>CAWUFW010001995.1:0-2469667 GCA_963921515.1 Calotriton arnoldi | reverse complement strand
ATTACATGAGTGCTTAGATACACCCTGCATGATTGCATAACTGCAGGGGTAGTACATAACTAGTGCTTGGGTGATGGCATGACTACAGGGGTAATATCTGCTGGATTACTGGAGTACATAGCAAGTGAGTGGGTGATTTTATAAGTTCATGAGTACCGCCTGGGTGATTACTGAACTACTAAGATACTGCCTGAGTGATTACATGAGTACAAGGATAGTGCCTCCGTGATTGAAGGACTGCATCAGTAGTGCCTGGGTGATTATATAAGTACATGAGTAATTCCTCGGTGATTGCATGAGTGCAAGAGTAATGCCTGAGTGATTACAGCAGTGCATATGTAGTGACTGGATCATTTGAAGACTGCATGTGAATTACTTGGGTGTTTTTATAACTGCATGAGTGTTAAGCCTAACCAAATATAAAGCAGCACACTATTACATGACTCAACTATAAGTCTCCCCATATTGTTAACAGCATGTATACATATGTCTCTACATTTTCAAATCATCATGATATCTAAAAGAAATATGTATACAATATTTCTGAAATGTAGTGAAACCTAGAAACTGAGACATGTAATAGATTTGCCTGAGTGATTCCAAAACTCCATGGGTAATGCTCGGGTGATTGTATGGGTGCAAGGGTAGTCACTTGATAATTGCAGAAACAGATGGATAGTGACTGACTAATTGCATGAGTGCAAATATACACATTGAGTGCATGGATAAGTGTATAAATAGCACCTGAAGGCATAGATGAGTCATTGAGTACTGCCTTGGTGAATAGATGAATGCGACAGAAGGGCATGGGTGAATCTATGACTGCAAGGGTAGTGTGTAGGTTATTACATGACTGCATAGGTACAGCCTGCATGATTACATGACTGTAGGGGTAGTACATAACTAGAGCCTGGGTGGTTGCATGCCTGCAAGAGTAATATCTGGGGGATTACTGAAGTACATAGCAAGAGAGTGGGTGATTTTAAAAGTGCATGAGTACTGCCTGGGTGATTACAAAAGTACTAAGATACTGCCTGACTGATTACAGGAGTGCAAAGGTAGTGCCTGGGTGATTTTATAAGTGTATGAGGAAGTAGACACATATCTCAGTCACAATACCATGTGCAGCTCAAATATTCACAGACTACACTTCAATTTTCAAACAGACACTGAAAATTATGCGGTATGTATGAAATATAACTTTTCTCACATCATATAAATTAGTCTAATAAATAACATCTCTGCAAACATCTCAAACCTCACTTTCAGGCTACTGCTTAACCATTGTACAACTACTTATAATAATACAGCTACCCAAATACAAAGTAGGAACCATCCACATATCTTTAGTAAAAGTCTCACCATTTTAGTAAAACCATACAAGAATATGTCTCTACCATAACACTATCCAAACCTTAAAAATTCACCAAACAAACTTCCAATTTCAAGCAAACATCAAAATTTATGCGGCATACTTCAACTATACCTCTCTAGAAACTTGAAAAAAAGAAGCCTAATTAATAACACCTTATGTCAGCATCTTTTTCACCACACTTTTGTGCTCCATCTTCACCATTCTACTAGTACTCACAGTCTTAAGCCTACAACATAAAAAGCAACAACACCTCTTTGTTATACAACATGCTCCTTCAAATGTATAAGACACATGAAAATACATATACAAGTAGAAACATACTTCACACAGAAGTCCATGCACACCTTAAAACTTGACACACTCCACCTCCAAAGTTAAAGCAACAGCTAAAATTATGCGGTATACTATAAATGAACATATCCACAGACTATAACAAACTACCATAATCAGTAATCCATAATCCAATATACACATACTATATAGAATCTATTTCAAACAACATTTAACTACAATAAAACAAACTACAATAAACATCTCTACATTTAATAATATATTTCAAACATCAAAGTTCTTGATTAATTTTTTAACTTTAAAAATAAAGCTAACACATAATACACCTCACAAATTTATAACTCACCTTCCAAATTGATTTGTAGAATATAAATATCAGAAATTCAGAAAAGATTTTCTTATCCACACAATTAATGTAATGCACTGCTCTCAACAAGGTAAAACTAGTAATGGCAAACTTTCCCTCTCTTTCTCCACACAAATAAATGTAAGTAACAAATCACATTGCTTCTTACATTATTTCAAATTCTAAAACACATTTCTATTGGTTAGACATATTAACCCTTACCAACTGACTTCTAAAAGTGCCCAAATTGGGTCTGGAATTTTTGGGAGTCGCGACTCCACCGTGCACCAACGCGATGGAGCCGCGAATCCATACGGGAGTTCAAAAATATATTACAAATAAAAATACCACTATTTTTTAAAAACACACCACTTCTAAAGATACTACTGAGTTGGGAAATCTTACTTTAATAACATTTCACTTATATATAAATTTGAATTTCACATTTTAAGTCCACAGTTATGTTTAAACCCTTCCCCCATTCTGCTTAATGCCAGTTTCCATAGTAACAGTTCATGGAACATTCAACTGAACTGACAGGTTACAAGTTCACCATATTTTCAAGTTCACCACACAATGTTACAAATGCAAACAGCAGGTGTGGTTGACATTTCCAAAATATGAGCTTATCCTATCTACTGTACCTTTCAAACATTTTTTACTAACCAGTAAGAAACATGCTTTTTAAAGAAAGTAACATGCACCCTATTTTAGAATGTACAATGTTCTTAAACAGTCAATCAATTCTCTACCTTTTTAAAAAACAGCATCTTGTCCACCATTTTACATACCTCTCATTTTACCAACTGAGTACCTCAGCTACAGACATCTTTTCATTACTTCCAGACATCCCTTCAAGATGCTTACAGTGTGGATTGTTGGACACAGCTATGTTTTCTGGTGCAAAAGGTATGCTGAACGCAGAGGTATTGACAAAGACCTAGCTCTGCAAAATGTGGATATTAAATGCATTGCACAGAGGGGATTAAAGTGGCACCAATTGATGCCTTTGGTTAAAACCTTTTTGCATCTCCAACCCCCTGACCTCATAATTGTGCACTGTGGTGGAAATGACCTAGGCACATTGACTGGGGTAGGTCTGGATATGCTAATGAAGGACACCTTTGCACAATTCATGTTGCTTTTACCTCAAACTGTCTTTGTATACTCTAACATATGCCAAAGACAGAAATGGAAGTGGCAAATCAATTCTGTCCACAGATTGAGAAAGCTAGGAAAAATGTCAATAAAGCTGTTTCTGCATACCTAAGAGATCATAGAATGGGGTCCATCTACAATAACAATATAAGTTTTGATATGGATGACATCTACAGAAGTGATGGAGTGCACTTCACAGATCAAGGAAACACAGTCTTTCTCAACAACCTAAAGCTGTGCATCGGCACTTACATGTAGCTACAACAAACTCATGATAAAAACAAGGGCTCTTTTTAGAGCCACCCTAGAACATAATACTAATTATATTGTTTTTTACACATACATTTAAAAAAAAAAAAAAAATCTGGATTCGCGCACCCAATGCGAATCCACAAAACAAAAGCATAAATTCAATGTACTACAACACAACACACTTTTCAAGTTTAACTATTCATTTTTAATGTTATATATTTTTAACAACTCTATCAATTGCAATCTTGTCATTAACTTCAATCACACTACCTCTTTAAAACAACTTCACAAATACAACACTACCTTCTAAATTATATACTACTTAATTATTTATTTAAGGTGAATTCACGAATCCAATGCGACGTTACATGGGGGGGCTGCGCTGACAGCCGCGCTGGGGTCGTGACTCCAAACTTGAAAGAAAAAAAAACGACCCACTTCCATTATTTCGTATTCGCCCGGGGACCCCATCCCCCAAGCCTGCCACAATTTTTTTTTTTAAAAGAAGGGGGACCGCGTGGCCCCCCTCCTCAGGCCAATAGTGGCCTCGGGGACCCCATCCCCCGGGGCCTGTCCTCTTTTTAAAAAAAAAAAACAATTAAGGGAGGGGGGCCACGTTACCCCCCTCCCGGGCTAATTCTGGCCCCGGGGACCCCATCCCCCGGGGCCGGCCCATAGCATTGGGGACCGTGGGGGAAGCCCCAATGGCTCCACGGTCCCGCCGGCTCCCCGCCTCCTGCGGGAGCCGGCATTGCTTTTGAGCAAGAGGAGCTGTTGACATGCAGCTCCCCTTGCCCAAAAGCAATTCTGCTTTGGTTTTTGGAAGCGAGAGCAGGTTTCCTGCTCTCGAGTCCAAAAACCAAAGCAGTGTTTGCTATGGCAGGGCGGGAGCCGTGCTCCGGCCCTGCCATAGCAAACAGCAATGTCCCGGGGTGGGCACCCCGGGACATTGCAGGAGCCGGCCCTGGGGGGTGGCGGTCCCCAGGGCCATGAAGGGCTCCAGGAGGGGGGCCACACGGCCCCCCTCCCTAAATTTGCATAGCCCCGGGGAGGTGGTGGTCCCTGGGGCTTGGGGGGGCCTGCGAGGCCCCCCAGCTTATAATTATTGTAAGCCCCAGGGAGGTGGCGGACCCCGGGGCTTGGGGGGGCCAGCGAGGCCCCCGCTTCAAAATTACAAATGCCCCGGGGAGGTGGCTGTCCCCGGGGCAGCGGGGGGGCTTAGGACCCCCCACGCATTTCATCATCAAGCCCCAGGGAGGTGGCGGTCCCTGGGGCTGCGGGGGGGCCATGTGCCCCCTGCATTCAATTAACTAAGCCCCGGGGAGGTGGCGATCCCCGGAGAGAAACCTCGGATCAGGGCGCAAAACAAGATGATCTGGGAGAACCCACAAGAATGGAGGACAACGCAGAAAGGGTCCCAGCTCCCAAATCCTACCAGCCGAGATGATCGCCACCAAGAATACCACCTTGAAGGTGAGAAACTTCAAATCCACCAAACCCAAGGGTTCAAAAGGAGCACCCTCAAGGGCCCGGAAAACCAACAGAAGATCCCAGGAAGGAGCAAGGCAAACAGGCCGAGGCCACTGCAAAAAACAACTCCGAAGCAAGGGAGCCACAAGAGGATCGAGACCGTCCAGCACCAGACTGCGAAACGCCCGCAAGGCTGCCCATTGAGCCCGCAGGGTGGAAGGAGCCAGCCCCAGGTAAAACCCCTCAGCAAGAAATTCGAGGACCTTCAAGGGATCCACAGACACAGGGTCAACCTCCTTTACCCCACACCAACAAGAGAAGGAGGACCAATGGCGGGTGTAAGAAAGCAGAGTAGAAGACCGGCGGGAACCTTGTAGCAAATCCACCACCTCCACAGAACAACCCTGCACCAGCAAGTTCACACTATCAAGAGCCAGGCCTGAAGATGCAGCCGACGCAACACCCCCACCGGAAGCGGGGGGCCCGTAAGGGGTAAGGAAGATTTGGAATCACCCAGCACTCCTAGACAGCCATCTCGCTTAGAAGAGGAAACCAAGGACGGCGAACCCATCCGGGAACCACCAACAGGACAAACGCCTTCTCCTTGCGAATGTTGCACAGGACACGCGGAATCAAGGGAAACGGGGGAAATGTGTACAGAAGGGAGGTCTGCCAATGGAACGACAATGCATCCAACTACCATGCCCCTGGGCATGGGGGGAGAGTGCAGAAGCGAGGTAGGAGAGCATTGAACTTGTCCGCGAACAAGTCTATTGTTGGGTGACCAAACCGGACCAGCAGCTGCCGGAACACAGATACCCTCAGAGAGATGGCACACATTGGCAGAAACACCCGGCTCAAGTGATCCTCCACGACATTCTCCCTCCCTGGGAGATACACTGCTCTGAGAGACAAGACCGAAGACTCCTCCCAAGACAGGAGTTCCCGGGTCAGGAGCCAAAGGGAGTGAACCCTGCAACCCCCCTGATGATTGATGCATCCCATCACCACTTGCTTGTCCTTCCGGACCAAAACATGATGACCTCGGAGAGCAGGGGCAAACTCCAGGCAAGCCAGGTGAACGGCCTTCAACTCCCGAACGTTGGAGGAGCAACTCGCCAGGAGATGATCCCACTGACCCTGAATAGACCAGGAACCTAGGGTCGCCCCCCAGCCCAGGAGACTGGCATCGGTAGTGACCACCCGGGACGGGGAGACCAGGAAGGGAAGACCCCTGGAGAAATGAGACTCCACTAACCACCAGCCCAGCTCGGTGCGGATCTGTGGAGACACCACCACCGGAAGGTCGTAATTCCCCAAACAGGGAGCCCATGGGGACAGGAGATGATTCACCAAGGTGTATAAAAGGAGGCGAGCCCACGGTAAGACATTTATGGTAGCCGACATCAACCCCTGAACCCTCAATCATTGATGAACAGGGGCGGAGTCCTGACCCAGAAGACAACCCAGATCCCTCCATAAGGTGTTCCTCCTTTAAACAGGCAAACAGACCATCCCCCGGACCATGTCCAGGCGACCCCGATGAACACCAAGTCTTGGGTCGGTAACAGGTGAGACTTGTGCAGGTTGATCATGAACCCATGGGTGGAGAGGACTTCGCAGACCCTCTTGATGTGAAGAGTCCCCTTAGAAAAAGAAGAGGCAGAGATCAGCCAGTCATCCAGATAAGGAAAAACCCTGATCCCCTCCCTGTGGAGGATCCCAACCAAGGGGGCCAAAACCTTTGTGAAGACCCTTGGGGCAGCGGACAAACCAAAGGGAAGTAACTGGAAGTGGTGGCCCCCCATGCAAAACCGGAGGAATCGCTGGGAGGACGGGTGGATGGGCACATGGAGGTAGGCATCCAGAAGATCCAGAGAATAAATTACTTCCCCCTGATCCAGCAGCGGGAAGGTCTCCTGTAATGAGAGCATTTTAAATTTTACATGGGGAATGAAAGAATTAACCCGCTTCAAATCCAGAACTGGACGAACATCCCCAGACACCTTCCTCACCAGAAACAGGATGGAATAGACACCCCTTCCCCTCTTAGAAGCAGGAACCCGTCGAATAGCCCCATCTTTGAGGAGGTCTTGAACACCAGCTAGCAGGGCCTCCCGCTTTCCTGACGTCGAAGGCAGCAGGGTGGAACGGAAAGCGTCCGGAGGAAGGGAGTTGAATACAATGGAGAAGCCTTCCCGGACAATCCGGAGGGCCCACTGGTCCGAGACGGATGATTCCCACGCAGTGACAAAATTCCGCAGACGTCCACCCACCGGAACCCCGACAGGAGGTAGCTGAGGATAGTTAGGATTCAGATGCGGGGGATGAGGCGGCCAAAAGTGTAACTGTACCTTTTTGATTCGGGTCCATAGTGCGTGGCAGCGCAGACCTGTTGAGCAGTAGAGAAGAAGCTATTAAGCTGTTCATGTGTTAAATAGGCCCTGTGGAGAATAGTGAACTGGATGCTTTTGAAACGGGCATTGTGGGAGACCAGGTGTGGGAATTCTAGTGCCCTGTCCTGTTTGGTATCATGAAGAGCCAACCCAATGTCGCCTCCCCATTTTTCCCTAAGCGATGTCAGCAAGACAATAGTGTGTTCTCTTATTGCCTTGTAAAGCCATATTAAAAGATGATGGCATTTTCCCATGTTTAGTAGAGTCCATATAACAGAGTGGGTTTAGGGCCCCGCATCTACTATAGACCAAAGGGTGCTTAATGTGTGGCGTAGTTGAGGATATATCAGGTATTGACTCCTAGGTCGTCAACGGTGGATAGGAAGCAGGCGAGCCAGGGTGCTAAGTCAGCTGAAGAATGGAAGCCAGAGGGGTGCCGAAGGCCCTGTAGGAGGAATGCTGGGAATCTGGAGGGACAATGCGGGTGATGGAAGTTACCCTCCTGATGCAGCTGCGATAGATTGCGACATGTAGCGATTGTGGCATCAGTAGAGCTGTCCCAGGCAATAGGAATATCTGGAGCACCGAAGGAGGAAGGGGGCCTCAACCAGCACTGGTTTCGACTAGGTTGCGTTGCGCGAGCCACTGTGAAACACACTGGAGCGGAGCTGCCAGATAGTAGGCCTCAAATGAGGGCACGCTGATGCCGCCTATTTCTACAAGTAACTATAATTTGTGTTGCTCAATGCAGTGGCATTTAATGCCCCAGATAAGGTCTCTGAGCGTCATGTCAAGGTTGTGGAAAACACTGAGGGGGGGACAACGGGTAGGTTGGCAAAATAATAGAGAAGGAAGGGGCACGATCATCTTGGACAAAGCTATTTTGCCAGTTATAGCCAGAGGGAGTACTTTCCAAAATTGTACTTGTGATTTCAGGGCTGCAAAGGCCCTCCCAAGGTTGCCCTTAAAGAAGTTGGTGGGAGAGTGGTAAAGACGCACTCTGAGGTATTGGACGGGGTCACCCCTCCATTCTAATAACCATTCTTCCAGTCACAAATCGAGTGGGGGCAGAGTGTCACTCAGGGGAAATGCACATGATTTGGCCCAATTCATTCACAAGCCAGCAATGCGTGAGAATGATGGCAGTATGGTATAGATAGGGGTGAGATCTGTGTGGATATTATATTATGTTATGTTATGTTATATCCATTTATATAGCGCATGGCTACTCAGGAGTGTCCCGGTGCGGTACCTTGCAAGTGAGCTGAGGGTCAACTTAGGAGATTATACGAAAAGCCGCGTTTTCAGGCGTTTCCTGAAAAGCTTTGCATATTGTATGCAGCGAAGTTCAAAGGGTAGTGCGTTGCAGGCCTCTGCTGCCTTATAGGCCAGGGAGCTACCGCCCATTCTCACGAGGCGAAAACGCGGAATCACCGCCAGAAACTGTGCCGCAGATCGCAGTTGTCTTGGGGGCACATACAACTTAAACCGGTTCCTGAGATATACTGGGCCCGAATGGTGCAAGGCTGCGTGCGCCAGGGTAAGGGCCTTGAACCTAACCCTTTCAGCCACCGGCAGCCAGTGAAGATCATGCAGATGTTGCTTTATGCTTGATCTTCCTGGGATGTTCAGTAGAGACCTTGCCGCAGTGTTCTGTATTACCTGCAGTTTCCTCAACTGATACCCTGATATTATGGATATAAAGGAGTAGATCGTCCACTGAGAGGCATGCCTCATGGGTCACACATCCAAGGCGATCCTCCAGGCTGCTCCATCCAATCAGAGTCTAGCAGCAAGGGGCTCCATCACCAGCAAAAACAATAGAGGGTAGAGGGGATAGCCATGTCTGGTGCCCCTTTTTACAGGGAATGGCGGGGAGAGCAGCTTGTCCAGAAGAACCCTGGAGATGGGGTCAGTGTAAAGCAGCTGTGTGTAGGCTTAGAGACATTCATCTATCCTTATGGTGGGCAACATCTGAAAGAGGTAATCCCATTACAGTGTATCAAATGCTTTTTCCAGATGAAGAATGAAGCAGACTGCACATGGAAATCGATGAGAAGATTGATCCATTAGATGAAACAGATGACATATGTTGTGAGAGGTGCTATGCCCTGGTACAAAGCCATTTTGGTCGGAGTGGACTAGGGTCAGGAGGAGCTGGCCGTAGTGCTCAGCCAGGATTTCATCCAGGATCTTGTAATCTCTGTCTAATATGGCAATCAGTCTGTAAGATGCTAATAGGGCCGGGTCTCTGTCAGACTTCAATATTTATATTAAGAGGGACTCTTGCAGAGATGAGGGCACTCCCTTATGTTGTAGAGCCTTTTCATACATGTTGGCTAGCCAAGGGGCGAGAAGTGAACCAAAAGTGTTGCAGCATTGAACTGGTAGACCATCAAGGCTGGGGGATTTATTTCTAGCTAAGGTACGGATGGCCTGTTCAATCTCCGGAATGGTGAGGGGCTCATCGAGGTCTCGAGGTCTCATCTGCTAATAGGCGTGACACTCAGAAGAGGAGTCCTTGATAGGAATGAGCTGACCTCCTCTGCAGGTGGAGGTGGGGTTGTCGCATAGACAGGGGAGTAGTAGGTGAAGAATGCATTGAGAATATCAAGCTGAGCTTGGAGGCTAGCACCTGTGGGTGAAGTGATCTCAAGGATTGACCCAGAATAGGAATTCTGGCAGACCAGCCATGCAAAAAGTTGGATGGATTTGTCCCCCTCTCGGTCTGCCTTAGCCTCATAGGCCTTAAAATTGAAGAAGAGGTTTCGGGGTATTACCTCCTCATCAGCCAGGCTAGCTTGAATCCAGTGGCACAGCGAGTAAGGGACCCACGTCTGGACATACCCATGGCCACTTAAGTTGAATATAGCAAACACAACAAGATGATGGACGGAGTCCATTGTCCCAGTCCCAGGATGCTTGTCTCTGGTCCAGGGAGGACCCGACCTGGCAGCTGGGCTGGACTGTTCCCATTGGGAGCAGGGTCAAGACTGATTTGCATATGGATGGGCCTAAACTGGAATGGCGTGGCATGCAAAAAAACTATGGATTTAACCCAGATCTGTGACTGGGGGCGGATGTTTGATTAGCTCAGCATTCCATCAATCATCTGTTCTTTTTGTATTTGTTTCCCTAAGTGGGAAGGTTATGCCCAGACATGGGTCCCGTGCTTGCCACGCCACCAGATTCAAGCTAGCCTGGTTGATGAGGGGTGAAACCCCAAAACAGGTCTCAGGATGCTCGTTTCTGGTCCACGGATGACCAGACGTGGCAGTTCGGACTGGACTGTTCCCAATGGGAGCAGGGTCAAGACTGATTTGCATATGGCTGGGTCTAAACTGGAATGGCGTGGCATGCAAAAAAAATGATGGATTTATCCCAGATCTGTGACTGGGGTGAATGTTTAATTGGCTCAGCATTCTGTCAATCATCTGTTCTTTTTGTATTTATTGCCCTATGTGGGAAGGATATGCCCAGACGTGGGTTCCATGCTTGCCACACCACCAGATTCAGATTAGCCTGGCTAATATGGGGTGAAACCACGAAACCAGTCCCAGGATGCTTGTTTCTGGTCAAGAAGAACTTGGCCTGGGAGTTCGAACTGGACTGTTCCCACTGGGAGCAGGGTCAAGACTGATTTGCATATGGCTGGGTCTAAACTGGAATGGCGCATCGTGCGAAAAAACAATTGATTTAACCCAGATCTGTGACTGGGGGTGAATGTTTGGCTAAGCATTCCATCCATCATCTGTTTTTTTGTATTTGTCACCCTAAGTGGGAAAGGTATGCCCAAACGTGGGTCCCGTGCATGCCACACCACTAGATTTAAACTAGCCTGGCTGATGAGGGGTGAAACCCCAAAACCGGACACAGGATGCATGATTCTGGTCCAGGGAGTATCTGGCCTGGCAGTTTGGGCTGGACTGTTCCCATTGGGAGCAGGGTCAAGATAGATTTGCATATGGATGGGTCTAAACTGGAATGGCGTGGCGTGCAAAACAATGATGGATTTAACCCAGATCTGTGACTGGGGGTGAATGTTTTATTGGCTCAGCATTCTATCCAACATCTGTTCTTTTTGAATTTTTTGCCCTAAGTGGGAAGGGTATACCCTACTGTGGACCCTGTGCTTGCCACGCTACCAGATTCAAGCTAGCCTGGCTCATGAGGGGTGAAACACCGAAACCTGTCCCAGGATGCTTGTTTCTAGTCCAGGAAGGACCTGGCCAGTCAGTTCGGCCTGAGCTGTTCCCTTTGGGAGCTGGGTCAAGACTGATTTGCATATGGCTGGGTCTAAACTGGAATGGCATGCCGTGCAAAAAAACTATGGATTTAACCCAGATCTGTGACTGGGGGTGAATGTTTGATTGGCTCAGCATTCCATCCATCATCTGTTCTTTTTGTGGTTGTTTAGAGAGGCCGATCGAAAGGGTGAGGTCTAGAGGGCCCTGGGAGGGAGGGGCCCAGGAGATGCACACCCAGTGAGCCAATCAATTTACTTTGGGGGCTCCCCCGCTCCTCACCTACTGCTGCTGATGCATTTTCTGAGGACCTCTGTGGATGGCAAAGTTGGGCAGCTCATTCGCCACAGCTGTGATGAGCCCTTAGGGTCCGCGAGGGCCACATATGTCCGTAGCAGGGCTCGACGTGGGCAGCTCATTCCTGCCGATGGGGGCTCCACATCACACCCGGTCGTCTGCGTATAGTGAGTGTAGAGGCTGGTGGGGGGCTGCTCCAGAGTCTGTGGGTGCCTCAAGCACCTCTTTGTTGCATGGCCAGTGATCAGCCCATCGGTCCAAGAAGAGTAGTCCCTGCCGGGAAATGCCGCGGGACGAGGACCCCACTGGGCGGCCAATGCCCGCTGACTTTCCCTCTCACCTCCTGCAGCTGCCAGGCAGGACCACCTACTGTGGGGCCGTAGGCACCGCAGATCTGAGGGGCCCACTCCCCAGGATGACGCGAGGCCCCAGGGCCGAGGGAGCACCTCAGGCGGTATGCCCCAACAGCCAGTCAGGTAGCCAACTTCTCTCAGGCTGTGATGGCAGCCCCCGATTTCAGCAGTTTGCCACCTCTGGTCTGTATTAAGCCCCCCGGCCACTCCCTCACCAGGGAGCTGCTGGATGAGAGACAATGGCATACACCGGGGGAGGCTTAGCAGGATAAAGGTTAGGGTGACCAACCGTCCGTAAATCTCACGGACCGTCCGTTATTTTATTATGATGTCTATAAGGCGTCCCTAATTTGGGGTCCCCAAATTACGGACGCCTTGCAGACATCATACTAAAATCAAATTGAGGAATTTCAGGAAGGTATGCTGTTCCCCTGCGAGAGGCCCCATGAGTTTATAAGTTTTCACTCGGGGCCTCTCGCACTTATCTTTTAAACTGTAGACTGAGGCTGCCTGCAGCAGCCCCTCCCGAACCTCGCACAGACTGTGGACTGGCCCATTGTCATTCTGAGACTGCAGCTGATTATCACCTATAGAATGACAATGGGCCCTATTGTAGTGACAGCATGTGGTGTGCCTTCTCCTGCATCAGACTAGGGCAAGTCATTCTGCTTTTGTCTTGGCGCCATGCTGGAGAAAATAAAAATAAAATAACTGTCGGAGGCAGAGCATTCATTTGAGCAAAACCTCCATCTATAGGTCATTTACCACATTGTCAAGGTGGATATTTGTGAAGGGTAGAAGTGATAACCACTTTTAAAATAGTATTGAGTTCAGTTTCTGATGTCCCTGAAAATATTATCCCTTAATAAATATAAGGTGCAAGGTAAAAGAATTCTGAGTAAAAATGAATACAATAGGCTATTCAGCGAAGTGCTTCTTAATGTCATGGGACTGAAACTGCGTTTTCACTGTACATGTAAAAGTAAGATTTAAACATACAAATAAAAAAATACTATTTAATGTTTATTGTTACATTAGCACAAATCGTGATTGCAGAAAGGGTCTGATCTCGCTTTGCAAAGCTGCACACATACTAAAAAACTGCGAAGTGCACGATTGTCTCAAACTTATATAAACTTATTTTGACTTGTACTTATTTTGGTTGTCTATTTACTTACTTATATACTATTGTGCCACCTCCTCTGATATGTCTGTAAAACTTATGTTTTGTCCCATATTTGTGTCCTGAATTTTGACCTGTCCTGAATTTTGACCCTTTGTCCTGAATTTTTACACTGACCGTCCTGAATTTGCACCCATGCCAGTTGGTCACCATAATAAAGGTTGCTGACGATGCGGAGCTCTAGGAGGAAGTGACCGCCATGTTGGAGAGCCAAGCCACGCCCCCCAAAAGAAATTTGCTTCAATGATAGAAATATCAAATTTCTGGTGTTTTCTCAAACTTTTGTTCATTGAGCCCTATGAGTTTTTCTGGATTATGAGTTGTACTTTGGGCATTAAAAATACAAATTGTATGCCGTAGTGTGGTGCTTATATGAATTCCACAATGAAAGAGTGGAACTCTGGCTGAAACAGAAACTCTATAGAGGTTTTTGATGTGCAAAATATGGTGTAACTACTTTGGAGTCCATTGTTATCTGTTGATCTATAGGTTTTTATCGCCAAGAAATATTTTTATTTCGCATTTGTGTTTTATCAAATTTAGAAGATTGCAAATTAAAATTATTTTCAAAAGGTTTGACATGTTCCTGGGTTGCTTTATCAGTCAGGTTCTACCTCTGTTCCCTTAAGTACACATGTAGAGAACTTTTTGTAGCTGTCGAATGAGTTTTGTTATCATATTTCCATGCTTCTAAGTGCTCTCCTGTGTATGTTCAGTTTTGTTTCTGCTCTTCTAGCTTTCCTATGCATATTTTTCCACACTCTCGATTTATCCCCAATGACCTTTATGATCACTGTAGGTGGGCAGTGAAATTGTAAGTGTTTCTCATATTTCTTGATTGCCCGCTTCCAATTTGTTTATTGAAATACTCATTTTCGTTTGCACATAAGGTAGCATGTGGCACTTCAGAACTCATTTATATGCAAATTCCAACCTGGGGCACGGTATTTTAATGTAGAGTTGATATTAGAAGGTAGATGATAGTTTGAAAATGAACAGAAATGCTGGATACGTGCAATGACCCTACTTGGGTTTAAGTCATTGACATCACACATTATAGGACACTACCTCAGGTTAAACTGAAGCGGGATTATTAGAAATAACACTTTGAGGAAATGATTCCCCAAACCTTGAGGCGTAAACAGAACCGTAATACTGAAAAGTACAGCTGCTAAGACTGGTGTTAACTATTCATCAGTAAGACTGGTAAATATATTGAAATCCATCACAAAAAAAGTTACAAACGTATACACTGAAGTTCTTCCAGAAAAGAAAATTAAAATCTGAAAAGCATATTATTTCAAATTCTCCACATTTTTTTGAATCCTGCAAATGATTAGACTCCTAAAAACTGTGATTCACACTATCTCACTTGCTTGTCAATATTAGATCAATTGCTAATACAATTTTTGTAAAGTTTTCACATAAAATGTAGCGGCAAAAAATTCGTGAATATGGTAAATCGTGGTTAAAATTACTAAAAGATGAGTCTGAAACTGTTTTAACAAAGTTGTATGCTTAAAAAATGCACGAGTAGCATGATGGACAATTACCTCTGAGAAGTGTCTATTTACATGGCTGCTGGTCAAATAATTTGAAACCTCTGTTATTTAGCCAGGGACCAGCAAACTAGTATATAATCCTTGCTGTTTAGGTGTCCATAGACTAAATAGTAGTGATGATGTACAATTTGACCAGCAACAGATAAATAGTGTCAAGGAGGTCTTCATTTAGCTTGCCGTAATGAAGAAAAGGAACTCCAGGCAATGGTAGTGTGATGGCCTTCTTGTAATGGCTAACAAATTAGCCCTCAATGCTACAGGACACAAACAGCAGTAGCCAGCAGCTGTTCACTCTCTTTTAATTTGCTGTTCTTATTCTTCTTTCGGTAGGATGTTCAATTAATCAAGCTGGCATAATCATGTAATTTTGCATCACAAAGAGTAATGCATAATTACTGAAGTTACTCTGAATACTGCAGTGTAATTAAAATTTCGCCCATGCATTGTTTAAGATGGGGGAAAATGAGTGTGGACTGTGAAGGATGGCAGAAAGGGGTTGACAAACTCAGATGGCTGAAGTCAGGAAAAATGAATAATGGCAAACAAAGGGGGAACAAGGATATGGCAATGAGCAAAGGGAAGATCCTGATCATAAGGAAGCTCTGATGAGCAAAAGAGGAGGTGATGGAGGCTCCAGATAAATTGTCTCAGCTGACCCAAAGAGTGATTTTGGGTGACTCTCAGATCTTTATGCTGACATTCCATATGTGTGAGTTTGGTATGTAGTGAGGGGCAAATTTACTAAGTAGTCACGCTACACAGGCAGCAAGAGAACTTGATGCACTGCTTGCATGACAGGGAGAAAGCTGAAATGCACCATATCTACTAAGATATGGAGCATTTCTGCATCTCTCCCTGTGCTGGTGCACTGTATGCTGCCTAGCGCCAGTGCAGGCACCATGGTGCAAGGATGCCTGCATTACGAGTGGGATTGTTTTTGTGCAGGACGTAGCACCTTCCTGCACAAAAAAAATTCTCTGAGGCATTTTCCTTTTTCTAAATGTGCTGCAGAAAGTAGCACACATAGAAAGAGGAAGTAACAAAGAGCAATTTAGATACTCCACCTCATTACGCCACACTTGGGAAGCCAGACCATTTTGATGAAATCCCAGGCTTACTCACCTCAGTAAATCCCAGATTGTGTCAAAATCCATTGGTGGATGCAAGGGAATGCCCGTGCTCCACCCAATAAATGCCTTCTCAACACAGGGTAACGCAAGGCAGCTATTTGCACTGTCTTGCGTCACTCTGGATTTACTCAGCCATGCAGAGCCATGTAAGGTGGCTTTGCATGGTGTAGTAAATCCCATTTAAGTGCTTGAGTTGCCTTGCATGATGCCAGGGCAACGCAATCCATTAGTAAATTTGCCCCATGGGCACAGTAGTAAGACTGGATGTCTGATGGAACCACGCATTCCATTGTAATGCATGCCGTTATAATGCGGCTGTTACATTGTGAATGCCATTACCAAGCATAACCTTTACCACACACATTTTTTACCACACTTATGCCTTTACCACACATGCCTTCACAACTAATTTCGTTGTGAAAGCATGAATAGTAAAGGTATATGCGTGGTAAAGATTTTCCCAGTAAATATAAGTATTTTACAGGTAAGTATAAACCCTTTCTATATATATCTATTTATATATATATATATATATATATATATATATATATATATATATATATTCACTGAAAAAACCATAGGTTTCAGACATGTTATAGTTAGAAATTAGCATTTAAAAAACCTTTGAAATTCACTGAAAAAACCATAGGTTTCAGACACGTTATAGTTAGAAATTAGCATTTAAAAAACCTTTGAAATTCACTGAAAAAACCATAGGTTTTAGGGACAGTTATAGTTAGTTGGACATTTCACTTGTACAAAACCATAGAAATTCCCCCGTTATAGTTAGTTCAGCTAACTATAACTCGCGCCCCGCAATGCACTGCTGATGACGTCACATATTACATCACTCATGACATGGTCAGTGACATCACTGATGACATCACTGATGACATCTCAAATGACATCACTGATGACATCATCCAGTGACTGTGTGTTTCTGTAAAGTTTAAATATGTTTAATATAAATAGGGAAAGGCGTATTGAAGAATGAGTGGGTGTATAATTGTCTGAATGGATGATTTAGTAGGTGCGTGACTGACTCCATAAGTTAGTGATTAAACGTATCTTACTGAATGCATGGGTTAGTGATTAAACTGTGTGAATGTATGTATCCGTCTGTATGCTGGTGTGTAAGCGGCTGCATGGCTTTCTGAATAGCTACATGAGTGTCTACATGGGTTATTGATTGGTTGTGTGAGTATCTGTATGGGTGCCTGAGTGTTTGTGTGGGTGGGGTGTGTGTGACTCTGTGCATAGATGTGTGAGTGGGTGATTCACTGGGTGCATGGTTTCAAGAGTGCATCTGTGATGGACTGTATGGGTGGGTGAGTGTGTGTATGGGTGTGTTAGTGAGTGAATGTATATCTCAGTGGTACATGTATGAGTAACTACATATGTTAAAGGCAGTATATATGTGTGTTGGAGTATATAAATGGCTATAAGTGAGAGTGTGTGATTGTGAGAGTGGCTGTATGGATGAGTGTGTACTTGTATCAGTGATTGTATAAGAGCGTAAGAATGTGCTAGTATTTGTATGAGTAAGTGAGCTGGTGTGTGTATAACTGTATAGGTTAGTAAATGGCAGTGTGATTAATTATTTGCATGACTGACTAGGTGTGTGAGTACCTCTATGGATGAGTGGCGGTGTGTGAGTGTCTATGTAGGTGTATGAGTGCATATGATAGTCCTGTACTGAGTGACCGTAAGTATGAGTGACTGTACAGGTGAGTGAGTGGATGTGTGTGTAGACCTAAGAATCAGTGAGTGGGTATGTAGTTATTGGTGATGGAGTGTCTATGGTTTTGACAATGGCAGTCTGTAATTTAGAGAGGGTGTATCAAAAGTTATATTAGGGTGTGAGAAGATGCATGAAATTATCACATGGATGACGTCATCAGTGATGTCATTTGAGATGTCATCAGTGATGTCATCAGTGATGTCACTGACCATGTCATCAGTGATGTAATATGTGACGTCATCAGCAGTGCATTGCGGGGGCGCGAGTTATAGTTAGCTGAACTAACTATAACAGGGGAATATCTATGGTTTTGTACAAGTGAAATGTCCAACTAACTATAACTGTCCCTAAAACCTATGGTTTTTCAGTGAATTTCAAAGGTTTTTTAAATGCTAATTTCTAACTATAACGTGTCTGAAACCTATGGTTTTTTCAGTGAATTTCAAAGGGTTTTTTAAATGCTAATTTCTAACTATAACATGTCTGAAACCTATGGTTTTTTCAGTGAATTTCAAAGGTTTTGTAAATGACAATTTTTAAATGTATTAATTGTTATATTTATTTTTTAGATACTGATTTACTACATTTTTTAAACTATTTATTTTTAGATATTTTATTTTTTAAATTACATTATAATTACATTATACATTACATTACAAAATATACTTTCTCAGAATGAATTACTTTAGTTTAAATACTTTGCAAATAGGCAATAGACTTTTAAGTACAGTAGTTACAGTTGTTGCAATGGGCAACACAATTTCAAACACAATGCAACATTGAGCTCAATGGGAATTTCTAGTTAAATGCAATTAGTTACTTTATGGATTACTTTTCTAACCACAGGACTGGATCCTAGATTCAGTCCTGGGACATCTCCTGTAAACAGTTGAGTAAAAGCGTTTTGGTTACAGTAGTGATTTTTAAGGAATATTATTGTATTTTAAAAGTTGACACTTAGAAACTTTTTCACATAGAATCACCAATGTTATCCTATGGGAGGAAATTCACTTAGCAGGTAAGTAGCGTTATCGTTACTTTTTCTTACTCAGTGGTGGATCCTGGATCCAGCACTGGTGCATCTCCTGTAAACAGTTGAAAGAATGCGTTTAAGTCATACAGACGATTTTTAAGGAATATTTGTAGTTTGTGAAAATAGACACTTAGAAACTTTTCTGGTGAAAACCAGACAATGGATTCCTATGGAAGGAAATACAAGTTACTGGTAAGTACGGTTAGAATTACTTTTCAGGGTCAGTGCTGGGCTAAAAGATGCAGCACTGGGTTCTCTCCTGATAACAGGTGAGTAAATCAGAATTCGTTGTTCGGCTGATTTTAGATGAATATTTTAAAGTACCAAAACTCCACACTTTGAAGAATTTCCAATTGAAACCAGTCAATGTGGAGAAGTGTGGCTCAATGGTTAGAGCGGCAGACCCTGATGCAGAGATCTGGCCGGGACCAGGGTTCAATTCCCGCCTCGGCGGGTCTTGGGCTCAATTTCCTCGGACCTGATAATTCTCGCTTCGGTGCCTATTCTAATCATGGGTCCCACTCTGCAACTCTGGTCAATAGCTTGCTTAATCACCACAACGGCCCCAACAGCGCTGGGATGCCTGGCTTCACCCTGGGGGTGCCCAGGAGTGGACATTTCACAGGGAAAAGCCAGGAAGGGTTCCACAGCGGTATGCGTACAGCGCCAGGACACCTCTTTGGGGGTATAAGTGCGCTTTACAAGTACGAATTTCATTTCATTTCATTTCATTTCAATGTTAGCGTATGGAAGGAAATTCAAGTTACTGGTAAGTACGGTTAGAATTACTTTTCAGGATCAGTACTGGGCTCAAAGATGCAGCACTGAGGTCTCTCCTGATAACAGGTGAGTAAATCGGAATTCGTAGTTTGGCTGATTTTACTTCGGTCCAGTATATATAGAGCCACTTTCCTACACCATCCCCTCCCTTCAACACTGTGCAAACGTGCCCCGTGGAGCGTTTTAAGTTGGGGGATTAAGTCCCCTTGAATCATGAGGGTCCCTGGGGTCCAACTAGCCCACCCTGTACCTCCAGTATGCGCCAGGGAGCTGCGTTGCAGAGAGGTGTTCAGAGGCCACGCCCCTTTTTACACCTCTCTGCAACGAAGCTCTGTGGTGCTTTCTGGACGTACCTGGTGGGCTAGTTGTCCCCCAGGGACCCTCAGGATTGAAGGGGATTTAATTCCCCATCTTAAAACGCGCCACGGGGCCTGTTTGCACACATGTCACCTGAAGCCCCGCCCCCTCCCTTCACCACTGTGCAAACGCGCCCAGTGGCGCGTTTTAAGTTGGGGGATTAAGTCCCCTTGAATCCTGAGGGTCCCTGGATTCCAACTACCCCACCATGTACCTCCAAAAAGCACCAAAGAGCTGCGTTGCAGAGAGGTGTAAAAAGGGGCGTGGCCTCTGTACACCTCTCTGCAACGCAGCCCCCTGGCGCATACTGGAGGTTCCTGGTGGGCTAGTTGGCCCCCAGTATTCAAGGGGAATTTGTTCCCCATCTGCAAACACGCCAGGGGGCGCGTTTGCAGAGTGCTGGAAGGAGGGGGCGTGGCCTCCGGCGCGATGCCGGTCTTTTTTTTTTTTTTCATTTTTAGAAAGGGGGCTGTGTGGCCCCCCTTGTTTTTCTAATTTCTTGGCCCTGGGGACCCCATCCCCCAGGGCCTGCCCCCTAATATCTTGTTAAAAAAAAAAAATTGGAAGGGGGCCGCGTGGCCCCCCTCCCCAGGCCTTAATCGGCCCCGGGGACCCCATCCCCCGGGGCATGGCCTTCTTTTTTTTTTTTAAATGTTATGGAGGGGGGCTGTGTTGCCCCCCTCCTTAGGCCACTTATGGCCCCGGGGACCCCATCCCCCGGGGCCGGCCTTTGTTTTTTTTTTTTTTTAAATTAACATTTGGGGAGGGGGGCCGCGTGGCCCCCCTCCTGGGCCACTACTAGCCCCGGGGACCCCATCCCCCGGGGCTCTCCCTCTCCGTTGGGGACCGTGGGGGGGTCCCCAATCCCCCCACGGTCCCGCCGGCTCCCCGCGTCCTTCTGGAGCCGGCATTGCTTTTCCACATGGGGAGCTGCTAAGATGCAGCTCCCCGTGTGGAAAGCAATCGGCTTGGTTTTGGAAGAGAGGCAGGTTTCCTGCTCTCTCTTCCAAAACCAAAGCAGTTTGCTATTACAGGACGGGAGCCGCAAGGCTCCCGTCCTGTCATAGCAAACTACAGTGTCCCGGGGGTAGGCACCCCTGGACACTGCAGGGGCCGGCCCTGGGGGGTGGTGGTCCCCAGGGCCATCAGGGGCTCCAGGAGGGGGCCGCGCGGCCCCCCTCCCTCCATTGGCAAAACCCCGGGGAGGTGGTGGTCCCCGGGCCTCGGGGTCCGTAACGGACCCCCATATTGAAATATTTAGTGCCCCGGGGAGGTGGCGGTCCCGGGGCATGTGGGGCTGGAGCCCCCACACAGGTTATAATATTTTTTTAAAAAGAAGCCCCGGGGGGTGGCGGTCCACGGGGCTGCGGGAGGGCCCAGAGCCCTCCCGCACCATTATTTTTTTAAAGCCCCGGGGGGTGGCGGTCCCCGGGGCTTGGGGGGGCCTGAGAGGCCCCCCGCACATAAAATTAAAAAAACTCCGCATGCCCCCGGGACTTGGCCCACCCGGGGCCCAAATAGCATCGAAGCGCGGGAGACCGCGCTTCGATTTTTTTTTTATCGGCTGGATCCGCGCACCCAGCGCGTTTTTGCCGATTTAAAAAAAAAATATATATTTTTTTTTTGGGCCCTGGGGGTCCTTGTCGGACCCCCTGAGCAGGGCTAGTGGGTCAGGGTGTTTCTACCCTGCCCCCTTTTTGCATTTTGCGCGATTGTTTTACTGCTTTCTTGTGCCTCGGTTCTACCGAGGAACAAGATGGCTGCCAACACTTCCTGGTTTGGAGTGTTGACAGCCAATTAGCATACAGCTCGTGATCGGGAGGGTGCGCGGATCCTCCGTGCCCATAGATATATATGTGTTTTTACTTTTAATTTTCTCAGCAACTACTGAACGGATTTACACCATTTAACAAAAAGGGTTCTTTCTGAACCAAGAACTACCTCTTTGCCAAATTTGGTGTAATTCCGTTCAGCAGTTCGGGCTGTAGCCGTGTCTAAAGTTTCCTATGGAAAATTGCATGGGGAAAACACGTTTTGGGACCCCCCTTTTTTTTCGGCCCCCGCTTGACGAATCACCCCGAAACTTTCAAGATAGGAGCGGACCGGAGCGGGCCATAAGTTTTGAGAATTTCGCGAAGAATCGTCAACCGGCGCCAAAGGTATTGGAAATAGAATGTTGCGAATTTCCTATGGAAAATAGGTCCTAACTATAACTATCTACTGGCGACCGCCAGTAGATAATATATATATATATCCACAATGAAATCCAATAAGGCGCACACTCAGGAGGAAATTTGCTCGTGCAGATTTATTATTCAGCAACCGCACAAGCAAATTTCCTCCCGAGTGTGCGCCTTATTGGATTTCATTGTGGGTATTGCTGTCCGGTTTGGTTCCATCGGCTTTGCGCACCACCTGACCACGGGCCGGGATCCCAGGAGGAACTCCCCTTTTGAAAAAAAATAATATATATATATATATATATATATAAAAACATATATCAGTAAACTCCTGTATGCTCCTCCAAAAGAAACAGGCACGGACACCAACAGTTTGTTGCTCTTTGTTAATTTAATAAGGTTATGTCAGAGCATGACACATTTTGGCCAGCCCTGGCCTTGATCACATATGCGCCGCAAGAGCTGGACAGGCATTTATGCATTTTTTCAACTCGTAGTGCATAGAAATAGAAATCATACTTCATTGCTTAAAGTGCCCAAACAATCACCATAAAATACATTGTAAAAGCAGTAATAAACAAGCATGGGAATAAATAAGTACAAAACTCACCTAAATACAACCATGAATGCATGAAAATTAATTAAGGTATCAAAATTGGCTAAAGTGCAAGTGCTCAATCACAGTATAAATACATTGACTTACAGGAATCAATTTAGTAATAGAAACCAATATGAAATTGATTAAATGAGCCCAAAAAATTAATAGTTGCACCCACTGGTGACTCCTGGCAAATTATTCAACATTCGCTGCAATCCATTACAATATATTAGATGAATCAATAAAAGCACATTCTAAAACCAAGTATATACATTACACAATAGATAAAGAAATTGATTAATTAAATAATTCAATTCATCTTGGTACCAGCATTCCTACTTTTTAAATTAAGAAAACAAGTCACTCATATATAACAGGATAAATCCGCATTGTAACATCTGAGTGACGAGTTGTCTGCTAGAAGCCAAATTTGTATCCGATTAGAGCACTATGCAAAACATACACCAAATTCTCCCCAATGAGTCAAAGGCCACTGTACCAAATACCTCATACAAAATAACTGCAACATAACTTCACCAAAAGTGAATATAAAAGCATGAATTACTGTAGGGAAGTACAGTCTAATTCATATAGGGAACTAATCCCACAAATACACATGGGGAAAAATAGCCCCAATGTGAAAGGGAGACACTATCATAACAGAAGAAGGAGACACAAAAGAAATCACAGAGAAAAAATGACTAATACTCATTTACAAAAAATTATGAAAGTCATAATCAATGTTTAATCCATTTGGAGCCCTAGAGTCTAAACTAGGCCTGGGCGGAAAACTACGCTACGCTCGCGTAGTTTGCGAAGTTTGCGCTACTTCGCACAACGCGAATTGCACGTAGCACAGTGCAAACACGCGTAGCGTAGCGTAGCGTAGTGCAGCGGTCATTTTGCTTGCTCGCGGTCCTCAACGTCAAGTTGGCGACCGCGAGCAAGCAAAATGACATCCCGGCGAGACTTTTTCCTCGTTCGCGATCAGCAACACAAGTTGCCGATCGCGAGCGTGGAAAATAAACCTCCCGGCGAGATTCTCAACGCGGGGAGGTCAGGTTTCTCATTGCGAGTGGTCGCGTATGCTCGCGACCGCTCGCGATGAGAAACTACCAGTCCGCGTTGAGAAGCTGCCGCTCGAGTAAAAATCTACTCGAGCGGCAGTAAAAGACAGCTCGCACTGTGCAAGATGCCGCTTTCAATGATTGCACAGTGCGGACAAGCATCCGGCACTGTGTAATCATTGCGAACACGCACTACGCAGTTCGCGTAGTGCTACGCGAAGCTCGCGTAGTGCGAACTTCACTTTGCGTAGCTTCGCGAAGCGCTACTTCGCGAACTACGCCCAGGGTTAGTCTAAACTTAGAATATATATTAGTTTCCAGTGCCTTAGCATCTTCTCTCTGTTGCCCCCCAAACCAATTTGGGCACAGCATCAATTACAAAATACCTGATATGGTTGGGGTTTCTAGAATGATATTGTTCAAAATGCCTAGCAACTGGATAGCTCTGGTCATTATTACAGATGGCTCTCAAATGTTGGAGCACCCTTTTATGAACTTGTAGTTTTGTGCTCCCCAAATTTTGCAACTTGTAATCACATTCTAACACATAAACTGCAAAATCAGTTCTGCAATTATACACTCCTGATATGAATTGTGGTTTCTCACAAAAAGGAGTCATGTAATCACTCATGTTTTTCCCAAATTTTCAAACTCTACATGAGTTGCACTTGTAAAACCCAGGCTTAGGCTTTAACTGACTACTAGTGTTCACCACCTCAGGACTGGACTTCACCAATACATCCCTCATCGACAGGGGTCTGTGGAAGGTAATAGACGGTCTGTTGGGTAATGTGGGCCCAAGAACTAGATCCCCCTGCACTAGAGACTAATGCCTCTTACAAATCGTTTGTAGCTCCTTCTCTTGTTTGCTGGATGTTAAAATGAGTCTAGTACCAGACTCTTCGTCCTTTTGTCCCAAGTTAAGCAATAGTTATTCCCTGCTCTTCTGGCTAGATTTCTGTATTGCCTTGTTCAAAGCTGTTTGAGTATAACCTCTCTCTAAAAATCTGGCATACATTTCATTTGCATCACAACAACCTCCACCGAATGGCTACAATTCCTTCTCAGCAGGAGCATTTCTCCGTATGGGATACTGTTTTTAAGATGTTGGTGATGAAAGCCACTTGCGTGCAAGATTGAATTGCCAGCAGTAGACTTCCTATGTAAACAGGTTTCAATCTTATTGTCTCTAATATAAACTCTTAAGTCCAAAAACTCAACCTCCTGATTACTTATATGGGCCACAACATGAAGATTCACAGTATTGTTATTAATGATCTCAACAAACCTATTGGCCGAATCACAGGACCCCTTCCAAATGACAAACAGTTTGTTGATATATCTAAACCAACAAATAGTGTAATCACCCCATGAGTAACCATGATCCGCCATGAGCACATGCTCCTCCCACCTGCCCATGTGCAAGCACGCGTAGCTGGTGGCGAAGCACGTGTCTATAGCGGTCCCCTGCTTTTGATGGAACACCTCCTTATTGAAATAAAAGTAGTTGTTTTCTAAACACCATTGTAACATTGATATTAACATGCAGTTATGACTGTGTATACACATAGGTCTATGTCTCAGAAAGTGTTCAATGGCCCCTAGTCCATCCTGATGGTAAATACTAGTGTACGGAGATGAAACGTCACAAATCATTAAAAGATAATCAGCGATGCCAAGGGATATGGTAGATATGTTTGATAAAGTCACCTGTATCCCAAAAAAACGACGGGAGGTTTTTAACAAAATCCTGCAAAAAGAAATCTATATAGCGTGAGGTATTTTCAAAGGTACTTTGACAAGCAGAAATAATGGGTTTACCTGGAGGTCGAGTGGAGTTTTCATGGACTTTCGGTAACAAGTACAGATTGGCCAATTTAGGATGATCATTTTTTAAGAACTGCCATTCCTCATGACTGAGAAGTCCATCTCTCCACTTAGTTAGCTGAGCACGGTATGTTAAATCAACTGTACTTACCAACTCCCAACTGCTCCTTTCATAACAAGCTATGTCATTTAGCTGTTTATATGATTCCTCTAAACAGTCCGTTCTGGGCCACCTTTATCCGATTTGCAAATAATAACTTCATCCTGCTTCTGAAGTTTTTTTATGAGGTTATGATATTGAACCTGTTGGAAATGGTATTTCCTATGTCTGTGTTGTACACTATAGTTCAATTTCTTAACATTCTTTACCAGTTTGTCATTAAAGATATCAATTGCATCATAGGACATGACTAGAATAAAAGTAGAGCGTGGCTTGAAATGAGTAGCAGGTCTTTTGGTGGTATCAATAGATTGTTCATTGAAGATCATTTGTGTGGACATGACAGCAGTTTCTGAGGAATTTTCCGCTTGTAATTCACTGAGTACTTGTAGTGTTTGCAAATCACCAAGTTGTAGCTCATCATATGTCACAGTGGGGGGCTTTAAGACATTGGTTTTGTTATTTTTATTTCTCAAAAAGTGAAACTTAGCCAATTTCAGTTTGCGAATACATTTGAAAATGTCAATTCTCGTCTGACAATAATTGAAAGTACTTTCTGGACAAAACAATAGGGCTAAAGAGAGAAGCTGATTTTCTGCCTCATTAAGCATGACAGTGGACAAATTGATGACTGTCTTGTTGTTTGCTGTGGAGGGCATAGTTACTTCCTTGACCAATTTTTCTTGGACACCTGTTTCTTGGGTTAGGCGTCTCTGGCGGCACTTCCTACGTTCTCGCCGTTTTTTGTTCCTCCTTTGCCTCCTTTGGTCCTCGGTTCCCTTGGACGCAAAGTTTGTCGACGATCTCTTCGTAAAAAAATCAAGTTCTTCCACCAGAGAGGGCTTATTGGAACCAACCTGAACTCTACGAACCCTTCCATCTTCAGAGTCTGTTTCACTCTCTACTGCAGAGCTGGATTCATTCGCTGAGGTAACAGACCCTAGACCATCATCCTGCTTGGCTTGATTACTCTCCACTGCCTGTTGTCTTTTCATTAAATCAAACCTTCTAGCGAAGGTAAACATTTAGCCAGTTTCATAGTCTGTCATCTCTTTGAAATTTGTTGAATCATACGAGTCTTGATAATGCCCTCTTGCTTCTTTAATCGTAATGTCATTTCCTCCCGATATTTCGTAATTAAATCTTGATGTTGCCCATGAGTACTAAACTCCTCATTAAGTGATGGGATTTCTTTTTGGAATGTCTCACTATCAACTTCAGCATATTTTACCAGGACTTGCACCATACGTTTAGATGCTTCCATATTACTTTCAGCCCACTCCTTTAACATAGCCGGGTTAGGATTTTCATAACTAGGTGCCAGCAATACGAGCAAGCCACGCGGGAGTCATCCAACTTCCAAATAATTTTGGAGAGAGCGTCGCTCCCACCATTTGGATTGCTCCAATTTCATATACTTCTCCAATGCTCTTAGTTTCATTTTAACATTGTCAGCCCCTGACATCAACTGTGTAGCACGGGGCTGATTAGTTGTCTCCACATCGAGCAAATTCCCGAACATCTCATCCGCTGCCTCTTCCCTTGCTCGCAGCATGTCGGCTGACATAATGAATCCTTATAAGCAGTCTCCTTGGAACCAAAAAATGTAAGCACGTTCAGTGGCAAAGCAAGTACAGGTAAGTCTAAACCCTTTCTATATATATCTATATGTATCCAGTATGGAGCACTCTCCACACCAGCGACACTCTAAATTTACTCACCTCAAATGTCTGCTTTTCTATCGAAGTCTTTAAGCATAGGATTAGCACAGTGTCATCCACCCAGAGATAGAAAGGGAAAAAGTCTTTAAGCATAGGATTAGCACAGTGTCATCCACCCAGAGATAGAAAGGGACAAAGTCTTTAAGCATAGGATTAGCACAGTGCTATCCATGCTGAGCTGTAAAATGACCAAAGCCTTTTACCACTCCAGGCACAGTATTATAGCTTTGGATTGGTAAAATATCATCCAAGCCAGCCTGAAATGAATAAAAGCAACCCCTGACACGTGTTTCACTCTCATAAGTGTGCTTCAGAGAGGTACAGCTTTGTCCAGACACAAGGGAGCACCCAGTAAAAGTCAAAACAATACCCTTTCAGGCATAGAGTGACACATAACTTATGCAAAAAAAGAAGCAGAGAACTCTGGGTAGTTCTCAAGTTTAGGGGGAAAGCAGCTCCAGTATAGAGCACTCTCAACACTAGCGACACTAAATTTGTTCACCTCAAATGTCTGCTGTTCTATCAAAGTCTTTAAGCATAGGATTATCACAGTGCCATCCATGCCGAGATAGAAAGGAACAAAGTCTTTTGTCATTTCCACAGCAAAGTGTTTAAGCATAGGATTAGCACAGTCCTATCCATGCCGAGCTGTAAAATGACCAAAGCCTTTTACAACTCCAGGCACAGTATTACAGCTTTGGATTGGTAAAATACCATCCATGCCAACCTGAAATGAATAAAACATGTGTTTCGCTCTCATTAGAGCTTTTCAGAAAAGTATAGCTTTGGCCAGACACAAGGGAGTACTCAGTATAAGTCAAAACAATACCCTTTCAGGCATAGAGTGAAAGAAAGAAGCAGAGAACTCTGGGTAGTTCTCAAGTTTAGGAGGATCCACAGTTCTGTGCTTCTTTTTTTGCATAATTTATGCATCACTCAAGGCCTGAAAGGGTATTGTTTTGATATATATATATCAAGATGGCAGTCGTAATCACAATACCTAGATGCTGAATTTACCTACAGAGCCGCTATGGGCTCTCTTGTGTACACATCGGGCCGAATAGAGTCTTCGTTTTTCCCTCAATGTTCCCACCATAACTGGTGGTGAACATCTGACAAGTGTGAGTATCTGATATATACCTGAGGTCTATACTGGAGACCGTTTTCTAGTCCATTTAGTCGTTGGGGCTCCAAGGACAGGGCTGTCTGTACGTTTGACCCACATATTGGAGAAGGTTTGGACGCTGACTTCCCGCTTTGAAAGAACTACAAGCCTGGAAAAAGTTGTCAATATGACGAAACTCGTGTCGGCTGCCCTTATCATCTATTGACCAGCGTGTCATCAAACTTTGGGTGACAGTGTTGTTCATGCACTGATCTACGTATCAACAAGTGTTGGATTTATATGTTCAACATTTTTTAATTCGATCTGTAACATTGACAGATCAAAATCACTATATTTGTTTATTGCTCTGGAAAACCAAAGGTTACAGGGACATTATAATTAAGCTACGGTTTCACTCATACAAACCCAGTGAAATTCAGCAGTTATAATTAGCTGAGCTAACTATAACTCGTGCCCCCACAATGCACTGCTTATGACCTCACGTATTGCACAACTCATGACATGGTCAGTGACATCACTGATGACATCTCAAGTGACATAACTGATGACATCATTCAGTGTATTGATGACTCAGAGGGTGTATGAGTGCCTGTATGGATGATTCAGTGGGTGTGTGAATGCATGAGTGTATGACTGGTTGTGTGAATGTCTGTATCAGTGTATAAGTTGGTGTCTGAGTGGCTTTATGGGTAAGTGAGTGGGTACATGAGTGGCTGTATGGGTGAGTGATTGGTTGTCTGAGTACCTGTATGGGTGCCTGAGTGTCTGTGTTGGTGGTTGATGGGATGTTTGACTGCCTGTATGGATGAGTGAGTGGGTGAGTCAGTGGCTGTATGGGTTAGTGAGTGCATGTGTGATGGGCTGTATGGGTGAGTGTGTGTATAGCTGTGTTGGTGAGTGAGTGGATGTGTCAGTGGTATATGGGTGAGTAACTAGGTATTGAAAGTCAGTATATGTGAGTGATGGGGTATATGAGTGACTGTATGGGTGAGAGAGAATGTGAGAGTGGCTGTATGGGTGAGGGTGAGCTTTTGTCAGTGACTGTATAGGTGAGTGAGTACATGTTAATATATGTATGAGTAAGTGTGTGTGTAACTGTATGAGTGAGTAAGTAGCTGTGTGATTGACTGTATGGGTCAGTGAGTAGGTTTGCAAGTAGCTCTATGGGTGACTGACCCAGTGTATGAGTGGCTGCATGGGTGCATGAGTGGATATAATAGTGGCTGTATTAGTTAGTGTGTGGGTGTTTGAGTGGTTTTATGGGTGAGCAAGTGGGTGTGTATGTAGATCTATGAATTAGTGAGTGGGTGTGTAAGTACTGGAATGGGTTTTTGAATGGGTTTGCGAATGCTTGTGTGGGAGTGGGTGTATGAAAGATTCTATGGGGATGTGAGTGAGTGCGTTAGTGATTTTGAGGATGATGTGTTCAGTGATGTCACTTACTATGTCATGAGTGATGTAATAAATAAGGTCATAAGCAGTGCATTGCGAGGACCCGAGTTATAATTAGGTCAGCTAACTAAAACAACTGAATTTCACTGGTTTTGTATGAGTGAAACCTGAGCCTAGCTATAACGTCCCTGTAACCTCTGGTTTTTACAGTGAATGTCTAAGGTTTTTTAAATTTCATTTCCTACTTCTAACATCCCTATAACCTTTGTTTTTTTCATTGAATTCCCCAAATTTTTAAATGCTAATTACTAACTATAACATCCCTGTAATCTTTTTTTTTCAGTGAATTTGCATGTTTTTTTAAAGTAATAATTACGTTTGCAGAGTGGTGGAGAAAGCGGGAGAGGCCTCCGACCAGCTCTCAGGAATATCACTGGTTGAAGTGAATCAAATTTTACAACTCCAGGCACAGTATTACAGCTTTGGATTGGTAAAATACCATCCATGCCAACCTGAAATGAATAAAACACGTGTTTCGCTCTCATTAGAGCTTTTCAGAAAAGTATAGCTTTGGCCAGACACAAGGGAGTACTCAGTATAAGTCAAAACAATACCCTTTCAGGCATAGAGTGAAAGAAAGATGCAGAGAACTCTGGGTAGTTCTCAAGTTTAGGAGGATCCACAGTTCTGTGCTTCTTTTTTTGCATAATTTATGCATCACTCAAGGCCTGACAGGGTATTGTTTTGATATATATATATCAAGATGGCAGTCGTAATCACAATACCTAGACGCTGAATTTACCTACAGAGCCGCTACGGGCTCTCTTGTGTACACATCGGGCCGAATAGAGTCTTCGTTTTCCCATCAATGTTCCCACCATAACTGGTGGTGAACATCTGACAAGTGTGAGTATCTGATATATACCTGAGGTCTATACTGGAGACCGTTTTCTAGTCCATTTAGTCCTTGGGGCTCCAAGGACAGGGCTGTCTGTACGTTTGACCCACATATTGGAGAAGGTTTGGACGCTGACTTCCCGCTTTGAAAGAACTACAAGCCTGGAAAAAGTTGTCAATATGACGAAACTCGTGTCGGCTGCCCTTATCATCTATTGACCAGCGTGCCATCAAACTTTGGGTGACAGTGTTGTTCATGCACTGATCTACGTATTAACAAGTGTTGGATTTATATGTTCAAAAAATTTTAATTGGATCGGTAACATTGACAGATCAAAATCACTATATTTGTTTATTGCTCTGGAAAACCAAAGGTTACAGGGACATTATAATTAAGCTACGGTTTCACTCATACAAACCCAGTGAAATTCAGCAGTTATAATTAGCTGAGCTAACTATAACTCGTGCCCCCACAATGCACTGCTTATGACCTCACGTATTGCATAACTCATGACATGGTCAGTGACATCACTGATGACATCTCAAGTGACATAACTGATGACATCATTCAGTGTATTGATGACTCAGAGGGTGTATGAGTGCCTGTATGGATACTTCAGTGGGTGTGTGAATGCATGAGTGTATGACTGGTTGTGTGAATGTCTGTATCAGTGTATAAGTTGGTGTCTGAGTGGCTTTATGGGTAAGTGAGTGGGTACATGAGTGGCTGTATGGGTGAGTGTGTGTATATCTGTGTGGGTGAGTGAGTGGATGTGTCAGTGGTATATGGGTGAGTAACTAGGTATGTGAAAGTCAGTATATGTGAGTGATGGGGTATATGAGTGACTGTATGGGTGAGAGTGAATGTGAGAGTGGCTGTATGGGTGAGGGTGTACTTTTGTCAGTGACTGTATAGGTGAGTGAGTACATGTTAATATATGTATGAGTAAGTAAGTGTGTGTGTGTAACTGTATGGGTGAGTAAGTAGCTTTGCGAGTAGCTCTATGGGTGACTGACCCAGTGTATGAGTGGCTGCATGGGTGCATGCGTGGATATAATAGTGGCTGTATTAGATAGTATGTGGGTGTTTAAGTGGTTTTATGGGTGAGCAAGTGGGTGTGTATGTGGATCTATGAATTAGTGAGTGGGTGTGTAAGTACTAGAATGGGTTTTTGAATGGGTTTGTGAATGCTTGTGTAGGAGTGGGTGTATGAAAGATTCTATGGGGATGTGAGTGGGTGCGTTAGTGATTTTGAGGATGTTGTGTTCAGTGGTATCACTTACTATGTCATGAGTGATGTAATAAATAAGGTCATAAGCAGTGCATTGCGGGGTCAGCTAACTAAAACAACTGAATTTCACTGGTTTTGTATGAGTGAAACCTGAGCCTACCTATAACGTCCCTGTAACCTCTGGTTGTTACAGTGAATGTCTAAGGTTTTTTAAATTTCATTTCCTACTTCTAACATCCCTATAACCTTTGTTTTTTTCATTGAATTCCCAACATTTTTTAAATGCTAATTACTAACTATAACATCCCTGTAATCTTTTTTTTTCAGTGAATTTCTATGTTTTTTTTAAGTAATAATCACGTTTGCAGAGTGGTGGAGCAAGCGGGAGAGACCTCCGACCAGCTCTCAGGAATCTCACTGGTTGAAGTGAATCAAATTTTAGTAGCGTTTCAGTAGGACTTTGGGCTACCAGATACCTAAATTTTTAAACTTAAATATCTCTAAAACTACTGAATGGATTTACAACAAATCACAAAAAACTCGCTTTCTGGACCAACATCTAGCTTTCTGCCAAATCTGGCGTAAGTTTAGCTGTCCGGGCTGTAGTCGTGTGCAAAAAATGAAAAATCCCATAGACATAACATGTTGAAAACACATTTTGGGACCCCATTTTCTCTTGGCCCCCGCTTGACGGATCACCCTGAAACTTTCAGCGCATCAGATGAACTAAAAAGGGGAAATTTTGGAAATTTTGTGAAGATTCGTCAAGCAGTGCCAAAGTTATTGGCAAAACAAAAAATGCTTTTCCTATGGAGACTGGCCCTAACTATAATATATATATATATATATATATATATATATATATATAAAATCTACTGGCGGTCGCCAGTAGATAGTTATAGTTAGGACCTATTTTCCATAGGAAATCCGCGACATTCTATTTGAAATAACTCTCTTGCCGGTTGACGAATCTTCGCGAAATTTTCAAACTTTATGGCCCGCTACGGTCCGTTCCTACCCTGAAAGTCTCGGGGTGATTCGTCAAGCGGGGGCCGAGAAAAAAGGGGGGTCCCAAAACGTGTTTTCCCTATTCATTTTCCCATAGGAAACTTTAGACACGGCTACAGCCCGAACTGCTGAACGGAATTACACCAAATTTGGCAAAGAGGTAGTTCTTGGTTCAGAAAGAACCCTTTTGTTAAATGGTGTAAATCCGTTCAGTAGTTGCGGAGAAATTAAAAAAATAAGAGTCAAAAAATCAATTTCCCATAGGAAACTTTAGACACGGCTACAGCCCGAACTGATGAACGGAATTACACCAAATTTGGCAAAGAGGTAGTTCTTGGTTCAGAAAGAACCCTTTTGTTAAATGGTGTAAATCCGTTCAGTAGTTGCTGAGAAAATCAAAAGTAAACGTACATATATATCTATGGGCGCGGAGGATCCGCGCACCCTCCCGATCACGAGCTGCATGCTAATTGGCTGTCAACACTCCAAATCAGGAAGTGTTGGCAGCCATTTTGTCCCTCGGTAGAACCGAGGGACAGAAACAAGTGCGCAAAGCGCAAAAAGGGGGCAGGGTAGAAACACCCTGACCCCCTAGGTCTGCTCAGGGGGTCCCACAAGGACCCCCTGGGCAAAAAAAAATAATTTTTTTTAAAAAAAATCGGCAGGATGCGCTCAGGGTGCGCGGATCCTGCCAAAAAAAAAAAAATCGAAGCGCGGTCTCCCGCACTTCGATTGTATTTTGCCCTCGGGTGGCCCAAGTCCCGGGGGCATGGTAGGGGGGGTTAAATTTATGTATGGGGGGCCTCAAAGGGCACCCCAAGCCCCGGGGACCGCCACCCCCCGGGGCTTTCATTTTAAAATGGTGCGGGAGGGCTCTGAGCCCTCCCGCAGCCCCGGGGACCACCACCTCCCCGGGGCTTCTTTTTTTTTTTTTTTAAATTTCCTGTGTGGGGGCTCGAGCCTCCCACATGCCCCGGGGACCGCCACCTCCCTGGGGCACTAACAAATTAAAATGGGGGTCCGTTTTGGACCCCCGAAGCCCCGGGGACCACCACCTCCCCGGTGCTTTGCTGATGTGGGGAGGGGGGCCGCGCGGCCCCCCTCCTGGAGCCCTTGATGGCCCTGGGGACCGCCACCCCCCAGGGCTGGCTCCTGCAGTGTCCCGGGGTGCCTACCCCCGGGACACTGTAGTTTGCTATGACAGGACGGGAGCCTCGCGGCTCCCGTCCTGTCATTGCAAACTGCTCTGGATATTGGAAGAGAGAGCAGGAAACCTGCTCTCGCTTCCAATATCCAAAGACAATTGCTTTTCCACATGGGGAGCAGCATGTTAGCTGCTCCCCATGTGGAAAAGCAATGCCGGCTCCCTTAGGACACGGGGAGCCGGCGGGACTGTGGGGGGTTTGGGGACCCCCCCACAGTCCCCAACAAGAGGCCAGGCCCCGGGGGATGGGGTCCCCGGGGCCATAAGTGGCCCGGGAGGGGGGCCACGCGGCCCCCCTCCCCAGAAATAATAAAAAAAAAAAATAAAAAAAAGGCCTGCCCCGGGGGATGGGGTCCCCGGGGCAAAAGGAGGCCTGAGGAGGGGGGCCACGCAGCCCCCCCTCCTTAAAAATTAATTTAAAAGTGTGGCCATGCCCCGGGGGATGGGGTCCCCGGGGCAGGATTCGGCCACGGGAGGGGGGCCACGCGGCCCCCTTCCCGTTTAATTAAAAAAAAAGGGGGTAAGGCCCTGGGGGATGGGGTCCCCAGGGCCCAAAAATAGGAAAAAGGAAGGGGGGCCACACAGCCCCCCTTCAGGAAAAAAAAAAAACACAAAAAAACGATCGGGCTTGCAGGCCCCGCCCCTTCCTTCACCACTCTGCAAACGCGCCCCTGGCGCGTTTGCAGATGGGGAAGTAATTCCCCTTCAATACTGGGGGTCCCTGGGGCTAACCAGCCCACCAGGAACCTCCAGTATGCGCCAGGGGGCTGCCTTGCAGAGAGGTGTACAGAGGCCACGCCCCTTTTTACACCTCTCTGCAACGCAGCTCTGTGGCGCTTAATGGAGGTAGCTGGTGGGCTAGTTGCAACCCAGGGACCCTCAGGATTCAAGGGGAGTTAATCCCCCGACTTAAAACGCGCCAAGGGGCGCGTTTGCACAGTGGTGAAGGGAGGGGGCGGGGCTTCAGGTGACGTGTGCAAACAGGCCCGTGGCGCGTTTTAAGATGGGAAATTAAATCCCCTTCAATCCTGAGGGTCCCTGGGGGCCAACTAGCCCAACAGGTACATCCAGAAAGCGCCACAGAGCTGCGTTGCAGAGAGGTGTAAAAGGGGTGTGGCCTCTCTACACGTCTCTGCAACGCAGCCCCTGGCGCATACTGGAGGTTCCTGGTGGGCTAGTTGGCCCCTAGGGACCCTCATGATTCAAGGGGACTTAATCCCCCAACTTAAAACGCGCCACGGGGCGCGTTTGCACAGATGTCACCTCAGGCCCCGCCCCCTCCCTTCACCATTGTGCAAATATTCCTCTAAAATCAGCCGAAATACGAATTTCGATTTACTCACCTGTTATCAGGAGAGACCTCAGTGCTGTATCTTTCAGCCCAGTACTGGTCCTGAAAAGTAATTTTAACCGTACTTACCAGTAACTTGAATTTCCTTCCATAGGCTAACATTGACTGGTTTCACTTGGAAATTCTTCTAAGTGTGGAGTTTTGGAACTTTAAAATATTCCTCTAAAATCAGCCGAAATACGAATTCCGATTTACTCACCTGTTATCAGGAGAGACCTCAGTGCTGCATCTTTCAGCCCAGTACTGATCCTCAAAAGTAATTTTAACCGTACTTACCAGTAACTTGAATTTCCTTCCATAGGATATCATTGCCTGCTTTTTGCTGAAAAAGTTTCTAAGTGTTGATTTTTGAAACATGCAAATATTCCTCTAAAATCAGCCGAAATACGAATTCCGATTTACTCACCTGTTATAAGGAGAGACCTCAGTGCTGTATCTTTCAGCCCAGTACTGGTCCTGAAAAGTAATTTTAACCGTACTTACCAGTAACTTGAATTTCCTTCCATAGGCTAACATTGACTGGTTTCAATTGGAAATTCTTCTAAGTGTGGAGTTTTGGAACTTTAAAATATTCCTCTAAAATCAGCCGAAATACGAATTCCGATTTACTCACCTGTTATCAGGAGAGACCTCAGTGCTGCATCTTTCAGCCCAGTACTGATCCTCAAAAGTAATTTTAACCGTACTTACCAGTAACTTGAATTTCCTTCCATAGGCTAACATTGACTGGTTTCACTTGGAAATTCTTCTGTGTGTGGAGTTTTGGAACTTTAAAATATTCCTCTAAAATCAGCCGAAATACGAATTCCGATTTACTCACCTGTTATCAGGAGAGACCTCAGTGCTGCATCTTTCAGCCCAGTACTGATCCTCAAAAGTAATTTTAACCGTACTTACCAGTAACTTGAATTTCCTTCCATAGGCTAACATTGACTGGTTTCACTTGGAAATTCTTCTGTGTGTGGAGTTTTGGAACTTTAAAATATTCCTCTAAAATCAGCCGAAATACGAATTCCGATTTACTCACCTGTTATCAGGAGAGACCTCAGTGCTGCATCTTTCAGCCCAGTACTGATCCTCAAAAGTAATTTTAACCGTACTTACCAGTAACTTGAATTTCCTTCCATAGGATATCATTGCCTGCTTTTTGCTGAAAAAGTTTCTAAGTGTTGATTTTTGAAACATACAAATATTCCTCTAAAATCAGCCGAAATCCGAATTCTGATTTACTCACCTGTTATCAGGAGAGACCTCATTGCTGCATCTTTCAGCCCAGTACTGGTCCTGAAAAGTAATTTTAACCGTACTTGCCGGTAACTTGAATTTCCTTCATAGGCTAACATTGACTGGTTTCACTTGGAAATTCTTCTAAGTGTGGAGTTTTGGAACTTTAAAATATTCCTCTAAAATCAGCCGAAATACGAATTCCGATTTACTCACCTGTTATCAGGAGAGACCTCAGTGCTGCATCTTTCAGCCCAGTACTGATCCTCAAAAGTAATTTTAACCGTACTTACCAGTAACTTGAATTTCCTTCCATAGGATATCATTGCCTGCTTTTTGCTGAAAAAGTTTCTAAGTGTTGATTTTTGAAACATGCAAATATTCCTCTAAAATCAGCCGAAATACGAATTCCGATTTACTCACCTGTTATAAGGAGAGACCTCAGTGCTGTATCTTTCAGCCCAGTACTGGTCCTGAAAAGTAATTTTAACCGTACTTACCAGTAACTTGAATTTCCTTCCATAGGCTAACATTGACTGGTTTCAATTGGAAATTCTTCTAAGTGTGGAGTTTTGGAACTTTAAAATATTCCTCTAAAATCAGCCGAAATACGAATTCCGATTTACTCACCTGTTATCAGGAGAGACCTCAGTGCTGCATCTTTCAGCCCAGTACTGATCCTCAAAAGTAATTTTAACCGTACTTACCAGTAACTTGAATTTCCTTCCATAGGCTAACATTGACTGGTTTCACTTGGAAATTCTTCTGTGTGTGGAGTTTTGGAACTTTAAAATATTCCTCTAAAATCAGCCGAAATACGAATTCCGATTTACTCACCTGTTATCAGGAGAGACCTCAGTGCTGCATCTTTCAGCCCAGTACTGATCCTCAAAAGTAATTTTAACCGTACTTACCAGTAACTTGAATTTCCTTCCATAGGATATCATTGCCTGCTTTTTGCTGAAAAAGTTTCTAAGTGTTGATTTTTGAAACATACAAATATTCCTCTAAAATCAGCCGAAATCCGAATTCTGATTTACTCACCTGTTATCAGGAGAGACCTCATTGCTGCATCTTTCAGCCCAGTACTGGTCCTGAAAAGTAATTTTAACCGTACTTGCCGGTAACTTGAATTTCCTTCATAGGCTAACATTGACTGGTTTCACTTGGAAATTCTTCTAAGTGTGGAGTTTTGGAACTTTATAATATTCCTCTAAAATCAACCAAAGTACGAATTCCAATTTACTCACCTGTTATCAGGAGAGAACCCAGTGCTGCATCTTTTAGCCCAGCACTGACCCTGAAAAGTAATTCTAACCGTACTTACCAGTAACTTACATTTCCTTCCATAGGAATCCATTGTCTGGTTTTCAGCAGAAAAGTTTCAAAGTGTCGATTTTCACAAATTACAAATATTCCTTAAAAATCGCCTGTATGACTTAAACGCATTCTTTCAACTGTTTACAGGAGATGCACCAGTGCTGGATCCAGGATCCAACTCTGAGTAAGAAAAAGTAACGATAACACTACTTACCTGCTAAGTGAATTTCCTCCCATAGGATAACATTGGTGATTCTATGTGAAAAAGTTTCAAAGTGTCAACTTTTAAAATACAATAATATTCCTTAAAAATCACTACTGTAACCAAAACGCTTTTACTCAACTGTTTACAGGAGATGTCCCAGGACTGAATCTAGGATCCAGTCCTGTGGTTAGAAAAGTAATCCATAAAGTAACTAATTGCATTTAACTAGAAATTCACATTGAGCTCAATGTTGCATTGTGTTTGAAATTGTGTTGCCCATTGCAACAACTGTAACTACTGTACTTAAAACTCTATTGCCTATTTGAAACTATTTAAACTAAAGTAATTCATTCTGAGAAAGTATATTTTGTAATGTAATGTATAATGTAATTACAATGTAATTTAATAAATAAAATATATAAAAATAAATAGTTTTAAAAAATGTAGTAAATCAGTATCAAAAAAATAAATATAACAATTAATACATTTAAAAATTGTCATTTACAAAACCTTTGAAATTCACTGAAAAAACCATAGGTTTTAGGGGCGTTATAGTTAGAAATTAGCATTTAAAAACCTTTGAAATTCACTGAAAAAACCATAGGTTTCAGACACGTTATAGTTAGAAATTAGCATTTAAAAAACCTTTGAAATTCACTGAAAAAACCATAGGTTTTAGGGACAGTTATAGTTAGTTGGACATTTCACTCGTACAAAACCCGTGAAATTCCCCTGTTATAGTTAGTTCAGCTAACTATAACTCGCGCCCCACAATGCACTGCTGATGACGTCACATATTACATCACTCATGACATGGTCAGTGACATCACTGATGACATCACTGATGACATCTCAAATGACATCACTGATGACATCATCCACGTGATAATCTGATGCACCTCCTCACACCCTAATATAACCTTTGATATACCCAATCTAAATTACAGACTGCCATTCGCAAAACCATAGACACTCCAACACCAATAACTACATACCCACTCACTGATTCTTAGGTCTACACACACACATCCACTCACTCACCCGTACAGTCACTCATACTTATGGTCACTCAGTACAGGACTATCATATGCACTCTTACTCCTATATAGACACTCAAACACTGCCACTCATCCATAGAGGTACTCACACACCTAGTCAGTCATGCAAATAATTAAACACACTGCCATTTACTCACCTATACAGTTATACACACACCAGCTCACTTAATCATACAAATACTACCACATTGTTACGCTCTTATACAATCACTGATACAAGCACACACTCATCCATACAGCCACTATCACAATCACTCACTCTCGCTTATAGCTATTTATATACTCCAACACACATATATACTGCCTTTCACATATGTAGTTACTCACACATGTACCACTGGGACATATATTCACTCACTAACACACTCTTACACACACTTACCCACCCATACAGTCTATCACAGATGCACTCTTGAAACCATCCACCCAGTGAATCACCCACTCACACATCTATGCACAGAGTCGCACACACCCCTCCCACACAAACACTGAGGCACCCATACAGATACTCAGAGAACCATTCAATAACTCATATAGACACTCATGTAGCTATTCACAAACACATGCAGCCACTTACACAGCAACAGACAGACGTATACAGACATTCACCCAGTTTAGTCACTAACCCATGCATTCAGTAAGATACGTTAAATCACTCACTTATAGAGTCAGTCATGCACCTACTAAATCATCCATACAGACACTTAGACACCCACTCATTCTTCAATACGTCTTTTCCTATATATATTAAAAATATTTAAACTTTACAGAAACACACAGTCACTGGATGATGTCATCAGTGATGTCATTTGAGATGTCATCAGTGATGTCATCAGTGATGTCACTGACCATGTCATGAGTGATGTAATATGTGACGTCATCAGCAGTGCATTGCGGGGCGCAAGTTATAGTTAGCTGAACTAACTATAACAGGGGAATTTCACGGGTTTTGCACGAGTGAAATGTCCAACTAACTATAACTGTCCCTAAAACCTATGGTTTTTTCAGTGAATATATATATATATATATATACATATATATATATATCTTTGGTGACTGGGCACCGTTAAAGCCAATGCGGAAACGGTGAGGACTGTTTGGCTTATTAATTTTTATTTATTGGTCTCCTCCGACCCTGAGCTTTTGTTTGATTTTTACACATTATGTGCTGCGTTGGCTGTGGAGACCTCGGGACATTAATCAGTATCTGGCTTGGCTTTAAAGTACTTGTCCAACTACACAGCTTTCACTTGGAGGCTGTGTTCGGAGCTTAGTGGACAGGATGCACCTATGAGGGATTTCTTGCTTGAACTGGGAGTGTCCCGAGCGCTGATACAATCCTGCAGATATTCCTTTGGATTAAGTGCTACAAGAACTATTCATGCCTACGGACTTCGGGTGCTGTTAAGTGATATGCATGCATTGATGTTGGGACATTATGGGAGAAGTAGTCCCCACGTGGTTCAGGACGTAACTTTGAGGTCAGCATTTGAGTTTCAAAAGCACACACTATGTGTCTTTAGCCTCACAGTTTGTTGCAGCCCAAAGCTCTATCTCCCCAATACGCTCAGGGTGCACTTTTGCGATTACTCAAACTGACACCGAACAGAATTACTTCCCAGTCCACTAATACAAGCTAAGGTCACGGGCTCTGCCCAGAGGTGTTTTCATACCTATTACTGAAGCATTCAAGGTCAAACAGGTCTCTTCAGTGTCGCACACACATTTTTCATAACGCAGCACATTTTAGTTTGTTAGCAATGCCTGAGGGGGTTTGCGCTTAAATACACGGTTTTTAAATTTGGTAAAAATAGTATCACATGTCCCAACATGAGAAGAAGATACCTTCCCTGCGCATTAGTCAATTGTGTATGCAATATATATATGGTAAAGTGGCAGATGATGCACTATGCATTTAACTTATGTATTTCAATAGAAACAGAGGCCGGTGTGGTATCTGAGAAGAGCTGCGATCAGCGCAGGAACACTGGCCTGACATTGTTAATTAACTCCTGAGCTAGCTCAGACTGCCGACGTTGAATCTAGATCACATTAGGAATGCTGAGTCGCCAGCATGCCTGTCCTTGGCTGTCGGTTCTACCAGCACAAGTTTCCAGAGGTGGACGATGTAGTCATGGTCAATGTCCGCTCCATCGCTGAGATGGGGGCGTACGTCAGCCTCCTGGAGTACAACAACATTGAGGGGATGATCCTGCTCAGCGAGCTGTCCAGGAGGCGCATCCGATCCATCCAAGCTCATCCGAATTGGCAGGAACGAATGTGTTGTTGTCTTCAGAGTCGACAAAGGTTACATTGATTTGTCAAAAAGAAGAGTTTCTCCCGAGGAGGCTCTTAAATGTGAAGACAAATTCACCAAATCGAAAACACCAAGAAAATACCTGATCCTTGATTGAAAGCTGCTATTATCAATCATGTACTCACATTTTATTTGCAGAGTTTTATATAGCGCTGGCTAGACCCGGAGGTATCAGAGCGCTTTACATGAGGATCAGCAGGTTACAGGTTACGAAAATTACATCAGTTACAGTTACAAGTATAGGCTTTGGAGAAAAACATGAGATTACACAATAATATAAGTTATTAGCGCGTAGCATAGCAAAGACACGCGTCTTATGGGGAAAGGAGGGTGGGGGGTGGAAGGTAAACAGGGGAGAGGAATGCAGATAGAGTCAGGTAGACCGGAAGGGGGAAATTAATTTAGGGGGAACAAAGCAGTCAAAGCAGTCGAAGAGAAAGACAGATAAAACCGCGGAGAACCGTGAGAAACAATGTCCGATGTCCGGCTGGGTAGGTGACGGCCACGGGGTGAACCAGAGCCAGACTCCTCTATAGCTGCATAGGACAGCTCCACCGGGCAGCGGCCACGGGTACTCGGGCTCCGCGGTAAGTACAAACAGTTTACAAAGTAGTCAAAGCCATCAAAGAGAAAGACAGATAAAACCGTGAAGAACCGTGAAAAACAATGTCCGATGTCCGGCTGGGTAGGTGACGGCCGCGGGGGTGAGCCAGAGCCAGACTCCTCTATAGCTGCATAGGACAGCTCCACCGGGCAGCGGCCAAGGGTACTCGGGCTCCGCGGGAAGTACAAACAGTTTTGGTTTCCGCCCACGGGGCATCGTCATAGTTCCATAGAAGGCAACAGTCCCGGTGTTACTGGGAAACGCCGTCCGCCTCATCCTCTAGCTCGCCCCATGAGAGGAGAGGTGGAAGAGACCATTCCAAAGTCTGCAAATCTACCCCATTCCCCAAAGCAGTAGTGAGTGTTGGGCAATAGTCCAACTGGAAGCCATTTCCTCCTTCGTCCTTTTCAGTACACACAATGCGTTCCCTTCAAGTTCCCTTCACATTCCATCAAGTACTCTCATCCAAACAAATCTTCAATTCCTTGGGTGTTTATAGCGTGAAGGCCTCCTGGACATCTGTCTCCCTCCAGTGACATAAATGGGCAAATCGTTAGGAAAAGGCTGGTTAACACACTAGTGGGTATACCACAATAACTGAATTGTGTACCAAATGCAGGTGTGATAGCTAAATAGCAATGAAGAAGTTACTCTTCTCTGGAGAGGCCTTGAGGAGACTGGCCTTGTGGGCTAATAAAGCTGCAGCAGTAAGGATTAACCAACCCCGGGCCTACACATTCAATATGCCTGACCTTAAGATGGCTGTCCTGGCCTGTACCCTGGAAGCATTGCTATCGAGTGCATATCAATCCTACAGTAAGTCTTGGCTTCCCAGTAACTCTGGTGATGGGTGCTACCAATTTATCTATGACGATGCCCCCAGACTGAAACCTTGAACATTGTACACACCACGGAGCCGGATCAACAGGGCCTATGCCCGGTGGAACTTTGATGGAACTTTCGATGGACCTTTGATGATGCCCCCTGGGCGGATACCAAAACTGTTTGTACTTACCTCGGTGCACGAGCAACCCTGGCCGATGCCCGGTGGAGCTGTCATATGCAGCTATAGAGGAGTCTGGCCCTGGTTTCTCCCCCTCTGCCGTCACCTACCCAGCCGGTCATCTGACATTGTTTTCCTCGTTTCCCCGTTGTTTCCTTCCCTCCCCCTCCTTCCTCCTTCCTCCCTCCGTGATTCTTTGATTTAATTAATGTAACCCGTAACACGCTGATCCTCTGAAACCTTGAACATTGTATACACCACGGAGCCGGATCAACATGGCCCATGCCCGGTGGAACTTTGATGGAACTTTCGATGGACCTTTGATGATGCCCCCTGGGCGGATACCAAAACTGTTTGTACTTACCTGTGTGCACGAGCAACCTTGGCCGATGCCCGGTGGAGCTGTCATATGCAGCTATAGAGGAGTCTGGCCCTGGTTTCACCCCCTCGGCCGTCACCTATCCAGCCGGTCATCTGACATTGTTTTCCTCGTTTCCCCGTTGTGTTTCCTTCCCTCTCCCTCCTCCCTCCGTGATTCTTTGATTTAATTGATGTAACTATGTAACCTGTAATCTCGCTGATCCTCTTGTAAAGCGCTCTGATACCTCCGGGTCTAGCCAGCGCTATATAAAACTTTTCAAATAAATAAATAAATATGTGTTTTTATCTGCTATAATATCCACTAACCAAGTACATTATACTAATGTGAAGGTGTGTCTTGGTTTTATTTTTCACATAGCCTGTGATTGACAATGGAATGTTTTCTATGTCTATGAATTGTTTCTATGTCTATGAGGGGGTCATGTTATAAATGTTTTAATGAAATTGCTGGGTCGGAGGAGGCCCTATGCAATAAAGAAGCCTTAACCCAGCAGCCCTCGTGTGCGTGCTCTCTTCCTTGTGGAGTACGGGTTGTTTGAATATATATATATATATATATATATATATATATATATATATATATTATCTACTGGCGGTCGCCAGTAGATAGTTATAGTTACAACCTATTATCCATAGGAAATCCGCGACATTCTATTTGAAATAACTCTCTTGCCGGTTGACGTATCTTCGCGAAATTTTCAAACTTCGTGGGGCGCTCCGGTCCGCTCCTACCCTGAAAGTCTCGGGGTGATACGTCAAGCGGGGGCCGAGAAAAAAGGGGGTCCCAAAACGCGTTTTCCCCATGCATTTTCCCATAGGAAACTTTAGACACGGCTACAGCTCGAACTGCTGAACGGAATTACACCAAATTTGGCAAAGAGGTAGTTCTTGGTTCAGAAAGAACCCTTTTGTTAAATGGTGTAAATCCGTTCAGTAGTTGCTGAGAAAATGAAAAGTAAAAAGTTAGTGATATCTAGGGACGAGTAGGGTCCGCGTACCCTCCCGATCACGAGCTGCATGTTAATTGGCTGTCAGCTGGCTGTCAACATTCCGATTCAGGAAATGTTGGCAGCCATTTTGTCCCTCGGTAGAACCGAGGGACAGAAACAAGTGCGCAAAGCGCACAAAGGGGGCAGGGTAGAAACACCCTGACCCCCTAGGTTTGCTCAGGGGGTCCCACAAGGACCCCCTGGGCAAAAAAAAAATTAAAAATTTTTTAAAAAATTGGCAGGATGCGCTCAGGGTGCGCGAATCCTGCCGAAAAAAAAAAATCGAAGCGCGGTCTCCCGCGCTTCGATGTTAATTGGCCCCCGGGTGGCCCAAGTCCCGGGGGCATGGTGGGGGATAATTTAATGTGTGGGGGGCCTCAAAGGGCCCCCCAAGCCCCGGGGACCGCCACCCCCCCGGGGCTTTTTTTTAAAAATGGTGCGGGAGGGCTCTGAGCCCTCCCGCAGCCCCGGGGACCACCACCTCCCCGGGGCTTTTTTAAAATACATTATTAAACCTGTGTGGGGGGGGCTCCAGCCCCCCCACACGCCCCGGGGACCACCACCTCCCCGGGGCACTAAACATTTTAATATGGGGGTCCGTTACGGACCCCAGAGCCCCGGGGACCACCACCTCCCCGGGGCTGTGTACTGAACGGGAGGGGGCCGCGCGGCCCCCCTCCTGGAGCCCTTGATGGCCCTGGGGACCACCACCCCCCAGGGCCGGCTCCTGCAGTGTCCCGGGGTGCCTACCCCCGGGACACTGTAGTTTGCTATGGCAGGACGGGAGCCTCGCGGCTCCCGTCCTGCCATAGCAAACTGCTTTGGATATTGGAAGAGAGAGCAGGGAAACCTGCTCTCTCTTCCAATATCCAAAGCGATTGCTTTTCCACATGGGGAGCAGCATGTCAGCTGCTCCCCATGTGGAACAGCAATGCCGGCTCCCAAGGGACGTGGGGAGCCGGCGGGACTGTGGGGGGATTGGGGACCCCCCACAGTCCCCAACGGAGAGGGCCAGCCCCGGGGGATGGGGTCCCCGGGGCAAGTAGTGGCCCGGGAGGGGGCCACGCGGCCCCCTCCCCAAAAAAGAGGAAACATTTAAAAAAAAAAAAAAATGGAAAGGCCGGCCCCGGGAGATGGGGTCCCCGGGGCCTTAAAATGGCCAGAGGAGGGGGCCACGCTGCCCCCTCAAAAAATAAATATAGAGGCCATGCACCGGGGGATGGGGTCCCCGGGGCCAATACAGGCCCAGGGAAGGGGGGCCACGCGGCCCCCTTCCCGTTTTTTTTTTTAAAAGGTAATTTAAAAAAAGGTGTAAGGCCCTGGGGGATGGGGTCCCCAGGGCCCAAAAAAAGAAAAAAGGAAGGGGGGCTACACAGCCTCCCTTCAGGGAGAGAAAAAAACAAAAAAAAAAAAACGATCGGGCCCGCAGGCCCCGCCCCTTCCTTCACCACTCTGCAAACGCGCCCCTGGCGCGTTTGCAGAGGGGAACGAATTCCCCTTGAATACTGGGGGTCCTTGGGGGCCAACTAGCCCACCAGGTACCTCCAGTATGCGCCAGGGGGCTGCCTTGCAGAGAGGTGTACAGAGGCCACGCCCCTTTTACACCTCTCTGCAACGCAGCTCTGTGTCGCTTTTGGAGGTATATGGTGGGCTAGTTGGACTCCGGGGACCCTCAGGATTCAAGGGGACTTAATCCCCCAACTTAAAACGCGCCACGGGGCGCGTTTGCACAGTGGTGAAGGGAGGGGCGGGGCTTCAGGTGACATGTGTGCAAACAGGCCCCGTGGCGCGTTTTAAGATGGGGAATTAAATCCCCTTCAATCCTGAGGGTCCCTGGGGGCCAACTAGCCCAACAGGTACATCCAGAATGCGCCACAGAGCTGCGTTGCAGTGAGGTGTAAAAAGGGGTGTGGCCTCTCTACACGTCTCTGCAACGCAGCCCCCTGGCGCATATTGGAGGTTCCTGGTGGTCTAGTTGGCCCCTAGGGACCCTCAGGATTCAAGGGGACTTATTCCCCCAACTTAAAACGCGCCACGGGGCGCGTTTGCAAAGATGTCACCTCAGGCCCCGCCCCCTCCCTTCACCATTGTGCAAATATTCCTCTAAAATCAGCCGAAATAGGAATTCCGATTTACTCACCTGTTATCAGGAGAGACCTCAGTGCTGCATCTTTCAGCCCAGTACTGATCCTGAAAAGTAATTTTAACCGTACTTACCGGTAACTTGAATTTCCTTCATAGGCTAACATTGACTGGTTTCACTTGGAAATTCTTCTAAGTGTGGAGTTTTGGAACTTTAAAATATTCCTCTAAAATCAGCCGAAATACGAATTCCGATTTACTCACCTGTTATCAGGAGAGACCTCAGTGCTGCATCTTTCAGCCCAGTACTGATCCTGAAAAGTAATTTTAACCGTACTTACCGGTAACTTGAATTTCCTTCATAGGCTAACATTGACTGGTTTCACTTGGAAATTCTTCTAAGTGTTGATTTTTGAAACATACAAATATTCCTCTAAAATCAGCCGAAATCCGAATTCTGATTTACTCACCTGTTATCAGGAGAGACCTCAGTGCTGCATCTTTCAGCCCAGTACTGGTCCTGAAAAGTAATTTTAACCGTACTTACCAGTAACTTGAATTTCCTTCCATAGGCTAACATTGACTGGTTTCACTTGGAAATTCTTCTAAGTGTGGAGTTTTGGAACTTTAAAATATTCCTCTAAAATCAGCCGAAATACGAATTCCGATTTACTCACCTGTTATCAGGAGAGACCTCAGTGCTGCATGTTTCAGCCCAGTACTGATCCTCAAAAGTAATTTTAACCGTACTTACCGGTAACTTGAATTTCCTTCATAGGCTAACATTGACTGGTTTTCAGCAAAAAAGTTTCAAAGTGTTGATTTTCACAAACTACAAATATTCCTTAAAAATCGACAGTATGACTTAAACGCATTCTTTCAACTGTTTACAGGAGATGCACCAGTGCTGGATCCAGGATCCAACACTGAGTAAGAAAAAGTAACGATAACAGTTTTTACCTGCTAAGTGAATTTCCTTCCATAGGATAACATTGGTGATTCTATGAGAAAAAGTTTCAAAGTGTCAACTTTTAAAATACAATAATATTCCTTAAAAATCACGACTGTAACCAAAACGCTTTTACTCAACTGTTTACAGGAGATGTACCAGGACTGAATCTAGGATCCAGTCCTGTGGTTACAAAAGTAATCCATAAAGTAACTAATTGCATTTAACTAGAAATTCACATTGAGCTGAATGTTGCATTGTGTTTGAAAATGTGTTGCCCATTGCAACAACTGTAACTACTGTACTTAAAAGTCTATTGCCTATCTGCAAAGTATTTAAACTAAAGTAATTCATTCTGATAAAGTATTTTTTGTAATGTAATGTATAATGTAATTACAATGTAATTTAAAAAATAAAATATGTAAAAAAAAATTGTTTCTAAAAATGTAGTAAATCAGTTTGAAAAAAATTAATATAACAATTAATACATTTAAAAATTGTCATTTACAAAACCTTTGAAATTCACTGAAAAAACCGTAGGTTTCAGGCACGTTATAGTTAGAAATTAGCATTTAAAAAACCTTTGAAATTCACTGAAAAAACCATAGGTTTCAGACACGTTATAGTTTCAAATTAGCATTTAAAAAACCTTTGAAATTCACTGAAAAAACCATAGGTTTCAGACACGTTATAGTTACAAATTAGCATTTAAAAAACCTTTGAAATTCACTGAAAAAACCATAGGTTTTAGGGACAGTTATAGTTACTTGGACATTGCACTCGTACAAAACCCGTGAAATTCCCCCGTTATAGTTAGTTCAGCTAACTATAACTCGCGCCCCCGCAATGCACTGCTGATGACGTCACATATTACATCACTCATGACATGGTCAGTGACATCACTGATGACATCACTGATGACATCTCAAATGACATCACTGATGACATCATCCACGTGATAATCTGATGCACCTCCTCACACCCTAATATAACCTTTGATACACCCACTCTAAATTACAGACTGCCATTCGCAAAACCATAGACACTCCAACACCAATAACTACATACCCACTCACTGATTCTTAGGTCTACACACACACATCCACTCACTCACCCGTACAGTCACTCATACTTACGGTCACTCAGTACAGGACTATCATATGCACTCTTACTCCTATATAGACACTCAAACAACGCCACTCATCCATAGAGATACTCACACACCTAGTCAGTCATGCAAATAATTAAACACACTACCATTTACTCACCTATACAGTTATACACACACCAGCTCACTTACTCATACAAATACTAGCACATTCTTACGCTCTTATACAATCACTGATACAAGCACACACTCATCCATACAGCCACTATCACAATCAGTCACTCTCGCTTATAGCTATTTATATACTCCAACACACATATATACTGCCTTTCACATATGTAGTTACTCACACATGTACCACTGGGACATACATTCACTCACTAACACACTCTTACACACACTTACCCACCCATAAAGTCTATCACAGATGCACTCTTGAAACCATCCACCCAGTGAATCACCCACTCACACATCTATGCACAGAGTCGCACACACCCCTCCCACACAAACACTCAGGCACCCATACAGATACTCACACAAGCATTCAATAACTCAAATAGACACTCATGTAGCTATTCACAAACACATGCAGCCACTTACACAGCAACAGACAGACGGATACAGACATTCACCCAGTTTAGTCACTAACCCATGCATTCAGTAAGATACGTTAAATCACTCACTTATACAGTCAGTCACGCACCTACTAAATCATCCATACAGACACTTACACACCCACTCATTCTTCAATACGTCTTTTCCTATATATATTAAAAATATTTAAACTTTAGAGAAACACACAGTCACTGGATGATGTCATCAGTGATGTCATTTGAGATGTCATCAGTGATGTCATCAGTGATGTCACTGACCATGTCATGAGTGATGTAATATGTGACGTCATCAGCAGTGCATTGTGGGGCGCGAGTTATAGTTAGCTGAACTAACTATAACGGGGGAATTTCACGGGTTTTGTACGAGTGCAATGTCCAAGTAACTATAACTGTCCCTAAAACCTATGGTTTTTTCAGTGAATTTCAAAGGTTTTTTAAATGCTAATTTGTAACTATAACGTGTCTGAAACCTATGGTTTTTTCAGTGAATATATATATATATATATATATATATATTACCTACTGGCGGTCGCCAGTAGGTAGTTATAGTTAGGACCTAGTTTCCATAGGAAAATCATTTTTTGATTTGCCAATATCTTTGGCGCCGTTTGATGAATCTTTGCGAAATTTTCAAAACTAATGGGGCGCTCCGGTCAGCTCCTGTCTTGAAAGTTTCGGGGTGATTCGTCAAGTGGGGGCCAAGAAAAAAGGGGGGTCCCAAAACACGTTTTCTCCATGTTAATTTCCATAGGAAACTTTGGAACAGGCTACAGCCCGAACTGCTGAACGGAATTACACTAAATTTGGCAAAAAGGTAGCTCTTGGTTCAGAAAGCGCCCTTTTTTTAAATGGTGTAAATCCGTTCAGTAGTTGCTGAGAAATTCAAAAAATAAAAATATCGATATCTGAGCACCGAGGAGGATTCGCAAATTCTCCCGAGCACGAGCTTCATTCTGATTGGCTGTCAACACTCCAAACCAGGAAGTGTTGGCAGCCATCTTGTGACTCGGTAACCGAGTCACAAGAAAAAGGGTGAAAAACATTAAAAAACAAGAAAAGGGGGCAGGGTATAAACACCCTGACCCACTAGGCCTGCTCAGGAGGTCCCACAAGGACCCCCAGGGCCAAAAAAAGCATTTTTTTAAAACAAAATCGTCCGGATTTGAGCTGGGTGCGCGAATCCTGCGAAAAAATAAAAAATAAAACAAAGCGCGGACTCCCCCGCTTCGTTATCTATAAGCCCCCGGGTGGGCCAGGTCCCGGGGGCAATGCCGAAATAATTACTGGGGGCCAGCGGGGGCCCCCGCAGCCCCAGGGACCACCACCTCCCAGGGGCTTATATAATTATATGCGGGGGCATGCGGCCCCCGCAGCCCCAGGGACCGCCACCTCCCTGGGGCTTTTTAAAAAAATGCGTGGCGGGGCTCCTTCCCCCACACTGCCCCGGGGACCGTCACCTCCCCGGGGCATTTGCTTTTTAGGATGGGGGGCCTCGTGGCCCCCCAAGCCCCGGGGACCACCACCTCCCTGGGGATTTTAATTATTTTGGGTGGGGGGGCCTCGTGGGCCCCCCCAAGCCCCGGGGACAACCACCTCCCCGGGGCTACATGATTTAAATGCGGGGGGCCACGTGGCCCCCCGCAGCACCAATGACCGCCACCTCCCCAGGGCTGTTTTCAAAATGAAAGTGTGGGGGGCTAGAGCCCCCCCACACTGCGGCCCCCCTCCTGGAGCCCTCGATGGCCCTGGGGACTGCCACCCCCCAGGGCCGGCTCCTGCAATGTCCCGGGGTGCCCACCCCCGGGACATTGCTGTTTGCTATGGCAGGGCGGGAGCACGGCTCCCGCCCTGTCATAGCAAACTCTGCTTTGCTTCGTTGAAGCGAGAGCATGAAACCTGCTCTCACCTCAATGAAGCAAAGCAGAATTGCTTTTGGGCAAGGGGAGCTGCATGTTAGCAATGCAATGCTGGCTCCCACAGGAGGTGGGGAGCCGGCAGGGACCATGGGGGCATTGGGGCTCCCCCCACGGTCCCCAACTTGAGGGCCAGCCCCGGGGGATGGGATCCCCGGGGCCAGAAATGGCCCAGGAGGGGGGCCAGGCTGCCCCCCTCTCTTTTTTAATTTAATAAAAAACAAAAACAAAAGCAGGCCGGCCCCGGGGAATGGGGTCCCCGGGGCCCAAATTGGCCTCAGGAGGGGGGCAACGCAGGCCCCCTCCAAAATAAAAAAAAAGGCTGAGCATGCCCCGGGGGATGGGGTCCCCAGGGCCAAAAGTGTCCCAGGGAAGGGGGCCATGCGGCCCCCACCCATAAAAATAAATAAATAAAAGAAACCAGCAACTCGCCGGAGGCTCCGCCCCCTCCCTGCACGACTCTGCAAACGTGCCTCCTAGCGTGCTCTGCGTTGGGGGATTAAGTCCCCGTTGCTAGTGAGGGTGTGCCAGGCGGCGCATTTGCAGAGTGGTGTCAAAAGGGGGCGTGGCCTCGGACCACTCTCAGCAATACAGCTGTGTTTGGCTTACTGGAGGTACCTGGTGGGCTAGTTGGCCCCTAGGGACCCTCAGGATTCAAGGGGACTTAATCCCCCAACCCAGAATGCGCCAGGAGGCGTGTTTGCAGAGTGGTGGAGAAAGGGGGCATGGCCTGTGTCCACTATCAGCAATCCCACTATCTGGGGCATACTGGAGGTATCAGGTAGGCTAGTTGGTCCCTAAGGACCCCCAGCAGCATAGGGGACTTTAATACTCATCCAAGAGCACTCCAGGAAGTGCGTTTGCAGTGTGGTGGGGAAAGGGGGCGTGGCCTGCTATGAGAACTTGGCAATACTGCTGTGTGGGACTTACTGGAGGTAATAGGAGGGGTAGTTGGGCCCCAAGGTTCACCTTGGGGGCCAACTACCCCTCCTGTTACCTCCAGTAAGTACCACACAGTGGGATTGCTGAGAGGCCTTCGGAGGCCACGCTCACCTTTCTCCACCACCCTGCAAATGCAACTCCTGGCACAGTACTGGTTGGTCGATGAAGTCCACTTTACTCCTGAGGGACTTTGGCGACCAAGTAGCCCTCCTGGTACCTCCTCTAAGTCCTACGCAGTGGAATTCCTGAGCGCTGGTTGGAGGCCCTGCCCCCTTTCTCCACCACTCTGCAAACACGACTACCAGTTAAAGAAGCATTTGTAATGTAATAGGTCTCGCATTTGCAAGAGTTAGAGCTATTAGCGTGGTAAATCTAAAAGTGTTTTATTAATGTTTCTTGGAGTGGAGTAGATGTAGGTTGTGTGTAGTGGAATCATGCGGTATGTTGTGCAGTGAAATTATGTGGATAGAAAGAATGTGGTATTTAGTGTATAGCAATTATGTAGAGTGGGATTATGTGTTATGGAGAGTAATTATGTGGTATGGTAGTCTGTGTTGTAGAGTGGTAACCTCGGGTTTAGTCTTCCTCATTTCCATAGAAGCTAAACTATGAACTCAATGAGACAAAAAAAAGAAGGACTCACTGAGGAGAACTTCTGGACCTAGTCAGAGGTATGAGCAGGGCCACTGGAATTATGTGACTGTTTGGCTGCACCGACTTTCGCACAATTATACATTTTCCGCATTAGCCACATAATTCATCATCTGCTGCCTAATCTGCAGATTTGAACAAAAAAAGCCTTGTTTCTAGCTCAAACGTTACCAAAAATGCAGCGACAAGCGTTACAGCGTGGTGGAAGGTCCTTTGTAAACCTAGAATGGTCACCTGTTACTTATTGCTAAATGTGGGTGTTAAATTGGTACTAATGGTGTGCAAGCCACTCTTGCTTCTTTCTGTGCCTCTCTTGCCTCTTTCTGCATTTCTGTTGCTTTTTTCTGCACCCATCTTGCTTCTTTCTGCACCCCTCGTGCCTCTTCCACACCCCTCTTCCCTCTTTCTGCACCCCTCTTGCCTCTTTCTGCACCATTCGTCCCTCTTTCTGCACCTCTCTTGCCTCTTTTATTCAACCCTCTTCCTTCTTTCTGCACTCCTCCTGCCTCTTACTGCACCTCTGTTCCTTCTTTCTGTACTTCTTTGTTTCTTTCTGCACCTCTCTTGCTTCTTTCTGCACCCCTCTTGCCTCTTTCTCCACCCCTCTTCCCCCTTTCTGCATGTCTGTTGCTTCTTTCTGCACTTCTCTTGCCTCTTTCTCCACCCCTCTAGCCTCTTTCTGCACCCCTGTTCCCTCTTTCTGCACATTTCCTGCCTGTTTCTGCACCTCTCTTGCCTCTTTTTGTACCTCTGTTGCTTCTTTCTGCACTCCTCTTGCCTCTTTCTGCACCCTTCTTCCTTCTTTCTGCACCTCTCTTGCCTCTTTCTGCACCCCTGTTCCCTTTTTCTGCACCTCTCTTGCCTGTTTCTGCAACTCTTGCCTCTTTCTGCAGTTCTCTTCCCTCTTTCTGCATCTCTGTTGCTTCTTTCTGCACTTATCTTGTGTCTTTCTGCAACTCTCTTACTTCTTTCTGCACCCCTTGTGCCTCTTTCTGCAGCCCTCTTCTCTTTCTGAAACTCCTCTTGCCTCTTTCTGTACCTCTGTTCCTTCTTTCTACACTTCTTTTGTTACTTTCTTCACCTCTCTTGCCTCTTTCTCCATCCCTCTTCCCTCTTTCTGCACCTCTGTTGCTTCTTTCTGCACCTCTCGTCTCTTTCTCCACCCCTCTTCCCTCTTTCTGCACCTCTGTTGCTTATTTCTGCACCTCTCTTGCTTCTTTCTGCACCCCTCGTGCCTCTTTCTACACCCTCTTCCCTCTTATTGCACCCCTCTTGCCTCTTTCTGTACCTCTGTTGTATCTTTCTGCACTACTCTTGCTTCTTTCTGCACCTCTCTTGCTTCTTCCTGCACCACTCGTGCTTCTTTCTGCACCCCTCTTCCCTCTTTCTGCACCCCTCTTGCCTCTTTCTGCACCCATGTTCCTTCTTTCTGTGCTTTTGTTTCTTTTTGCACCCCTCTTGCTTCTTTCTGCACCCCTCTCGCCACTTTCTCTACCCCTGTTCCCCCTTTTTGCATCTCTGTTGCTTCTTTCTGCACTTCTCTTGCTTCTTTTTCCACCCCTCATCCCTCTTTCTGCACCTCTGTTGCTTCTTTCTACACTTCTCTTGCTTCTTTCTGCACCTCTGTCCCTTCTTTCTGCAACCCTTGTGCCTCTTTCTGCATCCCTTTTCCCTCTTTCTGCTCCCCTCTTGCATCTTTCTGCACCTCGGTTCCTTCTTTCTGCATTTCTTTTGTTTCTTTCTGCAACTCTCTTGCTTCTTTCTGTATCCCTCTTGCCTCTTTCTCCTCCCCACTTCCCCCTTTCTGCATCTCTCTTGCTTCTTTATGCACTTCTCTTGCTTCTTTCTGCACCTCTCTTGCTTCTTTCTGCACTCCTCCTGCCTCTTTCTCCACCCCTCCTCCCCCTTTCTGCATTTCTGTTGCTTCTTTCTGCACTTCTTTTGTTTCTTTCTGTACCTTTCTTGCTTCTTTCTGCACCCCTCGTGCCTCTTTCTGCACCCCTTTTCCCTCTTTCTGCACTCCTCTTGCCTCTTTCTGCACCTCTGTTCCTTCTTTCTGCACTTCTTTTGCATCTTTCTGCACCTCTCTTGCTTCTTTCTGCATCCCTCTTGCTTCTTTCTGCACCCCTCGTGTCTTTCACACCCCTCTTCCTTCTTTCTGCACCCCTCTTGCCTCTTTCTGCACCTCTGTTCCTTCTTTCTGTACTTCTTTTGTTTCTTTCTGCACCTCTCCTGTTTCTTTCTGTATCCCTCTTGTCTCTTTCTCCACCCCACTTCCCCCTTTTTGCATCTCTGTTTCTTCTTTCTGCACTTCTCTTGCTTCTTTCTGCACCTCTCTTGCTTCTTTTTACATCCCTCGTGCCTCATTCTGCACCCCTCTTCCCTCTTTCTGCACTCCTCTTGCCTCTTTCTGCATCTGTTTCTTCTTTATGCACTTCTCTTGCTTCTTTCTGCACCTCTCTTGCTTCTTTTTACATCCCTTGTGCCTCTTTCTGCACCCCTCTTCCCTCTTTCTGCACTCCTCTTGCCTCTTTCTGCACCTCTGTTGCTTCTTTCTGCACTTTTCTTGCCTCTTTCTGCACCCCTCTTGCCTCTTTCTGCACCTTTGTTGCTTCTTTGTGCACTCCCCTTGCTTCTTTGTGCACTTCTGTTGCTTCTTTCTGCACTCCTCTTGCCTCTTTCTGTACCCTTCTTCCCTCTTTCTGCACCTCTCTTGCCTCTCTCTGCACCCTTGTTCCCTTTTTCTGCACCTCTCTTGCCTCTTTATGCAACTCTCTTGCCTCTTTCTGCAGTACTCTTGCCTCCTTCTGCACCTCTGTTGCTTCTTTCTACACTTCTCTTGCCTCTCTCTGTACCCCTGTTGCTTCATTCTGCACTTCCCATGCTTCTTTCTGCACCTGTCTTGCTTCTTCCTGCACCCCTGTTGTCTCTTTCTGCACCTCTCTTGCCTCTTTCTGCATCTTACTTGCCTCTTTCTGTATTTCTCTTGCTTCTTTCTACAGCTCTGTTGCTTCTTTCAGCAATTCTCTTGCCTCTTTCTGCATTTCTCTTGCCTGTTTCTGCACCTCTCTTGCCTCGTTGTGCACCTCTCTTGCTTCTTTCTATACCTCACTTGCTTCTTTCTGCACCCCTCTTGCTGCCTCCCTCTTCCCTCTTTGTGCAACTCTCTTGCCTCTTTCTATATATTGCTTCCCTCTTTCTGCAATACTCTTGCCTCTTTCTGTACCTCTGTTGCTTCTTTCTGCACTTCTCTTGCCTCTTTCTGCACCCTTCGTGCCTCTTTCAGCACCTCTGTTGGTTCTTTCTGCACTGCTCTTGCTTCTATCTGTTACTCTCTTGCACATTTCTGTACCCCTCTTGCCTCTACCTGCACCTCTCTTGCCTCTTTCTGCACTTCTCTTGCTTCTTTCCACACCTCTGTTGCTTCTTTCAACAATTCTCTTGCCTCTTTCTGCACATCTCTTGCTTGTTTCTGCACCTCTTGCATCTTTCTGCACCTCTGTTGCCTCTTTCTGCACCTCACTTGCTTCTTTCTGCACCCCTCTTGCCTCTTTCTGCACCCCTCTTTTCTCTCTCTGCACCTCTCTTGCCTCTTTCTGCACCCCTGTTCCCTCTTTCTGCACCTTTCCTGCATGTTTCTGTACCTCTCTTGCCTCTTTTTGTACCTCTGTTGCTTCTTTCTGCACTCCTCTTGCCTCTTTCTGCACCCTTCTTCCTTCTTTCTGCACCTCTCTTGCCTCTTTCTGCACCCGTTCCCTTTTTCTGCACCTCTCTTGCCTGTTTCTGCAACTCTCTTGCCTCTTTCTGCAGTTCTCTTGCCTCCTTCTGCACCTCTGTTGCTTCTTTCTGCACTTCCCATGCTTCTTTCTGCACCTGTCTTGCTTCTTTCTGCACCCTTGTTGTCTCTTTCTGCACTCGTCTTCCCTTTTTCTGCACCTCTCTTGCCTCTTTCTGCATCTTACTTGCCTCTTTCTGCACTTCTCTTGCTTCTTTCTGCACCTCTGTTGCTTCTTTCAGCAATTCTCTTGCCTCTTTCTGCACTTCTCTTGCCTGTTTCTGCACCTCTCTTGCCTCTTTCTGTACCTCTCTTGCCTCCTTCTCCACCTCACTTGCTTCTTTCTGCACCCCTCTTGCCTCTTTCTGCATCCCTCTTTCCTCTTTCTATACCACTCTTGCCTCTTTCAGCACCTCCGTTGCTTCTTTCTGCACTTCTCTTGCCTCTTTCTGCACCTCTGACTTAGAGGTAGTTTTAATCCCCCTGCCGTATTATGTACTAGGGCCTTACAAGGGAGGTCATGCCAATCACAGGGGTACCCCAACCCATAGTGTACCCTAGTGTATGTAGGTGTTTTCACTGTATTCTAAGTGCCTTTCAGCATAGCACTGGCTCCGGGCCTGGTTAGTCAGAGTCAGTTACCACCAGTACCAGTCAGCAAAATGTTGGGGGCACAGCATGACTTTGCAACAAGGCCTCTTTCTGCACCTCTGTTGGTTCTTTCTGCATATCTCTTGCTTCTTTCTGCACCTTTATTCCTCTTTCTGGACTTCTGTTGCCTCTTTCTGCATTTCTCTTGCTTCTTTCTGCGCCTTTCTTCCTCTTTCTGCACATGTCCTACCTCTGTAGGCATAGTTAGAAATTAGCATTTAAAAAACCTTAGAAATTCACTGAAAAAACCATAGGTTTCAGGGACGTTATAGTTAGAAATTAGCATTTAAAAAACCTTTGAAATTCACTGAAAAAACCATAGGTTTCAGGGACGTTATAGTTAGAAATTAGCATTTAAAAAACCTTCGAAATTCACTGAAAAAACCACAGGTTTCAGGGACGTTATAGTTAGTTGGACATTTCACTCGTACAAAACCAGAGAAATTTGTCCGTTATAGTTAGTTGAGCTAACTATAACTTGCGCTCACGCAATGCACTGCTGATGACGTCACATATTACATCATTCATGACATGGTCAGTGTTAGAAATGGGATTTCTGGTTGGCTAGGGCATGCGCCTAAGCCAGGCAGAAACCACCACTCTAGTCAGGGCAAGGGAGTTACACGCTGAAGATAACCCCTGCTCACCCCCTTGGTAGCTTGGCACGAGCAGTCAGGCTTATCCCAGAGGCAATGTGTAAAGCGTTTGCGCAACACACACACACAGCAGCAACCCACTAGGCACACTACAAACGAAACTCCATACAAGGTTATTGTTAGAAGGTGGTTCTGACACTATGGGCCGCCCGGATTTTTCGCTTTTTGAGCACCTAATTGTTGAGCTTTTACTGTGGGAGAGCCTCGTAAATTGGGACTCATCCACAGTGAACCCATGATGGAAGAGACTGCATGTGGATTTTACTGGTGTCCCCCTAGCTTGACTAGGCCGCTGCGCAGCAGCTGGAGTAAGGGGCACCGGGTTGGTTACATGCAGGCACCTGTGTACAGGCGTGTGCACACGTGTAGGGGCTGCGCAGGGGAGATTCCTAGCGTGCGCAGTCCAGGAGCAGCTACAAAATGAATGGTGTGGCAGGACTTATGCAGAATTGGGTGGTGACACGGAATAGGCCTTATACACTAGGAAGGAACATGCCAGGGAAAGTCAGTGTGCTTTACTGTGTTTTTCACTTCATTATTCCCCTATGGGAATGTGGAGCCCATGAGTTAGATTAACTTCCATAAGGCCTACAGATTCCAGACACACACTAAAGTCCACGGTAGAGGATGTGAAAAGAAGTATTCTGCAGAGTCCAAAGTCATATTTGTACTGCTTTTGGGTCATCCAGGAAGTCATATTTCTCTGAGTCCCTGGCTGGGGTCTGGCCCTGGCAGGTTAGATTAATGACCCTTCTTCCCAGAGCCAAGATCTTCCCTCCCAGGAGAGGAGATAGATGGAGCTACAGGCTAATCCATCAGCAGCTGTCGCTGGGTGCCAGGCACCAAGCTGAACCAAGATGAAGGCAGCACTGGGGAAAGGGTCTTGTTTCAGAGACCATGTGGCCAGAGACCCTGGACGACGCCATTTTGAACAAGCCCAGAGGCTGGACCAGGAGGAGGGAGCAGGGGCAGGGAAGTGATGTGTCGCTGTTTGATAGGACAAACAGAGACTTCCTGCCAGCCCCCTACTCAACTTTTAAAAAGAGAGGCCCAGGAAGAGAAGCTCTCTCTTGGGTGTGGTCTGCTGAGGAGGAAGGTGCTGGAGCCTGGCAATGGGCAGTTGGAAGGAGGTACCCCCTGACAGCCCCCCAGGCCCCTAATAGCACCAGAAGGAGAGACCAGGACCGGTGCGCAGAAGCAGGGGCCTCTGCGCAGGGAGAAGAGAGGCCCAGGAGGAGAGCCAGGCGAAAGTCTGGCGCAGGGAGCCAGTGAAGACCGCTCCCTGCAGAATGCCCCCTCTTGGAGACCTGGAGGGCGAAGGAGAGTGCTCCCAGTGGCTGGGGGCCGCCGCCAGGAGCAAGCAGATGTGAAAATGGGGCCGATCGGACCCCCAGGGGCTGAGATATGGCCCCCGGAAGGTGAGCGACCTTTGACCCCTAAGAAGACCGACGACGAAGCACGTGGGGCTCCGCCGCCCGTCCATGAGATGCCCCCGGGGTGGGTCAGGTCCCGGGGGCTGCCCCCAAGAAGAAGGAAAGTCGGGGTGCGCCGTCACGCACCCTGTGAAAGTGCCCCCGCGGGGTGCCAGGAGCCCACCCTGGCCCCCACTGAAAACAAAGCCGGGGAGCGCCGTCGCGCTCCCCATGAAGAGTTGCAGGGGGAGGGGGCGGGGAGCGCCGTCGCGCCCCCGCGAAGATGACCCAGGGGCCCGGGACCCCATCCCCGGGCCCCGAGTAAGCCGGGGGACGCCGTCGCGCCCCGTGAAGAGGAGGAAGGCGGGGGAGCCAGGAGCCCACCCTGGCCCCTGCGAGCGAGTAAAGACGGGGAGCGCCGTCGCGCCCCCGCGAAGTGGTCGGTAGGGGCCCGGGACCCCATCCCCGGGCCCCGAAGCAAAGTCGGGGAGCGCCGTCGCGCTCCCCGTGAAGATGCCCGTAGAGCTGGAAGGTGAGGGGGAAGGAGGAGCCGGCAAAGATCGGAGCGTCCACCCGCTGAAGCGGGCGGACCAGAAGTGCCTTGCCGGCTCCCGCGGCAGCACGCGAGTGTGCTGGCCGGGCGGGGAGCCGGCGGGGGCAGCCGGGGGTGGGCTCCCCGAGCTGCTCTCCATCGAGGAAGCATGCGGGGGTCCCGGGTGGGACCGGGACTCCGGAAATGGAAGGAGGGGCCCGGGTGGGACCGGGCCCCCGAAAAATGGCAACGTGGCCGGGGGTGGGCTCCCTGCGCCGACAAACTTACCTGGGGGTCCGGGTGGGACCGGGCCCCCCACCGAGGCCAGCAGAAGCGGTGGAAGGCCGCCAGCGGCATCGCGACTCTCCCCGGCACAGCGGGAGAGCCGCTCATCGTTTATTCACCAGAAGGAGCCTGAAGCGCCCCATAATGCCTTGCAAGGCATGGGGAAGTCAACGTTTTTGTGCTTGGTGGCCCCCAGAGGAGGGGGTCACCCTCAAGAGTGAAAAAGGGTGCTGGGGGAGCTGCTGGAGAAGCACAGTCTCCCCCCAGCACGAAGTTCAGTCCCACCCTAAGTTTCCTAGGGATTTGGAAAGGATAACCCCTCCAGGGCTCAACCTGCATTTATACACCTTCTAGGTTGGAACTTTTTCTACAGCTGAGGGTGTATTGCTACGTACTTCATGGAGTGAAAGGCTGAGTTGGGGATGGCTCCAGAAGGGCATCCCCTGGAGGTGAAGAGCTGTAATTGCACCAGAACTGCATTTACTAACTGTTATGCCTTTTTAGAGGGACTGGAGGTTACATATGTAATGTGAAGTACCTGTGTAAGGTAATGTCATAAGCAAAGTGGGTTATGTTGCCAGACATTCCTGCTAGGGTGTCTGGCTGTATAGGCGTAATCCTGTGATTTCATCTGTGATGCCCTTAGGGGCTGTAATTGCGATCCATTCTAATGTCCAACAAAGGTGATGAGTACTGTCATTCTAAGGTGTGCGTAAACATGTATTCTTGCTGCTGCACTTAGGTGAAGACCCAGACTGCTAGCCCTTAAGATATAGAGGTGCATACTTTATGGTCAGTAGGAAATGCTCAGTCAGGGTTATGTGTCACCAAGGCAGGTGTACCCATTTTTAATGCGCGCTGAGGTAATGGGGTGGGTCGCCACTGGGATGGTGCCAGTGCGCAGGGCCCTCGCTCCAGGTTATGCTCAACACACTGCATTAGGGGGCAAGATGATGTGCATACATGGGAGTGGTGGTACTAGACCCCACCCCCTTTTTGGGAGGGGTGGAGATGTTACGCAATGTCACAAAGTAATTCCAACAGCTTATGTATATTTGTAAATTGGTGCATAGTATTGAGTAGTGTGTGTGTTTAATAAATGTACTCTTACTTTTATAAAGCAAAGTACAGACTGGACAATCAATTATTGAGTGTTATTTCTGCGCACCTGCAAATGGCGATTACTAGCCCACACCACCTCCCTTGAGTAAAGCCTCAGACTGCTCTGCCACGCTACCCTCTGAGAGTCAGGCGCTACAATTGGGTGTTTGGTTCCCAGTGAAGGACAAATGTAGTCATGTTATTTGTGCAGGCCTCACAGATACTGCCTCGTTTTCCAACATTGGTGTCTAGCGGCGGGAAACATAGTATCCCATTCTGGTGCGCATTAATAGCATTTGATAAGTCCAGTTTTGCCACACATTACCTATGCAGTAATGAGCAAATGGAAGAGCGCAAGGCTCTGAGAAGGGTTCAAAGTTTTGGTTAGGTGAACTAAAGGTATGGGAAAGGAAAGCCCCGCGCACATACGTGTCATGTGAAGATATTATGGTTGAAATGTAAACTGTATTGATATGACCGCGCTATGTTGATGATCATGTGCTAGCCGGATGGTGCTTTCCAGGAAATGATTGCATACAAATGTTCTGAGCCATATTGTACACCTTTGAACCCTAACACTACATACACTACACCTGCATGAGGAGGGTGTCTCCTCAAGAGATAGGGACAGCAACTGATACCTACATCACAGGTGGGGGTGTTGGGGTGGATTGACCTTTGTGGGGGACAGGAGAAAGAGGGGGTCCTGGGAGATTCCCACGCTTTTTAAGGGCAGAGAGGGTTTCCACAGAAGGGGCCCCAGGTATTCTTCCCCCGCTGAAAGTACTTGCATTGGCGCAGGCCAAAACCACTGGAAGGGTGGGGCAGGAGGTTTCTTTACCCCGGGTAGTAACGCCCCAGGGGTTCCCATGGTGGGGGACCCCCAGGAACTTTTCCCACGGTGGGAGGAGGATGTGGTAGAGTTGGGTGTCCGGTAGGCCCCCAGGTTAACTGGTGGGGAGGTGAGCGACCCAGGGGTGGCCCCTGGTAGGGGGTGGCCCCAGAGGAGGGTAGTTCTTGAGTGATAGTGTGTAGTGGTAGCCCCTAGGTAACCTAGGTGGGCTAGGTAACTGACCCAGTGGAGATCGGAGTGGGGGTGATGTACTCCTAGTTTCCAGGTGAAGGGTTAGTGGTGGACCCTGAGGCATCAGGGTCGGGTGGACGGTGACCAGTCCGGTAGGTCCTGTGGGTCTGGAACCCAAGGACCAGGAGCAGGGGGGGTGTTCCCCTAGCTCGGGGCAGGAGGTGGACTTCTGCAAGGTAGTACCACCCTGAACACAGGTGGGGCTTATCTTAAGTGACGGGACCCTGTGGTTCGCAAAGGGGTGGTGCAGGCCTAGCCGGGATCTTTAGGGTCCCTGGCTTGGTGTGGTCGTGCTACCCTGAGGGCAGGTGGGGCCTATCTTAAGGAGGGGACCCTGCTCTTCATAAGGGGTGGTGCAGGCCATCCAGGGACCATGTAGGTCCCTGGGCGGTCTCCCAAGGCGCTGCTGGGAGACCGGGGAGGGCCATGAGAAGTGGGCCTGGGTCTAGCTAACTCGGGGCCCACAGGCTCTCTAAGGGTACTCTGGGAGGAGAGCGCGCCTCTCGGAGGGAAGGGTGCATAGGCCCTGTTCTCGCAGCGGAGAACAAAGACGGGGTCTAGGTTCCCGGGGTAGTTTCCGTGGGGAGCTACTGACGGGGGGGAATGAGCTGTAGGATGTCTGACGGGGCAACCTCAGTGTTCCTCCCTGGCACTGCCAGTGTGGTAGTGAGGCCGGTCTGAGGTCCCATCAGGGAGCCAGGCCAGTGGCCAAAGGGTGCTTTTCTGTGGGGGGAAAGCATGAGTGGCTGTGCTTTCTTTAGGAAAGCCAGTCGTCCCGAAAGGGTGGTGGCAGCAGAATGACTTCAGCGGCAGGCTGAGGGAGAGGGTCCAGAGAGGTTGCATCTTTGGGGTGCAAGGACCAAACGGAGAGAGGGTACTGGTTGGAACAAACTCTGGAAGGGAGACCAGCTAGGGACCCCGGGGATGGGAGGTAGACCTGTCCCAGAAGACCGCGAGGGTGCTGAGGCACGGTACCTTTGTCCAGAGGAGGGGTAGGCATAGTGTTGCATGCCCAAGGGCAAAGGTGGGCCTAGTGAGGCTGAGTCCATGTAGACCATGAGTGACCTAGAGGTATCAAACCTAGAGCCCGGAGGGTTCTTAGGGTAGTCTGGGATCCCTGTCATGGGTGGAGATTTCATGGATGGGGGAGTAGGTGGTCTGAGCGGATAACTGGTGAGTAAGGGGGGTCTGGTCAGAACCCCTTAAAACTAGTTATCGCTGACTACGGGAAGAGTACCCATGTAGAGTGGCTACTTCTTCCCTGTAGGATTCAGCTGGACGCGGCGTGTGTTAGAAGGTGGTTCTGACACTATGGGCCGCCCGGATGTTTCGCTTTTTGAGCACCTAATTGTTGAGCTTTTACTGTGGGAGAGCCTCGTAAATTGGGACTCATCCACAGTGAACCCATGATGGAAGAGACTGCATGTGGATTTTACTGGTGTCCCCCTAGCTTGACTAGGCCGCTGTGCAGCAGCTGGAGTAAGGGGCACCGGGTTGGTTACATGCAGACACCTGTGTACAGGCGTGTGCACACGTGTAGGGGCTTCGCAGGGGAGATTCCTAGTGTGCGCAGTCCAGGAGCAGCTACAAAATGAATGGTGTGGCAGGACTTATGCAGAATTGGGTGGTGACACGGAATAGGCCTTATACACTAGGAAGGAACATGCCAGGGAAAGTCAGTGTGCTTTACTGTGTTTTTCACTTCATTATTCCCCTATGGGAATGTGGAGCCCATGAGTTAGATTAACTTCCATAAGGCCTACAGATTCCAGACACACACTAAAGTCCACGGTAGCGGATGTGAAAAGAAGTATTCTTTAGAGTCCAAAGTTATATTTGTACTGCTTTTGGGTCATCCAGGAAGTCATATTTCTCTGAGTCCCTGGCAGGGGTTTGGCCCTGGCAGGTTAGATTAATGACCCTTCTTCCCAGAGCCAAGATCTTCCCTCCCAGGAGAGGAGATAGGTGGAGCTACAGGCTAATCCATCAGCAGCTGTCGGTGGGTGCCAGGCACCAAGCTGAACCAAGATGAAGGCAGCACTGGGGAAAGGGTCTTGTTTCAGAGACCATGTGGCCAGAGACCCTGGACGACGCCATTTTGAACAAGCCCAGAGGCTGGACCAGGAGGAGGGAGCAGGGGCAGGGAAGTGATGTGTCGCTGTTTGATAGGACAAACAGAGACTTCCTGCCAGCCCCCTACTCAACTTTTAAAAAGAGAGGCCCAGGAAGAGAAGCTCTCTCTTGGGTGTGGTCTGCTGAGGCGGGAGGTGCTGGAGCCTGGCAATGGGCAGTTGGAAGGAGGTACCCCCTGACAGCCCCCCAGGCCCCTAATAGCACCAGAAGGAGAGACCAGGACCGGTGCGCAGAAGCAGGGGCCTCTGCGCAGGGAGAAGAGAGGCCCAGGAGGAGAGCCAGGCGAAAGTCTGGCGCAGGGAGCCAGTGAAGACCGCTCCCTGAGAATGCCCCCTCTTGGAGACCTGGAGGGCGAAGGAGAGTGCTCCCAGTGGCTGGGGGCCGCCGCCAGGAGCAAGCAGACGTGAAAATGGGGCCGATCGGACCCCCAGGGGCTGAGATATGGCCCCCGGAAGGTGAGCGACCTTTGACCCCTAAAAAGACCGACGACGAAGCACGTGGGGCTCCGCCGCCGGTCCATGAGATGCCCCCGGGGTGGGTCAGGTCCCGGGGGCTGCCCCCAAGAAGAAGGAAAGTCGGGGTGCGCCGTCGTGCACCCCGTGAAAGTGCCCCCGCGGGGTGCCAGGAGCCCACCCTGGCCCCCACTGAAAACAAAGCCGGGGAGCGCCGTCACGCTCCCCATGAAGAGTTGCAGGGGGAGGGGGCGGGGAGCGCCGTCGCGCCCCCGCGAAGATGACCCAGGGGCCCGGGACCCCATCCCCGGGCCCCGAAGTAAAGCCGGGGGACGCCGTCGCGCCCCCCGTGAAGAGGAGGAAGGCGGGGGAGCCAGGAGCCCACCCTGGCCCCTGCGAGCGAGTAAAGACGGGGAGCGCCGTCGCGCCCCCGCGAAGTGGTCGGTAGGGGCCCGGGACCCCATCCCCGGGCCCCGAAGCAAAGTCGGGGAGCGCCGTCGCGCTCCCCGTGAAGATGCCCGTAGAGCTGGAAGGTGAGGGGGAAGGAGGAGCCGGCAAAGATCGGAGCGTCCACCCGCTGAAGCGGGCGGACCAGAAATGCCTTGCCGGCTCCCGCGGCAGCACGCAAGTGTGCTGGCCGGGCGGGGAGCCGGCGGGGGCAGCCGGGGGTGGGCTCCCCGAGCTGCTCTCCATTGAGGAAGCATGCGGGGTCCCGGGTGGGACCGGGACCCCGGAAATGGAAGGAGGGGCCCGGGTGGGACCGGGCCCCGAAAAATGGCAACGCGGCCGGGGGTGGGCTCCCTGCGCCGTCAAACTTACCTGGGGGTCCGGGTGGGACCGGGCCCCCCACCGAGGCCAGCAGAAGCGGTGGAAGGCCGCCAGCGGCATCGCGGCTCTCCCGGCACAGCGGGAGAGCCGCTCATCGTTTATTCACCAGAAGGAGCCTGAAGCGCCCCATAATGCCTTGCAAGGCATGGGGAAGTCAACGTTTTTGTGCTTGGTGGCCCCCAGAGGAGGGGGTCACCCTCAAGAGTGAAAAAGGGTGCTGGGGGAGCTGCTGGAGAAGCACAGTCTCCCCCAGCACGAAGTTCAGTCCCACCCTAAGTTTCCTAGGGATTTGGAAAGGATAACCCCTCCAGGGCTCAACCTGCATTTATACACCTTCTAGGCTGGAACTTTTTTCTACAGCTGAGGGTGTATTGCTACGTACTTCATGGAGTGAAAGGCTGAGTTGGGGATGGCTCCAGAAGGGCATCCCTGGAGGTGAAGAGCTGTAATTGCACCAGAACTGCATTTACTAACTGTTATGCCTTTTTAGAGGGACTGGAGGTCACATATGTAATGTGAAGTACCTGTGTAAGGTAATGTCATAAGCAAAGTGGGTTATGTTGCCAGACATTCCTGCTAGGGTGTCTGGGTGTATATGCGTAATCCTGTGATTTCATCTGTGATGCCCTTAGGGGCTGTAATTGCGATCCATTCTAATGTCCAACAAAGGTGATGAGTACTGTCATTCTAAGGTGTGCGTAAACATGTATTCTTGCTGCTGCACTTAGGTGAAGACCCAGACTGCTAGCCCTTAAGATATAGAGGTGCATACTTTATGGTCAGTAGGAAATGCTCAGTCAGGGTTATGTGTCACCAAGGCAGGTGTACCCATTTTTAATGCGCGCTGAGGTAATGGGGTGGGTCGCCACTGGGATGGTGCCAGTGCGCAGGGCCCTCGCTCCAGGTTATGCTCAACACACTGCATTAGGGGGCAAGATGATGTGCATACATGGGAGTGGTGGTACTAGACCCCACCCCCTTTTTGGGAGGGGTGGAGATGTTACGCAATGTCACAAAGTAATTCCAACAGCTTATGTATATTTGTAAATTGGTGCATAGTATTGAGTAGTGTGTGTGTTTAATAAATGTACTCTTACTTTTATAAAGCAAAGTACAGACTGGACAATCAATTATTGAGTGTTATTTCTGCGCACCTGCAAATGGCGATTACTAGCCCACACCACCTCCCTTGAGTAAAGCCTCAGACTGCTCTGCAACGCTACCCTCTGAGAGTCAGGCGCTACAATTGGGTGTTTGGTTCCCAGTGAAGGACAAATGTAGTCATGTTATTTGTGCAGGCCTCACAGATACTGCCTCGTTTTCCAACAGTTATATAAAAATAGCCTTTGTATTATCCAAAATACATTAGAATTATCATCACACATATACACTGTGCCAACTGGCACTAGGCAATATTTACAGGGGATTATATACACAGCACAGGGCCAATCGGGCCACTGTCAGAACCATCACAAGCACAAGCAGTAGAAATAATATCACAACCAGTAACTACTGGCGAAATACTGTACTCAGCATTATATCATATTAGCAACATAAACACCTGGTGCATAAATCCTGAGCATAACATTAGCCTAAAACACAGTATGCCACAATGATATTAGGCAATCACAGTAGGCATAAACACATTAGCATAAACACCGGAAGCATAAACCCAATATGACATTTGGCCTAAACACATTAGGTCAGGCATAAATCACCATCCAAAATGACCCCCAGGCCAACTGGCCTTTCACTGGGGCTCACAATGCCCTCTGCGCAGAATGTCAGGGCGTAAACTGTGGGCCTTTCAAGTAGCCCTATGGCTGCAAAAGCAGCAAAGCCAAGGTGCGCAGTGCGCTGAGGCGTGGGGTGCGTCTCACCCCTTCCTTCTCACTAAAAGAAAATGCCCCCTGCAGCTGCCCGCTCTCTCGCGGTGCTGCCGTGCGAATGAGGCCTGGCACCAATGTGCCTCCTGAGTCCCTCACTGGGACTTCTACAAACAATTTGCCCCTCGGTGCAGCTGCCCGCGCTCTCGCGGTGCAGCTGAGAAATTAGCTGTGGCACCAACCGTGCCTTGAAGGCGCCCCCCTCACCGGGGCTCTCCTGGTGCCACTCACAGCACCCCAAAAGAAAAAGAATGCTCATTTATAGCCCCACTCACCGGGGCTTCTCCGTTGGGGCAGACTCCGGTTACTGTATGGAGGCGGTCACCATGGGAGCCCGCGAGACTCCGGTCGGGCCCCTCCTCCCGTCGCCTCTCCTCGGCTGTGGGCAGTGGTGGTGAGCCATCCCCAGGCTCTGTCTCTCCTCGTGAAGGCCCGCGGGGCTTCCCTCACATCTCCTGTCAGGCTTGGCAGCATGCGGGGCTCTCTTCCAGCTCATGGGAGCCCCGCCTCACATCAGGCGCCGTGTTGCCTGACTTCCTCCGGCGCAGCCCTTCCCTCTCGGCCACGCCCCGGGTCAGGCACTCCTCGCCTGGCTTCCGGTTGGCAGCACCGAATCCGGCCGCGCTACTGCCTGACTTCTTCTTTGGGCCCGGGACGCCCTTGCATGCGGGGTAGGCTCCCGCCCATCACCAGGTACCGTCTCAACAGGCCCAGGAGACCTGCGGGGCTATCCTCAGCTTTGGGAAGTTTCCTCTATGCCGCAAGCTCCGCCCACAACCAGGCGGCTTGCCTGGCTTCCGGTTGGCAGCACCGAATCCGGCCGCGCTACTGCCTGACTTCTTCTTTGGGCCCGGGACGCCCTTGCATGCGGGGTAGGCTCCCGCCCATCACCAGGTACCGTCTCAGCAGGCCCAGGAGACCTGCGGGGCTATCCTCAGCTTTGGGAAGTTTCCTCTATGCCGCAAGCTCCGCCCACAACCAGGCGGCTTGCCTGGCTTCCGGTTTCGCCGCTCGCAGCGGCGGCGGCTCCTCTTCTCGGTGGATGCGGGGTAGGCTCCCGCTCTAAATATGCATAAATGCGGGGTGGGCTCCCGCTAGAACCACACAAATGCGGGGTGGGCACCCGCTCCATAAATAACGGCACCGGCATGCGGGGTGGGCTCCCGCTAGATAAACAAAGGCACCACCATGCGGGGTGGGCTCCCGCTTCTCTTCCAGCAAGGAGGGGTAATCCCCATGTCGGGATTCCCTCTGACAATATCGCAGCTCAGCACTGCAGAGCCCTGGCACTCCTCTTTCCCTGGCAAGGCTGGAGTTCTTCTCCTTGGGGATTCCAGCAATAAAAATCTAGCGCTCACAAGGCGCTAAGGCTCCAGAGTTCAGGGGGGCAAAGCTGGGCCCAGGCAGGCCAGCACACAGGGCCCTCCAGCAGGGAAACAGTCCCTCGTGGCGGTTCCTCCTGGGGCCCAGCAGCAGACAGCAAGTCGCAAGAAAGAACACTTTCATGGGGTCACAGTCCCAGCATATATACCTCACTTTTCTTTGTTCTGCCCTTTGGCACAGGGCTTGGGGAACCAGCCTAATCTGGTTCAGGGGGGTTTTGGAGCACCCTGTTCACAGGGCTCCTCTTCCCCTTTGTCAGGTGGGGGCTCGGTCATCAGACCACCACAGGGGGGCGGAGCCAGCATTCACCCAGGCAGGCACAGACCTATTCAGGGTCAGGGGATTACTCCTCCCACTACTCCAAATGCAGATCCCCTATTCACCCTAGCGCTGACTCACCCTGCCCTCCCTGGAGCCACACACACCTCACCAGCCCCTGTTACTCCGAAGCCAGACATGCAATACACATCAGGCAGGCAGACACATAGCACACAGAAATGCCAACTTCTAAAAGTGGCATTTCTAAAATAGTGATAATAAATCTGCGCACACCATTGCGCAGCATTTATTATTACTATTCCAACCATACCAAACTTGACCACGCTGCTCCTCTCATATAAGGAATTACCACTGAAACACTTATCAGGGAATCCCCAATGCATTCCTACGGGAGGGCAGCCTCACAGCAGTGAGAAACCAAAATGGCTGTTCGTCACTACCAGGACATGTCACGCACTTAAGGTACATGTCCTACCTTTTACCTACAATGCACCCTGCCCATAGGGCTAGCTAGGGCCTACCTTAGGGGTGACTGACATGCAGTAAAAGGGGGGTCACAGACATGGCACACACTTTAGGTGCCACATCACAGCGGCAGTAACACTGCGCGCACAGGCCCTGCAATGGCAGAGGCCTGAGACAGGTTTGAAAGGCTACTTCGGTGGGTGGCGCAATCAGCTCTGCAAGCCCACCAGTAGCATTTAATTTACTGGCCCTGGGTATCTGAGATACCACTTTACAAGGGACTGACAGGTAAATTAAATATGCCAAACAGGTGTAGACCAATATTACCATGTTTACCACAGAGAGCACATGCACTTTACACTGAACAGCAGTGCTAAAGTGCCCAGAGTCCTACAACCACCAACACCATGTCAGAAAAAAGGCTAGGAGGAAGGCAAAAAGTTCAGGGATGACTCGGCCAAGTCCAACAGTCAGTGACATCACTGATGACATCTCAAATGACATCACTGATGACATCACTGATGACATCATCCACGTGATAATCTGATGCACCTCCTCACACCCTAATATAACCTTTGATACACCCACTCTAAAATACAGACTACCATTTTCGAAACCATAGACACACCAATACCAGTTACTATTATACCCACTCACTGATTCCTAGGTCTATACACACATCCACTCATTCACCCATACAGTCACTCATACATTCAGTCACTCATCAATACAGCACTATCATATGCACTCATACACCTATACAGACACTCATACACCACCACTCATCCATAGAGTTACTCACACACCTAGTCAGTCATGCAAAGAATCAATCACACTCCCATTTACTCACCTATACTGTTATACACACACCACCTAACTTATTCATACAGATACTAACACATACTTACTCTCTTCTACAATCACTGACACAAGCACACAATCATCCATACAGCCACTCTCACAATCACTCACTCTCACATATAGTCATTTATATACTCCAACACTCACATATACTGCCTTTCACATATGTAGTTACACACACATGTTCCACTGAGACATCCATTCACTCACCAACACACCCATACACACACTCACCCACCCATACAGCCCTTCACAGATGCACTCTTGAACCCATACACCAGGTGAATCAACAACTCACATATCTATGCACAGAGTCACACACCTCCCACCCATTCAGACAGACACTCAGGCACCCATACAGATACTCAGATAACCAATCAATAACCCATATACATACTCATGTAGCTACTCACCAACCGATGCAGCCACTTACACACCAACTGACAGACTGATACCGACATTTACACAGTTTAGTCACTAACCCATGCATTCAGTAAGACACGTTTAATCACTCACTTATACAGGCAGTCACGCACCTACTAAATCATCTATTCAGGCACTTATACACCCACTCATTCTTCAATACACCTTGGCATATATATATATATAAAACATGCGTCTGTCCTTGGAATTGGATATTTTAGAGACGAAGTCAGCGATATATAAAACATATTTAAACTTTACAGAAACACACATTCACTGGATGATGTCATCAGTGATGTCATGAGTGATGTCACTGACCATGTCATGAATGATGTAATATGTGACGTCATCAGCAGTGCATTGCGGGGCGCAAGTTATAGTTAGCTGAACTAACTATAACGGCTGAATTTCTCTGGTTTTGTACAAGTGAAATGTCCAACTAACTATAACGTCCCTGAAACCTGTGGTTTTTTCAGTGAATATATATATATATATATATATATATATATATATATATATATATATTATCTACTGGCAGTCGCCAGTAGATAGTTATAGTTAGGACCTATTTTCCATAGGAAATCCGTGACATTCTATTTGAAATAACTCTCTTGCCGGTTGACGAATCTTCGTGAAATTTTCAAACTTTATGGCCCGCTCCGGTCCGCTCCTACCCTGAAAGTCTCGGGTGATTCATCAAGCGGGGGCCGAGAAAAAGGGGGTCCCAAAACGTGTTTTCCCCATTCATTTTCCCATAGGAAACTTTAGACACGGCTACAGCCCGAACTGCTGAACGGAATTACACCAAATTTGGCAAAGAGGTAGTTCTTGGTTCAGAAAGAACCCTTTTGTTAAATGGTGTAAATCCGTTCAGTAGTTGCGGAGAAATTAAAAAATAAGAGTCAAAAATCAATTTCCCATAGGAAACTTTATGCAAGGCTACAGCCCGAACTGCTGAACGGAATTACACCAAATTTGGCAAAGAGGTAGTTCTTGGTTCAGAAAGAACCCTTTTGTTAAATGGTGTAAATCCGTTCAGTAGTTGCTGAGAAAATCAAAAGTAAAAACACATATATATCTGGGCGGAGCCTAACCACACATGTCATCGTGAGATCTGATTGGCTGTCAGCACTTCATCCTGGAATTGCTGGCAGCCATCTTGAGACCAATATACATGATAGTACCCCATTGAAATGCCTTGTAGTGAATCAAAGATTTTGAGGGTTACCAAAAGGAGAACTATTAAGGGTGATAACAGACTTTAGTTACATTAGAATTCATTTGTTGATGGTACCATACTAATTTCAGGAATTGTGGTGTGTTCTAAGGTGATTTTACCCTGTGAAAAACCTTCTGCTGGGATATCATGAATCATGTTTGAGAGAAAACTATTTTCACATGCTTGTCCCATACAGTTTTGGAAGGTGCTCCAGAAGCTAAAATGAGAGCATATTTTCAGTAAATTCACATTATCTTTCTCAGTCATGTGAGAATGAAGTCTGACATTCTCAGTAAAACATGTACATCCAACAAGGGCAGAGACTGTCAGTTGATTCCTTTGTGTTCTACTGCAGCTTCCCAGAGTGTTCTAAAGAACAACTAGAGTGCTAACAGCCTTACTTATGACAAAAGTATGGCACACCTGAAGCCATCTTGATTGGAATAAACTGGTAACACTTAAATCATTTAATTTAAAAAGGAACAAAATGATGGGGTTCATTTTGTCATAGAAATTATGGTTAGTGCTATAGAAAGAAAAATTAGGACATGTTTCAAGTGAGATCTCAAATATCTTCGTGTTATATTTCAACAGGAGCAGCCTGTCAGTTGATGCCTTTGTGTTCTACTGCAGCTTCCCAGAGTGTTCTAAAGAACAACTAGAGTGCTAACAGCCTTACTTATGACAAAAGTATGGCACACCTGAAGCCATCTTGATTGGAATAAACTGGTAACACTTAAAACATTTCATTTAAAAAGGAACAAAATGATGGGGTTAATTTTGTCATAAAAATTATGGGTAGTGCTGTAGAAAGAAAAATTAGGACATGTTTCAAGTGTGATCTCAAATATCTTCCTGTTATATTTCAACAGGAGCAGCCTGCCAGTTGATGCCTTTGTGTTCTACTGCAGCTTCCCAGAGTGTTCTAAAGAACAACTAGAGAGCTAACAGCCTTACTTATGACAAAAGTATGGCACACCGGAAGCCATCTTGATTGGAATAAACCGTTAATACTTAAAACATTTAATTTAAAAAGGAACAAAATGAGGGGGTTCTTTTTTAAATAGAAATTATGGTTAGTGCTGCAGAAAGAAAAATGAGGGCATGTTTTAAGTGAGATCTCAAATCCTCTTCTATTTCATTAGAAAATTCTGACATGCAGACTGAAACAATCACTTTCAATACCAGCAGCAGACTTCCAGTTAACTCCCTGGTGAGCAGTAGCTTTAGTACAGTGATCTAATGAGCAACTAGAGTGCTAACATTCTGAATTTATGGCAAATGTGAGACACATCTGAATGCCTTCTTGATGGAATCAAAGTAAAAAACTGAAAGCATTTCCTACTGAGGAGACTGTAGTAAATGAGGAAATTAGGAAACTTCATAACAAAGAAGTCTTCCAAGATGGCCACCAGAGAAAAAAGAGCCCAAATGTAGCACAAATATTACCCAGATGTAGCCCACATATAGCCCAATGACAAAAATGTGCAAAACACTTTTTATTTTTAGTTTTTTTGCAGTTTTATGTAGTGCAGACTGGTCAGGTATTGGAGCGTTGCATCTTAAAACATGACCCCCTACACTACAAAAACACTACTGCACTACTCTAAACCCTAAAACACTACCCCAGCACGACTCCCTACACTACACAAGCACCACTGCACTATCCTAAACCCTAAAACACTACCCCCAGCATGACCCCCTACACTACACAAACACCACTGCACTACCCTAAACCCTAAAACACTACCCCCAGCACGATCCCCTACACTACCCAAACACCACTGCACTAACCTAAATCCTAAAACAATACCCCCAGCACGACCCCCTACACTACCCAAACACCACTGCACTACCCTAAAACATGACCCCCTACACTACACAAACACCACTGCACTACCCTAAACCCTAAAACACTACCCCCAGCACGACCCCCTACACTACACAAGCACCACCCTAAACCCTAAAACACTACCCCCAGAACGACCCCCTACACTGCCCGAACACCACTGCACTGCCCTAAACCTTGAAACACCAGCCCCTGCACGACCCCCTACACTGTTCGAACACCACTGCACTGCCCTAAACCCTGAAACACCACCCCCAGCACGACCCCCTACACTGCCCGAACACCACTGCACTGCCCTAAACCCTGAAACACCACCCCCTTCACGACCCCCTACACTGCCCGAACACCACTGCACTGCCCTAAACCCTGAAACACCACCCCCAGCACGGCCCCCTACACTGCCCAAACACCACTGCACTGCCCTAAACCCTGAAACACCACCCCCAGTACGACCCCCTACACTGCCCGAACACCACTGCTCTGCCCAAAACCCTGAAACACCAGCCCCAGCACGACCCCCTACACTGCCCGAACACCACTGCACTGCCCTAAACCCTGAAACACCAGCCCCAGCACGACCCCCTACACTGCCCGAACACCACTGCACTACCCTAAACCCAGAAACACCACCCCCAGCATGACCCCCTACACTGCCCGAGCACCACTGCACTGCCCTAAACCCTGAAACACCAGCCCCAGCACGACCCCCTACACTGCCCGAACACCACTGCACTGCCCTAAACCCTGAAACACCAGCCCCAGCATGACCACCTACACTGCACGAACACCACTGCACTGCCCTAAACCGTGAAACACCAGCCCCAGCACGACCCCCTACACTGCCCGAACACCACTGCACTGCCCTAAACCGTGAAACACTAGCCCCAGCACGACCCCCTACACTGCCAGAACACCATTGCACTGCCCTAAACCCTGAAACACCAGCCCCAGCACAACCCCCTACACTGCCCGAACACTACTGCACTGCCCTAAACCCTGAAACACCACCCCGTGCACGACCCCCTACACTGCCCGAACACCACTGCACTGCCCTAAACCCTGAAATCCCACCCCCAGCACGACACCCTACACTGCCCGAACACCACTGCACTGCCCTAAACCCTGAAACACCATTCCCCCTGCACGACCCCCTACACTGCCCGAACACTACTGCACTGCCCTAAACCCTGAAACACCATCCCCAGCACGACCCCCTACACTGCACGAACACCCCTGCACTGCCCTAAACCCTGAAACACTACCCCCAGCAAGACCCGCTACACTGCCCGAAAACCACTGCACTGCCCTAAACCCTGAAACATCACCCCCAGCAAGACCCCCTACACTGCCCGAACACCACTGCCCTAAACCCTGAAACACCACCCCCAGCAAGACCCCCTACACTGCCCGAACACCACTGCACTACCCTAAACCCTACAACACTACCCCCAGCACGACCCCTACACTACACAAGCACCACTGCACTACCCTAAACCCTAAAACACTACCCCCAGAACGACCCCCTACACTGCCCGAACACCACTGCACTGCCCTAAACCTTGAAACACCAGCCCCTGCACGACCCCCTACACTGTTTGAACACCACTGCACTGCCCTAAACCCTGAAACACCACCCCCAGCACGACCCCCTACACTGCCCGAACACCACTGCCCTAAACCCTGAAATACCACCGCCAGCACGACCCCCTACACTGCCCGAACACCACTGCACTGCCCTAAACCCTGAAACACCACCCCCAGCACGACCCCCTACACTGCCCGAACACCACTGCTCTGCCCAAAACCCTGAAACACAAGCCCCAGCACGACCCCCTACACTGCCCGAACACCACTGCACTGCCCTAAACCCTGAAACACCAGCCCCAGCACGACCCCTACACTGCCCGAACACCACTGCACTACCCTAAACCCATAAACACCACCCCGAGCACGACCCCCTACACTGCCTGAGCACCACTGCACTGCCCTAAACCCCGAAACACCAGCCCCAGCATGACCCCCTACACTGCCCGAACACCACTGCACTGCCCTAAACCCTGAAACACCAGCCCCAGCACGACCACCTACACTGCACGAACACCACTGCACTGCCCTAAACCCTGAAACACCAGCCCCAGCATGACCCCCTACACTGCCCGAACACCACTGCACTGCCCTAAACCGTGAAACACTAGCCCCAGCACGACCCCCTACACTGCCAGAACACCATTGCACTGCCCTAAACCCTGAAACACCAGCCCCAGCACAACCCCTACACTGCCGGAACACCACTGCACTGCCCTAAACCCTGAAACACCACCCCGTGCACGACCCCCTACACTGCCCAAACACCACTGCACTGCCCTAAACCCTGAAACACCACCCCCAGCATGACACCCTACACTGCCCAAACACCACTGCACTGCCCTAAACCCTGAAACATCACCCCCAGCAACACCCCCTACACTGCCCGAACACCACTGCCCTAAACCCTGAAACACCACCCCCAGCAAGACCCCCTACACTGCCCGAACACCACTGCACTGCCCTAAACCCTGAAACACCAGCCCCAGCATGACCCCCTACATTGCCCGAACACCACTGCACTGCCCTAAACCCTGAAACACCACCCCTGCATGACCCACTACACTGCCCGAACACCACTGCACTGCCCTAAACCCTCAAACACCATTCCCCCTGCACGACCCCCTACTCTGCCCGAACACTACTGCACTGGCCTAAACCCTGAAACACCATCCCCAGCACGACCCCCTACACTGCACGAACACCCCTGCACTGCCCTAAACCCTGAAACACTACCCCCAGCAAGACCCCCTACACTGCCCGAACACCACTGCACTGCCCTAAACCCTGAAACATCACCCCCAGCAAGACCCCCTACACTGCCCGAACACCACTGCCCTAAACCCTGAAACACCACCCCCAGCAAGACCCGTACACTGTCCGAACACCACTGCACTGCCCTAAACCCTGAAACACCAGCCCCAGCACGACCCCCTACATTGCCCGAACACCACTGCACTGCCCTAAACCCTGAAACACCACCCCCTGCATGACCCACTACACTGCCCGAACACCACTGCACTGCCCTAAACCCTGAAACACCACCCCCAGCACGACCCCCTACACTGCCCGAACACCATTGCACTGCCCTAAACCCTGAAACACCACCCCCTGCCCGACCCCCTACACTGCCCGAACACTACTGCACTGCCCTAAACCCTGAAACACCGCCCCCAGCATGACCCCCTACACTGCACGAACACTACTGCACTGCCCTAAACCTTGAAACACCAGCCCCAGCAAGACCCCCTACACTGCCCGAACACCACTGCACTGCCCTAAACCCTAAAACATCACCCCCAGCAAGACCCCCTACACTGCCCGAACACCACTGCCCTAAACCCTGAAACACCACCCCCAGCAAGACCCCCTACACTGCCCGAACAACACTGCAGTGCCCTAAACCCTAAAACACCACCCCCAGCACGACCCCTACACTGCCAGAACACCACTGCTCTGCCCAAAACCCTGAAACACCAGCCCCAGCACGACCCCCTACACTACCCGAACACCACTGCACTGCCCTAAACCCTGAAACACCACCCCCAGCACAACCCCCTACACTGCCCGAACACCACTGCACTGCCCTAAACCCTGAAACACCACCCCCAGCACGACCGCCTTCACTGCCTGAAAACCACTGCACTGCCCTAAACCCTGAAACACCAGCCCCAGCACGACCCCCTACACTGCCCGAACACCACTGCACTGCCCTAAACCCTCAAACACCAGCCCCAGCACGACCCCCTACACTGCCCGAACACCACTGCACTACCCTAAACCCTGAAACACCAGCCTCAGCAAGACCCCCTACACTGCCCGAACACCACTGCACTGCCCTAAACCCTGAAACACCAGCCCCAGCAAGACCCCCTACACTGCCCGAACACCACTGCACTGCCATAAACCCTGAAACACCACCCGCAGCAAGACCCCCTACACTGCCCAAACACCACTGCGCTGCCCTAAACACTGAAACATCAGCCCCAGCAAGACCACCTACACTGCGCAAACACCATTGCACTGCCCTAAACCCTGAAACACCACCCCCAGCAAGACCCCCTACACTGCCCGAACACCACTGCACTAAACCCGGAAACACCAGCCCCAGCAAGACCACCTACACTGCCCGAACACCACTGCACTGCCCAAAACCCTGAAACACCACCCCCAGCACGACACCCTACACTGCCCGAACACCACTGCACAGCCCTAAACCCCGAAACACCACCCCCAGCACGCCCCCTACACTGCCCGAACACCACTGCACTGCCCTAAACCCTGAAAAACCACCCCCCTGCACGACCCCCTACACTGCCCTAACACCACTGCACTGCCCTAAACCCTAAAACTCTACCCCCAGCATGACCCCCGACACTGCCCGAACATCACTGCACTGCCCTAAACGCTGACTCACCACCCCCCTGCACGACCCCCTACACTGCCCGAACACCATTGCTCTGCCGTAAACCCTGAAACACTGCCCCCAGCAAGACCCCCTACACTGCCCGAACACCACTGCACTGCCCTAAACCCTGAAACATCACCCCCAGCAAGACCCCTACACTGCCCGAACACCACTGCCCTAAACCCTGAAACACCACCCCCAGCACGACCCCCTACACTGCTCGAACACCACTGCACTGCCCTAAACCCTGAAACACCACCCCCAGCACGACGCCCTACACTGCCCGAACACCACTGCTCTGCCCAAAACACTGAAACACCAGCCCCAGCATGACCCCCTACACTGCCCGAACACCACTGCGCTGCCCTAAACCCTGAAACACCATCCCCAGCACGAACCCCTACACTGCCCGAACACCACTGCACTACCCTAAACCCTGAAACACCAGCCCCAGCAAGACCCCCTACACTGCCCGAACACCACTGCACTGCCCTACACCCTGAAACACCAGCCCCAGCAAGACCCCCTACACTGCCCGAACACCACTGCACTGCCCTGAACCCTGAAACACAACCCCCAGCAAGACCCCCTACACTGCCCGAACACCCCTGCGCTGCCCTAAACGCTGAAACATCAGCCCCAGCAAGACCCCCTACACTGCGCGAACACCATTGCACTGCCCTAAATCCTGAAACACCACCCCCAGCAAGACCCCCTACACTGCCCGAACACCACTGCACTAAACCCGGAAACACCAGCCCCAGCCAGACCACCTACACTGCCCGAACACCACTGCACTGCCCAAAACCCTGAAACACCACCCCCAGCACGACACCCTACACTGCCCGAACACCACTGCACTGCCCTAAACCCTGAAACACCACCCCCAGCACGACCCCTACACTGCCCGAACACCACTGCACTGCACTAAACCCTGAAACACCCCCCTGCACGACCCCCTACACTGCCCGAACACCACTGCACTGCCCTAAACCCTAAAGCTCTACCCCCAGCATGACCCCCTACACTGCCCGAACACCACTGCACTGCCCTAAACCCTGACTCACCACCCCCTGCACGACCCCCTACACTGCCCGAACACCACTACACTGCCCTAAACCCAGAAACACCACCCCCAGCACGACCCCCTACACTGCCCAAACACCACTGCACTGCCTTAAACCCTTAAACACCACCCCCAGCACGACCCCCTACACTGCCCGAACACCACTGCACTGCCCTAAACCCTGAAACACCAGCCCCTGCACGACCCCCTACACTGCCTGAACACCACTGCACTGCCCTAAACCCTGAAACACCACCCCCAGCATGACCCCCTACACTGCCTGAACACCTCTGCCCTAAACCCTGAAACACCACCCCCAGCAAGACCCCCTACACTGCCTGAATACCACTGCACTGCCCTAAAGCCTGAAACACCACCTCCAACACAACCCCCTACACTGCCTGAATACCACTGCTCTGCCCTAAACCCTGAAACACTGCCCCCAGCAAGACCCCCTACACTGCCTGAACACCTCTGCCCTAAACCCTGAAACACCACCCCCAGCAAGACCCCCTACACTGCCTGAATACCACTGCTCTGCCCTAAACCCTGAAACACTGCCCCCAGCAAGACCCCCTACACTGCCTGAACACCACTGCACTGCCCTAAACCCTGAAACATCACCCCCAGCAAGACCCCCTACACTGCCCGAACACCACTGCCCTAAACCCTGAAACACCACCCCCAGCACGACCCCCTACACTGCTCGAACACCACTGCACTGCCCTAAACCCTGAAACACCACCCCCAGCACGACCCCTACACTGCCCGAACACCACTGCTCTGCCCAAAACACTGAAACACCAGCACCAGCATGACCCCCTACACTGCCCAAACACCACTGCACTGCCCTAAACCCTGAAACACCAGCCCCAGCACGAACCCCTACACTGCCCGAACACCACTGCACTACCCTAAACCCAGAAACACCACCCCCAGCACGACCCCCTACACTGCCCGAGCACCACTGCCTGCACTGCCGTAAACCCTGAAACACCAGCCCCAGCACGACCCCCTACACTGCCTGAACACTACTGCACTGCCCTAAACCATGAAACACCATCCCCAGCACGACCCCCTACACTGCACGAACACCACTGCACTGCCCTAAACCCTGAAAAACTACCCCCAGCAAGACCCCCTACACTGCCCGAAAACCACTGCACTGCCCTAAACCCTAAAACACCAGCCCCAGCACTACCCCCTACACTGCCCGAACACCACTGCACTGCCCTAAACCCTGAAACACCAGCCCCAGCACGACCCCCTACACTGTCCGAACACCACTGCACTACCCTAAACCCATAAACACCACCCCCAGCATGACCCCCTACACTGCCTGAGCACCACTGCACTGCCCTAAACCCTGAAACACCAGCCCCAGCATGACCCCCTACACTGCCCGAACACCACTGCACTGCCCTAAACCCTGAAACACCAGCCCCAGCACGACCACCTACACTGCACGAACACCACTGCACTGCCCTAAACCCTGAAACACCAGCCCCAGCATGACCCCCTACACTGCCCGAACACCACTGCACTGCCCTAAACCGTGAAACACTAGCCCCAGCACGACCCCCTACACTGCCCGAACACCACTGCACTGCCCTAAACCCTGAAACATCACCCCCAGCAAGACCCCCTACACTGCCCGAACACCACTGCCCTAAACCCTGAAACACCAACCCCAGCAAGACCCCCTACACTGCCCGAACACCACTGCACTGCCCTAAACCCTGAAACACCAGCCCCAGCATGACCCCCTACATTGCCCGAACACCACTGCACTGCCCTAAACCCTGAAACACCACCCCCTGCATGACCCACTACACTGCCCGAACACCACTGCACTGCCCTAAACCCTGAAACACCACCCCCAGCACGACCCCCTACACTGCCCGAACACCATTGCACTGCCCTAAACCCTGAAACACCACCCCCTGCACGACCCCTACACTGCCCGAACACTACTGCACTGCCCTAAACCCTGAAACACCGCCCCCAGCATGACCCCCTACACTGCCACGAACACTACTGCACTGTCCTAAACCCTGAAACACTACCCCCAGCAAGACCCCCTACATTGCCCGAACACCACTGCACTGCCCTAAACCCTGAAACATCACCCCCAGCAAGACCCCCTACACTGCCTGAACACCACTGCCCTAAACCCTGAAACACCACCCCCAGCAAGATCCCCTACACTGCCCGAACAACACTGCAGTGCCCTAAAACCTAAAACACCACCCCCAGCACGACCCCCTACAGTGCCCGAACACCACTGCTCTGCCCAAAACCCTGAAACACCAGCCCCAGCACGACCCCCTACACTGCCCGAACACCACTGCACTGCCCTAAACCCTGAAACACCACCCCCAGCATGACCCCCTACACTGCCCGAACACCACTGCACTGCCCTAAACCCTGAAACACCACCCCAGCACGACCGCCTACACTGCCTGAAAACCACTGCACTGCCCTAAACCCTGAAACACCAGCCCCAGCACGACCCCCTACACTGCCCGAACACCACTGCACTGCCCTAAACCCTCAAACACCAGCCCCAGCACGACCCCCTACACTGCCCGAACACCACTGCACTACCCTAAACCCTGAAACACCAGCCCCAGCAAGACCCCCTACACTGCCCGAACACCACTGCACTGCCCTAAACCCTGAAACACCACCCCCAGCAAGACCCCCTACACTGCCCGAACACCACTGCGCTGCCCTAAACGCTGAAACATCAGCCCCAGCAAAACCCCCTACACTGCGCGAACACCATTGCACTGCCCTAAACACTGAAACACCACCCCCAGCAAGACCCCCTACACTGCCCGAACACCACTGCACTAAACCCGGAAACACCAGCCCCAGCAAGACCACCTACACTGCCCGAACACCACTGCACTGCCCAAAACCCTGAAACACCACCCCCAGCACGACACCCTACACTGCCCGAACACCACTGCACTGCCCTAAACCCTGAAACACCACCCCAAGCATGACCCCTACACTGCCCGAGCACCACTGCACTCCCTAAACCCTGAAACACCACCCCCTGCACGACCCCCTATACTGCCCGAACACCACTGCACTGCCCTAAACCCTAAAACTCTACCCCCAGCATGACCCCCTACACTGCCCGAACACCACTGCACTGCCCTAAACCCTGACTCACCACCCCCTGCACGACCCCCTACACTGCCCGAACACCACTACACTGCCCTAAACCCAGAAACACCACCCCCAGCACGACCCCCTACACTGCCCAAACACCACTGCACTGCCCTAAACCCTGAAACACCACCCCCAGCACGACCCCCTACACTGCCCGAACACCACTGCACTGCCCTAAACCCTGAAACACCAGCCCCTGCACGACCCCCTACACTGCCTGAACACCACTGCACTGCCCTAAACCCTGAAACACCACCCCCAGCATGACCCCCTACACTGCCTGAACACCTCTGCCCTAAACCCTGAAACACCACCCCCAGCAAGACCCCCTACACTGCCTGAATACCACTGCACTGCCCTAAAGCCTGAAACACCACCTCCAACACAACCCCCTACACTGCCTGAACACCATTGCTCTGCCCTAAACCCTGAAACACTGCCCCCAGCAAGACCGCCTACACTGCCTGAACACCACTGCACTGCCCTAAACCCTGAAACATCACCCCCAGCAAGACCCCCTACACTGCCCGAACACCACTGCCCTAAACCCTGAAACACCACCCCCAGCACGACCCCCTACACTGCTCGAACACCACTGCTCTGCCCAAAACACTGAAACACCAGCACCAGCATGACCCCTACACTGCCCAAACACCACTGCACTGCCCTAAACCCTGAAACACCAGCCCCAGCACGAACCCCTACACTGCCCGAACACCACTGCACTACCCTAAACCCAGAAACACCACCCCCAGCACGACCCCCTACACTGCCCGAGCACCACTGCCTGCACTGCCGTAAACCCTGAAACACCAGCCCCAGCACGACCCCCTACACTGCCTGAACACTACTGCACTGCCCTAAACCATGAAACACCATCCCCAGCACGACCCCCTACACTGCCCGAACACCACTGCGCTGCCCTAAACCCTGAAACACCATCCCCAGCACGAACCCCTACACTGCCCGAACACCACTGCACTACCCTAAACCCTGAAACACCAGCCCCAGCAAGACCCCCTACACTGCCCGAACACCACTGCACTGCCCTGAACCCTGAAACACCACCCCCAGCAAGACCCCTACACTGCCCGAACACCACTGCACTAAACCCGGAAACACCAGCCCCAGCAAGACCACCTACACTGCCCGAACACCACTGCACTGCCCAAAACCCTGAAACACCACCCCCAGCACGACACCCTACACTGCCCGAACACCACTGCACTGCCCTAAACCCTGAAACACCACCCCCAGCACGACCCCTACACTGCCCGAACACCACTGCACTGCACTAAACCCTGAAACACCCCCCTGCACGACCCCCTACACTGCCCGAACACCACTGCACTGCCCTAAACCCTAAAGCTCTACCCCCAGCATGACCCCCTACACTGCCCGAACACCACTGCACTGCCCTAAACCCTGACTCACCACCCCCTGCACGACCCCCTACACTGCCCGAACACCACTACACTGCCCTAAACCCAGAAACACCACCCCCAGCATGACCCCCTACACTGCCCAAACACCACTGCACTGCCCTAAACCCTGAAACACCACCCCCAGCACGACCCCCTACACTGCCCAAACACCACTGCACTGCCCTAAACCCTGAAACACCACCCCCAGCACGACCCCCTACACTGCCCGAACACCACTGCACTGCCCTAAACCCTGAAACACCAGCCCCTGCACGACCCCCTACACTGCCTGAACACCACTGCACTGCCCTAAACCCTGAAACACCACCCCCAGCATGACCCCCTACACTGCCTGAACACCTCCTGCCCTAAACCCTGAAACACCACCCCCAGCAAGACCCCCTACACTGCCTGAATACCCCTGCACTGCCCTAAAGCCTGAAACACCACCTCCAACACCACCCCCTACACTGCCTGAACACCATTGCTCTGCCCTAAACCCTGAAACACTGCCCCCAGCAAGACCCCCTACACTGCCTGAACACCACTGCACTGCCCTAAACCCTGAAACATCACCCCCAGCAAGACCCCCTACACTGCCCGAACACCACTGCCCTAAACCCTGAAACACCACCCCCAGCACGACCCCCTACACTGCTCGAACACCACTGCACTGCCCTAAACCCTGAAACACCACCCCCAGCACGACCCCCTACACTGCCCGAACACCACTGCTCTGCCCAAAACACTGAAACACCAGCACCAGCATGACCCCTACACTGCCCAAACACCACTGCACTGCCCTAAACCCTGAAACACCAGCCCCAGCACGAACCCCTACACTGCCCGAACACCACTGCACTACCCTAAACCCAGAAACACCACCCCCAGCACGACCCCCTACACTGCCCGAGCACCCCTGCCTGCACTGCCGTAAACCCTGAAACACCAGCCCCAGCACGACCCCCTACACTGCCTGAACACTACTGCACTGCCCTAAACCATGAAACACCATCCCCAGCACGACCCCCTACACTGCACGAACACCACTGCACTGCCCTAAACCCTGAAAAACTACCCCCAGCAAGACCCCTACACTGCCCGAAAACCACTGCACTGCCCTAAACCCTAAAACACCAGCCCCAGCACTACCCCCTACACTGCCCGAACACCACTGCACTGCCCTAAACCCTGAAACACCAGCCCCAGCACGACCCCCTACACTGCCCGAACACCAATTCACTACCCTAAACCCATAAACACCACCCCCAGCACGACCCCCTACACTGCCTGAGCACCACTGCACTGCCCTAAACCCTGAAACACCAGCCCCAGCATGACCCCCTACACTGCCCGAACACCACTGCACTGCCCTAAACCCTGAAACACCAGCCCCAGCACGACCACCTACACTGCACGAACACCACTGCACTGCCCTAAACCCTGAAACACCAGCCCCAGCATGACCCCCTACACTGCCCGAACACCACTGCACTGCCCTAAACCGTGAAACACTAGCCCCAGCACGACCCCCTACACTGCCCGAACACCACTGCACTGCCCTAAATCCTGAAACAGCACCCCCAGCAAGACCCCCTACACTGCCCGAACACCACTGCCCTAAACCCTGAAACACCAACCCCAGCAAGACCCCCTACACTGCCCGAACACCACTGCACTGCCCTAAACCCTGAAACACCAGCCCCAGCACGACCCCCTACATTGCCCGAACACCACTGCACTGCCCTAAACCCTGAAACACCACCCCCTGCATGACCCACTACACTGCCCGAACACCACTGCACTGCCCTAAACCCTGAAACACCACCCCCAGCACGACCCCCTACACTGCCCGAACACCTTTGCACTGCCCTAAACCCTGAAACACCACCCCCTGCACGACCCCCTACACTGCCCGAACACTACTGCACTGCCCTAAACCCTGAAACACCGCCCCCAGCATGACCCCCTACACTGCACGAACACTACTGCACTGTCCTAAACCCTGAAACACTACCCCCAGCAAGACCCCCTACATTGCCCGAACACCACTGCACTGCCCTAAACCCTGAAACATCACCCCCAGCAAGACCCCCTACACTGCCCGAACACCACTGCCCTAAACCCTGAAACACCACCCCCAGCAAGATCCCCTACACTGCCCAAACAACACTGCAGTGCCCTAAAACCTAAAACACCACCCCCAGCACGACCCCCTACAGTGCCCGAACACCACTGCTCTGCCCAAAACCCTGAAACACCAGCCCCAGCATGACCCCCTACACTGCCCGAACACCACTGCACTGCCCTAAACCCTGAAACACCACCCCAGCACGACCGCCTACACTGCCTGAAAACCACTGCACTGCCCTAAACCCTGAAACACCAGCCCCAGCACGACCCCCTACACTGCCCGAACACCACTGCACTGCCCTAAACCCTCAAACACCAGCCCCAGCACGACCCCCTACACTGCCCGAACACCACTGCACTACCCTAAACCCTGAAACACCAGCCCCAGCAAGACCCCCTACACTGCCCGAACACCACTGCACTGCCCTAAACCCTGAAACACCACCCCCAGCAAGACCCCCTACACTGCCCGAACACCACTGCGCTGCCCTAAACGCTGAAACATCAGCCCCAGCAAAACCCCCTACACTGCGCGAACACCATTGCACTGCCCTAAACACTGAAACACCACCCCCAGCAAGACCCCCTACACTGCCCGAACACCACTGCACTAAACCCGGAAACACCAGCCCCAGCAAGACCACCTACACTGCCCGAACACCACTGCACTGCCCAAAACCCTGAAACACCACCCCCAGCACGACACCCTACACTGCCCGAACACCACTGCACTGCCCTAAACCCTGAAACACCACCCCAAGTACGACCCCTACACTGCCCGAGCACCACTGCACTGCCCTAAACCCTGAAACACCACCCCCTGCACGACCCCCTATACTGCCCGAACACCACTGCACTGCCCTAAACCCTAAAACTCTACCCCCAGCATGACCCCCTACACTGCCCGAACACCACTGCACTGCCCTAAACCCTGACTCACCACCCCCTGCACGACCCCCTACACTGCCCGAACACCACTACACTGCCCTAAACCCAGAAACACCACCCCCAGCACGACCCCCTACACTGCCCAAACACCACTGCACCTCCCTAAACCCTGAAACACCACCCCCAGCACGACCCCCTACACTGCCCGAACACCACTGCACTGCCCTAAACCCTGAAACACCAGCCCCTGCACGACCCCCTACACTGCCCGAACACCATTGCACTGCCCTAAACCCTGAAACACCACCCCCAGCACGACCCCCTACACTGCCTGAACACCACTGCCCTAAACCCTGAAACACCACCCCCAGCAAGACCCCCTACACTGCCCGAATACCACTGCACTGCCCTAAAGCCTGAAACACCACCTCCAACACAACCCCCTACACTGCCTGAACACCATTGCTCTGCCCTAAACCCTGAAACACTGCCCCCAGCAAGACCCCCTACACTGCCCTAACACCACTGCACTGCCCTAAACCCTGAAACATCACCCCCAGCAAGACCCCTACACTGCCCGAACACCAGTGCCCTAAACCCTGAAACCCCACCCCCAGCACGACCCCCTACACTACTCGAACACCACTGCACTGCCCTAAACCCTGAAACACCACCCCCAGCACGACCCCTACACTGCCCGAACACCACTGCTCTGCCCAAAACACTGAAACACCAGCCCCAGCATGACCCCCTACACTGCCCGATCACCACTGCACTGCCCTAAACCCTGAAACACCAGCCCCAGCATGAACCCCTACACTGCCCGAACACAACTGCACTACCCTAAACCCAGAAACACCACCCCCAGCACGACCCCCTACACTGCCCGAGCACCACTGCCTGCACTGCCCTAAACCCTGAAACACCAGCCCCAGCACGACCCCCTACACTGCCTGAACACTACTGCACTGCCCTAAACCATGAAACACCATCCCCAGCACGACCCCCTACACTGCACGAACACCACTGCACTGCCCTAAACCCTGAAAAACTACCCCCAGCAAGACCCCCTACACTGCCCGAACACCACTGCACTGCCCTAAACCCTGAAACATCACCCCCAGCAAGACCCCCTACACTGCCCGAACACCACTGCCCTAAACCCTGAATCACCACCCACAGCAAGACCCCCTACTGTGCCCGAACATCACTGCACTGCCCTAAACCCTGAAACACCAGCCCCAGCACGACCCCCTACACTGCCCGAACACCACTGCACTGCCCTAAACCCTGAAACACCACCCCGTGCATGACCCCCTACACTGCCCGAACACCACTGCACTGCCCTAAACCCTGAAACACCAGCCCCAGCACGACCCCCTACACTGCCCGAACACCACTGCACTGCCCTAAACCCTGAAACACAACCCCCAGCACGACCCCCTACACTACCCGAACACCACTGCACTACCCTAAACCCTAAAATACTCCCCCAGCACGACCCCTACACTGCCCGAACACAACTGCACTGCCCTAAACCCTCAAACACTCCCCCAGCACGACCCCCTACACTACCCGAACACCACTGCACTGCCCTAAACCCTAAAACACTCCCCCAGCACGACCCCCTACACTGCCCGAACACCACTGCACTGCCCTAAACCCTAAAACACTCCCCCAGCATGACCCCCTATACTACCCAAACACCACTGCACTGCCCTAAACCCTAAAACACTCCCCCAGCATGACCCCCTGCACGACCCAAACACCACTGCACTGCCCCAAACCCTGAAACACCACCCCCAGCAAGACCCCCTACACTGCCCGAACACCACTGCACTGCCCTAAACCCTGAAACACCACCCCCAGCACGACCCCCTACACTGCCCGAACACCACTGCACTACCCTAAACCCTAAAACACGACCTCCTACACTACACATAGACCACTGCACTACCCTAAACCCTAAAACACTACCCCCAGCACGACCCCCTACACTACACAAACACCACTGCACTACCCTAAACACTAAAACACTACCCCTACACTACACAAACACCACTGCACTACCCTAAACCCTAAAACAATACCCCAGCACGAACCCCTACACTACCCAAACACCACTGCACTACCCTAAACCCTAAAACACTACCCCCAGCAGTACCCCCTACACTACCCAAACACCATTGCACTACCCTAAACCCTAAAACACTACCCCCAGCAGTACCCCCTACACTACCCAAACACCACTGCACTACCCTAAACCCTAAACCACTACCCCCAGCACGACCCCCTACACTACCCAAACACCACTGCACTACCCTAAACCCTAAAACACTACCCCCAGCACAACCCCTACACTACCCAAACACCACTGTAATACCCTAAACCCTAAAACACTCCCCCAGCACGACTCCCTACACTATCCAAACACCACTGCACTACCCTAAACCCTAAATCTACCCCCAGCATGACCCCCTACACTACACAAACACCACTGCACTACCCTAAACCCTAAAACACTACCCCCAGCACGACCCCCTTCACTACCTAAACACAACTACACAATTTGTTACAGGCGTTGCAACGCAGGCCTGTGGTGCTTACTGGAAGTACTTGGTGGGCTAGTTGGGCCCCAGGGACCCTCAGGATTCAAGGTGACCTAATCCCCCAACTTAAAACGCGCCACGGGGCGCGTTTGCACAGTGGTGAAGGGAGGGGGCGGGGCCTCAGGTGACATGTGCGCAAACACGCCCCCTTGAATCCTGAGGGACCCTGGGGCCAACTAGCCCACCAGGTACCTTCAGTAAGCACAACAGAGTTGCGTTGCAGAGAGGTGAAAAAGGTGCGTGGCCTCGGAACGCCTCTCTGCAACTCAGCTCTGTGGTCCTAACTGTAGGTACCTGGGGGGCTAGTTGGGCCCCAGGGACCCTCAGGATTCAAGGGGACTTAATCCCGCAACTTAAAACGCGCCACGGGGCGCGTTTGCACACGCGTTTTAAGAGGTAGTTTTAATCCCCTGCCCTATTATGTACTAGGGACTTACAGAGGAGGTCATGCTAATCACAGGGGTACCCCAACGCATAGTGTTCCCTAGTGTATGTAGGTGTTTTCACTGTATTCTAAGTGTCTTTTAGCATAGCACTGACTCTGGTTAGTCAGAGTCAGTTACCACCAGTACCCGTCTGAAAAAGTTGTGGGCACAGGATGATTTTGCAACATGGCCTCTTTCTGCTCCTCTGTTGGTTCTTTCTGCACATCTTTTGCTTCTTCCTGCACTTTTCTTCGTCTTTGTGGACTTCTGTTGTTTCTTTCTGCATTTCTTTTGCTTCTTTCTGCACGTTTTTTCTTCTTTCTTCACATGTCCTACCTCTGTAGGCATAGTTAGAAACTAGCATTTAAAAAACCTTTGAAATTCACTTAAAAAATCATAGGTTTCAGGCACGTTATAGTTAGAAATTAGCATTTAAAAAACCTTTGAAATTCACTGAAAAAACCATAGGTTTCAGACACGTTATAGTTAGAAATTAGCATTTAAAAAACCTTTGAAATTCACTGAAAAAACCATAGGTTTTAGGGACAGTTATAGTTAGTTGGACATTTCACTCATACAAAACCATAGAAATTCCCCGTTATAGTTAGTTCAGCTAACTATAACTCGCGCCCCGCAATGCACTGCTGATGACGTCACATATTACATCACTCATGACATGGTCAGTGACATCACTGATGACATCACTGATGACATCTCAAATGACATCACTGATGACATCATCCATGTGATAATTTCATGCATCTTATCACACCCTAATTTAGCTTTTGATACACCCACTCTAAATTACAGACTGCCATTCTCAAAACCATACACACTCCAATACCAATAACTACATACCCACTCACTGATTCTTAGGTCTACACACACACATCTACTCACTCACCCGTACAGTCACTCATACTTACAGTCACTCAGTACAGGACTATCATATGCACTCATACACCTATATAAACACTCACACACCGCCACTCATCCATAGAGGTACTCACACACCTAGTCAGTCATGCAAAAAATTAATCACACACCCATTTACTCACCTATACAGTTATACACACACCAGCTCACTTACTCATACAAATACTAGCACATTCTTACGCTCTTATACAATAACTGATACAAGCACACACGCATCCATACAGCCACTCTCACAATCACACACTCTCACTTATAGCCATTTAAATACTCTAACACACATATATACTGCCTTTTACATATGTAGTTACTCGCACATGTACCACTGAGATATACATTCACTCACTAACACACCCATACACACACTCACCCACCCAAGCAGTCCATCACAGATGCACTCTTGAAATCATGCACCCAGTGAATCACCCACTCACACATCTATGTACAGAGTCACACACACCCCACCCACACAAACACTCAGGCAGCCATACAGATACTCAGAGACCCAATCAATAACCCATATAGACACTCATGTAGCTATTCGCAAATCCATGCATCCACTTACACACCAACAAACAGACGGATACAGACATTCACACAGTTTAGTCACTAACCCATGCATTCAGTAAGATACGTTTAATCACTCACTTGTAGAGTCAGTCACGCACGTACTAAATCATCCATTCAGACACTTAAACACCCACTCATTCTTCAATACGCCTTTCCCTATATATATTAAACATATTTAAACTTTACAGAAACACACAGTCACTGGATGATGTCATCAGTGATTTCATTTGAGATGTCATCAGTGATGTCATCAGTGATGTCACTGACCATGTCATGAGTGATGTAATATGTGACGTCATCAGCAGTGCATTGCGGGGGCGCGAGTTATAGTTAGCTGAACTAACTATAACAGGGGAATTTCTATGGTTTTGTACGAGTGAAATGTCCAACTAACTATAACTGTCCCTAAAACCTATGTTTTTTTCAGTGAATATATATATATATATCTCCTACTGGCACTCGCCAGTAGGTAGTTATAGTTAGGATGTAGTTTCCATAGGAAGAGCGTTTTTTCATTTGCCAATAACGTTGGCGTCTTTTGCCAAATCTTCACGAAAGTTTCAAAACTATTTTGACGCTCACTTCAGCTGCAGTTTTTAAAATTTGAGGAGGATCCGTCAAGCAGGGAAGAGAAAAGGGGGGGGCAAAAAGCTTTTTCTCCATGTTAATTTCTATAGGAAACTTTAGACAAGGCTGCAGCCCAAACTGCTGGATGGAATTACACGAAATTTGACAGAAAGGTAGCTCTTGGTCCATAAAGCAAGCTTTTTGTAAAATGGTGTAAATCCGTTCAGTAGTTGCAGAGAAATTGAAAGAAATTCCCAGTTGTATATATAGGGACGAGAAGGATCCGCGAACCATACCGATCTCGTGCCTGAGATCTGATTGGCTGCCAACACTTCAAACCAGGAAGTGTTGGCAGCCATCTTGTGACTCAGTTGAACCGAGTCACAAGAAAAACCATTTAAAAAAAGGAAATTGTGGCAAGGTAGAAACACCCTGACCCCCTAGGCCTCTTTGGGGGTACCGCAGGGCCCCCCCCCAGAGCCAAAAATGCATTAAAAAAAATATTTCAGCAGGAATCGTGCTAGATTAATGACTCCTGCGGAAAAAAATAAAGCGCAGGCTCCATGCTTTGTTTAAATTAGGCCCCCGGGTGGGCCAGGTCCCAGGGACAACTTTATATAATGATGCGGGGGCCATGTGGGCCCCCTGCAGCCCCGGGGACCGCCATCTTCCCGGGGCTAAAGATATTGAAATGCGGGTGGGGGCACCCCCACCCCTGAAGCGCCGGGGACCGCCACCTCCCTGGGGCTAGATTTAATTTTAAAGGGGGGGATCCTGCATCCCTCCTTCTGCCCCGGGGACCTCTACCTCCCCAGGGAATACTGTGTATTATTCTTAAGTAATGCAGCGGAGGTCGTAGAGCCTCCCCCGCAGCCCCAGGTACTGCCACCTCCCCGGGGCACATACTTTATTTATTTATTTTAAAACAGGTGAGCACCACCTCCCTAGGGCATAAATAGAATAATTAAGGGGTCCCACTGCAGAACCCTGGCCCCGGGGACCACCATCTCCCTGGGGCAAATTTGACGAAAGGAGGGGGGGCGCGATGCCCCCTCCAGGTGCCCTACATGCCCCTGGGGACCACCCCCCCCCAGGGCTGGCTCCAGCAATGCCCTGGTGCCCACCCGTGCATTCCAAGCCATAGGAAACACTGCTCCTCTTCGTGGAAGCAAGAGCATTAAAAATGCTCTCGCTTGCATGAAGCAGAGCAGAATTGATTTGGACAGAGGGAGCTGCATGTTAGCAGCTCCCTCTATCCAAAAGCAATGCCGGCTCCAGCAGAATGTAGGGAGCTGGCAGGGAGCTTGGGGGATCTTCAGTAGACTCAGGCTGAAAAAGAAGGAGGGTCTCTATGGTGTGAAGTAAGAGGAGGTACAGACAGCTAAAGAAGGTGCCTGTTACATGAAAAGAGTGCCTGTTACATGTTAAAAATGAAAATGTGCAATTAGTTAATCAGCAAGTCTAAAAGCTGCTGGGGAACCTGTCTTATACTCTGTGAAGTACACTTGTAGGTTGAGCTTGCCAGACAGTTCAAAAACATACAGGGGCTTACAGCCTGCCATTGCTTACTTTTGGTTGCCTTTATTGTCAGTCACATTTGCTTATTTTTTCAATGGCTTTTATTGTTCCAGCTTGTCCGTCTTGTATCTGTCCCTCCCTTGGAGCATAGCCTGCTTACCATCTCTTTTATTGACTGGCTTCTACCCTTCCACTGATCACTTTAAAAAAAAGAAATTTCCTTTTGGGTTAAACACTCCATGACAGTGCATGTGTTTTTTAGCTCTCCTTCTCGCATCTGTGTGCTTGCCCCAAATGACCACCCTCTGCTATGTTTCTCTCTTGTGTACTTCTCACTTACCCTCCACATAGTCAATTTTTTTCTCATCCTCGGGTGCATCTCTGCCCCTGCTTTTGATGCTGTAATTTTTGGGTGCTTCTTGCTTACATGTTTGTTTCTTGACCTGTGCTCTGTGCTCTTCTCTCCCCTGTCCCCCAGTGCTGTGTTCTTCACTCCTTGTTTGTTTCTTCCCCAGCTGCCAGTGTTGCTAACTCCTGTGTATGATGCTTCCCCATTCTTACCCCTATTCTCTCCTCCGTTTTGTCAATCACCTGCAATCCATTTATAAGCACCTCAAAAAAATGTGGTCATCTTTTGCATAGTACAACCTTTTGTGAAGCTTTGCTTGGTTACTATAAGGTGATTCATTTTGGGAGAGCTTTGTGGTAAATAAAGCCTTTATTAACCTGTACACCAGTAACTTTGGATAGGGCTGAAACCACAATTATTTTCCTCTGCATCTCACCTGCTGGCCTACTGGCAATCCCCTTCAGGTCCATGAAGCTCACTTTGCCTTTGCTCACCCTCTTATCTCTGGACCTTATCCCTGTTCTTAGGTACTGAAACTCCTGCTCATTCATGGGGATCCTCACTGTCCACTGACCTACAGGTCCTCATAGGGTCATGTTCATCGTTAGGTCTGACTTCTATTCACTCTGATGGACCTAAGACAGTGAGGTTCTGGCTCATCATCAGTTGCTCCTAAAACTATCCATTGATCCTCGGGACTCTTAAACCCATTTCCACTCTCTGGTCCTCTGAGACTCCTGCTTTAAGACATCCCTGATGATCCTGCTCACACAGAGAACCCAAGAGGCTTCTGCTCAATTTTAGGTATCCTTGCAATTCTGCTCACTCCCTGGCATCCTGGAATACTGCTCAACGTTAGTTCCGCTTAGGTCTCTGTTCACCATTAGGCCCTGTATCTCTTGCTCACTCTTACCTGGAGCCTCCTTCTTACCATCAGGTCAGTGAAGACCATGTTCACCATGAGATTCCCTGATGTTTCTGTTTACTCCCAGCTCTACCGGTGCTCTACACACACAAAGACCCTGGGTTTCCACTTACCACTAGATTTCCAAAGCTCCTTCTCACTCCTAAGCTCCACAGGCTCACTTTTAGGTTTCCAGAATATGCTGTGCTCAATGTAAGTTCTCAAGGCTCCAGCTTACGCTCAGACCTCAGGAGGCTCCGGCCTCAATCTTAGTTCCCAGAGGCTCCTACTCACCCTGCCTAACCTCAAGGTCTGTAGCACCCCTCACTTTAAGTTTCCTAAAGTTCCTCTTCACCTTCAACCCCTAAGGTTACTGCTCAATTGCATGTCATTAAAGTTCCTCCTCTCTTTCCTTTCCCTGAAGTTCCTGTGCACACTGCAGGTCACTGAAAGTCCTGGTCACTTACATGTGCACAAACTCCATGCTGATACTGTTTACTCAAAGACACTACGAAGTCAGAATGACAATGGGTCAGTCCAGAGTCTGTGCCTGGTCAAGGAGGGGCTGCTGCAGTCTCTAGAGTTTAAAACAGAAGTGCGAGCTGACCCAGACTTTGAAACTCTTGGGGCTTCTCGCAGGGGAACAGCAGCAGCACAGCTTGCTGCAATCTCCAAAATTATGGACAAAAGGCCGCGTAAAAAGGTATGATGACGGACAACGGATGTGATACCAAAATAACGGACGGTCCATGAAATGTATGGATGGTTGGTCACCCTAGCTGACAGTGAAAAAGTTGGTGGTGCCACGAGGGCCACAGATCTAGGGGTGGTAGTCATGTTGCAACTGCTATGGCTGCTCGCAGCAGGAGGCTGATTTATCAACACTGTGTGCTGGTGCAAAGTTAGAAAAAGTGATGCAAACCAGCACAAAGCATTGACAGACTATTTACTTTTTAGAGCAAAACAGTTTTTGCTTTCTAAAGTAGCCTACAGTAGCCTGTAAAAGAACACAAATAATGATTTGTGCTGCTTTGTGTTACCTTATATCAATGCGGCATCACATGGGTGGTACATGGGTATACTTATGCTAACTCCATGGTTTTTGATGCAGAGGCCTTTATGCTAACACTGAAAGGCAAAGCTTTGTGTAAAAAAATACTGCCTCCTGTACTACACTGTAAAGCGCACCTACAATATGGGATATGTTTTGAAGTTAGTCTAAGCATAGTATTTTGTGCTTTCAGTACAAAGTCTGTACTAGATCTCACACACACGCTTTTGCACAATGGTGAAAAGTTGTGTGCATGGCACTAGGCAGCCTGTTTGAGCCTCTGCACTATGTTGTCCCCTCACACAATGCAGCACAGCAACTTTGGTTACTGCACAGTATTGGACAACTTTTCCATAAATCTGCACTTAGATTTGCTGCAACAACTGCCAATTGTACAACCCCATATCGTGCACAACCTTTGGCATGTGCAGCGTAGGGTTGGCCTTCTGACCCCGGAAACCTGATCACCTAGGGCCAAAATGTATCAATTGAGGGTAGTGGGCATGCATACGCTTCAATAAGTAACACGAAAGGTGAGCTGTTCCCCAATAAAAAGGTGTGGACAACATGTGACAGAGGTGGGGGATGAGGGAAATACTCCTTTTCGGAACTAAAGTCCTCACACACCCAGCAAGCTAGGTGTCATGCTTCATCATATGGACTTGCTCCTCGTCGGGTCGGCGCTGCAATACCCGACGGGCACCCATAAAGGGGCTCTTTGGCAGAGATCTTCAGTTCCTTGACGTATGGTGCTGTGGGTGTGAGGGCCCTAGAGAACAGTGTAGATGTGATGTGAGTGGGTGATTATAAAAAAGGTTGGATAATCCAAATAAACTTTTTATTAGGGTGGCTATCCACCTTATTAAAAGAGAAATAGAGTGGCTGCTCTCTGGCACAATGGTACATAGTATCCGGCTTTCCAGCTCTGCGGCGGGTAGTTTACCGGCGTATGTCCTCCTTGGGCAGGACACCACCACATTGGTGTCTGGAGCTGACAAGACCGAATGGAGTGAGTGTTTCCCTCCAGATAGGTTACAACTAGGATTGGCGGGACTTCGTGCTCGTCTCCACGAAGAGTGGTAGGTAGGAACTCCTCCACCCACCACCAAGTGTAGATAGTTTTACACCTAGGTCCTGATGAAATGCAATGGATCAGTATTGACCGCAATGCATGAAACATGTTGACCATTTTGTAAGAGTTGAGCTCTGCTCCGCTGGACCATTGTGCATAGATGTGTGAGTGGGTGATTCACTGGGTGGATGGTTTCAAGAGTGCATCTGTGATAGACTGTATGGGTGGGTAAGTGTGTGTAAGAGTGTGTTAGTGAGTGAATGTATGTCCCAGTGGTACATGTGTGAGTAACTACATATGTGAAAGGCAGTATATATGTGTGTTGGAGTATATAAATAGCTATAAGCAAGAGTGAGTGATTGTGATAGTGGCTGTATGGATGAGTGTGTGCTTGTATCTGTGATTGTATAAGAGCGTAACAATGTGCTACTATTTGTATGAGTAAGTGAGCTGGTGTGTGTATAACTGTATAGGTGAGTAAATGGCAGTGTGTTTAATTATTTGCATGACTGACTAGGTGTGTGAGTATCTCTATGGATGAGTGGCGTTGTTTGAGTGTCTATATAGGAGTAAGAGTGCATATGATAGTCCTGTACTGAGTGACCGTAAGTATGAGTGACTGTACGGGTGAGTGAGTGGATGTGTGTGTGTAGACCTAAGAATCAGTGAGTGGGTATGTAGTTATTGGTGTTGGAGTGTCTATGGTTTTGCGAATGGCAGTCTGTAATTTAGAGTGGGTGAATCAAAGGTTATATTAGGGTGTGAGGAGGTGCATCAGATTATCACGTGGATGATGTCATCAGTGATGTCATTTGAGATGTCATCAGTGATGTCATCAGTGATGTCACTGACCATGTCATGAGTGATGTAATATGTGACGTCATCAGCAGTGCATTGTGGGCGCGAGTTATAGTTAGCTGAACTAACTATAACGGGGGAATTTCACGGGTTTTGTACGAGTGCAATGTCCAAGTAACTAAAACTGTCCCTAAAACCTATGGTTTTTTCAGTGAATATATATATATATATATATATCGCGGATGCAGTCCAGCCTTTCTTCCAATCGCGTCCACCAGTTGGAGTTGGTGCAGACAGGCGGGCGCTGGACCCGCTGAAATATCATTAAATCCTCACAGTCACGCAAGGAAAAGTCGCACTCAGGATTCTTTTTTTTTTTATGTTCAAAGTATTTTATTGAAGAACTTTTTTTCATATATATGAAACACAATACAAAAAATAATACCGAACTATAGAGTATAGAGAAAAACATATTACAATATATAAGAGAAATACAGTTGCAGTACCAACAATGTATAATATATAAGCATAATATAAATAATAATAAAACAACATAAGAGGGCTACATTTTAAGCAAAGATTAATTCTTACAAAATAGAAATAAATATCCTAAATTGCAGAACACGTACCAATGTAGGAGTCCAAACTAGACCACGTACTAGACTTAGAAGAAGAGGAGTCCTTATGAGAGTGTGGATAGAAAGACTGCCCGCGTCTCAAAAAGATAATCCACTCCCACCATGCATTAACCGAAAGCGCGGTAGCATCTTTCCAATTACAAGTGATAGATTTGAGTGCAGTGGAAATAAGGAAATCGAATAATTTACAATCCATAGGGGATAAAATGGATTTAAAAAGTGAGGATTTAAGAATTAGAACTTGAAATGATAAAGCTGTTTGGATGTTAAGGATCTGTGTAATAAGATGCCATATTTGTAATAAAAACTGATGTATGATAGGACAGTTGAAAAATAAATGTTGTAAATCACCAATAACAGATTGACAGTGCCAACAATTTGGAGTATCTAGGAGTTTAGCTTTAAATAGCTTATCAGGAGTCCAGAAACATTGATAAAGTAAATAAATATTAGATTGTATAAGGGTAGCCGGGAGATAATTAGCCGTGTTAGAATTCCAGATGTCCTTCCAAGATATATTAAGTGTATGAAGATTTAAGTGCGGGGACCATGTTTGAGTCAAACGTGCAAAGGAGAAATTTGAAGTGGTAAGTTTTTTATATACTTTAGATGCTGTATGTCCGGAACGGCTAAACACAGAAATGCAAAATTCAATACCAGAAGACTGAGATATAGAAAGTAGTTGGGGGTAGGCATTAAGAATCGTGTTACATAACAATGCATATTTAGGCAACTCAGACAATGGCAGCTTATATGTGGCTTGAATAACATCAAACGTGTGAAACATATCATATTGGCAAATATCTGCAACAACGAAAATACCAGCAGCAATCCATAATTTCCAAAAAGAAATATTTTTGTGATATTGTAGTTTAGGATTGAACCAAAGAGAAACTTTTTTAGTGGACGACAAAGTAATAGAAAATCTGCTATCAAATGATAAAAGGGCAATTTTAGAGGAGGCAAGAATAGGAGAACACTTACCAAAGGAACTATTGGACATGGTAAGAAAAGCAGTTAAAGGGTATGGAGCCAAAATATTTTTTTCCAGGAGAAGCCATTTAGGTGCATTAGAGGGGGCACAGTATGAAACCATAAGGAACATTGAGCCACAAGGAATGCAAAATGATATTTTTCAAATCTGGGAGGCCAACTCCACCTTCACATTTGGGCAGTTGTAGCATCTTAATACTAATGCGTGCAGGCTTATTATTCCAGAGGAATTTGGTAAATAATGTATATATTTTAGTATAAAAAGTGGACGGGAAGGAGAAGGGCAGCATAGACAATAAATATAAAATTTGTGGAGTTATAGACATTTTAATTGCTGCTATGCGTCCCCACCAGTTTAAATGAAGATTAGACCACCTATCAAGTTTCTCTTTGGTATTTGTTAAAAGAGCAGAGCAATTGGTATCAACTATATCTTTAACTGAACCGGTAAAAATTATACCTAAATATTTGAGTTTGTTTGGAGACCAAGTTATATCAGTATTCTCTAACATTGTAGAATTACAAAAGGCATTTAATGGAAAAAATTCTGTCTTATTAGTATTCAGGGAGTAACCAGAAACCTCAGCATATTTATGAATAATATCAAGGATAATAGGAATAGAGGTGGAAGGGTCAGAAACATATAAGAATACATCGTCAGTATATGCCGAGAGTTTAATGGTAGTATCTTTCAAAACCACACCTGTATAAGCATCATTATTATGAAGAGAACATAAAAGGTGTTCTATTGCAATAAGAAAAAGTAAAGGAGAGAGAGGACATCCCTGCCGAGTGCCTCTAAACAACCGAAATGGAGTGGAACACAAACCATTAACTAAAATTGAGGCTGAGGGGGCTGAATATAGAGCCCTAGTCATATTAATAAAAGTAGGACCAAAACAGAAAGCCTCCAATGTTTTAAATAAAAATTGCCAATTAACCTTATCAAATGCCTTTTCTGCAACTAAAGCCATTACACCAATAGGTCCACTAGCTTCCTTGGCAAGAGACAAGGTATGACAGAGCAAACGGGTATTATGAGCGGATAATCTACCTTTCATAAAGCCAGTTTGATCAGATTGTATAATTTGGGGTAGCAGGGGTGATAGTCTATTCGCCAGAACCTTTGCATATATCTTACAGTCTTGGTTAATGAGAGATATGGGTCTAAAATTGGAGACTAAAGTATGATCTTTATCAGGTTTAGGAAGGACAATTATTGTGGCTTCATTAAAGGATCCTCCCATCATAGAAGTATGTTGAAATTCCGTAAAAAGGGAAAGTAAAAAAGGGGATAATTGATCTTGGTAGCATTTATAGAATTCGGCCGGAATTCCATCCGGGCCCGGAGTTTTTTTGGAATTTAAAGCATTTATTGCTGTAAAAATTTCCTTGATGTCAATAGGGTTGTCTAAAGTAGCTCTATCATTAGCAGAAAGCTGAGGCAATCGGCAGGAATGAAGGAATTCACTAACAACAGTATTTTTAGGTGTAAGAGGTTCATGGTATAGAGAAGAATAGAAGGAAAGAAACTCCTTCAGTATGTCCTCAACCTCCGTCACCAATGTACCCTTATTCGTCTTGATGGCTGGAATTTGAACCCTTTCACGTTTAAGGCGTAGGTAATTAGCTAGCAGACGGCCCGACTTATTAGAATTGAAATGAAAATTGGACTTTTCTTTTGAGATAAGTAAACCTGCTCTTTTACTGAGCATACAATTATATTCGTAACGATATTTCTGAAGTTGGGATTTATATTGTGGGTCTCTAGATGTAATAAAAAGTCGTTCTGCTGCTGAAATCTGTGTCTCCAATTCATTGAGACGGGAATAAAAAGATTTATTTTCGTGTGCCATAATAGAGATTGCAACTCCACGGATATATGCCTTAAAGGCATCCCAATGTATAATTTTTGAGGTGTCACAGGACTTATTATTCGAAAAATAATCAGTAATAACTGAAGCCATTTTTTTACCATTAGTGGGGTTAAGAACTATTTCCGAGTTCATTCTCCATCTCTTATTAGAAATTGGAGGGTCGGAAATAGAAAAAGAAAAGGAAATCAAAGCATGGTCAGAAATCGTGATAGGGTGAATAACTGATTCTCTAATCATGTGACAAAAATTACGTGAAGCTAATAAATAGTCAATTCTAGAAAAAGAAGAGTGAGCATTAGAATAAAAAGTAAAATCTTTGTCCGTAGGGTGTTCCAGTCTCCAAAAATCAACCAATTTGGTTACAGAAAGAAAGGATTTCAAAGCAAAAAAAGCCTTGTTAGGCCGGAACTTAAAAGCAGAAGATCGGTCCAACAAAGGATCTCTAATAAGATTAAAATCACCACTCATTATAAGGGCTGTATTGCCAATTTTAAGTGCTTCATGAATGAAATGAAATGAAATTCGGACTTGTAAAGCGCACTTATAACCCCAAAGAGGTGTCCTGGCGCTGTACGCATACCGCTGTGGAACCCTTCCTGGCTTTTCCCTGTGAAATGTCCACTCCTGGGCACCCCCAGGGTGAAGCCAGGCATCCCAGCGCTGTTGGGGCCATTGTGGAGATTAAGCAAGCTATTGCCCAGAGTTGCAGAGTGGGACCCATGATTAGAATAGGCACCGAGGCGAGAATTATCAGGTCCAAGGAAATTGAGCCCAAGACCCGCCGAGGCGGGAATTGAACCCTGGTCCCGGGCCAGATCTCTGCATCAGGGTCTGCCGCTCTAACCATTGAGCCACACTTCTCCATCATCAGAAACATAGGACCAAAAGGCAGGGTCGTCAGAGGTAGGGGCATAGATATTAATCAAATTTAAGGTAAATTTATCAATAAGAACCTGAGCAGTAACAAATCTACCATCTGCGTCATGGTGATGTGACAAAATTTGTGCACGAGTTCTGTGTGAGAAAAATATAGCTACTCCATTTTTACGTTTTGCAGCAGGAGATGAGACTATAGACCCTACCCAAGCCCTAGACATAGTATGTAATATTTTGTCATTAACATGAGTTTCTTGAACAAAACAAATATCAACGTTAGATTTGTGTAAATATTCTAAAACTTTACGCCTCTTCACTGGATGCCTAAGACCCTTCACATTTAATGAAGCAACAATTAACTTTTGTGACCTAGACATACTTTCCTAAAAGGAAGAAAAATAACATGACAGAAAAGAGAGAGAAAAATAGTAGCCCATATAAAAAAGACAAAACAAGACAAACAACATGCAACGAGGTCAGTCACCAAGACCTCATACCAATAAAACATTGGAGACGGAGGTGCGAAGCAAGACAACCACCAATAATATGTACCTGCAAGAAAAAAGAAGAAAAACCTGCTTTAGGGAAGTAGAGAAAGAATTATCATAGTCAGCACGCAGAGCCCGAAGGTTGAGAGTCCATGAGAACAGGGTGATGTTGATCCAGAAATCTTATTAAATCTGCAGGAGCTGAGAAAGACTTAGAAATGTCGTTTTTCCAGATGCGCATAAGTGCAGGGTCAAAAAGACCATATTTGTAGCCAGCTTCTCGCAGACGGGGACGTAAATCTGAGAATTGACGTCGTATTTGAACAGTCTCTTTTGCAAAGTCCTGATGAATGAAGACTTTATTTCCTTCAATTAGCAGAGAAGGAATCTCTCGGACAGCCTTACGAATAAGAAGGAGATGGTGATGTCGCAGGACTTTAAAAATGATTTGTCGTGGCTTGACTTGATTTGGTTTACGAATTGAAGGTATTCTGTGGGCTTTATCAATCTCAAAGCACTCTGGGAAATTAATATTTAGTAATTTAGGGAGAAGATTTTCCAAGAAGAGACGACAACTTTGACCTTCAACTCCTTCAGGAACATTAAAAATGCGTAGATTATACTGTCTATTTCTGTTTTCCAAGTCAAGTAAGGAACGGTGGAGAGAAGCAACCTGAGTAGGAATTGGAGCCATAGCTGTAATGGCTGTAGTATTATCACAAATCCTAATCTCGTTGTCAGCAACTCTCATCGATAAGGAAGCCATATCTCTATGTAGATTTTTAATATCTGAGGAGATGGAGTCCGTATTTGTATGGATGGCTTGAATTTCTTCCAATATTTTTGCCAATGAGTCGTCTTGGGAGTCAATAGCTTTGGCTTTAGTAGGGGAGGTGAAACAGTTTGTTTGTGCTTATTGGGCCCCATTTTAGACTCCATACTGATAGGCAGGGAGCAACCAGTAGTGAAGGAGAAAGAAGTAACAATACCACAAACAGCAAATGTGGTTTCCTGAGGCAGAAAAAAGTTTATATAGCTGAAAAAGAGCTCCCAAAGACATAAAGCAAAGCCACAATAAAGCTTAATAGGGAATAAAAAATGATAAAATCCCTTTAAACTTATGTAGAAATGAGAGTGGTGGCTAGCAATAGGCAGGAAACAATATCCCTTTAAGAAAAAGAAGGCTTTTGAAGAGAGGAGGTGCCCAGCAAGTAAAGCCCGCCTCCGCTGTGTAGAATCCACAGGGAAAACCGAGGGAAACAGGAGCCTTCCCTGAGGAGAAGATGAAGAAGCCTACCGCTCTGTCCACGGAGGCGCCAGACCTCCAAAATTCAGCCCACCAGTTCCTGGGCGAAGAGGGGCAGCTGGGCTGGAGAAGAAGACGTGATGCAGCCCTAATCGTGTGAAAGATCGTCGTGAAGCAGGTAAGAAAGACGGAGCTCAAAGCGCGGCGGCCATCTTGGATCGCGCGCGCTGCCGTCTCCCTGCACTCAGGATTCTTGATGGAGTTATAAAGTATTTATTGACCTGACGCGTTTCGACACCACGGTCTTTGTCAAAAAGTCATACAATGACTCGGAAGTGGCAATTCATTATAAAGCATTTCCTGTGTTACGACAAACATAAAAGAGGTATGCACGAAAGCAAAGTCATGATAGAAATTAGAAAACAGACTTTGGACACCTGATTAACGTGCATGAATGGATACGCTAAACTTTGTGAAAAACATATTATAATAGTGCATGAATATTTACAAGTGAAAAACACCCGAAGTGAAACACTTGGTCTTAGTGCAAGCAAGTGCTGCAGCCTATAGCGAGCAGAGAGTGAGCGTCGTGCAAGATTAAAATTAAAAAGGCGCGGCGCTAGTGGCTGGGGAGTCAGGGTCGAGTGACCTGGTAGTGAATCGTCTATCCAGAGTACTCATGCTGCCGGTTTCTAAGCCTGTAAGACCAATAAGGGCTAAAAGGACGAAAGGAAATGCCCTAAAGAAGATGGATGCCAGATAGGGGCCATTCCAGGGGAGGGAGGGTGATAAGGGATAATGGGGAGGAGAGTAGGCTATAACAGGGTGTCAGAGCGGCCGCTCTAGACGTATAGACTATTCCCTGAGTGTCACTGGATCACAGGGACAAAGGGGGGCAAGAGAGCGCAGGCTGAGGCAGATTAGAAAAGTTACAGAAGCAGAAAGTACAAGGGCATTGATTGCAGAATACTGCATTTCTCATCCAATTTTCTAACCCAAATGTACATGAAGATCCTCCTCACAGTTGAGGCCACCAGGTGTTTTGCTTTGGAGCTTAATGATATATTCAGATTCCAGGCGTCGCAGATGACGTTCCCGATCTCCTCCGCGCTTTGAGACTAGAACCCTGTCAATGCCAAAGTACAACATTTTAGTACTGATACTGGATACATTTCTATGCACAGCATTACAGTGTTTTGCCAAGGTATAGGACATGTCTCCATTTCTGATCGCGCGCAAGTGCTCTAGAATGCGTTTTTTCACGGGAAAGATAGTGCTCCCCACGTATCGTAAGCCACATACACATGTTATCACATACACAACAAAATCTGTGTTACAATTAATGAAGCAGTGAATCTTCCCAGATATGCAATTTGGGAGATCATACGTTTTCACATTAACACTGCTACTGCATGCTTTGCAATGTCCGCATTTATGGAAACCTGGGAGTTCCCTCAACCAGTTGCCCTGTGTTTTGCTTCTCTCAGTGAGGTGGCTGTGTACTAGCATGTCTTTGAGGGAAGTACATTTCCTATTTGTGACATGTGGTGTTGGACTGACCAGTTGGCCAATGATCCTATCATTCCTCACTAATTGCCAATGTTTGCGCACTATCTTATGTACTGCCTGCAAGGCGTTGTTATAAGTGGTTATTAGCCTGACTTGTTGTTTAGTGTCATCTTTAACTTTAGGGACAAGGAGGCTGTTGCGTTCTCTGATGGCTGCTTTCTCTGAGGCTATTCTAATGGTTTTACTAGAATATCCCCTTGTTTTAAAACAGCCCTGCATCCTAGATCTTTCTTTCTCATATGTTACCGTGGAGCTGCAGTTCCGTTTAGCCCTGAGAAGTTCACCATAAGGGATACTTCTCTTGAGCCCGTCAGGATGGTGGCTGCGGGCATGGAGTATGCTGTTGCCAGAGGTGGGTTTTGTAAATAGACCTGTGTGCAGTGTCTCACCTTTGGCTTCGACCAGGACATCGAGGAATTCAATAGTGTTCCTATGTGTCTTAGTAAGTAATTGTGAGATTGAGGTTGTTTTCAGCTAGCCCTGTGATGAAGCTCAGTAAATCCCCTTGTGGCCCGTCCCAAATTAGGAAAATGTCGTCAATGTAACAGGTCCATAGGATGAGATTGTCACTAAAGGCTTCATTCCCACTGTGTAGAATCACCAAGAGAGAGAGGGAAATTATAAAAGGATCACTCTCGGCCCCCAAACAATGTATTATAATCAACAAAAGAGTGTGCCTTTATAGAAAAAGAAGAGCGAAGAGCGAATGCGCAGAATCTTACTAGATTCTTTAGAAAGCCCTCACTCACCAACCTGGTTGGTGACATGCTTCATCATTGGGCCCCACCGGGGGAAGCCGAATGCTACCCCGGTGTGCTGCGACGCCAGAATTACTGCGGAGCTGGAAAAAATTGTGATTTGATAAGAACAGTGAGAGTGAGTTTAAAAATGTCTAAATTGTGTCAAAAAATATACTTTATTAAATTGCCAATCAGACATGGTTAAAAATGAAGTGTGTGGACAAAAAACTGAATAAATTATACAGTTATGTCCTCTGAATTCTGGTCAACATGTTTCTGCCTATGTGTGCGTTATTATCCAGGCATTCGTCAGGACCGAAGGTGTAGTAAAGTGAACCCTGGCGGTATGGACGTGCTAAAGCCCACCCTAACCTGAGGTTATGAATGTAAAAAATAAATACCGACTGTGGTAGTCATAAGAACCTCGTGTTTGAGAGGAACCGAGTTTATTATATGGTGTAGCAGCTGCTTACACCATGGGTCTCGGGAGGGGGGTGGTGGCAAAATGGCACACCGCCTTCGCTGCCAGGCACCCGCTTGGAACCTACGCTGACCCTCGTTTTACCAGTGGGGTCCGGTAAAACGAGGGTCAGCGCAGGTTCCACAGTGACTACCACATTCGGTATTTAATTTTTACATTCATAACCTCAGGTTAGGGTGGGCTTTAGCACGTCCATACCGCCGGGGTTCACTTCACTACACCTTCGGTCCTGCCTCCCGCGCTTCGTTTTTTTTTTTTTTCTCGGCGGGATCCGCGCACCCTAAGCGCATCCCGCCGATTTAAAAAAAATAAAATAAAATGCTTTTTTCTGCCCAGGGGGTCCTTGTGGGACCCCCTGAGCAGACCTAGGGGGTCAGGGTGTTTCTACCCTGCCCCCTTTGTGCGTTTTACGCACTTGTTTCTTCTGCCTCGGTTCTACCGAGGGACAAAATGGCTGCCAACACTTCCTGATTTGGAGTGTTGACAGCCACTTTTCAGCCAATTAGCATGCAGCTCGTGATCGGGACGGTGCGCGCAGGGTGCGCTCAGGGTGCGCGGATCCGACGCGGCCATAGATATATATGTGATTTTACTTGTGATTTTCTCAGGAACTACTGAACGGATTTACACCATTTAAGCAAAAGGCACGACTCTGAACCAAGGGCTACCTTTTTGCCAAATTTGGTGTAATTCCGTTCAGCAGTTCGGGCTGTAGCTGTGACTAACGGTTCCTATGGAAAAATGAATGGGGAAAACACGTTTTGGGACCCCCCTTTTTTCTCGGCCCCCGCTTGACGAATCACCCCGAGACTTTCAGGATAGGAGCGGACCGGAGCGCCCCAACAAGTTTGAAAATTTCGCGAAGATTCGTCAACCGGCGCCAAAGTTATTTCAAATAGAATGCAAAGGAATTCCTCAGCACACGTCTGTTATGTCACAATATACATAAACATGCTTGATGTGAGCATAAGTAAAATACAAGTAGGTAAGTTCTTATTTCTTTTTTCCTTTTTATTTTCCGATGTTCAGACAGCCGACACGTGTTTCGTCGCTTACATGGGAATTAATCCCGCGACTTTATCAAGGCTATTGTCTTCCTGTGTATAACCTTTATTAGTGGTGTTAATTCCAACCCACACTGGGATTCAATATCCCACACACATTTGAGATGTCATCAGTGATGTCATCAGTGATGTCACTGACCATGTCATGAGTGATGTAATATGTGACGTCATCAGCAGTGCATTGCGGGGCGCGAGTTATAGTTACCTGAACTAACTATAACGGGGAATTTCACGGGTTTTGTACGAGTGCAATGTCCAACTAACTATAACTGTCCCTAAAACCTTATGGTTTTTTCAGTGATTTTTAAGGTTTTTTAAATGCAAATTTCTAACTATAACGTGCCTGAAACCTATGGTTTTTTCAGTGAATTTCAAAGGTTTTTTAAATGCTAATTTCTAACTATAACGTGTCTGAAACCTATTGTTTTTTCAGTGAATTTCAAAGGTTTTTTAAATGCTAATTCCTAACTATAACATGTCTGAAACCTACGGTTTTTTCAGTGAATTTCAAAGGTTTTGTAAATGACAATTTTTAAATGTATTAATTGTTATATTTATTTTTTTAATACTGATTTACTACATTTTTAAAAACAATTTTTTTACATATTTTATTTTTTAAATTACATTGTAATTACATTATACATTACAAAAAATACTTTCTCAGAATGAATTACTTTAGTTTAAATACTTTGCACATAGGCAATAGACTTTTAAGTACAGTAGTTACAGTTGTTGCAATGGGCAACACATTTTCAAACAATGCAACATTCAGCTCAATGTGAATTTCTAGTTAAATGCAATTAGTTACTTTATGGATTACTTTTCTAACCACAGGACTGGATCCTAGATTCAGTCCTGGGACATCTCCTGTAAACAGTTGAGTAAAAGCGTTTTGGTTACATTAGTGATTTTTAAGGAATATTATTGTATTTTAAAAGTTGACACTTTGAAACTTTTTCTCATAGAATCACCAATGTTATCCTATGGAAGGAAATTCACTTAGCAGGTAAAAACTGTTATCATTACTTTTTCTTAATCAGTGTTGGATCCTGGATCCAGCACTGGTGCATCTCCTGTAAACAGTTGAAAGAATGCGTTTAAGTCATACAGGCGATTTTTAAGGAATATTTGTAATTTGTGAAAATCGACACTTTGAATCTTTTCTGCTGAAAACCAGACAATGGATTCCTATGGAAGAAAATATAAGTTACTGGTAAGTACGGTTAAAATTACTTTTCAGGGTCAGTGCTGGGCTAAAAGATGCAGCACTGAGGTCTCTCCTGATAACAGGTGAGTAAATCGGAATTCGTATTTCGGCTGATTTTAGAGGAATATTTTAAAGTTCCAAAACTCCACACTTAGAAGAATTTCAAAGTGAAACCAGTCAATGTTAGCCTATGGAAGGAAATTCAAGTTACTGGTAAGTACGGTTAAAATTACTTTTCAGGACCAGTACTGGGCTGAAAGATACAGCACTGAGGTCTCTCCTGATAACAGGTGAGTAAATCGGAATTTGTATTTCGGCTGATTTTAGAGGAATATTTGTATGTTTCAAAAATCAACACTTTGAAACTTTTTCAGCAAAAAGCAGACAATGATATCCTATGGAAGGAAATTCAAGTTACTGGTAAGTACGGTTAAAATTACTTTTGAGGATCAGTACTGGGCTGAAAGATGCAGCACTGAGGTCTCTCCTGATAACAGGTGAGTAAATCGGAATTCGTATTTCGGCTGATTTTAGAGGAATATTTTAAAGTTCCAAAACTCCACACTTAGAAGAATTTCCAAGTGAAACCAGTCAATGTTAGCCTATGGAAGGAAATTCAAGTTACTGGTAAGTACGGTTAAAATTACTTTTCAGGATTAGTACTGGGCTGAAAGATGCAGCACTGAGGTCTCTCCTGATAACAGGTGAGTAAATCCGAATTCGTAGTTCGGCAGATTTTAGAGGAATATTTGCACAATGGTGAAGGTAGGGGGCGGGGCCTGAGGTGACATCTGTGCAAACGCGCCCCGTGGCGCGTTTTAAGTTGGGGGATTAAGTCCCCTTGAATCATGAGGGTCCCTAGGGGCCAACTAGCCCACCAGGAACCTCCAGTATGCGCTAGGGGCTGCGTTGCAGAGACGTGTAGAGGGGCCACACCCCTTTACACCTCTCTGCAACGCAGCTCTGTGGCGCTTTCTGGATGTACCTGTTGGGCTAGTTGGCCCTCAGGGACCCTCAGGATTGAAGGGGATTTAATTCCCCATCTTAAAACGCGCCACGGGGCCTGTTTGCACACATGTCACCTGAAGCCCCGCCCTCCCTTCACCACTGTGCAAACGCGCCCGTGGTGCGTTTTAAGTTGGGGGATTAAGTCCCCTTGAATCCTGAGGGTTCCTGGGGCCAACTAGCCCACCATGTACCTCCAAAAGCGCCACAGAGCTGCGTTGCAGAGAGGTGTATAAAGGGGCGTGGCCTCTGTACACCTCTCTGCAACGCAGCCTCTGGCGCATACTGGAGGTTCCTGGTGGGCTAGTTGGCCCCCAGGGACCCCAGTATTCAAGGGAATTACTTCATCTGCAAACGCGCCAGGGGGCGCGTTTGCAGAGTGGTGAAGGAAGGGGGCGGGCCTGCGGGCCGATCGTTTTTTTTTTTCCCTGAAGGGGGCTGTGTGGCCCCCCTTCCTTTTTCTTATTTTTGGGCCCTGGGGACCCCATCCCCCAGGGCCTTACTCCCTTTTTTTTTTTTTTATTTAAAAAAAAATTATTTCTGGGGAGGGGGCCGCGTGGCCCCCCTCCCGAGCCACTACTTGCCCCGGGACCCCATCCCCCGGGGCCTGGCCTCTGGTTGGGGACTGTGGGGGTCCCCAAACCCCCACAGTCCCGCCGGCTCCCCGTGTCCTACGGGAGCCGGCATTGCTTTTACACATGGGGAGCAGCTAACATGCCAATATCTACTGGCGGTCGCCAGTAGATAGTTATAGTTAGAACCTATTTTCCATAGGAAATCCGCGACATTCTATTTGAAATAACTCTCTTGCCGGTTGACGTATCTTCGCAAAATTTTCAAACTTTGTGGGGCGCTCCGGTCCGCTCCTACCCTGAAAGTCTCGGGGTGATTCGTCAAGCGGGGGCCGAGAAAAAGGGGGGTCCCAAAACGCGTTTTCCCCATTCATTTTTCCATAGGAAACTTTAGACACGGCTACAGCCCGAACTGCTGAACGGAATTACACCAAATTTGGCAAAGAGGTAGTTCTTGGTTCAGAAAGAACCCTTTTGTTAAATGGTGTAAATCCGTTCAGTAGTTGCTGAGAAAATCAAAAGTAAAAGTACATATATATCTATGGCCGCGTAGGATTCGCGCACCCTCCCGATCACGAGCTGTCTGCTAATTGGCTGTCAACACTCCAAACCAGGAAGTGTTGGCAGCCATCTTGTTCCTCAGTAGAACCGAGGAACAAGAAAGCAGTAAAAAAAGTGCGCAAACGCACAAAGGGGGCAGGGTAGAAACACCCTGACCCCCTAGGTCTGCTCAGGGGTCCCACAAGGACCCCCTGGGCAAAAAAGCATTAAAAAAAAAAAAAATCTGCAGGATGCGCTCAGGGTGCGCGGATCCTGCCGATAAAAAATCGAAGCGCGGTCTCCCGCGCTTTGATGTTAATTTGCCCCGGGTGGGCCAAGTCCCGGGGGCATGCTGGGGAGTGTTTATTTTATGTATGGGGGCCTCTAAGGGCCCCTAAGCCCGGGGACTGCCACCCCCGGGCTTTCTTTTAAAATGGTGCGGGAGGGCTCTGAGCCCTCCCGCAGCCCCGGGGACCACCACCTCCCCGGGGCTTCTTTTGTTTTTGTTTTTCCTGTGTGGGGGGCTCGAGCCCCCACATGCCCCGGGGACCGCCACCTCCCGGGGCACTAACAAATTAAAATGGGGGTCCGTTTTGGACCCCGAAGCCCCGGGACCACCACCTCCCCGGGGCTGTGCTGATGTGGGGAGGGGGCTGCGCGGCCCCCTCCTGGAGCCTGTGGTGGCCCTGGGGACCGCCACCCCCAGGGGCCGGCTCCTGCAGTGTCCCGTGGTGCCTACCCCCGGGACACTGCTGTTGCAATGACAGGACGGAGCCTCGCGGCTCCCGTCCTGTCATTGCAAACTGCTTGGATATTGGAAGAGAGAGCAGGGAAACCTGCTCTGCTTCCAATATCCAAAGCACATTGCTTTTCCACATGGGGAGTAGCATGTTAGCTGCTCCCCATGTGGAAAAGCAATGCCCCCTCCCCAGAATTTTTTTTTTTTTTAAATTAAAAAAAAAAAAGGGGGGTAAGGCCCTGGGGGATGGGGTCCCCAGGGCCCAAAAATAAGAAAAAGGAAGGGGGCCACACAGCCCCCTTCAGGAAAAAAAAAAAAAAACGAACGGCCCGCAGGCCCCGCCCCCTTCCTTCACCACTCTGCAAACGCGCCCCTGGCGCGTTTGCAGATGGGAAGTAATTCCCTTTGAATACTGGGGTCCTGGGGCCAACTAGCTCACCAGGAACCTCCAGTATGCTAGGGGCTGCGTTGCAGAGAGGTGTACAGAGGCCATGCCCCTTTATACACCTCTCTGCAACGCAGCTCTGTGGCGCTTTTTGGAGGTACATGGTGGGCTAGTTGGCCCCCAGGAACCCTCAGGATTCAAGGGGACTTAATCCCAAAACTTAAAACGCGCCACGGGGCGCGTTTGCACAGTGGTGAAGGGAGGGGGCGGGGCTTCAGGTGACAAGTGTGCAAACAGGCCCCGTGGCGCGTTTTAAGATGGGGAATTAAATCCCCTTCAATCCTGAGGGTCCCTGGTGGCCAACTAGACCGACAGGTACATCCAGAAAGCGCCACAGAGCTGCGTTGCAGAGAGGTGTAAAAAGGGGTGTGACCTCTCTACACGTCTCTGCAACGCAGCCCCCTGGCGCATACTGGAGGTTCCTGGTGGGCTAGTTGGCCCCTAGGGACCCTCATGATTCAAGGGGACTTAATCCCCCAACTTAAAACGCGCCACGGGGCGTGTTTGCACAGATGTCACCTCAGGCCCCGCCCCCTACCTTCACCATTGTGCAAATATTCCTCTAAAATCTGCCGAACTACGAATTCGGATTTACTCACCTGTTATCAGGAGAGACCTCAGTGCTGCATCTTTCAGCCCAGTACTAATCCTGAAAAGTAATTTTAACCGTACTTACCAGTAACTTGAATTTCCTTCCATAGGATATCATTGCCTGCTTTTTGCTGAAAAAGTTTCTAAGTGTTGATTTTTGAAACATACAAATATTCCTCTAAAATCAGCCGAAATACGAATTCCGATTTACTCACCTGTTATCAGGAGAGACCTCAGTGCCGTATCTTTCAGCCCAGTACTGGTCCTGAAAAGTAATTTTAACCGTACTTACCAGTATCTTGAATTTCCTTCCATAGGCTAACATTGACTGGTTTCACTTGGAAATTCTTCTAAGTGTGGAGTTTTGGAACTTTAAAATATTCCTCTAAAATCAGCCGAAATACGAATTCCGATTTACTCACCTGTTATCAGGAGAGACCTCAGTGCTGCATCTTTCAGCCCAGTACTGATCCTCAAAAGTAATTTTAACCGTACTTACCAGTAACTTGAATTTCCTCCCTTAGGATATCATTGTCTGCTTTTTGCTGAAAAAGTTTCTAAGTGTTGATTTTTGAAACATACAAATATTCCTCTAAAATCAGCCGAAATACAAATTCCGATTTACTCACCTGTTATCAGGAGAGACCTCAGTGTTGTATCTTTCAGCCCAGTACTGGTCCTGAAAAGTAATTTTAACCGTACTTACCAGTAACTTGAATTTCCTTCCATAGGCTAACATTGACTGGTTTCACTTGGAAATTCTTCTAAGTGTGGAGTTTTGGAACTTTAAAATATTCCTCTAAAATCAGCCGAAATACGAATTCCGATTTACTCACCTGTTATCAGGAGAGACCTCAGTGCTGCATCTTTTAGCCCAGCACTGACCCTGAAAAGTAATTTTAACCGTACTTACCAGTAACTTATATTTTCTTCCATAGGAATCCATTGTCTGGTTTTCAGCAGAAAAGATTCAAAGTGTCGATTTTCACAAACTACAAATATTCCTTAAAAATCGCCTGTATGACTTAAACGCATTCTTTCAACTGTTTACAGGAGATGCACCAGTGCTGGATCCAGGATCCAACACTGATTAAGAAAAGTAACGATAACAGTTTTTACCTGCTAAGTGAATTTCCTTCCATAGGATAACATTGGTGATTCTATGAGAAAAAGTTTCAAAGTGTCAACTTTTAAAATACAATAATATTCCTTAAAAATCACTAATGTAACCAAAACGCTTTTACTCAACTGTTTACAGGAGATGTCCCAGGACTGAATCTAGGATCCAGTCCTGTGGTTAGAAAAGTAATCCATAAAGTAACTAATTGCATTTAACTAGAAATTCACATTGAGCTGAATGTTGCATTGTGTTTGAAAATGTGTTGCCCATTGCAACAACTGTAACTACTGTACTTAAAAGTCTATTGCCTATGTGCAAAGTATTTAAACTAAAGTAATTCATTCTGAGAAAGTATTTTTTGTAATGTATAATGTAATTACAATGTAATTTAAAAAATAAAATATGTAAAAAAATTGTTTCTAAAAATGTAGTAAATCAGTATTATAAAAATAAATATAACAATTAATACATTTAAAAATTGTCATTTACAAAACCTTTGAAATTCACTGAAAAAACCGTAGGTTTCAGACATGTTATAGTTAGGAATTAGCATTTAAAAAACCTTTGAAATTCACTGAAAAAACCATAGGTTTCAGACACGTTATAGTTAGAAATTAGCATTTAAAAAACCTTTGAAATTCACTGAAAAAACCATAGGTTTCAGGCACGTTATAGTTAGAAATTTGCATTTAAAAAACCTTAAAAAATCACTGAAAAACCATAAGGTTTTAGGGACAGTTATAGTTAGTTGGACATTGCACTCGTACAAAACCCGTGAAATTCCCCCGTTATAGTTAGTTCAGGTAACTATAACTCGCGCCCGCAATGCACTGCTGATGACGTCACATATTACATCACTCATGACATGGTCAGTGACATCACTGATGACATCACTGATGACATCTCAAATGACATCACTGATGACATCATCCATGTGAGAATTTAATGCATCTTCTCACACCCTAATATAAGTTTTGAAACACCCACTCTAAATTACAGACTGCCATTCTCAAAACCATACACACTCCAATACCAATAAGTACATACCCACTCACTGATTCTTAGGTCTACACACACACATCTACTCACTCACCCGTACAGTCACTCATACTTACAGTCACTCAGTACAGGACTATCATATGCACTCATACACCTATATAAACACTCACACAACGCAACTCATCCATAGAGGTACTCACACACCTAGTCAGTCATGCAAATAATTAATTACACTCCAATTTACTCACCTATACAGTTATACACACCAGCTCACTTACTCATAAAAATACTAGCACATTCTTACGCTCCTATGCAATCACTGATGCAAGCACACACTCATCCATATAGCCACTCTCACAATCACACACTCTCACTTATAGCCATTTATATACTCCAACACACATATATACTGCCTTTCACATATGTAGTTACTCACACATGTACCACTGAGATATACATTCAATCACTAACACACCCATACACACACTCACCCACCCATACAGTCCATCACAGACGCACTCTTGAAACCATGCACCCAGTGAATCACCCACTCACACATCTATGCACAGAGTCACACTCACCCCACCCACACAAACACTGAGGCACCCATACAGATACTCAGAGAACCAATCCATAACCCATATAGACACTCATTTAGCTAGTCAGAAACCCATGCAGCTGCTTACACAACAACAGACAGACGGATACAGACATTCACACAGTTTAGTCACTCACCCATGCATCCAGTAAGATACGTTTAATCACTCACTTATAGACTCAGTCACGCACCTACTAAATCATCCATTCAGACACTTATACACCCACTCATTCTTCAATACGCCTTTCCCTATATATATTAAACATATTTAAACTTTACACAAACACACAGTCACTGGATGATGTCATCAGTGATGTCATCAGTGATGTCATTTGAGATGTCATCAGTGATGCATGTTAGCAGCTCCCCATGTGGAAAAGCAATGCCGGCTCCCAAGGGACGCGGGAGCCGGCGGGACTGTGGGGGATTGGGGACCCCCACAGTCCCCAACGGAGAGGGCCAGCCCGGGGGATGGGGTCCCCGGGGCAAGTAGTGGCCCGGGAGGGGGCCACGCGGCCCCCTCCCCAAAAACAAAAGCAAAAAAAAAAAAAAAAGGAAAGGCCGGCCCCGAGGATGGGGTCCCCGGGGCCTTAAATGGCCTGAGGAGGGGGCCACACAGACCCCCTCCAAATTAAAAATAAATAAATCGAGGGCATGCCCCGGGGATGGGGTCCCGGGGCCAATACAGGCCCAGGGAAGGGGGCCACGCGGCCCCCTTCCCATTTTTTTTTCATTTAAAAAAATAAAATAAAATGCTCAGGCCCGGGGGATGGGGTCCCCGGGGCCAAAAGTGGCCAAGGGAAGGGGGCCATGCAGCCCCCTCTCATTAAAAAAAAACGAGCGGCATCGTGCCGGAGGCCCCGCCCCCTCCCTGCAGTACTCTGCAAACGCGCCCCTGGTGCGTTTTAAGAAGGGAAGTAATTCCCTTGAATACTGGGGGTCCCTGGGGCCAACTAGCCCACCAGGAACCTCCAGTATGCGCCAGGGGCTGCGTTGCAGAGAGGTGTACAGAGGCCACGCCCTTTTTACACCTCTCTGCAACGCAGCTCTGTGGCGCTTTTTAGAAGTACATGGTGGGCTAGTTGGACTCCAGGGACCCTCAGAATTGAAGGGGACTTAATCCCCCAACTTAAAACGCGCCACGGGCGCGTTTGCACAGTGGTGAAGGGAGGGGCGGGGCTTCAGGTGACATGTGTGCAAACAGGCCCCGTGGCGCGTTTTAAGATGGGGAATTAAATCCCTTCAATCCTGAGGGTCCCTGGGGGCCAACTAGCCCACCATGTACTTCTAAAGCGCCACAGAGCTGCGTTGCAGAGAGGTGTAAAAGGGGCGTGGCCTCTGAACACCTCTCTGCAACACAGCTCCCTGGCGCATACTGGAGGTACAGGGTGGGCTAGTTGGACCCCAGGGACCCTCATGATTCAAGGGGCCTTAATCCCCCAAGTTAAAACGCGCCACGGGGCGCGTTTGCACAGATGTCACCTCAGGCCCCGCCCTCCCCTTCACCATTGTGCAAATATTCCTCTAAAATCAGCCGAACTACGAATTCCTATTTACTCACCTGTTATCAGGAGAGACCTCAGTGCTGCATCTTTCAGCCCAGTACTGATCCTGAAAAGTAATTTTAACCGTACTTACCAGTAACTTGAATTTCCTTCCATAGGATATCATTGACTGGATTCACTTGGAAATTCTTCTAAGTGTGGAGTTTTGGAACTTTATAATATTCCTCTAAAATCAGCCAAAATACGAATTCCGATTTACTCACCTGTTATCAGGAGAGACCTCAGTGCTGCATCTTTCAGCCCAGTACTGATCCTGTAAAGTAATTTTAACCGTACTTACCAGTAACTTGAATTTCCTTTCATAGGATATCATTGTCTGCTTTTTGCTGAAAAAGTTTCTAAGTGTCGATTTTTGAAACATACAAATATTCCTCTAAAATCAGCCGAACTACGAATTCCGATTTACTCACCTGTTATCAGGAGAGACCTCAGTGCTGCATCTTTCAGCCCAGTACTGATCCTGAAAAGTAATTTTAACCGTACTTACCAGTAACTTGAATTTCCTTCCATAGGATATCATTGACTGGTTTCACTTGAAATTCTTCTAAGTGTCGATTTTTGAAACTTTATAATATTCCTCTAAAATCAGCCGAACTACGAATTACAATTTACTCACCTGTTATCAGGAGAGACCTCAGTGCTGCATCTTTCAGCCCAGTACTGATCCTGAAAAGTAATTCTAACCGTACTTACCAGTAACTTGAATTTCCTTCCATAGGCTAACATTGACTGGTTTCACTTGGAAATTCTTCTAAGTGCGCAGTTTTGGAACTTTATAATATTCCTCTAAAATCAGCCGAAATACGAATTCCGATTTACTCACCTGTTATCAGGAGAGACCTCAGTGCTGCATCTTTCAGCCCAGTACTGATCCTGAAAAGTAATTTTAACCGTACTTACCAGCAACTTGAATTTCCTTCCATAGGCTAACATTGACTGGTTTCACTTGAAAATTCTTCTAAGTGTGGAGTTTTGGAACTTTATAATATTCCTCTAAAATCAACCGAACTACGAATTCCGATTTACTCACCTGTTATCAGGAGAGAACCCAGTGCTGCATCTTTTAGCCCAGCACTGACCCTGAAAAGTAATTCTAACCGTACTTACCAGTAACTTATATTTCCTTCCATAGGAATCCATTGTCTGGTTTTCAGCAGAAAAGTTTCAAAGTGTCGATTTTCACAAACTACAAATATTCCTTAAAAATCGCATGTATGACTTAAACGCATTCTTTCAACTGTTTACAGGAGATGCACCAGTGCTGGATCCAGGATCCAACACTGAGTATGAAAAAGTAACGATAACACTACTTACCTGCTAAGTGAATTTCTTCCCGTAGGATAACATTGGTGATTCTATGTGAAAAAGTTTCTAAGTGTCAACTTTTAAAATACAATAATATTCCTTAAAAATCACTACTGTAACCAAAACGCTTTTACTCAACTGTTTACAGGAGATGTCCCAGGACTGAATCTAGGATCCAGTCCTGTGGTTAGAAAAGTAATCCATAAAGTAACTAATTGCATTTAGCTAGAAATTCACATTGAGCTCAATGTTGCATTGTGTTTGAAATTGTGTTGCCCATTGCAACAACTGGAACTACTGTACTTAAAAGTCTATTGCCTATTTGCAAACTATTTAAACTAAAGTAATTCATTCTGAGAAAGTATATTTTGTAATGTAATGTATAATGTAATTACAATGTAATTTAATAAATAAAATATCTAAAAATAAATAGTTTTAAAAAATGTAGTAAATCAGTATCAAAAAAATAAATATAACAATTAATACATTTAAAAATTGTCATTTACAAAACCTTTGAAATTCACTGAAAAAACCATAGGTTTTAGGGACGTTATAGTTAGAAATTAGCATTTAAAAACCTTTGAAATTCACTGAAAAACCATAGGTTTCAGGCACGTTATAGTTAGAAATTAGCATTTAAAAAACCTTTGAAATTCACAGAAAAAACCATAGGTTTCAGACACGTTATAGTTAGAAATTAGCATTTAAAAAACCTTTGAAATTCACTGAAAAAACCATAGGTTTTAGGAACAGTTATAGTTAGTTGGACATTGCACTCGTACAAAACCCGTGAAATTCCCCCATTATAGTTAGTTCAGCTAACTATAACTCGCGCCCCGCAATGCACTGCTGATGACGTCACATATTACATCACTCATGACATGGTCAGTGACATCACTGATGACATCACTGATGACATCTCAAATGACATCACTGATGACATCACTGATGACATCATCCACGTGATAATCTGATGCACCTCCTCACACCCTAATATAACCTTTGATACACCCACTCTAAATTACAGACTGCCATTCGCAAAACCATAGACACTCCAACACCAATAACTACATACCCACTCACTGATTCTTAGGTCTACACACACACATCCACTCACTCACCCGTACAGTCACTCATACTTATGGTCACTCAGTACAGGACTATCATATGCACTCTTACTCCTATATAAACACTCAAACACCGCCACTCATCCATAGAGGTACTCACACACCTAGTCAGTCATGCAAATAATTAAACACACTGCCATTTACTCACCTATACACTTATACACACACCAGCTCACTTAATCATACAAATACTAGCACATTGTTACGCTCTTATACAATCACTGATACAATCACACACTCATCCATACAGCCACTATCACAATCACTCACTCTCGCTTATAGCTATTTATATACTCCAACACACATATATACTGCCTTTCACATATGTAGTTACTCACACATGTACCACTGGGACATACATTAACTCACTAACACACTCTTACACACACTTACCCACCCATACAGTCTATCACAGATGCACTCTTGAAACCATCCACCCAGTGAATCACCCACTCACACATCTATGCACAGAGTCGCACACACCCCTCCCACACAAACACTCAGGCACCCATACAGATACTCAGACAACCATTCAATAACTCATATAGACACTCATGTAGCTATTCACAAACACATGCAGCCACTTACACAGCAACAGACAGACGGATACAGACATTCACCCAGTTTAGTCACTAACCCATGCATTCAGTAAGATACGTTAAATCACTCACTTATAGAGTCAGTCACGCACCTACTAAATCATCCATACAGACACTTATACACCCACTCATTCTTCAATACGCCTTTCCCTATATATATTAAAAATATTTAAACTTTACAGAAACACACAGTCACTGCATGATGTCATCAGTGATGTCATTTGAGATGTCATCAGTGATGTCATCAGTGATGTCACTGACCATGTCATGAGTGATGTAATATGTGACGTCATCAGCAGTGCATTGCGGGGCGCGAGTTATAGTTAGCTGAACTAACTATAATGGGGGAATTTCACGGGTTTTGTACGAGTGCAATGTCCAACTAACTATAACTGTCCCTAAAACCTATGGTTTTTTCAGTGAATTTCAAAGGTTTTTTAAATGCTAATTTCTAACTATAACGTGTCTGAAACCTATGGTTTTTTCTCTGAATTTCAAAGGTTTTTAAATGCTAATTTCTAACTATAACGTGCCTGAAGCCTATGGTTTTTTCAGTGAATATATATATATATATATATATATATATATATATATATATATATATATTTGAATAAGTGTGGCCCGGGAAACCTCATTTACATTAATATCTCATCAGTCCATTTCACTTGGTCCGAGAACAGAAAGCCATACCTTAATCCAAATCTCTTCTCTATTTCCCAAAATCGAACTTTTTTCCAAAGGTGCTTACAAGTGGACAAGCCAGACAATGCTCGATCCACCCATTTACGAACATTCTACCTCCCCCAATTAATGTGGTTAAAAAGAAAGCTCAGAGGCATTTCTTTCAAATCAACTCCAAACCTGAGTTGTTATGTGTACTATTCATCATTACATTGTAGGGGTGCATTAAATGTTCCAAACAAGAGGATAGCGGTCTCAGTCATGAAGAAATGAGGAGTGAAAGTGCTTTCTTCCAAACAGCAGAAACGCTTCACAAAGGTGTTAACTTAGATCAACAAAGACATAATTCTGTTGGCAATATGATATGGTTTAAATTGCATGCAGCCAGGAGAACATTAAGCTCCGTAGAATTGAAAACTGAACTCAAATTTACTGATTGCAGGCAACTTTTTACACGTAAACCCCATAATGACTCACATGTTAATTTTTTACAAATAAGCTAGGAAGACGTTTCTCTGCCTATACAAATCTATACAAATCCTATCTACACATTTCTATATTTGGCATGTCATCTATGCTTCTCTGCTCGTGTTTCCCCCTAATTGGACCACCTCGCACTTCAGAACATGGCAAACTTTAACATAGTTGATTCCTCTCATTTTACGATCCTCAATGGTTCTTGGGCCTGCCTTATCTTGCTTCCTACAATACTGGTTTAAATTGCTCTCTAACCTTGTACTTTTCTGTAACGTGTGTTTCTGTTAAGGCTGGGTGGGGGTTGTGTTTTGAAGTTCCATGTCTACATTCTCCCCTCTAGTTAATATATCAACTACCTTCTCTCTCGCTCTCTCTCTGGCCAATGGGCAGTAACTGATAAACGTTACCTGCAGTGTCCTTAACCTGGGTGAGGGAACTGACAGTGAATACTTCTCCTATCTTGGTGCTTACCCTTTTACAACATGCTATCACTAATTGAAAAACACACTACATCTAAAGCAGTACCACAATAATTGACAACAGGGCCTTGAACAGTCCTGACATCCATGGTAGCAACCAATCGAACCATCCTGAGAGCCACTCAGCAGGGTCACCCCGTTGGTCTCTCATCGTCCTCTGCAGGTTGTGCACTGTTCGTATTGCCTCGGCTAAAGTTCCATTGTCCTTATCATTTGCAGGTACAAACGTACAGCTTGATGTCCCCACCTTGGCGCATACCCCTCCCTCCATGGCTGTTAGAAGGTCCAGTGCATAATGGTGCTGCATCACCTTCACTCTCATAGCTCATAGTTCTTCCTTGACTGTATTGAACCCTTGTTCAGTGGCATTAATCAACTTCATTAGTTTCCAGCATGTTATTTAGAGCCACCAAGTCATTGCTTTTGCTTGTACAAATGGTAACATGCTTCTAAAAAACTGTTGAACGTTGTTAAACAGTCTGAATTCTTGAGGTATTTCCTTCCAAGAGGTGGTTCCAAAATACCCTGCAGACCACTTCCGTTGGTGATGGTGTAAAAGAGTAGACGGACGGCTCATGGGATAATCACGTAGTTTGGTAATGTTTGGAGCTGGTACCACCAGAGTTGGGGTGTATAGAGTGATGAAGAAGCATTGTGTGCTTCAATCAGGATGTGGTTGGCTGTGTAGCAATTCACCGCACTGCCAATATAAGTCCATTAGACCAGAGGTGCCCCTCTGCATGTCAGCGTTATATATAGTAATATTGCAGTTGAGGTTGCATCCAATCTCAATGGAGCCATTCCCTTGGAAACATAAAGAAAAGGACATTAGTTTCATCATTGGTCTGGCCTGGTAGTTACATCTACCCCAAGGCAGTAAGGCGCATATTATCCCAAATTGTCTGGCACTTGCGCATGGTCTCACTATCATTACACATGCCGCTCCATAATGATATTGCCCTACAAGCGAATGACATCTCGTAGTTCCAACGGCTATTGGCATATACTGGCCCACTAACCTCATATGCTGGCCTTTATGCACAGTCAGGGGACAAGGGGTTGGCTAAATAGTTATTGCATGTAGAGGATGGCTTAGTTGTCTCAAAGATTATCTGTGTTGCCCCCGATATCCATTTAAATCCTAGCTGTTTCATCACTATCCCGCTATTGGCCGTATTCTTTTTCACCTGTCTTCTAATCTGTAACTCTGCCGACCCTTCCTTGGGGCTTATTGTGATATACAACCCCTCTGTAAAATTCTGATATTTTGTGGTGTTCACCTTAACTGAGACGGGATGATGCTGAGGGGCTGTATCTGTACTCGTATTCTACATAGAAAGAGCTGTAGGAGGCATAGTGTGGTGTCTGATGGTAATTCTTCTGAGCAGTGTGTCCTGTCTGATATGGTAGCATGAGGGATTGTGGAACACACAAAGCAGCCATCATTGGCTGTATCTCTACCTATGTCGTGCATATGTTGATACCACATGTTCTCTAGTGACTTTGAATGGAGGGTTTGGGTGTGGAAGGTGACTTTTTAGGAATCAATGGGTGATGCGGTGGCATTGTGTGTTGGGGACGACCGGGGATTTTTAAACTCATTTTCAGGTGACTGGGGATTTTTAAACTAATTTTAGTGTGACTTTTATTATGGGTTTCTCCCGCTCTCTCCTTCCTACAGCGGGAGCAATATTTTCTATTCAAGCTATTCTACAATGTTTGAGCAGGTGCTGAGATGTCCTTTTGACCTATCTGGCCTACGTGCACTTTTGAGGAGAGATGGATGTTTAATTTTTAGGGTTAAGTTTCCATTGACACGTGCAAGCCCCTGTGAGTCTTGCACGTGTCGGAAAACAGGGTTTTTTCTTATTGGGCTGAATTTCCGTGTCCCGCCCTTCTTCTGGAAGGGGCAAGAAACTTGAGGCTGTATTGTGTAGGTCAAGGTGGGCTGTTTCCCAGGTCTTGGGTGTTGCCACTTCTACCAGGATACAGGAGGTGGCTAGGTGGTCATGGGTGGACTCCTTGTTGGGGGCCTACAGTGGAAGAAATGGCTGGAACTATGTTTGCCTGCAGTGTTTTCTCGGCACGAGTCAAGGGTCCCTTTGGGACTCTAGGTTACCGGCCTGATGGAGGTGACATAAATGAACTTGGTGGGACTTTCCAATGGACTCTGGTCCGCAAACTGGGTTCTCTCTTTGGAGTTTTGAGTTATTGTTACTGTTGTAGCTAAATTAAAGATTTTTGAGTTATCCTGTAGGGATTTTGTGCGGGTAGCCCTGATCACAGTTTATTTAGTTCGAGGTACACCTTGAGGAGTCAATGGGCAGCCTTGTGGTTTCTTCAGAGGCAGTAGTGGCACTCTATGATGGTCTGAGGCTGCCCACCTTTTGGCTTTCTGGTGCGAGCCTCCCGTGGCTAGGTTATTTCCCGATCAGGCCCCACCAGTACGTTCGTGGTTGCCCAATCCCTTTGGGGGTGCTTTTGCCAGTTTCTTGGTCGTTCCAGCAGAACCACGGGGAGTGTAGGAGATGGCCAGTCCACTCCCGGCCCTGCAATTTCTCCCATGCACCAGCAGGGACAACTCACTAAGGGGGTGTCCTGTTGATCAGACATGTTGTCTTCCTTGCCGTGGCTATTTGTCTCGGTCCAGTATCGGGTAATAAGGAGGGGGCACTTAGTGTGGAAAACACACCCTTTGAGTGCCGCTTCACCTGGGCTGCTTCCTCCTTTGAGGAGGCACCAGGGTGGTGGTGGAGGCCGAATTGGGTAGCCCTGAGCCAGCCTCCCCCCAGCCTCCGGGGGTGTGATGGTCCTGAGGGTAATGTGATCTGAGATCCCCAATTCCCTGTATTTCCTATATGCTACTACTTTGGCTGTTTCTAATAAGCAATGGTGTGCCCGGCCGGTCGACTGTCATGCTAGGCCGTACAATTTTAAGAGATTAGCCATATAACCCCGAACTGCTCCTTTAAGGAGCACTCGACGGTCAGGGGTTGCTCTGGCTAGCATTCCGAGGAGTGGGTGGATGTTGTTGGTCCTCAATCTAGGGAGGAGAGTCCAGGGGAGGAGCAGGCTACAGTTCCGTTGTCAGTGAACTGGATGGCCATTCTCAATTTGGACAATAGGTCCCATCCTAATACATTGATCGGGCAGGAGGGATAATACAACAATTGATTCCTTGATCCTCCTATTTCCAGCCCGAGAAGTTTAGTGAGAGGGACTTGGGCCATGGATCCCAAAATCCCCTGTATTGTTGCAGTGGACTTTGATAGAGGGGCTGCTCCTTCCCGTATGCATGACCTAGCTGCCCCGGTGTCAACCAGAAATTGGTACTCTGTCTTGCTTATGAGCATTGTGACTACGGTGCCCTCTACAAGGCTGTCCAGAACTGCCAGGGGGTTGAGCATGTTCTTATGTGCCTGGGTGGCTTTTGGCGAGCACTCCCTGTCTGATCACCGGCTAGGCCGGCCCCATTCCAAGCTCTTGCCTTCGCTGTTAGACTCGGAGGAGCTGGAGCCTTCCTCTTCACTGTTGCTAGCTCTGCGGTCGTATTTGGTGTGTTTTGGGGCTGTCCCTCTATCAGCACACATCCATAACAGGGTCATTTGCTGTTCTCTCTCTTGACCCTTGTGTCTGGTCAGAATGAAAGTTTTGTTATGGTATTGGTGTTGAACATGCTCCCCTTAGGCCAAGGAAATGTGCGTGTCTTAGTATAAGCATGCCACTTGCGGCAGTGACTTTCTAGTCTCCAAGCCTGGCTGGGGAACTTTGCTCCCATGTGGTCTAACGCTTCATGAAAGAATAGGGAAATTTGACTGTTTCAAAGGTTTGCTAACTTTTGGTTATCTCGAAATTCACTTTAAAATTAATTACCAATTCTACTCTTGTTTGGGGGAACTGTGTACACAGAGGTGGTACCAAAAACTTGAACTACTGGTTATGAGCTTGAGAGACAACCTCATGCACAAAAGAATTGGTTAACATAGACACAGAGACAATAATGCAAAGAAGCAATAACAACCTGTAACAAAAGTGCAATTGTTAGTTCAGGGTAATGCGGATTGGTTTGCAGCAGAAAACTAGCAATCATGAACTTCTGAGTTGAAAAACAGCCATTGTCACTTAAAAGCATAGACTTATTAACGAGACATAACATTTAAACATGCAGCATGATTTGCTAAATTTCAACAGCACCACATCAATAAACATATAAAAAATGGAAAAGAATCTAATAAAGACTAAGAGGGTTGACAGAAAAAATAGTTATTTTGTCTCAAAATCTGAGCCCTCTCCTAGTACTTATAGCCCTGCTCAGTACGCGTAGCAGGGTGAGCCTCCCTGTCTACCGGCTCGGTGGACAAAAATTTGCAACAATTTAAACGGTGAAACAGGAATAACCTGATAGCTATAAGCCCTCTGCGGCCAGACACAAGCTATACTCGATTCACCCATGTCCGAAACTTCTCCCTAACTGCCAAATCACACCCTATATTACACCCAGGGGCTGTGCGTATCACTCCGTAATGCCCAGTGATCCAACAGAGAGAAAAAAAGGGAACACCTCTCACGTCTTTTAGGTGCTATCAGAGTTAGAATCAATAGCCATAAGTGCTTTTAAAATAAAAAAAATCAAGTTTGAGATGTTTGCTCTACATCACACCCAGAGCCTATGCAAACCAACCTGCCACCAAGCCCAGCGGTCTAAGCTATCCCTTGCTGACACCTGGAGACTCAGCAAACCCTGTTCCAAGCCCAAATCCAGACTATCCCTTACTGACACCCGGGGACTCAGCGTATCCTCTGAACCACACCCAGAGGTACAAGCAATCCCTTACTGACACCCAGGGACGAGCTGCACCCAGTAAAAAATACCCAAAATTGTAGCTACTTTCGCCTTCTTCTAGCGTGCTGACTAGGAGAATAAACAAAAGTGAGCTACACACTTTTTCTAGTTTGCCACACACCACTACTGGGACTAAGGATCCGATGTAGCTCTCTTACCCTCTGATGGCTGCCACTGGACGGACCTCCGCCCCGTGGATTCAGCAGAACTTCCAATCAATTATGGCTACTGCTCACCGATCTTTTGGCACAAATGAATCAGTTCGGGCCGGGGTCCTTCCTACGTCAGCAGTTGGGCTCGATGAACCAATCTCTCCTATCACGCTCGTCAAAATGTTGCTTGGATATTAATTTACCTTAAATAAATGAAAAGACATGAGACTTTTGGCAAAACAGAAATAAGTTGGTTTAATTAAATGCTCCAGAGAGCCTGGACAGAATGTCGTAAATTAATCACACGTGCGCATCTGGACACAGATGGCTCTCAACCTCGGGGAGAGCTAATGTGGGCCAGTATGTATGTGTCCAGATATACGGCATGAGGCGCGCATGATCACTACATGCGGTGTGCCTGTTGTGTCCTGATTGGTTGAGTGTGCCTATCTACATGTGGTAAATAGCTTTGCTGTATTTCTGGGGAAAGTGAGCCTTTGGCTAAACGGGTTTTATTGGGGCCAGTTATCTAGGACTTGTTTGTGGTGCAACTATCTATCTGTGGAATTGATCAGGTTTTTCCCTGGGTGCTCGTTTGTCTTTGGATTATGGGGGACCCTACCTGTCACCTGTTACTCGATAAGCTTCGGCATGGGTCTCAGGACCTGCCTGACCACGTATCTCTGACTCGGGGTTGATGAAGAGGTCACCTTGGGTGAATTCAATAGCAATTATGTGAGTTCATCAGAACTCCTAAAAGTAGTTTGGCAGTCACTGGTGTCGTGTTTACCGACATTATCATCGCCACGTATGCAGTTGTCATTTTGTACATTGAAATAGTTTGTACTGGTGGTAACGATACAGTTGTTATTTTGTACATTGAAATTGTTTGTACTGGTATTAACAAGATTATGTTTGCTCTGGTCTGTACGCACGTTGACAATGTTCTTATGTGCAACAATAATATTATCGTATGAGCATGGATAACTGAATACATTGGTATTATTATCACTGATGCTGGCGCTGATGTGTGAACACAAGTTTCGGTATACATTGACATTGCAATGACAGGCATTGTGCAGGTACAAGCGGTGGCATACGCCCACATTGCATTTACTGTTAGTGCCAATGTCAGGCCTGCACATATCATGGCACTCATTGACATCGTATTCACCCATCCTAACACTATGATTAAGATGGCCTGAAGAAGGGGGATCAGGACTAAGTGTACAACTTACTGCAGAACCAGGATGACAAGGAACAGGAGGAGCAGGGCCGAGAGTATCATTACAAGATGGAGGAGGACTATTAGAATTAGTCAGATCAGGAGCATGTGGACTAGAAGGATCAGGATGAGCAGACCCAGGAACAGGGCTAGGAAGCCCATAGGGGCAAGAACTAAGAGTAAAAGGATCTGAAGTACCAAGTAGAGCAGGAGGAACAGAAACTGGGGTATCAGGACCAGACTGGCAAGGATCAGGGGAACCAGAACAACCAGATTTACGAGGTCCCATGAGAACAAGGATCAGTGGATACTGTACCAGATGGACCATCAGGACATGGACCAGGGCAAGGAGAATCAGGATGACCAAACCAGGAAGAATGGATGTGCCAGACCTAGAAGAACCAGAACAAGAGGACTAGGTGGAGTTGGCCAAGCAGACCACTAGGACCAGGATGGGGAGGATCAGTGGTGCCAGGGTCAGGAAGCACTGGAAGGGGTAACACAAGGAAGGACCAGGGACAGGAAGACCAGACTGAGGAAGTACTAAGACCAGAAGAACCAGAGTAAAAAACAAAAACAAGTACCTAGGTGACCAGAACTAGTCAGATCAGGGCCAGGAACACCAAACCAACCCAGAAAAGGAGGACTTAGAACAGGATCTGGAGGAGGGCCAACACCAGAAGGCATAGAAGGACCTGCAGGAGAATGAAGAAGACCAGGAATTATCAGAGGAAGCAAAATTAATAAAAAGTCAGGACTGTTGCACTCTGACCTTTGAGTGATAGCAAAAACTGTCTGATGCTGGCACACTAGTTGGAGTATCGATCCGAGGGCAGAGGCTCTAAAATTTGGCAGAGGGTGATGAAAGTGGATGTGTGAAAAGGAATGCGGTCTGTGAAGTTTGGCAGAAAGGGGTTGAAAATCTCAGATGGCAGAAGTCAGCAAAAATAGTTCATGCTTAACAAAAGGGGTGAAAGGACAATGTCAATCAGCAAAGGGGAGCTTTGGTTCATAGGAAGGCTCCAATTAGCAGAAGAAGGGGTGAGTAAGGCTCCAGATAGTTCAACTCAGACAGCCTACAGAGGGATTCTGAGCAACAAAGGGCTTTGATTGTCAACTGTGATAGCACTGGGAACCAAGGCCATTAGTGTTAGCTTTGGAACCAGATGAGTGGTCTGTGAAACGCTGTGGGCTAGAAGAAGTGCGTTGGAGATTCATATGTGGCAGATGTTTTGGAAGGCCAGCAAAGTAGCACTGACTGTCAAGATCAGTAGAGTACTCTGTGTTACTCCAAGACCATTGTGGTGACAATCAATGTGTATGAGCTATGGATTTGTAGCAAGAATGTAGTAGTAAGAATCCATGTGTGATGAAAGTCCAAGTTCTGTGACCAGTGAAATGCATTTTGGATGGCCCTTGGTTTAGCATGGCACATGATGGAGAGTAGAAAAAGATTACCTAGACAATGGAAGTGGGTTGACTGCAACTTGTGGCTGGAGGATGGAGACCCAGAAATGAAGAGAGGTAGTATGGAGAAATGGCTACCTACAGAAAATATGTGAGGACTTTGTTAGCAAAGGGCTGCTGATTAGTTCTACTTGGGTGATGACATGTCGTAGATTGTAAGAGTGACAGAACAATCAGAGATTTCTTTTGTGAAAGGAGACAAAGTTTTTAAGCGGGGCTGCTGTTTTGTCTGTGCATGATGACTGCGCAGGAAGGCTGATGACAGCCAGGTGCCGAGATCTCATGCTTCATTGTGTCCTTGATTTGACTCCGGCTTGGAGTCAGCGTTATTGCTACTGCATTGAGAGTCATTAATTATCACAAAAGATGTACCTCAGCGACAGTCAGAAAATGACATTTGGAAGACAATAACACCAAATCAATTTTGAAACCTAAAAAGTGGACCCAAATTTCTTGTCTGGAAATACTTAAAAGTGGAACTGTGGAATGATCAATCCTTAGTTCTCAAGAATGAAGGTAACAAAACATCTCTGTTTATTCAGTGTCTTATTTCCTACAATATTTGCAGCCGTGGCTGCTGCAGGTAAGAGCGGTGGGGAGGTGTGGCCGGCTGTGGGGGATTTCGAGAGACGACCACGAGGGAAAATGAATTATTTATTTAACTTTCCCTTGTGGTCGTCTCTCGAAATCCCGCCCAACCCTAGCCGGCCCCACCGCCCTACCACTCTTACCTGCTGCGGACGCATTTTTGTAATGAAGTCAATAAATAAAATATCTCTGCCAGTTTCTTTTGTTCTGTGTCTTTGATGCCTATCTGTCTTTTTAAGATTTACTGGGAATATTTATTCATATTCCGATGACCTCAGTTCCATTAATTATATTCCCATTCCTTCGCTCGTAGGAATGACTTTACACCATCCATCCTATAAAGGGTAAAACATGGCTGTGTGAGGAAAAAATAATGACCTTCAATCTCTGTGAAATAACTCCTTACATAAGAGGGCCAATAGTTGTCCTTTTTTGTTGCAAAAACAACCTCCCACTTTTGGAGTTTGTTTTTGAAAGGTTTGCCGACCAGCCGTCATGTATGATGGTACAGTCCATCAAAGGTTTCCTGCATAGACAGGAACCATTGTAACAGCACTTTCTATCAATGTAGAGAGTTTTCCACAGGGCCGGTGAACAACACTGAATTTGGTGGGCGTAGGTCCGTCCGGATGGCAGAGTCATTGTCCTACACCATCCCGACAGAGTTAACTGTGTTCATCAAACTCTAAATCAGGCTCATTGTTTTTCTTCCTTCTGTCATGAGATTGCACTAAAGCCCCTCAATTGTACTGCTTTGGTGTTTTCATAAGGGGCCTTATGCAATTGTTTCTACTTTGATAAGTTCACCCTAGATATCAGATGACACCATGTCACCGGGATATAACATTTTGTATTCTGGCGTTTGTTTTTACAAATTATTGTTTTCATGTGTTTTAGTCAGATTTGTTTAATTGAACTGAACCAAAATTAATAATTCCAGAAGGCACTGTTTTGCTTCAGAAAAAGAGGTGTTCTGGTCGCATAGAGCCTTTCTGTAATCCTATATCAGGGAGTGGTACATTACAATGATTTTGTGAGTAAGAGCAAGCGCCTAACTGTAGAAAAGTAAAACCTTCACTTACTTTTACAAAAGTTCTAATCATCTTTATCATTAGCCACTTCAGCAGGTAAATGTAAAGCATTTGTGGAGCCACATAAAGGACCTCCTATGTTGCTGTGTCTTGGCCTATGGTGTAATGAAGTGCAATTTTATGCAACATCTCTCAAAATAACTTGGAAACATACAAACATTTAGGACCTTTAGACCTATGGGTTAGCGCTTGCATCTAAGACACTTTTAGCACTAAGGGCCTCAAGTTGCTAAATCACAGGATTTGTGAGCACATAAGTGCTTATCATTGTGCACAAAAGCCCTTTTATGAGTTGGAAAATAATTTCCACTCGTAAAAGCAATTTCACTAAAAGGATGGGTCATGAAAGGGGTTTCCCCTCCCATTTTTAGTTCGGAAAGGAATTTGTTGCTAGTTTAAAACTGCAATTGTGGGTGCAACCCACTGATGAGCTACCAATCCCAGAGTAGGGGTGGCAACTAATTTGCAAAGGGGACGGTATGCCTTTAAGGAATCATGTTGGCAGCCTCTGAAGGGGACCACTGAAACGACCGTTGCATTATCTTCTGAGGTTTTCCAAAACAGAATTTTTTTTTTTAAAAGCAGTCTGATTACTTTAAGGAACATAGGCTGCTTTTTTTGGAATGCAGACGGATGGTGGTATGCTGTCCGCTGCAGGCCACCACCATTGTCAATACAGCCAAACACAGAGGACTGCAAATTGCCACTACCTAATGAATGATAATTAGGCAGTTCGTTCTGCCACCCTCTGAGGTTCAGGACTTTGTGAATCTGTTGCGTATACTATGACTCTGGAGTAGGTCTATAAGGTTTGCATTAACACAGGTGGACTTGGTTCAATGCACCAGTGCAGTATGTGGAAGACAGGTTATTGTAGCCCCACAGAATCCCACTCAATACATTGCTGAAATGGAATTGTTGCTTCTGGAGTACTAGCAATCCCTAAAGTTGGGTCTGGGACACTGTGGTAATAGAAACAAACCTATTTTCCTCTTCACAATATCACACACACACAAATGGTACTATGAAGAGCAGACACTTTTAACTAAAAGCATTTATTACAATAGGGTATACTTGTTTCTCAGCACATCTAAAATAACCACAAAGAATATCATAAAAACAGCAAAACTGCATGTTATGAACAACGAGAATAAAATCAACATTTCTAAAAAAGTAAAAATGTCAGTTAAAACCTAACACCCTAAAACCTACCCCTATGCACTATGCTAGGTGAGCATGGAAAGTAGAACTTGCAGTTTAGACTTTCTTAGGGAGAAGCAACGAACTACATACCTTATTGACAGCAAAAGCTGTGGTTATCAGTGAGGCGCAAAGGCAGTGTTCCCTGTAAACGGAAAACACACGTCACAGCAGCATCCTTTCTCCTGGACGCAGCTCAATATTCCTACAGGTGAGAGGCAGCATCTTCTTGGTGCACTGTCAGCAGTCAAGATCGTTTCTGGCAGCATCTTGTGCAATAATTTGGGTGAAGGACGTCTCCTGACAAGTGGTCAACTGCCTGTCCTTTTATTCTATATCTTATCAAGAATTGGAATTTCTGGCATAAGTTCAGGAATTTCTGACATCAGTTCAGGAATTTCTGACATAGATTATTTGCATCAAGGTGTTTGCCCTAGACATATCCTGCCGATAATATTAGGTAAACAGACGTCAATTTAGACTACACTGTTTTGACTATTCATCTGTATTTGCTTTTATTTGACCTTGACATTGTGATAAGATACTTGTCCCAGACTGATTTGCATCAGGTGTGTTATCTATGTCATTGTCTGAATGATTTGACACTTTCACAGTTTTTAGAGAGATAAGGTCAGACAACATGTGCGTCAACTGCAGACATGACAATGATTCTGTAGAAATAAAAATGTAGACTCAGTTTGTGTAAAATGGAGTCGGGGCCTACCCAAGGTGGAGTTGTGCCTTATGGACTTTACATTAAATCAACCTAGTAGTACATAGGTAGGTGTGGAAAATACTATTCAATTTGCAAAACATCTTTGCTCAATTTGTGACCACTTTTTGAGAATGAAATAATAATACATCAGGACCCTAACTTGTGTAAGAAGATGGATTCCCATTATGTTCCCTCCACGTTTGCAGTTCTAGCTGGTGGTAAGTACCTGTTTAAATCTACATAAGTCGTAACAAGGCAACGTTGAAGCTAGTCAGAAAGCAGCGGAGTGAATAGTGAATTTTTTCAGCTATTCTCATGGCTATTGGCCAAGATGGGCATAATGTCTTCAATTTCACCAACCACCAGTGTAATACAAAAGTTTCTTTTCTGTTTGCAAGGCCACCGGCCAAACAGTACGTCATTTCTGCTCTAAGGTCTACAGCCGGGTAGTGACATTTCTTTGCTATTTTCAGGCTACCAGCAAAATAGTACACCATTTCTGCTATTTAACAAGCAGCCAGATAAAAAATGAAGTTTATTTGCTATTTGCATGGCTGCTGGTCAAATTGCTCATAATGTCTGCTGTTTTGCCAGCTGAAGGTAATGAATGAAGGTTTTTTCCTGTTTGCTTGACCGCTGGCCAGGCAGTACATGTTAGTTATCCAGAGCCGAGGTAAATAGCGCCAAATACTAAATAGTGATGTTTCCTTGTTACTTGCACAGTTGTCAGCCAAACAGTACAAAATCTCTACTATATCCAGCAGCCGGATAAATACTGAAGTTTTTCTTCTATTAGCGTGGCTGATCGCTAGAAGAGTGCAGGATCTCTACTATTTAGCCAGCTGACAGGTATATAGTGAAGTGTATCTACTATTTCCATGATGCCGACCAAATAGTAAATAATGTCTACTAATTTCGCCAGCAGCAAAGTTAATAGAAGAGAAAATTCACTATTTACCCGTTGGCCGGCTAAATAGCCGTTATCTAAAGAAAAACCTAGTCTACAAGACAGTATAAGCCACTCACACATGAAATTGGGAAACTTTAGTGGTGTGCTTGTACTAAAGTATAAAGTGTGGGTTTTTTCAGTTTTAGCCTCCAAAATGTTTAGGCAATTTGGATACAAATATATAAACTCTTGAAACAGAATGTGAATCAGCACCCACTTGATATCAAAGTTTCTAGTAATATACAAGTCGATAAACAATTTGAGATTGAATCAGAACTGAATTACAAAATTCACTGAGGGAACCTTTTTCTTAAAAAGTTAATTTCTATATTCTTAATCTTTTCATTTTTTCCAAACTTCTTCATTTATTTTGCCATAGCCAAAGCGTTTAGTTCCAACGGACTTCTTCAGGGCTACAAAATACACAATATATACAAATTTAAAACTAATTTGCAGACATAAAATTTGACATAACAAGACATCACACGATATTCTTAAGACAACCCGCATCCAAAAAATCTCCAAATGCAATCATTGCTAAATGAAATTGTTCAAAGAAGTTATAAACAAAAAGCACATTGTATCATGATCCATTGGCCATTTCAACTGTGCATTACTTTCATGATTGATTATTTAGTTATATTTATGATCCTAAATTGACATGAGGTAAATAACCATAAAGCTATCTCCCTATCCATTACTGAGTGTGGTCTGACCCTGTTCGTTTAGCAGTTGATCAAGTAGCAAAACAAGGGGGAACAATCCGTTTACCTACATATTGACAGTTTTTAGCTAGTAAGACAGGTTTATACTGATTTGGCATAGTGTAAATCTGCGTCAATCTTCGGCTAGTCATCAAAGTCACCCAGTTAAACTATACCTTCTTGTGGTGTAGCCTTTATGAGATTTTGCGGCCAAGTAAAACCTTCTTAGTCGTAAAAGGGAGAATATACGCTTCAGAACTTGAAGTGCTATTAGTTCTTCCTCAAAGAATTGTGGAATATACATCAGTGATCCCTATATACATTTTCCTATTTTAAAGGCACTGTAAATGTACGTAAAACCAGGATTCAGACACAGAATTCATGTTAGAGTGTAAGTTATAAATGCTAAGAGGACCATTGTTGGGGATGCACGTAAAGAAAATACCTAAATAAATATGTCCTCTGCAGTCAGGGTGCCACTGTGGGAGCAAATCCTGTGGCCAGGACACAAAGGTAAGGTCCAGAACCATCTGTATCCTTTATGAATGGAGTCTAAAACTTTGTCAGTCCCATGTAGGAGGGCACCATGGACGGTCTTGAAACAAATACGAGAAAGAATTCCTTACATTCAAACTGTACCTAAACAATGAAAAATTCAAATTCGATCACTCCAAACAGCCTTAATTATATGCAAAGGTCAAAGTCAGATGCTCACTGTCATCAAACAGGCAGAATGCCAAAGAAAATGAGAAGTATTCAGTAGAAGTATTCGTAAACCCCGTTTACAGGCTGACTCCAATGCCATAGATATTCTGTGTATAATAATTGTGAGAAGATTCAGCAAGAGACTTGAGTAGATAAAAAGTGGCTGTGAACACCATTACCACGGATACCATTGGAAAACATTGGTGTCAATGCGAAGGGCACCACCCTGTTTCTAAAAACCAATGTAAATATCCTGCTTGTTCTGTCATGAGCGTATGTGGCCTGAGTTAGAGAAATGCACCACTGCGTTTAGCTGCATAATCAAATGGTATCCATGCTAACCCCAGATTAACATGGTGTGACATGATTGAAGATTGAATTCCCAAATGTAAAAGTTCTAGTTCATCCCGAGCGTTGGAATGTGATCATGATGAGAACTTACACAGACCCAACTTTTGAAGGGTATTAGGTATACTCTTCAAGCCTCCACTGGTTCATCCTTCATTTATCATTTAGTTAAAAAAAATAAAAAAATTATCAGATTTACTCATCATTTCATGAATAAGAGCTGTTTTGTTAGCAAAAACAGTCCATATTATTGGCCATCCTATATGAAGAGGTGGAGCGAATCTTAGTTTCCAAAATTGTGCTAGCTACTGTGTGGTTGCTAAGAGTAGATAGGTAAGTAATTTGCCCAAAAGTGTTTGGAGAGGATATAAAGAATCATCTCCTGGGTCACCTAACAGTATTGCATGTTTAAACAGGAGTCAAATGCCTGTGATATCCCATGTATTAGTCACTATTTCCTTCCAGACCACCTGCACGACAGGACAAGACCACCACATGAGGATTATGTGCCTCATCTCCCACAGACTTTCCAGGAGAGATCAGAACTTCCATAAATTGCATGAAGTTGAGCAGGAGTAAAGTTCCAATGTGTTAAAATTGTTATGTCGGATGCATATAGAGGACTTGGCTGCTCTTGACCATATTTTTGCCCAAATCTCCTCGGGAACAGGGTTATCCAGGTCTCTATTCCAATTTGCAGTGTATGTTGGTGTTTTTTCCATTTGGAGATGGACAGTGTGGGTATATAACACCAAAGTCCTTTTTTCTATCCTGACATAAACATGAGATTCAAGAGAATATTATTCTCTGATAACTTTATCCTTGACTTGCCTAGTCAAATGTAAATGTCCAGTATTTGTAAAGCGCGAACAATTACCCGAAGGTGTCAAGGTGCTGGGGGCCGTCGGGAAGATTAAGCAAGCTATTGCCCAGAGTCACATGGTGCAGGGCTGACATGCCGCCGGTGATCGAACCGTGAGCCCCCGGGTTCCAGAGTCAGTCGCCCTGGCCGCTGCGCCACACCTCTTCCACAGTCCTAGACCAATGTAATAAATGGGTTGAAATAAAATTGCCAGTAGTTCAGAGGCTGAGACATTCCACTAGCCACTTTTTAGGGGAGCTCCTTCCCCATATTACGCACCTTGCCTCATTGGGATTTATGAGGAAACAGAGAATATCATTCTCAAAGAAGACAATTTTATATTCCCTTAGTCCCAGTGTGATCCTGTTAATATTAAGATTGTTTTATATTTTCTGAGCTAAGGGTCCATCAACAGATTGAATCCCACTGGGAAAAAGAGGACACCCTTGTCTTGTACCCCTGGTTAGTGTTATTTTTGGGGAGAACTCAAAGTCAAATGCCAAATGTGATGTGAGTCTACCAAAGCTTGCCATTATGTATTTAATTAGATTCTGGCCATAATTTGTTTTAGTGAGGATTTTCAGTAAAAACTTCAGTCTACTTTTGTAAACGCTGTCTACGCATGCAATGAGAGAGAAAAGCATTCAAGTTCTTTGTCAGTCCGTGGCTTCTATTATATTACAAGCCAGTTTTGTGTTATCACTTGAGTGTCTATTCTTAATAAACCTTGATTGTTCAGGAGAAACAAGAAAAGGCCACACATCTCGGATATGTGAAATACACAAGTGAAGGCCTTCACATCATCATTTAGCAAATCTCAGTCGATAAGACTCACAATTAGTGAGTTCTTTGCCTAGTTTTAAGTTCAAGGATATAGTGAACTCAATCATTAAGCTTGTGGCTTTCCGAATCAATAAAAACAAATTAAATACCCTTGTCTGGGGTTGTACTAAGAGGTCTGCAAATGCTTTCTAAAAAGATACAGACAAACCCTCTGGGCCGGGAGTATTATTATTCTTCACATTTTTAATCAATGATTTAACTTCGTCAGCAGTTATGGGACCATCAAGGATGAAAAAACCTAAATCACCTCCGGAAAATGCTAGGTCATCCAAGTCGCGGTCTTGTAGCTCACCATCAAGATCTTGAGAATTACAGAGTTTAGAATAGTAAGAGTAAAAAAACATTAATGCAGTACATTGTGTCTGAATGAAGGGTATTTTCATCATCTCTGATGGAGGTAATTAAATTTCGAGTCTATAGTTTTCTCAGTTTAAAGGCCAGCATCCTGCTGGCTTTATTACCTCTTTCATAATACTTTTGATTTGTATCTAACATTTTTAGCAGTCTCGTTTTTCAAGAGCTGCTCTAATTCACCTGCAGTCTTTTTGAGATTCCAGTGAACCATAAGTGAGCCCTACTGCTTATGTTTGGCTTCATGTTGGTGAATGTGGCTTTCCAATTTGACCTTTCTTTGTTTTGCCATTCTCAGAAAATGAGCTGTGTGAAGCATCAATTCCCCTCTAACAACAGCTTTGGCTTCATCCCAAATTGTGTACCACTCCACCTGATCATTGTCATTTTCTGTGAAATTATTTTCCAGGATTTCTTGAATGGATACTCTCAGGGTGGAGTCTCTAACAGCTATTTCATTTATTATCCAAGGTCTATAAATCAGTCAATGTAGTGCAGGTAGATCTACTTTTAATGAGACCAATCCATCATCAGCTAGCACCCGTGAACCAATCTGGGAGTCTGTTATCTAGGATCTGAATACATTATTGATTAAAATACTGCAAGATGCCATGAGAGGTAGACGGTTATCATGACGGTTGTTAATATAATTTGGCAGCATTTCTTTTTCTTTTTACTTGGTATGCCATCTCTTTAAAGATATTTGAATTCACAATAACGAAGAGGAATATCAAGTCCTATAAATATTGGGATACTTTGCAAATAAGCATACTTTGAAGCAAATATGGTACAGTTTGGCCCTGATGAAGCAAATTACATATTGTAGCAGTCGCCAAACACATGTTGGCCATTTGTATATGGAAAATGAAAATGTAATAAAATAATATACTCACCAATACAGTTAACATTAGTTTGTTTTGATGCTCCATACAGTTGGGCTTGGAAACACTCCATATAGATCTCCAAACAACTTACTTCAGTTTAGGTCCTCTATACTCTGAATGAGTGAAAGAGGCACTTGAATGCCTCCGTCTCTGGATGCGTACCAGCCCTGTAGAGGGTTCAACAAAGCTTTAAAGTCTCCTCCCCAATATAGTCCATCTACTATGAAAATTGGATATTTTCTGGAAAAGGACATTGTAAAATTGTTCTTTGTTATCATTCGGACATAAATTGAGAAGAGAGTCAGCACTGTATCTCCTATTGAGCATTTAAGACCCAACATTATTATCATAAGCAAAGAAATGGAGATGACATCAAAGCAATATTGTTACTCCTTTAGTTCTAATGCTTGCTGTAACTTGATATTAAGCGTGTACCAACATGATCATAGTCTAGCGGTTTCTCTTGCAAAATGGTGGGTTTCCTGAAGAAAAATAATATCTATTTTGTTATGCTGAACCTACATACGCAATGCTTTACTTTTAATGGGTGAATTAAGACCTTGAAAATAGAGAGCCTGATTCACAAAGGTAACTTACACTTTAATTAATTTACACTTTGGAGTGTAAGTTTACTGCAAAAGTGTAAGTTGCAACTGGTGGGTGGATGACATCCCTTCCTAAACCTCTTCCCGCCCCTAAACCCCTCTTACTCCTGCCTAATCCCATACCCTTTTGTAGTAAGGATGCCCCTTTACCCACCAACTCCCTCCAGTCCCACCCACACTTTATACTAAAACTAAAACCGCGACTCTGTTGTCAAGGTGGAGAACTCCACACATAGAAGTATGGGCAATTACAGGGGAGTAAACTCTGCACGTAGTTTGAGAATAGCACATTGTAGTACTGCAAAACCTACTACAAAGTACAACTTGTGAATCAGAGCCCTAAGTGTGACTAACATGATCGGATTTAGTCCCAAATAATAATAGTAACACAATGAACTGTAATATGAGACATTGATGGGGAATGTTTTGGATGTATCCCTCCTTTAACCTGAGAGCAAGAATTAGTTATACTTAATCTCGGAAAGATGCACATGTAATTTTTTAGAGGATTTTGGACTCAATGTGAAAGTATGGTCTTCTCTCAGTGGACTTTTAAGAAAGTATAGAAAACAACAAATGCAGTTTAAACTGATCATTAAACTGTTAGTCTTTAAAATAGGCTTAATTTTTTGCTCAAGCTCCATTATCCCCTTGTGCGCCTTGTGGAGTTAATGTCTTAGTTATCTCTTCCAGGTGCTCTGCCATGTGATTGTTAGGCCTCCTCCATTCTTCTGTGGTCTATCCTTGCTTAGCGTTCTGTAGCCTTTGGGTATTAGGACTTTTGAATTATGGTAGTGAAGTAGGAGATAGCCACGACTCTGTGATGAAGAGCATGCTAAGCATGCAAAAATAGAGGATCTGAGATGATGCTAGCATGTGCTTGAGTTGATATTGCACTGATGAGTACACTTTTACAGCCAGAGTGATTGATTGTAGCAAAATTAGTATGCTGTATGTATTTTCTAAATAATTGTAGTTCTATTTTTAGTTAATGAAACTAACACAAACCTTTACAGGTTGGTGACACAGCATTTAGATGTATTATTAATAAAATGTTACATTTGGTTGACAGCTTACAGATTGTTTCTGTTGCTCAGTCCATGGTGATTCTTCCTGTGTCTCATGTTATTGAATTGGTAATTTCTTGTTTCCCATGAGCTCTTTTTCTTTTAGTGTCCATGTTTTTCCTGTTCTAGGCCACAATATGCCCTACTTTCTTAACTAGTTGGGTATCCCCTACTTTCGTATACCACCTTTCTGATTCCATGTATATGTTCATGCTTTCTTGCCATCGTTCTTTGTTAGAAACTTGTTGATTAACTCACTCCATGGCTATACTCCACCTCACCAGCACTACTCCAAATGTGGTAAAGATGGGTTGTTCCTCAGCAGGTATTCTTAGTCTTGAAAATTGGGAGGATTATGGGATTTCACATTTGAGCATTGCCGACAATTCTCATTTAATTCCCTCTGAGTATTTCGGATCTTTCTACAACTTAAACCAGAACAAGGTGGAACAGGCAAACCAGGGACCAGGAGGACCATCAGGACTCAGATAGCGCAGGAGGACCGAGGGACTAGGAAGGCTAGGGAAACCAAGGCCAGTTGGACCAGCACTAAAAGACATGATACATGAGGACCAGACAAATAAGTATCAGAACTAAGACCAGTACTACATGGTCCAGGAGAATCAGAAGCAGGGGGATTAGAAACAGGCAAACTAGGGGAATACTTAAACCAGGAAAGCAGGACCAGGAGGACTGATGGACGAAAATGTATATGAGGCTGATGAAAAAGTCTAGGACCAGGATCCTGTGAAACAGGAGACCCAGGATACAAAGGACTGGGTGCAGGTGTGCATGGGAATGACAAACAGACAGAGCAGGACGTACAGGGCAAGGAGGTTTAAAGGCTAGCATGAAATGCATGTCAAGGAACATCAGAACTAGGAAAGGCTAGCATGCTAGGGGATCAGGACTAGTTATTGCAGAACTATAAGGGCAAGGAGGAGGACTAGGGCCTGGGAGGATCTAGACTAGATTGAAGAGTACTACGAAGGTCAGGACCAGGAGGGCAATAGTCAGTAGTTCCAGGATAAGCAGGACAAGGACTTGGAAGACTGAGGGTACCAGTACCAAGCGCACCCAGAAGACAAGAGCAGGAAGGACTAAAAATATCATGGCTAGGAGGACCAGAAACAGGAATAATAGGGCCATGAAGATCAGGAACTATTGTACTGGGGTTCAGATTACCAATTGGAGCAGAACAAGGGAACTGAACAGTGGTGACCAGGATGACCAAGACAAAAATGACAAGGCTCAGAAGGACCCGAACACACAGCACCTGGACCACGAGGGCTGCAATCAGTGGCTGCAGTATCAGTAGGTCTAGGAGATCCGAGAGGACCAGGACAACCCAAACCAGGAGGACAAAGACCAAGCGGGCCAGACACAAAAGGACAGATGGACCAGGGCCCTTGGTAAATGGCCTAGGAGGTTCAGCGTGAAAGAAACCAGGATAATGTGACCAGGGCCAAGAGGACCAGAAAGGAACAGAGCCAAATTGACCAAGATTGAGAGAACCAAAAATGGCCAGGATAGCCACAAGGCAAGGTTTATGATAGCAAGCACAATAGTTCAAGAAAGACTAGGAAGACCAGCACAAAGGAGACCTAGGCTAGGATGGTTGCTGAACCAGGTCTGTGAGAAATAGGCCAGGAGAAGCCAAAGTATAAGGACCAGGGCCAAGAGGATCAGGGCCAATGGGCACATAATCTTGAGATGGACAAGGACTATTAAACACAAGAATAGCACCGCTATGGCCAGGAGTGCCAGGGAGGTGAGACCAGGGACACAGGCAACAAGTTCCAGAAGGAATTGTTCTAAGCGGACCAGGAAAAAAAGGACTAGTGGGACCAGCTTGATCAAGGCAAGGAAGATTAGGACCTTGTGCCCCAGATCAAGAGGACAACAGTGAGGAGGAAAAGGAGGATTAGGACTAGAGACAACAGGACTGGGATGACCAAATCCTGGAGGTCCAGACCCCAGGGCAAGGAACAAGAAGGCCTGGAAGATGACGAACAGGATGTCCAGGCCCAGGATGACCAGAGCAAGTACAACCATGATCAGTTGGTGTAGAAGCATGAGGACAAAGGATCAGCACTAAGAAGACCAGGAACAGACCTAGGAGTGCCAGGGGGTCCATGAGCATGTGTCCATTTCCCAGAGTACCACATAGAGCAGAGAGGCAGGAACCTGGGTGTAGCAGAACCAGAGTGAAGAAGATCAGGAGGACCAGAGCAGCCAGAGCCTGGAAGACTAAGAGGGCTGGACATGGATATCCAGGAGAACCAGGAACAAAATGATGAGTCTCAAAAGGACCCAGACAAAGAGAATCAGGACCAAGAGGTCTCAGGCCATTGGTCGCTATGCCATAAGGACTGTGAGGACAAGGCTCAGGACTAGGAGGACCAGGATGATCCAAACCAAGAAGACACAGGCTAAGTAGACCAGGACATGAGAGGCCAGGTGTATCAAGGAGACTAGTAGAACCAGGAGCTGATGTACTAGGAATCAGATGAGCAGGATGAGAAGGATCAGAATGACTAGATCAAGCTGACAAGGATCAAGAGGACCAGGAAGCAACAGGAAGAACTAAGAGAAGGGGGACTGAATGGACCAGGATGGCAGAAGGACCAGAACCAAGAGAATTAGGCATACAAAGGCCCAAGCAGGGAGGACCAGAAACAAAATGATCAAGTTTAGTGAGCACAGAACTTGGAAGAGAATACAAACTGTGAGTGCCAAGCAGACCAGACTGAGAGTGAGTAAGACTAGGAGATCAGGACCTCCTGGAGAATCAGAAGGAGATGGCCAGGCATCCAGAGCCAGCAGGAGAAGAGCTAAGATGACCAGGGCAACTAGGAACAGTGTGACCACAGCCAAGGGGAAAAGGAAGAACAAGTCAGAGAGATGCAGGAATGCCAGGACCATGACAAGTAGGGGCATGATGACAGGAGCCAGGATGACCAAGCTAATCGCTGAGGTCAGGATGACCTAAAGAAGGAGGATCAAGACTAAGTGGACATATTTGTTCAGAATCAAGATGCCAAGGAACAGGAGGACCAGGGCCAAGAGTATCATGACAAGTTGAAGGAGGATCACGACAGGCAGTTAGGGCAGGAGCAGGTGATATAGGGTTGTTAAGACCAAGGACCAAATTGGGGAGAATTCGGTGGACTAGAATACCCAGAGTAAGTAGAACGAGGAACAGGGCCAGAAGGACCAGAGGGGTCACAACCAATAGGACACAGACCTGATATGCCAAGTGGAGCATTACCAGGTATACCACAAATACGGAGACCAGGGCAAGGAGAATCAAGATGACCCATACCAGGAAGACTAGGCGGCATATTTACAATGAAATGGCACGGCGCTGCAAGCAATTTTTCTGCGCCCAGCTGCATTATTTTAAAAATGCAGGAATGCGCAGTATTTACAAGAATATGCACATCCCTGTGCTGTCCCCTGTGCCGGTGTATAAATAGTAGCTGGTGTCTGCGTTTCAGGAATGACTGTGTTTATGCAGGAAGGGGTACCCTTCCTGCACAAAAACCATAATTATTGGAATTTTGCTCCTTTCTATGTGTGCTGAAAAAATGAGGCGAAATAAAAGTATTTCTCCCCGTTGCGCCAATTTAATGCCTCCCCAGGAAAGGCATTAGTTTTTGGCGCTGCCCCAGATTTATGAATCCTTGTAAATCTGGGGCAGTGTCAAAAATTCATGGGTGTTGCATGGAAACACCTCAGAGCAACACCCATGACACCCCCCTTTGACACAGAGTACTGCATGAAAGAGGGCCATATTTACAAGGCCCTGTAAAACCGCACAAAGTGGCTTTGCATGGCCTTGTAAATATGGACCAGCACACATCACCACTAGAGCGTCAAAAAAGTGACACTTCGGTGGTGCTAGGGGGCTTGTAATTATGCCCCTGGGAGTGCCAGATCTAAAAGAAGCAGGGTAACAGGGTTAGGTGAAAAAGGACCCAGCAGACCAGAAGGATCAAGGTGAGAATCAGCAGTATCAGGATCAGGAGTCCCAGGACGGGCTAATACAAGGAAAAGCTAGGAAGGCGAGGGTCAGGAACGACTAGAACCAGGAGTGCCAAGTTCACGAATATTAGGGTGACCAGAACTAGTTGGACCAGGGCCATGATAAGGTTCAGGAGGACCAAAAAAATGGGAAAAGGAGGACTTCGAACAGGACCAAGAGGAGGATTAACACCAGCAAGCACAGAAGGACATGGAGGAGAAGGAAGAAGAGCAGGAGGACACCTATGTGAGTCTAAACCACAAGTACTAGGATATCTTTTTTGTAAGCAGTTCTTATTCATTCTTCTTATGCTGTCAACCCCCAGAAACCTTTAACCCATGTATAGATCTGGTAAATATTTGCTGAAAAATCAGATTATGCACAGGGAATAAAAAGCCAGGACTGTTACACTCTGACCTCTGAGTGATAGCAGAGGCTGATGCTGGCAGAGTAGTCTGAGGGTGAATTTGGTGGCAAAGAGACTGAAATTTGGCAGAGTGATTTAAAGGTAGATGGGTGAAACAGAGTGTGGTCTGTGAAGAATGGCAAAAAAGCTTGAAAAACTCAGATTGTTAAAGTCAGTTGTTGGGACAGAAAGGTCCTCTGCATGGCAATTGATGTGCACCACAGTCCTGATTGCCCAAATGTACTGATGTCAGGATCCCTAATGCTGATGTTTGTTGTTCTAGGCAAACATGTTTCACACGTGTGCACCATGACATAGGCCTATCGCACAGATTGTGGTCTTGTTGGAATGGGAGGGGCTCCTAAATCACTAACCCTATAGGCCCTGATTATGAGTGTAGGTGCCATTTAGCGCACCTGATAAATAACAATACCACGGGGCACATAGTTTATCGGGTGCAATAAATAGCTCCTACACTCTTGTGGGGAATAACATGCAGATGTTGATGGTTAACACACCAAAATCCGCATGGTATGATAAATACCATACACATTTCCCCTGTTAAATTTCGGCAGGTTAGATCTGCTGAAATTCAACGAAGCTTGAGGTATTTAACGCATTTGATAATTATCGAATGCATTAAATACCTTTCACCTCGTAATTTCGATCAATGTAAACATGGGTTTATGTATGGGCCGAAATTAACTGACCCACTCATAATCAAGCCCATGGGGTGGAAGGCTGCTGCCTTCACTGGGAGCTAAGCAGCACAAGCGTGGTGGTGGCAACATATCATGTAGTGATCAGTAGTAGTGAACAGGTCCTTTTTATGTCCAGCCTAGAGTCAGCACACATGCGCTGCTCTGCGAGGCATGCTGTAATCCCTCAGTGGAGTTTCAACACGCCTATCACTTTTTCATTGGTTGCTTGGTCTGACGTTTCAAATTCCATTGATTTCATTGGTTAGGGTCCACTTAGGGCAAAATTCATTTTTTATTATAATCAGAAACTTTTAAAGGACTTCCAAAATTGTTATTATACCCGAGCACTTTAGGATCTTTGCATTATACAGTGAAGTTGCCGAAGTATCTAATAACACAATTCAATTTGCACTGACCCAGTTAGCTCTGTATTTTAAAGGATCGGAGAAATTGGTTTTGTATCTGCAATTCTGCACCTTTGCCTTCTTGTATGCAACTATGAATTTTGTACTGCTATGTGAAATTTGTAAATTGGGAGGTCTTTGCATGTATTTTATCTTGTTATGAAGCTCTGGATGATCTGGTATATTGGAGTTTTTGTATACTTTTATGTGGAACTCTTTGGAGCTCCAAATCATAATAAAAATTGACTGACTGACATTTGTTAACAGTGCACATCTGTCCAGCCTTGTGGCTGTTTTGTTAACACCCTGTCAACTAGGCCTGCTACATGAATCTTTTCATTAGTGGCCATATGTTTTGTTTCACTGCACTCCTTTTTTTCTTGCCAGGCTCGGATTGCGAGTGGCAAGGCCAGGGATGGCAGGTACCACCTCCGTTATATATCTCAGTGTTGGCCTGGCACACTGTCGGCTCATGTGGCACGGCTTGAGTGCTTTCAGGGTAGTGTGTGAAGCTCTGCAGAGGGGAGGGAGCGCTGCAGACAGCAAAACAAGCCTCCATAATTTGAGCTGAGAGCGTGCCACCATTTATTCTTGGCTCTGAACCGGTTTACCAGAAATGAAGGGCAGCCTCGTACTGCCCTGCAGTGGGCACATAACTCCATTGCCCTTCCATTTGTAAAGAAAATGGATTACTGCCCTAAAGCAGCTCATATGAATGCAGTTCAGTGTGCCGCACGTCACCATTGAACCCCTGTCCTGACCGTGGTTTCCCCACTTACTCTTAAAGTAATATGTAAAGTGCTAGATTGCATGATACCCTTATACTCTGTACTGCTCCATGCCATTACCCACACCACTCCTCCCGTGCTGTCGCACTTTTTGCTTCAGCAACACAGCTGTGGTTAACCTTCAGGTCTGAGTTTCAGTTTTGAATACTGAATGTACAATGCACTACATTGGAAAGCTGCACCGAAGCTCGTACTCTTTGTACCTTTGTAGGGAGCAGGTAGTACTCGCCCTACAGACTACGGATATCTCCGACAGTTTCTTTTTTTCTGTGTCTTTGATGCCTATCTGTCTTTTTAAGATTTACTGGGAATATTTATTCATCTTCCAATGACCTTCAGTTCAATTAATTATATTACCATTCCTTACGTTTGTAGGAAGGATTTTACACCATCCATCCTATTAGGGTAAAACATGGCTGTGGGACAGAAAAAAAATGACCCCCAATCCCTGTGAGATAACTCCTAACATGAGAGGGTCAATAGTTGTCTTTTTTTGTTGTAAAAACTACCTCCCACTTTCATAGTTTGTTTTTGAAAAGTTTGCCGACCAGCCATCATGTATGATGGTACCGTCCGGCAAACTTTTCCTGCATAGAGAGGAACCGTTGTAACAGCACTTCCTATCAACGTTGAGAGTTTTCCACAGGGCCAGTGAACAACACTGAATTTGATGGGCGTAGGTCTGTCCCGATGGCAGAGTCATTGTCCTACGCCATCACGACAGAGTTAACTATGTCCATCAAACTCTAAATCAGGCCCATTGTTTTTCTTCCTTTTGTCATGAGATTGCACTAAAGCCCCTCAATTGTACTGCTTTGGTGATTTCATAAGGGGCCTTATGCAATTGATTCTACTTTGATATGCTCACCCTAGATATCAGATGACACAATGTCACCAGGATATAACATTTTGTATTCTGGCCTTTGTTTTTACAAACTTTTGTTTTCAGGTGTTTTAGACAGATTTGTTTAATTGAACTGAACCAAAATGAATAATTCCAGAAGGCACTGATTTGCTTCAGAAAAAGAGTTGTTCTGGTAGTATAGAGCCTTTCGGTAATCCTATATCTGGCAGTGGTACATTACGATGACTTTGTGAGCAAGAGCCTAACTGTAGAAAAGTAAACAGCTTCACCTAGTCTTACAAAAGTTCTAATCATCTTTATCATTAGCCACTTCTGCAGGTAATTGTAAAGCATTTGTGGAGCCACATAAAGGGCCTCCTATGTCGCTGTGTCTTGGCCTATGGTGTAATGGAGTGCCATTGTATGCCATGTCTGTCAAAATAACTTGGAAACATTCAAACATTTAGGACCTTTAGACCTATGGGTTAGCGCTTGCATCTAAGACACTTTTAGTACTAAGGTCCTTATGTCGCAAAATCACAGGATTTGTGAGCACATAAGTAAGTGCTTATCATTGTGCACAAAAGCCCTATTATGCGTCGGTAAAGCAGTTCCGCTCGTAAAAGTAATTTCACAACAGGATGGGTCATGCAAGGAATTTGTTGCTAGTTTACAACTGCAATTGTGGGTGCAACCCACTGATGAGCTACCAATCCCAGAGTAGGGGTGGCAACTAATTTGCAAAGGGGAAGGTATGCCTTTAAGGAATCATGTTGGCAGCCTCCGAAGGGGACAACTGTAAAGACCACTGCATTATCGTCTGAAGTTTTCCAAAACAGAACATATTTTTTAAAAAGCAGTCTGATTCCTTTAAGGAACACGGGCTGCTTTTTTTTTTTTTTAAAGCTTTCTAATTTGGAATGCAGACGGATGGTGGTGTGCTGTCCCTTGCAGCCATCGCCATTGACATTACAGCCAATCACAGAGGACTGTAAATTGCCACTACCTAATGAATGATAATTAGGCAGTTCATTCTGCCACCTTCTGAGGTTCAGGACTTTATTGAATCTGTTGCGTATACTATGACTCTGGAGTAGCTCTACAAGGTTTGCTTTAACACAGGTGAACTTGGCTCAATGCACCAGTGCTGAACGTGAAAGACAGATTATTGTAGCCCCCACAGAATCCCACTCAATACATTGTTGAAATGGAATTGTTGCTTATGGATTACTAGCAATCCCTAAAGTTGGATCTGGGGCACTGTGGTAATGGAAACAAACCTATTTTGCTCTTTACAATCTCACACACAGACAAATGGTACTACGAAGAACAGACACTTTTAACTAAAAGCATTTATTGTAATAGGGTATACCAGTTTCTCAGCACATCTAAAATAATCACAAAGAATATAATAAAAACAGCAAGAATGCATGTTGCGAACAACGAGAATAAAATGAACATTTCTAAAAAAGTAAAAATGTCAGTTAAAACCTAACACCCTAAAACCTACCTCTATGCTAGGCGAGCATGGAAAGTAGAACTTGCAGTCTAGACTTTCTTAGGGAGAAGCAACGAACTACATACCTTGTTGACAGCAAAAGCTGTGGTTATCAATGAAGCGCAAAGGTAGTGTTCCCTGTAAACGGAAAACACACACTACAGCAGCATCCTTTCTCTTGGACTCAGCTCATTATTCATACAGGTGAGATGTAGCATCTTCTTGGTGTACTGGCAGCAGTCAAGATCGTTTCTGGCAGTATCTTGTGCAATAATTTGGGTGAAGGACGTCTCCTGGCAAGTGGTCAACTGCCAGTCCTTTTATTCTATCTCTTATCAAGCATTGGAATTTCTGACATAAGTTCAGGAATTTCTGACATAGATTATTTGCATCAAGGTGTTTGCCCTAGACATATCCTGCCGATAATATAAGGTAAACAGACATCAATTCAGAAAACACTGTTTTGACTATTCATCTGTGTTTGCTTTTATTTGACCTTGACATTGTGATAATAAGATACGTGTCCCAGACTGATGTTACATCAGGTGTGTTATCTATGTCATTGTCTGAATGATTTGACACTATCACAGTTTTTAGAAAGATAAGGTCAGACAACATCTGCGTCAACTGCAAACATGACAATGATTCTGTAGAAATAAAAATGTAGACTCAGTTTGTTTAAAATGGAGTCAGGCCTACCCAAAATGGAGTTGGGCCTTATGGACTTTACGTCAAATCAACCTAGTAGTATATAGGTAGGTGTGGAAAATACTATTCAATTTGCAAAATGTCTATGCTCAATTTGTGACCACTTTTTGAGAATGAAATAATAATACATCAGGACCCTAACTTGCATAAGAAGATGGATACCAATTGTGTTCCCTCCACGTTTGCAGTTCTACCTGGTGGTAAGTACCTGTTTAAATCTACATAAGTCATAACAAGGCAACGTTTAAGCTGGTTACAAAGCAGCACAGTGAATAGTGAATGTTTTCTCCTATTCTCATGGCTACTGGCCAAGATGTGCATAATGTCTTCTATTTCACCAACCACCAGTGTAATACAAAAGTTTATTTTCTGTTTGCAAGGCCACCGGCCCAACAGTACTTCATTTCTGCTCTTAAGCCTACAGCCGGGTAGTGACATTTCTTTGCTCTTTTCCAGGCTGCCAGCAAAATAGTCCATAATTTCTGCTATTTAACAAGCAGACAGATAAAAAAATGAAGTTTATTTGCTATTTGCATGGCTGCTGGCGATATTACTCATAATGTCTGCTGTTTTGCCAGTTGAAGGTAATGAATGAAGGTTCTTTACTGTTTGCTTGCCCTCTGGCTAGGCAGTACATGTTAGTTAGCCACAGACCAGGTAACTGGTGACAAATACTAAATAGTGATGTTACTTGTTACTCGCACAGTTGTCGGCCAAACAGTACAAAATCTCTACTATAACCAGCAGCCAGATAAATACTGAATATTTTTTTCTATTGGCATGGCTGATGGCTAGTGAGTGCAGAATCTCTACTATTTAGCCAGCTTACAAGTATATATTGAAGTTTTCTACTATTTCCATGGTGCCGGCCAAATAGTAAATAATGTCTACTAATTTCGCCAGCAGCAAAGTTAGTAGCAGAGAAAATTCACTATTTACCCGTTGGCTGGCTAAATAGCTGTTATCTAAAAAAACCTAGGCTACAAGACAGTATAAGCCACTCACACATGAAATTGGGAAACTTTAGTGGTGTGCTTGTACCAAAGTCTAAAGTGTAGGGTTTTTTCAGTTTTAGCCTCTAAAATATTTAGGCAATTTGGCTACAAATATATAAACATTTGAAACAGAACATGACTCAGCACCCACTTGATATCAAAGTTTCAAGTAATGTACAATTCAACAAACAATTTGAGATTGAATCATATATGAATTACATAATTAACAGACTGACGGAACCTTTGTCTTAAAAAGTTAATTTCTGTATTCTTAATCTTTTCATTGTTTCCAAACTTCTTCATTTATTTTGCCGTAGCCAACACATTTCGTCCCAACGGACATTTTCAGGGCTACAAAAAACACAATATATACAATTTAAAAACTAATTTGCAGAGACAAAAATGACATAACAAGACATCACACTATATCCATAAGACAACCCACATCCAAAAAATCTCCAAATACAATCATTGCTAAATGAAAATTGTTCAAAGAAGTAATAAACAAAAAGCACAGTGTATCATAATCAATTGACCATGTTCACTGTGCATTACTTTCAAGATGAATTATTTAGTTATATTTAGCATCCTAAATTGACATGAGGTCAATAACCATAAAGCTATCTCCCTTTCAATTACTGAGTGTAGTCTGAACCTGATCGTGGAGCAGTTGATCAAGTAGCAAAACAAGGGGGAACTATCCGTTTACCTACATATTGACAGTTTTTAGCTAGTTAGACGACTTTATACTGATTTGGCAAAGTGTAAATCTGCGTCCATCATGGGCTAGTCATCAAAGTCACCCAGTTAAACTGTACCTTCGTGTGGTGTATCCTTTATGAGATTTTACGGCCAAGTAAAACCTTCTTAGTCGTAAAAGGGAGAATAAACGCTTCAGAATTTGAAGTGCTATTAGATCTTCCTCAAAGAATTTTGGAATACACAGCAGTGATCCCTATATAAGTATTCCCATTTTAAAAGCCCTGTAAACGTTTGTAAAACCAGGATTTCAGACACAGAATTCATATTAGAGTGTAAGTTATAAATGCTAATAGGACCATTGTGGGAGATACACATAAAGAAAATTCCTCCAATAAATGTTTCCTCTGAAGTCAGGGTGCCACGGTGGGAGCAAATCCTGCGGCCAGGACACAAATGTAAGGTCCAGAACAATCTGTATCCTTTTTCAATGGAGTCTAAAACATTTTCAGCCCCATGTAGGAGGGGACCATGGACGGTCCTGAAACAAATACGAGAAAGACTTCCTTACAATCAAACTGTACCCATAAATTCAAATTTTATCACTTCGTACGGCCTTAATTACATGCAAAGGTCAAAGACAGATGCTCACTGTCATCAAACAGGCAGAATGCCAAAGAAAATGAGAAGTAGTCTTAAACCCCGTTTACAGGCTGACTCCAATGCCATATATATCCTGTGTATAATACTTGTGAGAAGATTCAGCAAGAGACTTGAGTAGATAAAAAGTGGCTGTGAACACCACTACCATGGATGCAATTGGAAAACATTGGTGTCAATGTCAAGGGCACCATCCTAATGTCTCTACCAACCAATATAAATATCCTGCTTGTTCTGTCATGAGCGTATGTGGTCTGAGTTAGAGAAATGTACCACTGCGTTAAGCTGCATATTCAAATGGTATCCATGCTAACCCCTGATTAACATGGTGGGATATGATTGAAGATTGAATTCCCAAATGTAAAAGTTCTAGTTCATCCCGAGCGTTGGAATGTGATCATGATGAAAACTTACACAGATCCAACTTTTGAAGGGTATTAGGTAAACTCTTCAAGCCTCCACTGGATCGTCCCTCATTTATCATTTAGTTAAAAAAAAAAAACTTTATAAGATTTACTCATGATTTCATGAATAAGAGCTGTTTTGATAGCAAAAACAGTCCATATTAACGGCCATCCCATAGGAAGAGGTGTAGTGAATCTTAGTTTCCAAAATTGTGCTAGCTAAAACCTGGCTGCTAAGAATAGATAGGTAAGTAATTTGCCCACAAGTGTTGGGAGAGGATATAAAGAATCATCTCCTGGGTCACCTAACAGTATTGCGTGTTTAAACGGGAGTCAAACTCATGTAATATCTCATGTTTAGTCACAATTTCTTTCCAGACCACCTGCACGACAGGACAAGACCGCCACATGAGGATCGTGTTGCCTCATCTCCCACAGTCTTTCCAGGAGAGATCAGAACTCCCATAAATTGCATGAAGTTGAGCAGGAGTAAAGTTCCATTGTGTTATAATTGTTATGCATTTTCTCTATGTTGGATGCATGTGGAGGACTTGGCTGCTCTTGCCCATATTTTTGCCTAAATCTCCTCGGGAACAGGGTTATCCAGGTCTCTATTTCAATTAGCAGTGTATGTTGGTGGTTTTTCCATTTGGAGATGGACAGTGTGGGTATATAACAACAAAGTCCATTTTTGCATCCTGTCATAAACAAGAGATTCAAGAGGATATTATTCCCTGATAACGTTAGCCTTGACTTGCCTAGTCCTAGACCAAGGTAATGAATGGGTTAAACTAAAATTGTCAGTAGTTCAGAGGCCAAGACATTCCACTAGCCACTATCTAGGAGAACTGCCCATATTACCCACCTTGCCTTATTGGGATTTAAGAGGAAACAGAGGATATCATTCTCACAGAGGACAATTTTATATTCCCTCAGTCCCAGTATAATCCTGTTAATATTAAGACTGTTTTATATTTTCTGAGCTAAGGTCCATCAACAGATTGAATCCCACTGGGAAAGAGAGTACACCCTTGTCTTGTACCCCTGGTTAGTGTTATTTTTGGGGAGAACTCAGTGTCAAATGCCGAATGTGATGTGAGTCTACCAAAGCTTGTCATTATGTATTTAATTATATTCGGGCCCAAATTTGTTTTAGTGAGGATTTTCAGTAAAACGTCAGTCTACTTTTGTAAAGACCTTCTACGTATTCAATGAGAGAAAAAACATTCAAGTTCTTTGTCACTCTGTGGCATCTATTATGTTACAAGCCACTTTTGTTTTATCACTTGTGTGTCTATTCTTAATAAACCTTGAATTTTCAGGAGAAACAAGAAAAGGCCACAAGTGAAGGCCTTCACATCAACATTTAGCTGATCTCAGTCTATAAGACCCACAATTAGTGGGTTTTTTGCCAAGTTTTAAGTTCAAGGATATAGTGAACTCAATCATTGAGCTTGTGGCTTTCCGAATCAATAAAAACAAATTAAATACCATTGTCTGGGAATGAACTAAGAGGTCTGCAAAGGTTTTCTAAAAAGATACAGACAAACCCTCTGGGCCAGGGGTATTATTATTATTCATATTTTTAATCAACGATTTAACTTCGTCAGCAGTTATGGGACCATCAAGGATGATAAAACCTAAATCACCCCCTCCCACCTCCGGAAAATGCTTGGTCATCCACGGCGCAGTCTTGTAGCTCACCATCAAGATCTTGAGATCTATAGAGCTTGGAATAGTAAGAGTAAAAAACATTAATGCTGTACATTGTGTCTGAATGAAGGGTATTTTTGTAATCTCTGGTGGAGGTAATTAAATTTCGAGTCTATAGTTTTCTCAATTTAAAGGCCAGCATCCTGCTGGCTTCATTACCTCTTTCATAATACTTTTGATTTGTAGGTAACCTTTTTAGCAGTCTCTTTTTTCAAAAGCTGCTCTAATTCACCTACAGCCTTTTTAAGATTCCAGTGAACCATAAGTGAGCCCTGTAGCTTATGTTTGGCCTCAAGTTGGTGAATGTGGCTTTCCAATTTAACCTTTCTTTGTTTCGCCATTCTCAGAAAATGAGCTGTGTGAAGCAGTAATTCCCCTCTCCCAACAGCTTTGCGACATCCCAAATTATGTCCCACTCCACCTCCTCATTGTCATTTTCTTTGAAAATATTTCCCAGGGTTTCATGAATGAATACTCTCAGGGTGAGGTCTCTAAAGGCTATTTCATTTATTATCCAAGGTCTATAAATCGGTCAATGTAGTGTAGGTAGATCTATTTTTAATGAGACCAAAGTGTCATCAGCTATCACCCATGAACCAATCTGGGAGTCTTTTATTTAGGCTCTCAATACATTATTGATTAAAAAACTGCAAGATGACATGAGAGGTAGATGGGTATCATGCCGGTTGTTAATATAACTCGGCAACATTTATTTTTTGACTTGATATGCCATCTCTTTAAAGATATTTGAATTCACAGGAACTAAGAGGAATATCAAGGCCTATAAATGTTTGGGGTGTTTTACAAATAAGCATACTTTGAAGCAAATATGGTACAGTTTGGCCCTGATGAAGCTAATTAGATATTGTAGCAGTCACCAAACACATGTTGGCCATTTGTATACGGAAAATTAAGATTGAATAAAATAATATACTCACCAATACAGGTTATCATTAGTTTGTTTTGAAGCAGTTGGGTATGGAAACACCCCATGTAGATCTCCAAACAACTTACTTCAGTTTAGGTCCTCTATACTCTGAATGAGTGAAAGAGGCCCTTGAATACCTCCGTCTCTGGCTGCGTACCAGCCCTGTAAGGGATTCAACAAAGCGTTAAAGTCTCCCCCCAATATAGTCCATCCACTATGAAAATTGGATATTTTCTGGAAAAGGACATTGTAAAATCTTTCTTTGTTATCATTCAGCCATAAATTGAGACGAGAGTTTGCACTGTATCTCCTATTGAGCATTTAAGACCCAACATTCTACCCACTTTATCATAAGCATAAAAGGGGGATGACTTCAAAACAATATTGTGACTCCTTTAGTTTTAATGCTGGCTGTACCATGATATTAAAGGGGTACCAACATGATCGTAGTCTAGGGGTTTCTCTTGCAAAAAGGTTGGTTTCCTGAAGAAAAAGAATATCTATTTTGTTATGATGAACCCACTTAAGCAATGCTTTACTTTTAATGGGTGAATTAAGACCTGGAAAATTGAGAGCCTGATTCACAAAAGTAACTTACACTTTAAATAATTTACACTTTGCAGTGAGTTTACTACTTTGGGGTATTCAAAAACTCAGAGTGTAAATTTACTGCAAAAGTGTGAGTTGCATATCTCCACCTCCAGAGTATAGCAACTGGCAGGTGGATAAACCTCTTCCTGCCCCTAAGCCCCTCTTAATCCTGCCTGATCCTATACCCTTTTGGAGTAAGGATGCCCCTTTCCCCACCCACTCCATCCAGTCCCACCCACACTTTCTACTAAAACTAAAATGAATGCAGAGACTCTGCTGTCGCGGCGAAGAACTCCACACATAGAAGTATGGGCAATTGCGGAGGAGTAAACTCTGCACGTAGTTTGAGAATAGCACATGGTAGTATTGCAAAATGTACTACAAAGTACAGTTTGTGACTTAGGTCCTAAGCGTGACTAACATGAGAGGATTCATTCCCAAAACATAATAGTAACACAATGAACTGTAATATGAGACATTGATGGGGAATGTTTTGGATGTATCCCTCCTTTAACCTGAGAGCAAGAATTAGTTATACTTAATCTCAGAAAGATGCACAGGTAATTTGTTAGAGGATTTTGGACTCAATGTGAAAGTATGGTCTCCTCTCAGTGGACTTTTAAGAAAGTGTAAAAAACAACAAATACAGTTTGAACTGATAATTAAACTGTTAGTCTTTAAAATGGGCTTAATTTTTTTGCTCAAGCTTCAGTATCCCCTTATGCACTTTGTGGAGTAAATCTCTTAATTATCTCTTCCAGGTGCTCTGCCATGTGATTGTTAGGCCTCCTCCATTCTTCTGTGGTCTAACCTTGCTTAGACTTGTACAGCCTTTGGGTATTAGGACTTTTGAATGATGGTAGTGAAGTAGGAGACAGCCATGACTGTGATGAAGAGCATGCTAAGCATGCAAAAATAGAGGGTCTGAGATGATGCTACCATGTGCTTGAGTTGATATTGCACTGATGAGTATATTTTCACGGCCAGAGTGATTGATTGTAGCGACATTAGTATGCTGTATGCCTTTTCCAAATAATCGTAGTCCTATTTTTAGTTAATGAAATAAATACAAACCATTACAGCTTGGTGACACAGCATTTATATGTAATATTAGTAAAATGTTAAATTTAGTTGGCAGCTTATAGATTGTTTCTGTTGCTCAGTCCATAGTGATTCTTCCTGTGTATTATGTTATTGAATTGTTAATTGCTTGTTTCCCATGAGCTCTTTCTTTTAGTGTCCCTGTTTTTCATCGTCTAGGACACAATATTCCCTACTTTCTTAACTAGTTGGATTTCTCCTACTTTCGTATACCACCCTTTCTGATTCCATGTATATGTTCATGCTTTCTTGCCATCATTCTTTGTAAGAAACTTGTCGATTAACCCACACCATGGCTATACTCCAGCTCGCCACCACTACTCCAAATGTGGTAATGATGGGTTGTTCCTCAGCAGGTATTCTTAGTATTGAAAAATGGGAGGATTATGAGATTTCACATTTGAACATTGCAGACAATTCTCATTTAATTCTCTCTGAGTATTTCGGATCTTTCTACAACTTAAACCAGAACAAGGTGAAACAGGCAAACCAGAGACCAGGAGGACCATCAGGACTCAGATGGGGCAGGAGGACCGAGGGACTAGGAAGGCTAGGGAAACCAAGGCCAGTTGGACCAGCACTAAAAGACATGATACATGAGGACCAGACAAAGAAATACCAGAACTAAGACCAGTACTACATGGTCCAGGAGAACCAGAAGCAGGGGGATTAGAAACAGGCAAACCAGGGGAATAGATAAACCAGGAGAGCAGGACCAGGAGGACTGTTGGACGAAAATTTGGATGAGGCTGATGAAAACGTCCAGGACCAGGATCCTGTGAAACAGGAGACCCAGGATACAAAGGACTGGGTGCAGGTGTGCATGGGAATGACAAACAGACAGAGCAGGACGTACAGGGCAAGGAGGTTTAAAGGCTAGCATGAAATGCATGTCAAGGAACATCAGAACTAGGAAAGGCTAGCATGCTAGGGGATCAGGACTAGTTATTGCAGAACCATAAGGGCAAGGAGGAGGACTAGGGCCTGGGAGGATCTAGACTAGATTGAAAAGTACTACGAAGGTCAGGACCAGGAGGGCAATAGTCAGTAGTTCCAGGATAAGCAGGACAAGTACTTGGAAGACTGAGGGTACCAGTACCAAGCGCACCCAGAAGACCAGAGCAGGAAGGACTAAAAAGATCATGGCTAGGAGGACCGGAAACAGGAATAATAGGGCCATGAAGATCAGGACCTATTGTACTGGGGTTCAGATTACCAATTGGAGCAGAACAAGGGAACCGAACAGTGGTGACCAGGATGACCAAGACAAAAATGACAAGGCTCAGAAGGACCCAAACACGTAGCACCTGGACCACGAGGGCTGCAATCAATGGCTCCAGTATCAATAGGACTGGGAGATCCGAGAGGACCAGGACAACCCAAACCAGGAGGACAAAGACCAAGCGGGCCAGACACAAGAGGACAGATGGACCAGGGCCCTTGGTAAATGGTCTAGGTCTGGAGGTTCAGTGTGAAAGGAACCAGGATAATGTGACCAGGGCCAAGAGGACCAGAAAGGAACAGAGCCAGATTGACCAAGATTGAGAGAACCAAAAATGGCCAGGATAGCCACAAGGCAAGGTTTATTACAGCAAGCACAATAGTTGAAGAAAGACTAGGAAGACCTGCACAAAGGAGACCTAGGCTAGGATGGTTGCTGAACCAGGTCTGTGAGAAATAGGCCAGGAGAAACCAAACTATAAGGACCAGGGCCAAGAGGATCAGGGCCAATGGGCACATAATCTTGCGATGGACAAGGACTATTAAACACAAGAATAGCACGGCTATGGCCAGGAGTGCCAGGGAGGTGAGACCAGGGACACAGGCAACAAGATCCAGAAGGAAACGTTCTAAGCGGACCAGGAAAAAAAAGACTAGTGGGACCAGCTTGATCAAGGCAAGGAAGATTAGGACCTTGTGCCCCAGATCAAGAGGACAACAGTGAGGAGGAAAAGGAGGATTAGGACTAGAGACAACAGGACTGGGATGACAAAATCCTGGAGGTCCAGGCCCCAGGGCAAGGAACAAGAAGGCATGGAAGATGACGAACAGGATGTCCAGGCCCAGGCTGACCAGAGCAAGTACAACCATGATCAGTTGGTGTAGAAGCATGAGGACAAAGGATCAGCACTAAGAAGACCAGGAACAGACCTAGGAGTGCCAGGGGGTCCATGAGCATGTGCCCAGGCCCCAGAGTACCACGTACAGCAGAGAGGCAGGAACCTGGGTATAGCAGAACCAGAGTGAAGAAGATCAGGAGGACCAGAGCCTGGAAGACTAAGAGGGCTGGACATGAATATCCAGGAGAACCAGGAACAAAATGATGAGTCTCAAAAGGACCCAGACACAGAGAATCAGGACCAAGAGGTCTCAGGCCATTGGTCGCTATGCCATAAGGACTGTGAGGACAAGGCTCAGGAGGACCAGGATGATCCAAACCAGGAAGACACAGGCTAAGTAGACGAGGACACGAGAGGACAGGTGGATCGAGGAGACTAGTAGAACCAGGAGCTGATGTACTAGGAATCAGATGAGCAGGATGAGAAGGATCAGAATGACTAGATCAAGCTGACATGGATCAAGAGGACCAGGAAGCAACAGGAAGAACTAAGAGAAGGGGGACTGGATGGACCAGGATGGCAGAAGGACCAGAACCAAGAGAATTAGACATACAAAGACCCAAGCAGGGAGGACCAGAAACAAAATGATCAAGTTTAGTGGGCACAGAACCTGGAAGAGAACACAAACTGTAAGTGCCAAGCAGACCAGACTGAGAGTAAGTAAGACTAGGAGAACAAGACCTCCTAGAGAATCAAAAGGAGATGTCCAGGCATACAGAGCCAGCAGGAGAAGAGCTAATATGACCAGGGAAACTAGGAACAGTGTGACCACAGCCAAGGGGAAAAGGAAGATCAAGTCAGAGAGATGCAGGAATGCCAGGACCATGACAAGTAGGGGCATGATGACAGGAGCCAGGATGACCAAGCTAATCGCTAAGGACAGGATGACCTAAAGAAGGAGGATCAAGACTAAGTGGACATATTTGTTCAGAATCAAGATGCCAAGGAACAGGAGGACCAGGGCCAAGAGTATCATGACAAGTTGAAGGAGGATCACGACAGCCAGTTAGGGCAGGAGCAGGTGATACAGGGTTGTTAAGACCAAGGACCAAATTGGGGAGAATTAGGTGGACTAGAATGACCAGAGTAAGCAGAACGAGGAACAGGGCCAGAAGGACCAGAGGGGTCATAACCAATTGGACAAGGACCTGACATGCCAAGTGGAGCATTACCAGGTATACCACAAAGACGGAGACCAGGGCAAGGAGAATCAAGAAGACCCATATCAGGAAGTCTTGGCGGCATATTTACAATGAAATGGCACGGCGCTGCAAGCAATTTTTCTGCACCCAGCTGCATCATTTTAAAAACGCAGGAATGCTCAGTATTTACAAGAATACGGCACACCCCTGTGTTGTCCTCTGTGCTGGTGTATAAATAGCAGCTGTGCATCAATGCAGGCACCCTTGCTCCATGGAGCAAGGGTGTCTGCATTACAGGGCTGACTGTGTTTATGCAGGAAGGGGTACCTTCCTGCACAAAAACCATAATTATTGGAATTTTGCTCCTTTCTATGTGTGCTGAAAAAATGAGGCGAAATAAAAGTATTTTTCCCGTTGCGCCAATTTAATGCCTTCGCAGGAAAGGCATTTGTTTTTGGCGCTGCCCCAGATTTATGAATCCTTGTAAATCTGAGGCAGTGTCAAAAATCCATGGGTGTTGCATGGAAACACCTCAGAGCAACACCCATGACACCCCCCTTTGACACAGAGTACTGCATGAAAGAGGGCCATATTTACAAGGCCCTGTAAAACCGCACAAAGTGGCTTTGCATGGCCTTGTAAATATGGACCAGCACACAGCACCACTAGAGCGTCAAAAAAGTGACACTCCGGTAGGGCTAGGGGCTTGTTATTATGCCCCTGGGAGTGCCAGATCTAAAAGAAGCAGGGTAACAGGGTTAGGTGAAAAAGGACCCAACAAACCAGAAGGATCAAGGTGAGAATCAGCAGTATCAGGATCAGGAGTCCCAGGATGGGCTAATACAAGGAAGAGCTAGGAAGGCGAGGGTCAGGAACGACTAGAAACAGGAGTGCCAAGTTCAAGAATATTAAGGTGACCAGAACTAGTTGGACCAAGGCCAGGATGAGGATCAGGAGGACCAAAAAAATGGGAAAAGGAGGACCAAGAGGAGGATCAACACCAGCAAGCACAGAAGGACATGGAGGAGAAGGAAGAAGAGCGGGAGCAGGAGGACACCTATGTGAGTCTAAACCACAAGTACTAGGATATATTTTTTGTAAGCAGTTCTTATTCATTCTTCTTATGCTGTCAACCCCCAGAAACCTTTAACCCATGTATAGATCTGGTAAATATTTGCTGAAAAATCAGATTATGCACAGGGAATAAAAAGCCAGGACTGTTACACTCTGACCTCTGAGTGATAGCAGAGGCTGATGCTGGCAGAGTAGTCTGAGGGTAAATTTGGTGGCAAAGAGACTGAAATTTGGCAGAGTGATTTAAAGGTAGATGGGTGAAACAGAGTGTGGTCTGTGAAGAATGGCAAAAAAAGCTTGAAAAACTCAGATGGTTAAAGTCAGTTGTTGGGACAGAAAGGTCCTCTGCATGGCAATTGATGTGCACCACAGTCCTGAGTGCCCAAATGTACTGATGTCAGGATCCTTAATGCTGATGTGCACCATGACATAGGCCTATCGCAAGGATTGTGGTCTTGTTGGAGTGGGAGGGGCTCCTAAATCACTAACCTTATAGGCCCTGATTATGAGTGTAGGTGCCATTTAGCGCACCTGATAAATAACAATACCACGGGACACATTGTTTATCGGGTGCGATAAATAGCTCCTAAACTCTTGTGGGGAATAACATGCAGATTATGATGGTTAACACACCAAAATCCGCATGGTATGGTAAATACCATACACATTTCCCCTGTTAAATTTCGGCAGGTTAGATCCGCTGAAATTCAACGAAGTTTGAGGTATTTAACGCATTCGATAATTATCGAATGCATTAAATACCTTTCACCTCGTAATTCCTATCAATGTAAACTTGGGTTTATGCACGGGCAGGAGTTAACTGACCCACTCATAATCAAGCCCATAGGGGTGGAAGGCTACTGCCTTCACTGTGAGTTAAGCAGCACAAGCCTGGTGGTGGAAACATATCATGTAGTGATCAGTAGTAGTGAACAGGTCCTTTTTATGTCCAGCCTAGAGTCAGCACACATGCGCTGCTCTGCGAGGCATGCTGTAATCCGTCAGTGGAGTTTCAACACGCCTATCACTTTTTCATTGGTTGCTTGGACTGACGTTTCAAATTCCATTGATTTCATTGGTTAGGGTCCACTTAGGGCAAAATTCATTTTTCATTATAACCAGAAACTTTTAAAGGACTTCTGAAATTATTATACTCGAGCACTAGCACTTTTGACATTTTATATGCTGCTATGAATTGTGTACTGTATTGTGTATCTGTTAGGTCATTACATGCATTTTGCAATATAGTCCCCGTAGGGTAAAATTCATTTTATATTATAAATAGAACTTTAGGATCTTTGCATTATACAGGTGAAGTTGCCGAAGTATCTAATGACACAATTCGATTTGCACTGACCCAGTTAGCTCTGTATTTTAAAGGATCAGAGAACTTGGTTTTGTATCTGCAATTCTACACCTTTGCCTTCTTGTATGCAACTATGAATTTTGTACTGCTCTGTGAAATTTGTCATTTGTGAGGTCTTTGCATGTATTTTATCTTGTTATGAAGCTCTGGATGATCTGGTATATTGAAGTTTTTTTGTATACTTTTATGCGGAACTCTTTGGAGCTCCAAATCATAATAAAAATTGACTGACTGACATTTGTTAACAGTGCGCATTTGTCCAGCCTTGTGGCTGTTTTGTTAACACCCTGGCGACTAGGCCTGCTACATGGATCTTTTCATTAGTGGCCATATGTTTTGTTTCACTGCACTCCTTTTTTTCTTGCCAGGCTCGGATTGCGAGTGGCAAGGCCAGGGATGGCAGGTACCACCTCCTTTATGCATCTCAGTGTTGGCCTGCCACACTGTCGGCTCGTGGCACAGTTTGAGTGCTTTCAGGGTAGTGTGTGAAGCTCTGCAGAGGGGAGGGAGCGCTGCAGACAGCAAAACAAGGCTCCATAATTTGAGCCAAGAGCGTGCCACCATTTATTCTTGGCTCTGAACCTGTTTACCAGAAATGTAGGGCAGCCTCGTACTGCCCTGCAGTGGGCACAGAACTCAATTGCCCTTCTGTTTGTAAAGAAAATGGAGTACTGCCCTAAAGCAGCTCATATGAATGCAGTTCAGTGGGCCGCACATCACCATTGAACCCCTGTCCTGACCGTGGTTTCCCCACTTACTCTTGAAGTAATATGTAAAGAGCTGCATTTCATGATAGCCTTATACCTTGTACTGCCCAGTGCCATTACCCACACCACCTCTCCCATGCTGTCGCACTTTTTGCCTCAGCAACACAGCTGTGGTTAACCTTCAGGTCTGAGTTTCGGTTTTGAATACTGAATGTATTCTTTTTATGTGCATTTTACTGAGCGCACAATGCACTACATTGGAAAGCTGCACCGAAGCTCGTACTCTTTGTACGGTTGTAGGGAGCAGGTAGTACTCGCCCTACAGACTACGGATATCTCTGACAGTTTCTTTTTTTCTGTGTCTTTGATGCCTATCTGTCTTTTTAAGATTTACTGGGAATATTTATTCATATTCCAATGACCTTCAGTTCAATTAATTATATTCCCATTCCTTACGTTCGTAGGAAGGACTTTAAACCATCCATCCTATTAGGGTCAAACATGGCTGTGCGAGACAGAAAAATAAAATGACCGCCCAATCCCTGTGAGATAACTCCTAACATGAGAGGGCCAATAGTTGTCTTTTTTTGTTGTAAAAGCTACCTCCCACTTTCAGAGTTTGCTTTTGAAAAGTTTGCTGACCAGCCGTCATGTATGATGGTACCGCCCATCAAAACTTTCCTGCATAGACAGGAACCGTTGTGACAGCACTTCCTATCAACGTTGAGAGTTTTCCACAGGGCCAGTGAACAACACTGAATTTGATGGGCGTGGGTCTGTCTGGATGGCAGAGTCATTGTCCTACACCATCCCGACAGAGTTAACTATGTCCATCAAACTCTAAATCAGGCCCATTGTTTTTCTTCCTTCTGTCATGAGATTGCACTAAAGCCCCTCAATTGTACTGCTTTGGTGATTTCATAAGGGGCCTTATGCAATTGTTTCTACTTTGATACGCTCACCCTAGATATCAGATGACACCATGTCACCAGGATATAACATTTTGTATTCTGGCCTTTGTTTTTACAAACTATTGTTTTCAGGTGTTTTAGACAGATTTGTTTAATTGAACTGAACCAAAATGAATGATTCCAGAAGGCACTGATTTGCTTCAGAGAAAGAGGTGTTCTGGTAGCATAGAGCCTTTCGGTAATCCTATATCTGGCAGTGGTACATTACGATGACTTTGTGAGTAAGAGCAAGTGCCTAACTAGAAAAGTAAACAGCTTCACCTAGTCTTACAAAAGTTCTAATCATCTTTATCATTAGCTACTTCTGCAGGTAAATTTAACGCATTTGTGGAGCCACATAAAGGGCCTCCTATGTCGTTGTGTCTTGGCCTATGGTGTAATGGAGTGCCACTTTATGCCATGTCTGTCAAAATACCTTGGAAACATTCAAACATTTAGGACCTTTAGACCTATGGGTTAGCGCTTGCATCTAAGACACTTTTACTACTAAGGGCCTTATGTCGCAAAATCACAGGATTTGTGAGCACATAAATGCTTATCATTGTGCACAAAAGCCCTATTATGTGTCGGAAAATAATTTTCACTCGTAAAAGTAATTTTACAACAGGATAGGTCATGAAAGGGGTTCCCCCTCCCATTTTTAGTTCAGAAAGGAATTTGTTGCTAGTTTACAACTGCAATTGTGGGTACAACCCACTGATGAGCTACCAATCCCAGAGTTGGGGTGGCAACTAATTTGCAAAGGGGAAGGTATGCCTTTAAGGAATCATGTTGGCAGCCTCCAAAGGGGACCACTGAAAAGACCACTGCATTATCGTCTGAAGGTTTCCAAAACAGAACATATTTTTAAAAAGCAGTCTGATTCCTTTAAGGAACATGGGCTGTTTTTTTTATAAAGCTTTCTATTTTGGAATGCAGACGGATGGCAGTGTGCCGTCCCTTGCAGGCCATCACCATTGTCATTACAGCCAATCACAGAGGACTGCAAATTGCCACTACCTAATGAATGATAATTAGGCAGTTCATTCTGCCACCTTCTGAGGTTCAGAACTTAGTGAATCTGTTGCGTATACTATGAATCTGGAGTAGCTCTACACTGTTTGCTTTAACACAGGTGAACTTGGTTCAATGCACCAGTGCTGAATGTGAAAGACAGGTTATTGTAGCCCCACAGAATCCCACTCAATACATTGTTGAAATGGAATTGTTGCTTCTGGATTACTAGCAATCCCTAAAGTTGGATCTGGGGCACTGTGGTAATGGAAAGAAACCTATTTTGCTCTTCACAATCTCACACACACACAAATGGTACTACGAAGAACAGACACTTTTAACTAAAAGCATTTATTGCAATAGGGTATACCTGTTCTCAGCAAATCTAAAATAACCACAAAGAATATCATAAAAACAGCAAAACTGCATGTTGTGAACAACGAGAATAAAATCAACATTTCTAAAAAGTAAATATGTCAGTTAAAACCTAACACCCTAAAACCTACCTCTATGCACTATGCTAGGCGAGCATGGAAAGTTGAACTTGCAGTCTAGACTAACATAGGGAGAAGCAACGAACTACATACCTTGTTGACAGCAAAAGCTGTGGTTATCAGTAAAGCGCAAAGGTAGTGTTCCGTGTTAACGGAAAACACAGCAGCATCCTTTCTCCTGGACTCAAATTCCTTTATTCGATCTTACACATAAGATCATAAAAGTACATTCAGTCACATTTTATAAAAAGACAAATATAGATTAGCATAAATCCCGGTAATTAAAAAAAAAAAATACTCCCAATTAATTTCTCATAAAATCCATTTCATCTATATATATTAATTGGATACAATGAAATGTATAAAAGACAGTCCCGGTTCTTATTAACAGTCAACCTGCTTCCTCTTTTTCAAACATGCCCATAAAAATGATGCTAGCGAAAAACATACGAAAGAATTCTGCAGAGATTTGAGGAAAAACAATGCTACACGACAAAATGTTAAATTGTAACGCTTACAAAGCGGTACAATAAAATTATGTCTTTCCTGACGGTAAAAACCACAAAAAAATAAAACGTGCAGATCATTTTGTGGAGATTGATTATCACACGGGCACAGGGAAAGTTCAGAGTGTTTGTATTTCTTCCCTGGATAACCTACCATCAGTGGAATCAAATTTAGACGAAATCTTAATAAAATAAATTTGTGGTGTGGGGGTGTGACATCAGCCAAATAGACGTAACTTCCCTCATCTAACGCTGGAGTTAGTTCGTACAGGCGAGCTGTCTGAGTTTGGAAATTTTTTCCCTTCTTAAATATTGGGCCTTCAAGGTGAATATCTCAGCCAGTTTCCGCTTTGTTAGGGACTTGCAGTTAGATGGATCTTTAAAAAGGTGACTTAAACCAATTGCTGTTAATTCTGACTCCACATACTTTAGCCCCCTAATCCTGCTGTAGTTGTCTGATTTTAGAATAGTTGTTATTAAATTTTGTGTAAGTGGGACTGTGTCCCTACGCCAGATAGAGAGCCACAGAAGGAGTGGTGCCATTTTAATCGAGTCCATACTGTATGGTAGAGCCAGTTCCATATGAAGCACAAAATTCGAGTATGACTGGGGAAGAGAGGTAAAAGACTTAAAAAATATGTTCTCGATGGATTGCAGAGAATCACTAGGAGCCATCCCCCGTACTCCTGCCCCATACACAGCTGCCGCCTTAGTTTTTGCGTGATACATTTTTTTCATTGGAATTAGAGGTTTGGCTCCCAACCTTTTGGAGAATGTTTTCAGCGCCATTAAGCTTCTCTGCATACCCATTGCTCTTCCCTCTAACAGTTTGGACCATGATTTATTTTTATCGAAAAGAACTCCTAAATAGGGAAACAAGTCCACCACATCAATTTTGCCAGAATACATAAAGTAAGACGGTGGTCTATCACGTTTCCCTGCCCCTGCAATGATTATAAAAGATTTAGTCTGATTCACCTTTAAATCCAGTGAATTCATAAAAGCTGCATAGGCGGATATAAGACGCTGGAGCCCCGTCCCAGTTCGGGCCATCAAAACGGCGTCGGCGGCGCACGCCAGAACCGGTAACCGCTGATGATTAGAGAGCACAGGGACATCCAAGGCTGCGCCCTCAAGATGTTTTCCCACACCGTTAGTATAGATGGAGAATAGAAACGGTGCCAGGACGCAGCCTTGCCTTACCCCTCTTAAGATCTTGAATGGTCGGGTACACTCCCCGTTCTTCCCAAAACGGACTGACGAGGAGGCATCAGAATATAGCTGTCTAATGAAATCAACCAATGCCTGATCTATTCCCATCTCCTCCATTATTTGCCAGAGTCTAGGGTGGGACACGCAGTCAACGGCTGCGGATAAGTCCATAAAGGCAAGATAGATCTTCTCACCCGGGCCTCTGACATATCTGTCCATGATCAATGAGAGGTTCAGGCATTGGTCTATCGTGCCCTTTCCTTCTTGAAAACCATATTGGGACTCCATTAAAATGTTTTTGCTCCTCACCCATGCCTCCAATCTTGTCAAAAGTAGGTGGCCCATGAGTTTGGCCGTCGTATCGATCAGCGTGATTGGTCGGTAATTTTTAGGGTTACCTTTGTCTCCCTTTTTGTGGATTGGGACAATTATGCTGGTTTTCCAGGACACGGGGGGGCCAACTAAAGCAATTTTATTAAAAACATTGGTTAATAGGGGCACCCATATATCCATGTTCTCAAAGAAAAAGTCCATTGGGACACCGTCAGGGCCCGGGGCTTTCCCGATGCTGCAAGCCTCTATCCCATTCCTGACTTCATTAGTAGAAAAGGAGAGATGGTTCCCAGAAGTAGTACAGACAGGAGGTGTCGAATAATCAATTGGGGAAAAAATACTTTCAAAATGAGCCACCCACTCCTCCTCCCCTACGTTGACATCAAGCGCTGGATCTTTAGGAGTTTTAAAAAGGGGGCCATTTATTATTCCCCAAAACTCCTTGGAATTGCCTGAAGACGAGGCCTGCTCTAATTTGGCCCAGGTTTCTTCCCTTGGCGCCTTCTCCCTGTTTTTCCTAGCCATTTTATATTCCCTACAGAGCCTGGGAATTTCTGAGGTATTTCTTGGTTTACTACCTAAAGCTTTGGTGAGAGCTTTCCTTTTTTTTTAACAAATGGAGTCAAACCAGCCCTTATCCTTTTTTAATTTATCGGTATTTTTACTAGTGAGTGTCTTCCTTATGCATTCTAAAAATGCTACAAAGGAAGACATCACGAATTGAGGGTGATTATCAAGATCTAAACAGTTACTAATATTATCAAGGGCATTCCTGATTATTTTGGGTATCACCTTTGTTTTGTCAATTTTAGGCCACTTTAGTTGATATCCATTTCGCCTGGCTAATATTGGCTGACCAATATTCTAGGAGGTTGTCTCCTGGACTCAGCTCAGTATTCATACAGGTGAGATATAGCATCTTCTTGGTGTACTGGCAGCAGTCAAGATCGTTTCTGGCAGTATCTTGTGCAATAATTTGGGTGAAGGACGTCTCCTGACAAGTGGTCAACTGCCAGTCGTTTTATTCTATCTCTTATCAAGGATTGGAAATTCTGGCATAAGTTCAGGAATTTCTGACATAAGTTCAGGAATTTCCTACATAGATTATTTGCATCAAGATGTTTGCCCTAGACATATCCTGCCGATAATATAAGGTAAACAGACATCAATTCAGACTACACTGTTTTGACTATTCATCTGTGTTTGCTTTTATTTGACCTTGACATTGTCATAATAAGATACGTGTCCCAGACTGATGTTGCATCAGGTGTGTTATCTATGTCATTGTCTGAATGATTTGACACTTTCACAGTTTTTAGAAAGATAAGGTCAGAGAACATCTGCGTCAACTGCAGACATGACAATGATTCTGTAGAAATAAAAATGTAGGCTCAGTTTGTTTAAAATGGTGTAGGGTCTACCCAAATTGGAGTTGGGCCTTATGGACTTTATGTCAAATCAACCTAGTAGTACATAGTTAGGTGTGGAAAATACTATTCAATTTGCAAAATGTCTATGCTCAATTTGTGACCACTTTTTGAGAATGAAATAATAATACATCAGGACCCTAACTTGCATTAGAAGATGGATATCAATTGTGTTCCCTCCACGTCTGCAGTTCTAGCTGGTGGTAAGTACCTGTTTAAATCTACATAAGTCATAACAAGGCAACGTTTAACCTGCTTAGAAAGCAGCACAGTGAATAGTACATTTTTTCTGCTATTCTCATGGCTACTGGCCAAGATGTGCATAATGTCTTCTATTTCACCAACCACCAGTGTAATACAAAAGTTTATTTTCTGTTTGCAAGGCCACCGGCCCAACAGTACTTCATTTCTGCTCTTAAGCCTACAGCCGGGTAGTGACATTTCTTTGCTCTTTTCCAGGTTACTAGCAAAATAGTCCAACATTTCTGCTATTTACCAAGCAGCCAGATAAATAATGAAGTTTATTTGCTATTTGCATGGCTGCTGGCAAAATTACTCATAATGTCTGCTGTTTTGCCAGCTGAAGGTAATGAATGAAGGTTTTTTCCTGTTTGCTTGACCTCTGGCCAGGCAGTACATGTTAGTTAGCTACAGGCCAGGGAACTAGTGCCAAATACTAAATAGTGATGTTACTTGTTACTTGCACAGTTGTCGGCCAAACAGTACAAAATCTCTACTATAACCAGCAGCCAGATAAATACTGAAGATTTTCTTCTATTGGCATGGCCGATGGCTAGTGAGTGCAGAATCTCTACTATTTAGCCAGCTTACAAGTATATAGTGAAGTTTATCTACTATTTCCAAGGTGCTGGCCAAATAGTAAATAATGTCTACAAATTTCGCCAGCAGCAAAGTTAATAGCAGAGAAAATTCACCATTTACCCGTTGGCTGGCTAAATAGCTGTAATCTAAAAAAACCTAGGCTACAAGACAGTATGAGCCACTCCCACAAGAAATTGGGAAACTTTAGTGGTGTGCTTGTACCAAAGTCTAAAGTGTGTTTTTTTTTCAGTTTTAGACTCTAAAATAATTAGGCAATTTGGCTACAAATATATAAAAATTTGAAACAGAACGTGACTTAGCACCCACTTGATATCAAAGTTTCAAGTAATGTGCAAGTCAACAAACATTTTGAGATTAAATCGTATATGAATTACATAATTCACAGACTGACGGAACCTTTTTCTTAAAAAGTTAATTTCTGTATTCTTAATCTTTTCATTTTTTCCAAACTTCTTCATTTATTTTGCCGTAGCCAACACGTTTCGTCCCAACTGACATTTTCAGGGCTACAAAATACACAGTATATACAATTTTAAAACTAATTTGCAGACAAATAAATTGACATAACAAGACATCACACGATATCCATAAGACAACCCACATCCAAAAAATCTCCAAATGCAATCATTGCTAAATGAAAATTGTTCAAAGAAGTAGTAAACAAAAAGCACATTGTATCATAATCCATTGGCCATGTTCACTGTGCATTACTTTCATGATGAAATATTTAGTTATATTTAGCATCCTAAATTGACATGAGGTCAATAACCATAAAGCTATCTCCCTTTCAATTACTGAGTGTAGTCTGAACCTGATCGTGGAGCAGCTGATCAAGTAGCAAAACAAGGGGGAACTATCCGTTTACCTACATATTGACAATTTTGAGCTAGTTAGACAAGTTTATACTGATTTGGCATAGTGTAAATCTGCGTCTGTCTTGGGCTAGTCATCAAAGTCACCCAGTTAAACTGTACCTTCGTGTGGTGTATCCTTTATGAGATTTTACGGCCAAGTAAAACGTTCTTAGTCGTAAAAGGGAGAATAAACGCTTCAGAATTTGAAGTGCTATTAGATCTTCCTCAAAGAATTTCGGAATACACAGCAGTGATCCCTATATAAGTATTCCCATTTTAAAGGCCCTGTAAACGTATGTAAAACCAGGATTTCAGACACAGAATTCATATTAGAGTGTAAGTTATGAATGCTAATAGGACCATTGTGGGAGATACACAAAGAAAATTCCTCCAATAAATGTTTCCTCTGAAGTCAGGGTGCCACGGTGGGAGCAAATACTGCGGCCAGGATACAAATGTAAGGTCCAGAACAATCTGTATCCTTTTTCAATGGAGTCTAAAACATTTTCAGTCCCAAGTAGGAGGGGACCATGGACGGTCCTGAAACAAATACGAGAAAGACTTCCTTACAATCAAACTGTACCCATAAATTCAAATTCGATCACTTCGTCCATCCTTAATTACATGCAAAGGTCAAAGATAGATACTCACTGTCATCAAACAGGCAGAATGCCAAAGAGAAGGAGAAGTAGTCTTAAACCCTGTTTACAGGCTGACTCCAATGCCATATATATCCTGTGTATAATACTTGTGAGAAGAATCAGCAAGAGACTTGAGTAGATAAAAAGTGGCTGTGAACACCACTACCATGGACACAATTGGAAAACATTGGTGTCAAGGGCACCATCCTAATGTCTCTACCAACCAATGGAAATATCCTGCTTGTTCTGTCATGAGCGTATGTAGTCTGAGTTAGAGAAATGCACCACCGCCTTAAGCTGCATAATCAAATAGCATCCATGCTAACCCCTGATTAACATGGTGGGATATGATTGAAGATTGAATTCCCAAATGTAAAAGTTCAAGTCCATCCCGAGCGTTGGAATGTGATCATGATGAGAACTTACCCAGGCCCAACTTTTGAAGGGTATCAGGCATACTCTTCAAGCTTCCCCTGGATCGTCCCTCATTTATCATTTAGTTAAAAAACAACAAAACGTTATCAGATTTATTCATGATTTCATGAATAAGAGCTGTTTTGTTAGCAAAAACAGTCCATATTAATGGCCATCCTATAGGATGAGGTGTAGTGAATCTTAGTTTCCAAAATTATGCTAGCTAAAACCTGGCTGCTAAGAATAGATAGGTAAGTAATTTGCCCACAAGTGTTGGGAGAGGATATAAAGAATCATCTTCTGGGTCACTTAACAGTATTTTGCGTGTTTAAACAGGAGTCAAACTCCTGTAATATCTTATGTATTAGTCACAATTTCTTTCCAGACCACCTGCACGACAGGACAAGACCGCCACATGAGGATCATGTTGCCTCATACCTCACAGTCTTTCCAGGAGAGATCAGAACTCCCATAAATTGCATGAAGTTGAGCAGGAGTAAAGTTCCATTATGTTATAATTGTTATGCATTTTCTCTATGTTGTACGCATGTAGAGGACTTGGCTGCTCTTGCCCATATGTTTGCCCAAATCTCCTCGGGAACAGGGTTATCCAGGTCTCTATTCCAATTAGCAGTGTATGTTGGTGGTTTTTCCATTTGGAGATGGACAGTGTGGGTATATAACAACAAAGTCCATTTTTGTATCCTGTCATAAACAAGAGATTCAAGAGGATATTATTCCCTGATAACTTTAGCCTTGACTTGCCTAGTCCTAGACCAAGGTAATGAATGGGTTAAACTAAAATTGTCAGTAGTTCAGAGGCCAAGACATTCCACTAGCCACTATCTAGGAGAGCTGCGTCCTCATATTAGTCACCTTGCCTTATTGGGATTTATGAGGAAACAGAGGATATCATTCTCAAAGAGGACAATTTTATATTCCCTCAGTCTCAGTTTAATCCTGTTAATATTAAGACTGTTTTATATTTTCTGAGCTAAGTTCCATCAACAGATTGAATCCCACTGGGAAAAAGAGGACAACCTTGTCTTGTACCCCTGGTTAGTGTTATTTTTGGGGAGAACTCAATGTCAAATGCCGAATGTGATGTGAGTCTACCAAAGCTTGTCATTATGTATTTAATTATATTCTGGCCCAAATTTGTTTTAGTGAGGATTTTCAGTAAAAACTTCAGTCTACTTTTGTAAAGGCCTTCTACGTATTCAATGAGCGAAAAAACATTCAAGTTCTTTGTCACTCTGTGGCATCTATTATATTACAAGCCAGTTTTGTTTTATCACTTGTGTGTCTATTTTTAATCAGCCTTGATTTTTCAGGAGAAGCAAGAAAAGGCCACACATCTCGGATATGTGAAATACCCAAGTGAAGGCCTTCACATCAACATTTAGCTGATCTCAGTCTATAAGACCCACAATTAATGGGTTCTTTGCCTAGTTTTAAGTTCAAGAATATAGTGAACTCAATCATTGAGCTTGTGGCTTTCCGAATCAATTAAAACAAATTATATACCATTGTCTGGGGTTGTACTAAGAGGTCTGCAAAGGCTTTCTAAAAAGAAATAGACAAACCCTCTGGGCCAGGGGTATTATTATTATTCATATTTTTAATCAACAATTTAACTTCATCAGCAGTTATGGGACCATCAAGGATGATAAAACCTAAATCACCCCCTCCCACCTCCGGAAAATGCTAGCTCATCCACAGCGCAGTCTTGTAGCTCACCATCAAGATCTTGAGATCTATAGAGTTTGGAATAGTAAGAGTAAAAAACATTAATGCTGTACATTGTGTCTGAATGAAGGGTATTTTCGTCATCTCTGATGGAGGTAATTAAATTTCGAGCCTATAGTTTTCTCAATTTAAAGGCCATCATCCTGCTGGCTTTATTACCTCTTTCATAATATTTTTGATTTGTAGGTAACATTTTTAGCAGTTTCTTTTTTCAAGAGCTGCTCTAATTCACCTACAGCCTTTTTGAGATTCCAGTGATCCATAAGTGAGCCCTGTTGCTTATGTTTGGCTACAAGTTGGTGAATGTGACTTTCCAATTTAACCTTCCTTTGTTTCGCCATTCTCAGAAAATGAGCTGTGTGAAACATTAATTCCCCTCTAACAACAGCTTTGGCACCATCCCAAATTATGTCCCACTCCACCTCCTCATTGTAGGAGAGTAGGATCTGCTTCACATGGGTACCCCCACTTTTTGCTGATGCTTCACTGTTTTTCGACATTAGTCTGGCTGGGGCCCTGCTAATCAGAACCCCAGCCTAGCTGCTTTCTCTCTAAAATGGTTTCCATGTGCCTTAGGCACATCACTGATTGGGATCTGGAGTGCCCTTATAAGTCCCTAGTATATGGTATACTATGTACCAAGGGCATAGGTACCTCAGAGGCCTGCCAGGGGCTGCAGCATGTATTATGCCACCCCTGGAAGGCCATCCAAACTGACACCACAGGTCTGCTACTGCAGCCTGGGTAAGGTGGTGCATGCACCCCTTACTGTGATATAGGTTACCTATATCACGAAATACATACACACATATAAACCTATAAGTCACTCCTAAGGCAGGCCTTATCAATCCTAAAGGCAGAGTGCGTGGTTCCTATGTGAGAGGGTGCCCCTGCATGAGCAGGGCCCCTCTGCAGCGTTCGGAGATCATCTCTGATGCTGTTTGTAGTGCAGCCTGACCATATACTCTTAAGCGCATTATATCCTCGCGGTAAAATGCTAACTTTGGAATGGCTGCACCTAAACATGTCGTGTTTGGTGTCAAACATCTTGGAATACTACCCCCCGCCAATCCTGGCGGCGGGGGTAGCATTCCACCCTTCTAGAGGAAAGACATGTTAACTCTGACGAGTCCGGTAACTTCTTTCCAGAGCCCTGGCATCACAAAATGGATGCTGCTGCCACAGACACGAGTCTGGCCTCCTGCTGCTGGACGAAACTCCGGCAGGGGAGGCCTGGACAATAGGTTTCCTGTCCCAGGGAGGTGTGACCACCTCCCCAGACAGGATAATGTGTATTGGGGCTGGGCGGGAGCACTTTCGGGTGCTTTGAAGTCCTGCACTGGGGGCACATTTGGTGTCCCTGTGCATACCCCAGTTCAAACCGGATCAGGGGCTTGCAGCCCATGCTTTGGCGCGAACTGGACAAAGGGAAAGGGGTGTAGCCACCCCTCTGCCCTGACCCACCCATAGGTGGGGCCACAGAGTAGTCCAACCCCTATTTTTAGAATAAAGGTAGGAACCCAGTCCTTAGGACTTTAGATTATACCTGGACGAAACTCTGAAACTGAATCCTGGACCTTCGACGCTCTACGACAAGATTAGAGGACTGAAGAATCTCCCTTGGGGTCAAGGAGTGACTCCCCTGCTTGGCAGGCACCAAAGAAGCATCTGTCCGGTTCGCATTTCTGAAGCTCCCGTTGGACGCCGAAGTCATCGCATCACCAGAGGTGGATTCTCAGACTTCCCCGAGGCTACCCTGAGTCCCCAGCAAAGCTGAGGCCCGTGGCTATCGTGGGTGACTTGAGACCGTGACCCCTGGACACCAAGCCCATTTGCAAGTGCATCATCTTCTGGGTCTCCCAAGAAGTCGTGCTTTGGGCTCCGAGTAGCCCTAGCCTCCAGCACCACCTGCACCGAAGATCACTGGCCCCCACTCCACGAGTGTCCTGTAAGCCAGATCCACGTGCGGCATCACGAGGCTCCTTCGCGGTTGCTAGCCCGTTGGCTAGTAGCCCTTAACGAAGGCCAATCCTTTTCTTACTTGGCATCCTGGTTGCTCCAGGCCTGTCCTCACTTACCCTCGCTGGGTGAGTTCCACAGACCTTGCTGGTCTGCACCATCGACGATCTACATCTTCACCAAGACTTGCAGTTGCCAAGGCTTGTTGGGTCCAATCCGGTCGCCGACACCTCAGCACTCGACAGACATCATGTACCAGCCCGAATCCTGCTCCTGGTCGCCGACTACGCCTCCTGGACCTCGTGGCTGAAGAGTCAAGACGACCGTCAACGCACCTGAAGCACTCGACATCGGTGGGCATCTGTCCATCGCCTTCCTGGTCACTGGCTAGTGACCCAGACTCTGTCCCCTCTGCTTTCAGGTTCTTCAGAACTCCGATCCACTCTTGGATCCACCCGGACACTTTTCTCTTGGCCGCCAGCAGCACTTTGCAGCAGATCGCCATTCGAATCGACGACGAAACCCGACCCCGAAAGGCACCTATGCACCCGGCTTCCCTGGGTGAGGTAACACGAGTACTCCGGTGCTCCCGTGGGTAGAGACTCTTCAAAGTCCTAGATCTCAAAGGGTTTTGTCCTAGTCCTCTTTTAAGTGTCCCTTTTCTCTATTTTCCCGATCCCGACTTTCTCCATAGAAGTTAACGGCGTATCGCGGTTGTGTATTTACACTGCACGCGTCTCCCGTGGGTCCCCTGTGTCACTACCTTGGGTGGTTCCTTGTGGTCCAAGCACTTCTAGAGGCTCTAGGCCTAGTGTCTAGTTCAGTCGAGGTTCGCATACCACTTTATTGGTATATGGTTTGGTACGCCCCTAGGGCCCAAACGTGTATTTGTGCTATTACTGTGAATTAATATCTTCTAACTTATGTATTTGAACTCTAGCCTCATAAAGAGACTAGAGGGGTGTGTTTAGTAATAAATACATATATTTTGAATATATACCTGGTGTGGTGCTCTTTCATTTGGTCACTCAAGAGATTATAGACTGGTAAAACAAGCTGCTTTACATTCCTTCAAGACTTAGCCTGAAGGCTGCTCTCCATAGCTACCACTAGGATAGCTTTCAATAAGGTTATCTTTAACCTATCTCCAATAAGGGGTTGTTTGGACTGGTGCAAGGTGCCCACTATAATTAGTGGACAGCATATGCCAGGCCAACTTCTCACACTCATCGTCATATTCTTTGAAAATATTTTCCAGGGTTCATGAATGAATACTCTCAGGGTGAGGTCTCTAAAAGCTATTTCATTTATTATCCAAGGTTTATAAATCGGTCAATGTAGTGTAGGTAGAGCTATTTTTAATGAGACCAAAGTGTCATCAGCTATCACCCGTGAACCAATCTGGGAGTCTTTTATTTAGATCTCAATACTTTATTGATTAAAAAACTGCAAGATGCCATGAGAGGTAGACGGGTATCATGCCGGTTGTTAATATAACTCGGCAACATATATATATATTTTTTTGACTTGGTATGCCATCTCTTTAAAGATATTTAAATTCACAGGAACTAAGAGGAATATCAAGTCCTATAAATAATTGGGATGTTTTACAAATAAGCATACTTTGAAGCAAATATGGTACAGTTTGGCCCTGATGAAGCAAATTAGATATTGTAGCAGTCACCAAACACATGTTGGCCATTTTTATACGGAAAATTAAGATTTAATAAAATAATATACTCACCAATACAGTTATCATTAGTTTGTTTTGATGCAGTTGGATTTGGAAACACTCCATGTAGATTTCCAAACAACTTACTTCAGTTTAGGTCGTCTATACTCTGAATGAGTGAAAGAGGCACTTGAATACCTCCGTCTCTGGCTGCGTACCAGCCCTGTAAGGGATTCAACAAAGCGTTAAAGTCTCCCCCCAATATAGTCCATCCACTATGAAAATTGGATATTTTCTGGAAAAGGACATTGTAAAATTTTTCTTTGTTATCATTCAGCCATAAATTGAGACGAGAGTTTGCACTGTATCTCCTATTGAGCTTTTAAGACCCAACATTCTACCCACTTTATCATAAGCATAAAAGGGGGATGACTTCAAAACAATATTGTGACTCCTTTAGTTCTAATGCTGGCTGCACCATGATATTAAGGGGGTACCAACATGATCGTAGTCTAGGGGTTTCTCTTGCAAAAAGGTTGGTTTCCTGAAGAAAAATAATATCTATTTTGTTATGGTGAACCTACCTAAGCAATGCTTTACTTTTAATGGGTGAATTAAGACCTTGAAAATTGAGAGCCTGATGCACAAAAGTAACTTACGCTTTGAATAATTTACACTTTGGAGTGAGTTTACACTTTGGGGTATTCAAAAACTCAGAGTGTAAATTTACTGCAAAGGTGTAAGTTGCATATCTCCACCTCCAGAGGATAGCAACTGGCAGGTGGATAAACCTCTTCCCGCCCCTAAGCCCCTCTTACTCCAGCCTAATCCTATACCTTTTTAGAGTAAGGATGCCCCTTTCCCCACCCACTCCCTCCAGTCCCACCCACACTTTCTACTAAAACTAAAATGAATGCAGAGACTCTGCTGTCGAGGCGAAGAACTCCACACATAGAAGTATGGGCAGTTGCGAGGAGTAAACTCTGCACGTAGTTTGAGAATAGCACATTGTAGTATTGCAAGATGTACTACAAAGTACAGTTTGTGACTCAGGTCTTAAGTGTGACTAATATGAGAGGATTCATTCCCCAAAAATATTAGTAACACAATGAACTGTAATGTGAGACATTGATGGGGAATGTTTTGGATGTATCCCTCCTTTAACCTGAGAGCAAGAATTAGTTATACTTAATCTCGGAAAGATGCACATGTAATTTGTTAGAGGATTTTGGACTCAATGTGAAAGTATGGTCTCCTCTCAGTGGACTTTTAAGAAAGTGTAAAAACAACAAATACAGTTTGAACTGATAATTAAACTGTTAGTCTTTAAAATAGGCTTAATTTTTTGCTCCAGCTTCAGTATCCCCTTGTGCACCTTGTGAAGTAAATGTCTTAGTTATCTCTTACAGGTGCTCTGCCATGTGATTGTTAGGCCTCCTCCATTGTAAGATTACATTCTTCTGTGGTCTATCCTTGCTTAGACTTGTACAGCCTTTGGGTATTAGGACTTTTGAATGATGGTAGTGAAGTAGGAGGCAGCCATGACTCTGTGATGAAGAGCATGCTAAGCATGCAAAAATAGAGGGTCTGAGATGATGCTACCATGTGCTTGAGTTGATATTGCACTGATGAGTATATTTTTACAGCCATAGTGATTGATTGTAGCGAAATTAGTATGCTGTATGCATTTTCCAAATAATTGTAGTCCTATTTTTAGTAAATGAAATAAACACAAACCTTTACAGCTTGGTGGCGCAGCATTTAGATGTATTAGTAGTAAAATGTTACATTTGGTTGACAGCTTATAGATTGTTTCTGTTGCTCAGTCCATAGTGATTCTTCCTGTGTATTATGTTATTGAATTGTTAATCTCTTGTTTCCCAAGAGCTCTTTCTTTTAGTGTCCCTGTTTTTCCTCATCTAGGACACAATATGCCCTACTTTCTTAACTAGTTGGATATCTCCTACTTTTGTATACCACCCTTTCTGATTCCATGTATATGTTCATGCTTTCTTGCCATCGTTCTTTGTAAGAAACTTGTCGATTAACCCACACCATGGCTATACTCCACCTCGCCACCACTACTCCAAATGTGGTAAAGATGGGTTGTTCCTCAGCAGGTATTCTTAGTATTGAAAAATGGGAGGATTATGAGATTTCACATTTGAACATTGCAGACAATTCTCATTTAATTCTCTCTGAGTATTTCGGATCTTTCTACAACTTAAACCAGAACAAGGTGAAACAGGCAAACCAGAGACCAGGAGGACCATCAGGACACAGATGGGGCAGGAGGACCGAGGGACTAGGAAGGCTAGGGAAACCAAGGCCAGTTGGACCAGCACTAAAAGACATGATACATGAGGACCAGACAAAGAAGTACCAGAATTAAGACCAGTACTACATGGTCCAGGAGAACCAGAAGCAGGAGGATTAGAAACAGTCAAACCAGAGGAATAGATAAACCAGGAGAGCAGGACCAGGAGGACTGATGGACTAAAATTTGGATGAGGCTGATGAAAAAGTCCAGGACCAGGATCCTGTGAAACAGGAGACCCAGGATACAAAGGACTGGGTGCAGGTGTGCATGGGAATGACAATCAGACAGACCAGGGAGTACAGGGCAAGGAGGTTTTAAGGCTAACATGAAATGCATGTCAAGGAACATCAGAACTAGGAAAGGCTAGCATGCTATGTGGTAGGGATCAGGACAAGTTATTGCAGAACCATGAGGGCAAGGAGGAGGACTAGGGCCTGGGAGGATCTGGACTAGATTGAAGAGTACTACGAAGGTCAGGACCAGGAGGGCAATAGTCAGTAGTTCCAGGATAAGCAGGACAAGGACTTGGAAGACTGAGGGTACCAGTACCAAGCTCACCCAGAAGACCAAAGCAGGGAGGACTAAAAAGATCATGACTAGGAGGATGGGAAATGGGACTAAGAGGGCCATGAAGATCAGGAACTATGGGACTGGGGTTCAGATTACCAATTGGAGCAGAACAAGGGAACTGAACAGTGGTGACCAGGATGACCAAGACAAAAATGACAAGGCTCAGAAGGACCCGAACAAGGAGCACCTGGACTACGAGGGCTGCAATCGATGGCTGCAGTATCAATAGGACTGAGAGATCCGAGAGGACCAGGACAACCCAAACTAGGAGGACAAAGACCAAGCTGGCCAGGACTCAAGAGGACAGATGGACCAGGATCTTTGGTAAATGGGCAAGGAGGTTCAGCGTGAAAAGAACCAGGACAATGTGACCAGAGCCAAGAGGACCGGAAAGGAACAGGGCCAGATTGAGCAAGACTGAGATAACCAAGAAGGGCCAGGATAGCCAAAAGGAAAGGTTTATGACAGCAAGCACAATAGGTCAAGAAAGACTAGGAAGACCAGCACCAAGGAGACCTAAGCTAGGATGGTTGCTATCCAGGTCTGTGAGCAATAGGCCAGGAGAAACCAAACTATAAGGACCAGGGCCAAGAGGATCAGGGCAAATGGGCACATAATCTTGAGATGGACAAAGACTATTAAACACAAGAATAGCACAACTATGGCCAGGAGTGCCAGGGAGGCGAGACCAGGGACACAGGCAAAAAGATCTTGAAGGAAACGTTCTAAGAGGACCAGGAAAAAAAAGACTGGTGGGACTAGAAAGATCAGGGCAAGGAGGATTAGCACCTTGAGTACCAGAGCCAGGAGAACCAAGTTGAGGAGGAAAAGGAGGATTAGGACTAGAGACAACAGGACCGGGATGACTAAATCCTGGAGGTCCAGGCCCCAGGGCAAGGAAAAAGAAGGCCCCGAAGATAACAAACAGGATGTCCAGGCCCAGGATGACCAGAGCAAGGACGACCACGATCAGGGCCAATTGGCACATAATCTTGAGATGGACAAGGACTATTAAACACAAGAATAGCAAGGCTATGGCCAGGAGTGCCAGGGAGGCAAGAGCAGGGACAAAGGCAATGAGATCCAGAAGGAAATGTTCTAAGAGGACCAGGAAAGACAGGACTAGTGGGACCAGGACGATCAGGGCAAGGAAGACTAGGACCTTTAGTACCAGAACCAGGAGAACCCCAGTGAGGAGGAAAAGGAGGATTAAGTCTAGAGGCAACAGGACTGGGATGACCAAATCGTGGAAGTCCAGGCCCTAGGGCAAGGAACAAGAAAGCCCGGAAGGTGGCGAACAGGATGCCCAGGATGACCAGAGCTAGACAACCATGATCAGATGGTGTAGAAGCATGAGGACAAAGGTTCAGCACTAAGAGGACCAGGAACAGACCTAGGAGTGCCAGGGGGTCCATGAGCATGTGACCAGGTCCCAGAGTACCACGTAGAACAGAAAGGCAGGGACCTAGGTGTAGCAGAACCAGAGTGAAGAAGATCAGGAGGACCAGAACAGCCAGAGCCTGGAAAACTAAGAGGACTGAACCTGAATATCCAGGAGAACCAGGAACAAAATGATGAGTCTCAAAAGGACCCAGACAAAGAGAATCAGGACCAAGAGGTCCCAGGCCATTGGGTGCTATGCCATAAGGACTGTGAGGACAAGGCTTGGGACTAGGAGGACCAGGATGTTCCAAACCAGTAAGACACAGGCCAAGTAGACCAGGACACGAGAGGCCAGGTGGATCGAGGAGACTAGTAGAACCAGGAGCTGATGTACTAGGAATCAGATGAGCAGGATGAAAAGGATCAGAATGACTAAATCAAGCTGACATGGATCAAGAGGACCAGGAAGCAACAGGAAAAACTATGAGAAAGGCAAGATGGTGCCCGTGCAGTAGCTCTCCTACGGAGCTCCGCCGCGTCGAACTTCAAACAGATGGATCCCGGGGGTCTGGCTGTCCACAGCCCTGCCAAGTATCACGCGACAAGCGTTAGACTAACGCATTTTCGTGTGGTGATCCGCATCACCGCACGAAAATGCACAGTCACGCATTAATAGAGCCTCGTGAAGTTGCTGACAACAGCTTACGCAGGAGATGGGAGCGCTGCTATTAGCACTCATCTGGCAGCTCAGTGTATGTGACAGTCTAGTCAGAAGTGCGCTGCTCTGCAGCGGCAGTCACGTGAGATGGCGTCACATGACTGAAACATTGTCTCCATGAATTGCGTTGGCGCGATCAGCGGGCGGCAGTTTATGCTTAAGTTTTGTTTGGCACAGGCAGCCCCACTGTTCCTCGCACTGTTGACTGTGGCTTTCTTCATGCAAGTACGTCCCTGCGACCGCACGGCTGCTGGAGACTCATCGTCGGTTGGCTCTCCGTCACTGACACTCAGGTCAGATTGTAATATCGGACTTTAAAAATATTTAATTTTAGAGCGTCACTGAGCAGCGCTTCGCTCAGCTGACACATCATGATGATGGTAATCACTTTACCGCCGGCTGGTGGTGAGCGTGGACCCCACGGAGCAGGCTGAGAATATAGCCTGCCCTTCCTCTGAGTTTGTTTATTTGATTTCATCGAGGGCCCAGGCCAGCGAGGCTCCATGGCATTGTAGGCTTCGGATATCAGCGGTGGGAGGGGCACTGGGGGCACGGGGCTGAGGGGATTTCTCAAGGAGTGCGAGAGACACGAGACTGCAGCCAGTTGCTGCTTCATGTTGTATCGTGAAAGAAACTCCTCTGACTGCTCTCTGAGTTGCGCTTGAGTTTAGTTGGACTGAAAGGACAAGCATGTAATAAAAGTCCAGCTGCAGCAGCTCAAACTAGCATCGTGATTAATCACTTCTATACAGTCCTCTGTGCAGCTCTCTACTTTGCTCAGCTGACAGTGGGACCGGCTGCCAGAGACTCGTCGCTGCCGTGGCACACATTTACTTAGTGCTCATTCTCAATATACTTAATTTAAAGCTGAGCGTGCGTCAGCATGAGCCTGTAGCTCACTGCTTGTGTCCTCGGGCTACACTGAAATGGTGCCTCTGCAGGCTGGGCAGCGAGGTCAGCGTACAGTGGCTCTAAATAACTGATTTATATTATAGCAGCTGAGATCTTTTACTGTGTGATATGATGACTTTTGGGAGCAAAGCTAAAGTACTGCTTAAGATAACTGCTAAAATATGTTAGCACCCTTCCATTTTTGCTGCTTTACAACACTTTGTAGAGCTTCTTCGAATTTCCTGTTGCTCAAATGGATCTAATTAGTGATATTTATATATTTACCTCGTCTTCATTGCTTGATTTTGCACGCGAGAAAGTGTCACTCATAGTTGTTGAAATGTCACTCATAATTACACTGAAATTATGGAATTGTCACACATAGCAATCTGAAACCTTGGCAGCTATGTGTCCCGGTGCCCCTTCTTTGGCCGTGGGAAGTATCCAGCCGCCTGGGGTGCCGGTTTGGGGCGACGGCGATCAGCGGAGGACGTCCTGGTGACCGCCCGAGGGCCGGACAGAATCGCGGCAAGATGGCGGGGAGAGGCCGCGCTGAGGCCGAACAAGTGGAGTGACTGGTTGGGGGTCCCGGAGCAGGGGTCCGAGGCCGCCCAGAAGTTCTTCAACCGGATGACTGGTGCGAGGCTGGAGATAACGCTACAGGAGCGGCGGTGACTGCTCCAGCGTCCGCCCAGGACCAGACCAAGGGAAGCGGAACAATTGGGGGCGGTCCTCATTGCAGCTGAGTGGTATATGCGAGATTCGTAGCCGCGAGGAAGAATGCCGGTGCAGTGGGAGAAACCGGACAGTGCAGGGGAAGAGCCGGTGGGCTACTTTGTAGAAGAGGCGGCAGGGATGGAGTGGCGGCTGACCGGAGAATCGCGGACAAGTGATCCTGTAATTACTCACTGTCATCTGCGGTCTTCTCACTAGAGAGGTGAGAGCAGCTCGGACTCTTGGGCGCCTAGTAGGAACTTATGCTGGGGGCTCCTGAGCTGGGGGGGAGGCGTGAGTCGAGTAGCCAAACGGCTCACAGCTGCGTGACTGTGGGGAGACACGGCCTGGTCCGGGGCTGCTGTACTGGGGGACTGCGGAGGCGCTGAGGTCCTGAGAGCCTCTGGGGCTGCCCCGTGTCCCCATCGCCCCTGCTGCAGGAATCCAGGGAGAATACTGATTAAGACACTACAGGTCAGAGATCCGCGCCTGACTTTAAAATGGCAGCCAAAATTCTAGGCTCACCAGAGAGGGGGAAACAGGCATATCAAGAGGTAGATGTTTATCATGAACCTACAGAAAGGCCTCAGGGAGTAAGGAGGTGCAGGCCCTGGAGCCTGACCGAATTAAGGAACCGGAAGCTTGAACTATGAAACGTGCCTGACCCTAAGATGGCAGCCATCCTCTAAATCCTTTCCAATAGAGTGGATGAGGGAAATATCCACAGCTGAAATTCAACCGATTCGCGTGGGACACCTGGACCGGCACCTTTCGATGGAACTTTGACGACGCCCCCTGGGAGGACACCAAAACTGTTTGTACCTACAGCGGAGCCCGAACAACCTTGGCTGATGCCCGGTGGAGCTGTCCTATGCAGCTATAGAGGAGTCAGGCCCCTCCCGGTCTTGTTGGACCGGGAGGGGCACCAAAATCACTACTTTATAGGCCCTGATTATGAGTGTAGGTGCTATTTAGCGCACCGGATAAATAATCAATACCACGGGATACATTGTTTATCGGTTGCGATAAATAGCTCCTACAGTCTTGTGGGGAATAACTTTCAGATTTTGATGTTTAACACACCAAAATTCGCATGGTATGGTAAATACCATACACATTTCCCCTGTTTAATTTCGGCAGGTTAGATCTGCTGAAATTTAACGAAGCTTGAGGTATTTAACGCATCCGATAATTATCGAATGCATTAAACACCTTTTACCTTGCAATTCCGAACAATGTAAACAGGGGTTTATGCATGGGCCGGAATTAACTGACCCACTTGTAATCAAGCCCATAGTGGTGGAAGGCTACTGCCTTCACCAGGAGATGAGCAGCACAAGCGTGGTTGTGGCAACAGATCATGTAGTGATCAGTCGTAGTGAACAGGTCCTTTTTAGGTCCAGCCTAGCATCAGCGCGCATGTGCTGCTCTTCGAGGCATGCTGTAATACCTCAGTGGAGTTTCAACACGCCTACCACTTTTTCATTGGATACTTGGTCTGACGTTTCAAATTCCATTGATTTAATTGGTTAACAGTGCACATTTTTCCAGCCTTGTGGCTTTTTTGTTAACACCCTGGCGACTGGGCCTGCTACATGGATCTTTTCATTAGTGGCCATATGTAATGTTCCACTGCACTCCTTTTTTTCTTGCCAGGTTCGACTTGCGGGTGGCAAGGCCAGGGATGGTGGGTACCACCGAATGCTTCCTTTATGCATCTAGGTGTTGGCCTGGTATACTGTTGGCTCATGTGGCACAGCTCGAGTGCTTTCAGGGTAGTGTGTAAAGCTCTTCAGAGGGGAGGGAGTGCTGCAGAGAGCAAAACAAGCCTCCATACTTTGAGCCGAGAGCGTGCCACCATTTATTCTTGGCTCTGAACGTGTTTACCAGAAATGTAGGGCCTCATACAGCCCTGCAGTGGGCGCATAACTCCATTGCCCTTCTGTTTGTAAACAACATGGAGTGCTGCCCTAAAGCAGCTCATATGAATGCAGTTCAGCATGCCGCACGTCACCATTGAATCCCTGTCCTGACTTTGGCTTCCCCTCTTACTCTTGAACTAATATGTAAAGAGCTGGATTGCATGATACCCTTATACTCTGTACTGCCCCGTGCCATTCCCCACACCACCCCTTCCATGCTGCCGCACTTTTTTCTCCAGCAACACAGCTGTGGTAAACTTTCAGCACTGAGTTTCGGTTTTGAATACTGGATGTATTCTTTTTATGTGCATTTAACTGAGCGCACAATGCACTGCGTTGGAAAGCTGCGCCATAGCTCGTACTCTTTGTACCATTGTAGGGAGCAGGTAGTACTCACCCTACAGCTGGCATAATCGAACGGCTGCCTTGTTGCAGTAGGGGATGAAGGCATTGCAACAGATTGCTGTCGGCAAGGGGAGTTTAGATGTTTTAGTGATTAAACCTCATGGCAGTAGCACGTTTTTAGCATTATATTTGTTGGGGGCATCTTACCTTACAACAAATGAGTGGCCGTTGCCTGATTCCCGGTAGCGACTTTTTTTTTATTTAATCCACTCTATTCTGTTTAAAAATGGTGAAATATAGTTTTCAAATGACAGTACATCCAGTGTATATCAATCAGGTACTGTCACCTATACACAATCAGTTGTATGCTTTGTCTGGTTGTGTTATCTCTATACACATCTCTATACAATTCCTGTCGATAATTATTACTATAGGTTAATTGATTCAACGTGCACGTTCAATTTCTTTTTTTCCATCTTTTATATTTCAGAGTCACCCATTAAGTCTTTTAGCTAATATGACACCCAAGATTTTCATACTGATCTTCATCTTATGTGCTTTTCTAGTGGGGAAAACCCCCACTTTTATGGGTGTGTATGTGTATATAGTACCATTTTGTTCCCAAAAACTCAGCCACCCATGGACACACTCCCTTCTGATGTAGGTAGAGTGCACTTGTAATGCCACATCGCCGACAAGCTGAAGGTGTGTCCGGATACATTAATGCCTATTTCTAGGTTGTAAGTAAGTTTTATGCAAATAGTGGAGTTGTATTAATTTGAGACAAGTGTTTGTGGAAATGTATTTGAACTGTTCACATACATTCTTCAACCTGCACTGTTTATGGGTTCAGGGAATTCACTTTACCATTCTTCATGTGCTAGTTCTGTGCTGCCACCTCGTTATTTACTAAGGCTAATTATAAGAATGGTAGTCATTACTTCCATTCCAGGGTGTTCTTCTGGGAACTTAGTCCAGGTTTCTCTGGTTACCTTAGCTAATTTATGCATGGTGGACAAATTAAGCTTCCCCAGGTTAAAGGAGTCTAGAGCTTGGTCATATGTAAGAACTTGCTTATTCAGATAAAGGTGTCAACCCCCCTTCTAACATTTTGCCATGGACATTCTTGGTAATGTCTTCGAATCGTTCCATGTCTGAATCATAATGTTTTTTTTCCTCACTATCTGGCTTTAGTAAAGGCATTAAATGGCTCCCACCCAGTAGCGTATTCTCCCAATTGTTATTTGGATCAAACCAGTGTATTATATGCTGTAATTGGGCCACAGCATAATAAAGGAATAGGTCCTTAACCCCCATATGTTTAAAGCTAAAGCGCGGGTGCTGAGATCCATTTGGAATGCAATAGCTCTTGCATTTCTGAAGGTATGAGCTAATGGCGGTGCATTACTATTAGCAATACCAGTAGCTAAAACTTTCAGTAATGCAAGACTCATTGCATTGCAAATGCTTGTTAACCGTTGTCACTAGAGTGAGGCCTACAGGATTAAGCCTGGGCGGAGTTCGGGGAACTTCCGCTACGTGGAACTCCGTGAAGTGCAAAACCAACTCCGCCGCACTACGCGGAGCTCCGCAAGCAGCAGAGTGCGTTAGATAAATGCCGTTCGCTGTGATTTTCAGTGCCAGGTGCTTGTCTGCACTGTGCAATCATCGCGAATGGCACCATGCACATGGCAAGAGGGTGCTGCTTCCTCTCTGCCGCTCGAGTAGATTTTTACACGAGCGGCATCTTTCTCAATGCGAACGGACGGTTTCTCAACGCGAGCGGTCGCGACCATATGCGATCACTCGCAAGGAGAAATCTGACCGCCCGCGTTGAGAAATCTCGCCGGGAGGTTGATTTTCCACGCTCACCAACTTGATGATGACGATTGCGAACGAGGAAAAATCTCGCCGGGAGGTGGATTTTCCTCACTTGCCAACTTGACGCTGACGAACGCGAGTGAGGAAAAAAACTCCTCTCCACGGAGCAGAGTTTTCCGGAACTCCGTGAGCTCCGCATAACGCGGAGTGGGGAAAACTCTGCAAACTCCGCGAGCAGAGCAGAGTTCACCGCTCAGACTTATACAGGATCACTCATTTTTAAAGTTCTGCTGTTGTGTGCTTAGCTCACCCTTGGCCTACATCTGTTTGTTGTGAAGTGCTACACAGTGCATGAGTGGCTTACCTGCGCAGGGTGCATGTGTGCCTAAGAAGGATACAATACAGGGATAATGCAATACTGACCAGTGCGTGCATGGTGAGTGCATGTGCTGAATATATGTGTGTCTACGCATGGCACAATACATGGAGGATACAGTGCTGGGCAGTGTGTGTTGGTTGTACACACGCGCTTGGTGTATGTGTGCCTATGGATAGTACAATACATGGAGGGCCCTGGGTTCCATTTTGAGAGACCCAGGACTACATGGTGAAACATGGAGTGGAGGCAGAGAAGTACCCCCAGACAGACTTGTGTATTGCTGCATTCCTATAAGCTGGTTGAGGCACACACTGGAGAGGGGATAGTGAGTCTTGCTCTGTACACTTCAAAGAGTGCTCTTTGATTAAGTGAGAGGCCACAAGGAAGGAGCCTGGGCACATCTCAGAAAGGAGATGGGATGGATAAGAGAATCATAAAGAGTAGGGCTTGGGCAATCCTTTTGATACACATATACTGTGGCTGACAACCAGATGTGAAATTTAGTTACTCCCATGGCTTATGTTGTGGGACTGTCAGCTTTGGAGTCACCCCTGATGTGACAGACTGTTTTTGAAAAGGAAGAGAGAACAGAGGAATGGACACTTCAAAAGAAGCAGACCCCAACATAAAACCTCAAAGACTCAGACCCTAAATCACATTTAATGTCTGGAAATGGACTATAAGAAGGGGAGTTTGAGATCTCAAAAATTGTCAATTATCAAGCTACTAGAAGGGTGTGTGAGGAGGGACAGCTCTCCTAGTCTCCCTGCTGGGTGAGGGGACATTACCCAGGGAATCCAAGACCAGCTATCCCAAACCTGGAGCATCAGCGCCTGCCTGCTTGCCAAGGTCAGAGGGCCCTGTGAGGAAGAGGAGAACATTTTAGAGAGCGAGGAAAGTGTTGGAGGAAGCAAGGTCCAGTGGGGAGACCTGTCGAGTGGAATTCCTCTGTGAGGTGTGAGGAAACAGCTGTTGCACCAATCAGACCCATATGAAGGACAGAGTCGGTGATCCCCCTGTATTGCAGGAGGGACTATGTGATTGTTTGTGAATGTTGTATTTTTCCTTTGTGCTGGTAGCAATAGAAAATAAAATGCTTCTCTTTTTTCATAAAAGTGAGTATTTGGCTGGACAAACGTTTATTGCTGCTGCGTGTATTTTGAGTTTTGATCCTGTGTTCGCTATCCTGTATCTGCATATCATGCAACCCCATAAGGGAGTCTAGGACTGTTTGCACCACACATACCCTGAGAGTCAAGTGCAGAAGGGGTACTTGGCCCAGTTACACAGAATCCATAGTATGTAGGGCCCCAGGACATCAGGAGTAAAAGGCCTCAACCCCAATGGTTGGGCCCAATAACTCCTGCTTGCCCTATGGCCCTCTGAAAGGGGTTCTGACATCAGCAAACGTGGTTAATGGCTAATAAAGGGGTCAAGGGTGTATGACAATCAGCAAAGGGGACCTCACGATCAAAAGAAGGCTCAGATGAGCAGAAGAGCGAGTGAGGGAGGCTTCAGACAGATTCTCTCAGATGGCCTAAAGAGGTATTCTGAGTAACAAATGACTCGGATTGCCAGTTGTGATAGCACCAGGAACCAATGTCATCAGTTACAGCTTCAGCATCAGACTAATGGTCTGAGAAACAGAGAAGAACTCCCTAGTAAACCGCATAGAAGCCCCCAAACCGCAGCAAGGAACTCTTCGCCATCGTGAAGGAGTTATCCAACCCCGCAGTCACCAGGAATTAAATCACCCCCTCCCAAGAACTGTGTGACAATCTAGCAAACTTTTTCCACAACAAGATCTCAACCATTTATGAAAACTTCGAACCCCATCCCTCCTCCCCTGACAGCATCATCCTGCTCACAACCTCGAACACTAAGCCCAAACATTTGGGATCCAGTCACAACTCAAGCCACTATCTCGATAATGAACTTTGTGCACTCAGGAGCCCCACGGACCCCTGTCCCCACCACATCTTAAACCTTGGGAGTAAGACAATTGGCGAGAAGCTCAAGAAAGTCTTGAACACCTCCATCACCTTGGCCTCCTTCCCTGAGGACTGGAAACATGCCGAAGTGAGGTCCCTCCTGAAGAAACCTACCATTGACCAAGCAGAACCAAAGAACTACAGGCCCATCTCCCTGCTCCGCTATCCAGCAAAGGTTCTTAAGAAGGCAATCAACCAGCAACACATCAAACACCTCAGACACAACAACCTCCTGGACCCCTCTCAATCAGGATTCAGAGCCAACCACAGCACCGAGTGGTGAAGGGTGGTGAAGATGAATATGTGGCAGAAATGTTTAGAAGGCCAGCAGAGAGGCAGTTAATGCAAGAACGGTAGAATAGTCTGTGTGACTCTCAGACGTTTGAGTTGACATTCTATGTGTGTGTATGTGCAATGGATATGTAGCAAGTATGTAGTGGTAAGACTCTGTGTGTGGTGAAAGTCTAAGTGTATGCACCAGTGAGATGTATTTTGCATGACGTTTTGGAGAGTAGCTACAGCTTCCGTAGATTGTGGAAGTATATGGGCTGCATTTCTGTGAGTCAGGACCCAGACATTGAGGTGAGGGAGGATGGATAAATGGCTACCCAAAGAAATTCTGGGAGATCCTTGTTAACAAAGAGCTGCTGATTAGTTTTTCCTCAGTGACTACATAGAGTTGATGTTGGAAGTGAGGTGTAAGCCAGAGGTTTCTTTGGTTAAAGGTGATAAAGTTTCTAAGCAGCGATGGTCTTTTGTCTGTGCCTGATGACTGCTCAGGAAGGCTAAAGACTGCCAGGTCCTGAGATCTCACGCTTCATTGTGTCCTTGTTTTGAATACTCCTGCTTGGAGCCAGAACTGTTGCTACTTCTGAGAGAGCATCAGGTTGTGTCTGGGCTACAGCCAGAACATGACATTTAAAAGAGAATCACCCAAAATCAGTTCTGAAACCTCAACAGTGGATCCACATCAAAACAACAATTGAAAAGGAGCGTTAAATTCTATAAAAGATTGTCCGTTCAAAAAAGCACAGATGATTATACTCTTCTCCAGCAATAGATCAAAAAATCATGATTCGGTATACAGTAGTTATTCAGGAGTCTTGCGAGTTTCTTATAATCCAATTTTATTCAACAAGTGCAAATTGACAGAAGCAGTCCATTCAGCTCAGCCAATGCGTTTCGTCCCTTTGGGACTTCATCAAGGCTAAAAAAAAATTAAAATACCCATCACAAATGGTGTTTTGTATATACATAATATATACACTCACAAATAAACCTATTATTCACATCCAAAAAATGACCCTTCAAATGCATCCCACCAAGACTCCCTACCTATATACATGCTAATACAATCAATTTTCTGAGTGTTTCCACAATAACGATGTAATTCATAGTCAGTTAGTAATCATAATTAATAAATTATTGGAATGATTAGATTTTCAAATTAATTAAATGATGGCATTGGTGGCCTAACATTCCAACTAGTTCCATTAATAAGGGACATTTGCCATCTATATAAAGATCAGGTGAAAACATATTGCCCTTTAGAAATCAATCTCTCTAAATTAATTTATCTAGATCTCACCTTATCATAAACTAAAGGATGAAAACGAACCATATTCCCCCTCCTTTCTCCCGGGTAAGACTCCCTGGCCTGAAAATTGTTCCACTCACTTGATCAATATTTGAGTGTTGTATTCCACCCGGTTTTAGATCATGTTCTTATTCCATAATTCTTCATAGAAACAATTCTATGCCACTAGACGACGTGTAGTATTCCCATGTCTTCTACAACAGGCTGGACTGTTCCCATGAGGCACAGGGTCAAGACTGATTTGCATATGGCCAGGTCTAAACTGGGTTGGCATGGTGAGCAAAAGAATGATGGATTTAACCCAGATCTCTTGACTGGGGGTGAATGTTTTGATTTGTTCTGCATTCCGTCCATCATTTGTGTGTCTTTTGCTTTCTCGCCCTAAGTGCGCCAGGTATGCCCAGACGTGGGTCCTGGGCTCACTGTGCCACTGGAATCAAGCTATCCTGGCTGAAGAGGGGTGAAACCCCGAAACCGGTCCTAGGATGCTTGTTTCCAGTCCAGGGAGGACGTGGCTTGGCAGTTCGGGCTGGACTGTTCCCATGAGGCACAGGGTCAAGACTGATTTGCATATGGCCAGGTCTAAACTGGGGTGGCATGGTGAGCAAAAGAATGATGGATTTAACCCAGATCTCTTGACTGGGGGTGAATGTTTTGATTTGTTCTGCATTCCGTCCATCAATTGTGTGTCTTTTGCTTTCTCGCCCTAAGTGCGCCAGGTATGCCCAGACGTGGGTCCTGGGCTCACTGTGCCACTGGAATCAAGCTATCCTGGCTGAAGAGGGGTGAAACCATGAAACCGGTCCTAGGATGCTTGTTTCCGGTCCAGGGAGGACCTGGCTTGGCAGTTCGGGCTGGACTGTTCCCATGAGGCACAGGGTCAAGACTGATTTGCATATGGCCAGGTCTAAACTGGGGTGGCATGGTGAGCAAAAGAATGATGGATTTAACCCAGATCTCTTGACTGGGGGTGAATGTTTTGATTTGTTCTGCATTCCGTCCATCAATTGTGTGTCTTTTGCTTTCTCGCCCTAAGTGCGCCAGGTATGCCCAGACGTGGGTCCTGGGCTCACTGTGCCACTGGAATCAAGCTATCCTGGCTGAAGAGGGTGAAACCCCGAAACCGGTCCTAGGATGCTTGTTTCCGGTCCAGGGAGGACCTGGCTTGGCAGTTCGGGCTGGACTGTTCCCATGAGGCACAGGGTCAAGACTGATTTGCATATGGCCAGGTCTAAACTGGGGTGGCATGGTGAGCAAAAGAATGATGGATTTAACCCAGATCTCTTGACTGGGGGTGAATGTTTTGATTTGTTCTGCATTCCGTCCATCAATTGTGTGTCTTTTGCTTTCTCGCCCTAAGTGCGCCAGGTATGCCCAGACGTGGGTCCTGGGCTCACTGTGCCACTGGAATCAAGCTATCCTGGCTGAAGAGGGGTGAAACCCCAAAACCGGTCCTAGGATGCTTGTTTCCGGTCCAGGGAGGACCTGGCTTGGCAGTTCGTGCTGGACTGTTCCCATGAGGCACAGGGTCAAGACTGATTTGCATATGGCCAGGTCTAAACTGGGGTGGCATGGTGAGCAAAAGAATGATGGATTTAACCCAGATCTCTTGACTGGGGGTGAATGTTTTGATTTGTTCTGCATTCCGTCCATCAATTGTGTGTCTTTTGCTTTATCGCCCTAAGTGCGCCAGGTATGCCCAGACGTGGGTCCTGGGCTCACTGTACCACTGGAATCAAGCTATCCTGGCTGAAGAGGGGCGAAACCCCGAAACCGGTCCTTAGATGCTTGTTTCCGGTCCAGGGAGGACCTGGCTTGGCAGTTCGGGCTGGACTGTTCCCATGAGGCACAGGGTCAAGACTGATTTGCATATGGCCAGGTCTAAACTGGGGTGGCATGGTGAGCAAAAGAATGATGGATTTAACCCAGATCTCTTGACTGGGGGTGAATGTTTTGATTTGTTCTGCATTCCGTCCATCAATTGTGTGTCTTTGCTTTCTCGCCCTAAGTGCGCCAGGTATGCCCAGACGTGGGTCCTGGGCTCACTGTGCCACTGGAATCAAGCTATCCTGGCTGAAGAGGGGTGAAACCCCGAAACCGGTCCTAGGATGCTTGTTTCCGGTCCAGGGAGGACCTGGCTTGGCAGTTCGGGCTGGACTGTTCCCATGAGGCACAGGGTCAAGACTGATTTGCATATGGCCAGGTCTAAACTGGGGTGGCATGGTGAGCAAAAGAATGATGGATTTAACCCAGATCTCTTGACTGGGGGTGAATGTTTTGATTTGTTCTGCATTCCGTCCATCAATTGTGTGTCTTTTACTTTCTCGCCCTAAGTGCGCCAGGTATGCCCAGACGTGGGTCCTGGGCTCACTGTGCCACTGGAATCAAGCTATCCTGGCTGAAGAGGGGTGAAACCCCGAAACCGGTCCTAGGATGCTTGTTTCCGAGTCCAGGGAGGACCTGGCTTGGCAGTTCGGGCTGGACTGTTCCCATGAGGCACAGGGTCAAGACTGATTTGCATATGGCCAGGTCTAAACTGGGGTGGCATGGTGAGCAAAAGAATGATGGATTTAACCCAGATCTCTTGACTGGGGGTGAATGTTTTGATTTGTTCTGCATTCCGTCCATCAATTGTGTGTCTTTTGCTTTCTCGCCCTAAGTACGCCAGGTATGCCCAGACGTGGTCCTGGGCTCACTGTGCCACTGGAATCAAGCTATCCTGGCTGAAGAGGGGTGAAACCCCAAAACCGGTCCTAGGATGCTTGTTTCCGGTCCAGGGAGGACCTGGCTTGGCAGTTCGGGCTGGACTGTTCCCATGAGGCACAGGGTCAAGACTGATTTGCATATGGCCAGGTCTAAACTGGGGTGGCATGGTGAGCAAAAGAATAATGGATTTAACCCAGATCTCTTGACTGGGGGTGAATGTTTTGATTTGTTCTGCATTCCGTCCATCAATTGTGTGTCTTTTGCTTTCTCGCCCTAAGTGCGCCAGGTATGCCCAGACGTGGGTCCTGGGCTCACTGTGCCACTGGAATCAAGCTATCCTGGCTGAAGATGGGTGAAACCCCGAAACCGGTCCTAGGATGCTTGTTTCCGGTCCAGGGAGGACCTGGCTTGGCAGTTTGGGCTGGACTGTTCCCATGAGGCACAGGGTCAAGACTGATTTGCATATGGCCAGGTCTAAACTGGGGTGGCATGGTGAGCAAAAGAATGATGGATTTAACCCAGATCTCTTGACTGGGGGTGAATGTTTTGATTTGTTCTGCATTCCGTCCATCAATTGTGTGTCTTTTGCTTTCTCGCCCTAAGTGCGCCAGGTATGCCCAGACGTGGGTCCTGGGCTCACTGTGCCACTGGAATCAAGCTATCCTGGCTGAAGAGGGGTGAAACCCCAAAACCGGTCCTAGGATGCTTGTTTCCGGTCCAGGGAGGACCTGGCTTGGCAGTTCGTGCTGGATTGTTCCCATGAGGCACAGGGTCAAGACTGATTTGCATATGGCCAGGTCTAAACTGGGGTGGCATGGTGAGCAAAAGAATGATGGATTTAACCCAGATCTCTTGACTGGGGGTGAATGTTTTGATTTGTTCTGCATTCCGTCCATCAATTGTGTGTCTTTTGCTTTCTCGCCCTAAGTGCGCCAGGTATGCCCAGACGTGGGTCCTGGGCTCACTGTGCCACTGGAATCAAGCTATCCTGGCTGAAGAGGGGTGAAACCCCAAAACCGGTCCTAGGATGCTTGTTTCCGGTCCAGGGAGGACCTGGCTTGGCAGTTCGTGCTGGACTGTTCCCATGAGGCACAGGGTCAAGACTGATTTGCATATGGCCAGGTCTAAACTGGGGTGGCATGGTGAGCAAAAGAATGATGGATTTAACCCAGATCTCTTGACTGGGGGTGAATGTTTTGATTTGTTCTGCATTCCGTCCATCAATTGTGTGTCTTTTGCTTTCTCGCCCTAAGTGCGCCAGGTATGCCCAGACGTGGGTCCTGGGCTCACTGTGCCACTGGAATCAAGCTATCCTGGCTGAAGAGGGGTGAAACCCCGAAACCGGTCCTAGGATGCTTGTTTCCGGTCCAGGGAGGACCTGGCTTGGCAGTTCGGGCTGGACTGTTCCCATGAGGCACAGGGTCAAGACTGATTTGCATATGGCCAGGTCTAAACTGGGGTGGCATGGTGAGCAAAAGAATGATGGATTTAACCCATATCTCTTGACTGGGGGTGAATGTTTTGATTTGTTCTGCATTCCGTCCATCAATTGTGTGTCTTTTGCTTTCTCGCCCTAAGTGCGCCAGGTATGCCCAGACGTGGGTCCTGGGCTCACTGTGCCACTGGAATCAAGCTATCCTGGCTGAAGAGGGTGAAACCCCGAAACCGGTCCTAGGATGCTTGTTTCCGGTCCAGGGAGCACCTGGCTTGGCAGTTCGGGCTGGACTGTTCCCATGAGGCACAGGGTCAAGACTGATTTGCATATGGCCAGGTCTAAACTGGGGTGGCATGGTGAGCAAAAGAATGATGGATTTAACCCAGATCTCTTGACTGGGGGTGAATGTTTTGATTTGTTCTGCATTCCGTCCATCAATTGTGTGTCTTTTACTTTCTCGCCCTAAGTGCGCCAGGTATGCCCAGACGTGGGTCCTGGGCTCACTGTGCCACTGGAATCAAGCTATCCTGGCTGAAGAGGGGTGAAACCCCGAAACCGGTCCTAGGATGCTTGTTTCCGGTCCAGGGAGGACCTGGCTTGGCAGTTCGGGCTGGACTGTTCCCATGAGGCACAGGGTCAAGACTGATTTGCATATGGCCAGGTCTAAACTGGGGTGGCATGGTGAGCAAAAGAATGATGGATTTAACCCAGATCTCTTGACTGGGGGTGAATGTTTTGATTTGTTCTGCATTCCGTCCATCAATTGTGTGTCTTTTGCTTTCTCGCCCTAAGTGCGCCAGGTATGCCCAGACGTGGGTCCTGGGCTCACTGTGCCACTGGAATCAAGCTATCCTGGCTGAAGATGGGTGAAACCCCGAAACCGGTCCTAGGATGCTTGTTTCCGGTCCAGGGAGGACCTGGCTTGGCAGTTTGGGCTGGACTGTTCCCATGAGGCACAGGGTCAAGACTGATTTGCATATGGCCAGGTCTAAACTGGGGTGGCATGGTGAGCAAAAGAATGATGGATTTAACCCAGATCTCTTGACTGGGGGTGAATGTTTTGATTTGTTCTGCATTCCGTCCATCAATTGTGTGTCTTTTGCTTTCTCGCCCTAAGTGCGCCAGGTATGCCCAGACGTGGGTCCTGGGCTCACTGTGCCACTGGAATCAAGCTATCCTGGCTGAAGAGGGGTGAAACCCCAAAACCGGTCCTAGGATGCTTGTTTCCGGTCCAGGGAGGACCTGGCTTGGCAGTTCGTGCTGGACTGTTCCCATGAGGCACAGGGTCAAGACTGATTTGCATATGGCCAGGTCTAAACTGGGGTGGCATGGTGAGCAAAAGAATGATGGATTTAACCCAGATCTCTTGACTGGGGGTGAATGTTTTCATTTGTTCTGCATTCCGTCCATCAATTGTGTGTCTTTTGCTTTCTCGCCCTAAGTGCGCCAGGTATGCCCAGACGTGGGTCCTGGGCTCACTGTGCCACTGGAATCAAGCTATCCTGGCTGAAGAGGGGTGAAACCCCGAAACCGGTCCTAGGATGCTTGTTTCCGGTCCAGGGAGGACCTGGCTTGGCAGTTCGGGCTGGACTGTTCCCATGAGGCACAGGGTCAAGACTGATTTGCATATGGCCAGGTCTAAACTGGGGTGGCATGGTGAGCAAAAGAATGATGGATTTAACCCAGATCTCTTGACTGGGGGTGAATGTTTTGATTTGTTCTGCATTCCGTCCATCAATTGTGTGTCTTTTGCTTTCTCGCCCTAAGTGCGCCAGGTATGCCCAGACGTGGGTCCTGGGCTCACTGTGCCACTGGAATCAAGCTATCCTGGCTGAAGAGGGGTGAAACCCCGAAACCGGTCCTAGGATGCTTGTTTCCGGTCCAGGGAGGACCTGGCTTGGCAGTTCGGGCTGGACTGTTCCCATGAGGCACAGGGTCAAGACTGATTTGCATATGGCCAGGTCTAAACTGGGGTGGCATGGTGAGCAAAAGAATGATGGATTTAACCCAGATCTCTTGACTGGGGGTGAATGTTTTGATTTGTTCTGCATTCCGTCCATCAATTGTGTCTCTTTTGCTTTCTCGCCCTAAGTGCGCCAGGTATGCCCAGACGTGGGTCCTGGGCTCACTGTGCCACTGGAATCAAGCTATCCTGGCTGAAGAGGGGTGAAACCCCGAAACCGGTCCTAGGATGCTTGTTTCCGGTCCAGGGAGGACCTGGCTTGGCAGTTCGGGCTGGACTGTTCCCATGAGGCACAGGGTCAAGACTGATTTGCATACGGCCAGGTCTAAACTGGGGTGGCATGGTGAGCAAAAGAATGATGGATTTAACCCAGATCTCTTGACTGGGGGTGAATGTTTTGATTTGTTCTGCATTCCGTCCATCAATTGTGTGTCTTTTGCTTTCTCGCCCTAAGTGCGCCAGGTATGCCCAGACGTGGGTCCTGGGCTCACTGTGCCACTGGAATCAAGCTATCCTGGCTGAAGAGGGGTGAAACCCCGAAACCGGTCCTAGGATGCTTGTTTCCGGTCCAGGGAGGACCTGGCTTGGCAGTTCGGGCTGGACTGTTCCCATGAGGCACAGGGTCAAGACTGATTTGCATATGGCCAGGTCTAAACTGGGGTGGCATGGTGAGCAAAAGAATGATGGATTTAACCCAGATATCTTGACTGGGGGTGAATGTTTTGATTTGTTCTGCATTCCGTCCATCAATTGTGTGTCTTTTGCTTTCTCGCCCTAAGTGCGCCAGGTATGCCCAGACGTGGGTCCTGGGCTCACTGTGCCACTGGAATCAAGCTATCCTGGCTGAAGAGGGGTGAAACCCCAAAACCGGTCCTAGGATGCTTGTTTCCGGTCCAGGAGGACCTGGCTTGGCAGTTCGGGCTGGACTGTTCCCATGAGGCACAGGGTCAAGACTGATTTGCATATGGCCAGGTCTAAACTGGGGTGGCATGGTGAGCAAAAGAATGATGGATTTAACCCAGATCTCTTGACTGGGGGTGAATGTTTTGATTTGTTCTGCATTCCGTCCATCAATTGTGTGTCTTTTGCTTTCTCGCCCTAAGTGCGCCAGGTATGCCCAGACATGGGTCCTGGGCTCACTGTGCCACTGGAATCAAGCTATCCTGGCTGAAGAGGGGTGAAACCCGAAACCGGTCCTAGGATGCTTGTTTCCGGTCCAGGGAGGACCTGGCTTGGCAGTTCGGGCTGGACTGTTCCCATGAGGCACAGGGTCAAGACTGATTTGCATATGGCCAGGTCTAAACTGGGGTGGCATGGTGAGCAAAAGAATGATGGATTTAACCCAGATCTCTTGACTGGGGGTGAATGTTTTGATTTGTTCTGCATTCCGTCCATCAATTGTGTGTCTTTTGCTTTCTCGCCCTAAGTGTGCCAGGTATGCCCAGACGTGGGTCCTGGGCTCACTGTGCCACTGGAATCAAGCTATCCTGGCTGAAGAGGGGTGAAACCCCAAAACCGGTCCTAGGATGCTTGTTTCCGGTCCAGGGAGGACCTGGCTTGGCAGTTCGGGCTGGACTGTTCCCATGAGGCACAGGGTCAAGACTGATTTGCATATGGCCAGGTCTAAACTGGGGTGGCATGGTGAGCAAAAGAATGATGGATTTAACCCAGATCTCTTGACTGGGGGTGAATGTTTTGATTTGTTCTGCATTCCGTCCATCAATTGTGTGTCTTTTGCTTTCTCGCCCTAAGTGCGCCAGGTATGCCCAGACGTGGGTCCTGGGCTCACTGTGCCACTGGAATCAAGCTATCCTGGCTGATGAGGGGTGAAACCCGAAACGGGTCCTAGGATGCTTGTTTCCGGTCCAGGGAGGACCTGGCTTGGCAGTTCGGGCTGGACTGTTCCCATGAGGCACAGGGTCAAGACTGATTTGCATATGGCCAGGTCTAAACTGGGGTGGCATGGTGAGCAAAAGAATGATGGATTTAACCCAGATCTCTTGACTGGGGGTGAATGTTTTGATTTGTTCTGCATTCCGTCCATCAATTGTGTGTCTTTTGCTTTCTCGCCCTAAGTGCGCCAGGTATGCCCAGACATGGGTCCTGGGCTCACTGTGCCACTGGAATCAAGCTATCCTGGCTGAAGAGGGGTGAAACCCCGAAACCGGTCCTAGGATGCTTGTTTCCGGTCCAGGGAGGACCTGGCTTGGCAGTTCGGGCTGGACTGTTCCCATGAGGCACAGGGTCAAGACTGATTTGCATATGGCCAGGTCTAAACTGGGGTGGCATGGTGAGCAAAAGAATGATGGATTTAACCCAGATCTCTTGACTGGGGGTGAATGTTTTGATTTGTTCTGCATTCCGTCCATCAATTGTGTGTCTTTTGCTTTCTCGCCCTAAGTGCGCCAGGTATGCCCAGACGTGGGTCCTGGGCTCACTGTGCCACTGGAATCAAGCTATCTTGGCTGAAGAGGGTGAAACCCCGAAACCGGTCCTAGGATGCTTGATTCCGGTCCAGGGAGGACCTGGCTTGGCAGTTCGGGCTGGACTGTTCCCATGAGGCACAGGGTCAAGACTGATTTGCATATGGCCAGGTCTAAACTGGGGTGGCATGGTGAGCAAAAGAATGATGGATTTAACCCAGATCTCTTGACTGGGGGTGAATGTTTTGATTTGTTCTGCATTCCGTCCATCAATTGTGTGTCTTTTGCTTTCTCGCCCTAAGTGCGCCAGGTATGCCCAGACGTGGGTCCTGGGCTCACTGTGCCACTGGAATCAAGCTATCCTGGCTGAAGAGGGGTGAAATCCCGAAACCGGTCCTAGGATGCTTGTTTCCGGTCCAGGGAGGACCTGGCTTGGCAGTTCGGGCTGGACTGTTCCCATGAGGCACAGGGTCAAGACTGATTTGCATATGGCCAGGTCTAAACTGGGGTGGCATGGTGAGCAAAAGAATGATGGATTTAACCCAGATCTCTTGACTGGGGGTGAATGTTTTGATTTGTTCTGCATTCCGTCCATCAATTGTGTGTCTTTTGCTGTTTTGTGCCCTGGCACAGTCAGACTGTTTTTTTCCGGACTGCAGTGACAGCAGGCACATCGATGTGCGCATGCTCACACTGCTCACTTCTCACTAGTGGAGAAGTTACGGCATGATGTCATGCCAGGTGAGCGTTGTAGGGGAAGGGAAATCCTTTAAAGAGAAACATTTTCTCTCTGGATTTCTCTTCTCTTTTAGAAACTCAGGAGCAGCAACATTGTCCTGGTGTCACCAGGGCTTTAAGTGGAAGCTTTTTCAATATTACATACAAGCCATAGTTACTGCTTATTTATCTTATGCAACTAACAACCATTGACAAAGCCAATAGTCCTGACTTGTTGTAGGTACGATGTTACTTGTTGTATCATATATCTGGATGCAATGACAGAAACAGCAAAATACAAGTCGGGCGGCACACTATGCTAAGCACAGATTTGTAGCTTAGGTGTTTTTAAGCCACGCCCTTAATTACATTGGCCACACCCCTTTGAGAGACCCTCCAGTTTTTTCATCCCACTTAAAGCCCTGACTGCTGGCCAAATAGGACAAAACTTCAGCTAAATAGCCAGTGACCAGGTAAATTGTGATGTTTCCTTTTCATTTGTACAGCTGCTGGCCAAACCGGCCAGAATCTCTACTATTTAGCCAGCAGCAGCAAAATAGTGACGTTTTTCTGCTATTTGCATAGCTACGGGGCAAACAGTGCAGAATATCTATAATTTTCCCAGCAGCTAGGTAAGTAGCAAAGTTTCCCTGCTATTTTCAAGGCCAACGACCTAATAGTAAATAATTTCTGCGCCAAGTAAATAGCAGAGAAAATTCACTATATATCGGGTGGTCGGCTAAATAGTTGCTACCGGTCTAAAATACCTTTGGTAAACTTTAGTCTTTTATTTATTTCTCTCACGCGCACGTACACACCACGCACACTAACGCGCACCTGCTTATTCCTTCTCTGTTTCTTTCACATAAGCTTAAACTATCCTCGCGCTATGACTGATGGAGGCATACAGAGAAAGATGTAAAATGTTTCATTTAACGGGTGTCCTGAAAGAAACTATCAGCGACGGAATCGGTAATTGTCTAACCTTGGAGAATACCTCGTTATTTCACCCCACAGTGGGTTTATCCGGGATGTGTAAATAATGCTTTTTCCTCTTACAACATTTGGCTGGTTTAAAAACAGAGACCGAAAAAGACATTGAGGTTGAAATATGGAGGCAGGAAAGAAAATCCTTCAATGCTAATGGCATTGGCTGCCTTGGAAACTGTTAATAAGGTGCTCTTTCTGGTGTCAGTGACCCACCATGTCACCTCGGGTCAGAGTGGAGGAGCCCTCCGCCCTAAGAGAACATGCTTGAGTGAGACAGATAATGAGGCCAGTTTGATGGGAAATTGGAGGGGCAGCCCGAGTGCTGTAATCTGCATTCACAGGCAGGCAGCCCACTCCCTTCCATATCTGCCCATCTCACCTCGGACTGCCTGCCTGCCACCCCTGATAGCCTCTGTGGATTCTAGATGGGAATGATGACCCTCTATCAAATGTGATTTGCAGATGTTATTTGCCAAAAGGGCGCTTTGGGTTCACATTAAGCCATCGCATCATTTTATCTGAAGCGCTTAGGGCTGATGGAAACAAAACAGTGACTAATTCTAAAATAACCATTCAAGAATACAGCTTAAAAAAAAACAGCCGTGGGGCTCATTTTCCTGCACCGGGAATAAAGAAGCACACTGTTCACTAACCATCATTAAATACACCTCAAAAATAGCTTACAAAGCCTACTGCAGTTTATTTTGCTTTCTGCAATAGTTTTAAGTTAAATTGGGAAATAGTAATAATTTGTTATACACTCACTGCATCAGATGTGTAATACAGTCAATAACTTCATTGTTTCTCAGTAGCACCACCAGGAAGCATAGAATATAACTAATGAGCAAGAGTATATGATTTGTAAAGTAATAATTAATTAATAAGTGTAGGGACACAGTTTGTCTTAGGAACCCCCATTGGAGCTGCAGAATCCAGCAGTTGCCTAGTTCTCATTCCACCACTCTACACTTCCTGTTTCTTTATCTCTCTTTTTCATATTCTTTTTCTTCCATGCGTTCTCCCTTTGTCACTGTTTTCCAGTCTATATCTTCCTGCTTTTTTCACCTTTTTCTGCCCTTCTCTCCCAAGCTAAGGTTCAAAATCTGAAAAAGAAGTCCCGTCCCTAGACATGAGAGCTGGTGACCACCACCTGCATAAATTAAGCAGGAACGAACAATCAGACAGAGTTAGAAAGAGTGGTTACTTCAGCCAGCCTTCAGAATAATACAATATCAAGGAGGCTTTGATATAATCACAGTAGAATCAGCGGGTCATATTGCAATAGTAAATGAAGATATATAGCGCTTACTACCTCTGATGGGGCATTGAAGCACTTTAAGGCAAAGAGCGTTGCAATCTGGAACCTAAGGTTATTGGTTAAATCCAGTGGCTATTATTTATCGTTCATTATTGGGATCAGTCTTTAGCTCTCAAGGAACCATTCCATGTATGTAATCCAGTTTTTTTTGCTGTAGGTTAAAACAATTGGAGTTATATGTGAAACGTTCTCAGGGCTATCTGAGTTCACACATATGGCTGATGGTAAGAACAGGTAGGCTAGAGGCGATAAGGTATTGTTAGGATAGAGGGATATGGTTTCAGAGAAGGAGAGATTGCAATCTATGAAATGAGGTGTGGGCGTTTGCAGAAATGCATTAATAGAGATGAAGATTAAGGTAGACAGGCATGCAATTTAGACTAGGCTATACTCAGGAAGAGGAGGAGTGCAGAGCATGGAAGTTAAGGGGAGGGTTATTCGAAAGAAAGGAGAGAAACAGTCAACAGTTTTAAGCCAAGGTCGGTATTGATGCATGGTTTTAGGAGTATAGTGGGGAGTAGGCTTTGAGATAGCAAGCAATCTGAGGATGCAAAACTATAGGAAGAAACAACGCTATTCACATGTGAGATAGTGCTACAGGGGACGCCCTTTGCAACTGACCAGCTCTGTCTACTGCTGCTGCTGATTCGTCGGGGACTCATTTTCCCAGGAGGGCTGTGTCCTGCCTCAGAGGAGGGGCTGACTCCCACGCCGCATTGCGCATAATAGCACCTGCTGGTTCCCGCGGCACGGGACGCGTGCAGGACGCGCGCGGGCCAAGGCCCTTAGGATCTAGATTACCGTTCTGGGCACCTCATTTGACGGAAAGTGCTTTATTTTGCCATAGCCCTGATTTTAACAGGCTGTCTATTCTTCCTCTTCCCCTTTTGTTATTAACTGCTACTGGCTGAAAAATTGTAGGGAGGCTGTGAACCAGAGAGGGGGTAAATACCCTTTTGCTTCTTTGTGCTAACATATACTGTGAACTATCCCCAGTATACCCCACGTGCCTCTGTCCCAGCCATACCGGTGGAGCTTGTTGAGTTATGGGCAAAAGGAAAGTTCAAGACAAAGCCCAGGGCATGGACCTTTCAAAAAAAAGCTCACAGGTGTTATTTGTTCGGATGCAATGGATGGGATTGAGACCTTACTTATGGAATGCCATGAAATTGTGCAAACAGCGGCTACTCTTCCTTCCACTCAAACTGCTTACTGCAATAATTCTGATTCCGCTCTCTTAGATCTGTTGGAACTCTCTCCTGTCCCTACCCCCCCAAAGAAGACCGCTAAACAAATCCCACAGATGTTTAAAAAACCTCGGAAGGGTAGTGGGAAAGGGACAGGATGTAGGACTCCAGAATCAGAACTAGAACCTTTAATGGCCTGTGGTGAGCACTTGGACACTCCTGTAGAAGTACAGGTAGTCCAAGTTGAATGCCATAATAGATATGAGGCCCTTGCAGAGAAGGCGAGTGGAGGGGCGAGCACATATTGGCCTTAATGACAAGAGCAATGAATATCCCTACTTATTGCAGAGCTTTAAGGACATTATTGAGTCCCTTAGGGATGAGGTTGCATCTTTTAGAAGTGTTTACAAGGCGCCTATCACCACTCACCCCGGGTCAGCAAGTAGGAATGATCTTGACATAGCCCCTGGCATTACCTACCCGCCCCACTGTGCTTCCCCCCAGTGCTACAGCTGTACTCTTCCCAACCTCCCAAGAGGTAGTTTTTGCTATAATGGACATAGAGACAAGCTGGCAGCTTATCGAGAAAATTGCCAGGTTAGGGGGGTGGGTAGAGAGCCCAAAAGGGGAGAGGTGATACTTGATGAGGGGTGCTCCTCTATGTCAAGTCTTGGGCGACCTTTTGAAAGAGGGGTGGTGAAGGATGGTTTTTACACCCGAGACCATGCCCAGAAGAAGAAGTAGTAATCTATCTTGTGGAGGTACCTAAGCCCCCCAGGGACAGATGCGAGGACCCGGACTCGCTTAAAAATAAGGTAATCTACTGTCTCAGGGAAACACAGCATTGCTATTCCATCATAAGAGAAGATATTAAGAAAGCCGAAAGAATAACATTATCAGGGATGTTAAAAGATGTAATTAAAGTTAGCTTCTTTAATAGAGCCGTATTAGACGGTTTAATGGCAATTGACTCTCGTACCATCCCACTTGCCAATACCACCATTGCCATTAAATATAGACTCCCTGTGGGTACAGGCCATGGGTCCAATGGGTGTGTCCTGAAGAGAGGGGTCTCAACAAACTTGGACGTAGAGGGTAGACAGGGATGACTACAGGAAGGAGAATTGTCATCCCAGGATGATAATGAGATGATCCCTAGTTCCACTGTGGGAAAATCTCAGTTGAGGTATCCCTCCTTGTCTGGGTCACTCGTTAACACTGATGCTCATTTGGCCCCATCCATTGAAGGCTTAATGGGGGAGGGCGACGGTAATACCACCATAAATGAGGAAAGGGGTGAAACCGCAGAGTACAGGCCTGACTATACCCATATTGATTTACCCTATCAGCAGCTAAGAGTCCTGGTTTGGTATGTTGTGTGGATCGCTAAATTGTTAGTCGACCTAGAATGGGGCAACTTCGTGGATTCCCATGATGTGATCTTATTCCAGGAAACTTAAAAGTCTGCATACTCCCCACAGGTGTGGGTATTCATCTTATGGCATTAATACAAAAAGGAAAGAGATGGGGAGACCCTCGGGAGGCCTAGTAATCTGGGTGAAAATTGTACTTAGGTCCAAAGTCAAGTTAGTCCCTGTTGACTCCCAGGATATTCTAGATTTTGATCTTGCATTATATACTGGCTTAAAAATAAGAATTGTTAATAATTACAATAGAGTGGTCCTGGGCTCAGAGGAAACTAATACTATTGGTATTTTAGGCTATGCCTTGTCCGAACGTACCAGAAATGCCCCTTTATTGGTAGCTGGGGACTTCAATTGCACGTTTGAACCCCTTGCCCTTGCCCCCTTCGATTTGACTGAGGAGTGGGATAGTCTTTGGAAAATCCTGCAGTTAGATCTCCCATCGGTTAGATGGTCCAAGAGAGTAGGCCAGGTGTTGGCCTGTCAGAAAGGCCAGACCGAAATGCCACTAACCATCAGGGTCCACCAGCAGGAGTGATGGCGCAGAACATGTCCGACTATTCCCCGTTATACTCCCTCACAAAGAGCGTATGCAAACACTGCTCCGTAGGGAAGTACGCAGGGGAAAAGGGGAAGTGGAGAAAAAAATAAACACGGCTGTCGAGCAGTTCTGGATGGCCTTGTGTTGCGTATCCCTCTTTGAAAGCGGAAGCGTCCTTTTCTGGGGAGAGCCCCTAAATGCAAAGAGGAGACAGCTGGGTAAGATCATACACTCCCCTAGAACTAGGAAGCCCCCGCTTAATTAGCATTAATATATATATAACAATGTTTATGTGTACTCACATCCAGACCTCAAATAGCCATCTTAAAGGAGCAAAATACCAATATCATAAAAGGTAGTAATCGCAATCCATGGAAAGAGCTCGAGTCACGTCTTGAAGGAGAAAATGAAATAAACTCCTGAAAAGTCAAGGATAAGCGAGCTGAATTCCTAAACTAACTACCACGAAATCAAAATAGCAAGACAAAGCGCCTAACACAACCTAGTGCTACAGTACAGAACTCGACTTATCTGTATGGCTTTGCAGCAAAGGCGAAGGAGCACCCTCCCTCTGTTACGTCACAGAAGGAAGTGCCGGGGATTCCAAAGGTGCCGGAGGCGTTGAAATGCTCCAGCGGGAAAGGCGGATGTGAACGTCTGTGTCCGTGGAAAATGTTAAGCGGCTCTAGAGGTACAGAAAAGGTCCTGGAATGGCAGCAAGAGTCCTCGACCTCGAAAGTGCGGCCGGCCGACTCCGTCACAAACACTGACTCTCACGAACACGGGTCAGGAGACCGCAGGATAGGAAGCAGGCAGCAGAGAAAGGCGCCGAAGCAACACCTCCACCCTGTCGTACGGCAAGACAGCCTGCACGTAATCCACCCACAGGGCCAGTGCGAAGAGCTCAGGAAGTTCAACGATTGTCAAGCACCGGATTACAGCGGGGGGAGCTTATATACCAATATGGAAGGAAGCACTGGTTGCATATGAGGGGCCTTCTGGGAAATGAAGTTCACTCGCTCTCTCTCGGGCCCAATCATATGCTTCCCAGTCATACTAGAATAAATAGAAAGTGTGGATACGGAATTGAGTGTTCTCCTTACTCTTGTACCCCCTTGATGACAGAGAACCATGACAGTACCTCCCCGCAAGGACCGCCGTCTCGGCGGTTGACCAGGTTTGGACGGGTTCTGCTCATGAAAGCGTCGAACTAGGAGGGGGCAGTGTAGATTCTGGACTGGCTCCCATATTTTCTCCTCAGGACCATACCCTTTCCAGTCTACCAGGTAGTACACCGCCCTCTCGTGATTTTGGAATCGAGGATGGATTGCACCTCATATTCCAGATTCCCTTCTATCTCGACCGGTGGCTGGGGATGCGAGACCCATGTATCATCAGGACAAGGGCGTAGCAGTGAGACATGAAACACAAGATGTATGTGCCAGGACGAGGGCAAGGACAACCTCATAGCTACCGGATTTATTATTTTTTCGATGATGTGGGGGCCTACGTATTTGGGTGTCAGCTTGTTAACCCCTTTTAGGTGTAGGTTTTTGGTGGCTAACCAGACTTTCTCCCCCACTTGATACGGCGGTTCTTGGGCCTGTTTTTTAATCAGCAAAATGTCTCTCAGCCTCCTGCGCCTTAGTGAGATGGTTACAAGTGTCCTGAAGCACAGCTCGGAGATGGGCATGGTGTTCATGGATGAGCAGATGAGATGGGCCATTCGAAGGGAAGTATGTTGGGGTGGTACCCATTTAAACAAAAGAAGGGCGAGCACCCCAACTTGGAATGCGAACTCTGCCATCCACAGTAATGTGCTCCACTCCTCTGTATAGTCTAACGTGACACATTGGAGGTATTGTTCCACGGATTGATTGAGACGCTCTGTCTTTCCATCGGTTTGTGGATGGTAGCTGGTAGAAAGACGGGCATCAACTTTCATGGTAGTACAGAAGGACTTCCAGAATCGGGAGGTGAACTGAGATCCCCTGTCTGTGATGACCACCGCAGGTATGCCATGAAGTCTGATGATGTTCCGTAAAAAGGTATTTGCCAGTTCAGCGGAGGTTGGCACCTTACTCATGGGGATGAAGTGGCCCATTTTTGTTAAATGATCAACGACCACTAAGATCACTGTGTATCCCTTGCTGAGAGGCATCTCCATGATAAAGTCCATTGAAACCGTATGCCACGGACTCAGAGGGATTGGAATGGAACGCAATAATCCAACAGGTTTACTGTGGCTGGCCTTCCCTTGGGCACAGATGGAACAGTTTTTTACATAATCCTTGACATCCTGATGTACAGTGGACCACCAGAAGTGACGTTCCTTCAATACTACTGTTTTGTAAATCCCCATATGTCCTCCCAGCATGGAATCATGGGTCCATGACAGAACGCGCCTTTGCAATGCTTTATCAGGGACATATAAAGCATGATCTCGGTACAACAAGTCCTCTTTCAGGGATCAGCAATCAGGTTCTTCCTGTATCCAGGCCTGATGATTGAGTGCAGCCACACTCACCTTCAAGTCAACCAGAAAATCAGCAGAGGCAATGATGGCTAATTCTGCGTCAGGAAATGTGTTCTCTTGCAGGCTATTCGGTGGTTCCCTAACAGGATCAAGGATGTCTTCTGCCTCGGAGTCAGGAAGCGAGAGCGTGTCGGCCATGCCATTTTGGGGACCTGGTCGGTATTTAATGAGGAAATCGTAGTCCGAAAAGAAGAGAGACCATCTCAGTTGTGTGGGAGTAAGGGCCCTAGCTGTTTTCAGGAATAGCAGGTTCCGGTGATCCGTATATATTTCCACGGTGTGTTTGGCTCAGAGCAGATAGTGCCTCCATTCCTCACACACCCGCTTGATTGCCAACAGTTCCTTATCTGTGATGTTATAGTTCCTCTCACTAGGAGTGAGTTTTCTTGAAAAGTACACAACCGGGTGCAACTGTCCCGTTTCAGGATGTCTCTGGGATAACACACTCCCTAAGGCGTAGTGAGAGGCATCGGTTTTGACCACAAAGGGCAGGAGTAAATCCGGATTTCGGAGAATGGGGGCTTGTGTAAAACGGGTTTTCAGTTCCTGGAAATACTGTTCCGCATCCTTGCCCCAAAGGAAGGGTGTACCTTTTTTCAATAAACTTTTGATGGGCTTCACTACCTTGGAGAACCCATTGATGAATCTCCTGTAGAAATTTGCAAATCCCAGGAAGCTTTGCAATGCCTTGACACTCGCAGGGGATTTCCATTGTGTGATGGCTAAGACTTTCTTGTCCATTTGTAGCCCCTTGGCATTGATGACGTAGCCCAAGAATTCTATCTCAGGGACATGAAACAGGCATTTTTCAAGTTTGGCATATAACGAGTTCTTCTGTCACCTGTCCAGGACTGCTTTTACGTGAGCCACATGATCAACCTGGTTCTTGGAATAAATGAGAATGTCATCAATATAGATGATGCAAAACACATCAAAATAACCCCTCAACACCTCATCCATAAAGTATTGGAATGCTGCTAGGGCGTTGCATAAGCCAAAGGGCATTAATTGGTACTCGAATTACCCAAATTTAGTCCGGAATGCCATCTTCCTTTCATCCCCTTGTCTCACACGGACCAAATGGTAACCTCCCCGGAGGTCCAGTTTAGTGAAGATGCAAGCTCTCTTGAGTTGGTCCAGCAACACCAGGATGAGGGGTAATGGGTATCGGTTTTTGATGGTTACTCTGTTTATGGCTCTATAATCTATGCACGTTCACAGTTCTCCCTCCTTCTTGGGGATGAAGAAAAGAGGAGACAACGCTGACGAAGAAGAGGGCCTTATGAATCCCGACCTGAGGTTTTCGTTGAGGTATTCTTTGAAATGTGTGTCTCTGGTTCGGTCAGGGCGTAGATCCGACTGCATGGGATCGCAGCCCCGGGTATCATGTCTATCCGGCAGTCATATTCCCTGTGAGGAGGGAGTTGACTGGCTTCCTGTTTGTTGAACATAGCCTGGTATTGTTCGTACTCGATAGGTAAGAAGGTAGCTGAACAGACCAAAGGTTCTTCACAACCCTCCGCCAAGAAGCCCGCCTGCTTTTCCCTGTTCTTCTCCTGGAAGGCTTCCTCCTTGTTGCAATGTTCCTTGCAGAAGGTAGATTCCATCATCACCGTGCGGGCTGCCCACCTCACGGTGGGGTCATGTTGCGTTAACCATGCCTTGCCTAAAAGTAGGCAAAACTGGGGAGCATTGACCAGATCAAACTGAATGGTTTTATAGTGGTCACTACCGAATTGCATGACCAAGGATCGGGTTTGATACACCACCGGCCCTGAAGTCAATGCTGTTCCATCCACTGCCTTCATTGGTTCCGGGTTTGACTTTTTTATACATGGTATCCCGATGTCCCGGGAATAGGACTGGTCGATAAAAGTGCCTGTGGCTCCGGAATCCAGAAGAGCGGGTATCTTCTGCTGAGTCGTTTTGTTTATCCAGATGGTAACGGATACATTGAGGTGAGCAAAGGACGATTGCTTAGTGTTAGCGATCATAGGTGAGATCACAAATTCCTCCTGTCCCGAACAAGGGATCTCGTTCTGGTTCGGGCTCTTCAGTTTTTCGACTCGCCACTTTGTTCCCAATTCTGGTGCACCACTACTTGAGTTTTACCAAGGGATGTCTGAACAGGTGGCCTGGTCCGGGTTTTACAATCTTTAATAAAATGAACCCCTTTACCACAAAACAGGCACAAACGCTGCTTGCGCCTTTTTTCTCTTTCTTCCGTGGAGAGAGGACCCCTGGTACCGCTGACCTGCATAGGCTCCACCCCATCGGTATGACGAGGGTTTTCCTCCATTACTAATTTGGGGCGTGGTGGAAAGTACTTTGGCTCTCCCCTCAACTTGTCACCCTTTCTTTCTTGTAACGTATGGTCCAGCTGTACCGTAAGCTCAATCAGATCCTCACAGGACTGAGGAAGATGAATCACCTGAGCAAGAACGATCTTTAATTCACTGCGCAACCCTTGATAAAATAAGGTAGTCCGTTTGTCCATCGGCCAGTCAGTTTCCACTAGGAGGCGGTTGAAGGTGATAATGTTGGACAGCAGTTCTTGTGACCCTTGTTTCAGGGTAATTAACTCTCTATCAAGGGAGAGGAGATGTGCCTTACGACCGAACAATTTCCGCATCTCTGTGCAGAAATCTGTGAAGTTATATAATATCGGGTCATTTCTTTCTATCAGCAGAATAGACCAGTTTGCCCCATTCCCACCCAGGTAAGACATAATAAAGGCAGTCTTTGATTGCTCATCGTGGAAAACTGTGGGCTTACACATAAAATGCAGACGACACTGGCTGAGGAAATCTCCTAATTTCTTTGGATCCCCCAAAGAAACGTTCTGGCGGAGCTAGAGGTATCTGAGGTGGCTGTATGATTTGCACAGAAGCAGGGCCTGTAGTAAGCAAAGAAGGAGCAGGTGTTGCAGAAAAATACCCAGAGGTTTGTGTCCTCCCCCCCATGGGAGAATGGGGAGATTGTCCCGGGATGCCCCTGATGTATGCGTAGAAAGGGGTAATGTCCATTCTTTATTGTAAGACCCCTGCTGTTGTCAGGTTTACCCTTTCTGGACAACCCAGCCACCACCCTCTGCACCGTCCCTAACACCCTTCAAAGGTCCTGGTTCTCTGCTCGAAAGGCATTTACCTCAAGCTGTAAGGTGGCCATGGACTCTAAGACCAAGGTAAGGACAACGTTTGCATCCATCACCAAGGCTGGTGAGTAAATCGTGGGCTTGACAATCTGTCAGAAAGGCCAGACTGAAATGCCACTAACCTTCAGGGTCCATCAGCAGGAGTGATGGCGCAGAATATGTCCCACTATTCCCCGTTACACTCCCCCACAAAGAGCATATGCAAACACTGCTCCGTAGGGAAGTACGCAGGGGAAAAAGGGAAGTGGAGAAAATAATAAACAAGGCTGCTGTGCAGTTCTGGATGGCCTCGTGTTGTGTATCCCTCTTTGAAAGCGGAAGCGTCCTTTTCTAGGGAGAGCCCCTAAATGCAAAGAGGAGACAGCTGGGTAAGATCATACACTCCCCTAGCACTAGGAAGCCCCCGCTTAACTATCAAAAACATATATATATATATATAACAATGTTTATGTGTACTCACATCCAGATCTCAAACAGCCATCTTAAAGGAGCAAAATACCAATATCATACAAGGTAGTAATCGCAATCCATGGAAAGAGCTCGAGTCATGTCTTGAAGGAGAAAACGAAATAAACTCCTGAAAAGTGAAGGATATGCGTGCTTAATTCCTAAACTAACTACCACGAAATCAAAATAGCAAGAAAAAGCACCTAACACAACCTAGCGCTACAGTACAGAACTCAACTTATCTGTATGTCAGTGCAGCGAAGGCGAAGCAGCACCCTCCCTCTGTTACATCACAGAAGGAAGTGCCGGGGATTCCAAAGGTGCCGGAGGCGCTGAAATGCTCCAGCGGGAAAGGCGGACGTGAACGTCTGTGTCCATGGAAAATGTTAAGTGGCTCCAGAGGCATGGAAAAGGTCCGGGAATGGCAGCAGGAGTCCTCGAACTCAAAAGTGCGGCCAGCCAACTCCATCATAAACACTGACTCCCACAAACACGGGTCAGGAGACCGCAGGATAGGAAGCAGGCAGCAGAGTAAGGCACCGAAGCAACGCCTCCACCCTCTTGTACGGCAAGACAGTCTGCAGGTAATCCACCCACAGGGCCAGTGCGAAGCGCTCAGGAAGTTCAACGATTATCAAGCACCGGATTACAGTGGGGGGGAGCTTATATACCAATGCAGAAGGAAGCACTGGTTGCATATCAGGGGCCTTCTGTGAAATGTAGTTCACTCGCTCTTCCTCTGGCCCAATCATATGCTTCCCAGTCATACCAGAATAAATAGAAAGTGTGGATACGGAATTGCATGTTCTCCTTACTCTTGTACCCCCCTGATGACAAGAACCATGACATGGCCCTTACACTGCAACACGATTTGAGGGCCACAAATGGTAGGACGAAATCTGACCTGAATGGTGAACTGACTTAACAGACCTGGCTATGCCAGTAGAACTGACTACTGTTTGGTATATCTTAGCTTATGGCCCATAGTATCTGATATGATAGTGGCTAAAACATCTGATAGTGATCATAATGCCCTGATTCTTACCCTAATAAACCAGGGAGAGAGTGAACCTGATATTAGGGGTCGGATTAACATGGGTAAGCTGTCTATTACAAACAATTTGAGAACAATCAGATGGGACTGGGTGGAGGAAAACATGGGGGCCCTGGAAGTTTGAAATCAAAGTTCGTGCGGAGGTGGAAGAGCTGTCCAAACTCCCTAAAGTAGAAATAATAGAGAAGCTGATTAACCAGCATGAGATACTCTATAGCCAGATCAGGGAAACATTGGGCCAACCAAAAAAAAGGGAGAAACACCTTGGAAAAAATGAAGGGAAAAGGTGGGCCCTTGTGGCAGACTGGTATAACCAGGATTGTAGAATAGCAAAGGGTGAGCTCCTACATGCAGTGAAATCTAAAGTCTGCACTATATGGTGGTATGTAGAGCTAGATGTAGACAAGCACTAGAGTCTGCCAAGAAAACATGGGAATGTTCCCTATGGTCCTTTCTACACAGCACACTGGCAGCCAAAGATAATAAGACCTTCTGGAGAAAAACTGCCTACTGTTTGAATGGACCCAAGTTCTCTCTAGAGTTCACAGTCCAGCCAGAAGAGTGGGTGGCTCATTTTGGGGGCCTATATCTCAGGGAAACATGGAGGAAGCGGAGTATATATAGTCACGAAAAAGAAAGCTCCACCAGGCACTGTTGAAGATCTAGATATTTCTCTCAAAGAAACCCAAGCAGCCATTCGCTCTTGTATCCCAGCTAGAGCCCCTGGCCCGATCGAATTCCAAACAACCTATATAGAGAGGATTTAAAAGTCTGGGCCCCATATATTAATATGTTAACTATTGCTATCCTCTCAGGTATGGAAATCCCCCCCTTCTTGGAATGTAGCTGAGATCATACCATTTTATAAGAAAGGAGATAGGGCAAAGCCAGCCATCTATAGACCCATTAACCTAATCGATTCCTTGCAGAAAATCTTCTGCAAGCAGCTACTGGTTCGGATTCAGGCTTGGATCCTAGAGTCTAATATTCTGTCTGACTTTCAGGCGGGCTTTCATGCCAATATTAGCACCCTGGATCAGGTATTCCGTTTCCTATGCATTTACTGGAGAGAGGTTGCCATTAAAGGGGGGAAGTTATATGTAGCTTTTGTGGACCTGCGCACCGCCTTTGACTTGGTCCCTCGAGCCAAACTTTGGAGGGTGGTGGCAGAGATGGGACTCCCTCGAAATGTGCTTGATATTTTAATCTGCCTGCACTCAGCAAATTAAGCCCAAGTCAGGTGGGGGGAGGATAACCAATTGCCTGAGCCATTCTCAATAAATCGTGGAGTGAGACAGGGATGTGTCTTAGCGCCCACCCTATTCTCACTTTTTATCAATGGTGTAGTAGGATTCCTCGCTAGGGATGGGTGCGATGCTCCAAAAGTTGGGGAGAGAAGAGTGCATGCACTCCTCTTCGCTGACGATATGCTATTAATATCAAAGTACCCACAAGGTCTCCAACAGGTACTAAATGATTTTATACTTTTCTGTAATGAGCGTGGCCTGGAATTAAATGAGGCAAAAACGAAATATATGATTTTTTCTAAAGGGATCCCAAAAGCCATCTAAGAGATGTATGTGCGTAGGGAACAGTACACTAGAACTAGTTTCTGTCTTTGATTATTTGGGCATCCGTTTAACACCAAACCTATGCTGGGTACCCCATATCAAGAAAACACAGTTGTCCCTAATTCAGCAGACCGTTCACATAAGTAAAATCCACAAAAATATGGTGTCCAGGAAAGTGGCCCCAGCGTTAGTAATCTATAATATCAAAGCCTCAGGGGCCGCATTATATTGAACTGAACTGTGGGGTAGTGGGAACACTGATTGTCTCACCATTATAGAACATCGTTTTATAAGAACGCTTTTTAATCTATCAATTAGTACCCCCCGACTCCAATTTATCTGAACTTGGCCCAAAGAAAATTGGCCCATAAATTGGATTACAAGTACCTAATGTTTTGGCATTGTCTGTGGACCATTGATGAGCTTGCCCCCTATCGAGTTGCGATTAGGGGCCTTTTGAAACTGTCTCAGGTAACCACCATCCCATGGTTTAGAACTTTGACAGATCTGTTGAGGACACTAGGGATGGAGATTTATTGGTTTAACCCCGGGAAGCTGTGCTTAATCCCAAAGACCAGGGTCAAAACTCTGTATTGGGAGTCCACTTTGGTGAAAGATGTGACAAACTCGGTGGGCACTCTGACCCAGGAGTTTATGAACTTCAAACCTCTTACATTGTTTGAGGAAACCATTGATGAAATTGTCCCACCCCTTGCATGTAAACTATTTCTTCAATTTAGATACAAGTCACTTCCCACTAAACTGTTCTGTAATAAATGGCGCACCAATGAGCCCTCTGATGATAAATGTCCAACTTGTAAAGAGAGCACAGAATCTGTAGCTCATCTGTTATTTTTCTGTCCCCATTATAAGACCTGGAGAGGAAATTCCCTTGTGTAGGCTTATTGGCCCTGGCCACTACCTTGATGTACTGAGAATTCTATCCACAGTCACTCGTAGTGTAATAGTCTTTTGTCTGGCCAAATTTTGGCAAGCTCTATGGATCAATCGCTCAAAATGTATTGTATAAACATTTTTATATTGCATTTTTATCAGTATATATGGAAGAATTGTATCCTTTTTATGGCTTTTATGTTTTTACACATCTTAAGTTGCTCCTTTTTTTCTATGTACTTTTTAAGATCTTTGTGATCGAAAATAAAGTTATGATGATGATGATGATGATGATAGTGCTACATCAAGAGCCGTTTTAAGTACTTTAATAAGCACTGTAACCTAGTAAAGCTATCTGAGACTACCTGGCAAGTTGGAGGCAAACATGGGACTTTGAGGATGCATGCATAATCATGGCTTCCATGGTAATTGAATTTTCACCATTTGCACTAGTAATAGGCTTGCTGTGCACATGGTAACTACCCTATCAGCAAGCAATGTGGTTGAAAGCAAAAACATTAATTTTAAATGTTAGAAACTGGATACCACAATGCAAGAAATCCTTATAATGCTGATAATTGTGAGAAAAGCCATTGAGAAATGAATACCAGTTGCTATATCATACAATCAACATATATTACCCTGAACCCAGCATTTTGAGATTAAAAGTTCTTGCGCTAGCAAGTGACCTACCACAACTCTGAAAAAGTGAGAATGCATTCAAAATATTACCAGAAATCCTAGCACTGCTCAAATAATAAACATGCACAGCAAGATGTCAGGGACTTAATGGTAAGTCACAACTTAAAATGGTCGTGCCGGGATACATGTGTTTCTTCCCACAAGATGGTTGTATTTAGTATTCAGTGCAACACAATTTGTTGAGCATGATCACAGGGAAGAGAGTGCCCAATCCATGAGACGTGTTAAACTTGATTCTCCTACAATAAATACAACCCAGATCAATGGATGGGGTTACCTGGGCACACAGAGCTTGGACTTCGGGCCCCAACCCCTGCATAGGCACCAAAGTGGGCACTGGAAGTAAGAAAGTCTTTTGTGATAACTGGGAGTGAAACAATAGGACAAGCGAGTTCTGTGCAGAGCTGCTGCCCCCCCCGCCCCTGGATCAATTCAATCACACCACAGGAACTCCTCCCTGATCCCCCAGTCACTACCTTCAGTCACTTTGTTCAGTTTCTTCTGCTTTCTGGGATTGGCTGCTCTCCCCAGTGGCTTCACCAGGCGCGCTGAAGGTGATACTTTGGAGGGACTTCGGCTCCTCCATCTGCAGTTCTCTCCCTGGATCTCGAATATCAGTAAGAATGGGCACCAATTGACATACTGTATAAGGCAGGATTTTAGATGATAACCTCATCAGATCTACTTTAAAATATGAACCCTAAAATGCAAACTTGGCGATAAGAGCCATAGTTGGATTCTTGCATAACATGGTACACACAACACAACTTCAGATGCAAAACACTTCAGCTCATATCAGACATATTTTGAAAAAATGCTATTTCAGGCAAAATTTGTAACAGGAATGATTTGAATACATGACAGCATAAGAAAAGATTTGAAATCATGACCATATGATGCAGGGCTAGCAAACCTACATTTTGAGGTAGGATGCCATTTAGATCCATAGTGTTAGGACACTGTGTTACCAGTCCTTCACTTTCATTTGATAGTAGCGCAGATGATAACAATGATCTGTAAAAGAAATGCACGGGAATGGAAACATGGTGCTTTGTTGGCTTGAATTGGGTGGCAACCCCAATATCATGTAGTGTTTGCAATGTTCTTATAGGACACGATTAGCAACACTGACCATGTCAAGTTACAGTGACAAACAATGCTCAGAATAATAAGGATTTGAAATAATGAACATATCAACCATATTTTGCATAATTAGCATATGAGACTGAGTTTCCAACAATGATGACTGCGCAAGATTAGCAATACTGATCCTTATGCACACTTCACAATGCATGTATCCATTTCGGGTGTGAACGTGCCCAAGCAAACACGCACACACATACACATGCATGTGCATGCGCGTGCGCCCACACACACATGCACACACCCCTGAACAACTATCGAGACTTATAAACCCCATATAGACACAGTCCACTCACACACACCTCTGCAAACTTACTTAGGGAATCCTCAAGAGTCATGCCAGCCCTCATAATATTTAAAGATCACCACACAAAGACCTCAGACATACAGATCACAAAAATTCCCCAAGATATGTGCACAGAACAAAGTGCACAATTCTTAATATACATGGAGAGACTCACATACATAGACACTCACACACAAACTATTCCTCTAAGCCACGAATGCATAGACCCCCACAGACCCTAAACATAGATACCCCACAAAAACCCAAATAAACAATTAACACACACCACATCCACAGAGAACCCCCAATACACAGACCTCCCACACATAGATCTCTGAACATAGAACATACACTCCCACAAACCGAACATGCCATGCACAAAACCCTCCACACAAAACTCCTACACACTTTCCTAGACTACCTAACACTCATCATAACCCCTATTAAACAACCAACCTGACAAAGATGCACCCACACATATCTACAGAAAGTAAACCCAGACAAATAGCCATTGGTAGTCTCTCTCTCCTCAGAGAAGCAGTTGCATACAATTCTCGCAGGAGGAGCAGTGAGAGCAGGTTTCAAGATTAGGCAGATACCTTCCTCTGTATGCTGCTGTTCGTCTTCTGGCTGCCTGCTGCCACAACGTCAGCCAACGAATACTGTACAATTTCTCAGTCTAACCACAGCAATTCAATTGTATGACCAGTATATGAAATAATCCTTGATAGCTGAGGAGATGCACCCAAGGTTGACCCTCTAGACAAAATATAAGGTCATGATATATCATGATAATCACTTTCCACCAAAAAGGCCCAAATGACGGCACTTAGCTTAGGCCATAATTTCCATTTGACAGGGCATGTTTGTAAAAAACCTAGACCGTTTGCTCATTTCAGAAGCATTTCTGTGGCCCCAAATGATAGCAATAGCCACATCATGTGTGTAGTACTCTGAAATGTGTACTGAGCTGAAAACAGACCTTTAAAAAAAACAGCAAGATTTTCCTTCTGTCTTTGTCCACTTCCAAACAAACACCTTGGCACTCAGTGTCCCTGGATACTGTTGTTTTACCTCTGTAATGCATTTTGCCACCCCCGGGTTTTCTATGTGCTATATAAAACCGCAAAATATTTAAATAAATAACAACTTTGCTTAGCTGCGTAATGACCTGGATATACAACCCTGTCATTTCTTGGACTAAATCCGATCACTTAATTCCTACTAAAGGTTGTTTGTAGACAATCTAGTGCAATTGCATTAATATTCCCAATGTCTTGATCTCAGATTGAGGTTCATAGTTCACGTGTCAGTTCCACATTGCTTTCTGCAGTATGTTAGGAACACCAAACGGTCTATCTCCAATTTACCTACTGCAGTCAGGAAGTCAGCCCAGCAACTCAGATGAGATACTGAAACAATACATACAATGATATACGTCACATGGCAGTGATGCTACAGTGGACTGGCGGTGATAGAGGATCTCATTACACTCGCCCCCGTGCTTCATTCCAGGAGCTGAATTTCGCATACAAAACTGCAAATAAATTACTCTCACTGGAGATTTGGACCTGGTGGAATTTGAGTGCTTCAGCACCTGTGTGAACAATAGAAAGCCATCAGTGAGTAGGTGACGCAGGACCAAAGGTTTTTACATTAAGGCAACATTTTAAATCTCCTGGTTGCACAGCTTATTATATTTTGATTAACAGAGACCAACAAATCAACTATATCTACTTACCGTCTTGAAAAATCCCACTCAAAAATTTAACTGGAAAAGAACTTTTGATAAAGTGAGTGCCAAACGGGTAGGGAGTGACAGACATTTGCACTGTGTGTCTGCTTGGGGATAGAATGATCCAGGTGGAGTTTGTGGTTCGTGTGTTCACCTTGGAAATCTCCGGCTACACCCCCACCTATCTCCATATCAGTTGCTTCACATGTCTGTTATCAGGTGAATTTTGTACATGGCTGACTTCATCTGTGCCATTGTAACAAACAATGTATGCGAGGTGCATTATGGAAAATAAGTACCTTACTTCCATTTTGGCTAAATGGTCTCTACAAATGAAGAGATTCTGTCTCCCTCTAGCAAAGAATATCGAAGGAGATCTAGTGCCACATTTGGTCCTACTTCCAGTTGTAACAAGTATTGGCAAAGCCAAAAGGTCTCAAATCAAATCAAAAACCAGCTTTATTCGGTGTAGTATTTACATCCATAAAAGCATACTATGACACAGTAAAAATCAACACTCCTAATAAAAATAGCAAAGTAAATCATACACTCATTATTATCAATACAGACAAAAGTTACTTAAAAATATTGTACAAAAAGTATCACATGTGCAAAATTAATGCATAAATGTGCAAAACTACAAAGATCTCCATAATACAAATGTTTGTGCATTATATAAATCAGATTCAAAATTTCACAGTTTATCAGTTTACAGTCAAGGGAAACATTAAAAACATAAGACATAAAGAGTTTCACTAAATTTCATTTTACTATCCATAAACAAGCTGTTTTCATTAAAATTCAGTTTCTTCATATAAAAGGGCCTCTAAGTGCGACAGGCTCTTTCGTATTTTTATAGCTTTTTGAATATAAAGTGCCACTGCATTACAGACTTTCACATCCTTCAATGCACAAATATATTCAAAGGCAGATTTATAAGAGTATAACCTTTCTTTTTGAAACAGAGGACGTAAAAAATGTTTTCTAAGCTGTTTATAAAAATTACAGAAAAGGATAAAATGCAAAGATGATTGTTTCATAATGCCATTGCATGGACATTTTGGCAAGTTTCGATTCCACTTTCCTGCAATCGGGAAAGCTATTAAAAAATGAGCCAAGCCCATGCGCACTCTAGTAAGATAAAATCTATGGGTAATATCGGTAACTTGTAATAGATAGGATTGAATGCCCGGACCTATAGTTATATCCAAATATTCTCTGGTAAGTGGTTTTGAGATGGCTTCTACTTCACGCCGCTGTGTGCGTAATTCAATCAGGTCTGTCTTGATTTTCCTTTTTCCATGCCACTGTATTTGGAAAGGGTCTTCTAAATCAAAATTTAAGCCACATTCTTTTAGTAAATTTTTTATGTATATTAACCAGGGAATATTCTTTCCATGGTCTAATGCAATTACGTCTCTAATTACCTCCTGTGTGAATTTTGTACCCTCCTTGCTCCATATGCCGTGCCAAGTATTTAGGCCTGCAATACTAATAGAATCGCCCATGTATGCAACCCCCAATTCTCGATGTATACTATAAATGGGTGTTGAGCTTGGTACTGCCAAGAGTCTCCGAAGGAATACATTTTCCTGTGACAAAATACTAGTACAATTTCTGCCCCCCCACAAAGCAGAACCATAACAAGTACTTCCTATGCATTTAGTTCTGTATAAGGTCAAAATTTCTCTTATCGGTTTATTTCCCATTTGTTTTGAGAATCTAAAGAGTGCCTCAGTTGATTTAATGAGCTTTTTCTTGCAGTGCTCGATATGGGCTCCCCAACTTCCATTTGCCTCAAAAACTAACCCCAAATATACAAAGGATTTTGTCGAGTTAATGGGAACATTTTTCACATAGTGCGTCTTTGTTTTTGCCTTTCTATTACCACACACCATTGTAAAAGTTTTTTTCAAGTTTAAAACCAAATCTTTGTTAACCATAAAATCTGCAAATGTTTCTATTAAAAGCTGTAAACCATTTGATGTTCTTGATAAAAGTACCGCGTCATCTGCATATAATAAAATCGGTACGCTACGCTTTCCCACTTTAGGGGAATCGGCTTTCAGCTTCTGTAGTTCTGTGTCGACCCCGTTTATATATAACGAAAAAAGCAACGGGGCCAGCACGCAACCCTGACGAATCCCCCTAGTTACTTTAAAACTTTTGGTGCATTCTCCATCTGTACCATAGCGGACTTTCGCACTTAGATGCCTGTAAATTTGTGAAAGGAGTATAACGATATCCTTTGGGGCACCCATAAGGGATAATGTCTGCCACAACTTAGAGTGATTTACTAGGTCAAAGGCGCTCGTTAAATCCAGGAAACATAAATGTAAATGACCACTTTTTATAATAGTATATTTGCTAATTAAAACGTGTAGATTAATACACTGTTCAATAGTTCCAATTTCTCTACGGAACCCATATTGTGTCTCAGTGAGAACATTTTGTTCCCCAACCCATAATTCCATCCTCTCAAGTAATATTCTACCCAACAATTTAGAGGTAGTATCAAGAAGTGAGATCAGGCGGTAGCATCTCACGTTGCCCCTATCTCCTTTCTTGAATATCGGGACAATAATGCTTTCCGTCCAGGACCGTGGAATCATGCCCTTGATAATAACATTAAAAATTCTGTGGAGAATCGGGACCCAAAGATCTAATTTAAATTTAAAAATATCTAGGGGGACCCCGTCTACCCCGGGTGCTTTCCCATTTGCACTCTTTTCCAAGGACAATTTTACTTCTTCACTACTGATGGGTAACATGTTAGGGTTTTCTATTATTATAGTTCTTCCATCACCAGCTTTGTCATTTAGGCAATTTAAACCACCAGTCAATGTATCATTTTTTGATTCCTTTACGGGATTAAAAACATCGGAGAAATAGCTTATCCAGTCCTGGGGCTGTATTAGACATTCTATTTTCGCAGTACCACGTTCTTTAAAATAAGCATGGTTTAAGACTTTCCAAAAGAGAATTGAGTCTTTAGTTTCTGCTGCCTGTTTCAATTTCTCCCAGGCCTCAGATTGGATCTCCCTCCTCCTCTTGGTTATGACATGTTTATATGTCTGCCTGCGGCTTTTAACCAGCTCCCTATCTTTTGGACTGGCATTAACAGCCTCCCTTAGAAGTTTATTTGCTAATGTACAATCAGCATCAAACCAGCCCACTGATTTCTGTCTGTTCTTCTTACTGTTTTTCTTTCTTAAACCGTGTGAGATTTCCATTGTAATATTATGGAAAGCCATTAAAACCTCACTATCTACTGCCTCCTGGTTAGTACATCTTTCAAAATCTATTTTACAATTAACCATTCATTTTTCTGTAAAACCATCGGGATTTATTCCGGTCCATTTGATTGATATACCATTTTCTCCCTGTGTCGCAATTGAGGAGGCTAAACATTGTCCAGTCTGTGTAATAGAATGTAGTCTAAAGGTTAAACGGAGTGGATAGTGGTCACTTATAATACTCTCTTTGACCTCCATTTTCACGACTTGCTGTTGGCATTGTCCTGAAATCAGAATATGGTCTATAGTGGATGCCGATCCTTGTCTAACAAAAGTAGGCAGCACTGAATTGCCCTCCACTGTTACCTGGTCAACCAACTCCAAATTATATTTATGCATCAATGTGTTAATTGATTCACCATAATTATTATGGTAAAAATGATTGTGATTACTTTCCCCACCATTACCATATCCACAGAACTTCTTCATCATTACATTTCCCAATATTAAAATCCCCTGCCCAAATTAACGTATATTCAAACTTAATTTCTCCTAAAAAATTTCCAAGCTCGTTATCTAGTGATGTAATGACTTGGTCCTTGGTACTATCAAAAACATTGTTATAAAAATTAATAATAACAAAACAATCTAAATCACTTGACAAATGTAACAGTTGAAAATAGGGAGAATTAATGCATTTTCTTAATAGAGTCAGGGGAGAAGTGGTGGAAAGAAGGGTAGCTAGACCACCCTTAGCCCTGCCATTAGTTGATGGTGTTGCTTTTGTATCTATTATAGAAAACCCATCAATATAAAATGATTCTGTAAGCCACGTTTCTTGGACACATATTATATGCGGTTTTATGAAAGAATCCAACCATAAGTTATTATCTAGTTTTGCCTTAATACCAGCAATATTCCAAGAGACCAAGTGTACATTTTGCGTATAAACTTTCTCATGTTGAAGATTATTCCGTGCGAGTCAATCGCAATCTTCCAAATTTGTGAGTGGGGCAAAACGATTTGATAACTCTGGTTTTGAGGAGGCAAATGGAAAGATGGCCTGGGTCATGTAAGTATCCCTTTCTGCCAAAGGTATAATTTGTGATCCAGATGCATCGTAGTGCCTTGGTGATCTGAACAGTATACTATCATGGGCATCAAAAGAATTCCCCAGACATTTTCCTGCTCCGTTATACGGCTTATAAAAAAAACCCCAGAGGAAGTGCCACCACTTTTGACTTTTGAGTGCAATTTCTTGATGCAAAAGAATTCTTTCAACAAAGTGGGATTGGTTGAAATTAATTATAACACAATCTCCAGTGAAGGATTTCCTCTGACTTCCCACCCAACTGACCCTTCGAACCATATTTATATATTTGTCAACTGCTATCGTCAAGTCTGTATTGCCTACCAGCCAGTGTAATACCTTATTTTTCAATTGGGAATAGTCCTCAAAGTTCCCCTTAGTAACGGGCGGGACATTTCCCATAATCACCACATAAGGAGTAGATTCTGGGGGTAAATGTATATCTGGTAAATTAAATCCAGGATACACAGCGGTTACATTTGGTATATGGGATTGACGTTTCTGTGTCTGCTGAGGAGCTTTTCCACCATCATTATTGATACTCACACTATTTTCTTGCCTTAAGATGGTATATGGCTCTCTTACAGAGGGCTTTATAGGTAAAGATGCAGAATTTCCTTGGGAATTAGTCAAGTTCGATATAGACTTTTGTTTTGTGGAATGGGGATGGGGGGGGGAACCCATCGGGAATTCTCTGATGTTTTCCCATTTCTGGTTGTTGGTGCCTGTCCCTGCTTCATATTTCTTTCTGTCATAATTGCAGGGGTACTACCCTCAAGTCCTTTATTAATATATTTATTATATTCAATACATTTTTGCTCAATTGAAGTTAGTCTCTCAATAATTGGACTTAACTTCATATCCATAACTTCGTTTAGGACTGACCGTATTAGCTCATGTAATGGGCTCCCATCCTGACTCGTTGTTTTAGTATTGGTCGATATAACCCTAGGTGTATGATCAGCTTTTTGCCTTTTAGCTTTACCCCCTGTTGGGTGACTTTTCCTTTTTGTCCCTATCCCAGTCCCTGTCCCCTGTTTGAGACTCTCTGCTCCAACCAAACAACCACGGGTAATTGGTCTATTAAAGGGTGTGATATCATTCCCTTTATCCGTATTTGACTCAGTAGATACAACGGTACCTCCTCCCTTTATTACAGAAATTGTAGGGGTAAGTGGTAAATGATTACTAGACACAGTTATCTCAGCTATATTTCCTTGTGGGCTGCCTTGTTCAGATTGTGCCACTATCCTAGGGCATTCTGAAACATTTGACAGATTTTCATCCATTATTTTGTACAGCTGGAGACTCCAAGATATGACCGTTTGTTGGTGATCTTGATAAACGCCTATTTACTAATTCAATTTCCTTATCTAATACGGAAGCTGCTCGTTTTAGAAATGAGTCCATCGTAACTATTGTACCAACAGAACTTACTGAGTTACCTGTAGTGCCAGCTGTTCTCCGCTTCCCCATTTCTTAATGCAAAGCTATGTTACACACTATTTGTTCTCCAAACGGTGACCCGAAATTTAATAATTAACATGCGGTCACAAAACTTGGTCCCCCTTTTTTTTTTTTTTTTTTACTAAGACCTATGCAGCATACACTTTCATGCTCTTTCACAGTTTCATAGTTCATTAATTAACAGGTTAGGAGAAGGCACTTAAATACCCACCCCCCTTTACGTCCTTAGTACCAATTCCCAGTCTCTGGCAGGCAGAAAAGACACAGGACCAAGGGGGGGGGCCCAGCCCGGCCTCAATCGTCCTCGGACGGGCTCAGACGGGCCCGTCTTGGCCCGGTCTTGGCCCGTGCCGAGCCCGGCCACGCCCTGCGCGCGTCCCGCGCTGCGGGACCGCCGTGCTGGTTTTCAAGTCCCTCCAGGGACTGGGGGCAAAGTGCAGGTGCGGTATGGGCGCCAGGGGCCAGCCACGAAAATGCAAGCGTCGATTTGTGGTCTCCCGCCCTGCGTGACCGCCGCGCTGGTTTTCAAGTCCCTCCAGGGACTGGGGGCAAAGTGCAGGTGCGGTATGGGCGCCAGGGGCCAGCCACGAAAATGCAAGCGTCGATTTGCGGTCTCCCGCCCTGCGGGACCGCCGCGCTGGTTTTCAAGTCCCTCCAGGGACTGGGGGCAAAGTGCAGGTGCGGTATGGGCGCCAGGGGCCAGCCACGAAAATGCAAGCATCGATTTGCGGTCTCCGCCCTGCGGGACCGCCGCTGGTTTTCAAGTCCCCTCCAGGGACTGGGGGCAAAGTGCAGGTGCGTTATGGGCGCCAGGGGCCAGCCACGAAAATGCAAGCGTCGATTTGCGGTCTCCCGCCCTGCGGGACCGCCGCGCTGGTTTTCAAGTCCCTCCAGGGACTGGGGGCAAAGTGCAGGTGCGGTATGGGCGCCAGGGGCCAGCCACGAAAATGCAAGCGTCGATTTGCGGTCTCACCTATGGAAGAGCTATTGACTTTGCCAATATGTTTAGCCATGTTGTACAACAGTGTATCTGCTATTCAGCATGGCTAAAAGTTAGTGGCGCAGAGGAGAGTGGCGTGCAGTGTCATAGAGTGGAATGGCAAAGAGTGGAGTAGAGTTTGTAAAGTGGAGTAGCAGAGAGTGTTGTGTATTGGAGTGGCATAGTGTGGAGCCGCGTAGAGTGGCATACACTGGAGTGGCATAGAGTAGAGTGGACTGTTGTAGAATGCATTGGCGTAGAGTGTTATAGAGTATAGTGGTGTAGGGTGCGGTGGCATTGAGTGCAGTGGCAGTGCATTCAGTAGCATACAATGCAGCTTTGTAAATCGCAGTGCAGTAGATTACAGTGGTGCATAGTAGAGTGGAGTGGAGTGGCGCAGAGTGGAGTGGCGCAGAGTAGAGTAGAGTGGCATAGAGTGCAGTGGCACAGAGTGCAGTCGCAAATAGAAGAGTGGTGTAGAGTGGTGCAGAGTGGAATGGTGCAGAGTAGAGCAAGGTGGCATACAGTGCCATGGCTTACAGTGCACAGTAGAGTCAAGTGGAGTAGAGAGCAGTGCCATAGAGTGCAGAGTAGAGTAGCATAGAGTGTTGCAGAGTAGAGTATAGTGCCATAGAGTGCAGTGCCGTAGAGTGCAGTGGCATAGAGTGGAGTAGCGAAGAGAAGAGTGGTGTTGAGTTCAGTGGCAGAGAGTGAAATGTTGCAGAGTAGAGTTTCAGAGTGCAGTGGTGTAGTGTGGCGCTGAGAGCAGCGGCATAGAGTACATGAATGTAGAGTAAAGTGCAGTGGTGTGGAGTGCAGTGACAGACAGTGCAGTTGTGCAGAGGCATTGACGTAGAGTGCAGTGGTTAAGAGTAGAGTGGTGTAGAGTGCAGTGGCATAGAAAGGAGTGGCGTTGAGGTGCGTACATGGCAGCAGCATAGGTAGATTGTTTCAGAGTAGAGTGAAGTGGCGTAGGTTGGAGTGGTGCAAGGTAGAATGGCTTAGAGTGTAATTGAGTAGAGTAAAGTGGTGTAGAGTGCGGTGGCATGGAGTGCAGCAGTGCAGAGTAGATGTGAGTGGCGTACAGTGGATTGGCATAGAGTGCTGTGGCATAGAGTTGAATGTTACTGAGTAAAGTGCATTGGTGTAGAGTGTATTGGCATAGAGTGCAGTAGTGTAGAGTGCAGTGTGACATAGAGTACAGTAGAGTAGAGTGGAATTGTGCAGAGTAGATTGGTGTGCCCTAGACTGTAGTGGTGTAGAGCGCAGTGGTGAGGAGTGATGGTGTAGAGTAGAGTGGTACAAGATAGAGTAGAGAGGCATAGAGTGCAGTGGTGTATAGCAGAGTGGTGACCAGTACAGTGGCATGGAGTGGTGTCAAATGGAGTGGTGTAGAGTGCAGTGGTGTGGAGTGGTGCAGAATAGAGTGGAGTGGCATAGAGTGCAGTATTCATGGTGTGGTGGTACACTGCCATTACAGACAATATATTTTCAATTGAAATGACCATTACATTTGCACAGACATACAGTTTTTAAACTATATAGTGCACGGACAAAAATGTGTGGAAATTGCACCGCCTAAAAGTAATGATTTGCTTTGATCATATTAAAGTATTTGTTTTCAACACGCTTCCAGAAACAACAAAATGTGCTTCATTTGTGTTCCTAATTCAGATATATTTTGAAATACTTACACAATTCATTTAAATGTTGTCATGAAAAAACTCTTTCCTACCACCAGTATCCAGCAAGACCGCCACATAAATCCTCTGACTTTGAAGTCAGAGAAAGAAAAGTAAACAGGTGCCCTCAGAAGACAGCGCCTGACATTTGACCTCCGTCTTTGAATGCACAGCAAATGCGACAAGATAAGATCAACATTTACACGCATGTTTACAGAAACGGGGCACTCAGAAGGATACTGGAAATATGGTTTGGGCAAGGGAAGGTACAAACTCAAGCTGGACCGCTTCAAATAAATAGAGCCAGCAAGTGGAAAGCAAGAAAACTTAGCCCGGGCATAAAACTCCACTCCGTTCGTGGAGTTTGCGGAATTCGGCAACTCCGCGGAGAACATGAAGTTGCCGTTAAACTCTGCACTCCGTAACGGAGCAGAGGGTTTTTTGGTTGGCGCTCTCAAAATGTCCTTTCACGCATGCAGGAGTGACTTGCGGGGCGCTCGTGATCGCCCATGAGAATTTCAGGGCCGCTTGCGGGCGCCACGAGATTTGCTAGCCGGCCGCATGCCCAGCAAGATTTTGTGGTCGTCAACACATCATTCGGGTGTGCCAGTGACTTCCGGCGGATGTGTTCTGCCATACGCAATCCTGAACACGCAGGATCTACCGCAGCTGCAATCTGGGGTAGATTCTCTCCTCGAGAAGCATCAAAATCTTCCCAAACTAACGATTTGCAGTTAAAAACCTCCTCGAATTGACATTTGGCGTTGGTTTATTTCCGGAAGGAATCCTTTTTTTTTATTAGGCCATTTTGTTTATCCAGCCAGTGTGCTTTTGCCATAGGCCTTCATGTCTTCTTTGTTGTGGCCATGCCTTCTTGTTGTTGTGACCATGTGGCTGGTGGCCATAGGCCTGCATGCCTTCTTTGTTCTAGGCCTCCTGCTTTTTCTTGTGACCATGTGGCTGGCAGCCATTTTGTCTAGGAAGCCAGTGTGCTTTAGCCATAGGCCTGCATGCATTCTTTGTTTTCTAGGCCTCCTGATTCTTGTTGTGGCCATGTGGCTGGCAGCCATTATGTGTATCCAGCCAGTGTGCTTTTGCCATAGGTCTGCATGTCTTCTTTGTTGTGGCCATGCCTTCTTGCTGGTTGTTGTTATTGTGACAATATGGCTGGCAGCCATTTTGTGTAGGCAACCAGTGTGCTTTTGCCATAGGCCTGCATGCATTCTTTGTTTTCTAGGCCTCCTCCTTCTTGTTGTGAGTCTGTGACCATGTGGCTGGCGGCCATTTTGTGTTACTACTAGCCAGCCAGTGTTGCTTTCCCCATAGGCCTGCATGTGTTCCCTTGTCGTGATCATGTGGTCGGTGGCCATTTTGTGTAGGCAGCCAGTGTGATTTCCCTATAGGCCTGCATGTATTCTCTTTGTTCCGCAATGTTGCCTTCCTGCTAAGTGTTGTTGTTGATGACAATGTGGCACTGGCTGGCAGCCATTTTGTGCATCCAGCCAATGTGGCCCTTTGCCGTAGGCTGCGTGGATGGTTGTGCAATGGGATAGCAGTTTAATAACTTATTATATCTTTGAGGGTAACTTCACTTATGTTTAATTTTTTTAATTTTATTTTTTTTCCATTTTTTTATGAATTGGTAAATTATATTTCTTATTTTCTTCAATGATTTGGTTTTTTTTGTTCATTCCATTTTCCACTACATCTGGCATCAATTAACCTCATGTCTGCTATAGGTGCACAACAGCATTCATTGTCTAGGGATTACTCCTTCCTTTGTCATTTGTGAGCTGCACCTCCCTGAGTGCCACTTCACACGTGAGTGACACCACGTGACGCACATAGTTTCATCTGTATGTTGTTGTTTTTGCACTCTCTTATCCTTCCTGAGTGTACAGTCAGTCACCATGAAAGTTTATGTTGGTGTGGTTTTCCATTTTATGAATAGATACACTGTATTGTTAATTATTTATTATAGAGAGTAACCAGTACCACACTAAATGATATTGTGTTTGTTTGTACTGCTAATTGAACAGCAATAATGCCACATTTCAATGATGTTCTTCTAGCTTATTTTCTTTTAGGTGCACAAGAGACAACATCATCCACAGTACTGCCAGAAAGAAGGCCTGTGCACGGCGTGACGCATGATTGACCCACACATCACAGACATCTCTTCAACTTGTGAAACTAAGTGCCACTGCTAACTGACAACTTCAAGATGGCCCCAAAGAAATGTGCTACCAAGAAAGTGGCCAGTGAGAAGAAAAAGGAGCTTACCACCATCACCACCACTAGTATGTCTTTGGTGCCCCAGATCTTTTTGGGGGAAAAAACTGTGCCTGTTGCACTGGCCTCTGGGGAGCAAGCTGGGAGCTGCACCACCAAATCAGTGGACCCACCCCAATCTAGGCCTGAACCCATGTCTGTCACAGAGGCAGCCAGTCTAATCACAGCAATGCCGATGAGCAGTGATGTTGAAATTGACTTCTCTCTATCACAAAGTAGTACCCAATAGTTGCAGGAAACTCAGAGAAGTGGATAGCAACAACAACAACAGCCACAACTGCCAATAGTAGTTAGTCCCGAAGTAGGAGCAGTTCAAGAGATTGAGCTTCATTCTGAGGAAGTAGTGCAATCTGCTCCAGAAGATCCATTGTCTTCCAGAACTCACGCTAGAAAAAGGAGGGTTAGTAGTGCATCATCTTCTTTTTCAAGCCTCCTTCTGATAATCTAGACACCACTTGGTTCCCGCCTCAGTCTGAGAATCAGACACGCCACAAGACGAAGCGATGGAAAAGGAAGGTTCCAGAAAGCCTTAGAGTTATGGAGGCAGATGTAGAAGAGGAGGATGACGACGAGCCAGTCATCATGGATGTTAGCCCAGCCCCAGTGGAGACCGACGTTACCCCATCCGGGGGGATGTGGCAGTGGCAGCACAGATCCAACCACCGGCAGCTGCCATATTTGCAAAGTCCCTGCAGCGACCTACATCTCCTCCAATCACCCAGTCAGCACCATGTACTTTTCCAATCACTCTGCCAAAACCCAAGCAGTTATAAATTCACCATGCACTCTCCTTGCAGCACTCTAATCATCCAGTCACTACCCATGCACTCATACAATGACCTATGCACTAACTCATGCACGGCTACAATCCCCTGAGCACTACCCATGCAGTCCAGCCATCGCACTGTCACTACCCATGCACTCCTCCAATCACCCAGCGAGCACCATGTACTTATCCAATCACTCCTCCAAAACCCAAGCACTTATGAATTCACCATGCACTCTCCTTGCAGTACTCTAATCATCCACTCACTAACCATGTACTCATGTAATGACCAAGGCAGTGCGACAATGCACTGCTACAATCCCCTGAGCACTACCCATGCAGTCCAGCCATCTCCCTGTCACTGCCTATGCACTCCTCCAATCACCCAGTAAGCACCATGTACTTATCCAATCACTCCGCCAAAACCCAAGCACTTATAAATTCACTATGCACTCTCCTTGCAGCACTCTAATCATCCTGTCACTACCCATGTACTCATGCAATGTCCCAGGCATGAACACATGCAGTGGTACAATCACCTGTGCACTGCCCATGCAGTCCTCTAACCACCCAGGCAGCACTATCTACTTATCCAATCACTCCGCCAAAACCCAAGCACTTATAAATTCACCATGCACTCTCCTTGCAGCACTCTAATCATCCAGTCACTACCCATGCACTCATGCAATGACCTATACACTAACTCATGCTGAGCACTACTCATGCTGAGCACTACTCATGCAGTCCAGCTATCGCCCTGTCACTACCCATGCACTCCTCCAATCACCCAGCCAGCACCATGTACTTATCCAATCACTCCGCCAAAACCCAAGCACTTATAAATTCATCATGCACTCTCCTTGCAGTACTCTAATCATCCAGTCAGTACCCATGTACTCATGCAATGGCCCAGGCACTAACACATACACTGCTACAATCCCCTGAGCACTACCCATGCAGACCTCTAACCACCTACACACTACTGATTCACTCCTCCAATTACCCAGGTAGTACCCATGTACTCCAGCAATCCCTCGGTCACTACCCATGCACTCCTCCAATCACTCCTCCAGCATCATGTACTTATCCAATCACTCTGCCAAAACCCAAGCAGTTATAAATTCACCATGCACTGTCCTTGCAGCACTCTAATCATCCAGTCACTACCCATGTACTCATGCAATGACCCAGGCACTAACACATGCAGTTGTAAAATCAACCAAGCAATACCCATGCACTTAGAAAATCATGTACGCACTTGACATGTAGTCCTGGTATCACCCAGGCACTACCCATACACTTATGCAAGAACTGAAGCACTACCCATGCACTGCTACAATCACCCAGACACTACTATGTACTAAACCAATCACTCCGCCAATATGCAAGCACTTATATATTCACCATGCAGTATACTTGCAGTATTCAAATCATCCTGTCATTACCCATGCACTCTTCCAATCACCCAGCTAGTACCGTACACTTATCCAATCACTCTGCCAAAACCCAAGCAGTTATAAAACCACCATGCACTCTCCTTGCAGTACTCTAATCATCCAGTCAGTACCCATGTTCTCATGGAATGACCCAGGCAGTAACGATGCAGTGCTACAATCACCTGTGCACTACCCATGCAATCCTCTAATCACCTGCACACTACTCATTCACTCCATCAATTTCCCAGGTAGTATCCATGCACTCCACAAATCACCCTCTCACTACCCATGCACTCCTCCAATCACCCAGTCAGTACCCAAGCACTCCTGCAATCACCCAGCCAGTACCATGTATATATCCAATCACTCCGCCAATACCCAAGTACTTATAAATTCACCATGCACTCTCCTTGCAGTACTCTAATCATCCAGTCACTACCCATGTGCTCATGCAATGACCCAGGCAGTAACCATGCACTGCTACAATCACCTGTGCACTACCCATGCAGTCCTCTAATCACCTAGACACTACTCGTTCACTCCTTCAATTACCCAGGTACTACTCATGCAGTCCAGCAATCACCCTGTCACTACCCATGCACTCCTCCAATCACCCAGCCAGTACCATGTACTTATTCAATCACTCTGCCAATACAAAAGCAGTTATAAATTCACCATGCACTCTCCTTGCAGTACTCTAATCATCCAGTCACTACCCATGTTCTCATGGAATGACCCAGGCACTAAGCATGCACTGTTACAATCACCTGTGCACTACCCATGCAGTCCTCTAATCACCTAGACACTACACGTTCACTCCTTCAATTACCCAGGTACTACCCATGCAGTCCAGCCATCGCCCTGTCACTACCCATGCACTCCTCCAATCACCGAGCCACTACCATGTACTTTTCTAATCAGTCCGCCAATACCCAAGCACTTATAAATTCACCATGCACTCTCCTCGCATGACTAAAATCATCCAGTCAGTACCCATGTATTCATGCAATGACCCAGGCACTAACCATGCACTGCTACAATCAGCTGTCCACTACGCATACAAACCTCTAACCGCCTAGACACTGCACATTCAGACCTTCAATTACCCAGGTAGTACTGATACAGTGCAGCAATCCTCTTGTCACTCCCCATGCACTCCTCCAATCACCCAGCCAGTACCATGTACTTAAACAATCACTCCATCACTACCTAAGCACTTGTAAATTCACCATGCACTCTCCTTGCAGTACTCTAATCATTCAGTCGGTACCCATATACTCATGCAATGACCCAGGCACTAACCATGCACTACTACAATCACCTGTGCACTACCCATGCAGTTCTGTAAGAAATTAGACACTGCTCATTCACTCCTTCAATTACCCAGGTACTACCCATGCACTCCAGCCATCACCATGTCAGTAACATTTACTTTTCCAATCACTCCGCCAATACCTAAGCACTTGTAAATTCACCATGCACTCTCCTTGCAGTACTACTCATTCACTTTTTCAATTACCCAGGTAGTACCCATGCAGTCCAGCATTCACCCAGTCACTACCCATGCACTCATGGAAGCATGTACATACTAGTGATGCACTTATGCAATGATCCAAACACTACCCATGTACTCATGCAATCACCAAAGCACTAAACATGCAGTCTTCCAAGCACTACTGATATACTCATGCAATTACTCCTGCATTACCTATGCACTCGTACAATCACCCAGGCATTCCCCATGCACTTATGCAATCACCCACACAATACCCATGCACTCTTTCAATCACTCAAGCTCTACATATGTACTGATGCAATCACCCAGACATTATCGTACAGATTATTTCTCTTTTTTGAAACAGATAAGGTAGTTCTGAAAAGAACTCTTTTTTTCTTCTTTTGTTGTTTTGTATTTTTTTTGTATTTTTTAAACTCTTTTTTAAATTTTTGGGGTGGTTTTAAAAAAAGAAAAAAAAACAGGAAAGAGTGACACAACTGGTGTCTTAACTTTTCAAAACCAAAAACATTGCAAAATCAAAAAATTAGCAGTGATGGCTGCGAATAGCAAAAACAACACTATCCACAGACTGCTCCCCATAGCATAATGTCTTTCTGCATTTAATGCAGCGGTGCTCCACACGAGCAAATTCTGACCTGATATCAGGTCCACGAGAAGAAGAGGCAGCAGCAGATGATGTAGTGGCTTGCTGGTTGTCCTGCAGGGCTTGCTCCTCCAATTCTCTTTTTCTTAGCTTCCGAGCCAGAGAACGAGGGTGAATTGCTTGTAAGTGCTTAAGCATGCTTGAAGTACCACACGAGTACCTTTTGTCCGATCCCCTCTATAGAACTTGCTCACAGAGTGAGCAAGTGACCTTTCTGGCATTTACTTTTTTCTCTCCAGGAGGGAAGGTGAAAAAGGTCCAGACTATACTTTGCTTTCTTGGAGGACGTTGATCCTGTTCTTCTTCCTCTTCTATGTTGTCAACAGGTGGTGCAGATGATGAAGCCATTTTTAAATGATGTCTGAAACAAACACCAAAAAAAGATATAGAAGAGAAAAAAACACAGCAGGTGTTTCTCATCCAAAGGTCTCCAAGGAATGATGAAATTGGGTGGGGTCTTCTAACTTCTAGAAGGAAAAGCTTCTCAGTCAATGAAATTCTTTTTTTTGTAAGTCAGATGGATTCGCGCAGGCAGCACGCACACAGCGTGCACCCGTCGCGAGTTCGTAAAATATGTTTAAGAATAATTTATCTTTATTCTACTTATAAATATATGATTTAGATAATTACATATAATAATCTCTTGCTTTAATATACAAATCAAAGTTATATATATATAGTTTTTAAACTTAAAATTTTACGGCAAATTCGTGAGCCAGGCGCGACTTCCGCAACTACGTACGTAACATTACGCGGAGTTCTTTGCACACACGTCGCTTTCGAACCGCGTACGCTACTCGACTTTACCAATATGGCGGCTTGAATTTGCGCACCAAATGAGACAGGTACACAATGGGTGCGCGAATCCATGTTTTTTATTTAAAAAAATGTATATATATTTATAAAATATTATAAAATAAAAAATTAATTTTTATATCAATTAAAATAATTTGAAAAAAAACTTTTTGAACATTGTACTTAAAAATTTGCACATAAAAAACCTTAGAAATTCACTGAAAAAACCATAGGTTTCAGGGACGTTATAGTTAGAAATTAGCATTTAAAAAACCTTAGAAATTCACTGAAAAAACCACAGGTTTCAGGGACGTTATAATTAGTTGGACATTTCACTCGTACAAAACCAGAGAAATTCCACCATTATATAACTCGCGCCCCCGCAATGCACTGCTGATGACGTCACATATTACATCATTCATGACATGGTCAGTGACATCACTGATGACATCTCAAATGACATCACTGATGACATCACTGATGACATCTCAAATGACATCACTGATGACATCACTGATAACATCATCCACGTGATAATCTGATGCACCTCCTCACACCCTAATATAACCTTTGATACACCCACTCTAAAATACAGACTATCATTTTCGAAACCATAGGCACACCAATACCACTTACTACATACCCACTCACTGATTCCTAGGTCTACACACATGTCCACTCATTCACCAACACAGTCACTAATACATGCAGTCACTCATCAATACAGCACTATGATATGCACTCATACACCTATACAGACACTCACACACCACCCCTCACCCATAGAGTTACTCACACACCTAGTCAGTCATGCAAAGAATCAATCACACTCCCAATTTACTCACCTATACAGTTATACACACACCACTTCACTTATTCATACAGATACTAACACATACTTACTCTCTTCTACAATCACTGATACAAGCACACACTCAACCATACAGGCACTCTCACAATCACTCACTCTCACATATACTGATTTATATACTCCAACACTCACATATACTGCCTTTTACAGATGTAGTTACTCACACATGTACCACTGAGACACCCATTCACTCACCAACACACCCATACACACACTCACCCACCCATACAGCCCTTCACAGATCCACTCTTGAACCCATACACCCAGTGAATTACCCACTCACACATATATGCACAGAGTCACACCCCCCAAACGCCCACACAGACACTCAGGCACCCATACAGATACTCAGACAACCAATCGATAACCCATATAGACACTCATGTAGCTACTCACTAACCCATGCAGCCACTTACACACCAACTGACACACTGATACAGACATTTACAGTTTACGCACTAAACCATGCATTCAGTAAGACTCGTTTAATCGCTGAGTTATAAAGTCAGTCACGCACTGACTAAATCATCTATTCAGACACTCATACACCCACTCATACTTCAAAACACCTTGGCATATATATATATATATATAAAACATATTTGAACTTTACAGAAACACACAGTCACTGGGTGATGTCATCTGTGATGCCATTTGAGATGTCATCAGTGATGTCACTGACCATGTCATGAATGATGTAATATGTGACGTCATCAGCAGTGCATTGCGGGGGCGCGGGTTATAGTTAGCTCAACTAACTATAACGGCCGAATTTCTCTGGTTTTGTACGAGTGAAATGTCCAACTAACTATAACGTCCCTGAAACCTGTGGTTTTTTCAGTGAATATATATTTATATATTACCTACTGGCGGTCGCCAGTAGGTACTTATAGTAAGGACTTTGTTTCTATTCAAAAAGCGTTTTTTCTTTTGCCAATATCTTTGGCGCTGTTTGACGAATCTTCGCGAAATTTTCAAAACTAATGGCCCGCTCTGGTCAGCTCCTGTCTTGAAAGTATTGGGGTGATTCATTAAGCAAGGGCTGAGAAAAAAGGGGGGTCCCAAAACGCTTTTTCTCCATGTTAATTTCTTTAGGAAACTTTAGACAAGGCTACAGCCCAAACTGCTTAACGGAATTACACCAATTTGGCAAAAATGTAGCTCTTGGTTCAGAAAGCGACCTTTTTGTTAAATGGTGTAAATCTCTTCCGCAGTCCCTGAGAAATTAATATATAAAAAAATATTAGTATCTGGTGACCGTGGTGGATCCACGAACCCTACTGATCATGAGCTTGACTCTGATTAGCTGCCAACACTTCAAACCAGGAAGTGTTGGCAGCCTTCTTGTGACTCGGTTGAACCGAGTCACAAGAAAAAAGGTAAGAAAATGTACAAAATTAGAAAAAGGGGCAGGGTAGAAACACCCTGAGCCCCTAGACCAGCTCAGGGGGGTCCCACAAGGACCCCGAGGGCCAAAAAAAGCATTTGTCTTTTTTACATTTTCGGCGGGATTCACGTAGGGTGCACGTATCCCGCCAAAATTGTTTTTAAAAAACGAAGCGTGGTCTCCCGCGCTTTGTTTCTCTTAAGCCCCCTTTTAAGGTCTGCATGGTCTTGTGACTGAGGTATGTCTATACTTGCACATGTATTCTCATACATGTTATGCATCTGAAGATGCTAGACGTATAAAACACAGGTATACATCTATTTGTATGTTTCTTTTATATATGATACCACTCGTAAAAGGTACAGATACATGCATGCATGCTTTCAGCAATATGGTGAGACTTACAACAGACACATGTGAAGGGTTGCTGCTTTAAAGTTGGCTAGGCCCAACACTTTCAGTAGTTGCTGAATAGTGAAGCTGCAACAGAAAAGTGAAGTTTAAAAGATGTTGGCAGAGGGATTAGTGATTAGGCTACTTCATATGTTTCTTTTATATATGATTCCACTAGCAAAAGGCAGACACACATGCATACATGCTTTCAGGAATATGGTGAGAGTTACAACAGAGACATTGCGAAGGGTTGCTGCTTTATATTTGGCAAGGCCCAACACTCTGAGCAGTAGTAGAATGGTGAAGCTGCAGCACAAATTGAGGTTTAAGACATGTTGTCAGAGGGATTAGTGATTAGGCTACTTTGTATGAGTGTGTGGAATGGTACACTTGAAGTATGCCGCATAAATCTAGGTGTCTGTTTGAAATGTGAAGTGCAGTCTGTTAAGTTTTAAGGTCTGCATGGTCTTGTGACTGAGGTATGTTTCTACTTGCACATGTATTCTAATACATGTTATGCATTTGAAGATGCTAGACGTATAAAAGATAGGTATACATGTATTTGTATGTTTCTTTTATATATGATTCCACTAGCAAAAGGCACAGACAAATACCTGCATGCTTTCAGGAATATGGTTAGACTTACAACAGCGACATGCAAAGGGTTGCTGATTTATCTTTGGCTAGGTGCAATACTCTGAGTAGTCGCTCAATAGTGAAGCTGCAGCACAAAAGTGAGGTTTAAGACATGTTGGCAGAGGGATTACTGATTAGACTACTTCGTATGAGTCTGTGGAAAGGTACACTTGAAGTATGCCGCATAAATTTACGTGTCTCCTTGAAATGTGAAGTTCAGTCTGTCAAGTTTAGGGGATTTCATGGTCTTGTGATTGAGGTATGTTTCTACTTGCTCATATATTCTCACACGTGTTATGCATCTACATCTATTTGTATGTTTCTTTTATATATAATGCCACTAGCAAAAGGTACAGACACATGCATCCCTGCTTTCAGGAATATGGTGAGAGTTACAAAAGACACATGCGAACAGTTGCTGCTTTATATTTGGCTAGGCCCAACACTCTCAGTAGTTGCTGAATAGTGAAGCTGCAGCACAAAAGTGAGGTTTAAGTCATGTTGGCAGAGGGATTAGTGATTAGGCTCCTTCGTATGAGTCTGTGGAAAGGTACATTTGAAGTATGCTGCACAAATTTAGGTGTCTCCTTGAAATGGAAAGTGCAGTCTGACAAGTTTAAAGGACTTCATGGTTTTGTGATTGAGGTATGTCTCTACTTGTACATGTATTCTCACATGTGTTATCCATCTGAAGATGCTAGACATATAAAACAAAGGTATACATCTATTTGTATGTTTCTTTTATATATGATTCCACTAGCAAAAGGCACAGACACATGCATACTTGCTTTCAGGAATATGGGGAGAGTTACAACAGAGATATGCGAAAGGTTGCTGCTTTATATTTGGCTAGGCCCTACACTCTGAGTAGTCACTCAATAGTGAAGCTGCAGCACAAAAGTGAGGTTTAAGACATGTTGGCTGAGGGTCTAGTGATTAGACTACTTCGTATGAGTCTGTGGAAAGGTACAATTGAAGTATGCCACATAAATTTAGGAATCTCCATGAAATGGGAAGTGCAGTCTGTCAAGATTAAAGGACTTCATGGTCTTGTGACTGAGGTATGTCTCTACCTGTACATGTATTCTCACACGTGTTATGCATCTGAAGATGCTAGACATATAAAACACAGGTATACATCTATTTGTATGTTTCTTTTATATATGATGCCACTAGCAAAAGGTACAGACACATGCATGCGTGCTTTGAGAAACATAGTGAGACTTATAACAGTGACATGGGAAGGGTTGCTGCTTTACATTTGGCTAGGCCCAAGATTCTGAGCAGTTGTTGAAAACTGAAGCTACAAGAGAAAAGTGAGATTTAAGACATGTTGGCAAAAGGATTAGTGATTAGGATACTTGCTATGAGTCTGTGGAAAGGTACACTTGAAGTACGCCGCCTAAATTTATGTGTCTCCTTGAACTGGGAAGTGCAGTCTGTCAAGTTTAAGGGACTTCATGGTCTTGTGAATGACGTATGTTTCTGCTTATATATCTATTGTCTGATGTGTTATGCATCTAAAGATGGTAGTTTGAAAACCCGGTCGGTTTGGCTACTGGTAGACAAATCTCTTAGTTCTGCTCTGTCGTTCGGTCGCAGAGCCTGTGATGTCTTCTGAATGAAGGTATTGTGGAGCCTCCCACATAGCTTGTTCAATACCCAGATGCCATGTTTGATGAGCAGAAAGAAATACATACACTTTTTTTTTAACACAAATTTAGACAGCATGCGCTCTGAAACACAGGTATTCAACTATATCACTGTTATAAGTCTAACCATATTTCTCAAAGCATACATACATCAGTCTGTGCGTTTTGGATACCTGTGTTGCACAGCGTATGGTCTCTAAATTTGTGTAAAAAAAGTTTATATATTCCTCTCAGCTCGTAAAACATGGCACCTGAGTATTGAACAGGCTATTTGAGAGGCTCCATAACACCTATATACAGAAGACATCAGAGGCTGTGCGATCGAATGATAGAGCAGAACTGAGAGATTTGTCCACCGGTAGCCAAACCAACCAGGTTTTCAAGCTACCATTTTCAGATGAATAACACATGAGACAATAGATGTAGAAAAAGACACATACCTCACTCACAAGAGCACGTAGAGTTATAAATTTGACAGACTACATTTCTCATTTGGAAGCAGACACGTAAACTTATAAGGCCTACTTCAAGTGTACCTTTCCACAAACTCATAGTAAGTAGCCTAATTTCTAATTATTTTGTCAACATGTCTTAAACCTCACTTTTCTGTTGAAGCTTCAGTTTTTACCAACTGCTGTGAATTTTGGGACTAGCCAAATTTAAAACAGCAATCTGAACCATGTTACTGTTTAAAGGTGCGTGTTCTTGTGACAGGTTTACTATTGTGTAAAGTACAATATTCTAAATATTTATGTATTATAGAGACATTTGCAATGTAATTTAAAGTATTTTTTATTTATTGTTAATGAATATTAATATATAATTATTTCAAACGTAGAAAAATTATTTAACAAACTATTGAAACTTATCTTTGTTTTTCAGATATTTACATTTATTGGTAAAAAACAATGAGAATGGCAAAAAAAAATCAAAAGAGAAGACAAGGATAAAAACAGTATTATTTAAAGGAAAGAGAAAAGAGGAAATTAGATGAACTGCAAAATGTTACACTGAAGAATAAGAGTTCTGGTAAGAAAACTAAAGAGTTTGTTAAAAGCCTTTTACAGTATGTTAAGCAATTTGAAAATGTTAAAAAGAAAAAGAAAAGTTCAACAACAAATCAGAAGGAAAGGAAAAAATGAGATGATAAAAGAAAATCATGTTATGGGAAAACAATGCATGTTGAAAGAAGGCTGAAAGAATATAAAAGGATAAGAAAGAGAATGTATAGAAGTAGAGTATTACAAAATTTATTGAAAGATTGTAAAAAATATAAAAGAAGATCAGCAGCTTATAAGAAAAAGCAACAGATTGAAAGTCTAGTAGATAAAGCTTTTGAAATAAAAAGACAATTATTTATTTTAATATTGAAGAGAATGAAAACATTAAATAAAACAATGCTGTTTTCAAGGAGAAAAGCAAAAGAAAAAGACTGGTTATAGAAGTAACCTTTTGTAAAGTTTTCACTGGTGAATGGAAGCACACTTCTAGTATGGAGCCTTTCTTTAATGAAGAAAGCTATTTTCAACAGAACACATTAGTACATGCAGTTGATACTAGTGGTCGATGCTGTGAGATGAAAGATGGTTCTCCGATTCCAAGAGAAAAAATAATTCCTAGGAATTTAGAAGAAGTAATAGCTGAAGAAGTTCAAGGGAGGCGTACACAAGCTCCTGTATTAAAGTGGGATTTTAGCAGTATTTGCAGTATTCGACAGGAGTCTATTGACATTTTTTTTTTTACGACAATATGCAACAAAAAAAAAAGTATTGAACAGAATATTATGAGGCCCATTAGGATGGCGGGCGGACTTCTGTCCGCCCACCACCCTAGCGGTGCTGGGACCGGCCGCCAGTGGTGCAGCGGTCCCGCACCGGCGATTAGGATGCCACCGCGGCGGTGGCATCCTCCATTCCCAGCATTGTGGCGGGCGGTGCTCACAGCACTGCCCGCCACAATGCTGGGAATGCACAAGGTGACAGGCACCGTGAGGTGCCTGCCACCATGTCCATGACAATGCAGGGGGGTACCATAGGTACCCTCCATGTGCACCCCCCACCCCCCCAACATCTTGGCGGCCCGCAAGGGGCCCCTGGAAGAGAATTCCGCATGCCTTTCCGTGGCGGCAACGCTGCCATGGAAAGGCATGTTTCCGCACCCATGCTAATATGGATGGCGGTGTCTAGCAGACACCGCCACCATATTAAACCCTTTTCCACCCGGTCGACTTGTCGACCAGGCAGAAAAGCGGCGAACGATCTCCCCGTCCGCCGCGGTACCCCCGCCATACTAATATGGCGGGGGGTAAATGGGTGGCGGGCGGGGAAGGATGTAGGGCGGTTCGCCTCCGCCATGCAGGCGGTGGCGATCCGCCCTACATCCTAATGGGCCCCTAAGATGTTACAAGGACTAGATCCATGTAAACTAAGAAAATATACTAATTTGCAAGGTCATTCTCTAGCTTGTCTTTCAAGAAAAGTCTGCCAAAGTACTTTTCTTCATTTAGAATGTAGCTGTACACCACTCTGAATGCGGAAGTTAGTAAGGAGACTGTACTATGTAAAAACTCCTGCATTATGTTTAAGTGAAATGAACACAGCTCTTTTGCATTGTTCTGTATCAGATATAGAGAAAGTTTGTGATGATATACAGTTTCGTTTTTTTGGATTAGAAGACGAATGTAGAGAAACTGAGAGTTTGATAAGTAGAGGTGTTGAAGAACAGGAGAAAGAGATTAGTATTGATGACTTTGCAGAAGAAATTACAAAGTTTAAGGCAGTTTTGTCTGCAAAATAATTCAATTGCTGTTGCTCACTATGTTACATCATATATAACCAAATCTGAAAAGACAGAGATTAAAGAAATGTGGGAAGAAATTTCACAAGAGAAGAGTCTTAGCAAGAAATTGTACAGCTTTAGCTTGAAAATGCTTTCACACCGAGAGATTGGATCCTATGAATGTTCGGATTGCTTGAGCTCTGCCAGTTTATATTCAAAGTCAAGAGGAATCATTTGGGTGAGTATCAGGTCTTGCCTCCAGACAAAATAGAGTATCGAAATCTTTACAAGAAATCGAATCCTTAGCACAGAATGTACCAGAAAGTACAGATATTGTTAAAACTAATAGTGTAGAATACATACTATCCCAAAAGGAGTCCACATCTGGAAAACCTATGTCTGTATGAAATACTTCAACAGTACAGCTTTAAAAGAAAAGTTACAGAAAATATAAAAGAAGAAAAATATGCAGTAATTGGATGTGACGGATGTTTGGTAAAACATGCCAAAGGAAATCTTATTAACCACAGAAAACTCAGTTGCGAAAGTCCAGATAAGAGGGAATCTTTCTATTTAGCACTTCTGCAACTATTCAAGCCTTGGCATAGTGAAACGGAATTACTTGGAGATGTCGACTGCTATGAAGATTCTTTTAATGCAAGTAAAGATAGCATTCAATGCACAATTTTCCCGAGATATCTACAAATGTTAAATGATGAGATTGAACAAGAAAGTACTATTGCAGCTGAAATAGCTAGAGACAGTTCTCAAGATAGTCAAAGTTCTGGTCCACTGAGTCAAGATCCACTGGGACAACCAATTATCAAAAATGAAGCAGCAATAGCCATGAATGAGGTAGAAACTGCAATGCAACAAGCACAACAGGATATTATTCAGTTGGAAAAGTTAGAAGAACAACTAAATATTGAACAGAAAGAAATATATCTACAAGTCAAACAACAGATACAACGTGGTTTGCTGCATGAACAAAAAAGAATGCCAATGTTCTTCATTTAAACCTATTCTATTGTACATCAGTGGTCAAGCTGGAACAGGAAAAAGTTTCTTAATTAAAGTTTTGACCAGTTATCTACACAAAACTACAGAATCACATTTGTCTTGTGTTGTAACAGCTCCAACTGGATTAGCAGCACACAACATTAAAGGGATTACTTGACATAGATTACTTATGCTACCAGTTGAACATGCTAATACATTGGAATATCAGAAGCTGTCTGGAGAAGCTTGTTATGAAGTGTCAAGAGTACTGAAGAAAATGAAACATTTAATCATTGATGAAGTGATCATGGTCTCAAACTTAATGCTTGCCTTGGTACACTTGAGAATGTAACCGATTTTAAAAACAGATTACGATGTTCTGTTTGGAGGAAAACATTTAATTGTATTCTGAGATCTACTACAACTAACTCCTGTAAAAGGGCAACCTGTTTTTAAAACACTTGTCCATGAAGACACTAGGAAATCTTTGGGAAGTATTGGAAATGTGAATATTTGGTTACATTTTAAATATAAAGAACCTATTAAGAATACGCGACAAGCAAATGAAGAAGATTATGGAAATATTCTTCAAGATATAAGAATTGGTGTCTTGGCGAAACATGGTAAATAAGCTTTAGAAAGTCGGCTACTAAGGAACTTGTTTACAACTGGAAACACAGCAGCTGAAGTAATGTACAATAAGCTTGGAGAAAAGAATTCTATAGTTTGCCTATTGCCTACAGTGCAAGAGTGTTCTACATTTAATCAAGAACTTCTGAAACTGGAAAAACAACAAATAGTGGAAATTGAAGCTATTGATAAAATTGAACACCAGGCAGTGACTATTCTTCTTACAGAGAAACTACAGGTTAAATTGCATTCTTTGGAAAAGTCTGAATCTAAAACTGCAGGCTTAGAAAAGACTTTACATTTATGTATAAACTGTTGGGTAATTTTACGGCATTATTTGAATGTAGAAGAAGGTTTAGTAAATGGAGCAATGGGAAAAGTTGTTGATTTTGTAAAATTTCAGAACAGAAATGGAATAGAAGTTTTGATTATAAAATTTGATCAGATTAAAGAGGTAAGACAGATTGAGCGTTGTGTTGTACGTTTTTTGCTTGTAAAAGATTTGTATGTTTGCAGACAATCAGTTTCCTCTGTCTTTAGCATATGCAGTAACTATTCATAAATCTCAAGCTTTAAGTATTGACAGTGCTTTTGTGATATATTGGATGTACAGTGTTCAAAGAGGGAATGGCATACGTTGCATTGTCTCAAGAACATTGTCTGGTTTGTATTTGATAGATTTCGATGAGAAAAAGGTTAGTGCTGATATAAATTGTATAAGAAAGTATAATCGTTTAAGAAAACTTTATACACCTGAGTTAGGTCAATATCCCATACATGACAAACGTGTAGTCTGTCCAAAATGGAAATATGTCAAAGATGCAATTGAGGTTCAAAAAAAGAAAACAAATCAAGAGAAACTTGAAGGCGTAAAGAAAAATAAAATGGAAACTGTTGATGACATTGTAGGATGCCAGTAGGAAAATAGTTCAGGTATCAACTGTTATGCTAATGTGATTCTGAATGTTGTGTTTTATCTACAAGATCTTCAACATGAAATCATGGGAAATCGTGAAAAAAGATTCTGTTCTTTACTACATCATGTATTTCAACAGTTGGTAACTAACCGAAGTAAAATCAATACTGCTTCTGGTATTCGGCATCGTTTGGATATATGTACTGATTCTTTGACATTTACTCTTAATATACAACAAGATGCACAAGAATTTCTTATCCTTATGCTTGGAGTATTAGAACATGAAGGAATACAGATTGAAAACTTATTTGGACTAAGTTACAGATGGGAATCATAAATGTGAAGAGTGTTCATTTACTTCTACCACTGAAATACAAACAGAACGATTCATATACTTGACGATACCAGACTGCAAATCAGTGCCTTTTAACAAATTGATAAAAACAACAGCCAATCAGGATATGAGATGTTCGCATTGTAGATCAGAGATGTTGTCTACATTACATATAGAAAGATTTGGAAAATATCTCATTTTAATGCTACAACGTTGTAGAGCAAATGGAAAAAAATTGGAAACGAAAATTACATTTTTTAATGCAAGTCAAATATCTATGTCAGGAAGAACTTTTATTGCAGTGGCTATTATTTTCCATGATGGACCCAGTACAACATCTGGACACTATACTGTGTATTTAAAGTGTAATAAAGGATGGACACATTGCAATGATGCCCACTTGGAATTCAAACCTAGATTGCCTTTTGAATTACCAAAGTCATATTTGTTATTTTTGAAGCCAAAGTTTTGAGTACATCATTCAACCTATTGGGAAGATATGAACAGAAAGTAGACAGGGGTGCAAGCTATTAGTATTTATAATTAGTGTTTGGATTATTGTTTGCGATAATTGATATTGCATTTGGAAAATTGTGTTTAAAAGCAAATAGTTTATATATTTGTTGTCCATATTGTGCCATTTGTAAATGAGAATCTATATTTTGGCAAATGTATTTGAGATAATTAATAGAGTTAATGTAGATGAAGGAAGTTATTAACAAAGTGTAGATAGAAAAACACATAGCTACACATATTGAAAATGATGCTTTATGATGATTTTTTTTTCTACAATTAACTTGATTGTTTTTCCCCCCGCTGTTCAATGATGATGCTACATTGAAATCACTGTGTATGGTGAAGTTAAGTGGAATCTTAGAACAGCAAAAGAGGGAAACTGAAAATGTTATGTAATTCTAAATTTATTTTGTGTTCTTAAAAATATAATATTATAATCTCTGTAATATATTATCATTAAACAACTGTTTTTCTTCTTCTTTATAGTAGGTACTGTTGAAGTTTGAAAAGAGTTTTAAAGCTGTTTAGGAGAATACTACTCTAAAATACTTCTACTGAGTAATGTATCTAAATTACTTAAAAGGTAAAAATACATAATATAATATGCATGATAACGTGAACAAATGTTTAAAGTTTAATTATAAGTTGTTTGTTTCTAATATGAATAATGTTGATCCTTTAGACTACTTGAAAATTATCAATATGTTGCTCATGTAATCAGGCAGGCAGTCATCCTTTCACGTAGACACTACCCATGCACTTATCCATTCTCTGAAGCACAAGTCTTGCACTAATAGGATAACACAGTCATTACCCTTGGATTCATTCTTCACACAGGCACTACTCTTGCATTCAACCATTCACTCAGACAGGACCCATGCACTCATGCAATCACCCAGGCACTACCCATGCACTCATGCAATCACTTAGGCACTACCCATGCAGTTATGCAATCACTCAGCCACTACTCTTGCACTCAACCATTCACTCAGGCACTACCCATACACTCAATCCAATCAGCCAGGCATTATCCATGCACTCATACTTTCACTCAGGCACTACCCATACACTCAATCCAATCAGCCAGGCATTATCCATGCACTCATACTTTCACTCAGGTACTTCTCATGCACTAATACAATCACCAAGGCACTACCCCTGCACTCATTCAATCACCCAGGTACTACCTATGTACTTATGCAATCATTCAGGCACTACTCTTGCACTCAAGCATTCACTACCCATGCACTCATCCATTCCCTCAAGGACTATCCATGTACTCATCCAATGATCCAGGCATTGGCCTTGCACCCATACTTTCACTCAGGTACTTCCCATGCACTCATCCAATCACCCAGACACTACCCCTGCACTCATGCAATCACCCAGGCACCACCCATGCACCCATGCAATGACTTAGGCACTACTCCTGCACTCAACCATTCACTCAGGCACTACCCATGCACTCATCCATTCCCTCAAGGACTACCCATGCACTCATCCAATGGCCCAGGCATTAGCCTTTCACTCATACTTTCACTCAGGTACTTCCCATGCACTCGTAGAATCACCCAAGTACTACCCTTACAGTTATTCAATCAGCAAGGCACAACCCATGTACTTATGCAATCAGTCAGGCACTACTGTTGCACTCAACGAGTCACTCAGGCACTACACATCCACTCATCTATTCACTCAAGAACTACCCATGCAGTCACCCAATGGCCCAGGGATTACTCTTGCAGTCATTCATTTACTCAGGCACTACCCACACACTGATCTAAGCACCCAGTTATTACCTTTGCACTCAGGCACTACCCATGCACTCTTCCAATCATCCAGACAGTACCCCTGCACTTATGTAATCACCCAGGCACTGCCCATGCACTCATGTAATCACTCAGGCACTACTCTTGCACCACTCAACCATTCACTCAAGCACTATCCATGCACTCATCTATTCACTCAGGCACTACGTATGCACTCATCCAATGATCCAGGCATTACCCTTGCACCCATCCTTCCACTCAGGCACTACCCATACCTCATCGAATCACCCAGGCACTACTCCTCCAGTTATGCAGTCACCCAGGCACTACCCATGCAGTCATGCAATCATTCAGACACTACCCATGCAGTCATGCAATTAATCAGGCACTACTCTTGCACTCAACCATTCACTCAGGCACTACCTGTGCACTCAGCCATTTGCTCAAGGACTACCCATGCAGTCATGCAATGACTCATGCACTGCCCATGCACTCATCCAATGACCCAGGCATTACTCTTGCAGTCATCCTTTTACTCAGGCAGTACACATGCACTGATCTAAGCACCCAGTCATTACCGTTGCACTCATAAAGTCACTCAGGCACTACCCATGCACTCATCCAATCACCCAGGCAGTACCCCTGCACTTATGCAATCACCCAGGCACTGACCATGCACTCAGGCAATTACTCAGGCACTACTCTTGCACTCCAGAATTCATTCAGACACTACCCATGCACTCATCCATTCACTCAGGAATTACCTATGCACTCATCCAATGACCCAGGCATTACCTTTGGACCCATGGTTCCACTCAAGTACTTCCCATGCACTCATCCAATCACCCAGGCACTATTCCTGCACCCATGCAATCACCCAGGCACTACCTACGCACTCATGCAATCACCCAGGCACTACCCATGCAGTGATGCAATCACTCAGGCACTACTCTTGCACTCAACCATTCACTCAGGCACTACCCGTGCACTCAGCCATTTGCTCAAGGACTACCCATGCAGTCATGCAATGACTCATGCACTGCCCATGCACTCATCCAATGACTCAGGCATTACTCTTGTAGTCATCCTTTTACTCAGGCAGTACCCATGCACTGATCTAAGCACCCAGTCATTACCCTTGCACTCACAAGGTCACTCAGGCTCTACCCATGCAGTCATCCAATGACCCGGTATTACACTTGCAGACATTCTTTTACTTAGGCACTACCCACGCACTGATCTAAGCATCCAGTTATTACCTTTGTACTCAGGCACTACCCATGCACTCTTCCAATAACCCAGGCAGTGCCCCTGCACTTATGTAATCCCCCAGGCACTGCCCATGAACTCATGTAATCACTCAGGCACTACTCTTGCACCACTCAACCATTCATTCAAGCACTATCCATGCACTCATCCGTTCAGTCAGGCACTACGTATGCACTCATCCAGTGATCCAGGCATTACCCTTGCACCCATCCTTCCACTCAGGCACTAGCCACACAATCATCTAATCACCCAGGCACTACTCCTCCAGTTATGCAATCACCCATTCACTACCCATGCAGTCATGCAATCACTTAGACCTTAGCCATGTAGTCATGCAATCACTCAGGCACTACTCTTGCACTCAATCATTCACTCAGGCACTACCAGTGCACTCAGCCATTTCCTCAAGGACTACCTATACACTCATGCAATGACTCATGCACTACCCATGCACTCATCTAATGACCCAGGCATTACTCTTGCAGTCATCCTTTTACTCAGGCAGTACCCATGCACTGATCTAAGCACCCAGCCATTACCATTGCACTCATAAAGGCACTCAGGCACTACCATGCACTCATCCAGTCACCCAGGCAGTACCCCTGCACTTACGCTATCAACCAGGCACTGCCCATGCACTCATGCAATTACTCAGGCACTACTCTTGCACTCAAACATTCACTCAGACACTACCCATGCACTCATCCATTCACTCAGGAATTACCTATGCACTCATCCAATGACCCAGGCATTACCTTTGGACCCATGCTTCCACTCAAGTACTTCCCATGCACTCATCCAATCACCCATGCACTATTCCTGCACCCATGCATCACCCATGCACTACCCAGGCACTCATGCAATCACCCAGGCACTATCCATGCAGTAATCCGATCACTCAGGCACCACTCTTGCACTCAAGCATTCACTCAGGCACTAACCATGCACTCATCCATTCACTCAGGCACTACTCTTGCACTCAACCATTCACTCAAACTCTACTCATTTACTCTTCTAATCACTCAGACACTACATACGCACTAATGCAATCACACAGACACTATCTATTGGCTCATGTATTCACACAACATATGGCTTTTCTTTTTTAAACCAGAATAGTTGGTTCCGTAAGAACCGCTTTTTTTTCTTCTTTTTCAAAAACTATTTTATATTTTTTTGTGTTTTTAGAACTATTTTGTAGTTTTTTTGGGGTTTTTTACATTTTGAAATTGAAAAAGTTAAACAAAAAAACTAGCACAAAACACTGTGTGCAACTGCAGGAACAAAAAAGAAATTAGCAATGATGACTATTTATAGTGTCCAGCATTGTTTGAACAACTTGCTCCCCCAAGCTAAAAACTGTTTTGTACTTTGGACATAACAGTGCAATTTTTTCCAAAATCAGGCAGAGTTCGTGGAATACTCTGCACCTTGTCACCAGGTTTGATTGTTTATGACTGCGCCTCTTGTCCTTCGTCAATAGTCTTCAGTCTTGCCAGTTCGGCTCTGGCAAGACGGTTTCCATGCATCATCCTCAAATGTTTATCCCGTGGCCAATTCCGGCCCCGGGGACCCCATCCCCCGGGGCATGGCCACATTTTTTAAATTTTGTAAGGAGGGGGGCTGCGTGGCCCCCCTCCTGAGGCCTCTATTGCCCCCGGGGCCAGCCTTTTTAAAACAAATTTTGGGTAGGGGTCCACGTGGCCACCCTCCCGGGCCACTACTAGCCCATGGGGCCCCATCCCCCGGGGCCTGGCCTCTCATTGGGGACCGTGGGGGGAGCCCCAAGGCCCCCACGGTCCCTGCCGGCTCCCCGCATCCTGCGGGAGCCGGCATTGCTTTTCCACACGGGGAGCTGCTAACATGCAGCTCCCCTTGTGGAAAAGCAATCTGCTTTAGATTTTGGAAGAGAGAGCAGGTTTCCTGCTCTCTCTTCCAAAATCTAAAGCAAGTTTGCTATGGCAGGACGGGAGCCGCGAGGCTCCCGTTCTGCCATAGCAAACAGAAGTGTCCCGGGGGTGGGCACCCCGGGACACTGCAGGAGCTGGCCCTGGGGGGTGGCGGTCCCCAGGGCCATCACAGGCTCCAGGAGGGGGGCCGCACGGCCCCCCTCCCTTCACTTGCACAGCCCCGGGGAGGTGGTGGTCCCCGGGGCTCGGGGTCCGTTACGGACCCCCAAATTTAAATATTAGTGCCCCGGGGAGGTGGTGGTCCCCGGGGCGTGTGGGGGGGCTCGAGCCCCCCCACACAGGTATATTTTTTTTTTTAAAAAGAAGCCCCGGGGGGTGGCGGTCCCCGGGGCTGCGGGGGGGCCGTGTGCCCTCCGCAAATATTGTTGCAAAGCCCCGGGGGGTGGCGGTCCCCAGGGCAGTGTGGGGGGGATTGGGGCCCCCCTAAACATTTTTTTGCTGCCCCCGGGACCTGGCCCACCCGGGGGCTCAATCAAACGAAGCGCGGGAGTCCGCGCTTCGTTTTTTTTTTTTTCGCAGCCGGATCCGCGGATCCGGCGCGTATTTTGCGGATTTAAAAAAAAAAAATGCTTTTTTGGGCCCTGGGGGTCCTTGTGGGACCCCCTGAGCAGGCCTAGGGGGTCAGGGTGTTTCTACCCTGCCCCCTTTTCTTGTTTTGCGCCTTAGTTTTTCTGTTTTCTTGTGCCTCGGTTACCGAGGCACAAGATGACTGCCAACACTTCCTGGTTTGGAGTGTTGACAGCCAATTAGCATGAAGCTCGTGATCGGGAGGGTGCACGGATCCACCACGGCCATAGATATCGAAACTTTTAGTTTTGGAATTTCTCTGCAACTACTGAACGGATTTACACCATTTTAAAAAAAGGGCGCTTTCTGAACCAAGCACTACCTTTTTGCCAAATTTGGTGTAATTCCGTTTAGCAGTTTTGGCTGTAACTGTGTCTAAAGTTTCCTATGGGAAATTGATTTTTTGACCTCTATTTTTTGATTTTCTCCGCAACTACTGAACGGATTTACACTATTTAAAAAAAAGGGCGCTTTCTGAACCAAGCACTACCTTTTTGCCAAATTTGGTGTAATTCCGTTCAGCAGTTCGGGATGTAGCCGTGTCTAAAGTTTCCTATGGGAATTAACATGGAGAAAACACATTTTGGGACCCCTTTTTTCTCGGCCCCCGCTTGCCGAATCACCCCAAATCTTTCAAGACAGGAGCTGACCAGAGCGCCCCACTAGTTTTGAAAATTTCGCGATGATTCGTCATCCGGCGCCAAAGTTATTGGGAAAACAAAAAACGCTTTTCCTATGGAAACTAGGTCCTAACTATAACTATCTACTGGCGACCGCCAGTAGATAATATGTGTGCTGCATTCATTTGGGAGCAAGAATAAACATTGCAGTGAGACAAACTCCAGTGGTTCGTGCTCGTTCTTCGCGCGTATGGAAATGGCGCAATAAGAAGGAGTATTCTTCTGATATAGATATATATATATATATATACAAAACAAAGGGTTACCCCAGCATGAAGAGGCCATTCATTGAGGGTGAACCGGTACCAGCATCGCACCTCAAATCATTTTCAAACAAGCGCTTCGGACATCTCTCTGGCCTTGTTCACTTGCTAAAATAAAGTCACAGCAGCGCGTTGTGGAACACCTGTTATGAGACGCCGGTTGAATTGAGGGCTCATTATTGAAGGCCAGGATATAGGCAGTGTTTCCAGTGTTTTCACCTCACATCAACCCACTGGGGTAAGAAATGTCATTCAGGAGTCTTGGCAGCACCAACAATGGTATGATTTCGTGTGGACTGCAAGTACCAGGAGGCAATGCTGCACACGCCCACTGGGGCGGGACTTGTATAAAGAAAAGGTGTTCCACAACGCGCTGCCGTGACTTTATTTAGGCAGTGAACAAGGACAGAGAGATGTCCGAAACGCGTTTGGCTTGTTTGAAAATAATTTGAGGTGCGATGCGGTTACTCTGCAGTCGTCAATAAACAGGAGTTCACCCTCAATGAGTGGCGTCTTCATGCTGGGGTAACCCTTTGTTTTGGAGATATATATTTAAAAAAATTATATATTTTAATTTTTTTTAAAATTGCAATTGAAAAAAAATGAAATACATTTTAAAAATATTTATTACATATGTATATGTATATTTTGAATATGCATAAATATATATATATTTTTAAATATATATATATATATTTAAATATATATGTGTGTATATATATATATAGATATATATATATATTCACTGAAAAAACCATAGGTTTAGGGACGTTATAGTTAGAAATTAGCATTTAAAAAACCTTAGCAATACACTGAAAAAACCACAGGTTTCAGGGACGTTATAGTTAGTTGGACATTTCACTCGTACAAAACTAGAGAAATTCCACCGTTATAGTTAGTTCAGCTAACTATAACTCGCACCCCCGCAATGCACTGCTGATGACGTCACATATTACATCATTCATGACATGGTCAGTGACATCACTGATGACATCACTGATGACATCTCAAATGGCATCACTGATGACATCACTGATGACATTATCCACTGACTGTGTGTTTCTGTAAAGTTTAAATATGTTTTATACATATATATATATGCCAAGGTGTATTGAAGAATGAGTGGGTGTATAAGTGTCTGAATGGATGATTTACTAGGTGCGTGACTCACTGTATAAGTGATTAAATGGGTCTTACTGAATGCATGGGTTAGTGACTAAAGTGTGTGAATGTCTGTATCAGTCTGTCTGTTGTTGTGTAAGCTGCTGCATGGGTTGGCGAGTAGCTACATGAGTGTCTATATGGGTCATTGATTGGTTGCCTGAGTATTTGTATGGGTGCCTGAGTGTGTGTGTGGGTGGGTGGGAGGTGTGTGACTCTGTGCATAGATGTGTGAGTGGTTGATTCACTGGGTGTATGGGTTCAAGAGTGCATGTGGAAACAGCTGTATGGGTGGGTGAGTGTGTGTATGGGTGTGTTGGTGAGTGAATGGATGTCTAAGTGGTACATGTCCAAGTAACTACATATGTAAAAGGCAGTATATGTGCAAGTTGGAGTATATAAATGACTATACGTGAGAGTCAGTGATTGTGAGAGTGGTGTATGGATGAGTGTGTACTTGTATCAGTGATTGTATAAGAGAGCAAGTATGCGTTAGTATCTGTATGAATAAGTGAGGTGGTGTGTGTATAACTGTATAGGTGAGTAAATGGAAGTGTGATTGATTCTTTGCATGACTGACTAGGTGTGTGAGTAACTCTGGATGAGTGGTGGTGTGTGAGTGTCCGTATAGGTATATGAGTGCATATGATAGTGTTGTATTGATGAGTGACTGCATGTATGAGTGACTGTATGGGTGAATGAGTGGATGTGTGTGCGTATGTAGCAACTGGTATTGGTGTGTCTATGTTTTCGAAAATGGTAGTCTGTATTTTAGAGTGGGTGTATCAAAGGTTATATTAGGGTGTGAGGAGGTGCATCAGATTTTCACTTGGATGATGTCATCAGTGTTTTCATCAGTGATGTCATTTGAGATGTCATCAGTGATGTCACTGACCATGTCATGAATGATGTAATATGTGATGTCATCAACAGTGCATTGCGGGGGCGCGAGTTATAGTTAGCTGACCTAACTATAACGGTGGAATTTCTCTGGTTTTGTACGAGTGAAATGTCCAACTAACTATAACGTCCCTGAAACCTGTGGTTTTTTCAGTGAATTTCTAAGGTTTTTTAAATGCGAATTTCTACCTATAGCGTCCCTAAAACCTATGGTTTTTTCAGTGAATTTTTAAGGTTTTTTAAATGCTAATGTCTAACTATAACGTCCCTTGAATCCTGAGGGTCCCTGGGGGCCAACTAGCCCACCAGGTACCTCCAGTAAGCACCACAGAGCTGCGTTGCAGAGTGGTGTAAAAAGGGGCGTAGCCTCAGGCCACCTCTCTGCAACGCAGCTCTGTGGCGCAAACTGAAGGTACCTGGTGGGCTAGTTGGCCCCCAGGGACCCTCAGGATTGAAGGGGACTTAATCCCCCAAGTTACAACGTGCCAGGGGGCCCGTTTGCACACTTGTCATATCAGGCCCCGCCCCCTCCCTGTACCACTGTGCAAACCCGTCCCCTGGCGCGTTGTAAGTTGGGGAATTAAGTCCCCTTGAATCCTAAGAGTCCCTGGGGGCAAACTAGCCCACCAGGTACCTCCAGTAAGCGCCACAGAGCTGCGTTGCAGAATGGTGTAAAAAGGGGCATAGCCTCAGACCACCTCTCTGTAACGCAGCTCTGTGGCACAAACTGAAGGTACCTGGTGGGCTACTTGGCCCCCAGGGACCCTCAGGATTGAATGGGAATTAACTCCCTAACTTACAACGTGCCAGGGGCGCATTTGCTGAGTGCTGTAGGGAGGGGGCGGGGCCTCCGGTGCAATGCCGTCTTTTAAAAAAAAAAAAAATTGTTGAAGGGGGGCTGTGTGGCCCCCTTTTTTTACAATATTAGGGGCCCTGGGGACCCCATCCCCCAGGGCCTGACCTGATTTATTTATTTATTTTAAATGGGAAGGGGGCCACGCGGCCCCCCTCCCAAGGCCAATTTCGGCCCCGGGGACCCCATCCCCCGGGGCTGTGCCTCTTATTTTTTTATTTATTTATTGAGGAAGGGGGCCCGTGTGGACCCCCTCCCGGGCCACTTCTGGCCCTGGGGACTCCATCCCCCGGGGCCGGCCCTCATCGTTGGGGACCGTGGGGGGAGCCCCAATGCCCCCACGGTCCCGCCGGCTTCCCGCCTCCGGCGGGAGCCGGCATTGCTTTTCCTCACGGGGAGCTGCTGACAAGCAGCTCCCCTTGTGGAAAAGCAATCTCGGTTTGGATTTTGGAAACCTGCTCTCGCTTCCAAAATCCAAACCACAGTTTGCTATGACAGGGTGGGAGCCACACGGCTCCCGCCCTGCCATAGCAAACAGCAGTGTCCCGGGGGTGGGCACCCCGGGACACTGCAGGAGCCAGCCCTGGGGGTGGCGGTCCCCAGGGCCATCACTGGCTCCAGGAGGGGGGCCGCGCTGACCCCCTCCCCATGATTGCAAAGCCCCAGGGAGGTGGTGGTCCCCGGGGCTTGGGGGTCCATAACGAACACCCCCACATTTGCATACTTAGTGCCCCGGGGAGGTGGTGGTCCCCGGGGCTGCGGGGGGCTACGTGCCCCCCCATTCTTTTATCATCAGCCCTGTGGGACCCCCTGAGCAGGCCTAGGGGGTCAGGGTGTTTCTACCCTGCCCCCTTTTCTTGTTTTGCGCCTTAGTTTTTCTGATTTCTTGTGACTCGGTTACCGAGTCACAAGATGGCTGCCAACACTTCCTGGTTTGGAGTGTTGGCAGCCAATTAGAATGAATCTCGTGGTCGGGAGGGTTCGCGAATCCACCGCGGCCATAGATATCGAAACTTTTTCTTTTTTTAATTTCTCAGGAACTACCAAACGGATTTACACCATTTAACAAAAAGGACTCTTTCTGAACCAAGGGCTACCTTTTTGCCAAATTTGGTGTAATTCCGTTCAGCAGTTCGGGCTGTAGCTTTGTCTAAAGTTTCCTATGGAAAATAACATGGGGAAAATGCGTTTTGGGACCCCCCTTTTGTCTCAGCCCCCGCTTGGCGAATCACCCCAAAACTTTCAAGACAGGAGCTGACTGGAGCGCCCAACTAGTTTTGAAAATTTCGTGAAGATTCGTCAACCGGCGCCAAAGTTATTGGGAAAACAAAAAACGCTTTTGCTATGGAAACTAGGTCCTAACTATAACTACCTACTGGCGACTGCCAGTAGGTAATACATATATATATATATATAAATATTCAATGACAAAACCACAGGTTTCAGGGACGTTATAATTAGTAATCAACATTTAAAAAACCTTAGATATTCACTAAAAAAAACATAGGTTTCAGGAACGTTATAGTTAGGCTGACATTTTACTTATACAAAACCTGAGAAATTCAGCAGTTATAGTTAGCTGAGCTAACTATAACTCGTGCCCATGCGATGCACTGCTGATGACATCACATATTACATCACTCATGACATGGTCAGTGACATCACTGATGCCATCACTGATGCCATCACTGATGACAACTCAAATGACATCATTTGAGAGCTTTATATAGCACTAGTTAGACCCAAAGGTATCAGAGGGCTTTACAACAGTTATATAACACAAACAAGTTGCAGTTTAGCTGGCTTGTACCAAATTGTAGGTGGTGCATGGATAGGAGCTACCGCCTGAGCCTTGTTACACACAAAACAAAACCTCTCCAATTACAGAGAGAGCCTGCACTCCAAGCTGGGGAGTAATCCACCCATTTAATTACATTGGGCAGCATGGAAATCCAGGTCCACAGAAAAAGCGACACAGCAGAATTCATTTCAAACATTGCCTTTCTCAATTTCTTTTTAAATCGCCATTATGTACGTCATAGAGCATGCTCAATATACACTTCCCTTCATTAGAAATAAAAGATAAACTATTACATTTTCCCAAATTTTACAAAATCTTACACATGTTTTAACCATTTGATTTCACAACATACTCATAGTCCCTATTCACCTTAATAAACTATTTTCAAATAACAATGCACAATGCTTCAGAAATGGAAATGTCCATGTTTCATTAATGCCACAGAGAACAGAATGACTAGAAAACCTGTGCTATTGGGTTTGTCTTAACTTATGCTCCAGAATGTTACCACAAAGGAGAATATAGAAAACAAATACTCTCCAACACTTTAAACATGCCTTTCTCTAATGAGATACTCTGCTAAAACCGTTTCCATTTATTTAAGGCTGAAAAGAAATGATTTCAAGTAAAACAAAGTGGTGCAATAATGCCACTACAGTTCAATTTTTGTGCCGCAAAATGTCCACATCAATGCTGCAACGTCCTCGGGGGGCTGATTATTTAGGAGTTCATAGTAGGTGCTGCTTTGTTTGGTAGTAAAGCATATACAAAAGGGACATTGGTGTTTTCATATTCACCATGTAGGATGTATATTTGTGTGAATGGTTTGGGACACATTATGAAGGTCCCATCCATCATACAGGTTTGGCATTGAGTACGTTTTATTACGTAATTTGTTATAGAGAAACTTGAGATTTGTTTTTCATTGTTTAAATTGTCATTTAAAAGGAAGGGTTCCTCATTATGTGTTCGTTTTAAACTGTCAGGTATTTTTTTTTGTTTACATATTTCTTCATTTACATTTGGATGAACATTGACAGAGATTATTCTACCAATTTCCGCTCAATCTCAATCACTTACATCAGAGAAGTATAAACCTCCATGTGTCCTCAATCACAAACAAAAAATCAAAACTATCAAACTGGCCCAAATGGTCCCTCTACCCTCTCTCTCCCTCCCCCCATAGCTCCCATGTAAGTACTGTGCACCTCTCTAGGGATGTTTTTGGTTACGCATCCTTACAGGATTATAGAAGCCCCAAATGCCTCTATGCCATGTATTGAAATTACCAATACTCCCAACCCTTCCACGATTCCCTCCCCACGTCTGGTTCTGCTTCTATGTCTTCTTGCACTGGATCTGTGCACTCCAATAGAGCCTGTGTCAATGTAGCCCATGCCAGTAGGACATCCTGTGTTTTCTCATCCCTCCTTGTTCTCCTCAAATGTGCCTCCTCTGCCCCTGCCCATTCCGCTAGATCCTTCATCCAAGCTTTGGGTGGACGTGGGCTGAGCCAGTGAATTGCTATGCACCGTTTCCTTACTGTGAGGCCTAATATTGCATAGCGTGTACTGAGCTTCTTTTTCGGGTTCTCCAGAAGGAGCCATAACAAGCATTTGCAAACCGTTTGCGGTACATCAGACCCTGTCATCCTCTTGAGCTGTACCAATACATCTCACCAGCAAGAAAACCACCACTGGGCAGTATCAGATCATATGTATGTAGTAAGCCACCTCAGATCAAATATCTAGGGCATCATTGCTCCTTAGAGGGATATATGGAGAGTAATCGCCTTGGGGAGAAGTATGTTGTGTGAATTATGTTTAGGCTATCCTGTTTTAGGTTTAAACCTATAATAACTGATAAAACCCCACCAAAAGGGAAATAGCCCTCACCAGTGTAAACATATAAACACTGAAAAACACTCACAGAACCACAAATTAAATGCCATTCAAGGAAAGGAAAAGGAGAGTCATTATTATTTCTTCCTGAAGGGGCCTATACAATGAAACTTTCTTATACAAGGATGCAGCAAGAAAGGCTGGGCTAACATTATTCTGCTTGCGTTTTGCTTTTTAGGGAGGTCGCGTTTGCTTTTTTCAGTTTTGCAGTCTTTGGTCTGAAGTTGCACGGTTTAGAAGCAAGTTTTAGGTCATATTTTATTATTTTATAAACTGTAGAAAATCAGGAAATATCAAAATCATATCTGACATTTTGGCTAAGTTTGATTCTTTCATTGATAGGCAAAATAGCTGGTTTCATAAGAATATTCCCAATATGTACCATCACATTTACTCACAGACAGAGAATAGGTGAAACCCTTTGATACACCAGCCCCCTTTTCTAGCGAGTCAGTATTGATAGTAGGTGAAGTACCAAACATCCCAAGGTTTAAACATTCAATGCAAGGTGCAGTGACAGGTATATGTGAAAAGAGTGCTGTCACCAAGCATCTGGGATAGTGGTGAAAACATGGCAAGAGACATTTGGAAAGCATGGAACACAGTGTCACTTAGAATGGTGCTGCAAAAAGTTCTTACCAAATTCAGCAAAGATTGGAGTGATATTGTTTGTATTTGCAGTGATTTAGCTATGTATATGAAAAAGTTGTGTGATGACCTGTCAAAATCGATACCCGAGCTAAAGTGCTTCCCTGTAAGATATCCTTGCCACTTGCTATATGGTATGCTGAAAGCATATTTACAATCTGCAGAGTTAATGAAGAATGCTATTGACTTTGTAGTCCATTCTGGTGCACAATTTCATTATGCGTGGGAACTAAAAATGCAAATATTTTTCATTTTGTGCTTTGCGTAGCATCAAAGAAAGATTCATTCCAACTGTGTCATTTAGCCAGTGTTTCACAGTTGTAGATGCTGTGAATGCTATTTTATCCATGTGGCGACCGTTTACAGAATTTTTGCTTAGTTATGATGCCAAAAGCAAGAAATTTGAGGATCTTTGGTCGAATATTGATAGTGATGTGAAAAAAGTACACTCTTCTGCATTCTTGAAAAGTACTGCTTCATATTTGACCTCTTCAGTAACTCTGAGGGCATATGCTCCGAGTTCATTGCATATGTTGCAGAACCTGTCCCAGAGAATCACAATCTTCTGGTGTACCAGCATTGGCATGGAAAGCTATGTAGGTGGCCAGGGTTAGCAAACTGTGCACTGGCTCTTTTGGCGTGTCAATGTTGAGAGGGCCTTTTCACAGATAAAAGTTTACATGGGAAGGAAAGAGCGATCGTGCGTGACCAGACACTTGCTGAAGAAATATTGTATAGTGTACTACAATAAGTTTGATTTGTAAAAATGTATTTGGACCTCATATACACTGTACGTAAACTGTCTATATACCATCCACTATCAGTGCAGAAAGCAAGCAATAATATATATATTTTTTTACAGAGTTTAATATAGCGCGAACTTGACCCGAATCGGGTATCAGAGCGCTTTACATAGCACCAGTTGCATTACATGAGGACACATTCATTTTTACGGGGAGATTAAGTCATTTGCCCAGAATCACAGGATGTTCAGCGTCATTGCCGAGACTCAAACCCAGTTCCCCAGATTCGTGGTCGACCGCCCTAGCCGTTAAAGGCAAAACGTTCCATAAACACAGGAAAAACACTGTTTCTGTTTTATTGAAATCACTGAAAAAACCCCACCGGAATTTACCCAAAAATAGAAACTGAAAACAGGAAAGCCTAATTATGTTATACTGTATCTGCTTGAACCTAGCACTCATTGCCACCCGATGGACCCCTGTGTGTGTCTCAGTCCAGTCCCGTGGGGAAATGGGGTCCTCTCTAAGCTGTTGCCACGTTTCCTCTATATGCAGAGTGTGAGAAGCTGGCCTGGTATATGATGTCCACTAATGTAAGTGGGCACCTTGCACCAGTCCAGACAACCCTTATGGTAATTTAAGAGGTCTTAGACAACCTTAGAAAAATCTCTAAGTGGTAGCTGTGGAAAGCAGCCTTCAGGCTTGGGGGCCGATTCTGATTCGGGCCGGAAAACGTACCGACCGACTCGGAGCCGGAATAAATACCGACCGACACGTACCTGTGCAGCCCGACCCGCAAAGTACGATGAGAAGCGTGCAAAATACGACCGACGCGTACGGAACACAAGCCGAACGACCGAACCGCGCGGAAAACAGCCATCCGGCCGGAAAAGCACGTGAATCGAACCGACCGACACGCACCAGGAAGAATCCCGAACGAAACATACCGCGAACTCCTACCCGCCAAGTACGATGCAACACGTGGAAAACACGACTGAGTCGCACGGGGCCCAAGCCGCACGACCGACACGCATTCAAAACAGCGAGCCAAAGCAACCCAAAACCCCGCGACCGACGCGTACGCAGCACAGAAAACAGCACAAACACAGCGTGAACGAATCGGAGAGGCTCGCACGAGACAACTGGAGGGTCCGACTCGGTCAGAAGAACGTCTCCTACATACACAAAAAGAACCAAGGAAAAAAAAACACAAAAAAATGCCAAACAAGCAATCACAAAGCAAATAAATACTGGGTGGGGAAACAGGGAACAAAGACACACCCACAACTCCACCCATATAAAGGACACAAATCCCTACCATGATCCTTTGCAAATTCAAATTACCTGCCAGCACTCAACACCAACAGACAGCAACCACACACACACTCACAGCTCATCCATCACACAAGCCACACACCAGCAGCACCACAACAAATAGCACCCTCACATACACCCAGCAAAACACACACTCACACACCCTCACTTGCACACCAACACACACATCACACACCAGCACCACCCAACACCATGCCCCCAAAGAAGAATCACAAGTTCCTAGATAGTGAATTGGAAGTCCTGGTAGATGAGATCCTCAGGGTAGAGCCACAGCTGTTTGGTACATTGGTCCAACAGACACCCATGTCGCAGAAAACCAAGATGTGGGAGAGGATCGTCGACAGGGTGAACGCACAATCACCATGTTTGCGCACAAAGGTAGACATCCAGAACAGGTGGTATGACGTGCGCAGGAGGGTGAAGGAGCTGTTGAAGGACTACCTCTTGAGCCAACACACCGGCAGTGGCCCTCCTGCCAAACCAGTATACCTCAGGCCCTGGGAGGAGAAGGTGCGGGCCATCCTACCACCAGTGAGCGTCTATGGACTAGAAAACATCCCAGAGCCTGGTGAGTACACAACAAATGTACACAATATTGTGCCACAATACACACACATCACTGTCAAGGGGAGTCAAACCATGCACCCTAAGCAAATACACACCAACCAGAACAGAATCATCCCAAAATGTGTATGTCAGTCAGATAAACACAACACATGCCATCTCATAGTGATATGTAACTGTGTCATCACATGTACAAACACAACTACAACTACAGCTAGGCAGTGGCATAAATATAACTAACAAACACATCCAGACATGTAGCCACCACTACAACACCACCTCACAGTGAAGCCCACTCAAAGGAAGGAATCTTGTGTATGCTGGGCAAGTCAGTGTAGCCAATAGCATCATGGGAGTCGTAGTCACAGATATTGCCCACCCTCACAATGCGCACATCAACACCACCATGAACCATGCTCACATCACAGGGAGTGGAAAACAACTGACAAGATGGCTGACACTGGCTACTGCTGTGGGGAGCACAAGGCCCTGCTGGCAACTGTGCACCAACCAACAGCAGGACACCACTGACTGACATCCTGAAAGACAACTTGCACTCCCTGCAATGGAAGCACGTTCCATGGTGGGATATCTGGCTGGGTGGGAAGGAGGGCCGGATGTCAACCAAATACAACCAATGCAGACCATGTACACACCCCAACATTCACATAGAAATGCCCAAATAATGCAGGACAATGTGCTACACCAATATCAACCCCTGACTGTGACAACTTAGGACAATGCAATGTACAGGCCCGCATCCAGAGACACAGTCACAACTGTCAGGTGTGTCAACCATTGATGCCTGCAGAAACATAACATACATTGTGTGTGTCTCCCAAAAACAGGTGATGATGGGGACACAGCAGCAGACGCTGAGGAGTCCCCGTCCCAGGTTCAAGAGGATTCGGAGATCACTGGTGTGGAACAGCCTCTGCCCTCCTCGGATGAAGAAGACCAACCTGGCACCTCCGGAGCAAGTCATCATGCAGCACCAGCAGGACCACCAGCTGCACCCCTGCACCCACCCCTCCAACGACTGTCAACACACATACCACCCCTGCCGACATGGAAAGACCAAGGAGCACCACCACCACCAGCACAGGGACCCTGGACCAATGTGGGGCCATGGACACCAACACCACCAACAACCCCCAAGGGGGCCCAGGGTCACCTGTGCGTGCCACCTCAGGTACTGCACGTGTCGCCAGGGGTGGTGGGAGGGGTGGGAGACATAGGTCGCTGCTTGCAGAGGGGTCTGGACTGCATGATGACCCACAACTGGCACGCATAGCCGATGCGTACCAGTCCAGCACCGGAGAGCTCAGCCAGGTAGTGGGGCTCCTCAGGGATATTAAACAGCAGCAGGCTGCCCATCATGCCCGCTTGGACTCACACATGTCCCGCGTGGAGTCCAAGTGGGACACACTGCAAGAGATGACGGCGGTACATAGGGACATATTACAATGCCTCCGCCAGATGAGCAGCAACCAGTCAACACCTCCCTGTGTGCCCACAACATCTGCTGCTGAAACAACTGCAACTGCCACAGGGAGGCAGGATGACTCTGGCGGAGAGTCCCCTGCACCGCAGCAGCCTGCACTTGAGGGTCCCCCCAAAGAAGAGGGGTCGTCCGAGGAGGGGCAAGTGAGAGGCCGATGGCCATGTGCAACCCCCAGGAAGCCAACACCTGTTCTGGATAATCACCTTGTGCGCAAACTGTTCACCCTGTTGACTGCAACACTACCCCCACATGACATGGGGAGTACAAGTTGGACCAATGTCTTAGATGACTGTGGACTTGATACAGGACATTTCTGCTACCAGGACTTCTAATTCATCTAGGAACTTAGGATTGCAATCAAAATGTACAGCACTCACCATCCTGTGCACTATTCGCACACATGTATTACAATAAACACACTAATACACCATACCTGCCTCTGTCGTGATTCCAACGTGGTTACTGTCATGGAGATGATGACCAGCGAAATTACACTGTGCATGCTAACTGCTACAGCAAGTACAACACAGGCATGTGAGTCATGGCAACGTGACACATATGAGGGGGACTCACCACCACGGCTACACAACAAATACACACCTAGGCCATCTGACTCATTGCCTACACTGATGTTGCCAGGAAATACGGTGCAATGCACAGACACAACACCTATTCCCAGTCTTAGTCAACTAGCCCACTGGTGCAGTAAGCAAATGTCAGTCAAATGTGTGACCACAGACAACGCACATCACAAAGTGAAGCACAGGTTTATTACACATTTGCAACATGTTGTAACCACTACAGATGCAAGGTAATCCCACCTGGCAGCGGGCACACAGTCAACAAGTGTAGAAGGAAGGAAGTCCATGGGTGTGGCGCACATCACCTGTAGGGACACAACAGCTACCACCCTGGAAGTCGAATCACGGTGTCGGGGATCACAGTTGACCAAACCACTCTGAAAGTACCCTGTGAAGGACAGAAATGACACACAGTCAAAAGCACTGAAGAACAGGACAGAACTGCAATACTCATGCCCAATACATGTCACAAGATACCCACCCAGAACCAAGTTAGCATGTCAACACTGTTGGGGAGTACAGACTACCTGTAATGACACATCGCTACACGCATACAGTCATGTAGCACATGGACACACTCAAACAGCACCAGAGCACCACCAACACATATCATGCAAACTCACATCAGTTACATGACATCTCTGGATACTTACATTCAGCTGAAGAAGTTGGTGATGAGCTGTGTGCGGACATCACCATCATCATCATCATCATCACTGGCATCGTGGTCCAGGCCAGGATCCTCCACAGGTGGCGGACGTTGGTCATTGTCATCCAGGATGAGAGGCAACTCCTTCCGCACTGCCAGGTTGTGTAGCATGCAGCAGACGATGACAATCTTGCACACCTTTGCCGGGGCATATGGGAGGGACCCTCCTGTCTTGTCCAGGCAGCGGAAGCGGCTCTTCAGGAGACCAAATGTCCGCTCAATCACTCTCCTCGTCCGACCATGTGCCTCATTGTAGCGCATCTGGGCTGGTGTCACAGGGTTCCTGAGGGGCGTCAGCAACCACGGCATGTTGGGATATCCGGAGTCACCTACATACAGACAATTGCACATTAGCTGAGTTGGAAAAGAGGGTGGAACACTACATTGCAGAACACACACAATGATACAAAGTCAGTACACACCAACAAGCCAGGCACGCTGGTTCCGCATCTGTGACATCATCCTCGGGATGCGACTACTCCTCATCACATAGGCATCGTGTGCAGAACCGGGGAAACGGGCACACACTTGTGAGATGGTCATATCTGCAAGACAGACCACCAGTGCATTGACCGAGTGGTAGTGCTTGCGGCTCCTGTATGCCTGCTCCTTGGCCTGTGGTGGTACCAAAGCCACATGTGTCCCATCAATGGAGCCAATGACATGCGGCATCCTCCCCAGGGCATAGAAGTCACTCTTCACGTCAGTGAGTTGTTGGAGTCTGGGAAATAGATGTACTGGTTCAGGTATATCAACATAGCCTCCAATACATCGCGGAGCACACGGCTGAACATGGTCTGTGACATCCCACCAGCAGTCGCCAGAGTGTGTTGAAAGGTACCGGTGGCAAAGAAGTGTAGGGCTGCCATCACCTTCACCTTGGGGGTCAGCGCTGTAGGATACGGCCGGCCAGGTTGCAGGTGTGGTGCCAAGCGCACTGCCAAATCATCAATCAGCTGCCTGGTGAAGCGGTACCGTCGGATGCTATCACGTTCCACCATCGTTGCCAGGTCAGGGAATGGTCTATGGACAGCTGGTGCCCTGCAGTGCATAGGTGAAGAAAGAAAGATTGTCACTCACCCCACATATGTGGCATTGTACACACTCAATATCACACGATACATCATTATGAGGCACAAGTACATGATGTGTGCAGTTCCGTAAGGACATGTATGGCACATACATGGCTAACATCCAACATCACAGTTCAACAAGTGGCATCAATAAGTCCCAGGTTGTGCCATTGGGTATCATGAGGACGTGTCACATTACCCATCTCCTGCTGCCACGTTACAAACACACCCCACAGTGACATGTGAGGACAGATGTGCCCCAGGCATCACAGCTCAACGACAGGTAGATTCCCAGGGACCCTGTATTGCCACATGGACACTAGCATGACATGGCGTATCATGTATACACCACAGCAAAACAACCATGACCCCCACAGGTAGTGGTCCCTGTTGCCTCGGCAGGACAGACATGGACGTCTGTGACACACACACGCACAACATCAAAGTCCATGCACAAACAACGTGGATGTGGAGACTGTCTCCCATTGTGCACATGAAATCCGAGACATTGTAAACACAACATGCACACAGACTGTGGAGGACCATCACTATTGTGCCAATGGGTCACCGTGGGTTAAACATACCGTCCCACATGGGACTCAGGTGGCATGTGACATGACATACACATACACCACCGTGAAATGTGACCATGCCACATGCTCAGATATGAACAGTTGCACATCACAGTGGTCATGTACATGAAACACCAAGGATACTGTCCCCATGAACACGTGCACAGCCTGGGGTGGCTGCCCCAAGTGACACCCACAGAACAACATGTTCACCCCCATACACGGAATAGGTAATGCAGCCTTACATGCCTTAGGATACAGTTTGGACAGGCTGTGGTGTTGTAGGTGTGCCCCTCACTCCCTGGGAAGTATATGTGGCTGGCATATGTTCACCTGTGACAGGCATGGTGACATATGCCAGTGACATGTACAGGGACGCGTTGGACAGCAATGGACCGATCGGTGCGCACACATTGGCCATTGCATTCAATGTGTGCGGGTACGCGTTGTATTCGCAATACGCGTTGGACAGCAATGGACCGATCGGTGCACACACATTGGCCATTGCATTCAATGTGTGCGGGTACGCGTTGTATTCGCAATACGCGTTGGACAGCAGTGGACCGATCGGTGCGCACACATTGGCCATTGCATTCAATGTGTGCGGGTACGCGTTGTATTCGCAATACTCATTGGACAGCAATGGACCGATCGGTGTGCCCGGCCGGCCCATTGCTTTCAATGTGTGCGGGTACGCGTTGTATCCTAGGTAATCATTGAACAGCAATGGACCGATCGGTGTGCCCGGCCGGCCCATTGCATTCAATGTGTGCGGGTACGCGTTGTATCCTAGGTACGCGTTGAACAGCAATGGACCGATCGGTGTGCCCGGCCGGCCCATTGCATTCAATGTGTGCGGGTCCACGTTGTATCCTAGGTACGCGTTGAACAGCAATGGACCGATCGGTGTGCCCGGCCGGCCCATTGCATTCAATGTGTGCAGGTCCGCGTTGTATCCTAGGTACGCGTTGAACAGCAATGGACCGATCGGTGTGCCCGGCCGGCCCATTACATTCAATGTGTGCGGGTACGCGTTGTATCCTAGGTACGCGTTGAACAGCAATGGACCGATCGGTGTGCCCGGCCGGCCCATTGCATTCAATGTGTGCGGGTCCGCGTTGTATCCTAGGTACGCGTTGAACAGCAATGGACCGATCGGTGTGCCCGGCCGGCCCATTGCATTCAATGTGTGTGGGTACGCGTTGTATCCTAGGTACACGTTGAACAGCAATGGACCGATCGGTGCGCACCCATTGGCTATGGCCTGGCAACGGACGCGTTTTCAAATCTTGAACGAGTCTGATGCTGGAAATTCAGTTGGTCACCCACAACAATGTTGCAAATTCATGGGTGTCATGAAGTTGAACTTCTGAAGGATGCTGTGGGTGTGTGTAAGTGGTGCAATTCCATGTATTGGCCAGATTCAGAAGATGCTAACGACTTGGACCTATCACTTTGGACACATGGGATAGTAACTGCCTCTGCAGCACACATATAATGCTGGATGTTCCCCTGAGAGCTCACTTGCCTGCACTACATGCAACAGGACGACATCTGCCACCACCACTGCTGCTGTATCTGCACCCTCTGGACCCTGCAATGGTACGAACTGTGGAGAGAGCCCCAGCCTTCAGCACTGAGGAGAACCAGGCCCTGCTGGACAGCCTCCTTCCACAGTACAGCAAGCTGTATGGGAAAGCAGGGGAGCAGGTGAGTGTTCTGTCCACTGCCTTCCTAAATGTGCATGTTGTCTGACTAGCAAGGCTAACAGTCTGCACGCCACTGGCTAGCAGGCTCACTGAGTAGTTGTCACCCCCCATAGTGTGTAGTTACATGCACTGGACAGGTATAGTGTAGTGACAGTGCATTTAAACAAGGTTTTACTTCCCAGGCAATGATACCATGTAGTAACTGCTGGCATACTGTCCATGGCCATCGTTGCACTGCCTGTGTACATCATGTGCCCCTGTGATTGAGACATGTATACACAACTGTGTAATGCACGGATATGTTGCATGTGTAGTAATAGCATTCTCACTTTGTCATTCTCACAGGTTGATGCCCACCAGAAGCAGAAGATATAGCTGACCATCGTCCGGGCAGTGAGATCTGTGGGGGACTACAAGCGCCGGATCCGCAACTGCCAGAAGAGGTGGCAGGACCTTCGGGGCTGGACCCGGAGGATCGCACGGGTCCAGCTGAAGCTGTCGCCTCCTCGCAGGAGGGGCGGACACCGGACCCTGACCCCCCACATGCTCAGGATCCTGGCGGTGGTCTTCCCTGATCTGGATGGGCAGCTGAAGGCCAGGGAGCAGCACGGAGGGGGTGAGTCCATGACCGCATTGTGTACTTTGTCTGCCATGCTATGTGCCCTCCTCTGGCCTGGTTAAACTTCCACAGCACATCAGTCATGTGGTCCAGGACCCATGTCCCTCAATTTTGCACTGCCCACTCCTCATCTGATACCCAGGTGTGGCCCTTGCAGTCAGGGAATTGTGTCACTTGGGTACTGTGTCCTTGCAGTTTGCTTGACTCAAGGTGGGGGACAGCATCTGTTCCCCTAACTGTGGTGGGCATCATGGGTGGGTCCATTGCTTACACAATGCCTGTGTTCTGACATGTAATCTGCGTGTTACTTTGATATGTGGTCCAATTGCTGAGCTGATCCACCACATGTGCCTGGGGTTACTGGCACACACCCAAGCTGCGGGTGGGAACAATGTTTGGGCCCCAGGAGTGTGTATATTACGTGTGTCACACATACTTAGCCAGCTGCCTACTGTCCAGGGTTCATCCCTCATTCATGTGGGGCAGGACAGTCATGCCTACTCCAGGCCATGCAATGCACTCTGTACTCCCACTCCCGTGTATCAGCTGACACGTTGTGCTCAGTGATATGTCCCCTCAGGTGTCAGCCTCTGTGTCAGTGTGCTGTGGCTTCGATGTCAGGACTGCTGGGGTGTTTATCGGTTGGGGCTCAGCATGCCACCGGAGATGTGACCATAGGAGACGATACTTGTGTGACACATAGGTGTTTGAACACCTGACCGTGCAGACTGGGGTATGCGAATGTGAAGTCCATGCAGCTGTTTCCCATTCACAGCAGATTGTGAGGTGCTCAGGTTCAGAGGCTTGTGTTACAGGTCACCCATATGTCCAATCAGTATGACCTGGACAGATAAGGGTTCAGATGATGTGGTGTGTGGGGGATGTACATGTGCACTTGTTCAGCTCCAGGACTTGCATTCCCCATGACCTACTATTGTGACACAGTGCAGACTGTTGTTGTGTGGCTGCCCTGCCCATGTGACTGGAGACAGTGATGTATGACTTAGCAGGCATGCCTGTGCCATGGCATGTGACTTCCTATGAGTGATCCTGCAGGGGAGTGACATGTGCTACATGCACACCATAGTGGCAATGGCTATCAGCACATGGGTGCATCATGGTGTCTGTCGCTGGTATGCATCACATGCATTTCATATATCTGACTCTGGGCATCACTTTCATCCGGACACCTGTACTGACTCAGTGGCAAGAGTTGTGATGTGTGCATGTTCACATGCTTCACCGTGTTCTCTGCACCGTCCAACTACTGTGTAGGTGGTGCATGTGTCCACACTGGGGTATTGCCAGCCAACGGACGCCAGACAGATGGGTGCAAGGCCAGGTGGGATGTGAGTGCCATGGTTGACGATCAGACTGACAATTGGCTTCTCCTATTCTGTTTGGGCAATTTTAGCAATGTTCAACTAAGGATGCCAGGCCTTGCTCTGTATTGTGCTGTACTTACTGTGGTGTGTGCGTTCGGTGCAGGTGACTGATGTCTGTCTGTTTCCCTATTGTTTGCAGATACATCCACGGCCACAGGAGGGGACAGCTCCACGGACCAGGAGGAGCCGCAGAGCCAGACTGGGTCAGCAGCCGAGGAGTGGTCGGAGGGACCCAGTGGCACGGAGGGCGAGGGGAGCCACACCGAGGAGTCCTCAGCACCATCCACCTCAGCTGAGGACCACAGCAGCTCGGAGGATGACTCCCTTATGGAGGCGGGTGTCAGCAGCCACCACACCCCAGCTAGTGTTGCTGTACCCTCCACCACCACCACCACCGCCCTACCATCGGCTCCCAATCCCGAGGTCCGTGGAGGCTCCCATGTTCGGGAGCGTGTCTCCTTCGGGCCAGGCACCGCACCCCTGCCCCTGTGTCCCCTGCTGCCCTGAGTGAGGAGTCTGTGTACCTCCTTCGCCAGCTCCATGTAGGGCAGACAGCGATGCTGAGTGTCCTCCATGCACACACCACTCTGGTGACTCAGCTGGTGTCGTTCATGGAGGGCATCTCATCGGGCATGTCTGCCCTACAGAGGGGCAATAGGTCCATGGACTCCTCCCTGACGGCAGCAGTGTCCCTCCTCCAACAGTCCCTCACCCCTCCTGTCTCTGCCCCATCCACACTCCCCAGCACCTTACCTGTCCCAAGCACACACACACCGGCACAGGCACACACCAGCACAGACACGAGCAGCACACACACACACACGCCACAGACAAGACACACACGCACGCACAGTCAGGGGACTGAAACCACACTCACAGGGGATGGGGCCCAGTCACACACACACGCATCCACGAGCACTGCGCAGTCCACAGTTGCCTCTCCCTCCAAAGCCCCCTCCGTTGCCTCACCTGCAACCCCAAAGACCCAGCGGCTCTTCCTCAGTGACCTCGGAATCTTCCCCTCCAATCCAGCTGATCCAGCATTCAGGGGGAAGAGGAAGCCCACCCACACGGAGCGGAGTGCCCCTCGCCACCGGACACCCTCCCCCAGGCACAGACCGACTGACGCCCCCATCCGCAAGTCCCCCCGGACCCGGAAGAGCAAGACCCCGCCACCGCCCTGCAGCTAAGGCACCAAGTCTCCTTCCTCCATCCCTCAGGCCCCCACTCCACAGGTGCCCCCACCACACCCTTCCCCAGGTTCCCCCACCCACAGATACACCATCCCCAAAAGGATCCGGCCTTCTCCCCCTGCCACTTGCTCTTCCGGCCCCACCCCCCGCTGCGCTTGTCTGTGCCACTGGTGTGGAGACGGTGTCCTCCCCCTCTGTCCTGCCCACCTTACCTGATCCCCATTCTCCTCCCCTGGAGGTAGGCACTGCAGTGGAGTCCACTACCACCCTGTCTGACTTGGGCACTGCAGTGGGGAACCTGTCCACTCCATCTGCATGGTCCCCTGCAGTCTTGCCGGCACCCACACCATCAGAGTCATGCCTCCCACTTGTGCCGGCACAGACCATGTCAGACACCTCCACTGCAGTTGTCAGTGGCTCTCCAGCACCCACCACCCCTTCCCTGCCTCCTTCTGGTGAGCCATGATCCTGTCCCTGCGGTGCCTGGCCTGCCCCCCGTATGCCCCTCCGAGGGGATTGTCCCTGGTTTTCATCAGTGCAGGCATGCGTAGGGTGACATCTGCCACTGTCACCCTGTTTTGACTTTCATGTTGGACTGGCCATTGGCCTTTGTTAATTTTTTGCTGGACATCAACTGTTAGACCCACATATGCTGAATAAAGCACCTTTCTGTTCTCTAGTGCTTTTGCTTCTGATGTACATGTTGTTGATGATGCTAACCATGCCCTTGCTGCAGTGATGGTGATATTTGGTCTCATGATAATGAAGTGTTACTGTGCAGGAACACATGTGGTCCTGGGGGAATGTGTCCTATCCTGTGGTGTATCCATGTCATCCTTAGCAGCATCTGAGGGTGTCATGTGTTCAATATTTGGCAATGGGATTTCCTACTTACATTAGCAATTTCACATCTGTGGCTTCCACCCCTGCACATCTGTTGTGCCTGCCATTGTTCAATTAGTCTACTTCCCTGACCGTGTGGCCATCTCCACTGGACATGCAGGTTTGGGCATCAATGGGGAAGGACTCATCTGTGTTGTCAGTGTAACATTGCTATACAAGTGTGTTGGATCTGTGCTGATGATTTCGTTGGCACTCCCATGACCAGGCTGATGTGACAGGAGCCTTCATTTGGTGCTAATTGTTGACTGTGTGACCAAGTGCTCAGCTGACATGATGGAGCCCTACTGAGGCAACATATGGCACAGCTTTCCTCACACAGGAGTGGAGTCCCCTCATGGCAGTGTGTACTCCTGTGACATTGCCTGCGCCCAAGGTGTGTGTTGTATGAGCATGTCTGTGTGTTCACTTCCGTTTTGCTGTGCATGCTGGGATCCCTAGTGTTGTACCTGTTTGTGATGCTTGCTGAGTTAACCTATGTTCCCCCCAAGTCTTCTCACTGGATTCTCTGTGATGTGGGTGCATGGCACATTACTGGTCATCAGGGTATCACCCATAGGTGTGTTTGCTGTCAGGGCTGAGTTTGTGTACAGACGCAGATGGGTCACAGTCAGGATTCCCCTTGGCACTTGTTGTTTACACCTGTCATGTGATTTCCAGTTTGTGTTATCTTTCAGTGATTGTGACACGTTGTGTGTGTGACTGCTGGCACTCCTCAGGGTCCGGGCTGCAATGTTGGTAGTTGTCTATGTGTGTTCTTTGTGGGTGACCTTGGCTTCTTCATTGGTGTGTGACTGTGGCTGGGATCCCATTGGTTGGTGTGGTATTGCCATCATGTCCATGTACAGCGTAGTGTGCAGTGTGTCAGACATTCAGGAGTCTTGTTGAGTGGCCATGTGTGATGTGTTTCTGCACCTTGGTTCCCACCCACCACCCTGGGATTGTCATGGGTGCATGTGCAATGTCACCAGTGCATGTGTGCTTCACTGCTGCACATTGTTGGAGGTCGAGGTGTGTGGTGTTGAGTGTGTGCAGATGTGAGTTGTTGCCTGGCTAGACCCCTGCCTCCATGTTGGCCTTGGCTTACTGGCCGTGCTGATTGATTTGTGCTTGTGTAGGTGTGATGGTAGTTTGTTGCTCAGGACACATGACTGTGGTTCACAGTGTGAACGACATTTAGCTTTGTCATCACAGTGGGATTGTAATGCAGCCCAGGGTCCCCACATTGTGGGGGCCCTGGGGGTAGTGCTGTGGTGTGTCTGTGTCTTGCTGTGTCAGTTGCTGTTCCTACATGCTTGTGTGACATGTGTGATTTGTGCTCCCTCTCATCTGACAATGCCTGATTGCCCACATAGGGATTTGGATCCATGAGTTACCTTTGTGTGGCACTGTATGCACATCTGTGTAATTGGTATTCAGGCCTCCTCATGTGTTGTGTGGTTGCCTGGGGACACTGGCACCCCCCCTCACCTGTTGTGTTTGTTGTGCAGTGTGGGTCTGCCTGTTTGTGTTTGTGCATCTGCACCACTGCATTGGCATATCTTTGGTGTGCCATTGGCTGTATGTTGTTTGGTGTGTTTCCCCTGCTGTCCCTGGGACTCCTAGGTCATCGGTCAGCACAATGATCATGGTTTGTGTGTCCCATTGCTGCCATGGTATGGTATCTGTTCACCTCACATCTACAGTCTCCACAGGGTATCTGCATTTGTGTGCCCATTGGTGCAAATATGTGGGTCTGCATTCTGATGGTCACTTCTGTCATTGTGTCATTGATGAATGTTGACAGTGTCAGCCCCCATGGGTGATGTTTGTCTGCACATGGCCAAAGGTATGTCTTATTTGCACTGCAGTATTTGCCTCCCCCAATCTATGTTGCAATGGGACACATGCACTACTTTGCCACAGATGTGTTTTATGTTCTGTGACCAGGAATCATCCATGCAGTTTGGCAGTTGCAGCTTTTTCTTTGTCAACACTTGCATTTTGGTCACTGTGATGATGGGGGTTTGGACCCCATTGCCACAATGTTCAAAATGTGCTTCAGCTATGGACCCCACACTTACCTTTTGGTCACTGTGATGATGGGGTTTGGACCCCATTGCCACAATGTTCAAAATGTGCTTCAGCTATGGACCCCCACTTACCTTTTGGTCACTGTGATGATGGGGGTTTGGACCCCATTGCCACAATGTTCAAAATGTGCTTCAGCTATGGACCCCCACTTACCTTTTGGTCACTGTGATGATGGGGGTTTGGACCCCATTGCCACAATGTTCAAAATGTGCTTCAGCTATGGACCCCACACTTACCTTTTGGTCACTGTGATGATGGGGGTTTGGACCCCATTGCCACAATGTTCAAAATGTGCTTCAGCTATGGACCCCACACTTACCTTTTGGTCACTGTGATGATGGGGGTTTGGACCCCATTGCCACAATGTTCAAAATGTGCTTCAGCTATGGACCCCACACTTACCTTTTGGTCACTGTGATGATGGGGGTTTAGACCCCATTGCCACAATGTTCTGAATGTGCTTCAGCTATGGGCCCCCACACTTACATTTTGCTCACTGTGATGATGGGGTTTTGATCCCCATTGCCACAATGGTCATGGCCTGCTTGCATTGTGGGGGCCACACACACATATATGTGTGGCACATGTGATAGGGGGTCATATTGTATGTTCAAAGATATGTTCAGTGTTGTAGGCATTTGACACAGTCTACACACGCTTGTCATGGTGTTGGGGGGATGTCTTTTTCTTGCATTCCCTAGGTTGTAGTGTGCTGGTTGTGTCATGCATTGTCCATCCTATGAGTGGGGGTGGTGTTGGTGGTAGGCATCCACCCCCCCATGGGTAGAGGTGGTAGTAGTGACAGGCATCTGGCACCCCCTGGGTAAGGGTGGTAGTAGTGGTAGGCATCTGGCACCCCCTGGGTAGAGGTGGTAGTAGTGGTAGACATCTGGCACCCCCTGGGTAGAGGTGGTAGTAGTGACAGGCATCCAGCCCCCCATGGGTAGAGGTGGTAGTAGTGGCAGCCATCCAGCCCCCCATGGGTAAGGGTGGTAGTAGTGGTAGGCATCTGGCACCCCCTGAGTAAGGGTGGTAGTGGTGGTAGGCATCTGGCACCCCCTAGGTAGAGGTGGTAGTAGTGACAGGCATCCAGCCCCCCATGGGTAGGGGTGGTAGTAGTGACAGGCATCCAGCCCCCCATGGGTAGAGGTGGTAGTAGTGACAGCCATCCAGCCCCCCATGGGTAGAGGTGGTAGTAGTGATAGGCATCTGGCACCCCTGGGTAAGGGTGGTAGTAGTGGTAGGCATCTGGCACCCCCTGGGTAAGGGTGGTAGTAGTGGTAGGCATCTGGCACCCCCTGGGTAAGGGTGGTAGTAGTGACAGGCATCCAGCCCCCATGGGTAGATGTGGTAGTAGTGGTAGGCATCTGGCACCCCTGGGTAAGGGTGGTAGTAGTGTCAGGCATCCAGCTCCCCATGGGTAGAGGTGGTAGTAGTGGTAGGCATCTGGCACCCCTGGGTAAGGGTGGTAGTAGTGGTAGGCATCTGGCACCCCTGGGTAAGGGTGGTAGTAGTGGTAGGCATCTGGCACCCCTGGTTAAGGGTGGTAGTAGTGGTAGGCATCTGGCACCCCTGGGTAAGGGTGGTAGTAGTGTCAGGCATCCAGCCCCCATGGGTAGAGGTGGTAGTAGTGGTAGGCATCTGGCACCCCTGGGTAAGGGTGGTAGTAGTGTCAGGCATCCAGCCCCCCATGGGTAGAGGTGGTAGTAGTGGTAGGCATCTGGCACCCCCTGGGTAAGGGTGGTAGTAGTGGTAGGCATCTGGCACCCCCTGGGTAAGGGTGGTAGGCATCTGGCACCCCCTGGGTAAGGGTGGTAGTAGTGACAGGCATCCGGCCCCCCATGGGTAGAGGTGGTATGAGTGACAGCCATCCAGCCCCCCATGGGTAGAGGTGGTAGTAGTGGTAGGCATCTGGTACCCCCTGGGTAAGGGTGGTAGTAGTGGTAGGCATCTGGCACCCCCTGGGTAAGGGTGGTAGTAGTGACAGGCATCCAGCCCCCCATGGGTAGAGGTGGTAGTAGTGGTAGGAATCTGGCACCCCTGGGTAAGGGTGGTAGTAGTGTCAGGCATCCAGCCCCCCATGAGTAGAGGTGGTAGTAGTGGTAGGCATCTGGCACCCCTGGGTGAGGGTGGTAGTGGTGGTAGGCATCCAGCCCCCCATGGGTAGAGGTGGTAGTAGTGACAGGCATCCAGCCCACCCTGGGTAGGGGTGGTAGTAGTGGTAGGCATACAGGCCCCTATGTGTATGTGTGGCATTGGTGAGGGCCATCCCGCCCCTATGGTGCTGCTGTTGCTGGTGTAGGTATTTCTGCATCCCTCTGTGTGTGATGTGTCGGGTATGTGTAGTTTGTTTTTGTTGTTGGTGTCTGACTTACCTTCTGCGCCGTACGCGTCCGTGCCTGTTCCGGTAATAGAGGTAGAATATTGGTAGGATCGGCACGAAGGGATTCATGGTTGGTTCGTCTCGTTCGTCTTTCTCTTTGCTTCGCCTCGTCCTCGTCTCTGGCGTGTTCGTCTCGTAGCCGTGGATCGTGTTGTGGCGCGAATCGGAGCTTATGTGCGCCTCTCCCAGATGCTTTGACGTGCCGTTCGTAGCGACGGGTTCGGTGCGTACAGGAAGCGCATCGTACTTGTCCGGCCAGACGGGGCTGCATTTTTGCTTCCGTGCGGCTCGATTCTACGATTCCGGATCCGCCTCGGTCTGAGTTCAGGTCCTGTATTGGGTGAGTACGACTGGGTCGGGATTTGGGCAGTTGTGCGCATCATACTTGCTCGTTCGGACGTATGTGCGGATCGGTCGGGAAACAGGCATTCGCCTGGATTTTTTCCCGACCGAATGGTATTAGGTGCGCCTCCGATCGGAATCGACCCCTTAGTCTTGAAGGAGTGTAAAGCAGCTTGTTTTTACCAGAATGCAATCTTATAGCATAGATTAAATGAAAAAAGAACCACACAAAGTATTTATAAAAATATGTATTTATTATATAACATTATCTAGTACGTTACAGTATCTCTTACATGGAGATAGACACAAAGAACACAATACTTTAGCAAAGAAATCACAGTAAATAGCACTAATGCACAGTGGGCCCCAGGGGGGACCAAAGAATATACTAAGAAAGTGGTATAAGAACCATGACTCGAGTCAGGACAATGTCGAGAGGACGTAGAATTGCTGGGGACCCACAGAACCACCCAAGGTAAGTTGATAGAGACCCCACGGAGAGCGTGTGCAGTGTGAGAACACGACTGCGTGCTCCGTACAAGTCGATGTGCAAGTTGCGGTTGGATTTTTAAAGATTAAGGACCCTTCCTAGTGGACCCTGAAGAAACCCCGTGGAAGACAGAAGGTTGGAGAGCCACCCCACCCGTGGATACCCTAGTACCCACGTTACCTATACCAGGGAAGCCTGGCGCATAGGGGTGAAGTGGTGTTGGAAACTGCAGTCGAACCCATGGAGGACTTCAGGAAAGTGCCACTGCTGAAAGAGGAGAAAGTGTCCGTGTGAATCCAAACATGGATTCTTGAAGAAGAGTACCTGAAAGCAGAGGGGACAGAGTCTATGTCACTCAGGCGTGACCAGGAGACTTGGAAGACGAATACCCTCCGATGTCGGGTGCTTCTGGGAAGATGACGATGACCTTGACTCTGCAGCTGTGAGGACCAGGCAATGCTGAGGAAGACCAGGACCCAGATAAAAGCTGTCTCACCAAGGATATCGAGTGCTGAGGGGTCGGTGTCCGGCGGGAGCACCAACAAGCCTTGGCAAATGCAACCCATGCAGGAATCAAAGAAGGAGCAACGTTGGGACCAGCAAGGTCCAGGGGACTCACCAAAAGCAGGGGCCTGAGAAATCAGGGGAGCCCAAAAGAAACAAGTGTGACCCTCAAATGGACCCACAGGCCGGAGGCACTGGAGTTGCGAGAGGACCTCAAGCAGCTCACCAAAAGATGTAGGCCACGATGCACACGATGCGGTGTGGCTGAAGATTCTGGTCACGGGAAGTGCTCAAGGTTGGGGCTACATGAAGCCCAAAGATCTTCTCGGAAGGAAGCCAACAAGCCTTTGCAACTGTAAGTTGGACGCAGTGCACAGGGGTTCGGTTATTGCAACCCCCACAAGGGATACTGGCCTCAAACTTGGTGAGAGGGCAGCACAGGCCTCGAGAGCTGTGGAAAACTACCACCTGTGTTGCAGAGCCCACGGAGTCTGGAGGAGCTCAGGATCTGCAGACTTGTCAACTTAGTTGCGGTGCCTGCAAATGCAGGGAGTGACTCCTTCATTCCAAGGGAGATTACTTCAGGTGTCTTTGATGCTTCACAGGCTTTGGAAGGTTCCTGTATGATGCACAGGCACAGAAGATACAGCAGACTGGAAAGGAGACGAAGTCAGGTCCAAACAAAGTCCAGCGAAGTCCAGTAGTGCCCAGACGGTAGAAGTGCAGTGGTGTCTGATCTGAATCTTACCCCATGACGAATATAGGGACCTACACCCAGGTAAGCCCTTAAATACCCTAGGGAAAGGGTTGGGATTATTCAGGGGACCCTCCCAGGGGGGTCTGGACAGGGGGGAGTTTACTCCCATGTCCTTTGTCCAGGTTCACGCCAGAGCAGGAACCAATAGCTCCCAGGACTGGTTTGAACTGGACTATGCACAGGGACACCAAATGTGCCCCTCATGCAGACTTTCTGGCGCTGGCAAGCACACCCACCCAGCCCTAATTCTCTAAATCCTGCCTGGGATGTGGTCACACCTCCCTGTGACAGGATGCCTATTGTTCCACCTTCCTCTTAGCTGTTCCACCTTCCTCTTGGCTCAGCAGCAGGAGGGCAGAAATGTGTCTCTGGTCGGCAGCAACCATTTTGTACTGTCCGGGTCAAGAAGGCTGGTACCGGGAACACTGAGAGCCTAACGGAGGGCTCTTCCAGTGCTTGGACTCATACCTTCCACATGGTTTACGGTGTGGGGGGTATGATTCCAACATGTTTGATACCATACATGATAGGATTCATTGCAGCCAGTTTCGAGATGGTCATCGCGTAATTACGCTGTGCCCCTCTATATAGTATATGGCTGCTTTACTGACAACCCGGGAGAATGGGCTCCGTAGGCTGCAGCGGTGTCCTGCTCATGCAGGGGCACCCTCTCACTTAGAACCAAGCACCCTGCCCTCAGGATTGTAAAGGCCTGCTATAGGAGTGACTTATAGGTTTTAAGTGCAGTGACACAAGATATAGAAAACCTATATCTTTAGTAAGGGGTGCAAGCACCAACTTACACAGGCTGCAATGGCAGGCCTGTAGTTCCAATTTGAATGGTCTCCCAGAGGTGGCATAATACATGCTTCAGCCCATGGGGGACCTCTGGGGTACCTATGCCCTGGGTACATGGGTACCATATACTTGGGACTGACAAGGACACCAGTATCCAATCTGGGATGTACCTAAGTACTGAACTTACCAATTTAGGGAGAAAGCAGATAGACTGGGGTCCTGATTAGCAGGATCCCAGTCAGACTAGTCAAAAACAGCATCACATCAAGCAAAAAGTGGGGGTAACCATAAGAAGCCGATCCTACTTTCCTACACAGAGGCTTAAGTATTCTGTTGGCACGCAACCCTCTATATGAGCAAGTTATAATCCTATGCCCCCCGCCATCACCAGCAACATTACTAGTGTATGTGTGGGTTCGGGAGCCTCCGGGAATGTCAGCCACAGTTGCCATGCTATGGTTGCCACTTTACCATATTGTAGAAACTGACCTGCACCAAGGTTAAACGTGTCTTGCACCTCCTGTAGTGCAACGAATTGTCCCTCAGGATATAGATCTGATAATATTATACAACTTCCCTCTTGCTATTTGTCAACCAACATTATTTGAGCGATCCGAGCAAAGGGATATGTCTGCCTCCTATCCAGATTAGGGGCAGAGGGCACCTTCTTCAGAACCTGCCACACTACCCTTTCCTATTTCCTGCCCATCAAATTAATTAAGTGCTGGGGCTCTTGGGGTAGACCGGCTCTGCGCATCAGCACCTCTTCCAGTTGGTATCCATCATGGGATCCTGCTAACATGGTCCTCTCCAAGTTTGGCTCCCTGTCTAACCAATGTACTGCATGCTGTAGTTGGGCAGCCATATAGTACAATTCTAAGTCTGGGACCTCCATGCTTTCACTGTCCCATTCTCGTCTAAGCATGGAAAGTCCCACCCTACATGTTCCTCACTGCTATAGGAGTTCCACCAAAAGCTTATCCATCTCCCGGCACACCTCCCTGGGGAACTCGTAAAAGGCATGCTGCATAATATATAACCAGTGCAGCAACACCACCATTTTTATGACCACTATTTTTCCCCATCAAGGATAGGCACAGAGTATTCCACAATCAGATAGAAGGACATAAACCTGCTGTTATACGTTCCATATTATATTTGTAGGACTGTTTCTCATGATGTGTGATATAAATACCCAAGTATTTTACTTTATCGACCTCCCAGGGCAAACTGGACACCGGAAGGCTCTCCTGTGATCAGCCCGCCAGGTGACCCAACGGAAACAGGACAAATTATGTTTTGTTTATGCAGAGTCCCGAAAACGTCCAGAATTCACTCTTGACATTCAGCAATATCTGGACCGATTATGTACGGTTGTCTTAAGTAAATCATGGAGTCATCCACATAAAAGGAGTCTATTTGCTCAATATTGCCCACCGGTATTCCCCAGCCTTTCAGAACCTGACAAAGTCTACAGGCCAATGGTTACATCGCCATAGCGAAAATCAAGGGGGACACAGGGCATCCCTGTCTGGTGCCATGCTGCAAAACAATCTCAGCTGATACATAACGTCCCGTGCGGACTCTCGCCCTGGGGTTCATATAAAGCAATTTGTCCCAGTTTATGCAGTAGGAACCTAATCCCATCCTATTGAGTACCTGCCAAGCATACTCCCTGTTCAGGGAATCAAATGCTTGCTCTATATCTATAGGCTAGAGCATATTGATCCTCTTGCACCCTTGGTGCATGCATCACATGCACCAGCCGGCGCAAGTTACGGAGGGTATTCCTGTGTGGGACAAAGCCTGACTGATCTTCATGAAACAGGCATGGGAGATAGGGAAGCAGACATGTCGCCAATACATGGCTGAGGACTTAAGGTCAACATTCAACATTGAGATGGATCGGTAGGACCCAATCTCCCAGTGGTCTTTGTCTGGTTTCGAGATCACTGTCACCAATGTTTCCCTCATCTATTGCAGGAGCTCACGTCTTTCGTAGGCCTCAGCATACACCAGTACCAGTTTATCTAACAGGGTTCCTCAGTAATTTTCATGGAACTCTTTGGGCAGGCCTTTAGTACCTGGCGATTTTACCGTTTTTAACACTTTCATCGCCCACATCTATTCCTGCTTACTAATCTGGGCCCCTAGTGGTTTCTGATCTCTCGGGGATAAGGTCTACAATGGGAGTCAGTCCAAATAATTGGACAGCTCTCAAATCTTCCCCACCATCTGCAGCTTCGCATGCACCTCTTGTAGATGATTTGCAAAGACTGTATTGATGGCCTGCTGCGTGTTAAATGGTCAGGTATATCTATGTCTTGGTATGCTCTAGGGGCAGGCGGGGTATTGCTGGTGGCATTTTTAGTGTGTGCAATTAAGTGTTTTCAAGTGGGGATAGGTGGTAGTTGGCCTGTTACATGCATGGGGACTTTGGATAGTATGTCTTTTATGATTTTGCCTGTAGGTTCCTGGGAGCTAGTGCTTGCCTCTCTTACATCATGTAAGATTTCTCTAACTTACATTTCTGTAACATTTGGGGGCTGGTTGTGCTCTTTTTCATTTATTACAAAATTATCATTTGTAGTTGCCCTCCCATTGCATGCATTCAAATAATATTTTGTACATTTCAAGTTTATGGTTTCTGTTGATGCACTTTCTTGGCTGTAGGTGCAGCCCATATGGTTGAATAATTCTTTCCCTTTCTGTGAAGTTGTATATTTATCCTCTTCTGTCATTGTATCTGTAAATAGTTTAACAGTATAAATATATTATAAATTGACTTTTAAATCTTTATTGTTAATAATAAAAAAAATGAAGTTACTTGTTATTTATTTACTTGTATGTTTTGTTGAGATATTTTGAGTGGTTTTGAGGTTTTGTTTTAACCTCGTTTAATGTGAAGCAAGTGCTAAATTTTCCGTTAAAAGAGAAAAAAAAGTTATATTAATTAAATATGGTATTTTGTTGCGAGTTTGCTGAGGTTTAGGGAGTCAGGCTTATTTTTGGCTGTTGGTTGGGAGAGTTTTTAAATTAAGATGTATGCATATTTACTTTATTATATATTCTTGGTTATTTGTTAAAGCTGTAATTGTTAGTCAGTTTCTTGGTTTGAAAGTTGGTTTTCTTTTCCTTTATATAGTCTTGGTCTTGGTATGTTCTAGGGGCAGGCGGGGTATTGCTGGTGGCATTTTTAGTGTGTGCAATTAAGTGTTTTCAAGTGGGGATACGTGGTAGTTGGCCTGTTACATGCATGGGGACTTTGGGTAGTATGTCTTTTATGATTTTGCCTGTAGGTTCCTGGGAGCTAGTGCTTGCCTCTCTTACATCATGTAAGATTTCTCTAACTTACATTTCTGTAACATTTGGGGGCTGGTTGTGCTCTTTTTCATTTATTACAAAATTATCATTTGTAGTTGCCTCCCATTGCATGCATTCAAATAATATTTTGTACATTTCAAGTTTATGGTTTCTGTTGATGCACTTTCTTGGCTGTAGGTGCAGCCCATATGGTTGAATAATTCTTTCCCTTTCTGTGAAGTTGTATATTTATCCTCTTCTGTCATTGTATCTGTAAATAGTTTAACAGTATAAATATATTATAAATTGACTTTTAAATCTTTATTGTTAATAATAAAAAAAATGAAGTTACTTGTTATTTATTTACTTGTATGTTTTGTTGAGATATTTTGAGTGGTTTTGAGGTTTTGTTTTAACCTCGTTTTAATGTGAAGCAAGTGCTGAATTTTCCATTAAAAGAGAAAAAAAGTTATATTAATTAAATATGGTATTTTGTTGCGAGTTTGCTGAGGTTTAGGGAGTCAGGCTTATTTTTGGCTGTTGGTTGGGAGAGTTTTTAAATTAAGATGTATGCATATTTACTTTATTATATATTCTTGGTTATTTGTTAAAGCTGTAATTGTTAGTCAGTTTCTTGGTTTGAAAGTTTTTTTTTTTTCCTTTAGATAGTCTTGGTCTTGGTATGTTCTAGGGGCAGGCGGGGTATTGCTGGTGGCATTTTTAGTGTGTGCAATTAAGTGTTTTCAAGTGGGGATAGGTGGTAGTTGGCCTGTTACATGCATGGGGACTTTGGGTAGTATGTCTTTTATGATTTTGCCTGTAGGTTCCTGGGAGCTAGTGCTTGCTTCTCTTACATCATGTAAGATTCCTCTAACTTACATTTCTGTAACATTTGGGGCTGGTTGTGCTCTTTTTCATTTATTACAAAATTATCATTTGTAGTTGCCCTCCCATTGCATGCATTCAAATAATATTTTGTACATTTCAAGTTTATGGTTTCTGTTGATGCACTTTCTTGGCTGTAGGTCCAGCCCATATGGTTGAATAATTCTTTCCCTTTCTGTGAAGTTGTATATTTATCCTCTTCTGTCATTGTATCTGTAAATAGTTTAACAGTATAAATATATTATAAATTGACTTTTAAATCTTTATTGTTAATAATAAAAAAAATGAAGTTACTTGTTATTTATTTACTTGTATGTTTTGTTGAGATATTTTGAGTGGTTTTGAGGTTTTGTTTTAACCTCGTTTTAATGTGAAGCAAGTGCTGAATTTTCCATTAAAAGAGAAAAAAAGTTATATTAATTAAATATGGTATTTTGTTGCGAGTTTGCTGAGGTTTAGGGAGTCAGGCTTATTTTTGGCTGTTGGTTGGGAGAGTTTTTAAATTAAGATGTATGCATATTTACTTTATTATATATTCTTGGTTATTTGTTAAACCTGAGATTGTTAGTCAGTTTCTTGGTTTGAAAGTTGGTTTTGTTTTCCTTTAGATAGTCTATGTAAAAAGATAAGTTACAAAGGGGCACATTACGATGGCGGGCGGAAGCACAACCGCCGTGCTGGCGGATGCAAAAACCACCAGTTACCGCCGGCACGCAGCAGTCCACACGCCCGCACAATTACGATGCGAAAAGTAGGCCAAACACCGCCGGCAAGCCAGCAACACCGTCCGCCATCAAAGTGCGCCCGTACACGTAGCGGCGCAGCCCAACTGACACACACCGTCCGACGAAACACGCCCCGCCCGGCGCATAAATTACGATGCCGCAAACAAACGGCTCCCACGGCTAAGAGACACCGCACGTGAAAGAGAGGCGGTAACACGGACGCAGAGCACGGACAACGAAGAAGCGGCACCCCGGGCATGAATCCAGCACTGCAGGCCCTTCCCATGCTTCTGCTGATGCACCACCAAGGACGCAACGTACCGCGGAGACGCAGGTAGGCACACACACAACAAGTGCACGCAAACAGCGCACACAGTGCAAGGGCGGAAAAGCGGACAACCCCCACCAGCGCGTGTACACTACACATCCACCATTGCATCCACATATGACACACAGGCCAAATCCTAACATCGCGGAACACATGTGTACACACCACCTGGGACTAGGAACCAACCACCCCGTCACGGCCACAAAGCGCCGATGACGCCGCCACACATGCGCACAACGCAGAGGCCAACCGCAGCGCCATGCATGCGTCGCACACAGACACAGGGACACAACCAAGCAGCACACACATCAGCCCCACCCCGAACGCACATGACACGTGACAGGCCTGCCACAGACATGTCCCCAACGCCCAATTCACGGACAACACCCAACGCCACACAACCGACGCACACATGTCAGTGAAGTCACGCAACAGCAGGACACACCCCAGTGTAACAAACATGGCGAAGCACACAGCGGCGGCAACACCAACTAGGAGAAGCAGGGCTCCTTCGGGAAGAGGAACGCCAGTACCACACTGAAAAACCCATACCACCCTGCACATATGAACAAGACACATGAAACGGAACACCAAAGAGCCCGGGGACCGACAACAGGTGGCCCAAGAATAACATCCACACACAAGGCCCAACGCAGAGCGGAAAGGCAGCCTGCCGCCCACACAAGGGAGAGCAGACAGCACTGAATGACCTTCCATTCCAACTCCGAAACCACAGCCCCACGACAGAAGCCGGTGAATACAGCCATTGTCCAAGAATAGACCAACACAGGCATGCCGAGGAGACCGACCACACGGCAGATAGCGCATATCACAGAAGCACACAACGGACGGGGAAGAAAGAAGAAAACACTCCCCCATGTCGGCCACATGCAAGTTAATTGGAAGGAGTCACACAGCACTGACCTTGAACTGTCTGAAAAGCATGTGGGAAGAGGGCCCGTGTCCTCCAAACAAGCCAACAGAACACAAGTCCTGTCTCCCTACGACTACACAGAGCTCACAGCAACCCCGGAGCGTGCACATTGCAGACTGCACACACAGCCGGAGCACGCCACCTCAACGAACCGCTGCGAAATGGCAACCGCAACACACCTACCCAACTACGCCGAACAGCTCAAGCTGTACAAAACCAACACGATACATACATTGGGATGCGATCTCCTGTCCCTGCTGAACGTAAGTTACCGACTGACTTACCGCATCACATTGTTCAGCTGCGTCATGCCCGTCTTCTACTGTCGGAGGTGTCCCTACCAGCATCCCGTCGAGATATGCCTCTCCAACCCGGCATGTCTGAAGGCGGACCTGCTACCACTACTCCTCCCTCTGGACGCACACGACAGGGCCTGCTCTGCCTATGGGGGCATGGCGTATGTGGCCAACATCGCACCCGCACTGAAATGGGACCACTGTGCCTCCACACGACGGATCATCGAGAACAGCTACATCGAATGTCACCCAGCATGCCCCATCATGGTCCTCCAAGGGACAACTTACGAACAACACCTTGAGAGCCACCATCCGCTTCATTGGCTGGCAAACATGTACACCACCAATGACATGGAAGCCCTGCTGGACGGCATCGCATACCTGACAACCTGTAAATACGTCGGACCACAATGCAGGTTCCCCGAGTGACCTATGAAGTCCAACCCCGCACCCATGCTCAGCTTCCGCACGGACTGGCCAGTCACCACCACAACAGCCATACCAAACGACCGGCAACTGTAACCACACCATCAACGACATCGCCATGACATCGGATATGACCGGGACATGCACACTGTTCCCCATCACATCCAGGAACACCGCATGCATCGTGGGAGGCAGTGGCATGGGCTCTGTGTATCGCACCCACATGGACGGAACTGCACGAACAACCAGGACACGACATGGATCCAGCGCACATGGACACACACACCGCTCAGTGGACATGAATAGGTCGCCTGGAGTCTGTGGGTGCTGCACCCCTCCCACCCCCGCCCCGGGAATCCCATACCAGGACCTTTGCATGGACGACAAGTGCATACAACAACAACACGACCCCAGTGACTGTGACATGTCCAGTAACCACCACAGTGCAACAACAAGTGGCACGCCGCTGCATGCACGCAAGCACATGCCCTGATGTCATCTCACATGCACGCGTGCATGAGGAACAACCGCAGCAAACCTGTCACATGGAACTGAGATGGACTGTGCCCATGATGCCGAGCGGTCTGGTAGGCTACATGTATACCGTCTGTGTCAAAGTCCGCAGCTCCGCAGCTATACGTAAATGTACATTAGCACAGCCTTGGCCAAGCAGATGTAACCCCACACCCTATCCCATTTGTAATCATGCTCAGTATATCCTCAACATGTATCCCGCTGCCAGTAGTGTCCACTATACTGCATCACAGAGGACAGAAGACTCAATATAATGTTTGAAACCAAAACTGTCTCCGCTGACTCATTTCACAAGTACGAATGAGAGAGGATGAGAGTATGTGAAGTACACGGCAGTCGTGACATGACCATGTAGTCCACTGGTATTGGATGTCAACGCAAATGAGTAGCACTACTGTGGAAGACACACATGTGTCGTGTGAAGTCGTATGGACGCAGTGCTCAGGTGGGTGGGTGCGACGGGTAGATGCGCACATGACAAGTTGGAGCACGCCGTGTTGGGAGGGGTCATGAACAGTACACCACCGCTTCCCAGGGCATTGTGAGAGGACACCTGTCGGGGGGAGTGAACACGTGTGTGCACAGCAGCCGGGCACACGTACAAAGCGGTACCAGGTGCACCTCAGCCCACCCTCTGTGGACAAGCTGGATCCTGTTGTGCGCCCGCCATGCCCCTTGACAAGGCACACACAGCCCCAGTCGACCAGGTGTAACCCCAACATAGTCAATCCGCACAGGCGATACAGGGCACGGGATGGCAGTGGAGCATGGTGTGTGAGAGGTCTCCTCGCGCTCCTCCTGGTCATATCACGCAGGCAATAGAACCTCAACGTCTAGCATGGCACAAGTCACATGGAAGTGTAGGGGGACGCACCACAGCACGAGCAGCACTGACGTCACGGGAGGTGGCTCGCACCATCCCATCCATTGCCCATCATACCAACCACGCCACATGCCATTGCGACTAAGTGCAAGCGCGTGCGCCACCACCCCCGAGCCCTCCCCAGAGAGGCCAAAGAGTGAATGTGTGGGCCATCAGCCACAGACGGACGCGGCCTGGCCGCAAGGGCAGCCACAGCCACTGGGTGTCGCAGGTGGCGGATCCGGAAGGCGAAGACTGTGATGCATAGTCCATGCAGGCCGGGTCTCCATTTGGGGCACCACGCAGGTGGACGGCGTCCCGCCACACATCATACCCTGAGACAGCCCACTCGTGCAACTGGACCCACACATACACTCCTTGCCCTCTCTGGTGCGAGCTTGGGGCTGCCTGTGCAAGCGCTAGCCTCGCAGGTGAGCATGCATATTGGGGGGCGAGGGGAGGACATGAGGGCTGGGGCGAAGATGACTGTATCACTGTCAGTTAGTACAAGGGATGACCCAGATGTGGAAAGGAAGAGACGTGTCCCGTGTGTACTGCAACTAGTCGCCAATCCAACTACCCCCCATGTCCGGAATGTAAGCCCGCACCTAGGCCCGCCCATCCGCCACATCGAACATACCACCAGCACGACAACCTTCCCATTCGAAACACTGACTGGGGGTGGCGACCAGTGAACAATCATGTGTAGCCTACCCACGCGTACATGTGGGCCCTCCATCATCCATGTCACCTGCGGCAAAGACATGACATGCGCAATGAGGGAAGTGAGGAGAGCTGTCCGTCCCACGCACAGAAGGTGCATCAGCTCCACAGACCCAGCAGCGAGTCCAGCAGGGGTCACATGTGCAGGGGCAGCTGTGCCTGGTGTGAAGGCACATGCATATAGACAGCACATCGACCAATGTGTAGTCTGCCCACATCCACAGTCCATCATCATGCGGACATAGGAATTGAACACAGGGCAACACATCTTAGTTGGTGCACCCACCGTGACCAACAATGCGCAATCATCGACGTACCCGCCCTGTGCATGGCCCCCACCCAACGGAGGCACATCCAGTGCCACCATCCCACACACACAAGCCTTCCACGGAACATGCTGTGTCCAATGGTCAGTACAGAGTCAGCGCCCATCTGGTGGATCCTGAACAGGAGACACATGCACACACATGCCAGCTCCCACTATGTACGTCTGCCACCTGGCACGTGCAATGTAACCTCTCACCTGTGACGTGTGACTGCAAGCACACAGCCGTCTTGGCATGGGGCTGTCAATGTGGACACCAGTCAATGTTTCGGGAGCTGTGATCCGTACAGTGCTGTACATAGGGTGCAGTGCTGACACCTACTACTGTCTCATATCCCCTCGTGCCACAGGTCCCACTTGTATTGGCCGCTCAGCCCGTGCCCACATCGTCGTCGTCGTGGGCCATACTCATCCAGCCTCGGAAGCAGTTCCATGCTCAGCAGACACTCATGTTGCCGTGGCGTTGCCGCTTGACGAATATGCAGTCAGTCCCCATCAGCACGCCCGCAAGTCATTGGGGCCTAGATCCCCATGTGCATGCACATGGCAGTGGTATGTCTCACTTGCCATTGCCATTGTTGGGAGACCTGTGTAAGTGTATTGTGGCCGTGCCGTCCCAGCTTGACAGCTGGGCTGTGGCTCATGTGCTTGCTCAGTCATGTCAGTGATGTGTATGCGAAATTGCTATGTGCCGTGTTGCTCTGACATGTGTCCTCTGCCATTTAACCCAGGCGGAGACCGAACATTGACCGCCCATACCAATTGCTGGCGGACATGGACGATACAGAGGTAATCAGGAAGTTTCGGCTGGACAGGCCAACCCTGCATCGACTGTGTGCCATGTTAGAGCCCCATCTCCGTCCCCGCAGGGTGTATCCGACTGCTGTCACCCCCACGGCTAAGGTGATGGCCGCCATGCATTTCTTCGCCACTGGGTCATTCCAGCACACAGTGGGCAGTGGAGGAGGGATGTCCCAGCCCATGTTCAGCAAGGTGCTGAGGGATGTACTGGCAGCCATGATGCTGTACCGGAACAGGTACATCAGATTCCCCAGGGCTCGTGAATTGGCGGCAGTGAAGGGTGCATTCTATGCCCTTGGCAGAATCCCACACGTCGTGGGAGCCATTGACTGCACACATGTTGGCCTTGTTCCACCACAGGCCACTGAGCACCTGTACCGCAACAGGAAGCACACGCACTCCCTGAATGTGCAAGTGGTGTGCCTTGCGGACATGGTGATCACCCACGTGTGTGCCAAGTTTCCAGGCTCGGCACATGACGCACACATAATGCGCAACAGCATCTTGCCACGACTGATGGCCAATCTGCAACAGGATCGTGGCTGTATTGTCGGTGAGTATGTGGAGTGGTGTAGCGTGCTGGTTGTGCGATGCTGTCCCCTGTCCAGTTGGAATAGCAACGGTTCTCTGTGTCCCTCACACCCAGGTGACTCTGCGTATCCGAATGGGGCATGGCTGCTCAGTCCATTGAGGAATCCTCGCACCCCAGCAGACGATCGATACAATGAGGCACATGGGAGGACCAGACGTGTGGTCGAGCGTACCTTTGGCCTCCTCAAGTCCAGGTTCAGGTGCCTGGACCGCACCGGGGTGCACTGGCGTACTCCCCACAGAAGGTGTGCCAGATAGTGGTGGCGTGCTGCATGCTGCACAATCTGGCCATTCGGAAGCAGATCCCCCTCATTGTGGATGACGGAGATCAACCAGGGCCCCAGCCCGCAGACCAGGACAGCTCGAGTGAGGTGGACAGCGGAGAGGAGGAAGCTGGGAATGTGCGCCAGCAGCTCATCGCCCGCTACTTCACTTGACGGTGAGTGTCCATGTACGACGGATGATGTGTCTGTATCTGTGCAGGTGTGTGTGTGCTGTGTCAGGGTGGCCGTATGTTCACTGCGTGCAGTGTGTCAACGCTCCATGGCCAGGGTAGTATGCCACTGTTGGTGACTGTGGCATTGTGCCCTATTGCTCTGTGCGATGTGTGTACATTGCTTGTAGTTGTTGACATGTACTGTGTGATGGGTGTGTGACACACTCATTGAATGTGCTCCTGTTCTGTCTCCCACCCCTAGGTCCCTACAGGCCCTCCGGATTCCATTGCCATGCCACGCATCAGGTGCCTTCCCGCCCAAGGTGGCCGTTGTATTCCGTACAAATAAAACACAGGGCACAAACAGCAGTTAGTGAAAAAGGTGCATTTATTACAAACTGTGACATGTGATTGTGTGTAAGGTGATGACAAAAGTGGTGCGTGCAGTGACAATGAGCTGTCGGTCATGGCTGCGTGATGATCAGGGTGTACCCACTGGTTCTATGTCCATAGTCCAACACACACATGCCATCCAGATGGCTGTGTGGAGTGGGATCGTAGAGCAAGTCAATGCAGTGGCTGGTCAAGGAAGGCTGGCGGAAGGCTGGCTGGCTGCCTCACTTGCGACTGGAGCGTGCGAAGTCCTCCCGGGAGATCTGTTTCCTCTTCGGACGGCCCCTTCCACGTTTGGGAGGGGGTGTGTGGTGGCGACCTGCTGGTGGTGGGTGAGGTGTGCTCACTGGCTGTGGACGCAGGGGAAGTGGACACTGCTGCCCGACCCTGCGCCCTAGCAGGTGGTGGCGGAGGTGGTGTTGCTGGCCTTGCCTGTGAACCCACCGCCACCACCAGCTGGCCCATGAGGTCCACGAGTTGGTCCATACGGGACACGAATTGGCCCATATGGGCGTCCATGGACCTCAGCACCCCCAGCACCTCCCGCGTGTCTGTAGCAGACCTGGCCCATTGTCCTTGGGCCTCTTCATAGGCCCCAAGGACTCTGGCCATTTGAGGCAGGGCATGGCTCCCAGGGGAGGCTGGCGTTTCCCTGACCCTGCTCCTCCTACCAGTCCTGCTGCCACCGGCCTGCCCACTAGCCACATTGCACACCACGGTCCTCGCTGTGGCTCCCAGGGTGGATCCAGTCGGCCGGGCCACCACCTGCGCTAGGGCTGGTGCCAGCGAAGACGTGGTGGTGGTGGTGGCGGTGGTGGTCGGTGCGGCGATGGTGGCGGTTGCGGCAGTGGTAGTGGCCGCAATGACCTAGGGTGTGGCCGCAATTACCGTGGGTGTGGCCGCAACGATAGTGGCAGCAGGGGGCTGGGACTGTTCAGCATCCCTGGATGATGGGTTGGTGGGTAGGAGGGGTCCTGGGGAGCGGCTGGGCCCTGCCACGCCAGATGGGCCTGCTTGGTGGTCCGTGTCCGAAGAGGAGGACAGATCCTCCAGATCCGTGTGTCCTCGTTGGGGGCTTGTGGGCTGGCTGTGCTGGCTGCTGTCTCCATCCCCAGCATCCGGCAGTTCGTCACCTGTGGAGAGAATGAGATTTGTTATTGTGTTGCACCTGGCGAAGTATGTATTTGTCGTCTGACATTGGCAGTTCGTGCAATCTCGTACATGGGTTTCCCGGAGGCGAGTGTGTGGCTGTGGCATCTGTAGTTGTGTGTGCTAGGCAATGGGACTGTGTGCTGTGCACATGTGGCATGGGACGGATTGGCCATGCCGATGGGTGTGTTGCTGTGCCCCTACTCATTGTGACTCTGGTGTATGCGGGCTCCTGGCCCATCCTGGGTCTGGTTTGTACTTTGCATTTGGGGTTCACATGGAACGCTTAGGAACGCATATGGCAACATGGGGGCCATGCCCCAGATTCGCATTTGGGAGGGGATATGCATTTGGGGTTCAAATGGAACGCTTAGAAACGCATATGGCAACATGGGGGCCATGCCCCAGATTCGCATTTGGGAGGGGATATGCATTTGGGGTTCAAATGGAACGCTTAGAAACGCATATGGCAACATGGGGGCCATGCCCCAGATTCGCATTTGGGAGGGGATATGCATTTGGGGTTCAAATGGAACGCTTAGAAACGCATATGGCAACATGGGGGCCATGCCCCAGATTCGCATTTGGGAGGGGATATGCATTTGGGGTTCAAATGGAACGCTTAGAAACGCATATGGCAACATGGGGGCCATGCCCCAGATTCGCATTTGGGAGGGGATATGCATTTGGGGTTCAAATGGAACGCTTAGAAACGCATATGGCAACATGGGGGCCATGCCCCAGATTCGCATTTGGGAGGGGATATGCATTTGGGGTTCAAATGGAACGCTTAGGAACGCATATGGCAACATGGGGGCCATGCCCCAGATTCGCATTTGGGAGGGGATATGCATTTGGGGTTCAAATGGAACGCTTAGGAACGCATATGGCAACATGGGGGCCATGCCCCAGATTCGCATTTGGGAGGGGATATGCTTTTGGGGTACATGCTGTGAGCCATGGGTGCCGAACGTGACATGTGTTGTGGCAGCATGACAGTGCATGGTTTGAGGTGTGTGCATGCTTGACATGGCCTGCATATTTGCTGTCTGTTGTGATTACTGGACATGGCATTGGACGCATCGTTATGAGTGAGTGATAGTTGTGTGCCAGCCAACGTATTGCAGTTGTCCCATCTCCTTGGTGTGCGTGCTGCCCTGTGCCATGTGCATCACTGCAGTGCTCGGGGGGTGTGGCCCATGTTGTGTGTTGTTGCTCACAGTGTGTCGTGCGCTTAATTGACTTCTGGCACATGGTTGGTCATGGGCATGTGTCTTAGCGTGACTGCTGTATGTGTGGCAGCTGTGCGGATGACATGCCTTTCATGAGACTGGGGCTGACGGATGGGATGGATGGTATGTTGTATGTGCATGGTGTGTCTGTGAGTTTGATGGGTTCAGTGGTGTTCGTGTGCATTTATGTTGTTCCGCTCTGTTGCGTCTAGTGTTGTTTGTCTTACATAGGCGTAGTTGTGGGGTGTGTGGTTGACAGGCAGTAGGGGCTACATGGACAGGACTTCAATGGTGTTTCGGTTGTGTGTGATGAGTTGCACAGTGGCTGCCGTGTGGGACTATATTCAGTGTGGCTTGTGCATGCAGACGTGGCTCCTTGGGTGTTGCAATGTCTGTGATGGGTCATGTGGGGTGTGAGTCTGTTGTTCATGTCCGTGTGCACATTGTTCACTTGTTCGTGACGGTGGGTGGTGCTGCGTGTTCGTCTGCTACGTGACATGTCCCATGTGTTAGTCGTGTTATGGTCCTCATGCCTCCAGTAATCCAGCCCTGTCCAGTTTCCCACCTGCAAGTTGTTCGTGCGTGCACTGTACTGGATGCCACATGGCTCTAAGCGGGGGGTGCTCCATGTTGCAGGTCTGTGGTGGTGGGGGTGTTGTGGGTCGTGGGGTGGCTGGACACCCACTGACACCGATTGCTGTGGACCGTGATGTCTGCCTTTCGGCTGTCGTTGTGCACTGCGGTGGCTGACACGTGGCTGTGGGGTGTGGGGATGCTCCTCCTTGCTGTGCTGTGGGACTGGGGCCTGGTGTGTGTTGTACTTGGGCTGTCCACCGTCCCACCCACTGCACTTTGTGTTCCTGCCACTTACCTGTTACTTGTCGGTTAGTGCAGCTGTGGCGGACACATGGGTGTGGTGGGTGCTCGTTGTGGCGCTTCTGGCATATTTGGGGACCTGTTGGTGGTTACGTGGCTGGCTTAGTGTACACATGTCCCCATGCATCTTACAGTTGTTTGGTTTGGGCTGTGTGTGGTAGTGTCTGTTGCATGTGTGTGTGATGTGTTGTGTATTGTGTGCTGGACATGGGGGTGTTTGTCCCTGGGAGCTGTGGCATGGTAGTTGCGCATGTGAGTACATAGCGGTGTGCTGGTATACATTAGTTTGTACTTACCAGCCTCCACTCCCCTGCTAATCCGGCGAGGATCTCCGGATGGATTACGACTCGCACCTTCTCCTCCCACGCTTTGAAGGTCTTAAAGAGCGCGGGATTCCCTCCGCCAGTGACGGCAGCCAGCTCTCTGTTTTTGCCCTCCTTCTTCTTGACCAGGCTCTTTACGTCATTCCAACGTTTGTTAATCTCGACTCTGTTCCTGGGCAGGGTCCCGACTGCATTGACCTGGTCTACGATCCGGTTCCACATTCTGTTTCTGGTGGCTAGTGGTGTGTGCTGGACCATGTTCCCATAGATTTGTGGGTACACCTTGATGATCTCGTCGACCATGACCGTCAGCTCCATGGGCGTGAACTTGGGCATCCTTTGTGGTGCCATGGGTGCTGGTGCGGTGTGTGTTGTGTAATGTGCAGGGGGTTTGTGGTGCCGGGGTGTGGTGGTGGTGGTGGTGGTGGTGGTGGTGGTGGTGTTTGGTGGTGGTGGTGGTGGTGGTGGTGGTGGTGGTAGTGATGTGTGCGTTTCTGTGGTGTGCTGCTGTCCTTGCTGTGTCACTGTGTCCTCTCCTCTCCTCTCTGGTTTGCAATGTAGCAAGGGGTTGTGGTCTGTGGGAGTGCTGCTTTTGTACTCACCTATGTGGGTGTGTCCTCATGGTCTGTTGTTTTCAGGTGTGTTGTGTCTGGGGTTCTGGCCTTTGTATTTTTTGTTTGTCCGGGGGTGTTTTCGGGATGTGTACTGTGCTTGTGTATTTGTGCGTGCCTTGCTGTGTGGACTTGTTGGCCATGTTGTGTGCTATTGGTTTTGTGTGCGGATGGTTTCTGTGCAGGTACGTTGGCGCCATGGCTTCTGCCGTGTCGATTCTCATCGGCGTTGTTTGCGCTGGCGGGCGGTATATTTGTGGTTTTTCCGCGCTCATGGCGGTGCGATCGTAATTTCACGTGCGGTGTGTCGGCCGTGTGGGCGGGCGGTTTTGTGTTGTCGTGCGTGTTTCCGTCCGTGGCGGGCGGTTTGACTCCGACTCGGACGATGGCGGGCGGTATTTTGTGTGATTTTTCCGCCGATGGCGGTTTTCGGTTTGTGTAATCGTAATGGCGTGGTCGGTGTTCAGGCGGTGTGTGCGGGCGGATTTTTGCCGCTTCCATGCCTGGCGGATTTATTTACGCCGGGTATCGTAATGGGCCCCAAAGTGTGTTACAATTTATTTGTTAAATTATATATTTTAGTTTAATAACAGCCAATTTTTAGTTTAAATATATGTATTACTTACTTGAAATAATAATTGTTGAGATGATTTACTTATGTATTAATAGTTTCTTGTGAGAATCTGGCAGAGTTTCCATTTTTGAAGTATTTTGTTGTTTTCATTAGTGCGCCTTTTAAATTGTTAGCTTAATTAATTGCTTGCTTGATTTTATTGGTTAAAGTTGTTTATAGTGTTATTTTATTGCTTGGTTAAGTAAAGTTTGAATTTCTTTCATCGCTTAAGTCCTTGCTTGGTAAACGCTGAGTTATGTTTTATTTTTGTAGTATAATATATAGTGTTTTATTTATATATTAATTATATTGTGTGTGTGTATATTAATACATGTTTTTATATGTTTATAGTCAACAATAATTGCTTTGGTATTTTTAAATATATGTGTTTTAGGTTTATGATTTTTTGTGGGTTTTTAAGTTAATTTTTGGTTAATGTAATATATTTTTATTATAGTATATTATAAGTTTTGGGTTTATTTGAAGTAATTGTTTTAAGTTAAATTTGTCTTTTTGGGTGTATTTGTAAGGATTTATTAGTTATGTTTGTGATAATATTGTGATCGATATTGTGGTAATTGATATTTTTGATATGCTACATGTTTATTTAAAGGAAACAATATTTGTGTTTCCGATATTTTTGTTATCAATGCATGTAATAATTGATGATATTGTAAATGATATTTGTGTATTCGCTATTAGTGATTTTAATAGTTAAGTATACGGACCAATTTCTTTGTATTTGCTATTAAAATTCCGATATATGTGTAAATCAATATTTGTAGGATCAATATTATGTCTCAGATCCCTAAATAACAGTACCAGATATATTTATCAGCCATTTAACCCCTATCTTCCCCATGTAAAAAATGTGTATGCCCGTTTCCTCCACACTTGACACTATACTACAGTGGCAGGTATATGTTAGGCCAATTAACACCTATCATCCCCATGTAGAAATCATTATGGCCTTTATCCCAAGAGTGCTATGTAAAATACCAAGCTCAGTATATGTAGCAGCCCTTTAACCCCCCCCCATGTAAAAGTTATCTATTCTCATTTTAATGACGGGACCATTATAATATAGGGGAAAATGTATTCAACTGCTGTTTAAAGCACCTAATCCCCTGTGAGTAAAATAGCTATTACTATTTCCTAACAGTGTTCATGAAAATACAGTGGCAGATATATGAGAAATCCATCTAATGCCCATCATCCTCGGGGTAGAAAATCCCTATAACTATTTCCTACCTTGAATAATCCTAATACATTTCCAAATATATTCAATACCCATGTAACACCCATAATCCCCCATACAGAATACAGCTATGCACATTTACCTTCAACATTTACTAAATATAGGTACCAGGTATATGTACTAGCCCTTTAAGCCCCAACATCCCCATGTAAAAATATGTATGCCAATTTCTACAGCACACGTCACTACACTATAGTGGCAGGTATAAGTTACAGCCATTTAACACCATCATTCCCACGTAAAAATCATAATGGCCATTATCCCAAGAGGGCTACGTAAAATGCCATGCCCAGGATATGTAGCAGGCTTTTACCTCCATGTAAATATTATCTATTCCAATTTTCCTGAGAGGACCATTATATTATAGGGTAAAGTATATTCAACAGCTGTTTAAAGCCCATAATCCCCTGTGAGTAAAATAGCTGTTACCATTTCCTTACAGTAATCATAAAAATACAGTGGCAGGTGTATGTGAAAGCCATACAACGCCCATCATCCTCGATGTAGAAAATCCCTATCCCTATTTCCTACCTCGAACAACCCTAGACAGTCCCAAATATATTCAATGGCCATGTAACCCCTATATTCTCCCATGCAGAATACAGTTGTGCCCATTTATCTTTCATATTTAGTAAATATCAGTACCAGGTATATCTACCAGCATTTTAACCCCCATCCTCCCCATGTAAAAAATATGTATGCCCATTCCCTCAACAAGCGTCACTGCACTACACTGTCAGGTATATGTTATAGCCATTTAACACCAATCATTCACCATGTAGAAATCATGATGGCCATTTACCCAAGAAGGCTACGTAAAATAACATGCACAGGGTATGTAGTCCCCATAATTTGCCATGTAAGCATATCTATTTCCATTTTCCTAACAAGACCATTATAATATAGGGGAAACTGTGTCCAACAGCTGTTTAAAGCCCCTAAACCCCTGTGAGTAAAGTAGCTATTGCCATTTCCTTACATTGTTCATGAAAATACAGTGCCAGGTATATTTAAAAGCCATTTAACTCACATTATCCCTGATGTAGAAAGTCCCTATCCCTATGTCCTAACTTTAACAATCCTAATGCATTTCCAAATATATTAAATCGCCATGCAACACCAATAATTCCACATGCAGAATACAGCTACGCCCATTTACCTTCAATGTTTACTGAATAACAGTACCAGGTATACCTACCAGCCATTAAACCCCCATCATCCTCATGTAAAAAATATGTATGCCCATTCCCTCAACACGTCACTACACTACAGTGGCCATATAACACCCATCAACCCCATGTAGAAATCATTATGGCTGTTATCCCAAGAAGTCTACGTAAAATGCTGTGCCCAGGATATGTGGCAGCCTTTTTACCCCCCCCCCCCCATAATCCCCCATATAAACATTATCTAGTCCCATTTTTCCTAACTGGACCATTATAATATAGTGGAAACTGTGTTCAACAGCTGTTTAAAACCACTAATCCCATGTGAGTAAAGTCGCTATTACCATTTCCTCATAATAATCATGATAATACAGTGGCAGGTATATGTAAAAACTATTTATCAGCCATCATCTCTGATGTAGAAAACCCTTATCCTATTTCAAACCTGGAACAATCAGAATGTAGTCCCAAATATATTCGGGCACCATGTTACTCCCCCATAATCCCCCATGCGGAACACAGTTATGCCCATTTTTCTTCAACATTTACTAAATAACAGTACCAGGCATATGTAATAGCCATTTAATGCCCATCATTCCCAATGTAGAAAATCCCAATCCCCATTTCCTACCTGGACCAATCCCAACATATTCCTAAATAGATTAAATGGCAACGGAACACTCACAGTCCCCATGCAGAACAAAGTTATGCCGATTTTCCTTCAACATTTACTAAATAACAGTACCAGGTAAATGTGATAAACATTAAACCCTCATCACCCCCATGTAAAAGTAACAGTCAGTGCTAATGATATGTTATTGCAATACTTCATCCAACAATACCTCTTTTTTCAATGTATATTGTGTGTCCAGTACCACTATAAATAGCTGCATTGCAGTTGTACTTGACCCAGCAATGTAACAGTTAAATCAGCATATAATCATTAGTAATCTACAGTGGTAAAAAAAATCATATTCTATAGGGTAACTTATCACATTTCACATATAGGTGACTATATCTCCAAATGCACACTTTGTGATTGTCTACCAACAAGGCAGTGCTGAATAAAGCCTTTAAAGCGCATCCTGATTAGTAAACAATAACAAATGCTGAAGAGAATTTACTTTCCCTTTGTACATGTATGCACCGGTGGACACTCAAGAGAATGCAGCCCATCATCGATAATGACCCTTTTAGTACGTCCCCATTCTAAGATTACCGGTCACAGCCATGGCGTATAATACAATTTTACAAGCATTGCCAAAGTCATAGCTGCTGCTGCTGCAGCAATCTTTAAACGTTTTTTTCTAAACTTTCAAGATGGCCACCACATTGCATCTACAAGTAATGTGACAGCCTCTGGGAAGTATAGAAAATACCATTTTATGATGCCCATGCATAACCATTGGCTTTGCAATGCTTACACTGCCTGGGCAAAGCCAATACCAGTGACCAGCAAGTATTGTAAAAGCAAGACACATTGGCTTTGCCAATACTTCGTTTCATTGATGTCTACTGTGAAAGTCTCCCTTCTTAAAATTGTAATCTTTTTAATTGATTCACTGTCATCTTTCTGTATTTCCTGCACATGCTTTAAATGAAAATAAATTCAACATGCATTGTAAAATAAATAATAAGTATTCCTTATCTAGTATTTCAGCTCCAGTTTATGGGCAGAGACAGTTACAAGCCATGTAGGTGTATCTGATAAAACAACGCATCAATGAATAATATAATATAACACAAACGCAGAATTGAGTAGTAACTTTGCAAAAGTCTGCTAAAGTGATTTAAAAATTAACATGTCACAAAAAATAAAACAGCACAAATAATGTACAGAATGTTTTAAATCTGCGATGCTGGCAGGGTAAGTGAGATTCAACTGAGAGGAGGGAGTCTCCAGGTGCCGGTATGTTACTAATTTGAATAAATGCCATGGCATCTACGAAAATTAAACAGAAGCGACAACCCTGCTTATATAATTATCATCACAAAATCAATGCCAAATAAATCACAGTCAATTACAGATGGCTTTCAAGGCACTTGACAGCTGCATCAAAGTTCATATTACCAATGGCCATAGGTTCCCTATGCGTTTTTTGTCTATTTTTGATTGTACAATATTAGAAACTTCACTGCTGAAATGGGATTTAGCGGTCACAAAACCCACGAATCGATAAATTACAAGGTTTTTGTGCCCGCTAAATTATTCTTTCTCATGTTCAAAACCAAATTTTGCGATCTAAAACGTTTTTCTGAATAACAAAATGTCCTATTACTTACCGGTAATCTTCATTACTCCTGGTCCCGTTGTCCTCGTCCCCTTCATAACTAATGAGATAGTCCTATCTCGCATACAGAAAAAAGAACGAAGGAATGCTGGACCTACCCCTCCCCCTCCCTCTGGGAGTACATAAGCGTACAGGTCCCAGCATTCCTCCTGACAATACCAAGCCCAGATGAAGGCCGGCAAGTCAGGGAGGGAAGGAAGCCATGAAGGGGACGAGGACAACGGGACCAGGAGTAATGAAGATTACCGGTAAGTAATAGGACATTACCCCAGGTCCCTCTAGTCCTCGTCCCTTCATAACTAATGAGAATACCCAAGCAGACACCGGCATTCATCAACAATAAACCACCAGAACCAACAGAAATGCAAAAGGCCAGGGATTTATTGAACAGCAAACACAAGAAATTCAGGAGCACACAGCATGCAGTACACCCAAACCAAAATTAACATCATCCCCCAACAAATTCTGAAGGCGATAATGCCGAATAAAGGTATTAGAGGATGCCCAAGTGGCCGCCCTACAGATCTCAGAAAGGGGAACACCACCAACCTCAGCCCAGGAAGCAGCCATCCCACGGGTAGACCTCCCTGAACCCCCGCAGGAGGAGGAGACCCAGAAAGAGAGTAAGCCAAAGCAATGACCTGCTTCAGCCAACGACCAATGGAGGCAGAAGAAGCCTTCCCCCCACGAGAAGAAACCCCAAAGGAAACAAAAAGGGAGTCAGACTTCCGAAATTCCGCAGTGCGCTCCAAGTAGAAACGCAACGCCCTGCACACATCCAACAAAGACCAAGGAGGATCCCCCGGAGAGTCCAGATCAGACCCCAAGGCAGGTAACACCAACTCCTGAGAACGATGAAACTGGGAGGAAATCTTCGGAACAAAAGCAGAATCCAAACGGAGAACCACCCCATCCGCGGAAAAGGACAAAAAAGGCTCCCGGGCCATCAAGGCCCCCAATTCCCCCAGGCGACGGGCAGAAGTAAAAGCCACAAGAAAGACCACCTTGAGAGTCACAAACTTAACGTCCACCTCCGACAAAGGCTCAAACGGAGGAGCCACTAAAGCCCGAAGAACCAAAGGCAGATCCCACAAAGGAAAGGAAGGACGCACCACCGGTCGAGACAGAGAAAAACTTCGAAGAAGACGTGAAACCAGATCTTCGACATCAGACAAATTCCCCCAAGGGGAACGGAAAGCCTGAACAGCCGCCCACTGAGCCCTTAAAGTGGAAACAGCCAAACCCTTCTCAAAACCTTCCCCAAGGAACTGCAGCACCACCTGCAAAGAACACACCAAAGGGGACAAATCCAGAGCCAAACACCAACGACGAAAATTACCCCAATGACGGTCATAAGATTTGAGGGAAGACGGACGACGGGACCCCTGAAGAGCCACTGCTAAATGCTCAGGGAAACCCTTCCGACGCCAACCCTGCCTTTCAACTTCCACACCAACAGACGCAACCTCAGAAGAGACAGCGACGGAGCAGACCGCAGGGGGGAAGGAGACAGAGGAAGAAACCAGGGACCCTGTACAGCCAACAACCGCAGAGTCGGAAACCAAGACCTCCGACGCCAAAATGGAACCACCACTACCACCACTCGATCCTCCCGACACAGGCGGGCCAAAAACCGGGGAATCAGCGCTAGAGGAGGGAAAGCATAGAGGAGCCTGGACGGCCAGGGAATGGTCAGGGCATCCACTCCCCAGCAACCCACCTGAGGACCCTGGGAGCAAAACCGGGGTAGCTGGGTATTGAGCCGGGAAGCAAAGAGGTCGAGAAAGGGAAGACCAAACCTCCCGCACACAAGCTCTTTGTCAATGTACTTGCCCTTGTGCTCAGAATCCCCTAACCACTCAGCCTCGCCACCAGAGGAGCCAGAGAACACCGGACCAGTGCCCTTAGAATGCGCACCATCACCTCCCATCTCGCTAAGAGTCTCCTTGATGAGACGCTTAATTCTGGCATCACCGCACTCCCTGCGATGCCGAGACCTGGCAGGAGAAGGGGAGGATGAAGAATCAGGGGAGGAGGAGCACTCCCTATGTCGGCTCTTACGATCATGTTTCCCCATGTCGACTGTGCGTCAGCAATCCAGCCAACAAGGAATCCAAGAGCCCACCAGGAACAGGTGAAGACTAGAAGAAAGCACCAATGCCCCAAAAACTGCAGAAAGCAAGATATCGGCAGGAAAAATGACACACAGCCAAAACCGCTATGCGGTACTCACCCACGCGGGCTCCTAAAAGCTCTTCAAACGAAGGAGCCCGCCTCGAAATGCCTGACTTCCGCCGCACCGCTGAACCCGGAAGACAGGCAACACGACCCGGAAGGCGGAACCACAGCAACCCTCCTTCCGTCGGCCGTACACGCCGCGCTCCCCCCGGCAAAGCCCGGCAAGCCAGGAGGGGCGGCCAGAAGACCCCAGCAACTCCAGGAGGCAAATCGGGGCCCGTACCACACCCCCCAAGCCCAGCAGGGAGGGTGAGGAAACAGTAAAAAAACACGAGGACACTCGCCCGGCAGCATCCATGTGAGTAAATCCAGCACAGACAGGAGCAAGAAAGCTCCTGTAACGTTCTCTCTCCGATAGGCAGAGACAGAAAAAGAACAGGAGGAATGCTGGGACCTGTACGCTATGTACTCCCAGAGGGAGGGGGAGGGGTAGGTCCAGCATTCCTTTGTTCTTTTTTCTGTATGCGAGATAGGACTATCTCATTAGTTATGAAGGGGACGAGGACTAGAGGGACCTGGGGGTAATGGGCTTAGACATGCTTAATGAATCGAAATTGGAAAGGGGTGTGTAAGGCACAAACCTTCCAAGTTGCGATTTATAAGGTATGTATCAATGGTCTGCAACTGTCAAAACCAAGTTACGGACTCCCAATTTGGGCTTGGACACTGGTCAGTAAGAACTCTCTGGAACACTGATTTGGGGTTTCTGCCCAGTATTTTTTATTTATTTATTTGTATTCTTTTTACCATATGAATCATAAAAAAAAATGGACAATGTACTGGTCCAATCCCTTCAATGACTTAGGGCCTTATTGCGAGTACGGACTGCCGTACTCATAGTGGCGGTCTGACCCCCACCACCACTGCGGGTCTGCCCGCAGTATACTGAGTGTGGAGGTCGGACTGTCACAAGACCGCCAGCTCACCCAGGATCAAGGATCCCACTGAGCCGGCGACCTGCAACTGGCCTCAATATGCTGGCAGTGCCGATGCCGGCATCCCTGAGCATATATTATGAATCGGCTTCCCACAGCCCATTTCATGGCAGAGAGGCAACTAAGGCCGCTTCTGGACCTGGGGGTGCATGCGGGGGGCACATGTTGTGCCCCCCTGGAATTGCACCCTCGTTCCTGCATGATGTGGCATGCATGCTACACCGAGCAGGAACGTGCTGCAGGTTCTGTCATGGCGGCTGTCCGCTGTTAAGGCTCTCCTATGAGCCTTACACAGCCACCACCGTGAGACAGCCACAGCACCGCCAGCCCACCCTTGAGTACACTTGTAATCGGGCGGGCACACAATAGGCTTGGTGGTGCTCCTGTCAGCGCGGCGGTGGCGGGCCAACAGGAGGACCGTTAAACTCGTAATAAGGCCCTTAGTCTCTCCATACAGGCAATAGGATCAGCAAAAAAATATTACAGTGCACATCTCAGAATGCAGTGTCATACAGTTTGTGAAAATTCATGAAAGTGGTCCAACCATTTTCCCCATATCTTTTGATGTTTGCTAGGGCAGCTACTGGTTCTGTAGACCGTGGCCTCCACAAGTGCATGGTAATCCATACCCCTAAGCCACTCCGTCATTGTGATGGGGCATGGGTGTTCACCAGACCTTAACAAACTCCCTTTTGGCTACCAGGCATCCAATGTTATACAATAATTTGTCCCCTTTCATCCCATCCCAACCTTAATGGATACCCGGTAAGGCTCTGCAAGGGGTCAAGATACTTAGCAATGTGGCATGGACCTTTGTTCAGAACAGACAAATCTGCGGGCATTCCCAGATCTTGCATAGGGCTTTTCCCAGCACTAACTTGCAGCTGGTTCAGACGTCTGTCTGCATTTTGTTCATTTTCTATAAATTCTCTGGAGTGTAATAGATGCAGTGGAATTATTTAAACAGCAAAAGGCACAGTCTTGAGGAGACTGCATGAGTCTTGGCCACCGTCTTAGCTTCCAGCCAGTCATCATCATCCAGTCTCCCCAGATCTGCCGCGCATTGTTCCCTCAGAAACAAAAGTAGGTCTGTGTATTGATTACCAATGTTTTCTAAAGTCTCGAGATGCCCTTGCTCTTAATGGCTCCGAGAGTCAACTTGGCTTCTTGGGGATTATGTGCAGAGATGGAGCTGAGGGACTCTTTGTGCTTCTCCAGGGTGTGGCGTAGTTGAAGGAACCGAAAAAGTTGTGATTCATCGAGGATATACTCTGTCCCCGTTTTAGCATACAATTTCATGTTTGAGGTGACTCATACATCCCCTAGAGGTAGAAGTGGGGAAACAGGACTGCCACAAAAGAGAAAACTGAGACACAGAACTCCACCACTCTGCCTCATCATTTATTTGGTCAAAGAGGTCTTCATGATGTAGTGTCTATTAGACAAAGAGATAGCGTAAGAAACTTGTCATTAAGAGTGCAAAGCATAACTGTAATTCTGAGTGAAAATACCTTAGCAACATCTCTGCGTAATCAACTCCAGTATTTTGATATGAAACTGGTAATTCCTGAAAAGTAAGCATAAGAAAAATAAGTATCTCAAATATAAATGTACCTCTCCCAATTTTTCGGAATTACCTTCAGCTTTGTCAAATAACTACCTATACACTCTCTTGTGGGCCATGAGTTTAGGGGCTTGATGTGTAATGATTCCTACAGAAAATTTTAAATTGCATCAAAACCAATTTGTATTTTGTGACTTTTTAATAGGAATCTACTAAAGTGGATTAATTAGAAGGGGCTGCAATTTGCTCATCAACTTCTACTGGATGCATTTGTGTTTTGTGAACCAACCTATGTTTTATGGTGTTGGTTCACAAAATGCCAATTCGTAGTGGGTTGCAGTACAATGTACCTCATTAATATGTGTTAGGAATTGGGTTATTAGTTGAGAGGGGTGTATGTCCCACTGAAGTAGTAAACAGAGGGCCACATGCATCAAACTGTATTTTGCGATTCCTAAATTGCAATTTATAAGAAATCGCAATTTAGGAATCGCAAATGCTTATGCATCTAGGAATCGCAAAACAAATTGCGATTCCTACACATTCCTTATTTGCGACTCGCAAATTGTGATTCGCAAATAAGGAATTGCTTCCCATTCATTCCTATGGGCCTAGAGGCCGATAGGAATCAATGGGAATTGCATGCTCAATTTGCGAGTACCAAATAGGTACTCGCAAATTGCGCATGCAATTTCAAGGGTGCCAAAAGGACACCCTGCTACACCCTTGAAATTGCAATTTCAACACGTGTTGCACACACACATGCACCAAGGACATGTATGTGTGCAACATAGAACTTTGAAAAATGCACTTTTGTGAATTTTTCAAAGTTCTCATAAATTACCATCAACTTTGAATTGATGGTAATTTGCGTTTCTTAATTGCGAAATCGCAATTATTTTTGGCTGTTGCATTGCATTTAGGGAATTGCAATTTGCGATTCCTAAATGCAATCATAACTTATGTAATCGCAATTTTAGCGATTACTTAAATAGCGATTTTTGCATTTGGGATGATGCATCCCAAATGCAAAAATTGCGGTCGCAAAGGGGCAGATTCTGCGAATCTGCCCCTTTGCAACCGCAATTTACAATGATGCATGTGGCCCAGAGTTCCTTCCAGGTTACACCATAAAAGTCACTAAATTAACCTATGCCTGTCCCTCTGGTAGACTGGCACAAAGGCTTAACTTAGAGGCAATGTGTAAAGTATTTATGCAGCGCTCAAACAGTAGTAAAGCAAAAACACAACACAAGAAAAATTCCAGCCCAATTTAGGAAAACAGAGTAAATTGTAATAAATACCATGACACCAAAATGGCAAAAAATACATCAGTAGAACCGGAGATATGAGTTTTTAAAGTTTTAGGTAAAAATAGCACCAACAACAACAAAGAGCCACTAGCGGTTATCTTGTCACACTCAACTGGGGTAATGTCAAAAGTTCAGGCCGACGGTGATGGCATTAGGCCTGGGCAGTGAACTCAGCTCAGTTCGCTGAGCTTGCGGAGTTTTCTGCACTCCGCGCTCTGCAGAGTTTATGGAGTGCACAGCTGAGTTTTTACCCACTTGCCAACTGTAAGTTGGCGACCGCGAGCTGCCGCTCAAGTAGAATTTCTACCCGAGCGGCATGAAGATCAGCACGAATGGCAGTTCGCGCCACACTCTGTTGCTTGTGGTACTCCGTTGAGTTTTTTTGGCACTTCGGGGAGTTCCGCGCCAGCGAACTCCGCCCAGGCATCTGACTTATGTGCATGGACCAGGTTAGTCCCGCTGCAGAGTGACCTTCTCAAGTCAAGCGCGAAGGGTGCCGTTCAAGTTTCCAGGGGTGGTGAAGAGGAAGCTGTGAGAGTGAGGAGTAGGTTGAGCATCACAGATGGTCTTTGCTGTAGCATGAAGAGCCAATCATTGCTGGAGCTTTGCACTGGTTGATCGTTGCGGATGGTCGCTATCCGAGCAATGTGTAGGTGCTGCGTTTCTAGTCTTCAGGGATGGTCACTGTCGGCGCGAAGAGCAGGTCCCACTAGAGCTTACCATTGCTGATCATCCCATGCAGTTGATTCTCAGCATGAAGCAGTCACTTTGAGGTCACAAGGAGTCCAAAACCTCTGTATCTTCACCTTTTCTTCAGGAGGAATTCTCAGTGATGTCAACCAAGGGTCCAGGACCTGAGGGCGTCTCTTGTGGATCAGGACTCACTCCAGCAGAAGCCAGCAGCATGGTTCAGGCAGGTCCAGTAATGTCCAGTTGGTGCTGGTCAGCTGGGCAGGGCAAGGAGGCCTCTAGATGCTTGCTGTGTCCCTGTAGTTAACACACAAGGTCAGCCAACTGGGGCTTGGAATCATTCTGGGTAGCCTATGTTCAATGAGAGCAGGTCCATTCTTTCTACTTCAGTCTGTAGGGCAGTGCCTCTTCTTCAGGCAGCAGGGAATTCCTTTTTTGAGTCTTCCACAGGACCAGGAGTGATCTGATGTGAGGTTCTGACAGTTCCATTTTTATACCTGGTGCCAGCTTGTGTGTGGAGGAATACCCTCATCTACCCGCAAAACTGGTTCTGGTCAGTTCTTCCCCTTGTCCTGATTCTGGCTCCATCAGTCTAGGGTGAAAAAGGCAAGGGCAGTCCTGGTGGCAGATTCATGTGTATGTGCTGCAGGATGCCCCATTGGAAGTGTAATCAGGGCAGAGTACAGCTCCTTTCCAGCCATTCTGCCAGGAAGACCCTCTGCCCTCACACTTAGGCTTTCTTTGTCTCACTGTCTGTAAGTAATATACAACCCACAACAGCAGAGCCTTTCACAGTCATGTGTCCTAGGACACTGGAAGAAAGGCACAGGTGGTTTGGGAAGAAAAATGCCAACCTTCTAAAAGTAAAAAGAACAATTGATGGACTGAATACTGAACAATGTCAAACACTCACCCCCAGTCAGAGATCTGGGCTGACATCCATTGTTTTTTTGCTCACCACACCATTCAAGTCTTGACCCTGCTCCCCATGGGAACAGTCCAACCTGAACTGCCAGGCCAGGTCCTCCCTGGACCAGAAACAAGCATTGTAGAACCGCTTTTGGGGTATTACCCTTCATCGGCCAGGATAGTTTGAATCCAGTGTTATGGCATTCACAGGACCCACTTCTGGGCATAGCTGCCCTACTTGGGGTGCCAAATGCAAAAAGAACAATTGATAGATGGAATGCTGAACAATGTCAAACACTCCCCCCCCAGTCAGAGATCTGGACCTGAATCCATCATTTTTTTGCTCACCACGCCATTCCAGTTTGTACCCAGCCATATGCAAATCAGTCTTGACCCTGCTCCCCATGATAACAGTCCAGCATGAACTGCCAGGCTAGGTTCTCTCTGGACCAGAAACAAGCATCCTAGGAACAGTTTCGGGGTGATGAGGGGTGATACTCCGAAACCGTTCCTAGGATAGCTTGAATCCAGTGGCATGGCGAGCACGGAACCACGTCTGGGCATACCCGTCCCAACATGGGGTGACAAATGCAAAAAGAATAATTGATGGATGGCTTGCTGAACAATGTCAAACACTCACCCCCAGTCAGAGATCTGGGCCTAAATCCGTTTGTATGCTCTTTTTGCATTTTGTCACCCCGAGTGCCCATGAGGCATCCCATAATCCAACATATTGGTAAAACATGCTCAGGCCAAACCGTGGACATTGTGGTCCTGAACGGCAGCTGGGATATGCAAGGAACTGGCTCACAGATTGGCACAGGGACGATTTGGATCCTCCTCACTTGGGGAAGCAGTACCCCTCTGGGAGACAACTAACCTAAAAGCTCTCAGATAAGCGGGCAGTGGAGATGTGTACACCGAAGGACCGCAGGACTGGGGACAGGTTGGGGGGCACAGCAGTATCCCCCTTTCCACTCCCTCTTCCTGGCAGGCAGCGGTGGGTGACACTCCATAACTCATTCCAACAGGGGGGCTCACAGAGGCACAGACATAGCCCCGGGGAACAAATTCACCATGGTGGACAGCAGAGGGGGTAAAGTGACACAGCACAACAAGATGGATAAATATGCTGTCCCCACAGGCACACAGCTTGAGAGCGAGTCTCTGTCCCCAGCCACACTGCAGAGCCCGACCAAGGTGACACTAAAGCAGACTCTCAAAGATGTCAAGGCCACCATCCAAGGCACAAAGGGCACCCTGGAGCCCAAAATTGACTCCTTTGTGGTTAAAATGTCACTATTGAGGCCGATGTCAACAAAACGAGCGATTGTTTGAAAGACACTGAAAGGAAAGTGACAGACATCTCTGATTCTACTTTGCGAAAGCAAATGGACCGCATGCAAAAGGACAAGCCTTCATGCAAGCCAGATTGGAGGACATATAGGGTAGGTCCAGGCGCAACAATGTCCGCCTAGTGGGGGTGCCTGAGTGCGCTGACGAACCAAGCGTGGACCTCTTTGTGGAAAATTTCCTCCTTGATGTCCTTCAGTTACTGGGACTCTCAAAGTTCTTGTCAGTGGAGTGGGACCACAGGCAGCCTATGCTCGCTTCTAGGCCATGAGTGCTGCCCCAGTCAATAATAGCCAACTTTTTCAACCACATAGATCACGACACCATGCTCTTGGCTGCATGGCGAAAACAAGACCTATAGTTTGAAAACACCTCGATCAGGCTGTATCCGGACTTCACTCTTAAAGTCCAACCTCAGCAGCGCAGCTTCACCAAAGTCATAAAATTCCTCCACGCAAAAAAACTCAAACATATGATGATATTCCCGGCCAAGCTACGCTTAATTGCATAGGGGAAGCCATGGCATTTCGATTCCACTGAGGATGCTTTGGGGTGCTTGAATGGCTTGTGCCCGGCCCCCGGCGGCAGACAATGTGGCAGCCCCCACCGGGCTGAGGGGGGACATCAGAAGTGAAACCGAGATATGCGGACCTGAATTATCCAGTGAAGGGACCCTCAAAAAACAGAAAAAGCACGCTGGACAGGACTTTGAAACCAATGATATTTGATCTTCCCCATTTTCAAAATTGACACTGTGCAATGAACTATAATATCAAAGGAGGAGAAGTTGACGGGCCAATGAAGTTATGCTAAATGAGAATCAGCACAACCTGAATGGGGGCAACGAAATACAAGAATCCGGTATGGGTGAGTTATAGAATAGAAGGGCTTCATTGGTGAGACTCACCCCACCAGTTTAAAGGTTTGCTAACATGTTCAAATGGGCAACAGGCACTCTGTAAGTTGAGGGATGGTAGGCAGTTTTGGGCTCACTAAGCAAGCGGCAGGGAGGGGGCGTTCATTGGGGAAGAAGTTCATGTTAACGTTACAAGTCATGGATAACTTGTATCGCAGGCGCACAACACAGGACACCAAGGGGCATATTTATGAGCCCTTGCACCTCCATAACTTCACGTTGTGAAGAGCACACTATAAAATCATATTTATACGATCACGCAAATCCACTTTTTGTGGATTTGAATGACCTCTTAAATATAGAGTGAAGGAAGACAGTGCAAATCGCTGCATTGCCTTACTCTGCACTAGGGAGGCATTCCATGGGAGTTGTGGTGGGTGTTTCCACATAACACTCATGGATTTTAATTCGTCTCCAGATTTGCAAAACCATGCAAACCTGGGGATGTGTCAAAACCTTAACGCCTCTCCAGGGGAGGAGCAACGAGGAGAAAAGAATTTATTTCTACTAGTTTTTTCCTCTTTCCATGTGTGCTGCATTGTGCAGCACACATAGAAAGAGGAAATTGCCTCCCAGGATTGTTTTTGTGCAGGAATGTGCCCCTTCATGCACAAATACAATCCTGCTGACAACACAGGCATTTTTGCAAGGGCGCCTGCATTGACGCTAGGCTGCTGAAATAGCGCCAGTGGATCAAACTCCCTGGGTTGAGTAGCCTCTTACTGCAATTGCTGGAAGGGCTCTTACTGATGGGTGGGGATTTCAATGAGGTCACGGCCGAGGACATGGATGGACAGTCGCAGGTGCAATCAACCAGTGTGGCCCCTACTTTAGCATCCTTTGTGGCAGCACTAGAATTAGTAGACACCAGGCGCCTCCGCCATCCTGAGGAACGTCAATACACTTTCCTATCAGGAGCTCATCACATCATCTCATGGCTAGAATACATATTTACACACAGACATTTGACACTTAGCCAGGGGCATCTCAGACCACTCGCTAGTTTGACTCGAGCTTTGGGGAAACTCATGGAGGTTAAGTGGGCCCAGAGATGTCAGTGCCTGGCACCTAACAGATGAGAAACTGATGCAGGAGTCTGACCAGGCGACTTCTTCATATTTTGAAATTAATGAGGGAATCATTCACTCATGGCTGACGCTCTGGGAGGCATATAAAATGAGGATTAGGGGCCAGGCTTATTCCCTGATTGCCAGAGGGAAAGCTTGATGCCCCAGAGGCAGAGATTGTAGCCTCTAGAAACACAAAGAGTTATGTCGGGTGATACAATGCTTCACCAAGAATAGGAATTAATGTTGACCATTCAACATTGAGGAAAAGGGGACACAAAATTATCCCTTTGAAAGATAAGAACAACTTGTTTCTGAAATACGAATAAATCAAAAACAACAGTCATGACACAAGTAGCAGTTTCTGATTAAATATATTCATTATCATATATCTAATATTTCTTCAGAATGATACATATTGTTCACTTTTTTGTTTTCTTATAAATGATCTGCTGCCTATAAGACATATACTATACAATACATCACAGAAACATATACATGGTGAGAGTAAAAAGTCCCAGTGTTCACACACAAAACGTGAGACAATGAAAAACATATAAAATCAAATGTCCAAAGATTAAAGGTCAGGATGTCCTTATATCTTCGTTTTCTATCACAGGATAGCTGGCTTAGGACATAAAACATTGTAGTCGACGTTTCGACCCTATGATCCTGTGTTAGTCATTATGCTCTCTGTTCTCATCGTATAAGAAGGCTCAAAGGAAATTCAAATTAAAAAAAAGAAATTAAGAAAAAGCAGGAATTTACAGTCCTACATGTATTTGATTTCCAGTCATAGGACTAAGTCAAAAAGAAAAAGTTTAGAGCCTAAAAAAAGTGTGAAAAAAAGAAAACAGAAAAGAACAGCGGCGGCTCCCCCGATATGGCGGAGGAGCGTTGTCCCCCTGCCAGCAGCCAAAAAAATTACAAATAAAATGATAACACTTGTTTATTATCATTTTATTTTGGCTATCGGAGCAGAGGCTTGGGGGTGGGGCCAGAGATGACAGGCTGGTGGAGGAGGGTTTTGCACTGTAATCAGTGCATTTGAAGGTTTGGCCGGACGTCTCAGGACGGTCAAACCGTCATGCACACTGAAGCTCTCTCCAAGCCCAGCTGCATTGCTGTGTTGGAGAGAGCAGGCACAGGCTCTCTACCTGGGAGTGCAAATCCATGGTGCTCAGGCCAATCCTGATGCTGCTTTCATGCAGCGTCAGGATTGGCTGGAGGGGATTCTGATAGCTTGTGCCTGCAGTGCACAGAGCCAGATCGGAGCGTTGGAGCCAGATCAGAGTGTGGATGCAAGTAAGTTATTTATTTATTTTATTTTGTTGTCTGTCCCCAGTTCCCCTCTCCCCCTGCCCTGCCACTTTGCCCAGACACCGGCCGCTACTGGTAAATAAATATGTGAAAATTCTTTCTATTCTTAAGATACAAACTATATTCATAATTTGTATTTTCTGCCAATAGGTTATTTCATCAGAGTCAAGAGTTCATATACGGAATCCAGAGGAAGATGTAATATCAGATGTGTATCTTATAGTTCACTTTAAATATGTGAACGCGCACAGCGTGTTGCCCCAACTTGAACGTGCAGAGCGCTGATTCTTTCATTGCCTTTTTTCTTCTCTTTCATAATGTAATCTAAATGCTACTAGTGGGCCTGCAACACTGGTTGTGCCACCCACACAAGTCGCCATTCAAACCTGTCTCAGGCTTGCTATTGCAAGGCCTGTTTGTGCAGTTTACTGCCACTTCGACTTGGCATTTAAAACACTTGCCAAGCCTTAAACTCCCCTTTGATTACTCATAAGTCACCCCGAAGGTAGGCCCTAGGTAGCCCTAAGGGCAGGGTGTTGTGTAACTAAAAGGTAGGACTAGGACTTTTATATTTTACATGTCCTGGTAGTGACAAACAGCTACATTCGTTTATCACTACTGTCAGGCATACTCCTCTCATAGGCTAGCATTGGGAATTCCTTAAAACACTCTTAAGCCCTATTTGCTGATTAGAAAGGAGTAGCTAAACCATGTTTTACATCTTTGGAATGGTAACAATAAATATTTTTTGCTGGTAAAATTGTATTTAACATTACTATTTTAGAAATGCCACTTTTAGAAAGTGGAATGTTCTCTGCTCTTACCGCTCCGTGTGCCTTGCAGCCTATCCTCAATACACGTCTGGGGTGGGTGACAGCTACACTTTGTGCATTCCCTCTAGACAGCCACAAAAATGGGAAATGTGATTGTTACCGAGAACTCATCTGCATTCATCTACATTCTGATGGCTCTTCCTGGGCAGGAAGAGGGAAATGGAGCTGGTACATCTGAATAGGCAGTGTCCTGTGTCCCACACAAAGAGGTGAAACCCCCCCCCCAAAGATAGCCTGGCAGACAGGGCTGGGATGAAAGGGTACCTATGCATTACAAGGGCTTGCTTGGAAGTCACCCCCACTTCAGAGGCACAACTGTGTATAAGTACTGGGGCTCCGACCCTACCAAGACAGTACACTACTGAGCCTGTGAAGACCTCTGCAAGGAGTAAAGACTGCTGTGCTAAAAGGATTCCCACTCTCCTTGACTGACTGTTTTGAAGAAACTGCTTCTCTGTTTTGATGAGCTGCCCTGTGGCCTGCTGATCTCTGCCCTGTTGAGGACAAGGACTGGACACATCTCACTTGAACCCAGGGCGATTCCAAGGGCTTGCTGGCTGCTCCCTATTCTGAAGTCTAAGGGCCATCAAAGACTTCCTGCAACCCTGCTGCTGGACTCTGCCATCTATGAGTCCTCCCTTGCCTGAGGTGCCAATCCAGTCCTGGACCTCAGTTGTGGTTTCTGCAGCTGTTTTTGCATTTATGTCGAGGCAGTGATGAATCTGCACCGATCGGAACAGATGCAATGTCCTTCGATGCCGACACAGGAACCGATCAATGACATCTTCTCGACGGACTGCACGGCTCAATGATGAGGGACAGCGCGGCTTGATGATGTTGCACCACCTGCATCATAAAGGGGTTCGACATCGAAGCCTTCATCAACTGTGCAGGTCAGAGCCAATACTTGCCTCCATCCACAGGATCGACGACGACACAGTGCCTCCTCGACTCCCCAAAGCGAATCTTCGATGTCAACGCTTGCTCCAATCAGCGGGACCGGTCTGAGTCCTGTAGCTAGCCTGCCCTCCATTGCGGTCAAATGAACTTTGGATCTACCCAGGACCAGCACAACCTCAAGTACCCCCTTAGCGCTATTGACTTCTAAGCACTATTTTTAGTTTATTCTTTAAAAATTCATAACTTCTGTTCTACTTATTGGACTTTTGTCATTTTGGCCTTGTTTTAGTCAGACAATTATTCTCTATATTTCTAAACCTGTGTGGAGTATTTTTGTGGTATTTTCATTATGTTACTGTGTGTGTATTGCACAAAAACTTCAGACATTGCCTCTGTAGATAAGCCTGCTTGCTCTGTGCTAGGCTACCAGAGGGTGAGTGCAGGTTGTCTTTTAGTGTGTATCCAGCTTACCCTGACTAGGATTGTGGTCCCTACTTGGACAGGGTGCATGCCTCTGCCAACTAGAGACCCAATATCTAACATTGGTGATCCGCGGTGAGTATAGAACTTCTGTTTGTGCACTACAATGGCTGCCGAACTCCAGCGTTCCTGAGTACCAAGGAAACAGATTGCCGTAGCAGGTGACTCACTGATGTCAGGCGCCAAAATTCAGTGGAAGTAGCAGAGGAGAGTGGAGAGAAGGAAGCAGTGGCCAGGCCGGGACCTGAGCTCCTAAGACCGCGCTGACCTCGGACTGGAGTTCAAGTCCTGCTCCAGCATGCGTGACAAAGGGGCTGAGTGTCTGCAAAAACTGGGAAGTTGAGCTGCAGAGTGGAAGGCAGTGACCGCCGGAAGACCGCCGGGGCTGCTTGCACAGTATGGGAGGCGAGCGTGATTGGGTAAGTGGGTGAGCAGGCCGCTGCTCCTTCCGGCTGCATGGAGGCGGTCGGCAGGGAGGAGGACTGCTACCGCCGATGCCCATCCTTTCGCACCTGACCCCCGTTTGACTAGGCCCAGCTCAGCTCTGCCATTAAAAAGGTCTCCAGAGCTGCTATTTTTGTCGCCTGCCATCACATATCTCCGGTAAAAGGTCAAATAAAATAAAATGCAAGTTTGAGTGCTTTGTGCTTGGGCTCTAAAACGCCATTTCTAGAGGCTTGGCTCTAAAAACACCATGCTAGTGCGATCCCTGTTTTTTATTGCCTCTCAAGGGAGTGGAGCCATCGACTCATAAAAGGTGCAGTGGGAGCAGTAGCACCTAGTAATATATAAACAACAGAATATAAACAACATATAAAGTTTACCCAATAAGCAACTGCAAGCATTAAGCAAGCAGCAAGCATCAAGCAATCACGAGGAGATTGGTTATTGACACATGCATTGTGTGTTGGGGAGGCCTAGACTGCAGCCCCTCACTGGTGCTGCAGAAGTGGCCAGCATTAGGTTGGTGTGGCTTGTGCCTCATGGTGGGGGGGCTGCTCCCAGTACAAACTCCTAGTCTTTCTCCATAAGCTCTATGCCCCTAATGAGCCTTCGCTCTACCCTCTGAAGAGGTAGAATTTACTGTGGAGCTGCAGAGAAGGAAAGTGCTCCAGAGTGAAGGGGAGAGGGTGTTTGTAGCATCGGTGGCATTTGTGGTCAAGTAGCAAAGTGAACATCTGCGGTTAATCACCTTAGGCTCTTAAGGTTGAAGATGCCTTCTAAGAGCCTGCATTCTGGTCGTTTAATTGCTATCTCAGGTTTAGCCGGTTCTGTAACTAGTTACACCAGCTTCCCATAATTGTTGAAAACTATTTGGTGGCAGAAGCCCCAAGTCCATCTTTCCCTCTTGAAGTCCTAACCCACTGTATTGCCCATGTTTTCTAAGGGACAGAGGGGCAGAGTGGTAAGAAATTAAGAAATGGGGATGCCCATAGGTGCAGTCAAAGAAGAAGAGCTGGGCATAGTTCCGGTCCTCTCTCAGGGTGTACTCCCGCATCAGCTCAATTCCATCACACATCATCCAGCGCAACCTAGTCCCCAAACTCAGCTCATTGACCAATGTCATTCAGCGGAAGCACTAGAAGAAATGGAAATGGATATGGAGGATGTTAAAGCTGGTCCCAAAACAAATGGAGTTGGTACTAAGTTGATCTCTGAGCCTGCGTTTATGTTGGAGCCTATGAGTCCTGTTTTTCTATCTGGCTCCTTAAACGTTGAGTCAATACCAGGATCATCTTCTTTCAAAGAGGTCTCTTGAGTGTCCCACAATGAGCTATGTGGGGATGAATGTAGCTTTGATCCTGCTGAATTGGAGAACTTCTCATTGCGGGACATTGCTATGCACATCGAGAAAAATCAAGTCTTGGAGGCTAATTTAAAATCTTCAGTTGACCAAACAACGTCTCTGAGCCCGTCATTGGACTGTCCTGTTAATCGCCCTCCTCCTCCAGCCTTATACAGCAGTACATCTTCCTCAAGTGTCTCTTTTCTATGCTCATTGGGATTGATGAAATTAGAGGTGTCCCCCAAGTACAGAGGCTCAAGTTTCATGATGACTAATGAATGAGGGAACTAATGGAAATGGTGGAGGGAGGGCAAACTCAGATATTCTTTATGCTGTAGAGAGGATTCTTTCCTCAATTTTAGCTTTCCTAGATAAATCAATTGCTAACTCTGACCATGTGTTGGGCGCGTTGTCCCTGACTTTAATGGGGGTGCAGCACCTCACCTCTGCCGGTTAATGCTTAAGGAAGGAAGAAATGTACATTGAATGAAATCTCAGGCTTCCCAGACTAACAAAGTGGCATCAAATGGGGTGGTAGAAATCGGAGTTCAAGTGGGAACTTATGATGGACCGGGGGCTTTTTCAATTGGGTATTCTGAAGATATCCCCTTGTCAGATAATATGTTCTGTTCCTCCCCCCAAAATCAGGTAACTGGGGACTACTGCTCTGCTGCTCAAGGGGAAAAGGCACATGCATTTGAACTCAGGAATTCTCCACTGATTTTCCAGATTTTTAAAAAAGGGGCCATCTGTACGTCTCGGGATATAGGTCCACAAAATTACCCTCCCATTGTTAATCTGTCATGGGCTAAACCAAACGATGTTTTTCCTGGGAAGGGCACCTCTCACTCGGATTGCAATGGGTTAAAAGTACAGAAGGAGAAGAAGAAAACGATTTGGCACATTACGAAATGTAAGCCCAAAAATTGAGGTTTCCCAATACCCTTGAAGAGCCTAACTTTACTATTCAGCCTCAAAATGCAAATGCGCTGAAGATAGTTGGGCCTCATGCTGGTTAGGAGCCAGGGCCTCTCGAAGTAAATTCTCCTCCTTCCCCTATTATAACAGAAGTACCAGTATTAGGTAGACAAGGGCAAGAGAAAGGGCCCACGGACATGGGGATAACAGACTATAACAATTGGGGGGGATTGGGCACTGGACTAGAGAATGATGAAGCAAGGATAGGTTTGGTTGATTTGGAGAGCATAGCAAATGGAGCTCCGCCAGAGGTAGGGCGGACTGTGGATAGATTTCCCCAATCCTTTCTTGTATGGATTCTCTCCCTGTACAGATTGATCTAAATCAAGGAGGTTTCTCAATGGGGGGGCTGCTTTTACTTCTCCACCAGCACAATCTTGAAACCAGGGGCTGACCAAGGCAGAGCAATAAGGCAGCTGTAGGGCCTGGGTCAGGACAAGTATCTAACACTCTGATCTTTGTTTTATTGTTTGATGGGAACTCGGACCATTAAATAGAAGTTTTCTACTGCAGTTATTATCGTATATCGAGGATCTGAGATTGGTAGCAAGAAGAGATATTGATTGAGTATTCCTAGACCCTTGAAGCAGTCTTCCAAATTCCAGAGTGACGTTTAGCTCTAGGATCATTGTAATGCTAATCCTGGCTAATGTTGATCATTTTAGGAAAAATGGGATTGATGTCCTCCCATTTGAAGAGCCAGTGGTTGCTCAGGTAGACTTTCGTAGGGAAAACATCGAGGGCTCAGGTAGAGCTGTATCTAGTAGCAAGGGGGTTGTAAATCCGAAGGATATTATAATCTCGGTTGGCAGTATTACAGGGAAAAGAGTGATTAATATTGTGGGATATGATGGTCAGTGAATTTAGAGGGGGAGATGAGTTGGCCCATTGGAGTTGGGGAACTGGTTCTCTGAACGTTTCCATAGAAAACATAAAACTTCCTATGCTGCTGAGGTAGCCCCCTGGGAAAATTTCTGTCCTGGAATATGGCAGATTTAGGACACCCAAGCTTCAAGCTAAGCTCATTAATGCCATTTGATCCACTGATAATTTGTTTACAGGAAACGTGGAGTTGTGCAGATTTTAACAATGAAAACTATTTTGTTTTCTGTTGTTCAGCAAAACCTTCAGTAAAAGGTCATGCAAGTGAAGGTTTAGCTATTTTACTTAGCAGTAGTATAAATTGGAACCCTCTAGTCTTTGTCCATCCCTCAAATGTCTGCATGTGCATAAAGCTGCCTCTGGGTAATGCTATAGGAGGACAGTACTCAATGTTTTTACTAGTAAATGTTTATATTCCCCCTAGGAGGGCATCTGACTCTCTAGTTGAATCCATTTTTTCTTTCGTGCGTAATATTTTCACAGTAAAATCTCGAATTGTTCCTCTTTAACTTTTGGTAATTGGGAGTTGGAAGGTGTATGGACCATCCCTGAGACAACTTTGCCCAGTCATATTAGATCAGACTGGCGACAGTTTGTTTTTTGGATTGTCTGAGAACCAATGACCTTGTTATTTTAAATGGGAGCTTCCCAGAGGACTCTCCAGCTTCCTTTACTTTTCACTCCTCTCGAGGGCAGTCACTAATTGATTACATTGTGGTATCCTATCAATTCTTTGGAGCATGCACACAGTTTAAGGTACTGAGGAAAAATGTGAGTGATCACAATATTCTCTCTGTGGATATCAATTTAGAACTCAAGATGCTTGAGCCCTGGAATCCTAGAGTCGATAAAATTGTGTATAATAAAACAAATTGGCGTACCTTTTGGTCAAATAAAAATGTGATAAACTTGGTGGGACTTGTTAAAAGGCGAGCTCTGGTCCCACACAGGAAAATCCCATTGCTTGGTTTTGAGAAACATTTGACTTTATTTAGATCATGTGGGAGTAAGAAACGAGCTAATGGCGTTAACCACTTAGTGGCTTCCTCTTGGGAGGTAAAAAAGCTAAATTGGGGGCTGAATTCCGAGTAAAGGAACAATTTAAGCAGTCATCATTGGTGAGGCAAAGGGAAATCAATCGATTAAAGCAGGTAAGAATGAGATGGAAGGCGTCTGAATGTAAAGGAGTGGAGGATCAAAAATGGATTAAACTGAGAGAGGTTGCACTTTCTGATGACTTGCGCAAATATTGGTCTTTAACAGCCGAATACTGTGACTGCAGAATTAAGGCTGAAGCCATTTTAATATCTGATGCTGAATGGATTCAATATATTTCACAGTCATATGCATTAAATTCTAGGCGCAGGTTTTAGCTGGAGTCAATCGGTGAGTCTCCCTTAGGGAATGTTTATGGCCCTCCTTCTTGTGAGGAGTGTTTTATTAAAGGAGCAAGGCACTCTGGGGCGATGGGCCCAGACGATCTTCCGATAGCCATTATTAAACAAGATATTTTCACATGGGCCCTTTTTCTCTATCTGTTGTTTGAATACTGCTACAAGCACGGGACTATTCAGTCCTCTTGGAAAGAAATCATAGTGGTACCTTTATACAAAAGGGTCCTAAAACTTCTCCTGCCAGTTTTAGCCATAATCGCATTACTGGATGCAATCGGAAAACTCTTTGTTAAGATTATACTTCTTCACCTTCAGGACTAGGCCTTTGATAATGATTTTGTTCCTGTAGAACAGGCGGGTTTTTGCAAGCATAGTGGTACCCTAGGTAACATCTCAGCCCTGCAAACTTTGATCGAAAAGTACCCAGTGGGCAAGGGTATGGCCTTGTATGCTGCCTTTATAGATTTCTCCACAGCGTTCGACAGGGTCGACCGAGGGACTCTGTGGAGGAAATTGGCCACAATGAGGATCCCCGTGCATTTGTTTAGGTAGATTATTACATTGGATTCTTCAACTTGGACTCAGGCCCTGATGGGAGGGAACCAGGGTCTGTCGAGTAAAGTAGAAACCCATAATGGGTTGAAGCAAGGATGCTTACTTGCACCTCTCCTTTTTTCCCTTTACATCAATGAGTTGCCTAGTAGGGTGGGGCACTGTATGGGGACACACCGAAGCTAAGAACAATGAAACTCGGTTGTCTACTCTACGTGGACGATGCCATTCTGTTAGATTTAAATTCAATAGGCTTACAGAGGTGTCTCAATGAGCTAGGCCACTATGATGATGAATATTTCTTAAAAATAAACATCTCCAAGAGCAAAATCATGGTTTTCAGGTCCCTTGGATTCAGGGCTAGGAAAATATGCACTGGTCTTTGGGGAAAGATAAGCTAGAAGCAGTGAAGTTGTAGCCACATTTAGGTAGAATCTTTTCAAGCAACTACTCTAGCAATGATCACATTAGCCAGTGCAGAAGTAAGGCAATATCTCAAGCCTCTGCAATTCGCAGGCTATATAATTGCTGTGGACAAAGAGTTTTTGCCCATGTTTTATCGGTTTATAAGATCAAAATCCCGTCCTCACTGAGTTATGCTTGCGAATCAGTGGATGAGCAGCACTGGGACTTTTTCGAGAAGGTGGATGGGCGCATTTGGTGCCAAATATGTAACCCTGAGTTGTGCAGCTACTCCAGCTGCCCTCCGGCTCGAATTTGGGCTTCTTTTGACCTATGTGTTTGCTATGGCAGCAAGCCTAAGGTGGGGTAATAACTTATTGAATAGTGACGCGAGTTCCATGCGGGCTACGCTAAAACATGAAATCTTCTCTTGTTTGAAGGGAAAAAGTGTTGTTTTGAGAAATTATGAGATAGTACTAGACTTGTTCAGAATTGGACACAGTGGAGCATACCCTCTTCCAAAGCAGGTTTTGAAAACTTTAATTAAAAAACAATCTATGAAGTTAGTCGCAAAGAGATATTGTACTGTGTTCAAGGCAGACTAGGAATGACATAATAGTGGAGAGTAGCATGTGCAAACAACCTCAATCATATATCCTATGGAACCTTCCCCATGGAGTGCGTAGAATCATCTGGTTATTAAGGCTGAACTTGCTCCCCTTACAAATCATAACAGGAGCATGGGAGGGATTAGCTAGGGAGGATAGACTCTGTGACCTGTGCGGAAACTGGGTGCAATATTTAAATCATGTATTATTTGTCTGTCCCCTATTATAGCCATTACGACTCCGATTATTAAGACTAGTGTTTCATAAGTATAATAACACCTTGGCAGTGGAGGCCTGGAATTGTCTTTTGGCCCCACCCTCTGAATCAGTATGTTCCAAAAATGTTATCTTTTTAAACAATTTTTAAACATTTTTTAGACAGGATCATTATACTGTTTTCAGCTTTGGTCAAATTGAATATGACCCTTCAGGGTAAAAAAAGCTGCACAATACAAGTAGAATTTTAGGGTATTAGGAACTATACTGTCGAAGTATAGTACTTATATTGCCTAAAGCTGCTTGCACTGACCTTGGACTATACCGTAATGGAATTGCACAATTGTCCCCAATGTATGTTGTATGTTGGTGAGGTTTCGTATTTTCTCTAAATACTCTGGCGCACTTGCAATTTATATGCTAAGGACTTTTATTGTACGTGGAGTGTGTTTTATCCTGATTGTTGCTGCTATGTACTCTGCACTGTACATAATCAATTGTGAGATCTCTAAATTGTTAGCTTCTAGACTGTATTTTATTTTGTTTATTAATAATTGTAAGATTTGTTGTTTTGTAGTTCTTTGTGTATATTTTATGTGGAACTCTTTGGAGTTCCAAATCATAATAACAGAAAGTTAAGTATGCAATACAATACTTTGATCCAGTCATAAGGGGTCGATCTACATATCTACAAGGGTATACTGGTACCTTTCTACCATTGCAAGTTACCCATGGCCAGTTGCTAAGAACGACGCACAACCCGACAAACTAGGATTGATGAGGTTTTTACATCACAATCGTGCCCACAAGTACAGATCACCAAACCCAATCCATCTTCAGCACGAAGCACCTTCCTAGCACTTGTGAAAGCCCTCAAGAAAGAAAGCTAAAAGGGTTGGGAAGCAGCGTCTCTAAAAAAATATCTTGAGACTGATCATATCCCACGGGGTTAAGGAACTAATCTTTCCTCCCATCTATACAACTAACCAAGAACATATACAAAGCCGGGGAACAATTTAAAAGAAGCATCCAACAACATGTTGAGACAACTCATTGACATCTCAGAGGAAGAATAGGAGAAAGCCAAACAAGAGGTGGATAACCTTACCAAACACATTGAAGAAGCCAACTAGGGAGATATCACCCAAAAAATTTACCAAATCCTCAACAACTTTATTGATGAGTTTGAAGAAGATCTAAAAAGAGAAAGGACCGCAAATTCAGGAGAGGCCAACTAGATTATCAGTTAAGGAGAGTGTACACATTTAAAAAAAAATGCAAATCCACGAGAAAATCAGCAACAGGAAGGACCAGAATCCACCTGCCAACTGGAACAGATCTCGGACATAGAGTCACCTGAACCAGGTCCAAGTACTGCCACCACAACATACAAGGAGAATTTTTTCGAGGAGGTCCGCTGACATCGGTTCGGCATTCAGACATCAAACATGCAAAATAGCAAAAACCCAATAGAAAATGTCCAATACAAGAAATTAAGTCCAGCCACATTGGGAGTTACAACTCGTGCACGTAAAATGGTAATGGAGAACACTCCATCCACTTCAACAAACTAGTAGTGAACCTTTCCAACATATCACTTTCAGAAAATGAGATAATTACCCTCAACAGGGGACTCTCCTTCTGTCCAACGGTCACCTGGGACCTAAAATGGACAACAATTGACATATTTGAGTTTATTCATCATCTTAAACTTAAAGCCTTTTTCCATGACAAACCGCCTAGACCAGCAAAACATATACAGGACTCCAGAGATCTATTAATCAAGCTACAAAACATCAAATGGGAACCTGATTCTGTCCTGGTCACCATAGATAACGTCAGTCTATACACGTCAATAAGACATAACAATGGTATAGAAGCAACACGAAGAGCTTTAGGAACCAGACCAGCGAACTCAATTGAAACAAATCAAATGATTCAGGATATACTCTCGTTCTGCCTCAACAATGTTTTCAGCTTCAACAAACAACACTATTGACAGCTCTGCGGGACTATGATTGGCGCGAAATTTGTGCCTTCGTAGACCTCAATTTTTATGGGACATGTGGAATGATTCTGTCTGGAATTCAGCTTTACAGAACACACATCACAGAAAAACGTTTGGGGTTGCTACATAGACATCTTCTGCATATGTCAATAAGATGTAGAAATATTGAAAACCTTTCTCAATCAGTTGGAAAACTTCCAAATTCTCCACCACAGCAATAGAATTTCTGGATCTCACCATATACATAAAAAACAATGAACTCCATACATGCCTGTATAGGAAAGAGACAGATGCAAACTCAATACTTCACGCAGACAGTTGTCATCCTACCCACAATATATGTAACATCCCAAAAGGAGATCTATTACGTCTAAAATGAAACTGTATTGAGGAAGAGGTATTTCTAGCCAAAGGAACTGAAATGATCGTATGTCTGGTAGACCATTGCTATCGCCCTGATTATCTCAAGAAAACAATGAAGGAGATCCACAAAATGAAACGTAGTGAAATTCTGAAACCTAAACCCAAACGTCCACAATCTGATGCCCTGCGTTTCATCACAAACTATAATAATAGTCAACAACACATCAGAAAAACCCTACGATGTCATTGGCATTTACTAACACAGAATCCTAACATCTCGCACTGCATCAAAACTCATCCAGAAATTGTTTTTTAGGAGAGCCCTAAACTTACAACACCTACTGTGCAAATCAAAATTTGATGACAAGAGAACTACAAAATCTACATTTCTGGACAGACCACCGGGCTTCCACACTTGTCACAACTGCAATATTTGCAACCTGGGGCAAAACAAACTTCAAAACCTCACCGTATAGACTGAACAGAAAATCAAAATCAGGACCTGGATCAACTCCAACAGCAAATTCACCATTTACATCATACTGTGTCCCTATAACTTACCATATATAGACAGCACAATAAGACCTCTCCAAACCATAATTCAAAAACACTACAGGAAACACTACAGGAACATTCACAATTTTAAAACTGGATACCCTCTTACTGAACACTTTCACAACATTAATCCCTATAACGAAACATTTTTCTTTGCAGGTATTGCGATCATCACCAAACTGCCCAGAGGTGGTGACCGGGAGCGAAGGCTCCACAGGAGAGAAAGTGAATTTATTCTCAGATACCAAACTGTTAAGAAAGGACTAAATAAAGGTGCTGAAATGCATTACTGGCTACTTCGGGACTGACAAGCTGTAATGGAAGATCCCTGTTCAAAAAACATTTTTGACCTCAGCATGACTATTAACTGTGCCCCCTTCGCCTATCTGCCAGCTGCTGAACGTTTCTCAGTACTTTACTCATGAATCTTATGCGCGGTCGGAAATTTCACTATGTGGATTTTCTCTGTTCCATCCCTGTTGGTACCATGATCAGTTCTGTCTTCTTCTTTATGTTGTGCTTGACTATGTGGGTTGGAAGACCGTATTATACTATCTGCTGCAATATTTCTGACTTACACCTCTTATCACACTTAGTTTTAGATGACTGAATTCCATAATGTGAAAAACTACATGATACCATTATTTGAACGTTGCTTGGTTTGCAAAAACGATGCTTCAATTCCAAATATAATATGTATTACGTACTTTTTACATGTTGAAGGAAGTGGCCCAATTAGGGTCACCCGGGTCACTCATGACCACCTATCAGCCTTCCATACCAAATGAAGAGTCGGTCAGACAGTAGAGAATACAAACCAATATCTGTTTATTCAGGTACACTCAGAGTGGAGCCCAGTCTGCCCAGTCGCTAGGAGTGCTGCAGAGAGACTGACATCAGCAAGCATTGAGATACATTATGTACATTTCAGAACCAATGAAGGCACGCCCACAATGGAATTTTCCAAGCAGATGTAGCTAAACAATGAAGTACTGAGGATAAGTTTCGATTCTGAGGCCGAGCGCACACTATCTGCTACTCAAGGTCGCTCTGCCCATGCCCGCCACTAGACAAGTGGGAGAAGGCCTCTATCTAGAGGGAAAGGTATGCGCTAACAAGGACAGTGTATTCATTAGTGAAGCAAAACTTAGCCTTGGAGAAACACAACTCAAAAGAGGCCTTTTCTTGGAAATAGCGAAGAATATGTTTCGATTATAACTCAAAATGGCGCCGACATAGAAAATGGCGCCGCGAATGCTAACATACATAGAACAATGCACAAACATGAATTTTTCTATTCTAACAATGTCTATATCTTTGACTGTAACCCTTTCCAAATATGCTGCCCTCCCTTGACCTTCCCTAATTTCCTCCCTTCCTGCTTCCTCGTTAGTACTGTTCCATCAGTACATATTTTTCATGTCTTTTTATTAACTTATTGCCACTACAATATGGAACCTGCTCCCACCCTGCTAAGACAACTACATTGGCCGTGACCATTTCTGTGTTAACTGATCTTTGCGGTACACATACGATTGTTTTATACGTTGCGTCCATGCTAGTGCGCTCAAGAGACTGCAGAGATACTGTATGGAACTACAAATGCTGACATATCCTATACTAAAGGTACGGTTTTTCGATCTCAACTACTCCCTTCCCCCTACACTTTCCTTTTCCATCCGTCTTTACAAATTTGTCCTCTTTCATCATTTCAGCAGTCCAGGACCTTGGAATGCGCCCCTTTCTCCCAAGGGATGATGCACTCTGTAAGTATTACTTCACCCTTTCTTATGCCACTACTGACACTGGGTCCAACAATGTAATATTCATGTCATCCATTTGAATTACAGGATACAACCTTGTTGTGACTTTTCATGCTTGCCTACGACCTGATTGCCAATATTATGGTACTTCCCCTTATATACATCAGATGCATGCTCACGGTGTCCTTTGGGGTCAGCTTAGCCTTTTGCTGGACATGGGCACTTCAAGCGTCAAAATAATGATCCATAGGCACATGGGCAATTGATTCCGTCCCCTTTTCTTTCCTCTATTTACCATCACACGACGGTCGAACCAGCCACGGCCTGTGCGGGTAAGAGCGGTGGGGCCGGGTGAGGGGGGGTTCCGACGGACGATGACAAGGGAAAATTAAATAAATAATTAATCTTCCCTCGTCATCCTCAAAATCCCCCCAACCCGGCCCCACCGCCCACTGCTCTTACCTATATGGGCTGAGGCTGGGTTGAACCAAGCACGGACGACTACTTCTAGTCTGCGCATGTATGAACCGGGTGCACTAGTTAAAAGGACTTGCACTATACTACATCACAAGACGTACAGTGTAAAGTGACTTTTGTATGTTACTCATATGGCCCATTGTCGTTTCCTCTATGTTAGCCTAATCATGCACATTGTAGGCCGCTTTTGGTTTTGCACACGTTACTAAATATCACGCTTCCCTTTGTGCTACATTGTATTTTCACACAGAATCAACAAATGTTTTTGTATTTTATTCTTTTCCTGGGATTTAGTCTTAACAGCCTAGGCAAAGTCAAACAACATTGCCTCTTGTTATTCTCTCTGGTTATACATTAGCACCTAGACATAATAAAGGAATGCAGCTGCTGTTTTTGAATACACATATCGTGTCATATAACTGAGAACAGGGGTTCTGCAAAAACACACAGAGAGCAAAGGTTCTGAGATGAGAATGCAACGTCATCTGGGATGTAGAACATCCACCAATGCATGCAAAGGTGCAGGGTCTGCCACTAAACCTAGGGATCTATACTATATAACCAATTTGCTTCAGTAGTACAGGCGGGGTTAGGCAGGTCTATCAGATAACATGACAGGGCTTTTCATTGTATACAGTTTATTAACCATGCTGATGATATTATTGATATCTATTTGTTTTCTAATTTTGGCACAATTATTGTATCTTAGAGCATGATAGGTTAAATAAATATTGTAAACGTCCTTCGTGTCTCTTTCTTATCTTATTGTGGACAAGTACAAGTGAGAGAGCGAAAAGGTGTTTCCTGCTACCGAAATCCCTGAGAGGCTTGTGTTCTGGGGTGCCAAATCACTTGTCTCTCTGGAAAGGTTAGGAGGCCAAGTGAGGCACTATAGCTAGTCGGACTAGTCGGTCCCAAGCATAGTTCTGTTCCTGAGCAGAATCCTTGCAACATGGTGCCGCCACCGTTTGGTCAGGTACTTATTTGCGGGAACCTTGAGTAGTGCTTGTCCACAGTACCCTCGCATTTTTTACCAGAGATGTCTGTGTTGTTGGGAATTAATCCTCCACAGTATTTAGGGATAGCCTGATTCTGTTGGTTTTTCAAGCTTGAATATTAAAAGGTTTATACCTAGTTTGTGTTACACTTTGAATCTATTTTCATTTCCCAATGGTGCAACCTACAGCTATTGCGGTTAACTGCCGACCGGCGGTATATGCACGTTTAACCCAACATGGAGTCCCTAATGCATGTGCTCCTGTGATTTTGTAGTAGAAGCGGACGCCGCATACCTCTTTGAAGTTTTGTATTCTTGGGTCCCATTTCCAGCTGTGGATGCTAACACAAACAGTTTTCACAAATACACTGTCCCACAGGCACCTGCTGCATACAGACTTGGTTTAACCGCTTAACCGCGGCGGCAATTCCGCCGCGGTGCGGCGGTTTAGCGGAGTGGGCGGGGCAGCGTCGGCCAACGGACGTGCACAGCACTACAGAGGTAGTGCTCGCGACGGCCGTTGGCCGACAGAAGCACGCAACGGGTTAATGGTATCCTTCTCCATGTGCCTGGGCCAGTTCAAATGGACCCTTTCAGTAATGAAGGGACTACTTGGCCTGCATTAGCTGGATAGACACCATACCCTGATTTAGGCAATCTAAATCTTGTGCAAACTTGCGGTTTGTGCAATGTTCTTTGTGTCTTATACAGTTGCCTAAATCAGTTTATTTCACGTACAATGTTAGCTGGTCCAGCTACACTTGGTCTGCAAGCACAAGCTCAGTTGCCTGCAGCATCTGTTTTCAGTCCTGTAATTGTTCATTCGGTTATGGGCAAAATCCCACTAATCATGAGGAAATTCCATTTTGGATTGCCCAAAAAATCGCTAAACTTGAAGCATGGTTTCCCCTTATGGGACCACAAGACAAGCACAGAATTTTAACTATGTGCTTACCCACTGGGATGGCTCCTGCTCTTGGAGACTGTAGCACCTGGGGCACAATTTTTGCCACAATCTATACTATCTGTCATAGTACTCCCTCGATGAACGCTTTACCAAACGTTCTCAAACAGATACAAAATGAACATGGGGTAGGTCCTGCCCTAGATTTGGGGATGAAACTGATGGATAATTTTCCTGTAGTCCCCTAAATTATTCTTTCTAGTGTTAAAGGTGAAGAAGCCTCTCTGGCTATACACCAGCGACTTACAGCAGTGACAGTAGCTGACCACGACAGTGAGTTGCCTATAATTATTGCTCAAGTATATACATCTTTAGGACATGATAATCTGGGAACCAGACCTTCAGTACCACCACTTAGCAAGCTTAGCACAGACAAGGATGCCAGACCAACCCGTGAGTTTGATAAAAAACAATGGGATAACTCTAGACAACAATATTAAGGTAAACCTTGCAGAGGTTCTCCACCCCCGTAGTCTTCTGAGAGGCGGTACGATTTTTGTGATCGCACTAAAATCAAGACTTCAGATAGTAATCAGGTTCCTCCTCGTTCCTTTCAGGAATTGTCTGACCAGCAGTACGAGAGAGGAGGGCAATCTGAACACAGACAGGAAGAGTGTGTGAAACCGAAAAGGGAGACACAATGCTCACCTGATGTGAAGATAAAGAAGGAGGACAAAACTCCTCAATATATAGCCTGTTTCAGAAAAAGAAAGTAGTGGCTTTGACTGCTAAATATGCCACAGACAGTGATAACCCTCCTCCTCTACAGGAGTTGGGCGGCGACTCTCCTCGACAGTGCGGCAGAAGTCACAATAGTACACCGGAATCTCCAGGGGATTCAGGTAGTGAAAGCAACTGAAACCTTTGTTACAGTTGAAGCTGCAGATACAGGAGTGCCCCCCCCGGATAGATTATATCACTTAGATATTCAAATTGAAGTGACTTTAAACACACCATTAAAGCAGTCTTCTGGGAAAATTTAACTTTGTCCTATGACATTCCCTTGTGGAGGTCAATTGGCCCCTACCATTTGTACTCGAATCCCCCGCAAGGAGAGGATATGATTCCTTCCTTTTCTCACGTTGTCCCTGAGAAAGTCAAACAAGCTTATGCAGCCGAATGGGCCTTGCATTGGCCCCTGCACTTTACCGCAATCATGTGTGCTGGGATAAGGATTCTCTTTATCATATTATACCTATACGGTCCACCCCACAGGTGCAGCTACAATATCCTATTAAACGGAAGGCTAAAGCACCAGTTAAGGAAATTCTCGCCCAATTGGAATACCAGGGAGTAATCCTCTTTTTCCTGTTGTAAAACCGGATTGTTCCTATCGCATTGTCTTGGAATATAGACATTTGAATAGTCATACATGCGCCTTTGCAGTGGAAAATATACATAGTATGGCACTTATAAACAATGTAGTCAATAAAAAATATAAAACTACAATGGATAGTTCCAATGGTTTTTTCAGTCATAATTTGGCTCCTAACAATCATGACTGGACCGCTTTTAGCGCCCTTAGCTTTCAAGTGCGATTCGCACAAATTCCTATGGGCTATAAGAACAGCCCAGGAGTTTTCACAGCACATATTGTGTCAATTCTTCATGATATTGACTCTGACGACCTGTCCTACCTACATGATATCTACTTAACGGACGATGAATTAAATCCCCACTTAGCCAGAGTACATTGCATAATATTGGGATTTTCTGAACAGGGCTACAAGTTCAACTTTGAAAGTCTAATATAGCTTTTCCAAGTGTCCTTTTTCTGGCATATGAACTTATGCATGAGGGAAAGAGTCTTGCTCCTCACTTTTTAGACAAATCTGCACAATTGCAACCTCCAAAAACACTCAAAAACTTGCAGTCCCTGCTGGGGTTTCTTAATTTTGGCAGGACATACATTCCTGAATATGTACAATGCATAAAACCGCTTTATGCATTGATATGCTCTGATTTTTCTGCTGAATGTTGGACATCAGAACATACAGATACACTCAGATCTTTACAGTCTGATTCACTTCAAACATGCCACTTGCATACACGGGTCAATACCACAAACCTGGTCATCCATATTTTACTAGGTGCAATTGAATTTACATACATCAACTTTAACGAAGGTGAAACAGTGTCTGTAGCATATATATTGCTTTTATATTCCAGAGCAGAAATGCGTTTTGCTTCCACTGAAAAATACTGACTGCAGCGCAGATGTCTATCCTTAAAGAAAGCCCACTTGCTCAAGGGAAATGCATTATTGTCGTTACTCCCATGCCAGCCTTAGAGGCTGTCACCAAAGCTAGCATCCCTAACGCTAAGGCCCTCCATCCCAGATGGATACAATGGGCTACATCCTTAACAGCTGTTGATGTGGACTTTGTCTTTGACCATTCTTTGCAGCCTCAAGACTTTCTACAGTATGAGCATGTTTACCCTTTGCCATGTCCTGTTCTGCTTCTTCATCAGTATAAATATATTAATTACACTGATGGTTCAGCTCAACCTGCTATAGGATCTTAGCAGCAATATTCATCTGCATGCGCCATTGTTATTGGTGTTATGCTGGATGGCGTTTTCCAACCTCAAACGACTCACACACAGTCTTTAGAAGACTGCACTGTGCAGTTGGCTGAGCTGAAGGCTTTGCTTCTTGCACTTGAAAATACCGATCCTGAATTCCCCACTCTTATTGTGCATGATTCGTATTACTGCGTACAGTCCTTTCATGAAAATCCACATTATTGGCAACAGAATGGATTCAGAGATTCAAAGGGTAGCACAATCGAGCATAAACTGCTTTGGGTTAAAGTGGCAGACCTTAAGTATAGGTTGCCACAAACTCATGTCAGACATACATTGAGTCATCAACGTGTGGGAGCACATGCTGTAGGGAATTCTCTGGCTGATGAAGCAGCCAAATCTGCCATCACCACAGCTACAGTAGCAGCAGTTACATGCTCTAAGACTCATATAGATAACAATATCTTGGCTGCCGTGAATGCACTTAAAAACGACAACCCTTTACCAAAGGGTTTTCCTTCTAAATACTATTATAATTTAAATGACCAGAATGTTCCTTTTGTTACTATTCCTGGGGTTGGCGATCGTTTGATTCTCAAGAAGGACCACAGACACACTTTGGTTGTAGCGGCACATGAAGGTGTTACTTCCATGCATGCAGGAGTAGCAGCCACAATTTCGCTGCTACAGCAACTTTATTGGTGGCAAGGCTAATACCAGCAGGCCAAAAAATATGTCTGTGTTGTGACATTTCTCAACAAATTAATAGCTTCACTGTGACTCGTCCACCGTAGATACACCTCTTAATTTCATCCCTTTGGACGTCCCTTTGGACGTAGTTATTTGGATCATTGTGGTCCACTGATTTCCGATGCTACGTTCAAATTTATTTTGGTTGCAGTTGTTTCTTGTTCTAGATTCCTTTGGGTTTGGCCACAGCGCTCAGCTGACACTCGGACTGTAATTAAAGACTTGCAAGTCTTTATTGGTACTTGTGCATGCTGTGCATTCCATTTGGACCAGGGTCCATCTTTTTCTTCTAAAGTGTACCAAGATTCAATGACATCCCTAGGTATACAGGTGTATTATCCTTCTCCATATAGGCCATAGGGCAATTCCGTTGTGGAAAGAATGAACCACGACTTAAAGCAGTCCTTAATGGCTAGAATATTAGGTACTGGGTGTGATTGCTTCAACCACCTCTATGGGGTCCAATGATCTGTTAATAACCTCCCTAAAAGATCTCTGGGTGGGCAACCCCTTACAAAGTACTTTTTGGCATTAAGATTTGTGTTTTAGACCTTGATGGTCCAGATATTGTGTCAGCTTCCACAACCTTTGATGTAGATAACCATTGCGCTCTTACAGGACCTGCAAATTTTTTGGGACGCTCAATCAGGCGCACACTTGTGCATGTCCCTCTCTCCAGCTGCAGACGCAAAGTCAGAAGTTTCCGGTTGGATTCCAAAACTTGGAGATCTCGTTCGAGAAAAAGTGGTGTTTAAAAAGGAGTTTAGCCCATCCTACAGTGCTCCTGTGCTGGGCCTTGAAGTCCAGGGTACATGAATTGTAATCTTGCCACCACTTCCTGGTTCTAGAGGCAAACACTTTGTCTCCATCGAACATGTCAAATTACACCATGTGGCCGATTCTGAATAGTAAGCCACGGGGTGTTCGTGCTCCTCCGCGAGACATTCCTTTGCAGCCCGTGAGCACCATCAATGCTGATACTACCTGGCTGGAGGGGGGGGAGACTGAGTCCTCAACTGACAGTACAACCAAAATGATGACTGATTCCACTACTGCGGCCTTCTACAGCAGATGTCATTTATACTGATCCACCGTTGGTGGATGCACCTTTTTTGGAATTTTCAAGTCCACTATAAACCCGGGCCTCCGTTTTTTCAACGAAGTACCTCCGGGTATTACATAGATCAAGATGATTTTTCTTTAGAGAGTTCATCTGTTTTGCATCCGCCTCCAGCACGGATTTGTGGTTTTATTTCATGGTTGAAATGCACTTATCTGGTCTCATCTTGGATATAAGTCTGAATCACGTGGTTAGTTACCGCGAGTGTGGGGGGACGGAAGGCTTTATTGCTGCTAAATTGTTCATTTGCACTTTGAATTTGCACTCTGAATTTTAAAATTACATTTTTAAACTGTTTATTCTGTGTCACCCTATTTTAGTGTATATGTGATAGCGCTTGGACCCGGTGGTGCTCGCCTGTTAGAGCGAGCCCGCGGTGATTCGGGTCAGCGCTCTAGCTTTTTCCCTGCTTCCGGGTATTTAAACTTATGCTGACGCGACCGCGCAGCGTGAGACACGTAGTTAGTTACCGCGAGTGTGGGGGGACGGAAGGCTTTATTGCTGCTAAATTGTTCATTTGCACTTTGAATTTGCACTCTGAATTTTAAAATTACATTTTTAAACTGTTTATTCTGTGTCACCCTATTTTAGTGTATATGTGATAGCGCTTGGACCCGGTGGTGCTCGCCTGTTAGAGCGAGCCCGCGGTGATTCGGGTCAGCGCTCTAGCTTTTTCCCTGCTTCCGGGTATTTAAACTCATGCTGACGCGACCGCGCAGCGGACGCGCGCAACGGGCGTGCGCAGCGGGCGTACCGGCGGCGCGCCAGAGGCGCGCCAAAGGCAAGCCCGTCTGCGCCCATCCGCGTACCGTCTGCGCACAGCGCCAGCCATTTTGCCCAAATCGATCTTCTAGACAAAGGACAAAGGGGCTATACCAACACAAGCAGGGAGCTGCGAGAAATTGGAGAGTCTGGAATGGTGGCAAAGGAGGCTGCCCTGCCCAGGAGGCAGGTAAAGCCGACTGAAGAGGTCAGGCTTGCGTGTGGCATGCTTAATGTTAGATCACTGCACAAACATGGGGTGGAGGTTCAATTACTCATAGACACTCACAAACTGGAGGTCCTTTTTATGACCGAAACATGGACACAACCCGGGTCAGACATGGAGGTGGGGCTAAGTTGCCCTCCAGGTTACAAGGCAATACACAAACCTAGGCAGACTGGGAAAGGAGGCGGGGTTGGTATCTTTTTTAAAGATAAATGGGACTTCATTTCAGTTGATATTGATGAAGTGAGTGGCTCTGAACTTTTGGGATTTGCCCTTCGGGATCCTAAGGGACACGTAGTGACGGGCATAGTTTGCTATAGACCACCTGGAGTAGCTAGTCCCCAACAGCAGGGTGCTTTGGCAGATGTTCTTAGCAATACGGCGCTAACCCACTCAAGACCTCTTTTTCTAGGAGATTTTAACCTATGGCTCAATGGAAGTCTAGACTCTGGATATCATAACCTCCTTCAGACATGCGGAAACATGAACATGGTACAGTGGGTCAAAGAACCCACGCACAGAGGGGGACATGTACTGGATTTGATTTTTGCTGATAAAGATTTAATTGAGATTGGTACAATCCTGCCAGTAGACTGGACTGACCACTATTTAGTACAATTTAGAATTGTCTGCCCGAAACCAAGTACAGTTATCCCGATGGAAAATAAGACTTTCAGAGGCAGGGACTGGAGAAGACTCGCCGGTGTAACAATGTTATTACCTGAGTCCTACACTCATTATACGTTTGATGCAGGTAAACAGGTGGATGAAAACTACTTGAATTTCTGTAACCAAATCACCACGCAACTTGACCAGTTAGCACCCCTAAAACCATCAAAAAAGGGGTAGACCTTCTGCCCCCTGGTACAATGATAATTTAAAACATCTGAAAAAGGAATGTAAGCTGGCAGAACGGAGTTGGAGGAAAACATATATAGATGGGGATAAAAAACTTGGAGGGAAACTATATCCACTTATAAAAAGAAGTAATCACAGCAAAAGCTGAATACTTTGCTGCTTTTATTCTGAAATCCTCAAATAGCGCTAAGTGCATTTTTAAAATAGTAAATGATATCACTAATCCCACCTGCACAAAAAGGAAATTTCCCCAACACAGACTCTCTGTGATGGGCTAGCTGTGTTTTTTGAGGAAAAAATAAGTAAAATCATTAAAGGGTTACAATCTAGTAATGTACCCACACAGGAGACTCAGAATGGGAAATCTAAGAATCATCGTATTTTCCAGAAACAAGAGTGGGAAACGACAGAGACCTCAGATAGTCTTGATCATTTTGTAATACCACAAGTGGATGATTTTATTAAATTAGCTCTTAGTGTGTCCTCAGGTTCCTCATTGGACCCACTACCTCATAAATTATGGAAAACCTTAGGAGTAAAACTTCTTCCGGCACTCAGGCTGATTTGCATGCAATCTCTGGAGAGTGGAACAGTGCCAGTATGCTGGAAAAAGCGCTGATCACACCTCTCTTGAAAAAGACTCATTAGATCCAGCCTGCCCGAAGAACTATAGGCCTATTTCATTGCTGCCCTACCCAGTGAAGATCATAGAAAAACTGGTCAGCAGAGAACTTTCTCAGTTTCTAGAAGCTAATGATAAACTGGAGGATGTGCAGTTTGGCTTTCGTCCAGGACATGGGACAGAGACTGCCTTGGTAACCGTATTGGATGATCTCCGAATGCGGGCGGACAGGGGACAAGCTACTATCCTGATTCTGTTGGACCTGTCCGCCGCATTTGATACGTGTTAACCATGCAGTACTCTTGGCCAGGCTCGCCAGAGTAGGTGTGAGTGGATTGGCACTGAAGTGGTTTCAATCCTACCTCTCAGATAGAGAACAGGCGGTTGCTCTCCCCCGTATCAATCTATGTATAGGAAAGTCCAGCAATCAGCCCCATCCTATTTAATATCTACATGAAGCCTCTTGTGGCTGTTATCAAGTCACATAATATTAGTCTAGTGAACTATGCTGATGACACCCAGTTGATTTTATCTCTGGAAGGCCGTCAGGCACTTTCACTGGATAAATTTCATAATTGTATGCAAGACACGGCTCTCTGGCTTCAAAACAACTATTTGCAATTCAATGGGGAAAAACTGAGATCCTGTGCTGTTCAGTGGGGAAGGTTCCCTATCCATTACCCACTGGGTTTTGGCCACTACCGGTGACAGCCTCTTTGACCCCGGCAAAGGTAGTTCGTAACCTGGGAATCAGTTTTGACTGTAAACTGAGCCTAGAGTCCCAAGTGAACCAGACAGTTGGGAGATGCTTTGCTCTGATGAGGGTGCTACGAAGAATCCTCCCACTGCTGCCTAAGCAGGCTAGGCTGCTGGTAGTAAGAAGCATTATTCTTAGCCAACTGGATTACTGTAATGCTTTACTGCTGGAGTCTCCTAAATATTTGATGGGGAAACTCCAGAGAATTCAGTCAATGGCAGCCAAGCTGGCACTTATGAGATCTCGCCAGTCCTCATCATCTCAGGCCTTGGCTGAGCTCCATTGGCTTCCAGTTGTACAGAGGGTACAATTCAAATCAATGTGTATAGTTTTTAAAGCTCTACATGGCATTGGGCCCAAGCCTTTACAGAGCAGATTTGAATGGTATGTTCCCTCACGCAATCTTCGCTCTTCCTCAGCTAAACTGGCGAGAGTATCCAAGTTTAGAAGAGTTAGATCTGGTGGAAGAGCCTTCAGCATCGCAGCAGCCTCGGCGTGGAACAAACTACCAGCCGAACTTAGACAGATAGATGATCTGCTGCCTTTTAGAAAGAAGCTGAAAACTTGGCTCTTTCCCAGGGTGTAGTTCAGTGTCTCTTATTTCTGCAACCGTCATCACACTCTAGGATAACTGATCCCACGTGCTCAAGCGCCAGGATACCTGTAGGGTCGCAGTGCGCTCTATAAATTCTGAATACAATACAATACAATACAATCATACTCTTCTTGGTTTTCCTGTTCATGTGGATTGGTTTTGTGACTGCTTTTTTCATGTTAATCAATGGCCCTATGTCCCTGAACGTTCTGCTACAGAACTGGTCGACAGGGTGTTGGCCCCTCATTCTTCTTCGCATAAACTGAAAAGGGACTTGTCCCTCATCAACTCTTCAGCCGTTCCAGTGACTGATGGGATTGTTTGCGATAAAGTTCCTTTCACTATATTCAGCCCTACGGAGATCCTGCATATACCATATGTGTTTAAAGTTTCTATGGGTGATGTAATAGTACCTGGGTTACACTCAGATGACAGGGATGTTGAAACTGTAAATTCTAGCTTACAGAACCGGAATATTATAATGTTTTTGAATGAGAAGACCTATACCTTAATTCTTCTAGCTATGCTGATATGTTCTGTTATCACCAATTTGGACATCACTTTCTACACAGAGCCAGCAGTAAATGTCCACATTTTAATTCAACACAATGGAAACATTGTCGACTCCCCCACAAGGGAGTTCTAAAATGCATAAAGACAAATTCAAGAATTTTACAGGATATGCTGCTTCAGACCCCATGCCATATTATTTCAAATTAGTCCCTACCCTACCAAAAAAGATATGCTTACATAGACCAAACTCATATATCAGCTTCATTTGTTAACCAGTTAGCACTTAAAGGCTATGATTACTGGAAAAATACAGTTGATTTAAAATCAATTTGGGGAACAAAATCGTGGCAGGTTCAGGGAATGGAAACCTTCTTTCGAGCCTGCTTAATTCCCACACAATTGATCTTTTTGAATGACACAGTCCAGCAGACTAAATGTCTGTGCTGGGCAAAAATGAAAGAAATGAATGCTCAAACAATTCCCTCCATTGCCCGCTTTGATAACTGGCAAAGTTTGACAAACTACAACGAAGAACAACACAATAGCATGGTGCAGAATGGTACATTCAATTCCATACTTTCAGATCCTAACGGGTGGTTATTGTGGCCAGTAGACACTAATGGTTGTCATGCTCATTTTCTCATGTCCACATCTGGGTTCATATCAAGCAGACCTGATTCCCGATACTCTCAATCACAACATTCTGGTATTGCTACCACATATTCGGTGGGAACTTTGTGTCAACAATGGTTGGAACGTTCCACACTGTCTACAGTGAAAACACATCTTTCTCTCCTGTTCGAAGACATAGATTTGCCAGATTTTCTTTTGGGTCCCAAATCTCCACGTCCTAAAGGATTTATTTATGCTACCTATTTTGAAATTTGGAAATTGCCCCAAATGGAATCAGACAAATTGACCAAGATAATTTGGATAAAGTGCTTGCTGTTGTTGATAATAGTATTAATACACTGTCTTCTTGTATTCACAATTTAAACAACATTGTGTTGTCTGTTATTGATAATATGCAAAGTGATCTGTCAACATTGTATCTTGAGCAAAGTCAGCTTAGATCTATCATGCAGTTTAGCTGGACACTTCAAACACTTAAGAATGAGTGCGTACCATGGCGCTATCTGAATTCCAGTAGTTTATTTTTGCCATTTAATTTAACACGCAAACAACAACTGATGGCAATGAAAGACGTAACCTGCACATTGATGTACTTAGAGAAGATAGAACAACCTCTGTTCACTATAGCTGAAACACCTTCAGCTGTGTGGTTAATACACAATGTTATCTCTTTACCTATTTCGACATTTCAATTCATGGCTTGCATGAAACCTTTTCCTGTTGGTAGATATAAACCTCCTCGGAGACAGCTTTATTCATGAGTTATGGTCACTTCCCTTCTCCTATTGTTGTGAACGTGCATATAAGGAAGTTTTCCTTAATGGAGAGGAATGCAACTCTTCTGTCGAACATTCACTCATTTAGAAACATGTTAAGATCAATGGCGCATGTAATGCTTCAGTGCCGAATTTATCCTGTTATTTAAAAGGAATACCAGGTTCCGCAATTCTTCCACTTATTAAGGTCCTTTCAAATGGAAGATTTTAATGCTTAGTGATCAAGATTGTTGTGGTATACAAGCAGGAGTTCCCTATATTTTGTCAGTTTCCCAGCTCATCACTTATTACCACAACGTCCTATTCCCCCTACACATGGGATTGTAGATACCTCGCTGTGGCCTAGCATTCCAACTTTGAAGGCAGACTTCAACAAGCTTAACAGACTCAAAGCATTGCTATTTCAAAAAGAGGTAGCTCTCACATCTGCTCATGAAACCTTCAATTTGCAGGTGGCTAGAACTTCTAGTGAAATACAATCATTGTTAAACATCAATCTTTCCTTGCATTTCGGGGAATTAATGAATCAAATTTTTAATGCCTCTAACACAGCCCGTCTTGTGCACTTTTTTTCAAGTTGTTGTTGTCTAGCTTTTATTTATTCAGTTTTTTCCAGTGTATTCGGATGAGTTCTGCTGCTGTTATTTCTCATTTGTGGCATTCTCATCCTATTTCTGCTTCTCCACAATGGATGTTCCTTTTGCAAGCCCTCTGGAACTACAACCGCTCCAACACTATCATGAGTGCATGTTTCAGATGTTTGGAATATCTTTACTACAAGAGCTGGATCTCGATTGGTCCTTAACAATTTTGGCCTGCCTGGTTTATCTGCGTACAACCCATGTTCCACTGCCTCTGGTGCCCCTTTGAATAGGCCCTATATATTTGGCTGGTTTTGCAGACACCCACTACCATGGACAGGACATTGAACTGCTAATGAGTCCCTTAGTGACCCATTTTCAGGACTGTCCCCTAGGTTTCCGGCTTCTCCACAAAGCGAGGGTTGAGCCACTCACTTTCGAGGAAATATGTGCATCAGCACATGGATTACAGAATACAGGCTCTACTAACATGGATGCAGGTTGCCTGGTAAGTATCTCAGCACCGGCTGAGACAGAGGATCAAGCCTGTTCTTTGGAACTTGTGACTTGGGCTGTTAACCAATTGTTGTTTGTGAAGTCGGACTCCTTTATGGAGTACCTGGCCTTTGAATTTGTGAGTGACACAATGGATTCCTCTTAAGTAACCCCGGGCGGAGCAGGCGTAGTGCCTCTGCACGGAGTACCACGGAGTTGGAAAGAACCTCCGTGGAACTCCACTCCGCTCCGCTCCCTCCCCCCTCCCAAATAATTATAAAGTAAGAAAAAAGGCACTTACCTGCCGTGGCTGCTCTCTCCTCACCGTGGCCACTCTCCTTCCTCGTCCTCGCCGTCCTTCTTCCCTGATAACCCCTTCGTTGTACGTCTTGTGAGGAAGGAGAGCGGCCATGGCGAGGAGGAGGCAGCCACGGCAGGTAAGTGCCCTTTTTCTTACTTGATAATTACTTTGGCAGGGTGGAGGGGCCGGCTAACTATGCTCCGCCATGGAGTCGTAGTTTTGCCTAAACTCCGCGTTCGCAACAGAACGCGGAGTATGCAAAACTACGTAAACTACGCTGGCGGAGCATAGTTACCTGCCCGGGCTTACTCTTAACCACCATAATTTGACTATTTTTTCTAAATTGACAACTTATTTCTTAAGTCTTTTACATACAGTTTTTTGAAACAAGATTTAAGTTTATCTTTCAATTGCATTTGTATTGTAGTGCATTTTCAAGCAATCATTCTGACCAAACGGAGGGTGCGGTTTGTTTCTCAAATGGCCCATTGTCGTTTTCCCCATGTTAGCCTAATTATGCACGTTGTAGGCCGCTTTTGGTTTTGCACACATTGCTAAATATCACGCTTGCCCTTGTGCCACACTACATTTTCACACGGAATCAGTACACGTTTTTGTATTTTATTCAGCTCCTGGGATTTAGTCTAAACAGCCTAGGCAAGGTCAAACAACATCACCCTTTGTTATTCTCTCTGGTCAGACACTAGCACCTAGCATAATAAAAGAATGCAGCTGCTGTTTTTGAATGCACATATCTCGTCATATAACTGCGAACAGGGGTTCTGAAAAAACACACATACAGCGAAGGTCCTGAGACAAGAGTGCGGCATGAGCTGGGATGTAAACATCCACCTACACATGCTAAGGTACGGAGTCCGCCACTAAACCCAGAGATCTATAATATATAGCCAATTTGCTTCAGCAGTATGGGAGGGGTTAGGCAGGTCTGTCAGATAACATGACAGGGCTTTTCATGATATACAGTTTATTAACCATGCTGATGATATTATTGATATGTGTTTGTTTTTTAATTGTGACAATTATTGCATCTTACAGCACAATAGCTTAAATAAACATTGTAAACTTTATTCATGTCTTTTTTTAATCTTGTTGTGGACAAGTACGAGTGAGAGAGCAAAAGGGTGTGTTCTGTTACAGTGATCCCTGAGAGGGTCGAGAGTGTTGTGGTCTGGAAAGCCAAATCACTTGTATCTCTGGAAAGGTTAGGAGGCCAAGTGAGGCACTCTAGCTAGTCGTACTTACGCTCATAGATACTGATGTGCTATGGTGACTCAGTCCCCCACATACTGATATTCTATGGTCCCAAGCATACCTTTGTTCCTGAGCAGAATCCCTGCAACATGACATCCCTAAATCGGTTTTCCTCTGTTAATTCTTTATTCGATTATTATTGCTATTCTCCCTCAACTTGACTTGATCTCATTGCTTATATCACGTATGGTTAACTCAATGCCTCCTGGATGTCTGACTGGATCATCTACATGCTATTGAATCTATATGTATAATCTGTGACTACAACGCAAAAAATCCATAGATGATGGATCATAAGAACCTAGCCAGGGAGAGATTTGGGCTTTGTCCCAATTTGGTACGCCACCACAGAAAAGAAAAATTTCTTTTCTTGAGTCGCCTCACTCTCCCAGGGTTGCCCCTAGGTGACATGCTTCATCATTGGGGCCTTCCCAAGCATCTACTGCTTGGGGCGTGCTGCGACTTGCGGGAATTACGTAGGAGCACTTGTTATGTGAATCTATGTGTAGTGCAGTGTATGGGGGGGAGTGGTGTTTGTGCTAGTTAAAAGTACCTAACTAGTAAGCTAAAAAAATGTATTCCTGCTCCTAGTTGGTAGGATAAAAAGGGGTAAATAAAAGGAAAGGCAACTGTTATATGGTTATGATTCCTAATATTCCGTCGACATGTTTCGAGGTGTCCCCTACACCTCTTCCTCAGGACAGCATGGGGACCAGCCCCATGTGTACCACTCCGTGCAAAACCTAAAATAAAGGTGAAAAAAGGAATGTAGAGTGCACACCTATTGTATGCGCAATTCTGTCATACATACGGTTAACGATGTACCCGTAGTATTTAGTTAGTAGCAGTAATATGCCCCATGGTCTGCCTGGGTGGAGGGGCCTGTAGGACCTGTGCTCTGCAGCCCTCCGTCAGTATGACCTGTAAGTCCCAGGCTTCGACCGCATCTGGCTAGGTTCTTATGATCCATCATCTATGGATTTTTTGCGTTGTACTTTGAACATACAGGAGGTAGAACCTAGCCCCGATCCTCCTTCTCCCTCCTTTTTGATGATCTGTGACTACTTCATGTACTTTATTTTGCATTGTGGGACATACAATGGTTCTATGTCATTATTTTGCTGTTGACTTTACCAGCCTCTATGCTTTATTTCTCATGATGGTAATGTTACTGACATATTTATTGTCAATTTATTTTGTATACGATTGACTTCTGTGGAATCCTATTATGCCACTATTCAATTTGCCTCGGTTTATACATGTTATCTTCATTTTTTGAAATACTACACGAATGGGGTGCTGTTGGCATCTGGCAAGGGTACATGCAATGGACTCCATTGTCTGCCCACTGGTCTTTTACTTTATGTACTGGGGATTATTTTTGACCTTGGCTTTTCAAGTTTGCACTATATCCAGCCTTGAAAAAGCCCCAGGACTGCACACCACAAGGGAGCGAAACACGTGTTGGCTGCATGTTTTGCATGTCTTTCATTTTAGATCACCAGAAATACCTGGAATAGTAATAATAAATATAAAAACTGGACTAAATTCAGAAAAGGCTTGCGACCTTTGCATTAGCTACCCATCAGGGCTAGAGGATTTACTACTACATTGTGTTACCAGCTCTATCCTTCACCACAATGTATACCTCTGTAGAAAAGCCCCCCTGCTCTGTGCCAAGCTACCAGAGGATGAGCACGGTTATCTTTTAGTGTGTATCTCTCTTACCCTAACTAGGATTGTGGTCCCTACTTGGACAGGATGCATATCTCTGACAACTAGAGACCCAATTTCTAACATTGGCGATCAGCGGTGAGGATAGGACTTGCGTTTGTGCAACACCATATAGTAACTCATTGTTCACTACAACTCTATACTAAGACCAATTTGAGCCTTTTTAAATTCTCCCTAACCGGCTAGTTGATTATTCTGCTAAAACCATGTCTCACTCTGAAGAAGAAGAACCTACAGTAATCGATTTTGAGCTGGCCAGGTTAGAATCTTATACTATGCAACAGCTTAAATATTTCTGTAAGGACTTTCAAGTGTATACAGCAGGTTTCACCAGAAAGGTGGAGCCACATAAATCCTTGAGAGCCTGGGTAGAGACCCAGGTAGCAGAGGGTGACATCCCAGGGGTGGAACAGAAATTCTAGAGGAGGATGACCTGAACCTGGATTCTAATGTGGATTTTGGACTGCCTGTGGAGGGGCCAACAACTTGCCAGGAGGAGTAATGATTCCTAGACTAGGGAGCAGTGTCTCCTCCAGGAACCTGTCCCCAGAGGAGCTGGCAGCCAGGAGGGAGGAATGAAAATTAAAGTAAGAGCTCGCCAAGTTGGAGCAGGCTCGTGAAGAAGGGAGGCTGGCCATGTAGGAGAGAAACATTTACCCATGAGCTGAACCCTAAGGACCTGGACATAAGAACCCTACAAGTTGGGTCCACCAACAGCAATGGTGGCAGCATACCTACAGTGGCTACTGGTGAGTCCAGAGTCAGGATCCCAAAAGATTTGGTGCCCAGTTATATGTTATAGACAAATGGTTTGTGGCCTATCAAGTGGCTCTGAGAGTGCACAAGGTCCCAGAGGAGTTCTTGGTAGTAGTATGCCCACGGTGGGGAGGGACACATGCCTTACACTAGAGGTAGAGGACCAGCCATGCTACACTGCAATGAAGGCCATCCTAGCCAGAAAGTTTGGACTGACCCCTGAGAGGTATAGGCAAAGACTCAGGGACAGCCACAAGATCTCATCACAAACATGGGTGGATTTCTTGGATTATGCTAGCAAGGCACTGAAGAGCTGGTTGAGAGGCAGCAAGGTTGATGATTATTCAGGGTTGTACAACATTATTTTGAAGGAACACATGCTTGATATTTGTTTCAGAGCTGTGCCAAAACCTAATTGAGAGCAAGTTTACTGACCCCAGGAAACTTGCTGAGGAGGCAGACATCTGGGTCCGCACCAGAGTGTCCAAGAAGGAATCGGGGGGACTCCCAAAAGGGTGGTCAGGGTTTCCACTAAAAAAAGGTGGGACAAGATACAAAGACAGAGTTCTCTAAAGGCCCCCATAATAATTCACAAGGGAAAGGGCCTGGTTCTCATTCCCACTCTGATCACCAGAAGAAAAACTGACAATGGTCAGCAGCCCAAGCCCACCTAGTGCTAAGAGTTCTTAGTATGGACACTACAAGGGGGATCCCAAGTGTACAACAAGAGCACCACTTCCCACTGGAAAAAATAATCAAGTGGTGGCTAGTGTAGTGCTACGGAAGGAGTCTGTCCCAGTTAATGGGGGGGAGTTTAGTGGGGTTACCCTAGTGCCCCTGGGTGAGATGGTTCCTAAAAGTCTTGCGTTCTCAAATGCTACTAAGTATAGGCAGTTAACTGGTGTCCACAGAGCAGATGACTCCAAATGCAAGTTCTGGTGACTGAAAACAAAGAGGATCACCATCCAGTGCCCCATGTTCCCTTTAAGTGTGGGGGGCTTACAGGTCTTATGAAGGTTGTTGTGAGCCCTGCCATGCCTGTGGACTGTTTGTTGGGTAATGACCTTGAGCACACTATCTGGAAGGAAGTGGAGCTCAAGGCTCCTGTAGAGTTGTTGGGGTTACCTGAGTGGATATGTGCAATGACAAGGGCCATGGCTGTCTAGGATGGGTGTCAAAAAGGGCTGGAGCTTGGAACAATAGCCCAGCGTGTTGCTAAAAAGGGGAAAGGCAGAGAGCGTGGGAAACCAGGCCCTGAGTGTCTTCCCTATGAGGTGGATGGGCACATGCAGTGGCAGCCCTGGAACCCACTGCACTGCTTCTCTTGGTGACCTGCCTAAACCCGAGTGGGACGGGTATGCCCAAATGTGGGTCCCGTGCTCTCCATGCCACTGGAGTCAAGCTATCCTGGCTGATGAGGGGTGAAACCTCGAAACCGGTCCTAGGATGCTTGGTTCCAGTCCAGGGAGGACCTGGCTTGGCAGTTCGGGCTAGACTGTTCCCATTGGGTGCAGGGTCAAGACTGACTCGCATATGGCTGGGTCCAAACTGGAATGGCATGGTGAGCAAAAAACGATGGATTTAGGCCCAGATCTCTGTACTCGGGTGAATGTATGACATTGTTCTGCATTCTGTCCATCAATTGTTCTTTTTGCATTTGTCACCCCGAGTGGGACGGGTATGCCCAGATGTGGGTCCCGTGCTCTCCATGCCACTGGAGTCAAGCTATCCTGGCTGATGAGGGGTGAAACCCCGAAACCGGTCCTAGGATGCTTGGTTCCAGTCCAGGGAGAACCTGGCTTGGCAGTTCGGGCTGGACTGTTCCCATTGGGCGCAGGGTCAAGACTGATTTGCATTTGACTGGGTTCAAACTGGAATGGCATGGTGAGCAAAAAATCGATGGATTTAGGCCCAGATCTCTGTACTGGGGTGAATGTATGACATTGTTCTGCATTCTGTCCATCAATTGTTCTTTTTAAACTTGCTGGATGGCATCTAGAAGGAGGGCCCACCAAGGAGGAGTGCTATAGGGCACAGAGGGGGTGTCCATCCCTTGGGGGCATGAGGAAACAGGCTAAAGTCCAAGCAGCAGGTGAAGTCTCTGGGAGGTATCACATTTACTTGGAGGACAACCTCCTTTACAGTGAGCCCAAGGCTCCTGTGCATGGGACAGCAAGGGCCCTGGTGGTCCCTAATGTGACAGGGCCTTCCTACTGGAGCTGGCTCACTTTAATGCCCTGGCATGACACCGGGGCCAAGTCAAGATCTTTGCAAGGCTTTCCCCACACTCTTATTGGCCCAGGGTCAAGTCTTCGTCAGATGCATTCTGCAGGACTTGTGTAACCTGCCAGGCCATTGGGAATACTCGGCAGAGGCTGAAAGCCCCCTTAATCTCTTGCTTGTCATTGGCACACCCTTTGAGCGGGTGGGCATCAACATTGTTGGGCCTATGGATCCTCAGACTGCATCAGGCAATAGGTTTTTCCTGGCTCTGGTGAATCAAACCACTAGGTACCCAGAGGCAATCCCGCTGAGGACCATGACTATACCTGCAGTGGCAAAGGCCCTGATGGGGATTTTTAACCGAGTGGGTTTCCCCAAGGAAGCTGTGCCCGACAGGGGCACGAACGTCATGACTGCATACAGGAGAGTGGGGTGACTTACAAGTTCTCCACTCCTTACCATCCACAAACAAATAGGCTTATTGAGAGTTTCAACAAGACCCTCAAGGGCATGATTAGAGGCCTACCTGAGGCCATGAGGAATAAGTGGGACATCCCGTTGCCATGCCTGTTGTTTCCCTACAGAGAGGTACCACAGAAGGGTTTGTGCTTCAGCCCCTTTGAGCTTCTGTGTGGGCACCCTGTTTAAGGACCTCTGATTTTGGTCAAGGAAGGGTGGGATCAAGCTCCCTGGAAGATTCCCCTTGATGTAGTGAGCTACATGCTGGCCTTCAGGAGCCAGATGGCTAAGTTGTGGAGCAAGCTTTCCGACATCTTAGAAGCCAGTCTGGAGTGATGAAAGAGTAGTATGACTACAATTCTACCACTTTGGAAATGCAGCCTGGGCAGAAAGTATGGGTTATGGAATTTGTGGAACCCAGTGCCCACCAGGACCATTGGACTGGGCCCTTTGAGGTGATTGAGAAGAAGGGTAAGGCCACCTACCTGGTGGACCCTAAGACCACCCAAGCAACCCCACAGGGTGCTTCATATCAATTGCCTCAAACTTCACTTTGAGAGGTCTAAGAACACCATGCTGTTGGTGACAGATGGAGAGAGTAGGAGGAGAGGGAACCTCTCCCTGACCTCTTAGACTCCAAGTAGAAGGATGGGTATGTGGAGGGAGTAATCCTTTCCCCCAGTCTAACTCCTGAACAGCAGATAGACTGCCACCAAGTGTTGGGGCAGTACTCCTCTCTGTTCTCCCTTATTTTTGGGACTACCCACCTGTGTACCCGTGATGTGGACACAGGGGACAACCTCCCTGTTAAGAATAAGTCTTTAAGCCTCACAGGTTGTCAGATAAGGTGAGGCCAGCATTAAGAGTGAGGTTTCTAAAAAGCTGGAATTCGGGGTGATAGAACCCTCCAGTATTCCCGGGTCCAGTCCTGTGGTTCTGATACCAAAAGTTTCCCCACCAAGCACCACACCTGTACTGACTTTCTGTGTGGGTTATAGGAGACTAAACTCTGTGACAAAGACTGATGCTGATACCATCCCCTGGGCTGATGTACTGGCAGATCGCCCTAATAGAAGGTTCCAATTAGAGGTCAGCCTTCTCCACTGCAGAGGGCAACTACAAATTTCGCATGATGACCTTTGGACTCAAAAATTACCCTGCCACTTTCCAGACCTTCGCAAACCAGGTTCTTGCTGGTATGGAGGCCTTCTCAGCTGCCTATCTGGATGACATAGCTGCCTTCAATAGCAGTTGGTAGAACCACCATTTTCACCTCCAGGAAGTGCTTCAGGCTCTGCAACAGGTGGCCTGACTATCTAGGCTAGTAACTGCCAGCTAGGGTAGGTGTCTGTGGTGTACTTGGGACACCTGTTGGCCAGGAGTAAGGTGCAGACCCTCCAGGCTAAGATAGAGACTATCATGGCATGGGAGCCCCCCAAAACCTAGATTGAGGTCAGAGCATTTTTGGGCCTCACTGGGTACTACAAGAGGTTTGTCAAGGGATATGGCACCATTGTTGCCACCTTGACAGAGCTGATTTCTAAGAAGCAGCCCAGAAATGTGATATGGACAGAGGCATGTCAAACTGCATTTGACTCCCTGAAGCAAGCCATGTGTACAGCCCCTGTGCTTAGGGCCACTGAATTCTCCAAGGAGTTTATATTTCAGACAGATGCTCCAGAACATGGCAAAGGGGCAGTTTTATCACAGCTCACTGGACCAACCTGTAGCCTTTATCTCCAGGAGGTTTGTCCCCAGGGAACAGAGGTGGAGTGCTATAGTGAGAGAAGCTTTTGCTGTGGTCTGGGCACTGAAGAAGCTGAGGCCATACCTGTTTGGCACTCACTTCCTGATTCAGACTGACCACAGGCTCCTCAGTTCGCTCATGCAAATGAGTGGTGAGAATCCAAAACTGTTGAGGTGGTCCATTTCCCTACAGGGTATGGAATTAAGGGTGGAATACAGACCAGGGGTAGACCAACCAATGCTGGCGGTCTGTCAAGGTTTTTCTGCCTTAGTGATGAGAACTCCCTACAGGCTGGGTAGATCTTTCCACTTTCAGCTGAGGGGGACACCTGTTAGACTGGTCATGCTTCGTTAGGGTGGTCTTCCCCCAACTTTTTTTCCTGCTTACCTCCACTTTTTGCTGCATCTTTTTGTTGGCCTTTGGACTCTGAGCACTTTACTACTTCTAATCAGTGCTAACGTGCTAGTGCTTCTCCCCTAAAAATGATGACATTGGGGTATATATATATATAATTGGTATCTTTAGTTTGCTTATAAGTCCCATGTATATTGGTATACCATATACCCGGAGACTGTAATCTAAATGCTACTATTGGGCCTCCAGCACTGGTTGTGCCACCCATACAAGTAGGCTGTCAAATCTGTCTCAGGCCTGCCATTGTAAGGCTTGTGTGTTCAGTTTACTGCCACTTCGACTTGGCATTTAAAACCATTTGCCAAGCATCAAGCTGCCCGTTTATTACCCATACATCTCCCTTACGGAAGGCCCTAGGCAGCTCTAAGGGTAGGGTGCTATGTAACTGAAAGGTAGGACTAGGACATTTATGTTTTACATGTCCTGGTAGTGATAAACAACTCATTTGTTTTTCACTATTGTGAGGCCTACTCCTCTCATTGGGAATTCCTTAAAACACTCTTCAGCAGTATTTCCGGATTAGAAAGGAGTAGCTAAACCATGTTTCATATCTTTGGAATGGTAATGAAAAATCCTCTTTACTGGTGCAGTTGTATTTAACATTACTATTTTAGAAATGCCACTTTTAGAAAGTGGACATTTATCTGGTCTTAGTGCTCTGTTGGCCTTGCAGCCTATCTCCAATACATGGCTGGGGTGGGTGACAGCTACACTTTGTGTATTCCCTCTAGACAGCCACAAACACAGGAAGGGTGGGTGTAACAGATAACTCATCTGCATTCATCTACATTCTGATAGCTCTTCCTGTGCAGGAAGAGGGAGAGGGAGCTGACACTTACATCTGTATAGGCAGTGTCTTGTGTCCCACACAGAGGGCTGATTACCCCCCACAGATAGCCTGGCACAAAGGGCTGGGATGAAAGGGGACCTGTGCACTTCAAGGGCTTGCTTTGAATGTACCCCTCACTTCAAAGGCACAACTGGGTATAAGTAATGGGGCTCTGACCCTACCAAGACAGTATACTGGTGGACCCGTGAAGTACTCTGGCAGGAGTACAGACTGCTGTGCTACAAGGATTGCCACTCTGCTTGGCTGACTTTTCTGAAGGAAATGGTTCTCTACCTTGCTGAGCTGCCCTGCTGCCTGCTCATCACTGCCCTGCTGAGGACAAGGACTGGACCCATCTCACTTGAATCCAGAGTGACGTCAAGGACTTTTTGGCTTGCCCTCTGTTCTGAAGTCTCAGAGCCATCAAAGACTTCCTGCAACCCTACTGCTGCTGCTGGATTCTGCCATCTGTGAGCCCTCCCTTGCCTGAGGTGCCAATCCAGTCCTGGACCTCAGAAGTGGGTTCTGCAGCTGGTTTTGCATCAACATTGATGCAGTGATGCATCTGTGCTGATCAAAACCAACACATTGCCCTTCGACGCCAATACAGAAGGCGATCAATGACATCACCTTGACAGCGATGGATAGCGCAGCTAGAGGATAACGCAGCACCTCCATCGTAAAGGAGTTCAACTCTGAAGCCTTTAATGACTGCGCGGATCGGCGCCGAAGCTTTGTCTCCATCCATGGGATCTATGACGGAATGGTGCCTCCTCTACCCCTGTCAGCGAGTCTTCGACATCGATGCTTGCTCCATTCAAGGTACTTTGTCAGCGGGACCAGTCTGAGTCCTGTCGCTGGCCTTCCCCCCATTGTGGTCGGGCTGAACTTTGGATTTACCCAGGACTGGCACGGCCTCAAGTAACCCCTTAGCTCTAATGACTTCTAAGCACTATTTTTGGTTTATTCATAACTCTGGTTTTAGCTATTGGATTGTTGTTGTTTTGGTCTTGTTTTATTCATAAAATTATACTCTACTATCCTAAACCTGTGTGGAGTATTTTTGTGGTGTTTATATTGTGTTACTGTATGTGTTGCACAAATACTTTACACATTGCCGCCTTAGATAAGCCTGCCTGCTCTGTGCCAAGCTACCAGAGGGTGAGCACAGGTTATCATTTAGTGTTTATCTAGCCTACCCTTACTAGAATTGTGGTCCCTACTTGGACAGGGTTCATACCTCTTCCAACTAGAGACCTAATAGGATGCTATACAAATCTTCTGCTGCACACCAGAACAGTGGCAATAACCTGGAGGAAGTCGACCGCCTTCTTGGGATGGAAGGGGAAACCAACAGAATTGACCCCCCCCTCTGGTCCAGTGACATTCTAAAGGAGGTGGAAAAGCTACAGGGATTCTCGAAGTGGAATCTAATTGGGATATCCACACTTGGGGGGCATATGGAAGGGGGTGACATGTTAACGGTACACATCCCCAAACACACCCTCTTCAGGTACTCTTCACCCTTAGAAGACCGCACCCTGTCAGAACCTATACATGAAGGGGCTGTCTCACTGATAACAGAAAGCTGATTAATAACTCCCTGGATATCCTGAAAAAGCTCAAGACTAAATGGGAAGCCAAGGTGGGCGACTTTGAGAATGGTGAATGGGAAGAGGCCATGAGTGCTTTCAGGGAGATTGCTATAAAGACAGGATTTAGATTAGTGCAGCTGAGTATCCTACACCAATCCTATTACTCCTGCATGATTTTGCACTCCATGGGCAGAAACAAATCTTTGCCTCCAGTGATGTGGGGAGGTGGGTACATTCCTTCATATAATATGGTCTTGTTCAGAGATACAACTCTACTGGATTGCATTCCAAGGGATTATGAAAGAGGTCCTGGGCTCATTGGTCCCTGACATGGCCAAATTCACTCTTCAAATAGCTTCATTTCGACAGTACTTGTCATAAAAAGCCTTGGTACATAAAATACAAAATGAACAATTAAAAATATCATAGATACATATGCAATATTCATAAAATATCAATTAATCAGGAAACAGTTAAAAGTTGGATCATAAAGTTAAAATACCAGCAAGCGGCAAATATAGATAGTATAAACATTGCAGCAAATGGACAGGACCGGGACTCACGGAAAAAATAAGACGACGTGCTGGTATCAATATCAATTTATCAGAAAACAGTTAAAAGTCGGATCCTATAGTTAAAACACCAACAAACGGCAAATATAGATGATATAAACATTACAATAAATGAACAGGACCAGGGCTCAAGGAAAAAAAATAAGAAGGCATGCTGATAGCACCCAAGAAAGGCGGAAATGATGCATAGATTCATAAAATATCAATTCATCATAAAACATTAAAGAGTCGTATCATATCATTAATACAGTAACAAACAGCAAATATGGGTGGTGTAAACATTGCAATAGGTGAACAGGACCAGAGCTCAAGAGAGGCAAACTGGTAGCACCCCAGAAAAGCAGAGATCAAGTCAAGATTAGTGATTTTCAATTTAAGCCGGTGCCATTTTATGCTGGATTAATCTCATTTACAACAAGTTTTGATCTTATACACCACATCCACCTTAAAAACTTAGGGGGTCATTATGATGACGGATGGACCGCCACCTGTGCGGTGGCGATCCGTCCGTCACCAAACGTGGAGTGACCGCCCACCCGATTATGATGGCAGGCAGATCCATACTGCGACCGTGGCGGACAGAAAGACCGTCCGTCACGGTCCCGCCACAGGCAATCGGACCGATTGCCTGGCAGAGCGGCCTGCAGGCATAAAATGGTGGCGATGCCTAGCAGGCACCGTCCACCATATTATGGTGCAGCCTTTGAGCCAGCCTTTCCGTGACGGCGACACCGTCATGAAAAAGCTGGCGGAGATTCTGTTTGGGGGCCCGTTGCGGGCCCCAAAAGTGTTGGGTGGGGGTGCATGGGGGGTACCCATGGTACCCCCCTACATTTCAGTGCACCAAGTGGCAGGCACCGTGTGGTGCCTGCCACGTAGTGCACTGAAATGCAGGACCTGCATTTTTAACATCGCGGCGGGTGCTGCTGTCAGCAGCACCCGCCGCAATGTTAAATATGCAAGATGCGACCGCCATGGTGACGGTCGCATCCTAATGTGGTGTGTGGATTCGCCGTATGTATTGCGGACGGTCCCGGTCACCACCACGATGGCGGACGGACTTCAGTTCGTCCGTCATCGTAATGAGCCCCTTAGCTAGAGGAATTGCATAGCAAGATGAAGGGTCCATGGACAGGATTCTCAAAGCAACACTACTTTGTCTGGTACCCAGGTTCTTGCAAATTTGCGCTAGCCAGGCCTTGCGGGGAGCTGCATAGGCAGGGCAGATAAACAGAAAATGAAGGTAGGTTTCTTCGTGCTCTATGCAGATTGGGCATTTGTTATCTCCCAATGGAGACCATTTAGCTGTGAAGGTTTTTAATGGGAGAGTACCCACTCTAAATTGGAAATAAAGTTTACGGTCAAGAGGTTTTGTGATTATATCTCAATAATGTTCAAAGCAAGGACAGGGTTTTGATGTTAGAAATCTCCCTGTCAGTGATGAGCCTCATTGACTAGTCCAGATGTGATCGGCCTCAAACCTGCCTTTGGTTCATACTGTAATGCTTCATTATGTTTTGAAAACTCAAGAAAAATGTAAAAATAAAATTTGAAAAAATATATAAAATCTTATTTATTTTGTACAACAAACAAAATTAAACTTAACATAAATAAATATATAAGTAAAATATATTAGTAAAATAATGTAACATCAAAATTAACATCTAATACAGGTAAAAATACCTTGCAACAAATAAACTAAAATTATTACAAATGTAAGAAAATAAATATAAGAAAAAGTTTAAACATTAACATAGAACATCAGCATTAAAAATCCATTCACAATAGCACAAAACAACATAAACATATATTTCACATTAAAACAGAAACACTAATTAGCATTCACAATAAAAAAGTAATCCCTGAAAAAACATTCAAACTAAACAAACACTAACCAATAGAATTTATCGTAAAGCAAACTAATAAAAATAATTAATCAACAAAACTATACAAAAGGAACAGAAAGATTCTCTACTTCTCACACGAACAATGCTAAACCTGCAAGAAAACAAAACTGTGCCAGATTCCCAACAGAACACAAAAGAAGAAAACGGGGGAATAAACATACAAGTAAGTTATTCAATTCAAATGCACACAATAGAAACTAAGTTTTTTTAAAAGTGGTAAACTATAAATAATTAACAAAAATTTAGATTTTTATGTCTCTACCAATCTTTAGATACTAAATAACAAGTGCAGCAAACTCAAGGACCACCTAAACCACCAATTCAATTCCACACTCAAATACCTGGACAAAGCCATCTTATAAGTAAGTAAATTTAGATAACTTCTAAACATAAAGTAAACCTTAAACTTAATAAATATAACTAAAAGCCTACAGCCCTGACAAACAAACCAAGTAAATGTTTAAAATGTAACTAAAAATAAACTTTTTTCCCCCAAACAGAAAAACAAACCACTCAACCCACTTTTCAATAGCTTCAACGGAAAACTGAAACAAAAGACCAGCAATTATAGTCAGCAACACATATGTTAGTAAAATGTTAAACAATTGATGTAATGTTTTGTATACATTATCAAAATAAAGTTACATTTATGGCAAAATTTATAACTATATTGTTACACTATTTGCACATAAAATGGCAGAAATAGCAAGCTATAGAACATCATAAAAAAGCAAACAATTGCTCTTGCACATGGAAATCGCAAGCACTGAGAATGTAAATTGAAACGTGGAAAATAGTACTCCAATGCCACTTGTGTGGAGTCCACTCCTTGTAACCAAGCAGCTGACACCACTCCAGAAATGATACAAACAGCAAAAGCTGCCCTCAGATTTCCCTCATTGTTGCGCTGCTCTACGGCAAAAGAAAAGGGCATGAATGCACCGTATCTATCAGATACGGCGCATTCCTGTCCTTTTCCCCTGCACCAGCACACAATGAGCTGCTGTGCGCCAATGCAGGCACCGTTGCACCATGGTGCAAGGGAGCCTGCATTGCGGGCAATCACAAGAGGCTTTTTCCTCTTTCTCTGTGTGCTGCAGAAGGCAACACACATAGAAAAAGGAAAAACGAGGAGAAATAAAGATATTTCTCCACGTTGTGCTTGTGCCTCCCTTACTCCTCTCCTGGGGAGGCGTAAGTTTTTGGCGCGGTCTCAGATTACCGATTTCTCGTAAATCTGGGGCAGTGTCAAAAAGCCATGGATGTTGCTGGGAACGCCCCCAGCAACACACATTGCATGCAGAAAACTGCGTTAAAGGAGACCATATTTACAAGGCAGCATAAAGCCAAAAAAAGTGGCTTAGTGCTGCCTCGTAAATATGGAGCAAGCTCCTGCGCCACAGAACTTTACAAAAAGTGACATTCCGGCAGCGCAAGGGGCCTCATAAATGAGGCCCTTAATGTACAAAAGAAAAACAAAGTATAAAATGTAAACTTTAATTTGGCATTAACAAATAAATAAAAACACACCCAGTAGATAACATGGTAAGAAAATATTGTTAAATAAACACAAATATGTTAAAGTGACAAAGCTTGGTTTCCACTCTTTATATTTGAACAATAATATTAAACGAGGAACGGTAATTTAAAAAATTTAAACTTTTAAGCAGCATCGGCAAATAAAGACCACACACACAGAAAAATAACTATGCAAACCCAAAAGACAGAAAAATGAAAAGTGCTCAAATATTTTTGATGAATAAAAAGCTTATAACAGCAACTGATTGTGATTTGTATAGCACTAGGAAAATGCTGAAAATGTGTCATTGTGATTTAGCTGTATAAGTCAAAACCGCCCTAAAAGGTTATTGGGTGTCAATCATGTTCACTTTTTATACCGAAATTTTGCACGTCGATCTTTAAGAGTGACAAACTTCTCTATAGTCCGCTTATTAAAGTCTGGAATGTCTCTGATAAGTTCCTTTTCTATAGACAACATGGTCAATGCATTCAGACAAGTCTCTATCTTAGTGTTCCTTAAGAATGTTTTTATTCTCTTTAGAGTTGAAAAACACTGCTCGGACTCTGCTGTGGTCAAGGGTGTGGTGATCAGAATCTTCAACAGATTCATAGTCTCTGAAAATGGTTCTTGTAGATTGTTATCAACAAATAAACCGAATAAAGGAATGGCACCAGTAGCTCTTCGAAATTCATGCCTCCCATCTATGATCGATAGTTCAGAGTTAAATTTTTCTTTGTTTAGCATGGGATATGCCTTTATAGTTTCGTTGAGTATTTGATTTGGAAATGATCTGTCATGTCTGTCAAAGTTGTCACTTTGGAGTAAAGTAGCACTTACAAGATGTTTGGTAAACTCAAAGCGTTCTTTGGCATGGACAATGATAGTATGACAAACTTCTTTGGCAACTTGGACCAAGACCTTTAAATCAGTTCTGTGGCTTGAAAACTTAGATTCCACTGGCAGTCTAGCATCTAGATTGTGAACAGAAGGCCTTACATGGGTGATGTGGCTGACAAAATCTGTTGTTGCTCTTTGTACTTATAAGGCGTCTATGTCCCACTTTTGTAGTTGGTTATACAAAATGTCCACATGGGGTATTATGTCATGAAATAAAAAAAGGAAGAAAAGAAACTCCATGTCTTCCAATGTTCTGATGAATCCATGGGCCTCGCGTACAGCAACTGATTCAAAATGACCGCTACTTTCAATGGCCCTAAAGCATTTTTTCAAGTCTTCTCTGTACTCATAGATCATATTGACAGTGCATATGTGGAAATTCCAGTGAGTTGGAGCCCCTTTTGGGAGTCTTCTAGAAACTATGTCCTGGAGAACTGCAGTTCTTTTTGGAGATCGTGAGAAAAAGCAGGAAAGCCACCCACAATAGCAAAAAAATGTTTTACTTTTGAGATCGTTGATACTGCTTGCTCCATAATCAAATTAAGTTGATGAGCATAGCAATGCACATAATGTGCATTGGGGTAAACATCTCTAACCTTTTTCTGGACTCCCCCAGAGCCGCCACTCATCACACTAGCTCCATCATAGCTTTGAGCAATGACATTTTTTTTGTCACTGGTCTCTGGGAAAACATTATTAAGTTCCTGAAGCAAAGTTGTGGCAATTGTATGAGCAGATTAATCTTTTAGTTGATTAAAACAATAGAATCTCTCAACAACTTTATTGCTGGCATCAATATAGCGGAAAACCAGTACGGACTGAGTCTGTGTGGATACATCAGTAGTATCATCCGCCTGAATAGCCACAAATTCAGAGCTTCGTAGCTGCTGTATTATGACGTCTCTTGTTACTTCCAACATACAGTCCAGGAGTTTGTTCTGGATGGTTTTGGAAGTGCCTTTAAAAACTGTTGCTGATTTTAAGTGAGTGTCCATTGCACTGTCTAAGCTGGCAACAAAATCAACTAGGCCTCTAAAGATTCCTTTATTTGAAGAGCCTTCCTGCTCATCATGACCACGTAATGCCAAATTAAAAGCGCCACAAAAAAGCACACAGTCAATCAATTTAGATAAAATTTACCTGTTTTTATCAACTTGTAGGTTATGGTTTCTTATTCCAATGCGATAGCTGTCATCCAACTGTGAAGCAATATTCATTCTTCCAAACATGGCAAGCTTTATTGAGCTATCTAGATGAGCTTTACATGCCTGGTGCTTCTTTATTTTTTCGGAGAGATGCTTTAAATTCGTAACTCCTGTTTTTGTCCATGGTACTTCACCACCAAACAGTAAGCAGGGAAAGCAGAACAGCGAATTTTTAGTAGTGCTAGCAGTAACCCACATTTTCTTTGTATACCATGTGGAACTGAACATTCTAGTGTAATCTTTTCCACGAACTTTTGTAGACTGTTCAAGCTTGATTTCAGGCTTATCAGGTCCTAAACTTTTGATCTGCATTTTCTCTTCTTCTTTCAGCCTAAAAAATGGTGTGAGGAGTAGCTGGTCAACTGTATTCATTTTGTATAACAGAAAATGAGCTAGTGATTTAAGTGGTGTGATGGAGTAGGGCAGTGCTTTGAGTCTTGTAGTGATGCTGGCCTTGCTGCCAGTTACTGGGTCAATCGATGGCCCCTGTGAATAAGTAAAAATGAGGTGTAAGTTTTGACACTAGATAGTGCATAAGTAAAAATGAGATGTAAGTTAATAGTGAACAGAACAAACAGTTGTGTGTAGTGCAACATGGAAATTCTATGAACCAGGCAATGCAGAATGGTAGAATGCCCTAAATGCCAATGGCTTGTCAAAGTCTCCGAAGTATGCCAGAAAGCGCTTTACAGACATGTTATTGAAATACTGCAAGGTGCAATTTAAACAGCTGCCTCATTCTTATATCAGATGCATGTTATGTTATTGAAATCCATTTTAACTATAAAAACAGGACCTGCTTACGATGATGGCCTGACTTAGAAGAATTTATCAGATTATCACACTGGCAACATCTGCCTCACCCCGATGAAATGGTGACATTTTAGACCGGGACATTGATCACTGTTTGCCTTTTCACACACAATGCCTGTTGCTTTGCAAATGCATCCTTGCTGGCTGCTCCTGCCCATCAACATAGCTTGTTTTTAAAAAGGCATATGTCTTACTTTACACTGCTGAACGAGCGGAATGTTCGCTTTGGGGTTTATTCATTCGTAGGGGTGCATTATAATCACATGTAGAGAGCACCCACATATAATCCTGTTTCATGTAAACATGTGTGTTAGAAATGTAAACTATGTTAATGCATTTACATGCCATGTTTTAGCAATTATCTAGACGATGAACAAAATAACATAGGTAATAGATGTGACGGCTGGAATTACTCATGTGAAGAAACCTGTGTTACATTCATAATGCTTTAGTTGTGGTTGAATACTAATGCTTCATTTTAGTTTGATAATGTGCATTAGCAGAATTATAGTGTAGTTGTGCTAAACTGAATTTATGTAACATGAATGCTTGAAATACGTTCTTATGTTAGCTCAAGTTGCAGGCCTGAAATACCAGTCCTTGGTAGCTTTCTTTCTGAATTAACGTTAAATTTCATGTGCACTGTGGATTTGTTCTTTCTCACGTTTTCATTGCAGGTGGAGAAGCTTTCTCATAGGAATAGTTATGTCTTTGGTTTAGCAGCTAGGCAAGGAAAGGAGAGGTTACAATTGTATGCCATAAGGTGATAAGGAACAAGACTCGGTTTCGCACAGAAAAAGGCATGGGAACCAAGGACAAAATGTTGCCGAAGAGGAACATGGAGAACACTGTGGAAAAGTCCATCCTAGGCTGTGACCATCATTAGAGTACGTGAACGAAGGGAATTATGGGAAGGGGAGCCTACAATAATTTGTTTTTTTATTTTTTCCTCTGTACCTTTATACCCTTGTACTGAGATGCGTCTATGGATCACTGACAAAATATCGAGTGACAGAATATCGTGTTCCCAAAATATCGGAACATAAATATCGATGTCAAAAATATCGACATCCTATCTACATAATGGTAGTAGAATCTGGTGCACAAAGGAATGGGCCGTGTTCACACAGGGCCTAAGGGATATTGTAAACACGGACCGCTTCTATAAAATTAGTTGGCTGCGCGAACTGAGAAGTTTGCTAAATAAAATGGGCCTGCAACACCTGTGGGATTCACCCTCCACCGAAATGTTCCCAACAAAAAATTGTCTTAAAGAAGTTTATTGGGAAACGGTGGTGCATGACGAGTTTAGGCGCCATGATACGACCTTTCTTTCGGGGCTTTTTCTTCAGACTAAGCCATGCCCTGGCCTTGATCCGTACTGGGACATTGTTGAGAAGCCTCTGGATGGCAAACTCTATTTTCAGCTTAGAACAGGATCTCTCCCATTGAAGTGTTTTACATCTAAATGGTCCGTTAATAAGGATAACAAATGTCACTTATGCACCACACAGGTAGAATCATTTGCACACGTCCTCTTTGTCTGCCCTGCATATGCTAGACCACGGAAGGTTTGGTTGGTTCAGCTATGTAAGAACCTGGGCACAAGATCACATGTCATAGCCCTGCGTGTCCTTTGTACTGATCCATCTCCCAGGTATGCAATTCCGGTGGCAAAAAGTTTGAGGTGGATGTGGATTATACGCTCTAAACAAATCAAGGAAGGACAAAGCGCAGGACGACATTTCTCTCTAGCGCGTAGGACTGAGCTTACGTGGCCCCGCGGGCTCTTCTACCCCTGCCGATGGGCTAATGATTGTTTTATGTGGGTTATTTTAACAATGTGCCTTTTTTAATCTTGCTTTTACTATCTTAAGTGTAATATAATGACGGTCTTGATTGCTTATTTGCACAACTGTTTAATCCAGATCTTACATTTTTGTAAATATTGTTTTATTTTCTTCTAATTGCAATGCTTTAATGACTTGCATAGTCGAATAAAGCTTTCTTGACTTGACTTACATAATGGTAAGTACTAAAATATCGAAAAAAAATATTGTTGTTAAAAATATCGAAGTACAAAATATCGTTTTTTTTAAACGTATAAAAAATAATGTAAAATAAATTAAATAATACATATAACTTAAAAAAAATATTTAGAATTATTAGAAAATGTTAACAATTATAAGTAATAAATGTAATGTAAAAATAAATTAAACATACCTAAAATGTAATATATATATTTACTTACTAATAATTAAGAAATAATTATTTTAATAAATTATAAAATGTTAGAAATATATTGAAAATTATAAATACATATATATACATACACCTGTAACATAAAAATAAAAAAATATATGTATATTATAAATTAAAATATTAAAATATTTATTATTTGTTAAAACTACATTTTACACTACATTGAGTACAATAGTAGAGAAAGTGTTGGATAGCGGAGGTGAATAAATTACTATTCCCACTCCAGCTTGTGCAACAGTAGGTAAAGTGTTGGATAACGGAGGGGAAAAATTTACTATTCCCACTCCAATGAGTGCAACAGTAGGGAAAGTGTTGGATAGCGAAGGGGAAAAAATGACTATTCCCACTCCAACGAGTGCAACAGTAGGGAAAGTGTTGGATAGCGTAGGGGTAAAAATTACTATTCCCACTCCAATAAGTGCAACAGAAGGGAAAGTGTTGGATAGCGTAGGGGATAAAATTACTATTCCCACTCCACGGAGTGCACCAGTAGGGAAAGTTTTGGATAGCGGAGGGGTAAAAATTACTATTCCCACTCCAGTGAGTGCAACAGTAGTGAAAGTGTTGGATAGCGTAGGGGTAAAAATTACTATTCCCACTCCAGCGAGTGCAACAGTAGGGAAAGTGTTGGATAGCGGAGGGGAATAATTTACTATTCCCGCTCCAATGAGTGCAACAGTAGGGAAAGTGTTGGATAGAGTAGTGGATAAAATTACTATTCCCACTCCAGCGAGTGCAACAGTAGGGAAAGTGTTGGATAGCGTAGGGGATAAAAATTACTATTCCCACTCCAGCGAGTGCAACAGTAGGGAAAGTGTTGGATAGCGGAGGGGAAAAATTACTATTCCCACTCCAGTGAGTGCAACAGTAGGGAAAGTGTTGGATAGCGTAGGGGTAAAAATTACTATTCCCACTCCAGCGAGTGCAACAGTAGGGAAAGTGTTGGATAGCGGAGGGGAATAATTTACTATCCCCACTCCAATGAGTGCAACTGTAGGGAAAGTGTTGGATAGCGTAGTGGATACAATTACTATTCCCACTCCAGGGAGTGGAACAGTAGGGAAAGTGTTGGATAGCGTAGTGGTAAAAATTACTATTCCCACTCCAACGAATACAACGTTAGAGAAAGTGTTGGATAGCGTAGTGGTAAAAATTACTATTCCCACTCCAGGAGTGCAACAGTAGGGAAAGTGTTGGATAGCGGAGGGAATAAATTAGTATTCCCACTCCAATGAGTGCAACAGTAGGGAAAGTGTTGGATAGTGGAGGGGATAAAACAAAACATTACAGCTATTGAACCTAAATCCCCAAACAAAATAAAAACAAAACAATTACTAACAATATTTATCAATTAATAAATGAATATTAATGATCAACTAATGATTAATTTATTTAAAGTATATTACTTTCAACCCTCTACCCCAATAAACACAAAAACACACACCTAAAAATATGTACACAATTTCCATAACTAATTTTACATTAATAAATTAATAACAATTAACAACAAATCATTAATTAATTTTAAATATTTTACCTCCCACCATATTCCCCTATAAATGACACCACCAATGTCATAAAACATGACACAATTAATATAATTTATTAACAATTAATTAATTATTTAATAACTAACGAGCAAAATAAAAACAATTAATAATAAATTAATTCACACAATTAACACTATAAAATAACATTAAATAAATATTATATTATAAATATTAAAAAATGTATTACATTTAAATTACTTCCCACCCTACTTCCCTATCAACCCACAATGCACTCCTAAAAAAATGACACAATTAACATAATTACCAAAATTAACAAATTAATAAATAATGAATAATAAATTAATTACCACAATTAACAATATAAAATATTAAATACATAAATATAAATTAATAAAAAAAAAAAAATTAATTATAATTAAATTACTTCCCACCCTACTCCCCTATCATCCCACAACCCGCTCGTAAAAAAATTACACAAATAACATAATTGCCAATTAATTATTAATAATTAACAACCAATTAATAAATAATTACTAATAAATTAATTCCCACAATTAACAATATAAAATATAAAATACATAAATATTAATTAATAAAACTATTAATAAATTAATTATAATGAAATTACTTCCCACCCTATTCCCTATAAACCCACAACCCGCTACATAACTAAAACACACAATTTAATTAAAATGAAATTAATAACTTCTAAAAATTATTAATAAATTAATTATAATTAAATTACTTCCCACCCTATTCCCCTATAAACCCACAACCCGCTACGGAACTAAAACGCAAAATTTAATTAAAATAAAATTAATAACTTCTAAAAATGTAACACATATATTAAAAAACAATTGCAATACTTAGACTAAAAATTAGAACACATACATTTAAAATACATACTAAAATACATAACACTAACTAAAAAAAGATATTTTTAACAACTATATTTTTTAAAACGATATTAATGACTTCGATATTGTTAAAAACGATATTACTTACCTTAGACTCGATATTCTTGACCACGATATTCTGACAGTCGATATTTTTGTATCACGATATTCTGCACTTGATATTAGTGCAAGTCGACATAAAAAACTCGATATTTAGACTGTTTACCGCGTCTATGTCCTTCTATTTTTGGCATTGTAATAAATCTAACTAACCTGTTCCAGTTGTCTGTGGGTTATTAAGTATCGAGGTGAGTTACCTTGAATTGGTTTGTTGACTCAATTGATTTTCTCCCCTTCACACTTTCATGCTGCTTAAAAGATTCATCAGTTGGCATTTCTAGAAAGATCCAGTACAAATGGGCCCTGCCCTTTCACTGCCATGAGGCTTACAGTATCTGTGCTAGATACAAATGATAGCCAGCAAGTAGTTAATATGAAGTAGGGAAGAATGCAGCTAGAAATCATGACTTCAAACAGCAGTGCCATAGAGAGCCCTAGAAGATTAGGATTCATCCTGTAGACAGACTATGCATGCCATAAAAAAGGATAAAGACAATATTCTCTTAAGCAGAAGCGTTAAGAAACATGGATTGAGTGAATGCAAATGCTTGATGTGCCTTTTATTCAGTGCCTCTCGTGATCATCCTGGCTGGTAGCCCAATACTGGAGTGGAGCACCAGCTTCCAAAAGATGCTATAATCCGCCTGCATCTTCTACCCAGCTACTGAAGGCCTGACACCAAGTTAGTGCAAGCCAATTTTCTGAGTCAGGTTAGAGGGGAATGCATTCTATGGGACAAACAAAATCAGAGTTTGAAAGCTGTGCTGCTGAGGCCAGGTAGTCACTGCCACAGTTGAGGCCAGTTCAAGTTTAATTTTCGAGCTCAAAGTTCAGACCCAAGAAAGTCTCTTGGCGCTGTTGAGAATTCTAGCACAAAAGACCGGTCTTGGAACAAGTGCCCTCCTAGGCATGCAGCCATGCGTAAACTGAGTTTACACCTCTGATGCGGACCACTTGACCACGCACACCCAGGTTTGGGGTTCGTTGCTCCCAGAGATCACTAAAATATTTTCCTACGCATACAGAGTAATGATAGGCTTAGGTGAACAGATTCTTTACCATGTTGGGGATGCTTATTCTGTACAGCTTGATGGTAATGACAACAGCTTTATTCGCTATAATCATGTAATAATCGCAGCACACTGGCTTCATAATGGACTACGTTAGTTGCAATAAATATATTGTGAATGTTCTTTGTGTTTTTTCTAATCTTTACTATGGATATGTATGGATGAGCACTGTGAGCTAGCCATATCAAGGAATTTGGCCCAACAGGAATTTTAGTCTGCATTAGGGATTGATGGCAAGGATTAACAGCCAACTTTCAGTAGCCTATCTGGATGCTTAACATTTCAGGGCTCTCGTGATACTCCCACAGCCAGGATCCAATAGACTGAAGACAAAGAACAGCATGAAACTAAAGCACAGGAAAGAGGCCTTTTTATCCATGGACCCATGATCTGTACCAACAGCCCCATAAACCACCAGTACCTTCTTCCAATTCAGAAAAGAACTGAAGACCCTTCTCTATAAAGGACATTACATTGTGACACAGTATTGAAAGCCCATTTCCCTCATTTCTATGCCCATCTTCCTTTCAACTTTGAAGACTATTTTTGTTTGTATTCTTGGTCGCTGCTCTTTTACTGTGTTGCTGCCCCTAGCTTGATTTACGCTTTAATAAATACTCACCTACTGCTTTAATGTTAATGTTAATATGATTTTTAAAGCGCGTGAATACCCTGAGGTCTCTTGGCGCTGAACCGGACCGTAAACCCTGAGCGAAGTGGGGAGGAGGTGAATTAATTTAAAAATAACCAAGTTTTCAATTCTTTTCTGAAAGAGATGAGGGAGTTGGCCTCTCTCATGTGTGCCAGGAGTGTATTCCATAGCTTGGCCGCACAATAGCCAATACTTCGACCTTCCCAACTTGAGGTTCGAATCCTTGGTACCAGCATTAATCTGGCATTGGTAGATCTTAACTGTCTGCCTGGGTGGTACCAGGTGAAGAGGTTTTTCAAAGGTACAGGTCCTATGTTATTCAATGCTTTGTAAGCTAGGCAAAGTGCCTTAAACTTGATACGTTGCGCCACTGGCAACCAATGAAGTTTCTGGATCTCCTCTTTAATTGATTGATACTTGGGTATGTTCAGTAGCCGCCTGGCTGCAGCATTCTGCACCATTTGAAGTTTTTTCAGATGTTGTTTCTGTAACCCAAGGTAGAGGCCGTTACAATAATCTAATTTTGATAGCACTAAAGTCATTACAACCGTTCTCCTGAGATCTGGGGGAATATAAGGCATTACCTTCTTAAGTTTCTTTATCAAATAGAATGGGGCTGAGACTGTGGCGTTGGTTTGTTGGGAGTAGGTGAGTTTGCGGTCAGTCACCACCCCAAGGTTTTTCGCCTTCTCTACTGGATTCGGGAGCTGTCCCATTTCAGCTGGCCACCATAATCCATCCCATTTAGATTGAAGGTTACCAAAAATCACCACTTCGGTTTTATCCGAGTTCAGCTTAAGGCAGTGTCTTCCCATCCAGTAGCTAATTTCCCTCATGCATTTTTGAAACTGCATTGCAGGGGATATTATGTTTTTATATGCTGCGACCACAATCTGAGTGTCGTCGGCGTATGATGTCAGATTGAAACCAAACTGTTGTATTAACGGGGCTAGTTCTGACACGTAGACATTAAATAAGGATGGGCTTAGCGAAGAACCCTGAGGGACCCCGCATGGAAGTACGTAAGGAATTGCCTGAAACTGATCCAGGGTCACTGTCTGTTTTCTATTCTTCAGGAACGATGATATTAAAGAAAGTGCTTGGTCCTTGACCCCTATGCGTTTCAGACGCTGTAGCAATGTATCATGGTGCACTGTATCAAAGGCCGCTGACAAATCGAGGAGAATCAGAACAGCAGCACCTCCCTTATCCATCACTGCTCTGATCTCCTCGGTGGCCTTGATAAGTGCTGTCTCTGTGCTATGCCCTGGACGGAAGCCAAACTGAGAGGGATCGAGTAACCCATTTTCTTGAATGAATTGTGTAAGTTGGTTGTTCATTATTTTCTTCACCATTTTTGCAGGGAAAGGCAGCCTGGCAATCGGGCGATAGTTGCTAGTTATAGATGTGTCCAGATTTGCTTTTTTTAATAAAGGGAGAACGGCTGCATCTTTCCAAGCCGCTGGGAAGGTGCCTAATGAAAACATACTATTAAATATGTTTTAAGTATAGGGCTTACCTCCCCTGCTATATTTTTTAAAACTGCAGGGGGGCAAGGATCCAACGGGGATCCTGATTTGATTTCCTGGATAAGTGTTCCCACCAGCTCACTAGACACCTGTGGGAAAGACAGAAGACCATTCTCTTTAGTCTCAGTAATAGGGGGCTCCTTGGCTGGCTTATTGGAGGTGGCAGAGAAAATCTTATATATATCGTTGACTTTATTCCTAAATGCACTGGCAATGTCATCACATAGGAGTTGACTGCTCCCTGGTGTTGTTCTATTGGGTGTGGCCGTGAGCTTCTTTACCTCCCCAAATAGCTCTTTTGCTGAGTTTTTGGAATGTTCAATCTGTTGGGTGAAGAAGATCCTTTTTTCAGTGGCTAGTAAGGATTTGTAATTGGCTAGTTCATATTTGTAACTGTTTTTTTCTTCTGCCTCATAAATCATTCTCCAGTGCCTTTCCAGTCTGCGACATTTTTGTTTCTCTTGTCGCAGAGCTTCCGTAAACCAGGGGGGTGAGGGTTGAGTACGGTTCCCAGAGTTTTTACAGATCGGCACTGTAGCCCTAAAGGCGTCATTAAGCCAATCTGTATATTCCTCAACAGCCTGATCCACCTGCGTGCTCAGGATCGGTCGTGTCTGTTCCAGTTGGAGTTCAAGCATGTTTATATCTATCTTATTCCATGCTTTGTAGGTTTTTTCCTGTATTTTAGCAGCCCTGGCTTCGGGTGTTGTTTGAAATGGATAATCAAATATAATTAGGGAGTGATCTGACCAGACGAGAGGATAAATATCCTTCACTGTCATCCCTGGTACTGAGGAGAATATACCTTCGAGGTTGTGCCCTGCCTGGTGCGTAGGTTTGTGTACCAACTGTATTAATCCCAGCGTGCCTAAGGTTTCCGTAAGCATGGCTGTGTCTTTATCTGACAGCACCTCAAGGTGTATATTAAAGTCACCCAGGATCGTAGACCTCTTTGTGGAGAGGTAAGGTTCTAGCAGTGAGTCTAAATTAGAAATGAAACTCGCTCTAGACCCGGGGGGGCAGTAGACTAGGGTACCCTTAAAGGTATTTTTTGGATTTAATTCTAACGAGAAGTTCAACCCTTCGTAATGAGGATCGGACGCTGGGGAGAACGTAGCTCTAAGATGTTCACGGTATATTACCGCTAGCCCGCCTCCTCTCTTAATGGGTCTATCAAGTCTAGATGAAACAAAACCCTGTGGAACTGCGATCACAAAGTCAGGATCAGACGCTGGGTCTGCCCATGTTTCCGTGAGGAATAGCACATCCAGATTATATTGCAGGATGGTATCTGCTATTTCAACTTTATGTTTGGCAAGTGACCTCACATTAATTAGGCCACAGTGTACCTCTGTCCATCTGTGAGTATGTGGCTGCTTTGGTTTTGGCTTCGTGCTAGAGGTATAGCCTACTTTAATCATATTTTGATCAGGGAGTGAGAAACCACAGGCACATGTAAACTGATAAGGCCAAAGTCCATTGTCCAGAATACATCTATTGCAGCCTGGGCTAGAGTCTAGCTTGTTTAGTTTAAGGATGTCTTCATTTGTGTATTGCAAAAAATCTGGCTTAGTTGGACCAGGGTTTATGGCCCTGGGCCCGGTCCAGGCGCGGACGAGCGCAGACGGGCTTGCCTTTGGCGCGCAGCCGGCGCGCCCGCTGCACGCGTCCGCTGCGCATCCGCTCCACGCGGTTTAAATAGCGTGGTAGCGGAATAACTAGACCGCTCACCACCGGAAGTAGGTGTTCCTTCGGGCCTGGCCTACCGGAACTGCCTAATGAGCACCCTGCCCTCCGCGCAAACAGCACTCAGCTGCGGCGGCCCGGGGAGTGATCGTGCTCGTGCTTCAAAGGTGAGCCTCCAGTAAATGTGCAAATGAGCAAATACAGTATTTCAATAGTACGCCCCCCGATAGTGCAAAACGTGCTAGTGATTAAGAGAAAGTCATCATCTATATTATTAAAAGAATGCGAAAGCAGCTATTAAAAACAAACACAGTTTTAAAAAGGAGGGAAAAGGACAGTCAGCAGGGCTTACTCGGTCAGCTGCGTGTCCGCTCCATGCGGTTTAAATAGCGTGGTAGCGGAATAACTAGACCGCTCACCACCGGAAGTAGGTGTTCCTTCGGGCCTGGCCTACCGGAACTGCCTAATGATCACCCTGCCCTCCGCGCAAACAGCACTCAGCTGCGGCGGACCGGGGCGTGATCGTGCTCGTGCTTCAAAGGTGATCCTCCAGTAAATGTGCAAATGAGCAAATACAGTATTTCAATAGTACGCCCCCGATAGTGCGAAACGTGCTAGTGATTAAGAGAAAGTCATCATCTATATTATTAAAAGAATGCGAAAGCAGCTATTAAAAACAAACACAGTTTTAAAAAGGAGGGAAAAGGACAGTCAGCAGGGCTTACTCGGTTCCTTTATGAATGCCATAGGGATTTTTAGATTATAATTAGGTCCCAGTTTACCTTACTGATAGGGAGTTAATTACTCAACAGCACATCTCTCACCAACATACATCATACAAATGCTCAGAAAATGTGAGATTTAACATGTATAACTCTGTTTCGCACAACACTGCATGAATAGTATACATTTGACCAGTGATGCTTGTCTAGAAAACAGTCATTCAGTAGAGGTATCCACTCATGAAGTGTCGTCCACTACAAAGGTCCCCGACGGGATTGAACTCATTTTAGTTTTCATATTACACAATGTGAACTATGATTTAAAAAATGCATAAGACAAACCAGCCTTTGCTAATGAAACACAGGCAAACCAATCTAAACACCAAACACAATCGGTCGATGAAAATCCCAGGACCAAAAGAAAACAGTGATCAGACTTTGAAATGCACCATAGTGCCAACAAAGGGTAGATGCGTGCCATGCAAATGCTGGTAACATGACAAAACATTAACTTTTGCGGACCAAAAATGAATAAGAGACAGAGGGAAGGGTTTGCACATTCTGTGTCCATCAATATCCACTGTCTTGTTTTCTTATATGTGGGAAACTCTGTCCTTTATTACACAGCAGAGACGCAGGACCCCAAGATCTCTTGTTCTTGGGATTTACCATACCTGAGTATATTTGTCACCTTCAGGATTACATTTCTACTCCTGCCCTCAACTGTAAAACCCAATTATTCAAGTACATGCAGGGTCTATTCCAGCAGACGACTGCCTTTCACGACAATATTTCCTATTTGCTATGTTTTTATGGCTTAGTTGCATGAAAACATGCTACTTTTGAAGATGCTTTCTCACCCCGAAAGGAACTTATACTTAGAAACAGGAGCATGAAACATAATGAAGCCAGAGGCAGACTAGCAAGTAGAATGATCAAAGAAATTCCTAATAGAAGTCACTGAACAACTACTAGACCAGGGGTCTCCAACGAGTAGCTCGGGAGCTAATGGTAGCTCGCCAGCACCCTCAAAGTAGCTCTTAGAGGTGAAGACAAGCCAAGCCAATCTTATAGAGCCTATGCATATTAAAAAAGGCAGAACCGCTCATCTCGAAACCCTCAGAGTGAAAGCTAACCAAATCAATGGTAGCACCTTATAATTGCACTCAAACACAAACTGTATTGGCTTATGGGATCTGCTCCATGACCATCTGTATCCACTCTAAATCTAAGTCACAAGGAAATTGGCCATCTTAAACGCCCTGCTCTATCAGTCGCACCACACATGTAAACAATGCACTATCAAAGAAAAATGGTAGCAGTAATCAGTGCTGACTCACCAAAATGTGGGACTGCAGCAGCCAGAGTGAAAATGTGCTAGGTGGGAGGAGGATCAGCCCAAGAGCTGAGAATAGCAGAGTATGGATCCAGAGGAAAGAAAAATTAAGAGCCTCATCAGCATTTATTTATGTGTGTCTCTGCCTGACATAGTGTCCCTCCCTAATAAATGGTGCGGTTTCCTGGAAGCTGCTTCTAGTGTCAATGACCGTCAAATTTGTATGCTGGCCCTTATCATAAGGGTTTTATCTCTGGCGCAATAGTGTCCTTTCATGGAATATTAGTGCCTTGACTATAATGGTCATTTTTTAGTCTAGTTGTGTCATACAGGCTGCCATCATTGACATATTAAGAACATGACTGGCCTACTTTTTGCCACCCCTGACAGAAGGATGACTGCTCCTCACATAATAATGGGCATGACTGTTATATGGTGAACATCCTGGATGTTATGGCATTCAGCCTTGGCACAATGGTGGCCCGGTTATAATGGTGGCCATTATTAGCACAGGCATCCTTGGTGTTATGGTGAGCATCCATGACCTATGTTTGTAATACCTCTTATTCAAAGCAGAATCTGTTCATGTGAGGTATTTTTACATGGTAATATTTGATGAAAATGGCAAGCTGATATTTGATGACTGTTTTTCTGAAAAATGAAAACTGATCTTTTAATGGTAAACATTATGTTTTTTCATAACAGGTTTTACTTTTGGAAAATTTAGTTTATTTGCCCAAAATGGAAAGTGGTTTTTGATAGAAAAATGTGTATTTTCAAAACCTAATATGCTGACGAAGACAAAATATTGCAGTTCTAAAACACATTTAAAGTTGATAGCTGAATGATAATTCAAGCTGAGTTGGGGGGAAAACTGCTGTGGTTATGTCTTTTGTGTTGCAGAGCATGTAACAATTTGAGTGTTACTTCATTAGTCAGATGGAAGCATTTAATACTGAAAACGTTTTCCTCCCATTTCTTTTGGGAACCTGGTCTGGAATGCTTGGATGGTCACTACTAATAATTCTGCTTAGGGTGGTCATAGTGTAATGTTAACATATGTTGTCTCTATTTTAAAGTGATAACATTTGCTAGTAGCTCAGCAGGACTATCCTTGAGCAGAAGTAGCTCTCAATACAGCAAAGGTTGGAGACCCCTGTACTAGACATTACCACAGACAGTGTTTGAGGGATCCTGGTCCGAGGAAGAAAATGAACCCTCTTTCTGCTGACTGAAAAATAAAATACACAATAGTCAGGTTAAGTGGGGAAGCCGGGATTCGCCTCAGGTCTTCTGGCTCCACGTTGCGCAATTCAGTTCAGCCACTAGTTGTACATGCTTCGCTTACCCTACACCCACTTTACGCCCCCCCCCCCCATTTTACCAACCATCATTGGAGCTTTCGGTCACACCAAAAACCAAAGCTTTCAGCCCTCGGGAAAATGTTTGCGAGTACCCATGCTCTAAATCCTTCTGTTGGAGACAGCAATACTTTTTTATACATGTCAAAAGTGTATCAGAAGCAATGCTGTCTGATAAGAGTCAGCCGGAAATTACGTCCATGTCCCTCTCTGGGGCTGCCACTAACATGAGTCCTAGGCCGTATTTAGGAACAAATGCTGGGCAAGTTATGGGGACACCATTATATCTCACTCTACCCATATACGCAGTGATCAGCCCTGCCAGCGCACACTGTGCCTTAATATGTCATACAATATCATCTCTTTGCACTCAGTCTCCCAGTAAACAGCCATTACTGCAACCCTTCCATTGGCACTTCAGGGGTTTTTAGGCAGTGAAGAGCGGAATGCTACACACCATCTCCAAGATCCAGCCCTCTCACATGGTGAAGACATTTTCGGAGTTGGCAGGTCTGAGTGACGTTCCATTTCATTGGTATACATACTCTGTAAGGGTTAGTGTTTCTAGGTTGGGAGCGATTAACTGCAAGTGCGTGCGATGACAGCAATAAACCTCACTCCTGAGTCAGGCCAGGCCCAATAGTGTTCTGCACTGGGAGCTGAAGCACACGAGTACCATCGAAACCTCATATATCCACTTCACACTGTCCCCAGGCATGACCTTTGGCCTTGCTCTTAATCTGTCACAAACAAGTACATTTTTTGTTACACCCTAAGGAAAGAGGCTTTTCGCCTTCTCCCTTCCCTCTCTCCTAGTCTGCATCATCTACCTCCTTCCCTTCTGTTGATTTACCCCCCACTGCTTTACTCCCCACTTTTGGTTTCCCAAAAAAACACATTAGGTCATTTGTCAAAGCAAATTATCCTAACAAATAATCACAATAAGTAAGTTGCTAAGCCTCTGCAAAGGGAGCTTGTTCACGGCTCCTTCCAATTCAAAAATAAAAGAGGCACCTCCTGAATTTTGAACTGTGTTTCTCCAGGAGTGTGGGCTAAGCAGTTCGTGTCAGGGGTGCCCCAAAAAAGAAATTCTGCATGATGTGTTGACGTCATCCTTTGGCTGGCACCCAAAGTAAATGTCTGCATTGCCCAATGGTTTGTGCTACCGCTAGGTGCCACAGTGAACCTTCGGTCTGGACTAGCTCTTTAACTCATGCTGCTTTGCATGCTGGGACTCCTGAACCCAGGCAGGCAATTACAGTCAACATACATGTGTTAATAGTGTTACATTCAGTTGATTTATTTGGCTGCAGGTGTCAGGTATGATATGAGTGAAGCTGTCAGTCAGGAGTTAAGTGGCAAGTGAGACGATCCATTAGAAAGTGCCATGAAACGTGGTGCCACTACTGCTGCGTCAAGACTAGTTAAGCACAAGAATAAATCTGTATCCCCAAAGTCTCCCAGAAAAAACATAAAAGGGCTTTAAACCCCTCCCGCAACTACCACTATGCAGAGAGCAAACTTAAATATAGAAAAGCAACAACATGAAACCCACAGGAGGCCCCTCAGTCTATCACAACACAGGACCCCAGAGCTTCAGGAAGGGGGAACTTCCGACTGGGGCTATGGATATACTTTCTCACAAGGGGGAGGCGGGGCACCATTATAAGTACCTGATAGTCATCCTTAGATCTAATGAGAAAGCCATTAAAAGAACCATGACAGCCCTTTTTAACAGCCAATGAGTTTTGCTAAGCGTCAGTATCTTAAAGCGGCTGCGTTGTTGTTATGTTATTGGCTATTTCTAGAGCGCACGTTCACTGGGGGGGGTGTCTCTTGGCGCTAATTGGCGCTTGTTGGGGGCTTTATGAAATACAACACTTTTTCACCGTCTGGGTCACTATGACAAAAGGTAGCTTTCATATGTATCGCAAACACGCCACGAAGTGACAGCACCATATAAAGTACATACCTGAACATTTTGCAACATTTAACAATAGGCCTGGGGAAAAAGGGGAGGTATTAATGTGGCTACCGTAACTAGCCCCTTTTCCTTTCTCCCATAAAAGCAGGACTCTCAAGTTGTCCCATTTAAAGTGGGAGCTGTGCATCCAGGCCCGGTTTTAAAAAGTGCATTCTGGAACTTGGAGTGTTGTTCTACATAGTGCACTACGAACCACGTGACGTAAGGCAAAGAACACCTAAGAAACAGGCAACACGGACATGCTCAAGCCCAACATAGGACAAATTAAAATCCACGTGAATGGCAAAGCCCAGCCCCACCTATCATATGAACACAGAAATAATAAACCATGGCGGTGTGGTTAGTAGCATCTTGAGCATTAGTTGGTGCCCGTACAAAAGTATGGTGTGTTGGATCTGGTTGGCATAAACCAGGATATGATATAGAGGGGCTGAGTGCATGACTGGGACACCATTAGATGGCACAGTGTACAGTTGGATTTTTAAATTATATTGGACATATTTATGATTTTAAGCACATTAATAAGTGAATTGCCCATATTTTTTTAGTTTGATTATGAGACTGAAGAGCGCAGTGCCAGCTGACAATGGGATGATCGAGACGAGTAGCCAGGTTAATTAAATGCAAATTAGATTACCACCATCGCAGTGGTAATTTTTGGTTATTTCGCAGATTGGTAGCAATGCATCTCCTACATTTATGTCAGCAATGGTTTTACACATTATTATTATTATTTGTGACTTGTAAAGCGCCCGAATCACCCCCAGAGGGATATCTCTGCGCTACGGAGGTGCTACAGTTAGGAAGAGAAAAGGTTTTAAAACAATCTCAGTTTTAAGGAGTTTACAGAATAGTAGATAGTCTGGGCATTTCCGAAGGTGGCTGGGGAGTTGGTTCCAATAGGAGGGGGCTAGGTAATAGAAGGCTTTCCCACCTAAGTGGGATTTCTTAACACAATTTACCAGAAGTAGCGACTTAGAGCCTGAACGGAGTGTTCTGGAAGGCTGATAACGGGTGAGTCTATCTGCTAAGTAGCTAGGGCCATTGCCATTTAGTGCAGCAGATCTTAAATCTGATCCGCTTGCGGATTGGTAACCAGTGCAATCCTTGAAGAAGTGGGGAAGAGGCGGTCCTGGCAGGAGAGTTGGAGACAAGGCGGGCCGCTGTGTTTTGAACCACCTGAAGTCTATCGAGGGAGACTCGTTAGCTGAGATCAAAAGAGCATTACAATAATCTAGGCGGCTTATTACCACTTATTACACATAAACAACAGATCAGCTGAAAGTGTTACAGATGTCATTGATGCACCTTTCCTTCTGTCCTGCTTAAACTGGTTGTTTTTTCGTAGAGTTCAATGTAGTGTAAAATTATTTATTATATACGAAAACGCAGTTAAGAAAACAGAAAAGCATAACCTAACAACTGTTCAAAGAGAATGTATAATTCACTGCAGGTATCCACATTTCCTCTTACTTGTATCAGTACAGGTTAGACAGTGAATGTTCTTCTAAAGCTGCATTGTGTAAGGCACTTTCTGTGACGCAGCTCCTCTGTCCCGTTTACCATATAAACAAAGCAGTCTCTCCACATCTACCTCAGCACACTAGCACAGGCACAGCGGACGTATGTTCTCACAAGGGTCAGAGCCAAGAAAGGACGATCCCGCCAGGGCCTCTCGACTCGAGGAAGTCTAGTTTGGTCCTGGTTACGTCTGCGTCACTGTCTGTACAAGTCCCCAGCACAGTCAGAGACTAGTATTCCTGTCTGTGTGGTTACCCTGATTAACATGTCGGCTCCTCTCGGATGGATGACCTGCGCGAATCGCAATTTTACTTTTTTACCTCTTGTTCAGTAAAAAGTTACCTATAAATCATCACAACAGCCTGTACATTTCGCAATAATCTCCCATTTACCACTAGTTTTCTCTGCATATGTCGTAACCACACAGCCATGTAATGCCTCCAGAAACCTCCCAGGCCAACTTGCAAAGCATTCGGTGGGACGCTGTGCAAATCATTTGGAACTTCTGTGCTATTCTATCAGTGTGCGCCGGCAGGGCCTCAAAGGCACCCCGAACCAACAACGCCATGGCAGCTGGCAGGGCCTCAAAGCCACCCCCAACTAAGTAACACTGCCACAGCACTGCAGGGCCTCAAAGTCACCCCTTCAGTAATGTTTACAGAAACCTCCCAACTTACAAAGCATTAGGTGGGAGTGGGACGCTGTGGAAATCCGTTGGAACTGTGCTATCCTATCAGTGTGCGCCGGCAGGGCCTCAAAGCCACCCCCAACTAACACCGCCACGTCATGGCAGGGACTCAAAGTCACCCTGTCAGTAATCGCAGGTGACAAAAAACAGTGCCCCTATAATTAGGAGGTTGTTGTGGGGTGGGTTGCTTACCTTTCTCACCTATGGAACGTCAACATTATCGCGCCGGGTTCCTCGTGACTGCAGGATTGCAGTGCAGACAGCGTGGCAATAGCAACGATAGCAGGCACAAGCCAAACTGGAAAATACTGGATTTGGACTCCTCCCCCAGACCCTAGCAAACCAATCACTTTTAAAACAAGCAACTGTTGCTGGGTCTCGTGGAAGAGGCAAAGGTCACTGCCACACCCCCACTTCTACATCACTAAGCTGGACTACCCCACCCCCAGCCATTGGAATTAATGGAGGGCCTCCGACTCCTCCTTGGGCCAAGCGAATAATGCCCAAAATCAAAATGCTACTCTGGCAGTGAGACACTGGCTGCACCCACCAGTGTGTCATCACTGCCCTGCTTTCTGGCTCCAGGTCGAAGAAATCTTCGCCCAGCCATAAAAGCATGTGCAGAGCAAGGGCCATCCTCCCCCACCCCCTTAAATAAAAACCCAGAGTTGCACGTTTGTTCACCGAGCACGAGCAGCCAGCACAATTTATTGCTAGCTGCTCAGTGTTCCATCAGGCATTTTTTTAATCCCCCAGGGTGGCAGGGCGATGCCCATCTCGGCCGTGGACACCAGCCGCCCCTGTGCTCTCACATCTTTCAATACTGACACCTATTGCAGTAATAGATTGGAGTTATCCGGACAACGCTGACGCCACAGGATCTAACATGGCAGAGAAGTAGGCAACTGGTCTACGGGCACCACCATGAAACTGTATTAGGAAAGAAAGTGCACAACCCTCTCTCTCATGGCAGAACAGCGGAAACGCTTTGTTGTAATCAGGCATTTCCAAGGCTGGAGCGCGACACAAGCATTCTCTCAGCTCTAGGAAAGCAAGCAAGCAATCGTTATCCTGTGGTACCACATCCAACATGTCTGTGTGTGTCAATGTCTGCAAAGGTTTGGCCATCAGAGAAAAATTTGAAATCCACTGTCGACAGTATCCAACCATTCCCAGAAACATCCTGACCTCCTTCCAGGTGCGCGGCGGGTTCATCTCCATGATTGCCAATACCCTTCTGGTGACAACTTCCTCTTGCCCATTCTCAATTCGATGTCCAAAATGCTGTTCCTCATGCAGACAGTACAGAAGTTTGCTTGGGTACACTTTATGTCCATTGTCAGCCAGGTGGTTCAACAACGCAATGGTATCACCTCTGCATGCGTCTCTGGTGTTTTATGCAATCTAAAGATAATCGATATATTGAACCAGAACTGAGTTGTGAGGTAAGACTAGGGAATCTAGATTCTTCTTCAAAACTTGGTGAAAGATGGATGGACTTTCAGTATACCCTTGTGGGATACAACACCATGTTAAGACACGGTTTCCCAGCCGGAAAGCAAATAAAAATTGGCTCTCCTCATGCAATGGGATCGAGAAAAAGGCTTGACAGAGGTCAATAACTATGAACCATTCAGCTTTGCAAGGGATTTGGAACAGGATCACTGATGGATTCAGTACCACAGGACAACAAGGGACCACAGTGTTATTAATCCTTCAGAGATCCTGAACAATGCACTACTTGCCACTAGGCTTGTGCAAGCCCATAATAGGAGAGTTACATGGACTCCCCAAGATCTCTTTCAGGATGCCCTGTTCAATCATGGAGTTGATCACAGGTGTGATACTCGCTACAGTTTCAGGGGTCAAGTTATACTATCCTTGGGTATTCTGCATTTGGCTTAACCTGTATGAGCACTGGTTCAACTCCCTTAATGAGTCCTATCTCTTCACCTGTGAAATCCCACACTGCTGTTGAGACAGTGTCCCTCAAATCTATAGGCATGTCCTCCACTGTTAGCATTGGAAACGTGGAGACACGGAAATTCTGGGTTGCCAACTTGAAAGCAATGTCTTCATCATTCGTCTGCAACTCTATTCCCTTCGGTGTGCAATATATGGCACAATTCAATTTGCACAGCAAATCACGACCCAATAGACACAAAGGCCTTGAATCACACACCACAAACGGGTGATGGCACTCAAAGGACTCGATCTTCACTGGTATCTCTTTCATCAAAGAGTTAGACATCCTCTTATTCGCAACAGCTACAACTTGGATTGATTTTCCCCGAGAGGGGTATGTTTGGGACCTCTGCTGTTCTCACAGTAGATCAGGTAGCACCAGTGTCGAACAGGAAGGTTATCGGATGGCCATCAACATCAGCATTGATGTATGGTCCTCGCTGGTCCACCTCCAAGACTGCACCAAGTGTACAATCTTCCTCCCCCCTCAGGCACCGTCATAAGGACGGATCCAGGCCAAAGTCGTCAACTGACTCTATTAAGGGCATTTGATGGTAGGTTCGATTTCCCTGGGATATCCTTGGGGGTTGAGGTGCTGGCATTACATGGCCCTGAGATCCCTCCATGTTTTGCAATCTCGGTCTCATCACAGTCTGTACTGTGCCACATCATTCTGTCCCTGGCCAAATCCTCCAAGTGCTCCTGATTTATAGGGTAGAGACGGCATTCACGCTTCCAATGCCCCACCTTATTACAAAAGTGGTACATCATGGACTTCTTAAAAGTTGCCACATCCATTCCAGTCCATGGATCTTTAGGACCCCCACGACCCATCCCTTGTCCTGTTATGCCTCCAGTTGCCTGCGTCTGAACTCCCACGGGGTTAACTCCCTGCGCCCGAGGATCGTTTCCAGCAGATGCCTGTACTTGTCCCCCCCTTTGGGCATTCTGCATCTGCACTAGCATCAACTCTTCCTTCAATTTCTTATGTTTGAAATCAACCTCATTTCTACAGTACCTAGCATAGCGCAGAATTTCGTCCACGGTCTTATTTTGCCAGCAGATCAAATGTTGTCGTATTAGAAGGCTAATCCCAGGCCTCAAACCTGTTATGAACTTGGACACAAATTGTCCCATATCCTAGGGCTCAAGAGTATAATCTAACCCACTGTACTGATTAAAAGCCTGTAACAATCTTTCATAATATTCATGGACAGTTTCCTTGGGCTCTTGAGCAGTGCGGTCAATTTGCCCCAATCATTATCCTGTGGGGCTCTCTTGGACTGTAAACACGTGATCACCTGACCTTATTTCTTCATTACCACCGGTGACGGACCATGAGTCTTTGGGTCCCTTTCTGGTTCCTTTTTGGGCCACTCAATAGCTATCTTGAATGCGGACCACAAATCACTTGGTACCACAATCTCAAACAATGTGTTCAAATCAATCCACAATACCTTCGAAATGTTCACAAACCGATCAATCTGTTTATACCATTCAGCGGGTTTCTACCTCAACTTTGGATATTTGTTAGTGAAGACAGCAAGATCACCCCGAGACCAAGGCACATGCACACAACCCCTCTAGGCACTTCTCATAATCGGTATACCTCTACCCCCGATTTCCCTTCTACAGAGAGGGCAGCTCTCCTGACATCTTCTTTGCATTCTTCTTCTTTGACCACTTCTCTTCCCATTTGTCTAACATACTCCATGCCCTTATTCTTATCATCAGTTCCCGAATGTGTGTTTTTAAACCGGCCACTCTCTTTTCCTATATCTCCTGATCCCTGTAGGTAAGCCTGTGATTCCCATGATCTGTGACTAGGGGTGAGTGGTTTAAAAGTTTCAGCACTCCGTCCATCATCTTGTTGTGTTTGCTATGTTCGCCCTAAGTGGCCAAGGGTATGCCCAGACATGGGTCCCTTGCTCGCTGTGCCACTGGATTCAAGCTAGCCTGGCTTATGAGGGGTAATACCCTGAAACCGGTCCCAGGATGCTTGTTTCCGGTCCAGGGAGAATCTGGCCTGGCAGTCCGGGCTGGACTGTTCCCATGAGGAACAAGGTCAAGACTGATTTGCATATGGCTAGGTCCAAACTGCAGTGGTATGGTGAGCAAAAGAACAATGGATTAAACCCAGATCTGTGACTGGGGGTGAGTGGTTGAAAAGTTTAAGCATTTCGTCCATCATCTTGTTGTGTTTGTTATGTTCGCCCTAAGCGGCCAAGGGTATGCCCAGATGTGGGTCCCTTGCTCGCGGTGTCACTGGATTCAAGCTAGCCTGGCTGATGAGGGGTAATATCCCAAAACCGGTCCCAGGATGCTTGTTTCCGGTCCAGGGAGGACCTGGCCTGGCATGTTCAGGTTGGACTGTTATCATGAGGAACAGGGTCAAGACTGATTTGCATATGGCTGGGTCAAAACTGGGATGGCATAGTGAGCAAAAGAATGGTGGATTAAACCCAGAACTGTGACTGGGGGTGAGTGATTGAAAAGTTTCAGCAATCCGTCCATCATCATGTGTTTGCTGTGATTCCCTAGCAGCATCTTCGTTTGAGTCAAATCTACATTATACCTTTGAGCCACTTCAGTCATCTTCTAATGCACCTGTCTTGCCCTCCTAGAGAAATCCTTTGCCATAAACAGCAAGTCGTCAGGTTCATATGTCTCCCCTCAGTCAAGTGCCAGATTGTCACTAATTATCTCATCCAACTCAGCCCTCGTCCTTACTACACCCACCAATTTAGCCTTCACTGTAGACTTTATAGTACTCTGATTCGCTGGTGGGTTCTTGCTCTCCTTGGTATTACTGTGATCTCTAAGCCATGACTCTAGGTCTCACACATCAAAAATGTGCTGACTGCCAGGTGTTCCCTCTCGCCCCCCCCTTCTTTTCAAGGTGTGCTACTTTGTACTCTAGGAAGTGTTCTCCACACTGTCAGGTCTGACTCTGTGTTCCCCACAGGTAAGGGCTTCATAACGTGAGAATTGCTTTGGTCTATCGAAGGGTCTGCCGTTGCTCCATGCGGAATACTCAAATTTACAAGAGCCAACAGGATGAAAACCCCCTCAGCACTCACTAATGATTGCATGATGGAATTCCGCATGCGTTTTTCATGCATGCCTTAGGAACTCCGTCGTTTGCTGGATATTCTAATAGTTTAATTTACTATTCCAACTCCAGTCTGCGCAACAGTAGGGAAGGTGTTGGAGTTTAATCCCAACACCACTCCGCCATTACGTCCCCACTAAAGCAAGTTGTTGTAACGACTTGTGTGCAGAACAAATGCGTGCTAAAGATGCATTTGTTCTGTTGCCGCGTTGTGAATGCACAGCGTGATTGGGACTTCGTCCTAAAGGACGTTTCCCCTCATTAATGTATCTTCTGATGTACCTTCGGCCCCCACATGTTTGTGCTGACTCTCGTTCCCTGTTGAGCTTGGGTCGTACATGGGTACAATAGGCCCAATCGTGACTGGCGCGGTAAGAGCTTCCGGCAGCCTCGAAGCTGTATTATTGGGCTATCATGGTCCAAACTCCTTATCACCCTTCCTTCTATTTCTACTCTCCCCTCTGCTAGTCTCCTTCCCATCAATATTTTCCCCACAACACCATGTCCGGAGATGACTGGGGCTAAGGTGCCCCCAGTGTTAACAGTCCCCTCAGGCGTACTCCCGCTCTCATTCTGCAGTGGGCTGTAGGGCTGGACGCTCTGCCAGCAGCCACTCAACAGGCTGTCATCAGAGTCACTGTCATTGTTCCCAATTGTCTCCTTTTTTCCCATATCTCTTGTTTCCTCATCCCTCATTAACACAGGGTGTAACCTCTCAGACTCCACCATATCCACCCTCCATCTCTTTAGCTTAGCATCCCACTGTGCCTCTTGGTAAGCCTGCAATGTTTTCTTCATCTTCCCGTGGTAACTCTCTCTCTCTAGTGTGAGCTGCACGCATTCATGGATCAAGTGCCTCAAACTGTGAAGGCCCAGGTAACGGTTTCATTGCAATCATCACTCCCCTCAACTTGTTCAGTATCTCCAAATTGAAAGTACCATAGCGTGGGAATGGCAATGCTCCCTCCTTCTCAGTGATCTTGTGCCAATTCTGAAGGCAAATAATAGTATGGAGACCTACATTTGTTGCCATATAATGAGCTGGTGTGTCTTCTGGGGGTGCTTCTTTGCCCTCATCCCCACGAAACAAATCTCTCAGAACTCTAAAACATCGCATGGTTTTCCTGTTTATAATTTAACAATCCCTGTTCCATTTAAATCAACCAATGTGACAATACGATCTCAAACACTCCAGATGTAATGACCAACCGTCAACCAATCCCAGCGCAGCTTTACACCAACCAACCTATCCCAGCGCAGCACAAATTGACATCACCTTCACTCCTTGCAGTGGCTTACCCTCCTTTACAATTTCTTCATACACATTCACTCACACAATCGTCTTATTTTTGCAAGTGTCTGCCTTTCTAAAAGATCGATAGAATTAAATCACTCAAGGAGCGCCCATTCGCTGTGAAACCTCAACCAGCGGGGAATCACCTGAATCAGTACAGTTTACCCTTTGCTCACAAGGTCTACTATACGATTCGCATTCGTCCCATTCACACAAAGTTCCCTGTCTTAGGTGGAACTGTTGACGATGTCTCACAACAAACTCCTCAACTCTTTGGTCAGACAATCACTATCTTGGTGTCTTCTACACCTTCAAATATCCTGTGATTTTAGGCCACTTCGGGGCCCGATGACCATAAATCAACTCCTTGGATCATGTTGGGCCCAACAACCACATTCCCTCAATTCTCCCGGCAACTCCGCAAGACATTCCACAATCAAACCATCACCACAATATAATACGCTCCACACATACCTTATTAATACTCACTCCTTCGTTTGCTGCTGCTTTCACCACGCATCTCTGGACTCCGTCCACATCGGTTTTCGATCATTAGGGCTCTGCCTGGGGATCTTTGGATCATAACTCTAGACTATTCTATATTCGGGTTCTAAGTACTCCCCTCGCTTCACGTGCTAACCATCCGACCGACTCTGCTACCAACTAAAGGAGCCGGGCCCATCTGCCCCACTCAATCCAAAGTTGGATCTCCAATGGTTCTTTTAAGCAACATGAATGTGCAGAGGGAAGAAAAGATCATGAATCGCATGTAAAATGGTGTAACTCAACTGGCTACACAAGAACCCAAATCAAAAACCAATTGACGGTATGTTAGTTTATTACAAATTCAAGAATAGTTGGACATACACAAATCTTAGCATGAGTTTATAAAAGTACAAGGGAAATAGAAGCAGACCGAACCTCCTGAAAAGGTTCAACCAGTGGAGCATGAAAAGAACAATAAGTTCTATGACGACTATGCATGAGATGAGAAAACAAAAGTTCAAGTCTCCTTGCATCGGCACTTCTTCAGTATACAGCGTTTAATTCTATCTATCTCTACTCTAACTCTGAAGTGGCATTCCTAAATTAGGATATAAACAAAGGGTGTTTAAGAGAAAAAGTGTCAGTTGGCAAAGCCTTCCTAAGAAGTCACTTCACAACAGTATGGGTCTGAGCATGAAGCCACAAGCAAAGGAAAGAAGACGCAGTAGCACTCAGGTGCTCTCTGTCAGGTCAGCAAGCAGGAATGGGGTCTCTGTCCCTCTCTACAATGCATCATATATTCCACAAATATCCCATGATGGTTTTCTCATACGTATTCCGCAATGGGCTCAGCCATGAACTTTTCCATGACGTAGACTCTTTTCACGGCCTTCTCCACACACGCCCCTCTGTAGCAGTTCGTCCTTGGTCTTCACTCCTTCTCCCGTGTGAAAACACCTCCCGCCACCTTGTCTCCTATAACCAAGCTAACTGTAACTCCTTCATTCTGCAACCTTATCCAATAGAACAATACCCCTACTCTTCACTAATAACATTGTCCACCTGCAATGCAAACGTGAGACAGAAAGCATTTTATGAGATTCACATAAGAATTTGAACATTACTTTCAGAAACAAGGAACTCCAAAATGTGTTATAAATTCAGGCCTACAACTTAGGCTAAATTAATGACTTCATTGCACTACACAAATTAAACATTACATCGACTGTTAACACTTGATAGGAGAAGTACTCATAAGCACATTAATCCACATCTTGCATCTATATTATTATCCTAAGAAACATTTATAACAGTTAATACATCACTGAATCACATTTACTAACGAAAGAGGCCTAAGGAAACAAGTCACATTGATTACAATGATCAGTACACACTCTAAGCGTTGATTATTGAATCTTACATTGGGAAGCATTAATTTTCCCAGAAACATATTAGTTGATTCACGATTCTCCTAACACCAAATTGCCTCATAACATTAAATAATATATGAGTTTGTTCTACAATGGTTACATTGCACTCCTAACAGTCACCCCATGTATGATACAAATCTTCCACTCTAGCACTATTATCTCATCAAAGGTAGCGTAGATGCACCAATACCACTTTGCGGCTGATTTGAAGGGGGTGTCACTGTTTTAGTCTTTTTTGAAGAGAAGGAATGTAATGAATTTCAGTGCTACCTTTCCCTTATATTATGACAAACTTGTCTGCAGCAAGCACAAAGGTATGCAGTTTCCCATCCCACACAGCCCACCTGGGCAGCAGGTCTTAAAAAAGATCAGCAATTGCTTGATTTACAAATGTGGCCCACTATCTTATCCTACCAATGATTATGTTGGTGACTGGGCTTATCTGCTTTCCCATGCTGACCCTGGAGACAGGCATACTCAAGGTGTTGAATGGTGAACTTTATCTGTTGGTGGTCCTTGAGCCTTCAGTAAAACTTTACATGGTGGACTCATTACACTTCTAACACTTGTTGACTCATGTGAGGTAGACAGAGCTGTCTTGGAATACCTCTGTTCCCTCTTCTTTGGGTGATCCCAGTTTTTCTTTTTGAATACTCTAAGGCTCCTTTCTCCCATCTGCAGTGCAGAGCAGCAAGAGTTTTATTCTGGATCAGGATCTATTAAGCCTTTTTCCATGGTGCAAACAAAGCGTTGTAAAATAGAGAATGATAGTGGTCCTCCAAATTAAAGAATAGCGGTCCTGATGCCAGCCATGTCTTTGTAGGGTCATTTGTTATTTTTTAAGTAAACTGGGATATTTATTGCTAAATGAATATTTGACCCATGTCATTTGTGCACAAAGGTGAAAACTAACATTATTGTCCAAGGTGTACTTTCTATGCTCTGCGTCCATTACTTATATAGATTTGCTGTCTATACCATGATCATGTTTGATCTAAGAACACCTGAAGGGAAGTGCTACTGTCTGAGTTGTAAGCCCTGAATTATTGATGACTACTTAAGGTACATAGATGCTGTCAACATTTGTCAACAGATATTCTGTTTTGGGTGAAAGCTTGTCATATGCAAGAAATGATGTGTAAAACTCCTTTAAATTGCAGTCCAAATGAATCTCCTTAACATCTCGGAGTACACCTCATCTATTTATACTAGAAAGATAGCTCTGATGTGATATATATATTCATAGCCTTTGACCTTTAACTCTCTTAGGTATTATCTATGAAATTATGTACACTGTAGGCAAAACTTTTGCCACAAATTAGCAATGTCTAGTAGGTACGCTTCTGTGATCTTTCAACATTGGTCAACAGATATTCTGTTTTGGGTGAAAGCTTGCTATATGCCAGAAATGATGTGTAAAACTCCTTTAAATTGCCCTCCAAATGAATCTCCTAAACATCTCTGAGTACGCCTTATCTATTTATACTGGAAAGATAGCTCTGATGTGATATATATATTCATAGCCTTTGACCTTTAACTCTCTTAGGTATTACCTATGAAATTATATTGAAATGTGAAGTACACTGTAGGCAAAACTTTTGCCACAAATTAGCAACGTCTGCCTAAATTGGGCATTAATAAAATGCTGAACTTGTTTAAAATGTTTTTAAATTATGTAGAAGTCTTAGGTTTGTAAAGGTAAATATTGGGATGTGGAAAACACATTACAATTGTGTATAGTTGCTATGCAATGGATCTAGAAATGTTAGGGTGGGCCTTTGTTCAAGAATGCTACCCAACCGATGTGGCCTTCATATGCATAGCAATTTCAACAAAAATGATACAAACACCATTCAAGTAATAATTCATACATACATTATGAATGATAATAAAGCTGCTATAAAAGGGTGCTTTACTTTTTCTGCACATTTGTTACTAGAGCACTGTACCATGACTTATTCACTTTTGTGTGACATCATCAATGATGTCATTAAACAAATAATGGGTGATGAAATATGTGCGTTCATAAGCAATACTTGTCGGGGCACAAGGTATAGTAAGTTCAGTAAAATATAACTTTTGAATTTCAGTGCTTTTTCATTTTAAAATAACAGTTTTTACTTTATTTCAAGGCCTAACTATAATGCCACTTTAACCATGGGTTTTTAGTGAATTCCTATGCTTTTTTAAATGTAGGCTAAGCTCTTATCACCATACATGAATACAAGAGCACTTTATCCTTTAGTTTTTTCTGTGAATTTCTGTTTTTTTTCCAATCCTATACACTCAATTCCCTCCCTAATCTGAGCTTTTGACAGTGAACAGCAGGGTGTTAGATGCAGGGCCTGGACTGTGGCCAAGCCCTACAGTGAAAAACCAATGCATCGTTGCTGGCCAACCCCGCATGGTTGTGTAACCCCCACGCAAACATACCACACATTGTTTATTCATTTATGTATTTATTTATTTTCGCAGTGCTCCCGCTGTATTGTCGCTCAAGTGGCAAATCAAAGTACCATAGGGCAGAGTAAGCTTCACTTTTTAATACTTGAACAGAACTATGGTACCCTGTGGTACTCACGGAAAAGCTGCACTGGGCCCCACGGGCCCACACGGGAGGCCTTGCTGGGTCGTTCTGGTTTACCAGCACATTTTTTTATTTTGGCCCCTGAAAGGAACCCCCAACAAGGGGGCTAGGAGGTACGGATAACCCTACCTTTCCCCCTTGTACCTTAGATTCTTGTAAAACTCTGGCACAGGGACTGAGTGCCTGAGTCCTACAATGGTGGCCACAACATTTCTTTTGATGTGCGGTCAAACAGATTGCTTGACTGCACCAGTCCTGTGGTAACGAAGGGGAAGATGGGAAAGAAGCCCTCTCGCCCAGTCATAATGCTCAATTTTTAAAACTGAAATCTCACAACAATGTCCCAAGGGGGCATCATTTAGAATAAACAATGTCTGTCATTCATACAATACTATAGAATCGTACTGCATATATAAACTAATTGCAGAAAAGATATGGCCAGCAATAATCCATAAATATATTATTTAATATTTATATATATATATATATATATATATATATATATATATATATATATATATATCATGTAAGTTGCTCGTTTGTATAGCAAATTCTCTCCGTAGGAATATAAACGAGAGTAGACCCAAATTTTGTGTAATTTTAGTTTATTACACCGAAGAGTCTGTCCGCCATGACGCGTTTCGGCAGATCCCTGCCTTGATCACATGACAGCACTACAGCTTGTGGGATACCAATTTAAAGTGACAGTATGCACTGGTCATGGCAATAGACATAGAAAAAACATTTATATTACATCGTTTGTATCTTTGTTGACAATATATGCGTAAATGCATTTGAGCAAATCCACCTAATATGTGTTGTTTTGCCCCATCTTTTTTTAAAAAATTTTTTTTTACAGTAAATTCTTCTATATAAAATAACCATGATATTTTCAACGATGATTGCATGAATGCTTTGGGATACAATAAATGTATTTCTTGTCATCTAGACCATATACAGACCAATTACAATGCCTAAAAAGTGCTACCAATAGTGTTAAAATAATGTATTTACATGTGCAAAAATACTGAAAATTCATAATTAACCTAACAAGGCTTATCTTATTTTGACTTAATGTCATTTCTTATAGAGGATAACCCTTGAAAAAAGTGCAAGTGTGCAAGTGCAAATGTCACAAAATGTCTTATCTCAATCTGACTAACCAGTGATTGATTCCCATGATTGTAAAATATATAAATATACACATAAATATAAATATCGATAAAATACATAAATATACATGTATATAAATATAAATATCAATAAATACATAAATATACACATCCAATAATACAAGTCAATCACCACTAACAGAATAAAAAACATCTAAAAGGATCTAAAATGATTTCAACGTGTGTATATCTACTTGCATCATTCAACTCCATGTTTTATACTTTGATGAGACTGGCTAAATGACCTCCTACATTAGTTCATCTATTCCTACAAATCCCAAACGGTCCACATAAGATTAGATAAAATATTCTGATTGGTACACATTAAATAGTAATTTCATATTTAGATATTTTCAATTGTTATACAGGTGGGAATTTTTGAGAGTATATAGAATTCAGTGTATCATATAACTTCCGATTCAGCTCCATAATTTTACCAGGAGTTGAATTCTTTATATTAAAAACATGTTATAAATAAGTATACAAATCCTCACTCATATTCAGGCCTCCTGGTTGATTTGTATCTAATTCCAGGATATAGCGTGTTTCGAGCCTTCTCAATTTTGACTCCCGATCACCACCTTTCCTTTGTGGGGGAACAGCATCTATAACAAAGTATTTCAGATGCTTCAAATCACTATTATGTGCTTCATGAAAATGCCTCGCTACCGGGTAGCTTTGATCTTTGTTCTTGATCGCCCTTATGTGTTGTAGAATTCTTTTGTGGACAGCCAATTTTGTGCTGCCCACATAATTTAACTTACAACTACATTCCAACACATATACGGCATGATCCGTTCGACATGTTAAATGTTGGTTTATTGTTTGTACCTGATCACTAAAGGCAGTTTGATAAGTGGTTCTATTTGAGCCTTGTTGACAGGCTTTGCAGTTGGCACATCTATAAAAGCCCTTCCTTGCTGTAAGCCAACTGCTTTGGTCCTGAATTTCTGGACTGCTTTTTACTAACTCATAGGCCATTGATACTGTTTTTCTAAATGTTATGGCCGGATATTTTGGAAGAAGTCCTCCAATTGTGGGGTCATCCAAGACAATAGGCCAATTTCGTCTTATGATACCCCGCAATTATATCAGATATATATATCAGTATACATACTCTATTAATCGCAGTATCAAGTATCCAATAAACAGTGCCCAATGTGCAAAGTGAACACGCAGTGCTCGTGAAATTGAAGTGGACGCCGCAAAGTGATACACACAAAAAAAGAAGAAGCGTCGAAAAGTAACAACAATCCAGCATTTTGCATGAAAATAAATGGATGAAGGTGTTCATATGAATATCATTGCAGAACAAGTGTCTTTTAGAGCCGGAAATCTACTGACGGCATTTCGACCATTCACAATTTATAAGGTCATCATCAGGACAAAAGGAGCACAAGAACTGTGATTGCTGGCTAAACAGGACAAGGAATAAGAGAAACAAAATCAATGAGGAGGGGGGATTAATCAAAGACTCAAAAATTATCAAATATTTCAAAAAATTTTTTTGAAAGGGGCCATTATGTAATGTACTTGTCCGTTTCCAAATGGTACTGTGTTGGAAGAAAAAAGAAAGGAGAAATAGATCAGTATTAAAAAAAACAGCAAGGACACAGTCAAAAGTGATGGAGTTGCAACACTAGTGTCACAACAGGGCGAAGAAATATATTTGCGCTCACAGGTATGGCTTAGCAATGTCCGGTAATGAATGCAAAAAAAGGAGTGGGGGTGGCACAAAATTAATCGTATTCAAAAATAACAAAGAAACGGGTAGGCTGCACAGATGCATTTATGGACCAGGTAAATACTCACAATTAATGCTGTTATGATCCCCAATGTACCCCAAAGTAGGACTAGGTAGCTACACGACCTTTTACCTAGATTTGTCCTACTTTGCTCTGTATAACGGTTCTAGAACTGACCTTTTACCCAGTTATGTGCTGAATAAATGTCGATCAGTTTCCTTGAAACTGGCCTCATTTATTATGCATGAGGATTCCTAGTATCATATCTTAATCCCCTGCCCAGGACGTACACAACACGATTAACATTAGCTGTATAATAACTCTGTGCAAAAGTCACCGCTATCGTCATCCTTGGATGACAGGCCCACTGTACATAATGGCAAACCATTACATATCTAGGTAGAACCCCTTAGGGTACCTATTGGGTGTAAAAGAACCACATCTTCACTGGGTAACCAGAGGAGAAGCTTCCACACTGACATAAGATGCTGAGGTCCCTGCACGTAGAAACTCCAGCACGCAGTGGTCTGACATCCCTTGTGGGGTGTCCAAATCGAGACCAAGACAGGGTCCGATGTTCTCTCCCGTCAGGCAATGGGGTTGGCTCTTTCCTAGAGGATTCTTGGCTTTACACCCAAATACATACTAGGTACATTTAGGTACACTAAGATAGGGTCCGCATAGTAGGAGTATTATTGATTACTGCCATGTATCTATATGCCTGCATATATTCACTGTTATAGCACCATGGTAGGATTCTACCCTTTATTTACTCCGTTGGTGCTTGTAATCTTAAACATCTGTTTCTTTCTAATGATTGTCGCAGCAAACATGTTTTATACTAGAATGACGCTGGTTCGATAAATGCTTATTGAAAACGTCTCCATCGTTTATTCTGTGTATCTCTCTGAAACTACGTGAGCATGAGTGACTGAGCAAAAAGTACTGTACTGTTTCCACGATCCCTGAAAGATCAAGGGTTGTCATGTTCAATAGTTGCCAGAAACTGTTTGCCCCTTGGTAAGGTTAGGGGGCTTATGGTGGCACTGTGAGCTAGCTAGTCTAAAGGCTAACATATTCTTTGGGGGTGTCTGGAATCAGTCAGGACACCAATCCCTTAGTTTATGTTGTCTAAACATGCAGTTCCTATATAGATTTGAAGGAACTACACGACAATGCAAAGATACAAAGGCGTCAATTAATTTGACTTAGGCTGAAAAATAGAGGGATAAGAAGTTCAAAAAAGCACTTTCCAAACCAACTTATCGATGATTATTCCGTTTACCTTCTATTGGATATGAATTCTCTTGATCCATCACCCTTGCTCACCTTTATTCATTTTTGGGGGCTTTTTTTCACCTCCCATATGTGAATAGTTCTATTTAATTCATTAGTTTAATTGCCCTGCCCTTCTCCTCCTTCCCTTCCCCCTTTTCTCCCAGTATTGTGTTGCAGTTTAGTTGTAGCCATTCACTTGGCCTTTTATATCAGACGTTTTTGCTGCTACTCCCTGCACTGATAGGTGTGCGTACCAGTCTTTTTCACGTACTGGCTGCCCTGCACTGTGGCACCCTCAGGAAGTTTGCTCTCTATCTTGGCGCTCCTCCTGTTTGCTCCTTAAACAGAAGAGTGCCCGTTCTAGCCTTTGCATGCACTGTACGCTTTGCATCATGGTGCCAAAAGCCCGAATGACACGAATTTTCATTCTTCCGTGATGACGCCGCTTCCCTGTTGAAGGATTTTTCCTTTCAAGTATGTCCTTTATCGTTTTTTTAAAATCATGGCCTCTCCCTTCCCTCCCACCATTTTTAGTTGGGCGACTACTTTTTAACTTCTTTCCCCCCTATTTTTCAGCCTAATTCAAATTGATATGTTGTGCTGAATTATCTACGGATGCCCTTGTATCCTTGCCATTAATTGTGAGTATTTACCTGGTCCGTAAATGCAATGGCACAGCCTACCCTTTCCTTTGTTATTTCTGAATACGATTAATTTTGTGTCTACCCCCCGCCCTTTTCTGTGTATGTAAAATATTTATTCTGGTGTGACACTAGCAGGGGGAGCCCGGTTCTTGCCCGGAGGTGCTCTTCAGCAGCACGGCTCTCCCGCAGCTTGGGGAGCCCGGTTCTTTGCTGCCTGGTGTTTGTGGCAGAGGCAAAGGGGGGCAGGAGCCTACAAGCCCCAGAAACGCCTGCGGCCGTCGCCGCATGTCACTCTGCACCCGGAGGCGCTCTTCAGCAGCGCAGCTCTCCCGAAGCGCGGGACACGTGCAGGCGCGCCGGGCCGTGCCCGAGCAAAGCCCGGGCCATGGGCGGGCCCGTCTGCACCGGTCATATCCCGGAAGAGGATGGGCTGGGCCACCCCCCTGAGATCTGGTTTAGGATCCACCGGGACTTGGATTTGGCTATGATTTCAAGATACTATTATGATCAGAGGTATAGTGCTTATTCCCCTTTGTTGTGCTTTCTCGCTCTGAGGACTGTGGCTCTCTGCTATCTCTTCGTCTTTTCAGTTCTACACTGATTTGTTCCACCGTAGCTCCCGAGTATGGGTAAAAGGAAGGGAACTTCCAGTGTGCCTAGTGCGCTACTTCCACCCCGTACCCGTTCCACTATTGATAACTATCTAACCCGGGCAGTGGATATGGTCTCTAATGAAATGTGACTGGTGGAGCGATGCCTCTCACTCACAACAGAGGAACATGTCCTAGCTGTACCCTCACTCCAGTCCAACAATCAAAACCCTCCTGAGTTGCCCCCGCCGAGTGTATTCATTTCAACAAGTACACCTGCTGGCACAACTGGAGAGAGGTCAAATTCCCAATGTCACTGCAGCATGTTCAGGGGTTGGGTCACCAGTGTCAGGAAGGGGAATTGAGCATAGCCCTATTGGTATGGCGGGTGGTGACCAACATCGTGAATCTGATTTAGAGTGTGGCCCAAAAGCCAAGTGCAGGAGGAAAGCCATTAAATCTACAAAAATCAGAAATCCTTCTGCAATGGGCAAAATGGCACCCCGTAATAGGTCCTGCAACGATGAAACGTCAGGGCTAATGTCTGCTGAGGATGAAAATACCTGGAACCAACTAAGGAGGTGCATAGGTGACCTACTGGACTCTAAGTTGCGTCCCATTATTGATCGACTAGTACAAATTGAAGCCAAACTAGTGAAGCCATTGGCCCCTAGGGTCTCTACATGTACTCAGTATTTGGTCACTGACTCACTCTCTAATAAAGCCGCCCAGAGCATCAAAGTGCATCATACAAAGGATAAGCTATCTGTCAAGCAACCGGTAACATGTGAATCAAGCCAGGTTCCCCTGCCTGTGATCGATCTTCCCCCTGCGTCTGCTCCCTAGGTTGTTGTCCTGGCTAATGCCCCCAGGCTCCCAGCTGGCAGTACGGAATACACCAGGGGCCTAATGAACAAATCTATACATAGGTTGAACAGCAATGCTCCTGGTAATTGGGACATATCTAAAGAGATACTGTTGGCAAGACGTGTGGGGGGATTGGAGGTGGAGGAAAAGGGTATAATGGGTATGTTATTGTGCTTAACCTCTGTAAAGGAGATACTGCGTAAATCAAGTGTAGGAATGGTTAAAACTAGTCCTGTTAAGATAGTGCCACTTGGTTTCTTTTATCAGCATCTTGCTAAACCACCCCGCAACTTTGACGGATCTATCGCACAAAAGAGTGTTTTGCCTAGACCTCCTCCTCAATCGATAGTCCCCCTGAATAATAGATTCACATTCTTGGCTGGGTTGGAGGACATTGATAGACGTTTTAGTGAGGAGCATGATAGCTCCGGCGCTCTGCAACAGGGCGGGGTACCCGATAGCTCAACTTCTGCTGTCCAATTGACCACCAATATTGTACAGAACCACTTTCCCAAAGGGCCTGGTGCGAGCGCATCTATGGTTAAAGGTGCAACAGAAAATGCATGTATAAACTTTTTAAGCTGGAACATTGTTGGATTACCCTCCAAAATTTTGATTGAAGGATGGCAATCCTTTATTAAAAATATTGATATAGTTTTTATGCAGGAAACCTGGCAGGTGAATTAAATAGTTTTTGATGAATTTACGTGCTCTAGTTTGCCTGCGATTCCATCCCCAGCGGGCAGAGCAAAAGGGGGACAACTGCCTGGTTTAAAGTCAATATTGGCTGTTCTATTTTACCGCTTTTTCTGGAGCAGGGGGAGGCGCAGGCATTCTGCCTTAGCTGGAGTGAAAACCATAAGATCTATTTGGTAAACTTTTACAATAATAATTTTTCTTGTAAGGGCGACTGCAACTTTCAAGGTCTCTGTGCAGTGATTGATATGCTAGTGGAGAAAGAGGCCCCGGCTGAATGCCCCCTTAATCTAATGGTGGCAGGTGATTTCAATGCCAAACTGGGGCATCCGGCGTCTCTATCTCCAACCACCTTTGATCTATTTGCTCGAGAAACTGATTGAAATGTGATGGATACTAGGGGGCGGGTCCTATTCTCCCTCCTAGCCGAACGGGGTCTGGCTAACAAGGTCCCTAACTTTACTGACCGTCATATCCCAACCTTCATAGGGCGGGGTGCTGTGAGCACTATAGATTATATTTCTACCTCCTGGAGTATGTCTCTAATTATTAAAATCTGTGAGGTGCTTACTCAGATCTATAGCGACCATATTCCCATTACTGCGCAGATACTGTCGCCACATGCGCACCATAAGTTTAAGTCAATGCCTCCCCAGGATCTATCTAGTAAGGATGCAGGGCGTAAGGTGGTATGGCGAACTGCGAACCTGAAGAATATTATGTCCCAGGTAGTTTGCAATAGTACAGCACTGGTGAATAGCTGCAACCCCATACTTTGTAATCTGGCTCTCATTTTAGCAAATTTTTCAAATCTTTTATTGAGAATAAAAGAGATGCTCTCTAGACCCATTGCCCAGCCACACCGTCATGCCAAATCATGGTTTAACAAAGTATGTAGAGCAGCCAATGATTCTTTACGCAGGGCCTTAAAGCAAACTCCCAGAGATCAGAGTGCCATTATAGCCAGTAGAAAGATATATCAGCAAGCAATTAAGAGAAGGAAATTGGCCATGAAGGAGGAGAAATGGGAGCCATTGTTGGTGCCTGCCAATCTAAAGACCCAGAAGCTTTCTGGAAAGCTGTGCGGTCTGTTTTATCTCCCATATCACCCCAAGATAAAGTAACAGTTCATATCTCGGCCGAGGCTTGGTTGGCGCATTTCTCTGGGTTGTATTCTACTGACAGCAAGGCCGACGATGCTTCTGTGCCGATTATTCCACTGTGTCCTAACCTTGTTTTTAAAGAGGATGAGGTTTTTAAAGCAGTTGTAGACAGTAGATGTAAGAGGGCTAAGGGACCGGATGGTATTCCGCTTGATTTATTCAGGCAGGACCCAGTGTTTTGGACCCCGATCCTCACCTCAGTATTCAACTCTGCCTGCAGCCAGGGCATTCCCAGGTCATGGCACTGATCAATAATTTTTCCCGCTTTTAAAAAAGGAAACATGCATGATGTTAATTGTTATCGCCCGATATCCCTCTTAGACTCCACAGCAAAAATCATTGGGAGAGTTGTTCTGGACCGTTTACTTGACTGGATTAATATTAATAGTATACTTGCCCCAAGTCAGTATGGGTTTAGAAAGGGGCGCAGGACTATTGAACAGTGCCTCAATCTCCATCTTATTGTGGCAAAATACAAATATGCCAAGGGAGTTTCTACCCACTTGGCGTTTATGGACCTGTCAAGCGGCTTTGACTACGTCTCCAGATCAAAGCTGTGGGCCATTCTAGAGAGCATGGGTGTTGATGTGGGGTTGGTTAAATTTTTAAGGCTTCTTCACCATGACCTCATAGCTTCAGTTAGGTTTGGGAGCGCAGGTGAATGCACAGAGCCCTTCAGCATTAAGCGCGGGGTGCGCCAAGGTTGCGTCCTTACCCCAATACTTTTTCTCCTCTATACGAACAACCTGGAGAAAATATTGGTATCTGTTTGGGCGGACGTTCCGCATGTGGAGAAAAAGGCCGTGCCGCCACTCTTATATGCTGATGACGCGGTCCTCCTGGCAAGCCGGCCAATGGCCTTAAAAACTTAGCATTAGTTACATCAAATTTTAAGAAAACATTTACTATGATTTGTGGCCCAAGAAATACCAAAACCTGTACCCTAAATATTGATGGCAAAACCCTAGATAGGGTTAGTTCCTTTCCTTATATAGGCCTGGAGTTTGATGAAGGATGTACTTGGCTTACTTGCATCAAAATTAGAATCTCCCGATATACTCAAGCAGTAGTCCTTGCTTGCTATGTCTATTGGTAAAAAGCCTATTGCTCCTATACTAGAGATATACAACCGGAAATGCTTGCCTATTTTAACATATGGAATGGGTATCTGGGGTTGTAGGGATGCACATGCGATGCAGACAGAGGAGAATAGATTCTGTCGTCGGTTACTAGGCGTTCCTCCCTCATCCCCGCATTCCTCCCTACACCTGGAGCTAGGCATGGAGTACGTCTAAGATACCATCAATGCTGCCCCTTGCCTCTCTGGTGCTCAATTTGGTCCAACAAAGAAGCCAAATTCAACCGGGCTGTCATTAGAGACTGTTTAACCTGTGCCCATGGTTTGGCCATTCCTTGGTTACAAATTTACAATATATTACAAATTGCTTCTTGGCACTTGGCTGTGCCTCTTTGTTCGAGCATCCAGAGTAGATCCAAAAAAAGGACATAAATTGGGTCTGGGACAGTTTTCGTAAGCACAAACAAGCCACTAGGGAACTAATGGAAGTGGCCAAACCTTCAGTCAGAGATTACTGTATTATCCAAGGGGTTCCAACAATTGCCCCTTTATTTACTATACGTGACCAACGTTTATGAGAGAACACTGTTGGCAAGACTTAGTCTAGGTTCCTTTCGCTGGTTAATATGTTTCCCCTTAGGTCAGTACTCCTCAGACACTATTGCCATTTGTCCATGTGATGAGCAATCTAGCCAAACTATTTTACATTTTGTTTTCTTTTGTCAATTTTATCTGCCGTACACTAGGAAGTTTTTATTACCGTTACTGCGCAGACATAAATTTTCCAAGTGCAAAGCCGCCCTCTTCTATTTATTGCAACTTAACGATTGTAATGTTTGCTATGCAGTTGCTAGTTTTTTGAAGTGCACTTTAGCGAAAAGAAGGAGTTTGCTGTTTTGATAAAAAAGCCTATACATTCTCTTTTATAAATAATCATTGACTCTGCATGTTTAAATGTATATTGCTGCTCTCAATTTCTATTCAATAGGCACTTTGTTACATTAGCTATGATACACCTGGAATCAGAACTTCTGCACTGTCACTTTATTCAATGCAAACCTAGATAAAAAAAATTTCTTGCTAAAATGTGATCGTTTATAATCTACATGTTTTATTACTATACCAGACTTGACGCACCTGGAACTTTGTTTTATGGACCCTTACTCTAATAACTGTAAATTTGCACAATGAATTATATCATTTTTAAATACGTGGTCATTAATTTTTAACATGTTTGTATACTATGTAGTTTGTTTATTTTTTATCATGTGTATCTTTTATGATCTGCCTTTGGAAGATCGAATAAAGACAATTGAATTGAATTGACACTAGCAGTGGTGGCTCCTCTATAATGGTGTAGCATGCCACACTCCTGATGCGAGCCCCACATACAACCTTTTCCTATGTCGATAAATTGCCTTGCAGTGTCCATCCAGCCTGAATGTCCTTCAGGATAGGGGCAGGGCTATTCTTACTGATTGGCAAAAGCTGCAGGGACGAATAATGGCCAAATGTTTGAAGTGAACATGTCAGATTGGATGATATTTATTAATGTCCAGTCTGACATGCGCACTTTAAACTTCTTTAAACTGTACTGTGTTAGACAGCCGGAGAGAATGCCACACAGGCCCCCAGTTTCCTATGGAGCACTGGGTTAGCCTACTCCAACCAATCTTAGTGCTGCTTTCATGCTGCTTACTGCCATAAACAGCATGAAAGCAGCACACTGATTGGTTAAGTTAGTTAGCCCTGTGACCCCTGTGACGTATCACTCGAGAGTGAACCATCTACTCTCCAGCGAACCAGGAACGAGGGCCGAGGTCGATGGCAGAAATGTGGAGAGTCCCGTTGGAGCTGGAAGAGAATTGAAGAACTTGCAGGTGAAATCTGTCACCGTTGCTACACCACTTCCCCTCCACAACCGAAGAGAAAAAGTGGTTGGTCTCAGCAGTTTGATGAAATGTTAAAAAAATGCTATGTTGCGTTAGGTTATGATCCAAATATTTGCTGATCATTAGAGGTGATCTATCGTGGGGGCGTGGCCGAGCACCGAAGATGGCAGACGCCTTCTGATCGCGCTCGGCAACCCATCCCCTGTTTATCCTGGCCATCCTTACCTCCTGCTGGCTTTACTGGTAGTTGCAAGCGTGCATGGTGTGCACAGGTGTCCGCTGTGTTCGTTGAAGCCATCATTGCCCCTGTGTGGCAGACGGAAGAGGAGCCCCTGATAATCCGGCCTGTTTTCCCACAGGAGCCTACCCGCGGCCCGCTCCCTCCGGGACTGTCAGCCTTCGCTGTGGACTCGTAGCTGGTCCTTCGCCCCTTTGCCGCTGGTGCGGTACAGTCTCCGCACAACTGAATGGCCCTCGGACCCTGAGTGGTCACAAGCACGCTGCTGCTGACGCCACCAGGCCTCGTCGATGTGTCCCGGCTCTCCCAGGTGGCTCGGGGCTGAAGCAGGGGCCCTCTGTCCCTCTACTTCCAGGGCGAGGCGTCCGCTTGGCGGGAGGTGCGGGCCTGCACCTGTGGCTGCATCTAGAGGAGCCCCGCGGTCGTCACACTGGGCGTGCTTGAAGCGGAGCGACCACTGAGGAGACTGGTCCGGTACGGGCGAGGAGCCGCTGAGCAGTGTGGGCCAGATGATCAGCCGTGGGAAATGGCACCATGACTTCTGAGCTGACTGATGGTGTCGCAGGCCTCCACTAACTGCTGCTGCGCCATCGGTTGGTTGGCGGTGAGACGGCGGTTGAAGGTAGGCCCGCATGGTGCGCTGGTGGTGCCCATCCAGGGGAGGGGGGGCACAGAGGTCAGTCGAGCCTGGGCCCCCCAAGAAGACATGTCATAGGGGCGACTGCGGGGCCTACAGAGCTCATGGTACTTGGACTGGCAGCACGAGGGTCGAGTCGGGCCTAGGCTGTCCATCCCCTTACCTGCAGTGACCTCTGGGATACGGAAGAGGAGCCCCGGAGAATACGGCCTGTTTTACCGTGGAAGCCTGCCCACGGCCCGCTCCATCCGGGGCAGTCAGCCCTCGCTGTGGGCTCGGGGCTGGTCCTTTGCCCTCTGCCACTGGAGAAGTAGTCGCCTCACCGCTGAATGGCCCTCGGACCCTGAGTGGTCACAAGCACGCCGCCTCTGCCACCACCAGGCCTCGTCGCTGTGTCCTGGCCCTCCCAGGTGGCTCGGGGCTGAAGCAGGGGCCCTCCGTGCCTCTGCTGCCGGGGCGCGGCATCCTCTCGGCGGAGGGCGCAGGCCTGCTCCTGTGGCTACATTCAGGGGAGCCTCTGGGCCGGCACACTGGGCGTGCTCGAAGCAGAACGATCACCGGGGAGACCGATCCAGAGCGGGCGAGGAGTCACTGAGCGGTGATGGCCAGATGAGCAACCGCAGGAAATGGTGTCGCGCCTCCTGACCTGACTGGCGGTATCACAGGCCTCTGCCAACTGCTGCTGCATCATCCGATGGTTGGCGGTGAGAAGGCGGTTGAAGGTAGGCCCGCATTATGCGCTGGTGGCGCCCATCCTGGGGAGGGGGGGGCACAGAGGTCGGTCGGGCCTAGGCCCCCCAAGAAGGCATGTCATAGGGGCAACGGCGGGTCCTACAGAGCTCACTGTACCCTGACTGACAGCACGAGGGTCCTGCGGTGACCTCGGGGCTCCCCGAACTGGAGGAGCCAGGGAACCGTTCGGGTCTGGGCCTTCCTTACTTTATTCATAAGGTGGAAAAAATCTATAATAGCTTTGCCCCTAGCACTCATTTAGCTGGAGGAGAATGCGGTGAAGACAAAAGGCCCTCTAGGGGCGATAATATACTTTGCTCCTTCCCTCCACTATCGTTGACTGAAACTGAATCACTATGCAGAAAGATTAAATCTGGTTCGGCAGCTGACCCTTTGAGACCAGCACAGTTTCATCAATTACAGAGTGTCCTTTTACCTGTGGCACGGGAATTGATCAATTTGTCTCTGTCCTCAGCATCTGTACCTTTAGTGTGGAAGCATGCCAAAGTGATTTCCCTTTTAAAGAAACCCTCTCTTGAACCCTCTGATCCAGGCAATTACCGCCCCATTTCCCAGCTCCCTTTTTTGGCTTAGGCCACTGAATCTCATGTTAACATCATCCTCACTGAGTTGGTGGAACGAAATGATATTCTGGATGCCTCTCAAAATGGGTTTAGGTCCCGTCACAGCACTGAATCTGCGCTGATGGCGGTGACCGAAGATATCCATGACAGGCTGGATGAAGGAAGCTCGGTGGCCTTGATTCTTCTTGACTTAAGTGCCGCGTTTGATACGGTGTCACACGAAATACTGCTGCGCAGGCTGGAGGGGATTGGGGGTCTGGCATTGGCCTGGTTCCGCTCATTCTTGGAAGGCAGAACCTTCCAGGTCACTGTGCCCCTGTTCCACTCCCAGGAGTATACTATTAAGCATGGGGTGCACAGGGTTCGATCCTAAGCCCCATGCTTTTTAACATCTATGTACAACCTCTGGCAGTGGTAGCTAGGAGTAGAGGGCTGTCCTTGGTGTCTTATGCGGACGACACCCAACTAGTGATCACCTTCTCTAAGAAGTGTGATCTTAACCTTGTGAAATTTAAGGATGATATGCTGGCAGTATCTAATTGGATGTCAGCTAACTGCCTGCAGCTTAATGCGAGCAAATCCGAAATTCTTTTGCTGGGCAAAGATAGTGACCTGTGGTCTGAGCAGTGGTGGCCGGAGGAACTCAAACCAGCCCCCACGCCAAAGGAGGTGGTTAAAAATCTGGGTTTCTGGATAGATCGTAATCTGTCCTTCGACACCCAATCTAAGTCAGTCGCAGGGACCTGCTTCGGGCTCTTGATAGGTCTCAAACCTTTGTTGGGTTTTTTCAATCCCTCTATTCGACAGACCATTTTACAGGCCACAATCCTGTCCAGACTGGACTATGGAAATGCCCTATATTTAGGTGCTAGTAAATCCTGCATTCAGCGACTCCAAAGAATTCAAAATGCGGCAGCTCGTACTTTGCTGGCCCTCCCAAGATCCTGTTCTGTGTCTAGTTCTCTGAACAGGCTTCACTGGCTGCCGGTGGAGAAAAGGATTCAGTTCAAGACTTTGTGTGTCGCTCATAAAATCCTGAATCATCAAGCCCCCAAGGTCTTAGCGAATTGGCTAGTGCCATATATCCTGAGGCGTTCTCTTCACTCTGCAGATAAAAGACTAGTCTGCATCCCTCGAGTTTGTAGAGCCAGAGCAGGCGGTCGCTCATTTAAGGTATTGGCTGCTAGGCTTTGGAACTCCCTTCCCTCTAGGATTAGAGGACTACAGAACCTTTTAGAGTTCCGGAGAGCCATAAAGACCTGGCTCTTTCCGGGGTAGCCTCAGGGCATTTTTGTTCTTCTCTGTTTCATGAAAGTTTACCTGGGTAGCGCTGGGACGCCCCGTTGCTGGGGCAGCTATGCGCTGTACAAATTCGGTAAATAAATAAAATAAAATAAATAAATTCCTGGTGGCATTTGGTAGTGGGGGTCGTGAGTGCTGTGAGAGCAGAGGACACGTGATGCGGATTGCACTGATCCGGCCCAGGGGTCGCATCGAGCCCAGGCTCAACCACTCCTCTCACGGAAAGATACTTAATTGGAAGTTGATCCTGGCTGGAAGCTGACCACCCGTTCGCTACCCTGGTGCACCCAGTCTTGCTGGCCCTTCTGGGGTCTCAGTACTTCCAGGCCTGTTGCTCAATGGGCAGGGTCAGACCCAGGGAGCACACTTCTACTTCCACTGTATTCATCTGTTCTCTCCCCCAAACAAGTGCCTCACAACGCGATCAGTAAAGACGATATCCAAGACTTTCCGGTAGCCCCCCATTACACATCCTTATTGCGGCAGCCGACTTGACGAGGTTGGGTGTCCACAGAGCTGCCACAGCTGGCCTATCTCCCTGCGACCTGTGGATAACCGGCTTCGGAGCGCTTCTGTTGGGCCTGGGGCGCAGTCAACCAGGGCACTTTCCTTAATATTCAGGGCATTCGTGAGCATCGGCAGCAACCTGCTCTCCCCTCGTGGCTGTGGCGGACAGGACCACTTTACCAGCAACTCTCTATGCCCAGTGCGCAGCAACTAGCTATGGGCCATCTTCGCTCAGCCTCCCTTCAAAATGGCCCTCCCTCAGGGTACGGCCAGGGAGCATCTGGAGGAGTGGGGAAACCCTCCGAGCCTAATCGGGCAGACCTTTTGGCAAAACTGGACTCAGTGCTAACTGCGTTGGAACGGATAGGCACAACGTTGGATCAAAACCGGACCTCTCTTGAAGGCAGAATAGACGTCACCACCAACTTCATGCTTCTGGGCGTGGACCACCAAAAACTGTCTGAGCGGGTGCAGGGGGCAGAGGTCACACTCGCAGACCTGCAACCTAAAACCTGCAACCATACTGAAACCCTACAGGATTTACTAGACTGGGTCTGCACCCTCGAAGAGAAACTAGATGACACAGAGGGTCGATCGCGTTGGAACAACGTGCGAGTGATAGGCCTGCCGGAGGGTGCAGATGGACGGGATGCAGTTGGATATGCAGAGACCTGGTTGAAAGAGTTGCTCCCCACAGGGGCACTCTCCCCACAATTTGTTGTTGAACGGGCGCACAGGGTCCCTGCCCAAAAACCACCTCCTGTGTTTAAGTAACAAGGGAACCCAATTGTAATGGTCAGGGAACTCGGGTACTAGTACGTTACAATTACTAAGTAGTACCTGGCAAGGGAGAATAACCCAGAAAGCAATGAATATAGGCCTGAAATCAGTGCTATATTAAAGCTGTCCAGCCGGACAGAAAATTTAATAATGTATCAAATCATAGAGAACACAAGAATAAAGTGGGACACAATCCTGAGTCCAACACAACACATATAACAAGGACACAAATGAACAGAAATTCACAGAAAGGCTCAGGCAGGCAAAGAAATGCTTGTGAACTGTATAAAGAGATGCAACAAGCAAACAATATGTAGAGGCACCGTTACACATCAGTAATTATTTCAATTGCGTTTACGGTGCTTATAAGATCGACGACGTTTCGATCCCATAGAGACAATATTGGGATCATCATCAGGACATAAAAATTACATGCCTGAGGGAATTATAGCCTGAAAGAAAATGGTAAAAAGGTAGAGGGGACAAAAGGAAGAAGTAAGTAGATCAAAAGAATGGTAGAAAAATAGTCTGTAACATAGTGCTAGTGAGGGAAAAGGTGGTAAAACTCTTCCATCCAGACGTCGTGTGCTAGGTGTTGATACAATACACATGCTGGGTGAGAATAGGTAAAAAAATGGTAAAAAACAGCGATCTCAAGGTGCGATACTGGATCAGGACCTTAAAGTGGTACGGCATGGATGCTACGGGTGAAATGGCAGCCTTGCATTCAAGAGCTATAGCGGCATGGGTTGTTGTGGGCTAATTGGTTCTGGCGCAGCTTACCAAGCGTAATAGCCAAGCAGTGAGGCAACCACGATAATGCCAGGAAGGGAATAATACGGTTGCACGGAGGCAGGTTATGTTACACGAGCGTCTTGTCGCTGGTGAAAAGAGAGAACGGAATTGAGGAATTGCCAACAATTGTATGGTCTGATACCTATACGGGCATGAGTAAGCTCTTACCATAGTCCAGGAATTAGGATAATAATGGACCAAATCCCAATGGAGGGATAGCTGTGTGGAGAGGCACGGTAACCTGGTGGGAAGAGAGCGCACAAACAGTGAAAGTGCTGCGGGGGTGGGCGAGTGAAGGATGACAGAGCCAGCCACTAAGGGGCTTACCTAAATGCGCGGATATCGGCAAGCAATCCAATTTGAAATGCTGCTGTGAGTAACGCTCACTCATGAGCGAATACTCATGAAGCGGTACAATGACCTGTGCGGGGAGATAACAGCGTGTCAAGGGCGTGGGACAAAGCATCTCTGCAAGTATGGTCTTGCCGGTTGCGGGGCTTACCTGTGGATCCTTCGGAGATCCGGTGTGCTCGGGGGATGAGCGAGCCGGGTGGAGGATAAAGAAGTGCAGGGATGGTCATGTGACTAATCACGTGATCGGACGGTGCCCGGTGACTTGGCAGTGGTGGCTATATTGGAAGGGTAGAATAAGTCGAGAGAATTGAGTGTAGAAAGGAAAAGAAAGTTACATATGCATTTAGAAAGATTGTAGGCATCATGTTTTGAAATATACAGATCTATTAGGCTGACAGATCAAGATGCAAAACCAATATGGTACCCTATAGGCTGATTCATTACATGGTTACGGCGCCCATCTTAGAGTGGTAGAAAATACACTGGCTACTTGGTAGTTAGAGGACCGAATTGCACAGAATGAGCGCGGCTATTTTAGGATTGTGGAAGAACACAAAGTTATAAATAGGTAATTTACTGATTATGTATGACATTACATACAAAGTGTATCGTAGTAACTAGGTGTAAAGATATTACATCTGTATGTCATGCAAGAGTGGTGGAAAAGAAGTACTATGGCACACTTTATTGAAATTGTAATAATAGTAAGTAGTAGAATGGAACTCTGAGGGTGGCCTGCGGGAAAAAGAACAAAGTTGTAAAAAGTTCAGGTTCTGTTCGGATATTGACTTATAATAGAGTCGTCCAGTCTTCAAGTCTGTTGAGTCCAGTTTTGATGCTTCCAGTGCGCAGAATTCGTTTGAGTTCTTCTTTATTCAGCAGTTGTCCTAGATCTGCTCCTCTCGGTGGTGGTTTGAACACGCTGATTACAGTCCATCTTAAGTCATCCTCGCTGTGGGCATTGCTAGAGTAATGTTCAACCAATGGTGCATTAGGTGTTTTGCAGCGTATTCGACTGCGGTGCTGGCATATCCGCATTCGCACTTTTTGCCTGGTCTGTCCGATGTAGATTTTGTTGCATGGGCATACAATAGCATAGATTACATTACACGTATTACAGTTGGAGAATTGCTTGGATTCAACCTTGGTGTTATTGAAAGTGAACTCTTTGCCCTCAATAGTGAATTTACAGACACTGCAGTTTCCGCATTTGGCATGTCCAATCAAGGGTTCCAACCCCCAGTGTTCATTCAGTGTTCCTGCATGCTTGGTAGTGGGTAGTGCAGATCTGACCAAGTGATCTTTTATATTCTTACTCTTGCGGAAGGAAAAGAGTGGGCGGTCTATTGTCAGATTGCCAGCGTTAAGGATACCCCAGTGTTTTAGGATGCATTTGCGTACCTTATGCAAGACTGGTGAGAAGGTCGTGACACATACCAGTTGGTTTTTTGTGGATTAGGGTTTAGGAGATAAGAGGCATTCCCTGGGGCAATACCAAGCTCTTTTTAGTGAGGTTCGTACAAGTCTCCGCGGATAGCCACGTGCCATGAGTTTCTTAGAAAGAAATTATGCCTCACGGAAATGGTCTTCCTTTAAGGTACAATTGCGTCTAATCCTAAGAAATTGGGAGTAAGGTATTGCCCCAGGGAATGCCTCTTATCTCCTAAACCCAAATCCAGAAAAAACCAACTGGTATGTGTCACTACCGTCTCACCAGCACGCAGGTATTCCATGTACGCCTACTTACGACGCCGGTCCACGGGGATTGCTTTCCTACAGGAGACTCACCTGACAAGTCTGGAGGCAGACAGACTTAGTCGCCGCTGGCACGGGCATGTGTACAGCACTAACTTTTCATCCCAGGCTAGAGGTGCCCTGATATGGGTAAAAGTGGGGATCCCATGAGAGGAGGATGAGGTTGTGGTCGACCCTGCAGGGTGCTATGTTTGTATCAAGGGTAGACTCAAAGGCAGACTCTCCTGCTAGGCTCAATTTATGCTCCCAATACTGGTCAGAACGTGTTCCTTGGCAACCTCTCCACAGCACTATCCAGATGGGGAGACGTCCCGTGGCTACTGGGTGAGGACTTCAACTCGGTCCTAGACGTTTCACTCGATCGCTCCTTCCCGCCCCTTACCCGCACCTCTGCCTCATCGAATGCGCAGGCACTGCGCTGCTGGCTGGGGCACTGGTCCCTAATGGATGTATGGTGCGCACGCACCCAGATTTAGGGTATATTCCTTTTACTCACCAGTCCATGATCTCCATTTGCTGCTGGATCGCATTTTCTGACCCCTACCTGGCAGTTACAGACGGCGGCGCTGGAGGATCAGGCCTTCCGCTGCTCCTTAGAAGCGGCACTGATCGGGTATTTCAAGCACAATGTCAGCTCTACGAGTTTCCCTCTGATAGAATTGGAAGCCTTTAAGGCTGCTACTAGAGGCCACTGCCTGGGCCTTACCTGGAGCATCCACAAACAATTGGATACCTCCCTCACCTCCACAGAGCGGAAGCTCCTTCATTGGGAAACCCTGTCAGTCACATGCCCCGAGGCAGAGGCACGGCTCGAGGAACTGCAGCGAACCGGCTAGAACTGCTAGAAAAGTTACGCTGTCACAACTACCAAGCCCATTCTGCCCGCACCCACTCTTCATCTGACAGGGCAGGTAAACTGCTCGCATTCCTTATTAGGCAAGAACACCCACACCATCCCATATATGCTATTAGGGACGAGCTCGGACAGATGAAATACACACAGCGGGGCATTCACGAGGCCATGATCAACCATTACACCACACGTTATGCATCCAGCGCGCACAGTGACTCCCAACAAATAGTTTCTTTCCTAGACTCAGTACAGCTGCCCACCCTATACGTTGACCAATTTCTGGAGTTAGATTCCCCCCTGTCGGTGGAGGAAATCCAGGAAGCGCTTGCGTTCCTAGCATCGGGAAAGACACCAGGACCAGACAGGTTCCCTACAGAGTTTTTCAAGGCTTACGCTGAGACCCTGGTACCACGTCTACACGCACTCTACACATCGGTGCTTGACAACTCAGCCCTCCCTCCCTCTCTTTGCACAGCTGTCGTCGTCTCACTGTTGAAGCCAGGCAGGGACCCCACGGCCCTGGGGTCTTACAGACCTCTAGCGATCCGAAATACCGATTATAAAATCCTGGAGAAAGCACTTGCTAACCGTCTTGCACCCTACGTGTCCTCTTTGGTACACGCAGACCAGAATGGTTTCGTCCCAGCCCGGAACACTGCACTCCACCTTTGTCACTACTTCAGAGTAGCTGAATATGCCCCCCTGAACTGGCCACACTCGGGATGCCTGGTGCTCGATCTCGAGAGAGAGCATTTGATTCCCTTGAGTGGTACTATCTCTTTGCAGTGCTGCTAAGGTTCGGCATAGGCCCCTATTTCCTCAGCATGGTTCGGCTATTATATAAATGCCCAACAATTCGCGTAAAAACTGGGCCCTACATCTCGGACACTATCCAGGTGGGTCGCGTGACTCGTCAAGGCTGCCCACTCTCCCCATTCCTTTTCTCCCTGGCGGCGTTCATTCGTGTCCAGGTGGACATCGGTATTTTCCTGGGCGACAGCACTCATACGATCTCTTTATATGCCAAAGACCTCTTGTTATATGCAAGAGACCTCCACGCTATCCCCCACTCGCTAGACTCAGCGCTATCACAATTCACCACAATCTCAGGACTGAAGGTCAACGCTGCGAAATCCACTCTCTTCCCGTTCTCGTTGTCCACTCCAGATCCGAGGTACTCGCTGGGGGAGGTCCCAGTGTCATGGTGCATTGGCGCATTCCGATACTTAGGTATCCACATATATCGTACCAAAAGCGACCTGTTCAATGGGAACATCACTAGAGCCACCTCCTCTATTTACTCACAGATGGCATTCTGGAAGACCCTTCCTCTGTCTATCTCAGGTAGGGTGGCCCTCGCGAAGATGGTGATTCTCCTGAGTCTTCTTTACTATTTCGCGGCCCTGCCTCTTTACATTCCCCCCTCCTACTTCAGCAAACTGGAAACAAAGGTCAGGGATTTTCTCCGGGGGACGTCCAGGCACAGGCTCTCTATTAGGAAGCTATACCTGCCGATGGGACCGGGTGGGCTAGCGATGCCTAATTTTGAGCACTATTACTTAGCAGCTCAGCTGCAATGGCTAGTTAGATGGCTAGCTTCAAGACACCTGCCAGATACCTCCACACTGCAACCACCAATGGCGCTTCACACTTTGCTCAGCATGTTTCACCCTTGCGCTAAGCCCAGAAAAGCTGGCCCCTTGCTGCACTCCATAGCGTACAAAAGCTACCGCAGAAGCCTATACATCCCCCTCGTCACCGCGCCATATGCCCCGGCTATTCCTTTACTGGGATCACCAAGGGGTGGGTCAGCCATCACGGCAGTGGAGTTACGCAGTTGGGAAGCAGCGGACATTAATGACACAGGGGACCTTTTTAGAGACGGCGCCTTAATCCCATATACAGACCTAATCTCAGAGGACGGTCTACCCCCGGGGCATTTCTTATTACATCGTGCGCTCATAGCTTCACTCTCAATCAGGTGGGGTAGCTTAACAACAGAACCCCCCCCCCCCCCCAGGCCCCACCTGATGCAGTACTTGCATATAATGGGAACAGGGGGACACTTGATTCGTTGGTTTGCCTCGTCCCTCCGTCAACATACTGCGATCCCGCTGACCCCCCTGAAACAACATTGGGAGGAAGACCTAGGGCGTGCCCTGTCAGAGAAGGAATGGGTGGCAATGCTACAAAGCCCAACACATGTCCCTCGCAACCAGCGCTTCCGGCAGATTCAATTTTTTATTCTCCATCGCGCATACCTCTCCTCCGCCCAGATAAACAAGTACTTCCACCGCACTGACTCCGTATGTCCCAGGTGCAGCCTTCCAGATGCAGATCTACTACATATGCTCTGGTATTGCCCTGCCCTGGGTGAGTACTGGACTGACATAGCGGCCACTTTAGCCCGCTGCACCAAATGTGAAATTCCCTTTCACTGGGAGGTGTATGTATTGCATCTTTTTAAGAGGAGCAGGAAACACAAGGTCCCCACACGATTCTTAGACCTGGGCCTAGTCACGGCGAAGCGCCTGATAACCAGAAGATGGAAAGCACCGGTGGCACCTCATGCATTGGCCTTGCACCGCTCCTTGCTCAATTGGGCCAGGGCAGAGGGTGTGGCACTGCGGAGAGAGGACCTGCTGGGCCTTTGCAAGTTCCCCTTAGCTATAGACTGGGGGGCTATTGTGGATGAATTGCAGAAGATAGTTACACCCACAGTAGACACACAGGAGGAGACAGGGGTCTCATCAGCTCTAAGGTAACATGCCACTATCGCTACTGTGACACCTCAATGGGGGCAGTTCCCCTCAATCCCTGCTCAACCTGGAATATCATAGGACGCTACTGCGCGCTACAAGCAGTTATTCACCTGATGCAACACTTTACGGCCTCAGGTCACGGGTGGTTACCCCTTTCCCTCAGTTAAATTATTTTGTCCTCATTATGTTGTACCCGCTGCCCACTGTTCAGAGATACACCACACCACACATATACCGGCACTGTAATACACAGCAGGATGGCAGAACATACACTAGCGCTCCCTCTCAGTTGTCCTAATGTTACTGATATCCTTATTACTTCATGCTGGACACATTACTCACCTATCACTACTGTGTCCTCAGCACTTGATTTGCTATTGTATTATTCCCCAGTATACGGTGTTGTTGCTCTATTACTGTACTGCACTGTTAAAATTGTAAATGACAATAAAAAGATTTAAACAAAAAAATTAGAGGTGATCTATCGTTCATAACACACCGCCTGAGTCTCCCGGTTCAGGTTTAAATGGTCGTACAGTGCATGAAATACTAAGGAGGACCAAAGTTTTGCATAAACGCAAGTGCCATGATGGGTAATATATAAAAATATAACTTAGTAATGTGATCAGAAGGGAGAACATTAAATTCTCCTGTTGTTCACAACACATTAGCTAACTTGTAAAGGCTGATGGTAGATTAGGATTACATTTTACTAATCAGGATGACAAGTTCGCCGCCCGCTAAGAATGAAAGCTGAGTCAGATCGTCGTCAGTCTGTCTGATATTAAAAAACGTGCAGGCTTCTCTGCAAGCTGAGATATGTTCCATCCTCCTCCGTTCTCATTGCATGTCTCAAATGTTTATTGTCATCCTCCCAGCTCTCAAATGAATCACCCTTGCCCCTTCACATCATCAAGGGGATAATAGCAGGGAGATGAGACAGAGTGGTTTGATAGCCTCTTTCTCCGGAGAGGGCGCTATTATTATTTTAAGCAAAATCTGTGCATATTAAAGTATTTATGCAACATTCCCTGGTGCCCTGCTTCGAACACCTTCATCGCTCGGTGTGTAGTCACACTCGCATGCTTCGCTCACTAGTCCATCATACTCATCATCAACCTTTACGCCTAACCACTTTGAAAAGTCACCAACCGCAAACGAACACTAGTGGCGCACCTTCCTCACTTTTGACTGTGTCCTTGCCATTTTTTTAATGTTGATCCAGTTTTCCTTTTTTCTTCCAACTCAGTACCATTTGGGATATCGACAGGTATATTATGATATGGCTCCTTTCAAAAAAGTTTTTTTGAAATATTTGAAAATGTTTTACTCCTTGATTAATCTCTCATCCCCTTTGATTTTGTTTCTCTTATCCCTGGTTCTGGTTAGGTGATTGATTGACTTTTACCCTAGCTGTGCTGTGATGGATGAATTCCGTGTGTGTATTTTTCTGTGACTTGTTTGAAACAGCTTGAGTGAAGATAGGTTTAAAAACATTCAGTTACTGTTATGGAAGGAGAGGAAAATCCTCCGGAAGACTGGGCTGCCTATGAAATAATGCTGAATTCAAGTTTCCATGTGCACATGTGGTTAAGAGAATGGAATGAGATTACGTCCATTGACAAGAACGCTCAATTTTCTCTCGAGGGCACCCTCAATGTGAGACAGCTTGATTATTTGAGACGAAAGATGCTTTAGAGAAAGCCTAAGCCTAGACCGGTGCAGTTTGAGGCATTGAAGAATGGGATTGTGTTGCAATTGAGAAGGACCTAAAAAGAATAAAAAGCTGGGTTAAAAATGCTGTGAGTCATTGGCTAGAATCAAAATGTGGCATGTAGAAAAGGGTATGAGTACCTTGCTTTATGTGGGTGTGTTTCCTGCAATAGTGAGTGATAATGACAAACAGAAAAAAGATGGAAATGTTGAATTTAAAAAAGAAAAGCAAAATATTGAGAACACTTCAGATGAGGAGGATACATTTCTAGATGATTTATTGAATAAAAGACCTAACCTAACCCATATAATGATGATCATCATTGATCGAGATTCATGGAGCAGGGAAAAGCATAGGATCTGCGTGCAGCTGGCACAGGTATACGTACATTGCCATTAACTCCAACAGTACCTGGAAAAGAAGTAGCAGGGCCAAGTGGGATTGATCCTACTAGTATTGTCAATGTTCCTTCTGTGCTCACTGCTGTTAAAACGTGTAATACTCACGGTTCCAAATAGGGATGGTTTTGTGAATGGCTCAAATGGAGTGAATGCAAACATTAACATGTTGAAAAAGACTAGAGGCTGTCATTATTGCGGGTTTCTTGGTCACTGGAAATGGGAATGTAGATTGAATCCAGATTGAATTATGAAAGATTTTGTTACCCAAATGCAGCAGAGTTCAAATCAGTTAGCAAAGTGTGGCTCACACCATCCTCAGTCAATGGTCCCAGCCCAACTTGCTCAAATGTAAAATATACAGAATCAAGTACGAATCAATGCAAATCTACCTGTAGCTCCAGGTATGCAGTAGAATACCTGAAACAAACGAACACAGCAAACCCCTCTATCAGTTAGTGATGATGAATTTTAACAGATTCAGCTATCGTGAATAATTCACAATGACGTAGCCTGAAGAGCGAGAATGATTGCATACTGGTGCAGTCTTAGAGGTAGACCAGAGTGGCCTATATGTAGATGGTGAGAGGAATGGCCATCCAATATTATTCCGGATTGATACTGGTGCTACCCACTACACGGTTTGTCCAATGGAGGTTCCAAACCTACCCCTCTTGGGAAAACAAATCCAAGTTGTTGGTATTAGTAATAGACAAATATCAAATCCAGTCTCAACTAATGTCCCTGTAAACACTGGCCCACTTGAGTAGGGCCACAAGTTCATAATATGTAACTAGAGTCCTGTAAACTTATTAGGTAGGGATATCCTTTGCAAAATGAATTGCGTGAGTTATTGTTCCCCGGATGGTGTCGCAATCCAAACCCAAGATGAAGAATTACCCTCCAAAATTAAATCAGGAGATTCTAATGTCCACTTGTTCCCTGTTCTCACAAAATATGTTTTGCCGTATGATTCAAAACACATAGTGTAAGAAAAGATGTGGGATGCTACAGGTAAAGGGATAGGACTAATCAAAAGTGCGGAGCCTGTAAAAATTACAGGTAAATCAGATGCAGTTTATCCTCAAACTCCTCAATACAAGCTTACACAGGAAGAAGAGGAGGGAATGAAGCCTGTTATTGAGAAAATGATAGAACCGGGAATTCTAAAAGAAGTGCTTGGCAGACTGTGCAATTCCACTGTAATGCGCTTAAAACTGAGCTGAAAATGGAGGCTGGTTGAAGATCTTTGAAATATTAATAAAATTGCAGTTTCATGATGTCCTGTGTTGATTCCTGTTGTGATTTTGTTTCAGATTCCTGCAGATGCAGAATGGCACACATCAGGGCCAATTACGATCTCGTATGGAAAGTATTCTGACCAAATCAGTTCCGGAATGCTTTACAGACAACTACGACCGGGGGAGTCCAACCGAGCGATTTGGATGCATCCGGATACGATTCGGTCGGACTATCATTGACTTCAATGGGAGCCTGCATTCCGAACGAGAACACAGGCTCCCATTGAAGAAAGGGGTAGCTGGGGAAAATAGTGCACCCTGTGGAGGGTACCCCATGGTGACTGCCACGCTGTGCATGGTTGGAAAGAGGGGACCCATGGGTACCCCCACGGGCCCCATTCGGAGGGCCCCGGGTGAAGGGGGGCCTGCTACAGGCCCCCAAAGACAAATTCCGACAGCTGTTTCGTTCTGGGCAAACCAAATCGGAACGGCTGTCCGAATCGGTCATCATAATCGTTCGTTCGGAAACCGAGTCCATAGAGCTGTACAAATCGGCTCTGAAAGGCTCGACCTGTACGAATGCCATTTGGAACCGATTCGGACAGCCCGCTAGGTTTTTGTGCATCGTAATCGGTCATTCAGAACTGGGCACAATTCGGCCGGAAACAAGGGTTCCAAATCGGATTCGACAAACCCGAATCCGATTCGGGGCCCTTCCAAACTGGATCGTTATCAACCCCATAGTAGTCATTAGAAACAAGAGCAATCCAAATGTCTGTGTGAACCTGGGTATTTAGATGTATGAAGAACAGTGGTTCACATGGATCTCATTCAAAATTCAAATATGCATACAATGCAGCAAACTGACTGTAAGCAATGAAGGCAAGAAAAATGATTGTACAGGTTCTAGTTATAAGATATGGTTTATTAATAGCACAAACCACACTACTCTGTAGAAATCACGAACAAAGAGGTGTAAAGTGACCTGAGTATCAAAGAACCACATCTAAAGCTCAGTGAACCAATAGTGCAAGAGTATACAATAGTGCGCTGGTAAACAAACAACTGAACAGGTCCTAATTACAGGCCCACAGCCGACTGCATACATGTGTGCCATGGGATGGCAACAAGGTTGTTTGTATCAAATGTTGATGACGTGTCGACCCTACATTGAATCCAAGGGTCTTATCAGGATGTAAGTATACTTGAAGGACACCTGCTGTGGCCCAGAGCCATAGTGGCAACCTTTGAACAAGGCTGTAAAATACAGCATTCAGGGTGCAATGCGAGTTAGTCACCACAGTGTCTATAATAATATATACTCACAGGTACAATGACTCGTATAGTATTTGAAATAACTGCACAAAGGTGCTCTTGAGGCATGGGACACATATTACCCAATCGTTTGTGAAGTGTTACCATTGAGCATTACAATTTACACTAACATCCAGTATGATTTTGGCAGCCACTATGGTTTTGGCATGGTCGATGATTTTAGCCAGTTATGGTCACAAAGGAGTTTTATAACTTCTACTGAAAGTCTAATTTGAAATGGGACATTTGTTCTAAATTTCCTAGAATCGTTGCAACTGTCTAAAGAAATCTCTGTGATGAATTGTTCAGCTCAAAAATCAGTATTTGATAAGATTGCTCTTGTTAATCGATATCCTGACAAAGTGACAAATTATTGTGTCTTCAAATCAGCTATGGTCAATTCAAATGAACAAGATCAATGTAAAACTGAAAACGAGAAAGTGAACTGTTTTCTGTTGACACCAATTTGGACACTGAGTGAGCTAAAAGAATTCCAGGATGAAGCACCAGATGTTGAGGGAATGAAATAGGAAATGGCACATTGTTCAAAAGACCAGAATAATATTTGGCTCACAGCTAATAAACAGTGCATTCTTCCTGAATCTATGGTGTTTTCTATGAGTAGTCAGATTGATGGTCTAACTAATGTGAAGCAATGGTGAGATTGTTTATTAAATATTGGTATAACACTAAATTTAAATGTGTTGCTGAATATTCCTTTTTCACCTGGTTACCTCATGCTTCCATTTGATGGTGGTTTGCAAGACATTTTTGACTATTTGCAATTTGAGAATATTTAGCACATTTAAATACTGAATCACAAATAACAATTTGTTTTTAAACCAGCGGTAAAAGGTATTGCTATGCATTTTACACAAATCCTTAAATTACACATTTTAGTACATTGCTAACCCCTAAAATACTGTTTACTAACTGATTTATGTAGAGTCTTGATGTTATGGGCCTTAGGACATTCGTGGTTCTGAGAGTACTTCAAACAGGACTTACGTAAGCTGCTGGGAGGTGTTATGGTGTGGTTACTAAAATCTTCACATAATGCGTACCATTAGGGAGTTGTGTGATTGTACGCTGACGAATAAAGACGTCTCTTACAGAGCTCCGTGTGTGGCATGTTTCATTTATGTGCTCCCTGGCTGGGGAGTTTGTGACAACTGGCGATGAGTAGGGGATACGTGCCCCCAAGGAACAAGACTGCTCTCCCTGAGAGTTTGCGATGATATAGCAAGCTGCCTGTGTGTGCCACGTGTGCCACAGGTCAATGTGAAGCAGTCTGAGGTGATGTTTGTGGAGTCAGCGCACTACTACAGCCTATACACCGCCCTGGGAGAAGTTGAAGGCCTGACAGAGGAGCACATTAGAAAAGCCTTCCAGAATCTGCTGGTAAGGCCAAGGGAAGAGATACTGCACTGTGCCAGAACACAGAGCCATCATCCATGCAAAGCAAATGCTAAAGGCAGTGACAACTAGCCACGAAGGCAAAACTTACCGGCACAAGCGATTGAAGAGCCATACGACCTCCGATTGGATGTGGAGACTCAACAAGGGTTGTGTTTGCAGAAGCTGCAAGTGGTGTCCCCATCCCGATTGCCTGAACGGCACTTGCCAACACAATGCCATCAAAGGGGAACACGAAATATACCGCTGCTGCATTCCTGAAACCACCTCTGCCATTCAACACGGCTAAGAAACAGAACATTGGTGCCAGATGGGCTACATGAATAGAAACATTTGATGACTTCATAGATGCACTAGAAGAAGAAGATGAAAAGAAAATCATCAAATACTTATAAAACCTTGCAGGTGATGGAGTGAAAGAAGCGTTAAAGAAAATTTTACAAACTGAAGCAAAATCATACCAAAAGGTAAAAGAAGTGCTGGAAGCCAAGTTCAACCCAATGTCGAACATCGACTATGAAAGATACATCTTCAAGGCAAGCACGTCAACAGGCTGGTGAAACGACTGATGAGTTTATGGAGAGACTTGAGATACTCATTAAACATTGCATGCTCTGTGATTTCACCAATGAAGAAGCCGTGCAACTCAATATAATCAATGGCTGCCTTTTGGACTCATTTAGAAGACACATGTTAAGAGAAACACACTCTGGAGAACATGCTGATGGCTGCTAGAGCCGAAGAGTGAGCAGATCGACAAAATGCTGAATTGGAAGTGGGAACAGCTCAACATGAATCTGCCTTGACCATGAAAAGCAAGCACCAGTGAAAACAAGATCCAAGTATGTTGACATCTTTAAAGAAGGAAAAATTGTGCTTTTGATATGGATTTTCATTTCCCCAGGAAGGTAAATGTCCAGCCATAGGACAGATGTGTAAAGGTTGCAGGAAAGAAAACCATTTCATAATGGTCTCAAAGCAAACAAAAATTTAAATGCATCACAAGGACAAAATGAACGCCTGAATGTTCCAGAAACATTCTCGCCACATTCACAAAACCAAAAAGCAACATCAACTATGACAAATGAAAACAAGGCCAGACCAATCATCATCAAACTCATCATGCAGAGGCTCTTTGACATCACTATCAAGTGCCAATGAAGAAGGTGTGTGTGCGTTAATGGGAGCTACCAAGGAATGACGTGCGCATGTAGGAATAGCTTCTTCCAAAGAAGACTAAAAAGAAACTCACCAAATGAAATGACAAACTTTATTTGTACACAGTCCCAGAATCACACTGAAAGTAAATGATCAACCGATAACTTTCATCTCAGACAGTGGTACTTCAATTAACATCATGCCCGTGGAAAGGTTTAACAGCCTGTCCCCTGTGCCTCACCTCACTCCATCAGGCACAAAAGGTGTACATGTGGGCTGCTTCTGAACCACTGCAAAGCCAAGCATCATTTATAGCAACCATGCAACACAAAATAACATCAGTACAAGCGCCAATCCATGTCTTTTAAGGAACTTCATCCAGTGCCTTTCTAATCAGTTTTGCCACTGCTGCTAACATGGGACTGATATCACTTAATTATAACCTTCACGCTCAATCTGAGATTGTGAGTAAGTTCCCATCATTGTTTCATGGTTTAAGAAGTCTCAAGACAGTGAAAGTGCAACTTCATACATTTCCCCAGTTGCACAACAACACTGCAAAATTGTCTTTCAATTGCAAGAAGCTGTTGAGAAAAAACTAGAGGCACTGTTAAAACATGACATAATTGAAGGCTCAACAGGTCCTACGCCATGGTTTTTGCCCATAGTGATAGTGCCAAAAAAGGACAGTGAAGGTGCAGAGCACATTTGCATTGATATGTGCCAGGCCACTAAAGCAATTGAGAGAGAAAGATATCCTGGTCCTCACATAGCAGACATGATCATGCAATTGAATGGAGCCATGTCTTCTGCTGTCTCGATTTGAACAGGGGATGCCGTCAACTCAAGCTAAAAGAGAATTGCAGGCACATTACTACCTTTTCAACTCATGTTGGTTTGTTCAGATACAAAAGACTAAGTTTTGGAATATCTTCGGCTGCAGAAATATTTCAAGATGTTATATGCCGAACAATTCAACCTGTTACATATGCTTTCAATTACAGTGATGACATATTGGAATTTGGGACAACACAAAAGGAACACAACAAAGTTCCTACATAAGTGTGCCAATTTACTTGCTGATGCAGGTCTCACTCTGAATGCAGCAAAGTGTGAGTTTCACAAGAACAAACTCAAGTTCTTTGTGCACATATTCTCGGCAGGAGGAATGACTCCTGACCTGGATAAGGTGCAAGTATTTTCATCTACTTGCCCCCCACAAGATGTAACCAAATGCTCAGAGACATATTGTGGCCTATGCCAGTCGAAGACTGTCTGAAACTGAGCGTGCCTATTCTTAGCCGAATGAGGCGAGTCAGACATGGTGTGGGCCTGCGAATATTTTCATGTTTTTCTGTACGGAAAACATTTCACCATCATCGTAGATCATCAGGCGTTGCTCATCATCTTTGGAAACCTGAAGGCAAAGATGCCTCCTTGCATTGAGAGGTGGGGATTGTGACTGCAATAATAGGATTAAGAAATTGTACACAAGCCGGGTAGAGATCATAACCCTGCTGATTACTATTCACGAGTGCCAGTACTGCACCAAATTTCAACATCCAAAGTGGTTGAAGAGTATGTTAACTTTATTATAAAGTCAAGTACACAAGCAGCTCTATCACTTGAACAGATTATTACTGCTACTAGCACAGACAGGAACATGCTCATACTCAAATACATCATTTCAAGTCACTTGTGGAAGAAAAGTGTTCAACCATTTGCTGATGATGTTGAATTTCTGAAATTTAAAAAGTCATTGTACTGAGAGGCTTGAAAATCATCATACCTAACAGCCTACGACAACAAGTTTTTGAACTCGCCCATGAAGGGCATTGTGGCAATGCAGCCAACAAAAGAGACATGAGGGATCGAGTGTGGTTCCCTCACCTCGATGAACGAATAGCGAAATAACTGAAAGTGTGTTGTCTGTGTAACTGCTTATCTACCAAAGTGACACAGCATCTATTGACTATGTCTGACCTTCCTGGACATGCCTGGGAGAGAGGGGCAGTTGATTTCTTTGGACCCCTGGAGAATGTACATTATCTTATGGTGATCATTGATGAATACTCATGTTTTCCTTTGGTGGAAGACTTAGCATCGACAGCCCATGACAAAATCATCCAGTGCCTTGATAACATCTCTGCAGCATGGGGTATACCCACTATTCTCAAAACAGACAATGGTCTGCCTTTTAACAGCAATAAGTTCAAAGAGTTTTGGAGTCACCTCAACATCAAGCATCAAAAGAGCAAACTGCTCTGGCCTCAGGCCAACGGTGTTGGCGAACGATTTATGGGCACCCTCAAAAGAATAATTTAGCGAGCGTCATTGGAGAAAATCGATCTGAAAGAAGTCATGTGTCAAGCTCTTCATGCCTATTGGACTGCTCTTCACTCCACCACTGGTGACAGTCCTGCCACCTTGCTGTGCGGGAGAGCCATAGGAACTAAGCTACCTCAGTGGACATCAGATTGAACAACAAACTCTGACACGGTTAATGTCACGGACACTTCTCAAAAGTACAAAATTAACACCCATGCTGATAGAGGCCAACACGCCCAGGAAACAGCCTTCAACAGAGGGGACTGGGTACTCATCAAACAGAAAACAAAGTGGAAAACGGACACTCCGTTTGCTGTTGACCCACTGAGAGTTGTAAAGACCAAAGGACACATGGTGACTGCAAGTCGTCCCGAAAAGTCCATCACAAGGGACTCGTCACACTTTAAACATTTGACTCAGTGTTCATTTACTCCTGAGAGCGTGAGTGAGGATAAACCCGCTGGAATGTCCAGATCTAACATCTGAGCCTATGTCATTGGTGAATAGTCCATGTCCCACTCAGTTACCTCATACTACTCGATCTGGCAGACCAGTGCAAGTGCCTCGACGACTCATTGAGGAAATGGGATGATGATTTTGTTTGTACTTTTTATTTAAGAAAGGGGGAGATGGAGAGTCTTGATGTTATGAGCATTAGGCCCTAGCGGTTCTGAGAGGATTTCAACCAGGAATTACGTAAGCTGCTGGGATTTGTTACGGTGTGGTTATTAAAATCACGATGTAATGCGTACCGATAGAAAGTTGTGTGATCATACGCTAAAGCATAACGACGTCTGTTACAGAGGTCCGTGTGTGGCATGTTTCATTTATGTGCACCCGGGCTGGGGAGGATGAAACAGTTTACAACTGGTGAATAAATAAGTAGTTTTTCATACATAAGGCCCCAAGGGCCAGATGTACATACCTTTAGGATATCGATTTCTAAATAGCGATACCGAATTGATGTTTGGTAATCACTAATCTTAATGTACTCAACTTTAAATTTTAAATTAGTGATTCCTAGTTGGTTGTAAATTGACCTACCTCATGAATATTAATGAGGTTGGTCACTGTTTACGACCCACTAGAAATTATAGCCATTGCAGTGATGATGGCCTGCTGGGGTCAGCAGACCATCATGTTTGTGATAGCTTTTAAATAAAGCAATCTTTTTTCTTTGAAATGCAGGCAGTTTTCCTCAAAGGAAAGGAGCATGCATTTCAAAAAAAATACTTAAACATTTAAACATCATTTTTTAAGAGTAAGCATTGTTTTTTTCAATATTGTCAAAGGGGAAGGGCACCTTGGGGACCCCATCCCATTTGCAAATGGTCACCACTACCTTTCAGCATCCAGTAAAAAATTTATGTTTTGCCACAGTAATTTGGGCACAAGATATTAATACGTACTACTGCGAATCAGTATTTGGAAGGGATGCCCTAAGCACGCCCCTTCCAAATACCGAACTGCAAATCCAATTGCAATTTGGTTACAAGTTACCGAAACGCAATTTGGCTTTTGTATATTGAAAAAAGCATTTTTGCTGTCGCAAAAGGACTAAATCTGTGAATTGGGCCGTTTGCAACCTCAAAAAAGAATTGTACATCTGGCCTCAACAGTGGTTGCAGTTCTGTCATGTGCCCTCCACCCTACTCAACACAGAATAAGATGCCCATTAAAAATCGGGCACGATATTTAAGTCAAAACTATTTAGGAATCACGGCCTACTTTCGTGGGAAACTAGAAACTTTTGACCACCAGTTAGAAACATCCAGTTTCCAATGTCTGATATAATGTTTCATGAGTTTAAATAAAGTTGACCTAGGTAAACGCACGTCAACCTGTCATTCTTTCTTTTGTCTTCATAAAAATCAATTGAGCAATGTGGTCTCTTATGTTTGGCACTCTTTTTAGTTTTTGTGGAAATACTATTCTCTGGAGTACATTTTAGCTTAGACCAGACTTCTTTTTTTCTTCAGTTTCATAGAATCATTCCAGGAGTCCCTGCTGTCCAGTTAAATAGGGTGAACCCAGGGTCACAGTGCTTGATGAACAGCAGCATCTGATGATGAATGCAGCACATACTTCACAATATGCGTTCAAAACTACCGATATTTATGGATAAGTGAGGTATGGGAAATGTTATTCTTTGAGATATGGCCCCCTTGTGAAATGATACTGTTTACACACAATCATGAAAAGAAAAAGAAAAATTGGATCATTGTTTCAGCCCTCTGGCTAGCTTGTTTACCTTTGGCTGGTGACAGCTTGATGAATAGAAAATAAATGTACGTGTAAGTCTGTCGGCATTTCTTGATAAGCTCAGTAGGCCGCTTTGAAAATAGAGGGCTGTCTTTAATAGAAATATACAATGAGCTGTAATTTATGCAAGTCAAAGCTAAGATAAGGTTCACTTGAACATCATGAATTAAACGTAGGGGAGCGTTAGCTCACATTTTCCACTAGGAAGTTAAATGCTGACATCCTTCAAGCCATTGTACGATTTGTACTTAATGACTGTACATGTTTGCCATGAGGTGGGGGAAGGGGAGAAGAAGCGATGCATCTGACTTATTAGCTAGGATTTGCCCCACACATAGAAAAAGGTACCACTTGGTGGAGCACCCTGTAGGCAGGGTAGTGCAGTTCCTGCTTTTTGCAGGATGCAGTAGAACCTTCTACCGCCATACAAGCCTGGCAGAACCCATATGACTGCTTGCATTTTAATTTAAAAGTGCAGGGCCTGATTCACAAAGGAAAATCTACGTTCAGAAATCACCACATGTGTGACTTTCCACCTACGACTGGGTGGAGATCTCCGCCTTGTTAGCATTCACTAATTCTGGGGGGAACCTCCAACCAGCAGTAGTATTCATGAGTCTCTACCTCCTTACACGAGAGCGCAAAGACTCTTATGACATATATTGTGACCATAAAATTATTACACTTTATACTTGGATTTCATTTGTATGCCTCTTGACTGAGACACTAGCCTCATCTAAGGAGCTCAGAATGGAAAAGCTGAGGAAAACAGCATTTGCCTGAGTTCAGTCACCAACATCCTACTTACATTAAGCCAGCTAACACATAAATGAAGCCCACAAGCTGAGCTCTGGCCTCTTCTCTTGGATTACATGATGATTAGGATACCATACTACAGCTCCAGCCTCCAGAATGAAGTCAGAGACACAAAAGAAAGGTGAAATGCGCCCAAGAGGAGACAGACCTTACAGTTACCTTTGTTATTGATAATTACAGTGAACTAAATGGTCTGCTTCCATACACCCTTAGTGTAGCGGTGAAAGAGGCCATGTGGCAGACTGTCAAAGCACTGGAGGTTGATACATGTACCATAGTGGATTTAACGAAGAAATGGCAGGATGAGAGGAAGCAGGTGAAAGCAATGTTTTCCAGGATAGATGTGGAAAACTCTCTTCCTGGAAAGTGGATGCAGAGTCCACCCCACCTTCAATGAAAGTATTCTGGCCATCAGTGGCGGCTGGTGAAATTTGAAAATTTAAGGGCAGATAGAACACAAGTGAAATTTACTGAAATTCAATGAGCAAGTGAAGCATGCCCCAACTCTTAAAAGAATAACTGCTGAATTCTATGGTTTTGTATGGGCAAAATCTGAACCTGACTGTAATGCCCCCTGTAACCTTTGAATTTTCAGTGAATTTCTAAAGTTTTTTAAATTCTATTTCCTAACTATAATGTCCCTGTAATCTTTGTTTTTTTGTGAATTTCTATGTTTTTTAATGCTATTTCCTAACTATAATCTCAATGTAGCCTTTGCTTTTTCAGTGAATTTATACAGTATTTTAATGATGTTTCCTAAGTATAACGTCCTTGTAACTTGGGTGTGTGAGTGGGTATGTGAGTGGTTGTGTGGGTGTGTAAGTGAGTGGTTGTGTGGGTGTGTAAGTGAGTGTGTGAGTGAGTGGTGGGTGTGTCAATGCATGTGTGACTGGCTGTGTGGGTGTGTGATTGGGTGTGTGAGTGCCTCTATGGGTCTGTGAGTGTGCATGTGAGTGGTTCTCTGGGTGGGTTTGTGTGACTTTATGAGTGTGTAAGTGGGAGTGGTTTTCTGGGTATCTGAGTGGGTGTGTGCGTAGTGTTCTGGGTATCTGAGTGGGTGTGTGAGTGGTGTTCTGGGTTTCTGAGTGAGTGTGTGAGTGGCTGTATGGGCATGTGAGTGGCAGTATGGGTGTGTGAGTGGCTGTGTAGGTGTGTTATTGGGTGTATGTGTGTTTGTGTGGGTATGTAAGTGGGTGTTTAAGTGTGTAATTGGATGTGTGAGTGCCTGTGTAACTGGCTGTGTGGGTTTGTGAGTGGGTGTGTGAGTGGTTTTGTGGGGGTGTGAGTGGCTGTACAGGTGTGTGAGTGGGTGTGTGAGTGGTTGTGAGGGTGTGTACATGGGTGTGTGAGTGCCTGTGTGGGTCTGTGAGTGGTACTCTGGGTGTGTGAGTGAATCGATGGGTGTGTGAGTGGGTGTGTGAGGAGTGTTTTGGGTCTCTGAGTGGGTGTGTGAGTGGCTGTAAGGATGTGTAGGTAGGTGTGTGAGTGGTTGTGTGGGTGTATAAGTGGGTGTGTGAGTAAGTGTGTGATAATTGGAATCTGTATCAGCGGATCCATCGCAGAGTCACACAGGGGTGTGCTGAGTGCTGCTCTGCATCCACAGAACCTTGCATGCCCAAAAAAACATTTGTGTGCAATTTCTTGCCCTTGAGCAGTCCCTCACAGACCCCTACATCAGGCCCATGGGGTCAGTATACCTCTATCCTGACCCCTTATATCCTTTTAAGATTTTATTCCCCCTCCCGAACTGTGTCCCGATTCACAAAATGGTGGCCGCAACTTTTCTCTCAGGTTGCAGCCAGCCAATTGTGGCATTGCTGTTGGCTCGTGGATCTGCGGATCCACCGTGGTGGATCCGCATCTCTAGATATACATAAATCTTTTTTCTTTAATGACTCCAAAACTACTGAACAGATTAGCACCAAATTTCAAACAGCACTCTTTCTGTACCAAGATCTGGCTTTCTGCCAAATTTGGTGGAATTCCATTCAGCGTTTCGGGCTCTAGTCGTGTCTAAAACCCCTATGGGAAATTGCTTGGGGAAAATGTGTTTTTGGACTCCAATATAGGAAAACACATATAGTGGTGCACCAACAAAAAGTAAGACTTCAAAAAGTCCATTCACAGTGTCGACTGCTTCATATCTTTTTTATTTTGGTTTTAATACAGTCATGTGATTTCGTAAATCTAAACGTTACAGGCAAAGACAAAGCCAATGCATTTTGTTCACCACTGTGAACTTCTTCAGGGCTATAATATGACAAAACAAAATATATATATAAATAGTGATAAATGTATAACAAAAAATAAAACAAGGAGAAAAGGAGAACCGCAAATCCCAAAAAGTGATATCCACAATACACCAACATAGATATACTCATAAAGGGAAAATGATTAAAAACATGTTAAAAAACTGTATTCATATATATCAGAAATTGTAAAATAAGCATGATGCTTGTCATGGTGCTTCTAAAGTGCATTTTACATCAAATATATGCAAGATTTTTTATATTGCATCATTTTAATTATGAAACATATCATGAAAAAATATCTTGCTTAAACAAATAGGAGAAGAGAAATTCTTAAAACTAGGGATCAAGTATTCAAAAATATACAAAGTACAGAGAATATTCAGTAATTTACAAGATGCACACGAGTACAATAAGAGGGAAAAGAACAACAAAATCCATGCCCCAAAATGATGTAACGAGTCATTGGTGGAATGCATAGGTATAACCTATATACCTGTCCTGCATTTCTACAGTATGTATCTTAATAATACAATATATAGTAGTACATACCATTCATATTATGCTTAGCCAGCAAGCCATGAGATGCCTGCCATCGGTCAGTAATTCACCGTATATAGAATTTTCATATATATGTTAGGGGTCCTAGTTATATTTCAAATGCCTGGTCCTTTATATTTCAGGCGAGGCCGACCCAGTGGGTGGCACCTAATACATTAACATAATTCCTACATACGTTCACTAAAGATGTGAACATTTTTAAATAAAAAACAAAAAGTAAAAATAGGAGAGAGAGGCATTCAGAGAAAGATAGCGTAGTCTCCATCAGGCATATTTTGACAAACTGGATGGTAGTATAAATTATAATCTCATCAAAACATCGATGGGTCGTGAATTTTATTTGAATTCAACTTTTAATACAAAAAGTAGGTTTTATCTTACCAGGCTTCATTTTAATTCAGTGCACTTATTAGTGGCCTATCCCAGGGATGTTGATTGTAGTACAGCCTTCACACCAAACGGGGGGTAACTGTTCCAAATGTGGGCACAATAGTTATCCACATAAAAAGAGAGAAGAGAGGAGGGAACAGGAAAAAACCTAGGTCTAAACCCCACAGACTAGAGGCAAGAGCAAGTCTCGTCTCTTGATGCCCTCACACATCCCGAGGGATGTCATGCTTCATCATCGGGCGTTGCTCCTCGTTTGGCCGGCGCTGCAATGCCCTACGGGTCCCCTGAAGGGTCGCTTTATCAGAGATCTTTTATTGGTAATGCCGTATGATGAGTGAGGGTGTGAGATAAAGGGTTCAAAAAGATGAGTGAGTGAGTGAATGTTAAAACTAGCTAAGGGATACCAAAAAGAAGCTAAGTTTCATGTGTGGGTCCCCCTGCCAGGCTAAAAAACCCATAGGTTGTGTGTTACTGATAGAGGAATGATGTGCCTCAGTAACTCTCCGTTGACATGTTTCGCACCCTATAAATGGTCAGAAAGATCCCTGGAGCTTCTTCAGGACCAATGAGGTGAGTGAAAGAGCCGGGAATGGGTATAGAACCGTACTAAAGAAAGAGGAAGTGGTCAAACCTTTGTGTAAAACTACAAGGTGGCTTCAGCTCAATTAATGACCGTTCCTGTAGCAACCTAGGAGTAAACAGGGAAAAAGGTAAAAGAACAAAACACAACATGGGAATAAATATAATTCTCTCTGTGGTGAGATGATAGATTGCATCTCATCCCAGTAGTGTTATCACATGATCAGTAACCCTGGGCGGAGCAGGCGGAGTGCCTCTAAGCGAAGTTCCACAGAGTTGGAAAGCAACTCCGTGGAACTTCGCTACGCTCTGCTCCACGCCCTCCCCTCTCCCAAAATATTTAAAATTAATTAAAAGGCACTTACCTATGTAGGGGTTATCAGTGAAGCAGGACGGCGAGGAGGAGCCAGGAGAGCAGCGATGTCCAGGAGGAGGCAGCCACGGGGCAGGTAAGTGCCTTTTAATTAATTTTAATTCATTTGGGAGGGTGGAGGGGCCGGCTAATTACCCTCCGCCACGGAGTCGTAGTTTTGCCTGAACTCTGCGTTCGCAACGGAACGCGGAGTAGGCAAAACTACGTAAACTCTGCTGGCGGAGCATAGTTACCCACCTGGGTTTAATGATCAGCACATGAAAGGACAGACGAGACAGACAACATACCCTTAAAATCAGCAAGTGGTTAATTCATTGCACTTTCCCACACAGAGCACATGATTCAGTGGGCAAAATACAGAGCGTACCAGTTATGCTTGTGTAGAGTCTAGGCACAAATTGGAGTGTGGACACCAATAAACTATACACACCATAAAGACCGAAGTCCTGATCTTGAAAGAGATATCACATCGATCGACGGAGTCTTGGTATTGTGCCAAAATGGAAGTAGCGGTATCGTATGTACCATAGTGGGTACAAGGTCTAATGGTGTCAAACAATTACAAATCCCTTATCACACCAGTTTGCGGTACATTTTGTTAAAAACTCAAGTGCAGGTAGCCATTAGAAAGATACACGCCATGTGGTCTTACCTAGTATAAAGTAATATGTTGCTCCATAGGCTAGCGCGTGTTCGCCCACACCGTAACAGGCTGAAAGCGAAAAATGCATGGGGAAAGAGGGAAGAGAACAATGTAATGGCCGCTCGAGACCGTAAATGGGTAGTGTGCAAGACCCGGTCGTGGTCACATGTTTGCCCATCGAAGTAGTACTCAAGGTTGCCATCGGGTGGATAGCCTGCTAGCACCTACCCCTTACACACCTGCCTGCATATTGTCAGGCTGCTCGTCGGGACACCATCTTTGAGTGGTGCGTCCGGGGCTTTAGGTGAGAAGTGTCCTACAGCATCGATGCCCATGCGCGGGTGCCATCAATGAATGGTGCCTACGGGGGTTATGGATAAAACTCCAATCTAATGTTGATGTGGCCGTGAAAGGCACAGGGGTCATTCAAGAGAAGGTTGAAGGGCCTCTCTAAAAAGGGGCCAGTCAGATAATGATTCTGACATGGTGAGAAATGAAAAATAAAAATAAAGGATCTGAATAAACACCTGTGTTCTTGGCGCAGTAGTACCCTGCTGGTGAAAGGGTGTCATACCAGTTAAAATACCATACTCTACATGTTGGAAATACCTTATATAGATGTATAGACATAGACAATGAAGGCCTAGATTGTGTATAAAGACCTAGGTTGTTGTGGGACTCACAGTTAGCAGAGACAATATACTAGGATGTAAGAGGATATACTGTCCAGGGGTCAGTGTGGACAGTCATAAGTTGGTGTAGAGAAAAAAACAAAACAACGCACTTTGTGAGCGCGCATGAAGCTCTGTTCATGGAGTATCAGTCAATTAGGGGGTGCGGGCCAAGAACTGGCCAGTCCCAGAGGTTAGTAGAGGCAGTCGACGGTAGGGATGGAGTAGCCCTCCCACCGGATGAGCACGTAGCTACTAGAGTTCTGCCCATGGAATCTCATCGTTCAGACCCCTGATGTGTGTCTGAAGGCGGTGTACCCACCGCTGTTCACGTTTCAAAAGAGTGCTGTTGTTCCATGTCAGATTATATTCAAGGATTGTCCATTTAATGTCATCGACTGAGTGTTTTTTCTCGATGAAGTGATTGCACATTCTGGTGGCGGTGCGTCCGCACCGCATGGTGCTTTTGTGCTCACTTATCCTAGTCTTGATAGATCTTGTAGTCATGCCCACGTAGAGAAGTTCACAAGAGCATGGGACGAGGTGTACACAGTTCCTTGTGTTGCAATTCGTGTGTTGACGTTGTTCCCACACAAAATCCCCAAGTTGTAATCTCTTGGTATGCTTGGTGGAGACGCATGCATTGCAGGTGCCGCAAGGGAAATGTCCTGTGACAGGTGGTAGATTCCACAGGGTGGTTTCAATAGGTTTTCTGCGTGGACGAGGTAGTGTGTTTATCAGCTGATCCCTCAAGTTAGTTGTTCTTTTGAACACAAATCTGGGTTTTGCGATGTTGAGGGAATCTAAATTCAAGATCCTCCAATTCCGTAAGATGATGTTCTTGATTTGGTTGGAGAGAGGAGTGAAGTGAGTGAAGGTAGTGACACAGGTCATCACATTGTCACTATCGCGTTCCTTGTTTTCCGGTAGGCCTTCGCAATTGTTGTTTTGTGCTCTCTTTCTAGCCTTGTTTATGACATTCATGGGATAGTTCCTCTCTGGTGAGGGCTGCTGCTTGTGAGTCAAAGTCGGCGATGGAGTTGCAGTTGTGCCGGATTCTCAAAAATGGGCCATATGGTAGGTTCTCTCAAAGGGCCTTTGGATGGTGACTATCGAATGAGAGAAGGCTATTACAGTCAGTTTCCTTTTTGTACGTCCTGGTATGTATGTGTCCTTCTGCCAGAGATATCATCAAGTTGAGGAAAGGAATTTCCGTTCTAGACTGTGTCTTCGTGAAACGCAGGTAGGGGTTCAAATTGTTGATCCAATCGTGGAATTTTGAACAGCTCTCTTTAGTGTCTTTCCAGAAGATGATGATATCATCGATGTACCGTTTCCATGTAAGGATATTTTCCTGGAAAGGGTTGGAATCCGTGAAGATGTTTTGGGACTCAAAATGTGCCATCTACAACCCCGCCAAACTAGGCGCGAAGGTACTCCCCATGGAAGTACCTTGTACTTGATGGTAGATGTTTGTTCTGTACATAAAGTAGTTGTTTTTCAAGGCAATGTTTATGCATTCCAGAATAAAATCCACAGGTGTATTGGTTGGAGATTTCTGCTTCCTGTAATAGGTTCTCTACAACTGCAATAGTGGCGTCCTGGGGAATGTTCGTGTGTAATGCTTCAACGTCTAGCGTCATCAGAAAGTTGATCTCCTCGACACAATAGGGCATCCAGGTGGGGGGATGATGCCCTTCTCTTGAAGGACCCCCATGCCTTTCACGGCCACATCAACATGAGATTGGAGTTTTATCCATAACCCCCGTAGGCACCATTCCTTGATGGTGCCCGCGCATGGGCATCGATGCTGTAGGACACTCCTCACCTAAAGCTCCGGACGCACCACTCAAAGATGGCACCCGCGCATGGGCACGATGCTGTTGACCACACCTCCCCGGGAAGTCAGGCATCTCAACGATGATGGAAACTCCCTATTTCAGGGAGTCCCGACGAGCAGCCAGACAATATGCAGGCAGGCGTGTAAGGGGTAGATGCTGGCAGGCTATGTACCCGACGGCAACCGTGAGTACTACTTGGATGGGCAAACATGTGACCACGACCGGGTCTTGCACACTACCCATTTACTGTCTCGAGCAGCCATTACATTGTTCTCTTCACTCTTTCCCCATGCATTTTTCACTTTCAGCCCGTTACGGTGCGGGCGAACACACGCTAGCCTATGGAGCAACATATTTCTTTATAATAGGTAAGACCACATGCCGTGTTTCTTTCTAATGGCTACCTGCACTTGAGTTTTTAACAAAATGTACCGCAAACTGGTGTGATAAGGGATTTGTAATTGTTTGACACCATTAGACCTCGTACCCACTATGGTACATACGATACCGCTACTTCCGCTTTGGAACAATACCAGGACTCCGTCGACCGATATGATATCTCTTTCGAGATCAGGACTTCGGTCTTTATGGTGTGTATAGTTTATTGGTGTCCACACGCCAATTTGTGCATAGACTCTACACAAGCACAACTGGTACGCTCTGTATTTTGCCCACTGAATCATGTGCTCTGTGTGGGAAAGTGCAATGAATTAACCACTTGCTGATTTTAAGAGTATGTTGTCTGTCTCGTCTGCCCTTTCATGTGCTGATCATGTGATAACACTACTGGGATGAGATGCAATCTATCATCTCACCACAGAGAGAATTATATTAATTCCCACATTGTGTTTTGTTCTTTTACCTTTTTCCCTGTTTACTCCTAGGTTGCTACAGGAACGGTCAATAATTGAGCTGAAGCCACCTTGTAGTTTTACACAAAGGTTGGACCGCTTCCTCTTTCTTTAGTAGGGTTATATACCCATTCACGGCTCTTTCACTCACCTCATTGGTCCTGAAGAAGCGCCAGGGATCTTTCTGACCATTTATAGGGCGCGAAACATGTCGACCGAGAGTTACTGAGGCACATCATTGCTCTATCAGTAACACACAACCTACGGGTTTTTTAGCCTGGCAGGGGAACCCACACATTAAACTTAGCTTCTTTTTGGTATCCCTTAGCTAATTTTAACATACACTCACTCACTCACTCACTAATCTTTTTGAACCCTTTATCTCACACCCTCACTCATCATACGGCATTACCAATAAAATATCTCCGCTAAAGCGACCCTTCGGGGGACCTGTAGGGCATTGCAGTGCCGGCCCAACGAGGAGCAACACCCAATGATGAAGCATGACTTCCCTCAGGAGGTGTGAGGGGATCATGAGACAAGACTTGCACTTGCCTCTAGTCTGTGGGGTTTAGACCTAGGTTTTTTCTTGTTCCCTCCTCTCTTCTCTCTTTTTATGTGGATAACTATTGTGCCTACATTTGGAACAGTTACCCCCCGTTTGCTCTGAGATTATTACATGGAGCACAGGTACTGGACCACAACAAGCTCCTAGTCCCCCCCTCTTTTTTTGATATACAGTACAGCCTTGCCAAGTTGCCCTGTGAGCATACATCCAAGCAAAGCACTATGCACTTTACCCTTTTCTGCCATTTATATTCCTACCCCTGGAAGTGTTTTTTAGCCCAATTTTATTTTGGTCCAAGATCAGAATGCATGGAGGGGCGTTCATATTTTTACAAAAAATGTGTGACTTAGATCTGTGTGTAGCAATGTTAAACTTTGTTCGTTGTGCAATGAGAATTAGACATCAGTAAGGGGCTGTTTAATGAATTTGTTATATGTTATTTTGCTGTTTCTCTGTAATAGGTCTCTGGCTCCTTTTTAAGATGGTCTCTTTCTAATCCCTTTTTATGAAGTTTTATGGCTGTATTGTTTTGTCTTCTGCTTTTATAGCTTGAGATTAGCTAAATAAAGAATATTTGACTGATTGACTGACTGACTAACCATGTACTGACATTTCCATCTGAACCCATGCTTGCAAATGTATCAGTTGGATAATTGCTAATAGGGCAGGGGGTATCTCACAGGCTCTTCATTTATCCCAAAGGGACAGTGTTTCAACCATACCATCAAAATTCTGCTTTGAATTAAACAAAGAAGCAAAATAGGGAAAACATATTTACAATTGACTTTCTTGCTGCCTCCAAAAGGATAAAACATTGATTCATTGTCGAATTACTGCTCCGAAACATCTTCTAATGGAATTACGCTTTGCTCTTAAACTGAATTTTTAATCTATTTGAAATTAATTCACTAAATATTTTAGCATCATATCCATAAGAGATATTAACCCATAACAAGCTGGCTCACTTTTTAATCATTTTTATTTAAAAAACGGTTTGACTATCGCTCCACCTCATAAAAATGGAATCTTAACATTGGAAAGTATCCATTTATAAATGAGGCAAAGTTGGCCGACCCACCATGAAAGATTTAGACCAAAGATAGCTGCTGGAAGGTTGACTGGTCCAGCAGCACAATAAATTGATTTATTTGCTTCCAAGATGTGCTCAAAGATTATGGACTCCAGAATTGGTAAATCAACTGGTCATATGTGATAATTGTGTTAAACTCTACCTTACTCGGCCTTTACACCAGCCCCAGTGAGCTAGGCCTTCATTGCCTGGTCAAGTTACTCAGGATAGTCCAAAGGGCTTTAGAGGCCCAGCTTCCTATCTCAGACGTAGGTTGTACCTAGTATCCTAGGCATAGGAACCAATGCCCTCTCAGCTGGCATACTGCCAGTTGTATTTGCAACTTCAGCATCTGAGAAGTAACTGCTACAAAGGTGGCCAGTGGTGGCCTCTCTGGCCAGATCTCTAAAATCTCATGATTGCATCCTAATATATGACATTTTAAATACCTAACAATTAGAAATGAAACCAATAGTTTAAACTAAATTGCTTGCTAATGGAAACTTATGTAGATGAACCGAAGAAGCAGTAAAAGAACTGGCTGCTAAAGGTGCCAGGACTCAAAGCAAACTAGGTAAATTCATGCTACATTGTGGGCAGTACAAACATTGGAATCACCCTGAGGGATATCCTGACCCTGCTGGACCAGAGGCCCAAGCACAAGGACCACTTCTTAGCCATGTAAACCCACTTTCTGCAGGAGCCATGACCCTCAAGATAAAACAGATAGAGACTGATATAGAGGCAGGACATTGTTGGAGTTCCTGTTGTGTGTTTTATAGGACTCATTTCTATGATTAGAAACAGAAAGTGAAAGCAGAGAAAGTGCGACAGGAGAGGAAATGGAAACAGATTAAGACCCAATCAGCTAGCAGCTAGGTCCGCTGTATATTAATTCAATGCCTACATCTAGTACTAGGTCACCCATAGCAAAAAAATGTATAGTTTTCAAATGATACAGAATATTGCTAAATTAGTAGTTTCTATTCAAGTTTGAGGCAAATGTATTCTCTGGACAGGATCACATACTAAATAAGTTTGGGCACGTGCATGTCTTCGTCCATATGTCATCATGATGATGTTTTCCGGTGTCTCATTTTGTTGCTACTCGATTTGCTTCTCCTTGTGAGTCGTTTGTTGTCCTTTGAGCCGCCAAATCCGAACATATTTATCTTTTATTGAAGAAGAAATGAAAAGTGTTTGATAAAAACCGGATGTGGGTGTTTCTACCCACTTCAATCGGGTATTATTAGAATATCTTTCGAATTCCAAAGCTCGGTGCGTTGCTGTGGAAGTCAGGGGCATTGTGCGTGCATTGCCCCTGCCTGCTCACACCTGTAATCCTCAAAAGGTAAGTGATTCCCTCTCTCGCAGCGATGTTTGGTGATAATGCGTATATCCACTAGGAAATGAAGCCCAGGTTTGTAGATAAAATGCAATTGTGCAAGCAAATCTAATCTCAATATTGGAAAAGTGATCCTTTTCCTACACCTGAAGGGAGCGAGCGATAACGCGTTTTATCCCCAGGGCACTCAAAGAATAAAAGAACGTGTCTTATCTTGTTATAACTATAGCTTCAAAGCCCGGCTTTAGTCCACGGCTGAAGGAGAACAGAATAAAACCGAGCCCGGATTATACAGCCGGCTCAGAGAACTGTGGCGAATGCCACATCCAGGAATACAAAAAGTACGTTTTATTCCGTCCTTTTGTGTCCCTGTGAGGCAATGGAACCCGTGACTGCTGCAGCCTCATCGCACCGATCTGAAGGGAATTAAGTTGCCAGCCTGAATGCACTTTTCTATCAAAGAGCGGGCAAATTGCAAGATGTCGGAGCCCAAAGGTCACTGTAAATCTCCATATCAGAAACAGCGGAATGGCAGTGAGGGCGGGGGCCGTGAAATCTATCACAGGCAAGCCGGTTTCTTGCATCCAGATCTCACCGAAAATACACATTCGTGATCCCCCATCTAACTTTTCAATCATGCCCTCTTTTTCTTGAAATTTACATTTTAAAAACATACAATTCCCAGCCAACGTTCGTGTTGCTGAAAAACGCAATCTTTCAATACCGATATTTCACTGTCACCTTCGAGAGTTTATTTTGGTGTTTTGTATGATGGATAACAGGAAGGTGAACCTGGGGGAGGTATGGGGGTCGAAAGAGAAGAAAGGCGAAATGGGCAACAACGCAGCTTCTTGACTCAGAAAAGAGATTCCAAGTATAGCTTTTTTAGATTCTCAAATGGGCTCCAGGGATGTTAAAAACGCATAAACACAATAAGGGGTTTCTACTAGAATTTGGAATGGAAGGGTGTCGTTCCAGCCCCCAGTCTGCTGTTCTCATTCATGCAAGTCTAAATAAGGCACATGGGAGAGGCACCTAGCGGGTCCTGGAAAGGAGTGGCACTAGTTTTCTGCCTAACGAGTGACAGCCTAGGATAATTTTAAAAAGTGCCAATTTTTAACCCGATAGCTAATTATACAGGCATCTGGGGAAATAGCAATGCTACTGTGAGCTTCTGTGTGTGGGGAAGAGCGGGGGGGGGGGACTACGAAACATACACCACATTTTTAGGTCTAGTCTGAGACAGCGCATGCGTTGTTGCTTGGGAGACAGTTTGTTAGATTAAAGGGGGCGTAGAGTCGGCCCATTGCTGACCATTTGTTGGCCTCATCCTCACTCTCAATTCCTGGCTCCTGGTTGGCAGTGCTTAATTTGTAAAATATTAAGTGCCAGGGCTCTGACCTGGAGGCCACTGCAGCTTGCAGTACCCATCGCCCTTGTCATCCCTGCCAAAACAACTACTAACCATCTCTCTCGCATGCAAATGCGACAGCTCAGATTATTCCAGGTCCCCAAAGCTAAAGGAATGGCTGGGGAGGCAGGTATTCGCACTATTTTAATGTATATTGTATTCCTAAACAACCATTGTTCTGCTCATCTCTAAATTAGATGAGCAGCGCCACCATGTGGTAAACTGTTCTAAGGATGGTGTTGACAATTAGGTGCAGGTGCCGAGCACCGGAAACCAATTAAGTGCCGGTGCTGAGCACCAGAAAGCACCGGCTCAAATTAAGCACTGCTGGTTGGTCAGTGAATGCTGGATTCACTTCCTCTTCATGCGTTTCTCCCTGCCTTCGTTCATGGCCCAAGTCCTGCTTTCTTGGTGAGTGTCCTACCCCTGCTCACGTTTTCTGGTCTGGGCTACTTTTTTCTTTGACATGCAGCACTCAGAGTGCATGTGTTTCTAGGTCGTCCTCCTCCGGGTCCCTCTCTTTGCCATTGCTTTCACATGCTGTTTGTTCCCTTCTATCCTGTTCCCTTCCATCCTTTTGGTTCTCACCATGTTGTTGTGTGCTCCCTGACACCCTCTTGACCCTCTGTGTTATTGAGTGCTCCCTCCCACCCTCCTGTCACACCGTGCTGTTGAGTGCCCCTTCTCACCCTCCCATCCCTCCGTGTTGTTGTGTGCTCCCTCCTATCCTCCTGAGTTATCTCTTGCATTGCTGATCATAATATTTGCAAACTCACGGACTGTTAACAATTTGAGTGACATCCCCCTTTTCATTCATTATTCACTTAGAAGTCCTTCCGGTGTGTTGCTGCTTGCACTCTCCCACCCTCACATCCCTCCATGGTGTTACTGCTTACACCCTCCCATGCCTCCATGTGTCCCTCCATGTTAATGCTTGCATCCTTCCACTCTTCTACTCATCTGTGTTGCTGCATGGTCCCTCCCACCCTCCTGTCCCTCCGTGTTGCTGTGTGCTCCCATCCACTTTGCTGCATGTTTTCTCCACCCTCCCTTCCCTTTGTGATGTTGCGTCCCCACTCCCTAGTTATCTCTTTTGTTGCTTATCATAATATGTGTAAACTTATGGACTGTGAGTGACAGCCTGCTTTTCATTCATTATTCCCTTAGAAGTATTTCCGTGGTGTTGCTGCTTGCAACGTTTCACCCTGCATACCCTCAGTGGTCTAGCTGTTTGCACTCTCCATGTGTCCCTCCATGTTTCTTCTTGCATCCTCCCACCCTCCGGTCCCTCCATGTTGCTGCTTGCTCACTCTCTCCTGTCCCTCTGTGTTGCTGTGTGCTCCCTCCCACCCTCCTGTCTCTCCATGCTGTTGTGTGGTCACTTCCACCCTCCATCCCTCCTTGTTGCTGCAAGCTCCCTCCCACCTTCCCATCTCTCTGTGGTGCTGTGTGCTCCCTCCCACCCTTCCATCCCTCCATGTTGTTGCAAGCTCACTCCCACCCTCCTGTCACTCCAACAATCCCCGTGTTGTTGTTGCTTGTGCGCTATCACTTGCCTCCTCCCACCCTCCTGTCCCCAGTGTTGTTGCTTGCTCCCTCACAGACTCCTGTCCCAGCAGAAGAAAGCACTGACAAAGACAATAGATTTTGACTACAAGAGATCTATTGGCTTATGCTTAATGGTAAAGTTTGAAACACACAAAAGGTGATGGGAGGAATGCTTGCAATTAGATGGGATAGCATCCAAACCCATCATTCTTTACTCACCATGCACGCTCAGTTTGGAACCAGCCATATGCAAATCAGTCTTTGCCCTGCTCCTCATGGGAACAGTCCAGCCCAAACTGTCAGGCCAGGTCCTCCCTGAATCAAATCATAAGCAACCCAAGACCGGTTATACCCTAGTTAGGGACTCATCAGCTGGGTACAGGTTGGTTCCAGTGACACAGTGAGCATGGGACCCACGTCTGGGCATACCCATGCCACTTAGGGCGATACATGAAAAACACAAAAGGTGATGGGAGGAATGATTGTAATTTGCCGAACCACTGGCAATCACTCTGGATAGCATCCTAACCCATCGTTCTTTTGCTGACCATGCCTGCTCAGTTTTGAACTAGCCATATGCAAATCAGTCTTGGCCCTGCTCCTCATGGGAACAGTCCAGCCCAAACTGCCAGGCCAGGTCCTCCCTGAACCGGAACACAAGCAACCCAGGACTGGTTTCGCCCTAGTTATTGGCTCATCAGACAAGTATAGCTTGGCTCCAGTGACACAGAGAGCATGGGATCCACTTCTGGACATACCCATGCTACTTAGGACGGTACATGAAACACACAAAAGGTGGTGGGTGGAATGCTTGCAATTCGTCTAACCACTGGCAGTCGCTCAGGTAGTATCCCAACCCATCTTTCTTTTGCTCACCATGCCACCTCAGTCTGGAACCAGCTAACCAGTGGTTAGACAAATTGCAAGCATTCCTAGGGCCTACCTTTGGGTGTCTTATATATAATAAAGGGGAAATTTGAGGCTTGGCAAGGGGTTTTAAATGTCAAGTCTACCTCCCACCAGTTCAGGGGTGGTATCCTGAAAATGGTCCTTCAACCCAGGGCTTGTTCCCTTATGCTGAGCAGGAGTCAAGAGGTGAGTCCTTCCTCTCCTGTCCCTCCACCTTGGCTTCTGTACCCTCTGTTTCGGAGTGGTATGCCCAGATGGCTGACCTGTCAGGGCTCCCTGGGCGGACACCTCTCCTAGCTCTTCTATCACTGATGGCAACTCATGCCCCAGAATTCAGTCAATGGGCATCTGGGGGCGAACTATGACCCTCCTCTGGTTCACCTCCCCACCCCATTCCAGGGATACCAGGGCCATGGGGTGGACAAAGTCCGCCCCTGTTCCTGAGTTACCCTACACACCTGACCGGTGTACTGCTCAGAGACCCCATTCACCTTCACCTGGTGAAAGTGACGACTTCCACCCCCAGGGATCTCCAGTGTACCCTCTGAGTTCACCCCCCAACTAAGGAAGATTAGGGCATGATCTATCTCCTGCTCCTGGGGACTACTTCGCCCTAAGGTCACATGGGCCACTCCTGTAGAGTTCCCACCAGTGGATGGTTTCTTTGGACAGACAGAGTCCCCCTGCTTGTGTCCTAGCTGGCAACAATCAAAGCAACAGGGTTGGAAATGGGGAGCCCTGGGCGACTGCCCCCCAGAACCTCCCCCCTTCTTCTCAGAAGGGACATGGGATCCCTTTCCTTGCCCCTTAACCTGATACTTGCCTGGGTCTCCCTTGACCTCCCGTCACTCTGTTTTGAGGGAACCTGAACCACCCTTCATGGAGTCTCTTTGTGATACCTTCTTGGACACTCTGGTGCTGACCCAGAGGTCCGCCTCCTCCACAAGCTTCCTGGGATCACTCAGCTTGCTATCAAGCAGGTGCTGGCGCAGCTCTGGAAAACAAGTATCAAGCAACTGCTACCTCATGATTAGGTTTTACAGCCCAGTGAAATCATTTACCTTGCTGCCCCTCACCAGCCCTTCAGTGCCTTGCTGGAATAATCTAGAAAGCCCACCCAGGCCTGTGTGGGAAGTTTATGGCATCCCCCACCACACAATTGGGTACCAAATCCTTTGGGATGCAGACCTTCCCTTCTCCAGTGGACAATCCAGGTATGCTGCCACCATTACTGCTGGACTCTACTTGCATGGCACTAATGTCCAGCTCTCTGAGCCTTAACTTATGAGCCATTTGCTTTTCCTCTATGGCTAGTCTCTTCTCCTCCAAAGCTTTCTCTTTTTCCATTTTCAATTTAGCTCCTGTCCTGTCTTCCAGCTACTCTGGGTATAGGCCTCTGGATGACACACTGCTTCCTTCCCGGGGTGGAATCTCTAATCCTGGAAGGATGTTGCCACCCTCCTCCACAGGTAGCAGTCCAAGACCTTCCTGTGAGTCTTGGTCCAGTTCTTCCCCTTCATCCAGTTTCTCCTCTTCTTCATTGTCTGTGCGGGCCTGATGGGCCTCTGTCCATGCCCTTTAAGCATTTTGGAGCCCTGCCTTCTTAGTGCTCCTCTTGACAGGCAACCCCTTCTCCTGGCAAAACTCCTTGAGCTGGGCCACAGTGTACATCTCCAGGTTGACCAGCTCAAACTCCATTTTTGCAGGTGAGATCACAAATCTGACAGGCAGATTGAGAGAGAATAAATTTGGAAAAATCAAAAATGCCAGTGAGGTAGAACTGACTCAAATTGGTCTTAGGTATGAGTCTTGGTAGCGTACACCCTATTACTGTATGGCACTGCACAAACACAAGTCCATTCTCACTGCTGATTTCCTGTGTGAGAAGTTGGGTTTCTGGTTGGCAGAGGTATGTACCTTCTCCAAGCAGGAACCACAATTTTAGTCAGGGTAAGTTACAAGCACACCCTAAATTAACCTGTGCTCACCCCCTGGTAGCTTGGCACAGGGTAGGCAGGCTTAACTTAAGAGGGGATATGTAAAGTATTTGTGCAAGTCTTCAAAGAGTAAAACAGTGAAAACACACACGAAAAGCTTCCACACCTGGATAGAGAAATAGAGCTTAATATAATAAACAAAATAAGACCAAAACAACAAAAACTCAATAAGTAGAACTTGAGTTATACATTTTTAAATAGTAAACTGGCATGAAGTGCTTAAAAGCATAAAGCTTCAACCGGGGCTATCTGGTCACGCTAGTCTGGGTCAAATCCAAAAGTTCAGTAAGACTGCAATGGAATGTGGGTCTGTTACAGTCCCAGATAAGTCCAGATGAAGTTTTACCTTCTCAAGAATTGTGGCAAGAGTCCCAATCTCAAGGAAGAAGTTCACTGGGAGCAAGGAGAGCATTGCTGGAAGTGGTCCAAAGGGCCGCGAAGAGCTGCTGGGTGTTGTGGATGGATGGGCAGGAACCTCGTGGTCGCCAGCGGGGATACTTTCTGGGCAAAGAGACAAACTGCACCCGCTCATGCTGGATCTTTGTGTGAGCAACAAAGTTCTGGAGCAAACGGGTCTGTTCATGAAGAGCCAAAAAGCTTGAGTTAAAGAGCAGAAAGACCACTTCCAAGGGCCCATGACCTGAGATGTGCCTCTTGGGGGTAAGGAGCTCTTTGAAGACGGGTCCAGGAGCTGGGGGGAGCCTCTCATGTCCCTGAGGTGCAGATCAGGAGGCCAGCGGACTAGTCCTTTGTGTCACTCTGGGGTCCTGGGTTCAGGATGGGGGTTGTAGGTCCAGTTCTTCTTCCCCAGGCAAGGAGGGCAGCAGGTCAGCACAGCAAGAAAGCAGTTCTTCCAGAGCAGCAGTCCTGCAGAGTGGCTGTCCTTCAGCAGCACAGCAGTCCTTCTCCCTGGCAGAATATCCACAAGTCCAGAAGTGTACTAAAGTGGTAGTGTCGGAAGTCCAGTTCTTATACTCAGTGGTGCCTTTGAAGATGGGGAGACTTCAAATAAGGATTTTGAAGTGCACAGAGGTCCTCCCTTGCTGCCCTGGCTCCAGATTCACTACAGGGGGTTAAGCAGTCCTTTGTGTAGGGACCGGACACTACCTATTCAGGTGTTTGTGTGAGGCTGTGCCCAGCTCCTCGCTCCCATCCTGCCTAGGATGGCCCATCAGTATGTGGATGGCCAATCAAGTCACACCTAAGCTACCATTGTATGTGGCTGCCTAGAGGGAATGCACAAAGCTCAGTTGACATCCTCTCCATATGTGTTTTGGAGACAGGCTGCACGCACACTGGGCTAAAAACAGAAAAAGGCCATCTTTCTAAAATTGGCATTTTTAAAATTGTAATGACAAATTTGACTTTACCATCAAAGAGGATTTACCATTACAGTTCCAGAAGTACTAATTATGACAGCCCTACCTCCTGAATTACAGCTTATTAGATGTAGCAAGGAATCCCCAATGTTAACCTATGGGAGGGGTAGGCCTCACAGTAGTAAAAACGAATTGTGAGTTTTTCACTACCAGGACAAGTAAAACCTAGAAGTGCATGTCCTACCTTTTAATTACACAGCACCCTGCCCAATGGGCTACCTCGGGCCTATCTTTGGGGTGACATATAAGTAATCAAAGGGGAGTTTGAAGCTTGGCAAGGGGTTATAAATTCCAATTCGACATGGCAGTGTAAACTGCCCACACAGGCTCTGCAGTGGCAGGCCTGAGACATGTTAAAAGGGCTACTTAAGTGGGTGGCACAATCAGTGCTGAAGGCCCACTAGCAGCATTTACTTTACAAGCCCTGGGCACATGAAGTGCCCTGTATTAGGGACTGATAAGTAAATTCAATATGCCAATAGTGGTTAAGCCAATGTTACCATGTTTTAGGGATAGTGAACACAAGAACTTTAGCACTGGTTAGCAGTGGTAAAGTGCTCAGAGTCCAAAAATTAGGTCAGAAAAAGTGAGGAGGAAGGCAAAACGTTTGGGGTGACCCTGCAGAAAGGGCCATTTCCAACAATGCCTGCCCAGTCAACAGAATTCAATGGGTGGCATTTAGTTTCTTTGGTTGTGCTGTTTCCAAATTCACCTGATGAGAAACAGATTTCACCATATCAGCCAAACCTTTGTAGTAATCTACAACAATGTCATCAGTTATTGAAACAAGTGCAGCTGAAGGAGTATAAGCCAGTTTCATTTCTCTTCCCATTAGCACCTCATGTAGCACTTCTTAAATAGGCCAGGGCAGAATTTCAATTACACAGTACTAATCAGAGTAATCTCAGGAATTTCACATTCCTCTGACATGGAATTACGGATTATAATGCAATTACGCCCGCTTGTGTAATTAAGAGTAATTTGCTGGGAAAAATCCTACTGAAAGAGTGCATTTAGCGAGCGTGAGAGGCAGCTTGTGCTTGCTATATGTGTTCTGTTGCATTTAACACTAATTCTTAGCATAAATTACATCCTCACATCCATTTCGGAAATGAGGACGCGTTTTGCTCTACGAAAATAGCTCTAACTGCCACAAGTAAATTGGGGGCAAAATCTACCCCAAGTATACCTTTAGCAAACGTGAGCGGCTTCTTGATATTCATGTTCTGTTGCATTTAGCACCATTTCTTAGTGCAAACTGCATCCTCACGTCCATTTTGGACGCAAGGGGGCGTTTTTGCACTAAGAAAATAGCTCCAAATGCAGAATTTTTATTCTCATTTAATTCTGCATTATCTTGTGGAATTTATGGGTAATTCAATGTGATTATGCTATGCAGAACTTTGTGAATTACGCTCACTCCCACTACTAGTACTCATTAGGACACGAGGAAGAGCCGCTGGCCATTTCAATGTGGAAGATGCACATACTTTGGTCATTTTGTTTTTTTATGGTCCTCTTCATTTTCTCAATTATTCCAGAAGATTGAGGATGATAGATAGAGTGGAACCTATAATCAATTTGGAGTGCTGTACAAATCATTTTCAAAATAAATTTTTTAAAATGGGACCCATGATGTGTCTCAATGGAGGTATTAACACCCCTAACAAGAGTTTGGCAACTGTCAGTCTGTTCGATCTCCAGGTGGGGTAGGCCTCAACCCATTTGGAGAACAAGCAGACAATCATGAAAATGTACTTGAGGCCATCGTAAACTGGAATCTTCATGAAATCTGCTTGAAGTCTTGCAAATGGGTACTCTGGTTTGCCAATATGATTCATGAGGACAAATTAATCATTGACATGAATCTTCTGCAACACATCTGTATTTCGAGTTTGACCAGTATTTATTAATTGTACCTGTCATAGCATCTTTATCTGCATGTTACTGATAATGTAAATACCTATCCATGCAATTCATCATAGTGTCAGGCAAAACATATTTATACACAGGGGTGATGGAAACATCCTGATAATTCTTTTTGTGACACAGCATCTCCCATTTTCTTTTTTCATCCTATGTGGCTTGCTCCTAGAGGACCCTCAGTTCACTTAAAGAAGTCTGAATTGGATTCAACAAGAAACAATTTACATTTTCTGTACCTTCCACAAGAATTTAATTTGATTCTTTTTGTTCTGTCCCTTCAATCATAGTCTGTTCATTTGATCTCACAGCGGCATTTTCAAGTGCACAATATTTGGCCACTTGGAATGCGGTGCATTTTCCTTGTTAGCGCCGGACACACCTTTCAAAAGGGGCGCCCTGCGTAAACAAGGAGAGTGAGTCGCATTACATTGGATGCGCTGCCCCCAGGGCAGCAGCGAACTCATGCTGCCTTGGGGGCAGGGCATTCAACTGAAATACAGAGCGGCTTTGAAGCAGCCGCTCCGTGTTTCACTGTGCAGGCGGCAACCCACCTGCACTTTTAAGAGGGATTAGAGAGCCCCTTGCAGGCGGGTGCAGTGAGTCCCCGTACCCACCTGCAAGGGATGTCTGGAGGGGTCCCCATTTCCCATTCCAAGAGGGCTGCTATCAGGGGGCGCCCTGATAGTGCACCACCTGTTAGGTGGCGCACTGTCAGTGTGCATCCTGACAGCTTCTTTGCTTCTGCGCCCACGCCAGTTGTACGGCGCGGGCGCAGAGGCAAAGGGATTCCCTCATTTGCATGGGGCCATGCAAATGAGGGGACACCATCTGGTGATAGCGCTGGTGCTATATTTGTGATATCTGTATTACAAAAAGTGCCACACAAGCATCTGCAACTGCTTCTATAATACCAAAGTGCCCCGGGGGCGTGCAAAGTGGGCGCACATGCCCGTTGCGCCCCCGGGGTATTTCTATACTATGGCCTTTGGTCTGCATATTTGTTTCCAACTGTGAACACCATCTTTTCCAGCCTTACGGTCAGTACACTTGACAATAACAAATTCTTTTGGCTGCTGTATTGTTTCAAACAAATCAAGTATGTAGGAAGTGTTCCTGATGAGAGTTCCAGAGGATGTCATAAAACACCTTTGTGATCAAATTTGTCCAAAGTCACGAACCACTCCAAATCCATTCTGGATGTCTGTATAAATCAACATAATGATTCAACAGTGCAATTGGTCAACTTTACACTCTTCTTTTGTCTTAGATGCCATCAATAGGGCATCTATATACTGTACCAGGACTGAGTTACAGTTTAAGGTTATTGTTTGATTCAAGCCAAAAAAGGCACACAAACATAAAACAATCAAATTATCCTCCACTATACCTTCCAATCAACATAGATAAAATACAATTATGAACAACTTCATCATAACATTAAAAAAACGATCTATAAAATAACCACAATGCAATAACATGATGGCGGGCAAAAAACAGGTTAAAACTCCAAACCTCCATAAATAAATAAGAACCCAGCCCTGCATACTGATAACTATAATCATCAGAGATCTCTAAATTCCTGGCCTAAACTAAACACTCAACTAACCATTTGTGTAGCTTTTAGGCAAGGTTTATGGCCCTACATGAAACTAAGACTTATGATCACATAATCAGCGCCAAACCTTTGAACATGTCAAAGCTTACATAAAGTGCAATGTGCCTATATTGCAACATGAACATTAGCATCATATTTAAATTGTCACTTGCCCATAGCTCACAATAGCAGTGTTTCATTTGTCACATGCACATATTCATTTGTGCATCGACTCAAGTTTTAAATCGGGTTTTACAACAAACCTATGCCGGTATTATTAACTCATCAAGTCAAATGGATTCACCAGACATATAATAATAACCTCCTTCTTTTTGTACAAAACAGTGCAGAAAATGATTTAGCAATAAAGTGACCATGTGCCATATATAAAACCCAAAAACAATAAAAATATTCTAAAACCCAAAGTGCAATGTTCAACTTGTTAAAAATAAGTTGTTTTCCAACATGATCCATAGTGCTGTGTCAACATTCCTGCGCTGCCTAGTAGGCAAGGCTATTCATCACTACTTCCTTAAAGTTACCAACTCTATAACATAATCTAACTTTACTACATGCCACTATGAAAGTGATCCAGCAGAAACTTTTTCTCTGCTTCAACTTCCGCACTGGGCCCATCAAACTATTGAGAATGTCTACTTAACACAGATTTAGACTAAACCCATAGAAGCACTGGTCCTCTGATTAATATTCTTCAGTCGCAGTGAGGGGTGAGAATTTAGGATGTCAAAACCACAGTTAGCCACCCAATGAAGACCATTAATTAGTGGCTAACTCACAAGTTCAAAATGAGGTTCAAATTAATTACTCTCATAACCATACTGTAAATCTATAGTATTTCACTAGGTAGACCCAACCTCCTGAAAAAGTTCAGTCTAACCAGAATTATACACACGAAGAGTTCTACAGTGACAACACAGAACAGAAGAAGCAGAACTTGATGCTCTCAAAATAATCTATGACTCTCTCTATTACGCATCTAGAATGAATACTAAATAGCACAGTTAAACAAAGAACATCAGGACACAATAACAGACTCAGGCAAATTTAGATAAATGGATTAATGTATTGATGATCGAAAGTCAATGCATACACCAACATTTTATGTAGCTCAGTTAGAATGCCAATAACACGTAGTATAAAACTACACCTTTAGTAAAAGAATTTATAAGAGGATGGTTTAAGCATTATAGATTCCCACAACCAATGAAGGTAGGAGGATGGTTAAAAGACGACAAACCTAAGTCAGGAAAGGGGTCAAAGGTTCAAGGTAAAGTCCTCTAGGGAAATGTCTGCGAACATGGGGAAAGAACAAAAATTGGAAAAACATTGGTTGTGTCACATGTACTGGAGTGATACAGTTGAATGCTGGTGCCTAGTGAAAGGTGTGTGAACTGATTTCCAATCATTACATTATTACAATGTGTACAGTTTTCACATCTCTGCATACCCTTATGTGGTATCTGTGTCCTTCTGGTATTTTTGCAAGATAATAATTCCTTGATGTTACGAGAACGTTTAAATGCAAAGACTACATTCAGCATACACTATTATGAGCAATGTTTATGCACCATTCAGTTTAGAGAACTTTGCACCTATGGGCGTCACAACTAATGTTTAAGTTTCACTATTTGCTCTTCAGTAAGTACCAGCTTAGAGATGTTATAGTATGGCAAATGATGCCTATACCTCATGGCGCACGTTAATACTTTCTTCTTTTTTAATATTTTTAATATTGATGTACCACCATATCACAGTACGACAAACTAGGCTTGAATGCTTTAACTTTATTGCGCACCTCCACGTAACATTTCTAATTAAGCACATTGGCTTTAAAACTCAGTCCGTTTCGGGCTTCTACTAATGATGTCATTATGTCAGCGTGAATGAGGAAGCAGTCGCACTAAGGTCGCAGAGAAAAGAGATCCGTCTCGAGTTTAAATCTTACAGAGTAAGTGTAATTACTAGATATATCGGTTTCAACTCGGGCACGTAGTTCTTATAGAGCACGTCACATCAAAATAGATAATTGCACTGCGCTTTCACGCGTAACTGTCATCTTATTAAGCATTTTTAAAGCAAACTTAGTTTGTTGAGGTTTATTAATGTATGGCATCACGCTTCAAGAAGGATACAGTGCTACGCAACTTTGGGTGCACGTGGACCATATTTTTGTCATTTTTGTTATATTGTTTCAATGAATGAATAAGCTGAGTACATAGAGTACAGGGAACACTGAAAAGATAACATCTTTCCCGTTTGTATCGTTTCCTTAAACATACACTGGACCACAAGATTCTCTAATATTTAAGTATCAATCATGACTCTTATGGGCTCCAAAGTGTAAATATGTTCGCACGTATTGCCTAATTTCTGCTTGTATTCGTTTATGATAATTACACGTTTTTGCAACATCAGATGAGAATGCTTATTGTCGTTGTAATGACGCTGTTACATGAAATTTAAGTCAGTTAGGACTGAATTGGCTCTTGTTTTTTATCGTTTTCAGAGACCCCAGATGAAGGGTCAACTCAGACCCGAAATGCATTGGGTTGTGTAAAGAACGGAGATTATGTTCACAATGAAATATGTTTTTGATCACCAAATAAAAAAGTCAGTAATGAATAAATTGATGATGAAATCAAGAAAGAATCGTTACTAAAGTATCACGTTTTGAATATAACAAATGTGCTAAGTTTGAGGAGAAACCATTCAGTTTCAAAGTAAAAGTGCACCTGTCCACCAGGGATTGGTTCGCCTAACCTGACAATCATTAATATTGTAGTTCATGGCATTGTCAGACACAGTGCTAAAGATGGTGTAGAACACAGTGGAACCACGAACAATATAGAATACTTAGACAAACGAGTGCACCGAGAAAACCCATTTCTTTTGATCAGAATTCTTGTCTACCCACATCAAGGTGTACCAGGAAGAATGTCTTTCGAAGAAATTGCACAAATTACCACAAATAAAGCAGAAACACTCGTATACACTGCAGAAGCAGCGACGGAAATTTATGATTTAATACAGGAAGCCAGATCATTCAGTCCTCAAGTTAACACCGTGACACAACTTTTACAACAACTGGAATATGTGAGCAAGAAAGAAATAAACCAAAGATTGCATGCTACGACCCTTATTCATTATCACAAGACGAAACGCATCCCAAGAGGCCTCCGTATAGCATTAAAACCAATGTTATGCAGAAACAATAAAGCATTTGTTGAAAAATGGTATCAGATTCTCAACAAGTGCTCTTTGGACTTGATTCTATTAATTGTAGAAGAATTATCGAATATTCTTAAGACATTAGAAGAAGAGATATCAATGATCAAAAGTGAATTGGATAAGCATATAGATGAAAGTTTAAGCAATACATTGGATGATATCAATCAAAAATTAGAAAGATATGCGAAAGAAATACATGAACGCAAGATCAAGAAATATCGTAGAGACGATTGATTATAAGCTTGAGGAAGTATACACTTGGGCGGAAGTATACAACCAAAGGAAATGGCAACAAAACCCAGATATGAGCTCATCACAAGAAAGCATGGTTTCAGACTCTGAAATAACTCAAAATAGACCTCCTTTGATTAGCACCGCAGGAACATCAGCACAACAAGTAACTAGTGTGTCAGGATCAAAATCTACCAAAGTGTCTTTTTTGTCCACCAGTCCAGCAGCAAACAGTGCTCCACATACAGAACGACCCAGCGTGGCCAAGGAAACAGACGTAGAAACAGAAAGGAGAACCTTACGGAGCAAGACAAAAACGACCTAGTCATTAACATATCTGATGTAAATTTAACTCAAGCTCAAAAAAGGCTACTTAATAAAGGAACTTCTTTTGTACCAGTTTACCAAAGTAATGCGGCGGAAACAGAAGTTGCAATCTTCAAATTTTGTAGATCCTTAAGGCTGAATTATTTTTTCAGCACAATGCAACCATCAATAAGCATCCAAGATGATTTTGAATATAAAGAGTTCAAGGCTAAAAGCAGTTTCTGTTCTCCAATTTCACATAAGACCATCAATTCCTTTGAACGTCTCATTAAACTGGAAGTAAACAAAATCAACTTCACTGAAGACATCAATCGAAATTTTACGAAAAACGAATGGAGTACCTTACAAAGCTTGGCTGAGAATCAACACCTTACATTTCAGAAAGCTGAAAAAGGAGGAGCTTTAGTGGTAATGAATACGGATTTCTATGTTGAAAATATGAATACTCACGTACAAGATAAGAATATTTATCTACAATTAGAACAAGATCCAACGAAAGAGTTTCAAAAGATCTTAAGACAAATCTTAGATAATGCTCTAGAAATTAAATGGATCACGGAGAAGACTTACAAATTCCTGGACACTGAATATCCTCGTCGCCTACAATTTTACATGTTGCCAAAAGTGCAAAAAAATCTCATGCAACCTCCATTTAGACCAATAGTGTCAGCTTGTGACTCTATATCGGAACATATTGGGCAGTATTTAGATTTCTTTTTTCAACCTTTGGTTCAAAAATGGGACACCTATATCAAGGATACCACTGCTTTTTTGAACATATTGAAATCATTGCAACAACAGGACATGAGAACATGGTGGTTATGTACGGTGGATGTCACCGCTTTATATACCTCAATTCCGCACAATGAAGGAATTGAAGCAATGGAATGGTTTCTGCTACACAGTGAATGTACTGGGGCAAACAAAATCTTTTTATTGGAATTAATGCATTTTGCATTATACCATAGTTACTTCCAGTGGCAAGGAACCTTTTTCTCACAATGTAACGGAACATCAATGGGCTTTGCCAGAGCCCCCTCATATGCAAATATCTTTATGTCGAAGTTTGAATATGATTATATTCTTCAAGATTCTACTTGGTGTGAAAATTTGGTTATTTTCAAAAGATACATTGATGATATATTCATCATATGGAAGGGTGAATTGAAACTATTACAAGATAACATCAGGAAACTTAATTTATGTCATGATCACATAAAATTCACTCATCAAATTGACAAAGAAAGAATTTCATTTTTGGATGTTTCTGTGCAGACAGATGAAAAAGGAATAAAAACCAATGTATTTGTAAAAGAAACAGATCGAAATAAATGCTTACATTTTAAAAGTTTCCATCAGGAATCGTTAAACGACATCTTCCATTGTCACAACTTAAGAGAATCACATCTGATCCACAGGAAGCGTTGAAAACAATTAACAGGTAGGCTATGAGATACAAAAAAAGAGGATACCCTAATCACATAGTGGAAAAATCCATGAAACAAGTAAGCACTTTTGATCGACAAACTTTGTTGAAACCTAAGGAGTCTTTGAAAGAGAAGCCGATTGTGTGCATCCTGAAGTACTCCACAAAAGCCAATCAAATAAAAAACAACATTAAAAAACATTGGACAATGATACAAACAGAACCGGACGTAGAATCCTTATTCAACACAAATCTAGTCTTTGCATTTAAACGTTCTCGTAACATCAAGGAATTATTATCTTGCAAAAATACCAGAAGGACACAGATACCACATAAGGGTATGCAGAGATGTGAAAACTGTACACATTGTAATAATGTAATTATTGGAAATCAGTTCACACACCCTTCACTAGGCACCAGCATTCAACTGTACCACTCCAGTACATGTGACACAACCAATGTGGTATATGCCCTAAAATGCCCCTGCGGTAAGATTTATGTTGGTAAGACTGAACGAAAAATCAAAGTTCGGATAACTGAACATTCGTCTTAAGAATGAGAAATCGTCAGTAGCCATGCATTGGCTAGAAGCAGGACACAATATTTCGCAAGTACGTTTCACTATTCTTGAAGTGATGAAACCTCGACCCGATATGGATCCACCAAACAACTCTTAAGATCTGAGTTTTTTTGGATTAAAAAAATGAATACCATGCAGCCTAATGGGATGAATGATCGCATAGAACTCACGTTTCTTATAATTGTAATTATTATTATATTTAAGTATTCAGATAGACAACATCCTACTTGAATTCATGGCATAGACTTAGGTGTTATTATTACACTGAACATACTAACAGCAATACATTCAGCATACACTATTATGAGCAATGTTTATGCACCATTCAGTTTAGAGAACTTTGCACCTCTGCGCGTCACAACTAATGTTTAAGTTGCACTATTTGCTCTTCAGTAAGTACCAGCTTAGAGATGTTATAGTATGGCAAATGATGCCTATACCTCATGGCGCACGTTAATACTTTCTTCTTTTTTAATATTGATGTACCACCATATCACAGTACGACAAACTAGGCTCGAATGCTTTAACTTTATTGCACACCTCCACGTAACATATTTCTAATTAAGCACTTTGGCTTTAAAAGTCAGTCTGTTTAGGCTTCTACTAATGATGTCATTACGTCAGCGTGAATGAGGAAGCAGTCGCACTAAGGTCGCAGAGAAAAGAGATCCGTCTCGAGTTTAAATCTTACTGACTACCGAGTAAGTGTAATTACTAGATATATCGGTTTCAACTCGGGCACGTAGTTCTTATAGGGCACGTCACATCAAAATAGATAATTGCACTGCGCTTTCACGCGTAACTGTCATCTTATTAAGCATTTTTAAAGCAAACTTAGTTTGTTGAGGTTTATTAGTGTATGGCATCACACTTCAAGAAAGATACAGTGTTACGCAACTTTGGGTGCACGTGGACCATATTTTTGTCTTTTTTGTTATATTGTTTCAATGAATGAATAAGCTGAGTACATAGAGTACAGGGAACACTGAAAAGATAACATCTTTCCCGTTTGTATTGTTTCCCTTAAACATACACTGGACCACAAAGTTCTCTAATATTTAAGTATCAATCATGACTCTTATGGGCTCCAAAGTGTAAATATGTTCGCACAAATTGCCTAATTTCTGCTTGTATTCGTTTATGATAATTACACGTTTTTGCAACATCCGATGAGAATGCTTATTGTCGTTGTAATGATGCTGTTACATGAAATTTAAGTCAGTTAGGACTGAATTGGCTCTTGTTTTTTATCGTTTTCAGAGACCCCAGATGAAGGGTCAACTCAGACCCGAAATGCATTGGGTTGTGTAAAGAACGGAGATCATGTTCACAATGAAATATGTTTTTGATCACCAAATAAAAAAGTCAGTAATGAATAAATTGATGATGAAATCAAGAAAGAATCGTTACTAAAGTATCACGTTTTGAATATAACGAATGTCCTAAGTTTGAGGACAAACCATTTAGTTTCAAAGTAAAAGTGCACCCATCCACCAGGGATTGGTTCGCCTAACCTGACAATCATTAATATTGTAGTTCATGGCATTGTCAGACACAGTGCTAAAGATGGTGTAGCACACAGTGGAACCACGAACAATATAGAATACTTAGACAAACGAGTGCACCGAGAAAACCCATTTCTTTTGATCAGAAATCAAAGTCTTTACCATCCTCACAGGTTATTTACAAAAAGAAAAATGTATTTGTAGCTCCTTCATGGGTACAGTCCAAGGATCGTTTCCAAGCAATTCACACATACAAGGAATAAGGCTTCATTCGTATTAAAATTGTTACATTAGGCAGGAAAAGTTAAAGCAACATTTGAAGGAGACATGTAAAAGTTCAATTCGCTGGGCCATGAAATAATGCAGGCTAAGCAACAAAATTTCACTGCATTAGATTCATCTTCTTTTAGTTAATCAACTAATTAATAACTGTTCAAACCATAAGAAAATAAATCAAACATTTCAAATAAAAAAAATAATAATTGTGTTGTCAATAGTTATTACATAAAAAAGAACGATCCTGATTATGGCTATTCATACAAATTTCAAAAGTAGCACCGTGTAAACTAATTCTAAAACTCATTAAAACAAAATCATTATTATATGTTCTTTGTGATACTAGGTACTTATACTGAAAGTTTCAAGCATGCAACCTTTATCAACACTGATTTGCACTAATGTCGAGTTTGTGAAAACACTGTAATTGAAATCAATAGAAATGCTAAACTTCTCAATGCATATGGCTGGGTCCAAACTGGGATGACATAGTGAGCAAAAAAGAACAATGGACTTAACCCAGATATCTTTACTGGGGCTGAATGTTTGATTTATTCAGCATTCCGTCCATCATTTGCTACCTCAGAATTTTTCACCCTTGCTCCCTGTGCCACTGGATTCAAGCTAGCCTGGCTGATGAGGGGTGATACCCCAAAACCGGTCCCAAGATGCTTGTTTCTGGTCCAGGGAGGACCTGGCTTGGCAGTTTCAGGCTGGACAGTTTCGATGAGGAGCAGGGTCAAGACTGATTAGCCTATGGCTTGGTCCAAACTGGGGTGGCCTAGTGAGCAAAAGACGATGGATGTAACTCAGAGCTCTTGACTGGGGGTGAATGTTTGATTTATTCAGCATTCCGTCCATCATTTGTTGCTGCAGCAAACCTCTCATTAATGTTCATAACATCTGGTTAATATTATTTGATTAATCCTACTGTTTCTAGCTAATCAAGCATGCTTTTACGGTGCTGATAATTCAGCGTTTTCTCTGTTTCTGCAATGTTTTTCGCCAACATGTGTAAGGTATATGTTATTATTTAAGTGTCAAATCTAGTGTATATGTCATGCAAAGAATAATCGAAATCTACGTTGTTACAAAAGTAAGTTTTGTAGGCGTTATATCTGTAGTTCTCTAAATACAGGCAGTAAAACATGTCTTCTTTCTTGACCAAAAGCAGTACAACATACTAATAGATCACATAGAGACAATGGGCATTGTTTACAGCAAGCACAAGTATATTCCGATAAAGACTCATTATCATACTCCCAGCAATTAAATCTTCTAGTCTTAGCATGCATCTTCTAATGTTATTAGCTTTTATGTCATTTAAGTACTGTTGTAAAGTACCTTTATAGTCGATACACCATAGATAAGATGGCTGGACTCCCTTCCTGCAGTCATCCATATCGCTTTTTAAGGTGAAGTGTTTAACTCAGAGTTTTATCATTTTTTTCTGAGCCGGCACTGTGTAACTTCCAATGTGGGGGCACTTGGACAAAATATTGAGTATTAAATATCGGGAGACAGAAAGGAAAAAATATTGTGATACAAAAATATTGTGATGCAGAAATATAGTTGTCAAGAATATTATTTTTTTCAGGTAATGTCGTTATTAGAAATATTGTTAATATCATTTTCAATAATATAGTTGTAAATGATATTGTTTTTTAATTATTGAAATGTGTTTTAGTAAATTAATTAATTTTATATGCTATTATTTTTTGTATAATTTTTTTTTTTTTTAATATAGTTTTTAATTGCGATTCAGAAATTTTAATTTAGTTGCTAATAGTAATGAAAAGTGCCATTGTGTGTTGTTGCGATTGTAGGGGGATATGATGGAAAGTTAATTACTTAATAATTAATTTTTAAGTAAGCATGAGATTGATATTATGTATATTATGCAATACTGATTTAATTTACTTATATTAGAGGTGTGAGTTGCTATGGTTGCAGGGGTAGCAGGTAGGATAGTTAATTTGGTAATAATTAATTAACAATTCATGTTTAATTAATTATCAATTATTTAATTGAGCATTAATTATGTAAATTGTATAATTATCATATATTTAATGACATTTTAAGTGGGGGTGCTGGGTTTGTAGGGTATAGGGTCTGAAGTTAATTAAGTAATAATTAATTAACAATTAATTATTAATTAATTATTAATTATTGGCGTTAGTATTAATGTGATATTAAGTAATACTGATTTATTTTAGTTATATTTTAGTTGTGGGTTTCTAGGTTTGTAGGGGTATAGGGTGGGAAGTAAACTAAGTAATAATTAAAAATAATTATTATTAATGTATAAATAAATATTTGATTGATTGATAATTGTGTACATTGTGTAATAATGATATATTTTAGTTATATTTTAGGTGTGGGCCGCAGGGTGTCCAGGGGTTTGGAGTGGGAATAGTAATTTTAACCCCTCTGAAGTACAATTCTTTTTCTACTGTTGCACAGATTGGATTGGGAATAATACATTTAACCCCTCCAATGTCCAATTCTTTCCCTACTGTTGTACAGATTGGAGAAGGAATTGTAAATCTTACCCCTCTGAGTCCAACACTTTCCCTACTGTTGCACAGAAAGGAGTGGGAATAGGAAATGTAACTCCTCTGTAATCCAATGCTTTCCCTACTATTGCATAGACTGTAGTGGTAATAGTAAATTTAGCCCCTCCAATGTCCAACATTTTCCCTACTGTTGCACAGACTGGAATGGGAATAGTAAATGTAACCCTTCCAAAATCCAACGCTTTCCCTATTGTTCCACTCTGGAAAGATGCGGGTATAACTCGTCGTCTGTCAGGTAAATATCATCGACGTACTAACATGCATCTGGGTCTATGCCGTCTAACAAAGAGACAACACGGGCTGCGAACACACCTGGACTATTTTTATAGCCCATAGGGAGTCGCCTTAATTTGAATTGTTTACCACCGGAGGTAAAAGCGCTCCATTGGCTACACTCCGTGGCTAAGTTGTGCGTGTAAAATCCATTGGATAGGTCAAGTGTCGTTTTATATTTTTTACGAACAAGACTGTCTACAAGCGCAGAACTGTGGGTATTTTGCACCGCAAGGTCCGACAATGAGAGTTCAAATGCCGGTAATCCAATACTAGGCAGTACGATCCATCGGGTTTAGAAACCGCGAAAAGGGGATTATTCATGGGTGATACGCATGTTTCTATTACTCCCTGATATTCTAACTGCGTCAGAATTTCAGAAACGGGGCCTTTGGCTTCACGTTTAATGGGATATTGGGGTTGTGGTTGCGGTAGGGACCGTAAAGGTATCTCATGGGGGGGAGAATCTTCATCCCAACCCACGTGGTTGCGGTATAAAGCAGGAGCCAGGGACACAGCCCACTCAGCTGCAAGAGCCTCCGCTTTGTCCTTTGGGACATGTCGAGAAAAGCTCGGAAGGATTGCCTCCTCCCCTTTACGCGCAGCAAGTACGAATGGGGGTGGCCAATCCGCCTCTGCTAACAAAATGTCGTATGAAGAGGTCAGATGTTCCCAAAAAATCCCTTTAATTACACGCTGTATATCACCTTCAATTTGAATGGCGATATTAAATAGTCTGTCAGGGGGTGCCACTCTGGTGTCGGCTGTTTCAACAGTAATGAATGTTTCAGTTGCTGTCGCCTCCATATGAGGACGTAGCGCCTCCCGCACTATGGTAACTTCCGCGGCGCTGTCTAGGAGGGTTACTGCCCACGTCCAATTCAGGAGTCTCGTTCTCACCGTCTGTGGCATATTTCGCTGTTACAGCGGCAACTTTCTTCTTCTGAAATTGTGGGCGAGAACGTTGAAAGTCTTCTGCTTTCCCTCTGACTTGTTGTTGAGGTTGATCTCGTCCCTGGGGAGCCTCTCGACCCCTTCCTCTATCCTGGCGATCCCCTCCACTGGCTTGCGAAGTTGTCTGTGCCTGTGAAGAACGAGGAGAACGCAGTATCAGGGATCTGAAACCTATCCGGAGATTTAAGTCTCGCCCTATCGCGCAAATCATATGTGCGTTCAGACGAGACAGAAACAGGGGATGCGCCTCGCGACCCCGGCTTCTTCTGTTGCTTACCCTGTTTTTCAACCTCCAGCTCTTTTTAGTAAAAACTGGTTTCTCATCTTTTCAAATTGAGTTTTAGGTTGTTGTTGTTGTGTTTTTGTTTGTTGTTTTGCAAAGGCTTATTGCCCAGGCTATTTCGGCCAATAGTTTTATAAGCCTGGGTTATAATTTTCGATAATTCGCGCGGCTTGTCCAATTCTGGGACTAAAGCCAAAGCATTAGCTACTTGAAAGTTCACTGCATCGCCCTTGACATTCGCAAGGATCAGCTCAGCTACTACTTCGAACACTCCCACCAGTCTCATCCCTAATTCCAGAGCCGCTTCAGGGCCATGTTCATCCTGTACTTTTTTAATTACAGAGGGGATAACCGTCATGGAAGGAGTGCCAAAACACTTCGAATAAACTGCTGCGAATACCCTACCCCAGTTGTTGCATGCTGTCAACTCGGGGATTAAGTCTTTTGGCAAACTAATTGTAAGAATTCTATGTTTATCCACTGGTGTCGTGTTTGGAAAAACTGCCTCCAACTGGTCAAATCTTTCTGCAAGCCAATAAGGTAAATCATCCTTATTTTGTGGACGTTTGCCCATCACTGAGTTCACCATGACGGGACTTATGGTCACTCCGCCTGCAGCAGCTGGATGGCCCGCAACTCCAGGTGGGGCCCCCTGGATGTTGCCTGTAACATATTGCACTAAAGCACGATGCACTTGCACCAAAGCCGAATACATATTGCGCAGGTCAGCGACTGGTATTTGCATATATTGCGGATGTGGGGTGTACCCGGCCAAAACAGGCCAAGTGGCCCCATCAATAGACAAGGGGCCTAAACGAACAGTGGTAACCGGTTGGGGGAAGGCGCCATCAAACCAAACACGGTGCTGCCAAGCCGTGAGCGGTACTTCAAGATTCCTATACGGTCTATAGTGATTAGGAACAAGGTGGCTGTATATTCATGGAACAGATTGTCCGTCCCATCCACCGCCGGAAACGTGATCCAAGAGTAGAACACTTCAAAGTGGAAAGCCGGATCGGCCTGCACCACAAAGATCAGCTCGACACCCGCGTCAGCCACTCCATACACTGTTAAGTGTGTCCGGAGCGCTGCACGGCTATGTGCCGCGATTTGAACAGCCACTGTAGGCTAGAAATAGTCGACAATCTAAAATGAGGCAGCACAAAGAGGGTTTTAGCTACGAAACCTTTTAACAACCTCAAGCTTGAAATAACCTCTAAAAATGTCAATATAGGAGGTATAACCGTCACACACGCTTCCGGAAGCGTCTGTGAGGGTTGTTGTGGACAAGCACAAGCACTACTCAAGCGTCTCGCAGATAAGCATGCCCCACGTTGGTCACGCCATGTTATAGGGATTCTGCACACACACAGAGCTATGCACAGGATAATAGGACCTCGGAATATTGTGGTGAGCCAAACATAAACCTTAGCACCTAAAACCCCAACCCAACTAGCCTTAGCGTCCCATTAGCAACAATGTACCAATGATTAGACAACCCAGAACACGGTATCTCTCTCTCTCAGGACTCGCAGTAGCAAGAACACCCTTTCAGTCACTCACTCATACCTGTCCACAACCGGGCGTAAGAAGAGACACAGTATAGGTTAAAATGTTTATTTCAACATACGTGCTCTAAGATACAGTACACGTGACAGTACTATCAGCATAATGCATAAGAATAATATAATCAGCATAGTTACAACTCCATAGAATACTAACGGGGAAAGCATTTCATAAAGCAGTGGATAGAGGGCTGAATGACCTTACCACCCTCCCGTGCTAATAGCTTTTTATTATAACAATAGAAGACCTCTGGGCTTTGACAAGCGAACCCCCATACCTCAGTCTCTAGATGCAAGCACTACATCAGTAGACGTTCACAGCTCTTCTCCCTGGAAAGGTTTTCTTCAAGTCCCTCTCAAGAGGGAAAACGCAATAATAAAGCCCACCAATTTCCCCATGGCAGCTGTACATAGTGTTATGTCTAGGTGCGAGGGACTGGCCATATCAGCAAGAACCAGGGACGTGTTTTTCGACCTTGTAACTGTTGTTCAGTCTGAGCCCAAAAGGAACAGGAGAAAAGGTGAGAAACAGAAAATGCAGACAGTTGTAAAATAACTTGGCAGTAGCAGAGGGCGACAGAACAACGGCTTAAGAGTAACGTGCGCAAAAGTCATCATGTCAGCCAGGCCTATGCCAACGTATCCAGGCAGGCCAGGAGGCCACAAACCACAAGACAACCTGTAGAGGGAATGGTAAATCTGACCCCTACGAAGTTCAACACTTTCCCTACTGTTGCTGGGTTTGGAGTGGGAATAATATATTTAACCCCTCTGAAGTCCTACACTTTCTCTACTGTTGCATAAACTGGAGTGGGAATAGTATATGCTTGTTGCCCCCGAAGGACCCTCAGCATCCAAGGGGACTTCATCCCCCACCAGCAGTGTGCAGAAAGGTGCATTTTCAGAGTGGTTAGGAAAGGGGGCGTGGCCTCCAACTACCTCTCAACAATCCCGCTGTGTGGGACTTACTGGAGATAACAGGAAGTCTTGTTGGTCCTCAAGGACTCTCAGCAGCCAAGGGGATTTCATTCCCCAACCAGCAGTGCACCAGGAGGCGTGTTTGCAGACTGGTGTAGAAAGGGGGCGGGGCCTCTGCATCGGGCTGGTAGCTTTTTAAAAAAAAATATAAAGATAGGGGGGTTGTGTAACCCGCCTTCCCTGAGCTGATTTAGGCCCCAGGGACCCATCCTCCAGAGCCAGGTATTTTTGGAATGGGGAGGGGAGCTGCAAGACCCCCCTCCCCGGGTCTATTACAGCCCCGGGAACCCCATCCCCCAGGGCCTAGCTTTATCTTATTTAATTTATTTATTTTTTTTAACAAAGGAAGTCAGGGCGTGTGGCCCCCCTTCCTTGAGATGATTTTGGCCCTGGGAACGCCATCCCCTGGGGCCTGCCCCTTTTTATTTATTTATTTATTTTAAACATGGGAGAGGGGCCACACGGTCACCCTCTCGGGTTGATTTTGGCCCCCGAGACCCCATGCCCCGGGGCCTGGACACAATACTGGGTACCTTGGTAACATGCAGGGTACCCAGTTTCTCACATTGGGGACCACAGGGGGAGCCTGAAGGCCCCTGCAGTCCCTGCCGGCTCCCTGCATCCTGCGGGAGCCAGCATTGCTTTTGGACAGAGGGAGCTGCTGAACATTCAGCTCCCTCTGTCCAAAAGAATTCTGTTCCACTTCTAGTAAGCGAGAGCATTTTTCTGCTCTCACTTGCTAGAAGCGGAGCAGAGTTTGCTATGGTCTGATGGGAGCAGTGAAGCTCCCGCCAAGCCATAGCAAAGTGCAGTGCCTCGGGGTGGGCAGAATGGGACATTGCAGGAGCTGACCCTGGGGGTGGCGGAGGAGAGCCACGTGGCCCCCCTCCTTTTTCTTTCTATTTGCTCCGGGGAGATAGTGGTTCCTGGGGCTGCAGTGGGGCCATGTGCCCCAATTCAGTATAAAAAATGCCCCGGGGAGTTGGCGGTCCCCAGGGTTGCGGGGAGGGCCATGTTGCCCCATGCATTTTTCAAATTATAGCCCCGGGGCACCCCGCATTTTTCAAATTAAAGCTCGGGGAGGTGGCAGCCCCCAGGGCTGCAGGGGGGCCATGAAGCCCCCACAATGTTTCAGAATTGAGCCCCGGGGAGGTGGTGGTCCCTGGGGCAGCAGGGAGGCTAAACGGGCCTCCCTCAGATTAAAGTTTAAAGAAGCCCCATGGAGGTGGTGGTCCCCGGGGCATAATGAGCCCCAGGAGGGGGGCCCATGCACCCCCCTCCTGTTTTTGCATATGGCCCCTGGGACCTGGCCCGCCCGGGGCCAATAATTAACAAAGCACTGGAGTCCACGCTTTGTTTAAAAAAACAAATTGAGCGGGATTCGCAGATCAAGCTCGACTCCTGCCGAAAGCATTTAAAAAAATGCTTTTTTGGCTCTGGGACCGCCCCAAGAGCCCTATGGGGCCACGGTGTTTCTACCCTGCCACCTTTTCTTTTTTTTTCTTTTTTTTCTGTGACTTGGTTCAACCAAGTCACAAGATGGCTGCCAACACTTTCTGGTTGGAAGTGTTGGCAGCCAATCAAATTTCAGTAGGGTTTCAGTAGGATTTTGGGCTCCCAGATATCTACTGAGCAAATTTACACCAAATCACAAAAAGCACGCTTTTTGGACCAACATCTAGCTTTTTGCCAAATCTGGTGTAATTCCGTTCACCGATTTGAGCTGCGGTGGTGTATCAATAATGAAAAATCCCCATAGACATAGCATGGGGAAAACGCGTTTAGGACCCCCCTTTTTATCGTTCCCCCCTTGATGTATCACCTTAAAATTTTCAACACAGCAGCTGAACCAAAAAGGGGAAGTTTTATAAAACGTTTGTGAAGATTCGTGAAGTGGCGCCAAAGTTATTGGCAAAACAAAACAAAAAAATCGCTTTTAATAATTTTTTATTTTCAAGCCATTGTGTCCGTACTAACACGTTTTGGCTGATCCCAGCCTTTATCAAAGTGTATATCTATATCTATCTATCTATCTATCTATATATATATAGCTAGATAGATAGATAGATAGATAGATAATGTGCTTTTTATAGTAGTAAATTTAAAGAATTAGACAAATAAAATAATATAATGTAAAGTATATATTTTTAAGAATTGTGTTTTGTTATATATATGTATATATATATTCACTGAAAAAAACCATAGGTTTCAGACACGTTATAGTTAGAAATTAGCATTTAAAAAACCTTTGAAATTCACTGAAAAAACCATAGGTTTTAGGGACAGTTATAGTTAGTTGGACATTTCACTCGTACAAAACCATAGAAATTCCCCGTTATAGTTAGTTCAGCTAACTATAACTCGCGCCCCGCAATGCACTGCTGATGACGTCACATATTACATCACTCATGACATGGTCAGTGACATCACTGATGACATCACTGATGACATCTCAAATGACATCACTGATGACATCACTGATGACATCATCCAGTGACTGTGTGTTTCTGTAAAGTTTAAATATGTTTAATATATATAGGGAAAGGCGTATTGAAGAATGAGTGGGTGTATAAGTGTCTGAATGGATGATTTAGTAAGTGAGTGACTGACTCTACAAGTGAGTGATTAAACGTATCTTACTGAATGCATGGGTTAGTGACTAAACTGTGTGAATGCCTGTATCCGTCTGTTTGTTGGTGTGTAAGTGGATGCATGGATTTGCGAATAGCTACATGAGTGTCTATATGGGTTATTGATTGGTTCTCTGAGTATCTGTATGGCTGCCTGAGTGTTTGTGTGGGTGGGGTGTGTGTGACTCTGTACATAGATGTGTGAGTGGGTGATTCACTTGGTGCATGATTTCAAGAGTGCATCTGTGATGGACTGCTTGGGTGGGTGAGTGTGTGTATGGGTGTGTTAGTGAGTGAATGTATATCTCAGTGGTACATGTGCGAGTAACTACATATGTAAAAGGCAGTATATATGTGTGTTAGAGTATTTAAATGGCTATAAGTGAGAGTGTGTGATAGTGAGAGTGGCTGCATGGATGCGTGTGTGCTTGTATCAGTTCTTGTATAAGAGCGTAAGAATGTGCTAGTATTTGTATGAGTAAGTGAGCTGGTGTGTGTATAACTGTATAGGTGAGTAAATGGGTGTGTGATTAATTTTTTGCATGACTGACTAGGTGTGTGAGTACCTCTATGGATGAGTGGCGGTGTGTGAGTGTTTATATAGGTGTATGAGTGCATATGATAGTCCTGTACTGAGTGACTGTAAGTATGAGTGACTGTACGGGTGAGTGAGTGGATGTGTGTGTAGACCTAAGAATCAGTGAGTGGGTATGTAGTTTTTGGTGTTGGAGTGTCTATGGTTTTGAGAATGGCAGTCTGTAATTTAGAGTGGGTGTATCAAAAGTTATATTAGGGTGTGAGAAGATGCATGAAATTATCACATGGATGATGTCATCAGTGATGTCATTTGAGATGTCATCAGTGATGTCATCAGTGATGTCACTGACCATGTCATGAGTGATGTAATATGTGACGTCATCAGCAGTGCATTGCGGGGCGCGAGTTATAGTTAGCTGAACTAACTATAACGGGGAATTTCTATGGTTTTGTACGAGTGAAATGTCCAACTAACTATAACTGTCCCTAAAACCTATGGTTTTTCAAAGGTTTTTTAAATGCTAATTTCTAACTATAACGTGTCTGAAACCTATGGTTTTTCAGTGAATTTCAAAGGTTTTTAAATGCTAATTTCTAACTATAACGTGCCTGAAACCTATGATTTTTAAGTGAATTTCAAAGGTTTTTAAATGCTAGTTTCTAACTATGCCTACAGAGGTAGGACATGTGAAGAAAGAAGAAAAAACGCACAGAAAGAAGCAAAAGAAATGCAGAAAGAAGCAACAGAAGTCCACAAAGACGAAGAAAAGTGCAGGAAGAAGCAAGACATGTGCAGAAAGAACCAACAGAGGAGTAGAAAGAGGCCTTGTTGCAAAATCATCCTGTGCCCACAACTTTTCAGACGGGTACTGGTGGTAACTGACTCTGACTTACCAGAGCCAGTGCTATGCTAAAAGACACTTAGAATACAGTGAAAACACCTACATACACTAGGGAACACTATGCGTTGGGGTACCCCTGTGATTAGCATGACCTCCTCTGCAAGTCCCTAGTACATAATAGGGCAGGGGATTAAAACTACCTCTTAAAACGCGCTACAGGGCGCGTTTGCACAGTGGTGAAGGGAGGGGGCCTGAGGTGACAAGTGTGCAAACGCGCCCCATGGCGCGTTTTAAGTTGCAGAGATTAAGTCCCTTGAATCCTGAGGGTCCCTGGGGCCCAACTAGCCCCCAGGTACCTACAGTTAGGACCACAGAGCTGAGTTGCAGAGAGGCGTTCCGAGGCCACGCACCTTTTTCACCTCTCTGGAACGCAGCTCTGTTGTGCGTATTGAAGGTACCTGGTGGGCTATTTGGCCCCAGGGTCCCTCAGGATTCAAAGGAATTAATTCCCCAACTTAAAACGCACCACAGGGCGTGTTTGCGCACATGTCACCTGAGGCCCCGCCCCTCCCTTCACCACTGTGCAAACGCGCCCCGTGGAGCGTTTTAAGTTGGGGGATTAGGTCACCTTGAATCCTGAGGGTCCCTGGGGCCCAACTAGCCCACCAGGTACTTCCAGTAAGCACCGCAGGCCTGCGTTGCAACGCCTGTAACAAATTGTGCAGTTGTGTTTAGGTAGTGAAGAGGGTCGTGCTGGGGGTAGTGTTTTAGGGTTTAGGGTAGTGCAGTGGTGTTTGTGTAGTGTAGGGGGTCATGCTGGGGGTAGATTTAGGGTTTAGGGTAGTGCAGTGGTGTTTGGGTAGTGTAGGGAGTCGTGCTGGGGGAGTGTTTTAGGGTTTAGGGTAGTGCAGTGGTGTTTTGGTAGTGTAGGGGTCGTGCTGGGGGTAGTGTTTTAGGGTTTAGGGTAGTGCAGTGGTGTTTGGGTAGTGTAGGGGGTCGTGCTGGGGGTAGTGATTTAGGGTAGTGCAGTGGTGTTTGGGTAGTGTAGGGGTACTGCTGGGGGTAGTGTTTTAGGGTTTAGGGTAGTGCAATGGTGTTTGGGTAGTGTAGGGGGTACTGCTGGGGGTAGTGTTTTAGGGTTTAGGGTAGCGCAGCGGTGTTTGGGTAGTGTAGGGGTTACTGCTGGGGGTAGTGTTTTAGGGTTTAGGGTAGTGCAGTGGTGTTTGGGTAGTGTAGGGGTTCGTGCTGGGGGTAGTGTTTTAGGGTATAGGGTAGTGCAGTGGAGTTTGTGTAGTGTAGGAGGTCGTGTTTTAGGGTTTAGGGTAGTGCAGTGGTCTTTGGGTAGTGTAGGGGGTCGTGCGGGGGGTAGTGTTTTAGGGTTTAGGGTAGTGCAGTGGTCTTTCGGTAGTGTAGGGGGTCGTGCGGGGGGTAGTGTTTTAGGGATTAGGATAGTGCATTGGTGTTTGTGTAGTGTAGGGGTCATGCGGGGGTAGTGTTTGAGGGTTTGGGGCAGTGCAGTCGTGTTCGGGTAGTGTAGGGGGTCGTGCTGGGGGGGAGTATTTTAGGGTTTAGGGTAGTGCAGTGGTGTTCGGGTAGTGTAGGGGTCGTGCTGGGGGTAGTGTTCTAGGGTTTAGGGCAGTGCAGTGGTGTTCGGGCAGTGTAGGGGGTCGTGCTGGGGGTGGTGTTTTAGGGTTTAGGGCAGTGCAGTGGTGTTCGGGCAGTGTAGGGGGTCGTGCTGGGGGTGGTGTTTCAGGGTTTAGGGCAGTGCAGTGGTGTTCGGGCAGTGTAGAGAGTCGTGCAGGGGTGGTGTTTCAGGGTTTAGGGCAGTGCAGTGGTGTTCGGGCAGTGTAGGGGGTCGTGCAGGGGTGGTGTTTCAGGGTTTAGGGCAGTGGTGTTCGGGCAGTGTAGGGGGTCGTGCTGGGGGTGGTGTTTCAGGGTTTAGGGCAGTGCAGTGGTGTTCGGGCAGTGTAGGGGCGGTGCAGGGGGTGGTGTTTCAGGGTTTAAGGCAGTGCAGTGGTGTTCGGGCAGTGTAGGGGGTGGTGCAGGGGTGGTGTTTCAGGGTTTAGGGCAGTGCAGTGGTGTTCGGGCAGTGTAGGGGGTCGTGCAGGGGTGGTGTTTCAGGGTTTAGGGCAGTGCAGTGGTGTTCGGGCAGTGTAGGGGGTCGTGCTGGGGCTGGTGTTTCAGGGTTTAGGGCAGTACAGTGGTGTTCGGGCAGTGTAGTGGGTCGTGCTGGGGCTGGTGTTTCAGGGTTTAGGGCAGTGCAGTGGTGTTCGGGCAGTGTAGGGGTTGTGCTGGGGCTGGTGTTTCAGGGTTTAGGGCAGTGCAGTGGTGTTCGGGCAGTGTAGGTGGTGGTGCTGGGGCTGGTGTTTCAGGGTTTAGGGCAGTGCAGTGGTGTTCGGGCAGTGTAGGGGGTCATGCTGGGGCTGGTGTTTCAGGGTTTAGGGCAGTGCAGTGGTGTTCGGGCAGTGTAGGGGTCTTGCTGGGGCTGGTGTTTCAGAGTCTAGGGCAGTGCAGTGGTGTTCGGGCAGTGTAGGGGGTCTTGCTGGGGCTGGTGTTTCAGGGTTTAGGGCAGTGCAGTGGTGTTCGGGCAGTGTAGGGGGTCGTGCTGGGGTGGTGTTTCAGGGTTTGGGGCAGTGCAGTGGTGTTCGGGCAGTGTATGGGGTCGTGCTGAGGCTAGTGTTTCAGGGTTTAGGGCAGAGCAATGGTGTTCAGGTAGTGTAGGGGTTGTGCTGGAGGTGGTATTTCAGGGTTTAGGGCAGTGCAGTGGTGTTCGGGCAGTGTAGGGGGTCTTGCTGGGGGTGATGTTTCAGGGTTTAGGGCAGTGCAGTGGTGTTCAGGCAGTGTAGGGGGTCGTGCTGGGGGTGGTGTTTCAGGGTTTAGGGCAGTGCAGTGGTGTTCCGGCAGTGTAGGGGGTCGTGCACAGGCTGGTGTTTCAGGGTTTAGGGCAGTGCAGTGGTGTTTGGGCAGTGTAGGGGGTCGTGCTGGGGGTGGTGTTTCAGGGTTTAGGGCAGTGCAGTGGTGTTCCGGCAGTGTAGGCTGTCGTGCTGAGGGGTGGTGTTTCAGGGTTTAGGGCAGTGCAGTGGTGTTCGGGCAGTGTAGGGGTCATGCAGGGGTGGTGTTTCAGGGTTTAGGGCAGTGCAGTGGTGTTTGGGTAGTGTAGGGGGTCGTGCAGGGGGTGGTGTTTCAGGGTTTAGGGCAGTGCAGTGGTGTTCGGCCAGTGTAGGTGGTCTTGCTGGGGGTGGTGTTTCAGGGTTTAGTGCAGTGGTGTTCAGGCAGTGTAGGGGGTCTTGCTGGGGGTGGTGTTTCAGGGTTTAGGGCAGTGCAGTGGTGTTTCGGCAGTGTAGGGTGTCGTGCTGAGGGGTGGTGTTTCAGGGTTTAGGGCAGTGCAGTGGTGTTCGGGCAGTGTAGGGGGTCGTGCAGGGGTGGTGTTTCAGGGTTTAGGGCAGTGCAGTGGTGTTCCGGCAGTGTAGGGTGTCGTGCTGAGGGTGGTGTTTCAGGGTTTAGGGCAGTGCAGTAGTGTTCGGGCAGTGTAGGGGGTCGTGCAGGGGTGGTGTTTCAGGGTTTAGGGTAGTGCAGTGGTGTTTGGGCAGTGTAGGGGGTCGTGCAGGGGGTGGTGTTTCAGGGTTTAGGGCAGTGCAGTGGTGTTCGGGCAGTGTAGGGAGTCGTGCAGGGGTGGTGTTTCAGGGTTTAGGGCAGTGCAGTGGTGTTCGGGCAGTGTAGGGGGTCGTGCAGGGGTGGTGTTTCAGGGTTTAGGGCAGTGGTGTTCGGGCAGTGTAGGGGGTCGTGCTGGGGGTGGTGTTTCAGGGTTTAGGGCAGTGCAGTGGTGTTCGGGCAGTGTAGGGGCGGTGCAGGGGGTGGTGTTTCAGGGTTTAAGGCAGTGCAGTGGTGTTCGGGCAGTGTAGGGGGTGGTACAGGGGGTGGTGTTTCAGGGTTTAGGGCAGTGCAGTGGTGTTCGGGCAGTGTAGGGGGTCGTGCAGGGGGTGGTGTTTCAGGGTTTAGGGCAGTGCAGTGGTGTTCGGGCAGTGTAGGGGGTCGTGCTGGGGCTGGTGTTTCAGGGTTTAGGGCAGTACAGTGGTGTTCGGGCAGTGTAGTGGGTCGTGCTGGGGCTGGTGTTTCAGGGTTTAGGGCAGTGCAGTGGTGTTCGGGCAGTGTAGGGGGTTGTGCTGGGGCTGGTGTTTCAGGGTTTAGGGCAGTGCAGTGGTGTTCGGGCAGTGTAGGTGGTGGTGCTGGGGCTGGTGTTTCAGGGTTTAGGGCAGTGCAGTGGTGTTCGGGCAGTGTAGGGGTCATGCTGGGGCTGGTGTTTCAGGGTTTAGGGCAGTGCAGTGGTGTTCGGGCAGTGTAGGGGTCTTGCTGGGGCTGGTGTTTCAGAGTCCAGGGCAGTGCAGTGGTGTTCGGGCAGTGTAGGGGGTCTTGCTGGGGCTGGTGTTTCGGGGTTTAGGGCAGTGCAGTGGTGTTCGGGCAGTGTAGGGGGTCGTGCTGGGGTGGTGTTTCAGGGTTTGGGGCAGTGCAGTGGTGTTCGGGCAGTGTATGGGGTCGTGCTGAGGCTAGTGTTTCAGGGTTTAGGGCAGAGCAATGGTGTTCAGGTAGTGTAGGGGGTTGTGCTGGAGGTGGTATTTCAGGGTTTAGGGCAGTGCAGTGGTGTTCGGGCAGTGTAGGGGGTCTTGCTGGGGGTGATGTTTCAGGGTTTAGGGCAGTGCAGTGGTGTTCAGGCAGTGTAGGGGGCCGTGCTGGGGGTGGTGTTTCAGGGTTTAGGGCAGTGCAGTGGTGTTCCGGCAGTGTAGGGGGTCGTGCACAGGCTGGTGTTTCAGGGTTTAGGGCAGTGCAGTGGTGTTTGGGCAGTGTAGGGGGTCGTGCTGGGGGTGGTGTTTCAGGGTTTAGGGCAGTGCAGTGGTGTTCCGGCAGTGTAGGCTGTCGTGCTGAGGGGTGGTGTTTCAGGGTTTAGGGCAGTGCAGTGGTGTTCGGGCAGTGTAGGGGGTCATGCAGGGGTGGTGTTTCAGGGTTTAGGGCAGTGCAGTGGTGTTTGGGTAGTGTAGGGGGTCGTGCAGGGGTGGTGTTTCAGGGTTTAGGGCAGTGCAGTGGTGTTCGGCCAGTGTAGGTGGTCTTGCTGGGGGTGGTGTTTCAGGGTTTAGTGCAGTGGTGTTCAGGCAGTGTAGGGGGTCTTGCTGGGGGTGGTGTTTCAGGGTTTAGGGCAGTGCAGTGGTGTTTCGGCAGTGTAGGGTGTCGTGCTGAGGGGTGGTGTTTCAGGGTTTAGGGCAGTGCAGTGGTGTTCGGGCAGTGTAGGGGGTCGTGCAGGGGTGGTGTTTCAGGGTTTAGGGCAGTGCAGTGGTGTTCCGGCAGTGTAGGGTGTCGTGCTGAGGGGTGGTGTTTCAGGGTTTAGGGCAGTGCAGTAGTGTTCGGGCAGTGTAGGGGGTCGTGCAGGGGGTGGTGTTTCAGGGTTTAGGGTAGTGCAGTGGTGTTTAGGCAGTGTAGGGGGTCGTGCAGGGGGTGGTGTTTCAGGGTTTAGGGCAGTGCAGTGGTGTTCGGCCAGTGTAGGTGGTCTTGCTGGGGGTGGTGTTTCAGGGTTTAGTGCAGTGGTGTTCAGGCAGTGTAGGGGGTCTTGCAGGGGCTGGTGTTTCAGGGTTTAGGGCAGTGCAGTGATGTTCGGGCAGTGTAGAGGGTCGTGCTGGGGCTGGTATTTCAGGGTTTAGGGCAGTGCAGTGGTTTTCGGGCAGTGTAGGCGGTCGTGCTGGGGCTGGTGTTTCAGGGTTTAGGGCAGTGCAGTGGTGTTCGGGCAGTGTACGGGGTTGTGCTGGGACTGGTGTTTCAGGGTTTAGGGCAGTGCAGTGGTGTTCGGGCAGTGTAGGGGGTCGTGCTGGGGCTGGTGTTTCAGGGTTTTGGGCAGAGCAGTGGTGTTCGGGCAGTGTAGGGGGTCGTGCTGGGGGTGGTGTTTCAGGGTTTAGGGCAGTGCAGTGGTGTTCGGGCAGTGTAGGGGTCTTGCTGGGGGTGGTGTTTCAGGGTTTAGGGCAGTGGTGTTCGGGCAGTGTAGGGGGTCTTGCTGGGGGTGATGTTTCAGGGTTTAGGGCAGTGCAGTGGTGTTTGGGCAGTGTAGGGGATCTTGCTGGGGGTAGTGTTTCAGGGTTTAGGGCAGTGCAGTGGTGTTCGTGCAGTGTAGGGGGTCGTGCTGGGGGTGGTGTTTCAGGGTTTATGGCAGTGCAGTAGTGTTCGGGCAGTGTAGGGGGCCGTGCAGGGGTGGTGTTTCAGGGTTTAGGGCAGTGCAGTGGTGTTCGGGCAGTGTAGGGGTCGTGCTGGGGTTGGTGTTTCAGGGTTTAGGGCAGTGCAGTGGTGTTCGGGCAGTGTAGGGGGTCGTGCAGGGGTGGTGTTTCAGGGTTTAGGGCAGTGCAGTGGTGTTCGAGCAGTGTAGGGGGTCGTGCTGGGGCTGGTGTTTCAGGGTTTAGGGCAGTGCAGTGGTGTTCGGGCAGTGTAGGGGTCTTGCTGGGGGTGGTGTTTCAGGGTTTAGGGCAGTGGTGTTCGGGCAGTGTAGGGGGTCTTGCTGGGGGTGATGTTTCAGGGTTTAGGGCAGTGCAGTGGTGTTCGGGCAGTGTAGGGGGTCTTGCTGGGGGTAGTGTTTCAGGGTTTAGGGCAGTGCACTGGTGTTCGTGCAGTGTAGGGGGTCGTGCTGGGGATGGTTTTCAGGGTTTAGGGCAGTGCAGTAGTGTTCGGGCAGTGTAGGGGGTCGTGCAGGGGTGGTGTTTCAGGGTTTAGGGCAGTGCAGTGGTGTTCGGGCAGTGTAGGGGGTCATGCTGGGGGTGGTGTTTCAGGGTTTAGGGCAGTGCAGTGGTGTTCAGGCAGTGTAGGGGGTCGTGCTGAGGCTGGTGTTTCATGGTTTAGGGCAGTGCAGTGGTGTTCGGGCAGTGTAGGGGGTCATGCTGGGGCTGGTGTTTCAGGGTTTAGGGCAGTGCAGTGGTGTTCGGGCAGTGTAGGGGGTCGTGCTGGGGCTGGTGTTTCAGGGTTTAGGGCAGTGCAGTGGTGCTCGGGCAGTGTAGGGGTCATGCTGGGGCTGGTGTTTCAGGGTTTAGGGTAGTGCAGTGGTGTTCGGGCAGTGTAGGGGGTCGTGCTGGGGCTGGTGTTTCAAGGTTTAGGGCAGTGCAGTGGTGTTCGGGCAGTGTAGGGGGTCGTGCTGGGGGTGGTGTTTCAGGGTTTAGGGCAGTGGTGTTCGGGCAGTGTAGGGGTCTTGCTGGGGGTGATGTTTCAGGGTTTAGGGCAGTGCAGTGGTGTTCGGGCAGTGTAGGGGGTCTTGCTGGGGGTAGTGTTTCAGGGTTTAGGGCAGTGCAGTGGTTTTCGGGCAGTGTAGGGGGTCGTGCTGGGGGTGGTGTTTCAGGGTTTAGGGCAGTGCAGTGGTGTTCGGGCAGTGTAGGGGTCGTGAAGGGGGTGGTGTTTCAGGGTTTAGGGCAGTGCAGTGGTGTTCCGGCAGTGTAGGGGGTCGTGCTAGGGGTGGTGTTTCAGGGTTTAGGGCAGTGCAGTGGTGTTCGGGCAGTGTAGGGGGTCATGCAGGGGCTGGTGTTTCAGGGTTTAGGGCAGTGCAGTGGTGTTAGGGCAGTGTAGGGGGTCGTGCTGGGGGTAGTGTTTTAGGGTTTAGGGTAGTGCAGTGGTGCTTGTGTAGTGTAGGGGGTCGTGCTGGGGGTAGTGTTTTAGGGTTTAGGGTAGTGCAGTGGTGTTTGTGTAGTGTAGGGGGTCGTGCTGGGGGTAGTGTTTTAGGGTTTAGGGTAGTGCAGTGGTGTTTGTGTAGTGTAGGGGTCGTGCTGGGGGTAGTGTTTTAGGGTTTAGGGTAGTGCAGTGGTGTTTGTGTAGTGTAGGGGGTCATGTTTTAGGGTAGTGCAGTGGTGTTTGGGTAGTGTAGGGGGTTGTGCTGGGGGTAGTGTTTTAGGATTTAGGTTAGTGCAGTGGTGTTTGGGTAGTGTAGGGGTCGTGCTGGGGGTAGTGTTTTAGGGTTTAGGGTAGTGCAGTGGTGTTTGTGTAGTGTAGGGGTCGTGCTGGGGTAGTGTTTTAGGGTTTAGGGTAGTGCAGTGGTGTTTGTGTAGTGTAGGGGTCATGTTTTAGGGTAGTGCAGTGGTGTTTGGGTAGTGTAGGAGGTCGTGCTGGGGGTAGTGTTTTAGGATTTAGGTTAGTCGTGCTGGGGGTAGTGTTTTAGGATTTAGGTTAGTGCAGTGGTGTTTGGGTAGTGTAGGGGGTCGTGCTGGGGGTAGTGTTTTAGGGTTTAGGGTAGTGCAATGGTGTTTGTGTAGTGTAGGGGGTCATGCTGGGGGTAGTGTTTTAGGGTTTAGGATAGTGCAGTGGTGCTTGTGTAGTGTAGGGGGTCGTGCTGGGGGTAGTGTTTTAGGGTTTAGGGTAATGCAGTGGTGTTTTTGTAGTGTAGGGGGTCATGTTTTAAGATGCAACGCTCCAATACCTGACCAGTCTGCACTACATAAAACTGCAAAAAAACTAAAAATAAAAAGTGTTTTGCACACTTTTGTCATTGGGCTATATGTGGGCTACATCTGGGTAATATTTGTGCTACATTTGGGCTCTTTTTTCACTGGTGGCCATCTTGGAAGACTTCTTTGTTATGAAGTTTCCTAATTTCCTCATTTACTGCAGTCTCCTCAGTAGGAAATGCTTTCAGTTTTTACTTTGATTCCATCAAGAAGGCATTCAGATGTGTCTCACATTTGCCATAAATTCAGAATGTTAGCACTCTAGTTGCTCATTAGATCACTGTAGTAAAGCTACTGCTCATCAGGGAGTTAACTGGAAGTCTGCTGCTGGTATTGAAAGTGATTGTTTCAGTCTGCATGTCAGAATTTTCTAATGAAATAGAAGAGGATTTGAGATCTCACTTAAAACATGCCCTAATTTTTCTTTCTGCAGCACTAACCATAATTTCTATTTCAAAAGAACCCCCTCATTTTGTTCCTTTTAAAATTAAATGTTTTAAGTTTTACCGGTTTATTCCAATCAAGATGGCTTCAGGTGTGCCATACTTTTGTCATAAGTAAGGCTGTTAGCGCTCTAGTTGTTCTTTAGAACACTCTGGGAAGCTGCAGTAGAACACAAAGGCATCAACTGGCAGGCTGCTCCTGTTGAAATATAACAGGAAGATATTTGAGATCACACTTGAAACATGTCCTAATTTTTCTTTCTACAGCACTAACCATAATTTTTATGACAAAATGAACCCCATCATTTTGTTCCTTTTTAAATTAAATGTTTTAAGTGTTACCAGTTTATTCCAATCAAGATGGCTTCAGGTGTGCCATACGTTTGTCATAAGTAAGGCTGTTAGCACTCTGGTTGTTCTTTAGAACACTCTGGGAAGCTGCAGTAGAACACAAAGGAATCAACTGACAGTCTCTGCCCTTGTTGGATGTACATGTTTTACTGAGAATGTCAGACTTCATTCTCACATGACTGAGAAAGATAATGTGAATTTACAGAAAATATGCTCTCATTTTAGCTTCTGGAGCACCTTCCAAATCTCTATGGGACAAGCATGTGAAAATAGTTTTCTCTCAAACATAATTCATGATATCCCAGCAGAAGGTTTTTCACAGGGTAAAATCACCTTAGAACACACCACAATTCCTGAAATTAGTATGGTACCATCAACAAATGAATTCTAATGTAACTAAAGTCTGTTATCACCCTTTATAGTTCTCCTTTTGGTAACCCTCAAAATCTTTGATTCACTACAATGCATTTCAATGGGGTACTATCATTTATATTGGTCCCAAGATGGCTGCCAGCAATTCCAGGATGAAGTGCTGACAGCCAATCAGATCTCACGATGACATGTGTGGTTAGGCTCCGCCCAGATATATATGTGATTTTACTTTTGATTTTCTCAGGAACTACTGAACGGATTTACACCATTTAAGCAAAAGGCACGACACTGAACCAAGGGCTACCTCTTTGCCAAATTTGGTGTAATTCCGTTCAGCAGTTCGGGCTGTAGCTGCGACTAAAGGTTCCTATGGAAAAATGAATGGGGAAAACACGTTTTGGGACCCCCTTTTTCTCGGCCCCCGCTTGACGAATCACCCGAGACTTTCAGGATAGGAGCGGACCGGAGCGCCCCAACAAGTTGGAAACTTTCGCGAAGATTCGTCAACCGGCGCCAACGTTATTTCAAATAGAATGTTGCGGATTTCCTATGGAAAATAGGTCCTAACTATAACTATCTACTGGCGACCGCCAGTAGATAATAAACAAACACAAATATATGTATGTGTGTTTATTAAGTATATATTTATATATAGTATTACATATCAATGAGATTTATTTAATTAATATTGTATTAATGGTATATATTAAAATATTTTCGATTTACTACTTTAAACTTTATATATATATTAAGAAACAATATTTTTGTATGTTTATTAACGATATTAGTGTGTAATATTTTGTTTTCAATATTTTTGTACTTACCAATATAAGTATATGGGAACTATATTTTTGTAAACAATATCTTTGTAAAAAATATTTTTGACACATTTTTGTTACACATTGTAATGCCAATGTGGCTATTGTGCATAAGTCCAAAGCCTTCCCAATTTGTCTATGTTCATTATGTATGGATTTGCCCTTTGAGGCTGTGAATTACATTTGATCAGATGCCTAAATGTACCATGTGCTGTTCTTACACATTACCAATAGTATATGATTCCTTGCCAATACTTAGATTTAATATTCATACGCCCCAGCTCTAATCCTAGGGCCCTAATCACAAGGGTAAAGTTAGACCAAAAGTCTGACTGAGACCAAAAGTCTAACTTTGCTACTTTTCGGCATTCACAAAAGTAAGTTACTACGAGTAAAGTTAGACTTTTGGTGTAAGTTAGTCTTTTGGTCTAAATTTACCTTTGTCAATACCGAAAAAAGTAAAGTTAGACTTTTGATCTAAGTTAGACCTTTGGGCTAACTTTACATTTCTGAATCGGGCCAGTGGACCCCATTGAAACATGTGACATTAAAGTCACCAAGCAAAACAATTGGTGCCATGGGAAACATTATTCATATCCTTTTCAGAAGAGAAATCATTTGCTTTACTTGATTATCTTTAGACTTTTTTGGCAGGAAGAATGTATTTACAGTAATGAGAACCTTTACCATATTAGTCCTTTGCTGGGATTTAATATTTAAGTTTGTAATTATAACTTTTAGGAAATTGGTGAATTCATTAAGTATTCTCTTCCTCCTGATATCTTTCTTTACAGCCACTAATATTAAGAGACCACTAGCTAGCCTATCATATCTTCCCTTGACTGCATGATGACTACATGATACAAAGTCATTCAAGAGGACATCTTGTGATTCTCAGGTTTGCTGTAGGGCAACGATTGTAAGATCCATGATTTCCAACTTTTCAGTTAGTAACTTCCAGTTCCTTTTGAGGCCTGCAATATTCCAAGACAAACACTGAATAAGATCCCCATCAGGATCTCCAAAATGCTTGGTTTCTGATGGAGGCAGCAGCAAACAGTCCTTGTCCGGTTGACCCACAAAAGTCAATAAATTAACCTGCGCTTAACCCTCTGGCAGTTTGGCACAAAAGCAGTCAGGCTTAACTCAAAGGCACTGTGTTAAGTATTCATGCAACATACAAACAGTAATAAAGTGAAAACACAACACAAGAAAAACCCCACACCAATTTAGACAAATAGAGAAAATAGCAGTAAATGATTTGACAACAAAGCAACACAAATCCAGTCAGTAGAACCAGAGTTATGAATTTGTAAAGCTTTTTGTATAAACAAGCGCCTAACAGATCAAAGCTTAAACCATGGACATCTATTCACACGAGACCGGTACACAGTCAAAAGTTATGGCCAACCATGATGGAGCAGAGTTTGAATACATGAGGTGGAATGGGCCCGGTTTCAGCTTACATTCGGACAGTGAACACATTTTGAAGAAAAATATCTGAGGAGGTAAAGTTCAGGGGGCATGTCACTGTCCAAGGAGGAGGTGTCATCGTAAGGGAGACACTGTACAAAGATGCAGTGAAGATTTCTACGTTTGGACTTTGTCACTTTTTGTAGGTAAAAAATATCTCCAGCGGGACAAAGCTGCAGGCTGTCGCTGACAAGGGCTCCACAAGACCGGATACTCATTCTGCAAGGAGTGCTGAACAGGATTTACTGCTGCAGAGAAGAACGAAGTGGGAGGTGTAGTGTCGTGTGAGTTAGAAATGACGGAACCCTTGTGGCTCCTGATGGACTCCATAGAACTGTGACATACGTGTTAGAGCGGAGTGAAGTGAATGCAAGTTTAGAATGTTGAGTTCACTGTTACATGCAGAAGATGTGTTATACTAAGCTCCGTGTGTGGCGTAGTCATTGGCCAGTACCCCTGGGGAGGACGCTACAACTGGCGATGAGATAAGGGAAAAGTAACCTGAAGATGTACAGTGCTCTCCCAGAGAGCTTGCCGTGGTCCAGCAAACTGTACATGCATGTTTGGCATATGTGGAATCAAAGCACAGCCCCAGTCAGTGTAAAGCATTTGAAGATAACGAAAGCTACGCTGAGAAGTCTATACATTGTTGGCCAAGAACCTGCTGGTAAAGCCACAAAAAGAGGTACTGCGCTACTACGCAACCTGAAGTTATACATCATACGTAGTGATAATGCTAAAGGCGGAGGCAACTAGGTTTTGAAAGAGCAGCAAATAGCGACAGCAAATTGCAAGATAACACTGAGAACAGAAGCGCTGCGAGGCAGAGATCAACCAGGTTTCAGACTGCACAAAGAAACGCCTAAAGACAAAGCGATACCAATACAAGAAATGATCATTTTCTCACCAGAACTGAGTAAAGAGAGTCATCACAGCACACCGCTGGAGGAAGTGACATCAGAGGAAGCACCCGGGGTTGTACATGCAAAGCTGTCCATACCCGAAGCGGCACACTACCCAAACTGCTGAGTGGGGCTCAGAACAAATCCATAGATCTCTGAAATTAAGACGCCGAGAGTGGTAATCGGTATTGTGAAAGATTGCCTCTACTGGAGCCAATAAAGCGGTCACATTTCCTGTGTTTTATCAAAGAGGGCCCAGAGGCCAGCACATCTCAAGTCCTCAGCGATTGTTTGCATAAACAAGATCACCAAGTAGCGTCAGAAAGAACACTACTTTCAACATCAGTAAGTTCCACCAACGGTTACAATGCCGCCGCCTTCTCGAAACCACCACTACCATTTGATACCACCAAAGCTGAACATTGGCAACAGATGGACTGCCTGGATAGAGACATTTGATGTTTTCATTGATGCACTAGAAGAAACCAATAACATGAAGATTATCAAAGATCTCAAGAATCTTGCTGGTGAAAGTGTAAAAGAGGTCGTAATGAAAATGCTGCGAGCTGACGAAATAACATACTGCCAAATTAAAGCAGCCCTGAATCTCAAGTTCAATCCAATACCAAATGTAGATTTTGACAGAAACATTTTCAGTCAAGATTGACAGAAGGTTGGTGACACCATCGACAAATTTGTTGAGAGACTAGATACGCTCATCAAACACTGTAAGTTCAATGAATTTAATGATGAGAAAGCTATGCGCCTCCGAGTGATTGACGGATGCTTGTCAGATTTGTTCAGATGATGAATGTTAAGAGAAATTCTTAGTCTGGAGTGAGTCCGCGATGCTGCCAGAGCTGAAGAGTGTGCTGATCGATAAGCTGCTGACATGGAGTCCAGAGGTGCCCAGAGTGAGTCAATCATGAATGTGAAAAGTAAGCCAAAGGACCAGGCCAAGGGACACAAAGCAATTTCTCCACAGAAAAAGAAGTTGTGCTTCAGGTGTGGATTTTCATTTCCAGACAAAGGTAAATGTCCCGCCATTGGACAGATCTGCAAAGGCTGTGTAGAGGAGAACGATTTTGTAAAGGTCTTCAAAACAAAGGAAAAAGTAAGTGCATCATGGCGCAAACACATATTTGGCTGCCCGAATGTTCCAGAAGCAACGTCCAATGCATGCCCACAAGGCCAAGCGACCACATCAGCTGAGGGAAATTTATACCGAAATAAGTTTATCATCATCTAAATCTCCCTCAAACAGTTGTTCAGTATTAATGTCAAGTGAAAGTGAAGAAGATGGTTGTGCCATGTTGATGCTTTCCTCAGAGAAGCCTGCACACCTTGGACAGGCCGCATGTGAGGAAAAATAGTGGTCCAAGACATGTCAAAGTATTTCAAACATTGTCCGTAAATTAGAGTACAAGTCAACAGTTGCTCAATACCTTTCATTATTGATAGTAGTGCATTGATAAACATTATGGCCAAGGAGAAATACAATGAACTATCTCCATTGCCCTGACTTGTGCCATAGAAAACTAAAGTGTATACTTGGGCTGCATCGACGCCCTTACAAAATTCAAGGTTCATCTGTAGCAATGATGAAACACAAGAAAACAAAAGTACAAGCACCAATTCATGTACTTCAAGGTAAGGCGACAAGTGCCTGTTTAGTCAGCTTCAGCACAGCTGCTGATATGAGACTGATATCTGTGAACTATAACATAAATGCTCATCACAAAATAGTAAGTCAATTCCCCTCTTTGTTTCATGGGTTGGGAAACTCAAGACTATGAAAGTCCAATTAAATATTAATAAGGATGTCCATCCTATGGCTCAAAGACACAGAGGAATTGCATTTCATTTACAGGAAGCTGTTGAAAGAGAACTTGAACCCTTACTCAAACATGATATCATTCAGCGCTCCACTGGTCCAACGCCATAGGTTTCTCCCATAGTGGTAGTACCCAAAAAGGACAGTGAAGGAGCTGAAAGCATTTGTATTGATATGCGTCAAGCGAACAAGGCAATTGAAAGAGAAGGACATTCAGGTCTGCACATTGCAGACATAACCCAATTGAATGGTGCAAAGGTATTCTCTCACCTTGATCTCAATAAAGATATCATCAGTTGGAACTCGAGAAGAATTGCAGGTACATTACAACCTTTTCTATACATATTGATCTGTTCCGTTACTAAGGGCCTGATTACAATCTTGGTGAATGAGACACTCCATCACAAACGTGACGGATATCTCGCCGTCCGTATTAGAAGTTCCATATGATGGAACTTGTAATACGTTGGACGGGATATCCATCACATTTGTGACAGAGTATTTCATCCGCCAATAACGTAATCAGGCCCTAAGTGTCAGTGTGTCATCAGCTGCAGAGCTATTTCATGATGTCATTCAACATATCATACAGCCTGTTATGAATGCTTTCAATAATAGTGATGAAATATTGGTTTTCGGAGCTACACAGAAGAGCACAATAATGCATTCACACAAGTGTGTAATTTGCTCACTGATGCTGGTTTAACTTTGAATGCTGAGAAATGTGAGTTCCATAAGACAAAGTTAAAATTCTTTGGCCATATCTTTTCTGATGGGGGCATGACACCCGATCCAGCTAAAGTGCACGCACTGCCAACTGTCAGGCTCCCACAAGATGTTTCCATGTTACGTTCATTCCTTGGCTTGGCCAGCTATTGCTCTACATACATACGAGGTTTTGCCACTGTCAGTGTGCCATTGAGAGACTTGATGAAAAACAATGTTTCTTTTCAGTGGTCACATGTATGTGAGCAAAGCTTCCAGAAAATTAAACACGTCATCGAGAACGCTACTGAAATAGCATACTTTGAGCCAAAGCTTTATACCGAGGTTTCTGTTGATGCTAGCATTGTCAGGTTAGGTGCCACAGCACAGCAAACACCCAAATGCTCGAAGACGTATTGTGGCATATGCAAGCAGACATTTATCCCAAACTGAACATGCTTATTCGCAACCGGAGAAAGAAAGCTTAGCAGTGGTGTGGGCTTATGAACATTTCTAAAAAAAGAGGGAGTCACCCCAATGTCTAGCAGAGGGACGGGGTACAAATACGACAAAGACACAGGCGTCCCTATATTCTAAAAAGAGGACAGATGCCTCACCCTGGACCAAGTGTCTATTTTGATGTATACCTATATAGTCTAGATGAAACTATTATCTTGAAAAGGACAATTATCTAGCTGAAAAACAAATATCCATCTGTATACCTATAAGGTATAAAATATGTATCGCACAAGAATTCTTAACTAAAAACACAATATGATTAAAAAAAAAATTTTAATAAAAATAATTGATCATAATTTCATACAGTAAAACCATTCATATTCCTCCCAATATAGGTTACAATCTAATTTTATTACACATATAGATAAAAACTCTAAAAACAGTCGACGCAGCGTTTCGGTGACACCTCGATATTTTCACCTTCTTCAGGACTACAAAAGTTTTCATCAAATCTTTCAATTTCAGTACTAAATTCTTTTTTAGTGTCCGTTAAAGCCACCGTGCTATTCGGGGTAAGGGAGTTGAAGATTAAAATCGGCACAGATCTCTGTCTGGCTGTTTCTCTATTCACATCAACAAATGTGCCATCCCTTGTAGATCACATTTATTTTGGGAACAGGCATCGACGTTTTAACATTGACGATACCCTGTTACGATATTGAAATTCCATTGTTGGTAATAAAAAATCGGATCGGGAACTTACGGCCTCCTTGCTCTAACGGACTTCCGGAATCAGGATCCTGATTCCGGAAGTCCGTTAGAGCAAGGAGGCCGTAAGTTCCGATCCAGTTTTTATTACCAACAATGGAATTTCAATATCGTAACAGGGTATCGTCAATGTTAAAACGTCGATGCCTGTTCCCAAAATAAATGTGATCTACAAGGGATGGCACATTTGTTGATGTGAATAGAGAAGCAGCCAGACAGAGATCTGTGCCATTCTAATCTTCAACTCCCTTACCCGAATACACGGTGGCTTACGGACACTAAAAGAATTTAGTACTGAAATTGAAGATTTGATGAAACTTTTGTAGTCCTGAAGAGTGAAATATCGAGTGTCACGAACGCTGCGTCAACTGTTTTAGAGTTTTTATCTATATGTGAATAAAATAGATTGTAACCTATATTGGGAGGAATATGAATGGTTTTACTGTATGAATATATGATCAATTATTTTATGATTTTTTTTATCATATTGTGTTTTTAGTTAAGAAATTCTTGTGCGATACATATTTTATACCTTATAGGTATACAGATGGATATTTGTTTTCAGCTAGAAAATTGTCCTTTTCAAGATAATAGTTTCATCTAGACTATATAGGTATACATCAAAATAGACACTTGGTCCAGGGTGAGGCATCTGTCCTCTTTTTAGAATATAGGGACGCCTGTGTCTTTGTCGTCTTTTGAACATTTCCACATCTTCTTGTATGGGAAGCCTTTTACACTTGTGACAGATCATCAAGCATTGTTGTCCATCTTTGGCAATCCAAAGGCAAAAATGTCTCCTCGCATTGACCGTTGGGGTGTGCGATTGCAAGAATACAACTACACCATCGTGCATCATTCCAGGAAAGAACAAAACCATGCTGGCTACCTCGCACAAGTGCCTCTACCATGCCCTGGCACCCCTTCCAAGATGGCTGAAGCTTACATAAATTTCATTGTGAAATCAAGCACACCAGCTGCCATTTTGGTGGAACAAATTGCACTGTCACGAGTCACTGAACCAACTAATTTGCACCAGGAAATACTTACTCTCTGAAACATCCTGCTTGTTGCACTGAAAAATGTCTTCTTTTATTGTTACTATAATTCAATTGATTTTAATGCTCTTGTTCTTACTGTATTATATGTTTTTATCTTGAGTTGCACAAATTTGTAATGGTTTTAAGTAATCATACAATAAAATCATACATACATACATACACTGCCATGAGTCAAGATAGCGACATGTTGAAACTGAAAGACATTATTATACATCAGTCTTGGTACCAGCAACCTTGACCTCTTAGCAGTGACAGTGAATAACAGAAATTTAAAAAATGTCGAAGATGAGCTGTCCATTGCTCAGGAAGGCATTATCCTAAGAGGTGCTTGAATTGTCATTCCAGTCTGCAACAACAGATAACTGAAGTGGCCCATGATAGCCATCTTGGAATGGTTGCCACAAAGTGAGATCTCTGAGACCGAGTCTGGTTTCCACATCTTGACAAGAGAGTTGAACGACAATTGAAGCCCTGTCATCTCTGCAACTGCCTGTCATGGAAGACCAGTCAACACACCTTAAGCATGTCCGAGTTGCCACGGAATGTATGAGAAAGAAGTGCTGTTGACTTCTTCAGTCATCTCTACAACGGACATCACCTGATGGTGATTGTTGATGAGTACTCCTGTTTACCATTGATAGAAGATCTTTCATCTATCACTCAAGAAAGAGTCATCAAGAGATTGGACAGCATCTTCGCAATATGGGTTGTTCTGGCAATAAAAAATCTGATAACAGCCCACCTTTCAACAGCTTAAAATTCAAGGACTTTCTCAGTCCTCTTAATGTGAAGCATCAGAAGAGCACTCCTCTTTGGCCATAGGCTAATGGCCTTGCCGAACGTTTCATGAGTACTCTTAAGAAAGCTGCTCAGCGTGCTGCACTAAAAGAGCTCGACCTTAAAACTGTCTTAAATGTGACTCTTCTAGCTTACCGTTCGACCTCTCACTCGACCACAGGTGAAAGTCCTGCAACCTTTATGTTCCCGGAGAGCCATGACAACCAAGTTACCTCAATGGATCACCATCAGATCAAGTACTGAGGAAGACATCCACGTAAAAGACTTGGATCAAAAAAGGAAAAGGAAGGCTTATTCAGACAGGTGCCGACATCCCAAAAGAAATTATTTTCTCTAGAGGAGATCGAGTACTTTTCCATCAGTCTTGAAAACGAAAATCTGATGCTCCCTTCGATGCTGAGCCCTTTCAAGTTGTGATCAGTAAAGGGCACATAGTGACTGGGAAGTCCATTATGCGAGATTCCTCGCATTTCTGACTTGTGGCTCCTTGCTCGCCAGGCACTGTTGTCAATGTAGAGACTGGGTATGAAAAGACAAATAAAAAACCCCTGACTGCTGTTGTTCCTACATCACCAACGCAGGTCATGGACACTTCTACTGCCTGTCCCCCATTTCCGAAGACACGGTCGGGACATGTGATCAAAGTGTCCCGAAGACTCATTGGAGAGTTATGATTGTGTATATATCTGTAAAAAAATGTCATTTTTTTTATTAACAGAGGGGGAGATGTAGTGTTGTGTGAGTTAGAAATGACAGAACCCTTGTGACTCCTGATGGACTCCATAGAACTGGGATGTAGGCGTTAGAGCGTAGTGAAGTGAATGCAGGTTTAGAATGTTGAGTTTCCTGTTACATGCAGAAGAAGAAAGACGTGTTATGAATTGTCAATTCGTAGGTGACAAACCTCCAGGGCTGAATATCACTCCAAAGCAGGAGCATCCCTGATAGACTATACTTTGCTGTGCTTGCTTCCAATGCAATATGTAATCTCCTTTGTCCTTGGCGAAAAAATTGACAGTGACCATTGTCCACAGGAGATAGTTCTATCAACCTCCCTAGGAGAACACGAGCTAGCAGTCGAGGGAGAGATAGCATCTTACACAATCAGTAATAATCCGATCAAATGCATGCCTACCTCTCTGCCATACCTTTTCCGAGGTGCCAAGGAAATACTTCATGCGGAAAAACCATTGCAGGACCCCCTGATCAAGGTGTAACGTTTTACAACTGAATTTGCTGGTCTCTTTGCAGCATCAGTAGCCGCTCAACGAAAAGGCATTGGGCATAAAGACCCCTCTATCAGGACATTGGGGAGGAATTATCACATTAGGGAGATAGCAAGGCGAGTAAATCAAATTAGGAGGGCATTGAGGAGGGCCCATGTGATCCAGACCTATGGCATGATCTAAGGAAAGTGAAAAAAGATCTAAAAAAGGGGAAATGGGAGCTCTTGAGCTCTAGCAGTGATGCTATCTGTTCAAAACTGCTTTACGATATAAAGAGAAACAACTCAGCCAGTTTTTGGCAGACAGTGAACAGCATCAACAACCCTCAGCCCAGGGTGGCAAGTTCTAACATTTCCAAATCCACCTGGGCCCACTTCCTAGTTGCACATTTCAATCCAATGGGCAGAGCACACACAAAGAGAATATTACAGTCACTTATAGAATCACAAGGAGAGATATCGAAGCAAGAGCCACAGAGTGCATCCCATATACGCACTACTGTTGGGGACAAAGGATGTGAATGCCAAATCGTGATGAAGAGCAACACACATGGGTAAACAGTGCAGCAGGCCCAAGCACAACCACACTAACAAAGTTAAAAAACACTACCTCAAATCAAAATCCTCTGATAGCCCGAAAAGCCAGCTAGAACCCAAATTAACAATTTGCAAGCAAAACATTCAAAAGCAAATTTCCAGAGGGCACCGAGAAGGGGTCCTGAGTCCAAATGGGATCGTGTAAGCAATTTTAAAGTAAGAACATACATACTGGACAAAGAATTTAGAACCGCTCTCCAATTTTGTCCTAGACAACGGCAGAGTCCACACCTCCTGGAATGGCTCAGTGATCTCTCCAATATTCAAAGGGGGAGATAAAGGCAAGCCCGAGAATTAAACTGGGGAGTGGTTCTCGACTGTCCAGGATTATACCAACAACTGAAGGATCAGAACATGGCTGTGTGCTGGCCCTAACTCTTTTTTAACTTGTTCCTCTCTGATCTTCCTCCCTTATTAAACAAAGTCAACAGCCATGCACCAACAATGGGAGGAATTTTGCTATCAAACCTGCTGTACGCAGATGACCTAGTTTTAACCAGTCGGACAAATGTTTGGCTGCAACGTCTCCTGTATGCAACCTTGGAATACTCCAATTGTAATGGGTTGACCATAAACATGAAAAAGACTCAAACTAACATTTCAAGGAAAAAAACTGAACAACCACAATTGGTACCTGGGAAGTGAAAAGGTGGAACCAGCCAATGTGTATAAATATCTTGAATACTATTTAAACCCAATGGAAGACGTTTCTCTATTGACTGCCCAGCCCATTGATATACACTGGATGTACTATTAGGTAAACTTCACTTTGGTTTAGCTGCATTCACTCCCCCTTTGGAGACACCGTGCCCCTCTAATCACGTATTATTCATCTTGTCTTTAGGTGCTTACTATCCTCACTGTCCTGAAGAAGACCCCACCCTAAGGCTGGAATCACCTAGCTGATCTCCCAGGGGTCGAAACGTAGACTACGTAGACTACAACTAGCTCACAAGCCCTGATAACTGTGAATTATCAACAGTGTCCTTAGAAGGCTATGTGATACATGGGAACAACTGACCTATGTTAGGCTGGAATTGTATCTTGATGAAAATGTGATGGATATATGTCACACCTCTTTTCCTTGTCCACCTTCTTCACGGTTTCACTTTAACCAACAACACTCCATCTCTCTTTTTCCCACACCTGAGCACCTTTTTTCTAAATATTAGAATCATGTGGTGATGAAAGAGCAACTGCGTTGCCACATTTAAATTGCATATTTACATTCGTAATAAATTGTATTCATTGCAAATATCTAACGTGGCACTGTGAATGCTGTTTTAATTTAATCTTTCTTTCTAGAATTGTTAGTTGTTACTGTGACCATTTCTATATTGTATCCTCTTATCCACATGGGCCTTAAACCTGAGCCGTAGCGAGCTGAAAAGAATAACAAAACTAAACATCAAAGCACTGCCCCCTTCTGAAAGACAAGCAGTCACTGGCAAGGAGAAGCCATGAATGGCTAACACTCAGAAATTATACAAAGGTATCCCCCAAGGTTATTTAGCGATACCTTTTAGTAATAACACAAAGGAGCAGTTTCTAAAATTCAGACTGGCGATACTGCCTGTATCAAAACATTATCCACCTTGAAGAAAAAAGGAAAGTAGGGAACATTGCAGGCCTTGCAGACAAGCACCAGAGGACATCATTCATGTGCTGTGTCTTTGCAAAGCCACTCTGAATGATTTGACGGAAAATCCTATGCAAAGACTTCATCAAGAGAGGGATACGATCACGCAAGAGGCTGCCGTTGCGTGTTTCAACCCTATGGACTTAAGACTAAACTGTGGTAAAATTTCTCAGGATAGTGGAAAAAAAGGTATTGGCCATAGAAAGCAAAGAAGCAGATGAGGCCTAGAAAGTAGGGTGCGGCTCAGCTATTGGGGAACTACTGGGACAATTAAATGGGAGACATGTAGGGGCATTACAAAGCTTAGGCACATTTGCACTTTTATATTGCAACCACTAAATGGCACGTCATTAGTTAGAAGATGGTTAGAGCAAATTGCACAGAAAGGAAAACTCCTCCTGCGGATTGTCACTAATTCGCTTTAGATCAACCTCCTCCAGACATCATGCCTCCTTTACAGGTAGAGAGTGCTAGCAACTTTTTACTACTACTTTAAAAGATCTAATTTGTGTAGTCCTAGTAGCCACTTGCCACTTACCCCTCTGTCTCTGCACTCAGGTGTTAGGCGAACGGTCAGGAAGTCATGTTATAATAACTGGTGGTTCTACTCGGCTTTTACTCTGCGTAGAGATTTGAGATACTTTGCTTTATAATAATTGAACTCTCATCTGGAGACTAGCCCACTGTTTTATTAATGAATGTTTTTAACTCAATAATAGGTAAATGATGGACTATAGAAGTTTTACCGCTGTATTTAATTAATTTTACTGTAGTGAGGGTCACTTGTATTGCAATGGTTTTAATTAACAATGCAAATAAACTAAATTTGAGAACCAGATTTGATACTAAGCTCCATGTGTGGAGTAGTCATTGGCGAGTACCCAGGCTGCGGAGGACGCTATAAGAGGTACAGCGAAATCAGGCCAACTGGCGAAGCACCTTGGGTGGATCGGCAAGCAGGTAGGTTCTCAGAGCACTTTTTGGCTGAATATATTACTAAGGCCCAAGTTTTAAATTTGGGCTTTTTGGACATCTTTAGCAACACTCCCCAGGGTCCAGGTGCAGGGTTCAAGTTGTTGGAGCTTTTTGTGTCCAGAAGGGCAGCAAACTTGCCTTTGGAGTCACTCTGGTAGTCTTGGATTTAAGCAGCAAGGCAGTCCTCAAGCAGCAGGGCAGTGGTATGAGGGTTCAAGGCAGGTTTCAAGTAGCAGGGCAATTCTCTGGGAGCAATAAGGCAGTCCTTTGAAGGACAAAGCAGGCCTCAAACAGTGGTGTAGTTCTACTAAAGTACAAGGCAGGACATCTGAGCATCCTCCACAAGTTTAGAAGTGAATTGAAGAGTGGGTCTGAGGTTCCGATTTTTATACCTGATGCCAGCTTTAAAGTGGAAGAAACTTCTAGAGTTACCCCCTCCCGCTCCTCCCACAGTTGGTTCTGAAATTTCCTTCCTCCTTGCCCAGGCACCAAGAGGTCTAGGATAAAAAAAAAGACTTGTGTAAAGTTCTTTATGAGTGTGCAGAGTCTGCACCCTTGAAATGTGTGTGGGACAGGGAAAAGCTCCCCCTCCCATCCTTGCAGGATTGTCCATCCTGCCAGCAACTATTCCCCCTTTGTCTCACTGTCTGGGAAGAATACACAAAGGCCAACTGCCACGCTAATCACAGTCATGTGATTCAGGATGCAGGCTGCAAGTGCCAAATGGTTAGGACAAGAAAATGCCAAAATTCCAAAAGTAGTATTTTCAGAATTATGACCTAAAATCTGACTTTAGCATTAAAGAGGATTTTAAATTACAATTATTTTGGGGCCAAGCATGACATGTCTACCTGTTCCCAATCAAAGGTTAGCACCTATTCAATGTAATAAGGTAACCCAATGTTATCCTTTGAGAGAGGTAGGCCTCACAGTAGTCAAAACCAAATTATGAGTTTTTTCTCTACCAGGACATATAAAACTTAAAAGCACGTATGCAACTTTTTAAATACAATGCTCCTGCCCTATGGGCTGTTTAGGGCCTATCTTAGGGGTGATTTATATATATTAAAAAGAGAGGTTTAGCTCTGGAAAAAGGATTATTTGCCAGACCTAATCGACAACTTAAAACTGCACACAGCCTGCAATGGCAGGCCTGAAACTTGCTTTATATGGCTACTTACAGTGGGTGGCACAATAAATGTTGCAGGGCAGTAGTAGCATTTAATTTACAGGCCCTGGGTACAAGTTGTACCTCTTAACTAGGGACTTATAAGTGAATTAAATGTGCTAATCAGGTGTAGGCCAATTTTACCATGTTTTAGCTGGAGAGCACGACCACTTTAGCACAGGTTAGCAGTGGTAAAGTGCACAGAGTCCTAAACGCCAAAAACATGGGTTCAGAAAACAGAAGGGGTGAATGCAAAATGTGTGAGGGTGACACTGCAGAGAGGGCCAAGTCCAACACGCCCCCTCTCCATCCAAAAGCCAGGGTGGGCTAATAAATATCTTGATGGGCATCCCTGCTTACGCAATAGAACATAGAGCAATGGGCCTCTTCTGCAGTAGCACCTGTCAGTTGTATGCCCCTCTGAACTCAGTTGGATCCCTGGGTCAACGCTCTCCTGAGTCACTGAACTGACCCATGGTGAACCCTTCTCCTCACCTCCTATACTAAGACCAACAGGCCATGGTTGATGAATCCAGCCACAGCTATCCTGGATAACCAAATACATAGGTCACACAGCCTCTAGATGTTAATGATCTATTGCCACTGTGTTTCACAATGTTGCTGCAAGCTACAAGCTGCAAGCCACACAAGAGCTGCCTTCTCAAGGAGGGATTTTGCAGCCACCAACCAGACCTGCTTCAGCCCTCACTATCACACAACCCTCGAGTCAGCCGCCTGGCTCCGGGTGAATATCAGGACTACTGAAGACTTCTGCACAGTACTCACCTGGCCTCTACAAAACCTAGTGGTATGAGAACCCCCAACCACTTCTGCAGCTGCCTCCATGCCACCACGGCTTGGTTGGATCCTCCTACCGCTATGAGCCAAAGCTAACAGTCACAAGTGATATTACAATGAACCTGGGACCACTCCCTTCATTGATAATATGTTGATAGTCTATCTGTCCAAACAAAAGGGCAAGGAACAAGTGGAAGCAAATTTAGCACGAATAACTACAGTCTGCTCCCTAATCTGCCACTAGTCAAAGAAATCCTTAGGCCCTTACCCAAAAAGAGGCACCAAACTGCAAGTGCTAAAATTGGGGACTAGTGGGGACTGGGTAGCAAATGGTGGCAGACAATAACAGTGAAAGACAGATGTACAATCAGCGCCCCTTTCTTCACAAACCAATCCAAACACGCTGAGACCACAGTTGCAGCATATTGTCCGCCTAGACCTTAGATCTTTCTCCTGGGTACCTGTATACCGATTAACCTATAGATTTGCCGACAGAACTGGCTGACGTAATGAGACAGGACAGGCCAGGTTATATCTGGTTATGGTAGTTATGGGTTGATGTTACAGATTAAGGTGAACAAGCCTAGGGAGGGCTGGGAAGCTGTGGAACCAGGAGCACAAGAAGCACAGAAGCATAAGGAGCTCCACACCAACACACACACAAGGACTGAGTTACAGGGTAATAGATCATTTCCCAAATCTTTCTTTAGGATCTGAATAAAATTGAAGGATTTTCAATAAAGTAATGTGAAATTCAATACCAAATGAGAGTTTTATTTTGAAATTGAAAGGCAAAAATATACTGCCTGTCTTCATGCAGGAGAATGGAAAAGATAAGCTTGGCATAAGCCAATTACTTTATACCTTTCTGCATAGGTTGGAACTTGGAACAGAATTACTGCTGGATTCAGTACAATAGAACATCAGAACTCTATTTTATATATTTTTTGCAGGTCCTGCCAAATTTGCCATTTACCACTAGTGTTTTAATGCCCATCACAGGAGAGTTGCAGGGATTACCAAGCATTTCCCGAAGAATTCCCTGTTCAATGATTTTTTGATTTTTTGATGGGCTTCTTTCCTTCTTCTGCCTCTTTAAAATGTTTGTACTGTTTAATTCTAGGAAAAATTGAATTTGGTTTCAAATTTTGGTTTCACACTTATTCTGACCGGTTTGGCACTTTCATCAATCCTATATCTTTACAAAAGAAATCCCTTCTTTGATAGTATGTCTTAAATCCAGAGGCAAACCATCTTTCATGTAAACTGAGAACAGCTGAACTCTTGAATCATGTGATTTAATTCTGATTACAGCCTCTTCATCCTAGGTTCCAATTGTGACAGTCATGTGTACAATAAATCACATAGTTCATCTTGAAATGCAAGTTCCTGTCTAACAAATTGACAAGACTCTAATCACACAATATGAACTGATGAATATTCTCCATTGATCTTATTCGAACAGCAACATCTCCTGTAATCTGGTTAAAAATATGATTATTACTAATGCCTATAACTTACGTAGGTTTGGAACTTCTACAGAACGGTGTAGACTGAATAACCCCTATATCCATCAAGAAAGAAATAGGGTGGCCATTGATTCCACTTTGGTCTACCTCGAGGGCGACTCCAAGTAAGCAATCTTCTTCCTCCTTCAGGCACAGTCATTAGGAATTACTTTCAAGAGAAAACTGAGGAAAATCATTGCTCAGAATCTATGGGTTCTATTGGTACCCTGAATTATAGAGCATTTTGTTTTTCATATTTTGGTGTAACATTGGGGTTTATGGGCATATTCATGCAAGACTGTACTTGATTATTAATATTCTGCACAGGAGCTGGTTGGACTTGGGCCGATAACTGGGTCTGTACCTCAATCAATCAATCAATCAAACAAGCTTTATTCGGTTTAAAAATCACAAACCATAAAAGCATCCTAAAAGTCATAAACATCTTCACATCACAAAATCTACAATAAAATACTTTTAAAATAACAGTAAAATGAAAATTCCAACAGCAGGCCCCAAAAAACCATATACATAAAGTGCTACGTGCAAAATGTCCGATTCAGTGCAAGGCTATACCTTTAAAAAAAAATCTTCACCTCATCGAGTATGCAATAAAATACATTTAAAAATGACACTCAAATTAAAATTCCGACAGCAGTCCCCAAGAAACCATATACATAAAGTGCTGCGTGCAAAATGACCAATTCAATGCAGGGCTGTAACTCCAGTAACATCACTGTTCTTCTCAAAATATATAAAATAAAGTGCGTTAGGTTAAGAATTTCATCAGTATATCTGGAAAGACATAGTACATAAAGTGCCATGTGCAAGGATATATAGTTTAAGAAACACAAAATACAGGCACGGACTTCATTTATCATTATGTGACCCAGTTTCTTCGTAAACAAGGGCCTCAAGATGAGAATTATTGTGTCTTATTTTGATTGCCTTCTGAATATAAACCACCACTGCATTGCAGACTCTAAGATTTACTAGGCCACAAATATACTCAAAAGCGGTTTTATATGTGAACAGTCTCTCCTTTAAAAACAGCGGTCGTAAGAGACTCTTCCTGATATCTCTATAAAAACCGCAAAATAAAATGAAGTGCAACGTTGTCTGGTCTGATTTCCCATCACAAGGGCACTTTGGAAGCTTATGGTCCCACTTGCCCATTTTTGGAAAAGCTATTAAAAAATGGGCTAAGCCCATTCATAGTCTTGTAAGGTAAAATCTATGTTTTGTATTTGTGACCTGTAGTAAATAATTTTGTATCCCTATCCCAAAGGTGTTATCGCAGTATGCCTTGGTCAATGGTTTCATGTTAGCATCAACATCCCTTAACCAATTCCGTGACTCCATCAAATTAATCTTCAGGTCTTTTTTATCGAACTCAAGTATTTGGGAGGCATTATTAAAATCAATGTTTGTGGCGCATTCAATTAAAAGTTTTTAATATATATCAGCCACTGGATTTTTTCCCATGAGTCGAGTGCAATGCAATCCTTCATGACATCCTGTGTGAACTTTGTGCCTTCCTTACTCCATATCCCATACCAGGTATTTAAACTTATTATGCTTATAAAATCGTTAATATAAGAAGCTTCCAGTTCTTTATGCACACTATATATGGGAGTGGAATTGGGTATAGCTAACAATCTACGTAAAAAAATATTTTCTTGGGTTTGAAGAATTGCACAGTTAGCCGCTCCCCAAAGTGCTGCACCGTAACAGGTTCCAGTAAGACACTTGCTCTTATATAGTGTCATGATTTCCCTAATTGGCTTATTACCCATTTGTTTCGAGAATCTGAACATTGCCTCAATTATCCTTACAAATTTTAATTTACAGTGTTCAATGTGGGCTCCCCAGTGTCCCTTTGCTGTAAATACTAATCCCAAGTATACAAAAGAATTTTTTTTGCTTCAATGATGACGCTATTTACATGGTGGGTCCTAGTTTTTACTTTTCCGTGCCCACAAACCATTGTAAATGTCTTTTTCAAATTGAGTACTAGATCCTTATCGTGCACCTAATTCACAGTCCACTGCATCTGTGGAGCAAAATCATTCTGGATTTGACCTCAACAAACAGCTAACCTGATACCTCGAAGAAAACAGCATCCTGGACCCATCCCAATCGGGGTTCCGCAGCAACCACAGCACTGAGACTGCCCTCATCGCCGCCACCGACGACATCAGGATCCTGCTGGACAACGGTGAGACCGCAGCCCTCATCCTGCTGGACCTCTCCGCCGCCTTCGACACTGTCTGCCACCGCACTCTACGCGCATGCCTCCACGACGCAGGGATCCGAGACAAGGCCCTGGAATGGGCCACCTCCTTCCTCGCCGGCAGAACCCAGAGAGTCCGCCTCCCACCATTCCGGTCCGAAGACTCCAAGATCATCTGCGGCGTACCCCAGGGATCGTCCCTCAGCCCAACACTGTTCAACATCTACATGGCCCCGCTCGCACGCATCGCCAGACAGCACGACCTCAACATAATCTCCTACGCCGACGACACTCAACTGATCCTCTCCCTCACCAAGGACCCCCTCGCCGCCAAATCCAACCTCCATGAAGGAATGAAGGCCGTCGCCGTTTGGATGAAGATCAGCCGACTAAAACTGAACACGGAGAAGACAGAGGTCCTCATCCTCGGCTCCAACCCCTCAGCCTGGGACAACTCCTGGTGGCCAACGACGCTGGGAGCAGCCCCGACACCCACCGACCACGCACGCAACCTGGGAGTCATCCTCGACTCAACGCTCTCCATGGCCAAGCAAGTCAACGCAGTCTCATCCTCCTGCTTCAACACCCTCCGCATGCTTCGCAAGATCTACAGGTGGATCCCGACAGACACAAGAAGAACAGTCACCCAGGCCCTCGTCAGTAGCAGACTTGACTATGGGAACGCCCTCTACGCGGGAGCCCCGGCCAAGCTCATCAAGCGACTGCAACGCATACAAAACGCCTCCGCACGCCTGATCCTCGATGTACCACGCCACAGCCACATCACCCCCCACCTGAGGAACCTGCACTGGCTCCCCGTCGACAGGAGAATCTCCTTCAAACTCCTCATCCACGCACACAAGGCACTCCACAAGACTGGCCCAGCCTACCTCAACAGACGACTCCTCTTCTACGTCCCCAACCGCCAACTCCGCTCCGCCGACCTCTCCCTCGCCACCGTCCCTCGCATTCGAAGAACTACCACCGGCGGCAGATCCTTCTCCCACCTCGCCGACAAGACCTGGAACACCCTTCCACTAAGCCTACGACAGACCCAAGACCTGCTGACCTTCAGGAGGCTACTCAAGACCTGGTTGTTCGACCAGTAGCAACACCCCCCCCCCCCTTTTTTTTCTCCCCAGCGCCTTGAGACCCTCGCGGGTAAGTAGCGCGCTTTACAAATTCTGTGATTGATTGATTGATTGATTGATTGCCTATATTTCTTCATCCCATGGCAATTTTACCACAGAAATGACAAGCAGTGCTCTTCTCTAGCATTTCAATATTTGTATTAATTCTAGAATTATTCGCAACCCCTCTTCTGCATCATCTCATTTCCCAACTTCACGCCTTGCCTTGAGAACATCACATTCATTCCAGCATTGTCAGGTGGCACAAAACCCAAATCAGAACACATTAACTGATTCCTGCCATTTCTCTGAAACTTCTTTTGTCTGGGCAACCATCAGCTTCTCTTGATCTTTTTTTTGGTTCGTATCAAATCAATCACTTCTGTACTTATCATACTTTAAGATTTCATCTATAACCTTAGTTTGCCAGAACATCACACTCTGTTGAATATGTGAACTGAGCTCAAGATGCAAACCCATGACAAAGTCAAGGACAAAACCAATAGCTTCATCTTTCTTTGGAACTTCAACTCCTCTGTGTTTCTTAAAAATCTGCATGAGCCTCTCATAATAGGCATGCGCTGAGTCTTCCTGCTCTTGTGTAGATCTCAGAATCTTTAACAAGCAAATTTCTTTCTCTGGCACCTTCTTTTTCAACTGCTCTAGCACTTATCTGTACTTGCAAGCAACCAACTCAGAAGAACCATTACTAGTTGCAACTCTAACTGGTTCCTCAGTTGGCCAAGAATGAACACCCTTACACACAGACACCAAGTCACTAGGAACAACAACCTCAAACAGCACATTCAAATCAGTCCAAAGCATTTTTGAAATCGTTGTCAGTCTATGTACCTCTTTGTACCGCTTCTCTGGTTCCTCTCACAATTTTGGAAACATTTGTCATGACACCATAAGATCACCTCTTGTCCAAAGCACATCCCTCCATGTACTTCTCTTAAGGAAATATCTCAAACTGCCCCCAACTCTATATCAATAGTTGACCCCTTCACTTTCTTTCCCATTTCTTGAGCTTTCTTTTTATTAGTAACTCCTTTCTTCCTTTTTTGTATTTCTTCAAATGCCTCCAGTCCCTTGTCTTGTCAACCACACTCTTTAAGTGAGTTCTTAAGGTTAATAAACCAAATTTTCTTATTTCGTCATTAACCATTTAGTAATTTCCTTTCAAATTTTTCATTTTACTGATATTAACCTTGCATTCATCAGCCGATTCCTCAGGCTTATCATATTTGCTTCTTTTTTGATTATGTATCCCATTTCATTCACATTGTAGGACAATAATCTGTTGTGTCAATTGTTCCCTGTAAAATTTCCCCAGGTTTAATTTTTAAAAACCCAACATTAATATCCCCTTCTTTGGGAGATTCCTTAATATCAGCAATAGTAACAGTCATATAATTAGAGACTGGAGTAACAACTATAGTATCTTTGCTGGTATTTGGTCAAACTGGCAATGTATTCTTAGGTGGGGCACTTGCTGACGCACTCATAACTGCAAGTGTAGTCAGTCCCTGTGCCTGTACACTCATACCGTTTCCCACTGCACCCGTATCCGGTACTGTGGAACCCTACTCAAGTCACTTGATTCCATCTGTATATGGAGGAGGCCCGGGATTCAAAAGATCATTAAAAACGTTATCCTCCTCAACTGAGTCTTTTCTTGGATTTGTTTCACTCAGGAGGCTTGGAATTCAAAAGATCATTTAAAAAGTTATCCTCCTCATCTGAGTGTTTTCTTGAATCTGTTTCTCTCTGTCTTCCACGTCTGTTTTCTTTTTGTATGTTGCATCTTTCACAAGAAAAAACTCTCACTCTCTCAATCATATCATAGCTCCAGTAATTCTCCTGTTGATGGCCACCTGCCTTCCCACTATTGTCTAAATGAACCTTTCACCTGCTTCTTCAATTTCTTTTTCCCCATAGCCATTCAATCCCATTTATTCAATGCCTGAAGTTTTGTAGATCTAGATAACACATTTGTGTTATGAAATCTAGGTTTCTTATGTTAAAGGTACCCTCTAAGGGAAACTGCAGGTCCTTGTCAGAGGAGGCATAGTCATGCCATTCAGAAATCCAGGTACACTTATAAAACCCCACAACAGTCATCATTTTATATGCAGGCGTACCCTCTGCAGGCAATTTCTGTTAATCTGTAGCAGGTACACAAGCAGCTTTAGGCTTTTTCAACCTATTATTTTCACTCAAAATAATCTGAAAACCACACAAAAAAAGCTAGCAAGCAACAGCCAATCCCAGCGTGGCTATGCCAAAGGTCAACCAATCACAGAACAGCTTTGACCGTAACCAACCAATTACAGCACAGCTCCGTGGTAACATCTCACCAATCCCAGGGTGACTCCTCAGCTGACTAACCAATCACAGTGAAACTTCCTCATGAATGGGAAAACAATTACACAGCCTTTTTAAATAAACACACCCTAAAACCAAAATAAATCTTGTCTGCTCAAACTAAATTAGAGGAAAATCAGCAGGTTAGAATAAGACAATCCTTAAAAACGACAGAAACAAGACTAGCACCTTCACAGCATTTTTCAAACCCAATTAAAACGAAGGAAGAACCCGTTTGCACAGGAATTCACCTCTGGCTAAAGTATTTACTCCTGTGCACGTAATCCTCTCATTTGACCAGCCAACCGGTTAGAAAAACTATAACACGCACCCATTGCGTTTCGTAGTTCATAACATATCTCGCACTCTCAACCAACAAAAATTGCGGTTTTTCCATTTCCTTTCCAAACATGCTGGTGTCAATCGTGTGTGATGACGTAATTTATACTGATTCAATTTGAACCAACTTTATTCACACTTTGGTGCACAATTCGTGCAGCTCTAGTGTATCGTCTGTGTGTACTTATTAATCACCAGTTTCTTTTGAATTCCACATCTTTAAGAGCTTCATTCTGACGGGTGGTGCCATGCCCCCCCAAGAGTCCACCTTACTATTAATCTAAAGCAGTTTCTTGATACGATATGCACAGGATGGATGTCAATGAGTGAATATCCATTACTATTCTACATTACTACATAGAGGCTTACTTGCGTTATTCAGTTATGTTACTGCTGTTAAATAAGTTACATTTTAATATTTCAAACCATCTCTCACTATTCAGGAATATAAAATGTCCATCCTGACATCTAATCCTTAGTTCAGGATCAAGTGTACTTTTGGCACAAAGTATACGATAAACTCAACATAATTTTCCATATATACAATGAATTCGATTATAGGGGAAATTAACTCTCGCCTAATCAGCACATCAGGTTTTTTTAGCCAAAATGTCAATTAATTCAAACAATGAATTTCTCCCTTTGTACATAATATTTCATCACAGAAATTCAGTGCTTCCATTACCCTTCATGTCATTCCTCTGAAAAATATTGCAGTTCCTGGTCTGTATTCAAAACTTGCTCGATGGCCTTAAGACGTAATATCCACATTGCCTCCTTGCGCCTTAGCATCAATTCTCTATTGCCCCCACTGAGGTCAAGACCTATATGATCTATGCCGTAGAAACAGAAACGTTTGTTATTTTTGTGCCTCGCAATCCACTGCATGAATTGCCATTGGATATCTAGAGTCTTCTTGCTTGAATACTCTAAGATGCTCACTCATTCTCTCTTTGAGAGCTCTTATTGTGCTCCCTACATAAATACGTTTGCATTTGCATTCAATAATGTACACCACATATTTCGTGTTATAATTGATATTCTGTTGTATCTTGTAAGTGCTCCCATCAGTTCCCTTGAAATTCTTCTTCTTATCCGCCGCCCATCTGCACATCCCACAGTGCCCACATTTGTAGGAACCCAAAGTGTGTTCACTCAACCAATGTGTCAATGCCTTTTGTCTAGGATAGCTTGGGCTCAATTGTGATTTTAATGTCTTACCCCGTCTGAAGAATATCTCCAGTGTTTCTGAAACAATTTCCTCCAGAGTGCTGTCTGCACATACGGTATATATAACCACAAAATCCCCAGGAAAGGAAGAGGTGCTACAGTGTTAATTTGTGAGTGCAGGCATCTCACAAAAAGTGAAGGACTGGTCTCACACACCACCTGGTGTCATGCTTCATCATTGACCAGTCCTCGCCCTCTAAAACTTGGTTTGATAGAGGGCGGGCATACACCTGACGACAGGGATGCACTTCTAAACTAAGTGGGGGCCCTTAAAGAAAACAGTGGAGTTAAAAGGCCATTATAGATGTCAGAACAACTTTAATATAACTGGCATCTATATGGTAATTAAAATAAGTGATCAGTGTATTGGGGATTTTATTGTCCCCCCACCGTGGTGAGTGCGGTCGACATGTTTCTGCCGGTTGGCCCAGTAGGGTCCTTCACTTTTTGTGAGATGCCTGCACTCACAAATTAACACTGTAGCACCTCGGTCCCATTACTGGGAGCGGCCCCATTTGTGCTGAACATTATATGTTGGAGGCTGCCTGCTCCTAGTACCCTGTGCCTCTGGTTCCCTCCCCCAGGTCTTTCCTGGGGATTTTGTGGTTATACATTTTGTACAGCTGACGGCTGACGGCTGTGGGAACATTTATTGGGGTAAATATTTACCCAAGTGTGGGCCTTACACTGAACCCATTTGGATCAGAAAACCAGACGTATCTTGAACAGCAAGACACGTGCACTCAAAACTATACATACCTACCGCTGTACGGTGTGTTTGCTTTCTCCTGTTTCACTACAAACATGGATACCGAACTAGCATTTAATGAGGAAAACTACGCAGAAATACTTAGGACGCCGTCTTTACTAGCAGAAACGGTGGTAGCACAAGCAGTCCAAAATTCAGATGAGTGGGGGACTTTATCATCAAAAAAGAAGGAACAGATCCGCACGGCCCTACATGGAGCATTTATGACAGAATACCTGCGGAAAAACAGTGCACCAAGGGGTCTTGTGGTTACGAACAAACCAAGACTATTCCTTAAAAACAAGGAATTTCGTACTAACTGGTCTAGGATTGCATGGAAATGCACCAAAGACTGGCTAGTACTAATTATAAACACAGCCAGGGAATTGGCCGACGCACTCTTGATAGAGATCCAGCAGAGTGAAAGCAGGCTAAAAACTATGGTACATGTAACAGTATTTAAAAAGAAACTGGAAGAGATTAATAAAGATCACACTGAATATAAAGAATACCTGACTCAGTCAAAACTTACTAAACTTAAGAAAGACGTGCAAAAATTCAGCCGTGAGACTGTATACCCGTACACCACTGATGAGTACTATGAGAGACCACCACAACCAGGTAGGAAACAACAATGCTCCAGACCTACCCCGCAGAACTGGACCTTCAGCTCTGGAGATGAGAGGAGCATGAGTGGAAGTAGCGGTGATGAGAGTACTGACGGCCACCAAGGGAGGCGACAGCAGAATTACCACCACCCGATGATGCACCCACCAATGCCCCAGTTTGGGTTCTGGCAGCAACCATACTATCCGCCAGGTTTTGGCTTTTCACAGGGCCCGCAACCTTTTTTATACAGAGGCAGGGGAAAAGGAAGATAAAAAAGGCAAAACACAAGGATACAGTGGGAATACCAAACACAGGTCTCGATGGGAACAAGAAGCAAAGGGAGAGGGAACGACCCGTCGACGAGCAGAGAGTAACAAACATTTTAAACCTCAGTGACCACACCCTTTGAAAGGATGAAGAAACTGTCCTCTCAAAAGGCCTAGGTTTCGTCCCAACACCTATGAATGACCCTTTTACCCTTAACACAGAACTGGCTCAATTTTTCAGGAAAATAAAACTCTGCAACCACTTTGGGGATCCAAATGAGGAACAGATTGAGAAGACCAGCACAGGTCTTAAGAAAAAGTCTACTTTCGTGCCTCCTACCCAAACCATTCCCTGTCACATACTAGCGTTTGAACAGGTGGTTCTCAAGGAAATAGAGAAGATCAATTTCAAACAAGAGAAGGGTTTCCAGAACCTTACTAAACTTGAACGAATAGCACTCAAGGGTCTTAAGAACAACACGTACTTAACAATCAAACCAGCAGACAAGGGAGGTGCCATTGTCCTGATGAATCAGACCATGTATCAAGAGGAGTGTAATTGTCTATTCTCTGATGTAACCAGCTATGAGAAACACTCGGATGACCCAACACCACGCCTGACCATAAAAATCAAGGGCATGGTGGATGAAGCACTTTGCAACAACTGGATTACTAAACAAGAAGCGGATTTTCTCGTCAGTGAAAACCCTAGAACACCGAGGTTCTATACTCTCCCCAAAATTCACAAGGGGAAGATGCCCCCTCCAGGAAGACCAATAGTCTCTGGCATCGGGTCTATTCTCGAGCCTTTATTGCAGTTTTGCGACTGGTCCCTGAAACCAATTGTTCAAAAATCACCGTCCTACCTGAAAGATACTAAAGATGTGCTGTGCCTCTTACGTGATCTGGAGACCAATATCTCTGAGGACCTCTTTATTACTATGGACATAGAGGCATTGTACACTAGTATTCCACAGAGGTGCACACTGGCAGTCGTGGAACAGATTCTACTGAACATGGAATGTGATTTCCTCACTCCCCAACATTTCATCATGGAATGCGCTGAGGTGGCCTTAACAGAGAACTATTTTGAATTTGAAGAGATATACCACCAATTCACGGGCACATCAATGGGCAGCACCTTCGCCCCGAGCCTGGCATGCTTATACGTACATCAATTCGAGGAGGATTACATCTTCAATCAAAGCAACCCTTTTATTGAACACCTAAAAACATGGAAACGCTATATTGACAACGTTTTTATTGTTTGGTGAGGGGATGAAGATACAGCAAAAGCCTTTGTAGAATGGGTCAACACAAAGGATCAGCACCTTAGGTTCACCCACTCCTTCAACAAAGACCACGCAATTTTCCTGGATCTCGACATTAGCATGACAATTGATGGTATCAGCACAAAGGTACATAATAAACCCACTGACAAAAATAGTCTACTTTTGTAAGAAAGCTATCATCCGAAAGCCCTGTGTAATTAGCTACCAGTGGGTCAATTTCTACGGGTGCGTAGAAATTGCTCAGAGACGGAAAATTTCACTGAGCAAGCGGAAGAACTCGAGAAGAAGCTACTGGATCAGCATTATCCGAAGAAAATGATAAAGAAGGCTAAAAAGAGAGCCAGAAACAATAATCGTGAAGCACTATTAGAGAACACCAACAAAGAGAAACCAGACAGAATTGTGTGCGTAACAACGTATACACCAGTCTCCAATACTGTACAAAAAATCATAAGGAAAAACTGGCACATTCTGGATGGTGCGGAAAAACACTGGGATTCTCCACTTTTTGCATTTAAGAGGAGTAGGAGTCTACGGGATGAGTTGGTACATGCAAAAACGCCCCGAAGGTGAGGGAAGACCAGGTGACTCTTTGGAACACACAGAGGCCCACAGGACACTACGCATGTGGGGGTTGTGTCGCATGTCCATTCACAGTGACCACGAAAGAAGTAGACTTTGGGACTACAAATCCTTGGAAACTAAAAAACTTTAGCAATTGCAACATCGAAATCGTGGTATACCTCCTCACATGTCCCTGCGGCCTTATGTATGTGGGCATGACCACCAGGAAGATAAAAATTCACATTAACGAACACTGAAGCACCATACGGTGTAAAAAAACAAACACTAAACTAACAAGGCACTTCTTGGATTTCAATCACAAAGACACTGATCTTAAGTGGGTGGTTTTAGAAGTAATGAAGAAACACAAGGCTGATCTGACCAGACCACTGCATGTCAGAGAACAGAGGTGGGTGTACCGTCTTCGCACGTGGGAAAAGGGACTCATTGATGAGATCCCATGGCTACAACTTGCACAGTAGCCTGCACCACACCAGCGCACTGTCTTAATTAAATCTTTTTTTGAGTTCAATCTCAATATTTAAATCCCTGTCCGAATGCCCATTACATTGATGTGAGGTTTTTAGCCCATGCATCTCATCTCTCAGAATTAATATGCTGTCATCAAGAACTCACTGAGTGACATATAAACTAAGTTGATGCCTACAGATATACTAACAACAGGTAATCAGAACCCTGGGCATGCTGTATCAATGTTCTGTATTTTACTTTAACCCCTTCGATGCTCATGACGGAATGGTTCCGTCATGAGCATCGGTGCCCCTGTGCTCATGACGGAACCATTCCGTCATGAGGCCAGAAGCACGAAATCCCTCTGCTGCAGACAGCAGAGGGATTTCTCTTTCACCCCTGTGACCTTGGCAGCTGGGGAATTGCTTCCCCAGCTCCGAGGCCCCTCCCTGGTTTCTGTGCCATGAGGATCAGCGCGCACGTCGCGCTGTCCTCATTGCACAGAAAACAAGACTGAAATGAGCCTTTAGGCTCATTTCAGTTTCACTCTATGTGCTCAGGGGCTATCTCAGCCCCCAGGGCACGTAGAAAGACGGGAGAGGTATCATTAGAAAGGGGAGAATCTCCCCTTTCCAATGGTACCCCTCCCCAGTGGATCCCTGCTTGGGGATCGCCCCAGGAGGGGCAAATTTGTATTAGGGTGGGGGCTGCCCAAAGTGGGCATGCCCATGCCCCCACCCCCACCCAGCAAAAATTACAGCCTTCCTGCCCCCTGGAGGCAGATGGGGCAGTAGCCCCCAATCTGCCCCCGGAGTGCAAAAGCCCACTAGACGCCAGGGATTTTCTTGGGCAAATTTTAATTAGGGTGGGGACATTGGCATGCCCGTTTGGGCAGCCCCACCCTAATTAAAATTTGCCCAAAAACTCCCTGGCATCTAGTGGGCTTTTGCCCCCTGGGAGTCAGATGGGGGCATTAGCCCCCAATCTGCCCCGCCGGGGGGGCAAAAAGCCCACTAGACGCCAGGGAGTTTTTGGGGCAAATTTGAATTAGGGTGGGGGCTCCGAAAGCGGGCATGCCCATGCCCCCACCACCTCCCCCACAAAAATAACAGCCTTCCTGCCCCCTGGGGGCAGATGGGGCAGTAGCCCCCAATCTGCCCCCCGGAGGCACAAAGCCCACTAGATGCCAGGGATTTTTTTGGGCAAATTTTAATTAGGGTGGGGGCATTGGCATGCCCGTTTTGGGCAGCCCCCACCTAATTAAAATTGCCCAAAACTCCCTGGCGTCTAGTGGGCTTTAGCCCCTGGGGGGCAGATGGGGGCATTAGCCCCAATCTGCCCCGCCGGGGGTGGCAAAAAGCCCACTAGATGCCAGGGAGTTTTGGGGGCAAATTTGAATTAGGGTGGGGGCTCCCAAAACGGGCATGCCCATGCCCCCACCCCTCCCCACAAAAATAACAGCCTTCCTGCCCCCTCTGGGGGGCAGATGGGGCAGTAGCCCCCAATCTGCCCCGCGGGTGAGCCAAAATGCCCACTAGACGCCAGGGATTTTTTGGGGCAAATTTTAATTAGGGTGGGGGCATTGGCATGCCCGTTTTGGGCAGCCCCCACCCTAATTAAAATTTGCCCCAAAAACTCCCTGGCGTCTAGTGGGCTTTTTGCCCCCCCCCTAGGGGGCAGATGGGGGCAGTAGTCCCCAATCTGCCTTCCCGGGGGGGGCAAAAAGCCCACTAGACGCCAGGGAGTTTTTGGGAGCAAATTTGAATTAGGGTGGGGGCTCCCAAAAAGGGCATGCCCATGCCCCCACCCCTCCCCGCAAAAATAACAGCCTTCCTGCCCCCGGGAGGCAGATGGGGCAGTGGCCCCCAATCTGCCCCGCGGGGGCAAAAGCCCACTAGACGCCAGGGATTTTTGGGGCAAATTTTAATTAGGGTGGGGGCATTGGCATGCCCGTTTTGAGCAGCCCCCACCCTAATTAAAATTTTCCCAAAAACTCCCTGACGTCTAGTGGGCTTTGCCCCCTGGGGGGCAGATGGGGGCATTAGCCCCCAATCTGCCCCACCAGGGGGCAAAAGCCCACTAGATGCCAGGGAGTTTTTTTGGCAAATTTGAATTAGGGTGGGGGCTCCCAAAACGGGCATGCCCATGCCCCCACCCCTCCCCCGCAAAAATAACAGCCTTCCTGCTCCCCTGGGGGTCAGATGGGGCAGTAGCCCCCAATCTGCCCCCCGGAGGCAAAAAGCCCACTAGACGCCAGGGATTTTCTTGGGCAAATTTTAATTAGGGTGGAGGCATTGGCATGCCCGTTTTGGGAGCCCCACCTAATTAAAATTTGCCCAAAAACTCCCTGGCATCTAGTGGGCTTTGCCCCCTGAGGGTCGGATGGGGGCATTAGCCCCCAATCTACCCCGCGGGGGGGGCAAAAAGCCCACTAGACGCCAGGGAGTTTTTTGGGGCAAATTTGAATTAGGGTGGGGGCTCCGAAAATGGGCATGCCCATGCCCCCACCACCTCCCCCACAAAAATAACAGCCTTCCTGCCCCCCCTGGGGGGCAGATGGGGCAGTAGCCCCCAATCTGCCCCCCGGAGGGCAAAAGCCCACTAGACGCCAGGGATTTTTTTGGGCAAATTTTAATTAGGGTGGGGGCATGGGCATGCCCGTTTTGGGCAGCCCCCACCTAATTAAAATTTGCCCCAACTCCCTGGCGTCTAGTGGGCTTTAACCCCCGGGGGGCAAAAGCCCACTAGACGCCAGGGATTTTTTGGACAAATTTTAATTAGGGTGGGGGCATGGGCATGCCCGTTTTGGGCAGCCCCACCCTAATTAGAAGTTGCCTAAACTCCCTGGCATCTAGTGGGCTTTTGGCCCCTGGGGGGGCAGATGGGGGCATTAGTCCCCAATCTGCCTTGCCGGGGGGGGCAAAAGCCCACTAGACGCCAGGGAGTTTTGGGAGCAAATTTGAATTAGGGTGGGGGCTCCCAAAAAGGGCATGCCCATGCCCCCACCCCTCCCCCGCAAAAATAACAGCCTTCCTGCCCCCCGTGGGGCAGATGGGGCAGTAGCCCCCAATCTGCCCCGCGGGGAGACAAAAGCCCACTAGATGCCAGGGATTTTTTGGGGCAAATTTTAATTAGGGTGGGGGCATTGGCATGCCCGTTTTGAGCAGCCCCCACCCTAATTAAAATTTTCCCCAAAACTCCCTGACGTCTAGTGGGCTTTTTGCCCCCCTGGGGGGCAGATGGGGGCATTAGCCCCCAATCTGCCCCACCGGGGGGGCAAAAAGCCCACTAGACGCCAGTGAGTTTTTTGGGGCAAATTTGAATTAGGGTGGGGGCTGCCCAAAATAGGCATATCCATGCCCCCACCCCCTCCCTGCAAAAATTACAGCCTTCCTGCCCCCCTGGGGGGCAGATGGGGCAGAAGCCCTCAATCTGCCCCCGGGGGCAAAAGCCCACTAGACACCAGGGATTTTTGGGGCAAATTTTTATTAGGGTGGGGGCTGCCCAAAACAGGCATGTCAATGCCCCCACCCCCACCCGCAACAATTACAGCCTTTCTGCCCCCCCTGGGGGAAGATGGGGGCAGCAGCCCCCAATCTGCCCCCCAGGGGGGCAAAAGCCCACTAGACGCCAACGATTACACTGGCTTTTTATGTGTGGGGGTGGGGGCTGCTCAGAATGGGCATACCAATGCCCCTACCCCCCAAAAAAATAGCCACAGAGTTTCTGCCCCCCTTGGGGGCATATCGGGGCAACCCCACCCCCCGATATCCAACCCAGGGTGGCAGAAAGCCGACTAGGAACAGATTTGTTTTTAGCAACATGCCTACCTGTGGATTTTGGGCCCTAGCGCAGCCGGCACATAGGGAAACCTAGCAAACCTGTACATTTTTGAAAATTAGACACCCAGGGGAATCCAGGATGGGGTGACTTGACTGGCTCTCACCAGGTTCTGTTACCCAGAATTCCTTGCAAACCTCAAAATGTGTATAAAAAAACACATTTTCCTCACATTTCTGTGGTGGAAAGTTCTGGAATCTGTGTGGATCCACAAAATTCCACTCACCCCGCATTCCCCAAAGTCTTCCGAGAAAAATGGTACCTCACTTGTGTGGGTGGGTCAAGTACCCGCGACAGGCAAGGGCCCAAAACCTAGTGAGGCGACATCAAAATTACCTATCACAAACCAACCTGGTTTTGTACGGGGAGTTACCTGGGTTTCTGGCCCCGGGGTCGGCGGCCACCTAGGGAAACCTACAAAACCCACACATTTCTGAAAACTAGACACCCGGGGGATTCCAGGGAGGTATAGCTTGTGTGGATCCCCCAACGTTTTCTTACCCAGAATCCCCTGCAAACCTCAAATTTAGCTGAAAAAAAATCACTTTTTTCACACATTTGTGTGTGGGAAAGTTGTGGCATCACCGGGCTGACACAAATTTCCTACCAGCCAGCGTTCCCCCTGGTCTCCCGATAAAAATGGTGCCTCACTCGGGTGGGAGGCCCAAGTACCCGCAACAGGCAAGGGCCCAAAACGTATTGAGGCGACATCGAAATTGCCTATCACAAAACCACCTGGTTTTGCAAGGGGAGTCCCATGACTTTTGGCCCGGGGCTCGGCGGCCACCTAGAGAAACCTACCAAACCCACACATTTCTGAAAACTAGACACCCGGGGATTCCAGGGAGGTATGACTTGCATGGATCCCCCAACGTTTTCTTACCCAGAATCCCCTGCAAACCTCAAATTTTGCCGAAAAATGCACTTTTTCTCACATTTCTGTGGTGGAAAGTTCTGGAATCTGCGTGGATCCACAAATTTCCTCCCACCCAGCGTTCCCCCAGATCTCCCGATAAAAATGGTACCTCACTTGCGTGGGTGGGTCAAGGACCCGCGACAGGCAAGGGCCCAAAAGCTATTGAGGCGACATCAAAATTACCTATCACAAACCAACCTGGTTTTGCATGAGAGGTCCCATGAGTTTTTGGCCCGGGGCTCGCTAGCCATCTAGGGAAACCTACCTAACCCACACATTTCTGGAAACTAGACACCCGGGGAGTCCAGCGAGGTATGGCTTGCATGGGTCCCCCATCATTATCCTGCCCAAAAACTCATGGGACCCCCATGCAAAACCAGGTTGGTTTGTGATAGGTAATTTTGATGTCGCCTCAATAGCTTGTGGGCCCTTGCCTGTCGCGGGTCCTTGACCCACCCATGCAAGTGAGGTACCATTGTTATCGGGAGACCTGGGGGAACACTGGGTGGGAGGAAATTTGTGGATCCACGCAGATTCCAGAACTTTCCACCACAGAAATGTGAGAAAAAAGTGAATTGTTCGGCGAAATTTGAGGTTTGCAGGGGATTCTGCGTAGGAGAATGATGGGGGACCCACGCAAGCCATACCTCGCTGTACTCCCCCGGGTGTCTAGTTTCCAGAAATGTGTGGGTTTGGTAGGTTTCCCTAGATGGCTGCCGAGCCCCGGGCCAAAAACTCATGGGACCCCCCATGCAAAACCAGGTTGGTTTGTGATAGGTAATTTTGATGTCGCCTCAATAGCTTGTGGGCCCTTGCCTGTCGCGGGTCCTTGACCCACCCATGCAAGTGAGGTACCATTGTTATCGGGAGACCTGGGGGAACGCTGGGTGGGAGGAAATTTGTGGATCCACGCAGATTCCAGAACTTTCCACCACAGAAATGTGAGAAAAAGTGAATTGTTCGGTGAAATTTGAGGTTTGCAGGGGATTCTGCGTAGGAGAATGATGGGGGACCCACGCAAGCCATACCTCGCTGGACTCCCCCGGGTGTCTAGTTTCCAGAAATGTGTGGGTTTGGTAGGTTTCCCTAGATGGCTGCCGAGCCCCGGGCCAAAAACTCATGGGACCCCCCATGCAAAACCAGGTTGGTTTGTGATAGGTAATTTTGATGTCGCCTCAATAGCTTTTGGGCCCCTGCCTGTCGCGGATCCTTGACCCACCCACGCAAGTGAGGTACCATTTTTATCGAGAGACCTGGTTGAATGCTGGGTGGGAGGAAATTTGTGGATCCACGCAGATTGTAGAACTGTCCACCACAGAAATGTGGGGAAAATGTGTTTTGTTTGACAATTGTTTAGTTTTGCAAGGGATTCTGGGTAACAGAACCTGGTGGGAGGCAGTCAAGTCAGCCCATCCTGGATTCCCCTGGGTGTCTAGTTTTCAAAAATGTATAGGTTTGCTAGGTTTCCCTAGGTGCCGGCAGAGCTATGGTTCAAAAACTACAGCTAGGCACTATGCCAAAAAGGGTAATTTTTCACTGCGAAATTGAGGTGTGTCCACGTTGCGTTTTGCGCCATTTCCTGTCGCGGGCACTAGGCCGACCCACACAAGTGAGGTACCATTTTCTCGGAAGACTTTGGGGAACGCGGGGTGGGTGGAAATTTGTGGATCCACGTAGATTCCAGAACTTTCCACCACAGAAATGTGGGGAAAATGTGTTTTTTACAATTGTTTAGGTTTGCAAGGGATTCTGGGTAACAGAACCTGGTGGGAGGCAGTCAAGTCACCCCATCCTGGATTCCCCTGGGTGTCTAGTTTTCAAAAATGTATAGGTTTGCAAGGATTCCCTAGGTGCCGGCAGAGCTATGGTTCAAAAACTACAGCTAGGCACTTTGCCAAAAAGGGTCATTTTTCACTGCAAAATTGAGGTGTGTCCATGTTGTGTTTTGCGCCGTTTCCTGTTGCGGGCACTAGGCCGACCCACACAAGTGAGGTACCATTTTTCTCGAAAGACTTTGGGGAACGTGGGGTGGGTGGAAATTTGTGGATCCACGCAGATTCCAGAACTTTCCACCACAGAAATGTGGGGAAAATGTGTTTTTTTTGACAATTGTTTAGGTTTGCAAGGGATTCTGGGTAACAGAACCTGGTGGGAGGCAGTCAAGTCACCCCATCCTGGATTCCCCTGGGTGTCTAGTTTTCAAAAATGTATAGGTTTGCAAGGATTCCCTAGGTGCCGGCAGAGCTATGGTTCAAAAACTACAACTAGGCACTTTGCCAAAAAAGGGTCATTTTTCACTGCGAAATTGAGGTGTGTCCATGTTGCGTTTTGCGCCGTTTCCTGTCGCGGGCACTAGGCCAACCCACACAAGTGAGGTATCATTTTTCTCGGAAGACTTTTGGGAACGCGGGGTGGGTGGAAATTTGTGGATCCACGCAGATTCCAGAACTTTCCACCACAGAAATGTGAGGAAAATGTGTATTTTTTGACAATTTGTTAGGTTTGCAAGGGATTCTGGGTAACAGAACCTGGTGGGAGCCAGTCAAGTCACCCCATCCTGGATTCCCCTGGGTGTCTAGTTTTCAAAAATGTATAGGTTTGCTAGGTTTCCATAGGTGCTGGCAGAGCTAGGGTTAAAAAACTACAGCTAGGCACTTTGTCAAAAAAGGGTCATTTTTCACTGCGAAATTGAAGTGTGTCCACGTTGCGTTTTGCGCCGTTTCCTGTCGCGGGCACTAGGCCGACCCACACAAGTGAGGTACCATTTTTCTTGAAAGACTTTGGGGAACATGGGGTGGGTGGAAATTTGTGGATCCACGCAGATTCCAGAACTTTCCACCACAGAAATGTGGGGAAAATGTGTTTTTTTTGACAATTGTTTAGGTTTGCAAGGGATTCTGGGTAACAGAACCTGGTGGGAGGCAGTCAAGTCACCCCATCCTGGATTCCCCTGGGTGTCTAGTTTTCAAAAATGTATAGGTTTGCTAGGTTTTCCTAGGTGCCGGCAGAGCTAGGGTTAAAAAACGACAGCTAGGCCCTTTGCAAAAAAGGGTAATTTGTCATTGTGAAAATGTGGTGTGTTCACGTTGGGTTTTGAGCCATTTCCTGTCGTGGGCACTATGCCTACCCACACAAGTGAGGTACCATTTTTATCGGGAGACTTAGGGTAATTCAGATTTGTAAAGCAACTGTTATTACCTATTGACTTTCGATGCATTCTGCCTTCCAAATGAAAGACATTGTGTAAAAAGAAGTAATTTTAAAAAATGACAGATAATTCTCATGCTAGTATGAGTATTCCCAGTTTCGGAAATGTGCAAATATCTACTGTTTCTAAACTCTATATTTTGTTCCCATTTCAGAAATACATAGGTGTCTTTCATACCGATTTTTCCATGTATACATTTTCCCACAATAATTGCTATATACCCGGTACATAATAAAAAACCATTGCAAGACGCTGCTCAGTTGTTGGCTCTGGGTTCGTCGGGTTCTTGGTGAACCTACAAGTCCTATATATCCCCACAACCAGTAAGGTCCAGCGGATGTAACGGTATATTGCTTTCAAAGAGCTGTCATAATTAGAAGAAGTTACAGGTGAAAACATTGACACAAAAGGCTGTTTTTTTCAACTAATTTTCAATTTTTCCTATATTTAACTGTTAGTTTCTATAAAGAAACCTTGATGGATCTACACAAATGACCCCTTGATGAATTCAGAATTTTGTCTACTTTTCTAAAATGTATAGCTGTCTAGGATCCATTATTGCTTTCATACCCATTTCTACCATTAACTGGAAGGAGGTTGAAAACACAAAAAATAGCAAAAATAGGCTATGTCCCAGAAAAATGCCAAAACTGTGTAAAAAATGTTGGTTTTCTGACAAAAGTCTGTCATTCCCTAAAATCTGGGAAAATGGTGATTTCAGCCCCACAAACCCTTTTTGATACCATTTGCAGGGAAAAACCCAGACGCTTTCATTTGCAGCCCTTTTTTCGCATTTTTCCCAAAACCCCCAAAATTTAGCTGTATTTTGGCTAATTTCTGGGACCCCTCCAGGGGAATCCACAAACCCTGGGTACCTTTACAATCCCCATGATGTTGGAAATAAAGGACGCAAATTTGGCGTGGATACCTTATGTGGTCAAAAAGTTACAGAGGCCTAAGCGCGCACTACCCCAAATAGCCAAAAAAAGGCTTAGCACAGGGGGGGAAAAGGCCTAGCAGCGAAGGGGTTAATAACAGGGTGACCGATAAACTTCCCTTCGTGAAGCTGGACGATCACTTTTCAGTTTGTCACACTTCCTACCGCGACAGCGGCGCATGCGCACCCTTGAGTACAGGTAATGTACTGTCAGCGTGCGCATGCGCTGCTCTCAGACACCACTCCGACTGCACGATGAGGAGAACGGGACCATGCCCGCTCCTTCAGCTTTCAACATCGCCGATCAGGTATTTAGAAACACCTGATCCATTTGGAGGTTGCCTGGCCCTTTCTTTCCAGACAACGGATGTCTTTTTAAGGCTCTCGTAGACCGTGTAACTTTGCTCCAGGCAGGTCAGGCGACGCATTTGATAATTAAACAGCGCTCTCTGGTGACAACGGATCTTAACACACGGCAGTCAATTTCACTCAATTAGACCACTTAACTACTACCGCTGCCCAGCACCAGCACTATAAATAGCATGCACTCGCACCCCTCACTTATCGTCGAGGAGGTGAGGAGTACACAGCTAGGTGCAGACGCGGAAGACGCACCATGGAACAGTAAGAGAGTGATAGCATGAATGTGTGTGTGAAAGATTTTGAAGGTGACAGGAGTTTCCTTCTGACTACCACACTTTAGAAACCATAGAGTCTCATGGTTGTACAATTTTTAATCTTCTCCACTGCTTGTTGTTTTGTTTCCCTAATTATTCAGCGTTTGACCACAGGGGTCTTCCTCCCTCACCCTGGTGGGTAGGGCAATTTGGTCCCTTGTCTAGGGTAAGCATTGTGGATAAAAGATACAACAAGTTAATAAGTGCACAGATGTTTGTCACGATTGATGCACTTATAGCCACTCACAAAACTTGTCAGTGCATGTGGCTGAGTGAAATTTGATGTAATTTCGTCCTGGGTGCTCTATTTATTGTTCCTACACTTTTGTCTTTGTCTTTCAGGCATGAACGCATAAGCCGCACAACAGTGGAGCGTGATATAGATCACCCCACACAGTGGAACCCTCTCACCAAAGCCTGGTAAGAGTGGAGCCCGCTACCTTTGCTTTAGGTCCTGATGAATGCCATGGACCCTACTGGGCCAACCGGCAGAAACATGTCGACCGCACTCACCACGATGGGGGACAATAAAATCCCCAATACACTGATCACTTATTTTAATTACCATATAGATGCCAGTTATATTAAAGTTGTTCTGACATCTATAATGGCCTTTTAACTCCACTGTTTTCTTTAAGGGCCCCCACTTAGTTTAGAAGTGCATCCCTGTCGTCAGGTGTATGCCCGCCCTCTATCAAACCAAGTTTTTAGAGGGCGAGGACTGGTCAATGATGAAGCATGACACCAGGTGGTGTGTGAGACCAGTCCTTCACTTTTTGTGAGATGCCTGCACTCACAAATTAACACTGTAGCACCTCGGTCCCATTACTGGGAGCGGCCCCATTTGTGCTGAACATGCACATAGGGTATCCCAGTGTTTACGCATGCTTGGTGTGAGCACTCCCGATAATCTTTTGTAATCAGTTATCAATCATACTCTGTTCGGTCTGTGCTGCTTATGGGGTTTGTCAATCAAAGTGTCTTTCTTTTTATTTTCACAGTCTTACACTTTGCTGTTATAATTGTTTGATGATTGAAACCCCTAGCAGTGAAGCGTGCGTTTAGATTTTTGATGCATGCTTTAAAGTCCATATCGTTACTGCAGTTTCTTCTTGCCCTTACTAATTCACCGAACGGAATGGTCCTGATTTGGTGACCAGGGTGGGCACTTGTGGCATGTAGTATTGAATTGCAAGATGAAAGGTTACAGTATAATCTACTCTGTATCTAGCTCTCTTGTATAAAGAACTCCACATCCAGAAAATCAATGTTGGTAAAGCTGTACTGATATGTAAACTTAAAGTCCATGTCGTTAGTGTTCAAGTACCTACAGAATTGATCTAACTTCACCATTGGACCAGACCAGATCGTTATACAGTTGCCTATGAAATGACCCCAGTAAATAATTGAATCACACCATGCTACACCCCTCGGACCCCAGATCCACTTTTCCTCTAACCTCCCTATAAAGAGGTAGAGGTAGGAAGGAGAAAATATGGAGCCCATGGCCACTCCTTGAATTTGACGGTACCAGTCTGTACCAAAAATGAAGACATTGTTCAAAATCAAATCGATCATTGTAACCAGCATTTCTGTGTGTTGCCATTGATTTGCTGGTCTTGTAATCAGACACTGTTCGATTTCTTGCATTCCTAAGTCTGTTCTGATGCTGGTATACAGTGATGTTACTTCGGATGTGGCTAGAATCATGCCCTGTTCCCACACTACATCTGATAGGAGGCTAAGGATGTGTTTAGCGTTCTTATTGTACGATGGGAGATTACGCACCAATGGTTGAAGGAATATGTCCACATATTGGGTTAGTTTCTCCGTGTGTCCCCCTATACTGGATACAATGGATCTCACTGGTGGAAAAGACATTTTTTGTGTATTTTGGGAAGAGTGTAAAGACAAGGAAATCTTGGTCGGACCACTTTCAAATACATTTATTCATCGTCGTCAGTTAAATTGTTATCCAACCAATGTTTAAGACATCCATTAATCTTGTCAGTAAGTTGCCATATAGGGTTACCCTTCTGTCACGAGGTACGGGAAGTAAGAGACTATTGTCTTTTTGCTTTCCTTATTTGTAATTTTTATTGTAAGTCACAAAATATAACGTAAAGGTTCTCCTTTTATCCTTCAGGGAATATCAGCTCCTCCTGGCGTTTTTCTCCCATCCAGACTTCCAGAACGTAGAACAAAAAAAGAAAGAAAATATAGGATATGTCAGCGTCAAGCGTGACTATCCGAGCCTACATAGGGAAGTGAGTGGGGGAAGCACACCCGACATGCAGACAGGCAGGTCGCCGGTATAGATGAAACCTCCACCTGTGTTTCAATACACAAAACAAGATGAACAACCGAGAGCCCCTAACGGTGCACAGGCGTATTTGTCAAGGTTTTCCCCCTTTGAAGGACCGGGTCCGTTCCTCTACCCGCCTCCCGCTCCCCAGGAACCAGGCACGCCCCTGCGCAAGCCACGCTCCTCCTGGAACGCGGCTGGGCGGCTCGTGGGGTTGTTGGCCTCCTGGTATTTGTGTCGGTGTCTCGATGCTGGGCTCCAGGCTTCCCAGACCACGGTCTGTGTTTCCTCCTGCTCTGAATTGCTCCACACGGCTTCCTCCACTCGGGTTACAGCATTCGGCTTTCCGCTCCGACGTGCTGCTGCTCGTCTCCCCAACGTGACGTGGGCTTCCCTCTTCCTGATCCGGTCTTGAACCGCCCAGGGGGGCGTGGTTCATCCACACACCATCATCAGGCAGCGGCGACCTAAAGGGCCCATTGCAGGTGAAAGCAGGGTCAACCTCTGCAGTATAGAACACCTCTTCACTTGGACAGGGGGGCTGGAAACAAAGCAGAGGTTCGGGAATATAAGGCATTGTCCACTCTTCCTCTATGCCGTCGGGGTAAGCGGGATGCAGAGCCTGACACCTTCAATCTCTCATAACAGGTAGGGTTGTTCCACAGTGTCATGATCTCTTGATCATAGTCTTTTTTATTTATGATCACAATGTTTACCCCCTTCTCTGCCTCTCTAATCATGATCTTGCTGTCTCCTTTCAATTGACTGAGTGCTGCCCGCTCTCCTTGACTCAGAATATCTTTAAATCTGGACTTATGTGTGAATCATTTGCAGCTATATCGGTTCAAATTGCCAATGACCAATTTGTGAAATAGCTCTATCGTAGTTCCTCTAGGTAGTGCAGGGGTCCAGCTGGATTTCGTTTTCAACCCACTGGAGATCGATAGATCTGTGTCAATATTTAAGTGATCCAATGGTTGTACCATGTTGATGGGATCCTGATGTAGTACTTATTGATAGTAACAATTCTGTATCATGTACATCCTGTATAGTCAATACACTAGACACCAGATTTGATTGCGTATTTCTTCTTGATGTTTCTGCATTATCTCATTCAGAAAACTGTAACTATTTTCCGTAGTGTCAATTCGATTCAAATTTCTGATTTCGGATTCTAGTGGGCTGATCTCAGCCTGAAATCTAGTTACTTTCCTCTCTGCATTCTCTATAAGAATGCCCATGAATTTCATAGAGTTGGACGTCAGTTCTTTCTCCCATGCCAACAAGAGATCTTCATCTAGATCATCATACGTGGGGATAATTTGCGATCTCAAACCTCTGGGTATTCTATTAAGTCTCAAGTACTGTTTGAGAGTTGCCCCGTCCCACCATTTAGAGCTTTCATTTTTCTTAAGTCTATCAAACTTAATGAATTTGTCTCTTAATCCTTCATTACGTTTCAGGTTTCCACTAAAGAGTGAAGTAGGTATTGTGCTACCTTTTGCGAGGTTGCTAAATAGTTCCTCAGCTTCTTTGTCTCTATCCATTATGCCACTAAGTTCTTAGTGAATCTGCATGTGCGAGTTTCCTCACCCTGTTACTTAAAACAATTCAGTTTAGAGGGTAAATACATGTAGGATGACAAAGTGGTGCTAGCCTATCTCGTGCTTGGGTGAAACAACTCTTGATCTGTTGTGGTGCTCTAAAGAAAGAGGGATTCACCCTACAACCTTTCAATGGGATCAACAAATTAACCCTATCAAAGCTTAGACCATGTCCCTGAGCACACACTTCAATAAAACCACCACAATTGCAGGTAATTGGAAACACAATCGATATTCATAGTATCCTTTATTTTCTGTCTTCTTTAGCCAGCCGATGCGTGTTTCGTCATGTTGGGAAATTAACCCACAGCTTCTTCAGGGCTAAAAAATACAATGAACAACAGAATTCCGGTTGCAGTGTGCTTACACATCACAGCCCAACTGCACCTGTGACATTGTGCTGTATCCAGTAACAACTTCTAGTGCAAAACATGTGGACACCCATGCTAACATGCTTGTACAATTTAAATTGTCATTGCTAAATGCACCACCCCATTTAAACACTACCTGCCATTTAAAATATTCATACGCCATCGTGAATCGAATAGGACGTGGCACAAACCTATAAAACAATGTGTGGTGCCGAATTTAAATATGCAGCTCAATTCAGGAAACCCTATCTGTGTGCATGTGGCACCTTCCAAAACACACTACCTTTGTGCAAACAAGTTAAACAACAATATCTCAAGATCTTGATGAAACCAAACAATAATAAAAAACTAAAACTCTTGCAACGCAAATCATAAATAAATAATAGTACATTACAATTCACAGTGATCAAACCACCTATTGAACTGAAATCAACATTGCATATCTAAAAGCCTTACACACAGCATAACAATCTATCACGCAATGCAAAATTAAATATCTCAATAACATACTAAAAGCACTCTCAACCTGTAGAATCATTCCACCCTATTCATATTTACAATCCAATTTGTTCAGGAACAGCACTGCAAGTCAGGAGCTCATCAAATTCCACCAGGAAGATCCACACCGGGAATCCCACTAACACTAAGCTCGAGTTAAAAAGTGAATTTCTAAAGCAGAAAGTAGTCATTTTAGCTCACAACTATCCTCTGCTACCAAAATTTGGGGAGATTGGGTACCCCAAAATCTTGACAACCCAAAATTTACCTCAAACAAAATATCCGGGATTGGATGATTCAAAGATGGTGTTAAACCTCAATTTCATGAGGCAATATGTCCCTGAGTTAAGGCACCTCTAAACACATCAAAAATATCAGAAATACAGTCAATTAAAAGGGTCAACTCAAAAATGGAGTTCTAGATTTGTGGAATAATTAAAGAGTTTTATTACAAAATTCAAAGATAAGGCGATACAGAGTCAATGCTATGAAGGCTCTCAGTGAATAGAGCAAATTCAGAAGATTGCAAGATCAGAAATTAGTCTAAGTCCCAAGTGAGCAACAAAATCAGGAAAGAAACGGACAGCATCCCTAGTAGAACAGGAAAGTCTCTGGTTCACCCCCACAATCAAAGGTTTTTTAAACATTATTTTTGCATATAAAATTAGCAGAACTGCAGAATCACTGTGGTGTGAGCAAATATAAAATTATATGACCAAATCAGAGCATCGTCTCATAAAATGTCATATTAGCTTTGCACCTAAGCACTATCCCACCACATGAATAATTATTCTGCCCACTCCGTGCTAATGTCATCAGGAGATGCTGGAACAAACTAGATACATAAGGAACAGCATGTTATATGAATGAACAGCGCACAGTAATCTAGCGGAAAGACCTTGAAGAAACAGTTGCAGTTTTGTGACTGGCCAGGAAAAGTTCATCGAAAAAAGCATGAACATTGACAATGGAAATAAACAAATAATAGTCTACTTGACTAAGTGCTGCAGAAATGAAAAGCAGTGAGATGTGCAGGGGTAAGACCAGGGTGGCATTCATTTTGAAATTCTTGGCCTCTAGGACCAAATTAATGCATACTTAACAAGGGTCAGAAAAACACTCTTCTACACTGCATAGGAAATTTGTTTGAAAAGCATAATTACTATATTAGTGTATACATGTGTAATTGAGTATGAAAATACGTTCAGCACATTGGTAATGATGCACAAAATTATAAATGAATAAGAATCTTTAACAACTTCAATAATGATATTAATTTGTTTTTATGTAGCAAATTGTATGACATTACCACTCCCAGCTTGAATAGTGTCATGAGAGAAAACAGGCACAATAAACAGTTCAGGGGCTGGCCACAGAAGTAGCTGGTCACATGAAGGGGACTGCTGAAGAAACAAAGTTGTTCATAATTGCCGTCCAGTTACGTACAAAGCAAGTGGGGTTTTGAAAGGACTGGAGTGGATGACTCCCATTCATACATAAATTATAACCCCACCCCTGTGGTTAGTGAGATGACACCTCTATAGAATCAGAAATATGTATCATCATGACAGGTTTTTGAAATTTGATGAGATATATGGATTTCTTGTATGGCGGAACAACTCAGTGCTGACTCTGAGTCACTACTGGCGTGTCAAAATATAGGGTGTAGGGATATTCGACCGCCCACCAAGTGTTCACCTCCTTCCTAAGAAGAGGTAGAAGGAAGCAAGAAATCGTCATTTGCTTTCCACTATATGGATTTGGAATTTGTCTAACAGTTTCTCTTGGACAATCCATGACCTAGACACAGGATTCAATCTTTTTTTAGGTTCACCAGAGCATAACATGACTTTAAGGAAGAACTTGTGATGCTTCTGGTAATGAGTAAGACCTACTAGGGTATCAGGTTGAGACTGCTGTGGTTCAGAGAGTGTTCCTAGGATGGGTCCAAGAGAAGGTTCAGACTTCAGCCTGAATTTGTGTCATTGTGGAACATGCTGTCTTGTGTCTCTTCTAACCTTCATGTTAGGAGACCCTCCACAGTAGGTCTTAGTATATCGATCTCCCAATTATTTTAAGCCACACTTAACAGTCTTGTGGTGGGTTAGGTCTTTTGGGGAATCATGCCACCTTCAACTGAGGGTGATAAATACATATGTCTCATTCAATATATATATTCAGTTTTCTACAAGTGAGAACATCACATTTTGACCTTTTGCTCAACCAGAAAACCTTTGCTTTATGAGTCTTATTAGAGGCTCTTCTAGTGCTTTTAGAACTATTCAAAGAACAGCTCCTAAAAATAGAGAGGGAATGTTTATAGGATCTCTCTCTCTCTCTCTCTTTCTCCCTCTCTCTCTTTCTCTCTCTCTCACCCCTGCTTGGTTTTTCCTCACATAACCATTTAGGACGTTGAAGATATGTCCATATTACAGAGTTTATGTGGAACACCAATTCAGTAGAACTTTAGAATGGGTGTTTATGGTGCAACACTACTTGAGTCACCTTTCAGATGGGAGTCTTATTATTATATGCCATGAAGATCTGGTAGAATCTGGTTGAGTTTGCCTCAATTCTTGACTGAACACTTTTATCGACTTGGTGATATCCCTAGCACAACCCCCTCATTTCTTTATCTCTCTGCATTCTAGCACCCTCCCTACACGTTTATACACCGCTAGTCACTCATCAATCTCTCCCATTCCATTAATTTCCTAATAGCTTTCACAGCCTATAGGACCTTCCAGTCCTATTCTCCCCTGAAAACTATCCTACTTCACCTTTGCTACCTATCAGCCCCTCTTTCCATCTTCCCTAACACCACCCTACTGTACTTCTGCTCCCTAATTTCCTCTCTACCAACCTTCCTTTTCAGCCCATACTCACTGTTGTCATCTGATGCTGTTTCTGAACCCACCTGCCACATTCTTTCTTCATCACCTTGATTATACTCTCCACTCATATTCCTCCATCTCTCCTAACTCGGTACACATCTTCTTTAAGAATATTTAACACTACCCAAACCTACATAGATATATCAAGTAATTTTACCCCATCATCTCATCTGCTGTTCCCTCATCTCTTTCAATCCCCAATGAATTATCAAGCAAATCCACCCACAAGCACTACAAATGAAAACAAACCCCCTTCACCACAACCAAGTCTTGAATAGTCAATATCATGCACTCCAAAACCACAAAGTCTGCATATGTCTCTTTCTTCACCACAAGCATCACATACACCACTTCTAATACAGTCTACTAAGCAGCCTACTACTCTCACCCATGCCACTTCTCATCCTCTTACAAACCTTCTACATAGTAGCATTGAGCCACAATCAGCCACAATCACACTCTCTAACACTCTCATGGAACAGTGCACCACAACACCGTACAAAGTTACACACTCTCACATATAATCAATTGCTCAATTTAGAGCACTGAAGTTAGACTCTCATGCTTTTTCCCACCTCTCATTCGCATTTCATTCTCCTTTAATAAATGTATATTAAACACAAATATTACCTCTGATTCAAACTACACATCTTCCCTCCAAAATGACAGGTCTCAACATAACCTCAACACAACACTAAACCATAATTGTCTGCTAACAACTTTTTCAAAAGAAGCACAAATACTCTTACTCACTGTCGGTTTCTAATTCTGCTCGGCGGAATACCAAATCCTCGGGAGCGAAGAAGGACCTCCACTCTCCCTCAGGGTATCACCAGATCTGAATACAACCAGAGTACTGGTTGCCTACCCGCAGGAGAGAGAAGAGACAACTCAGGACCACCAGGGTGAAGGAAAGGCAAGGTATCCCCAGGAATCTCAGAGAGGCACGGTATATACGTGGATGCTCTAAAAAAATAGAAAGATAAGGCAGATGAGTAATGGCTGTAACTAGTTCGCAAATAGTGCCTACTACCCCAACCAGGACTTATACCCCTTCCCAGGTTGTGTACTCTCTCAGACTCACTGTCTACCGCAGTAGGGCATTGCTGTAACGTTGAACAGGAATCCAGCCAGAAGTGTGCCAGAGCAGCGCAGAGATTTCTCACATCAGCAAAGAACCCGGAGGGTCAGGCAAGTACAGGAGTCCAGCTTCTACTGATTTCGTTTAGAAAAAATGTCCAAGCGAGAATGAAGAATGTCGTCAGCGAGGGTAATGTCAGGGCAAGGAGAACGGGAGCTGCTCTCAGGGGCCAGGGTGCGAGAAATGATTTGAGGCGCCCCCGGAAAAGAAAATAAATATCCGCAAAGACTGATGCGTTAACGCCAAACCGGCGTTCTTAAACAAAGCAGGTAGTGCGCGCACGCAGCACTAAAGGTAAGAGACGAGGCGGGAAAAAAAGTCTCAAATATCCTTGCCACAAAATTAAATGTATTGCAGGACGCGCCCAACGCACGTTAGTCGAGATTCCGCAATCAAACCAACTAGGTCGGAAAAACAACAGGGCAGGAGCTCATCTGAAGACGCCAGAAACAGGGGAGGACACGTCCGAAGGAGAAACAGAAATCCAGGCAGTGACGAAAACGAGGAACAGATGCTGGGAGGCGTGGTCCATCAGGAAGAAGGTTGCCAAGCACCTGTGCTTGGGAGAAGGCTGCTTTTATGGCTCACGAAGTCATGTGATGAGTCTGTGAGTGCACACAACCAATTCCCCCATCTAATGCATTCTGGGTAATGTAGTGTATACAGAGTGACCAGTCGGATCAGTGTCCTAATGTGTAACACTCACCCTCACACAATGATCCTATTAATTCTTTATTAGTCTCTTTGAACAGGAAAGTGACAACCCAGACAGTGAGGATGTCAGCACTAACTGGTCCATAAAAACATAATTCAGCAGTGGCGGCTCCTCTGCTATGGCGGAGGAGCGTTGCCCCACTGCTTTCAAGTAGTGCGAGAAATAGAAACATAAAATGATAATAACTTTCAGTTATTATCATTTTATGTTTGTGCAGCTTTGTGGGTTCTGCTCTGCTCTTGGAGCAGGGCAGGGGAGGAGTGGTTTGCCCACTCCTAAGTGAACAATGGCTGTTTGGTCGGCCTTCTCGGTCACCCAAACCAGTCATGCCCACTTACCCCGTTCTCCATGCAGGCTGCATTACAGCCTGCGTGGAGAACATGCCCAGGCCCCCATTCCCTGGTTGAGCATCGAACCAGGATGCACAAAACCAATCACAACGCTGCATTGCAGCATTGTGATTGGTCAGGGGAGCCTGGGTGCCTACCAATCACAATGCTGCATTGCAGCGTTGTGGTTGGTCAGTGGGGCCTGGCTGTGCTTCCTGTTCTTTGAGGAGAGCAGGAGCAGAGATGCGGGACCTGGCGTCAAAATAAGTAAATTTGTTTTATTTCTTGTTATGCGCATTCGCGACCCCCCCCCGTGCGACCCCCGCACCCACCACCCCACCCACGAGCCATGCCGGCCACCACTGTTATTCAGCCAAGTTTTTTCCTTATCCTGTAGGTAACAAGACAAGCACTAATCTGGGTAAAACCCATTCTTCCTGTATACAAACTCTACAACATATAAATTGTATGCATATCAATGAGCAAAAAAAATACAATATCTTTTACTTACTGGCTAATCACAAAATCAGACCTTCTATCCATCATAGAAAGATGATTGAGAGAGGACATAAACCCAGTACTTCATGAAGCAATTTCACCAGGATGTTGAAGCATTATTCCTAATTGCCAATGAAATAAATGAGGAGAATTGGCAACTATTTTCAAGGAAACCATAACAGCCAATAGAATGGACAATATTATGTTACAAGTTTGGTTTTGTCATCAGATACAAGTCCATTCTTACATTCACTTGCAGTTTCCTGCTGCCTTACAGACATCTTTCCAATAATTGAGCTCTTACAGGCACCTTCTTACATGTACAATCCATGTAGGACCTTCAAATAATTCACCTCATGTGGCGACAACAAAGAAATGTTGGGACAAGTTGACAATGGAGGATTTGAAAGTCATCTAACTACAAACAAACAACTGGAAACAATAACCTAAACATACCACTGCACAAACTAAGGATTTTACAAACAAATTAATCTAAAAACATCAAAACAGGTTTAAAAAGCATAATAGATTAATAAAGACTTTAAAAAGTTAAAAAAAAACAAATCTCATTAGTTCAACAGAACTGGCAGTAATCAAAGGACCCTCTTGATAAAATATATCTACACAAGCACAACAGAATGTATAATTCATACATCAATGATCAGATGATGATTGATAATATCCCACACCATTGTCTATGGGTCACCTTGAAGAGTCTTAACATTATTCAGGTACTGTTGAATGTTCTGATGCGAGTGTTTTGGAGCTTCATCCCTTTTCTCATTGTACGTCAATCAGGTAGTTGAATTTTGCAAGTCTCTTTAGATCAGGCTTCTCCAATGAGTAACTCGTAGGCTACTGGTAGCTCTCCAGGTACCTGTAAGTAGCTCACCTGTGTGCAGCCCAGACTACTAAATTAGAAGCTTTTACTTGGTTGAAATAATATATGTATATCAAAATTTATAGTGTATAGTAGAAACAAACGTGTTAATTTCAGAACTCATAAGCTAATATTTGAAGAAAAATGGCTGAGTTGCAAAAATATATTTAAGGTTGATATGTTAGTGATAAATCATGTGGCATTGGGAAAACATATTACAGATGTCATTCTCTCGGGGCTAGAGGCATTGCAGCTATGGCTGTTATGTATTCCCATGTAGAGACATTCCATATTGACAAAGCATTTTTTACATAAATGTTTGCAACTATGCCTGATGGACAGGTGATCGATGGTAGTAATCTTGCATATGATGGCCTCTCATGTAATCTTGTCTGATGTGGTCACTATTGCAACACAAATAATTTTAGTAGCTCTCGATGAGTTTCATTGAACACAAGTAGCTCTTATTACAGAAAAGGTTGGCGACCGCTGCTTTAGATTACTATCTGAAGTTAGGAGGCAGAAAGAAAGCAATACTGCTGTTTGCAGATGACACACCATCAGGTCTGCAGACTTTGTCAAATAAGTTTTCAGAATTCTGAAAGTAGAGGAGCTTGGTTGTTAAAACAGACAAAATGAAATGTATTTGTTTTTGGACCCCAGAGAAAGGCAAGGGTAGTGGCAAAGCTAGATAAAGTAGTTTTAGAAAACATATATGACTTTAACTACTTGGGAAAAAGATTAAGTGACGATGCAAAATGGATCAGGCAGATACGTAAAAGTAATCTGGCCTTGACAGGACATGTGGGTGCCATAGTACGCCTGACACAGAATTTGGCAAACACAAGGTGGTGATGGACGGAGCGCTGAAACTTTTCAGACACTCACCCCCAGTCCAAGATCTCGGTTGAGTCCATCATCGTTCTTTAGCTCACTTCGCCACCCCAGTACAAATCCAGCCATATGCAAATCAGTCTTGAACCTGTTTCTCATGGGAACAGTCCAGCCAGAACTGCCAAGCCAGGTCTTCCCTGGACCAGAAACAAGCATCCTGGTACTGGTTACGGGGTAACCCCACTCATCAGCCAGGCTAGCTTGAATCCAGTGGCAAAGTGAGCAATGACCCACGTCTGGGCATACCCTGCCAACTTAGGGCAAACAAAGCAAACACAAGCAGATGATGGACGGAGTGTTGAAACTTTCCAGACACTTACCCCCAGTCACAGATCTGAGTTGAAACCATCATCTTTCTTTAGCTCACTTAGCCACCCCAGTTCAGACCCAGCCATACACAAATCAGTCTTGACCCAGTTCCTCATGGGATCAGTCCAGCCCAAATTGCCAAGCCAGATTTTCCCTGGACCGGAAACAAGCATCCTGGGACCAGTTTTAGGGTAACACCCCTCATCAGCCAGGCTAACTTGAATCCAGTGGCAAAGTGAGCAATGAACCCACGTCTGAGAATACCCAGCCAATTTAGGGCAAACAAAGCAAACGCAGGGAGATGATGGACGGAGTGCTGAAAGTTTTCAGACACTCACCCCAGTCACAGATCTGGGTTGAATCCATCATCGTTCTTTAGTTCACTTCACCACCCCAGTTCAGACGCGTCCATATGCAAATTAGTCTTGACCCTGTTCCTCATGGAAACAGTCCAACCCGAACTGTCAAGCCAGGTCTTCCCTGAACGGGAAACAAGCATCCAGGGACCGGTTTCGGGGTAACACCCCTCATCAGCCAGGCTAGCTTGAGGTGCCTGCCACGGGGTGCAGGGTGTTAACGCATTCTCCCATTTCTCTATGAGAGCTTGTGTTACGGACGGTTTACGGCCAGAACACAAGATCCCATAGAGAAATGGGAGAATGCGACCGCACCATGTGCGGTCGCATCATAATTAGGTGGTCGGGACCACTGACTGGAGGTCGGTCGGTCCCGTATCCGCCATGGTGTTGGTCGGAGGAAACTCCGACCCACATCGTAATAGGCCCCCTAGTCTTAATTCCACCCTATGCCTGTTTGTTCCACTGGTGGTCAAAATCTGATGATGAAAAATAAGTCCTGGTCCCCAAAAATAAGTGCAGGTGCCCATACAAGTATTCACTTTCAGCACTGCCTTGATGTCTGCTATGTGAATTTGCACATGTAGGTGCAAATACATAATATCTTCATCTACTAAGCATAGATGTTCCACGTGGTAAGACAAAGCTCAGTTTTCCACACATATGGAAGCCAAAAATTCACAGAGAACAATAACAAAGGTGTTTTAGATACCAGACAGCCTCAAGTCCAGGAGCCTTTGGCCTTGATCACGAGTGGGGAAGATGTGGATAAGTTACTTACCTCAGCTGGCAAAATCTGACACTGCATGGTCAGGTACTTGCCTATGCTGTACAATCCCTTTTTGTGTTTTTTCAAGGAAAATAGGGCATAACATATGGAATTTAGCACATACTGTACTGCATGTATCCATGTACTGTCTGTTTTTCCTCTAAGTGTCAAAATGTTTGAATAGCCACAATTTACCTCTGGAAATTTGAAGGGAGTGCTGTAATGACTGTGAAAATCACAATTCTGATAAGTGCGATAACAGAAGTTGCCACACATACTGTAATTTAGTACACAACTGGTGATTGGGTCAATGTGAATGTCACTTAAAATTCATGATTGTGGGGATAGTAGCCATGAATGGCAGAAGTTCACAAATAGCACAGCATTCTAAGAATCCCATCTATCACTGGGTGATATTTCTTTCAAGCAAATGCATGATTAGATAATTTCGCTAGAAAGCAACAAAGTCTTAATTAGACAAAAACTAGTCCATTCCTGTAAAACCCGAGCAGACTAAGAAAGGCAAACCTAAACAGAAAGAGGATGAGCATGCATACAAATCGGCGAGTTTTGATGAATTGAGCAAACTATTTAGTAATACCTCTATCCACAGTCATTAAAAAAACTATCTAGCGAGAGCCCATTTATAAACATCCCCCGAAAGCATGCTGTTTAAGACTTAAGAAAATGAGTTACAGAGCTTGTAAATAGAAATTTACCCCCAGTAGACATTAATACTGAAACTGAACTAGCCTATTTAAATTTTTTTTTAAAAAGTAACTACTGGCAATAAAATTCTCCGTCCAGGTGAATTCTATAACACAACGCGATATTATGTTTCTTGGATTTCATGAGCTGGAGTAGAAAGGAAGCCCATTAAACTGGAACAGCAAAACCATTTACAAGATTTGCCTAGTCCCTATATAAGACTTGATCCAATATAAGTCAATGCTGAAGACCTACGGTCACCCCTATAACATTTCCTTTCTTTTTATTGTGCTCATTATATACGTATTAAAATAATATCTTCTGTACTGCGATGAAAAACATGTTTGGAGAAGAGATAAGAAGCAAGATCTATAAGACTAAATCAAGATTGTAAAGAGAAAATGCACTTTGTTGAAGAATGTCAACAAAAAGACATCTCCGAAAAGTTGTGAGGAGTGCAAATAAGAGTCCACGCCGTGTACTGGGAGAAATTGCATTAAGTTCCCCCCAATTAACCATCGCACTGCCACTCCTACAGCTCCATTTTGTAAGTATAATTGCCACACACAGCTAGTGCATGAGATACACCTGCATGCCAACATCTGGAAACGGGAAAGAGGGAGATTTTGAGAAAATATTTTTTTAAATTTATTTTCTCTATTGATTTGACTTGTACAGGCGAAAATTTAAAAGAGAAAAGGCTAAATTAAAACCCTTGTTGGCTTTAAAAATCGGATGTCTCCAGCCTGAATCGGTCTTTTGGCATGTATGGGTACGGCTCCATGAACATATATGAAGGTCTACGAAAATGCGCTCTTGGATGAGAAAGGAGCTACATATTTCATTATGTCCATTGATCAAAATAATTTTTGTTCTTGGTGGTCCTAGGACCAATTTTAGGAACAAGATAGTTCCCTGTTACATGAAGAAATGCATGTATCTCCTCATTCACCAAACCTACCTGCCCCCTTTGACCTCATCGCCCTCCCTCTGTGAATTCCAGATTGCTGGGGGTAAAGAAGTCAATTTTCAATTTCAAATTTATTGTTTGCGTAATTAAAACCGTAACAATGTTACTAATACAAAAGTATGATAAGAAACAGAAAAACCACCCGGTATATCTTGAGACAATACCACTATAGTAATACAGACATAGGTAGATCAAAACATTGGTTCTGTAAAGTGACGGGTGACATAATGAAAAAGAAATAAAAACACGGTTTGAATGCAATCAATTCGTTACTAATACAAAAGTATGCAAAAAACAGTAAAATCAACAAGTCTACCTTAGACAATAATACTTTAGTTATACTGACACGGGTAGGTCAAAACATTGATTCTGTAAAGTGACAGGTGTCCTAATGAAAAAGATAAAATCCACGGTTTGGATGCCGTCTATTCGTCATCACAACCAAAGTAGCATGTACATTGTCAACTTATACTATTAAGTATGCATTCATTGTCACGTATACAAGGGCTAGGTACTGTACTGGTGAAATGAATAAAATCAACTAAAGAGTGAACACATCCTCTGAGAATGCTTAAGCCCTCTTCATGAAACTTCTAACTCAGACGTCAATTTGGAAGTTTGTCACAGGACCGGCCGAATTATATGTTATTTTTTGCAGATATAAAAAATACTAACGAGTGGAATAGTGCCAGCCCTGTACCTCGAGCATGTCTGCACTGCCAATTGTCTCCAATCTCCCTTTGGTTCTCAAGGTGTGGTAGTTTGTATTGCTTTTTCATATAACCGTATGTATTTGATCAGTTTACAGTTCATTTGGGGATCTGAAGGGTCGAGGCCTTTTATTATTGCAGCCGGCAAGTGCCTATGCCTTCACGGTTATAGTGCTTATTTGGCAAGGTGACACGTGGGGGCATAAGTAAGCAAGTAAGTCCAGTATTTGTATAGCGCACGAATCACCCCCGAAGGGGTCTCTCGGCGCTGGGGGCCGTAGGCAGGGCTTTAAGTGGGGGGGGGGGTCTGTGGGGGTCTGAGCACCCCCAGTTTTTTTTGGGGGGCCTCGAAAGGGGTCTCTAGGGGGCTCTATTTTCGGGCCTCAAAGGTCAAAGGTAGGGTGACCAGACGTCCCGGTTTTTGTTTGGTGTTTCGGGTGAGCATGCGCGCGCACTGCTTAAGGCGTGACGTCATTGTAGCAGGAAGAGAAATCCTTTGAAGAGAGACACTTTCTCTCTGGATTTCCCTTCTCTTTGAACACGCAGCGCCACCTACGTCATCGTGCCAGCCATCGGCACAACAACAGCTGGTTAGAACCGGCACGACCCTGCTTTTACGGCCTGCAGCAAGATTTCTCCAGCAACCAGTGTGACCCTGCTCTGCCTTAAAGCAAGCGAGGGACGAGGGTCTACAACAGAATCCAGCAGCAGTGACACTACCACTACCAGTGCAGCCCTGCCCCTGTCGGCCCGTCATCTCTATGCCTCAAAAACCTGTCTGATTTCTCTAGATACATACCTGCCCGTCTTTTTTCTCAATCATATGTCTATTTCTAACCAACCGACAGTCCACCCATCAGTCAGTTTATCCATCCATGGGTCGTTTCATTTACATTATATTCCCTTCTGTGTGTTAGTCCATCCAGGTGTCTGCTTCTGTTCACTGATCGCCTAATAAATAACGTTTACAGTAACACATATGTGATAACGTGGAACCACACACGTCAAATCACACATAGGATGAACAATAACACATGAAATACATACCGACGTTGGCATACACTCTAGCGCCGGTGCTTGCACACACAACCTGTGAGCCTTCAGAAGGACTTGTGCCAGCGCATTTGACGCAAAGCTGTATGTAAAGAGTTGGCTGGCAAAAGGTAGAAGGTCTGCTGAAGAAAATTGTTGTGAGAAACCCCGGCAAAATAGACACAGTGAATATCTTCGAGGGTTTTGGGAAATCCTGCAATAGATTTCTAAGTAATGTAAATAATTTTTACATGTTTTTTAAAGTGTTTGGTATTTTATGGCTTATACTTAATAAATATACCTTTTTGCCTATTTTATTATCCTTTGCTGGATGCGACTTCATGATTTTCTTAAGCACACAATGCTAGTTATCTTGATTTAGACCATGCCCCTACTTGGATAGGCCACACCCCTTTAAGAAATTTGCCACGCCCCTTTTAGAGCACCCCCAGTTTTTTTCCCCCACTTAAAGCCCTGGCCGTAGGGAAGATTAGGCGAACTATTCCCCAGAGTCGCATGGTGCTGGGCAGACCCGTGATCCCCAGCGTCCAGCGTCAGTCGCCCTGGCTGCGGCGCCACACCTCTCCCCTCCCCTCTCCTAAGCAAACTACATTGATTATGTCCTCCTCGATTAAACCACAAAGTCTGCATGCTGTAGAGCCGCTGTTTTTCCAGGATGGCTGATCCGCCAGTAATGGAAGTTGGCCGAGTCGAATAGCCATCAACTTTCTCTTCAAGTGCACCGGATCCGTTAGGCTTAAATATGGAGCTGGTTTCAAACGATCATAATATCGAAGCACCATCCATGAGTGCGAACGACAGCTGAAAGTGTTTTTATCAATCAGGTATGAGTGCCGGTGTGCTACTTTATTACCTGCCTGAAGCCCGAAAAAGGCAAGGATTTATTCCACAGTTAGATCATGTTTATCAATCAATCAATCAATAGCTTTATTTCGATAATAGTATATCATAAAAGCATCGTCCAACAGTTATACAGTTAATAAAATTTATATACAAGCACAACATTTTTCAGCAATCAGATAAAAAACAAGACATAAAAATTGATTATAAAAAGCAGTGACTTAAGAAATATGTATCCACAATTCATCACAATTGTTTCATAGAAAGGGACAATAGTCTAAAACGAAATATAAAAGGGCAATAAAAAAATTTGCAATTCCTATATAATGCAACAAGTGGAGAATTGTGATAGCTGGATATTTTCTTACTCCAGTAACACTCTTTGCCTAAGCTTTGGTCATCCCACGCAAGGCTTTGTGCCTAATTAACCAAGCACAGCTCAGAAACTTGGCGACTCCACAAGAAAATAAGGTGCATGGATCGGATTTCAAAATACGTAGAGCAACCCGGTGGTCGCGGGTGCCCATGTCCCTGCAAATTGGTTTTAACCATTTCAATCTTGCATTGCTATAAGATGGACAGGCAAACAGGACATGGGCTACACACTCCACCGGGGCTCCACAGCAGGGACAGCTTTTGATGTAATCTTGGCAGAGTGCCATCTTGATGTTAGGGCGTTAACAGGGAGCATACCGTACCTAAACTGGATATACAGGGCCCTATCCCGTGGGACCTGAATTACATCCAGAAAAGGCTCAAGGCTTCTAGTTTGCTTGAAGCTAAAAAATTCCTCTGTCAATCTCCCCCAATTCGAATTGCTGTACTCCTGATTGTCAATCCAATTCCAATAATAACGTTTAAGTTCCACCTTGCTTGGGGGCTTCTGATTTTCCCACGCTTCTTTAAGCCCAAGTGAGATCATTGTTTTCTTAACATTTGAAATCCACTTGACCCTATGATCCACATCTAAGTTCATCACCTCTGTTAAGGCTGTGGCATAATTTTCAAGCTCTGCGGTACGCCTTAGGCGAGCCCAGAAAAGCAATGGGCGGAGCCTTGCGATATCCCTAAATGGCCGCCTACCCATATCATGCATTAAAGGGGTTAGCGGAGTATTACGGGGAGCATCACCAAGTCCCTCAAAAACTTGTGCTCAGATCTGCTGATTTCGTCAACACTCTCGAACCCCCATAGCTCTGCTCCATAAAGAGCAGTGCTTAATACCTTGGCATCATAAACCACAAGAGCCGGGGCAACCGGTCTACTAATTGAAGATTGGTGTTCCCTAATGAGTGCACCCGCCACACGTTTGTGATTAATAAGCATTTTGGCTAGATGAGGCCTCCAAAGCATCTTATCAGAGGCGGATGCCAAGATATTCAAAAGTGTTCACTCTTTCCAAAACAACGCCATTCAATGTGAGATTGTTTCTAAAGATTTGTGGGGATTAAAGGCCATAAGCTTGGTCTTTGAAGAATTGATGACCAGGCCGCGGGAGTCACAAAAGGATTGGTATCTATTTATTAACTTTTGTAGCCCAGCCGGGGTCTTTGACACCAACAAGGTGTCGTCGGCGAACAAAAGTGTTGGCACTTTGTCGCCCGCCAGGGTTGGGGCGTCAGCTGGATCTTCTTGTAGATATCTCACCACCCCGTTCACATACAAAGAGAACAGGGTGGGAGCTACGACGCAGCCCTGGCGGACTCCCTTTCCCACTGGAATCTGTTCGGTTAACTGGCCTTGGACCCCCCATCTCACCTGGGAGTAATTTCCCTCATGGAGGCGGATTAGTAGGTTTAATATTAAGGGTGGAATACCCAAATCATTAAGGACATGCCATAGTCTTGTCCTGGGTATCAGGTCGAAGGCAGTCCTTAAATCTATAAAAGCGAGATAGAGACTGCCCCTTCCCACAACCACAACTTTCCAGTATATAAGCATTAACCTAAATGCCTGGTCAATTGTACCAATGCCCGCCCGAAAGCCGGCCTGGTATTGAGAGAGAATATCCTCTTCTTCACACCATGCTTGAATCCTCTGTAAGAGGACTCTGCCTAGCACCTTCTGCATTACATCAATTAGACTTATGGGCCTGTAGTTCGCAGGATCTTCCCTGTCCCCTTTTTTTTTTGTAAATCGGAACAACCACAGCACCTTTCCAGGATTCTGGGACTGGGCAGCGTGCAGCTAGAGCGTTGAATAACAACTGAAAATAGCGCGACCAACCCCTTGGATCTGTCAAAAAGAGGTCTCCTGGAAGTCCGTCTGAACCTGGGGCTTTAGCAGGGACTAACTTATTGATGGCTGTCTCTATTTCAGATAACGAAAATGGGTTAACAGCATTCCCCACTAGAGGGACGTCTATGGGGCTGCATGGCTCCTCCCTACGTCCATCTTTCTGTGGTGGAATACAGATTCCCAAAATGATTATGCCATTCTTGGCCTGTAATATGGTTAGGCAAAACGTCCGATTCCCTACTACTGCCCCTACTAACCAATGTCCAGAATAAATGCTTATTCTTCCCAAGGCTCGCGCCCTTATATCCTGCCAATACTGTTCTTCCCACTCAATCTTTGCTTTGTGCAGACAGCTTTGTATTCCCTCCGTGCCACTTTCACCATAATGCGATTTTTAGCCTTAATAGCTAAAATCAAAACTTGTCTTTTGAGCTTACAATTTTTAGTGTACCATAGGTACTGTTTTTTTTTAGGAGCACCTGGTTTATTGGGCTTACACAGCTTTTGGAAATATGAAGACAAATGATCTATTGTTCGGGAATGGACATTGGAAACTACAGCTAAGTCCCTACCCGCAGCCTGGAGCTCAACTGTGTGCTTGGCCAGGGCCTCCTGAATCGCCACTAGGTTGGAGTCTTGTGCGGAAACCCTATGCCACTTTAGGTACCTATTACAATTAGAAGGAATAACATCGGTAGTAAAGGCTAGAGCTCGGCGTAACAAGGGGCCAGATAGTGGAACCCACGGATTAGTCATTGTCATACAGAGGGGTTGTGGTCACTATCGGTCGTGGTGCCCACAAACATGTCGATCTTATTATCCCACAATTTTACATCGACTAGAATATAGTCAATGCGTGAGGGTCCACTGACTCTATTAAAAGTGTTCGCCCCTGAGTATCTGACGGGGTTCTGCCATTCACAGCCCTGAGGCCGAATTCAGACATAAGTGCGTTGAGCTGGATTGCCAGGTTGGTCCACCTTTTAATCGGTGGTAAGTTAAGTGGAGGGACAGACCACATGTTATCATCTCTTTCTTGTTCCAACATATCGTCATGGCATAGGGGCTCAAAGGTACAATTAAAATCACCTGCGATCAGGAGTTTGGCACTAGGCAGACAACCAGAAATAGCCTGTTCAAGAAGCATGACAGTAGGTGATTGATTGCCACCCTTGGTCCCTCGAATATAAACGTTAAACAAAACTATAATATCCCCCCCCTAGGGCCCTTAATGGTCAGTCCCAAAAGATCATTACTTAAACTTGGATGCATGTGAATTCGACACCCTAGAGCAATGTTTACCCAAACAATCAACCCTCCAGAGGGCGCTCTCTACCTATGGTAGTAGCTGGTATACAAAAACAGACGTAGCCAGATTTATATAAAGGTTCCATACTCCAGATCATGTTTATCTAATTTAGTGCTCGATGGGGGTATTTATCATATATTGAATGAGGGTCATTTTCCATGGCCATCCATAGCGTGTTGTTTAATGTTGAGTTTTCTTTGTGTAATTTTATTTTGTACCAGCATTTTTTTGCAGTGCACATTCTCCCAGCGACTTCGTTGATAAGTCCAAATTCCAAACGCACATGTGTAGGGGAAGTGTTTTGTGGGAGGCAAAAAACCCGCTTGAAAGCCCTCCCTTGGAGACTATTTAGAAAGGTAGCACTTTTCCGTGCAAAGAGACACTTCTATATGCCACAGTGGGTAACAGTTTGGCCGCCATTACTGGTAGTAATGGCTTAAAGGAAGGGCTATCTAGCTTCTTGTTGAGGGTGCAGGATGCAAAGGTCAGGACGCGCCCTTTTGCTGTCATATGTTGCATTTGAGCCTGATGATTTGCTTTGCTGTCAATATGGACGCCCAGATACTTATATAAATTGACCTCCTCTAATGTTGATGCGTCCAGCCGGATCTTAAGTTGTGGTCCTGGTCGGTTCGTAATAATCAATGTTTTGGCTGTGTTGATTTCAAGCTGATTATCATTTGTATAGTAGGTCAATTCAGTCACTAATCTGTGCAGCCCAACTTTAGTTAAAGCAAGTAAAGTAAAAAACTAAAGAAGTCTAGCTTGTTGAGAAAATTTCTAACCCTTTCAAGACACCACACATGCAAAGGAAATGGATTTAAAAGAACCTAAAGGGACACTAGGATTTGCTTAGACAAAAAAACACACCACCGGTCCACATTCATGCCAACACTTCAAAACGGAAAGCGGGAGATAGTGAAAAAAAAAAATCGGGGGGATTTATTTTCCCAATTGGCTAATATTGACTAACATTGAAACAGAGGCAATTTATGGCATGGCGCAACAACTTACTAGATAACATGCTTACTCTATGTGGAGTGTGTCTTACTAATTTTTTCTGTCTCACATGTTTTCATGCTGTGTCATCTATTCATAAGTAGAATTTGTCATATTGTCGTTTTTGGGCAAATATTTTCGCACAGGTCACATGCTCTTTTTTTAAATAGAAAATGAGTTTTTACGTCCACGACTCTGAGTAGAGGTGCACTGCTCAAGCAGTTCAACGCTTTTCATGTTTTTGCTCCATTTTTCTCAAGACACCTTTATACCTTTTTTATGTTGTTTTTAGGTTTAAGGATTCCAACTATTTATAGAAAGAAGATTCCTCCACTTTACCTATATGTTTTCTGGGATATCTACATGGTATATATGTATGCATGTAATGGCACTTGTAAAGCTGAGAATCAACGAAAGCACTGAGTAATTATGGTAATTATTATAATAATTATTCACAAGCCTCTTCATACTTGAGAAATATTACAATACAATAAATGTTCACTGGTTAGGCAAATCATTATCGTCTCCTGTCACTTCTTAAAGTCAAACATTTTAAATATGCAATTTTACATGTGAACAGGAGCAGGAAAAGGTAAATCCAACATTACATTGTTATCCTCGGTCTTCCCTACCTGTCACTTCACAACCCTTGGGGCACCTAATCTTATTAAAAGTACGTTTTGCCATGTAACTTGAAGAGAACAGTGCTAAAGGGCAATACATCCCTAGCTCTTTGGTAACCGGGTAGCAATGAGCTGTTGCTCAGCAATAAAGGTGTGTAAACCAAAATCCACATTAAACTTTTCAACAAGAGTAAAAACAGATGCAGAGCAAAAAGTACAGCACACAGAGAATGTTGTGTAATTTCAACACTATCTATCACGCAAGAAATATCTCTACACTCCAGACAGAATAACCATATAAGTGGTTTTCCTAGCGGAGCCTACAACATGGAATTGTGAGACTTGACTCAATGTGCCATTGACTCGCTGTATAAAAGAGTGGAACATGGTAGGGAGGGTGCACGCCAGACCCCGCCCCTTCTAAGAGCACTTGTAGTTCAAGTAGAGTAGATCAGGAAAGAGTCATAGAGTAAGACACCAGATAGGGTGGCCAGCTGTATGATCATAGACTTGTGGTGGTGCACGGACCCACAATATTCCTACAAAGAGTTCTAACTGGTTGCCAAGTTTCATCTTGTAAGATTGAAGGAATCAACCTAACCGTGGTACATGGATAATCAAAGGTATAGAAAGAGGAATATTAGGTTGCCAGATGCCACACGTTATCATTAACTGAATCAGCCTGCTGGGTTTTACATACAACCATCATGGACAAAGGGTAAATGACACACATTCACAAACAAGGACCTCTAGTTTGTTGATCACCATTATCAAAAAATAATAAATCAGTCTTTTGCAGCTATTCCTAACCAGCAGTACTCTGCCCTGTAAATTGAAACTATAAATAAAGTAGTCCAAAAATGCATTCCGTTGTCTCGGCCAAGAGAACTAAGTGCTGAATAAAGCTCTAGTTTCACAAAACGCGCTAAATATTCAATTTTCTTTGTCAAAGATTTTCTAGTGAAGTCTGTCTAGGAAAGTGTAGCTTCCTTTGTCCTTAGCGTTATTGAGATGCGATGTTGAAGGCATACCATGGAAGTGTTACAATTTGGATGCATGACACCCTTCAGACAGACTGCTTAGCTAACTGGACCCAAACAGTTCAGAGAGACATTCCTCAGATCACATGCTTTTGGCAACAAACAGCCATAATTTGTATCAGTACCACTTAGAAGAGTCTAAATACAGGTGCCTTAAAGGGATTCATCCCTTCACAACACAAACTGCAGATTACCTCAACTCTAGGAGCCAGCATTCTGAAATAGTTACAACATTTAAACCACTCTGACATATTCATTCTCACCTACAGACTGGGTCTCTTTCCAGGCCTATTTCTTCAATGAGACTTGAGAAAACCTCAGGCCTGTGCGCTACAGGAGGTGAAACACTTGTTGGCTGTCCAGAGCCCTTCAAAGATTACATATCTGAATAACTGAATGAGCTAGAGAACAAACAAAGAAGGAGAGTTTGTTCTATGATTAGACATGTATGATGATGAATAATAAGGTTATAGTACCTTAAATGTATGAATCAAACAATCAATCAGGATTTATAAAGCGCGGCTTATCACCCAATCGGGTATCCAGACGCATGCAGGTCCCGGTTCTTATTTGAACAGCCAGGTCTTGAGGGCCATTTGGAATTCCGGAAGTGAGGTGATGGTCCGGTGTTGTTTGGGTAGGCTGTTCCAGGTCTTTGCTGTGATGTGGGAGATGGAGCGTCCTCCACTTCTGCTTTGGTAGACGCGGGGAGTATGGGCAAGTGAGGGGGAGGTGGAGCATAGTCTTCTTGACAGTTGCTGGAAGTTCAGCCGATGGTTAATGTATGCGGATCCCTGGTTGTGTAGAGCCTTGTGTGCGTAGGTCAGCAGCTTGAATTGGCATCTCTTTTGTACGGGGAACCAGTGAAGTTGCCTGAGGTGGGATGTGATGTGGGTTCGTCGGGGAAGGCTGAGGATGAGTCTGGCTGCAGCATTCTGTATGATCTGAAGTCTCTGTTGGAGGTGTACGGAGATTCCTATGTAGAGGACTTTGCCGTAGTCCAGTCGGCTGGTGACGAGGGACTGTGTCACAGTGTGTCTCATGTGCAGGAGTAACCACTTGAAGATCTTACGTAGCAAGCGCAGACTGAGGAAGCAGTCGGATGAGAAGGCGCTGTTCTGTGATTTCATGGTGAGCTTGTCAATGATGATTCTGAGGCTTATGGCATGGTCAGGGGGAGTGGGTGCGGTTCCTAGGTCTGATGCCCACCAGGAGTCGTTCCATGTGTTGTTGCAGAAAATCAGCATTTCCGTCTTGTCTGTATTCAGCTGCAGGCAGTTGCTCTTCATCCAGTCAGTGACTCTTGTCATGCATCTGTTGAAGTTGGTTCTGGTGAGGGTTGGGTCATCGGTGAGTGAAAGTATGAGTTAGGTGTCATCAGTGTAAGAAATTATGTTGAGACAGTGGGATCTGATGATGTTGGCCAGCGGGGTCATATATGCGTTGAAGAGCGTGGGGCCGAGGGATGAGCCCTGGGGGACATCGCAGGTGATGTCCTTGAGTTCAGAGGTTAAAGGTGGGAGGTGGATCCTCTGGGTTCTTCTGGTGAGGAAGGAGGTGATCCATCTGAGCACGTTCCCTTGAATGCTGATGTGGTGGAGTCTTTTGATCAGCGTGTGGCAGGATATGGTGTTGAAGGCTGCAGAGAGGTCAAGGAGGGTCAGAGCTGCTGTTTCTCCTCAGTCTCGGAGGGTTTGGCAGTCATCAGTGGACATGATCAGGGCAGTTTCGGTGCTGTGATTACTGTGGAAGCTGGATTGAGAGGTTGGCATGGCCCCTAACCTGCGTGCAAAATCAAGTACCGCTACAGTTGATCTTGACAAAGCGTTTCTTTTAGCTTTTGTTTGCGGTGCCCCTTTCATCAAACAAGACTCCGAGAATGTGGTCACCCTTGATATTTAATTCCCTCCACAATGATGCATTTTTAGTTTTTTGAGTCTAAGGCCCATAATCATAGTGTGAGATTTTGAAAAATTATCACTTGGATCCAATGATCTCATAAAATCTGCAAAGGTACTTCGAAGACACTGGAGCCCAACCGCTGTTCGTGCTAATAAAACTGCATAATCTGGGTACAGGAGCATAGGGATTAGCCGGTCCCCTGCTCGAGGGATAGCCTTACAAGCTGTACACAAAGAGGAGTCTAGGTTATTAATATCTAAAGTAAACAATAGGTGAGCTAGAATATATCCCTGTCTGACTCCTCTTATTATCCGAATATGCTGTGTGTGGTTGCCCCTTTGATTGTATCTCACCGTGGCAAAGAGATCCCTATGCAAATCAGATACAAAATTAACTATGTTCCGGTCCATTCCCATTTCGAGTAATAAAACCCATAATTTGGATCTGTTCACTCGATCAAAAGTTGAGGACAGATCCATAAAGGTCAAATGTAGTGTCCCCTTCTTAGCAATAGTATATTTCCCAGCTAGAAAATGTAAGTTTAGGCACTGATCCGTAGTGCCCCTACCTTTTCTAAAACCATACTGCAGGTTTGATAGTACATTGCACTCTTCCAGCCAATCTGTTAATTTCCGAAGGATCACTCTCCCCATTGTTTTATGCTGAATCAATCAGCGATATAGGCCTATTACATCGTGGGTCTCCTCTCTGGCCCTTCTTAAAAACTGGTGTGCTAGTAGATTGAGACCAAGACCTCAGCAAACCATACAGACAAACCATTTTAAAAACCTGTGTTAGTATTTTAGGCCAGAGTGTCACATTTAATTTAAAAAGATCGGCCGGAACACCGTCCGGTCCTGGTGCTTTATTACTAGTCATTTGTATTATTGCCTCACCTACTTCATTTTCATTGAAAACCAGACTGTATATACCCACGTCTGGAGGCAGGGGACATAGGGTTCCCTCAACGTCCTGCTCACCATATATGTGTCTAAAATGACTAAAACACTGATCCTCAGGGATATTACATTCCAGTGAGCAGTTACTAACACCAAAGAAAAAAGGTTTATTGACAATCTCCCAAAATCTAGCACTATTCTTAAGGATATCCACAGACAATAAGTCATTCCAGGCTTCTTGTTTAATCTCTGCTTTCCGTTTTTCTAAAGCCTGCTTACATGTTTTCCTTAGTACACCTATTAGAGCTTTAACTTGGGGTACTTGCTTTAGAGCAAAAAGTAGCTTTTGGTGGGCCTCAGTACATTTATGATCAAACCACCTCTCCCCTCCTTCCTTGATTTTCCTCATTGGTTGTGAGAGGGCTCTAGACACCTGTTAGCAAATTCTTTCAAAAGCTGTAAGGGTTTCTACCCCCAACCTTGTGCTATCTAGTCCAATGTCATCCCTAGAGGTTTCAAATAAATCATTTAGAAAATGTTCCGGGACTACCTTGCTCCATTGGAGCTTACGGCCCTGATCTTCTTTCTTTACACTTGGACCAGCAATGGCCTCCCCCAATTTTGGGATTACCCTAGCACCCCGCCCAACATAAGGTGTATGGGATTATGATCACTAAAATGTGATCATTTAGCAGCATAGGATACAACCTGGGTAACAGGCCTGTAGTGATAAAAATGTAGTCAATTGTAGAGTTCAAGCCTCTTCCCTTAAAGGAGGGGATACTATTCTCATTCTTATTGTTACTTGGGAGTGATTTAATCATTTAGTGCAAGGTGCTGTGGTAAATACCCATGACAGGCATACTGTTACATGGGCCTGGGACAGTGGTGAAAGCATGACACAAGACTTTGCACATAGAGCAAAATAACAACAAAAAACCATAGCTTGCAAGGTGTCCAACTGTGTAAGGCTGACTTTTTAAAAAAACTATTCTTAACTGCTGGAATTTTCAAGCCCATGCGTACAATGTTAATAGCAAATTTTCACGTCCCAGATACATTGTGATGTTGGTTAAAAAAATGATGACTGACAAATTATGAAATGACATGGGGAGCACTAATCAGTTATTAATCTTCATGCGTCCACAGAAGCATTGAATTTGAGTAGTCAGACAAAAATGGCAGAAAAGTAGTGGCAAGCATTCTAAAAGAATTAGATTTCAGGTATTTTAGATTGCAGGGCTACAAATTAATCTGGTGAAAATAAACATTTTAAAAGTTACATAAGTTACAATGCTTTTGGAAAAATTGACCACCCCTAAATTGTCATAATGTTTAATGAGGAGTAGGCTAATGATCTTCCTCACCCTCAACTGTGTCCAGGAATATGTTTAATAAAAACATTTAAAAGGAACGCTTTCTTACTTTTTAATACACTAATTGTCCTGAGTACCAGACAGACTCTCGAGAGAGTAAGTCTAAGAAGTGATGCCATGTGAGAAAAGGCATGAAAAACTGACTGAGTGCAAGTGAAATAGACAGACTTCTATGCTTAGCACAGCCGGCTATAAATCCATTTGACACACTGCCAATGAGAGCACACTAAATATCCTGCAATACTTCCCCATTCAATTAAATATGTGTGTTCTAACAATCACTGCAAAAAAAAACAACTTTTAGTAAACTCTGGAACAATACAGTTTTTGTATATTTGAGGGGGTTAGGCAGCTAAATAAATGCAGATAAACACGGATATTAAACAGTTTGGAAAACACAGAGCAAACACCACCAAAATCCACAGAAAATAAACACTGAAAACAGGAATACCTAATTATTAGGTACACATTATATGGATTCATTTACATTCACTGAATGAGAAACAAAGTAGGAAGAAGAAGAATCAGACGTCACCCATAACCAATCTATGACAGAATGCGTTCATATAAGCTAACTACAATGATTGTTCAATTTCGTAGTCAGTAGGAAGCATAAATAAAATTGCTATAACCAAGTTCAAGATTTGAAGTACACATTATGGGGATAATGATGGGGACAATTAATCAGATTGCATCACATTATTGTTAACCCCATCTCACTAATGTTTTAAGCAGCAGAAGCAAGCAGCACAGAGGCAACCACGTGTCTACTGCTGAGGAATTGCAATCAATGATGTAATTTCAGATGTTGCAGTAATGTGATTAAAGATATCACAGAACATGACATTAATACTGTAATACGTAATGTAATTAGCAGTGCATGGCGAGAGCTTGAGTTATAGTTACTTTAGGAGACGAGTTATAGCTACTTGAGATAACTATAACTGGTAAATTTCAGTGTTTTTTCCCCCTAACTATAACATTTCTTTTCCAGTTAAATGCTAAGGTTTTGTTTAATGTAAATGAAGATATTATTACAATTCCTAACTATTATGTCACTTTAACCTTTGTATTTTTCATTGAATTTCTATATGTTTTTTAAACATGAAGTGCGTGGAGTGGGTGGGGAGCATAGCCTGCCAGCACCTTCCATCACGCACAGCTGACTTTGTCATGTAACAATATAAAGGGAGTCATTTGAAGTAAAGCATACCTACTGACTTTGTCAATGCATCAGAAAATGAAAATATATACAACTAGCCTATTTACATGTCTTGGAGTCCTTGTTTTTAAACATTTTTCAGGCCACAAAATGCAGACATAGAACCAACCAAAAGGGGCCCCCACACTCCAGCTGAAGAACATACAGCTCCGACTTGGAATGCAAAACAATTATGGTAAGCTCTCCTGGGGTCAGGGATTCAATGACCCAAGAAGCTAACTGCAATTCTTTTCAAAATGTTGTTGGGGGACTGCTTGGCTCCCTCCAGCCTACACACAAAATTTAAAAAAGCTTGGTGGTGACCTTGCCCCCTCTAGGGCCACCACCAACATCAAACAATATATTTAAAAAGCCTTTTAAAGGCTTATGGGGAGCTCCCCATATGAATATGAAATGAGCGGCTACTTTGCTCATTTCACATTCACTGCTTTTTATTTATTTTTTTATTATGGAGGGCCTGTGGACCTCCTCTCCAACCCAGTTCTTGTAGGTGGGATACCATGCTCTGAGGCTTGATTCGTTTTTAAAGGGGAGTAGAGCATGTGCCCCCTGTCCCCAAGCTTTTTCAAGGCCCTGAGAATCACATCCCCAGGAACGATTGGGGTGCGGCCCACAGGGCCATTTTCATGGGGAGGGGCATGGGCCCTTCCTCCCCGAGCTTCAGCATGGCCCCATGGACCCTATCCCATGGTCCAGCTCTTTTGGGGGAGGGGGAATCCCTTGGACACTGCTTTTCTTTGCCTACAAGAGTGCAGTCAGTGATAACTTCAACTCCTTGCCTGCGCTGTTGCAGGTAGGGGAACACAGATTTCCTCTTGCGTCGCGGGAGCAAAAAAAAGCAGCTCCTGCTGGGAAGGAGCAAACATACATAGCCGGCTCTCACCGCACCCAGGAGGGGTGCAGGCAGGGGAGCCAGCCGGGGCAACAGAGGCCCTGGGGTTCACACCCATTGCTTCAAACCTTCTAGTTGCATTAGGTATCCAGGGTGCCACCGGAACACCCACATCAACTGCAAGTTGCTTTGCCCTAGGTGATGAGGGCCCCTGAGGCCATGTTATGGATCAGGAAGGGAGGTAGCACACACCTCCAGTTAAAAAGTAAATTGGCCTTGGGTGTTGGGGTCCCTTTGGCCTCAAAATGGTTTGGGGAGTGGACAGTGTGCCCCCCTCTCCATTATCCTCAGTAACATTAAATAAAAACATTTTGGCACTAAAAGGACTCCTACCAGCCCTAGGGGGAGCAGGGTATCCCTACACTGCCCTCGTATTTTTTTAATTATTTTTCTAAGACAGGGTACAGAGTTCCTGAGTCCTAAAATGGCTGCCAGTACATCTTTGTTGATGTGGTGGCAGCCAATCAGATCATACCTTTTCACCTGTTAAATCTGCAGACCCTCTGCATCTCTCTCACTCTCACTTTCTCTCTATCTATATATATATATATATATATATATATATATATATATATATATATATATATATATATATATATATATATATATATGTATATATATTATCTACTGGCGGTCGCCAGTACATAGTTATAGTTAGGACCTATTTTCCATAGGAAATCCGCAACATTCTATTTGAAATAACTCTTGCGTCGGTTGACGAATCTTCGCGAAATTTTCAAACTTTATGGCCCGCTCCGGTCCGCTCCTACCCTGAAAGTTTCGGGGTGATTCGTCAAGCGGGGCCGAGAAAAAGGGAGTGCCAAAACGTGTTTTCCCCATTCATTTTCCCATAGGAAACTTTAGCCACGGCTACAGCCTGAACTGCTGAACGGAATTACACAAAATTTGGCAAAGAGGTAGTTCTTGGTTCAGAAAGAACCCTTTTGTTAAATGGTGTAAATCCGTTCAGTAGTTGCGGAGAAATTAAAAAAATAAGAGTCAAAAAATCAATTTCCCATAGGAAACTTTACGCAAGGTTACAGCCCGAACTGCTGAACGGAATTACACCAAATTTGGCAAAGAGGTAGTTCTTGGTTCAGAAAGAACCCTTTTTGTTAAATGGTGTAAATCCATTCAGTAGTTGCTGAGAAAATCAAAAGTAAAAACACATATATATCTGGGCGGAGCCTAACCACACATGTCATCGTGAGATCTGATTGGCTGTCAGCACTTCATCCTGGAATTGCTGGCAGCCATCTTGGGACCAATATAAATGATAGTACCCCATTGAAATGCATTGTAGTGAATCGAAGATTTTGAGGGTTACCAAAAGGAGAACTATAAAGGGTGATAACAGACTTTAGTTACATTAGAATTCATTTGTTGATGGTACCATACTAATTTCAGGAATTGTGGTGTGTTCTAAGGTGATTTTACCCTGTGAAAAACCTTCTGCTGGGATATCATGAATCATGTTTGAGAGAAAACTATTTTCACATGCTTGTCCCATACAGTTTTGGAAGGTGCTCCAGAAGCTAAAATGAGAGCATATTTTCTGTAAATTCACATTATCTTTGTCAGTCATGTGAGAATGAAGTCTGACATTCTCAGTAAAACATGTACATCCAACAAGGGCAGAGACTGTCAGTTGATTCCTTTGTGTTCTACTGCAGCTTCCCAGAGTGTTCTAAAGAACAACTAGAGTGCTAACAGCCTTACTTATGACAAAAGTTTGGCACACCTGAAGCCATCTTGATTGGAATAAACTGGTAACACTTAAAACATTTAATTTAAAAAGGAACAAAATGATGGGGTTCATCTTGTCATAGAAATTATGGTTAGTGCTCTGGAAAGAAAAATTAGGAAATGTTTCAAGTGTGATCTCAAATATCTTCCTGTTATATTTCAACAGGAGCAGCCTGCCAGTTGATGCCTTTGTGTTCTACTGCAGCTTCCCAGAGTGTTCTAAAGAACAACTAGAGTGCTAACAGCCTTACTTATGACAAAAGTTTGGCACACCTGAAGCCATCTTGATTGGAATAAACTGGTAACACTTAAAACATTTAATTTAAAAAGGAACAAAATGATGGGGTTCATCTTGTCATAGAAATTATGGTTAGTGCTCTGGAAAGAAAAATTAGGAAATGTTTCAAGTGTGATCTCAAATATCTTCCTGTTATATTTCAACAGGAGCAGCCTGCCAGTTGATGCCTTTGTGTTCTACTGCAGCTTCCCAGAGTGTTCTAAAGAACAACTAGAGTGCTAACAGCCTTATTTATGACAAAAGTATGGCACACCTGAAGCCATCTTGATTGGAATAAACTGGTAACACTTAAAACATTTAATTTAAAAAGGAACAAAATGATGGGGTTCATCTTGTCATAGAAATTATGGTTAGTGCTCTGGAAAGAAAAATTAGGACATGTTTCAAGTGTGATCTCAAATATCTTCCTGTTATATTTCAACAGGAGCAGCCTGTCAGTTGATGCCTTTGTGTTCTACTGCAGCTTCCCAGAGTGTTCTAAAGAACAACTAGAGCGCTAACAGCCTTACTTATGACAAAATTATGGCACACCTGAAGCCATCTTGATTGGAATAAACTGGTAACACTTAAAACATTTAATTTAAAAAGGAACAAAATGAGGGGGTTCATTTTGCCATAGAAATTATGGTTAGTGCTGTAGAAAGAAAAATTAGGACATGTTTTAAGTGAGATCTCAAATATCTTCCTGTTATATTTCAACAGGAGCAGCCTGTCAGTTGATGCCTTTGTGTTCTACTGCAGCTTCCCAGAGTGTTCTAAAGAACAACTAGAGTGCTAACAGCCTTACTTATGACAAAAGTATGGCACACCTGAAGCCATCTTGATTGAATAAACTGGTAACACTTAAAACATTTAATTTAAAAAGGAACAAAATGAGGGGGTTCATTTTGCCATAGAAATTATGGTTAGTGCTGCAAAAAGAAAATGTAGTGCATGTTTTAAGTGAGATCTCAAATCCTCTTCTATTTCATTAGAACATTCTGACATGCAGACTGAAACAATCACTTTCAATACCAGCAGTAGACTTCCAGTTAACTCCTTGGTGAGCAGTAGCTTTACTACAGTGATCTAATGAACAACTAGAGTGCTAACATTCTGAATTTATGGCAAATGTGTGACACATCTGAATGCCTTCTTGATGGAATCAAAGTAAAAAACTGAAAGCATTTCCTACTGAGGAGACTGCAGTAAATGAGGAAATTAGGAAACTTCATAACAAAGAAGTCTTCCAAGATGGCCACCAGTGAAAAAAGAGCCCAAATGTAGCACAAATATTACCCAGATGTAGCCCACATATAGCCCAATGAAAAAAGTGTGCAAAACACCTTTTATTTTTAGTTTTTGCAGTTTTATGTAGTGCAGACTGGTCAGGTATTGGAGCGTTGCATCTTAAAACATGACCCCCTACACTACAAAAACACCACTGCACTACCCTAAACCCTAAAACACTACCCCCAGCACGACCCCCTACACTACACAAGCACCACTGCACTATCCTAAACCCTAAAACACTACCCCCAGCATGACCCCTACACTACCCAAACACCACTGCACTACCCTAAACCCTAAAACACTACCCCAACACCACTGCACTAACCTAAATCCTAAAACACTACCCCCAGCACGACCCCCTACACTACCCAAACACCACTGCACTACCCTAAAACATGACCCCCTACACTACACAAACACCACTGCACTACCCTAAACCCTAAAACACTACCCCAGCACGACCCCTAAACTACACAAGTACCACTGCACTATCCTAAATCCTAAAACACTACCCCCAGCACGACCCCCTACACTACACAAACACCACTGCACTACCTTAAACCCTAAAACACTACCCCCAGCACGACCCCCTACACTACCCAAACACCACTGCACTAACCTAAATCCTAAAACACTACCCCAGCATGACCCCCTACACTGCCCGAACACCACTGCACTGCCCTAAACCCTGAAACACTACCCCCAGCACGACCCCCTACACTACACAAACACCACTGCACTACCTTAAACCCTAAAACACTACCCCCAGCACGACCCCTACACTACCCAAACACCACTGCACTAACCTAAATCCTAAAACACTACCCCCAGCACGACCCCCTACACTGCCCGAACACCACTGCACTACCCTAAACCCTAAAACACTACCCCCAGCACGACCCCCTACACTACACAAGCACCACTGCACTACCCTAAACCCTAAAACACTACCCCCAGCACGACCCCCTACACTGCCCGAACACCACTGCACTGCCCTAAACCCTGAAACACCAGCCCCTGCACGACCCCCTACACTGCCCGAACACCACTGCACTGCCCTAAACCCTGAAACACCAACCCTAGCACGACCCCCTACACTGCCCGAACACCACTGCACTGCCCTAAACCCTGAAACACCACCCCCTTCACGACCCCCTACACTGCCCGAACACCACTGCACTGCCCTAAACCCTGAAACACCACCCCCAGCATGCCCCCTACACTGCCCGAACACCACTGCACTGCCCTAAACCCTGAAACACTACCCCCAGCAAGACCTCCTACACTGCCCAAACACCACTGCACTGCCCTAAACCCTGAAACATCACCCCCAGCAAGACCCCCTACACTGCCCGAACACCACTGCCCTAAACCCTGAAACACCACCCCCAGCACGACCCCCTACACTGCCCGAACACCACTGCACTGCCCTAAACCCTGAAACACCACCCCCTGCACGACCCCCTACACTGCCCGAACACTACTGCACTGCCCTAAACCCTGAAACACCATCCCCAGCACGACCCCCTACACTGCACGAACACCACTGCACTGCCCTAAACCCTGAAACACTACCCCCAGCAAGACCCCTACACTGCCCGAACACCACTGCACTGCCCTAAACCCTGAAACATCACCCCCAGCAAGACCCCCTACACTGCCCGAACACCACTGCCCTAAACCCTGAAACACCACCCCCAGCAAGACCCCCTACACTGCCCGAACACCACTGCACTGCCCTAAACCCTGAAACACCAGCCCCAGCACAACCCCTACACTGCCCGAACACCACTGCACTGCCCTAAACCCTGAAACACTACCCCCTGCACGACCCCCTACACTGCCCGAACACCACTGCACTGCCCTAAACCCTGAAACACCACCCCCAGCACGACCCCCTACACTGCCCGAACACCACTGCACTGCCCTAAACCCTGAAACACCACCCCCTGCACGATCCCCTACACTGCCCGAACACTACTGCACTGCCCTAAACCCTGAAACACCACCCCCAGCACGACCCCCTACACTGCACGAACACCACTGCACTGCCCTAAAACCCCGAAACACTACCCCGAGCAAGACCCCTACACTGCCCGAACACCACTGCACTGCCCTAAACCCTGAAACATCACCCCCAGCAAGACCCCCTACACTGCCCGAACACCACTGCCCTAAACCCTGAAACACCACCCCCAGCAAGACCCCCTACACTGCCCGAAAACCACTGCACTGCCCTAAACCCTGAAACACCACCCCCAGCATGACCCCCTACACTGCCCAAACACCACTGCACTGCCCGAAACCCTGAAACACCACCCCCAGCACGACCCCCTACACTGCCCGAACACCACTGCACTGCCCTAAACCATGAAACACCAGCCCCAGCACGACCCCCTACACTGCCTGAACACCACTGCACTGCCCTAAACCCTGAAACACCACCCCCAGCACGACCCCTACACTGCCCGAACACCACTGCACTGCCCTAAACTCTGAAACACCAGCCCCAGCACGACCCCGTACACTGCCCGAACACCACTGCACTGCCCTAAACCCTGAAACACCAGCCCCAGCACGACCGCCTACTCTGCCCAAAAACCACTGCACTGCCTTAAATCCTGAAACACCAGCCCCAGCACGACCCCCTACACTGCCCGAACACCACTGCACTGCCCTAAACCCTGAAACACCACCCCCAGCAAGACCCCCTACACTGCCCGAACACCACTGCACTGCCCTAAACCCTGAAACACCACCCCCTGCACTACCTCCTACACTGCCGGAACACCACTGCACTGCCCTAAACCCTGAAACACCACCCCCAGCACGACCCCCTACACTGCCCGAACACCACTGCACTGCCCTAAACCCTGAAACATCAACCCCAGCAAGACCCCCTACACTGCCTGAACACCACTGCCCTAGACCCTGAAACACCACCCCTACACTGCACGAACACCACTGCACTGCCCTAAACCCTGAAACACCACCTCCAGCAAAACCCCCTAAACTGCCTGAACACCATTGCTCTGCCCTAAATCCTGAAACACTAGCCCCAGCACGACCCCCTACACTGCCCGAACACCACTGCACTGCCCTAAACCCTGAAACACCACCCCCAGCACGACCCCCTACACTGCCCGAACACCACTGCACTGCCCTAAACCCTGAAACACCAGCCCCAGCAAGACCCCCTACACTGCCCGAACACCACTGCACTGCCCTAGACTCTGAAACACCAGCCCCAGCAAGACCCCCTACACTGCCCGAACACCACTGCACTGCCCTAGACTTTGAAACACCAGCCCCAGCAAGACCCCCTACACTGCCCGAACACCACTGCACTGCCCTAACCCCTGAAACACCAGCCCCAGCACGACCCCCTTTACTGCTCGAACACCACTGCACTGCCCCAAACCCTGAAACACCACCCCCAGCACGACCCCCTACCCTGCCCGAACACCACTGCCCTAAACCCTGAAACACCACCCCCTGCACGACCCCCTACACTGCCCGAACACCACTGCACTGCCCTAAACCCTGAAACACCACCCCCTACACTGCCCGAACACCACTGCATTGCCCTAAACCCTGAAACACCACCCCCAGCACGACCCCTTACACTGCCCGAACACCACTGCACCATCCTAAACCATAAAACACCACCCCCAGCATTACCCCCTACACTGCCCAAACACCACTGCACTGCCCTAAACCCTAGAACACTACACCCAGCACGACCCCCTACACTACCCTAAACCCTAAAATACTACCCCCAGCACAACCCTTTACACTACCCAAACATGACTGCATTGCCCTAAACCCTGAAACACCACCCCTGCACGACCCCCTACACTGCCCGAATACCACTGCACTGCCCTAAACCCTGAAACACCACCCCTCAGCACGACACCCTACACTGCCCGAACACCACTGCACTGCCCTAAACCCTGAAACACCACCCCCAGCACGACCCCTTACACTGCCCGAACACCACTGCACTGCCCTAAACCCTGAAACACCACCCCCTGCACTACCTCCTACACTGCCGGAACACCACTGCACTGCCCTAAACCCTGAAACACCACCCCCAGCACGACCCCCTACACTGCCCGAACACCACTGCACTGCCCTAAACCCTGAAACATCAACCCGAGCAAGACCCCTACACTGCCTGAACACCACTGCCCTAAACCCTGAAACACCACCCCCTACACTGCACGAACACCACTGCACTGCCCTAAACCCTGAAACACCACCCCCAGCACGACCCCCTACACTGCCCGAACACCACTGCACTGCCCTAAACCCTGAAACACCACCCCCAGCAAGACCCCCTTCACTGCCCGAAAACCACTGCACTGCCCTAAACCCTGAAACACCACCCCCAGCATGACCCCCTACACTGCCCAAACACCACTGCACTGCCCGAAACCCTGAAACACCACCCCCAGCACGACCCCCTACACTGCCCGAACACCACTGCACTGCCCTAAACCATGAAACACCAGCCCCAGCACGACCCCCTACACTGCCTGAACACCACTGCACTGCCCTAAACCCTGAAACACCACCCCCAGCACGACCCCCTACACTGCCCGAACACCACTGCACTGCCCTAAACTCTGAAACACCAGCCCCAGCACGACCCCGTACACTGCCCGAACACCACTGCACTGCCCTAAACCCTGAAACACCAGCCCCAGCACGACCGCCTACTCTGCCCAAAAACCACTGCACTGCCTTAAATCCTGAAACACCAGCCCCAGCACGACCCCCTACACTGCCCGAACACCACTGCACTGCCCTAAACCCTGAAACACCACCCCCAGCAAGACCCCCTACACTGCCCGAACACCACTGCACTGCCCTAAACCCTGAAACACCACCCCTGCACTACCTCCTACACTGCCGGAACACCACTGCACTGCCCTAAACCCTGAAACACCACCCCAGCACGACCCCCTACACTGCCCGAACACCACTGCACTGCCCTAAACCCTGAAACATCAACCCCAGCAAGACCCCCTACACTGCCTGAACACCACTGCCCTAGACCCTGAAACACCACCCCTACACTGCACGAACACCACTGCACTGCCCTAAACCCTGAAACACCACCTCCAGCAAAACCCCTAAACTGCCTGAACACCATTGCTCTGCCCTAAATCCTGAAACACTAGCCCCAGCACGACCCCCTACACTGCCCGAACACCACTGCACTGCCCTAAACCCTGAAACACCACCCCCAGCACGACCCCCTACACTGCCCGAACACCACTGCACTGCCCTAAACCCTGAAACACCAGCCCCAGCAAGACCCCCTACACTGCCCGAACACCACTGCACTGCCCTAGACTCTGAAACACCAGCCCCAGCAAGACCCCCTACACTGCCCGAACACCACTGCACTGCCCTAGACTTTGAAACACCAGCCCCAGCAAGACCCCTACACTGCCCGAACACCACTGCACTGCCCTAAACCCTGAAACACCAGCCCCAGCACGACCCCTTTACTGCTCGAACACCACTGCACTGCCCCAAACCCTGAAACACCACCCCAGCACGACCCGCTACCCTGCCCGAACACCACTGCCCTAAACCCTGAAACACCACCCCCTGCACGACCCCCTACACTGCCCGAACACCACTGCACTGCCCTAAACCCTGAAACACCACCCCCTACACTGCCCGAACACCACTGCATTGCCCTAAACCCTGAAACACCACCCCCAGCACGACCCCTTACACTGCCCGAACACCACTGCACCATCCTAAACCATAAAACACCACCCCCAGCATTACCCCCTACACTGCCCAAACACCACTGCACTGCCCTAAACCCTAGAACACTACACCCAGCACGACCCCCTACACTACCCTAAACCCTAAAATACTACCCCCAGCACAACCCTTTACACTACCCAAACATGACTGCATTGCCCTAAACCCTGAAACACCACCCCCTGCACGACCCCCTACACTGCCCGAATACCACTGCACTGCCCTAAACCCTGAAACACCACCCCTCAGCACGACACCCTACACTGCCCGAACACCACTGCACTGCCCTAAACCCTGAAACACCACCCCCAGCACGACCCCTTACACTGCCCGAACACCACTGCACTGCCCTAAACCCTGAAACACCACCCCCTGCACTACCGCCTACACTGCCGGAACACCACTGCACTGCCCTAAACCCTGAAACACCACCCCCAGCACGACCCCCTACACTGCCCGAACACCACTGCACTGCCCTAAACCCTGAAACATCAACCCGAGCAAGACCCCCTACACTGCCTGAACACCACTGCCCTAAACCCTGAAACACCACCCCTACACTGCACGAACACCACTGCACTGCCCTAAACCCTGAAACACCACCCCCAGCACGACCCCCTACACTGCCCGAACACCACTGCACTGCCCTAAACCCTGAAACACCAGCCCCAGCAAGACCCCCTACACTGCCCGAACACCACTGCACTGCCCTAAACCCTGAAACACCAGCCCCAGCACGACCCCCTTTACTGCTCGAACACCACTGCACTGCCCCAAACCCTGAAACACCGCCCCCAGCACGACCCCCTACACTGCCCGAACACCACTGCCCTAAACCCTGAAACACCACCCCCTGCACGACCCCCTACACTGCCCGAACACCACTGCACTGCCCTAAACCCTGAAACACCACCCCCTACACTGCCCGAACACCACTGCACTGCCCTAAACCCTGCAACACCACCCCCAGCATGACCCCCTACACTGCCCGAACACCACTGCACTGCCCTAAACCATAAAACACCACCCCCAGCATTACCCCCTACACTGCCCAAACACCACTGCACTGCCCTAAACCCTAGAACACTACCCCCAGCACGACCCCCTACACTACCCTAAACCCTAAAATACTACCCCCAGCACAACCCCCTACACTACCCGAACACAACTGCATTGCCCTAAACCCTCAAACACTCCCCCAGCACGACCCCCTACACTACCCGAACACCACTGCACTGCCCTAAACCCTAAAACACTCCCCCAGCACGACCTCCTACACTACCCAAACACCACTGCACTGCCCTAAACCCTAAAACACTCCCCCAGCACGACCCCCTACACTACCCAAACACCACTGCACTGCCCTAAACCCTAAAACACTACCCCCCGCATGACCCCCTACACTACCCAAACACCAATGCACAACCCTAATCCCTAAATCACTACCCCCGCATGACCCCTACACTACCCTAAACCCTAAAACACTACCCGCACGACTCCCTACACTACCCAAAGACCACTGCACTACCCTAAACCCTAAAACACGACCTCCTACACTACACAAACACCACTGCACTACCCTAAACCCTAAAACACTACCCCTACACTACACAAACACCACTGCACTACCCTAAACCCTAAAAAACTACCCCCAGCACGAACCACTACACTACCCAAACACCACTGCACTACCCTAAACCCTAAAAACTACCTCCAGCAGTACCCCTACACTACCCAAACACCACTGCACTACCCTAAACCCTAAAACACTACCCCCAGCAGTACCCCCTACACTACCCAAACACCACTGCACTACCCTAAATCACTACCCCCAGCACGACCCCTACACTACCCAAACACCACTGCACTACCCTAAACCCTAAAACACTACCCCCAGCACGACCCCCTACACTACCCAAACACCACTGCACTACCCTAAACCCTAAAACACTCCCCCAGCACGACTCCCTACACTACCCAAACACCACTGCACTACCCTAAACCCTAAATCTACCCCCAGCATGACCCCCTACACTACACAAACACCACTGCACTACCCTAAACCCTAAAACACTACACCCAGCACGACCCTCTTCACTACCTAAACACAACTGCACAATTTGTTACAGGCGTTGCAACGCAGGCCTGTGGTGCTTACTGGAAGTACCTAGTGGGCTAGTTGGGCCCCAGGGACCCTCAGGGTTCAAGGTGACCTAATCCCCCAACTTAAAATGCACCACGGGGCGCGTTTGCACAGTGGTGAAGGGAGGGGGCGGAGCCTCAGGTGACATGTGCGCAAACACGCCCTGTGGTGCGTTTTAAGTTGGGGAATTAATTCCTTTGAATCCTGAGGGACCCTGGGGGCCAACTAGCCCACCAGGTACCTTCAGTAAGCACAACAGAGTTGCGTTGCAGAGAGGTGAAAAAGGTGCGTGGCCTCGGAACGCCTCTCTGCAACTCAGCTCTGTGGTCCTAACTGTAGGTACCTGGGGGCTAGTTGGGCCCCAGGGACCCTCAGAATTCAAGGGGACTTAATCCCGCAGCTTAAAATGCGCCACGGGGTGCGTTTGCACACATGTCACCTCAGGCCCCCCTCCCTTCACCACTGTGCAAACGCGCCCTGTAGCGCGTTTTAAGAGGTAGTTTTAATCCCCTGCCCTATTATGTACTAGGGACTTGCAGAGGAGGTCATGCTAATCACAGGGGTACCCCAACGCATAGTGTTCCCTAGCTTATGTAGGTGTTTTCACTGTATTCTAAGTGTCTTTTAGCATAGCACTGGCTCTGGTTAGTCAGAGTCAGTTACCACCAGTACCCGTCTGAAAAGTTGTGGGCACAGGATGATTTTGCAACAAGGCCTCTTTCTGCTCCTCTGTTGGTTCTTTCTGCACATCTTTTGCTTCTTTCTGTGCGTTTTTTCTTCTTTCTTCACATGTCCTACCTCTGTAGGCATAGTTAGAAACTAGCATTTAAAAAACCTTTGAAATTCACTTAAAAAATCATAGGTTTCAGGCACGTTATAGTTAGAAATTAGCATTTAAAAAACCTTTGAAATTCACTGAAAGAACCATAGGTTTCAGACACGTTATAGTTAGAAATTAGCATTTAAAAAACCTTTGAAATTCACTGAAAAAACCATAGGTTTTAGGGACAGTTATAGTTAGTTGGACATTTCACTCGTACAAAACCATAGAAATTCCCCCGTTATAGTTAGTTCAGCTAACTATAACTCGCGCCTCGCAATGCACTGCTGATGACGTCACATATTACATCACTCATGACATGGTCAGTGACATCACTGATGACATCACTGATGACATCTCAAATGACATCACTGATGACATCATCCATGTGATAATTTCATGCATCTTCTCACACCCTAATATAACTTTTGATACACCCACTCTAAATTACAGACTGCCATTCTCAAAACCATAGACACTCCAACACCAAAAACTACATACCCACTCACTGATTCTTAGGTCTACACACACATCCACTCACTCACCCGTACAGTCACTCATACTTAGTCACTCAGTACAGGACTATCATATGCACTCATACACCTATACAAACACTCACACACCACCACTCATCCATAGAGGTACTCACACACCTAGTCAGTCATGCAAAAAACTTAATCACACACCCATTTACTCACCTATACAGTTATACACACACCAGCTCACTTACTCATACAAATACTAGCACTTTCTTACGCTCTTATACAATCACTGATACAAGTACACACTCATCCATACAGCCACTCTCACAATCGCACACTCTCACTTATAGCCATTTATATACTCCAACACACATATATACTGCCTTTCACATATGTAGTTACTCACACATGTACCACTGAGATATACATTCAATCACTAACACACCCATACACACACTCACCCACCCATACAGTCCATCACAGATGCACTCTTGAAACCATGCACCCAGTGAATTACCAACTCACACATCTATGCACAGAGTCACACACACCCCACCCACACAAACACTCAGGCACCCATACAGATACTCAGACAATCAATCAATAACCCATGTAGACACTCATGTAGCTATTCAGAAAGCCATGCAGCCGCTTACAAACCAACAGACAGACGGATACAGACATCACACAGTTTAGTCACTAACCCATGCATTCAGTAAGATACATTTAATCACTCACTTGTAGAGTCAGTCACTCACGTACTAAATCATCCATTCAGACACTTATACACCCACTCATTCTTCAATACGCCTTTCCCTATATATATTAAACATATTTAATCTTTACAGAAACACACAGTCACTGGATGATGTCATCAGTGATGTCACTGACCATGTCATGAGTGATGTAATATGTGACGTCATCAGCAGTGCATTGCGGGGCGCGAGTTATAGTTAGCTGAACTAACTATAACGGGGAATTTCTATGGTTTTGTACGAGTGAAATGTCCAACTAACTATAACTGTCCCTAAAACCTATGGTTTTTTCAGTGAATATATATATATATATAAACATACATAGTCATGGAAAAAACCAAAGTTCTAACAACTGAAGAGAAAAATGTATTACAACTAGGTCTATCATTCTGTCCTGAGACAGGGTTTGACTATACTCAGACACGCGTAGATTTATATAAGTTTGAGAGAAAATTGAAACTCTACAAAATGCATGCCTTACGTAGTGACACGGGGGGACGGTAGAAAGACCAGGAGTATCATCTAATCAGGACACGAGACTGACTATTGAGGATATTCCTATGTTACAGATAATGACAGACCTGGACCAACAGGGACCACACAGAGAAATAAGTGAATATCTTGACCTATTTGACCCCACCCGTACGGCCGACATTACAGATTTAATGGGGATTGAAACAGGAGGGGCCACTTCCACTGACTTCAGGGCTAGATTGAAATATGTACCCAACCTTGCGAAGGATAACATAGACATCTTTAGCGACCTGGTAGCCGAGGATCTCCTCAAGCTAATGAATAGTACTCCACATCAGAGGAATATGACTAAGACCCAGTGGGAGGCGGTTAAAAACCTACATAGTGACCGTGACCTCATTATCAAACCTTCTGCTAAGGGGGCAACGTAGTACTCATGACAAGAGCAATGTACACTAGAGAAGCATTTCGCCAACTCAATGACTTAACCTGCTATGGGAGGGTGGACAGGAAGTACCTCGTTGATCTCCAACATAGGCAGTTGAACAAACTCCAAGTCTGGCACGAAAGGGAACTACTGACATGGGATGAGAAACAATTTCTGAAAAATGACACACCGACCACACCCACCTTTTACCTCCTGCCAAAGATTATCAAAAATGCCCTACATCCACCGGGTAGACCTATAGTGTCTTCTAAGAACAGTCTCCTGGAAAACACCAGCACATTTGTTGAGCATTTTCTCTTTCCCTTTGTTAAAATCCTCAAATTATATCTCAGAGACACCACTGACTTTTTACAGAAAATTAAAGATGTGGTTCTGGGGGAGAACCATTGGTTAGTATGTCTTGACGTAGAGGCATTGTATACGAGTATCAGACACACTGATGGTTTGAAGGCATGTAAATTCTTTTTGAAAACTCGCAATGTACAATATCTAGAACATACACTGATGCTCTTGGAGATGATTGAGATCTGTTTAACGGAAAATGTCTTCATATTTGAAAGAGAGCATTTCAAGCAACTACAAGGGACTTCTATGGGCACCTGCCTCGCCCCGAGTTATGCCAACCTGATGGTAGGGTGGTGGGAGAAGCAAGTGCTCTGGAACGAGGACACAGAACGTTGGATCTTCAATGTAACCAAATGGCTAAGGTACATTGATGATATTTTCTTTGTTTGGGAAGGGACAGAAAGCTACCTCAACCAGTTTGTGGACACCTTGAATGTTAACTCTGTTCATTTGAGATTCACCAGACATTATAGCAAAGAATTTATTGATTTCCTTGACCTCAATCTCACAGTAGAGAATGGCATGATTGGCACCAACCTATTTAGGAAGAAAACTGCTGGCAACTCCATTCTGCACGCCTCCAGCTCCCACCCACCTAGCTTTAGATGGGGCATACCGTACAGCAGGTTTTTAAGGGCCAAATGAAACTGCAGCACCATTTTGGCTTACGAACAAACCAAGCAGAATATTAAAGAAAGGTTCAGAGAGAGAGGCTACTCCAGAAAGGCACTGAAACAGGCAGAGATACGAGTAGATAAGCAATCAAGAAATGAGATCCTAGCAAAAATTACATCTGAGAGAATCCCCAAAGAAGCCACCAAGGAACCTATTCGGTTCATTACAAGATATAGCAGCCAGGCAGACCAGCTACGTAAGATCTTGAGGAACAGATGGGACATTCTCAGGCAGGATCCTATCCTCAGAAATAAGGTGGGTACCATGCCATCCATGACCTAAATGAAAAGCGCCTCACTCAAAGACCTTCTCGTACATAGTCATCTGCAGACGAAGGAGACCAATTGGCTTAACCAAGCCAAGGGCTTCCGCAGGTGCGGCAATTGCAAAGCCTGCAGGAATAGCAGCAATGTTTCTGAGATCACCTTAGAAAGAACCAAAACTCATTGGAAGATTCCCAAATTGATCACCTGCAATACGGATTGTGTGGTATATGCCATTGTTTGCCCCTGTGGCCTCTGGTACATTGGCTCCACAATCTTCCCGGTAAAAAAGCGAATCTTAGAGCACTGGAGGGCAATCAAAAATAGAGACCACAGGTATAGCACAGCCAGGCATTTCTCCATTAAACATGAGGGTGACTGGATGAAAGCCAGATTTTTGGGCTAGACACAGTTAACCTAACCCCAGGGGTGGCAACCGTCAAGCAGCCCTGTGCAAAATGGAATCTTGTTTCATCCTCCTGGCTGGCACGAAATTCCCATATGGGCTTAATCAAGATGAAGAGATGTATTCCCATCTTTAGATTAGACAAAACTGTACATTATGGTCAATTTTGGCAGATCACCCACACCCCACCTCTTTCCCTCACATACCTTTGTTTTAATATTGTTCACATAGCATGTGCCGTTACCAGTAGATGCCTTGAACCGTTTGCCTATATGTCTGCATAATTGTGATGGTTGCAAAGCAATTGCTAGAACCAGATTCGTTGATATAAGGGGCTATTATGCTTATGCTAATGGTTGTGTTCCTTTGACTTTTACAGATACACGCGGCAGAGATACAACATGGAACTACACACCCCTGCTAAAAGTATGCACACTGGAGTTGATGGAGATTCCGTGGTTCCGCACTACTCCTAGTCACCATAGCTAACATCATGCTGTCCACTATATACCTTGGACTCCAAACACCACGAAGCTATACACTTGGAAACAGGCATAAACACCATGCAGCCCTACCGGGCTATTCCATCCTTTAATGCAAAGATTGGATTAAGGTTCTATACCTGTATTCCTGTCAGTTGTCTCTTAACTCTGCTGTATCACAGGGCGCAACAGCTGCCAAATAGACACACATTCCATCAGCTGTAAACAACAACCTCAATGGGTACTAGACCCAGACACTGCACCCCCTGACATCCCTTGTCATATCCGGCAAGGACTGAGCAATAAGCACTAAGTACCTCACACACTACAACATACACTATGACATAGACACTATGTAGGCAAAACCATGATGAATTTCACTCTTAATGAATTATGCATCACCTTACTGGTATTGGTCACAATGTAATCTTGTATTGTCACAATTTGTAATTTTTACAAAATATATACATTGTCTCTATGTCTATCATCACATGTGATGACCACGAACGCCGCACACCTTTAAATAAGAATTGAATGGAGGATGAGGTCATGTGACCAAGACCACGGATGTGGTCGAAACTCGTCGTCCTATTCTGCCTTGCAAATAAACATCTCTGCATATGATCAGAAGGCTCGTGGAAACTTTGTTTGGCAATATATATATATCTATATATATATATCCTCTACCACTTCCGGTTTCCAACTCTTCCTCGGCCAGAAAGACGACACAGCAAACCAAAGGTTAGTTTCCAGTGATCATTTATTCATTTACAGGCTGTAACGCGTTTCGGCAGGATCCCCTGCCTTGCTCACACCATATATATATCAAACGAACGTGTCCCAGACAATCCACACTTAGATCGAAGAAAGGGTACGGACTCCAATTATGTGCAAAATCAGTTTATTCCATTTTTCCGCTCCAGCTCGCCATGACGCGTTTCGGTCACTGCCGTGACCTTGATCACATGACGGAGCGCCACCCATTCGGAGCTTAAAACCACAATAACATCAGATCACATGACACGAGTCAACAGTATCAATGGAAAACAAACTCAGCACACCTTTCTGAAGCTTTTTGTCGGGTGCTCTACTAATCGTGAAATTACATACCCTAATGTCATTGCTCAATGTTCAAAATGTGTTAAAGAAACGTTCCAAATTCATTTCATAATTTCAATTCGTTTCATAAATTTTAAACATTTGCAAATCCCAACTTGTATTAAAAAATCAATTGGTAAGAAGACATATAATATGCCAATACATATGCAAATAAATATGTGAAACGATGAAAAAAGAAGATTATTTTAAAACCAACACATTACAAATAATAATCAGTATGATGTATTTTTTATATATACATTAAGTATATATATAATATAATAAAATCAAAAAATATGTGCAAAATCATATATTTGACATATCAAACTGGATGATATAAACAAAATAAATGGGGACTCCTGTTTCCTATCTACATAGTGCCTTACTTCAGTGTCACCCATTTATATTAAATTAATACATCACTATGATTCATCCATTCTGTGTTGGTCCCAACTTTTAAATAACCCTTTTTGCCCTTCTTTATTATATTTGCTTAAATGCTTGAATGAAATGTTGGAATATATCTGTTTAGATGTTTATTACTGTATGAATACATGTATGCCAAACACATCTTAATCACCCATTCCTAAAGTGCTTGTGTGCTTAATCTAACTAAAGTGCTCAGTGCTAAAAGATTATATTATCAAGTTCTAATGTATTACCTATAACTATGTTAAAAACTCATGCATCCATCTATTGAACTATGGATTTCGAAAAAACTCAAGCTCAAATGTATGTTGCAGCTCATTTGTTTGCTGCAGAAGAATTTATATAGTATGCTTCCAATAATACTATTGGTGGATTTAGCGCTATCCAAGAACATACACGTTCCTAAAAGTTCATATGTGAAATTTCATATGTGAAAATCACAAGGAGGAATTATCGATAATCAGAAGTGATATAGGCCTATATCTACTTCAAAATGTGCAAATATGCATAAATTAATACATAAATACAACGATCCGAAATTTCGGAATTACCACAGTTGGTCTTCAAGAATAGCATGATTAAATATGAATATAATATAACTAAAAGTCAATCATAAACAATCTAAATCTAAAAAAAACTGCTTACATTTTAAGATCATAATGGGATAATAATGACAAAAATGTTGTCTATGTAAAAAATAAATATGTTATAAAAATGATCATAAATATTTTATAAAATCCCAATAAAATCCTAACAGATCTCTAAACAGTTCCTACAAAAGAGAGATTCCTAGAAAAAAGATTCTGCAAAAAAGCTGACAAACTCCATCTTTAATGATTCCCTCAATCATTCACATCTATCTATTAAATACTGCATAATGATTACAGGAAGTTGTACAATTCGTCACTGTTATTCAAACTATGTGGAGATTTGGAGTCTAATTCTAAAATCATGCGTGACTCCAACCTTCTCAGTAGTTTCTCTCTATTCTCCCCTCGCCTCAGTGGGGGTACAGAGCCAATTACAAAATATGTGAGGCACTCAAGATTATTTTGATGCATGCTTTTAAAATGCCTCGCCACAGGATACGTTTGGTCTGAATTAACAATTGCACGCAGGTGCTGAAGGATCCTTACATGCACCTGTCCTTCAGGGGAATGGGTTCTGTACTAAAAGGAGTCCTATATTCCACGGTGTCGATGCCGAATTTGCACGCTCTACATGATTTGCATTTAAAAAACCATTCTTGGGTTTTAATCATGTAGTGCTTACTGCAATTTATGGGCTATTCTTCACCAGGGTGGTTCTCATTGAGGGTGCCCTCCTAAAAGTGAGAGTTGGTGTGTTAGGAAGTTTCTGTGCCATTATTGTACCAGTTAAAACAATCGGCCAGTTGCTGTTAATGATACTCCTAATTTTATTCTCTTGCCTACTGTACGTGGTAATTAATCTAACAGTGTTGTCATCCTCTTTATTTGCTTGTATCTTCTTGGAGGGTGCCAGCACTAAGTTAGTGTTAGATGGTGCAGGAGATTGTGTAGTGCTCAGTGTGTGCATAGCAACTTTCTCAACTGCTTGAGCTAATGTTTTCTGGCTGTAACCTCTTTGTCTGAATCTTGTTAATGTTTCTTTTTGGCATTTTGCTACTTCTTCTTCCGTACTGCATATTCTTTGTAGTCTTAATAACTCCCCAAAGGGTATACTCTGGATGAGATGCCTAGGGTGGAAACTTCTTGCATGTAGCGTTGAATTGCCTGCCGTAACCTTACGATGTAGCGTGGTTTCTAGTTTTTGTTCAGCTACAAACACTGTCATATCCAAAAAGTCCACCGAGCTTACATTGATATTGGCTGTGAATTCAAGATTAAAATCATTCTCATTAATGATCCTAACAAATTGTCTAGCACTCTCGATGCCACCATGCCAAATTACAAAAATATCATCAATGAATCTCATCCATTGTACTACATGTTGATTCATTAAGTCAGAGTGCATCTTCAAGAGGACCTGCACCAGCCAACATGAAGACATACGTAGCTGGGAGAGAAGCAGGCCCCCATTGCTACACCTCTGATCTGTCTAAAAAGTTCCTTACCAAAATGAAAAAAGTTATTATACAGATACCAGGTTATTAGACTTAATAACATTTGGTTATGTTTTAACAGACAAATAGATCACATGTTCAGAAAGTGCTTTACTGCATTCAGGCCTACTGCATGGTCAATGCTCGTGTAGAGCGAGGTAATATCTAATGTCATGAGAACATAATCTTCCTTCCATTGCATGCCATGTAACTAGTTATATATATATATATACACACACACACACATATATATATAGTCATGGAAAAAACCAAAAGTTACAGGGAAGTTATAGTTAGCTGAGCTCACTAAAACTCGCGCCCCGCAATGCACTGCTTATGACCTCACATATCACAACACTCATGACATGGTCAGTGACATCACTGATGACATCTCAAATGACATCACTGATGACATCAGTGATGACATCATCCACATTATCTCTGACGCACCCATTCGCACCCCTGTAGAATCTTTTATACACCCATTGCCACTCCCACACAACCATTCACAAACCCATTCATAGAGCCAAACCAGTACTTACACACCCACTCTCTGATTCATAGATCTACACACACATCCACTCACTCACCCATACTGCCCCTCATAGACGCACTCGCTCACTAATACAGCCATTGACATCCACTCACACACTGAGTGAGTCACCCATAGAACTACTCACACACCTAGACACTCATCCATACAGTCAATCATACAGCCACTTACTCACCCAAATAGTTACACACCCACCCACTTACTCACTCATACAAATAGTAACAGATACTCACTCAGCTATACAGTCACTGACAGAAACATGCACTCATCCATGTAGCCACTCTCACGTTCACTAACTCACACATACAGTCACTCATATACCCCGTCACTCATGTATACTACCTTTCACATACTCAGTTACTCACCCATACTAACACATGCACTCACTCACCAACACAGTCATACAGACACTCACTCACCCATACATTTTCTCACACACACAACAGTACCCCATACAGCCACTGACTCACCCACTCACTGATCCATACAGGCAGTCACACACCGCCTCACCCACACACACATACACCCAGACAACCATAGACGTAGTCAGACAACCAATCACCCATATAGCCATTCACATACCCACTAACATACTCATACTCACTTAGACATTAACTGACAGACAGATACACACATTCACACAACCAGTCACTCACCCATACATTCACTGAGACACCTAATCACTCACTTATACAGTCAGTCATGCACCCACTGAGTCATCCATACAGTCACTCATACATCCACTGATTCAACAATACATCTTGCTATATATATTTAACACTCAAACATTTAAAAAACACACAGTCATTGGATGATGTCATCACTGATGTCATCAGTGATGTCATTTGAGATGTCATCAGTGATGTCACTGACCATGTCATGAGTGATGTAATATGTGAGGCCATAAGCAGTGCACTGCGGGGGCGCGAGTTATAGTTAGCTTAGCTAACTATAACAGCTGAATTTCTCAGGGTTTGTACGAGTGAAATGTCAGCCTAACTTTAATGTCCCTGTAACCTTAGTTTTTTTTCGTGAATTTCTAAGGCTTTTTAAATGCTATTTCCTAACTATAACTTCCCTGAAACCTGTGTTTTTTTAGTGAATTTCTAAGGATTTTTAAATGCTTATTTCTAACTAGAACATCCCTGAAACCTGTGTTTTTTTCAATGAATTTCTAAGGTTTTTGCTAATTTCTAATTATAATGTCCATGAACCGTGTGTTTTTTTCAGTGAATTTCTCAGTTTTTTTTACTAAAAGTCGGGTTTGCAGACTGGTGGAGAAAGGGGGCTGGGCCTCCAACCACCACTCAGGAATTCCGCTGCGTAGGACTTGTGAGGGAATATATGACGTTACAACGCAAACCATTACAACGCATACTTTTACATCACAGTTTTTACAAGGCAAATACCATTACAACGCATGTTTTTACTACTCATGCCGTTACAACGCATTATCATTGAGATATATTAAAACTACCAGTACAACGCATTCCATTACAATGCATAGTAATACAACGCATACCATTACAACGCATAATATGTTTTCATTGTTTAACACTAAAATTTCAGTAAGTTACATTTTTTGCATCCATCTCCTGGGACGAGATGCAAGGGAAATAGGGGTTTTCGATGGGGGAGATTATTAATACCCAGGTATAAATTTTACTACTCAGGTATTTTTATAGTACCTATCATTAAAATACCTGGGTATTAATAAAAACATCTAAAAATATGCTTGAAAAAATTGCGAAATTTACACATATATTTACAGCATTTAATATAAAATACACACTAATGTCAAAGGCAAAAAGAGATTATACATACAATCAATTGGAAGCACATAAAATGGCAGTCCTTCAACTATTTTTATTACAGCCACTGACCAACCATCTACATAAAATGGCTGACATTCCGAGAAGGAACATATAAACGAACATTTTTACACCAGACAAAATAAATATACATTCTGTCAGGTTGTGAATCACGCGAAAGAATAGTTTCCAAAACAAATTTTCTTTTAAATTCTCGTTTACCCACAAAAAATGTATAGAAGAAGCCGTCTACCATTTTGTGCTCAGTGGTACACTGACTTCCATGGTGACCACACACAGCAGGATTAGCAGGATCATTTTTCCGACTTTCCAGTTGAACACTGCCATCTACAGACCGAAGTGTACGTTTACAAATCAACAGCTTCCAAATGATTACACTTAGGGGTCGATTCCGATTCGGGCCGGAAATTTCTCCGACCGAGCCGGACCCGGAGAGATTTCCGACCGAATCGGACCCGTGCAGTCCGACCGAACGAGTACGATGCGTCCGTATGTTATCGGACTCGAGTCGGTCGGACTCCCATTGAAGTCAATGGGAGCCGGTCGTACAACGCGTACGCTGGCTCCCATTGACTCAATGGGTGCGAGTCGGACAAGGGCGCCCCCTACAGCGGGTACGCGGCGAAGCGATTCGCGCCGTACACGCACAGGTAGGGGGACCCATGGGTCCCCCCTGTGTGCGACTCGCGCGGCTACGCGTACAGGGGTCCGACACGGACCCCCAAGTACGGCTCCGACAGCTCTTACGAGCCGGAGTGCGCGGCTCGGTCGGACTGCTCGCGGCGCGCATCGTACTTACCCGGCCGGGAAACGTCTCCATTGCGCGGTGCGAGTCGAGTCCGAGCGAGTCGGTCGGAGCGGTTCGAGCCGGGAGCGAGTCGGTCGGAGCGGACGAGTCGGTCGGCGATTTCGCATCGTACTCGCTCGGCCGGACCCGCGTACGGTTCGGTCGGGAAACAGGGCTCCGAATCGGATCCGGTAAAGCCGAATCCGATTCGGAGCCCTACCGGCCGAGATCGGAATCGGCCCCTTAATTCTCAAGTACTTACAATATATTTTTTACTTATTTACAGCATTTACTGTATTTGAAAAGCAGCCCCTAGTCTACATCAGATTTTCCTGAAATGACCTTTCCTTTGTAAAGTAAGTGAATAAAAGAACAAAATCTATTTAAAAGTAAAAAGCCCATAAGCAAAAAAATAAATTATAAAAATTTTCCTTTTGCTATTAACAGAGATTGGACATACAGCAACACCAAATACCAACCTAGAACAATCAAACCTTTACAGAATCAACTGTAAACTGTAAAAAATGATCTGAACCAGAAAAAAAACTTTATTAATATCAGAAATGATATATTAGCAGGCACTGATCCGTGATATGTTATAAAAATACTATTTTATCACCTACATGTGTTTGCCTCAGGGAAGCTGCGCATGGAAAGTGCTGGATGGGGGTGGGGACAAATTTACTATTCTTACTCCGACAGGTGCTTGCCTCGGGGAAAGTGCTGAATGGTGTTGGGGGCAAATGTACTATTCTTACTCCGACAGGTGCTTGCCTCGGGGAAAGTGCTGGATGGTGGTGGGGGCAAATGTACTATTCCTACTCCGACTGGTGCTTGCCTCAGGGAAAAGTGCTGGATGGTGGTGGGGGCAAATGTACTATTCCTACTCCGACTGGTGCTTGCCTCAGGGAAAAGTGCTGGATGGTGGTGGGGGCAAATGTACTATTCCTACTCCGACCGGTGCTTGCCTCAGGGAAAGTGCTGGATGGTGTTGGGGGCAAATGTACTATTCCTACTCCGACTGGTGCTTGCCTCGGGGAAAGTGCTGGATGGTGGTGGGGGCAAATTTACTATTCCTACTCCGACAGGTGCTTGCCTCTGGGAAAGTGCTGGATGGTGGTGGGGGCAAATTTACTATTCCTACTCCGACAGGTGCTTGCCTCAGGGAAAGTGCTGGATGGTGGTGGGGGAAAATTTACTGTTCCTACTTCGACCTGTGCTTGCCTCAGGGAAAGTGCTGGATGGTGGTGGGGGAAAATTGATTGTACTTCAATTAAAAATTAAAAATCTAAACTGTAAATTTCAACTTTTCATTTCTGTTCATTGTCAAGCATGCAATTAAACAGTGTTTTTAACAATTCTCTACAGATAAAATCAAATTAACCCACCAGTGTAGAGGAACACATCCTTTAACACAATCAAATCAAGCCCATCAACACTGAAGCCAAACTATACAAGGTAAAAATAATCACAAACCACAATTATTACATTTTTTTTGCAGGTTTCAAGTTAAGAAGCATTATATTTGAAAAAGTATCATTGCATTAAAAATTAGAGCCTCACAAACAAAAGCAAAACTGCTTTTCTTTCTAGAACATAAGGACTACACCTTTTCTTTGCAGGATATTTGCAAAACTAAACTTTTCAAACCAAAAAACTAAGAACTGTTCTCTCCAAAAATAACCTTTTTTTTCATCAAAGGAATCAAGGCAGCAAACAATTCCAAACAAACATTAACAAGCCAATGCAATTAAATCCTGGTACAATGTTGTTAAAAAAAGCTGTAAAATTATTAATGTACACTAACTTTACCCTTGCAGGCAAAATATTTTTAAAAGCAACCACACACAAAATCACTAAAACAATGTTTTCTCTTTCTCTTCTTTCTATAGAGAATGGCAGCAAGAAACCAAGCCAAATATTTGAAATCAAGCAGGGGAAATAGACTGTTAAGTTACAGTGGCTACATTTATTGTAAAGAGATATGAACTGAGCCCAGGTGTCATTGGAGGTGTGTGCATTATTACTCATCCCATTGCACAGGTAGAGCGGTTACTCTGTGTAACACTGTTGAAAAGACCACCGAGCATAACCACTCTGCCTCTGCAATGGAGACAGAGGTAAGAGAAAATATAAATGAAATGAAAGCCCTGGCATCCACCTCCAATGAACCCTGTGCCTCAGTTTTGAGGGAGGTATCACAAAACGTTCCTATCCATGTAGCAAGTTGTATGCCCACAATCCCCAACCTACGCTGAATTATTCAGCGTAAAAAACAGGCAAGTAACCCCTACGTGTACCACCCCAATCTTTCTCTGATATTAACATTCCTCCTGAACTTAAGGTAACTGTTACTAATGAAACCTTTCTTTTGCATGACAACAAAACCCCTCTTAAAAGAATTCTAATCTTTAGCACACCCCATAATCTTGTTAAGTTAGAGACTAGTGATATTTGTATGATGGATGGGACGGTTAAATCCACACCCCACCCATTCACCCAAATATACACTATTCATGCCTACATTAATCATACAGTATTGCCCTTAGTGTACAGTTTACTCCCTGGTAAACAAACCTCAACATACACTGAATTTTGATCAGTGATAAAAGCTAAAACCATGAACAAAAGTCCTAGAAAAGTGTTAATTCACTTTGAATTACCTATGATTAACACAATTACCAAAATGTACACGGATACCCAAATTCAAGGATTTTTTTTTCACTTTTCACAGGCTTATTGGAGAAAATTTCAAAAAACATCCTTAGTTGAGGATTACATATCAGACAGTAAACTGCAATATGAATTGAAGAAACAAACTGCCCTTTGCTTTGTTCCTCCTGACAGTGTAGATGAATACTACACATCTATTACTGAATCTGACTATTTTACTGAAAACGAGGACAAATTGGCACCCCTTCTAAATTACTTTGAAGACACATGGATTGGCCATCTAAGCAGGTCAGGTCGCAGGAGGAAGCCACGTTTCTATTGTGAAGTGGTGGAACTGCTGCTCGACCTGTTTAGAGGGAGGAGCAAAAACAAATAATGCCATAGAGGGATGGCATAACTCCTTCAACAAACCCATGAATTTCAAAAAGAACAAAAGAAATGTCTGAGCGACTATTGGGTGCAATTTAACAATTTTCGTTGATGGTGGCTTCAGACTACCTAGACAATATTGCACACATCCTTCATTTCTAATCTACACTAACCCCTAAACCACCTTACTTGCCTGTTTTGACAATGAATTTCCCTAATTCAATTGCCATTTTTCTAATAATTTTTAAATTATAAATTAAAAGTTGACTTTCTTACCTTCAGTTGTCTTCTTTTTTCAACTCTTGGACTTGCGTACAATCCCACATTTCACCAAGAGTCTTGTGCAGTCCATTAATCCATAGTAAATAATCCATAATCCGTGATGCAAGCCATGTCCCGAGTTAAACTAACCAAAATGGACACAGTTTGGCAAAGCCATTTTTTACAGCGAAAATTACGCTGAAAACTGTACTGTGCTCACCTACAAAAAAAGCATCCCAAAAAAAAAATCCCGAAAAAGATAATTTGCTTTGGAAAAAACGCAACAAGATATCCATCATTGCAATCCTCTCTCAATCGAAATTAAGCAAAAATAACACGAAAAAGAAAAAACATTTTGAAAAATTCACAACAAAAAAATCCATCGATGCAATCCTCTCTCGACCGAAATCCAGCATAAGTTCGAAAAACAATATATCCATGTTTTAAAAATGTCCCAAAAAGTATTTCTGCGATCCATGAAATCTTTGTCCATGTTCCTTCGATCTATCCGAAAAACCACGACGACATACCTTAATTTCAAAACCTGTTGCATCAAAAATATTCAAAAAATATTGCTTCATAACACTATGGTTTAATAGAAAAGGTAATCATCTTTTTAAATAATTCTATTAAACTGAAGGTGTTACAAAAGCAAACAAGCCGACGTGGGCCTACAACTGCTACCTGCATAGGAATATTTTTTGGGGTTAAAACATACAAAAATATCAAAATACAACTAACCTAGTTCTTACAACCTCCCTCCTCTCTCCTTACAATAAACTATGCCACCCTTTATCTATTTTTAATAATTTAAATTTGCCTTACCTGTACACAGCTCTTCCTTGCTTCTGATCCCGACCGCGACAATCCTCGCACTGACGAAACTTACGTACAGGCGGCAACGTCATCTCTTTTTGTAAAAAGGAAAAAAGGACATTTTCTCTCATTCATTCCAATGTGAAACCATGGGAAAACCTACAAAAAAATAAAAAGTATATGTTACAATACAGTTTAAAATCCATGTTTATTTAAAAAAAATAATACATATATAAATATTTTTTTAATACATTTTTTGATTATTTTTTAAAACGGTATAATTTTTTAAAAAGTAATAAAGTTTCCTACAATACTATTAAAGTGTCAATTTTTTGTTTTGTTAAATATTACATTGTTTATTAGTTATATTTATGTTTTTAAACATTTTCTATGTCTATTTATGCTAACTTATGTTGCACATTTATGCTTTAAAATATAGTTTAGTATATTAATATAGAGTTTTTAAGGATTATACATTTTATTAATTTATACATTTTATTACATTATATGTATAATTTATAGATTTTTTTTAATGAGAGCTTATAATTACACCTTGAATAAATCACTCCCCTACCATAAAACCCAGTGCTTGGCTGCATATTCCTTTTATTAATTTTAATATTATATATTAATTTAACAATTTTACAATAAAACAAATTATAATTTAATGAATAATTAATACTCAAGTATTAAAATTAATACCTGAGCATTAATACACTCCCCCACCCAAAACCCCTGTTTCCCATGCATCCCGTCTCAGAGGATAGGTGCCAAACCCTTTTTATTTATTTTAAAAAATATATTTCTTTTATTTTCTACCATCAAAAATAAATATAAATTAATACTCAAGTACTAACATTAATACCTGAATATTAATTCACTCCCCCACCCAAAACCCCTGTTTCCCATTCACCCCATCCCAGTGGATTGGTGCCAATTCCTTTTGAATTAATTTTTTTGATATATCTCTTTTTTTAAAACTGCCCGCAGTTCCGATGCGGGCAGGAGGGCTCCGACCAGCGGTCGGAGCTGTTCCTGCCCGCATCGGAATCGGGCCCTTAGTCATTCTTAGGTTGCTGTTTTAGAAGTATGTAAAGCATTTAAAACAATTATTTCATATTTCTTATAATCATTTTTTCCAATTGCTTTGACCATGATGAGTGCTTTATCTTATGGCATAAACTGAGGGTATGGGGGTTTCCCATGCATTTGATAAATGTAATTGGGGAGCCCTGTACTGATAACTGGATGAAAGTACTGATGGGAAACAAATGAAATAATGTATCTGATGATTGTTGCCAATGGTTCAAAGCAAGGGTGTGTTCTCAAATCCCTGTGTTTGGTGTACACAGCCAATTAGCCAGATTAGTTAGGAGAAACTGGGTCATTTTGTCCATCTCTGGGTGGTGTGTCAATTCTGTTAAAGCTTGCTGACACATAATACTATTCAACATAATACATGTAGAACTGCAACACCAGCTTGAGGATTTTTTAAAGTACACTGGGTTCCACAATTTAACCATCAAGCTATAGAAATCAAAAACAATTATTTTGGGGTCATGGGGATATTTTCCTACAGGGAGTGAGTATTGAAATATGCTAAACTTGAACTAGTTATTGAATGGTGTTACTTAGGGATAACCATTTCTAAGACTGCAGTTTGCCGTTTTAATGTTTTAACAAATTGTTCCTGTGCAAACTCAATCAGACTTGGTTTAATACGTTTCTTTAAGTCATTTGGCAAGTGCAATGTTCATGCTTTGATGCAGGTGGCCAACATCCAATCAAGATGGTCACCTAGAGCAGCTCCTCCGATCATGCTGGAAAGACATAGCACATTACAGTCCTTAACATGGCATGTTTTAAGAGACTTTTTTGTGCCACATCACCTAGAATTAGTCTGTGTATCTCACGGTCTATTTGGAAGGTAACAGACCAGACAGACACCAAGGAAGAAGTGGAGCCCAGGGAATGGTCCGCACTACTTACAAAATGGCTGCCACTAACACAGGCTAGCACTATAGGCACTCCAAAATCACTGCTCCAGTATCGGAGTCGTAAGATCCTGGTGTTCTGCCCATTATCTACAAAACATAGGACTACTAAGGCGGAGGGTTCACACACCTAATAATCCCAGCCACACTTGTGCTAAGCACAACATCACAGCTGATATCCATGCACGGTGCTCAACTCTAGTTTTTCAATGTCAGAGTGCTAAAAAGGGACAGCGGTCCCTGAGTAGACAATGATTTGAAATCAAATAAATATAGCCCCAATCGGCACTATATTGTAGCCATTATTCCAGCCGGAAAAAGGCAATTTTAATATGCAATTATATTAAATGTACAGAACATAAAATTTAATAACCGTGGGACACAAGCCTGTATCCAAAGAACTCACATCACAAAAAGAAAACAAGAGAAGGCTCAGGCAGCATGTAGTTGTCTGTGTCTAATCAATACAATGGAGCAAACAACAATTGAAGGAGGTCACCTTTACATAGGGGCCGATTCTGATGCGGGTTGGAAAAGCTTCCCGACCGAATCGGTTGGGAAATGGTGTCCGACCCACTCGGATCGGGAAAGTACGACCGGCGGAGTAGGATGCATCCGGATGCTTCCAGATACGATTTGGTTGAACTCCCATTGACTTCAATGGGAACATTTGTTCCTAACCGCATCAGAATTGGGCCCTCGGTCGGGAAGACACGTTCAAGATCCGATTTGGAAGGAGCAAATGCCGTTAGGAGGCCTTCCTAACCGCATCAGAATCAGGCCCTCGGTCGGGAAGCTTTTCCAACCCGCATCAGAATCGGGCCCATAGTGTAGCAAATAAATCACATTGTATAAGGTTGACAATTTTGTCGACGGCGTTTCGACCCTTAACATAAATATCGGATCATCCCAATGGGAAGCTTATCGTTCATCTCGCACTGCTCTGCTCCCTGTTCTTGTTGGGCGGAGGCAACTCCGCCCGACATCATATTAGAGCCCTTGGTCTTTCAAGGACTCTAGCATGTTAAGGAAGTAAGGCAAAGGTGAAAATATCCATACATTTGTGTACTCTGCCTCTAGTTGCTTGGTATTATGTAAATGGTTTGTGCAAACGTGAAGTTAAGAACTGCGTACAAGGGCAAAGATGGCAAGACATCTTATGAGCACCTATGCATGATGATAATGGGAATATGTGGCCAATTTGAGAGAAGAAGGGGCAGAATATTTCTCCTCTGGCAACATTGTGTGCATTCATAGAGAACAACCTCCCATATGTTTTTTTTCATCCATTACAAAACCCTGCAACAAGGCTATTTTTTGTCTTCTAAACTTCAGTAAAGCTTCCTAAGCCAATTCAATACATGCTCAATATCTTACAGATAGGTAACAGCTTAGACCTTGACATTTTTGTTTATTGCTCCAATGTCAGAGCTGCTTGTGTAATGTTTGTATAGTTTGCATCATTGCTGCTCATTTCAATTGCCTCCAGTGATAACTAATATTCATTTGTTCACTAAAAAAATCAACCAATTAGAGTTTGTCTAAAGGTAATGCTACACTTAATGAACCTTCATTGAAGATAGCGGTTAGAGAGTCTGCCTGTGGCTCTCTACACACCGAACTATATGAATAGTGAGAAGGAGAACCCCTTGATGCCCTTTGGGTGGGTGGGAATAGGGGAAAAAGGAGGTTTTCTAATTGTGTTTTGGTTATTATCACTGTCATTATTATCTCTTCCTACCTCATGATTTCTTCTCCTACATGTCCTATCTTCCTTCTCCCCCTCTCTCTAGATTTCCCCTACCTACAGTGGGCCTTCACTGTTTCTACAGATGTGCAAGTTAGTTCCTTAAGATTATTATACAATCCTTGAGAGATTTAAGTTTCCCTATTTCATCTGTCTCAGTTTAGATTTTCCTAATACTCTGATATCGCACAAATACATTATAATCATTTATTTAATTATTGTCATTTAGTATACTCTGCCCATTGTCAAACACTTAAAAAACAATATAAACCATCACTAAAATTACACAAAACAATCAGACGATTCTTAAAATTCATTAAAAGCAGTAAAAATAGATTGTTTCTAGCCCATTCCATCGTACTCCGTTAAGCACCAATCTGTAGTAAGTCGATCCAATGAGAACCATTCCTGAACATCAATAAAATGCGATTGTGCAATATACAAAAGTCTGTAAACAACTGCTAAAAGGATAAATGTCTAGGAATCACTTTAGAGGCTTTACATCGAATGACCCAAGCAGAGTATAAAAATGTGGCTACTGCTAAGACAACTGTAGTGTTCGTTTTAGTCTTACAAATTGTTACTGCAGCAAGATACTGCCTTATCACATATAGGGGCCGATTCCGATCTCGGTCGGAGGCGCACCCAATACCATTCGGTCGGGAAAAAAGCCATGCGAATGCCTGTTTCCCGACCGATCCGTACATCATCCCGAACGAGTAAGTACGATGCGCACAACAGCATAGAATCCGGCCGAGTCGTACTCACCCAATCCAGGTCCTGTTCTCCGACCGAGGCGAATCCGGAAACGCAGAATCGAGTCGCACGGAAGGGAAAATGCAGCCCCGTCCGGCCGAACAAGTACGATGCGCTTTCCGTACGCGCCGAACCCGTCGCTACGTCCGGCACGTCAAAGCTTCCGGGAGAGGCGCACATAAGCTCCGATTCGCGCCACAACACGATCCACGGCTACGAGGCGAACACGCCAGCGACGAGGACGACGCAAAGCAACGAGAAAGACGAACGACACGAACCAACCATGAATCCCTTCGTCCCGATCCTACCAATATTCTACATTTACCACCGGAACAGGCACGGACGCGTACGGCGCAGAAGGTAAGTCAGACACCAACCACAAAAACATACAACACGTACACGACACATCACACACACACACAGAGGGATGCAGAATTTACTTACACCAGCAACAGCAGCACCATAGGGGCGGGATGCCCATCACCAATGCCACATATGCCCACAGGGGCCTGGATGCGCACCACCACTACCACCCCTACCCAGGGGGGGCTGGATGCCAACCACTACTACCACCCTTAGCCATGGGGGTGCCAGATGCCCACCACTACTACCACCCTTACCCAGGGGGCTGGATGCCTACCACTACTACCACCCTTAGCCAGGGGGTGCCAGATGCCCACCACTACTACCACCCTTACCCAGGGGGGCTGGATGCCTACCACTACTATCACCCTAAGCCAGGGGGCTGGATGCCTACCACTACTACCACCCTTAGCCAGGGGGTGCCAGATGCCCACCACTACTACCACCCTTACCCAGGGGGGCTGGATGCCTACCACTACTATCACCCTAAGCCAGGGGGCTGGATGCCTACCACTACTACCACCCTTAGCCAGGGGGTGCCAGATGCCCACCACTACTACCACCCTTACCCAGGGGGGCTGGATGCCTACCACTACTATCACCCTAAGCCAGGGGGCTGGATGCCTGCCTACCACTACTATCACCCTAAGCCAGGGGGCTGGATGCCTACCACTACTACCACCCTTAGCCAGGGGGTGCCAGATGCCCACCACTACTACCACCCTTACCCAGGGGGCTGGATGCCTACCACTACTATCACCCTAAGCCAGGGGGCTGGATGCCTACCACTACTACCACCCTTAGCCAGGGGGTGCCAGATGCCCACCACTACTACCACCCTTACCCAGGGGGCTGGATGCCTACCACTACTATCACCCTAAGCCAGGGGGCTGGATGCCTACCACTACTACCACCCTTAGCCAGGGGGTGCCAGATGCCCACCACTACTACCACCCTTAGCCATGGGGGTGCCAGATGCCCACCACTACTATCACCCTAAGCCAGGGGGCTGGATGCCTACCACTACTACCACCCTTAGCCAGGGGGTGCCAGATGCCCACCACCCTTACCCAGGGGGGCTGGATGCCTACCACTACTATCACCCTAAGCCAGGGGGCTGGATGCCTACCACTACTACCACCCTTAGCCAGGGGGTGCCAGATGCCCACCACTACTACCACCCTTACCCAGGGGGCTGGATGCCTACCACTACTATCACCCTAAGCCAGGGGGCTGGATGCCTACCACTACTACCACCCTTAGCCAGGGGGTGCCAGATGCCCACCACTACTACCACCCTTACCCAGGGGGGCTGGATGCCTACCACTACTATCACCCTAAGCCAGGGGGCTGGATGCCTACCACTACTATCACCCTAAGCCAGGGGGCTGGATGCCTACCACTACTACCACCCTAAGCCAGGGGGGTGCCAGATGCCCACCACTACTACCACCCTTAGCCATGGGGGTGCCAGATGCCCACCACTACTATCACCCTAAGCCAGGGGGACTGGATGCCTACCACTACTACCACCCTTAGCCAGGGGGGTGCCAGATGCCCACCATTACTACCACCCTTACCCAGGGGGGGCTGGATGCCCACCACTACTATCACCCTAAGCCAGGGGGGCTGGATGCCTACCACTACTACCACCCTTAGCCAGGGGGGTGCCAGATGCCCACCACTACTACCACCCTTACCCAGGGGGGCTGGATGCCTACCACTACTATCACCCTAAGCCAGGGGGGCTGGATGCCTACCACTACTACCACCCTTAGCCAGGGGGGTGTCAGATGCCCACCACTACTACCACCCTTAGCCATGGGGGTGCCAGATGCCCACCACTACTATCACCCTAAGCCAGGGGGGCTGGATGCCTACCACTACTACCACCCTTTGCCAGGGGGTTGCCAGATGCCCATCACTACTACCACCTTTACCCAGGGGGGGCTGGATGCCTACCACTACTATCACCCTAAGCCAGGGGGGTGCCAGATGCCTACCACTACTACCACCCTTACCCAGGGGGGGCTGGATGCCTGTCACTACTACCACCTCTACCCATGGGGGGCTGGATGCCTACCACCAACACCACCCCCACTCATAGGATGGACAATGCATGACACAACCAGCACACCACAACCTAGGGAATGCAAGAAAAAGACATCCCCCCAACACCATGACAAGAGTGTGTAGACTGTGTCAAATGCCTACAACACTGAACATGACTTTGAACATACAATGTGACCCCCTAACACATGTGCCACACATATATGTGTGTGGCCCCCACAATGCAAGCAGGCCATGACCATTGTGGCTATGGGGTCCAAACCCCATCATCACAGTGACCAAAAGGTAAGTGTGGGGTCCATAGCTGAAGCACAGTTTTGAACATTGTGGCAATGGGGTCTAAACCCCCATCATCACAGTGACCAAAAGGTAAGTGTGAGGTCCATAGCTGAAGCACATTTTGAACATTGTGGCAATGGGGTCTAAACCCCCATCATCACAGTGACCAAAAGGTAAGTGTGGGGTCCATAGCTGAAGCACATTTTGAACATTGTGGCAATGGGGTCCAAACCCCCATCATCACAGTGACCAAAATGTAAGTGTGGGGTCCATAGCTGAAGCACATTTGGAACATTGTGGCAATGGGGTCCAAACCCCCATCATCACAGTGACCAAAAGGTAAGTGTGGGGTCCATAGCTGAAGCACAGTTTTGAACATTGTGGCAATGGGGTCCAAACCCCCATCATCACAGTGCCAGATGCCTACCACTACTACCACCCCTACCCAGGGGGTGGCAGAGTCCTACCACTACTACCACCTCTACCCATGGGGGCTGGATGCCTGTCACTACTACCACCTCTACCCAGGGGGTGCCAGATGCCTACCACTACTACCACCTCTACCCATGGGGGCTGGATGCCTACCACTACTACCACCTCTACCCAGGGGTGCCAGATGCCTACCACTACTACCACCTCTACCCAGGGGGTGCCAGATGCCTACCACTACTACCACCTCTACCCATGGGGGCTGGATGCCTACCACTACTACCACCCTTACCCAGGGGTGCCAGATGCCTACCACTACTACCACCCTACCCAGGGGTGCCAGATGCCTACCACTACTACCACCCTTACCCAGGGGTGCCAGATGCCTACCACTACTACCACCTCTACCCATGGGGGGCTGGATGCCTACCACTACTACCACCTCTACCCATGGGGGGCTGGATGACTGTCACTACTACCACCTCTACCCAGGGGGTGCCAGATGCCTACCACTACTACCACCTCTACCCATGGGGGGCTGGATGCCTACCACTACTACCACCCTTACCCAGGGGGTGCCAGATGCCTACCACTACTACCACCCTTACCCAGGGGGTGCCAGATGCCTACCACTACTACCACCTCTACCCAGGGGTGCCAGATGCCTACCACTACTACCACCTCTACCCATGGGGGCTGGATGCCTACCACTATTACCAACCCTACCCATGGGGGGCTGGATGCCTACCACCAACAACACCCCCACTCACAGGATGGCTAATACATGACACAACAAGCACACACCAACATAAAGAATGCAACATAAAGACATCCCCCCAACACCATGACAAGCGTGTGTAGACTGTGTCAAATGCCTACAACACTGAACATGACTTTGAACATACAATGTGACCCCTATCACATGTGCCACACATAAATGTGTGTGGCCCTCACAATGCAAGCAGGCCATGACCATTGTGGCAATGGTGTCCAAAACCCCATCATCACAGTGACCAAAATGTTAGTGTGGGGTCCATAGCTGAAGCACATCTTGAACATTGTGGCAATGGGGTCCAAACCCCCATCATCACAGTGACCAAAATGTAAGTGTGGGTTCCATAGCTGAAGCACATTTTGAACATTGTGGCAATGGGGTCCAAACCCCCATCATCACAGTGACCAAAATGTAAGTGTTGACAAAGAAAAAGCTGCAACTGCCAAACTGCATGGATGATTCCTGGACACAGAACAACAAACACATCAGTGGCAAAGTAGTGCTTGTGTCCCATAGCAACATAGATTGGGGGAGGCAAACAGTGCAGTGCAAATAAGACATACCTTTGGCCATGTGCAGACAAACATCACCCATGGGGGCTGACACTGTCAACAGTCATCAATCACACAATGACAGAAGTGACCATCAGAATGCAGACCCACATATTTGCACCAATGGGCACACAAATGCAGATACCCTGTGGAGACTGTAGATGTGAGGTGAACAGATACCATACCATGGCAGCAATGGGACACACAAACCATGATCATTGTGCTGACCGATGACCTAGGAGTCCCAGGGACAGCAGGGGAAACCCACCAAACAACATACAGACATTGGCACACCTAAGATATGCCAATGCAGTGGTGCAGATGCACAAACACAAACAGGCAGACCCACACTGCACATCAAACACAACAGGTCCAGTGTCCCCAGGCAACCACACAACACATGAGGAGGCCTGAATACCAATTATACAGATGTGCATACAGTGCCACACAAAGGTAACTCATGGATCCAAATCCCCTATGTGGGCAATCAGGCATTGTCAGATGAGAGGGAGCACAAATCACACATGTCACACAGGCACGTAGGAACAGCAACTGACACAGCAAGACACAGACACACCACAGCACTACCCCCAGGGCCCCCACAATGTGGTGACCCTGGGCTGCATTACAATCCCACTGTGATGACAAAGCTAAATGTCGTTCACACTGTGAACCACAGTCATGTGTCCTGAGCAACAAACTACCATCACACCTACACAAGCACAAATCAATCAGCACGGCCAGTAAGCCAAGGCCAACATGGAGGCAGGGGTCTAGCCGGGCAACAACTCTCATCTGCACACACTCAACACCACACACCTCGACCTCCAACAATGTGCAGCAGTGAAGCACACATGCACTGGTGACATTGGACATGCACCCATGACAATCCCAGGGTGGTGGGTGGGAACCAAGGTGCAGAAACACATCACACATGGCCACTCAACAAGACTCCTGAATGTCTGACACACTGCACACTACGCTGTACATGGACATGACGGCAATACCACACCAACCAATGGGATCCCAGCCACAGTCACACACCAATGAAGAAGCCAAGGTCACCCACATAGAACACACATAGACAACAACCAACATTGCAGCCCGGACCCTGAGGAGTGCCAGCAGTCACACACACAACGTGTCACAATCACTGAAAGATAACACAAACTGGAAATCACATGACAGGTGTAAACAACAAGTGCCAAGGGGAAACCTGACTGTGACCCATCTGCGTCTGCACACAAACCCAGCCCTGACAGCAAACACACCTATGGGTGACACCCTGATGACCAGTAATGTGCCATGCACCCACATCACAGAGAACCCAGGGAGAAGACTTTGGGGGAACATAGGTCAACTCAGCAAGCATCACAAACAGGTACAACATTAGGGATCCCAGCATGCACAGCAAAACAGAAGTGAACACACAGACATGCTCATACAACACACACCTTGGGCACAGGCAATGTCACAGGAGTACACACTGCCATGAGGGGACTCCACTCCTGTGTGAGGAAAGCTGTGCCATATGTTGCCTCAGTAGGGCCCCATCATGTCAGCTGAGCACTTGGTCACACAATCAACAATTAGCACCAAATGAAGGCTCCCGTCACATCAGCCTGGTCATGGGAGTGCCAACGAAATCATCAGCACAGATCCAACACACTTGTATAGCAATGTTGCACTGACAACACAGATGAGTCCTTCCCCATTGATGCCCAAACCTGCATGTCCAGTGGAGAAGGCCACACGGTCAGGGAAGTAGACGAATTGAACAATGGCAGGCACAACAGATGTGCAGGGGTGGAAGCCACAGATGTGAATTTGCTAATGTAAGTAGGAAATCCCATTGCCAAATACTGAACACATGACACCCTCAGATGCTGCTAAGGATGACATGGATACACCACAGGATAGGACACATTCCCCCTGGACCACATGTGTTCCTGCACAGTAACACTTCATTATCATGAGACCAAATATCACCATCACTGCAGCAAGGGCATGGTTAGCATCATCAACAACATGTACATCAGAAGCAAAAGCACTAGAGAACAGAAAGTTGCTTTATTCAGCATTTGGGTGAGAGAAGTGAAAGAAAATATATAACAAAGGCCAATGGCCAGTCCATAATATGAGTCCAAACAGGGTGCCAGTGCCAGATGTCACCCTATGCATGCCTGCACTGCTACACACCAGGGACAATCCCCTCGGAGGGGCCTACGGGGGGCAGGCCAGGCACCGCAGGGACAGGATCAGGGCTCACCAGGAGGAAGCAGGGAAGGGGTGGTGGGTGCTGGAGAGCCACTGACAACTGCAGTGGAGGTGTCTGACATGGTGTGTGCTGGACATGTGGCACAACTGGGGGGCATGACTCAGATGTTGTGGGTGCCGGCACGACTGCAGTGGACCCTGCAGATGGAGTGGACAGGTCCGCCACTGCAGTGCCCAAGTCAGACATGGTGGTAGTGGACTCCACTGCAGTGCCTACCACCAGGGGAGGAGAATGGGGAACAGGCAAGGTGGGCTGGACAGAGGGGAGGACACCCTCACCACATCAGTGGCACAGACAAGCGCAGCGGGGGTGTGGTGCCGGGAGAGCAAGTGGCAGGGGGAGAAGGCCGGATCCTCTTGGGGATGGTATATCTGTGGGTGGGGGAACCTGGGGCAGGGTGTGGTGGGGGCACCTGTGGAGTGGGGGCCTGAGGGTTGGAGGAAGGAGACCTGGTGCCTGAGCTGCAGGGCGGCGGCGGGGTCTTGCTCTTACAACTCCGGGGGGACTTGCGGGTGGGGGCCTCAGTCTGTCTGTGCCTGGGGGAGGGTGTCTGGGGGTGAGGGGCACTCTGCTCCGTGTGGGTGGGCTTCCTCTTCCCCCTGAATGCTGTATCAGCTGGATCGGAGGGGAAGAGGCAGAGGTCACTGAGGAAGAGCCGCTGGGTCTTTGGGGTTGCAGGTGAGGCAAGGGAGGGTGCTTTGGAGGGAGAGGCAACTGAGGACTGCGCAGTGCTCTTGGATGTGTGTGTGTGTTCCAGGGCCCCATCCCCTGTGAGTCTGGTTTCAGTCCCCTGACTGTGCGTGCTTGTGCATTTTGTTTGTGGCATGTGTGTCTGTGTGCTGGACGTGTGTGTGCTGGTGTGTGCCTGTGCCGGTGTGTGTGTGCTTGGGACGGGTAAGGTGCTGGGGAGTGTGGATGGAGCAGAGGCAGGAGGGGTGAGGGACTGTCTGAGGAGGGACACTGCTGCCGCCAGGGAGGAGTCCATGGACCTATTGCCCCTCTGTAGGTCAGACATGCCCGATGAGATGCCCTCCATGAACGACACCAGCTGAGTCAACAGAGCGGTGTGTGCATGGAGGACACTCAGCATGGCTGTCTGCCCTACATGGAGCTGGCGAAGGAGGTACACAGACTCCTCACTCAGGGCAGCAGGGGACACAGGGGCAGGGGGTGCGGTGCCTGGCCCAAAGGAGACACGCTCCCGAACATGGGAGCCTCCACGGACCTGGGGAATGGGAGCCGATGGGAGGGCGGTGGTGGTGCTGGTGGTTGCGGGGACAGCAACACTAGCTGGGGTGTGGTGGCTGCTGACACCCGCCTCCATAAGGGAGTCATCCTCCGAGCCGCTGTGGTCCTCAGCTGAGGTGGATGCTGCTGAGGACTCCTCGGTGTGGCTCCCCTCGCCCTCCGTGCCACTGGGTCCCTCCGACCACTCCTCGGCTGCTGACCCAGTCTGGCTCTCCGGCTCCTCCTGGTCCGTGGAGCTGTCCCCTTCCGTGGCCGTGGATGTATCTGCAAACAATGGGGAAACAGACAGACATCAGTCACCTGCACCAAACGCACACACCACTGTGAGCACAGCACATTACAGAGCAAGCCCTGGCATCATTAGTTGAACATTGCTAAAAGTGCCCTAACTGAACAGGAGAAGCCAATTGTCAGTCTGATGCCAACCATGGCACTCACATCCCACATGGCCTTGCACCCATCTGTCTGGTGTCTGTTGGATAGCAACACCCCAGTGTGGACACATGCACCAACTACACAGTAGTTGGACAGTGCAGAGGACACGGTGTAGCTTGTGGACATGCACACATCACAACTCTTGCCACTGAGTCAGTACAGGTTTCCGGATGAAAGGGATGCCCAGAGTCAAATAGGAAATGCATGTGATGCATACCAGCGACAGACACCATGATGCACCCATGTCCTGATAGCCATCGCCACAATGGTGTGCATGTAGCACATGTCACTCCCCTGCAGGATCACCAATAAGTAGACACATGCCATGGCGGAGGCATGACTGCTAAGTCATACATCACTGTCTCAGTGATGTATGACTTGGCAGCCAGACAACAACCCTCTGCACTGTGTCACAATAGTAGGTCATGGGGAATGCAAGTCCTGGAGCTGCACAAGTGCACATGTACATCCCCCACACAACACATCATCTTAACCCTCATCTGTACAGGTCATACCGATTGGACATATGGGAGACCTGTGACACTACCCTCTGAACCTGAGCCCCTCACAATCTGCTGTGAATGGGAAACAGCTGCCTGAACTTCACATTCGCATACCCCAGTCTGCACGGGCAGCTGATCAAACACCTATGTGACACACAAGTATCGTCTCCTATGGTCACATCTCCAGTGGCATGCTGAGCCCCTACCGAGAAACACCCCAGCAGTCCTGGCAACAAATCCACAGCACACTGACACAGAGGCAGACACCTGAGGGGTCAAATCACTGTGCACAACGTGTCAGCTGATACCCGGGAGTGGGAGTACAGGTGTATTGGATGGGCTGGAGTAGGCATGACTGTCCTGCCCCACATGAATGAGGGATGAGCCCTGGACAGTGGATAGCTGGCTATGTATGTGTGACACACGTAATCTGCACACTCCTGGGGCCCAAACATTGTTCCCACCCGCTGCATGGGTGTGTGCCAGATACCCCAGGCATATGTAGTGGCTCAGCTCAGCAAGTGGACCGCATATCAAAGCAACACGCAGATTACATGTCCGAACACAGGCATTGTGTGAACAATGGACCCACCCATGATGCCCACAACAGAGTTAGGGAAACAGATGCTGTCCCCCACCTTGAGTGAAGCAAACTGCAAGGACACAGTCCCAAGTGACACAATTCCCTGAATGTAAGGGCCACACCTGGGTATCAGATGAGGAGTGGGCAGTGCACAATAGAGGGACATGGCTCCTGGACAACATAACTGCTTTACTGCGGCAGTTTAACCAGGCCAGAGGAGGGCACATAGCATGTAATACAGAGTTCACAGTGCAGTCTTTGACTCACCCCCTCCTTGCTGCTGTCTGGCCTTCAGCTGCCCATCCAGGTCTGGAAACACCACCGCCAGGATCTGGAGCATGTGGGGGGTCAGGGTCCGTGTTCCGCCCCTCCTGCGAGGAGGCGACAGCTTCAGCTGGACCCATGCAATCCTCCGGGTCCAGCCCGAAGGTCCTGCCACCTCTTCTGGCAGTTGCGGATCCGGCGCTTGTAGACCCCCATGGACCGGACAGCCAGGACGATGTCCTTCCAGATCTCCTGCTTCCAATGGGCATTAACCTGACAGGATGACAAAGTGAAAAGGCCATTACTACACATGCAACATATCCGTGCATGACACAGTTGTATATACATGTCTCAATCACAGGGGCACATGATGTACACAGGCAGTGCAACGCTGCCCATGGACAGTTTGCCAGAAGTCAATACATGGTATCATTGCATGGGAAGTAAAACCTTGTTCAAATGCACTGTCACTGCACCATACCTGTCCAGTGCATGTCACTACACACTATGGGGGGTGACAACTACTCAGTGAGCCTGCTAGCCATTGGCGTGCAGACTTTCAGCCTTGCTAGTCAGACAAAATGCACATTCAGAAAGGCAGTGCACAGAACACTCACCTGCTCCCCTGGTGTCCCATACAGCTTGCTGTACTGTGGAAGTAGGCTGTCCAGCAGGGCCTGGTTCTCCTCAAGGCTGAAGGCTGGGGCTCTCTCCACAGTACGTGCCATTGCAGGGTCCAGAGGGGCAGAGACAGCAGCAGTGCAGTGGCAGATGTCATCCTGGAGCATGTAGTGCAGGCAAGTGAGCTCTCAGGGGAACAGCCAGCAATATATATGTGCTGCAGAGGCAGATACTGTCCCATGTGTCCCAAGTGATAGGTCCAAGTCGTTTGCATCTTCTGAATCTGGCCAATCCATGGAATAGCAGCACCAATACACGCCCACAGCATCCTTCAAATCTTCAACTTCATGACATACATGATTTTGCAACATTGTTGTGGGTGACCAACTGAATTTCCAGCAACCGACTCGTTGAATTTCGAAAACGCGTCCGTTGCCAGGCTAGGCCATTGACAATGGGTGCGCACCGATCGGTCCATTGCTGTTCAACGCGTACAGGGGTACAACGCGTACCCGCACACATTGAATGCAATGGGCCGGCCGGGCGCACCGATCGGTCCATTGCGGTACAACGCGTACAGGGGTACAATGCGTACCCGCACACATTGAATGCAATGGGCCGGCCGGGCGCACCGATCGGTCCATTGCGGTACAACGCGTGCAGAGGTACAACGCGTGCCCGCACACATTGAATGCAATGGGCCGGCCGGGCACACCGATCGGTCCATTGCGGTACAACGCGTACAGGGGTACAACGCGTACCCGCACACATTGAATGCAATGGGCCGGCCGGGCGCACCGATCGGTCCATTGCGGTACAACGCGTACAGGGTAAAACGCGTACCCGCACACATTGAATGCAATGGGCCGGCCAGGCACACCGATCGGTCTATTGCGGTACAACGCGTACAGGGTACAACGCGTACCCGCACACATTGAATGCAATGGGCCGGCCGGGCACACCGATCGGTCCATTGCGGTACAACGCGTACAGGGGTACAACGCGTACCCGCACACATTGAATGCAATGGGCCGGCCGGGCACACCGATCGGTCCATTGCGGTACAACGCGTAAAGGGTACAACGCGTACCCGCACACATTGAATGCAATGGGCCGGCCGGGCACACCGATCGGTCCATTGCGGTACAACGCGTACAGGGGTACAACGCGTACCCGCACACATTGAATGCAATGGGCCGGCCGGGCACACCTATCGGTCCATTGCGGTACAACGCGTACAGGGGTACAACGCGTACCCGCACACATTGAATGCAATGGGCCGGCCGGGCACACCGATCGGTCCATTGCGGTACAACGCATCCCTGTACAAGTGACTGGCATATGTCACCATGCCTGTCTCAGATGAACATATGCCAGCCACAGATAGCTCCCAGGGAGTGAGGGGCACACCTACAACACCACAGCCTGTGCAAACTGTATCATAAGGCATGTAAGGCTGCATTTCCTATTGTGTGTATGTTGGTGTACATGTTGTCCTGTGGGTGTCACCTGGGGGCAGCCACCCCCAGGCTGTGCACGTGTTCATGGGGACAGGATCCTGGGTGTTACGTGTACATGACCACTGTGATGTGCAACTGTTCATATCTGTGCATGTGCCATGGTCACATTTCACGGTGGTGTATGTGTATGTCATGTCACATACCCCGTGAGTCCCATGTGGGACGGTATGTTTGAGCCAGGGTGTCCCAGTGGCACAATAGTGATGGTCCTCCACAGTCTGTGTGCATGTAGTGTTTACAATGTCTCTGATTTAATGTGCACAATGGGAGACAGTCTCCACATCCACGTTGTGTGTGCATGGACTTTGATGTTGTGCGTGTGTGTGTCACAGACGTCCATGTCTGTCCTGCAGAGGCAAGTGGAACCACTACCTGTGGGGGTCATGGTTGTTTTGCTGTGGTGTATACCTGATACTCATGTAATGCCAGTGTCCATGTGGCAATACAGGGTCCCTGGGAATCTACCTGTCGTTGAGCTGTGATGCCTGGGGCACTTCTGTCCTCACATGTCACTGTGGGGGTGATTGTGACATGGCAGCAGGAGATGGGAACTGTGACATGGCCTCATGATATCCAATGGGCCAACCTGTGACTTATTGATGCCACTTGTTGAACCGTGATGACAGATGTTGGCCATGTATGTACCATACATGTCCTTACGGAACTGCACACTTCATGTACTTGTGCCTCATAATGATGTATGATGTGATATTGAGTGTGTTCAATGCCGCATATGTGGGGTGACTGACAATCTTGCTTTCTTCTCCTCTGCACTGCAGGGCTCCTGCTGTCCATAGACCATTCCCAGACCTGGCAACGATGGTGGAACGGGACAGCATCCGACGGTACCGCTTCACCAGGCAGCTGATTGAGGATTTGGCAGTGCAGTTGGCCCCACATTTGCAGCCTGGCCGGCCGTATCCTACAGCGCTGACCCCCAAGGTGAAGGTGATGGCAGCCCTACACTTCTTTGCCACCGGTACCTTTCAACATACTGTGGCGACTGCTGGTGGGATGTCACAGACCATGTTCAGCCGTATGCTCCGCGATGTTTTGGAGGCAATGTTGCTATACCTGAACCGGTACATCTATTTCCCTAGACTGCAACGACTCACTGACGTCAAGAGTGACTTCTATGCCCTGGGGAGGATGCCGCATGTCATTGGCTCCATTGATGGGTCACATGTGGCTTTGGTACCACCACAGGCCCAGGAGCAGGCCTACCGTAACCGCAAGCACTACCACTCGGTCAATGCACAGGTGGTGTGTCTTGCAGATATGACCATCTCACACATGTGTGCCCATTTCCCTGGTTCAGCACACGATGCCTTTGTGATGAGGAGTAGTCGCATCCCCAGGATGATGGCACAGATGCAGAACCAGCGTGCCTGGCTTGTCGGTGTGTACTGACTTTGTAACATTGTGTGTGATCTGATCTGTAGTATTCCGCCCACTTTTCCAAGTCAGCTAATGTGCACTTGTCTGTCCGTAGGTGACTCGGGATACCCCAACATGCCTTGGTTGCTGACACCCCTCAGGAACCCTGTGACACCAGCCCAGATGCGCTACAATGAGGCACATGGTCGGACCAGGAGAGTGATTGAGCGGACATTTGGTCTCCTGAAGAGCCGCTTCCGCTGCCTGGACAAGACAGGAGGGTCCCTCCCATATGCCCCAGCGAAGGTGTGCAAGATTATCATCGTCTGCTGCATGCTCCACAACCTGGCAGTGCAGAAGGAGTTGCCTCTCATCCAGGATGACAATGACCAACATCCGCCACCTGTGGAGGATCCTGGCCTGGACCACGATGCCAGTGATGATGATGATGATGGTGATGTCCGCACACAGCTCATCACCAACTTCTTTAGCTGAATGTGAGTATCCTGAGGTGTCATGTCAATGATGTGAGTTGGCATGATATGTGTAGGTGGTGCTCTGGTGCTGTTGGAGTGTGTCCATGGGCTACTTGACTGGATGTGTGTAGCGATGTGTGCTTACAGGTGGTCTGTACTCCCCAACAGTGTTGACATGCTAACTTGGTTCTGGGTGGGTATCTTGTAACATGTATTGTGCATGAGTTTTGCTGTTCTGTCCTGTTCTCCATTGCTTTTGACTGTGTGTCATTTCTGTCCTTCACAGGGTACTTTCAGATTCGTTTGGTCAACTGTGTCCACCGACGACGTGATTGTACTTCCAGGGTGGTAGCTGTTGTGTCCCTACAGGTGATGTGCGCCACACCCATGGACTTACTTCCTTCTACAGTTGTTGACTGTGTGCCCGCTGCCAGGTGGGATTACCTTGCATCTGTAGTGGTTACGACATGTTGCAACTGTGTAATAAACCTGTGCTTCACTTTGTGATGTGCGTTGTCTGTGGTCACACATTTGACTGCCATTTGCTTACTGCACCTGTGGGCTACTTGACTACAACTGGGAATAGGTGTGGTGTCTGTGCATTGCACCGTCTTTCCTGGCAACATCAGTGTAAGCAATGAGTCAGATGGCCTAGGTGTGTATGTGTTGTGTAGCCCTGGTGGTGTGTCTCCCTCATATGTGTCACGTTGCCATTACTCACATGCCTGTGTTGTACTTGCTGTTGCAGTTCGCATACACAGTGTAATTTTTCAGTTCATCATCCCCATGACAGCACCCACGTTGGAATCACAACAGAGGCAAGTATGGTGTATTAGTGTGTTTATTGTGATACATTTGTGTGAATAGTGCATAGGATGGTTAGTGCTGTACATTTATATTGCAATCAGAAGTTCCTAGATGAATTGAAAGTCCTGGTAGACAAAATCCCCAGTATCGGGGCCACAGTTGTCTGAGACATTGGTCCAACTTGTACTTCCCATGTCATGTGTGGGAGTTGTGTTGCCGTCAACAGGGTGAACAGTTTGTGCACAAAGGTGAACATCCAGAACAGGTTCAGGCTTCCTGGGGGTTGCACTTGGCCATCGGCCTCTCACTTGCCCCTCCTCGGACAACCCCTCTTCTTTGGGGGGCCCCTCAAGTACAGGCTGCTGCGGTGCAGGGGACTCTCCGCCAGAGTCATCCTCCCTCCCTGTGGCAGTTGCAGTTTGTTCAGCACCAGATGTTGTTGGCACACAGGGAGGTGTAGACTGGTTGCTGTTCATCTGGCGGAGGCATTGTAATATGTCCCTGTGCACCGCCGTCATCTCTTGCAGTGTGTCCCACTTGGACTCCACGCGGGACATGTGTGAGTCCAAGTGGGCATGATGGGCAGCCTGCTGCTGTTTCATGTCTCTGAGGAGCCCCACTACCTGGCTGAGATCTCCGGTGCTGGACTGGTACGCATCCGCTATGCGTGCCAGTTGTGGGTCATCATGCACACCAGACACCTCTGCAAACAGCGACCTCTGTCTCCCACCCCTCCCACCACCCCTGCCGACATGTGCAGTGCGTGCAGTGGCACGCACAGTTGACCCTGGTCCCCCTTGGGGGTTGGTGGTGGTGGTGGTGTCCATGGCCCCACGTTGGTCCAGGGTCCCTGTGCTGGTGGTGCTCTTTGTTCTGTCCATGTCGGCAGGGATGGTATTTGTGGTGACAGTCGTTGGAGGGGTGGGTGCAGGGGGTGCAGCTGGTGGTCCTGCTGGTGCTGCAGCTGGTGGTCCTGCTGGTGCTACATGATGACTTGCACCGGAGGTGCCAGGTTGGTCTTCTTCATCCGAGGAGGGCAGAGGCTGTTCGACACCAGTGAGCTCCGTATCCTCTTGAGCCTGGGACTGGGACTCCTCAGCGTCTGCTGCTGTGTCCCCATCATCACCTGTTTTTGGGAGACACACACAATGTATGTTATGTTTCTGCAGGCATCAATGGTTGACACACCTGACAGTTGTGACTGTGCCTCTGGGTGCGGGCCTGTACATTGCATTGTCCTAAGTTGTCACAGTCAGGGGTTGATATTGGTGTAGCACATTGTCCTGCATTATTTGGGCATGTCTATGTATTTGTTGGGGTGTGAACATGGTCTGCATTGGTTGTATTTGGTTGACAGCCGGCCCTCCTTCCCACCCAGCCAGTCAGTTATCCCACCATGGACTGTGCTTGCATTGCAGGGAGTGAAAGTTGTCTTTCAGGATGTCAGTCAGTGGTGTCCTGCTGTTGGTTGTTGCACAGTTGCCAGCAGGGCCTTGTGCTCCCCACAGCAGTAGCCAGTGTCAGCCATCTTGTGAGTCCTTTTCCACTCCCTGTGATGTGAGCATGGTTGTGGGTGGTGTTGATGGGCCAGTTGTGAGGCTGAGCAATATCTGTGCCTACTACTCCCATCATGCTATTGCCTCCACCCCCTTCCCAGCATGCCCATCCTTCCTTCCTTTTGACTCTGCTTCCCTGTGGGGTGGGCTGCCTGTGCTGACAGGATGGCTGGGAGTGTTGTCCTGGCAGTTGTTTGGCTAAAAGTCCCAAGAGTGTCCCTGTGCTTCACACAACATAACCCAGGGTGGTGGTTCTTTGTGAGATCTGGAGTTAGGATGTGAGGCATTGCATTCTCCCAGGTGGGTTATGTGGAGTTTGTGTTGAGGGGGTGTGTGAGGGGAGGTGCTTGTGACTATGGTCAATGCTGCAAGTCCTCCTTCCCACCCAGCCAGATATCTCACCATATAACGTGCTTGCATTGCAGGGAGTGGAAGTTGTCTTTCAGGATGTCAGTCAGTGGTGTCCTGCTGTTGGTTGTTGCACAGTTGCCAGCAGGGCCTTGTGCTCCCCACAGCAGTAGCCAGTGTCAGCCATCTTGTCAGTCCTTATCCACTCCCTGTGATGTGAGCATGGTTCAGAGTGGTGTTGATGGGCCACTTGTGAGGGTGAGCAGTATCTGTGACTCCAACTCCCATCATGCTATTGCCTACACCCCCTTCCCAGCATGCCCGTACTTCCTTCCTTTGGACTCTGCTTCCCTGTGGGGTAGTGTGCCTGTGCTGACAGGAAGGCTGACAGTGTTGTCCTTGCGTTTGTTTGGCTACAAGTCCCAGGTGTGTCCCTGTGCTTCACACAGCATTACCCAGGGTGGTGGTTCTTTGTGGGATCTTGAGTTAGGATGTGAGGCATTGCATTCTCCCAGGTGGGTTATGTGGAGTTTGTGTTGAGGGGGTGTGTGAGGGGAGGTGCTTGTGACTATGGTCAGTGCTGCGAGTCCTCCTTCCCACCCAGCCAGATATCCCACCATGGAACGTGCCTGCATTGCAGGTAGTGGAAGTTGTCTTTCAGGATGTCAGTCAGTGGTGTCCTGCTGTTGGTTGTTGCACAGTTGCCAGCAGGGCCTTGTGCTCCCCACAGCAGTAGCCAGTGTCAGCCATCTTGTGAGTCCTTTTCCACTCCCTGTGATGTGAGCATGGTTGTGAGTGGTGTTGATGGGCCAGTTGTGAGGCTGAGCAATATCTGTGCCTACTACTCCCATCATGCTATTGCCTCCACCCCACTTCCCAGCATGCCCATACTTCCTTCCTTTTGACTCTGCTTCCCTGTGGGGTGGGCTGCCTGTGCTGACAGGATGGCTGGGAGTGTTGTCCTGGCAGTTGTTTGGCTAAAAGTCCCAAGAGTGTCCCTGTGCTTCACACAACATAACCCAGGGTGGTGGTTCTTTGTGGGATCTTGAGTTAGGATGTGAGGCATTGCATTCTCCCAGGTGGGTTATGTGGAGTTTGTGTTGAGGGGGTGTGTGAGGGGAGGTGCTTGTGACTATGGTCAGTGCTGCGAGTCCTCCTTCCCACCCAGCCAGATATCCCACCATGGAACGTGCTTCCATTGCAGGGAGTGGAAGTTGTCTCTCAGGATGTCAGTCAGTGGTGTCCTGCTGTTGGTTGTTGCACAGTTGCCAGCAGGGCCTTGTGCTCCCCACAGCAGTAGCCAGTGTCAGCCATCTTGTGAGTCCTTTTCCACTCCCTGTGATGTGTGCATGGTTCATGGTGGTGTTGATGGGACAGTTGTGGGGGTGAGCAATATCTGTGACTACGACTCCCATGATGCTATTGGCTACACTGACTTGCTCAGCATACACAGAATTCCTTTCTTTCAGTGGTCTTCACTGTGTGTTGGTGTTGTAGTGGTGGCTACATGTCTGGATGTGTTTGTTAGTTATATTTGTGCCACTGCCTAGCTGTAGTTGTAGTTGTGTTTGTACATGTGATGACACGGTTAAATGTAACTTTGAGATGGCATGTGTTGTGTTTATCTGACTGACATACACATTTTGGGATGATTCTGTTCTGGTTGCTGTGTAATTGCTAAGAGTGCATGGTTTGACTCTCCCTTGACAGTGATGTGTGTGTGTATTGTGGCAGAATATTGTGTACATTTGTTGTGTACTCACCAGGCTCTGGGATGTTTTCCAGTCCATAGACGCTCACTGGTGGAAGGATGGCCCGCACCTTCTCCTCCCAGGGCCTGAGGTATACTGGCTTGGCAGGAGGGCCACTGCCGGTGTATTGGCTCAGGAGGTAGTCCTTCTTCAGCAGCTCCCGTACCCTCCTGCGCACGTCATACCACCTGTTCTGGATGTCAGTCTTTGTGCGCAGACATGGTGATTGTGCGTTCACCCTGTTGATGATCCTCTCCCACATCTTTGTTTTCTGGGAGATGGGTGTCTGTTGGACCAGTGCGCCAAACAGCTGTGGCTCTACCCTGAGGATCTCGTCTACCAGGACTTCCAATTCACAATCTAGGAACTTGTGATTCTTCTTTGGGGGCATGGTGATGGGTGGTGATGGTGAGTAATGTGTGTGTTGGTGTGCAGGTGAAGGTGTGTGAGTGTGTGTTTTGCTGGGTGTATGTGAGGTAGCTATTTGTTGGTGTGCTGATGGTGTGTGGCTTGTGTGAGGGATGAGCTGTGGGTGTGTGGTTGCTGTCTGTTGAGTGCTGGCAGTAGAATAGCATTTGCAAAGGATCATGGTTGGGATTTGTGTCCTTTATATGGGTGGAGTTGTGGGTGTGTCTTTGTTCTCTGTCCCCACCCCCCAGTATTTATTGGCTTTGTGATTGCTTGTTTGGCCTTTTTTGTGTATTTTTCCTTTGTACTTTCTGTGCATGTTGGAAACGTTCTTGTGACCGAGTCGGACCCTGCAGTTGTCTCGTACTGTCTTCTCCGTTTCGTTCACGCTGTGTTTGTGCTATTTTCTATGCTGCGTACGCGTCGGTCGCGGTGTTTTGTGTTACTTCGGCTCGCAGTTTTGTATGCGTGTCGGTCGTACGGCTTGTCCTCCGTACGACTCGGTCGTGGTTTTCGCGCCTTGCATCGTACTTTGCGGTTTGGAGTTAGCGTGTACGTTTCGGTTGGATTTGTTCCGGGTGCGTGTCGGTCGGTTCGATTCGCGTGTTTTTCCGGCCGGATTGCTGTTTTCCGTGCGGCTCGGTCGTTCGGCTTGGGTTCCGTACATGTCGGTCGGATTTTGCACGCTTTGCATCGTACTTGGCGTGTCGGGCGCCACAGGTACGTGTCGGTCGGAATTCATTCCGGCTCCGAGTCGGTCGGTGCTTTTTCCGGCCCGAATCGGAATCGACCCCATAGTTTTCAAAGAGGCTTTAACCATTTGGATCTTGCTCTACAATATGCTTTACAAAAAAATACAAAATATGACCTTGTGTTTCATTGTGGGACTTGCAGGATAGACAAGTGCTAGAGATTTGACTTTCAGTTTGCCATTTACTGCAAAAGGAGGATGTCTGTAAAATTCTCAACCTGAACTTTATATAAAGGGTTCTAGCTAACCTTGGTTTAATATAATCTAAAAATGCCTCAAATTTGTAGTCCCATTTAATTAAGAGAAAATCACTGGTCAGTCGACATTTTCCATGATTCAGATACCAAAATCTATCCTTTACAACTTGTTTGGCATTGACAGACAAAGAGCCCCTAAGTAGACAAAAGGCTTCATGCTCTAACTCGTAAAGGACTTCTTTACATAACCTAAATAAGGAATTTTAGACGCACTGAGTACTCCAGAACATCTATTAAACTCTCTCCATAAGATGATGGATTTTCTACAGTCCAAACTCGAACCCAGTACAAAATTGGCTGCAATATCATGTAATCTACTGTAGATTTCAGGGCCAGGTCTAGTTGAATTGGTAGCATAGGGGAGTATCTAAAGATAGCGGAGAAAGGTGTTTTCCACTTTTTAGAGTTTGCGAGAGTCACATTGGCCCCATATTTCTGAGCCATAAAAAGCTCTGATAGCTACTTGTGCGCTATATATATATCTCTAGGGCTGGTAAGACAGGATGATTAGTGGCTCTGTTAGAAAACTTAATTATTTCAAATGCTCTATTGTTAAGTTAAGCAGTAATTTTATCAATTTCTTTCCACCAGGAGCTAGAGTCAGAGATTCGCATTCCAAGATGATCGAATTCCCTGACTATCTACAAGCGGCACCCACTTCAAGTAATTTTCGGATGATACTTCTTATGTGGATTAAAAACCATTATTTTGTTTTGTGTTTAACTCCAAACTATGAGTGGAACAAAACAACATGAACCTATCCAGCAGAACCTGTAGACCTTTTTCATTTTTTGACATTAGCAGAGTGTCATCTGCGAAATGGAGAGCTGGCACTATATTTCTTGCCAAGACGGGGAAATCATTAGTACAGTTTCATAAAAAATCTACGCATCCTTTAATAAAAATTAAGAACAAGGTAGAAGCCAAAACACACCCCTGTCGAACTCCTTTCTTTACTGCAATTCTAGAAATAAGTTCACCATTAGAGCCCCACCTGACCTTGGCATAGCTATCAGAGTGTAATCGTCCAAGTAAGTCTAAGAGGTCCAAAGGAATTCCTGGGACTCACAGAATGTCCCACAACTTGCCCCTTGGGACTATATCAAAAGCTGCATGGAGGTCAACAAAGGTGACATAAAGACTACCCCAAGAGATCCACAGTTTTCCACTTTATCAGAAAAAAAGTGAAAAACATGGTCAACTGTTATTATATCTTCCCTAAAGCTAGCGTGGTATTGGCTAATAAAATCTTTTTCTAGCAGCCAAGTTGTTAATTTATCAAGAACCTAGCCTACAAATGATCTTTTGAAGGCTATCAATTAGGCTGATAGGATGATAAGTACTAGAATCTGTTTGAGATACCTTCTTGTGAATTGGGACAATCACTGCTCCCTTCCAAGTCTCCGGCACTGGGGCACCTATAGCATCGAAAGAGAGTTAATGTATGGGATCCATATGCCAGGCACTGACTTAAAAAGGTCCACTGGTATTTTATCTAGGTCAGGCACTTTACTTGCCTTCTGGGCTGCTAAAGCTTCCATTGTATTCTTTAAGGTAAAACTAATTCTTGACACACATGGAGCAGTCACCATTGTCTAGGCTGGAATCTAATTCTATAAAGAATGTGGGGTCATCATAGAGGCCTCCAAAGTACTTCACCCATTCATTAGCCTGAACATGGATTTCTGGCTTCATTGGTCAATTACTGCCCCTGCGAGATACAATGTGCCAAAAATGTTTAGAGTTTTTAGGAGAGGCAGCTTCTTGAAAATCAATCCAAATGCCAGCTTCCCATTTTGATCTAACCACTCTGATCGCTGTTTTAAATGTGGCTCTAGATAACTTTATTTAGCCTTTGTCACCTGATCTAATAGCTTCTATAAGATTGAGCTTCCTGCGGTGACATGCCCTATTAAACCATTCTTTGCCCGAACTTAATGCATTGTCAGTCCTAACATTCTTTTTAAAAAACGCTTTTAGATCCTAAAACAATTATACATGCATATGCATTAAAAATAAGGGGTTATCTAAGTTAGTACTGCCGATTTCCAAATTCTTGCTTACTACAACATACATGGAGCTCATAACCATTGTGTTGCCGCAGATGCTAGCCAATTTTATCATTTTTGCAATTATTACAAACAACAAGGGAATAGGCTTGTGAACTAGAAGCCTCAAGCGAGTTAGTCACTACAGGTCTATTTAAATATAAAGCTTTCAAATTGTGGTTACTCTCTTGTCTATCTAGTACCTTCATATCCTTCAGCACATGCCAAAAAATAACATCAATAAATATATAATCAATAGTACATTGGTAGGAACTTCTCTTCAACATAGGAGTCACCAGATGATCCTAAATAGTACGACCATTACAAGCACAGACTCCAAACAATAAGGAAATATCTGCAGGTCTGATTTAGAGAGATTTTTTCTCAGAGGAGTTGTCAGATCCTATAATCAATTTTGCCCCTGGCCACCTCCATAATGGTTCAAAATGGTATTAAAACTAGGCCTGGATGTAGTTTGCGAAGCCACGCTACATTAAACTCCATGGAGTGGTAAAAAAACTCTGCCGCTCTACGCCGAGTTCCACAGGCGGGCAGGGTTTCCCGGCACGCCCGTTCACATTTAGTTATTGTATTACTGTGTGTTTTTGTGCCTGTGTATTTTACCTTTTTTGTGAGTTTTTATACTTTTATATTTCCTTTACTTCCTTACTTCTATTTCATTTCCTTCCTTCCTTCCTTCCCCTCCCTGTTTGTCTATTTTTGTCCCAGCCAGCGCCATATCAGAGCAGGGCAAAAAGGGGAGTGGCTATGGCCGGCCCCGTGAACTGTGAGCAGCAGCAGCCACCTACCCTGCGGATGGCGGCGCCACCAAGGGATGCAGCCCCAGGCAATCTTTTGTGAGGTGGAGGTGCCAGCACAATTTTCTTATGTGCAGCGCCACCTCCCCCCAATGCTGGTAGCAGGTGGCAGGCCTAGCAGTGGGTACCCACTGCAGGAGCATCAGCAGCATTGGGGGAGGGTGTGCTGGTGTGTGTGTTGCGCCAGATGGTCCAGCGGCCCCACCCAACAGCTGACGCACCACTGGGCAGATATCCTAGACTGGGAGTATGACCTGCTCGACCTAGGTTGCAGGGCTCATGAGTATTAATTATTTGTTGTGTTTGTGTTCTAAAATGCTAAAAAAAATTGTGCCGAATAGCATGCTGCTCACTCTCAGAGGTCAGTTATGTTTAGTTTACATTAAGAATATTATTTGATCCAGTTTAAGCTAGGCAGGTGTTCAGTGCTACCTAATCATACTCATTGATGCTCGCTTTGGCTGATTATTCAGGAAGCCATTGCAGGCTCCTCTGTACTCCTGTCACCATAGTGAATAAGTGATATCAGTGAGTTGGCATTCTCTGTGACTTTCTTTATGTAGCTCGTACAGTCCCAAGCAATATCACAGTGATGTGTAGCACTAGTATGCATCTATGCATTGCAAAAAAGGGAGACTGAGTTGGTACATCAAGGGGGTTGAGAAATAAGAATAGAATCAATGATCGTTCATTGAAATGCATTAGTTCCAAATGTAGTTTTTGCTAAGGAAATTTGGAATAGGAGTTTTAGGATCAGTATTGCCAACTCAACAATAGTCAAAACTAGTACTATAGGCGATCTGATTAAGATAAGTACAATGTTACTGCATCTGCCTGTCATAATAATTTTGTGGAGATTAACTGTACCACTAATCTATTTTTTTATCTTCTTTATTGCTTATTTCAGCACCCAAGGGCAGTGCAGTGCAGAGGCGGGTCCCAGAGGAGCTGGGGAGGAGGCGCTGACCACCAGTGCCACTGCTGAGAGCTCTGCTCAGCCCAATAAGTCCTATTATTTATTATTATTGTTTCCCTAACTTTTAGCTCTGCCCACTATTATACTACTTGTAATTTTGCCTTGTTTATTTTTTTATACAGTCTCCTTACGACTCCCCTATCCAATTTTTTGTTTAATTCCTGTTATCCCTGCATTATCTTTTTTTTCCTTATTTCATGGGGTTTTTTTGGTAGCTGACTTTTTCCGGTCCGTACTAGTCTGTAGTTTTCTTGTGCTTTGTTGGTAATCTTTCCTTCTCCCTATATATCTTGTGGCACTGTAAGACGAAGAACATATTTCTGGTACTCCACTGTCTATTGTGACAATTGCAGGCCTAAGTAAGCTAGTATTATAAATAAAATTCACTATGTATGTTTGCTGAGAATGCTTTCTTTTTCTTGATCATGCTCTAACAGTTAACCCCCAGGCCCGATGTTGTGCTGTGTAATTCATTTTTACAGTATACCAGCAGTTCCATGACAGTGCAGCATGGCTGGAAAGTAGGAGGTCCTATTGCATTTGCCAACCAACATATGTCTTTCATTGACCATTATTATGTCACCCCTTCATTGCGCTTCAATGACTCAGAGTCATCATCATCATAGGCTATAGCTCTGCCCTTCCATTACGAAAGGTTTTTGATTGGCTTGACTACCTGGCTTTTCTAACATTGCGAACCAACCAAATTCCCAGAGTGATATTTTTGATAGAAAATACTGCAGTGCTAAACAAACTGTAGTGATGTATTGCAGTTGTATTTTTTGGTTAATAAAATTAAGGGGAGGTGTATCTGGCATCTAAAAAATATATAATGTTTTTCTAACCACACAGAGTGCTGTCCGCTCAAGTGCCGCTGCTGGAGGAGAAGGGGATTCAGTTGGAAGGGGAGAAGAGGTGGCAGGGACGGGCGGTGGTAAATCACATTTTTTACTTCTTGACAATTACTATTATACTCGTTAGCTACATGGATATTGTCATGACTCGGGATCATGAACCCCCTGCTCAGCTAGAGCAGTGGTTGAGTTATGGCCTCTTCTATCTCCAACTCAACAAAAGCTCACATAATGAACGCTAAAAATGATGGCTTGATGGAAACGGGAAAGAAAGGAATGTTAAAAGAAAGGGTGAAATGGTATATGAGTGAAAGGAAAAGATGCATGGGTTAAAGGATGTGTGGGTGGGTATTAGGTAAATGAATGGATGGGTGAAAGGATGATTGAAAGAAATGGTGGATACTGAATGGATGGATAATGGATTGGAAATGTTGGTGAAAGACGATGAGAGAAAGAAAGTAAAGCTTAAATTATGGTGGCTGTGGGTGAATACAGAAGAATGAAAGGATGATTGAATAATTGCTAGGATGAATAAACAAAGGCGCTCTTCTGGAGATGGGCATGCTGCTCACCTACTTCGCTTACTTTGTTTTATGGCTATCAAAACTATGGTTCAAAGTGGGGGTATTTTAATTTTTGTTCTAGTCCCTTAACTCACTATATTTGTTAAGTGAGGTAGATATATATCCCACCCATCATCATTCATCACCCCCCTCCCTGCCCATGGCATTTTGCCACCCTTGACCGAAGCGCAATATGGTTCAATTTGTGACTGCAGTATTGGCTGTGCAATGCGCGTCTGCTTCAGTTAATGCAGCATCTACTAAGTTTCAATGCATTGCAAACCGAACACACAAGAGGTGTTTCCCTTCACCCGCTCAGTCACTTCTTAGCACTTCACTTTATTCTTTCCTAAGTTCTTCCATCCCAGCCTACCAAAAAATTGAAAAATCCATTCTTGGCATGTGCCACATTTTCATGGCCATGTGAAGTGATTCCAAAATATATTTCATGGTTAACCATAACAGATTATTTTGCACCTGTTCAGATTTTTGCCTTTTGAGTTTTGTCAATAAGCCAAAGCTTAGGCACAGGATCAGTGACAACCCTTTATTCTATTGCAAAAGCTCCACATACCAGCCTAATCCCTCTACCTTACCCTGCTTTAGAGTAAGTCAAGTTTCCTTTCCTTACTGCCCAGCAAATTATATTGTTGGAAATAATTTGTGGTGGTGGGCAAGGCCAGTGAGTAAAGTAGGACTAAGTACCTGATTAGATTTCAAGTTTGGCGTAAGGGATACTCTGTGACGAACATGCCAAATACAATCTATATAAATTGTTCCTTTCCCTGTAGTGTAGTGCAGCGTACTCCCACGTCTACTTATGGTAGACAGGATAATAATATCCACATTTTATACGTGATGTGTGTGACGTAGTATCTTATTTATTATTCATCTGCCTCTTTGGAGTCAGGGTAGAAAGTGAAAGGCATTTGGAGAAGAGCAGGGCCATTGGAATTAAAGATAGATAATTGTCAACTATAGCTACCCCCTGATGCAGAGAGTAGTAAAGTACCGGACTCGCTGGCTAGTATGCCTCCATTAATTTAGCACAACTTATACTCCATAGAGCATAATGTCTTACTCATTAATGAGAGGAAATTTATTTTTCTACTCAAAGTGTCTATTTATTTACAAGAAAAGCCTTTAAAAAAAGAAAGAAAATAAAATCACAGTTTATTTTAATCTGGTGTTATTCTGCCTTAATTCTTTTCTGCTAGACAGTCAGTACTTTTTATGTGAGGCATGCGAGGTAAAAATAAATATGGCCCTGTAACTCTCCTAGTCATAATCACATCCAATTCCAATGGCCCTAGGGGGCCAGCAATGTACTGCTACTATGCTACCTACTACTTAATTTTAAACAAGTGTTTGCATAGGGCATCGTTTACAATTTGTATTTTGTTCTCTCGATATAAGTACTCTTGCTGGTCTACCAGCTCCACCCACCAGGCACCAGATAGTGGCCAGGCTGCGGCAGCAGAGGCAGGAAACCATTCAGTCTGAATATCAGTGGTAGGTGGCCCTGGAGGATGAAGAGGCAGAAGTAGCTGCCTCCAACCCAAGCCCCAGTTCAGCAAGCCAGACCCAGGCTCCTGGCCATTAGCTCGCCAGCACCAGCTGTCAGGGACCCTGACTGTTTCTGCTGCCATCCCCTCTCACTCGAACAGGAAACTTCAGCTTTGTGTCCTGCAGTGGCACATTGTCCCACATTGAAAGCCAGCTGGGGTGAATAGAGCTTCTAAGCCCTTTTTAAACTTTTTTTTGGGTGGGTGGGACTTGTTTTGGGTGGAGAGGGTGTGATGGGCGTTGGGACAGGGTGTTTTTGGCTTGGACTTTTGCTTTCCATTGGTTGGGGATGGGTCAATTTGTTTGGGGAGAGGGGTGGGCCTGTTGTGGGTTGCGAGGGTGTTTTTTAAAATAAAATATTAAAGGCAAAAATTATTTTACCACACTTTATGCCTGAAGTAGTTTATTAGCATTTTACTTTTACTTTGCACTGCTCCCTTTTTGCGCAGTCTGTTTTTTAAATCTGTTTATAAAAGTGTATATCGGTTAGTTATAGTTAGTTATATACCATTTATACCCTTGTCTTATTACCCTCTGTAACTATCTTGACCGTTAGGGGGGATGCTACGATGACCTATATTACCTACAACAACCTAGATAAATGATTACTTATCTGTAGTAGCAGTTAGTTGCTTACTTACTAACTTAACTAGTTCACTTCACTCCATAGTTTTCTTACCTGAATATAGATGAAGCAATAACAGGGAAGGCATCACAACTTCACAAGCGAGGTCCCACTCCCATACAAGTGAGCTACAACTGTAGGATTAATCGGAAGGATTATCCATCGCAGGCAACTAAATGGAATTAAAAACACTGAGTTAGTGGGTTATAAATTGCATCATAGCTTTACAAAGAATTGAGAGCAGACTACTACATGACACAACAAAGAATACCTCATAGTAGTAAAATAACATAAAATAGCAATAGTAACTTCATCTGAGCAATGGGGAGCTAGTATTTAATTAAAACTAAAGTGACAAAACCCTCAAGTCATGAAAAGAGGACTCAAAGTCTGGAGTTGACAAGGTTAAGCGTTTGCGCAACCCATGGCCTGAATGATGATGCTGGCGACTGATCTCTAAAATATGTATCACTTTTATGCATGGGTGGATAAATGGGGCCAGTGTGGGCTATTGCTTAGGTAATAGTAGAGCCTGCAGTGAGTTGGTGTCGCTTTCACCACATCTGCCCCACCAAGTGTGTAATCCATTTATGGTGTAAATTAAGTCATACCACAATATATCACACAGCCCAGGGGAAGAGGGTTAGGGGTTTGTGGCTGGATGGGAAAGGGGATTTGGGGAAAGGTGTGACAAAGACAAACACTACATAAGGACAATATTCATATTGGTGATAAGCAGCACTTCATCATTATCAATCTGCTGTGGAAGGAAACAAAGGAATGAGTATGGCACAGTACAGTTAAATGCATTACAAACACTCCTTCTGCCCCAGAGACCTAGGTTATCAGATATCCAAATGTTCTTTCTTCTAGGTTTAAAAAAAAAATCAAATTATGGAGGCGAGAACCCTCCCAGTTCTAAAAATGTGATTGTTAAAAGAAAATGGATCCTGTATTGTAAAATTGGGTGGTGCGTCTGCATTCTCTTTGGGAATGTCCATCACTTTTAGGTGCCTGTCTGGACCAGTCTGGTAGGTAAGCAGGAGTGTTGAGTTCAGCTTTCGCCTTTTGTTCATGCAGGAGATGAAAAGGCCTGCGGATTGAAAAACAAAACTGTATTGTAGAGTCAAGGAGAAGGTCAGAAGGAAGGTAAGCTTCATGAGTGTACCAAGAACACTCAGAGGAAGAGCAACAAACAAGAGGATTCATAGTTTCACTTTTGCCACCAGTGTGACCCACACACACAGCAGCAATTCCCAAATAAATTCAACTCTAACCATTCCATATAGCTGAGTACTAGCCCTCAGAGACATGGTTTCCCTTTGAAGTTGATAACTTCTTTCTTCTAGCTGTTGATGAGGTAGTCCTGTCCTGAGTTCTTCCATCCTCCTCCTAACTCCTCCTAACTCCGTCCCAGTCCTGACCCAAGCAAGATAGACATGTAGTGCAATGCTGTTGAAGATCAAGTAGAGAAAAAGAATTGCAGTATTTTGTACAGGTTTTTGTTTGTTAACTAAAGTGATTGGTCTGGTCTCTGGAGAACCATAAAAAAGGAGTGGACCTTGCAGGTAAATCTCACTAAGTGTCAAAGGGCCAATCACCTTCAGGAAAAATGATCATCCATCATTCAGGGCCCAAACATTGCAAATCATCTCAATCAAGTTTACAAACTACAGTTGAACACCCTCCCTCACTGTCTTCCGCCACATGAATCATCAATAATCACTCACAATCACTAACTCATTGTTGCAATAGATGTAGTTACCTCTTCTAATCCAAGCTCGGGTAAGTTAGGTAGTAGGTACACAATTGTATCTTTGACACAGGCAATACATTGGAATTTGGTATTGACAATCTTGTAATTCAACAATCTTCTGGGGCAGCCCTGCTAAGTGATGCAAAAAAGATAGGCATGTGAAGGAGGTAGGCATTGTCTCTAATATCATGAAGGAATTGTGGAGACTTCTTCACTGCACACTGGTTGAACTGCAAATCCGAAACATATGTGACTAAAAGATGGTGGCAAAGCATAAACCTGACTCAAACATAATGTTCCACTAGCTACTTTTTTATTTTGCAAAGAAAGATGTTGAATGAGAAATAATTAAAAAGCTCTATGGTGGCACTAGCGTACTCATAAGTTGGTCAGCTAACATACTTGATTCTGACCAATCCTCCTCCTCTTTCTGTGCTGTTTCAGGAAAGGTGTAATTGTGTGGTATTCCATAGTTGGTTTACTTTGATTATGGACAATCTCTCCACGTTTTGAGTTGAGAAACTGGTCCTTTCTCACTGCCACAACCACACCAGCTGCACTGAACACATGTTCAGCAGACATATTGAATATAGGACAAGTCAGGTACTTTATTGCCAGCCAGCTAAGGTCTGATCATTGGTGCATCTTCCCATACCAAAACATCAATGGGTTTTGATCCACATGGACATCTTTTGGATCATCCAGATACTCCTAGAACATCCTTTGGATGATCATTGGTGCTGCCACTTTGTCAATGTCTTTTGCCATTGCCTCTGCACTGGACTTAAGCCCTGCCATTTGATTCCAATACAATGTAGAGGTTAGGTCCAATCCTTCTGTTGCTGTTGTTGCCGGAGTTCTGGTTGCTGGTGTTGTTGGCTGCTGTGAGACAAGACTGCCCTCTCTAGAAATTGAAGGCTTCACCCCAGAACTGTGAGGTGGGACTCTAAGTTCTAGCCATTCTTCTTGCAGGTCTCTGGCTTGCTCAACAATCCATCTCTTGTATTTTGAAACATCCCCTTCAGAAAAAGGAATGAAATCGGGCAGAATATTTTTGTACCATGGATCCAGTAGTGTGGCACAGATGTACTCTTTGGACAAGATGATGTAGGGTTGCAGCCTTGTATTACAAGCCAAGCAAAGGATTAAGCTTTCAACCAAGGTTTGTGTTTCTGTGCTTTCATTCACACCTGTGAGGGCAAACTTTATAGACTTTTCTTTAGCCGGTCCTGTAGCAGATGCAACAATGGGATAGCTTGGCCCATCGTACTGTCCTCCTTGCTAACTTCCCATGTGAAAACCTCAAAAGGGAGTAGCATCTGTATCAGGCATTTGACTAGGTCACATTTGTCTGCATCCATGGTCATAGCTTTCCCAATTACATGCCCTCCTCTTTGAATGGCATAGTCATTGATCTGTTTGTACTGCTCAAACAGACATTGCAACATGTAGTAGGTTGAGTTCCATCTTATTGGCACCTTCTGTATCAGAGCTTTAACTGGTACTCTTTTAGCATGCTGAATAATCCGAAACTGCTTCCAGGCTTTAAAAAATGGCTGAAATGAGTGCAGGTACTTCTACAAGTTGTCAGTATGTTGCTGACTAAGTCTTATTTTTTCAGCAAATCTCGCACCACCAGGTTGATACAATGGCCAAACACAGGACCCTGAAATAGCCACCTTCTGCCATGGCCTTGACTATGTTATTGCCATTTTCCGTAGCAACAGATCTAATTCTGAGACCTCTCGGTCGCAGCCATTCAAACACCTTGCTGTTAAATTTGTCCAAGATGTTTGTAGCTGTATGTGATTTCTCCATGGCAAACATGGCCACTGTTGCATTCCGCTTAATGCTCTTAAAACTTTCATCAGGGCCAAGACATGGAGATATCTTTGCTTTACACCTGTAAAAGAGATCCAGTGTGCAGTGATGCACATGTAGTCAGTTGCCTGACACCTGGTCCACATGCCTGTCATCAGGTGGATATTGTGAACAACATTTTGCTGTAAAGCTTATCCAATCAATTGCAGGACATCGTGATGTAGCGCTGGAACAGCAACTCTGGCAAAATAGGTCCGACTTGGAACCTTCCATTTTGGGAAGATAGCTGCCACAAATTCTAAGAATCCAACTCCTTCCATAAAAGAAAAAGGGAGGAGGTTCAGTGCTAACATTTTTGCCAGCTTCCCATTATACAAACGTGCCATTGGGTGGTTACAATCGTAGGGCCCCTCCTGTCTAACCATGCCCGTAATAGTAGCCTACATTTTTTTCTTCTTTTCTTGGGCCACTGACAGGCGACTTTTGAGAAGTAGGTGGTGGTAGGCTAAGTGCATGTCATGGTGGGGCAGTCACTGTATGCTGTGGTGTCTCCATCTGACTCTGAGTCTTGTGCTGATTGTGGCTGCTGTCCCCTTTGCTCTGTTTTATGAAATGATTGGGTACTACAAATCCAATTCAACATCACTGCTCATCAGCATCGCCGTGATTGCAGTGGCTGTCTCACTGACAAACATGGTCTTCGACTTAGGTTGGGGTGGTGCTATTTATGTGAGAGTGCACCTCCCAGCTTGTTCCCTGGAGGCTGGTGCTGCAGGCACACGACGTTTTCTGAAAAAGGTTTTGGCCAACACACCACTGGTGGAAAGCTGCTTCTTCTCACTGACCACTTTCTTGGCAGAAACTTTCTTTGGGGCCATCTTAAAGCTCTCAGTTGGCAGTGGCACTAAACTGCACAAGCAGAGGAAATTGGAGGACTGACTTGTGATGTCACTGTACAGGATGTCTGTTTGGGAGTATTGGGGGTGATGTCTCTTCTTCTCTTGTGCACCCTAAATGCAAACAAGCAAGAAAAACATTTTGTGAACCATAGCATTGTTGCAGTTTTAGCACAGAATAAGGCAATATTAGTGTGGTTGGTTACTTAGGTAATAACCACTATAAAGTCAAACTACACCACCATACCATAAAATGTAATTCCTCAGCAGGATAAGACACAGTATGTGTTAGACCTGGGGGTCTCTAGTTGGCTGAGGTAGGTACCTTAGTCCAAATAGGGACCCTTGCTTCTAGTCAGGGAAAGGAGGGAGTTACACGCTGAAGATAACCCCTGCTCACCCCCTTGGTAGCTTGGCACGAGCAGTCAGGCTTATCCCAGAGGCAATGTGTAAAGCGTTGGTGCAACACACTCACGCAGCAGCAACACACTAGGCACACCAAAAAAGAAACTCCACACAAGGTTATAAAAAAAATAGCCTTTGTATTATCATAAACACATTAGAAACCTAATCACACATTTACACTGTGCCAACTGGCACTAGGCAATATGCACAGGGGATTATATACAGGACGAGGCCAATCGGGCCACGGTCAGAACCATCATAATGCAGGTAGTAAATATAAAACACAACCAGTAATTACTGGTACCATAATGACCTAAGCATTATCACATTAGCATTAGACACCATCCTAAAATATCATAGCATGACATTAGGCATAAACACATTAGGCCCAAACCTCATTAGCACAAACACATTACGCATTAGGCCTCACCAGCATAAACACATTATGCAATAACCTCATAAGCATAAACACATTACGCAATAGGTATCACCTTGAGGCAATAACAGTAGGCATAAATCACATTAGCCTAAAACACAGTAGGACACCAGGCCAACTGGACTTCCACTGGGGCTCAAATGCCCTATGTCCAGAAATGTCAGGGTGTAGCTGCCAATGCAGCGAAGCAAGGTGCGCAATGCGCTGGGGCGTGAGATGCTTTTCACCCCTTCCTTAGCATGGAAATCAATAAGCCCCCGTAGGTGCAGCTGCCCGCGCTCTCGCGGTACAGCTGTGGTCAGCACTGGCACTCACTGTGCCTCCTGGAACCCCACTGGGACTCTAAAATAACATGGTCCCCAAACGTTGCAGCTGCCCGCTATGGCGGCGCAACTGAAGAAACAAACAGGCACTGGTGCTCACTGTGCCCAGAGGGCCCCACTGGGAGCCTGAAAACCAAAGGTGCCCAAACGTTGCAGCCGTCAGCCACGGTGGTACAGCTTTGAGGAAGACAGAGGCACAGGCACCTCTGTGCCTTATGAGCGACCACAGGGGGAGGGCACCGACAATGTGCCCAACACACCCCCCCACCAGACTCACAACTTAGCCCCACTCACCGGGCTCTCTCTCGGGACACCTCCAATATCCTCTGGTGCCGCTTCTGGCACCCAGAAGGCTTCGTGGAGCCCCCTTTCACCGGGGCCCCTCTAGGCAACACCACGTGGCTCTCCCACACTCACAGGAGCCTCGTTTCACGACAGGCACCGTTTGGCCGAACTTCCTCTCCGGCCATCTTCCGGACTCCCCTCTCCTTCCGCAGGTCTTCAGGTCTCCGGGCAGGTCCTCAGGCACCGACAGTGTGCCTCGGCCAGACCCGCCCCGGGGCTTCTCCTGACTTCACCCGGGCCCCCCTCCTGGGACCCGGGACTTCGATGTGGAGCCCGCAAGGCTCTGGACTTCCACGAGGCAGCTGGCCCCGCCCACAACCAGGCAACCTTTGCCTGACTTCCGGCTCGGGCCGCGGCGGTTCCCTTCGGCGGCTCTTCAGTGCGGGGTGGGCACCCGCTCAATAATACGCACAAATGCGGGGTGGGCACCCGCAACAGCAAAGGCAAACGCGGGGTAGGCTCCCGAATGATCAGCAGCGCAGGGGGGGAATCCCCACACTCGGGATTCCCTCGGCAGGCACCTCAGCAGCGCGCTGCTAGACGCCAGCTCCTCTCAGCAATAAAAAGATAGCGCTCTTCAGAACAAAAGTAAAGCACCTCACAAGGCGCTAGAGTCCAAAGTCCAGGGGGCAAAGGCTGGGCCCAGGCAGGCCGGCACACAGGGCCCTCCAGCAGGGAGGCAGTCCCTTGTGGCGGTTCCTCCTGGAGCCCAGCAGCAGCCACAAGCCCCCAGTCCCAAGAACAGCACTTGCAACAGACACCGCCCTCCCTGAAACACATGGGGCTCTAAAACTTATACCCCTAAAAGCCTTTGAAGTCTTTGTGTAAAGGGGGCACTGACCCCTGTCTAAACCAGTTCTGGGTGTCTCCCTGCCAGTGACACCTTCTTCCTTTGATAGTGGGGGTCTGGATCTTCAATCACTCAGCAGGAGATGGAGCCTTTGTTTTATGGCAGCAGCCCAGGACTCTTCACCTCCTGGGGCTACTCCTCCCCCCTACACTCCAGATGCAGGTCAGCCTGTTGCTGTCTCACCTCCCCTCCCTGGGTCAAGACATTTCCCAGATCCTATCACATTCAAATCCAGACAGTCAATCCACAACCAGGCAGAGACACACAGAATTGTTAGAACAAAAAACAGCCACTTCTAAAAGCGTGGTTTCTAAACACTCAATTAAAAAACCACCTTCACAAAAAAATGTGTTATTAAATTGTGAGCTCAGGCACACCAAACTTCACCTCTCCATCTTAAACCTATGGGAAGATAGGCTGGAAACATATTACACAGGCTTCCCCATTCTGGCCTATGGGCAAGATGGCCTTGCAACAGTGAAAAACTAAATGGAGAGTATTTCACTGTTAGGACATGGTACACACCTCAGTACATGTCCTACCTTTCACAGACACCGCACCCTGCCCAGGGGGGTTCCTTGGGCCTACTATAGGGGTGTCTGATGTGCATGGAAAGGGAAGGGTAAGGCCTGGCAAGTGGGTGCACTTGTCAGGACGACATGGCAGTTAGCCAACTGCGCGCAGGCCTGAGTTCTCTCTTTGGGGCTACTTATGTGGGTGGCACAATTAGTGCTGCAGGCCCACGAGTGGCATTTGTATTACTAGCCCTGGCACACATAGTGCACTTTACTAGGGACTTTACTAGTAAGACAAACATGTCAATTATGGACAACCAATTACCATTACACTTTACACAGGGAGCACTTGCACTTTGACACTGATCAGCAGTGGCAAAGTGCCCAAAGCATCTAAGTTGGCAACACCATGTCAGAAAAAAGGTCTAGGGGGAAGGCAAAATGTTTAGGGAACTGTAGTGTGGTTTGTGGCCTCATTGTCTACCTTGCTAAGTTAGCTTAGGCCTGGCTGCCATGATGCCTTTTTGCACACATTACTTTGTGACTTTGTTTTTCCAGCCTCTGTTTGTGCCCGGCTATATTAGAACTGTCTGCCTTTAAGCCTTTCACCTTTTCTCCTGTTCCCTGTGGGTTTCGTCTGCACATCATGTACAAGGTCAAAAAACAACGTCCCTTGTGCTTGCTGATCTGGTCAGCCCCTCGCACTTAGACATAACACAAAATACAGCTGCACTGGAGAAATTCGGGTGCTTTTAATATTGTGATCTCGCTGTTTGCAACACTCAGAGGAAAACCTTTCCAGGGAGAAGAGCTGTGCTTGTCTGATGATGTAAACCTTGCATCTAGATATTGAGGTATGAGGGTCCGCCTGACAAAACCCAGAGGTCTTCTATTTTTATAATAAACTAGTTAATAGCACGGGGAGGGTGGTAAGGCCATTAAGCCCTATATCCACTGTCTTTATAAAATTCTGTCCCCGTTTGTATTCTATGGAATTGTAACTATGCTTCTTATTTTATCATTATGCATTATGCTGATAGTACTGGCACGTGTACTGTATCTTAGAGCACGATAGTTGAAATAAACATTTTAAACTATACTGTGTCTCTTATTACGCACGTTGTGGACAAGTATGAGTGAGTTATGAAAGAGTGTTCTTGCTCCCGCGAGTCCTGAGAGAGACCGTGTTCTGGGTTGTCTAATCATTGGTAGCTTCGCTGCGAATGAGATGCTAAAGCTAGTCGGATTGGGATTGTGGGTACTAAGGTGCATGGTTGGCTCAGCACTATACTCCGAGGTCCTATTATCCTGTGCATAGCTCTGTATATGTGCAGAATCCCTACAACATGGCGCCACCAACGTGGTGGGCTTCTTATCTGCGAGAGGCTTGAGTAGTGCTTGTGATTGTCCACAACACCCTTCGCATACGCTTCCGGAAACGTGTGTGAGGGTGATACCTCCTATATTGATGTTTTTATAGGTTCTTTCCAGCTTGAAGTTATTAAAAGGTGTTTATGTTAACCCTATATTGCGCTGCCTCACATTAGGTTGTCGATCATTTCTGGTCTTAATGGCGGATATAAATATACCGGCGCTCCGGGCTCATTTACTGGTTTATGGAGTGCCCGACGTGGGTGTCGCACTGATCTTTGTGGTGCAGGCTGACCCGGCTCACCACTTTGAGGTGTTTTACTCTTGGGTCACTTTTCCGGCGGTGGACGGAGCGGACAATTTGTTTCATGTGTACGCTCTCACTGCCCTACCCAATGCTTATCGGCCTTATCAGGCTCTTGAAGTACCACTTACGGCATGGCAACAGCGTATTTGGTTTAATGGCGCCCTCCCATATCCGGTCACCCCGGTTCGTTTAGGCCCCTTATCAATAGACGGGGCCACTTGGCCAGTCTTGGCCGTGTATATCCGCGTTATTTGACGCTTGCGGTTGATGAACTGCGTGCCTTGCATACGTCTTTGATACGCGTTCACAGGGCTTTGGTACAGTATGTTACAGGCAACATCCAGGGAGCCCCTCCTGGAGTTGCGGTGCATCCAGCTGGACAGGGCGGTGTAACCATAAGTCCCGTCATGGTTAATTCGGTGATGGGCAAGCGCCCACAAAATAAGGATGATTTACCTTATTGGCTTGCAGAAAAATTTGACCAGCTGGAGGCAATTTTTCCAAATACTTCTCCTGTGGAAAAACACAGGATTTTAACGATTAGTTTGCCGAAAGACTTAATTCCTGAGTTGGCAGAATGCAACAACTGGGGCAAGGTATTCGCCGCAGTGTATGCGAAGTGTTTCAGCACTCCTTCCATGACAGTTCTCCCCTCTGTAATTAAACGGGTGCAGGATGAACATGGCCCTGAGACGGCTGTGGAATTGGGGATGAGACTGGTGGGAGTGTTCGATGTAGTGGCTGATCTAATCCTTGCGAACGTCAAGGGTGATGCAGTCAACTTTCAAGTCGCTAATGCTTTGGCTTTGGTCCCGGAACCGGACAAGCCACGCGAATTACCAAAAATTATTGCACAGGCTTATAAAACCATTGGCCGCAATAGTCTGGGAGTTAAGCCTTTTGCTAAAACGCAAACTCAATCACAGCCACAACAAAAACTCAGTCTGAGAAAGATGAGAAACCGTTCTTTACTAAAAAGAGCTGGAAGTTGAAAAAACAGGGTAAGCAGCAATCAAAACCAGGGTCGCGTGCCGCATCCCCGGTTTCCATATCTTCTGAACGCACTTATGATTTGCGTGACAGAGCGAGAATTAAATCTCCAGATAGATTTCAAGTCCCTGACCCGCGTTCTCCTCGTTCTTCACAGGCACCATCGACCTCCCAGACTGGTGGAGGAGATCGCCAAGATAGAGGCAGGGGTCGTGAGGCCCCACAGGGACGAGACCAACCTCGACAACCAGTCCGAGGGAAACCCAAAGAATTTCCACGTTCTCGCCCACAATTTCAGAAGAAAAAAGTTGCAGCATTAACAGCGAGGTATGCCACAGACGGTGAGAACGAGATTCCTGAATTGTACGTGGGCAGTGATGCTACTAGACAGCGCTGCGGAAGTTACCATAGTGCGGGAGGCACTGCGTCCTCATGTGGAGACGACAGCAACTGACACATTCATTACTGTCGAGACAGCTGACACCCGAGTGGCACCCCCTGACAGACTATTTAATATTGTCATTCAAATAGAAGGTGACATTGAGCGTGTTATTAAAGGGATTTTTTGGGAGAATCTGACCTCTTCTTAAGATATTTTGTTGGCAGTGGCGGATTGGCCGCCCCCATTCGTACTTGCTGCTCGTAGAGGGGAGGAGGTAATCCTTCAGAGCTTTTCTCGTCATGTCCCCAAGGACAAAGCGGAGGCTCTCGCAGCTGAATGGGCTGGGGCCCTGGCTCCGGCGTTATACCGTAATCACGTGGGCTGGGATGAAGACTCTCCACCCCATGATATTCCCTTGCGGTCTCTGCCACTGCCACAACCCCAATATCCCATCCGGCGGAAAGCTAAGGTCCTGTTTCCGACATTTTAAAACAGATAGAATATCAAGGAGTAATTGAAACATGCGTATCACCAATGAATAATCCCCTTTTTGCGGTATCTAAACCCGATGGATTGTACCGCCTAGTTTTGGATTACCGACATTTGAACTCTCATTGTCGGACCTTTGCGGTACAAAATACCCACAGTTCTGCGCTTGTAGACAGTCTTGTTCGTAAAAAATATAAAATGACACTTGACCTATCCAATGGATTTTACACGCACAACTTGTTCCCGGAGTGCAGCCAATGGAGCGCTTTCACTTCCGGTGGAAAACAATTCAAATTTCGGCGTTTGCCCATGGGCTACAATAGCAGCCCGGGTGTCTTCGCCGCCCGTGTTGTCTCTTTGTTGGACAGCATAGACCCAGATGCGTGTTCGTACGTCGACGATATCTATCTGACAGACGACGAATTATGGCCGCATCTTTCATGTGTGGACCGCATTATTCTTGAATTTGCGGTCTTAGGATACAAATTTAATTTTGCCAAATCTCACATTGCTGAATTTACCGTTTTGTTTTTGGGCTATGAGCTCAACAATAAAGGTAGGGGCTTAGCTCCCCATTTTTTGGAGAAGTGCGCACTTTTGCGCCCTCCAACCACCCTGAAGAAGCTTCAGTCATTACTGGGTTTTCTAAACTTCGGGCGTACTTACATTCCCGAATATGCCCAGCGTATCAAGCCCCTATATGCCTTGATACAGCCTAACTTTTTGAAGTCATGCTGGTTTCCTGAGCATTCCTCTATACTGCAATCTTTGCAGTCTGATCTACTTGAATCTAAGTTCTTGTTGACTCGTGATAACCACATAAACCTGGTGATTAGAATTGTGCCAGGGGCAGTGGGTTTCACGTACTTAACCTTTAACGAAGGTGACACAGTACCGATTGCATACAAGTCACATCTTTACACTTCAGCAGAGTTGCGCTTTTCCTCTGTGGAGAAAGTTCTGACTGCAGTGCAAATGGCGATTCTAAAAGAACGCGCACTGGCACAGGGAAAACGCATTTTGGTGGTAACACCATATCCTGCCCTTGAGGCAGTGACGAAGGCAAGTGTTCTGAACACTAAGGCTTTGCACCCCCGTTGGATACAATGGGCTACATCTCTGACGTCCCCGGATGTCACTTTTATCTTTGATTCCTCTCTTCAGACACAGGAGTTCTTACAGTATGAATTTGTTCATCCTCCTCCTCTGTCTTTGCTGCCGCTTGAGGAGTACAAGTGCATTATTTACACCGATGGTTCGGCACAACCGGCCACGGGTTCAAAGCATGCTTATTCCGCAGCGTGTGCTATTGTTGCAGGTAATATGGTGAACGGAGAGTTCAAGTCGAATGTAGTGCACACACAGGCACTAGGAGACAGTACTGCACAATTGGCCGAACTGCGTGCCTTGGTGCTAGCACTTGAGTTCGCGAATCCAGACGTGACGACTCTTATTGTATGCGATTCTTACTACTGTGTTCAATCTTTTAATGACAACCTATTCTTTTGGTCGCAAAACGACTATAGAGATGCTAAAGGCAGCACAATTAAGCATAAGATGCTTTGGGTTCGAGTGGCAGATCTTAAACAACGTTTGCCTCTCACACAGGTGATTCACACCCTTGGCCACCAGCGTGTGGGCGCACACGCGGTAGGTAACAGTTTGGCAGATGAAGCCGCCAAATCAGCAGTATCCACATGCTCAGTAGCAGCAGTTACAAGATCCATGACTAAAATAGATAATGAGATTTTGGCAGCTATTGCTGCAACAAAGGAAGGTGCTAATTACCCACGGGGTTTCCGTTCCAAGTACTCTTATCAATTAAGTCCTGAACAGGTTCCTTACGTAAGAATTCCGGACGTTGGTGATCGGCTGATTCCCATCACGGACCGCAGACCTTCCTTGATAACGGCCGCACACGAAGGCTTGGCGTATCTGCGACTGTTTCCATCTTGCAGCAGCGTTACTGGTGGCATGGTTTATATAAACAGACCCGTACTTATGTGCTTTCTTGTGATGTTTGTCAGCAAATTAAGCCTTCGACGGTTGCACAACCACTGCAAACACAGCTCTGCATTTGAAACAAACCTTTTGGGTGTGTTTACCTGGATCACTGCGGTCCATTTTCTTCAGACACTGCATATAAATACATCTTAGTTGCAGTGGATTCGTACACACGTTTCATCTGGGTTTGGCCACAACGGAGTGCTGACGCTCAAAATGCCATAAGGGATTTGCGTGTTTTTTTGGGAATTTTTGCCTGTGGCACCTTCCATTCCGACCAAGGTCTGGCGTTCGCCTCTAAGGCGTACAAGGACACAATGGGGTCACTGGGGGTGCGGGTGCAATTTTCGTCTCCATATAGACCTGAGGGTAATTCGATTGTGGAGCGAATGAACCGTGACTTAAAGCAATCCTTGACAGCTAGAGTCTTAGGTACTGGCAGGAACTGGCTGGCCCACTTGTTTAGCGTACAAGTGCACTTAATAATCTCCCTAGAAGATCTCTGGGTGGGCGGACCCCATACGAAATGCTCTTTGGCATCCAAATGTTTGTGCCAGACCTTGATGGTCTAGACATGGCGGCGGGTGCTGCAATCTTTGATGTAGATAATCATTCTACTATGTTGCAGGACTTACAAGAAGCCTGTGACAAACTTGCAAACGAACATTTACCTTCAGCCACACACGCTGCGCTGCAGATTCCGGTTGCCAGCTGGCTTCCGAAGGTTGGGGATCTGGTCCGAGAGAAGGTGGAGAACAAAAAAGAATTTGGCCCCTCTTATCGTGCACCGGTTCCAGTCCTTGTCTTGAAGGGTACTCGTACTGTCATCTTACCACCGCTTCCTGGTCGCAAGGACAACAGATACATCTCAGTGGACAATGTCAAGCTACAACATCTGGCCGATCCTGAATAGCGTAACACCAGCGGTCTCCTGTCCAGCCATTTCTAGGACTCATGTTTGTGGCCCTCCAGGCCACACGGACACTGATGTTGCCATTGAGATGGTCGATTTGCCTAATCGTCTGCCCGGATTCCTCCTGCAACGAGGAGACCGATTATGCCTATCCCGCCACCGAGTCGGTGGCTCATTTACCTACCACACCACTGAGCCCTACCCATTTTTCCTTTGATTCGGCTTCCACCTCATCGCTTATCCCGTCCAGCTTCAGTATTTTTATATCCTGGTTCAGAGACAATTTTTTGGTCCCACCATGGACATACATCTGGTTGGTACTGTTCCTGATTTTTCTGTTCATGTCCATTGGCTTTGTGACAGTTTTTTTCTTACTCATCAATGGTCACTATTTACCAGAACGCTCTGCAGTGATCTGTGTCGCTGGAACTTTGGCTCCGCATTCTTCCTCTCACATCATGAAGCGTGACCACACATTTGTGAACATTTCAGCTTTCCCAGTCGCTGATGGCATCGTATGGGATGCGGTAAATTTCCAAATTCATGGACCAACCGAGATTATTAATGTACCAAATGTCCTCCGTGTTTCAATGGGTGATGTCGTTAAAAGTAATATTCATTCTGACGATTGGGATGTGCATGCCGTTGAATCGTTATTTTCTGACTTCAAATATTATGCTGCTTTTAATGCTGAAGATCTGTATTTGAATTCTGCAAGTTATGCTGACTTATATTGTTACCAGCATTGGGGCAACCACTTTCTCCATAAACCAAGTACTCTTCGGGGTCCTTTTAATTACACCCAATGGGAACATTGTCCGACCCCTTTGCCAGGTAGCTCCCAAACTCTTAGAAGTAAATTTACTTACTTTACAGACTTTGATAGATCAAACCCTGGGTCCTATTATTTTAAATTGAACACTTCGTCCGCTCAGAAGATCATGCTGACCCACACCAAATTGCTATATTCGGGTTCCTTCTTGAACGCCTTAGCGGTGGGTGGTTATTGACACTGGCAGGACACCATTGACTTAAAGTCTATTTGGGGCACCAAGTCATGGCAGGTCCGAGGCACGGAAGCCTTACACCGTGCTTGCCTCACCCCAGCCCAAATTTTGTTTTTAAATCGTACGATCTATCAAACGACCTGTTGGGGTTTGGCTACTTCTAAACAATTGAATGCACCCTCCATTCCCGCATTGTCTTCCACTCCCAACGACAGCTTGCATTTTAATATTTCCCTAATCAATTTGCAAGCTTTGTTTCAAAACAATTCGTTTAATACCTCTACGATTGTTCAGTCACCCTGGTTGGCTTGGCCCACAGCATCAAATGCCTGCCAACTGCGTTTTCATGACTCAGCTCCTGGTTATAAACAGGATAGGCCAGATCTGAGGTTTTCTGACTCTCGTACTGTTACAACATATTCTGTTGGTAAATTGTGTAAACAGTGGTTACAGCACTCTTCATTAGATTCTGTAAAACAACATTTATCCCTCCTATCAGGCAACATTGATCTGTCAGATTTTGTTCTAGGGCCTCGTGGTCCTCGACCTAAGAGATTCATTTATGAAACTTACTATGAACTCTGGAAGTTTTCGCAAATTGAAGCTGCTTCCCGTCTTCGGGAAATCGATCAAGCAAATCTAGAAAAAGTGCTTGCTGTTGTTGACAATAGTATTAATACGCTGTCTTCCCGCATTTACACATTAGAGAATATTGTTTCCTCTGTTGTTGATATTGTACAAGATGATGTGTCTGTGTTATATCATGGTCAAAATCAATTGCGTTCAGTAATGCAGTTTGCATGGACTTTGCAAACACTAAAAATGGGTAAAGTTCCTTGGCATTTTTTAAACACGACTGCCTTATTCTTGCCGTTTAATTTAACTGAAAAACAGCAATTCATGTCCATGAAAGATGCAACATACACTCTCTTACATATCGAGAAGATAGAGCCGTTACCATTCTCTGTGGCGGAGTTGGACTCTACAGTGTGGCTAGTTCACGGGGTTATCGCTTTGCCTTTTTCTTTATGTGAGTTCAGTTCCTGCATGAAACATTATCCTGTTGGCCGTTTTCAGCCTTTAGGCAGTGCCTTCTTGCATGAACTTTGGTCCCTGCCTTTCATGTACAGATGCCTTAGGGACGGAAAATAAGTTTTTCTCACAGGAGAGTCATGCGATTCTACTGTGGGTCATTCCCTGATTTGTAAAACCATTAAATTGCACGGGGCTTGTAATGTTTCAGCTCCGAATATTGCTTGTGTTTTGAAGGGCGTTCCTGCTCCTGTTATATCACCTACTTTCACTGTGCTTGCAAATGGTAGCTATCTCCTTCTGAATAATCAGGACTGCTGTGGAATGCTGGCCGGAATCCCCTATATTGTAACAGTTTCCCACCGGGTTGTGTGTTGCAAAAATGTGCCTTTTCCTCCCTTGCATGACATAATAGATAGTTCCATTTGGCCTTCCATTCTGACTTTGAAGGCAGATTTCAATAAATTGAGCAGAATAAAGGCGCTATTATTGAACCAGGAGGTTATGCTCACATCCGCACGGGAGACCGTCATCCTCCAGGTGGCTAATACCCACAGTGAGATACAGGCCCTTTTGAACACAAACCTCCCACAACATTTCGGTGAGCTGATTCACCGTGTTTTCAATGCGTCTAGCACCGAAGGTCTTGTGCACTTTTTTAAAGTTGTGGGCTCTGGCCTTGTTACCTCCTTTCAAACTATATTTGGTGTAATACCGGCTTTTATTCATTCTATTTTTTCCAGCGTCTTTGGCGGCTTTCCGTTGCTCCTCGCCTTAGCGGCTGGTATATTGCTTTTGGTCTGTTTGCTACGCAATGGCTGCACTTCCTGGGGACCTCCTCGACCAAGGGCGACTCCGGATGCTCCGAGAACGCATGCTCATTGGCTTCGGCATCCTACCATTGGCGACACTCAGTGTGTCCTATAGACTTTCTTTTCGCTTTGCGTATTTCACTTGCGTGCATCCGATGTCCTTTCTCTTGGTCCTTGGATTTTTGCCTCTCCAATACGTCGGTGTCGGACCCGGATTTTGGCCACTTAATGGGTCCCTTAGAGGCCCATGAATGGGACTGTTCCGGCAATGGCTTGATGGCGCGTGCGGTAGCACTTGGAATTTTGGCGCAATGGGATATCTGGGCGGCTGCTCAGACTCTCCTACAACAAAGTTATGTTGAGTATCACGCAAGTTGTCCCGCAATGCTGATCACTGCTCCCTCTTGTGAGGAACATGAATGCAGTTTTGATTTGTTGAACTGGATGGCATCTGTTTTTTCAGACGATTCCAACGATGTCCTCTTGGAAGGTGTGGCAGTTTTTTGCACTTACACTCTATTGGATTAGGGGCCCTCCGCTTTCAGCATCCTGAATCTCTGGATTTTTTTTGGCCCTATCTGGACTTTTTTTATCCTGAATTTTTTTTTTCATTCACTGTCCTTCCTTGGGGACTATTCCACACTAGACGTTTACATTCTGCTCCATCTATTTGAACTCTGTTTTCGTCCTATGTCTTCGCCTCTGGACTGACCAGGGGAGGGTGTAGTGTGGTTTGTGGCCTCATTGTCTACCTTGCTAAGTTAGCTTAGGCCTGGCTGCCATGATGCCTTTTTGCACACGTTACTTTGTGACTTTGTTTTTCCAGCCTCTGTTTGTGCCCGGCTATATTAGAACTGTCTGCCTTTTTGCCTTTCACCTTTTCTCCTGTTCCCTGTGGGTTTCGTCTGCACATCATGTACAAGGTTGAAAAACAACGTCCCTTGTTCTTGCTGATCTGGTCAGCCCCTCGCACTTAGACATAACACAAAATACAGCTGCACTGGAGAAATTCGAGTGCCTTTAATATTGTGAAGTCGCTGTTTGTGACACTCGGAGGAAAACCTTTCCAGGGAGAAGAGCTGTGCTTGTCTGATGATGTAAACCTTGCATCTAGATATTGAGGTATGAGGGTCCGCCTGACAAAGCCCAGAGGTCTTCTATTTTTATAATAAACTAGTTAATAGCACGGGGAGGGTGATAAGGCCATTAATCCCTATATCCACTGTCTTTATAAAATGCTGTCCCCGTTTGTATCCTATGGAACTGTAACGAGGCTTCTTATTTTATCATTATGCATTATGCTGATAGTACTGGCACGTGTACTGTATCTTAGAGCACGATAGTTGAAATAAACATTTTAAACTATACTGTGTCTCTTATTACGCACGTTGTGGACAAGTATGAGTGAGTTATGAAAGAGTGTTCTTGCTCCCGCGAGTCCTGAGAGAGACCGTGTTCTGGGTTGTCTAATCATTGGTAGCTTCGCTGCAAATGAGACGCTAAAGCTAGTCGGATTGGGATTGTGGGTACTAAGGTGCATGGTTGGCTCACCACTATACTCCGAGGTCCTATTATCCTGTGCATAGCTCTGTATATGTGCAGAATCCCTACAACAGAACTTTAGCCAAAAAGGGCCAAGTCCAACACAACCCCCTCCCAGCCTAAAGCCAGGGTAGACCAATCAACTACCTTGATGGACTTCCCTGCTGGGGGCGAAAGAACGCGGACGCGGGCCCACCACCGCCGGGCCACCCTCCAGTTCTACGCCGTCCGGAACCCATGTGGTTCCCTCTGTCAAAGCTCCCAGGACCAACTAAGCTACCCCACTGGTACTTCCTAGTTGTCCGTGGCCAGGATCAGGCCCTAGGCCATCCAGATGTATCTGGTCCTTGCCACCTCACTGAGTGGGGGGCGGTAGCCCCAGGCACATAGTACCCATTCTCCACTCTACCCCTTATCAGTGCAGTTCTAAACTGCCACTGACCCTTCAACCTAGGGTCCGCACCCTCAGACTGACCAGAAGTCATGGGCGAGGCTCTCCTCCCCCTACCTCTCCTTCTGGGGTCCCGCACTCTCCCCGTGGAGAAATATCCCCAGAACACGACTCTCCCACCAGTTCAGGACCTCTCTCCAGCAACTGGTCTCCCAACCTAGGGTCTAAACCCTCAGGTTGAACCGGGGTCAGAGGCGAGGGACCCCTCCCTCTGCACCCCCTCCCAGGGTTCTGCACCTTCCCACCTGGAGCGGTACCCCTGGAAGACACACCGGTCAGGATGCTGGTTACAGTCGTCCCTCCCTCCAGGTCAGGCTGAACCTGAACCTGGCCTCCCAACTTTAGGGCTGAACCCCTCGGCTGAGCACTTTCCTGGCATGCCAGGACTTCTGGGGACTCACACAGTATCCCCCCGGTCAGGACACCACCTACCGATGTCCTTCCCTCCATGTCAGGCAGAGCCTGAACCTGGCCTTCCAACCCAGGGACTAAACCCCGCAGTTGAACCTTTGCCTGGCATGCCAGGACTTCTGGGGGCGCACCCAGCCTCAACCCCACGAGGGTAACACATGACTCACGTGTTGTGTGACAGTCTGCCTGGCTCTGATCTCCCACCCAGTGTCCACCTGACAGTGTGTGAAGACCCCCCAGGACAGACGGGGTGTCACCATGGTCACCTCTATGAGACCCAGCCCTTCTGGCTGGTCCCTGACCCACTGGTTCTCCCACTGGGGAACACAGCACCCTCTCACCCCTCAATCTGGACTTCCGCGCCCTCCCACTGGGAGCGGCACTGCCAGACACCAGAACTGCTGGAGCGCTGATTACAGATGCTTCATGTTCTCCTGACACTAGGGGCTCCTCCTCAAATGACTCGCAAGTAAAGCCTAGGCCCCCGACCTGGCGCTCCCTAAGGGAACCCTCCATGCCCTGAGTCTGGGTTTCAGGCACCTTGGGACACAGTCCACACTCTCCCCTTCCTTTCTGAGACATGACGTGAGCCCCTACACCCATCCCACAACCCTGGGACCTAGCTGGGCTAAACTGAACCTCTTCCCCCACACAGGAACAGAAGATACCTGAGCCATTCCTTTTGGAATCACTCCCTAATGCCTCCTCAGACCCTCCAGCACACAGCCAGAGGTCTGCCTCCCGTGGAAGCTCTCTGGGATCAGAGAACCCGCACCCCAATAGGTGTTGGCGCAACCCTGGAAAACATTTACTGAGCATGTGCTCTCTGACAATCAGATTGAACAGCCCTTCAGAATCATTCACCGAGCTAACCATCACCCATCCTTCCAGTGCATCACAACATCCATCCATAAACTCCCCCCAAGACTGGTGAGACAGTTTCCTACTGCCCCTGAATGTTAACCTATACCCCTCAGGTGTGACACCTTCCTCCCGGTAACTAGGTACCGTCTTCTGGGCTCTGGGCCTGGGAATCCCTGCACTGGACTCATGCTCGCTGCCACCACTGGATCCCACCCTCACTGGTGAATCCAGAACACTCGAACAACACTCAGGGGATAACCGACCCTCACGAGCTAGCTTCTCCCTGGCGAAGGCCCTCTCCGCCTCCGCCATCCTCTCCTGCGCTAAGACACTCTCAGTCTCCAGCTTCTTCTCTTCAAGGACTAACTCCTTGAGACTCAACTCCTGAGCCAACACTGCCTTTTTCTCCACCTAAGGCTCTCTGGGCCTGCCTATGCCCCGCATCCAGCTGTGCTAGCCCCATGGCATGCTCCAATTTGAACTTCTCTAAAGCCAGCTGATGCTCCCTCTCCTCCCTCCTATCCATCCACTCCTCGGGGGACAGGGAAAGGGATGAGGCACTGGCCCCGGCACTGGACCCAGCAAGGGACTCCCTATCTATGGGATCCTCACTACCTACTGGCGTCCCTGCCCTGTCATTTTCTTCAGACTCTTCAGGGCCACCCTCTGGCCCACCACCCTCTTGTTGTGCGGCCTGGGTCCTGTCATTCTGTCTACATCGATCCTGTTGCCAGCGTATCAGGGCACACCCAAAGTCTCGCCGAATGCCCTCTCCACTCACTGCTAAGCCTCTCTCATCACAGAACCCCCTTAGCTCTTCTAGACTGTAGTTAAACAGGTCTTTCATGTCAAAGGTAGATTCCATTTTGGCAAGGCACTTAATACACAGGTGCAACACAAGAGACCTAGGCGTCTGAGCTGAAGCAAGAGTACACAATTCAGAAATGACCCTTCTCAGGAGAAAAATAAAACTCAGGAAAAATAATCCCCAAACCTGTGATTATCTAAATGCAGAGTTTGTAGTGTAAGCAGTCGTTGCTGTGGTACTGTGCAAACGCAAGTCCTATCCTCACCGCTGACAACCAATGTTAGACCTGGGGGTCTCTAGTTGGCTGAGGTAGATACCTTAGTCCAAATAGGGACCCTTGCTTCTAGTCAGGGAAAGGAGGGAGTTACACGCTGAAGATAACCCCTGCTCACCCCCTTGGTAGCTTGGCACGAACAGTCAGGCTTATCCCAGAGGCAAGGTGTAAAGCGTTGGAGCAACACACTCACACAGCAGCAACACACTAGGCACACCACAAAAGAAACTCCACTCAAGGTTTTATAAAAAATTGCTTTTGTATTATCATAAACACATTAGAAACCTAATCACACATTTACACTGTGCCAACTGGCACTAGGCAATATTCACAGGGGATTATATACAGGACCAGGCCAATCGGGCCACGATCAGAACCATCAGAATGCAGGTAGTAAATATAAAACACAACCAGTAATTACTGGTACCATAATGACCTAAGCATTATCACATTAGTATTAGACACCATCCTAAAATATCATAGCATGACATTAGGCATAAACACATTAGGCCCAAACCTCATTAGCACAAACACATTACGCCATATGGCCTCACCAGCATAAACACATTATGCAATAACCTCAAAAGCATAAACACATTACGCAATAGGTATCACCTTGAGGCAGTAACAGTAGGCATAAATCACATTAGCCTAAAACACAGTAGGACCCCAGGCCAACTGGCCTTCCACTGGGGCTCAAATGCCCTATGTCCAGAAATGTCAGGGCGTAGCTGCCAATGCAGCGAAGCAAGGTGCGCAATGCGCTGGGGCGTGGGGTGCTTCTCACCCCTTCCTTGGCATGGAAATCAATAAGCCCCCGTAGGCGCAGCTGCCCGCGCTCACGCTGTACAGCTGTGGTCAGCACTGGCACTCACTGCACCTCCTGGGTCCCCACTGGGACTCTAAAATAACAAGGTCCCCAAACGTTGCAGCTGCCCGCTACGGCGGCGCAACTGAAGAAACAAACAGGCACTGGCGCTCACTGTGCCCCGAGGGCCCCACTGGGACCCTGAAAACCAAAGGTGCCCAAACGTTGCAGCCGTCCGCAATGGCGGTACAGCTTTGAGGAAGACAGAGGCATGGGCAACTCTGTGCCTTAGGAGCAACCACAGGGGGAGGGCACCGACAATGTGCCCCAACACATCCCCCCACCAGACTCACAACTTAGCCCCACTCACCGGGCTCTCTCTCGGGACACCTCCGATCTCCTCTGGTGCCGCTTCTGGCACCCGGAAGGCTTTGTGGAACCCCCTTTCTCCGGGGCCCTCTAGGCAACACGGTGGGGCTCTCCCACACTCACAGGAGCCCCGTTTCATGGCAGGCACCGTTTGGCCGGACTTCCTCTCCGGCCGTCTTCCGGACTCCCCTCTCCTTGCGCAGGTCTTCAGGTCCTCAGGCACCGACAGTGTGCCTCGGCCAGAACCGCCCCGGGGCTTCTCCTGACTTCACCCGGGCCCCCCTCCTGGGACCCGGGACTTCAGAAGTCCGGAGCCTCGCGGGCTCCACATCGCAAGGCACCTGGCCCCGCCCACAACCAGGCAACCTTTTCCTGACTTCCGGCTCAGGCCACGGCGGTTCCCTTCTGCGGCTCTTCAGTGCGGGGTGGGCACCCGCTTAATAATACACACAAATGTGGGGTGGGCACCCGCAACAGCAAAGGCAAACGCGGGGTAGGCTCCATCCTGATCAGCAGCGCAGGGGGGGAATCCCCACGCTTGGGATTCCCTCAGCAGGCACCTCAGCAGCGCGCTGCCAGAAGCCAGCTCCTCTCAGCAATGAAAAGATAGCGCTCTTCAGAACAAAAGTAAAGCGCTCACAAGGCGCTAGAGTCCAAAGTCCAGGGGGCAAAGGCTGGGCCCAGGAAGTCCGGCACACAGGGCCCTCCATCAGGGAGGCAGTCCCTCATGGCGGTTCCTCCTGGAGCCCAGCAGCAGCCACAAGCCCCCAGTCCCAAGAACAGCACTTGGAACAGACACCGCCCTCCCTGAAACACATGGGGCTCTAATACTTATACCCCTAAAAGCCTTTGAAGTCTTTGTGTTAAGGGGGCACTGACCCCTGTCCAAACCGGTTCTGGGTGTCTCCCTGCCAGTGACACCATCTTCCTTTGATAGTGGGGGTCTGGATCTTCAATCACTCAGCAGGAGATGTAGCCTTTGTTTTATGGCAGCAGCCCAGGCCTCTTCACCTCCAGGGGCTACTCCTCCCCTCTACACTCCAGATGCAGGTCAGCCTGTTGCTGTCTCACCTCCCCTCCCTGGGTCAAGACATTTCCCAGATCCTATCACATTCAAATCCAGACAGTCAATCCACAACCAGGCAGACACACACAGAATTGTTAGAACAAAAAAAACAGCCACTTCTAAAAGCGTGGTTTCTAAACACTCAATTAAAAAACCACCTTCACCAAAAAATGTGTTATTAAATTGTGAGCTCAGGCACACCAAACTTCACCTCTGACAAACCTATGAGAAGATAGGCTGGAAACATATTACACAGCCTTCCCCATTCTGTCCTATGGGCAAGATGGCCTTGCAACAGTGAAAAACGAAATGGAGAGTATTTCACTGTTAGGACATGGTACACACCTCAGTACATGTCCTACCTTTCACAGACACTGCACCCTGCCCAGGGGGGTACCTTGGGCCTACTATAGGGGTGTCTGATGTGCATGGAAAGGGAAGGGTAAGGCCTGGCAAGTGGGTGCACTTGTCAGGACGACATGGCAGCTAGCCAACTGCGCGCAGGCACTGCAGTGGCAGGCCTGAGTTCTCTCTTTGGGGCTACTTATGTGGGTGGCACAATTAGTGCTGCAGGCCCACGAGTAGCATTTGTATTACTAGCCCTGGCACACATAGTGCACTTTACTAGGGACTTTACTAGTAAGACAAACATGCCAATTATGGACAACCAATTACCATTACACTTTCCACAGGGAGCACTTGCACTTTGACACTGATCAGCAGTGGCAAAGTGCCCAAAGCATATAAGTTGGCAACATCATGTCAGAAAAAAGGTCTAGGGGGAAGGCAAAAAGTTTAGGGAACTGTAGTGTGGTTTGTGGCCTCATTGTCTACCTTGCTAAGTTAGCTTAGGCCTGGCTGCCATGATGCCTTTTTGCACACATTACTTTGTGACTTTGTTTTTCCAGCCTCTGTTTGTGCTAGGCTATATTAGAACTGTCTGCCTTTTTGCCTTTCACCTTTTCTCCTGTTCCCTGTGGGTTTCGTCTGCACATCATGTACAAGGTCGAAAAACAACGTCCCTTGTTCTTCCTGATCTGGTCAGCCCCTCGCACTTAGACATAACACAAAATACAGCTGCACTGGAGAAATTCGGGTGCTTTTAATATTGTGATCTCGCAGTTTGTAACACTCAGAGGAAAACCTTTCCAGGGAGAAGAGCTGTGCTTGTCTGATGATGTAAACCTTGCATCTAGATATTGAGGTATGAGGGTCCGCCTGACAAAGCCCAGAGGTCTTCTATTTTTATAATAAACTAGTTAATAGCACGGGGAGGGTGGTAAGGCCTATATCCACTGTCTTTATAAAATGCTGTCCCCGTTTGTATTCTATGGAATTGTAGTATGCTTCTTATTTTATCATTATGCATTATGCTGATAGTACTGGCACGTGTACTGTATCTTAGAGCACGATAGTTGAAATAAACATTTTAAACTATACTGTGTCTCTTATTACGCACGTTGTGGACAAGTATGAGTGAGTTATGAAAGAGTGTTCTTGCTCCCGCGAGTCCTGAGAGAGACTGTGTTCTGTGTTGTCTAATCATTGGTAGCTTCGCTGCGAATGAGACGTTAAAGCTAGTCGGATTGGGATTGTGGGTTCTAAGGTGCATGGTTGGCTCACCACTATACTCCGAGGTCCTATTATCCTGTGCATAGCTCTGTATATGTGCAGAATCCCTACAACATGGCGCCACCAACGTGGTGGGCTTCTTATCTGCGAGACGCTTGAGTAGTGCTTGTGCTTGTCCACAACACCCTTCGCATACGCTTCCGGAAACGTGTGTGAGGGTGATACCTCCTATATTGATGTTTTTATAGGTTCTTTCAAGCTTGAAGTTATTAAAAGGTGTTTATGTTAACCCTATATTGCGCTGCCTCACATTAGGTTGTCGATCATTTCTGGTCTTAATGGCGGATATAAATATACCGGCACATAGCCGCGCTGCGCTCCGGGCTCATTTACTGGCTTATGGAGTGCCCGACGTGGGTGTCGCACTCATCTTTGTGGTGCAGGCTGACCCGGCTCACCACTTTGAGGTGTTTTACTCTTGGGTCACTTTTCCGGCGGGGGACGGAGCGGACAATTTGTTTCATGTGTACGCTCTCACTGCCCTACCCAATGCTTATCGGCCTTATCAGGCTCTTGAAGTACCACTTACGGCATGGCAACACCATATTTGGTTTAATGGCGCCCTCCCACATCCGGTCACCCCGGTTCGTTTAGACACCTTATCAATAGATGGGGCCACTTGGCCAGTCTTGGCCGTGTATACCCCACATCCACGTTATTTGACGCTTGCGGTTGATGAACTGCGTGCCTTACATACGTCTTTGATACGCGTTCACAGGGCTTTGGTACAGTATGTTACAGGAAACATCCAGGGAGCCCCTCCTGGAGTTGCGGTGCATCCAGCTGGACAGGGCTGTGTAACCATAAGTCCTGTCATGGTTAATTCGGTGATGGGCAAGCGCCCACAAAATAAGGATGATTTACCTTATTGGCTTGCAGAAAAATTTGACCAGCTGGAGGCAATTTTTCCAAATACTTCTCCTGTGGAAAAACACAGGATTTTAACGATTAGTTTGCCGAAAGACTTAATTCCCGAGTTGGCAGAATGCAACAACTGGGGCAAGGTATTCGCCGCAGTGTATGCGAAGTGTTTCGGCACTCCTTCCATGACAGTTCTCCCCTCTGTAATTAAACGGGTGCAGGATGAACATGGCCCTGAGGCGGCTGTGGAATTGGGGATGAGACTGGTGGGAGTGTTCGATGTAGTGGCTGATCTAATCCTTGCGAACGTCAAGGGTGATGCAGTCAACTTTCAAGTCGCTAATGCTTTGGCTTTGGTCCCGGAACCGGACAAGCCACGCGAATTACCAAAAATTATTGCACAGGCTTATAAAACCATTGGCCGCAATAGTCTGGGAGTTAAGCCTTTTGCTAAAACGCAAACTCAATCACAGCCACAACAAAAAACTCAGTCTGAGAAAGATGAGAAACCGTTCTTTACTAAAAAGAGCTGGAGGTTGAAAAAACAGGGTAAGCAGCAATCAAAACCAGGGTCGCGTGCCGCATCCCCGGTTTCCATATCTTCTGAACGCACTTATGATTTGCGTGACAGAGCGAGAATTAAATCTCCAGATAGATTTCAAGTCCCTGACCCGCGTTCTCCTCGTTCTTCACAGGCACCATCGACCTCCCAGACTGGTGGAGGAGATCGCCAAGATAGAGGCAGGGGTCGTGAGGCCCCACAGGGACGAGACCAACCTCGACAACCAGTCCGAGGGAAACCTGAAGAATTTCCACGTTCTCGCCCACAATTTCAGAAGAAAAAAGTTGCAGCATTAACAGCGAGGTATGCCACAGACGGTGAGAACGAGACTCCTGAATTGGACGTGGGCAGTGACGCTACTAGACAGCGATGCGGAAGTTACCATAGTGCGTGAGGCACTGCGTCCTCATGTGGAGGCGACGGCAACTGACACATTCATTAGTGTCGAGACAGCTGACACCCGAGTGGCACCCCCTGACAGACTATTTAATATTGTCATTCAAATAGAAGGTGACATTGAGCGTGTTATTAAAGGGATTTTTTGGGAGAATCTGACCTCTTCTTAAGATATTTTGTTGGCAGAGGCGGATTGGCCGCCCCCATTCGTACTTGCTGCTCGTAGAGGGGAGGAGGTAATCCTTCAGAGCTTTTCTCGTCATGTCCCCAAGGACAAAGCGGAGGCTCTCGCAGCTGAATGGGCTGGGGCCCTGGCTCCGGCGTTATACCGTAATCACGTGGGCTGGGATGAAGACTCTCCACCCCATGATATTCCCTTGCGGTCTCTGCCACTGCCACAACCCCAATATCCCATCCGGCGGGAAGCTAAAGGTCCTGTTTCCGACATTCTGACACAGTTAGAACATCAAGGAGTAATTGAAACATGCGTATCACCAATGAATAATCCCCTTTTTGCGGTTTCTAAACCCGATGGATCGTACCGCCTAGTTTTGGATTACCGACATTTGAACTCTCATTGTCGGACCTTTGCGGTACAAAATACCCACAGTTCTGCGCTTGTAGACAGTCTTGTTCGTAAAAAATATAAAATGACACTTGACCTATCCAATGGATTTTACACGCACAACTTGTTCCCGGAGTGCAGCCAATGGAGCGCTTTCACTTCCGGTGGAAAACAATTCAAATTTCGGCGTTTGCCCATGGGCTACAACAGCAGCCCAGGTGTCTTCGCCGCCCGTGTTGTCTCTTTGTTGGACAGCATAGACCCAGATGCGTGTTCGTACGTCGATGATATCTATCTGACAGACGACGAATTATGGCCGCATCTTTCACGTGTGGACCGCATTATTCTTGAATTTGCGGTCTTAGGATACAAATTTAATTTTGCCAAATCTCACATTGCTGAATTTACCGTTTTGTTTTTGGGCTATGAGCTCAACAATAAAGGTAGGGGCTTAGCTCCCCATTTTTGGAGAAGTGCGCACTTTTGCGCCCTCCAACCACCCTGAAGAAGCTTCAGTCATTACTGGGTTTTCTAAACTTCGGGCGTATTTACATTCCCGAATATGCCCAGCGTATCAAGCCCCTATATGCCTTGATACAGCCTAACTTTTCGAAGTCATGCTGGCTTCCTGAGCATTCCTCTATACTGCAATCTTTGCAGTCTGATCTACTTGAATCTAAGTTCTTGTTGACTCGTGATAACCACATAAACCTGGTGATTAGAATTGTGCCAGTGGCAGTGGTTTTCACATACTTAACCTTTAACGAAGGTGACACAGTACCGATTGCATACAAGTCACATCTGCACACTTCTGCAGAAATGCGCTTTTCCTCTGTGGAGAAAGTTTTGACTGCTGTGCAAATGGCGATTCTAAAAGAACGCGCACTGGCACAGGGAAAACGCATTTTGGTGGTAACACCCTATCCTGCCCTTGAGGCGGTGACGAAAGCAAGTGTACCGAACTCCAAGGCTTTGCACCCCCGTTGGATACAATGGGCAACGTCTCTGACATCTCCGGATGTCACTTTTATCTTTGATTCCTCTCTACAGACACAGGAGTTCTTAAAGTATGAATTTGTTCATCCTCCTCCTCTGTCATTGCTACCGCTTGAGGAGTACGAATGTATAATCTATACCGATGGTTCGGCACAACCGGCCACGGGTTCCAAGCATGCTTATTCAGCAGCATGTGCTATTGTTGCAGGTACCATGGTGAACGGAGAGTTCAAACAGACTGTAGTGTACACTCAGGCACTAGGAGACAGTACTGCACAATTGGCCGAGCTGCACACTTTGGTGCTCGCACTTGAGTTCGCTAGTCCAGATGTGACTACTCTCATAGTATGCGATTCTTACTACTGTGTTCAATCTTTCAATGACAATCTATTCTTTTGGTCGCAAAACGACTATAGAGATGCAAAAGGCAGCACAATTAAGCATAAAATGCTTTGGGTTCGAATGGCAGATCTGAAACAACGTCTGCCTCTCACACAGGTGATTCACACTCTTGGCCACCAGCGTGTGGGCGCACACGCTGTCGGTAACGGTTTGGCAGATGAGGCTGCAAATCAGCAGTAGCCACGTGCTCAGTCGCAGCAGTTACAAGATCCATGACTAAAATAGATAATGATATTTTGGCAGCTATTGCTGCGACAAAGGAAGGTGCTAATTACCTATAGCTATGGCGACCTCGCTCTCCTCTCCTCCTCTCGTGACTTGGGCCTCCGATGCGTCTTGGTTGATTCCGGGCCGATGGCGATATCGAAGATCTCAGCTGCAACAGGCCACACGCACACAGCGTCGCTGAGACTCCCTTGACCTTCGGGTGTGCACGGTCACAGGGCAATCCTCACAAAAGTCTCAGGCTGCACGAAGCACACGCACATAGCGTCGCTGAGACTCCCTCGAGCTCCGGGCGCACACGATCACAGGGCAATCCTCACGAAGGTCTCAGACTGCACAAAGCACACGCACACAGCGTCGCTGAGACTCACTTGGACTCCAGGTGCACACGATCACAGGACAATCCTCACGAAGGGCTCAGGCTGCAAAAAGCACACGCACACAGGGTCGCTGAGACACTTCTGGAAACTTTTGTGTTCCTGAGTTTCCACAACAGGGAGCCAGCTCTCCTCGGGCCCTTGGGGTTAAGTTACTTCACGACACAGCACAGCAAAGTCCTTTCAAGCCGGGGGACACAGCACACAGCAAAGTCCCTTTAGCCTCTCCTTGGTTAAACCAGCAAACTGCAGGCCAGCCCCAGTACACACAGCAAGGGTCAGTCCTTCCCTTCAGTCTATTCAGCTGTTTCTTCCTTGGCAGAGGTTCCTCGTGACCATGAAGTAGGTTCAATCCTTTACAGTCTTGAACAGTTCCATTCCAAAGTCCAGGGGTTTCAGCTCTCATAGTTATACCCCTAAATGTCTTTGAAGTCTTTGTGTTCAGGGGGGCACTGACCCCTGTCTAAACCAGTTCTGGGTGTCTCCCTGCCAGTGACACTTTCTGCCTTTGATAGTGGGGGTCTGGCTCCTTAATCACTCAGCAGGAGATGGAGCCATTGTTTTATGGCAGCAACCCAGGCCTCTTCACCTCCAGGGGCTACTCCTCCCCCTACACTCCAGATGCAGGTCAGCCTGTTGCTGTCTCACCTCCTCCCCTGGGTCAAGACATTCCCCAGAGCCTATCACATTTAAATCCAGACAGTCAATCCACAACCAGGCAGAGACACACAGAAATGTTAGAGCACAAAAACCCAGCCACTTCTAAAAGAGTGGTTTCTAAACACGCAATTCAAAAACCACCTTCACAAAAAGATGTTTTATTAAATTGTGAGTTCAGGCACACTAAACTTCACATCTCCATCTTAAGCCTTTGGTAAGATAGGCGGGAAACATATTACACAGCCTTCCCCATTCTATCCTATGGGCAAGATGGCCTTTCAACAGTGAAAAACGAAATGGAGAGTATTTCACTGTTAGGACATGGTACACACCTCAGTACATGTCCTACCTTTCACATACACTGCACCCTGCCCAGGGGGGTACCTTGGGCCTACCATAGGGGTGTCTGATGTGCATAGAAAGCGTAAGGCCTGGCAAGTGGGTGCACTTGTCAGGACAACAAGGCAGCTTAACAAGCTGCGCGCAGGCACTGCAGTGGCAGGCCTGAGTTTTCACTTTAAGGCTACTTGTGTGGGTGGCACAATTAGTGCTGCAGGCCCACTAGTAGCATTTGCATTACTAGCCCTGGCACACATAGTGCACTTTACTAGGGACTTTACTAGTAAGGCAAACATACCAATCATGGGCAACCAATTACCATTACACTTTACACAGTGAGCACTTGCACTTTGACACTGATCAGCAGTGGCAAAGTGCCCAAAGCATCTAAGCCAATAAAACGAAATCCATCACAGCATCAAAAGTAGGGGAGGTAGAGGCCAAAAGTCAGGGGTAATCACGCCAAGAAATGCCAGGTCTAACACGTGTCCCCTCCAGCCGAAAAGTGGGGGGGGAACTACCCACCCTCATGGGAGTTCTCATCACTAAGGCAGAAAAATCTGGACAGATCATCAGCATTGGCGTGTTCTGTTCCAGGTCGGTGCTCCACCGTGAAGTCCATTCCCTGTAGGGAGATGGACCACCTCAACAGTTTTGGGTTCTCACCCCTCATCTGCATCAACCATCTGAGGGGCCTGTGGTCGGTCTGAACCAGGAAGTGAGTCCCAAACAAGTAGGGCCTCAGCTTCTTCAGCGCCCAGACCACAGCAAAAGCTTCCCTTTCAATTGCACTCCACCTCTGTTCCCTGAGGAGTAGCCTCCTGCTAATGAAAGCTACGGGTGGGTCCCAGCCCTCGTTGTTCAATTGTGAGAGTACTGCTCCCACACCATGCTCTGAAGCATCTGTCTGCACTACAAATTCTTTGGAGAAATCAGGCGCCTTGAGCACGGGCGCTGTGCACATGGCAGTTTTCAGGGCATCAAAAGCGGTCTGGCAGGCATCAGTCTAGATCACCTTCTTGGGCTGTTTCTTTGACATCAGTTCTGTCAGGTGGCAACCACGGTGCCAAACCCCTTCACAAACCATCTGTAATACCCAGTGAGTCCTAGAAAGGCCCTCACTCCTGTCTGGGTCTTGGGGGGGTTCCCAAGCCAGGATGGTATCACTTTTGCCTGTAGGGGCGCCACCTGGCCGCTCCCTACCTGGTGTCCTAAGTACACCACAGAACCCTGCCCTATCTGACACTTACTTGCCTTGATAGTCAGGCCTGCCCTCTGCAAGGCCTTCAACACTTCACAGAGGTGTCGCAAATGTTCCTCCCAACTGGAGCTAAACACAGCAATGTCGTCCAGGTAGGCGGCGCTGAATTCCTCCAGCCCACTCAACACCTGGTTAACCAGTCTCTGGAAGGTGGCAGGGGCGTTCTTCAACCCAAAGGGCATAACCCTGAACTGGTAGTGCCCCTCTGGCATTGAGAACGCGGACCTCTCCTTGGCCCCCTCAGTCAAGGCAATCTGCCAATACCCAGATGTCAAATCAAATGTACTGAGGTACCGGGCAGCTCCCAGCCGATCCACGAGCTCATCAGCTCTGGGGATGGGGTGAGCATCGGTCTTGGTGACCGCATTGAGCCCACGTTAATCCACACAGAACCGGAGTTCTGGGGTGGCACCAGGTGCAGCAGCTTTTGGCACCAGGACCACTGGGCTAGCCCAGGGGCTGCTGGATGGCTCAATCACCCCTAGCGCCAGCATCTTGAAAACCTCCTCCTTGATGCTGGCCCTGACCTTATCAGCTACTCTGTAAAATTTTTGTTTTACAGGCAGACTGTCTCCAGTGTCCACATCATGGACGCACCAATGGGTGACTCCTGGGGTCAGGGAGAACAGGGAGGCAATCTGACCCAATACCTGGCGACAGTCCCTCTGCTGTTCCGGGGTCAGGGTAGGTGAGAGGTTCACCCCATCCACTGACCCATCCTTCTCCTTGGCTGACAGGAGGTCAGGAAGAGGTTCACTCTTCTCTTCTGCCCCATCATCTGTAGCCAAGAGCATGGTCACATCAGACCTCTCAAAGTGGGGTTTGAGGCGGTTTACATGGAGAACCCTCAAAGGGTTCCTAGGTGACCGTAAGTCACTCCACTACCTCATAAGGCCCAGTCCACTTGTCCTGGAGCACGCAAGGCTCCACTGGCGCCATCACCCACACTTTTTGCCCAGGTTGAAACTCGACCAGAGTGGCATTCTGGTCGTACCACCGCTTCATTTCTTCCAGGCTGGCTTCCAGATTCGCCTGAGCGAGTTGCCGGAAACGCCTAGTTTGGTTCCTGAAGGCCAGCATGTAGCTATATACATCCTGGGGGGGTTTACTAGGAGCCTTCTCCCAGTCCTCCTTCAGCAAACTCAAGGGTTCTCCTACAGGGTGCCCATACTGGAGCTCAAAGGGGCTGAACCCTAGGGACTTCTGTGGCACCTCCCTGTAAGCAAACAGCAGGCATGGTAAGAGGACGTCCCACTTATGCCTCATGGGTTACTCAAGACCCATAATCATGCCCTTCAGGGTCCAGTTAAATCTCTCAACCAGACCGTTACCCTGGGGGTGGTAAGGCGTGGTGAACTTGTAGGTTACACCGCACTCCTTCCACAGAGATTTCATATACCTAGATATGAAATTAGTACCCCTGTCGGACACCACCTCTCTGGGGAACCCCACGCGGGAGAAAATCCCCATCAGTGCCCGGTCCACCACGGGGGCTGTCACCGTCTGGAGAGGGATGGCTTCTGGGTACCGGGTGGCATGGTCCACCAAGACCAGGATGAACCTGTTGCCCATGGCTGTCTTGGGATCCAGAGGCCCCACGATGTCAATGCCCACCCTTTCAAATGGGGTGCTGACTACAGGGAAAGGTTGGAGGGGAGCCTTGCGCTTCCTTCCACTCTTACCACTTGCCTGGCAAGTCTGACAGGTCCTCCAATGAGTATCAGAACTCTTGCGCATTTGAGGCCAGTAGAAGTGGGTGACAAGCCTCTCAGAGGTCTTGCCCTGCCCCAAATGTCCTGCTAAAGGTACATCATGAGCCAACCCCAGTAGGAAGGCTCTGAAGCCCTGGGGTAGCACAAGTGCACGGGCTGACCCAGGCTCAGCAACCTTAGGCTCGCTATACAGGAGATCATTCTCCCAGTAAATCAAGTGGGACCCGGATGGATCACCTGCGGCCTGGTTTGCTGCCTGTTGCCGCAAACCTACAAGAGTAGGGCACTTCTTCTGCTCCTCACAGAATTGCTCCCTGGAGGGCCCTCCCTCCTGCTGCCATTCGGTCAGCTCAGGTAGGTCCCCCAGTTCAGCTACTTGCTCCCCCGTAGGCTCCAGGGCATCCCCCTCAAGGTTTGCCCCCTCCTGAACCATGGGAACTTTGGGGGCTGGTTTCCCGTGCCCCCTGCCTCTTCTCTTTAAGGCAGGCACCTGGGCCACTGTTTCAGGCTCCAGGTCCTCTTGAACACCTTTACTGGCTGCCATAGACCGAGTGGTCACGCAAGCCCACTCAGGCAGACCCAACATCTCCAAATGCGCCTGGCGCTCCACCTCTTTCCAGGGGGAACTCTCCAGGTCATTCCCCAGCAGACAGTCTACAGGCATGGACGGGCTTACAACGACCTTCAAAGAACCTGAGACCCCCCCCACTCAAAGGGAACTAGCGCCACCTTGCAGAGGTGCACGGAGTTGTCTGCTGCAACTACAGGGTGAAGTACATTGGGAATGACCTGCTCCTCAGACACCCACTGACACCTGACAGATGTCAAACTGGCTCCTGTGTCTCTCAGAGCCTCCACCCTCCTTCCATTGATGGTCACCCACTGCCTGCACTTCTTAGTATTCTCAGGCAGAGAGACTTCCTGGACCATCTCTCGATCTCCTAACGAGACCAGGGTCATAACTGCTTGCTCCTCCCCATTCCAAGGACTCAATTCCTCCCCCAATGCTACACTCACTAACCCTGGTGTTGGAGCACCAGTGGGTGCAGGTGACTTCTTGGGGCATTTAGGGGCAATATGACCCACTTCTTTACAGAAATAACAAGTAGGAGGACCTCTGTTGTCCCGCTTGCCCTTATGGGACCAGGACCTCTTAGTCTTGGGGGACTGGGACCCTTTTACCTGGGAACTACTTTGGGGCCCTTTAGAGAACCCCTTGTGGTTACCCTTGTCCTCCCCCACCTTCTGCGGGGGACCCTGTACACCTTTGGTAGTGGTACCTCCAATCCCCTTGTGGACCCTGGTGCTGGTCCAGAGGTCTGCCTCTTCAGCAAGCTTACCGGGATCAGTCAGCTTACTGTCCAAAAGATGCTGACGCAGATCTGGAACACACAGACTACTCAAGTGCTCCCAACTAATTAAATCGCATAAACCCTTAAAATCAGTTACCTTGCTGCCCTTCATCCAACCATCCAGTGCACGCGTGTGTGCATTCAAACACTCAACCCAAGTACTGGATTCCAGTTTCTTGAAGTTCCTGAATTTCTGCCTGTACTGTTCAGGAGTGAGCCCATACCTGAGGCATAAGGCCTCCTTCATATTGGCGTAGGTCAGGGTTCCCGCCCTCTCTAAAGGGGGTAAAACATCCCTCCCAGAAGCCTCAAAGTGTTTCCATAGGCCCGCCCCCCAATGCTTCTCAGGCACCTCATTCATCCTCAGTGCGATCTCATATGCTGTGAACCACGCATAAATATCATCACCCCTCTGGTAATCTCGCACTAAGTCTTTGGGAATGTACACCTTACCCACTGGCACTGGTTGTGTGCTGCCACCATTTGAACTGGACTCTGCCTGTTTAACCTTCATGTCCAGTTCCCTCATGCTTAACTCATGAGCTAAGAGAATCTTTTCTCTTCCAAGGCGAGAGCGTTCCTGCTCTCCTCTGCTCGCTTTTCACTTTCAATGAGCAGCCTCTTCTCCTCTGCTTGAGTTTTAAGTTTTAAAACCTCCAACTCATGCTCTCTGACCCTTTGGTTTTCCTCCAGCTCCTCTGGGGAAAAACTCCTCCCTGAATGGTTACTACCAGCCCCTGAGGCTGGTCCTCCCACTGGCAAATCCTGTGGACCAAATCCATTCCCTGGGTCATCCTCATCCACCTCACCATCACCCTTTTCCTGAGCCCCTTTGGCTTCCCACCAGGCCCTCAAGGCCATTTGCAGCTCCTCCTTCTTGGCGCCACTTTTCATGGGACATCCCAAAGCTCTGCAGAATTGCCTCAATTGATCAACTTTGTAGGTAAGCAATGCCTCAATGTTGAACTCTAATTCTGCAGCCTCACTGGCTACTCGACTCCTCTGAGACATGATGTGTGGCTTAAAGGTCGCTCAAAAATAAAACCCAAAAAATAAATCAAAACACACAATATGTGGTTACGTCGTGGTCTGCGCCAACCTTGTGATGTACACCAATCACTGTGAGTGAATTTGCAAATACACGTTCAAATTCCAAAACCTCTGACAATCAACGGTAGGTCCCAACCGCTGCCTCCAATGTTAGAACCGGGATTCCATAGTTGGCTGAGGTAGGTACCTTAGGCCAAGTAGGTACCCCCGCTTCCACGTCAGGGAAAGGAAGGACGCCTTCTGAGATAGCCCCTGCTCACCCCCTTGGTAGCTTGGCACGAGCAGCCAGGCTTATCTTCAAGGCTAATGTGTAAAGTATTTGCAACCACGCTCTCAGTGACCCAATGAAGACACCACAAAAGGACTCCACACAAGTTTCATAGAAAAAAAAGTATATGTTTATATAAAAAGATATAGGATGAGACCACACGATAAAAATCCAACATATGCGTATTTGTAATATTCCTCCTGGCCGGTTATTAGGCCAGCCAGCCCTTGTAGGGTCTGGCGGTATTAATGAGCAATTCTAGGTGATCCAATGCAATTCTAGTGCAATGCTATGCAGTTCGTAAAGCAAGAATCAGGCACTTTGCAATGTAAAAATAATGCAGTTCGTTATGCAACAATCCAGCAGGTCGTAATGCCAAAATACTGCAATGCGTAATGCAACAATCAGGCAGTTCATTATCCAAACTAATGCAATGCGTAATGCAACAATCAGGCAGTTCGTAATGCAAAACTAATGCAATGTGTAATACAACAATCAGGCAGTTCGTTATGCAAACACAATGCAATGCGCAATGTAACATTCAGGCAGTTGTAATGAAAACTAATGCTATGCGTAATGCATCAATCAGGCAGTTCGTTATGCAAACACAATGCAATGCGCAATGTAACGATCAGGCAGTTCGTAATGCAAACTAATGCGATGCGTAATGCAAAAATCAGGCAGTTCGTTATGCAAACACAATGCAATGCGCAATGTAACAATCAGGTAGTTTGTAATGCAGAAACAATGCAATGCGCAAGGCACTTCGGCACCGATCACAGTGCTTCAGACGGTCTCTCTGCCTCTCGTACTGACTCGCGGTCAGCTTCCGCCAACATATGCCCCCAACACTGGTATGGTGTAAACCAAAGTACAGCTCAACACTCCGGCCCCGGTACTGCCACTCCTTGGCATGTACAGGCCGCGATACGAGCTTGAGCAGAGGCTTGTGCTGCAAGAAGGGGAGAGGCCGAGAGAGTCCCTCTCCGAGCCCGCACCCCGCCCCAGGCGGCGACACACGTTACCTGGGGGGTGCAACCTCGCTCTCCTCTCCTCCTCTCGTGACTTGGGCCTCCGATGCGACTTGGTTGATTCCGGGCCGATGGCGATATCGAAGATCTCAGCTGCAACAGGGGGCGCACACACACAGTGTCGCTGAGACTCCCTTGAGCTTTGGGTGTGCACGGTCACAGGGCAATACTCACAAAGGTCTCAGGCTGCACGAAGCACACGCACACAGCGTCGCTAAGACTCCCTCGAGCTCCGGGCGCACACGATCACAGGGCAATCCTCACGAAGGTCTCAGGCTGCACGAAGCACACGCACACAGCGTCGCTGAGGCTCACTTGGACTCCTGTTGCCCACGATCACAGGGCACTTCTTACGAGGGTCTCAGGCTGCAAAAAGCACACACACAGCGTCGCTGAGACACACTTGACTTCGGGTGTGCACGATCACAGGGCAATCCTCATGAAGGTCTCAGGCTGCACAAAGCACAAGCACACAGCGTCGCTGAGACTCACTTGGACTCCAGGTGCACACCATCACAGGACAATCCTCACAAAGGGCTCAGGCTGCAAAAAGCACACGCACACAGCGTCGCCGAGACTCGCTTGGACTCCAGGTGCCCACGATCACAGGGCAATTCTTACGAAGGGCTCAGGCTGCAAAAAGCACACGCACACAGCGTCGCTGAGACACTTCTGGAATTTTTCATGTTCCTGAGTTTCCATAACAGGGAACCAGCTCTCCTCGGGCCCTTGGGGTTAAGTTACTTCAGGACACAGCATAGCAAAGTCCTTTCAAGCAGGGGGACACAGCACACAGCAAAGTCCCTTTAGCCTCTCCTTGGTTTAAGCAGCAAACTGCAGGCCAGCCCCAGAACACACAGCAAGGGTCAGTCCTTTCCTTCAGTCTATTCAGCTGTTTCTTCCTTGGCAGAGGTTCCTCTTGACCACGTAAGTAGGTTCAATCCTTTACAGTCTTGAACAGTTCCATTCCAAAGTCCAGGGGTTTCAGCTCTCATAGTTATACCCCTAAATGTCTTTGAAGTCTTTGTGTTCAGGGGGCACTGACCCCTGTCTAAACCAGTTCTGGGTGTCTCCCTGCCAGTGACACCTTCTGCCTTTGATAGTGGGGGTCTGGCTCCTTAATCACTCAGCAGGAGATGGAGCCATTGTTTTATGGCAGCAACCCAGGCCTCTTCACCTCCAGGGGCTACTCCTCCCCCTACTCTCCAGATGCAGGTCAGCCTGTTGCTGTCTCACCTCCTCCCTGGGTCAAGACATTCCCCAGAGCCTATCACATTTAAATCCAGACAGTCAATCCACAACCAGGCAGAGACACACAGAAATGTTAGAGCACAAAAACCCAGCCACTTCTAAAAGAGTGGTTTCTAAACACGCAATTCAAAAACCACCTTCACAAAAAGATGTTTTATTAAATTGTGAGTTCAGGCACACTAAACTTCACATCTCCATATTAAACCTATGGGAAGATAGGCTGGAAACATATTACACAGCCTTCCCCATTCTATCCTATGGGCAAGATGGCCTTGCAACAGTGAAAAACTAAATGGAGAGTAGTTCACTGTTAGGACAAGGTACACACCTCAGTACATGTCCTACCTTTCACAGACACTGCACCCTGCGCAGGGGGGTACCTTGGGCCTATTATAGGGGTGTCTGATGTGCATGAAAAGGGAAGGGTAAGGCCTGGCAAGTGGGTGCACTTGTCAGGACGACATGGCAGTTAGCCAACTGCGCGCAGGCACTGCAGTGGCAGGCCTGAGTTCTCTCTTTGGGGGCTACTTATGTGGGTGGCACAATTAGTGCTGCAGGCCCACGAGTAGCATTTGTATTACTAGCCCTAGCACACATAGTGCACTTTACTAGGGACTTTGCTAGTAAGACAAACATGCCAATTATGGACAACCAATTACCATTACACTTTACACAGGGAGCACTTGCACTTTGACACTGCATCTAAGTTGGCAACACCATGTCAGAAAAAAGGTCTAGGGGGAAGGCAAAAAGTTTAGGGAACTTTAGCCAAAAAGGGCCAAGTCAAACAGTATGCAGATAGAGCTCTTTCCTTTATGCCCATATATTCGAAAGGAGACACCTGTGGCACTCGGGGAACTGCAAGGGTAAATGGAATAATACATTTTTTTGAAATGGAGGTGCGCCTGTGGCAGGCAATGTGGTCGAGGGGGAAATGGAATAATCATAAAACAAATGAATGATGATGATGTATCTGCAGTGCAACGCAGCCAGGATGTCCATGAGGAAGTGGAATTATACCTAAAAGAAATGGAATGCTGTTACGCAGCTGTGTGCCTATGGTGGATGGTGCCTATGGATGGATGGATGGATGGATGGACTGACCAATGCAGAATGAAAAACAAACTCATTTTTTAGGAAAAATTACAAAATAAAATAAAACATAATAAAAAAATGAATGTAAAAAATAATTTAATGAAAATTAACAAAAAATTAAAAAATGTAAAATAAAAATAAAAAATGTAAATATAACATATTAATTTACCAAAGTAAGAGATAAAATAAAAATTAAAAATTTCATTTAAAAAAACAATCAATTGCTGATGTATGTATGGGGGGATGAGAAGAATCCTATTGTGAGGCAAGGAGGTGCAAAATAAAGCGATGCAAAAAATGCATGTAATATATATGCAAAGTTCATTAAAATCATAGTCTTAATATACATACTACAATGATCCTCAGGTATGTTATTAAACTGATATCAAATCTATTCATGCAAGTCTATGGCAAAGACACACTGGCTGGATGCACAAAATGGCTGCCAGCCAGTGCCACAAGGTCAAACAGCAGCAGCAAGCAAGGAGGCATGGGGAACAAAGAACACATACAAGCCTTTGGCAAAGGCACACTGGCTGGATGCACAAAATGACTGCAGGCATATGGCCAAACAACAACAGCAAGCAAGGAGGCATGGGGAACAAAGAGATCACATTCAGGCCTATGGACACAGACTCCACAAAAAGGCCCCCTGGTGGCATAGAGAACAAAGAAAAATCAATGGCGACCTATGGCAAGCACACACAGACACTGGACAGACAAAGGAGGCATGGTAACACTTAAGAAAACATCATTAATTCAGCAATGCCAAAAGTGAAAATTAACTGAGCCATACAAATTTTACAACAACACACATCCTCCCAAGGCATCAAATATTGCCCGACATATACACCTTTTGTACACAAAAAAATTGAAATACAAAAAATGCCACCAGATTTTTAACTTAATCCAATGACATCCCATCCCTAAATGATGTTTAAAGCAACATATACCACAGAAACATCATGGCTACCACTGGCCTGGACCTACTAGATGGCCCCTTGGAAGACTACGCCACATAGTAAATATTGTAAATTTAACAAACATGGAGAAAATTAACTGAACTGTATGACATTGTTCCTTTACAAAAGAAGAAAAAATTAATGCAAAAATATAGCTAGTCCCAACTGAAAATGCAGGCCACCCACCACAACAACTTTGGAAATTCTAATATAAGTGCAAATAAATGCTGGTGCATGCCCTCTATCAAACAAACAACAACATTATACTGGGAGGAGTCTGCTGGACAGGAACAGGAAGTTGGAGTCTCTGGGGCACTTCCTGTGGGGAAACAAAGTTTAAAAAAAGGCTTCTCGCACAAAAAATAACTCCATCGGTCCATTGGAGAAGAAAATCCACTCGAAAACCTCTTTAGCTACTTCTCGAGCACAAAATCTACTTGAGTGGTGTGTTTGCGACTGCAAGCGACACTACATTGGTGCCGTCGCAGTTGGAAGCCGTGCAAGTACGGGTGTGAAGTCTCACATGCACTCGCTAGCGCCCGAGAATAGCGTACCGCTCGCAAGCGAGCACCAAGACAAATCTCAAGCGCGCAAATTTAAAAAAAACTCCGCTTTGTGACGGAAGGTGGAATTCAGGAACTACACACTCAGTCGCGGAGTTTACAACCCAGGCCTAATTAAAATCACCTCCAATTGTAAGGGCAGAATCCCCTATGTGCACACTAATAACGTTCCTCAGACAATTTAAAGTGACAGACTCAGTAGAGTGTGAAGAACTTCTACTATACACATTAGGTAAAAAAATGGTTTTCTTGCCCTTAGGGTAAACTTTTAGGCGAGTATATCAGGAGACCCAGTTCAATTGGTTTTACACTGCAAGCCAGGGACATATTAACCCACATTATTAGGCCACCTGATGGCCGGCCAGTAGTGGACTTTATAGCTAACACTTTCCATAACCTTTGTCTATGTATCTCCCCCATAGCCCATGTTTCTTGAAACATACACACTTGGAATGAATCTACCAAAGTCCCCCAATCCTTATCACCCAGCTATGGCTTGATACCTGCAACATTCTAACTAAGCAGGGTAACAGATCTTTCACTATGAGAAAGGGGGTTTGAGTGTTGAACCTCGTCAGCCGTAAGAGCTTTCGAAAAAACTTTAGGTGCAACACAATTTGTGATAAGAACTGCCACTTTGCCATTCAGATTTATTGGAGGGATACAACCAGTGCCCACTACATGTTGTAATCCTTTGTACTCATCTAGTTGTTTAGGTGACGACTACACGAGCTTGGGACAGGTTTTACAAGCCTGGACAAATGTTTATCCTGCTTCAGCTGGGGTTTATAATCAGTTTCCATTAACAATGTTGAGAAGGGAGGCGTAAAGTGACTGTGTGATTGACTAATCTCTAGGTTAAGTCACGCCTGCCTCTTATTATGCTGCCAGGGAATAATCTGATCAAAACGTGAGACATATGGATTGTTATTCTAAAGCGTTGAAGCAGCTGCCACCCCCAGTGTAGAGCTGGGGGCAACTTTTTTAAGTTGAATTTTTGAGGCCTGGGGAGGGTCAGTCATAAGGCAGAGAGTTATTAAATCTTTCACCATCCAGTCCTCTTTTACTGAAATTCTACTATAACCCCATTGGCCAAAAGGGTCTAGGTGACGTTGAATATGTACCAAATCTTCATGGACTATTGAATAACACTTGCACACCAACCTAATCCAATGGACCATCTTAGTTTTGAATGTTTAGAAATTCTCACTTGATCCAGGGTGCAGTTTTAGAACATTAATCTTAACAATATCAGTCGCAAGCAAAGGAGCTGATGCAACACGAGCCACATTACCTCCAAGTGATAGTGCACTGTGCGATGATCTCCCAGGAGTCACGCTCATTGCACTGTCAGCAGGAACAGCTGGTCCCTGACTGCAAAATGGCCCCTTCCAAACTGCTAGATAACTTTTGTGGAAGAAGAGGTATTTTTCCCCTCTCCCCTCTTGCTGCAAAATCATTAGCTCCTGAAATACCTATAGGCAAATTAAAGCGCCTTGAATATGAGCTTGGCACAATGAAACTACGGGGCATATTATCAAGGGCTTTATCGCCGCTTTAGCAGCACTTTTTGCCGCTAAAGCGGCGATAATTTTATCGCCCTATTAGCAAGCTGTCGCTAACAGGCGTTAGCGACAGCTTTCAGGCGTTAGAGGCCGCGTTAACCATCGCCTTGCATGTCAGCGATAATTATCGCTAATGACATGCAAGGAAGGCGTTCCCTACTAAAAGCGACTGAAAACAGTCGCTAACACCACTACCCCCTATTAGCAAGGCAGGCAAAGCGATATTATAATTCGCGCTAAGCGCGTTTATCGCTATATTTTATCTCCTGCTAGTGAGGATGACTTACCTGTTTAAGGTATAGGAGGTGGATTCTAATGCTGAATCCACCTTAGCGATAATGCGAGAATATCGCTGCTTTTCCAGCGATATTCTCACATTTTACCGCTATCGCTGGAAATAATATCGCTATGGAGATAAACCTTACTAATAGGGTGTTATCTCAGAGATATTTTCCAGCGATAGGCGGCGTTAACCAAAGTCGCGCTAAGCGCAGTTAGCGATAAATATCGCTATTCCTTGCTAATATGCCCCTACGCTTGTTTGAATAATGGGGTATCACAATTTTGGGACAATGGCATGAGACCAAGCCTTGTCAGACCCCCATTTTCTATGTAACGTATCCCTTTTGGAATCGGTTTTACAGTGTGAGGGTCTGAACAGATGCAGGATCTGTGCAACTTACAATATGTGGGGTGTGCTTAGTAAGTAAACCGGTTAGATTAACTACTATATGCTTCAGTGTCTCAACCTCATTTTTCAATGAGGCAATCAAAGTGACGATTTCATTAGAAATTGGCATCAAGCAATCTTGAGACATGTAAGTAGTTTGAGTCTCTGCACAACATGTTAACGTCAGGGAGCACTCTGGAGCAAGCACCATCCAGCAAAGGGGTAAATCTATTTGTACACACAACATTAATATCCTGAAAAAGGTTATCACTGAAACAAGTAAAGTCATGGGCGCGATTGGAACTTTGCAGAGATACTGGCAGCTTGCAAGATGGCTACAAGGTGCTTCAACCTTTTCCCAAAAGAATTTATGTAATGCGGTTTGTTTCGTGTTTTGCCAAGAATTTCTTTCACTAGTGCATAGTATGGATTCTACTTCTTCAATTAAGTTGTCAATTTCTTCGACCAAACAATTAGTAGCAGCATGTTTAGCTAATTTATTCTTGTTTTGTTTGACTCTGGGAATGGTAGCAGCTTTCCTCATCCCCATAGCTAGCAATAATAGAGTAAACATTACATTACTAGAAAGACAAAACAAACCCTGAATGTCAGCAAAAATATTATAAATGATGCGACAGCGCTTGGCCATGAACCTTGAGTTATAGAAAAGTAAAGTTAAAACGGAACCTCTTGGACCTCCTGAGATCGAGCCCAGCGTCTCCCGGGTGATTACAGGCAAAGACAGGTGCATCCCGCGCTGTAGGCCAGAAATCAGCACTAAATAGCACAGTCTGGGAGGACCCCACTTCTGCCCTCGAGGATCCTGGTAGAAGGAAGGAATCCTGGGACAGATAGTATCTGCAGGTGATGAGGTGAGTGGTTTGCAGTTTTAAACTCCATTATAATCACCACAGCACAACTCCTCAGACATTACACATCATGTGCCCCCATATACTTCCACTGGGGCATTTGGAGAAACTGACCCCAAGGTTGCATTTCATATTCTCATGTTTCACTAACGTACTCCCATTAGGCACTATATTATATACCAAGGCCAGATTTATCATAGTGTTACATTGCCCTTGTGTCATGCAAGGTAATCCAAGGGCAACGCAACACTAAAGTCAGATTTACCAAGCAACACAAGGCCACCTTGCATGGCCCTGTGGTACTTGGTAAATCTGAAGTAGCGCAAGGTGGTGTATAACTCTGCCCTGGGAAGGTGTTCCATGGGTGGAGTGTGGGCGTACCCAGCCATCCACCCATGGATGTTGGTATATTCGCAGATTTACCATGAGTGGTATACCTGAGAATGCATCAAAATGCTACGCATATCCAGGGGAGGCATAATGACAAGAAATATGTTTACTTCTTCTAATTTTTTCTTTGGTTTATGTGTGCTGCATTCTGCAGCATAAATAGAAAGAGGAAAAAGCCTCCAAGGATTGATTTGTGCAGGGAGGTGTCCCTTCCTGCACAAAGAAATCCTGCCTACAACGAAGGAACCATTGCACCACGGCACAAGGGAGCCTGCACTAGTGCAAGGCATCACATTTTGCGCCAGCACAAGGAGACAACAGGAATGTGTGATATAATGTTAAATATGGTGCATTCCTGATCTCTTCCTTTCATGCAGTGCAGCACAGCAAGGTGTCTTGCTACGTTGCTTTGCGTGAACGTTTGATAAATCTGGGCCCAAGTATTTAATCTACACACTAAACACATACTAAGGATTTAACTTCTAGCACATATGCTGGATATAAGATTAAAAGTTCTTTCCCTAAATACAAAAGGCCTTAATCATCCGGTAAAGAGGAGAAAAAGAGATGACAACTGTACTTGTAACAAACTAAAAGGATACATAATCGTTCTACAGGAGACCAGAATAGGTCCCGAAGAAACATTAAAACTTAAATAAAGATGGATTGATGATGTCTTAGTCTACCAGCATATAACAGGGTCATAACTCAAATTTTTTTTTTTAAATCAACTATCACAACTCTCTCACAACAGCACAAAAACCAGGGGCAGCAGCAAAAACAACAGCACTGAATTTTTCATAATTAGTTTATATGCACCCAATAGCGTCTCACCAGAATTCTGGTCCTCCTTAAAAGCTGCCCGGATTTACCAAAAAGCACAACATTGATCCTAGCTGGTGATTTCAACTTGCTGATGGGCAGTACTCTGGATAGAATGTCAAAGGTTCAATTCAGAGGAAACAAATCCCACTCTGAGATATTACACCTCTGCAAACTTCATAATCCAACTTATGAATAGCATCTCCATAACCCGACAAGAAGGGACTACACGTTTTATTTTCACTCACATAACTCAACCTTCAGGATTGACTACTTACTCTTAGATAGCATTCAAGTAAATTGCCCTTCCAATCCCAAAATTGAACCTATAGTAGTCTCAGACCATGCATGTATTGCAAAGCACATAACACTAGAAGACATTACTTTAACTCCGATACAGTCGAGAATGATTGACTTTCTCAAAGATCATAATGATAGCAAATTGAAAGTGATTGAGGAAATACGCAACTCCCTTAAAGAGAATAAAAAAAGAGAGGTCACTGCCGCTAAAATCTACTGGGAGGTACTAAAAGCCACAACTAGAGGAAAGATGAGCAATATAATGGTGGAGATAAATAAAAATGTAAATAAAAATTAAAAGACCATGAGATCAAAATTAAAAACCTAGAATTTAAGTTAAGACACACAAAAGGCTTGCTAATTATTCCTGAATGAAATTCTTAAATGAGATTCCAATAACATTCTAAAAAAGAAGGCATACAGATGTGTTAATAACAAAGGGAGAAATTAGGTGATAAAAACAGGCAGAATGCTGGCAAGTAACCTAAAATACACCAAAGAGAAATCAAAAATTACTCCCATTTGAGAGAGCTAGGGGATCACCACATGTAAACCAAAGAGATCCTAGACTCATTTCATAATTTCTACTAAAAATTATTCAACATACTTTCACAGCCAGAGATCCACAAAACTATACAAAATATAACCTTTGGTGAAGTCCCAAGCTCAGACGGGTTCAAATGAACGTTTTGTAAAGGCTGTGTAGAGTCCAAACAGAAACCATTACAAAGCTCTGTTTCAACACTTTACCAAATGAGGTAAGATGGCAGCCTTGACCATCAATGCTACCCTAGTAGTCCTCCCCAAAGAGGGGAAAGACCTATTAGACATGAAAAACTACAGACCCATTTCACTAATAAACATAGACTGCAAGCTATAAACAAACATCCTAGCCTATAGCTTAGATAAGGTTATATTCAAACTATTACACCCAGTTCAAATGGGAATTTTAACAATGACATGCTACAACATCAGACACTTTAGCCATGTGTTCGAAAAAGCCAAACTTCTAAAAACCCCTGAAGCCATCAGTGCCTTTGATGTAGAGAGATAGAGACAGTGCTCTCAAATTTGAATTGGGTGAAGCCTTTTCTGGTATGACTAGCTTTTCACCCAAGTATCATGCCTCGGTAAGAATTAATGGAAATCTCTCCTTCCCATTTAAACTTTCAGAAGGTACCTGGCAAGGCTGCCCATTATCTCCACTTCTATTTCTGTTGGTGAGGAAACCTCTCCTCCTATCATTAGGATCCAAGGTTACATCCGCCCACGTGTGAGTACCACCACCTTTGTAATTGTTTAGTTTGTTTTTGTTGAATATTGTCATACTGAGTAGTTGGTTATGATAATATGGGTTTGTTTGGGAGGGTATCGCTACAGCAGAGTTGGGATATGCGTGGCGTGGGAGGGGGGGTCACAGAGTGCACTACACTTGATTTTTATCCGATAGCATACATCACTGTTGTTCTACACTCACTGTGCGACCAGTTTGGTACATGACTTTACTATACAGCACATACGGGACTGGCACGATGACTCCTACTGATACATATGGCACAGACGCAACCTAGTAAAATTAGGGTTTTAACCTGGAATGTGCGTGGCCTCAACAACAATAGAAAATTGAGGAAAGTCATGGCCTACTTGACGAGGCACGAAATAGATCTTGCTTTGTTGCAGGAATGTTACCTGCCCCTGCACAGTACAATGCTCCAACGTTGAGGACTACTGGGTAACACACATGTAGCAGGGTTCACCACGCATGCTCGCGGAGTGATCACTTGGGTAAACCCGAAGTCAGGCTTTAAACTGGAACCACTGGAAGCTGACCCGGAGGGTAGGTTTGCTATTTCCCGGTGTAGTCGGAGGGGGCTGAAAATGACTATAGTAAATGTTTATGGGCCGAACTTTGATAATCCTACATTTTTTACATCACTGCTCGATAGAAAGCGGGGAGTGGGTGAGGGGTGCCAACTTTGGGGAGGAGACTTCAATTGTGTGCTAGACCCTAGTAGGGACAGGTTTGGAGGCCCGGAAAGACGCACGACGGCGGCGGCGTGCGCAGTGGGGGATATGATGACGCAATTGAAACTTAGTGACGTTTGGCGTCGGCGTGCTCCGGAGAAGGGTGGATATACACATTACTCTGCTTACTATAACCTACATACTAGAATAGACTATTGGCTGGCTTCGAGGTCTGTCTTCGATCGGGTTTGCGACTGTGTGGTGCTACCACGCACGCTATCTGACCATTCCCCGGTACTTCTGGTGCTAGATAGTACGCAGAAACGTATACCTCCATTCACTTGGCGCTTTCCCCCATACTCCTTAATGGACACGGTTTTTAAATCAAAAATGGCAGAAGCCATAGAAACCTTCTTCGAATGCAACATAGGGTCGGTAGCCTCTTTTGCAACTGTCTGGGAAGCATTCAAGGTCCATATACGAGGTATAGCTATGGTTAAACACTCGGGAGTACTTCGCGCTATCCGTAAGCGCCTTTCAGTCTTGGAGAACTCACTGAAGGCCCTAGAACACAGGCTCCTAGTAGGTGCGGAAGATAGCGTAGGAGAGGAATTCCAAACATTGCTACAAGAATACCACGATGTGGCAGATTTAGAAGTCAAACATCTTGGAAAGTATGCGACGGCCCGCACGTATGGGGAGGGAGAGCGACCGGGTGCGGTCCTGGCATCGCTCCTGAAGCAGCGAAGAGAGGCAAGGGGAGTTACAGAGATAGCCAGTGATGAGGGTGTGACCTCAACTGAAGAATCGGATATTGCTGATAGGTTTAGGCAATATTATTCGACCTTATACGACTCACAGAGCGCAGCCACTGAGGCAGACGTCATTGACTATTTGGAGTATAAAAAGCTACCCTGGTTGACAAACGAGCACCGTGAATACCTCATGCGCCCATTGGAGAAGGAGGAATTGTTCTCTGCCCTGTTGGGGATGAAGGCCGGCAGCGCGCCAGGAGTGGATGGCCTAACGGTCACATTTTACAAGGAATTTAAGGACCTACTCCTTCCTCACTTAGCTACTTTGTTCGAGGAGATGAGTGACACTGGTCTTATGCCTCCCTCGATGAAAGAGGCATTAATAGTAGCTATCTTTAAACCAGATAAGTCCCCACTTGAGTGCTCGTCGTATCGACCGTTGTCGCTACTGAACTTCGACATCAAGATTTACGCAAAAATCTTGGTGACCCGTCTGGCTCCACTTGTTCCACAACTAGTGGCGCCAGAACAAGCTGGTTTTGTCCCCAGTAGAAACTTGACATATAATTTGAGGACGGTGTTCGGAGCAATCCAGCATACAAGACAGGACGTCCAGGCAGTGGCTGTGTTTCTTGACATGGAAAAAGCGTTCGATTCTGTCGAGTGGAAGTTTATGAGGCAGGTCCTGATGAGAATGGGGCTGGGTGGGATTTTCCTTCAGATGATTGACGTATTATATAACTCCCCCACTGCCAGGATCAAACTCGGCGACTTAGTTACTGCACCTATACAGATCACTAGGGGAACGCGACAGGGATGCTCTCTATCCCCCATGCTTTACGCCCTGGTGGCGGAACCACCGGCCTGCGCTCTTCGGCAATATCACGGGTATAGGGGCATACGCTTTCCGCAGTACAAATTGATAGTTTCCACCTATGCAGACAACACGCTGCTTTATGTAAGAGATCCGGACCGCAACTTGTCGCCTATGCTGAGAGAGGTGGTTAAGTTTGGGATGATGTCAGGGTTGAAGGTTAATTGGACAAAATCAATAACATTTCCTCTTACACCTGCTACTTTGCCCTTTATGCCTGACTTTCCACTGACATGGACTACGGAACCAGTGTGCTATTTGGGAATTAAGATTCACACTGACTCGGAGGTGGTATTTCGCAAAAATTATGGGGCTGCAATTAGCAAGTTAGAAGATGACGTAGATAGATGGATTCGACTACCACTGTCGTTAGTAGGTAGAGTATCCATCATGAAGATGGTAGTACTTCCCTGCTTTTTGTTTTTATTTACTAATATCCCTATGGTCCTTCCTAGCACCTTCCTACGAATGCTAACCTCATTGCTACTCAAACTAGCCTGGACCGGTAAGCACGCTATGGTTACATGGGGCATTCTTACATTACCTCATTGTATGGGCGGCTTGGGAGCCCCAGATCTTGATTTGTATTATAGGGCTGCACAATGTGCTCACGCGCACCATTGGATTCATGGGCCGTTTGACACCCCCCATATTCAAATAGAAGGTGCGGTAGCCGCACCACTCCCTCTCCCGGCTATGATGTTCACTCCACCCGATCGTAAAACGGGGATTATGGATTCTATAAATGCAACTAAACATGCCTGGCACTACCTCTTGAAATTGCAGGCTTGCGCTGTGCTGTATTCCCCGTTGACCCAGCTGAACTGGTGTCTTTGGTTGCCTCCTTGTAAGGACAGGGGAGTAACCCAGGCGCTCAGCTCCTTAAATATCTTGACGATAGGGGATATGTTCACAGTTGGCGAGGCTAAGAACTGGGACGATGTTGGGGCGACCTGCAGACAAGATACTATGCTGAATAGGTTTCAGTTTCATAGAACTCGTCAGGCGTTGACAGAGATTTTGGGCAGTGACTTGGCTGAGCCGCCTGCATTGGCCCCACTCACCCATGTCATAAAATCTGACTCCACATCCCGGGTCGTTTCAACTATATATAAACTATCTCAGGATTATCGAGAGAACTATTACACGAAGGCTAGACTAGCTTGGCAGGCTGATTTGGGCAGAGACATGGATGATAAAACCTGGCGATATTGCTGTGAAAGCACGAAACGTATCTCCCTCAATGGCAGACACAGATTGATCCATTTTAAATTTTTAAACAGGGTTTATTATACACCGGAGAGGCTCTGCAGATATGGGCTGCGGGACTCTGCGGTATGTGAGCGCTGTGGCAAAGACCCGGCGGACTTTTCCATCTAGCTTGGACATGCCCGGGAATTGCCAATTTCTGGTGCCAGTTCTTCAACATGCTGGGAGAATTTATAGACAAGACACTAGCCCCTGATCCCACATTAGCCCTATTGGGATATTCCAAGCAATTGCCTAAAGCAGTCAGAAGACTTGTAGATATGGGCCTGCTGATAGCCAGGCGTAGGGTTGCGATCTTCTGGTCCCGTGGCCCGACTCCCACCCTGGCTAGCTGGTTTAGAGACATGAGGTACTGTAGCACACAAACAGAAACTTACAGTGAGCTCCTCCCTCCACGCAGCCGGCCTAAAACATTTTGGGCATTATACCAGACTTATATGGCGTCGAAGGATAGTGAGACGGACGCCGAACACACCCTTGAGCAAGCGACACAGGAGAGAGAGTGACTGCGTTCTTACGTACACAGGGTACTACAAGACAATACGTTGCGGTCAGCCTCCTTGCAGGTCGACATGAGGTGGTGCTACATACAGGGGGGGGTAAAAAAAGTGTTGACATGGAGTAATGTGTTGTACGCATGGCTTAACCATCTAATTATAAAGATGTGGCTGCACAGATGTTGTGCTGGAGTACACCCCATATTGTATCAGAATGGGTGACATAACGAGATGTTCCATTGGATGCCTTATTTGCTGTACTGTACTGATAATGCATCGAGTGTCTCTGTGTTTTTCCTTTTGTTATTGACATATTGTAAATTTAAATAAATTAATTTAAAAAAAATATATATATCATTAGGATCCAACAAAGAAATCAAAGGAATTCCCTTTCCCTCCAGGAAACAAATAGTAGTCGCTTACACTGATGACATCTTATTATTCACAGAAGAAACTAACAAATATGTTGTAGTTTCAGGATTCTCACTTAATAGAGATTAGACAGAGGTAGTCCCACTAAAAATGTATTGCTCCTCATCAATTATTGGCTAAGCCAGAATAAAATGGCAACAGAACAGTTTTAAATACTTGGGCATTTGATTTGGTAAGGACCTAACAGTATCATTAACTTTAAACGAAAACAAAAACCATGCCAAAATTAAAGATACTTCGACTCTGTGGTCACCTAAATTTATTATGTGGTGGAGCAGAACAGAAACAATAAAAGTGATGATGACTCCACTTGCCAACTTCCTGTCTGGATTGAAACCAGTCACGCCCTCGCACAAATCTTCTTCAAATCAATAAAAGGTTATATCTCTGAGTTATTGCAGAAAGCTAAAAAAAAAAAAAAAGAATTTCTCTTACTAAACATTGACTAAATAGGTTGAAAGGATGCATGATCTTACTAGACTTCAAAAGATACTAAACTGCATTTCTAGTCAGGAGGGGGCATGGTAGTTTGACACAGTAAGACACAGTAAACCATTATGGCTGCCAATTGAAAGTAATGCACTACACCCTATACCACTCATACCACTCTGTGCATCCCTAACAATTAATCACATACACCATACTAACTTAGACCACTCACACACATAATCTACAGTAGCATGGAAGCTCTAAAAATGTAGACAAAAGACTAAATGCCCAAAGCCTATTTTGCTTCCCTGTGACATAATTAAAATATCAAGATTGAGGGTAACACAATTTATTGGCAGAACTGGATCTCAAAAGGCATTAGCCTCAGTAAATGCCTAAGCAAACATAACCCACCAACACCTAGACTTCTATAATTTCCTGAAGCTTATAATTTCCCTCAGGAAACTAGGTGAAACCCACACACCAGACCTCGCTCTCCTACTCAGAAAATTGATAAAGACTGGTCATGTTACAGCTGAAGTCTACAAAATATTAGAACTGACCAGGTCCTATCTATCTAAGAAACTAATAAACAAATGGAACACATTACAACCCTTTAAATGCCACCCCAGGGCAACATTGACCTAGCACTAGATCTGCTCCTCCCCTTTTAGTGCAAGAATTTCCCTAGTACTAGCCCAAACCAGAATATGGATAATTTACAAAGCTTTTTGTACCCCTGACAAATTACAGAAAATAGGCACTCTGAAATCCTACCACTGTTGAAACTGTGACAAAAAGACCAGAGTCTTAGAACATATGTTGCTCAAATGTAAATATACTGTGACACTATGACTTAAAGTACAAGAATTCTTACAGAACTGTTTTAACATTTAGATATCTTCAGACTTCATTACATTTACCCTAAGTATCATTGCGCCTGAACCACACCCTTTCTTAAAATCCCAGACTTACTGCTGATTGATCTCCTTTTCGTACTAGGTGTTAGATCAATACTAACAGAATGGAAAATTATGAAAAAAATATATAATTCCACACATGGTGGGTCAGGTTATGTTTCATTAGGAATGGAGACAATATTTATGTACTCAAAACAAACTCTGTAAAATCTTTAAAACAATTATGGATTAGTATTGATTTACCTACAGAAATGCAAACCACGCTAAATACATTTTAATACCAATTCCATCCAAAACCGTTGAGGCTCTGCATTTACTACCAAAATTATTATAACCCTCCTGATACTTAAGAAGAAACAAGACATCTTAGACCTGTTACAGCTCTTCAAGATGGCACGTCCCCTGACTCCACACATTCTGTTCCCCCGCCCATCCAGATCCTTCTTATCCCACAATATTCTCTAGCTCTCTCTCCCTAATCTCTCAATATAGTCTCTGTTTTCTGCCCTTGATACAAAGTATGCTATTTCACCACATCTCCACACAAGTCGAAAGGCAAAAGATTCTAGCCTGTCTTATTCATGATTATATTAATCTGGAATTAACAAAGCCAATTTTTCCAACCCCCCCAGCTTACTTAAACCCATCAGAGAACACTAACTGAAATGAACTACCAATTATGCTACTGCTAACTAACTTCACAATCAGAAAGTATAACATTCATTGTAGGAGGTGATTACCATAAGCCACTATTTGTTGGATTTTATTGGCACTATACATCTGGTACTTTGTACTTTCTACCTCTTAGAAATTTAAAAACATATGAAATTAAAGAAAAAAAGCTTTGAAGAGGGTGTATATGGCTAATGTTCCTCGTATACTGTTTCCTGGTCTTGAATACTTTCAAATGCTTTCAATGGAAGGTGCTAGCTACCAAGTCAAAAGTTCAAAGTAGGTTGTTTGAATCTTTCATTTTCCTTAGACAGAGCTTTGCTATTGACAGTCTTCAGCTAGACCGTGACCTGGTCGGTATGCATTAAAGGGGGCTTGCTCAAATATTTTATTATTGGAATCACAGCTCCATGTTTTAAATGGCATACAGATAATAGGTGGGGAATTAGCTATTGATTTGACTTTTGCATTAACTTTATCACAAATATTGAATACTTCATTGACTGAGCTATGCATCACAGGAGTGGAAGTATTATCCCAAGAGTCTATTGTGCCATGGCCTTTTGGCTTAGATAGGATATATTGTAATAATGGTGGGTTATATTGGGTAAATATTTTGAAGCTGGCCAACTGCACTGTTCAAAGCCCCTAAAATTGCAAATTTTGGAACTTACTACATTGATCTAAAGATAATGCAATCCTACATGTGAGCCAACCTTAAATATGAGGTGAGGAGGCTTTATATTACTTTCAAAATGAGTTGTTTATTATTGATGGATTGTAGGTGGGTTCCTAAATCCAATGACATGACATCACACATTTCTGCATCCTGTCATTGTTTAACTTTAAATGTAAACAACATTTTATTTGTTTGCCCAGGTTAACTACTCAACAGTGACTTTATTTCAGGTCAACGTTTATTTTGCAGATTATTACTTCTACAGCACACTAAAATTGTTGTTTTACCCTGATTCAAATAATGTTATAATTTTTAAATGTAATTTTAAAATATGCCTGCAGTATAGTTGTGAGAAAGCCTAACAAAATTTTAATATGCATATCATAACAAGGGAAAGTGTCACACCTCTTGGTTTGACAGTACATGTGAAAGAAACTGATTCCCGTTGCCACGATCTGGCCCCCCCCTAGAGCTATAAGGGTCAGGTTTCAAACCCCCTCGTGCAAGCAATTAGGACCATATTTATCAATGGTTGCATCGCTTTTGCGCCACGTTGCATGGTGCAAAAGCGTTGCAACCTTTGAAATGTGATAAATCAAGTCATGCAAGACCACCTTGCATGACCCTGAGTGGCTTGATAAATCCAGAGTAATGCAAAGCAGCGCACATCTCTGCATTGCATTACTCTGTCCCAGGGAGACGTTCCATGGGTGGTGCGTGGGTGTTCCCATGCAAAACCCATGGATTTTGACATATTCCCAGATTTACCATCACTGGTAGACATGGGAATGCACCAAAATGCTATGCCTTCCCAGGGAGGCGTAACAAAGAAAAAATATCTTTATTTCTCCCCGTTTCGTCCTCTTTTTATGTGTGCATTCTACAGCCCACATAGAAAGAGGAAAATGCCTCAGGGATTGTTTCTGCACAGGAAGGTACCCCTTCCTGCTCACAAACAATCCATCTTACAATGCAGGCGGTTCACTGATGTATCGATTCCCAAAATGTCCCCATACACAAATACCAATGCAAAAATATCGTTGTCAAAAATATTGACATCCTATATTTAAAATTGTAAGTACAAAAATATCTAAACAAAAAAAATCGATGTAAAAAATATAGATGTACAAAATATCGATTTTTTTATTTAAATAATATTAAATATATTAAATAATAAAATTAACTTAAAAAAATTATTCAGATTTAATATACATTTTAACAAATATAATAAAATAAATTTACTTTAACAATTATTTAAACATGCATATAGAAAATGTAATATATATATATATATCTATTTCCTTTAAAACAACAATTAATAAACTAATAATTTTAATTTATTTTTTAATTTTATAAATATATAAAAATTTACAAATAAATATATATATATTTACATACACTTATAACATAAAATCTAATTTAAAAAACATTATAAATTAAAACATTAAAATATTTAAGTCTTTCAAATTAAATTTTGCACTCCATTGAGTGCAACAGTAGGGAAAGTGTTGGATAGCAGAGGGGTAAAAATTACTACTCCCACTCCAGTGAGTGCAACAGTAGGGAAAGTGTTGGATAGCGGAGGGGAAAAATTACTATTCCCACTCCAGTGGGTGCAACAGTAGGGAAAGTGTTGGATAGCAGAGGGGTAAAACTTACTATTCCCACTCCAGTGAGTGCAACAGTAGGGAAAGTGTTGTATAGCAGATGGGTAAAAATTACTATTCCCACTCCAGTGGGTGCAAAAGTAGGGAAAGTGTTGGATAGCGGAGAGGTAAAAATTACTATTCCCACTCCAGTGAGTGCAAAAGTAGGGAAATTGTTGGATAGCGGAGGGGTAAAAATTACTATTCCCACTACAGTGGGTGCAACAGTAGAGAAAGTGTTGGATAGCGGCGGGGTAAAAATTAGTATTCCCACTCCAGTGAGTGCAACAGTAGGGAAAGTGTTGGATAGCGGAGGGGTAAAAAATGCTATTCCCACTCCAGTGAGTGCAACAGTAGGGAATGTGTTGGATAGCGGAGGGGTAAAAATTACTATTCCCACTCCAGTTTGTGCAACAGTATGGAAAGTGTTGGATAGCGGAGGGGTAAAAATTAATATTTCCACTGGACTCAGTTCAAAATTAAAAACAAACAAATTAACAACAACACAAAAGATTTTAAAAACCAAAAAAATAAAACATATATAAAAGTTTTAAATATTACAAAAGATAGAAACAGATTAGAATGTTAAAAAGATTTAACAAATACCTAGAAAGATTATTTAAAAAAATTCAAAAATAATTTAAAGACAAAAAACTATTTTTAATAGAATTTTTTATAAACAAAAACATTACATAAATGTAATATTTTTTATTTCCTACCCTATAGCACCACACAAGTCACGACCCACATTTAAATTTAAAAAAAATGTACCTCCATAATTAACGTAATTATCAATTAAACAAATATTAATTTTAAAACAAATAAAAATGTATTTACTCCCCAAACGTTACCCCTATAAAAACAAAACACACACACAAAATAACAATAAACACTTACCATAAACATTTATCAATTGATAAATTAATAATAATCAACTAATTATTAATTAATTAAACAAATTACTTTCCACCCTCTACCCCAATAAACACCACCACCCACACCTAAAAATCATTACACAATTTCCATAACTAATTTTACATTAATATCAATTAACAACTTATTAATTAATTTAAAAGAATTTACTTCCCACCCTTTACCACTATAAACCCCACAACTTACATCAAAAATTAATTACACAATTGCTATATTTTATTTTTAATTAATTAGCATTAGTTAACAAACAATTATTAATTAATTATAAATAAATTACTTCCCACCCTATTCTCCTATAAACCCCACCACCCACTCATAGAAAAATGACACATTTAACATAATGAATTACAAATTAATTAATTAATAATAATTAACAACCAATTCATTAATATTTAATAATAGGCTAATTCCCACAATTAACACTATAAAATCTAAATTAAATAAATACTAATACATAAAAAATTATAATTAATTTATTATAATTAAATTACTTCCCACCCTATTCCCCTATAAACCCACAACCTATCCTAAAAAATGGCATAGTTAACATAATTACCAATTAATTAATTAAAAATAATTAACTAATTAATGAATAATTAATAATAAATGAATTCCCACAATTAACACTATAAAATCTACATTAAATAAATACTAATACATAAAAAATAATCATTAATTTATTATAATTAAATTACTTCCCACCCTATTCCCCTATAAACCCACAACCCACTACAGAACTCAAAAACACTAAATTTAATTAAGATAAAATTAATAACTACTAAAAATGTAACACAAATATTAAAAAACAAAACAAATTCTTATACAAAAAAATAGATCACATACTTTTAAAATGCATACTAAAATACATAACACTAATTAAAACCGATATTTAAACAACTATATTTTTGCAAACGATATTAACAACTTCTATATTTCCCAAAACGATATTTCTTACCTGCAAGTCGATATTCTTGACCACGATATTCTTCCTGTCGATATTTCTGTATCACGATATTTAAAACTCGATATTTGTGTATGTCGACATTTTAAACTCGATATTCTGTCTGTACACCAATGCAGGCATCCTTGCATCATGGTGCAAGAGTGCCTGGATTGGCGCTAGGCAGCACATTGTGCATCAGCTGGGAAAAGGCAGGAATGAGCAGTATTTTGATAAATACAGTGCATTCCTGCTCTTTCCCTGTAACGCAGCGCAGCAAAGTGACTGCTGTGCTGCGCTGTGTCACATATTGATAAATATGGACCTTAGTTGAATGCACCAATACAAATTAGAAATCAAGTTGGACTGAAGCCCGTACACAACCCACTGAGTAATACTGTGTGGGGAGTGTGTTCTGGTCACCATCATTTTATGCACCAGAAGGAGTAGGGAGTAATAAAATATGTAACGTAATGGCACATGCAATATATTCTAATACTGCCCTCACTCACACAAATGTGTGACATGCTTCATCATAGGGCTGCTACAAAAAACACCCCGGCGTAGCCACGCCTGGGGTGGAGCAATAGGGTGGGGGAAGACAATACAACACAAAGAAAGACACAATAAAATTCTATAGTGACTGGGAACGACGGTAGTGAAAGTGCAGATAGGTGAATTAAAACTAGCTCGGAAGTGTCGCTTTGCCTAAAACTTTATTCCTGGATCTTCCAGCCAGAGTAAAAAGTGTGAAGGATGATGGTGAATGGGAGGTTCTATGTGCTCCTAACACCCCTCCTTAACTGCGAAGTGGTCAACATATTTCGGCCGTTAGTGTATGCCCCTCGTATAGGGTCACGCCGGCCTTCCTCAGGACTCTACCTTTCCCAGTAAGTTCTACCTCACCTCCAATTGGGATGAGAGAAAATTAAGAATCAGTTCCTTGCATATTCAGGAATTTTTCTCCCATGGATCATGTAGTTACTAAGGAACGAGTTTACCCTAAAGTCAAATTTGAACTGGCGGCGGGCAAGGGGAGACCCCCTATAGTCACACTTACGTCAAGGGTGATTCTCCGCAAACACTGCTCGTCTCCGTCCGCCGTGAAGAGTCACCATCATCCCACTAGATACATTTGGGCACTTAGTGGAACTCCAAAACCTCTTTCATAAATGAATAACACACTCAAAATAGCACTAAGAAACAAGAAATATTTTAAAATGCTTATTTTTAAAACCCAAATCTAGTGCACAAAATATGAACAATATCCACACAGAATGCGAAAATAAATGTAGCAATTCATGATATTGTCAGCAAAAACAATATGAACATTCCTAACATGGTTATCAAATTCATAACATCGTATCACCCTATAGCTACCTCTAAGCGCTATGCTAAATTTTAGCAGAAGCAGTAAATAGCAAACCTCAAAATCGAGTTTCCTAGGATGGATTGCACAGCATATTTTCAGTACGAAATAGCTGTTTAGCTATTCTCCATCACAGCCTTTTCCTAGGAATGATAAGCAGTGAAAGCCTTAATGCCTCTTCTCTGCACTTCTCCCTAAATCACCTCTGATCGAGGTTGGTTGTTGCTGCAAACAGGTGGAACCTCTGACGTGAAAGTCCTAACATGAAGCATCTCCACTTTATGCTCAGACTGTTGGGCTTTTATAGTAGCCGATTTTATCTCATATGTATAAAACAAAACAGTGCTTACAGACACTAAAGCATCAACAAGACTGAACAAATCTGGCAATAAATGTGTCATTTCAATTCATATATAAATTATAATCTCCTCTAACTAAAAACAATAAAAACATGGCAGCTTATACTGTTAGTGGCCATGATGTTATGGCAGCGTCCATAACAAAAACAATCAAATAAGTCAGCCTAGACAGGAGGCAGGTATGATACTAACACTTCTGCATTTGTCTAAAACTTTACATGTTCTACTAAAAGAGATAAGAGAATCTTTAAGCAGTCACACAATGAAAATAAAATAAGTTTAAACAGGGCTTGTTACAATGTTCATGACACTGATGAGTAGCAGGGAGCACAGTCAAAAGCAGTCGATTAGAGTCATATGGACAAACTTGTTTTCCTAAAGACAACAATATGAAAACTTTATTTAAAAAAAGGTCACTCTGAGGGCATATAGAATAAAAATCCATGCTGACTAATAGCTTTCATTTTTGTTAGTTATATGCCACAACAATGACAAACCATTATTTTTCTGATCCAAAGTAATAAAAAATAGGCATCCAACACTACAAGTGTAAAGCAGGCAGTTTCACTTGTACCATGGTACTTTAGCCCAGGTTATTCAATCAGAAATGCAAGTGGGTATAGCAAATATATTTTAAAATTGAGGACCAATTTAAAAAAAAGGTTATGCATTCCTTTTAAGCTTTCAGGGTTGATTTCGATTTTGAGTGTGCCATAGCTGGATTACAGCTCAGGCTTGCCCCTCTGTGAGCATGCAAAGCCTCACTGCTGCTCACATGTGGTACTTCACTTTGGCACAGCCTCCCTGGTTTGTGTGCCTTTATGGCTGACGTACAAAACTCTCAAACACAGCACTTAATATAGCAAAATGGTTACCTTGTCTGGTAATTTGTCGGTGAACTCCTTGTTAGGGTTCCAATAAACTCTAGCATGGATCCCTGAGCATGGTCATTATGGCATGTATTTATTTTTTTGATACCATAAGAGATTTGATACTCTCGGCAAGTATCATCCTTAGTTTGCTCCTATGTATGCAATTCAAACCAATTTTCAGGTCAAGGAAACATATAGGGCCCCTTCATGAGGGTAACATATTTAGTGAGCGATAAATGCAGCTGAAATACCTGGTTGCAATTGATTTGGCCTTTCCGGAGCTCAGGATGTATTTATTAAAATATACTGTGTTTTACAGTTAAACCTATAATCTTGTAAGCAAAATCTTTTGGGAGAGTTTTTGTTATCCGAATTGGCATCCACCCAAGAGATTGGAGAAGGAACCTCAGGAAATATTACTAATTTAAAGATACAAACTAGTGATTACAAACAACTAACACAACAAGCCAGGAGAGAACAAGAGTTGGGATGGAAAAATCCCTTGCATGGTAATAAACATGTACACCTGCCCTGCGTGCCACAAGTGCGGTGATGTCTAGATCCCTAGTAACAATAACAATTTGCAGTCATAGGTCAACATGGATCATGCATGTGTTCCATAACCTAGGCCTGTCTCAGGAATTGCTGTCTTGCTAAGGACCGAGAGTGGCACCCAAAGCATTACTCTCAAGTGATGGAAGGATACTGCCTTCACCGGGACTTAAGCAGCATAAATGTTGTGGTGGCAGCATACATTGTTTTCAAGTAATAGTAATCTGTTGAGTGAACAGGCTTTTCACCTATGTCATTGAAGTGGTGCCTCCTGGCCCACTTGTGTAAAGTTCTGCTGCTGTGTGCTTAACTCAACCTTGACTTGCCTTGAATTGTATGTAGTGCCGGTCAGTATGCTGATTGTGCGTGCGTGCCTGGGTGTATCTGTGCCTGTGAAGTAGTGCAGTACATGCGAGTCAGCACACATGGTTGAGTGTGCATGCTGGGATGTATATGTGCTTGTGAAGGGCACAATAGATGGAGGTCTTTGGTTTCAAATGTTGTGAGAACCAAGGCTTGCTGTAGGAGCATGTGGATGTACAGGAGCCCCCAGACAGATTTGTAGATTGTTGTATTTTTGAGAGTTTGGTGGGACACACAGAAGGAAAGGAGAGCCAGGCTGTTCAGTACACTGCAAAAAGGGCTCTTTGATTCTAAAGAGACATCACTGGTCAAAGAGGCCTAGGCATATCTCAGGAAGGAGATGTGACAGATGAAGGAATTGTAAAGAGTAGGGCTGGGGGCTTTTGTAAACCTTCCATGGCCTGTGTTTCAGATTTTGGAGACACTCCTGCTGTGATAGACTGTTCTCTGGAGGAAAAGCAAGACAGAGAAATGGGTACTTCAAAGCAGGCAACCCCCAGAACATGAACTTCAAAAGCAAAGGCACTAAATCACATTTGTGTCTCAAAAAGGATTATAAAAAGGGAAGCTTATCACTCACAAATTGGCAAACTGAAGCTGTACATTAGCATGGAGGAGCTCAGTACTAGTTCTGCATGTTGTGATGAAGACTGGGGTTTAAGGGTCTGCCAGTTTCCCATGCTGGGTGAGGGGATATTAGAAATTGGATTTTCAGGTTGGCAGAGGTATGTACCCTGTCCAAGCAAGAACCGCAATCCTAGTCAGGGTAAATCACAACACACCTTACATGATCCTATGCTCACCCTCTGGTAACTTGGCACAGAACAGCTAGGCTTAACTCAAGAGACAATAAGTTAAGTATATGTGCAACACGTCCTACATTAACACAGTGAAAACACCACAAAAAGACTCCACAACTGGTGAGAAACGTAGATGATGATTTTATAATAAAATGACCAAAACAACACAAATCTAACTTGTAGAAGTTGAGATATGAATTTTTAAAGAATAAATGTCAAAATAGCGCTTAAGAGCAATAAGTGCTTAAATGGGTTATCTGGTCACACTAGACTGGGGCAAAGTCACAAGTTCAGGCTGACCATGATAGAGCGCGGGCCTTATACAGTGACCCATTTGGGCAGGCTGAACCAAAACACCTTGATCCGGGATCCGTCGTCATCGACGAGGATGCGAGGTGCAGCCAAGATGATGCGTCAGTGTTGAGCCACGCAGTGGAGGAGATGCGTCAATTTTCTACACACAACTGCTGCAATGTGTAGGCTCAAAGTGTGAGTTGCCGGGTTGGAATTCGATGCGCAGCTGCTGCTCCCACAGTAGGTGATGCATCCATTCCGGGGGCAATGCGCCGGGTCCGCTCCATGCAATGACAAGAATGCACCGATTCCGACTCAAGCAAAGGCGGAGTTGCGCCAGTTCCGATGAGGATACGTGGGTTCAGGATGTAGATCACTTCAGGCCTCACTTACAGGGCTGGGGTGGTATCACTTGGCAGGGCAGACTCACAGCTTGCAGTGTCCAGGTGAAGATGCAGTTGGTTCAAGTCTTTGATATCCCTGAGACTTGGAAACAGGAGGCAAGCCAGCAAGCTCTTGGAGTCACTCTGGGCTCAAGTGATGCAGGTCCAGTCCTTCTCACACAGGCAGAGGAACAGAAGGCAGCAGGGCAGCTCAGGAAGGCAAGAGCACAGCAAGGCAGAGTCCAGCAAAGTAGCAGTCCAACAGAGTGACAGTACTTTCAGCTGCACAGCAGTTCTTTTTTCTAGCAGAGTAGTCACAGGTCCTGAAGTGTACTGATTTGGTAGTGCCAGAGGTCCTGCACGTCTACCCAGTGGTGCCTTTGGAGTGGGGGGTGACTTCAAAGAAAGCTTTGGAGTACACAGAAGTTCTCCCTTCCTGCCCTGGCTCCAGACACATTGCAGAGGGGTAATCAATCCTTTGTGTGGGGACAGGACACAGCCCATTTCAGGTGTAAGTTCCTCCCTTCCATCCCGCTCAGGATGGCCCATCTGCATGGAGATGACCACTCAGGCACACCTATCCTTCCTTTATATGTGACTGTGTAGAGGCAATGCAGGAAGCCAGTTTTCACCCACCCCAAACGTGTATTTCAGAGACAGGCAGCAGCATCAAATAGCTAAAGTAAGTAAATGCCAACTTTCTAAAAAGTGGCATTTGCTAAACTGGAATTTAAAATCCAACTTAACCATACATTGTGATTTTAAATTGTTAGTTCAGTGACATCAAACTTGAAAAGTCTATCACTTCACAATTGGGAATTACACTTAAAAGATGTAATAAGGTAATCCCAATGTTATCTTATGGGAGAGATAGGCCTTGCAGCAGTGAAAAACAAAATTGGGAGTTTTTCACTACCAGGGCTTGTAAAACGTAAAAGTGCATGTCCTACCTTTTAAATACATGGCACCCTACCCTGTGGGTAGACTTTAGGGGTACCTTATATGTATGAAAAGGGAAGGTTTAGGCCTGGCAAGAGGGTTACCTTGCCAGGTTGAAGTGGCAGTATAAAACTGCACATACAGGCTCTGCAGTGGCAGGCCTGATCTGTGGTTAAAGGGCTACTTAAGGGTGTGGCACAATGAGTGCTTAAGACCCACTAGAAGCATTTAATTTACAGGCCCTGGGCACATGTAGTGCACTTTACTAGGGACTTATAAGTAAATTAAATTTGCCAGGTGGGAATAAGCCAATGTTACCATGTTTATGGGAGAGAGCACAAGCACTGTAGCACTGGTCAGCAGTGATAAAGTGTGCAGAGTCCTAAAGCCAGCAAAAATTGGAGGGAGACTGGCAAAAAGTTGAGGGAAGACCGCCCTCAAACTGACAGGTCAAACAGGGGAAATTCCTTTGGAGAATCTAGAACACTCACCTGGAGCACCAGCTTCTGCCTGACTCAAGACCAGAGGACCTTCTGAAGAGAAGAGCAATGCCTGGATGTAGTGTGGCCCAGTGGCGATCCTGCTTGGGATCCCTGTATGCCAGGTGAGGTGAAGCATAAGGGTCATTGACCTTGGTGCCACACTGTGATAAGAGAAGGGCTGTGTCCTGTGCAACACTGTGACCTAAAGAGAGCTGCAGTCTTATAGAGACTACCCATGACCCCCATATGCATGCCAGTTAGAGGCCACGTAGAAGATTGAGGGCCATTGTCCTGGCACATCGCTGTGACAAGAGTTCCGCTGTTGTCCTGTGGAGTGCTGTGACCTGAAGGGGCCATCACCCTGTGTGCAACATTTTGTGACCCCGGTATGCCTGGAGGTGGACCGTGGTGAAGTGGAAGGCCCATCGCCCTGAGGTACCATGCAGCCATGAGAAAAGAGCAGGCAGTAAACTGCACAACGATTCAATTACCTGAATCCAGGAGTACCCAAGAGCTGCCTCCAGATTCAGGAAGACATACTGTGTGAACGGAGGAGCGCTGTTGAAGACTGCTGGCTCGACCGCAGGATCCATATCTCTTCTCATCGCCAAGCAGCAGATGTGGTGCTCAGACACTCTACAAGTTACCAATATCAATATTGAAAACATTATGCAACCTACTAAATTTTACAGTAGAGTGACATCAAAGAATTAATTGTGCAGATCCAAAAATCTATTCCAGATGTTGGAAAACAATTGCTGCTTGTCGTCTAGAAGATACAAAAGACTTTCTAGTGTATCGCCTAAGGATATCTGTATTAAGCAATTGCCGGAACTAATTTTCAGTGCAGATTTTCAACTCTTTAGAAGAATGGATCTGGAAATCATTGAGGCTTCAATAAACAATTGCTTCTCAAGTAAATGTAGCAAAATAACATATTTGAATAAGATCAAGAGTGCATTCATAATTATGTCATTCCCCAGTATAAAGGAACACGTGGTGCACATTTCTTTCCTATTGTGTGTCACACTTCAGTACGGACCACCCATGGGCAAGGCACTAGTTAGATTACCGCATGGACTTGAATATTAGAACTCTTGTTGCAGCAAGCCTAACAGACTGTACAGTCTGGGCAAGTATCACAATGGCTGTTAATGTCAATGTGAACTTTGTCGTGAACTGTGCAACAGCTTCTTCAATGCATTTTCATGAATGTCTTCTGAATGAAACTACCCAATCAATCATTTTTCACTGCAAATTCATTCAAGTCAGGATTGCAGGTTTGAAAGAGCTTGAATTTTCAGTTGACACCAGCAACATGCACTCCAGTATGCATCATTTCCTTTGGATTTATATGCCTCAGAAAACATGCTTTCAGAGAGCACACACTCATCCATGGGTGTATACAGTGGTTTGAGAAATGTTCTGATTATGCTTTAATTCACATCAGTGTTTGGTTACTAAGTCCCATCTTATCCTTCCAGCCACTTCCATACCAGGTTTTTGCTGATGGTTTCCTCATGCAAATACAACACTTTAGACATGCTTAAGTGTGTAATAATAACCTGCTTTATAATAACCTGCTTTATAATAACTTACCTTTATACAGTGCTTCTGCTTTTTCTAAGCACTGTGAATAACAGATGTTATTACCTAATTTATGGTACACAGTTTACCGACATTGAAATGACTGACTGTGAAAGACTAAGGGGTATATATACAAGAACTGCCGCTAACTAGCGTTAGTTAGCGGCAGTTTTCCTAGCGCGGCCTATCGCCGAAAACTATCACCCTGTTAGCGATGTATTTACGATACCTCGCTACATGGCGATAGTTTCAGGTAGCCGGGGTGAAAACTGCCGCTAACACTAGCATGAAGGCGATACAAATTCTGACGTTAGCGGGCAAAAACTGACGAAAGGCCCATTAGTGGCAAAAAAACTCACGTTAGTCAGCCCAACTTGACTTTTTTTGCCTCTAGAGGCAAAAATAGCCTATAAATCCACCTCCAATGAAAATAGGAAACAAAACCAATGGAATGCAGAATGGAGCAGCCAGGGCCAAGTGCAGCACAGATCAACAATCACCCCAAGCCCCCCAACAGCCAGGATGACCAGCCAGTTTCCCAGGGGAAAAGGAAATTCAGGGCTACAATCATGAACAGAGGCGCATCGCTGGGCAAAACCAGTGATGCATCACATGTCATTGCGCACTCCTTGCATCACCATTGCATCCAAAACCTTGAAAGCGCGGCCAGTCCCCAGGGCCGGAGGCCTCGCTGGGCCTGCATCTGGGACCCGGAGTGGGAGGCAGAGGTGCTGTGGAGTTGATGGGCCGTGGCGGTAGACATTGAGGCGTCGGCGAATGTCCTTACCTGGTGGTGAGGTCTGGCCGGTCGCATGTAGACACTTCGCTGACCTGTGTGAGAAGACCGCCTGGCGCCCCTTGGAGCTGTAAATGGTAGAGGCGTTACTGCGCACCAACGTAGGGAGGTCTGCATCGTATACCACGCGCCACCAGTACACCAGGGTGCATGGAGGAGATTACCAATGGTGGGCAAAGCATCTCTGCATCACAGGCCAGAGGATGTGGCGCTGTGGAGGGTGAGGCCCCTGAGCTGCGCTGAACTTGTGTGGTGTGTGGTGGGAGTGCTGCACCTTCACGCCTAAAGGGGCCTTGTTGCATCACCTGCATCGGGAGGTTCCCCAGCGGACTCGGCTCCGACTGCTGTACCCAGAGTCCGCCGACTGCTGTACCCAGGCTTGGGAAATCCCACCTGGCTTAGGCTTCTGCTAGCTGAGTCACAGATTTGGAGAAAGTGCAGTGCATTGAGCCCCGGTGCCAATGTCCAGGTGAGGAGAAGGTGGGACGCGTAGCGGAGGAGGCCCGGGGGGCGAGTCGGGCCCAAGCCTAGCACCTGTGGGTGATGCACACCGTGCCCTGAGCGATCCCTGCACTGCAGCTGACTTAAATCACTGAGGGCACCGCACAAGACTGGTGGGGGACTCCATTAACTTGCTCAAGTCGCTGAGATCGGCCATTGGTGGCAGTGGGTGCCAGGGGAACATGGGCCGGTTCTGGCCCAGGCCCTTGGGTATGCAGCTTGATCTGCCGTTACTCGCTGGGGAACTGTGGAACACGGAATCTGGTCGCCACTGTCAGATCGGAAGAGGCAACCCAGTGGTACTGCCTTTCTTTGCCCCCTGCTAGTTTGCTTTTGGGTGTACAGGGGACTAACCCTTGGTGGACTTCCTCTTCCCACAGCGCCTGTGCCGTCTGGTTGCTGCTGCTACTGTCCACATCTGCTGCTGCTGGTTCCTCTGACCCGGAGATCAGGTGTTTGAGTCCCTCCTCCACCCGCAGGCTCCTGCCTGCGCCTCAGCCCTGGTGGTCCAGTGGTAGAGCGTCACTGCTCTGCAGCTTGACTACCCTCCTGTTCCTCTTTTCTGCTGTTCCTGTTCATCTTTCTGCTCTTCTCCGTTGCTTTCCTACCTTTTTCTTTTTTTCATCTTTGCTTTTTTTGGCTTTGTTTTTACTGTGCTTTTTTGCAGGTCCTTTTTACCTTTCCTCTCCCTCGTTGCTGCTGTGATCCCCGCGTCCCCACCCCCTCCAGTGTCCTTTGCTGTGTTTTCAGCCTCCCAGCTGTCCAGCCCCCTGCAGCACTACTTAATGGCGGATGCTGTGCGGCCATGTGCATCAGGCGTGCCACTGGTGCGCCGAAGGGAAGCCAAAGGCAAGCCCATCTGCGTCCGTCTGCCCTGTACCGTGCCCAGCACCAGGGACCCTGCCTCTCGGACACTCCACCGCTACAATGCCAGCACCCTCCTTGCCCTCAACCCTGGACACCACGCCGCCTGCTATCTAGCATCACCGAAGAATACCCTTGCACCCTGCGCCTGCTGAAACTGCAGACGCACCTCCTGCCACATCAGCACACCAGCGCCTCTTGCAGCCCAGCCAACCAACAGCACACCTGACCGGCTCAGCTGCATCCTCCTCAATGTGCAGTCCCTCCACAAATACACCACAGACATCTGGGACCTTCTCGACGCCACCTCCTCAGACATCCCCTTCTTCACGGAAACCTGGAATAACCTCTGCTCCGGACCGGACATCGCCATCGCCATCCCTGACGGCTACAAAATCACCCAGAGGGACCACCCGACTGTCCAGGAGGAGGCATTGCCATCGTCTACAAAAGCTCACTCCGACTGACCACGCACTCTAATGACCCAACGGTGACCATGGAACACCTCCACTTCCAGATCCAGACCAACCCTAATACCACCCTCCACGGCACCCTCGTCTCCAGGCCCCCCGGGCCATGAACCCCCATTCACCGATGCCATTGTAGACCTCATTGCACCCCAGGCTCTCCCATCCACTGACTACATCCTACTCGGAGACCTCAAGTTCCACCTGGACAACTCCAGTGACCATAACACCACCTCCCTCCTGGGGAATCTCGCCAACATCGGACTCAAGCAGCTAGTCACCGCACCAACCCACATAGTCGGACACATGCTGGAGCCCATCTTCTCCGCCAGCAGGAACTTCAACTACAGCCACACCACCGAACTCTCCTGGACCGATCATCATTGTATACATCACGCCTTCACCATGCCCACCGTACACCACCGCCATCATCGCCCCCCCGTCGCAGCTGGATCAAGGCCACTGAAGAACTTCTCAGCACCACCCCTCCGCCAACACTTACAGACGACAACACCGCACCGCGTAACCTCCACCAATGGATCTCCAACTGCGCTGACACCCTGGCACCCCTCAAGAAAAGACCAGGCAAACAACACTCCCAGAAGGCCAACTGGTTCACTCCCACCCTCCACTAGTCCAGACGCACCTGCAGACGTCTTGAGAAGAGATGGAGCCACAACAATACCCCTGAACCTCACACAACCTTCAAATCCACCGTCAACGTACACCACACAGAGGAAGAGGAAATCCCCTGGATTGATAGGTTTTGTGCAGGTAGGTGTCCCTTCCTGCAGAACATCAATCAACTCCGCAACACCATGGCGCAAGGGTGCCTGCGCTGGCGCATGGCCGCCATTGTGGAAAAATACAGGGGGATCATGTGAGGCAGGCGTAAGGGTGACGCAGTGCCACAGGTATAGGCTGGCCCCATGCATTGCTGGAGTTGCGTCATGCTTGTAACACAACTGCAGCAATGCGTGACTTTAGCGCTGACCGATACATCAGGATTCCAGGCGTATCTGTCATTAATTGCGACATAGAGCGTAGTACAGTGAATACAGCACATCCATGGTGTTGCAAGAAGGGCACAGTGAAAAGTGTTGCAACACTGTTTTGTCACAGCGCTGCAACACTTTTCATGGATGAGGCCCAGTAATGCGCCCTATCTTATTGATTGTGCGCATTCCTGCCCTTTTGTTTTATCGCATGGCAGAGCAGCAACATTCCTTGCAGTGCTGTCCAGCACCAAAACCTTCTGAAATGAGGCCCCAAGTGTTTGCACCAATTTTAAGGCCAGCTATTTTCTGGTCTTAAAAACTGCCTCTAACTGGAGTTAGAGGCAGTTTTTTGGGTTTTGCACCATATAAGGAATTCCTTGTAAATATCGCGAAGTGAGGTTAGCAGCAGTTTTTGCACGGGAACACCCACCTTGCATCTCATTTTCGTTAAGTCCCGCTAACAGAAGTGGCGATCTCAAATATTCACGTTAACGTCGGGAAAGTGCCGCTAACTGCATTTAGCGGTAACTTGTAAATACGGTGATTAAAAAAAAGCCACTGTAACGTCAAAAAATTGTCGCTACGGCGCCGTTAAGTCCTTGTACATATGCCCCTCGGTATGATTTACTGAGATTCGAACGCATTACTCTGAGATCATTACAGTTGAATGCAGGCGTTAATTCACTGAAGTGTTTTGCGGGCTATGGAGGCTATTCCCAAACCTAGCAGGTGTTCAGTGTCAATGCGGACTTTAAGGAGGTTTGAGTTTTATGTCAAAGGGTGAAATTTGGTATTTCTAGAGCCCGCTTCTGATAGAAAAGTTAAATATACACATCTACATATACTCTTACTCGCAGGTGTAAATTTATGAGTTTTTCTATTTAAAACAGTTTCCCAGTAGTATATAAGTTTCAGCTTACCAGGCGTACTCCTAGTACAGTCATTTGGCTTTTTTTTGCTCATACAATTTAACTTGTTTTTTCGCTTTTTTCCTTTTTATGGTCTGGCTTGACAGCGCAGCTCTCGCCAGACAATTATGTGAGCATTAATTGAGAGGATCTTTGGCTCTGCCTACATGTTGGGAGCCAGGATTACATGTTTTGATTTGGCAGACATTGTGTGCTACCACAAAACAAGTTCTTCCCATCCATGCAGCGCTGGTCATTGTGTTTATTTATCCTGCTGCCTAAGCTTGAAATTTCAGGGGCACACTCTTGACAATGGAATGCTATTAAAGTGTTTTAGATAACGAGACAATTTATGTTGTTTCTCTCTGGCAGCAGCACAGATGGGAGGATTGCAGTCATTAACCTGCATGGATTTTTATGTCTGGCTTGACAGTGCAACTGTCACTTGACCTTGTAACCTTTACCAACATTATTCTACAGTGCTTTGCTTTTACACAAACAAATATCTATGCCCATGCTGTTTACTTCTAATTCTTCACATTACCATACAACATTTCTTTAAAGCCAGACCTTTTGGCATTGCCAGTACTTCTTTATCCATAGGGAAAACAATTTCCCCACGGACAAACCCCTTGGTCTATACTCCTATGGATTTTGGAGAGGTTCTGTTTTCCTTCTTAATCTAGAAAGGGATTTACTGCAACCTTTGACTGGAGTAAATCTATGACCATTTCCATTGTGGGAAAATATCACATTATAAATCTTCACAAAACTGATGTGTTTGCAAGAGTTCACAGACTTACAAGTCACATCACACCTTGATCCTCCCATTCCTCTCCACTTGCATGGGGAATACTCCTGTGTAATATTAGGCAAAGGTATGGTATTATACAGGAGCAAATGGAACTACGCCTTGAGGGTATTTTTTACAGCATTCTTTGCAGGCTTGGACCTTGGCTTTTTCAGTTGCTTTTACAGCCAAGTGTGCCATTGTGAATCCAGCCAATAGGGTTTTGTGTTAAAGGTTCCTGTTCCTATTCTGGAGCATAAGTTTGGGATTCATTTACATTGAGCAGATGATTGGCATGGTTGGCATGCAGGAAGGGGACAATTTAATTAATAGACCTGATTGTGCTTGGACACAGAAAACTTTTCAGGATCCTAGGGACAAGATATTGAAATCTCTGCCCACACTCTGGCTTCTAACAAATGCCAATAGCGGCCAGACCTGAGTGTCCAATTTGTACTATTTTTCAGTCCACCACACTTGTACCCCCGTTTGGTAGTGTGTACAAAAAAAATAGGTGAAAAGGTCAGAAAGTACCTCACGTAAGCATCACCAAGGGAGCTGCTGGTAGGTACTCACCAGTTTGCTCACGTTTTTCATCATTGGTGACTTTCGTAACCATAAAAAAATTAATACAGTGTCACACTTATTATAGGAGGTGAAGAAAAAGAAAAGATAGAAAATGATATGTGAAAAAATGCACAAAGAGTGCTTGTGTCGATCTATCCCAACTAGACCCCGTGGTGAGAGAAAAGGTAAACTCGCTTCTCCAAGCTAAAATTGAGTTGTGACTCACTTTTCTTCACCTCCTATAATAAGCGTGACACTGTATTCATTTTTAACAATTGCCTGAACCACGCATATGCCTTAACCACGCATATGTGCGGTTAAGGCAGTGAGCGGTCTAGATGTGCGGATGGCGGGGAGAGGAACTGGAAGGATGGGGAGAGGAAGCTCCAGGACGCGGCCTGGTAAGTGGGGCAGGGTTTTGGGAGGGGGGGGCTAGTTTTTAGAGCTGGGGCAGTTTTAGGGCTCTGGGAGAGGGGCTGGGGTGTGATGTTTACTACGCATATACCTTTACCAATCATGCCTTTACAATGAAATTCGTTGTAAAGGCATGCGTGGCAAAGACATGCATGGTAAAGGAATGCATGGTTAAGATGCATTCGTTGTTGCGAGCTGGTTGTTGAGGCACGCGTGGTTTAGCCATGCGTGCTTCTGTCATACAACCTGCAGGAAGGTCCTTTATAGTAATCAAGTCACCTTCTTGTCTGAACCCAGCTTCAAAACTACCATCTCCTTGAGTGGCTTCAAGGAGTAGGAGGGTATGGACTGCCTTCTCTGCCACAGTCTTTCCTGAGGCATGGGACCATCTTTGGTGATGCTGGTGCTGAAAGACTGATACAACTTTCCTTCTCCTAGGTCCATCAATTCACATCTTACTTCTGCTTCTTTGCAATTGCATTGGTGCATCTCTTATCCCCTTAGTATTGAAGAGATTTGCAACCTAACTTACAAATTCTGCCTCACACAACACTGAAGTCAGGGGCACACTTTTTTTGCATGGTGCAGAAACGTAAAATCAATAAATCTCAAGGGCCTCCTTAACTGGAAAACTTTGCTTTGACTTTATGTGTTTTTGAGTTTTCTGTATCCTACCAATTCCGGTGCACACTCCTGTTTATGTGGGGATTGGAATTCAGAAGGGGCAGATTTACAAGAAACTGATACATCTGTAGAGATTCGTCAGTTTCCCTGTGCCAGCCTGCGATACCCTTGCACCACCATGGATGCGCTGTATTTCTAATACGGCGCACCATGGCGCAAGGATTGACAGATGCGTCAGAAATTCTGATGCATCTGTTGGCCCAAAAGTCATGCTGGAATCATGTCGCAAGCACGACGCAACTCCAGCAATGCATGTTGAGGCCTATACTTATTGTACTGCGCCACTCCTTACACCTGCTTCAAGCAGGCGTAAGGTTTTGACGCAGTGGCGTCCTAGAAGTGGCGCAGTAAAATCTTGTAGATTTCACTGCGTCCCTTTTACGAGGCTTCCCTGCGTGGGAACGCCCACCCTGCATACATTACACCTGACGCAAGTATAATGTGACGCAGGGCTTTACAACGTGATGCATCTCCCTAGATGCATCACGTTGTAAATTGCCGCATTGTTTACGCCACCACTGCGTCACAAAAGTAACGCAACGGCGGCACAAAAGTGTTGCAAGGGGCTTGTAAATCTGCCCCCGAGTTCCAAGATAATTATGGCTCCCCTGCAATTTTTCCTTGGTGAATTTCGGCAGGACAAACCCCACCCAGTAAATACCTCACATCTGGTACCAGTGTTTACCAGGAATAACTCGTCCCCATCTGGCCCACTTGCACTGAGGGACATTGATTTCAAAAGGGCCATCCACACTACAAACCATCCTCAGCCTCCAAAAAATTGGTCACCTCTATTGACGTCAATGAGATCATGTACCAAAGACATGCGGTATGGTCTTTGATAGTGCAGTTACTTCAGTGATTGGCTACAGGTGTTGCACTGAATAAATTTTGTGCAGTACATGAAACAATTGTGTGACATGTACCTCATAGATATCTTAAAATAGAGGTGTGATGAACCTTTTACTTAAAGCCTTTTCTGCACTTTGCTTGCCTGTGTGGCTGTGTCTCTGAAAAGCTGCGAAAAATCGAAGCACAATTTCTTCAGCATCTATATTTGTTTTCTGTGTGGCAAATGCAGAGAGTTATTTGCTCATTTTGCTCCTATTTTGCAAGCACATTTGTGCAAATAGTAATGAATTCCCACATATCTATCTTATTCATTTTTTAATCAAATGTATTTGCAAATTAGCTAAAACACAAACTTGGCTGATATGCGTAAGTGCACGTTTGTGCATCTTATATTTTGCTCAAGATAAAGCATCCTTTCTAAGTCAGGGACCTGGGACCATATCATGATCCCATTTTGTGCACTGAAGTGATCTATACCTTTGTTTTTGCCTCTTCAGCACATTCACAACTCAAAAAAGCACACAGTGGCCCTCATTTATGGGGTTTTGGCGTAAGGCAGCACAACAAATCACCTTGCTGTGCTCCCCCATGTCAAAGTAAAAGGGTAGGAATGCACCGTATTTTCCAATACAATGCATTCCTGTCCTTTCCCCCTGCGCTGGTGCCATTTTGGCAACCTAGCACCAATGCAGGCCCCCTTGCATCATGGTGCAAGGGTGCCTGTGTTGTCAGCAGGATTGTTTTTGTGCAGGAAGGAGTACCTTCCTGCACAATAGCAATCCTGGGAAGCTTTTTCCTCTTTCTATGTGTACTGCAGAATGCAGCCACATGGAAAGAGGACAAAACAAAGAGAAATAATGTTATTTCTCCTCGCTGCACCTCCCATGGGGAAGCATAAGGCTTTGGTGCATCCCCAGGTTTACACGGTTTTGTGAGTCTGGGCAAGCATCAAAATCCATGGGTGCACCCACCACAACGCCCATGGAACGCCTCCCTAGTGCAGTGTAAGGCAACTCAGTGATTTGTGCTGTCTTGCCTGACTCCATATCTTTGAGAACATTCATAGCCAGGCAAAGTGACTTTGCGTGACCTCATAAATATGATTTTGTAGTTTGCGCAGCCAGAGCATCACAAAAAGTGACTCTCTGGTGGCTCAAAGGGCTCATAAATATGTCCCATTGCAGACAGCAGACCTCGGAAACTCAGGGTAGTAACTGCTTCTTTGTCTTTAGAGCTGTGTTGCTAGCAGCACATGCACTAACCTGTAGATTTTTTGTGTTAATGTGTGTGCTGAAGACGGAAAAAAGAACTGCATAGAACCCTTCTGCACTGACATAGCACAAAAATTGGATTATGCTACCGGCTCTTGTGTTTCCAAGCTTTGCTATGAGCAAAACATGCATTAACTCGCAGTTTTAGCAAATTAATGTATGCATTGAAGACGCCCAAAAAATAGTCCAGAGATCACTTCTGCACTGGAGCAGCACAGAAATGGGTCTCATTATATGGTCCTACAGTGGTCTGTGATGAGTGCATGGTCTGGGAAATGCAGGATGAGTCTAAAATAATCTAGATCTGAGAGGTAGTTATTCTAAAACAAATATTCCAAGCCTCGTTGTTTGCAACAGTGACATTTTAAAACTTGACTGAAATGCTTAACAACCATTTTCTATTCAACCAGTGCTTATTTTGAGCTGACAGATTCCGGTGCTCGACACAGGCACCTAATTGTTAACAAAGGTGCTTGAGAAAGTCTGCCACAGGGTAGCGGTGTCTGGCTAATTAAGAGATGACCACAACAGTTAATTGTTAATTCAATATATATTACAAATGATTATTTCCTGCAGCCCAAGCCATTCTTAAAGCTTTGGGTGCTCGAAATATGCCGAATTTTCACATTTGCAGGAGTGTGATGGTTAGTAGCTGTGTTGTTACCAGTGCACAAGTTCTAAAAAAGAAGTGGGGGGACTAACCTAGTTAAGCAGTATGCAAGTGACATCATGGCGCGCAACATCACGGCGCGCCTCATCACGGCGCACGACATCACGGCGCACGACATCACATTGCATGACATCACACATGGCATCACAGGAATTGACATCATAGAAAGTGACATCACAAGCCATGACTTTACAGGAAGTGGCATCACAAGAAGTGACATCAGATCTAAAGCCCTCACATATATGTTTAGCAGGTCTATCATGTGTACGTTTGAGCGCATTGCGAGGATAATAGCACAGTGAGCTATGGACTTCTACACCTAGCAATCCCCCAGTTTTATGTAACACATCCTGTACATTCATTTACAAACTTATATAATGTATTGTACATGTAATATGCCCGTGTTGATGTAAAGCGCTCGGACACCCTGCATTGGGATGAGTAGGGCTATACAAGAAAATATAGTGGTACTTAAATTATTTCAAAGCCTCCTCGGGTGTAGTAAGCTCTATATAAATGCAATTTGCTGTGTGTAAATACTGGGAAAGACCAACACATCTGACATTCTTACAGTGCATGCATATCTCCTAAACCGTGACTGAACAAAGTGAAAACAAAGTGAAAAGCTGCCTTTCTTAAATACGTGTGAAGTGCTGACCTTTGTTTCCCCTCTGCTTCATTTGCATCAGGTGTGAGGCTCCTGACTGCTCCCAGCCAGGAGACTCACAAAAGGAGGCCTGATGACCCCTCAAGTTCGGCCTTTGTTATGGGCCCAGCAGAACCTAAATAAGAAAGCCCTGTCCCCACCTGCACAGTGTTGCTTGTTGCAAATGGAAAGCAGACAACGTGCAGGCGGTGCTGAAAGCGTCCCGGTGTTTGGAAATTACACCGGGACGAGTTCAGCACATTATTTAGTGGGGTCCAAATTCTTGGCAAGGTGGACGGCGTTCACCCTGTGAAAATAGTGGGTGGACGCCGTCCACCCGCGTGTACCCCCGACTCGTGCCGTGGTTGTTACTATCATTGGCAGCATGGCTGGAGCAATGATGCAAGCTGCAGTGGCCTCCTGACAAGATGCCTGGCACTTTTTTTTTTTTTTTACAAATTAAGCACCGTATTTAACAGAGGATATCTTGCATCTGTTTGGAATGAGCTTGCACATCCAAAAAGCTATCTCACTCCATGGAGAAGCCCTCATAAATCCAGCTTGAAACCTGCCACAGATGCGAATGTCTGATTCGGAGCACCATTTACAATAAATAGATAGCGCGCAGACAATAAACACCGTCATTACGGCTCTCATTTGTTCCACGCACTGTTAACGAGTTCACCTTTCTTTTCCCGCGCTCGAAGGTTCCATTAGCAACATCTCAATTCCAAAGATTGATCGCGGCTGAATAGACGATGTTTTACCGACTTCACCTTTTTTCCCCATTCTTTTTTGTTTTTTACATTTCCACTCGGAAAAGGCTGCTTACTTGTTGGCCAAGCATTGATATTAGCATAATTCATTGTAGTCTAAACAAGAGCACGGTTTAAGTAGGAGATGCCATGCTATTTATTATGGACCATGTGGTACCCATTTGATGGGAGGCTACGGGAGGGATGCTTTGTCAGTTTCAATTTTTCTTTAATTTCCTATCAAACAGAATGTAATACGAAGCACGGATCCAATTTCCCATTTCTATTTAGCATTTATATCGATAGAATTAATGATTTTATTATCATTTTTGGCTTGTTTCTAAATGGGAGAGATCATTTATCCCCTGGAGAGATCGTAATGTACACAGTAGATGTACACAGAGAGCATTATAAACTCATCATCTCAGAGCAATGCCAACTTCTGCATTTAAATTAAGTCACCAGCTTTTAGTGATGGGAAGGGGTGTTTAGCCATTAGCATAAAAGGCAATGCACTGGGTTTGTAAAAAAAAATTGGAAACAAAATGAACACTGGCTCTGCAAGTTTGTAATGAGTGAGTAGAAATGCTTTCTCTTGCTCTATAGGAATGCTTTGTTCTATTTCGCTCCTTGTACGTGGTACTTTACACTTTGTTGTTTTATATGACTGTTTTATCATCCCCTGTATTTAATAGATTTTAAGGAGGCCGCCTCGTACAAAGGAAGGACTATTTATTGAATGAAATGCATTTCTTGTTTTATCTGTAGTGTGTAATTTTGTGGACCTCCGTAGGAGTTCCATATCGTAAAAAACTTGATACTACTGAGTAGAAATGTGCAGGAATGTATAAAAAGCGAACCATTTATGCACAACGGGTGGGACAGAATGTAACATTAAACCTATCCTGTGGGAATATTACACAATGAAATATATTTAATAAAGCGAATAAAGTTCCTATTCCTTTTTTGCCCTGGCAGATTGGACGAAAGGACATGAACAGGAATACACTCAGTGGCTATCAGTTGCATGGCAGACACTGGATAAATTAACATTTCAGTGTTGATACTTTCAGTGAGATGGCATACAGTGCCCCAATCCACAAAGAAGTAGTAGAGCCACGCTTGAGGGGGCGTACACTTATTATTTCGTAGGATTAGTCATGTTGTGGTATTCACAGCAGTAGCCTTACACTGTGTGACTTGTCTGCAGAGTTGGCAATCTGCAGTCATAGTGGTAGCGTAAATGGGCAATTACACATTCCATTCTATCGTATTGTGGCGTTTCTATAGCGCTATCCCACCTTTTGGCAAGTTTCCAGAGAACTCTCCAAGTGCGGAAGTGGGCATTTATCCAATTTTCCGATGCATGGGTGATGGAAAGTTATTAGTTTCAGTGTCATCGATTTATATTGTAGTCAGAGGCTTAATGTGAAACGATTGGGCCCCCTGCAGAATGTGATGAGGGACTCCTAGGTCTCCCAGATAATCATTGGTCTTGGGCTCAATGGGGGCCTTCTGAATGTTTAGAAGTTGGGGGCCCTCCTGCGCCACAGGGGCTGCAGGGGCCTGTGTTACCCTCTGATTGTAGTATAGAGTTATACTGCACTTACTATGCGCCGGTAGGGGACTCTACGAGAGCCAACACAATCTTTCTTTAGCCTCGTTGTATTTTATCATTGTTTTTAGCAATTCTAATGCTCTGTGTTTAAAACTATGAACTCGTTATCTTAATTGTTTTTACATTCTATGAGCTGTGTTATAGCTCGGGGGAAGACTCGGTACTTCAAATTGATTTGTGCACTGTTTTGAGCTGTGTTATAGTTCGGGGGGTAGACGCACCAAGCACAGGTTAGCGGTTTAGTTCATTTACGCTAACGCACGTCATTCCGGCCGCGATAAATCGGCCGATGACGCGACCGCGCAGCGGGCGCGCCGCTAGTGCGCCGATGGCGCGCCTAAGGCAAGCCCGTCTGCGCCCAGACGGGGACAGGGGCAGGAACCCCTGTTGGCTCGGAGCGGGAAAAAACCATTTATAATCCTGGCCAACTTTATGCCCTGAGAACAGAGGCTGACAGTAAGTGTGCCCATGCTATGCTGCCTGACAGGACTAATTTACACTGTACCAACTGTAAATTTAGCCTTCAAACGTCCATCCAGGTCCCTTTGGATACTGCTAATGAAAGAATGTACAAAATGTTGCTACTTAACTGTCGCTCGCTCCCCAAACAACTGTTAGAGCTACTAAAATTGCTCGCAACTGGTCGAAACTCCCCTTGGATACCTTTATTAGCATCCTACAGGACACGGCTCCCCCTGTTCATCTTAACCCTATTGTTGCCAATGATAACTTCAATAATTGGCTTGACCTTGCACTTAACTGTGTCCTCCCGAAAAAGGAAATGTTGGAAAGGGTGGGGATACAAACAAACCCTTGGTACTCCCCAAAACGTCGTCAGCTTAAACAAGTATGTAAAAGGCAGGGAGGAAGGATTTCTCTGTGGTTAGGAGAACTAAATACCGAGAAGCTTTTAAAATATACAAAAATGAAATAAAAAATACTCAAGCCCTCTACTATCAAGGAATTATCTTAGCCACAAACTCCTCAAGGGAGATTTTTAAAATTGCCAATTCTCTCCTTACCCTCCACACTCCTCCCTCTGACACCAATAATGCTAAACTGCGATGTGAACAAATCGCCGACTTTTTTTCGGAAAAGATACAAACCATTTATAATTCTTTCCCTCATATGAGTGTTCCACAAGTGTGTGGATCAAGTGATATAAATCCTTCCGACACCTTTCTTCTGTTGGAGGAATTTCATGCCTTGGATCTTAACACCCTATATAGATTGCTTAAAGAACTTAAATCGGGTTCCCCCTAGATGTTGCCCCCCCAGCATTCTTCACAAAATTGCGGAGGTGGTATCACCGGTTATACTTGAGTGTATCAACTCCTCACTTAGAACCGGGATTGTGCCACCACAATGGAAACATGCCCGGGTGAAAGCGCTTCTGAAAAACTGAACCTTGACCCAGATAATTGGGGAAATTATCGTCCAATCTCTTTACTGCCAGGGGTCAGTAAACTTACTGAAAAATATATGAATTCAATTTTATCAGCGTTCTTGGAAGACAGCAATCGTTTACATTCCACGCAAACGGGTTTCAGGCCCCAACATGGTACCGAGACGGCTATATTGGCTGCAGTGGAAGAAATTAGGAAGACTCTTGACAACGGAGGCTGCGCTGCGCTTATCCTGTTAGACCTTAGCGTGGCCTTCGATACTGTCAATCACCAACTTCTGATACAAAGACTGAGAGATGCTGGAGTGACTGGATTGGCATTAAAGTGGCTACAGTCTTTCCTTCTTGATAGGGTTTATTCGGTTTTCGAAGCGAAATGCTCTTCAAAACCCATTTCTTTGACTTGTGGGGTTCCGCAAGGATCTTCCCTAAGTCCAACGATGTTCAACGTGTACATGAGTTCGTTGGCCGAATTAGTACTCCCATTTGGGGTACAGATAATTACGTATGCTGACGATACACAACTTATTGTCTCCTTGAAGCAAGCCAACCAACCAGACCCCGATCTATCCACCTGTCTTCAAAAAGTTTTTAATTGGATGAGTAATTCTTTTCTTAAACTTAATGGATCTAAGACTGAACTGTTGCTCCTGGGGAAGTCTGCTCCCTAAATGTGGAACACCTGTGGCCCAAATGCCTTGGTTCCCCTCCTGCTCCTAAAAAACAAGTCAAGAGTTTGGGAGTATGGATCGACTGCAATCTCGATTTTAGAGAGCAATCACGCATGGTGGCGGCGAGTTGTTTTGGTCTATTAAGAAAGTTCAGAAAATTACTTCCCTTGCTTCCGCCTTTGGCGAGACGACTGTTGGTGCAGGCTTTAGTGCTCTCACGGCTTGACTATGCCAACGCCCTGTATTTGGGAGCTCCCCAGGCCACCATTAAAAGACTGCAAACAGTACAGAACTGTGCGGCCCGGATACTCCTGAATATACCTAAACGCTCCTCTGCAAGGCCTGCTCTTGCTACCCTTCATTGGTTGCCTGTCCAGGAAAGAGTGCAATTTAAGGCTCTCTGTATCACCCATAAATCCTTTTTGGGAAAGGCCCGCCTCTGATCCGCTCCTGGAGTAAACCTTATGTACCCAACAGAACCCTTAGATCGGGGAAAAAAGGATTAATCTGTGTACCTAAGATTAAACGTGCACGTAGTGGAGGTCGACTATTCACATATAATGCATCTAGACTCTGGAACAATCTGCCTCTACACATACGTTCTGAATCTGAACATCTTAAGTTCAGAAAACTTTTGAAAACTTTTCTTTTTCATTAATTTTCTTATAGCTTATTTTTTCTCGTAGCCTACTGGACTTCTAGCGCTGGGATGCCCCTGGGTAACCATGCGCTCTATAAGTGTTCATTCATTCATTCATTCACTACTGCTGATCTGTCAGTTGTGGTATTGTGTTTGTAGGATCGGAGTGTGCTACAAGTACCTGTGAAGTATAACTGCATCTTACACATCAAGCGGAATGCATAGGTAGTATCAGGAATAGTTTATAAACACCTTATACAAACCAGTATGACTTGATATCAACTCTATCAGATTCTGAAAGCATCCAAATCTTATTGCAATACTGAGCTCCAGGTGCCTTTATATAATCATTATCATCTAAGGGAGCGTGGTTCAAGGTTGGCATCACTTGACAGGGAATAGGTTCCCCTGAATGGGATTTTTGGTGGGAGTTTACTAATGAGCAATAGAAAGCCACACGTCCAGAGTCAATGTTAAGCTACCAAGGGCCCTATTACGTATAGGGCGCACTTTTCCTGTTTGTGCCATGGTGCACCTTCAAACAGGTACGCCGTGCGCAAACAGGGGAAGTGTTTCCTATTAGTTTGAATGCACTGCCTTTAGGATAGCTGCAAACTAGTGCTGCCCTAGGGGCAGCGCATTGAAGTGAAGTATGGAGTGGCGGATTCAAAGCAGCTTCGTGTTTTTTTAGATCCCCTTGCAGGCACGTGCTGTGAGTGACTGGGGTCCATAGGGTTTCTATCAGGGGGCGAATTGATAGTGCGCCACCTTTTTGTGGTTCACTGCAAGTGCGCCTCCTGACAACTTCTTTACTTCGGCACCAGCGTCCATAATACAGTGCGGGCGCAGAGGTAAAGAGATTCCCACCCCCATGCAAATAAGAGAACGCCCTCTTGAGATAGCGCTGGTGCAACATGTGCACTAGCGCTATCTGTATTACAGAAGGGACTGCACAAGCGTCTGCGGCCCCTTCTGTAATAATAAAGTGCCCCGGTGCCATTTGCACCTCTGAGGGCACTTCTGTAATACGGGCCCAAATGTGCCACAATATGGATTCTACCCAGGAGCAATAAAAGCCCAGAACCTTGAAGCCACTGTTAACCCATGAACTAATATCTAGAGTTCACCAAGAAGCAACAGAAGCCCAGACCTCCTGGGAGCACTCTTTTTAAATGTTATTTCAGTTTCAATTGCATACCATGTTTCCGAAACATGGAAATATTTACCAATTTTGTGTTTAATAATTTTGGTTGATGATAAAAGAACACAATCATTTTTATTGATAAAAGAGCACAAAAAAGATAAGGATGTGACCTATTCTAGATAATATAAATATATATATCAAATTCTAACAAAACAACGTAGGAACTTAAGAGTTTGAACAATTATCCACATTTTATCTATAATTTACAGTAGTACATTGCATTATGATCCAGTAGATTATGCTTATACAAAAGCATATAGCATGCATTCTCACCCTATCTATACATTCATGAATGTATGAAAAGTACATGACATTGTAGAGCAGTAAACAAATCATTTTCTTTTCAGCTATGTGTTGTGGAATCGTTTCCAATGGTCTCATGGTCTGTGGATACAGAAGCTCCAGTGAAAACATCTTCTAAATTTCGATTTCTTCTTCTTGTGTGTAGTCTTTTCTGACATATTCTAACTGTATTTCTTCTCCAACAGACCACTCATTGTAATCCCTTGATGCAGCATAAAATCTGGTCATGCTTTACACGACACATAAACCGATTTTGACAAGGAAAACACAAATGTGCACTTTGCACACGTCCAGATAAATGACACTGACACTGAGAAAAGTTGATGTACTTGCACCATAAATGTGTACTTGATTAGGTAGAAACAGTAGGATTAATCAATGAATAAATTTAAGATGTTTAGTGTCTGATTACCTTTTGTTCTTAACAAAGATGGTATAAAACTTAATGTTGAAACTTAGCACTTATATTGACTTCATTGTAGAGCGCCATAACAAACTCAACAATGGTGCAATTCATGCATGTAATGTGCTATATGATTGAACCTTTCAGTATAAGTGCCTAATATTACAAGGATCTTTTAATCATAGAAACAATTTTATTTTAATGATTTTTAGAAATAGCTTACATGTTGCTACTTTTTGAAATTGTGGTAGTAGGCCACAATAAGAGTTTCAACATTTCTGTGTAACAATCACTGACAACCGTACAAAATGCTCAAATATATGTTTGATTTATTTTGTTATGCTTGTACTTAATTAGGAGTTTATTTTACTAAATAAGAAATGTTAACTTTAAAAGCATTTGAATTGATTTTCTCCTCAGGCTGCATAATTTCATAGCCTGATGTGAAATGGACAGTAATACTTTTCCTCAAATGTTGTTCTTGTTCATGCAACATTCTTTAAGAGACAAGAGAATTTTTTACAGCGTTTCTTTGTGTATGAATGGTGGGAACCTGACCTTTGGACTATATCGATGGAGAGCAACAAAGTAAATAAGCTCTTTGTCAGCTAACCTGTGAGGACGGAATGAACTGAAATTTCACATTATGAGCATGGGAAAGTATGCTGGAGTATCAATTTGTACCTGGAAAACAAAAGAATAGTCACATGATGATCAGACCATTGTAGGGTGACTATTGATGTCACCATGGACAATTTGGACTAAATAAAATGACTTTCCTAGGAGGAGGGAGACCTGACTACCCCCTTTCATTTTCCTTGCCTCCAGCCTGCCTGCCGAACATTCTCTATCATGCCCCTTGCCTTTTTGCCCTTACTGATGAACTTGCCTGTTGGACGATTTGGAGCAGTTTGGTGAGAGACCAGACTTCCCCTTGCCCATGGACTTTTCCCTAGTGGACTTTAACTTGATCCTAGTGCCCATGCTAAGAGAATCCTTGTGAAACCATCTTCCTGCCTTTCTTGGTGGTGGGAATCTCTAATGATTAGAACCACCCTTTTATGGATGTCTGTATTTAGCAATAGATTTACTTTGGCTAGATGTGTGATTTCATATTTCGAACTGTAAGACTAATGACTGCGCTTCTTAAAATGTTACTTATATTCATTGATTTTGGATCTTTAATAGCCACATTGTCTAAATAAAGTCTTTTATTGAGTCTTGATGTTCTTTTCACAGAAACTGTGGCTAAAATTATCAGATTTTTAAATGCACAATAGTGAGAGTCATAGATTACTTTTGGAACAACAGGTTCTTTTTCTCTTGTTCTGTGTAGCCACAGCAGAGCTATTGGTTTGTATTTGTGAGTTGGCTACCAATTAATGGTCCTCCATTGGGTGGCCGACTGTTGGACATCCTGATTTCTCACCCCTCACCGACGAAGAAAGATCCAAAAGGAGAGGACCATCGCCTCTGAGATGAAGTATAGAAATCTGAGTTATAATCCTTCACTTATGGTCCCAGTAGGATAGCTAGGTTGAATTTGAGTAAAAAAAACTTCTGCTGCAAAAAAAACTTGGTAGCAGAGTAGTGGTTTTGTCTAGTGACGTGAAGGATTTAGGGTGTCCAAAATAGCTTTCCCTTGTCCAGTCCAAAAAAGCCAAAAATTCCATGGTTCGGCAGAAGGATTGGTGGACTACTGATGGATTTCGATGACGTGTAGTAGCAAAGAAGTGTGAGTATTAATAGGGATGTGTGTTGCAATTCCTTTGGCTTAAATTGTGGTGTTTAAAATGACTGTATGACATTATGCAAAGTTGGAAAAAGTTGTGTGCGCCATATCGCTTAATGCAAAGAAGTTGAAGTTGAATTTGTTATTGGGTCTGTTTGTGGCCTAAGATCCCAGGATATATACACCTACATGGTGGTCTTAGTGTAGAAGACACTAAGAAAGCTGTCTGCTGTATTGTGGTGTTTGTCATGAGATGTCGTCGACAACATCTTATGGATAGGGACTTCCTTTTCAGTGCTAGTGGTAAATGATCGGTATATTTGATCTGAGGTGCACAGGTAATAACTACATCAATAAAGGTGAAATCCTACTGGTCGAAATTTCATTTGAAGTGAATGGGAAACATAGGTATAGAAATTAGATTATTTTGTATTACCTTTTGAGTGACAGACATCTTTCCTTTAGTGGAGCAGACAGTTTGATGTTGAAAACACTTGCATATTATCTTATGTATTTGCTTGGAAAACTTGCTGAAGAAAATCGTAAAGGAGAGTGAGCTTCTGCAAGCAGTGAGATTGACGTCACAGTGTGTCACGCTGTAATTGATCAGTGGGTGTAAAGCCACACTGGGATTGTTTGACTATGTCATATAAAGTCCCATTGTTATTGGTTGTGATTGCCAAACAAGAGAATTGTGGGAGAATTTAGTTTCATGATGTTGTGAAAGGCATTTGTGAAATACGAAATTGAATGAAATTAAGTTTTTCAAAGCTTTGTGAAAACTAAAACAAGGAGATGTGTAAGTAAGTATGTAAAACTTAATTAGATTTTTTCAAGAAAATTACAAAAGTATACATAATGAAATACACAGAAAAAATGCCCTGAATCACTTCCACTACAAATTACAGGTATAAAAGAAGCAAATAGTGGACTGTGAAAATCTAAAAATATAATAAAATCACAGCATAAAACCAAGATAAAAAGGGGCAAAAACCTACTTAAAAACACACACTAAAATTAGGCGCCCATGCATAACACCATGTCAGAAACGAGACAGGAAATAGCAGATGGTGTGGGATTTTAGCAGTTGGAGGAGAGAAAAGCAGGCCTTACCTGGTTAAAATTCATTAGCTGAAGCAGCAGATTAATAAATTTGTGATGAAGGCTGTTCAATCTTGGGCATGAGCTGACAATGTGAAAAGTGTCAGGGAGAGAGACATCATCACAGGAACATGTCGGAAGGCCCGTGACTTTATACCAAGGCCCTTTAGGCAACAAAAGTTGGTTGAACAAGTTAAATCTAAAATAGGTTCACAACCTATGGTGGAAATTAGAAATCTCTAGCGTCAAAAGAGGCTCCATCCCAGGGACAATTTTCACCCTGATAAAATGGAGCATAGTGTGCTTATGGAGATCAGGAGCCTATTAAGGGACAGGTGCTTCTTTAACCAGATGGACAGCCAGAGTAGCAGGCGGCGCGGCCCAATCAGGTTGGAGATATACCCCAGACCCACTTTCTCATTGAGCATCTCAGAGGGGTTGGTGTGGGGGACTTTGGGAAGACCTTTCAAGAAGGAATTCTCAACATCATGAAGCTGGGAGGAATACACATAACCCCAGATGTCAAATCCATATCAGGCCAATGTAACACAGTTAGCCCTGAATACTTTTAGCATTGCCCCCACATGAGTGTGTCCCATGCACCTTGCCAGGACTCTAACCAGAATAATAGCAGATTTGAACCTCATGGTGTTTTTCTTTATCAGAGTTTGCCAGGAGAGACTAGAGTCCAGTAGGATCCCTAAATATGAGAAGTGATCGATCCTAGTAATCGGCTGGCCTTTGATCTATGAACTTTTGGATCTGATATTCCTTGGGCCCACCACCATAACATGGGATTTAGAGTAGTTGGTGGTGAGATCAAGCCCATTCATGTAGGTAACAAAAAGATTGAGGAGATGCTGTAGACCCTTAGCCGCGCATGACATGAGAACGACGTCGTCCGCATGTAAAAGAACAGGCAGGTGACAATCGCCTATGCTCGGTACGTCCACTCCTGGGTCCATTAGAGCCAAGTCAAGGCCATTAATATAGAGGGTGATGGGAAAGGGGGCCAGGATACACCCTGGCACGCCCCACTCTTCAGCTTCAGGAACAGGGTGCATTCCCCAAAAATATGTTACCATACCTGTTAGAATAAGAGAAGACGTACCGTCTGAGGGTATGCCAGGATACAGTGTATTGATGGATAAAGGATTACATCCATGTATTTGGCTTAAACATTGGCATGAAGTTACAGAGAAAGACAAGGCTCTACAGTTTCCTCATTATGGGACATTTAATTTGAGAATCATTGAGAATTTGAAGAGGAAATTATACAAAATGAGACCAACTCCTAGACCAATTCAGTTTGAGGCATTAAATACTTGGGAACACATAGCTCATCAAATACAGAAAGAAACATATCATGGAACATACAGAAAAACCATAGATCAGTATGCAGAAGCTAGAGGGGATGAACAACAGAAAGTATGGAGAACATATGTTATTCAGGAAACAAGAATGTACCCCTTGATACCTGTCGAAGGAGAGTTTAAGGAAAAACAAAAAGAGAAAAGGAAACATATTTAGACAGAATAGAGTGATGCTGAAACAGAAGGAGAAAACAGTGGCTTAGATGACAATCTTTTAAATGACTTAGGGCCTGAATATGATCTTGGCAGACAGGGTTACTCCATCACAAACGTGACAGATATCCCATCCGCCAAATTACAATTCCATTATATCCTATGGAACTTGTAATTCTGCGGATGGGATATCCATCACGTTTGTGACAGAGTATCCCATCCATCAAGATCGTAATCAGGCCCCTTATTGTTGTATCGTCCACAACCATACCATGAATCACAAAGGGAGAATATGATAAACAGAAATAGAGTCGAGATTCCAAAGGCCTCTGTTATGCCTGGAGTACCAAAAGAAGCTACACTGTTTTTCCCTGCAAGAGGGTTAACAGAAATACCAGCCCCATTGAACACTTTTGAATTGAATGCTCCAGATGCTCTAACAGATACTGTTACTATTGGCCCTATTTTACTTCTTTATAAACCTGGGTCACAGGTAAAGACTGCCCATACTCTGACTTTACCTGCAGAAATAAATACTGCACATCGTAATCCATTAGATTTGACAACAAGATCTTTGCTTCAGACACCAAAAGTTCAGACTCAAAGTAATACTACTGGTGTTAAGAGTACAGGTTTCATTTTAAATCAGACACAATTTGATCACAGAAACAGAATGGTTCAGAGGTTACCTTTTTATGTCCCAAGACCAAGTGAGCCTTTTGAAATAAGTTACCATGCTACTGAAATTAATGCACCAATGGGAATTTCGGTTACTGATACGTCCGCATTAAATATGCAACCTGGAACAAGTAGAGATTTGATTAATGGAGATTTGCATTCGAATATTTCAAGAGAAACATTAGGATTTACTCCTAAATAGTTAGATGATTGGCTCAGAGGGTTTAGTACCATAATTAATAATCCAAGTTTTGAAACTCTCCCAGTCCTGGTAAAGGGAAAAACATTAGATGTGGCCAAGTTAAAAGTTGAGTTAGAAGAAGTAATTTGGGGAGCTCGTAGTCCATCTCGATTAGATGCCTACCAGGCGGAGGAAAAACTGTTCCTTTGTAAAGACATTACCAGACGAGCTACACAGACACATGAGAAGCTAGCTGAATTTGCTCAGAAATATGAAATTGATGTTCAGAGATCAAAGGTTTTGCAAAAGACATACAGATTAGACTTCAGCAACAAAGATTTTGCTAACATTAGGCCAGCTGGAATGAAATTACAGATTAAGGAACTAATGATACTGATCAAGAAATGGGGCGAGAGAGAGAAATGACAAGGTAGATGGTCAAAAAATAAAGAAATACAGAGAATTCGGACACAGACACCTTCAGTTGTAGTTGACAGATGCAACGTAGGAATACAGATGCTTCCTGTGAGGGAGGTACCTGGTGGAGGGTACATGCATGTGCCATGGACTAGAGCTCATATTTTCTCATTCACAAATAAATTCCTGAAATTGAGAGATAATCCAGTGGAATGGTACAGACCGATTGAAAGGTTTGTGAACATTTTGAAAATTCTGTTGATAGATTTGAATACCCTGTTTCACATTGTGGTTCCTGGGCACTTGTGGACAGAGTGTAAAATGTCTGTAGATTGGCCTGAAACAGAACCAGAGAGGGATCCTAGAATGGGTGACCCATCTCCAGTGGTATTGAAGAAATATCAACAAGTGATTATTTTTCTGAAAACCAAGATTTCCCCTAAAGAAATCAATTGGCTAAAAATTGACAGAATGATTAAAGAACTTAAAGAATGTCATGCCTATTATGAGACATTGATACAGGTTTTCAGACAGTGCAGTTGTATGGAAAATGTTGCAGATAAAGATATGGGACATTTTGTGTCCAGATTTGTGAATAGTTTGAGGCCTGAGATGCCTTCCATGACTCATCAGCGTTTACAGCGCAGGCAGAACAGGCAGATGGACAAAATGCTGCATTATGCAAAGTACTGTGGAGATGAATTAGAGGTGAAGCTCAAGAGATTAAAAGATACATTAATGATAACACAGATGAAAGCAGTACAATATGTCAGAATCCTTTATGTTTTAACAATGCAGTTCTAGCACAGGGATCATTTAATACAGTTCCTGTAATGCAGGGTGTTAATGGTTTTTAGCAGTAGAATTTCCAGTCACAAGGTAAAGGTTGTGGTGTTCCATTAGATTCTAGAATCAGTGTTGATTTGTCAGCTTTGAAGCAAAGAAATTTATGCCACGTGTGCAGAAAAGTTGGACATTGGAAACATGTGTAGATTTAATTTAAATAATCCTGGAAATCAGAAACAGAATGGAGGGTATGCACAGTCTCAGAGAATTAACATGCTCCCAGACTGAACAGACACAAAGATAGAGAGTTCAAAATCCTAATACATACTATTCAGCTTTGAAGCAAACAAATTTATGCCACGTGTGCAAAAAATTTGGACATTGGAAATATGAGTGTAGATTTAATTGAAATAATCCTGGAAATCAGAAACAGAATGGAGGGTATGCACAGTCTCAGAGAATTAACATGGTCCCAAACTCAACAGACACAAAGATAGAGAGTTAAAAATCCCAATACATACTAGTCAGCTTTGAAGCAAACAAATTTATGCCACATGTGCAGAAAATTTGGACATTGGAAACATGAGTGTAGATTTAATTTAAATAATCCTGGAAATCAGAAACAGATTTGAGAGTATGCACAATCTCAGAGAATTAACATGGTCCCAAACTCAACAGACACAAAGATAGAGAGTTCAAAATCCTAATACATACTAGTCAATGCAAATACCTCAAGCTCCAATGCCTCAACAGAATGTACAGGTACGAAGGTACAATATGAATCAGAGTCAGCAGAAAAATAGAAATACTTTCCCAAATCAAAATGCGTCGCAACAGTATTTGATTCAGACCGATGATTTCGGCCTGGACCCATCAGCCTCATGGTGTCTGAGGGCGAAGGTGGACTGCATTCTTGGTGCAGCCTTAGAGGTAGACCAGAGCGGCCCATACATGGATAGAGAGGTAAACATTAAACATGTTTCATTCCTCGTTGACACTGGTGCTACCCACTATACTGTAAGAACAGCAGAGGTTCCTAACCTACCCCTCTCGGGAGAAAGTATCCAAGTTGTAGGAGGTTCAAATAAAAAGTTATCTACCTAATTTTCAGAACCAGTTCTTGTTAAACTAGGGTCCTTTGAGGATCGACATCGATTTGTGGTGTGTGATTCAAGTCCGTCCAGTGAATCTACTGGGATGTGAATTACTGTATATATTAAATTGTTCCATCTATTGCACTCCAAAAGATATTAAATTTCATACCAATGATGAGGATGTTGTTTGTGAACTTGCCCGACAGAGATCTGATATGGGAATGTATCGCCTTCTGACCAAAGAATGTTAGCCCATTGAACTGAGACACTGTGTTACCTAAAGTCTGGGACTTTACTGGTAAAGTTATCTGACTAATCAAAGGTGTTGAGACAGTCCAAATCACAGTCATACCCAATTCAGAATATCTGAGAATCGAAAAATATAATTTGACACAAGATACAATTGTTGAAATTACTCTTGTGATTGACTCAATGATTGAGCAAGGGCTCCTAAAGGAGACAATGGGAGTCCATGTAATTCTCCCATTATGGGCTTGCAGAAGTCAAATGGCAAGTATCGTATTGTGCAGGATTTGGGGAAGGTAAATACAATTGTTGTCCTGCGGTACCAAATATAGCTGTGATCATATTTCAGCTTCCATGTGAGGGCCAAATAGTTTTCAGTCATTGATTTATGGCAAACTTTTTTCTATTCCTGTGCATGAGGATAGTCAGTTCCGTTTTGCTTTCTGTTACAGAAATCGTGTTTTGGCATGGTGCCAACTCCCACAAGAGTATACGGAGAGTCCCTCAATCTTTATTCAGATTCTCAAGAAACATTTTGAGTTTCTGGTAATGCCAAATCACTCAGTGTCAGTACAGTTTATTGACAACCTGTTGGTGGCATCAAATACTAACAAAGTTTGTAAGACTGATACCATTGCTCTTCTGAATAATCTGGCTGAAAATGGGGAAATAGTATCCTTGACTAAGATACAGTTTTGCCAAACTGAAGTCCTGTACTTAGACAACACATTGAAAAAGGAGCAAGGAAAGTGTCACAAGAAAGAATATCTGCGATTCTGAACATGAGTCTGCCAACTACCCAAATGAAAGTCTGTATGTTCTTAGGAATGATGGTCTATGGTCGACAATGGACGCCAATAATTTTTTTAATGGAAAAACCTCTCCAGAGGTTGACACACAAAGATATGCCTGATCCAATCCCTTGGGATGACAATTGTATGACCACCTTTACTGAGCTGCGGGAATGCCTTTGTAGTGCACCAGCTCTGGAAATGCCTGACTATAACAAATGCTTTGCGTTGTTTTGCAGTGAAAGGGAAGGCTGTAGTATTTCAGTACCGACACAGATGTATGGACGTAATTGCAGACCTTTCGCTTATTTTTCAGCGAATCTTGATTCTGTACCTGCAGCGTTGCCTGGATGTTTGAAAGCGGTTGTATCTGTATATGTGAGTCTTGAACAGTGTGAAAGCATAGTCATGGGAAAGCCACTGAATGTGTTTATGCCACACTCAGTGGAAATACTGTCGACCTGTACTCTGACACAGTATTTAACCCACAGCCGACCTATAAAATATGAACAAATACGTCTGAGTGCGGAGGATATAACACTTAAAAGATGCACTATATTGAACTCATCCACTCTGTTGCCACTGCCTGGAAATTAAATTGTCTGTGACTAATGAAGATGAACATGATTGCTTGGATGTGACCGAGTTATGTACGAAGCCCCAACCTGATATGCTGGATGAACCTTTGCCTGAATCTGGTCATGTGTTGCTTGTTGATGGTTCCTTTTTGCAAGCAAATGAAGGAAATCTGTAAGCTGCTTATGTTGTTTGTACAATTGCAGGTGTTGTGGAAGCCTCCTTGTTGCAAGAAGTGTATTCGGCTCAGGTAGCTGAACTGATTGCCTTGATGTAGGCTTGCAGCATTTGAGAACAACTCAGAGTATGGATAGTCAGTACAGCTTTGGAATCGTATTCGACTTTGAGAAATTGTGGTCACAGCGTGGGTTCATGACTTCCTCTGGATCGACAATACGAAATGGAGAAAATGTAAGGAGCTATTTGTGGTCCTTACAATTGCCTGCCCAAATTACAGAAGTCAAGTGCATAGTTCACAGGCAAGGTACTTCTGACTATGTGACCGTTGGCAGTAGATATGCTGACAAGATGGGCAAATATTGTGCCATAAATTCCCATACCTTTAATGGGGATTTCAGGAATTAAACATTAGATGTCACAAATTGCAACCTGTTGTTAACTGCGATAGATATCTGGGAAGGAGTTAGGTGAATACAGGAAGAAGTGACAGAAGCTGAACAGCAAAGCGGGGTCGAGCAGGTTGTACCAAAAGCGAACATGAAGTTTGTGTTTATACTGATGGCAGACCTGTATTACCTGATAGTTTAACACTGATGGCTAGATATTATCCTGGTCCTGCACATGTAGGAAGAGATGCAATGATGCCTCTTTTGACAGGTGTGGTTTAATCCCAAATTGAGATTAATTGCTGAGTCTTTGCCATAGATAAGTAGTGTGTCAGCAACAAAATGCTGGAAAGAAAACACGTGTTACAAAGAGCCATGTAGGGAAATCAGCAGATCACTTCAACCTGATGCAAATGGACTTTATAGAAATGCCCCTTTGCAACAGTTTAAGTTATGCTTTTGTCATTGTTTGCATTTTCTCAAAAGGGTGGAAGCTTGTCCAACATGCAGAAATGATAGTCTTACAGTAGCAAAATTGTTGAGATAGTTTATTCCAGGTTCGTATTTCCGACTTCTCTTGAGTCAGACCGAGGAACTCATTTTAATAATGAGGCCCTGAAAATGTTATGTGCAGCATTACAAATTGAGCCAAAACTCCATGCAGTTAGCGTGGAGCAAATTAACGGCACATTGAAATCCAGATTGGCAAAGGTGTGCGTTTCAACGTCTTTGAAGTGGCCTGATGCATTACCTCTTTTGTTGATGAGTCTGAGAAATACATCAGACAGGAGAACAAACTGTCGACCCAAAAAGTAATTATGGGCTGAGTGATGAGACAGCCAGCTTTTCCTGCAAATGCTTTTCTCACCATTACAGATGACCTGATGTTGGACAATTGAAAAAGCTTGGCTGATGTGGTACATTCTGTGTCTCACCAGGTTAGAGAGGCTGCCCTTGCAACTCAACAGGAGCAATGCCATGACCTCAGTCCTGGTGACTGGGTAATGGTGAAGAAGCACTTGCGAAAGTTGTGCTTGGAACCCTGTTGGAAAGGACCTTGCCAGGTGATCCTGTTTACCAACACTGCAGTGAAGTAAGTATGTTTTCCGAGCTGGGTCCACACTGTCCACACTCGCAGAGTCCCATTTCCCCTTGTTGATATAACAGCACCTGTCCCTGCTGTGCCGGTGGTTACAGTAAGACAGAGGGAGCAGGTTAGTCAAGCTGTTGGGGACCAGCAAGCAATTGGGACAGCACTCGATTGGCATGATAGGTGTCTGAGAGATTCAACTATTGTCGGTACCGAAGGGTCCCAGCCAATAGATTTGACTACTAGAAGTACTGACCCTAACGAAAGGTCTACAGGAGCAAGAAAGTGAGTTGTACTCGGAGACGGTTGGCCCGGAAAACATGAGATACTGTGATGTTGCTTAACAGAAAGATGAGGACGAGTACCACAAATCATTCCTGGAAGTTCTGAACATTTCTGTACCTTACTAGCACATTGAGTACCCAATTTCTTGTTTTGCGATTAATTTTAGTTGGTACCATCCTTAGTAGGCAAGTCTTTAGGTTAAACTCTGCCTGAATTAAAATAGATTTGTCTATTCATGTGCAGATGTCTTGCAAATATTTTTCAGTATGTACACATTTGGAAACCATATGGAAGAAGCCCAGCCAGGCTTTGAGTCCCTTTCTGAATTCCGGAACAGAGGATGCTGTGCAGAGGTACAGAGGAAGGCCTTTCCAGGACTTGGCGGCAAGGTAGGAGAAGGATCGTCCTCCACTGTAGCTTTGTGGATGTGGGGAGTGTGTGTGTGAGGGCAAGGGAGGCGGAGCGCAGGTGTCTGTAGGGTTGGTGGAAGTTCAGGCAGTGATTGATGTATGCTGGTACTTGGTCATGGAGGGGCTTGTATGCGTGTGCCAGTATCTTGAAATGGCATCTTTTCTGGATGGGGAGCCAGTGGAGGTTCCTGAGGTAGGGGGCGATGTGGGTCTGTTTGGGGAGGGCGAGGATGAGTCTGGTAGCTGCGTTCTGCTCAGAAGTTGCATGGTGCTTCCTATGTACAGCATGTTGCCATAGTCGAGCGGGTTGTTAACTAGTGTTGCGTGTAGGTTTTCCTGGTGCTGCCAGGAAGCCATCTGAAGATCTTTTGGAGCCTGTGGAGGGTGTAGAAGCAGGCGAAGGAGACTGTGCTGGCATTTCATGGTGAGTTTGCTGTCCAGGATGATGCCTAGGTTGCAGGCATGGTCTGTCAGTGTGGGTCCTAGTTCAGAAGGCCACCAGGTGTCGTTCCACGGAGAGGTGTTGTTCCCAAAAATCAGCACTTCTGTCTTGTCCGTGCTGAGCTTCAGGCAGTTGGTTTCATCCAGTTAGGACACTCATCATGCAGTTGTGCAAGTTGGTCCTGGTGGTGGAGGTGTCTTCTAAGAGCAATAGGAAGAGCTGGGTGTTGTCTGCCTCGGTCCTGATGTTGAGGCCATGGGTTCTGACGATGTTGGCCAGGGGAGTCATGTAAGTGTTGAACAGGGTGTGGCTGAAGGATGAACCTTGAGGGATGCCTCAGATGGTGCTCTCGGGGTCTGAAGTGATGGTTGGTAGGCAGATTCTCTGGGTTCATTTTGTGAGGTAGGATGTGATCCATTTGAGGGCATCTACCTGGATCCCAATTTGGTGGAGTATTTTGATGAGTGTGTAGTGGGAACAGTTTCAAACGCTGCTGATAGGTCAAGGAGGGTCAGAGCCGCTGTTTTTTTACTGGGTCCAGGAGGATTATGATGTCGTCAGTGACAGCAATCAGGTCAGCCTCGGTGCTGTGATTGGTGCGGAAACTATATTGTTAGGTGTCCAGCAGGTTGTTTCTCTCCAGGTGCTCGGTGAGTATGCGAGGGTGAATGTAATATGCGGGGCAGATGGTGCGGCCAATCAGAGGAGTGCTTAATACAGGTGATCTCCATATGCGAAGCCTTAAAACCCCTGAGACGCCTTAGGCTGTGGCCAATGTTTCGAACTCTAAATGTGAGCACTTGCTTACAAGGTGAATCTAGTCAGCTATCTGGGCGTTTTTGAAAGTTCATGAAAGAAGGATCATGACTGATTTTAAAAAGAAGATATTTAATAACGCATGAAGCACTTTCTCTTATCAGCAGGGAGCACCTTTTTGCCCCTGTGGATCAGTTATGATGGACCAATAAGGAGGTATAATAAAGAGATGCCAAAAGGGGTGTGGTGATGATATAGGCTTGGTCTGTTAAGTCCAATGGCGCATGATGCACTTTTTGCATGTAGCACTTTGAGCTGTGGGGACGTATGATGGATACCGGCTTGGCTAGCTGGAATAATGGTACAGCCTGCACTTTAACTCCATGGAGCACTTTGACTCTTGGGGACGTATGTTGACTGAACAATGATAATGATCAGGATGGTGAGAGGATATTGTGGTGGGTCACTATGGTTCACTGTGTAGGAGGTGACAGTGGACAGGGTTGATGAACACCATTTTGACCTGCTGGAACAATAGAATGGGATGCACTTTCCTTTTCATGGAGCACATTAGAACATGGAACCACAGTACTTCATTATGGATAAAGATTAGGTGAAGTGAAGGCTAATGGGTCATGATGGCTCACTGTGAATGGTAGACAGTGCACAGGGCTATTGGTGCAGAAAAGGATGGGACAAATAACGTGTTACCTTTTTTCTTTTAATTATAATATTTTTTTAAGATATTTGGGAGGCAGATTTGGTGAAAAGGATATTAGGGGCAGGGTACGGGACACATTGATATGATAAGACTAGGCAATGTAACAACATTTTATCCTCTATTGGAGACGGATATACATTCTGTTTTGATGCAACATTTTTAATTCTGGATTTTAATTTGCTTGTTTGCTGAGATGTAATGATTTTAATTAATCGAATATCAATAAAGTTTCAAATTCCAGCCGCACCTCTATAATATTTGGAACAGGTGTCTGGTTTCACCTCATCAATTTTGTACAGCCTGGCTAGCATTATGTTAAACTTCACTTAATCACCTGAGTCAACGTGAATAGGCATTACTAGAGGTAGATCCAACAATCAGTTTACATGATGTAGTCCATTCCATCTCAATTAATTATATATTTTCCACCATCTAATTCCCATTTCTCCCTGACTTTAAATTGCACCTCCAGAGTATCAAACAATTCAGTCATCCACTTTTACACAAAGTTATTCCATCAGAGTTACCAGTATTTCAGTTAATTTAAATCCTTGCAGGAATATAGCCTGTGAGTCCTTCCCTGCCTTAATCAACCTCCTATGTTGTACAATCTTGAACCTCCTCAAACGTGTTTATTCTATTAAAAAAATGTATAATTCCATTCAGTTCAACGGCTTGCATGTAACAAAATTCATTACAGTCCCTGCCTGCTCAAAGTTTGGTAGTCTATGCAAGGGACTGTCCAGTGCATAAGTCTTCTTCATTCTGGTTAGTTTACATAAATGTGCCTCCTGCGCTTATGCAAGTTGTACATATGGAGGTTGTTCTCAGTAGTTTGTTCTCTATCAGACAGTAGAAATTCTGTACCTGAATCGCTATGCAGTTCTACCATTGGAGTTGTATTTTTTATCCCTCGTCAGCGAGCTATGTGGCAACATACTTTACTTGCCATCCCAGTTTTTGGCATTCATTATCCATGATTTTAAACTCTCCACTCAATCTGGTCATGGAGGTGAGTGGGAATCACCTCCACAGCATTGCAACTCCATTAATTATTTTCCCCCACTCCTATTTCCAGTAGCAGGCCAAGTCACATTGCTTATATTTTGGTACATGTCAGCGGCTTGCATAATGTAATAGATTTTGAACTTATCACTGGACCTAAAAGTGATCACAAACCTTTAATCCTTAACATGAAGCTGGAAAATGTTATTTAAGTTTGCAATAACTTCTTACTTAGCCCTCATAACACTAATATCACTGTATCAAATAATCTCAAATGGGTCAGTGGTACTGTATTAGAATTGCATGTCTTACTTGCTTCTTACAGTGTGGTTAGGCTGGATACCTGTCACTACTACCACCCTTACCCAGGGGGTGCCAGATGCCTACCACTACTACCACCCCTACCCAGGGGGTGCCAGATGCCTACCACTACTACCACCTCTACCCATGGGGGGCTGGATGCCTGTCACTACTACCACCTCTACCCAGGGGGTGCCAGATGCCTACCACTTCTACCACCTCTACCCATGGGGGGCTGGATGCCTACCACTACTACCACCTCTACCCATGGGGTGCCAGATGCCTACCACTACTACCACCTCTACCCAGGGGGTGCCAGATGCCTACCACTACTACCACCTCTACCCAGGGGTGCCAGATGCCTACCACTACTACCACCACTACCCAGGGGGTGCCAGATGCCTACCACTACTACCACCTCTACCCATGGGGGCTGGATGCCTGTCACTACTACCACCCTTACCCAGGGGTGCCAGATGCCTACCACTACTACCACCCCTACCCAGGGGGTGCCAGATGCCTACCACTACTACCAACTCTACCCATGGGGGGCTGGATGCCTGTCACTACTACCACCTCTACCCAGGGGTGCCAGATGCCCACCACTACTACCACCCTTACCCAGGGGTGCCAGATGCCTACCACTACTACCACCACTACCCAGGGGTGCCAGATGCCTATCACTACTACCACCTCTACCCATGGGGGTGCCAGATACCTACCACTACTACCACCCTTACCCAGGGGTGCCAGATGCCTACCACTACTACCACCCTTACCCAGGGGTGCCAGATGCCTACCACTACTACCACCTCTACCCAGGGGTGCCAGATGCCTACCACTAATACCACCTCTACCCAGGGGTGCCAGATGCCTACCACTACTACCACCTCTACCCATGGGGGCTGGATGCCTACCACTACTACCACCTCTACCCAGGGGTGCCAGATGCCTACCACTACTACCACCTCTACCCATGGGGGCTGGATGCCTACCACTACTACCACCTCTACCCATGGGGGTGCCAGATACCTACCACTACTACCACCCTTACCCAGGGGGTGCCAGATGCCTACCACTACTACCACCCTTACCCAGGGGTGCCAGATGCCTACCACTACTACCACCTCTACCCAGGGGTGCCAGATGCCTACCACTAATACCACCTCTACCCAGGGGTGCCAGATGCCTACCACTACTACCACCTCTACCCATGGGGGCTGGATGCCTACCACTACTACCACCCTTACCCAGGGGTACCAGATGCCTACCACTACTACCACCCTTACCCAGGGGGTGCCAGATGCCTACCACTACTACCACCTCTACCCAGGGGTGCCAGATGCCTACCACTACTACCACCTCTACCCAGGGGTGGCAGATGCCTACCACTACTACCACCTCTACCCATGGGGGCTGGATGCCTACCACTACTACCACCCTTACCCAGGGGTGCCAGATGCCCACCACTACTACCACCTCTACCCAGGGGGTGCCAGATGCCTACCACTACTACCACCCTCTACCCATGGGGGCTGGATGCCTGTCACTACTACCACCCTTACCCAGGGGGTGCCAGATGCCTACCACTACTACCACCCCTACCCAGGGGGTGCCAGATGCCTACCACTACTACCACCTCTACCCATGGGGGCTGGATGCCTGTCACTACTACCACCTCTACCCAGGGGTGCCAGATGCCTACCACTACTACCACCTCTACCCATGGGGGCTGGATGCCTACCACTACTACCACCTCTACCCAGGCGGTGCCAGATGCCTACCACTACCACCACCTCTACCCAGGGGTGCCAGATGCCTACCACTACTACCACCCTTACCCAGGGGTGCCAGATGCCTACCACTACTACCACCCTTACCCAGGGGGTGCCAGATGTCTACCACTACTACCACCTCTACCCAGGGGTGCCAGATGCCTACCACTACTACCACCTCTACCCAGGGGGTGCCAGATGCCTACCACTACTACCACCTCTACCCATGGGGGCTGGATGCCTACCACTACTACCACCTCTACCCAGGGGTGCCAGATGCCTACCACTACTACCACCTCTACCCAGGGGTGCCAGATGCCTACCACTATTACCACCTCTACCCATGGGGGCTGGATGCCTACCACTACTACCACCTCTACCCATGGGGGGCTGGATGCCTGTCACTACTACCACCTCTACCCAGGGGTGCCAGATGCCTACCACTACTACCACCTCTACCCATGGGGGCTGGATGCCTGTCACTACTACCACCTCTACCCAGGGGGTGCCAGATGCCTACCACTACTACCACCTCTACCCATGGGGGCTGGATGCCTACCACTACTACCACCTCTACCCAGGGGGTGCCAGATGCCTACCACTACTACCACCTCTACTCATGGGGGGCTGGATGCCTACCACTACTACCACCCTTACCCAGGGGTGCCAGATGCCTACCACTACTACCACCTCTACCCAGGGGTGCCAGATGCCTACCACTACTACCACCTCTACCCATGGGGGGCTGGATGCCTGTCACTACTACCACCCTTACCCAGGGGGTGCCAGATGCCTACCACTTCTACCACCCCTACCCAGGGGGTGCCAGATGCCTACCACTACTACCACCTCTACCCATGGGGGGCTGGATGCCTGTCACTACTACCACCTCTACCCAGGGGCTGGATGCCTACCACTTCTACCACCTCTACCCATGGGGGCTGGATGCCTACCACTACTACCACCTCTACCCAGGGGGTGCCAGATGCCTACCACTACTACCACCTCTACCCAGGGGTGCCAGATGCCTACCACTACTACCACCCTTACCCAGGGGTGCCAGATGCCTACCACTACTACCACCACTACCCAGGGGGTGCCAGATGCCTACCACTACTACCACCTCTACCCATGGGGGCTGGATGCCTGTCACTACTACCACCCTTACCCAGGGGGTGCCAGATGCCTACCACTACTACCACCCCTACCCAGGGGGTGGCAGAGTCCTACCACTACTACCACCTCTACCCATGGGGGCTGGATGCCTGTCACTACTACCACCTCTACCCAGGGGTGCCAGATGCCTACCACTACTACCACCTCTACCCATGGGGGGCTGGATGCCTACCACTACTACCACCTCTACCCAGGGGTGCCAGATGCCTACCACTACTACCACCTCTACCCAGGGGTGCCAGATGCCTACCACTACTACCACCTCTACCCATGGGGGCTGGATGCCTACCACTACTACCACCCTTACCCAGGGGTGCCAGATGCCTACCACTACTACCACCCCTTACCCAGGGGTGCCAGATGCCTACCACTACTACCACCCTTACCCAGGGGGTGCCAGATGCCTACCACTACTACCACATCTACCCATGGGGGGCTGGATGCCTACCACTACTACCACCTCTACCCATGGGGGGCTGGATGCCTGTCACTACTACCACCTCTACCCAGGGGGTGCCAGATGCCTACCACTACTACCACCTCTACCCATGGGGGGCTGGATGCCTACCACTACTACCACCCTTACCCAGGGGTGCCAGATGCCTACCACTACTACCACCCTTACCCAGGGGGTGCCAGATGCCTACCACTACTACCACCTCTACCCAGGGGGTGCCAGATGCCTACCACTACTACCACCTCTACCCATGGGGGGCTGGATGCCTACCACTATTACCAACCCTACCCATGGGGGGCTGGATGCCTACCACCAACAACACCCCCACTCACAGGATGGCTAATCAATGACACAACAAGCACACACCAACATAAAGAATGCAACATAAAGACATCCCCCCCAACACCATGACAAGCGTGTGTAGACTGTGTCAAATGCCTACAACACTGAACATGACTTTGAACATACAATGTGACCCCCTATCACATGTGCCACACATAAATGTGTGTGGCCCTCACAATGCAAGCAGGCCATGACCATTGTGGCAATGGTGTCCAAAACCCCATCATCACAGTGACCAAAATGTTAGTGTGGGGTCCATAGCTGAAGCACATCTTGAACATTGTGGCAATGGGGTCCAAACCCCCATCATCACAGTGACCAAAATGTAAGTGTGGGTTCCATAGCTGAAGCACATTTTGAACATTGTGGCAATGGGGTCCAAACCCCCATCATCACAGTGACCAAAATGTAAGTGTTGACAAAGAAAAAGCTGCAACTGCCAAACTGCATGGATGATTCCTGGACACAGAACAACAAACACATCAGTGGCAAAGTAGTGCTTGTGTCCCATAGCAACATAGATTGGGGGAGGCAAACAGTGCAGTGCAAATAAGACATACCTTTGGCCATGTGCAGACAAACATCACCCATGGGGGCTGACACTGTCAACAGTCATCAATCACACAATGACAGAAGTGACCATCAGAATGCAGACCCACACATTTGCACCAATGGGCACACAAATGCAGATACCCTGTGGAGACTGTAGATGTGAGGTGAACAGATACCATACCATGGCAGCAATGGGACACACAAACAATGATCATTGTGCTGACTGATGACCTAGGAGTCCCAGGGACAGCAGGGGAAACACACCAAACAACATACAGCCAATGGCACACCCAAGATATGCCAATGCAGTGGTGCAGATGCACAAACACAAACAGGCAGACCCACACTGCACATCAAACACAACAGGTGAGGGGGTGCCAGTGTCCCCAGGCAACCACACAACACATGAGGAGGCCTGAATACCAATTACACAGATGTGCATACAGTGCCACACAAAGGTAACTCATGGATACAAATCCCTATGTGGGCAATCAGGCATTGTCAGATGAGAGGGAGCACAAATCACACATGTCACACAAGCATGTAGGAACAGCAACTGACACAGCAAGACACAGAGACACCACAGCACTACCCCCAGGGCCCCCACAATGTGGTGACCCTGGTCTGCATTACAATACCACTGTGATGACAAAGCTAGATGTCGTTCACACTGTGAACCACAGTCATGTGTCCTGAGCAACAAACTACCATCACACCTACACAAGCACAAATCAATTAGCACGGCCAGTAAGCCAAGGCCAACATGGAGGCAGGGGTCTAGCCGGGCAACAACTCTCATCTGCACACACTCAACACCACACACCTCGACCTCCAACAATGTGCAGCAGTGAAGCTCACATGCACTGGTGACATTGCACATGCACCCATGACAATCCCAGGGGGGGTGGTGGGAAGCAAGGTGCAGACACACACAACACATGGCCACTCAACAAGACTCCTGAATGTCTGACACACTGCACACTACGCTGTACATGGACCTGACGGCAATACCACACCAACCAATGGGATCCCAGCCACAGTCACACACCAATGAAGAAGCCAAGGTCACCCACAAAGAACACACATAGACAACTACCAACATTGCAGCCCTGACCCTGAGGAGTGCCAGCAGTCACACACACAACGTGTCACAACCAATGAAAGCTAACACAAACCGGAAATCACATGACAGGTGTAAACAACAAGTGCCAAGGGGAATCCTGACTGTGACCCATCAGCGTCTGCCCACAAACTCAGCCCTGACAGCAAACACATCTATGGGTGACACCCTGATGACCAGTAATGTGACATGCACCCACATCACAGAGAACCCAGGGAGAAGACTTTGGGGGAACATAGGTCAACTCAGCAAGCATCACAAACAGGAACATCACTAGGGATCCCAGCATGCACAGCAAAATGGAAGTGAACACACAGACATGCTCATACAACACACACCTTGGGCGCAGGCGATGTCACAGGAGTACACACTGCCATGAGGGGACTCCACTCCTGTGTGAGGAAAGCTGTGCCATATGTTGCCACAGTAGGGCTCCATCATGTCAGCTGAACACTTGGTCACACAGTCAACAATTAGCACCAAATGAAGGCTCCCGTCACATCAGCCTGGTCATGGGAGTGTCAACGAAATCATCAGCACAGATCCAAAACACATGTATAGCAAGTTGCACTGACAATCAATCAATCAATCAATCACGGCATTTATAGAGCGCGCTACTCACCCGGGAGGGTCTCAAGGCGCTGGGGGAGGGGGTAAGTTACTGCTCGAACAGCCAGGTCTTGAGCTGCTTCCTGAAGGAGAGATGGTCCTGGGTTCGCCGAAGGTGAGTTGGGAGGGAGTTCCAGGTCTTGGCTGCCAGGTAGGAGAAGGATCTTCCTCCGGCGGTGGTTCTGCGGATGTGTGGTACGGTGGCGAGGGCGTGGCTGGTTGATCGTAGCTGGCGGGTGGGCGTGTAGAAGGTCATGCGGTTGTTGAGGTACTTTGGGCCCAGGTCGTGGAGGGCCTTGTGTGCGTGGGTGAGGAGTCTGAACGTCATTCTCTTGCTGACGGGGAGCCAGTGCAGGTCTTTCAGGTGTCCGGTGATGTGGCTGTGTCGGGGGATGTCCAGGATGAGTCGTGCGGAGGCGTTCTGGATGCGCTGGAGTCTTTTTTGAAGTTTGGCTGTGGTTCCGGCGTAGAGGGTGTTCCCATAGTCCAGTCGGCTGGTGACGAGTGCCTGGGTGACGGTCTTCCTGGTTTCAGTGGGGATCCATTTGAAGATCTTGCGGAGCATGCGCAGGGTGTTGAAGCACGAGGATGAGACGGCGTTGACTTGTCTGGTCATCGACAGGGAGGAGTCCAGGATGAAGCCCAGGTTGCGTGCGTGGTCCGTTGGCTTGGGCGCGGTGCCCAGGGCCGGGGGCCACCAGGAGTCGTCCCAGGCGGAGGGTGATGAGCCCAGGATGAGGACTTCCGTCTTGTCTGAGTTTAGTTTAAGGCGGCTGTTCCTCATCCAGTCGGCGACGTCTCTCATCCCGTCGTGTAGGTTTGCTCTGGCGGTGGTGGGGTCGTTGGTGAGGGAGAGGATCAGCTGGGTGTCGTCGGCGTAGGAGATGATGTTGAGGTTGTGTTGGCGTGCGATGGCTGCGAGGGGGCTCATGTAGACGTTGAAGAGCGTTGGACTGAGTGAAGATCCTTGTGGAACGCCGCAGATGACTTCAGTGGCCTCGGATCTGAACGGGGGAGGCGGACTCTCTGGGTTCTTCCGGCGAGGAACGAGATGATCCATTCCAGTGCTTTCTCTCGGATTCCGATGTTGCTGAGGTGCTTCACTAGGGTGCGGTGGCAGACGGTGTCGAACGCCGCGGAGAGGTCCAAGAGGATGAGGGCTGCTGTTTCCCCGTTGTCGGTTAGGGTTCTGATGTCGTCGGTGGCTGCGATGAGGGCGGTCTCGGTGCTGTGGTTGGCCCGAAACCCGGACTGCGAGGGGTCGAGGGATCCATTCGTCTCGAGGAAGGCGGCAAGCTGTCCGTTGACGGTCTTCTCGATGACTTTGGCCGGAAACGGAAGGAGCGAGATGGGACGGTAGTTCTTGAGGTCGGTGGGGTCCGCCGTTGGTTTCTTCAGGAGGGCGGTAAGCTCGGCGTGCTTCCAGCTCTCCGGGAAGGTGGCAGTGTGGAAGGAGGAGTTGATGATGTCCCGGAGATGGGGTGCGATGGTGGCGTCGGCTTTGTTGAAGACGTGGTGTGGGCAGGGGTCGGTTGGTGATCCGGAGTGGATGGAGTTCATCGTGCGGGTGGTGTCTTCGGTGCTGATCGGGGTCCAGTTGCAGAGGGTGGTGGTGGCGGGCGTTGGTTCGGCGGTAGGGTGCGTGGTTTGTGCGTCAAAGCTGTTATGTATGTCGGTGATCTTGCGGTGGAAGAACGTGGCAAGTGAGTTGCAGAGGTCTTGCGAGGGGGTGATGTCGTTGTTTCCGGCGCTGGGGTTGGAGAACTCTTTGACGATGCTGAAAAGTTCCTTGCTGTCGTGGGCGTTGTTGTCCAGTCGTTCTTTGAGTGCCGACTTCTTGGTGGCACGGATCAGCTGGTGGTGTTTGCGGGTGGCGTGCTTGAGGGCGGTCCTTTTGTCTGTGGTCTGGTCGAGTCGCCAGGTTCTCTCGAGAGTGCGGCAGTTCTTCTTGGATTCCTTGAGGTCGTTGGTGAACCAAGGGTTTTCTTGCTTCCGGGTCTGCTGGGAGGGTTTTTAGTGGTGCGAGGTCGTCGGCGCAGGCGGTCAGCCACTTGGCGAGGTTGCTGGCTGCTTCGTTTGGGTCCGTTGTGTTGGTGGGTGTGTTCTGGCTGAGGGAGGCGGTGAGCTGCTCGGTGGTGATCTTGCTCCAGCTCCGGCGGGGAGCCTGTTGCGGGTGGTGGTGGGTCGCAGTCTTTCTGAAGCTGAAGTGGACGCAGCTGTGGTCGGTCCAGTGTAGTCCGGTGGCGTGGCTGAAGGAGATGTGCTTGCTGGAAGAGAAGACGGGGTCAAGCGTGTGGCCGGCGTAGTGGGTGGGCGTGTTCACCAGTTGCTTGAGTCCGAGGTTGGCGAGGTTGTCCAGCAGGGCGGTGGTGTTTCTGTCGTTGTTGTTCTCCAGGTGGAAGTTGAGGTCCCCTAGGAGGATGTAGTCGGCTGAGGGCATGGCGTGCGGGCTGATGAAGTCTGCGATGTCTTCGCTGAATAGTGTGCATGGTCCCGGGGTCTGTAGATGAGGGTGCCTCGGAGGGTGGTCTTGGGGTCAGTGTGTATCTGGAAGTGTAGGTGTTCGGCGGCGGTGAAGGTCTCGTCGGAGTTAGTCGAGATGCGGATGGTGTTCTTGTGTACGATGGCGATGCCTCCTCCCATCTGGTTGACGCGGTCCCTCCGGGTGATCTTGTATCCGTCCGGGATGGCTATGGCGATGTCGGGCGCTGAGGAGGCGTTCATCCAGGTTTCGGTGAGGAAGGCGATGTCCGGTGCTGTTGCGTCGAGCAGGTCCCAGAGTTCCACGGCGTGCCTGTGGACGGAGCGGGTGTTCAACAGGATGCATTTCAGGTTGTTGCTGCTGGTGCTCGACTTGGCGGAGGTGGTGCACGTCCGGGGGCAGGTGAATCAGCAGGTTTGGCAGGTGAAGGGTCCGTGGGTGCGTCTCGGTGAGGCTCGGTAGCAGGCAGGGTTCCGGCCGGCATTGAGTGCGGTGAGTGTGGCGGCGTCGTAGGTCCGTCGAGTAGTGTTGCATCGGTGGGATCCAGGGGTTCTGGCGCTGGGCGCGGTCCAGTCGCGGACGGGCGCAGACGGGCTTGCCTTAGGCGCGCCTTTGGCGCGCCAGCGGCGCGCCCGCTGCGCACGTCCACTGCGCGGCCGCGCAGCGGCCGCCATTTATGGGGAGGTGGGAGGGAGGAGCAGCTGGGAGGCGGGAGGCAGGGGCAGCGAATGGGCAGTCAGGGGGGCGGGCCGCAGGGGACGCAGCGGTGGGAATGGCGAGAGGCAGCGGGGGCACAGAAAGGAAATGGGGAGAAAAACAGACAAAATCACGGGCACAACGTAAATGGGGCAGCGAGGGGCACAGAAGGAAAAGGGGAGAAAAACAGACAAAATCACGGGCACAACGTAAATGGGGCAGCGAGGGGCACAGAAGGAAAAAGGGGATAAAAACAGACAAAATCACGGGTACAACGTAAATGGGGCAGCGAGGGGCACAGAAGGAAAAAGGGGAGAAAAACAGACAAAATCACGGGCACAACGTAAATGGGGCAGCGAGGGGCACAGAAGGAAAAAGGGGATAAAAACAGACAAAATCACGGGTACAACGTAAATGGGGCAGCGAGGGGCACAGAAGGAAAAAGGGGAGAAAAACAGACAAAATCACGGGCACAACGTAAATGGGGCAGCGAGGGGCACAGAAGGAAAAAGGGGATAAAAACAGACAAAATCACGGGTACAACGTAAATGGGGCAGCGAGGGGCACAGAAGGAAAAAGGGGAGAAAAACAGACAAAATCACAGGCACAACGTAAATGGGGCAGCGAGGGGCACAGAAGGAAAAAGGGGATAAAAACAGACAAAATCACGGGTACAACGTAAATGGGGCAGCGAGGGGCACAGAAGGAAAAAGGGAGAAAAACAGACAAAATCACGGGCACAACGTAAATGGGGCAGCGAGGGGCACAGAAGGAAAAAGGGGATAAAAACAGACAAAATCACGGGTACAACGTAAATGGGGCAGCGAGGGGCACAGAAGGAAAAAGGGGATAAAAACAGACAAAATCACGGGTACAACGTAAATGGGGCAGCGAGGGGCACAGAAGGAAAAAGGGGAGAAAACAGACAAAATCACGGGCACAACGTAAATGGGGCAGCGAGGGGCACAGAAGGAAAAAGGGGATAAAAACAGACAAAATCACGGGCACAACGTAAATGGGGCAGCGAGGGGCACAGAAGGAAAAAGGGGATAAAAACAGACAAAATCACGGGCACAACGTAAATGGGGCAGCGAGGGGCACAGAAGGAAAAAGGGGATAAAAACAGACAAAATCACGGGCACAACGTAAATGGGGCAGCGAGGGGCACAGAAGGAAAAAGGGGATAAAAACAGACAAAATCACGGGTACAACGTGAATGGGGCAGCGAGGGGCACAGAAGGAAAAAGGGGATAAAAACAGACAAAATCACGGGCACAACGTGAATGGGGCAGCGAGGGGCACAGAAGGAAAAAGGGGAGAAAAACAGACAAAATCACGGGCACAACGTAAATGGGGCAGCGAGGGGCACAGAAGGAAAAAAGGGGTCCTTCCCCATTGATGCCCAAACCTGCATGTCCAGTGGAGATGGCCACACGGTCAGGGAAGTAGACTAATTGAACAATGGCAGGCACAACAGATGTGCAGGGGTGGAAGCCACAGATGTGACATTGCTAATGTAAGTAGGAAATCCCATTGCCAAATATTGAAAACATTACACCCTCAGATGCTGCTAAGGATGACATGGATACACCACAGGATAGGACACAGTCCCCCTGGACCACATGGGTTCCTGCACAGTAACACTTCATTTTCATGAGACCAAATATCACCATCACTGCAGCAAGGGCATGCTTAGCATCATCAACATCATGTACATCAGAAGCAAAAGCACTAGAGAACAGAAAGTTGCTTTATTCAACATATGTGGGTTCAAAAGTTGAAGTCATGTAAAAATAAACAAAGGCCAATGGCCAGTCCATCATGAAAGTCAAAACAGGGTGACGGTGGCAGATGTCACCCTACGCATGCCTGCACTGATAAAAACCAGGGACAATACCCTCGGAGGGGCATACGGGGGCAGGCCAGGCACCGCAGGGACAGGATCAGGGCTCACCAGAAGGAGGCAGGGAAGGGGTGGTGGGTGCTGGAGAGCCACTGACAACTGCAGTGGAGGTGTCTGACATGGTGGGTGCCGGCACAACTGGGGGCATGACTCAGATGGTGTGGGTGCCGGCACGACTGCAGTGGACCGTGCAGATGGAGTGGACAGGTTCGCCACTGCAGTGCCCAAGTCAGACAGGGTGGTAGTGGACTCCACTGCAGTGCCTACCTCCAGGGGAGGAGAATGGGGATCAGGTAAGGTGGGCAGGACAGAGGGGGAGGACACCCTCACCACACCAGTGGCACAGACAAGCGCAGCGGGGGGTGTGGGGCCGGAAGAGCAAGTGGCAGGGGGAGAAGGCCTGATCCTTTTGGGGATGGTGTATCTGTGGGTGGGGGAACCTGGGGCAGGGTGTGGTGGGGGCACCTGTGGAGTGGGGGCCTGAGGGATGGAGGAAGGAGACTTGGTGCCTGAGCTGCAGGGTGGCGGCGGGGTCTTGCTCTTCCGGGTCCGGGGGGACTTGCGGGTGGGGGCGTCAGTCGGTCTGCGCCTGGGGGAGGGTGTCCGGGGGCGAGTGGCACTCCGCTCCGTGTGGGTGGGCTTCCTCTTCCCCCTGAATGCTGTATCAGCTGGATCGGAGGGGAAGAGGCCGAGGTCACTGAGGAAGAGCCGCTGTGTCTTTGGGGTTGCAGGTGAGGCAAGGGAGGGGGCTTTGGAGGGAGAGGCAACTGAGGACTGCGCAGTGCTCATGGATGCGTGTGTGTGTGTGCCTGGGCCCCATCCCCTGTGAGTGTGGTTTCAGTCCCCTGACTGTGCGTGCGTGTGCGTCTTGTTTGTGGCGTGTGTGTCTGTGTGCTGCTCGTGTCTGTGCTGGTGTGTGCCTGTGCCGGTGTGTGTGTGCTTGGGACAGGTAAGGTGCTGGGGAGTGTGGATGGGGCAGAGGCAGGAGGGGTGAGGGACTGTCAGAGGAGGGACACTGCTGCTGTCAGGGAGGAGTCCATGGACCTATTGCCCCTCTGTAGGGCAGACATGCCCAATGAGATGCCCTCCATGAACGACACCAGCTGAGTCAACAGAGTGGTGTGTGCATGGAGGACACTCAGCATCGCTGTCTGCCCTACATGGAGCTGGCGAAGGAGGTACACAGACTCCTCACTCCGGGCAGCAGGGGACACAGGGGCAGGGGGTGCGGTGCCTGGCCCGAAGGAGACACGCTCCCGAACATGGGAGCCTCCACGGACCTCGGGAATGGGAGCCGATGGGAGGGCGGTGGTGGTGGTGGCGGGGACAGCAACACTAGCTGGGGTGTGGTGGCTGCTGACACCCGCCTCCATAAGGGAGTCATCCTCCGAGCTGCTGTGGTCCTCAGCTGAGGTGGATGGTGCTGAGGACTCCTCGGTGTGGCTCCCCTCACCCTCCGTGCCACTGGGTCCCTCTGACCACTCCTCGGCTGCTGACCCAGTCTGGCTCTGCGGCTCCTCCTGGTCCGTGGAGCTGTCCCCTCCTGTGGCCGTGGATGTATCTGCAATCAATAGGGAAACAGACAGACATCAGTCACCTGCACCGAACGCACACACCACAGTAAGTACAGCACATTACAGAGCAAGCCCTGGCATCCTTAGTTGAACATTGCTAAAAGTGCCCAAACAGAACAGGAGAAGCCAATTGTCAGTCTGATGGTCAACCATGGCACTCACATCCCACCTGGCCTTGCACCCATCTGTCTGGTGTCTGTTGGATGGCAATACCCCAGTGTGGACACATGCACCACCTACACAGTAGTTGGACAGTGCAGAGAACACGGTGAAGCATGTGAACATGCACACATCACAACTCTTGCCACTGAGTCAGTACAGGTGTCCAGATAAAAGGGATGCCCAGAGTCAAATAGGAAATGCATGTGATACATACCAGCGACAGACACCATGATGCACCCATGTCCTGATAGCCATTGCCACAATGGTGTGCATGTAGCACATGTCACTCCCCTGCAGGATCACTCATAGGAAGTCACATGCCATGGCACAGGCATGCCTGCTAAGTCATACATCACTCTCTCCAGTCACATGGGCAGGGCAGCCAGACAACAACACTCTGCACTGTGTCACAATAGTAGGTCATGGGGAATGCAAGTCCTGGAGCTGAACAAGTGCACATGTACATCCCCCACACACCACATCATCTGAACCCTTATCTGTCCAGGTCATACCGATTGGACATATGGGAGACCTGTAACACAACCCTCTGAACCTGATCACCTCACAATCTGCTGTGAATGGGAAACAGCTGCCTGAACTTCACATTCGCATACCCCAGTCTGCACGGTCAGGTGATCAAACACCTATGTGTCACACAAGTATCGTCTCCTATGGTCACATCTCCGGTGGCATGCTGAGCCCCAACCGAGAAACACCCCAGCAGTCCTGACAACGAAGCCACAGCACACTGACACAGAGGCAGACACCTGAGGGGACATATCACTGAGCACAACGTGTCAGCTGATACACGGGAGTGGGAGTACAGAGTGTATTGTATGGCCTGGAGTAGGCATGACTGTCCTGCCCCACATGAATGAGGGACGAGCCCTGGACAGTAGGCAGGTGGCTAAGTATGTGTGACACATGTAATATACACACTCCTGGGGCCCAAACATTGTTCCCACCCACAGCATGGGTGTGTGCCAGATACCCCAGGCACATGTGGTGGATAAGCTCAGCAATTGGACCACATATCAAAGTAACACGCAGATTACATGTCAGAACACAGGCATTGTGTAAGCAATGGACCCACCCATGATGCCCACCACAGAGTTAGGGAAACAGATGCTGTCCCCCACCTTGAGTCAAGCAAACTGCAAGGACACAGTACCCAAGTGACACAATTCCCTGACTGTAAGGGCCACACCTGGGTATCAGATGAGGAGTGGGCAGTGCACAATAGAGGGACATGGGTCCTGGACCACATGACTGATGTACTGTGGAAGTTTAACCAGGCCAGAGGAGGGCACATAGCATGGCAGACAAAGTTCACAATGCAGTCATGGACTCACCCCCTCCTTGCTGCTCTCTGGCCTTCAGCTGCGCATCCAGATCAGGGAAGACCACCGCCAGGATCCTGAGCATGTGGGGGGTCAGGGTCCGGTGTCCACCCCTCCTGCGAGGAGGCGACAGCTTCAGCTGGACCTGCGTGATCCTCCGGGTCCAGCCCCGAAGGTCCTGCCACCTCTTCTGGCAGTTGCGGATCCGGCGCTTGTAGACCCCCACGGATCTCACTGCCCGGACGATGGTCAGCCATATCTGCTGCTTCTGGTGGGCATCAACCTGTGAGGATGACAAAGTGAGAATGCCATTACTACACATGCAACATATCCTTGCATTACACAGTTGGATATACATGTCTCAATCACAGGGGCACATGATGTACACAGGCAGTGCAACGATGGCCATGGACAGTATGCCAGCAGTTACTACATGGTATCATTGCCTGGGAAGTAAAACCTTGTTTAAATGCACTGTCACTGCACTATACCTGTTCAGTGCATGTAACTACACACTATGGGGGTGACAACTACTCAGTGAGCCTGCTAGCCAGTGGCCTGCAGACTGTTAGCCTTGCTAGTCAGACAACATGCACATTTAGAAAGGCAGTGGACAGAACACTCACCTGCTCCCCTGCTTTCCCATACAGCTTGCTGTACTGTGGAAGGAGGCTGTCCAGCAGGGCCTGGTTCTCCTCAGTGCTGAAGGCTGGGGCTCTCTCCACAGTACGTGCCATTGCAGGGTCCAGAGGGTGCAGTTACAGCAGCAGTGGTGGTGGCAGATGTCATCCTGGAGCATGTAGTGCAGGCAAGTGAGCTCTCAGGGGAACAGCCAGCATTATATGTGTGCTGCAGAGGCAGATACTGTCCCATGTGTCCAAAGTGATAGGTCCAAGTCGTTTGCATCTTCTGAATCTGGCCAATCCATGGAATTGCACCACTTACACACGCCCACAGCATCCTTCAAAAGTTCAACTTCATGACACCCATGAATTTGCAACATTGTTGTGGGTGACCAACTGAATTTACAGCATCAGACTCGTTCAAATTTTGAAAACGCGTCCGTTGCCAGGCCAGGCCATAGCCAATGGGTGCGCACTGATCGGTCCATTGCTGTTCAACGCATACCCAGGATACAATGCGTACCCGCACACATTGAATGCAATGGGCCGGCCGGGCACACCGATCGGTCCATTGCTGATCAACGCGTACCCAGGATACAACGCGTACCCGCACACATTGAATGAAATGGGCCGGCCGGGCACACCGATCGGTCCATTGCTGATCAACGCGTACCCAGGATACAACGCGTACCCGCACACATTGAATGCAATGGGCCAGCCGGGCACACCGATCGGTCCATTGCTGTTCAACGCGTACCCAGGATACAACGCGTACCCGCACACATTGAATGCAATGGGCCGGCCGGGCACACCGATCGGTCCATTGCTGATCAACGCGTACCCAGGATACAACGCGTACCCGCACACATTGAATGCAATGGGCCGGCCGGGCACACCGATCGGTCCATTGCTGATCAACGCGTACCCAGGATACAACGCGTACCCGCACACATTGAATGCAATGGGCCGGCCGGGCACACCGATCGGTCCATTGCTGTTCAACGCGTACCCAGGATACAACGCGTACCCGCACACATTGAATGCAATGGGCCGGTTGGGCACACCGATTGGTCCATTGCTGATCAACGCGTACCCAGGATACAACGCGTACCCGCACACATTGAATGCAATGGGCCGGCCGGGCACACCGATCGGTCCATTGCTGTCCAACGCGTATTGCGAATACAACGCGTACCAGCACACATTGAATGCAATGGCCAATGTGTGCGCACCGATCGGTCCATTGCTGTCCAACGCGTCCCTGTACAAGTCACTGGCATATGTCACCATGCCTGTCACAGGTGAACATATGCCAGCCACATATACTTCCCAGGGAGTGAGGGGCACACCTACAACACCACAGCCTGTCCAAACTGTATCCTAAGGCATGTAAGGCTGCATTACCTATTCTGTGTATGGGGGTGAACATGTTGTTCTGTGGGTGTCACTTGGGGGCAGCCACCCCCAGGCTGTGCACGTGTTCATGGGGACAGAATCCTTGGTGTTTCGTGTACATGACCACTGTGATGTGCAACTGTTCATATCTGAGCATGTGGCATGGTCACATTTCACGGTGGTGTATGTGTATGTCATGTCACATACCCCCTGAGTCCCATGTGGGACGGTATGTTTAACCCAGGGTGACCCATTGGCACAATAGTGATGGTCCTCCACAGTCTGTGTGCATGTTGTGTTTACAATGTCTCTGATTTCATGTGCACAATGGGAGACAGTCTCCACATCCACGTTGTTTGTGCATGGACTTTGATGTTGTGCGTGTGTGTGTCACAGACGTCCATGTCTGTCCTGCCGAGGCAACAGGGACCACTACCTGTGGGGGTCATGGTTGTTTTGCTGTGGTGTATACATGATACACCATGTCATGCCAGTGTCCATGTGGCAATACAGGGTCCCTGGGAATCTACCTGTCGTTGAGCTGTGATGGCTGGGGCACATCTGTCCTCACATGTCACTGTGGGGTGTGTTTGTAACGTGGCAGCAGGAGATGGGAACTGTGACACGGCCTCATGATATCCAATGGCACAACCTGGGACTTATTGATGCCACTTGTTGAACTGTGATGTTAGATGTTGGCCATGTATGTGCCATATATGTCCTTACGGAACTGCACACATCATGTACTTGTGCCTCATAATGATGTATCATGTGATATTGAGTGTGTTCAATGCCACATATGTGGGGTGACGGACAATCTTTCTTTCTTCACCTATGCACTGCAGGGCACCAGCTGTCCATAAACCATTCCCTGACCTGGCAACGATGGTGGAACGTGACAGCATCCGACGGTACCGCTTCACCAGGCAGCTGATTGAGGATTTGGCAGTGCGGTTGGACCCACATTTGCAGCCTGGCCGGCCGTATCCTACAGCGCTGATCCCCAAGGTGAAGGTGATGGCAGCCCTACACTTCTTTGCCACCGGTACCTTTCAACACACTGTGGCATCTACTGGTGGTATGTCACAGACTATGTTCAGCCGTGTGCTACGCGATGTTTTGGTGGCAATGTTGAGATGCCTTAACCAGTACATCTATTTCCCACCACGTCAACGACTCACTGACATGAAGAGTGACTTCTATGCCCTGGGAAGGATGCCGCATGTCATTGGCTCCATTGATGGGACACATGTGGCTTTGGTACCACCACAGGCCCAAGAGCAGGCATACAGGAACCGCAAACACTACCACTCGGTCAATGCACTGGTGGTCTGTCTTGCAGATATGAGCATCTCACATGTGTGTGCCCGTTTCCCCGGTTCTGCACACGATGCCTACGTGATGAGGAGTAGTCGCATCCCGAGGATGATGTCACAGATGCCGAACCAGCGTGCCTGGCTTGTTGGTGTGTACTGACTTTGTACCATTGTGTGTGTTCTGCAATGTAGTGTTCCACCCTCTTTTCCAACTCAGCTAATGTGCAATTGTCTGTATGTAGGTGACTCCGGATACCCCAACATGCCGTGGTTGCTGACGCCCCTCAGGAACCCTGTGACACCAGCCCAGATGCGCTACAATGAGGCACATGGTCGGACAAGGAGAGTGATTGAGCGGACATTTGGTCTCCTGAAGAGCCGCTTCCACTGCCTGGACAAGACAGGAGGGGCCCTCCCATATTCCCCAGCAAAGGTGTGCAAGATTGTCATAGTCTGCTGCATGCTACACAACCTGGCAGTGCGGAAGGAGTTGCCTCTCATCCTGGATGACGATGACCAACATCCGCCACCTGTGGAGGATCCTGGCCTGGACCACGATGCCAGTGATGATGATGGTGATGGTGATGTCCGCACACAGCTCATCACCAACTTCTTCAGCTGAATGTGAGTATCCAGAGATGTCATGTCAATGATGTGAGTTTGCATGATATGTGTTGGTGGTGCTCTGGTGCTGTTTGAGTGTGTCCATGGGCTACATGACTGTATGCGTGTAGCGATGTGTCCTTACAGGTAGTCTGTACTCCCCAACAGTGTTGACATGCTAACTTGGTTCTGGGTCGGTATCTTGTGACATGTATTGGGCATGAGTATTGCAGTTCTGTCCTGTTCTTCAGTGCTTTTGACTGTCTGTCATTTCTGTCCTTCACAGGGTACTTTCAGAGTCGTTTGGTCAACTATGATCCCCGACACCGTGATTCGACTTCCAGGGTGGTAGCTGTCGTGTCCCTACAGGTGATGTGCGCCACACCCATGGACTTCCTTCCTTCTACACTTGTTGACTGTGTGCCCGCTGCCAGGTGGGATTACCTTGCATCTGTAGTGGTTACAACATGTAGCAAATGTGTAATAAACCTGTGCTTCACTTTGTGATGTGCGTTGTCTGTGGTCACACATTTGACTGACATTTGCTTACTGCACCAGTGGGCTAGTTGACAAAGACTGTGAATAGGTGTTGTGTCTGTGCATTGCACCGTATTTCCTGGCAACATCAGTGTAGGCAATGAGTCAGATGGGCTAGGTGTGTATTTGTTGTGTAGCCCTGGTGGTGTGTCCCCCTCATATGTGTCACGTTGCCATGACTCACATGCCTGTGTTGTACTAGCTGTAGCAGTTAGCATGCACAGTGTAATTTCGCTGGTCATCATCTCCATGACAGAAACCACGTTGGAATCACGACAGAGGCAGGTATGGTGTATTAGTGTGTTTATTGTCATACATGTGTGTGAATAGTGCACAGGATGGTGAGTGCTGTACATTTTGATTGCAATCCAAAGTTCCTAGATGAATTGGAAGTCCTGGTAGCAGAAATGTCCTGTATCAAGTCCACAGTCATCTGAGACATTGGTCCAACTTGTACTCCCCATGTCATGTGGGGGAGTTGTGTTGCAGTCAACAGGGTGAACAGTTTGTGCACAAAGGTGATTATCCAGAACAGGTTTTGGCTTCCTGGGGGTTGCACATGGCCATCGGCCTCTCAGTTGCCCCTCCTCGGATGACCCCTCTTCTTTGGGGGGGGACCCTCAAGTGCAGGCTGCTGCGGTGCAGGGGACTCTCCGCCAGAGTCATCCTCCCTCCCTGTGGCAGTTGCAGTTGTTTCAGCACCAGATGTTGTGGGCACACAGGGAGGTGTTGACTGGTTGCTGCTCATCTGGCGGAGGCATTGTAATATGTCCCTATGCACCATCGTCATCTCTTGCAGTGTGTCCCACTTGGACTCCACGCGGGACATGTGTGAGTCCAAGCAGGCATGATGGGCAGCCTGCTGCTGTTTAATGTCCCTGAGGAGCCCCACTACCTGGCTGAGCTCTCCGGTGCTGGACTGGTACGCATCGGCTATGCGTGCCAGTTGTGGGTCATCATGCAGTCCAGACCCCTCTGCGATCAGCGACCTATGTCTCCCACCCCTCCCACCACCCCTGGCGACACGTGCAGTACCTGAGGTGGCACACACAGGTGACCCTGGGCCCCCTTGGGGATTGTTGGTGGTGTTGGTGTCCATGGCCCCACGTTGGTCCAGGGTCCCTGTGCTGGTGGTGGTGGTGCTCCTTGGTCTGTCCATGTCGGCAGGGGTGGTATGTGTGTTGACAGTCGTTGGAGGGGTGGGTGCAGGGGGTGCAGCTGGTGGTCCTGCTGGTGCTGCATGATGACTTGCTCCGGAGGTGCCAGGTAGGTCTTCTTCATCCAAGGAGGGCAGAGGCTGTTCCACACCAGTGAGCTCCGTATCCTCTTGAGCCTGGGACGGGGAATCCTCAGCGTCTGCTGCTGTATCCCCATCATCACCTGTTTTTGGGAGACACACACATTGTATGTTATGTTTCTGCAGGCATCAATGGTTGACACACCTGACAGTTGTGATTGTGCCTCTGGATGTGGGCCTGTACAATGCATTGTCCTAAGTTGTCAAAGTCAGAGGTTGATATTGGTGTAGCACTTTGTCCTGCATTATTTGGGCATTTCTATGTGAATGTTGGGGTGTGTACATTGTCTGCATTGGTTGTATTTGGTTGACATCCGGCCCTCCTTCCCACCCAGCCAGATATTCCACCATGGAATGTGCTTCCATTGCAGAGAGTGCAAGTTGTCTTTCAGGATGTCAGTCAGTGGTGTCCTGCTGTTGGTTGGTGCACAGTTGCCAGCAGGGCCTTGTGCTCCCCACAGCAGTAGCCAGTGTCTGCCATCTTGTCAGTTGTTTTCCACTCCCTGTGATGTGCGCATGGTTCAGGGTGGTGTTGATGGGACAGTTGTGGGGGTGACCAATATCTGTGACTACCACTCCCATCATGCTATTGCCTCCACCCCACTTCCCAGCATGCCCATACTTTCTTGCTTTTGGGTGGCCTTCACTGTGTGTGAGTGTGAGAGCAATGGCAAGATGGCTGACAGTGGTGTCCTGCTGTTGGTTGGTGGCCAGTTCCCAGCATGGCCTTGTGCTCCCCACAACAGAGCACCAGTGTCAGACATCTTTGATGGGGCATTCCACTCTCTGTGAGGTGTGCATGCTTGAGTGTGAGCTTGCTGGGCCATGTGGGTGGGGGATGTTGAGCTGTGACTACCACTTCCATCATGCTATTGCCTCCACCCCCTTCCCAGCATGCCCATGCTTCCTTCCTTTTGACTCTGCTTCCCTGTGGGGTTGTGTGCCTGTGCTGACAAGATGGCTGACAGTGTTATCCTGGGGTTAGTTTTGCTACAAGTCCCATGTGTGTCCCTGTGCTTCACTCAGCATGACCCAGGGTTGTGGTTCTTTGTGGGATATTTGATTTGTGTGTTTGAGGCAATGCATTCTCCCAGGTGAGTTGTGTGTAGTTTGTGTTAAGGGGTGTGTGTGAAAAGCTGCTTGTTCATATGGTCTGAAGTGTCAGTCCTCCTTCCCACCCAGCCAGATATCCCACCATGGAACGTGCTTCTATTGCAGGGAGTGCAAGTTGTCTTTCAGGATGTCAGTCAGTGGTGTCCTGCTGTTGGTTGGTGCACAGTTCCCGGCAGGGCCTTGTGCTCCCCACAGCAGTAGCCAGTGTCAGCCATCTTGTCAGTTGTTTTCCACTCCCTGTGATGTGGGCATGGTTCATGGTGGTGTTGATGTGCGCATTGTGAGGGTGGGCAATATCTGTGACTACGACTCCCATGATGCTATTGGCTACACTGACTTACCCAGCATACACAGAATTCCTTCCTTTCAGTGGGCTTCACTGTGAGGTGGTGTTGTAGTGGTGGCTACATGTCTGGATGTGTTTGTTAGTTATATTTGTGCCACTGCCTAGCTGTAGTTGTAGTTGTGTTTGTACATGTGATGACACAGTTACATATCACTATGAGATGGCATGTGTTGTGTTTATCTGACTGACATACACATTTTGGGATGATTCTGTTCTGGTTGGTGTGTATTTGCTAAGGGTGCATGGTTTGACTCTCCCTTGACAGTGATGTGTGTGTATTGTCGCACAATATTGTGTACATTTGTTGTGTACTCACCAGGCTCTGGGATGTTTTCTAGTCCATATACGCTCACTGGTGGTAGGATGGCCCGCACCTTCTCCTCCCAGGGCCTGAGGTATACTGGTTTGGCAGGAGGGCCACTGCCGGTGTGTTGGCTCAAGAGGTAGTCCTTCTTCAACAGCTCCCTGACCCTCCTGCGCACGTCATACCACCTGTTCTGGATGTCTACCTTTGTGCGCAAACATGGTGATTGTGCGTTCACCCTGTCGACGATCCTCTCCCACATCTTGGTTTTCTGCGACATGGGTGTCTGTTGGACCAGTGTACCAAACAGCTGTGGCTCTACCCTGAGGATCTCATCTACCAGGACTTCCAATTCACTATCTAGGAACTTATGATTCTTCTTTGGGGGCATGGTGATGGGTGGTGATGGTGAGTGATATGTGTGTTGGTGTGCAGGTGAAGGTGTGTGAGTGTGTGTTTTGCTGGGTGTATGTGAGGGTGCTATTTGTTGAGGTGCTGATGGTGTGTGGCTTGTGTGATGGATGAGCTGTGGGTGTGTGGTTGCTGTCTGTTGAGTGCTGGCAGGTAATTTGAATTTGCAAAGGATCATGGTAGGGATTTGTGTCCTTTATATGGGTGGAGTTGTGGGTGTGTCTTTGTTCCCTGCCCCCCGCCCCAGTATTTATTGGCTTTGTAATTGCTTGTTTGGCCTTTTTTTGTGTATGTTCCCTTTGTACTTTTGGTGCATGTAGGAGACCTTCTTGTGACCGAGTCGGACCCTGCAGTTGTCTCGTACGAGCTTCTCCGAGTCGTTCACGCTGTGTTTGTGCTGTTTTCTATGCTGCGTACGCGTCGGTCGCGGTGTTTTGGGTTGCTTCGGCTCGCAGTTTTGTATGCGTGTCGGTCGTACGGCTTGTCCTCCGTGTGACTCGGTCGTGTTTTCCACGCGTTGCATCGTACTTGGCGGGTAGGAGTTCGTGGGTACGTTTCGTTCGGGATTGTTCCGGGTGCGTGTCGGTCGGTTCGATTCGCGTGTTTTTCCGGCCGGATTGCTGTTTTCCGCGCGGCTCGGTCGTTCGGCTTGTGTTCCGTACGAGTCGGTCGGGTTTTGCACGCTTCTCATCGTACTTTGCGGGTCGGGCTGCACCGGTACGTGTCGGTCGGATAGAATTCCGGCTCCGAGTCGGTCGGTACGTTTTCCGGCCCGAATCGGAATCGACCCCTATGTCGTGGATTGTACCATAATGACATCTCTACAGTATTTGAAATATTTTTTTTTATTTTTTTTATTTTTTTTATTCATTTTCAAATACAGTGGCAAAGAAACAGGTACAGGCATATTAGCATATCACTGATCAATACATCCTTAGCAGTTACAAATCTAAACATCCACCTCACGTCCTGAAGTTTTTAACAGATTATGGTACATAAGTGGACCTTGGATGTCCCGAATAATACATTTATGACACAAATCAGGCCCGAACGACTGGGAACACATGTATATTGGGCAAGTTGGTACCTTGAGGGAGAAATTGTGACCGGGGGAGGTCTGTAAGAAATCGTGTGGCACCACACAGTCTGTGGGAGTTTACGCGTCAGCCAGAGGGTGTGTCAGCAAGTACTCCATAAGGGGCCCCCAGTAATCGCGGGGGCGGGAGGAAAGAGGGAGTAGCTCAGCATAAGTATGTATTTGTTCCTGCCAGAAAACCATATCCCGCAGCCACTCCTTAAATTTGGGCGCTCTACCCCGTCCCCACTTGCAGGCCACCCGTCTCTTGGCCAGGAGGAGGCTAAAGGAGATGAATCTCCGATAAGGTGCGGCAATTGTTTTTGTGTAGCCTAATAGGGCAAGGAGGGGGGTGCGTGGAATATTCATCATGGACATATGATCCAGGGCTGCAAGCACTTGGTGCCAGTATTCTTGGACATCAGCACAGCCCCAGGCCAAATGGAGGAAGTCTGCATTAGCCGCACCACACCGGTCACAGCTATCATTGTCTCAGAGCTTATATCGGCAAAGCCGAACCGGGGTATAATATGTGCGACGAAGAAATCTATAATGCAATATACGGAGGCGACTACTAGAAGTGCTCTCTGCAGTCTGCATACAACAGTAGAGCCACTGCTCATCAGTTAAGGGAGTACCTATTTCAGCCGACCATTTGTCTCGGGCAGCGTCCTGCGTAAGAGTCCGAGTAGTGGAGAGGGTGCGATAAAGCAAGGACACGAGGTGTGAGGCCCCATTGTCTTGGAGTGTAATGCGCAGCGCGACAGTCTCCTGCGGCTCCTGGGGAAAATCAGGTGCGTGTTCTTTAATGCCTTGGCGAAGGCAAACGTATAAGAACAGATCCATTGGAGACGGCGAGGTCCCAGAGAAGAGCTGCTGTGATGTGCGGAAACGGCCATTAAGGTAAAGGTCTCCCCACGATGTGATCCCATACTTCAGCCGAGTTTTTTTAAAAATTCCCTCCTGTAGGAGGGGTATTTTCGGGTGGTACACTAATGGCAGGTGAGGTGAATAGAGCATGGCAGTGTGGGTGCGCTTAGAGATGGCCCGCCACGCCCGTATAGTGTTGGTAACTGGCGATGAATCGTCAGTGCGCGGTGGGACAACAGCAAAGAGTGCGCCGGCAAGCGGAATAGGATCAGATAACCACTGCTCTGTCGCTATTTGTGGCATGTATCTGGGAGGGTGGAACCAATAGTGAGCGTAATGGGCCTGTGCGCAGTGATAGTAGAGCTCAAAGTCCGGGACGTCGAACCCCCCTTGTGAATATGGCCGAGTGAGTGTATCCCACTGGACCCGAGGCTGCTTGCCGCCCCAGGTAAGACGGATTAATTCAGAGCGGAGGAGAGCAAAGAAATGTCGCCCCGGATGTACCGGTATATTTAAAAACAGATAAAGGAGTTTGGGAAGTAGGACCATTTTTATGAGGGAGATACGCTCTGCAATAGACAGCGGCAGGGCTATCCATCTCGTGACACTCTCTCGAATGCTCTCCACAGTATGTCCATAATTCAGACGCAGCAGTTCCTTGCGGTCAGCAGTGATCTGTATCCCCAGATACCTCACCTCCTCCCCACACCACTCGATAGGGAAGTCTGGAACAAATCTGGCCACGGATGGAGTGAGAGGGAAGATCTGGGACTTGGACCAATTAATATTCACTCCCGAAAGCCCCCCGAATCGGACAAACTCTCGGAGCAACGGGCTAAGATTGACTTGGGGCTCTCTCACATAAAGCGTCACATCGTCCGCATATAAAGAGATGAGAATAGGACGGATCGGGCATTGAAGTGCCTTATCATTATGGTGTTGCCGGAGTCTCGCCGCGAGCGGCTCCACCGCGAGGGCGAAAAGGAGGGGGAGAGTGGACATCCCTGGCGCGTGCCTCGAGTGATGGGGAATGGAGATGAGGAGTGGCCGTTAATGAGGACTTGAGCCTCAGGATCGGTGTATAGGAGCCGAACCCAAGAAAGAAATCCCACTGGCATTCCCATATTTTGAAGAATGACGAAGAGGTAGTCCCATTCCACCGAATCGAACGCCTTGGTAGCATCGAGAAAGATGGCGGCCATGGGCAATTCTGGATCTACCGATCGTAATATGGAGAAGAGGGTGCGTAAATTGTGTGTTGTTGCGCGACCAGGGATGAATCCCGCTTGGTCCGGCAGGACTAGTTTCTCCATAAGGAGACTGAGGCGGTTAGCTAAAAGTTTCGCTAGTAGTTTGGCATCCGTATTTATAAGGGAGAGGGGTCGGTATGAGTCACAACAATCAGCGGCCTTGCCGGGCTTCAAAAGAGAGGAGGTCAAAGCCAGCCGCATAGAGGAGGGGAGATGCCCCAATTCCTGAGCTTCATTGAAAACTTGTTTGAGGATAGGTAGAAGTTGAACAATATAGGTTTTGTAAAAGTCGATGGGTAGGCCGTCCGACCCAGGGGCTTTCCCCGACTTCATTTGCATAATGGCAGTATGTAATTCATCGTTCTCAAAGGGTGCAGCCAAAAATTCCCTTTGGGAGTCGCCCAACCAGCCAAGGGTTATGTCCTGTAAAAAATGGGTAAAGTCCGGAGACTCCCGGCGACCGCTACTATATAAATCAGTGTAAAAGGCGGTGAAGGTGCGGAGAATGTCCCGGCTGTCTCGGTGTCGCACACCAGTGGAGTCTTTAAGTTCTAGGACATAATTTGAGAAGCGCGGCCAGCGAATATCCTGCGCAAGAGCTCTGCCCGGGCGCCCACCCTCACCATATCTACGCGCTGTGTGGTACTTTCCACGGAATTTCGCCTCTGACTCAGCAGTATGATTGTATTCAGATAGCTTATCTCGAAATGTCGCCAGACGCTGTCCGGAATTGTTCCCCCAGAGCTCACTCTCAAGTTGTTTAAGTTCCGTTTCAAGCGACTGAAGAGTGCGACGGAGATCACGCAACACGCCGAAGCTCTTGGCCATGCAAGAGCCTCGAATGGTGACCTTAAAAGCCTCCCAGACTGTACCCAGCGTGGAGACAGAGCCTATGTTGACCCGGAAGAACTCAGTGATTTCAGTACCGATCTCATCCTTAAACACGGCATCCAGCAAGGCCTCCGGCGCCACATTCTAGGAGAAGCGAGTGTGTCGAGAGGGGTCAGTGAGATGAGTACTGGAGAATGGTCGGAAAGAGTTCGGGCCAGATGTGATGCGTGTGTGACCCATGAGCTCGCCCCGCGCGAGACCACCCAATAGTCAAGTCGGGCCCACGAGGCGTGTAGCGCAGTGTAGTGAGTGCCTTCCCGCCCATACAGGTGCATATGCCGCCATACGTCCGTAAGGCCATGCGCTTCAAGTATGCCCGACAATGCCTCGCGTTTCCGCGTGTAATGTTGGGGTAGCGTGTTGGATCTGTCCGCAGAGGGCTGTATTAAAATCTCCCCCCCAGATAACGTGAGTAGAGCCTACTTGGATGATGCGTCCCCAGAGCGTGGTATAAAAATCAGGGTCATCTATATTAGGCCCGTAACAGCACACCAGCGTCACCGACTGAGAACCCAGCATCCCCCACATAATGCAACTACGGCCTGACGCGTCCTGCTGTGCACCTCCCAGGATGAAGGGAACCCCCCGTTTTATGAGGATTAGTGTGCCCCTAGAGTAAGTGGAATAGGAGGAGAACACCCGAATCTCCGCCCACCCGCTGGCAAATGCGGGGTCGCGGGTGGGGTCCAGGTGTGTCTCTTGTAACACTGCGATGTGGACATGATAGCGATCCAAGTATGATAATACCTGCCTACGTTTCCGGGGGTCCCCAAGGCCTCTAACATTCCAGGTTACTAGATTAAGTGTCAATGGTCTATCGTGAGTGGACATTCAGCCGTGTCGTATTCGCAATTAACGTGTAATCTGCCGTGTAAGGACTGGGAGATATCTTCAAGTGTTGAGCCCGCAATTGCCCCTGTACAGTACATTTTGTACATAACAATAAAACAAAATCCCAGTACCACCCCCACCCACATCGGCACCCCAATCGTACCGGTATTATGGATCCCACCCATCCCTAAGGCTGTCAGTTGCAACCGTGCAAAAGAGCGGGAAGTGGACATGAAATACAATGGGGAACACCCGCGTGGGGGTGCGCTAGTGGGCAACGAGAACCTCCCTCACCCCACAGGAATGAGAAGGAAAACCAGAGTCCCGATGACTGTGGAGTCAAGCAACAGGGACATGGGGTGGGGTAGGGGAGGGTGTCCGGCAGCATATTAATCAACAGTTAAGAGTGCAACTAGTAACTATAATGAGAGGCGTGGGCCCTTAGGTAGTACTAAACATTTACACAAAAGAATTGACAGCACTTATCTGACCAGAGCGGTGAAGCTGGAGAATCCGCCATTCCCTTATGAGGGTACATAGTCCTTGCCTTCGACAATTAACTGTGGTCACTGCAACATGCCTGGGCGACAAACACCCAGTAACCAACTAGGAAACCCTTTACAATAACATTCCTATCACTCAAGGTGGCAAAGTCATCTGAAATAGTGGAGACAGTCTCTCAGCCGCAACCCAGTTGAGGGGATTGGGACAGTCGTTCTTGCGGGTGTTGCGAGGGTGTATTCTTCTTAAGATCACGAATAAAGTCATCCACCTGTCGCTCCGTCGTGAAGAAGTAATGTTTACCATCCTGTATGATACGCAGGCGAGCCGGGTACAGTAAGGCATATTCAATTTGCAGCTTTCGTAGCTTGTGCTTGGCCGGTAGTAACTTGCGGCGGGCCTCCTGCACTATCATGGTAAAGTCAGGGTATAAGGAAATATTGGCTCCGTCAAACTGCAGTTGTTGTTTCTCCCTGGCGAGCTTCAATGCTGTGTCCCGGTCTCTATAATTAAGGAGCCGGGCAATTATCGGCCGAGGGTTCGCACCGGGGAGGTCTAGGGCCCAGGGATCTGTGTGCACGCTCCACTATAAATTGTGAGGAGAAGGCATCTCTGCCGAATGTGGTGCTCAGCAGGCGTTCGATAAAGTCTTCCATCCGTCCCGTGTTTGTACTTTCAGGGACTCCTGTGACGCGTATGTTATTGCGGCGGCTGCGGGCCTCCAAATCCTCATTTTTCGCCGCAATCACTTTTAACAGCTTGTCCATTTGGGTTACCTGTTGAGTGACCGCAGTATTGGCGTCTTCGTTGTCCGAAATCCGTTGCTCAGCCTCCTTAAGCTGTTCGCCGTGTTTGTCAACTTTTAAGACAATGTAGTCCATGCGGGCATTCATGGAGTCCATTTTGGTGGAGAGTTCAGTGAGGCTACGCTGCATGGCTAATAGGAGGGTTTTTACCTCGTCAGCTGGGGAGGGCAATGGGCCCGAGGCCTGCCCATCCGGATCCTGCTCAAGCTCTTCAACCGCCGAGCGTGTGACCGCCCTCTTAGCCTCAAAGGGGAGCTTGGATTGCTTGCCATCAAGTTTCCCCATGATGGAGTGTATCGTTGACTGGTTCACGTGAGAAAAAAAGGCGACGTTTGGGGGGGGCAGCTATAGCCGTATTCGTCAGCCAATTAGATCAGACAGTGATCCCAATCTCAGCAGGTACAAGTAGGCACCGAGTTCCCCAAGGTGCTATGGATGGGAAGCCGCAGCACCCCCTTCACCATGCAGCGCACACCCAGCGCAAAGGGCAATGAGGGACGGCAGCACGCCAGAGGCAGCACCAGACGCCTGTCGAGTCTCCATCAGCCTCCGTGTCACAGGGCAGAGTACGGGCGAAGCAAGCAGAGGGTGCTTTAAATACAACCCCCTCTCATGTGCAGGAGGGCGCCGTCATCACAGCATCACAGTGGCAGGGAGCATGTTTGTGAACATGTCGAGGTAGTCTCCGTCAACTGCGCCACGTCTCAGGGGGGGGGGGGATGTCGCCACAGTTCTGCACAGTCCCCCCACCACTCAGGTAGATCAGGGGGAAGGAAGTCCCGCAATGGCCCAGCCCCCCCAGGACCTCCAAGCCACGGAGCATGAAGAGGACAACCTCGCGGCAACAGCACCCTCCAGACCTCCGAGAACACCCGGGCACCCGAGACCAGGCCGGCACCCCCCGGTCGGGCAACGCGATCGCTGCGTTTTTCCCCAGGATTATGGGTCCGCTCACTCACCACCCGGCCCTCATGGCATCGGAGCTCCCCCTCATCAGCGCGGCAGGGTTCGGCCATCCGGAATCCTGGCCCACGATCAGCGGCCCAGACGTCACGTGGAATCCCCGACGCTCTCCTGGTATACTAGCTGCCGGCAGAGTCCACTGCATATGTCCGTCCACCCGGGCGCGTCTTCCCAGCCCAGCACTCCGCCCGCCGAGGGCTCCCAGAGATGCCACAGGTATCGGAGCGATGCCGCTTATCTCCTAAATGTCATTGGGCCATCAGGATGTCTGTGCTGCGACTCCAACTGAGGATAAATATCGGATTTTGCTGCCGGGCGTCCAGAGCCTCACTGGTGCGCGGCCATCTTGGTCGTGCGCCACCTAGCGCCCCCCGTATTTGAAATAGTTGATTGAAAAAGTGAATCTAAATCATTTAATATTAACTTTGTGGATTTCAAAATAGATTTCTTAAATAACATTGAATTGTTAGACATGGTTAGCACAGTAGACAGTGGATACGGAGACACTAAATTCTTTTCTATAAGAAGCCATGTAGGAGGATTATTAAGGGGTGAGTGACTAAACCAAAGAGAGCTTTGTTTTAAGATAAACGCTTTATGATAGTTAAAAAAATCATCTGGCATACCAAATCCTCCATTACATTTTGCCATTTTTAGTTTTTTATAGCCAATGCGAGGTGATTTATTATTCCAAAGAAACTTATAAAGATGTTGATCAATAGAGAAATATCAATATTACAGATATTAGGGGTAACAACTGAATTAATTAATTGTCGAGAAACTAATAGATAATCTAATCTTGAATAAGAATTATGAGGGTTTGAGAAAAAAGTGAACGATTTTTCAGTAGGATAAAGTAATCGCCAAATATCCACCAACTTAGTTGTTTTAAAATATAGATTTTAGAGAAAAAAATGCTCTAGGTGGAAGAAATTTAGTGTGAAATGATCTATCTAATAAAGGGTCATGTACAAGGTTAAAATCTCCTCCAACTCTAAGTGGGACATTACCCAACTTGAGAACTTCAGTAGTTAGAATAGACCAAAAAGTAGGGTCATCAACTGTTGGTCCATATACATTAATTCAGTTCAGTTCAGCAAGCTTTATTCGGCATGTATAACAACCAGAAAAGCAATAACAAGTATTAAAGTATAATTTCTAACAAACAAATTTCAACCGTACATAAACAATCCAGTTAATTTACATATAAATTCAGTTAATAGTGACAATGCTTTGTCTCACATAAATTGATTTTTGAACATACGACACAACATAAAAACATATCCCTGGATCATTTAATGTAACAAGTAGTTTCATAGCAGCATGGGTTGTTCTCACTTTATATTTTTTAAACAGTGGCTTTAAATAAAAATGTCTAAGATACAAATAGAAGTCACAAAAAAGCAAAAAGTGCATGGTGCTCTGTTTGGATTGCTCATCACAAGGGCACAAGGATGTAGGCCACATTTTCATTACAGGGAAAGCAACTAGGTGATGTGCTATTCCTAATCTCAATCTTATTAATACAAAACGATGTGAGGGCTTAGTGACTATAGACAAATAGTCTTGAAAACCGCTTCTATAGTCAATTGTTTTGTAAAATATATATGTAGTTTGCTTCCCTACTATTCTCATGCAGATCTCGTTTTTGTGGGCCAAAAAAAGTATCCTTTATCTCCTGTTTCGATAAGGCTATCACGTGTTCTGGATTTTCATAGATCTTAATCTTAAATAATTCATTATAGAGATCAATGATATATTTTAACCAAGGGATACATGAGCTGTTATCCAATTGTAGACAATCCTTAATGATTGTTTAAGTGAATTTTGTCTCATCCTTGGCCCAGATAGATCTCCAAAGCATTAATGGTCGCATAGCAATCAAGTCTGATAGATAATTTATTCCTACTTCTTGATGCATTATCTCTGTGGATGCGGAGGAAGGTAGGCATAAAAGGTGTTTTAGGAAGGAATTTTCTTCATGTTGTAATGTCTGGCTACAGTTGTGTCCCCACACCCCTGCGCCATACAAAGCGATGGAAGCACATCTGGCCTTATATATATCTATCATGACCTTAGTACGACGGTCTCCCAATTTTGATGCAAATCTGAAGATCCCATGTGCACTCTTTAGCATCTTTGAACGGACGTTAATTAGTTCATGCGTCCAGCTCCCCTTGCCTGAATAAGTTATTCCCAAGTAGCAGAAATTGTTAACGGTTTCCACTCTAGTGCTATCAATAAAAAAGGTTTTATGTTTCTTAAGTTTAGGACCACATGCCATAGTAAAAGTTTTTGATTTGTTAATTAACAGCTTCCTCCTAACAATAAAAGTTCTAAACTTGTCCATTAATCGTTGTAAGCCAACCGTGGTTCTGGACAGAAGCACAGCGTTGTCTGCATAAAGCAAAACCGGTATAGGACTACCTGCAATTTGGGGTGCTTCCGCCTGCACCGACTGAAGAGCTTTGTCGACCTCATTTATAAATAATGTAAAAAGCAGTGGTGCTAAAACACAACCTTGGCGGATGCCTCGTTTGACCCCAAAATTTGGGGTGCACTCACCACATTGCCCATACCGGACTTTGCATGACAATCTCTCATATAACCTTGAGAGAAAAAAGATAATGGATTCAGGAGCTCCAAGGTTAAGCAAAGTTGGCCACAGGACAGCATGATCAACAAGATCAAAAGCACTACTGAGGTCTGCAAAGCATAAATATAAACTCTCCTGCTTTGCACACGTATATTTCCCTATTAAAAGCTCTAGATTAATACATTGCTCTATCATTCCTAGCTCTTTTCTAAAACCATATTGCACTGGTGATAAAATCTCATTCTCAGTGACCCACTCTTCCAATCTTACATACATTAATTAAAAACATAACTGTATCTTGAATTTTAACTTTCGCTATAATATATCCACCTTCTGTGTCCGAAGATTCACTTAATATTTGAGAATGCAATCTTTTTGTGAAATGGATAGTAACACTTTTTTTTTTACCCATAGAAGGAGAAGAAATAATAGAATCAACCCACTTTTTCTTCATAAAAGCCAAAACTTTATCTTCAATATGCGTCTCTTGAATGAAGCAAATATCTGCTTTATGACTACCTAAATAATCCCAACAAAATGTACGCTTCACGGGATGCCTTAGACCCTTAACATTCAATGAAAAAATTTTCAAATTATTAATGCTAGCCATTGTGAGATAGGGAAAATACAAAGAAGAAGAGGAAATAAAGTTTGAAGCATAAAAGAAAAGAAGTAGCTCTAGAAATGGACAGTCGGGAGAAAAGGAAAAGAAAGACACGTACGAAACATAGAGAACGACAACACATAACATATATAACAATGTTGAAACGCACACACGCTTTGCAAGCATGACCAAACCATTGGAGCCCTGTAAGGCATTAAACAATTAGGTTAGCCAGAAAAATTAATGCATTAATAATCAAGTAGCAGTCTCATGTGTATCCATGGGAAGCTGGGAATGTTGATCCAAAAATATCTGCAGGTCTTCAGGGCGTTGAAAGGATTTTGAAAAACCGTCTTTCCAGATACGCATTGTCAAAGGATCAAAAAGACCATATTTAAATCCGAGACTTCGTAACCGTGGACGAATGTCAGTGAATTCTTTGCGTGTCTTAACAGTTTCTTTAGCAAAATCCTGGTGGATAAATATTTTATTGCCGTTTACCATTAATGAAGGAAACTCTCGTGCCGCTTTTCTTATCAAGACTAAATGATGGTGATGTAAATCTTTAAAAATCATTTGTCGCGGTTTAGTATGATGTGGATTACGATGAGAAGGAATCCCGTGAGCTTTATCAATTTCAAATTTCTCAGGAACTTTTATACGCAAAAACCAGGTATTAGGTTCTCCAAATGTATCCTGCAGTCATTACCTTCTACATCTTCAGGTAAATTAAAAATACGCAGGTTATATTGTCTGTTACGATTTTCCAAATAAAGAAGAAGGTTAGACATAGGAGATATCTTAGCCACGAGCGGTGAGAAAGAATCAATTTTGACTTTATTGTCTTGGATTTTAATTGCATTGTCAGACATTTTCATTGACATACTAGCCATATCTTTTTGTAAGTTCTTAATTTCTGACGCAATAGTATCAGTGGTAGAGTGAATTGCCTGAATCTCATCAAATAGTAAAGACATACAAGGTTCAGTAGATTCCACCACTTTAGATTTAACAGGAGGAGGAGAAATATTTTGTTTCCTTTTATTATGTTGAGCCTGCGTATTTTTGGTCTCCATGTTTCTTTAAATAGATTACAGCAGCCAAAAAAAGGAAACAAATATGCAGGAGAGAATTAACAAAAAGAAAATCCTTCAATAAGAGAGGTGCAACAGCTAAAACGGACTGTGGGAGTGACTAGGCCAAAGTCTCGCCCTTTCCAGAGTATTACTCCGCCTCCCTGACTGGAATGCTGGGCTGTACCTGATTGAAGAGGTCGAGGTGGAACCAGGAAGCAAGAAACACTGTTCCTAACGACCTGCGGGACCAGAAAAACTCCTCACCGGTAGGCTAAATGCTCCAAATGCTGCTAGTAACAATATTTTATTTAAAAAACTGGCAGTTAAATGTAAACAAACCGTCGTAGAAGGGCCGAAGTGGTGAGAGCTCACCGGGGGGGGCGGCCATCTTGAATCGCATGCTCGCGCGTTCCCTCCTTTCTGAGGTTTTAATGTAAAAAATGCACATTTTGTCTGGACTCTTGTATGTGTACTCTTATTTTGAGAAACTAGGGCATCTAAACCATTAGAATGCTAATTGCCTCAAATCTAAAGTAATATTTAAAGTAATATTTATTGAGAATCAGTGTATCAGAGTAGACTGTTTGGAAATATTTGTGGCAGCCTTACAGAGAATGTCTTGTCACCCAAGCATAATCCCCAGATTGTGGCCTATATAGATTAAACTGAGTCCGTTTTCAAAACCTTGACATTTGAAATTCAGATTAGACATTCTACCCTTAGCATGTTTCTCTGCCAAATTGTCCAGCAGCCAATTGTCATCAAATTTGTGATGATATTGTGATAAGTTACCTGAAGCAATTGTTTATTTCCGCTGTTTTTCCCTCTCTTTCAAACAGCGAACTCTGATACACGCCCTCGATTGGCTTTTGCCTTGATATTTACTAATTGTTTGCAAAAATAGATTGAAATATCTAGCATTTGCACAATGAAAAGTTTTCCATTCTGATAATTACACAAGATACACTTGAACAAACTTATTTGTTTTAATAGTCTTTTCCTACATGATACTTTAGATAGTTTAAATGTAATTATATAGTTCACAATTATTTTTTGCATAGTGCATGCTAATAGAATGGTCAGTATGTTTATTTTGACCATCCTATGTTTATATTGAGTTATCCGCCAATTCAACATCATTCTACAGCAAGAAGCCTAGGTGTCAGTCACTCACCAACTAGATGGAAACGTCTCTTATATAGCCCCAACCAATACTTCAAACTCAGGTTGACCTAAGGTTTTCTTACTTATTTGGATTGCTGCTACTGTTGATTGTCAAACCATAGACAGATGAAAGGGGACATGTAATATTCAGGTTCTTAAATTAAGATTTAGGGAGTGGGGCAATCTATTTTTAAATAATTTTTTTATAATAATAATTTGACCCCTTATAACATCGTGAATCTTAAAGTTGATCAAGTATCATGGATTCAATTAGGTCCAAAGTGTTTGGAAGTTATAGGATGTGTCCTAAGATCATCCTAGCTCATGATATTAACATCATATCAGAGGGTCTGGCTGCTTGCTTGGAAAACATCTCGGACAACAGGCAAAATATCAATACCGTACTTGCCATGAGATTGAGGGGATTAACCCACACAGCATTCTATTAGATCTAATATCTAATTCGAATCTATGGATTGCTAACAGTGATTTTAATGCTAAGTATATTTTAGTACTATGAACTACATATTTATGCAGAGACAACTAATATGAGGGGTACTTGACATAGTGTAGTCCCACATCCATTTGATTAAACTTGTCCTTATAATACAGAATTACGAGAAATCAGCCTCTGTAATTATTTTATGCCAATAAATCATGTAGGAAAGAGACAAAAGTTTATAAAGGTGACAGATTGATTGTGTTTTCATGTTACAGTGGGTGATCAAGATTTTAGGCCTGATTTAGCATGTAACAGATGGTAGTCCATCTGTTTGGGTGGCGTAGAACATTGCCCCTGCCATCCTGATGGACTACCGCCTGTCAGATTTAGATATGATCACCGGTCAGGCAGCCATCTCTGTACTTTATAGAAACCACCGTTGGTTTTGATGACCGTTCATCAAAGTTTTCGCTTTCCAGAAACAAAATCTCAAAGCAAAAATTTGATTTTGAAAATCAAAACACAAATGAATCCCCATTTATTTTTTACCTGTCCCACGCTACCAGATTATTCCTGGCAGTGACGTGTGAGAAGGAAAGGCATTGCACTGTATAACCTAAAAAGGATGGATGGGGTAATGTCCTTCCTCCGACTGCCTCTTCGCTGCTGACAGGGGGCTGGTGGACCAAGAGTTTGATGGCCAGAGTACTCCATCGCCTCTGCGATGGAGTACCCTGTCCGCCAAGCTCTAAATCATGTCCTTAGAAACACAGTATTTACTTATGCTTAGAGGATTAGGCAGATTCCTTAGGTATTGCTACAGCCTATAAACCAATTACTATAGACATTTCTAACATTCTCATTGTGCAATGGTGGAGTCCGAATATCAATGATTCTGAGAAATGGCTTGCTAGATCATGTAGTTTGACCAACCACAAACTACATGAAGCATTGACATGACTTCCATGGAATTTAAATAAAGTGATTAATTGTGTATCAGTATTTAAAAAAAGCATTCAAGGAACAGATGTCTCTCATTAGAACTAAAAACTTGGAAGACCTAAGTGAAGCTAGAAGCTCAAATGCTTCATTTTTGAGTAGGTAGAAACTCTCCTTTTCTTAAGTTTGGACTCCATTTAATCAAAGTTATATTTCTACATTACAGCTGAAATATGGGAAAAATAATTTTCATATATTTATTGCTCTTAAAATGTCCATAAAAGTGCCTCTGTTAATTTATTTTCTAAAGGTAAAATTGCATATTAGTCTGTACAAGGTAATTGTGACAACTGCATAACAACCTCTCAGCTACAGCCAACTAAGGACCAGGAGGCCATTGTACAGAAAGCTTTGACATAGAGAGAGGTGTCTGACATGGTTGTATTCTGGCTCCCTGTATGTATTTATTTAATGTATACAAATCTATTTCAAGAGATGTTTGAGAGGATGGGGAGAAGACAATTTCAGGCTGGGCAGAAAAACCATCCCTATTTTGTTGTATGCTGCAAATGCCGTTATTGTGTCTAGAACTGCAAACAAAGTCAAGGATTTGATTGGTTGCTCTGTATCCTGTATGGTTGATGTAGATTTAGCCAACAATCTTACCAGAATGCATATTTTAACTTTGAGGCCCAAAGCAACTAAACCTAAAACAATTCCTATTAAGGGTCACATTTGGGAGCAAGCTTCCTCTTTTTTCATATCTATCCCTTCCGTTTGATAATATCAGCAGATAAGCTCACTTGAGGAGTCCAGAGGGCTAACATTCATTCTTTTGTTTAATTTTGCTTGTAGCATAGTAAATAAAGCTTGTGCAGTACATGAAGACAATTTACAATAGCAAGTGTATTTCTGTTGCTACTTATGGTGCTGGTGACTGGAGAGCTACAGGCGTGACCTGTTTAAAGGTGGAAGAAATGTGATTATTAACCAGACAGCATCATACTTTGTTTGTCACAAGGGTATTTGGAGGAAAATTCAAAATTGCTTGCATTCTTTTGTGGATTTCTGTGTCATTGAGTCCAGTGACAAATCCGAATCATTAAATTATTCTGGATTGTTTAAGATGGACGTGAACTTTATGATGCAATGTTTATGTTATATAAATTTGGCTAGCTCTGTGAAAGGTCACTTGGAGCTTCTAAGGCTCCATAGAATGTTCCCAAATCTGATAACATCTGTAACAAAAAAAATTGGGGAACAGATTGAGCTGAGAAAATTGACAGTCAGGTCGCTCATTGCTTTTAATTCTACAGTGGGTTTGCAGCCCCATTTAAGTCAGGTGTATAATATCTGTGAGTGAAATTTCTTCAGGAGAGTTAGAAAGGATGCCGCTCATCATCAGTTGCTATCTCTTCCAAGTGGGTGTTTTTTTTCTGTAACTTGCACCCTTGTGATAACATCTTTCCACAAAATATGTTGCATTTCATGTTTTTTGTAATTTCCATGACCTTCTTCACCAGAAGGATCTCATTCCTTTATTGAAACAGGAGAATTTCACAATATGTAAACTGGCCTTATTATACTTGCAGCCGTTACACTCTTCCCTTGTTTGCAGTTGACCGCTTTGTAACTGTGGCTGATAAGTCAAAAGTAACTTTCCAAGAATAGTTTTAAAGATTAAATTGTTTTGCTGCAAGATACTGTAAATCTTTCTTTCTTTTCTTGATTTAATTTACTGGAATTTGTATGTGTATTTGCAAGAGTTTTCATTGGTGCTACTGAGCCCTAGACCGTGTTAGTGGCCTTAGTGCCAGTGGTAGATGCACATTTACCACTACTAATAACCCACTTTCCCAGATTTGGTGTTCAGCGGTGTGGTTAAGGACTTGTGTTTAAAAGTACACCTTTCAGTGAAGTGAATTAAGATTTTAAAAATCCTCTAAATTGTCTTAGAACAAACCTTTTGGATTGTGAATTTTGGGAATTTGGACTAAACTAATGTTTAATCCATTGTTTTGATTTTTCCAAAATTGTTCTAAGTCTGATTGCTAGTTGTTGTGACCCAAAAGTAGGAATACCATGGAACTGGACCAAGCTAAAATGCCTAAACTCAAGATGGCTGAGTTTGGGATACTGTCTAGTGCTAGGGGGCTACCTGCATCCAACAAGATTAGGAAGGCAGGGCTGATTAAGTCCACAAAGGCCTGGGCTGGGATAGCTACAAAGATTCAAGGGGGGAGGGGAGGTTGACCCCAACGTCACCCAGGAGGAGGGTGAAGATGATGCCTCCTCTATTGTTTACAGCTATGTAATTCCAGATGGTGGGAGGAGGGCAGGGTCCCCTACTCAGGAACACCACTGTCCCTTGCAGAGAGGCAGTTTGAGGCCCAATTAGCTTTATTACCTTTGGAGCAGAGGAAACTGGAACTAGCTAAGGAACAGTGGGAGGAGAAAAAGGCAAGAAAAAATGGTGGCAGTGAAAATGAAGAAGAAATTGAGATGTCTGGGGTGGTGGTTTTGACCACAAGCTTCCCAAGGGTATCATACTCAGGTACACAGAGGGGAAGACATTGATAGATGGCTTACTGCATTTGAAAGGGCCCTATAGATGCTGGGGTCTGCTACAGGCATTGGGGTTCACTCTTGTGGGAACTGATTCCAATAGCTGGAAGGGATAGGCTACTGAACCTGCAGGGGGAGGAGGCGAAGTCCTACTCTCACATGAGGCAATGTTTAGTTGAGAAATTTGTTATAACCCAAGAGCAGTACAGGAGAAATTCAGCTGCAGCCAGAAGGTAAACTCCCAGTCGTGGGTAGACTTTTTAGACACCTCACAAAAGGCACTAGAAGGCTGAATTGTTGGTAACAAAGACAAATATGAGGGTGTTGTATAATTTCTTTTTGAGAGAACACATTTTTACTCATTGTGCTGAAGAGACGTTACGCCAGTACCTAGTGGACTCAAACCTGTCTCATCCTAGGTACCTAGGAAGAGCAAGTGATGAATGGGTGAGAATCTGGGTTTCCACTCAGCACCAGGGGGGTGACCAGAAGAAGGGAGGACAGGTTCCCTCCAGGGGAGAGCCTAGGGGAAGGAAGGTCAAAAACAGAAGGAGTCCTCAAAAGACCCACAAAAACCTAAACAAGGAGGGGGGGGGGATGAGCCAACCCAAATTCAAAGTGAGGGGTATCAGGGAAAGAATGGTAGGTTCTTTGATCCCTCAAAAGTGGGAAAGTGCTTTAACTGTAATCAGTCAGGGCACAAGAAGGGAGTTGCTGTCTGCACAAAGAAGCCCCCCACATAGTGGGCCATCCTCAGTGATTGATAGTGTAGGTATGGGGTAGGAGAGTGCCCCAGAGACAGATAGGGAAGTAGCAGAGGCAACCTTAGTGTCCCTGGGTGGGGTGATTATTGCAACCCTGGCCGCCTTACCTCCAAACATGGATAAATACAGGCAGAGGTGTCAAATTAATAGCACTGAGGTTGAGATTCTAGGAGTCACAGGGGCTAGTGTGACTATGGTCCTAGATACCCTGGTGTCTCAAGAAAGAGTTTCAGCAGGTCACCTATGCAGAGAGCAGTACCAAACTCCAACCTATGGCTATGGTGGATTTGCAATGGGGTGATGTGACAAGCCCTAGGAAAGTAGCTGTGTCTCCTCTACTCCCAGTCCAATGTTTACTCCGAAATGATCTCGAAGCATCTGAGTGGTCAGAGGTGGAGAGAGGGCTCCATATGAGAATATTGGAGCTCCCTGTGTGGGTATGTGCTGTGACCAGGTCACAGACTATCCAGAAGGGAAAGGGTAGATGCCTGGACCCCGGAACAAAGGGCCAAGCATTCAAGGACAAGGGCATTGGGTCTGGTGAGCCAGCGCATGGAACTCCGGAGATGCAGGAGAAATCTCACCCTGGTGGGGAGGATCTGACCTCTGAGAAAGGGACTCTATCCCTGCCAGAGCTGTCAGATTTGGTATCTGGGCGATCCTCCCAGAGAGCAGTTCTATCACGGACATAGAGATTGTCCCACCCTGAGAGCTTGAGGTGGTTTGCCTCCAAGCAAGAGAAGGGGAATGACAGTGGATTTCACAAAATCTACTGGAAAGATGGGCTGCTTCATACTGAGGCCAGAAACCTCAAGTAAGGGGCCACCAGGAGGTCAGTGGTGCCCCAAAAGTACAGAGAGTTAATCCTAACCTTGGGTCATGATATCCCCTTGGCAGGACATTTTGGACAGACTAAGAAATGAAACTGGTTGGTAAAGCATTTCTACTGGCCCCATATGTCTGAGAAGGTAAAGGAGTTTTGCAGCTCCTCTGCCACCTGTGAGGCCAGTGGCAAGGAAGGGGGCAAGTCAAAGGCTCCATTGATACAACTGCCAGTGTTTGGGACTCCTTTTGAGAGGGTGGGAATGGATATTGTTGGCCCCTGGACCCACCTACTGCATCAGGGAATAGGTATATCTTGGTAGTAGTGGACCATGCCACAAGGTACCCGGAGGCAATATCTCTCAGGACAATAGCTTCTACTGCAGTGGCTAGGGCACTGTTTGGTGTGTTCACCAGAGTGGGTTTTCCAAAAGAGGTTGTTTCAGATAGGGGCAGAAACCTCCTGTCCATCTATCTGAAAGTGATGTGGGATGAATGTGGTGTTAACTACAAGTTCACCACTTCATATCACCCCCAGACTAATGGTCTGGTGGAGAGGTTCAACAAGACCCTGAGGGGCATGATCACTGGTTTGTCTGCCAAACTCAAGAGGAGATGGGATGTTCTCCTCCCATGCCTACTGCTTGCCTACAGGGAGGTTCCATAAAAGGGGTCGATTTCAGTCCCTCTGAGCTGATGTTTGGACACCCTGTGAGGGGGCCATTGTGCCTGCTGAGAGAGTCTTTGGAGAAGCCTCTCAGAGAAGCAAAGGACAATGTGCTGGACTTCATGCTAGGCCTAAAATCTTAAATAGCAGAGTACATGTACAAGACAGGCAGGAAACTGGAGGCTAGCCAGGAGCTCATGAAGCACTGGTATGATCAGAAGGCTGCAATGCCCGAGTATACTCCAGGACAGTTGGTGTGAGTGTTGGAGCCTGAGGCTCCCAGGGCCCTCCATGACAAATGGAGTAGGCCCTATCCAACTATTGAAAAGAAGGGTAAAGGTACTACCTCATCGACAGTGGCACCCCCAGGAACCCTCATTGGGTCCTGCATGTGAATAGATTGAAACCTCACCATGACAGGGCAGACATGACCATGATACTGGTCACAGATGAGGGAGTGGATGGAAAGACTAAGCCTGTGCCTGACCTCCTCTCCAACAATGTGCAAGATAGGTCAGTGGAGGGAGTTGTACTTTCTCCCAAATTGACAGACCAACAGCCCAGAGACTGCAAGCAGGTGCTGGAGCAGTTTACTGGCCTGTTCTCTTTGAACCCAGCTATTACCAAGTGTTGTGTGTGTCTCATTGGCACTGGTGACAGCCCAAACTGCACAGGATGTCTGACCATGTCAAAGCCATCATCAAGGCTGAGGTGGCTAAGATGCTGGAGTATGGGGTAATTGAGCCTTCTATCAGTCCAAGGACAAGCCCAATGATGCTGGTGCCCAAACCTAATCCCTAGGGGAGACTGAAGGAGTTAAGGTTCTGTATGGACTACAGAGGACTTAATGCAGTCACTAAGACTGATGCTCACCCAATACCTAGAGCTGATGAGCTCATTGACAGGTTAGGGGCTGATAAGTACCTTTGATGTGACTTCAGGCTACTGGTAGATTTCTCTCATAGATGGAGCAAAGTAGAGGTTAGCATTCTCCAAACCAGAGGGACATTGTCAGTTCATGGTAATGCCCTTTGGCTTAAAGAATGCCCCTGCCACCATCCAAAGGTTGGTGAATAGGGTCCTGGCTGGGTTGGAGCAGTTCAGTGCAGCTTATCTGGATGATCTAGCTGTATCCAGTTCTACCTGGGAGGATCACTTAAGCCACCCGAGGGAAGTGCTTCAGGCCATGCGGCTAAGGCCAGTAAGTGCCAAATAGGGCAGAGTTCTGTTGTGTACCTGGGCCACCTTGTAGGTGGAGGCCATGTACAGCCTCTCCAAGCCAAAATTCAAACCATCATTGGACAGCTCCTGTTACCCAGACTCAAGTACTTGGACTGACTGAGTACTGTAGAAGATGTGTTCAGAACCATGGGTTCACTGTGGCTCCCATGACAGAACTGACCTCTAAGAAGAGGCCCAAGAAAGTTGATTGGACCCCAGTGTGTCAGAAGACGTTTGACACTCTGAAATCTGCTATGTGTTCAGCACCAGTGGTACTGGCCTCTGACTACACAAAGGAATTCGTGTTTCAGACAGATCCTGCAGAACAAGGGATTGGGCAGTATTGGCACAGCTGAATGAGGAGGACCTTGATCACCCAGTTGCCTTCATTAGCAGGCAACGTCTTCCCAGAGAGCAGTGGTGGAGTGCCATTGAGCGAAAGGCCTTTGCTGTAGATTGGTCCCTGAAAAAGCTGAGACCATATTTTTGAGGTACTCACATTTGTGTTCAAGCTGACCACAGACCTCTCAGATGCCTCATGCAGAAGAGAGGGGAGAATCCCAAGCTATTGAGGTGGTCCATTTCACTACAGGGAATGGACTTTACAGTGGAACACAGACCTGGGGTTGCCCATGCCAATGCAGATGGACTTTCCAGGTCTTTCACCTAGCTGATGAGGAGTACCAGGGTGTAGGTTAGTGACCCATCAACTTTTGTTTAGGGGGGGGCTGTTTTGCAAAGTCATCCTGTGTGCCCTGTGCACACCCATTTTGTTTGCTGACTGGTACTGGTGGTAACTGACTCTGGCTGTCCCTGGTCTCTGTCTAACCAGGCCCAAGGCCAGTGCTATATTGAAAACACTGCGAAAACACACACATACATGAGAGCACACTATATATTAGGGTACACTGATAATTAGAATCACCTACCCTATAAGTCCCTAGTACATGATAGGGCAGGAGGATTAAAACTGCCTTTAAGTCCTGAGTACATAATTGGGCATGGCAGTTTAGGGCCAGCAGCCGTTTCTGCACTTGCGTGTGTGCACTGCTGAGAGCCTGTGGTCATTTTAAAAGCTGACCTATGTTGCAGCACTGATTTTAAATGTGAATTGTGCCGAAACTCAACTTTGGTGGTAGGGTGGCAATCTACAATAATTTGCATATGGCATATTGGGGAACCCAAGGGTCACCCCTAGGTGTCCAAGGGTTGGAGGGGTCATATACTTATAAGGAGTGCCCTTATAAAAGGCCCTGGGGATAGAGAACTTGCACATTTCACTTCCCCCATTGTAGTAAAGTGCTTCCCAAAATTAACTTTAGTGATAGGAGCACTGTGGATCTACACTATTTATGCATATCTAGGACCCCTAACATCTCCCCTAGGTGTCTCAGGGGTGGAGGGTCCTTATAAAAGATGATTTATATGCCCTGGTGTTGGAGAAATTGTGAATTTCATTTTCCCCATTGTAGATCCCCAGCCACATAGGATAACATTGCAATAGTTTATGAAAGCATAACTATCGCTAAGGATCAAAGAATTTTTTTTTATTCAAAGACTTAGGAGAATGTTAGTGATAAATACAACAATATGCTATTGTTGAATTTATCCTAAAGTATACAGAAAAGAAGTTATAAGAATGTCTTGTCTGTAAGTCAAAATTCAGCCTTCCTGCCCTCTTCCCTGATTTGTCAGCGTTAACAGGATTAGCCAGACTGCTTTGATGAAGTGATAAGTGGCTCACCCAGGGAGAAGCTATCTGGTAGAGAGAGCTCTGCTACACAGGAATGCCAGCGATTGGGGGAGGGGTCATAAAGCATGACGCTTCATAGGGGGATAGGAGAGGCAGGAAATGCCAGGTCCATCTACCCACCAGCCCCTCTGAACCAGCCAGACAGCAGGCTTAAGGCAGGAATTTACAGATGGTAGGGAGAGGAGAGCTACGGAAATTAGCAATACTGGAGGCTGGTTTAACTAGTTCTCATTACTCCGCTTGGATTTCAGACATACTGAATTTTGGAGGATTAGTGTTTTCTGGGAGAAGATTATGCTACACTTTGGAGGAAGTGGTCATGCTCTGGGGTATTACTCTGCACCTCATTGGACAGATGTGCTCTCCTGCTTGACTCCAGAGAACACTGAATAAATATGTGAGAGGAGCAGAGCATCTTAGATCTGCTGCTTGAAACTAAGAGAAGGAGACGGCTTGCCAAGCTGGAAACTTGATTTGCACCATCAGGCCCTGCATTCTGACTGACTGACTGACCATCTGGAACTACAGCCCTTTGGAGGTACCTTGCTTCAAGAGGAATAAAGAGTGGACTCCCTGAAAGCTACAGGTTAACAGAGCTCACCTGGACCATCACCACCAAGAATCCCCTGCCTGGAGGGCGCCCAGTGGATTTGTAAGGGTTTTGTCCAGGTGCATTGTGGGAAATGTGGTCCCAACCTTTCAAGGACCATCTTGGAGATTCCAGACTCTTGGATTGTGTTTTGGACACTTTAGACCCACAAGAGGAATTTCAGGAAGAAGTTCCGGAAGTTTGTAGCGACTTTGGTGAAAAGCTCCATAAGAGAACCAACTCAACCGCGAGAGCCAAGCCGACCACCTTCAACTGCAAGCCGGCCTGCCCTGCTGGTTCGTCTTGCGGAAAAGCTCCGAAGGTTCAATTTCCAGCGTTTGACCGGGAGATCCCTGGAAGGCAAATCGGCGATCCTCACCGAATCTGGACTGGTGAAGAGCATTGGGGGACCCTGGCAGAAAAAGCTCCCGAAACGTTTCTAAGTCCTAAGTTAACATCATTACCGAGGCTTACTGCTAGGAGTATCTGAGCAGGGCTCCATCGTGGTCAGCCTGAAACTTTGACTTTCTCCCGGGCAAGCGCGACCAAATGTACCAAAATGGCGCTATGGGTTTTTAAGTGCTGTATAGTGCTAAATATTTTAAAATTCATATCTCCGGTTCCCTACATTGGATTTTTGTCATTTTGGTGTCATTTAAAAGATAACATTTTTTCCTATTGTCATAAATTGGTGTTTGGTTTTTATTGTGTGTTGTGCTTTAATTATTTTCTGAATTTGTGTTTTTAAATGCTTTTTACACCTGTCTTCTAAGTTAAACCTGCCTGTTCGCCACCAATACCAAGGGTTAAACATGAGAATAATTTATTGAGATCTATACTGAGCCCTAGACTGTGTTAGTGGCCTTATTTCCACTGGTGGTAGATGCTCATATACCACTACTAATAACCCACTTTTCAACAATAACTATATCCTTTTATTATTTTTCTACCCTTGCTGATCTTGACATTATCACCTCTATATAACTAAAGTACATTTTCTTTTGCCTAATGTGGAAATTAAATTAAATTGCTATTCAAGAGAGATATAAGATGTCCTTTAAAGGTTATCTTTATAGAGTGTTAGTATTTCAGTTTTAGAAACTTAGGGCCACATGTATCAAAATTGGAAATTGTGATTACCTAATTGCGATTTTCTGTGAATTGCAATTAGGTAATCGCAATTTCCAATGTATGAAACTCCACGAGTTTCATATACCGATTCCTAGGGGGTCGCAAATCGACCTACCTCAATAATATTAATGAGGTAGATCGCAATTTGCGACCCCCTGGGAATCGCTAAAATCACAGGGATGGTGGCCTGCTGGGGTCAGAAGACCACCATGTCCGTGATTGCTTTTAAATAAAGCAATCTTTTTTCTTAAATGCAGCTCATTTTCCTTAAAGGAAAACGGGTTGCGTTTAAAAACAAAAAATTAAAAGTTTTCTTTTCCTTTTTGAAGAGCTGGCAGTGGTCCATGGGACCACTGCCTGCTCTTAAAAAACGTTTTTACAACCATTCACAAAGGGGAAGGGGTTTGTGGGGACCCACTCCCAGTTGCGAATGGGTTACCACCTACTTGAAGTAGGTGGTAAATTGCGAATGTTTTGCGACTGCATTCACGGTCACAAAACATTCGTACATACCATTAGGATTCGCCTTTTGGAAGGGACGCCCTAAACACGCCCCTTCCAAATACCGAATCGCAAACCCATTTTGAAATTTGGTAACAGGTTACCGAATCGTAAAATGGGTTTTGGTACATGTAAAAAGCCTTTTTTGTGTTCTCAAACGGGCCGATTCGCAGAATTGGCCCGTTTGCAAACCCAAATTTGGTTGAAAAATGTGCACCCAAATGGCAAAATAGCAAATTAATATTGAAGCTTCCCAGGCTCTGTAACAGTAGCAGGTGAAGCTGAAAAGGTGGACCACAAAGACCGAAAACGGATTTGCACATGAGTTGTTAAATAGTGAGACTCTTATATTCAAAGCATTGGAAGGGTCTTCTCCTCAAAGATATGCTGTGCCATATCTTGTGGGTACACACGTAGGCCATGCCTAGAATATTCTATGTCATTCTTAAATGATCAGCTGTCAGTTCAGGATGGACTGTTCTCATGGGGACCAGGGTCAGTAATGATGTGTGTATGATGAGCCTCTGTCTAGGGTTGCCTGGTGGGCGAAAAACGATTTACGGGAATGTGGCCGAGTGATCACAACTGGCTGAGATTAATTCATTCATTCCATCCATCACCCTGTTCTTTTTTGTAGGTGAGAGCTGGTGCTGCACTAATTTTAAATCTTTCATTTTATTCTTTCTCCCATTACCAAATAAAAGATAGAGTTTAATATTCTAAATATGCTTCAGCAGTTGCAGCAAGCAGGCCCATTGTATAAAAAAGCTTTCATAGACTAGTTTCAAACCCATTAATTCCTCAGCCACCATACCTGTGTAGTTCCTTTGAATAAAAGGGAGGAGCCAGGGAAACTCTCAGAGCTAAAAGAAAGAGCTTGGGCAATTGGGCATATTTGCAACTTCAAGCTCAGATCACCATCCTTGCAAAAATGGATAAGATGTTTTAATTTTTAATTTCATACAGTTTTATGATGTAAATTGATGGGAGTGCCAGGGCAGGCAGGTATGGTTAATGGCCAGTGGAATTGAAGAAACATTACTTCTGTCTTAGTGGCATTCGTTTCAAAGGCACTGTATCTTAGTTTAAATTATACACCTTAGGAGAAAGTCTCTATGGAATCATTGACACAGATAAAAGTGCATGGCAGGAGCATACATGTTAAAGTTAAGTCCCCAGTGCTTTTTTAGATCCATGATAGATCTTAATTATGTGATCGAAAAAGTGCATCAGTTGTGAAGATTAGTGTAAAGCATCAAAGGAAAAAGGGACTGAGGGAAAGGTATATGATCCCAGTCCCATCTGTTGTGCCCTATATGTCAACGACCACTCGAGGGCTGCTCCAGTGACCTTTGCAACTGCAACTGTTCTGTCCAAGAGGAGAAATTAGTTCATGGTGACCAAAGCAGCTGCAAAACCAGCATAATCATTGAGGGTATAAAATAGTAAAACCCTTCTTGGCCAGGTCCAGAATGTTTCCCTGGTGGCCTATGTCTCGTCTTTGGTATACAGGCCGAAAACAATCCAAATCTTTTCATACCGTCACAATCTGAAGGGCTCAAACATAGCAATGGGTGCAGGTTGCTCAAAATTTTGTGGACATTTTTGGAGGAGAGGGAGTGAGTGGAAGCCAATACGCGGATGGAACTTTAACCAAATTAGTTTAAGAGAAAGTTTATTGATAGAAGATAAAATGCAATACAATATAATGAGAAAATGTTAAGATAAGAAAACTTTATATACTGATAAGGCAATAGAGATGAAAAAGGGGAAAGAGGAACAAAAAGAAATAAAGGGCAGGAGGTAGTCAATTGTCAGTATATCATAACTACTATATACATTTTAGTAAGATTTAAAGCAATAAAATGTAAAAGATATAGGGAAGCTGAGCAAAATGGCTAAATAGAGGAAACAACAAGAAATATATATGCATATACATTAAAAAAGTATTACTCATGGAGGTTTAGGAACTTCTTCAATTCGAGGGTCATGAGTTTGCGAGGCATGCACAGATACATCAAGAAAATGGGTAATAGGTAACCATAGGAGGTCTCTTTTAATGGCAAGGGAGATGGGGTGAACATATGCTTTGTCTAACCTATGGTTATAGCAAACTCCATACCACCAAGCACGATAGGAAAGGTTGGGGTTATCTTTCCATGTCCTGGTAATCTGTTGGAAGGCAAGTGCAAGGAGTAGATCAATGAAATGAAAATCACGAGCCTGTGAATTCCAATCATCGGAAAGACTACCTAAAAATATGTTAACAAGAGAAAAAGGGACTTGGATATGAAAAATGGTATTAATCTGTGTCCAAACTTGTTTCCAAAAATTATGAACCTGAGGACATAGGAAAAGCATATGTTTTAGGTCTGCTGGGTTTACATTACAAGACCAACAAGAGGTGGAGAGAGTAGGGTTCATTTTGTGTAATGAGATGGGAGTAAATAAAAGTCTGTTGTAGATGTAGAACAAAGTTTGGGTGGTATTGGCAGCTCGGGAAGATTTTCTAATTTTAATCCAAATCTTATTCCACGTAGACGTAGAAAAGGAGGATTGAAGATCAGTCTCCCAGAGCATTTCCACTTCAGTTTTATCCCTGATGGGTGAAATAGGTGATAGAGATTGGTAGAGTTGTGATGCTGATGGGGAGAGGGACAGAATGGATAAAGCATGTGGAGGTGAAGAGGAGGAATGGGTTGTGGATGTCATGGTGTGATAGGATGTTTGGATTGGAGAAAGCAAGGAGGTATATTTGGAAAGATATGATGAAGGAAAGGAAAAGTGGGATTGAGCAGAAGAGAAGGACAGCCAAGTATCCTCATGACGGAGTTGATGAACCCAATGAAGACCCTTAAGATGCCAATCTTGCCAAAATAGAACTTTGTTATTTAATTTAATATCTTTATTATACCATATGGAAGATTGAAGAAATTTGTCTGATGGAGAAAGATGGTTGGTGAATAAAGGTTTAAAAAGTTTGCAAGAATTATTGAGTATAGGGAGAGAAAAAGGAATGGGTCATTGAGAAAAGGATACAGTTTCTTGAAAAGAAAAGGGCTGAAAAAAGGACTTTTCAACATCAACCCATAATGGTGGAGAACGGGAATCATCGTCCTCTAATAAGAATAATGAGGCCTGCCTGAGAGAGAATGCATTGTGATAGATCTGGAAGTCTGGGAAGTTAACGCCTCCTAAGAATTTAGGACGTTTAAGTTTAAGCAAGGAGATGCAGGGGGTTTTGTTGTTCCATAAAAATGTAGATAATATGGAATATATAGTTTTAAAATGGGAGTTAGCAATAGTTATAGGAATATTGGAAAGATAAAAAAGAATAACAGGGACTAGCATCATTTTGATTGTGTCAAGACGACCCCACCATGATAAAAACAAAGGATTCCATTTAGATGTAGCAGACTTCAAAAAGGATTGGAGTTCTTTTAAATTAGTTAAAATAGAATCTTTAATAGAGGGTTTAAGTCATAAACCCAGATATTTAATTTTGTCAGCGTTCCATTTGAAACCAGATGTAGTATAATCCGCAGAAAAGCACAATTTATTTAATGGAAGAATTTCACATTTGTCAATATTTAACTTGTAGCCAGATACAGAGGCGAAAGATTCCACTTCTGATAAGAAAGCTGGGAGAGATGATTGCGGATGGGATAAAAAGAGCAAAATATCATCTGCGTAAACCGATAATTTCAATTGATTACAGCCATATTTAAAACCTGTGATTTGGGAATTTAAAGGGATCTTCATTAAGAAAGGTTTCAAGGCAAGAATGAAGAGAAGTGGAGAAAGGGGACAACCTTGTCGTACTCCACGGTGCAGTTGGAAATTTGATAAAAGAAGACCATTTGAGAGAACAGAAGAAACTGGGGAGGAATAGAGTAAAGAAACATAATTTATAAATGTAGAACCAAAACCAAACCAGGATAAAGTAGAGAAAATAAAAGACCATCCCACTCTATCAAAGGCTTTCTCAGCATCTAGAGAGATGGCTGCTAGTGCTAATGAATCTTTATAGGATCTAGCTTTAGTAAGGACATTGAAAAAGAGTCTAGTATTGTCAGAAAGGTGTCTGCCTTTAATAAAACCACATTGTTCACGACCAATTAACAAGCGTAAAAATTTCTCTAAACGAAACGCTAGAATTTTAGCAAAATTCTTATAATCAAGATTGATTAGAGAAATAGGGCGATAATTCTTACACAGAGTATGATCTTTGGCGTCTTTAGGTATTAAACATATTAAAGCTTCTTGAAAAGATTCTCCAGATTTTTTAGAAGTAATAAAGAAATGAAATAGTTGATACAGTTTGGGAATAAGGAAACGAGAAAAATGAGAATAAAATTCAATGGTGAAACCATCAGGTCCTGGGGCTTTACCCCGTTTAATAGTACGAATAGCATTACTGATATCAGATTCGTTAATGTCATCATTTAATACCGAAAAGTCTAGGTCTGGAGAGGAAGGAGGGGTAACAGAAGAAAGATACTGAGAGATTGCATCCAGAGAAACAGAAATGTCAGGGGTGTAGAGAGACTGAAAGAAATGAGTTAACACCGACAAAATGTCTTCATTTTTATAAAGCATACGATTATTGGAGTTAAGGATAGAGCTGATCTTAGTACGTTCTTTCTTAATTTTTAAATAATTAGCTAGAAGTTTCCCTGCCTTATTCTGGCCGCCATAATACTTGGCTGAAGATTTAAGTAGAAATGAGTTGGCACTGTCTGTGGAAAGTTTGTTGAATTGAAATTTAGCACTAACAAGTTCATCCAAACAAGATTTAGAGCCAGAGATAGCGAAGGAAGATTCTAAACATTTAATTTGTGTCATAAGATGTTGCAACTTAGAGAGGGAAGATTTCTTGCGACGGGATGCAAAATAAATAATAAAGTCCCTGGAGGCTGCTTTAAAAGAGTCCCAAACAATTTGAGGAATTATAGAAGGGGGATTCATTTTCAGTAAAGAAAGTAGTAGCAAATGACTCAAATTGTTGGGTAAAATTAGGGTCTAGAAGAAGAGAGTTATTAAATCTCCACCTTCTGGTGCCTTGTGTAGGAGAAGAGATATCTAGACTTAAGATAACCGGTGCATGATCAGAAATTAGGATAGAACCAATGTCAGATTGTAGGATATGTTGAGTGAGTGATTGTGAGGTAAAAAGGTAGTCAATGCGAGGAGTGTGCTGTGGAAAATAAAGTATACTCTAAAAGGGTAGGGTTACATAAGCGCCTAGAGTCTACTAATGACCGTTGTTGAATAGTGGAGGTAAATTGGGAGAACATAGTGGACGGAATGAATTTAGAAGTGGATTTATGATAAATAATCGGATCCATAACCATATTGCAGTCACCTCCAACTAATAAATAATCACCTTGAAAGGACATTAATTTGGATAAAATAGTGGGCCAAAAAGTGATATCTGGAGCAGTAGGGGCATAAAGGTTAAAGAGAGTCATAGGGATATTATTAAGTAAAAGTGAGACAGAAACCCATCTACCCGAGGTATCCGATTCTTGAGTAATAATCTGCAAGTCAAGACGTTTATGACATAAAATGATAACGCCATTACAATGACCTGTGCCTGGGGATGCAAAAATGTTACCTACCCATAATCTTTTAAGTTTAAGAATTTCTTTCTCTACAACATGAGTCTCTTGTAATAAAGCTATATCACAATTCAAGTTAGATAAATGGGAAAGAACCCTCTGTCGTTTGATCGGGGAACCTAAACCTTTAATGTTCCATGAAACAACTTTTAACGCCATTTATAAGAAATGGAACAATAGAAACATTGCATAATAATCAATATAACAATTAAAACTTAGTGAACAGTAAAAAATATCAATGAATAATACAGTAAATATGTAGCTATACCAAATAATAGTAAATTGCTTAGTAAGAGATAAAGGAATGTAGTTATGAAGAGGAGTATAGAAACGAAGGAAAGTAACAGAAAAAGGAAGAAAGAAAGAAGAGAAAAGAAAAGAAAGAATAGAAAGAGGGAAAGAGAGAGGAAAGCGAAGAAAAAGGCATCATTGGGAAACAAGGAGGTTCAGAAGTAAGAGAAGAAGGATGAAGAAAGAAAGGTAAACACATTGAAGAAAGAAAGCAAGATAGAAGATTCAAAAACATACTGACTTACTACAAATAACATAAAAGGATGAGGGTGGTGAAGCCACATAAGGAAAATGGCACAGCTGACCGGGCGACTCAGGGTGTATCAGGGAAGGAGGACATCATCCAGAACAGACCAGAGAGGACATAGATCATATACGCAAAATGACTGCACCTAGCGGATAAAAAAGATAGAGAATATGAACAAATGAGAAATACGTAGTGTGGTACATTAACACAACATGAAATAGGCTGAGAGATGAAATATCAAAATGTTTAGATATAAAAAGCACAAAGAGACAGAAGAGGACAACAATTAAGCAGGGACAAAACGAGATGTGTCCATATCATTTTCACTGCATTGGTCCAGAGCAGGATCTTCATAAGTCGTTTTATTTCGGTATGTAACTTTGAAGAGGCAGGGGTGGAAAAGTCCATAACGAGCATTGAGAGTACGGAGAGCTGGTCGCATAGAAAGAAATTTCTTCCGACGTTCTGCTGTTGTGTTGGCGTAGTCTTGAGCAAAGAATAGGGTGGAGTTCTGCCAGGTAATACGATCTTTAGATTTAGCAGTTTGTAATACCCTTAATAAGTCAGTATATTCTAAAAAATAGATAATGACTCCTCTGGGTTTGGATGAAAAGGATGCTGTAGTTGGATTTCGACCCAAACGGTGAGCTCGTTGGATGTTCAAAGCAGGAGACAAAGAGAGACCAAGGATCTGTGGAAGAAATGTTTTAAAGAAAGAGATGAGATCTGAACCCTCCAAACCTTCTGCCAGGCCATAAATGCGCAGGTTATTGCGACAGCTGCGATTTTCCAAATTTTCTACCTGTTTCTGGAGAGCGAGGACATCAGATTGTACAGCGGGCACTTGGTGGACTACATCTTGGACAGAATCTATTCGTCGCTCCATCAGAATGATCCTATTGTCCATAGTAGACCATTTGTCATCCAAGGATTGAAGACGTCTGTTTGTCTCTTCCATATATGGACGAAGAGCTCGTATTTCTTCAAGCAACACCTCCATATTGACTGGTGTAGGAGATGTGGTAGGTGACGGAGGATTCGTTTTAACTCGTTTACTAGTAGTGGTAGGTAATTTCGGAGTAAGAGTAGTTGAGGAGAGTGAGGGATTAGCAGATAATGCCAGAGCGTCCATATGAGGCGATGATGTCGGATTTTCAACTTTGTCCATATTTGTTGAGAGAATAGAATAGGGATTGATGTCCGCCAGAGAGGAAAAAGGGATAGGAGGACCAGCTACACTCCGTCGAGATTTCGTTCTCCCCATACACTTTCAATTAGTAATGTAGCGCTGTCTGTCACAAGTAATGTTTCCTCAAAGAAACCACAATGTTCATATACTTGAGGAGAAAAAGGGGTTGAGAAAAACAGGTAGCCCACTGGCTAAGTGTAGAGAATATTAAGAGGAGGCAGTCCTGTGAGGAAAAGCTCCAGCAAACATCACATTCCTCTCATAGGGTGCCAGTAGAAATAGACAGGCTACAAAAGCTCATTTTCCAAATCAGGGGTCAAGTGAAAGTGTTAAGAATAACTCCAGCGTTAAAATGCATACACTGGAGAAGGAAAATGCAGGATTACATGGCAGACACATGCCTCTGAAAACACTCCTCGTCAAAAAAGGCGCCGAGGCGACGGGTGTCGTGAAGCACAAGCACAAAATGGCGGCCGCGAGATGAAGAAAAAATGCGTCGATTGCGTTTATCCTTAAAAATGCTCACCGAAGCTGTAGAAGGGTCTCAAATGGTGGCGGAATGCGTCGCATGATAGCTCCGGTCCACAAGGAGCAGCAAGGAGGGGAAGGTCTGCCGGAAGGTGCGCACTTCTCCCGAGCCGCCACGGAGCTCTCTCAGGCAGCGGCCATCTTCGGCTGGCGCCAAGCCACGCCCCCAACTTTAACCAAATTGATAGAAAGATTTTTAAGTTAGTAAATAACCGAGCTATTACTCAAATTTTGCAAGTATACCGAGGGTGCAAGCTCGTTTTACTGATATCAAGTAATATTTTGATTTATTCAGCATTATCTCTGACCCGTTTATTAACGTCTAAAATTTGCTTTCTTTCAAGGTGGTGAAAATGTAATTTCTAGTTAACTGTGCTCATTTCTTTCCAAGTAACATTTCTATGTGTAAATTGTATTACATTTGTAGCAATTCTATCAGTAGACAAAGAGACAGCTATCATCCAGCGGGTGTATTATATAAATGTTTTCAGTTGTCGCGTTCTGAGGAATTCTCCCTGGGCCCAAGAAACGTAATGTAGTGTACTCTATTACATTACAGTTTTGCAGAAAGCAGCACAAGAAAACACTTTATCCACATGCATTAGCACAGCTTTGTAATCTTTCCACACTTTGGGCCTTATTACGATGTCGGGCGGACTTAAGTCCGCCCGACACTGTCTCGGTCCTGGGATTGACCGACCTCACGACCACCTCATTAGGATGCGACCGAACACTGTTTGGTAGCATTCCTACATTTCACTATGGGAGCATGCATTACGGCCGTAAACCATCCATAATGTATGCTCCCATAGTGAGATGGGAGGTGCGGTTCATCCCTGCACCCCATGGCAGGCACCTCAAGCTTTGGGGGCGTTCTGCCCTTGATACAATTTTGAGAAAATGGGACGACATAGTGCATTTTAGAGCACAACTTTCAACTATGCAGAAAGGCAATATATTCTGACGGGGCAATCATGATATTTTCTAATGGTTTCGTGGTGTGTCGAGCAAGTCTGAATCTCCTGAGGAGGTGCGTTTCTCCTGCCCGAAGGATTTTTTTTTAATTGTGTCAAAAAGATGCATTTTCAGCAGAATATCCCCAAAAATATCATCAGTCATGCCGGATGCAGACAATTAAGAAAAAAACTGTTTTACATGTTTTATCAGTTTCATTGAATTTTATGACTGAGAATTTCCTTGGAAGGATGACAGTTGAAAAATAAAAATATGCAATTTCATACAATCTAAGGTAGTAAGTAGTGAGGAAAGCTCAAATGATTTTGAGGCACATAGAGCAATAGCGCTCAATTTGGGGAAACCTTAGAGGGGCGCAGAAATGTTACACCAATGTTAAAGGCTAGGGTTTCAGACAACAATACTGGTTTCATTCACATTTCAGATTTACATATATTTGGAAATACATTGTGTTAATTGTTTCTGAAAATAAAAACATTTTGCAATGAAATTCAAGGTTTTCAAATTGAAAAAAGGAATTCAGTTCCCCATACAACCATTATGCAACAGCCAGCATTTTACCAGTGGTGGGTGCCCTAATTTTTAGGTTTTTGAGACACTAAGGGGCCTAGATCAGTGTCGGTCGGAGTTTACTCCGACCGACATTGTGGCGGAAATGGGACCAACCGACATCTGGTCGGTGGTTCCGACCTCCTGATTCCGATGCGACCATACTCCCATTTCTCTATGGGAGCCTGTGCTACAGCCGTAAACCGTCCATAATACAGGCTCCCATACAGAAATGGGGGGTGTAAAACTCTGCACCATGTGGCATGCACCCCATGGTGCAGATTTACAGGGGAGCACCCTAGGTACCCCCTGGGCCACCAACTGTAGGCCGCAGAGGCAAAGGGGGACCTGCTAGGGGCCCCCAAAGTTGCTTTCCAACAGCCTTTCTGTGTCAGAAAGGCCGTCACGGAAAGGCTGTCCTGGCACAGAAAGGGTGTCTGCAACAGGCATCGTAATCCCGACAGCAGAAACGCCGTCCATCGGCGATTATGGTGTGGGTCCGAGCCGGTCGGAAACCGCGCCGGAATGACCGGCAGGTTTACGCTTTGATGGCCGACATCGGAATTCGGACAGGCCGGCACGGCACTGAAAGGCTGTCCCAGCACAGAAAGGCTGTCGGCAACCGACATCGTAATCCCAATGGCGGAAACACCGTCCATAGGGGATTACGGTGCGGGTCCGAGCTGGTAAGACTGCGTCAGAATGACCAGCCGGTTTGCGCTCCGGGTGCTGACATCATAATTCGGCGGTCGGTCCAGAAACTAACCGTGTCGGTCGGAAAGCCTCTGACTGCAGTCGGAAAGCTTTCGACTAGCGGTCGGAGGCTTTCCGACCGACATCGTAATCGGCCCCAAACTGAATCTGATGAGCATCATCGTGCTCCTCAAGTCTCTGAACCGATAGAAGGAACTTCCTACCAGTGGGAGAAACCAGGAGGGAGGAAAGAGAGAGAGAAAAACAACGTTGCACGATTCTGGTCCGATGTTACCAACCTTTTCTCACACCAGGCAGGTTTACAGTTAACTGATATGCAGGGCTTCTCAATGTTGTAAATTGAAAGCGTTGCTAGATGTCCTTGACCATTAATGCAACAATATTTGCAGCAACTGAAATATGGCTTACCAGTCTCTGTAGGTAACATTTGGTTATGGACTCCGAAAATGCTGAAAGCCTGTCCAGCATCTACAGTAATGTGGGAGACCAGCAGCACTGCAAGAGATGATAAACAAGCAAAGGGGAGCAAGATGCTTCAAACAGCAATACAGGAATACAAAGGAGACTAAAGAAAAGGTGAGATGGGACTGACGGAACAGAAAAGAGAAGAAAATAAACTTTTAGGAACGAAGGCCAGGTGCGAATTGTAATGTCTGCAGAATACCAATGCAATAACAGAAAGCACTGCTAGGCCATGACTGCATGGTAAACTGGTGTTATATACTGTAACTACCACTATTACCCCAGAAGTACTCTCTTTAACCTGAAAGTGTATAATCCCTAGTGGAAGTAAGCAGTGTAGATCTTGTGAGACTTGGTAAATTTCCATCTACCTGTCTTCCATGAATTCTAGTTTCTTTCCTTAAAGCTGTAACACACCTGTTGATGATATTATGAGGGGCGGGGCAAATCTTGTACTGCCTGTACTTTAAACATGTCCATGCTAATACCTTGAGCAAATATTTGAAACCTGAGGAGTTGAGTTGAGGTTCTTCAAATAAACACTTTTCGTCTTTGGGGTACGAAGAATGCTGGCTCAGGTAAGATATTACTTCTAGTACATATTGCCAATGTTGTAAGTCTGAAAAATAGACAATGGTATCTTCTAGATACAAAATAACAAAGGTATCCAGCACATCACAAAAAATGACATTGTCAGAATGCCAACATGCCGCAGCAGCGTTACACAGCCCACATGGAATTTCAATGTATTCAGTGTCCACGTCTGGTGATAAATGCCATTTCCACTCGTCCACTTCTTGAATACTCACCAAGTTGTAGCCCCCTCTTAGATGCAACTTGAAATGATGGTTGGGACATAGTACTGCTTGTGGATGTTCATAGTATTTAATTCTCTGTAGTCTACACCAGAATGGAATTCACCATTTGGTTTGGGATGAAAAAGATATGTGCTCTTACTGCTGGGGTGGAATAACTTATAAATCCTTCTGCAAAATTCACTTTCGGGTATTGTTTAGACACTTCATATTCTTATGTGGAGAGAGGGTAAAAAAAGCTCTGAAAAATCTTTTCTCCTGACATCAGATCGAATACACAATTATATTTCATATGTGAAGGCAATATGATAGCCCCTTTCTTACTGAAGATGCTAGCAAAGTCTTGTTATGCTGGAGAAAGGTCCACCTTCAATGCTTCAGCTTGTTCTTGATGAGACAACTTCACAGTGTTTAGAGGAAAACAATTTAAATTTTGGGTCTTCTCAAAATTGGGATTTGGGTAATGATATTGGAGACATTAATCGGAGGAGGAGGTGTTTTTGTGAGCTCATTTATCTAATTGCAGGATTATGTTGCCAAGGTCAATTGGTACCCAACACATTGGGGAATAAGGGAGAAGTGATGAGATCAGACTGTCTCTTCTCAAGATGGCCCTTAGGTGTAACCATGATCATTGGTTAGGTCTCTTGTTTAATATCTCCCGATGTCAAATCTGTACCATCAATTCCCGCAATGGATTCCGATCCTTCTTTCTCTCTGATAGAAATCTGTGGTTCTCTTTGAAATGTTTGATCTATGGAGCATCCCGCTGCCCCAGAATCAATAAGTGCCCAAACAGAAATAGTGTTTGTAGAAAATGACAGGAAATGTTCAAATGAAAATGAGCCTTTGGATGAGGAACAGACTGGTCCTGTGAAATTGAGCTTACCCTAAATCTGTCATCTAGGGTCAGGCTTGTGTGTATCCTTTACAAATTCAAGCACTGTTTAACAAAATTACCCTGCTTCACACAATACAGTCAAAAGCCTTGTTGGCATTGTCATTCTTTCATCTCTGGATTAAGACACATCCCAGTGTTCCCAATCTGCATCAATTGTTTTGCTCAGAGTGCAGGTTCTGGCAGTTCACTAGGAATTGGAGGCCAATTGCGCCACACAGAGGGCCAGATGTACTAAGAAACCATTTTGCGATTCCCTAATTGCGATCCTTGTGATTCGCAATTAGGAAACCACAAAACAGCATGCACCAAAGTGTGTTGAACACTTTCTGCGTTTCCCAGTGAAGATTCGCCAAGCGGCGTCCAAGTTATTTGCAAAACAAAAAATGCTTTTTCTATGGAAACTTTGGTCCTACCTATAACTACCTACTGGCGGCGAACTCCAGTAGGTAATATATATACATATCTATCTATCTATATATCTATATATCTATATATATATATATATCATACTCCATTTTGATGGGAGCCCCCATCCCTGCAGGGCGGCTTCGTTAGAACGGGCCTGGAGTATCCTCACTCATATTGGCTGCCAGACTCACATCCATTAAGTGAAAACACGGGCATCTCAGACCTGACAAGAGGAGATGCTTCTCCTCCGTTTTCCCTTTCTCATCTTCGTATTTAATTATACCAGGAATACTTCCATAATGTCACGAATGTGGCGAGCTCCCCAAATCTGATCGAGCTCCCCAAATCTGATCCACATAACATACTCCATTTTGTTGGGAGCCCCCATCCCTGCAGGACGGCTTAGTTAGAACGGGCCTGGAGTATCCCGTCACCTTTAATCACACAGAAAAAAGAATATCGAAGCTCAAATCAGGAGAGGCACCAGCGTCTATTCAAGTAAGAATGGCAGCTTCTCTTTTCCTGATGCGTTTTTCTGTGTGATTAAAGGTGACGGGATACTGCAGGCCCGTTCTAACGAAGCCGCCCTACTAATATTGGTGTGCCAATGGTTTCGAGAATGGAAGTCGGAAATTTGGAGTGGGTTTATAAAGGTTATATTGGGGTGTGACTAGGTGCTTTAGAGGTTATGTGGATGATGTCATCAGTGATGTCATCAGTGATATCATTTGAGATGTCATCAGTGATGTCACTGACCATGTCATGTATGATGTAATATGTGATGTCATCAGCAGTGCATTGCGGGGGCGTGAGTTATAGTTAGCTCAGCTAACTATAACGGCTGAATTTCACAGGTTTGGTACAAGTGAAATGTCAGCCTAACTATAACGTTCCGGTAACCTGTGTTTTTTTCCGTGAAAAAAAAAATGTATATATATATTTACCAAATCAAAACAAAAGGTCTTGGCTGACACCAAACCTACAAATAGAATTAAATTACTGAAATGCCAAAAAAAACAGACAAAAATATACTGCGGTAGAAAATTTGACTCCAAAAATGTTTAACCTCTATATTTTTTTATTTTCCATAGGTAACAATGTTAGAAATTATTTTTTACTCCTACGCTTTGAAATCTACTTTTTTCTAGTCTAATTTTTTAAACACCATCATTGTACTTGCCAAAAGAAAGATCATTCCAGTGGTCCAATGAAAATGAACAAGCCCTGCCCCCTCATCTTGCCTGGCATCAGAATAATTGTTGCCCCTTCCTAAAGTCAGATTCTTGCAATTTAAAATTACTACTCGTTTCTCAGTATCAAATTAGATAGTGAAAACACTGTACGGATCCGGCAATCAAGTCAACCAGAAAGAAATCCATGTGGTTTCTGCTGTCTGAAAGCGACAGGCGCAGAAACGGGTGTTGGGAACTCTGAGCAAGGTTTGTATTAGGTATTTAGAAACTTCATATGGAATAGGTAATTTATCATTTTATTCAAAGGCCCTTTTGTGTAGTTGAATTCTGAAGTGCTCAGTTTACCAGGAGTTTATCACAGCTATCACTCAAAGCAGATGTTTAACAGGCACAGAGCGCGCGGCTAATTTTCACGGTGATGCTATGACCACGAGCAACCCCTTGGCAGCGAGTGCAGAAACAATCTCGAATGCTCGACTTGCAGGTGCAATGCGAGCATCGCCTAGTTGGTGTGCATTACATAAACCAAGTAAGAAGAGCGTGATCTCGGTGCGAGACAACTGTTCTGTTTTTTTTTTCTCTTAATGATCCCGAGCCAGATCCTTAGGTTAAACGCACTCACATTTTCGAGACCTGCTGTATGTAGCCTTAAAATTTAACAATATGAATTATCAGACGACATCTTGGGCAAAGCCTTGGCTCGTTTGTGCCTGCTGCCATATTACAGGGGCAAGTGTCTGCACTCACGACTGCTCTCATTGTTTGAACTGGCTTCGATGAATGTGATTATGTATGGGGTAAAACTGTTATTTCTTCACGAAATCCACTAAGTTTTGTGAAAATTACATGAAATCAGGCTTATTGCGTGAAATGTACTTGCCAAGTATCATGAGTGAAAACTGAGTGTGAGGGCATTAATCACATGCAAGAGACACATACGATACGGACAGGGGACTGGTTTGAGTAAGCCTATTAGGATGTGAGTCGGAAAGCCTCCGACCACAGGTCGTAGGCTTTCCGACTCACATAGTAGATTTCAAATTTGACAGCCGTATTATGATAAACACTGTCGGATTTGAAACTGGCTGGTCGGACCGACTGGCTTCTGACAGGCTAAAGGAGCCCGTCGGAGGCCACACATAATCCCCTATGTACGGCGTTTATGCCGTGGAGATTATGATGTCGGTTTCCGACAGGCTTTTCATATTGGGCTTTCTGACATGAAAAGCCTGTCAGAAAGCAACTTAGCAGGGCCCCCATGTGTCTGCAGGCTCCCATTGGTGGCCTGGGGGGGCACCTATGATGTCCCCCTGTAAATCCCTGCGTCATGTGGCAGGCACCATGGTGCATGGATTTACACAGGCTCCCATTTCTCCATGGGAGCTTGTGCTACGGCCAGTTTATGGCTGCAGCACAAGCTCCCATAGGGAAATGGGTATATGCGGCCGCACCCTGAGCCTCATTAGGATGGCAGTCGGACTTTCGTCCGACTGCCATCCCTTCGGAATCGGGAGCGCCCTACTATCTTTCGGCGGTCCCACCATTGGAATCACGATGCAACTGCCTTCAAGGCAGTCACAATGTGTATCTTTTTTATTGCGGCGTGTGCTGCAGGCTGCAGCACAGGTCGCAGTACAAAAAATACACATTCTGCATATCCCTGCACAATGTGGCAGGCACCATGCTGTGCCTGCCTCATGGTGCAGGGATATGTAGGGGGGCACAATAGGTGCCCCCCAGGGCACATACCGGAGGCCCAGGGTGGAATGGGGGCCCACTAGGGGCACCCAAAGTCACTTTCCGCCAGCCTTCTCATAGCGGTTTGACTGCCATGAAACGGCCAGCGGAAACTGACATTGCAATTCCTACGGCGGTGCCTGAGCAGCCACCGCCTCCATTGTAGGCATTACAGACTGTCTGACAGTATGATGGGCTCCTTGAGCCTGTCGGATTAGTGTTGGATGGGCTTTCTGCCCCCCGACCCTCCGCCCGCCATCCTAATGTGGCAGGCGGTCTTACATGGTCCGATGGCGGTGGGACCGCCACCGACGGGCTGATGGTGGTGGTCCCACCGCCATCGTAATCAGGCCCCATGTGCGGTCATAATGTAATGGCAGTGTCCCTGTCGGTGGTCCCAAAATTCTCATATATCTGCAAGATTTCATCCCCATAATAAAAATCTCAGGCGTGCTTAGTATGTTTGTGGGAGTTTAAATTTGCAGAAACCTACCCACAGGTAACAGAGCACTAAACGATGTAAGGTTACGATCCAGGATCATATACAATGTTGAACGGAGCTACATTCATCAGCAAACGGTATCGGACTACCTGTGGTTGGTTTTGAGATGTAATGTTCTTTCATGAGATTAACCTTCAGTTCTTTTCGTAATTGGACGAGTGTTGGGGGCAGTTCTCATGGATACTTGGATTGATTGATTGCTTCACCTCTCCATCTGGAGGGCTAGGGGGGGGAAGGGGGCCTTGCTAAGGGTCCCTTATGTCGCTCTACGACAGCCTTTCCATGTCGGAAAGGCAGACATGGAATGTCTGTCGGAAACCGACATCATAATCCAGACAGCAGAGCTGCCGTCATTAAGGGATTATGCGGTCTGTTTGATGGACTCAACCACGTCTTAATCCCCCCGCAGATTTACCTCCGACTGCCGTCATACTAATACAGCAGTCGGACTGTAAACCTACCACGTTGGGCAGAAGGTCTCCAACCGCTGGTCAGAGGCTTTCCGCCCGACATTGTAAACAGGCCCTTAATTGGTATTCAGTACGTTTTAATTTGCTGGAGAATGACTGACTTGGGAGCATATCGGGGACAGAGGAGAGTCAGAGGCTTGAGGGCTCTCAGGACGCAACTGTTCAGTGATTTATTCCTATTATTAATACCGCTGAGGGCAAATCCTGTTTGGTTGGTGTTGTCTCCCCATCACAGCAGCAGTGTCAAATCTTGAGTCAGATGTGTAAGCCAGCGGGAGTGTCCTATGTAATTACAATTTTGAGTTAGAACAACACTGGGATATCCATTAGGATGAATAACGAAAGTTGAGTTGAACATGTTAAGCTATGTGATATAGTTTTACTCCAGTAAACCTGATCTACCAGTAAAGTGTTTTGTGATGGTTTTTCCTGTATTACCACCCCAAGCCCTTTGCGAGCAGGTCACGCGGGACAGTCTAACCTCATGATGTTTCAAGGCAACTTTGGTTTGCTTTATAAGCCCAATTTCTACCACCAGTGACTTGTTTCAGGCATTTCATTTTACCCGGAAAGGTAAATTTAGTTTGGTTGTCATTCATTTTTATAATAATAATTTTATCTCCAGTGTTGCTCCAAACTGTGTCCAGCTTTTTGATTTTATAGGTCAGCTTGCCAATAGGTATGCTATTTTGGATAAAGGGCTTAATTTGGGACTCACTGGGGTTTTCAATGCTAAATTTGGAGCTTGGTTAAGGATTTTGTACAATTAGGCTCCACAATTTGGGATTTTTTAATTAAAGCCAGCAAGGCCCCTGTCAGCTCACCAACAGTCTTGGTTTGACAGTGGGAGCACACCTGATGGATAGAGATGCTATTGCTAGTTGCAGAAGAGGGCATAAGCAAACCCTCTGTAAAAGGGAACTAGAGCTTCAGTATGACATATGAGATAAATAGTCACTTACTGGAAGGTAAAAGTCACCAGGCTGTGATGCCAGTTATTAGGAATAGGCCTATCCCCGTGTTAATATAAGCAGACAATGCAGTTTTATTGTCTAGAAAGCCCAATGAACTTGGAACCCTGTTGGATGGTTATATCGACTATATGGCCACGTTGAACTTGGAAGTCAACACCACCAAAACCTTTGTGCGCAACAAACCATGGAAAAAGCTCAGAAATTGGAAATCCAGGAAAACCTCCTGAATGCCATCATTTCCATTTACAATGGGACCTGGGTGAGAGTAAAACTGTCTGGGGATACGCTATCCCCCAAATTCTACACAGATTGCGGCCTGAAGCAAGGATGCGTCCTTGCCCTAAAGATTTTTAATTTATATACAGCAGACCTAGCCAGGAATCTACAAAATAGCAATCTAGCTACACGGAAGATAGGTCAAAAGAAAGTGCACCTATTACAGTAGGAGGATGATCTGCTTCTCCTCGACTATACAGAGATAGGGCTCCAGAAAGTACTAGATACCCTACACAGTTATAATGAACACAATGAGCTAGTTGACAATCAAAATAAAACAAAAGTGATGATATTTGGCCGCTATGCTAGGTAAACATTGCAGAAATAGAGGCTAGGTTCCCTGATGATAACATCGACAAAAAATTAGAACTATCTTGGAGCATGGTTCAGTGATACAGGGAATGCGACCATACATCAGAATAGGATGAAGTCAAAAGCACAAGCAACTATATACGTCCTATGTAAATTTTATTGCAAACTGTAGAGTTCAACGATTGTAGCATTCAGGAGGTTCATCAAAACAAAACTGATACCTACACTAGGCTATGCACAACAAGCTTTCCAAGGACAGGACAATGCAAGACACTATTAGAGAGAGCCCAGTGTCAGAATTAAAAGTGCATTTTCTGCTACCGAAACACACATGCAACAGCCTAATACGACTGGAGTTTAGCCTTATTTTTTTTACCGAGTTTTATATAGCGCGAACTTGACCCGAATCGGGTATCAGAGGGCTTTACATAGCACCAGTTGCATTACATGAGGACACATTCTTTTTTTTTGTGTTTTTTTTTGTTAGGCATGGGAGATTAAGTGATTTGCCCAGAATCACAGGATGTTCAGCGTCATTGCCGAGACTATAACCCAGTTCCCCAGATTCGAGGTCGACCGCCCTAGCCGTTAGGCCAACTCCTCTCCCCAAAGCCTTACACAGCAGAAATATAAATGCTTGGGCACAACCGCAAAATATTACTACCCAATTTTGAATGCTCCATGAGGATCTCTGAAGGAGGTGTTAAAAACAATATACAGAGAGAAGCATACACCATGGAGCATCTATTTAAATAGAGCGATGGAGACCCTAAAATTGGCTATAGAGAATTGGTCTATGGAAGTAATAAGCTACACGACTAGGAGGAATGCTATACACAAACAAGTGTGTCAGCTATGGTGGGACACAGACATTGCCAGTCTTAAGAAAAACAATGCCAGTTAGCTCTAATTGCATCCTTTGAGGCTCACAAAATACAGCCCTATTTAAGTCAGGCACTATGGCCAGACTGGTGCCTCTGTAGATAAAATAATTTAAATCCTAATTGGAAATCGCTGTCAAACATCATAGGATGCAGACTATGTAATTACAGAAAGGAGTCCCTTCTGCATTTGATATGCGTTTGCCAAGCACTGCTACAGACTCAACAGAAACTACTAAAAACAATCTTTCTGTCAACTGGAACACCAACATGTGTGGAAGCTGTGGAGGTGCTCTTTTCTTGCACGGTCCCGTCGGAATTGTCACGATTTGGCAGATTTATGCAGGTGGCAAGAATAGCCCTAAAAGAAGCCAGGTGACACTGCATCAATAACAACTCCACCACCTAATTTGTGAAAGACCGCACAGACACAGCATCTTACTCAGCTGGATCTCATAGGTTGAAGATGGATGGTATTGTTCGCTCACCCTACGCAAAAGCGTAAATGTTGCATTTGTACTCTGCTTCTATGTACATTTTATGCCACATGATTCAGCCCCTTGCAGGGATTGTTTCTGATGTTAATGTCACCGATGTTGCTAAAAAGCATGTAGATACGCACTTTATTTTGCTCTCATGTACATCTCAAGTCACTTAGGTTTGCTCTTTAGAGAGGGTGCCTTTGATGCAAACATGACAGTTTAAATGAAACTTGGCAGGAGAATGGCACCTTACTCCACTCTTCTCACTCTGCTGCACAAGAGAGACGCCTGGCAGGGTGGTATCATCTTACCCACTTGGACGCCTGGTGTCCTTCCACTTTACTTTTCCTTTTTTTCACCGTTTAATGTCATTGAACTTAGTCCCTTAGAAGAGATGTCTTGACACTAATGATGAAAAGCCTTAACGAAATTCTGGAGGGGTTTCATACATTTCAGGGATTCAGCCGGGACGAGATGGAACTTGCCAAGTCTACCACTACAATTGATTATCGTGGTATATCTAAAAAAATAATATAAAAGAAGGAGCCTAGACGACTGAACTTTGCAGTATTTATGAGGCTTGAAAAAACCCCAGGTGAATGGGCCGTAAGGGGGCGAAACATGTGCCGGCTGCTCTGGAATGTTCTGGCACTTGTTATTCATGTTGAACACTTCAACAATGATGAACTGAAGAAATGTAACGTTGAGAATTAAACTCACAGCTGCAAAAATATATAACAAGCTGCTTTTGGATTTATTTACACTGTGCAATACCCAGTGACGAAGGCCTTAAACTAATACAATACATAAGAGGGAGGACACACTCATCCTTTTCTACAAATTTTCATGTGGAGGCAAAGAAAGGTCCAAACCTCGAGTGACGACCTACCCACAACTAAAAGAGTATTGCATATAGCAGGGAGGGAGAGCTGGACCTTTGCACCACATCTTTCAGACTTGCAGAACCATCTATTTTGACGTAGTCTATCAAGGACTTGAGAAATATGATTATTGTGGGAGGAGGGATCAGATGAATAAACTAGAATGTCATGTAAATATACCACAACACTCTGATTTAACTGGTCTGCAAATATATGATCCATGAAGCACTGGAAAATGGATGGAGCATTGCTTAACCCAAAAGGCATAACACAATATTCGAAATACCCTACAGGAGTTCTGAAAGAGGTCTTCCACTCATCTCCTTCTTTGGTACAAAGGAAATGGTAGCCTCTCCGAAGGTCTAACTTGGTGAATATTTGGGCTCCTCTGACTGACTCTAAAATATCCTTGATAAGAGGTAAGGAATACCGGTCTTTAATGGTTACTCTATTCAATCCTCTGAAATCAAAACATTGCCTTAGATCTTTGATTTTCTTGGGCATGAAAAAGCGAGAAGCCCCAGCAGGAAATGAAGAGTGTGTGATAAGTCTGTTTTGAAGATTCACCTCAAGATCCTGCCTTAGAGTCTCCTTTTTGATTTCAGAAAGTGAATAAATTCTTCCAAACAGAACCATGGCATCAGGTTCAAGGGAGATGGAGAAGTCAAATTCATGGTGAGGAGGTAAGGAGATTTCCTTAGGTTTCTGAGATATATGTGCATACTTCTGATAATGAATTGGGTCTCCCTGTATGATGCTAAGAGTGCCACATTCAGTTTCCTTGGTCATGGAAATTTCCTTAGGTGCCCAGTAGTCTTATGTCTACCAAAATTGATGGCAAAAGTGGGAAGATAACGATATGGTTTGAGTCTCCCAACTGATATATGGATTGTGTCTGATCAGCCAAGGAAGTACTAAGATCATAATATGTTTGGGAGAGGTAATAAGGTCAAATGATAGGATCTCTTGATGTTTTCCAAAGGTCAACCTTATAAGAGTGGACATACCTAATATGAGTGGTCATCTCGTTAACAGGTCCAGAGACCAATGGTGTTCTGTCTACTGTATGGACCTGTTCAGGGGAATCCTTGGGGGCTTGGGGTATTTCCCTTTCTTGTGCCATTTTTTCATCCAGATACAACCTGCTTGCCCAGCAGTCCAGTAAGGCCAAGACTTTTTCATTCTATCCATTAGGAAGTTCCGGAAGCATGGGCTTGACAAACAAGGGAGTAACCAGTTCTCTGAAGGAACAAATGGAAGGGTTTCCTGACTTTCCCGTCCTTCCCCTCTTACAGAGGATGGGCTCTGGCGTTCCTCAGAATACTCTGTGGACGTGTGGGACAATTGTGCAGAAAGCGAAAGGGGGGTGTTAATTATCACAGGGTATAAAGCGGCGCTTTCCTAGTGTCATGAGTTAGCTAATAGAGAGTTGCTACTGCGGTGCATCAGGTGAGGGAAAGACCCCTAAACCCTCCACTAAGGACACAGGTCCAATTACAATAAACAAACAGGTCCTGTGCACACGCATACAAGTGATTTACAAGTTTTCAAAAATCGTAGTTCAAACAAAATGACAAAATATATTTTCTTTCTTTTTTTTCTTCAAGTGTGGATTTTGATCGTGTGTTGTTTCACAGGCCAGCCAACACGTGTTTCGTCATCGGGTGTATAACCCTTGACTTCTTCAGGGCTCAAGAAGATAGGAAGATTCTTTGGACCTCTCAACTGGTGATAATTCCGACCCAGTGGGTCCTAGCAGTAACTCCAAATATGTTTTTCTTGCGTCATCATTTGAGTCAATCTCAACGGAAGCAAAATTTGCCCGGATTCTGTCTTTGCGTCAGGCTATGTGTGCCACACTCCTAGTCCTCATAAGTGTGGGACAATTGTGGATTAGATGAACAGAAGAACCACAGTACATACATAATCCTTGCTTTCTTCTATTTTCCCATTCTGCCTCAGACAATGTTCAGTGTGCTAGCCTGATCTGCATAGACTCTTCTCCTGAAGATTAAGGACTCTCAGGAACAGGAGGGTACATTTTTCAAGCAGTAAGATGAGTCAATGAGTCATTCCTGGGTTTGCTGAACTCGGGCCTTGCATCTTTATATCTGCATTCATTGAGCTGGTGTTCAATGGACAGGGCATGATCCATTAACGCTGCCATTGTTTGTGTGTGGAGTGAAAGTACCAATTCATCTTGTATCTCCTCACAAAGAGCGTAACCAGAGTCCATTCCACCCATGTGGTCTCAGCTTATTACTGGCGTAAGTCGGGGATGTATTGCAGAACATCTTGATTATTCTGCAGAAGGTTGCATAGAGCTCCTTCAGCTGAAGTCTCTAAACCAGGTCTTTCAAACATCCATTTAAAGGCTGTGAGAAGGCTGCAAGAAAGGCTGCACAGACACAAAGATTCCAGTCTTCTGCTGCTACCAAAGGGGTGCCCAAACTAATACCGGGCCTGATAAGGCGCTGATCAGATGCTCCACTTTGGCTCTATCCAGAGTAAACTGAGCGGGACGGAAGGTGAAAAATACTGTCAGGGAGTCTAGAAATTGTTTTCATTTGTTTGGATCTCCAGAAAAACAAAGAGTTGCTAGAGAAATGGATGCCACGTCGGATGCTCTGGCAGTAAGCGCTTGATGTAGGGCCAAGTTTTCATTTCACAGTTGTTGCAATTCTTGAGCTTTTTGTTGAACTGTCTGAACCAAGGCTTGTGCAGGATCCAATAGTCCAGCTGAGGTAATTCTTATGAAGCTTCCATGTTTCCATGGTCCGAGCTGGAAATTGGGAGTTGCAACCTATCAGCTTCCTCAGAAGATGGACTTCAATTTGCAGCCTTGGAGCGATGGGAAAATCCACGAGTCCAGGTTTTGACCGTTTTTGTCTGCCAAAGGTAGGGGCGACCCCTTCTGGTAGCCACAATGCCTCTGACAATGGAACGTCTAACCAGATAGTGCCCTCTAGAAGAAGCCCCTAAGAGGAAAAACCACGAAGGGAAAAAACCTTTGATGGTGATTGGAGGCACCCAGGAGGCTGATGAGGACTGATACTGATGGTAGAAGACCAGGACTGCAGGAAGTCTAAGATGGCGCAGACAAGGTTAACGGAATGCCAAGAACCAGGAGAATAGAACGGTTCAGAAGGGAAACAACAGAAGCAAGACTCACCAGCAGGAGTGAGGAGAGACACCAGCAGGAGTGAGGAGACACCAACAGGAGCGAAGATACACCAGCAGGAGCGAGGACACACCTGCAGGAGTGAGGAGTGTTGCAACGCAAGGAGAAAGACAGTTCTGCTCCTAATATACCCCAAAACAGGAAGTGACATAGAGGAAGAAGCAAGGCAAACATGATGGATTGTGAAAGGCTGTCAAGAATACATGATAGAGCCTCCATGATGGATTGATTAAGTAAAAAGAAGAAACTAGAGAGACCAATAATTTGCCCCCCAAGGAAAGGGAAGTCTCCAGCCCACCCAACAAGCGAATAACTCAGGCTGCCAGGGAGGTAGTAAAGTGAGGCGCGGCATGCCAGTATGGAGGGAACTGGAACCTGGCACCAGATGTGATCCTAGACTGCACCGACCAGATTGCTGTATACAACAACCAAGAGAGAGCTACCCTGCGTGACATTCTGGCTGACCAGAGTCTCTTGGATACATGGTGCCTCTTACATCCGCGAGACAAGGAACATATGCAATGCTCAGCTTTACATGGCACATAATCCTGACTTGACTGCTTCTTAACCTCTCACCCGACCACTCCAACTGTATTAGATTGTACTATATTGGACGACTCACTCACAGACCATGCCTCAGTGAGCCGGATAGTGGACTGGAACATTTGCAAGCTAATTGCGAAACCTTGGCATCTTAAGATCGTGCGCTATAAACTACCACAAGAATATGCACTCCTAAAACCTATTTGCATACCTACTGTACAGAAAATGAGGGCTCGGTCCAGTCAGCACAGATGCTGTGGGCAGCGGCTAAGGAAACTCTCAGGGCCAGATTCACAAAGGTAAATTGAGATGAAAGTCTAACTTTACGACTTTCGGGATTCTCAAAGGGCATTTACAAGTAGTAAAGTTAGACTTTTGTCTCAGTTTTGGTGTCAGTCAAACTTAAGTTGAACTGAGACAAAAGTCTAACTTTACTACTCGTAAATGCCCTTTATGAATACCGAAAGTCGTAAAGTTATACTTTCATCTCAGTTTATCTTTGTGAATCGTGGCCTCAGTGTTCAGTTGATGAGGGATGCCACATATGCAAACAAACTACAACAGCAGTATTCAATGGAAAGGGACAATAAGGTCTGTTAATGGACCTATACTACTAATTCTTCAGCCACAAACAGGCAGGCCCTGAAAAAGGCTAAAATGTTTGTTAATGACTTGTACACTTCCAAAGCAAAATGCATGCTCTACAGACTCAAAGCCCTTCACTATGAGCCGAGTGAGAGGGCACAAAGGCTACTTGTGGTCCAGCTTCATCAAATGAAGATGGTAGCAGCCACACCAGTGATCATAGATGAATCCAGGCATCATCCATGGAACACACAAAACATTGTTCGTGTCTTATCCAGATATTATGCAACCCTGTACAACACAGAGGTGTGGAATTATGCTGCCTGAGAAGGATCCTTCTTTGCTGGCCTGAATTTGACCTACCATAATGATGACAGTAGGGATTTGCTGGAGGGGAAAATCCCTAAAGACGAGATAACACAAACAATATCCAACCTCCCACATAATAAAGCACCCAGTGAGAATGGTCTACCAGGAGAATTTTAATCATTGGTAAAAGAAGATGCCATAGATTCCTTTATGATGCCTTCTAGGAGGCAACTCATACAGGTGCAGTGTTGTCTCTCTACAGTAGAGCCATGATATCCACCCTCCCGAAACTAGGTAAAGGCCTGCTGTGCATTGGCAGTTACCACCCAATCTCACTCCTAAACACTAGCATAAAAATCTTGCATGCATCTTGGCCATGCGTTTAAAGAAAGTAATTCCCAGTCTGGTCCACTCATCTCAGGTGGCATTTGTGCGAGGGCAAATGTCTTGAAATCATCTTCAATCCCTAGCACACCTTTTTTGTGGTTATCTAAAAACTCCCCAGAGACCAGCCCTGTCACTTGATGCAGAGAAGGCATTTGACCGGATATAGTGGGGTTACCTGTTTTGTACACTAAAATGCATGGGTTTAGGGGACGACTTTTTAGGCAAAGTGCTCTGGCTTTATACTGCTCCCACTACACAGGTGAAATGTGGGGGCTTCTTCTAGGACTTTTTCCCAGTGACTAGGGGAACTCAGCAAAGCTGCCTTCTATCATTGTTGCTATACCTGTTGTCAATGGAGCCCCTGGCTGCGAAATGAGATAAACACCACAGACAGCAGGTCTCCCTACAGCGATCGGAGCATCAAAACCTTTCCAGTATGAGTTTTCCGGTATCCCAGGTTATAAGATTAACTGAGATAAAAGCAAAGCATTGCTCATGCCCCATATTACCACCAAGGCAGCAGTATTAGGCTATCCAGGATAGGCTTAAATATCTATGGATCCTCATCAACACAGGGCTATAGAGAATGGTCTTCAATAACCCTGATCCACTTATCACTGAGACAGTGCTTAAATATGCCAAAGGAAACACTTTACCATCTCTTTATAGGGCTGACTACAAGCTGTGAAAATGGTGAAACTGGTGATAGCACCAAGCTTCACCTATGTCCTCGGTATGCTGCCACTAATTGTCGAGATTGCAATTCTGAAATCCATTGACAAGGGAGGGCATCAAAAACGGTATATGGGGAAATATGAAACCTACATTGAAACTTTCTAAATTTATCACCCACAGGTGATGTGGGGGTCTCAGCCTGCCCTGTATTTAACAATACCACACCTCCCTTCACCTCTCCAAATTGGCGTACCTGTGTCCCAAAACCCCCAACCTCCCTTCTAGATCCGCTTGCAGAGGGAAGTAGCACAAGGTGATGCAGAACTTACCTCTCTTGCGGCATCACTGACACTGGGTCATTTCGTGTCTGCAGGCAGAATTCGATTTACCTGCTTCCAAGACTGGAGGTATAAGTAACTTCATCACTGTTTATACTGTACACTGGAGGCAAGACCATGGGATATATCGGACTCTTTGGCCTTGCACTACATAAAACACAGTGGCCTATACAAACGAGTGGTCGGGCTTTTACAACATGTTGATACAATACTTACACTCAGACCTCCTCCTATCCCACCTCTGCAGCAAGTGGCAAGAGAGAGTATGGAAGGACTATACAACAAAAGATTGGGAATCCGTAGTGATGGATTTAGACAAGGGGCCTGAGAAGCCAAAATGACATTCTGATTCTTTAAAACCATACAGGACTGGTAGTGGAAATTGCAGAAATTGGCCCCTGCTGTCTTCTTGCATCACTCTTCCTGTTGGAGATGTCTAGTGCCCATTTGTGATAGTACCTATATTGTATACGACTGTCCTGAAATTTTTCAGTTCTGGACTAGCGTGGGCCATATGCTCAGCGAGACCTTTGTCCTTCCCCTACCACTGACTAGACACTTAGTCATGCTACATGACACTTCCGACATGCCAGACATTATGGGACATAGTCGGCGGTTGCTAGCAACAGTCATGGCTCCAGCTAAATTGTGCGTTCTGAGACACTGGCTCATTAAAATGTATAAGGTGGCCTCTGATGAACAACTTACAAACTGCAGGATAATCTGGACATTTTCCAAATGCTGTAGTACCCGTTCTTGAAGGCCTCAGAAGCCCCTTCATGAGGCTTTTTGATGACTATTCATGAGCTTTGACTTAGCCAGGGGTATTTCCTCCATGGGTGAGTTACCTCTACTACCTGCCACTTCCTTATTTTACTCCTTTCGTGCAACCCTCATTCCTCGCCCTTCTACTAGTAGATAGTCCCTCATACCTCCCTCTCCCACGCCGCCCTTCCTGACCCTTAATTCTTCTCTATCTTACCCTCCACACATTTATGATGTGGCTCCGTACACTAAGGTGGATTATGGGCCAGATGTATGAAATCTTATTTTGCATTTCCAAAATAGAGATTCTGTAGGAATTGCTATTTAGGAAATGCAAAATGATATATACAAAATTTGCGATTTCCTAATAGGGATTCCAACAGCGTAGGAATCTCTATTAGGAAATCGTAACTAGGAAATGCTTTTACATTCCCACCTATGGGCCAATTAGGAAATGGTTTGCATTTCCTAAATTGAGATTTCCTAATAGCAAATCACAATTTAGGAAATCCAAACTCAAGGGTGCCTCTGGCCCAAAACCCCCCTGGAGGCACCCCAAAATTCGTAGTGCATATGTAAGTGCACTCATACCATAGGGGCATATGCCCGCTTCATGTCACCTTAAAAAATGCATTTTTAAATGCATTTTTTAATTTTCCACATGGTTACCATTGACTTTGCATCGATGGTAATAGCATTTGCTAAATGCCCAATTCGCATTTAGGAAATGCTTTGTACATTTGCTTTAGGAATTGCAAATAGGTAAACCCCAATTTGCTTTTCCTAAATTACGGTTGCAATTTGCGATTTCTACAGGATAGAAATCGCAAATTGTGATCAATTTTTGGCCTTTGTTCATATGAAAAGGCTGTTTTGCATTTCTTGATGGGCCAAAATTGTGATTCAGCCCGTAAGAAATGCAAAAAGATTTCATACATCTGGCCCAGGGTTCTCCAAAGTAGGTCCTGGAGCGCCGGATCCATGCCAGATTTTTAGCATAACTACATTTATCTAAATGGGGATATCTTAACAATCTGGCATGGATCTGGTTCTCCAGGACTGACTTTGGAGAAACCTCATCTGTCCCTATGTCATTTACGTAATTTGTGTCCCTTATATTGTTCACGGGATTTATGTAATTTTTCCTGGATCGCATTTAGATGCGGTGCGTCCGGTATGTGTGCCACTGACCATTTGCAGCTATTGACTTCGAACTTCGGAATTGGAATCAAACATTCTTCAATGCTATGAGTGCATGGATGGTTCAGTGTCCTTGACAATTATAGATTCCGCATATACGTCTATCTGTACCCCACTGTTATTGTTACAATTACTATGTTCTCACTATGACCACTGTTCTAGTCAATGGCAGAGTTACTGCCTCTGTATGCTTGTACTGCACAGTCTATTATCCTTAAGAAATTATTTATTTAAAAAAAGACTTATTCATTCCATAAATTGCAAATAATCTGACCAATCACCTTTTCTCCTATTTGCAAAAAAATCATTTTACTACCTAAAATACATATCTATTCTCAGGATATGTGATTTTGAATATTCATAAATATTTGTACCTGGACAAATGTAATAAGGTTCCCTTCTTTCAAACATGACTATATTAGGGCATAACATGAGAGTTTTTAATGCTGAGATTAAAATTACTATTTTTTTATGCACTCAGTTATCCTTTTTTTAATTCAAAAACCATTGAATAAATGAATGGATTCTCTAAATATCAATAAGCAATGTATATTTGCATTAAATAATTGATGCCACAATCATTATAAATGTATTTTCACTTTATCAACATTCTTCTCATGTGCGATAGCTTCATCCTACTCCAATGAAATAATGCTTCAATTTCTCTTAGCTTTGTCTTTGAGATGGGCTGCTTACCACATAGCTTCCCACGTAACTCACATGCATGTGTCTTTTTTAAATGAAGACCACTATGAATGGAAATGCCATCTTGGTGGCAAAATTTTACAATTTGCTGCTTGAGCCTGAAGTGGCTGATGGATATCATGCCCAACTTGCTAAGTTTGCTACTTCACATCTTCAATAATCCTACATGTTGGGTACTATCAGTAATATTTAAATAATAATTATGACAAATCAACTCAGCCTCTTTGTGATTATTTTATTTTCATAACAGTGATGGCTTGTGACATTTGAAAGTGGTGAGGCGTAAAAGTTTGGGATGTGTGTCCTGTGGTAAGTGAGTTTCATAAGGGGGGTTCTCCTCCCCCCTATCCCCCCCCGCCCCCGGAAAATTTGGAAAAAAGTGAGCAAATGGTGCATTTACAAGCAAATTTGAGAAAGCAAGAAGGTTAATAAAGCAATTATGAAACTGATTACATCAATGAAGAGATTTCATATGATAATGACGCAGGTAGCTGCCTATTCAGTACAACCAGATAACTTCATAGCAGACTTTGAGACAAAAATGCAGTGAGGCTGTGAATTAAACATTACTGAGGCCTGTGGAAGGGGTAGTAGTTTTTAGAGTGTCTCAATCATGCCCGTTATGCTCATTCTACATTAGACACATGCACCTTTTACTCTCGGTCGTATGACAGAAGCACGCATGGCTGAACCACGCATGCATCTACAATGCAGTTGCAACAACAAATGCGTCTTAACCACGCATTCCTTTACCATGCATGCCTTTACCACGCATGCCTTTGCAACAAATTACCACTAGCCTGACCCCCCCCGTCCTGAGGCTTAAAACCAACCTCGCTCTGGCCTTGAAACTACCCCTTCCCCTCCCCCGAGGCCTAAAACCATGCCCCCTACCAAAAAACTACGCAACCCCAACATCCTGCTCTGAGCCCTAAAACGTACCCCCGCCGTGCCCTTAAAACTAGCCCTACCCCTTCCCCCACTCTGAGCCCTAAAACCCTGTTCCCCTCAAAAAAACTACCCCGACTCCCCCGCCCTGAGACCTAAAACTGACCTCGCCCCTCCCTTAAAACTACTCCTTCCCCTCTCCCCGCCCTGTGCCCTAAAACCCTGCCCCTTTATAAAGACTACCCCGAACGCCCCCACCCTAAGCCCTAAAACCGTACCCCCTTCAAAAAACTACCCGACCGCCCTCGCCCTGAGCCCTAAACTGCCCCTACCCCTAAAAACTACCCCCCCCCCAATACGGCCCCAGCCCTACTTACTTGTCTGCATCCGAAGTTTCCTGTTCCAAAGTTTCCTGTTCCTCTCCCCGCCCATGCGGACACTAGACCGCTATCTTCCTTAACCACGGGTATGCAGATGTGTGGTTCAGGCAAGCATTGTTACGCTTGCAGTGAAACTCCATGCGTGGCTCAGCCGCGTTGTAAAAGCTGTTTCCCTTTTCTCTCCACATTTCGTCCATCTGAATGCCTTATCTGCAGCAGCCTCCTTTCACGTACACCTGAATGCACTTCCTCACATCTCCTTCACTTCACAACCCCCATAAACACTGTGCACCATCTCACCTGTAAGTACTGTATTTTGATTTACTTTTGCCTTCTCAATATTTTTGCAACTGTGTACCTCCTTAACACACAGTTGCACAGAATCACAATTACAACTGAAATAAGTGACCATTGCTCTGTTTGTTCAGCAAAGAGGCCAAGGATTGGATGACCAAGAATTCTGAACACCTTTTTGACCAACTGACAGGCACTGTGAGAAATTCAGCCTTTCCTCCAGGGCTCTCAATGGTGGCCAGTAAAAAACACCTGAAGGTGACTCAGTTCAAAGTATGCACTGTACAAGAGAAAAGAGATTGCATGGCAAGCCGAGGTCTGCAACTGACTAATGCTGTGTTTTTTAATCGGCTAAACACAACTTTACTTTATATGTGTGCTGAGGGAGGGAGAGCATATTTATATTTCCAGTGAGAATGGTGACTGTATGGAACAGACTGTTTGCAGACCTGTTATTTACATGCTATTGGTGCTTCTGAAAGTCAGGTTAAAGACCGGAAAGCCAGGTAGAAAAGAATTCATTTTGGGAAAATGGATACTTGGACTGAAAAAATACTTTGGCGTGTAAGTGTTGCAAATCGAAAAAGTATTTGACGCGCTAAAAGAATGTTCATAGGTTCGCACACTGGAGAGCCCCTGTTCTTAATATAACTGATGCCGATCTGATGAACTATTGGTTACTTTATGGTTGAGAACAAGACGGCGCCACAAGCCCAGCTGGGTCTTTTAACCCTTTCATGAAAGCGGTGTGAGTAAAATGGCAGGCGCCACCCGCACCTTGGGGCGTGGCGCCCTTCGTGGCATCTTGGGCGGGAGCCGGTCCTGCCTTCCGGTTCGGGGGAGGTAGATGGCGCCGGAAGCAAAGGTGGGCAGGTATGCACGTCATCAAGGTGCGCAGGGGGCCCCGCCTCCCCATGGAAAGAATAAAAGTGGAGAACGAGTGGAGGAAGCCCTCTTTGTCCTCTCCAAGCGGATGCCAAGACATCGGACCAGCAACAAGTTACGGCCATCGTCGTTTCACTGCGGGGACTACTCGAAGAACTTCCCGGGAGAGTATGGTATCGGCAGAGGCGAGGGATACTAAGCTGGTTCGCGGCATCGTTTAAGGTGAGAGGGCCTCACAGCATAGTCGAGCAATGAATAGGGGTTTTTTAAAGGGTTTCAGCATGTCAGAGAAAAGGGGCTAAGTCTTGGGTTACATAATGCGGTTCTCAGGCCCCCTCGGGGCACGAAGGTAGGGAGTATTCCCGATGCCCCGGGGGATCGGTGGCGCGCGCGCTGGCCTCAAAGGGGTTGGTGGCAGTGATGAATAGGGATGGTGTGCTACACCCAGCAGAGCATGGCGCAGTGTTTCATCGCATGAGTTTGTTTAACATAATTGGCAGCGCTTGGCTGGCTTCCGTCATTTGATTAAAACAGCATGGTGACCTGGGGTACTTGGCTCGTGAGTAGGCTGGGTGCCCCTGGGACTCCGCTCAACGTGGCGTCGGCAACGCATGTGTTGTTGTATAACTAACGGCGTTTGACCGGTTTGCGGCATTTTGGTAAAAAACGGTATGGTAACCGGGGCACCTGGCTCGTGAGTAGGCTGGGTGCCCTCGGGATTTGGTGCATGATTTTTGAGGGTCGCCAGGGGATGATAAGGAGGAAGGGAAGATGCCGGGGGCACGGGGATCGTGAGTAGTTCCGGTGCCCCGGGTGTTTATCTTACGGGCAGCGCAAAGCGAGAAACCCGCTGGATTAAGAGCGGAAATAAGACCGCTGGCAGAAAAATTAATTCTCTGTTGCTTTCTCTAGTGCACTGGTACAGAGGGGGGCTTTTCGGGTGTTTTAGTAGTCAGGATGCCGCCAAAACGTGCCTGAGTCAACAAAGATGCCCCAGCTACTGCAGAGGAGTTTCGATCGCTATCAGCACTGTGGGAGGTCGCAAAGACAGGCGGCATCGAGTGGGCCTTGCGGACATTGGCTCAAGGGGCGGGTGCGAAACCACATCAAGAGGGTCCATTAGCCAAACGTACGAGGAGAATTCCGGCACGTTACCAGGAAGCACAGCAGGAAACAGCTAAGCAGGGCTTGGAGGAGCAGGCCAACAGTCCAGGTGAGGCGGTGGTAACAGGCCAGCCCATGACAACGGCAGACATTAATCAGGGCTCTGGCACAATAGTGCATAATGGCCAGACAAAAGGAGGGTCACCCCCAATAGGGGAACAATCACAAGACAATTCGTCCACTACAGTGGGTGTGGCTACTCAGAACAATGTACCTCTTTCAAATCAAGTACCAGCAAGTGAGCCTCAAAACCCGGCGGCGCAGGGGGGGGGTTACCGCAGGACCACAGGCCGGGGTACAATCTACCGCACTGTTAATAGCGCAACAAGGCAGCGGGGTAGCTCAAGTATGGGTACAATCGGGGGGGTGGCGCAAGCTCCGCTAGTGGTAGCCGCTACATCACAGGCTCCACACACTAACCCGGTCGTCACTGGGCCAGAGGTCGCAGCCACTAGCGCCACCAGTGGCAGTGTTGTCGGTGCAGACACCTCTTTCACAGAGCCCTATGCTTTATGGTTCTGCAACGCCCGCGTTAGCCCCATCAGCAGGTATTACATGGCATGTGCCAGCAGAGACTAGAGAGGAGATTTTCAGGGGGGAATATGTGGATGTTTTTGACCTCATTATCGCAGGAGTGGTCCCTGGGAAAAAGCAGAGCAGGCAAGGATGTGGAGTTCAAACAAAAGAAAGTTTGGGTTGAATGGTCCATCAAGAATTGGGTTACTGGTTTCGCCATTTACTCAGCAATCATGGTAGAGAAATTCCCAGCAGTGGCAGCTCAATTGATTAGTTACATGTCAATGATCCATGGGGCAGCGTCAGAATTCCAAGGCACGGCCTGGCTGCAATGTGACAACAAATTTAGGCAAATGAAGGCGGTAAGGCCAGAGATGGTATGGGATCAGCGGGAGATTAACATATGGCATGCAGAATTTTACCTGGCACCGCCAGTTACCAAAACCACTCACTCCTTTCGGGGGACAAAGGGGCAGGGGACAAGAAGCAGGCTTGCTGGCAGTTTAATAAAAACAAATGCAGTAGGGGGTCTACCTGCAAATTAAGACACTTATGTTCCTTCTGTGGCGCCCAGGGTCACCCAGAAAGCAAGTGCTTCAAGAAATTGGGAAAACCAAAAGAACAGCATAACCACTCCCATATCCAGAACAGAGGCCGCAATCCCCAGCCATCATAGGAAACTACCCACGCCCATACGTTTACATGTCCTGGCTCATCTCCTCAATAGATACGATCATAGACAAGAAGCTCATCTGCTATACCACGGGTTCAAATACGGCTTCCATATTCCGTCTAACGCTCCACCTTCCACAGTACCCCCACGCAACCAGCTTTCAGTTTTGCGCAACCCCAAGGTTACTAGGGAAAAAATCATGAAGGAGGTAGCACTGGGGAGGGTGGATGGGCCATTTCAGGAAACTCCAAGACCAGATCTGGTGTGTTCTCCTTTAGGTTTGGTACCTAAAAAAGAGGCTGGGAAGTACCGCCTCATTCACAACTTGTCATCTCCACCGGGGTCGTCAGTCAATGACAGGTTAGATCCAGATCTATGCGCTGTGCGTTACACCACATTTGATACAGAAATTCACAAATTACAGAGGCTGGGTAAAGGCGCCCTAATGGCAAAATCCGATATAGAAGCCGCCTTTCGCCTCTTGCCAGTGCACCCGGATGACACTATGTTGTTAGGTTTTACATTTGAAGGGGAGTTCTTTATGGACCTGGGTATGCCAATGAGGTGTTCTATTGCCTGTGCTGTGTTTGAGACATTTAGCCGTTTTTTAGAATGGGCGGTACAAGATCTGTTGTCATCACGAGACTTGGTACACTATTTAGATGATTTTCATATTTTTAGGTCCTCCAGGCTCGTCGGCTTGTGGGAAGGCCCTGCTGGGCTTCCAACGGTTGGCTGAAGCATTGGGGGTCCCACTGGTGAAGGAAAAAACTGAGGGTCCAGCGACTTGCATAACTTTCTTAGGCATTGAAATAGACACCATAGCGGGTATGTGCAGGCTCCCACAGGAGAAGGTGAGAGCATTTAAGGCCTCCATAGATGAATGTTTAACGGCGCGCAAGGTGATATTGCACTAGTTACAGGTCCTGGTGGGGCAACTCAATTTTGCTCTCAGAGTAATACCCATGGGGAGGGCATTTTCAAGGAGCATTGCCAGGGCAATGTCCGGTATATGGGCGAAACACCACCACACCAGGCTGTCCTTAGAGGTAAGAGACGACTTAAGTACTTGGAAGGAATTTTTGTTGGGATTCAATGGCTTCTTGCTTTGGCAGCAACCGGTGCAATCTAATGTGGAAATGGAACTTTACACAGACGCAGCAGGCAGCGTAGGGTTCGGTGCGGTGCTAGGCACAAAGTGGTGCATGAAACACTGGCCGGCGGAGTGGGTCAGGATGGGTTTGACACGCAATGTAACATTCTTAGAGTTGTTTCCTATCATTGCAGCATTACACATCTGGGGCGCCTTCCTCGAAAATAAGCGCATCGTGTTCTGGTCTGACAGTATGTTTGCAGTGATGGCGGTGAACAATCAGAGGGCAAAATGCCCTTGGGTACTTCGCCTGCTTAAGGAGCTCATTCGTGGGTGCCTCAAACGTAATGTGTATTTTATCGCCAAACATGTGCCGGGGTGGATAATGCAGTAGCTGATGCCCTGTCTCGTTCTAAGTTAACAGAGTTCAGAGAACGATGGCCGCAAGCAGACAACCGGATGGCATTCTTCCCGGAGGAACTATGGAAGCTTGGTGCCCCATTGCCTCCGAATTGATAGCTGTTTCCCTTGCTCCCAAGACTAAGAGTATGTATGAGAAGGCATGGCAGATATATATGGCATCCATACATAGTGCAGGGAAGACAGAGAAATTTACACCACAGGGAGTGCTGTTATTCATAGTCAAACAGAAAGAGAATGGGAAATCGCTATCTCGTTAGGAGGCAGTTGTCAGCGATTGTCTTTTTCGCAGGGCTGGAGGGGGTGGCGGATCCTACCAAGGACTCTAGGGTCAGGCAGGCTTTGAAGGGTTGGGAACGCCTGACCCCGGGGGTAAAAGACGGCAAGAGACCTATAGACGCCAGTAGATTGTTATCTATTTTGGGGATTTTGCCCCAGGTTTGCACATCCCCTTATGAGACGCAGCTGCTGAGGTTAGCATGTTCTCTGGCATTCTTTGGGGCTTTCCGAATTTCTGAACTCATACCGGCCTCAAAGTCGGATAGGGAGGGAGGTATGAGAATGGCAGATGTGATAATATCAGCAGACATGTTGCAGGTCAGGGTAAGGAAGTCAAAGAAGGATCCTTTGGGTAAAGGAGCATGGGTGCAACTAAGGGCAGCTCATGGTACCACTTACTGCCCAGTGGCTTTGATGCAGGCATTCCTCCAGATATGTCCAGGAGGGGGGGATACTAGGCTATTGATACATGCAGATGGTGCCCCCTTGACAAGATTCCAGTTCACACGCCTATGCAAGCGCTCCCTGACGTTGTTGGGAGTAGAGACATCGCTCTTCATGCCCCACTCGTTTCGCATTGGGGCTGCCACAACTGCAGCCTCCTTAGGTCTGCCATTTGAGGCAATTAAAAGGGTAGGCAGATGGAAGTCATCCTGTTTCGAACGGTATGTGAGACCACAGTTAGCGTAGGCAGCTTCTGGGTCGCAGCGGCGCGAGGGGTCCCCTGCCTAATCCTGTTTTCCTCTCTGTTTCTTAAACTTCCCTACAGCCTTCAAGAGGCAGCGGACGCGGGTATGCTGGTATGGCCATTCGTTTATGGCCAGAGCAGGGCAGTTCTTTCATGAGTCAGGGGCGGAGAGGTTACAGAGGGCAAAGGGAATAGATCACCACTGGATGGGGATTGGATGGCAGCGTTTGGATGAAGTAGCTTACCATTTACGGAGGGCATTGGACAAGGGCAGCATACCCATACTGGATGTGCTGGTAATCCATTCGGGGGGCAATGACATGATTCCCGGGGGCCGGAGGGGGGTTAAAGAAGCACTCTTCTCCATGCTTTCGCGGGTGAGGAATTTCCTGCCGGACACAATGATATTTTGGTGGGAGGTAATCCCACGCAGGGTTTGGGCTAATAATGCTCCATCGACAGCAGTGAACAGGTCGGTGAAGAAATTGAATCAAGCAGTGGCTAAATTACTGGCTGGCTCACCACTGCGTACCATTAGGCACAACCTGATACAGGCCGCTAATGCAGAATTATATTTAACAGATGGAGTTCATTTATCTACCACAGGGCTTGAAATTTTCATACAGAATATTGTAGGGGCCATTTCATTGGAGCTGGATGGTTGGCTGGACGGTCAAGCGTTGGTTGGGGGAGGGCGAGAGCACCAGTAAGCTCCTCGTTCTGGGGCGGGGTCCCGGGCAAGAGAAATGGTGGGGACTCCTTTTTGGCATGGTCTGTCTGGCCCTGGAACAGGGCGGGCTTTCAATGGGGGCTCCGGGCTGGCGGGAGGGGGGACTGACCTGCTGGTGGTCCTGGACTCTCCTGCCCTACCCGAGATGCCGGTGTGTGTAGAAAGAAACTTTGGAGAGGGTATCTGGTGTGCAGGTACCCCGTGAGGGCCAAGGCGTTAAGCAGTGCCCAAGTGTTAGTGTCTCTGGGATGGAGGACTGGTAATCACCCCAGAGTAAAACAGTACAAGTTGGTTGTGGCCTGCTGGCACAACAAGCATCAAAGTGTGTCTCTGGAGATCCTGAAATGTAAATACAATCTCAACATGTTGGCTGAAAGGTATATTTCACAAGCCTAATTTCTTTTCTTTAATATGTGTGTTGGTTTTGGTTTTTCGCATAAAAAAATTGGTCAAGTGTTGACAGTCAATCAACAATTAAAGATTGCGTTATTGGAAGGTGTAATAAAGACTACGCAGTGAAGACCAACCATTTGCCTGATGTTTTCTGTGGGGCGAAGTTGCCAAAATGTGGTTGGGGTGACTCGCACGTTGTATGCACACTATGGCAGGCGCCACCCGCACCTAGGGGCGTGGCGCCCTTAGTGGCATCTTGGGCAGGAGCTGGTCCTGCCTTCCGATTCGGGGGAGGTAGATGGCGCTGAAAGGTGGGCAGGTATGCACGTCATCAAGGTGCGCAGGGGGCCCGCCTCCCCATGGAAAGAATAAAAGCGGAGAACGAGTGGAGGAAGCCCTCTTTGTCCTCTCCAAGCGGATGCCAAGACATCGGACCAGCAACAAGTTACCCACCCACCCATCCCTGAAATTAAAGGACAGGTTGGCAGGGTCCCGGGCAGGAGAAATGGTGGGGACTCCTTTTTGGCATGGACTATCTGGCCCTGGAACAGGGCGGGCTTTCAATGGGGGCTCCAGGCTGGCGGGAGGGGGGACTGACCTGCTGGTGGTCCTGGACTCTCCTGCCCTACCCAAGATGCCGGTGTGTGTAGAAAGAAACTTTGGAGAGGGTATCTGGTGTGCAGGTACCCCGTGGGGGCCAAGGCATTAAGCAGTGCCCAAGTGGTAGTGTCTCTGGGATGGAGGACTGGTAATCACCCCAGAGAAAAACAGTACAAGTTGGTTGTGGCCTGCTGGCACAACAGGCATCAAAGTGTCTCTCTGGAGATCCTGAAATGTAAATACAATCTCAACCTGTTGGCTGAAAGGTATATTTCACAAGTCTAATTTCTTTTCTCTAATATGTGTGTTGGTTTTGGTTTTTCGCATAAAAAATTGGTCAAGTGTTGACAGTCAATCAACAATTAAAGATTGTGTTATTGGAAGGTGTAATAAAGACTACGCAGTGAAGATCAACCATTTGCCTGATGTTTTCTGTGGGGCAAAGGGGGTGAGGTTGCCAAAATGTGGTTGGGGTGACTCGCACGTTGTATGCACACTATGAGCAGAATACACAGTGACCTCGGCTTCAGCCACTGGTCTCAGGTGGGGACGTGAGCATCCTGCGGATGCAAATTTAATTATCATCAACCACCTAATAAAGTTTGACACATGGTCAAAACTGCTTGACGTGCAAAACATTGTAGAACACGTGTAAAAATGTGTAACCTCCAAATACCATGATAAAATAATCATTTATATAGAAATAATAAATCCGGCTGCTTCCAAGAAAACATGAATGCATTTTCATTAACTGGCATGGTTCGTAAAACAGAGAATCATTTCTTTTAATCGTATGTGATTTTTGGGTGAAGCACTAACCCTGCTGTGCTTTTGTATATTCCTGGCTGTTTTATTAGCTTTATTTGTGATGCCTTTCAGTTCCAGGCAAAACCAAAGGGGATGATGGACGGAGTGTTGAACATTGCAAGCACTCACCCCCAGTCAACTGATCTGGGTTTAATCCATCATCATTCTTTAGCTCACTCCGCCACCCCAGTTCAGACATGGCCATATGCAAATCAGTCTGACCCTGTGCCTCATGGGAACAGTCCAGCCCGAACTGCCAAGCCATGTCTACCCTGGGCCGGAAACAAGCATCCTGGGACCGGTTTCTGGCTTACAGCCGTCATCTTTCAGTTCCAGCCACATGCCGCGTTACCTACAAAATAGGTCTGGCTTTCATTTGTTCGTGATAATTCACAGGTTCTGTTAAATGACGGCGAAATGTCTTATCACCAAAGACTGCAAATTTATTTGTTTGGCTTAGGAAGCAGTTGGGTGGAAGTTACTTTTGGCAGACACATTATATGAGGAAGTGATGTTTCTTTTTAACCCCTGCTGCCGTGGCAGACATCAGCTGCTAGACAGTGGATGTTTACATACGAAGGGCTTTAAGTGGGCCGGGTATCACCGGTGCCGAGCACCGGCAGTTTTTTAAAGGGTGCCTCGAAACGGGTCTCTATCGGGCTCTGTTTTGTGCCCTGGCGGTCCTTTTTTTGTCGGACTGCTGTGACAGCAGGCACATCAATGTGCACTTGCTCACTCTGCTCACTTCTCACTAGTGTGGAAGTTACGACATGATGTCATGCCAGGTGAGCGTTTTAGGGGAAGGGGACTCATTTAAAGAGAGTAATTTTCTCTCTGGATTCCCCTTCTCTTTTTGAAACTCAGGAGCAGCAACATTGTTGTGGTGTCACCAGGGCTTTAAGTGGAAGCTTTTTCGGGGGGCGTGGCCAAGCCGTAGACCGCAATGGCTGCACAGCGCCTGATGCCCGGATTAATATCGGAACGGCACTAATTATACCCCACCGTACGCTTGAATGGCCGCAGGAGCCCTTCGAAATGTGCCGAGGTCCCTTTTGAGATCGGGGGACGCGACACGGAAGGCCTTTTCAGCCCAAACTACGAGCGGCGTCATCGGGAGGTGCACAGTGGAGGCCCGGCCTGCCTCGGAGGCCCCGTGGAGACAGGGTCCACGGGTGAGCCTGAGGCTGGAGCGGCGGAGCTCCGCCGGGTCCCACCGCCTCTCCGTGGAGTCAAGACTGTTGCGGGATAGGCCCCGCTGGAGGTGGCGACTGGCCTGAAGGAAGCAGCCTGCACTGGAGGACGGGTGAGTGAGGGGGAAGGGAGGCGGCAAACTGGGCCCAGCTGCCGCTAGCTTCCCTCAGTGCTGGTGCCAGTAGCTGTGGTGGGCCTCTGCCGGTTTCCCGGGCCTCTCTGCCCTTCCTCCCGCCCCCCACCCCTCGGATATTGCTGGGCGCTCTGGGCACCGCGTGTGGCTTGCGGACACCGAATAATTAAGCAGCACTGCGGGCTGTCGACCTGGGGCCGTTACGGGCGACGCTGACCTGGGCGGGCACCTATACTGCTACCATTACCACGCGGAGGCCAGTGGACTATTAGGAGGGATTGATGTCACCCTCCCTCACCTAGCCATAATCACTTGCTCTACAGGGCAGATATCTAGGCCCGTGGAGCCGCTGGGCTGGACCGCCGCCTTCTCCCCCCACTGAAGTGCGCCAAGGGCCTTGCGGGGTGGGAGAGGTGGGGGAGATCCGCGACGCCCCCCCCACTGACAGGGTCGGTGCTACCCTAGTTGACCGGGGAGAGGCCCAGTGAATATCTTTGTGGCCCATCTGAAGCCTGCCAGGGGGGCCATCCAGGGCGCGGTCTGACAGGGGCCTGATGCCCCACCCTACTCTGCTGAACTCCCAGTAACAGCCACATGTGAGGGTTGGCCTGAAAGTACACCGGTGCAGGCGGCTTGAGCCACTCCTGCTCCTGCCACCGGCCCTAGTGCTGATACTTGCTGACTGCCACTCCCGTTGCTATGAACCGCGACGATGGGTTGGAGGGACCCTAAACAGCGCAATATCACCTTCGATAAATTAGACACCTCTGAAAGTCCCGATCATAATCCTGAGAGGGAGGACGGCCCAGAACGTCCTGAACCTCTGCAGCCCTTGGACGGGGCTGCTGCTATAATGGCAGAACTCCGGGCGGGGTTCCGTGGTATAGATGCAAGATTCAATACTCTGACCTCCAGGCTCGACAGAATGGGATAACGACTGGATGGGCACAGCACCAGGGTCGATGAGGCGGAACAAAGAATATCTGCCCAGGAAGATCAGACTCAAGACACGACGCGCAGGCTTGAACGGATGGAGAGGCTGCTAAAAACAGTGGCGATAAAGAATGAGGACCTGGAGGCCAGGTCACGTAGAACAATATCCGCATCATGGGCCTTGAGGAATCCACAAACATGGGCCACCCAGAACCCTTCATTGAAAGCATGCTGAAGGAACTGTTTGCGCTGAGAACCTCTCCGGAACTTTTGTGGTAGAGTGGGCGCATCGATCCCTTGGCCCGCGGCCCCCTCCCGGGAGCCCCCGCGCTCCATTATAGCACGCCTGCTCAATTACAGGGACCGTGATGCAATACTCCGCCTGGCCAGGGAGAACTCCCCTGTGCAGTACCAGGGGACTGTGCTTTCCTTTTACCCGGTTCATACTATTGCAGTCCAAGAGGCCCGACGGAAATTCTTGAAAGCCAAGCGACAACTTCGTACACTGGGTCTCAAATATGCTATGCTCTACCCAGCAAAATTGAGAGTGATAATGGACGGTAAGCCCCGCTTCTTTGAAAATGCTACTGATACCCTGGCCTTTTGCAAGCAACACCAAGGAGCGACTCGCAGGAGCCCGGCGCAATCTTCAGGACACTCCTCCCCGGATAGACAGTTGGCCGCCAGCGCAGACCTCTTCACTGCGGACTGAGGAGTTAGAAATCTTGTTTCCAGCACTAGTGTATCGACTAAGTTGTCTATATTTGATACCAAAATGTTGATTTTATACTGATGGCGGTTCTATATGCTTAGAAAATGTTCTACTGTTTCGATTTCTCTACATTGCTAATGTTACGTAGTTTCGGGTATGGGCATCGGACGTCCGAGGCGTTGCCCGCCTCCCTAGGATGACTCCGATCCAAACTCTATTGGGGTTTTTCTTTTTTTCCTCTTTTCGGGTTGATTGGAGAGGGACAATGTTCTCGGAGCCTTTGAGCCCAGGTGTCGGAGGTGGGTGGGTTTTGAGATGTCTGTATAGTGTGTTGTCTCTTGATTTAATGCATTGTTTTTTTTTGTGTCCCCCCTTATGTATGCCCCCTTGTAGGTCTCCATCTTCTGTTGCTCACGCCCGGTATTATTTATACTGGCTAGGCGGGTACAAACTCCCCTATCTCTGGGTCTGGCCGTAGCTCCCGAGGTAGATGTTAATCTTATCATTTGGAACGTACGGGGGCTCAATAATCCAAGGAAATGTAAGGTAGTATTGGTGTACCTCCGAAGACATAACATAAAAATAGCATTTTTACAAGAAACTCACCTCCCCGTACAGGGGACCCCCCCTTCGCGTCCTCCTGGGGATCTCATAGATTCTTCACGAGTTATAGTACCTACTCCCGAGGGGTCTGTCTTCTTATTCATCACTCCCTCCCGTTTACACATAAAGAGACCATAACGGACACGCATGGGAGGTATTTATTGGTGCTGGGCACACTATTGGGCAAGGCGGTGCTTTTCCTTCATATATACATGCCTAACGTGGATGATCCTGGTTTCTTTGAAGGACTTCATGTCCTGCAAAATTGTTATGACTACGAAACAATATTCCTTGGGGGGCATTTGAATCTTTGGCTTGATCGCACCCATGACTCCTCTAATCAACTCGCTACCACCAAAACACACTCCCTTAGAATGATGAAGGACCTCATACACTCTCTGGGCCTGCGTGACCTCTGGCGCATACACCATCCCACGACCCCCGGATACACCTTTCACTCTGCACCGCACTCCACACACACATGCATAGATTACCTATTAACAGACGCACTGGGATGTCATTGGACCAAGGGTATAAATACGATGCCACGTACATTGTCGGATCATGCGCCAGTGCTTCTTCACGTACGCATTCCACACTCAGCTGGGTGGGAACGTAGATGGTCGTTTCTGGCTTCTGCGTTGCTGGATGAGGTTTTTCGGTCGGAGGTACAGGAGGCCATTACTGAATATTTTACCCTGAATACGGGCACGGTGGGTAAATACTCAACGCTATGGGACACCTTTAAGCCTTACATTCGGGGCGTTATCATATCCAAGCAGGCGGGTGTCCTACGAGCGATTCACGGGAATCTCGCTAGAGTCGAAGCTGAAATAGCGTTACTAGATGCTGCATCACTTGAGCCACGAACCCAGAATAAACGTAGTGCCTTCATTTTGGAGTTTAATGAACACGCTGACAGGGAGGTGTCGTTGCTTGGCAAATTCTATACATCTCGTAGGTATGGGGAGGGAGAGCGCCCTGGTAAAACATGGGCACATTTGGTGCGCCCCCCCAGGGGCTCTGGACACATAGCAGCGATAAAGCACGCAGATGACACCTTGGCTACAGAAGACACATATTATCGATCCCTCTACTCCACCACTCTTCCCGAGGATTTCGCTCAACATTTAGCGTATTTGGAGGAGGTCGCAATGGTTTGGCTTACTACAAGGCAAGCAGAATTTCTGGCAGACCCTTTTACTGTTGAGGAAATTACACTTGCTATAGATGCCCTGGCCGGCTCTAAAGCACCGGGGCTCGATGGGCTATCGGGAATTTTCTCTTCAAAGAGAGCCTAGCGCCACTGCTCCTGGAGGTTTATGCGGAGGCCCTGGAGGTTGGCAAACTCCCCCTTCCATGAGAGAGGCTGCCATCTCCTTACTACTTAAGCCTGGTAAGGAACCCACTAACTGCTCATCCTATCGCCCCATCTCCCTACTAAATTTTGACAACAAAATCCTTGCCAAAATGTTATCCTCTAGGGCTATCGTTGTTATTAGAACAAATCATTTCCCCAGTGCAATCGGGTTTTATCCCGCATAGGTCTACGGCCATAAACTTAAGAACTGTCTTCTCTGTCATAAATCGTATTGAACCTACTACTCCTGCAGCAGTGGCCCTATTGGATGCAGAAAAGGCCTTCGATTCTCTCGAATGGCCTTTCCTCACTGCCACGCTGCGCAAATTGGGCATCCCAGGCAATTTTACTCATCTCCAACCGCTCGGCTTCGAGTGAATGGCTCTCTTTCATCTCCGATTCCGATTACACGTGGGATACGACAGGGGTTTCAGCTGTCCCCTTTGCTCTTTATAATAGCCTTGGACCCGTTGGTTCGCCACATGCAGGAAAAGCACAGGTTTCGTGGCCTGCAATTTCCCTCGGGACCCTTGTTAATGTCCATGTATGCAGACGGCATTTTGCTTTCTTTACGACATCCCAACAATAACTTGCAACCCCTCGTAGAGGAGATTGGCCGCTATGGGGCCATGTCCGAACTGATGATAGACTGGGACAAATCAGTACTGTTTCCTATCACGGCCGCTGCCTTGGCGGATGAGACCGAGCATCCCCTGCGAAGGGCAGGTGACACCACTAAGTAACTTGGTGTACACCTACACAGAGATAAAGAGCAGGTTATACGTTTAAATTATGGACCTGCAATTGAACAGCTTACTACGCAGGTTGAGAGATGGATACAATTGCCCCTGTCTATGGCCTGTCGCATTGCTCTTATCAAAATGAAAGTGCTGTCCAGATTCCTATATTTATTCAGTACTATACCCATCCCACTTACTAACGCTTTCTTCAGTCAATTACGGGGATTACTTATAAGACTGATATGGGCGGGACGCAGACCGAGAGTCTCCTGTGATACTCTGACACTCCCATATAACCGAGGCGGATTCGCGGTTCCTGATCCCCAACCCTATTTTTTAGTGGCACAGGCACAATTCGCTCACCACTGGTTCCACCCAGATGCTCGTATACCTTATACGAAGCCTGGACGTGACCTGGCAGCTCCCACACCACTGGAAGCCCTGCTCCCAAAGGGCATACCACTGGATCCCCATGACATCCAACCCCTTTCAACCGCCTGATGGGCGTGGCGTAAACTTAACATTATGTTGGGCGATGGCCCTCTCTACTCTCCGGCCATTCCCCTACCCAATAACCTGTTCCTCCCGCTGACCTCCGAAAATGTGGTACAACACACCCTCACTAAACTGGGCTTGGATACCCTTGGCTCCCTATTCCCGGTGGGCCGGGCACGCACTTTGACGGAAATGTCTACACTCCCTGAGATGACATATATGGATAACTTTACAGCCGACAGATTACTGGGTACACTTCGTTCAACAGTCACCTCCTTCCCATCCCCGCCAACAGATTTAGCCCCACTCACTCTGCTTATCTCCGATAAGGAAGGAACACACTTGGTTACTAAACTATACAAGGCTTGTATGGCAGTCAGACAGGTCCGTGACAGGGGGGTCAGACAACGCTGGGAAGACGACTTGGGGCACTCATTGACAGATAAAGAATGGACTTTCTGTCTTGATCAAATACAGAAAGTTTCCCCTAATCATAGACATAAACTCCTTCATTTTAAATTAATTCACAGAATCTACATCACCCCGCGTCAATTGGCCAAATTTGATCCTACCAAATCATCAGGTTGCCCTAAGTGTGGGGTGCTGGATGCTGATTTTGCTCACATGACCTGGTCATGTCCCCAAATCATGACATACTGGGTGGAGGTATTTCAAACGATAGCAAAAATAATTGCTGCACCTCTCATTCCTTCTCCGAGGCTAGGCCTATTAGGGTTGGTTAACCATATTAAACCATGTTACCGTAGATTCGTAGCCATAGCATTGATGCTAGCAAAAAGGGAAATAGCGGTACACTGGGGTGCCAAACACTATCCTACTAAAGCAGCATGGATACGCAGCATGTCCTACTGCAGTCTGCAGACTGACATATATGCCACGCTTCAGCCCCCAACCTCTCGGCCTAAGGACATATGGTGGGTATATCGCACATACTTACAACAGGCTCAAGACACCTCCCGGGCATCATCTCCGGAACTTCGAGAGGCATCTGGGAACGAAGAAGCCGGACCCCCTGATGCTGATCGCTGCTCAGACATAGTAACATCACCCCCCTACACGTCCCTTTCACGGCCCATACCCCAGAAAACGAATAACAAAGCTTTTCTGCTATGACAGCCAGAATAAACTAATAAAGAACACAAACCGATGGAGCCCCCCCCGTAGCTCTTTCCCTTGCAACAGTTTTGTGTAAATTTTAGTCTCTGTATCGTATACATTATATTTTGATGCTGTCTGTATGTCAATTCTTTTGCTTTAATAAAAAAAAAATTAAAAAGTGGAAGCTTTTTCAATATTATAAACAAGCCATGGTTGCTGCTTATTTATCTTATGCAACTAACAACCCTTGACAAAGCCAATAGCCCTGACTTGTTGTAGGTATGATGTTACTTGTTGTATCATATATCTGGATGCAATGACAGAAACAGCAAAATACAAGTCGAGCGGCACACTATGCTAAGCACAGATTTTTAACTTACGTGTTTTTAAGCCACTGAACGATCCCATCTGAATTACATTGGCCACGCCCCTTTGAGAGACCCCCCCCCAGTTTTTTCAACCCCACTTAAAGCCCTGGAAATACGCAAACGAAAACGTCACTTGTGCATATGCAAGTGTGTGAAGCACTGAGACGTGTGGAGCCCTTTCAAACAGTCAGAAAAATGTACCTTGTTTAAATAAATAAAAACAAAAGTACATACGTACGACGGTTTCACCTGTGCAGGGAATACCCCTGAGATGCGGGATGGTGCTGGTGTCTACAAAGAGGAAGGCACTCCACTGTTCATAGAAACCAGGGAGCCTGACGCGGAAGTAAAGAGCCAACGAACAAACCAATTGTGGCGCTGCTCTCCTGCCCATTTCAGCAGGAGGGCAGCACCATGATTGGTCTGAGCAGGCTAGCATAGCGCTCCTTTTTAGAGTAGGAGCCTGTGCCTGCATTCTGCCTGGCTGTTACACCGCTGACATAGGTGCAGTCTGAAGTGCGCATGTCGGGCTGGCTCTCGCAAGACAGCCAGCCAATCAATCCGGGATGCTCACTTTAGGCTTAACTCAAATCATTCCTGCTGTCAATCAGCAACAGGAATGGCCCTGACCCCAAGTCGCGGGAGACACAGTGCACTTCAAACAGTCATGTCCATTGACCGTTCTATTAAATTTACATTCGCTGCAGCTGCTGCCCTCTCAGCACATGGGGCGACACTCCTCCGCCCTAAAGGAGGAACCGCCGTTGTTTCATAATTTCCAGATACAAATAAATTAGAAGAATCATGAATTGCATCTTAAACTAAGTGAGCCTGAGCCAAATGAAACTTGTTACCTATTTGAAATATCAAAGCATTGTTTTTTTGTGTTTTTTTTCACATACTGGTATATAAACTTTTTTATATGTACAAATCTCCGCGGCTTGAAATGGGTAAATCCTTAGCCTCACAACTGATATTGACCTTAAAGAGGAAAAGTTATCCTATTTATTATTTTATTTTAATTACAATATATGATTGTTTGCAGAAACCTAATATGTTAATAGAAGGTCGGTCCATGCTGTTATTGAATTTAGCCTAAGAGATATACTATTTCAAAATAAGCGACAAGAATAATTTTGGGGATCTTACACTATCAGGAAATGTGTTTCTGTGGAGAGATGGTGGATTTCAATGGAAAACTTGTTTAATTCAGTGGTAGAGTACACAGTCAATGTCTGTGTTGTCTAACAAATTGTGTTGTAAATAAATATGTTATATGTTTCTGATCTGACCAAGTCTTCTTGTCTCTTGCCATCTTGAGTACAGCATACTTGACTGTTATATTATATGTTTGGTATTACATTGAGCTTGTGTCCATCTTGGTATAAAACTATTTGATTGCAATAGGTTATCATGACTAGGTACTGGTTTGGTCTTAAATGAGAAAAACTGAAAAGAAATGTTTGTTGCCCACCTTAAGGAAAATTGAGTCTGACAATTACTGGAGATAATTATTGATCCAGGATACATGTATTTATTAATTTCTGCAATATTTTCACTGTATGTGTAATGATTTTTGTCATAAGAATGTTTTCATAACCTGATTTTTATAAAGATATTGTTACGAGGTTCTAACATAGACATAAAACCAAGTTTTTGATGAAAATAACTGTCCACCTTAAATTTTAATATTGTGCTGTGTCTTCTCTGTTCTTTGGTCTTTTTTAAGCCCATGCAGTGAACTCCGTCCGTTCGCGGAGTTTTCCGCACACCACGCTACACAGAGCAAGCAGAGTTCTGAAAAATTCCGCTCCGCGTAGCTGAGTTTTTTCCTCGCTTGTGATCCCCAACGTCAAGTTGGCAAGTGCAAGTGAGAAAAATCCACCTCCCTGCGAGATTTTTCCTCGATCGCGCTCCCCAATGTCAAGTTGGAGATCGCATGCTGGAAAAATCCACATCCCGGTGAGAATTCTCAATGCAGGCGGTTGCGGGTGGTCACGACTGCTCTCGTTCGCAGAGTTTGCATACTGAAATAGGAAGCCGAGGCACTGACAACTGATTCACTTATCAAGGTGGAAAGTTGCAATTTTGTAAACCCATTGTTTTGGGGACTACATGGTCAACCTCATAAGTAGCGTTCACTCCATTTTCTTCACACAAGCCCTGATGAAGTTCCACGAACAGTAAAGTGGAAACGAAACGCGTTGGCTGTCTTTTGTATTAAGAAATTGAAAATAAAGAATAAAAGTTGAAGACTAAACTATGTAAAGACTGGACTACTCTTCGGTGCACCTTCATGTATATGAAGAGTTTGCAGAGTTATCCGCACCCAAAGCTATGCAGAGCACGCAGAGTTCTGAAAAACTCCGCGTAGCGGAGTTTTTTTCCCCTCGCTCGTGCTCCCAAACGTCAAGTTGGCGAGCGCAAGTGAGAAAAATCCACCTCCCAGCGAGATTTTTCCTCGCTCGCGCTCCCCACTGTCAAGTTGGCGATTGCGAGTGAGAAAAATCCACAACCCCGGCAAAATTTCTCAATGCAGGTGGTCGCGGGTGGTCGCGACCGCTCATGTTGAGAGACCTGTTTGCGTTGAGAAAGTTGCTGCTCGAGTAGAAAATGTTCTCGAGCGGCAGAAAAAAAGTAGCGCCCTCTTGCGCTGCGCGTGGTGCCATTCGCATTGATTTTCTAGCACAGGACCTCTGCATAGCGCGGGTGAGTTTTTTTGGTCACTTCGCTGAGCTTTGTGAACTCCGTTCATGCTTATTCTTTTTCGCCATTTTACTCTAAGTTTTATTTTTTACTTTCTCTTTTATTGGAATTGGTTATTATCTACTGTGTTTTTTTAAAATATTTTTCAATGTGCTGTGTATGCCAAATTTACCAGTATATTAGCCTTAAAGTAGTGTCAAATGTATCCTTATAGTCGCAAAACATGTTTCTCTTTTTGTTCATAGTCTTTCAAATTAGTTATTTTGTTGATCATAGTTTTACATATTTGATCATAATAAAATAATAATATGAAAGATTATAACTAAAGAGAACGTTTTAATTGAAAAAAAGATTTGATTAGACTTAATCTCAATTGTCATGCTGGCATCCACAATTGCCATTGATATGTAAATCCCTTTAGTCATGCCCATATCTGCAATTAACCCAAACAGGCACACAAATTGACTCCCAAAATCAATGCCAATATCCACAATAGCCCAATAGTATGCGTGTATATGTTTATTGCCATAAACATAGCCACAATTGGCCCACTAAACGCAGAGGACTATAACCATAACAGTATTCATAATTGTTCCCCCAGCATGTAAAGCCCCATAGCTATTTCAGTATTGACAGTTGACCTCAGCTTATAAAGTCAGAATACTAATTTGTTCCTGGGCATAGATATCCCCAGAGTCTTGTCAGTATCCACAATTGCCCAAGTATTTAAACCATCAGAGTCCTGTAATTATCCTATCTCATTCTCCTTTTTACTGGCTGGAGCCACACCACCAGGTAGTGGTGCTCTCCCAGCACCTCTCAATATGCGGACCATAGGCAGCCACAGGTCCTCCTGCAGTGCTTCAAAGTCTTCAGAGCTCTTCACTTGTTTTCAGTGTCTAGAGGAAAAGGGCACAGTGGACAATGTACATTACTCTGGCAGGAAGAAGAGCTCCCTTCAGCCAGATCTAGTGGATGCCTTCCTAATGAGGGAATGTGAACAATTTAATGAGTTGAGGTAAAAGACACCAGAGGGTGCACAGCGATATGATGATACTAGAACTAACTTGATAGTTATGAAATGTTGGCCTATTGTGTCCTGTGTTTAGTTGGTAAAGCAATTAGAGCAAGGGTCCAAGTTTTCCCCTAGGATCTAATTACCAGCAATGCAGAATGTGGTGCTGCTGAACACCAAGGTTGCCTAGTCTTGATTCCACCCCAATCAACTTTTGTTCAACACCCTGCACTTCCCCCAAGGTGCCTAAGGGGCACCGCCCAGTGATGGAGAGAACGTGGAATCTGCTGCTTCAGATTCAGACAGGCTGTCAGCATTAAAAATATCCTTTTTGCTCCACCCCAGGTCTGCAATAATGTTTTCAATCTTGTCTTACCATGTTTCAATCGTATCTTATAATACGCTGTTAGCATTTGCAAAGTTCCCTTATGGCGATGGAATGATGAGCAAGGTTTAGGCAAGAGGGCCCCAAACATTTATTTGAAATGGTCCTCTTTAGCTTCAGCTGGCCCGAGAACACGTTTAAAAAAATGAGTGTTGATGCGCAGGGCCTGCTTACCACTGGCACAAATTGAACACTGGTTGTGCCTCTGGGGTGTGAGGGCATGAGAAAAGGTATGCACTAATATCCCAGGATTGTAAACCCCTAGTTGTTACGAGTTGTGCCTTGGAAGCATCGAAATATTTATGTGTTTCAGCCTGACTGGACCTTCATTTAGTGTTGTAATAATGCATCCGTTAAGTACTATTATTGCCGTGTAGGGCACTTGCCAGAATCTCAGTGCTTACTTTGTAAAAAAATAAGTGCCAGGGCCCTCATCAGGAGGCCACTTCCACTTGCACCGCATAATGCCGCTGTAAGCGCTGCCAATTACAGTAACAACCCAGCGACTAACCATCATGGCTGAATTCCAAGATGGCCGCCGAATAGGAGCTCTTCCGAGGAGCTCCCGGGTTGGGGATTACAGAATCGGTAGTTATCCCCGGGTTTACCCGACCATCCGACTCCCATTTACTTGCATTTAACTACTTAACAACGGAAGTAATTTTTAAAAGTGTCTCACCGTCTGGGGCGATCTCCAAGGACCCGACAGGCCCGCTCCGCGTCCACCTTGCCGCTCTTCACCAAGATCGAGCCAATCGAGCCGGACTTGAATCGATCTCCGGAGAGCCGACGTTTTCCTCTCTGCTCCCATCCAAGAGCAATACCACCATGATCAAGCCCCCTGAACTGGGACGTGAAACGATCCCAACCGAGACACGAACGGGAACATGAAACGATCCCAACTGAGCAGGACCTTAGGTGATCGCCAGAGATCCGACGTTTTCCTCTCCGCTCCCATCCAGGATCAAGCCCACCAGGATCAAGCACTATTAGCGGTGACGTGAATCGATTCCTGCACCACCCAGACGCATCGAGATAATGTCGGCCGGCCTTCGGTCGCGCCGCTTCACTGCTTGCCGAATCTCCCTGGGAGTGGGTGCACCTCTACCCCCTGAATGGGCCCATAATGGCGACCGACCCGGTCCCCGACTATTAGGGCTTTGAACTCCCGCTGGCTTTCTGTTCTCTTTGATGAGCCACTCAACTCGACCCGCTGCCGGAGCCTCTGGAACGGGACCAGCGCACTCCCAGCGCACAGCCATCGCCCTCCCTGGCCACTTTACCGGACCTGTAATCGACGCCTCCACCCCCCGACGCACCAACTCAAATTCGGTCCACCACTGGACACGCCGCTCCTTTGCTTCTAGTTTCCCCCTTAGGGAGCAGACGCACCTTTACTGACGAGGGCCCTAAAGTGGTGATCGCCCCGGTCTCTCTCTGCTGGGGCTACCAACCTCTTGTTGCCTCTCCGTTTCCAGTGGGGAATTCTCTACATTACGAATCCTCCACCGGAACCCCTAGGGCCGGACCAGCGCCCACCCACTGCACAGCACTCTCCCTCCCCGGTCCTCCTGCTGCCTCGTTTGCCCTTCCGCTGAACCATCCCAACTCCCCCCGATCTACCGCCGGAACACCTGGTCCGGATCCTCCTGGTCCGGAAATTCCAGAACGAAATCCATTTGCCTTGACTGCACGTTTGACATTCCCGACCAAATACAGTCCCCCAAGATGGCGGAGATCCTCACGAACTCGCCCCACAAGATGGCGAATGACGGTCCCCTCCAATTGAGGACATGGTGAGTCGCTTCTCTCTCCCCCTCCTGACGACCACCCAGCTCTCTTGGCCCGATCTTTGTCCCCCCCTACTAAGCCCGCTCTTGCCGGCAACATTCGGACCCCCTCAGTGAGGCCGCCACCTAACGCTTGTTGTCCGACTTTTTGGCCTCAGCCGAACGTTGTTTCTCCCGTGCTGAGAGACCTCTCTTGTTTGTTTTTTTTCACTTCCTAGCAGCCGCAGAACAATCAGGGCTTAATCTACACCCTGTGGCCGCACTGACCTATCCCGTCCGATAATCCAGATCCGATAACTCAATCCTCTTGATGGCACTATTCGGACCCCTTCAGTGAGGCCGCCACCTAACACTTATTTTCTGACTTTTTGGCCACAGTGGATCGCTGTTTCTTCCCGTGCTGAGAGACTGCTCTTGTTTCTTTCACTTTGAGCAGACGCAGGACTCTCAGGGCCTAATCTACGCCCTGCAGCCACACTGACTTACCTCGTCCGATAATCCGGATCTTATAATTTTAATCCTCTGGATCTGGCCATTATGTCATTACTAATAGCCCCCCACTCGTGGACTAGATGAGTTGTTGCCTTTTTCTTCACGCCCGACAACCATCTAGCGGTGTATCCCAATTGACAACTCCCCCTACCGGACTCCCTTGTGAATCCACAGTTGAACGTCTGTTTTCTTGCCGTCATATTTGCCCTTTCCTAGTCTCCACTCAAACAGATGCGGGAATATTAGGGCCACATCGACGCCCTGCCGCCGAGTAGCCCTCTGCCTCTCCGCTCCATTTGTGGACAATCCTGACCACGCTGAAACCCAATTATCTAATCTGCACCCACCCTTAATCACTTGACCATGGTCCTAAAACGGCCGACTAAGCTTGGAGCCCTCATCTCAAATTATAAGATCTCATGGATCTCAACCACACTGATGCCCATTTTTCTAATCCTCAACGCAACAACCGATAAGGTGAAAACAGTCCCTGAACGAGTTCTCCAGTTAACGGCATTGTTTGCTTGAATTAACACTTAAGACGTCATAATTTTGCTTTAACTACCGACCCTCCTCACCCATTTCTTAGTCCTTGATTTCCACTACTCCCAGACTACTCCTTGAGTTCCACTACTCCCAGTCAATCTTTCCCTGGTTGCTGCCAGACAATCCTCCATGGATGCTCAAGTGATCTATCATAGCGTTCAAGGGAACTCACCCATCTCTTAATCCTTGATTTCCTGTTCCACTACTCCCAGACAATCTTTCCCTGGTTGCTGCAAGACAATCCTCCACGGATGCTCAAGTGATCTATCATAGCGCGCAAGTGAACTCTCAGCTCACTGTTGTATTGTAATCTTTTGTTGTTCCTTTTATTTCAATAGTGATCAAGTGAACTCCCAAATCACTCTTGGATTGTAACTTCTGTTTGTTCTCTTATTTTTATCATAATTTTATTCCTTTTTTGATCACTTTTATTCATGGATCCTCAATTTCCCCATATCTACTTTTTCCCTTGCCCCAACTTGCATTTCAACTAGTCGAGGTTTGACAATTTCTGTAATGTTCTCTCATTGTAATTTATCTTCCTGTGTTTACTCTGATTGTTAACTTTCTTTCTGTGATTACTCAGATACTCCCACCTCTCTTCCCCCTTGCACTGACCGCTCTCTCTTCCCCTACCACTGACTTGCGCCTAAGCTTGTCTAGATTTTACAATGTGTGTAATGCTCTCTCATTGTAACTTATCTTCCAGTGCTTATTCTGATTGTTAACTGTCTTTCTGTGTTTACTCCGATATTCCCACCTCTCTTCCCTCTAGCACTGACCTCCTCTCTCTTCCTCCTAGCACTGTCCTCTCTTCCTTCCTGTGCTTACTCTAATTGTTAACTCTCTTTCCGTCCTTACTCTGACTCTCCCACCTCTCCTCGCCCTATTTCTTTATATCCCGTCCCGCCTCTTTCCCTTTATCCCCTCTCCTCAACTAATCGACCTAACATGCCCCCTTCTCAATCACTCCCTCACCCCACAGGACTCCTCCCTCACCAGACATGGCCCCAACTCATGGACCATTCTTTACCCTCCTAATCTTTCCAAAAACGCTAAGAAATTTTTTAAACATAAATTACTGATTCGTCACCATGAAACATTAATTGTCGATAACTACCACAGCCTCTCCTCCCTTATAAAAACCAACTACATCTTCTACTCCAATCGCCCATCCAAATGGAAAAGCATCTTCCTTCGCCACCTCCCAATCTCTAAATCAAGCAAAATTCCGTATGGATTTAAATTGTCTACTCCCCCTTTCCCATCTTTCCTCAGTGAAATTGACATCTCCGTATTCAAAACTGGTAATATCCTCATACAAGCGTCTGAATACCACCTCACCATCTTTGAACATCATTTCAGCACCTTGTCCGACCTATTATACAAACCTCCTCCTAACCCCTCATCTACCCAACCACAAGACGCCCTTTTGCCCTCCCCCTCCCTGACTGTAACCCTCCCTCCCCCAGACATCCCAACTGCTAATGCTGCCTTCCAAACCCCGACATCCAAATACCCCACTCTCTAGAGACCTCCCTCCCCCTGACATCTCAACTGCACACACAGTCACCCAAACTCACACACTCTCTAATGACCTATTCCCGCCTACCACTAACGCTATCTCGACCTCGCTACTACTTCCAGACCCCCACACCTGGAATTCCATACTGTACCCCGCCGGCCCCAATGTCACCCTCTCTAAACCACTTTCCACCCCCTAACCACGATGTTGTTTCTCCCCACACCCCTCACGCCCTCTTACCATCTCAAAACACATATCCTGATTCTAGGATTGTCCTTTCCCACTCCACGGCCCTCCCTTCTTCCATCAGCCTGAGCACTCCTCTTACCCCCCCCTCTTGGCCTCTCTCCCCCTCCACACCTCAGACTTCCCTACCCGGTCAACAAGGAACATACCCTTTTCCCCCTCCTTCCCAACTGCCTTCCCCATCTCTCTTATAACCCAGACACTATCCAACATAGAACGCAATCTCCTAACCTTGACGTCCAAATCACACGTCTTAGCAAAGATTTCAACTCCCTCTACTCCAGGACCCTCCTCAATTGTTCTAATTCCCCCGGTTCTGGCTTACAAAACACCTCTAACCCTACACATTGGAGAACTACTCCCCTCTGCAACCGTACACATAGGCCCCTCCGTGCCTCGAGCTATCTCTCCTCCTCCGACCTTCTTGACCTATGTAACTCCTACCTTCCTAACTCTCCTCCCGCCCCTCACTCCACCATTCCCGTTATTCTGAGGACTAGCAGAATCCCTTCCTCCCCCTTCTCCCCTAGACCCCCACCACAACTTACCACCATCCATTCGTGCTCTCCCCCCAAAGACAACCCTAAACCCCTCGCCTGCATGCTTGTAAACTGCCGATCGGCTGTCCGACACGCGACGGAAATATCTGAAACCATCCTTAGTGAAGCTATAGACATCGCCTTCCTCACGGAAACATGGCTCAATGACCACTCTACGCCCATCCTTGACTTACTCTCCCCCCGTTACTCTATCCTCAGAAAAGACAGACCCGACAGAATAGGGGGTGGACTAGCTATAATCTTTAAAAATGAACTACAACTCTCGCTTATTAAGAACTCAGACCATGCAACCTTTGCATACCTTGGAGCCGAACTAAAGACTCATGGTTCTCCACAAACTCGACTACATAATATCTACCATCCCCCTGGTGATCCTCTTCCCTTTGCCGAGGAACTATCTGACCTTCTCACTCAATCCTCACTTTCTAACGCAAAAAATCTCTTCCTAGGAGATTTTAACCTCCACTGGAATGATACTGAGGACTCCACAGTTAACCTCCTCACTAATCTTCTTGAGATTAGCGACCTCAATCAACTTTGCCATTCTCCAACCCACACCAAAGGGGCCATTCTTAACGCCATCATTGCCAACAATGACTTGGCCTCCCTTTCCAACATCATCCCCATCGACTGGTCTGACCATCACCTCATTCTGTTCACGATCGCTACCACGGGCCCCACCCCCCCACAAAAAACATAAAATCCAGAAAATTGACCAGAAACCTTAATCTTATCCCCCTACCGAACTCGAGTCTAAACTCCAAGCACAACTTCTTCTCACCCCTCTCTCCCAAAATGCAAACGAACTCAATGAGCATTTTAATAAAGCTGTCATTGAGGTCTTAGACCAAATTGCCCCACCTAAACTAAAAACTCAAAGAAATATTCCATCCAAATCGTGGTTCAACTCAGATCTCAACAACGAAAGACGCTCTCTTAGACTGACTGAAAGAACTTGGAGGCAACACCCATCCCCCTCCCATCTAGCCCTCCTCAGATCCGCTAGAGTCACTTACAAGAAGCACATTTTCAATGAAAAAGCATCCTTCTTCCGTGCACAACTTGATCGGGCCAAAAATAGACCCAGAGCACTGTTTAACATTGTTAGAAACCAAACATCCTCTGCCCCCCCCAAAGCTGACGGCCTCAACTGAGAGATGCGAAGAAATTGCTAACTTCCTCTCAGAGAAAATCGCCAAAATCGATCAATCCTTCCTTTTAACTCAGATCCCACCCAACCCCCAATTTTCTGATGACATTACTTCAAAATCTCCCTCCTTAATAACTCTATCCCCTGATTCCTCCCATCACCCTCTCGTTACATCCCCTCCTGAATCCAACCTCCCCAACTCCCAGCTAAAAAACAATGCCTCCTGGCATAATTTCCACCCCATAACCGAACCCGAAGTCTTTAACTTCATTGCTAAACTAAAACCGTCTTCTCACACTAAAGACACTCTCCCTTCTAACCTTGTCCAAGATCTAAAGCACATCATTGCCCCATATTGGACTACTATCATCAACTCCTCCCTGGCCACGGGGTGTGTCCCTGGTCTCCCTCCAACTTGGACAAATCACTCCCATTCTCAAAAACCCCAATGCCGACCCGAACGACCCAAGCAATCTCCGCCCTATCCCTAACCTCCCCCTTCTCTCCAAAGCCCTTGAAAAATGTGCCCTGCTCCAATTGGATAAACACATCGACACTTTCAACCTACTGGACTCCTTGCAATCCGGCTTCAGAAAAGGCTGCAGTACAGAAACCGCCATGCTAAATATAGTTGATGACATTCATCACTCCCTCGACAAGGGCGAGACCTGCCTACTTATTCTCCTCAACCTCTCTGCTGCGTTTGATACAGTTAACCACTCTGCCTTACTTAACGCACTCAAAGTTCACTTTGGCCTCAATGGTCCTGTCCTCAAAAGGTTCGCCTCCTTTCTCCAACACAGAACTCAACAAATCAAAATCTACGACTGCCTCTCAAACCATACACCTGTCTCCCTAGGTGTCCCCCAGGGATCTATTCTCTCTCTCTCTCTTCAACCTCTTTATGGAACCCCTTACCCTCATTCTAAAACAAGCTGGAATCAACTACCACCTCTATGCCGATGACACTCAACATTACTATAAAATTAAATCCCACTCTGATGTTCTGCACCTCAGCGACACCTTGACTAAGATCCAATCCTGGTTCCACTACAATCATCTCAAACTCAACCCTAAAAAAAAACGAAATCATTCTCTTCTCTCCAAAAAACAACCCGCTCCCCATCCAAACTTGGATCTCTGACCTTAATGCCCTCAACTGTTCGCTCTCCTTATCCAACTCAGTAAAATCTCTCAGTATCACCATTGACAACAGCCTAACTCTTAATGCCCACATAAAAAACTCGGCTAAAGGAGCACTCTTCACTCTCCGTCATCTCAAGAACATTAAACCCTTCATTCCTGCTGACGACTTCAAATCGGTTGTCCAATCACTGGTCCTCTCGAGAATCGACTATGGTAACGCTATCCTCTCCGGAACACCTAAAGTTCACCTAGCCCCACTCAAATCTGTGCTCAACCTAGCGGCCAGGCTTATCACCGACTGCAAACGTTTTGACCACATCTCCCCTGCCCTTAAAGCCCTCAAATGGCTTCCTGTCGAAGGCAGATCCTCCTACAAGATCGCATGCATTACTCACAAAGCCCTTCATCAAAACATCCCGATGTACCTCTCAAATAAACTCAACAAAGCGGGCTGCTCCCGACCGATGAGAAGCACCAACGCTCTCCTCCTAGTCCCTCCTCTGTTAAAAAAGAAAACCACACAATCTCGCTCCTTCTCCGGAAATGCCCCAAACATCTGGAATGCCCTCCCTAAAGACCTGCGATGTAACCCCTCCTACTTCAGCTTTAAAAAAAGACCTCAAACTGCACCTTCTCAACAAATATTCGGGTCCATAATCCTCGCCTCCGACCCCTCACTCTTTCCCCCTGTCAGGTTCCCCTCTACTGTCCTCCTGTCTCCCACCTCTCCCTTCCCCCTTTACATATTTCACTTGTGCTACTCTCTCCCTTCCCCCCCTAGTTCCCTCCTTGCCTTCGCCTACTCTTACCCATCCCCTTCCATAGTCTCTCCCCATCTATACTTCCTTCCCTTCCCCTATCTATTTTTCACCCCCCTACCCAAGCCTAATTACTCATTACTCGCTAAAGTTTTTGACTACCTATATCCATATTATTTATGTAGATAGCCCTTTTTTTTGCATATCTGTTAACCTAACTTGTTTTAATCAATTTGTTCTTTTTAGTTTAATCGGTCTGAATGCTATATTATTGAACAAATGTTTTATTCCTGTTCCCTTCTTCAAACTCCTGTAAAGCGCTCTGATACCCCCGGGTCTAGCCAGCGCTATATAAGACCTTTTAAATAAATAAATCATACTGCTGCAAGTGTGACCATTCTGACTATTCTAGGCCACCAAATCTATAAGAATGTGTTGGCAGCAGGTATTACTCATTTTTAAAGTATATTGAATTAATAAACATCTGTTGGAGTGCTCATCTCTGAAAAGATAAACAGCACCACCATGTGGCAGACTGTGATAAGTGCTGGTGTTGACAATAAAGTGCCGGTGTTGAGCACCGGAATCCACCGGCTCAAATTAAGCACTGTGCCAGATGAAGTATTACCACAAAACATATGAATTACGCTGGCTGGAATTAGGAAGAACATGGGACATCAGACTGTGTGCACCTACTTACTGCATGCTTTGCTATTTTTTTTACTATTTATAATTAGGTACATTTTGAAAGTTTGGAACGTTTTTCATAGCTAAATGTGCTGAGAGCAATTATTGATGTTTAACTTGTATTTATATAGCACTTACTACCCCTGAAGAAGCGTTGAAGTGCGACAATTACTGCAAAACTTGGAATCATAGAAAAAATCCCCTTACCACCTGTATAGAGATTACGGCTGTATTCCTCACGATTTATTTAGAGGAGGATTTCATGTAATTTTGCACTCTATTTTGTTTTAAACTTTACACAATTAGCCGATTTCTTATATTTCTATTAACTGCATGTGATGTGCTAAACGCACATTGACTGATGATACGCACAGTTTATTCCCGAACATGCCAGCAACGGGTGCAGTCAAATGGTCCTTGGTATTTATTGGATGTTCTGCCCTTTGTAATATGCTTCATGTGTAAGAACAAAAAACTCCCATAAACAAATGATATTGGATAGACACAAATATTTAACCAACCTCACCAGGGAGCATAGTCCACATCTGACTTAAATGATTTAATGAGGTGCTGAGGGTTTCACAGGGTCCTTTTGTTGTACACGCATCCAGAATAACCTTCTTAACATGAGCATTCAAGATATCATTTGCCCAATGAACGTTGCTTCATGACAGAATGCAAAGCTGTGATTGAGAAACCAAAGCAGGCAAGTTCTAAATCCACACCTCTTGCAAGCAATTTCGCGAGCTAGAGGCCTGTGGCTGTGTTTGCACTGGAACTGTTCTCTAAACCATGTAGCGAAATGAGTAAACATCACTTTCAGCAATTACTTGAAAAAGTAAATCAGCTTTTTTCATTGAAGAACAGAATGTGACCACTAACTGGATTTTTAATAACAAAATGACCATTTACAATGGTAATACACTCCATTATAGTCCAGGCCATGTTGCACTATCACATGAAAATGTCAGGGTCAATAGAAAATAAAACCTAAACGTGAAGCTCACTTTCTCAGTCACGACTTAAATAGATACATATAAAAGGCAGATGTTGGTGAGGTTATGTATATCCATGGTTGCCAGTCCTACGGATTTAAGCAATAGGCTATCCCTTTTGAGGTAGTCCTACTGCCTACCAATGTAATCCCGCCTTCTTATCTCTTTTTTGCTAGGCTTAAGTAGAGAGGCCATTACCCCCAGGTCCCTCTTGTCCTCGTCCCATTCATAATCAAGTGAGATAATCCTATCTCACCAACAGAAAAAAAGAATTAAGGAATGCTGCATCTGAATAATCTCTTTGGAGATAATGCCTTAATCAATAGAAACATTGTGCAGAGATATGCTTTAATTTTGTACATCATGTGGGCAGAAATGCCCTATTACTTACTGGTAATCTTCATTACTCCTAGTCCCGTTGTCCTTGTCCCTTACATAAACAAGTGAGATAATCCTATCTCACCAACGGAAAAAAAAATGACGGAATGCTGGACCCCTACCCCACCCCCTCCCACCGGGAGTACATAAGCGTACTTACCCAGCATTCCCTCTGTTCTTTTTTCTGTCTTCTGACAGAATGGGACAAGTCAGGAGCAGGGGCTTCTGGTTGGATCGCATTTGCTGCCGGGCGTTGGGGGCGTTGCAGGCTGGCATGTCTCCCTCTCTGCCGGGCTTGGAGGGAGACGTGTGCGGTTGCTCTTCGGGTGCTGGAGAGTTCAATATTTTCCTTATCGCAGGCCTCACCTTCTGAGATGCTGGGCACGTCAGGAGGTGCGGGTTTCCTGGGGGATCTAGCTATGTACTTACGGGGAGTGCAGTGCGCTTCCGGGTGGAGTTGCCTGTCTTCCGGCGTTTTGGCAATCCAGGAAGTCAGACATGATGATGCCGATCGGCTGCCCGGAGGTGTTTGAAATCCTTTATCTGGCAGCTGATGGTTTTTGGTGTCTTCTATGCTTTGCTTTTCAGTGGGGCTGTACTTGTATTGCAGTGTGCCCCTTTTTCTGGTGTTCATCTGCAGGTGTTTGTCAGGATGGGCAAACACTCTAGGAAGTGCAAACATGTGGAGCGCGCTCTTCCTCCTCATCTTCTGGGTCCTCTTCTTCTTCTTCTTCTTCTCCAGTGCGGTCCAAGCTCCGCAGGGAGGGGGATGATGCTAGAATCACAAGACTTATAAAAGAGTCTTTGCAGGAGATGGGCGGGGGTGCCCGGCCCAAGAGCTCTGTCCCGGTTCTGTCTTTTCATTCTTCAAGTTCTGAGAAGGATTGGATGGGGGGAGGAGCACCAAGGGAAGTATATTGTTAAGGACATGTTACCTGAGTTGCTCAAGCATGTTAAGTCAAACATGGTCCTTCCTGATGATGAGGCACCCAGCACGTCTGGCGGGTCATTGCTGCGCCAGTTTCAAAGTGCAGCCGCAGTAGACGTGCCTGTCCATCCCTACACCATAAGGTGTTGAAGCGGGAGTGGAAGGACCCTGATCGGATTATGCTGCCCCGTTTCATGGCCAAACTGTATCCTCTCCAGGACATGTCAAAAGACTTGCCAGACTCTATTACAATAGATTCCTTTGTTGCTAGTCTGGTGGGCCGAACCTCCTTGGCTGAGGATGCTGTTATTAGGGATCCTGTGGATAAGAAAGTTGATGCTTCCATCAGGACAGTTTACTCAGGTTCACATCTGGTTCTGCATGCTGGGATTTATGTTGCTCAAACCCTCGTTTCCGATGTCAAAGCTCTGTATCAGTCCCTGCATGATTCGTCAGACTGTTCTGGGCTTTTGGATCATATCGAGCAACAAGTGGAGTTTCTTTCTGATGTGTCCTTTGCTGTGGCGAGGACCTTGACTCTTTCCGGGGGAGCCTGTGTGGGGGCTTGCTGCAATCTGGTTTGAAAGGATTGGAAGACTGATCCGCTCAAAAGGCCTCTGCCCTGCGTTTGCCCTTCCAGTGGACTATGATGTATGAGGAAGAGTTGGAGGGCAAGTTGCACAAACATTTTAAGGAGAAGAAGCACTCTTCTTTGAAGCAGTCCTCGGCTGCTACGGGGTCTTCGAAACCTAAATCCCCCTTTAGTCAGCCCTCTATGAGGCAGTTTTCTAGGGGTCATGGGAGGTTTCCTTCTGGCCGGGGTCAGGACAGGAAGGTGAAGTCTCCCCAGCCTAAGCCTCGTTCCTGACTATATGATGGATGATCCAGGATTGTTGGTAGAAGGACGGATTCAGCACTTTCTTCTGGCCTGGTTGTTGTCTTCTTCAGATGTGTGGGTGATGGACACTGTACTCCAGGGGTACTGCATCGAATTCGCGGAGCCTCCTCCAGATTCAAGGGTTTGTCCAACTCCATGGCCCTCCTGTCCAACCAAGAGGGCCGAGATGCCCCTGGGGAGCGAATCCCTCATGAGGAAAGGGGCGATTCAGGTGGTGCCTCTTCTAGAGAAGGGGAGGGGCTATTATTCTCTGATCTTTTTTGTGCCCAAATTGACAGGGGGGTTCCATCTGGTGCTGGACTTGAAGGCTCTGAACAAGTTTGTTGTTTGTCTGTCCTTCAAGATGGATACTTTTCAGAGGGTTATCCCATTGGTTCTCCCTGGGCATTTCCTGTGCACCCTGGATCCGCATGATGCTTACTATCATGTCCCTGTTCATCCCAGCTGTCACCGGTCCTGAGGTTTTGCCTTTGCGGGCATCATTATCAGTTTTGTGCCCTTCCCTTTGCCCTTTGTTCTGCTCCAAGGGTGTTCACCAAGGTGGTGGTTCCGTTGTTGGCTTCCTTACATCTCCGGGGTGTCCTCGTCTACCCTTACCTCGACAATTGGCTGATTCATGCCTGACTCTGGATCAGTTGCTGGTCGATCAGGGGTTGGTGTGTTCAGCTTTGGGGGCTCATGGGTTTCTGTTGAACCTTCCCAAGTGTCAACTGGTGCCCCCTCAGGACTTGACGTTTATTGGTGCACAGATCTGATCAGGGTGTTCTTGCTGGACTCCCGGGCTGTGACCTTCAGTTCCCTTGCTCTTCGGTTCTTGAGGGGGGTCTCCTTTCTTGTTCAGCTCTGGTTGCATCTTCTGGGGCTTATGGAGGCAGCTGTGTTCATGGGGCCTTGGGCGCGTTCTCATCTCCGGCCTCTGTGGATGCATCTGTTGGCCCATTGGGATCGTTTGTATCCTAGGCCTTCTGGTTCCAGTGTCTCCGTTCCTCCTCCCTGCCCTACGCTGGTGGACTGTGTCGACTAATCTTTCCAATCTTTGCTGTTGTAGCCCTCTCCTCCGGTGGTTCTGATGATGGATGACAGTGCTTTCAGGTGGGGGGCGACGTTGGAGTCAAGCTCGCTGCAGGGGTGTTGGTCTCTCCAAGAGGGGAGGTGGTCCTCCAATTGGAGGGATTTGGCGGCTGTGCCCAGGGCTGTCATGGGGTTGCGGAGGCTGTTGTTGGGGCGAAATGTGGTAGTGCGGTCTGACAACATGGCAATGGTGGCCTACCTGAATCATCAGGGGTGGTTCAGGTCCCAGTCTCTGAATGCTGTGGTGGCTCCCTTGTTTTGTTGGGCGCAGGGGCACCCGTTGTCTCTATCGGCTGTTCACATCCAGGTGGTGGACAATGGGGTGGCGGGTGCCCATATTAGTTTTTTTCCCCCATCCCAGGAGTTGTCTCTGACTCCGGAGATCTTTCGGCAAGTGTGGGGGAGGTTTGGTCTTCCCTTCCTCAATCTGTTTGCTTCCCAGCACAATGCTCAGCTTCCTCGGTTTTGATCCCGAGTTCGTCAGGTGGGGAACTAGGGGGTGGATGCTCTGACAATTTCTTGCCCTTCGCACATGTTGTATGCCTTCCCACCCATTGCTCTGATCCCCTGGTTTCTTGCTCGACTGGTGCAGGAGTCTCAGGAGGTGGTGGTTGTTGTGCCCTTTTGGCCTTGTCGGTCTTGGTTCCCCAATATGAGGCTGCTGGCTGTTCAGGGGCCGTGATTGATCCCCTGCTTTCCGTGTCCCCTGCGGTCGGCTCCGATGTTACCTCTTATGCAGCTATGGCTGTCAGTGTGGAGGTTTGGAGGCAGGGCTGGCAGAATCAGGGTATCCCTGAGAATTTAGCTTTGGCTCTCCAGCAGTCTCGGAAGCCTTCAGCCCTCAAGTCCTATGGGCACCATTGGGGTAATTTCCAGCGCTGGTGTCATGCTCTTGATTTGCCCCCCTGGAGTGTTCCCAGACAGGGGTGTTGCAGTTTCTCTGGGAGGGGTTCGAGAAGCATTTGGCTGTTTCAACCTTGAGGGCTCAATGGGCTGCTATTAAGGTGTTTTGTTCCCCTTGGGAGAATTTGTCAGATATGGATGACTTGGTCTCCCGGTTACAGTGGAATTTTTCGTTGTCCCGTCCTTTAGTTCGGCCTTTGTTCCCCTTGTGGGGGACCTTCCACTGGTGTTGCGTGCACTGGTGGCTGCTCCGTTTGAGCCTTTGGCTGATGTGGGCATCAGGTTTGTCACGTTGAAGGTGTTTTTTTTGGTGGCGATCACTTCGGCCAGGGGCCTTGGTGAGTTGGGGGCTCTGTTGCTCGGGAGCCCTTCCTGTCTTTTTCTGAGGATGGGGTGGTCCTCCGTTTGGATTCCTCTTTTGTCCTGAAAGTGCCTTCACAGTTCCATCATTCCCAGGAGGTTGTTCTGCCTGCTTTGAGTGCGGGTCAGGTGTCTGGGGATCATCTTCCTTGGTTGTTGCTGGATATTAGTCATGCTTTGCATATCTATCTGGATCGGACTCGTCCATTCCGGAAGTCGGACTCCCCATTTGTGTCTTTTGGGGTTTCCTCTCGTGGGGGGAAGGCCTCTTCTTCTTCCATTGGCTGAAGCAGGTCATTGAGTTGGCTTACTCCCTTTCGGGTTCCCTCCTCCAGGATGGTGTGCAGGGGCGTTCGACTCGTGGGATGGCAGCCTCCTGGGCTGAATTTCGGGGGGGCTTCCCTGTCTGAGATCTGTAGGGCTGCTAGTTGGGCATCCACTAATACTTTTGTGCGGCATTATCGGATCCAGAACTTGCCGGGTGATGATGCCAATTTTGAGTTGAGATTGCTGCAGGCTGTGAGCTCCTGACTTCTTGCTTATGTGTTCCAATAAATCCCTGGGTGTTGCTGTCTTCTTTCTGTCCTGGAGGTTTGCTGTTGATGAATGCCGGTATGTTGCTTGGGTATTCTCACTTGTTTATGAATGGGACGAGGACAAGAGGAATCTGTGTGTAATGCCCTATTACTTACCAGTAATCTTCATTGTTGTCCTCGTCCCATTCATTACCACCCTCCCTCCCGGATGTGCCGGCCTTCATCTAGGGCCTGGTAGTTCAGAGGGAATGCTGGGTATGTACGCTTATGTACTCCCGGTGGGAGGAGGTGGGGGAGGGGTCCAGCATTCCGTCATTTTTTTTTTCTGTTGGTGAGATAGGATTATCTCACTTGTTTATGAAAGGGACAAGGAAAACGGGACTAGGAGTAATGAAGATTACCAGTAAGTAATAGGGCATTTCTGCCCACATGATGTACAAAATTAAAGCATATCTCTGCACAATGTTTCTATTGATTAAGGCATTATCTCCAAAGAGATTATTCAGACACAGAATGAGGTGCACACTGGCTCAACATTGACATTCGCACTGGAATACTGGTACAACTCATTCAAGGGTGTAATGACAAAACATGCAGTGTTGACATATTGTGTACTTGGTGTGTGTACAAACTGCTGGATATGTTTGGTTCTACACTCATGCCACCTTTCTTTCCAATTTAATGCAGTTTTGCAATCAGCAGTGGTGAGAATTCTGCTATTAAACTATTTTGGGTAGCTTCAAGTTGCTGTAAATTAACGGACTGTGGGAAATCAGAATGCTGCACTGCATATAGGCCCCCATGTGTGATTTTTTTTAGCTTTGTATTTAGGTGCAATGAGGTAACAAACCAAGGTGAATGGCTTGAAACTTTCTATTGGAAAATGCAGCAGGAGAATGGGGAGAAAAGTAGAGAATGAGCAAGACGCATGATGCAAAGAGGAGGGTCAAAATGGAAGGAAATGATGGGACAAAGAAGGAGATGGTTGAGGAAGAGAAGGGCGGCTCACTGAGGGGGGATGATGCTTACATCTAAGTGCGTCCGCTGATCTCTGCCTTTCCGCTGCTCTGGCCCCACTACGTCCTGTGTTTTTGGTAGCAGCTGATGGCGGTTGATGACAGCTAAGCAGCAGTTCCGTTGCGGGTCTAAGCAGAATATTTCAACTGCCTGTATCTCCGTGTGCCCCTGCAATCTGGTATCCCGTTTATGCCAGGGGCAGTGGCATAATGAAACTTGACGGGGCAACCCTGCAAGGTATATGGATGGGCCCCCTCTGGACTCAATCAGGAGCTGTCAGATCAGGGTACTGTGCTGAGGGGGCCCCAAGAGCTTAGGCCCCCCCCGCACCGTGGAAGCTGCTGGCAGGAGGAAAGCTGCTGCTCTACAAAAGAGGTGACAGTATGATAGGAATTTAACCTTGGGCCCCAAAAATATGGCTGGGCACTACTGGTGAGGAAAGTGGATTATGTGTGTATTCAGCTGTGGAACCTCTTTACCAGACTGAACAAAATAAAACAAAGAGTATCTGAGTGTGAGTACAAGGTTCATTCACTTGAAGAAGTCAATGAAAATTTGGAAAAGGAGATAATGTGGCTTAAAGATAAGCAAGAACAAATGAAGAACCATGCAAGGCACTCCAGCCTACGCCATAACATAAAGAGGATGCCATTGTCACAATTGCCTTGGTAGAAGGACTAATTAAACCAAATGTGACCCAGACTACAATCAGGATGTAATAATTGTGCAGGCCCACAGACTCCCTCCGCAAGCCTGTGGTCAAGATAAATATCCTAGGACCATGCTGGTGAACTTCCTGGATTACAGAGTTAAAGAGATAATATTGGGCAAGGCGATCAAGGATAAGTCGTATGTGATGCAAAATAACATTGTGTTTCAAATTTTTTCAGATATGGCGGCAGAAACGGTTCAGAGGTGAAAAGAATTTAAGAGCATGATCCCAAGGTTTCAAGCAGCCGGAGCACAGGTATCAATAATTCAACTCTCTAAACGTAAAGTTTTGTTTGAAGGCATATTCCAAACATTTAGTACAATCAAAGATGCGGCTATGTTTTTGAAATCAATGAGTAAATGTGGTGATTTGGTTTGTGTTTTTTCTTCCACATAGAAGGTGGTGCCAGAAGGAGAGGTGGGAGACTGGCAGTTAAGGTGCCAAAGTTTCTATGGAAAGAAGGTGGGGAGGAGGGATTCTGGGTTGCAATCTGAAATGAGGTCCAGAGCAGTTAAACAAGCAAAGACAGACTACTGGCCTGTCTAACCTATGGCTATAATGGGTAAGAAAGCAAAATCGGCATTTTAGCAGGGGAAGCTACCTATGCTCTGATGGCTTACCTGAGAGCGTTATTTGTGCAAGCTTGCAATCAGCACATGAAGCACTTTAGCATTCTGAAGCACTTTAAGGTATACTTAAGCACTTTAAAAAGGGAGGAAGATAGTAAAGTAGGCACTTTAGTTGGGGTAGTTTCTAATATTGTGGTGGTTGGTTTGATTGTGTTATTTATACAAGTTGTTGATTTTCGGTAAGCACAGAAAGCACTTCTGCAGAGTGAAGCACTTTAAGGCATATTTAAGCAGTTAAAGAGGAGGAGGTTTTGATGATGATTGCAATGTTTATACACGAGAATTTCAATTAGCAGCTGTTAATCTGAATTTGTACAGGTTATTAAAGCAAGCATTTCATATGAGCGATGGAGAGGTCAAGCTTGGAAGAACAGATTGAATACAAGTAGGATCATGAGTGGGTCAGGAACCCAAAGAAATTTATTGACGATTATCTCATTCAATGTTAATGGGCTAAAGAATAAAAGGAAACTGTGCACTATTGAAGCTTGGATGGTGGAGTGCAATCCATCCATTGTACTACTACAGGAAACCCATATTGCATTGGCTAAGTTTACAGTGTTTAAGAAATGGGCTGGTTTTAGAGGTTTTTCACTAGCCCCAGTGGCACACCCAGGTGTCTCCGTGTTTATAGCCAGAAATTTGAACTCCGAGATTCATGATTGGGCAAGTGACATGCAAGGCCACTGGTGATTTGGATAATTGTTCTACCTCTTCAGCGCGGCTTACTTTATTCAGTTTTTATGCCCCTGTTGAGGACAATATTAGACCTTATGATGAGCTATTTCAGTCTCTATTGCAAACCCCTGGTGAAATTATAGAAGGTGATTTAAATTTTTTGCAAGACCCAGGGATGGATTCTTCCTCAGGCTGTAAAAGCCAGCAGAAGCCCAAGGTAGTTAGAGTTATACAAAACTATTGAAGGGTTCTATTTCTTGTAGCTCAATAAAGTGAAGCATTCCCAGATAAGAGTAAGTATGCGTGCTATTCGCGCAGACTTAAAACTGCCCCTTGGATGGAATTTTTTTCTAGTCTCGAAAAACTTGGGTTTTAAATGTCTTCGGACACTTCCTTACAGATTCTTGGATCACTCAGCTCTTGAGTTGAACGTTATTGGTGAGAGGTGACAGCCCCAAGAGGTGGGTCTTTAATAAGCGCTACATTCAGGAAGAGAATTGGGCCAGAATATGTAAAGATGATATTCAAGAGTTCTTGAGTAGAAAATATGGGACGGCTCTGATGGAGCAAGGACTCGTAAATGATACTTGCTCGGAAGCAATGCTTTCGTTTTAACTCACTAACGAATTACTAACGACATGTTTGTAATTAATAAATCGCATTTAGAAAAAGACACGCGGGACAAGGAAGCTTGCCTATGTGTCTACTAACGGCAATAACATGAACGAAGGGCTAAAACGCACTTTAACAAGGGATCTTTACTGCGCATGCGTCTACTACATCTACGTAGTATGACGTACTAATGCTTGGAGGGAAAATCTTGTGCCTGCGCAATAGACGATAAAATGGCCGCTTAAAAGTTCACATGCATGGCACCTGCTTAGCTGAAATAAAATATAAGTTTTATACTAACACAAATGCAGAAAGGGTAATAATAAATTAAGTGGGTTAGAGTAGAGGTTGGTGGTGTACAGTGAAACCATTTATTTTTGAAAATTAAATTTCTTCTTTTGACTTTATTATTAGTGCGCATTTGGGCCCTCTACACTTGTCTGAATCAAGCTGACTGTCTTGACCCTACGCATGCGTACTAGAGAGAAAATACGAAAAGATGAGTAAGGACTTGTCACGCGTCCAAGGCCAGCGAAGATGTGCCCTGGGAACATAAGGGTGAAGAGTTCATATGAAGGAGTTTTATTCATAACGTTGCAACATTTTGTATTAATAAAGTTTGGAGATGTATGGGAAAGGAAATGATTTAATAAAGTTTGAGGGAAGGGATTTGAATACAATGGTTTAAAGAAATAAGTGAAATGTAAGTATGGTGTGACGATCATCCCCCCTCGCCTGTCCAATCAGAGTTAGTATTTTGTAAAATTGAAACATTAATGGGTGGTACATGGCTATGGAAAGGTATAATTGAAGTAGTTTAGTTAGTTAGTTTAGCTTTTACGGGAGAAGCTGATGATGAGCAGAGCTGACACACAGCTTTTTCGGCTGAGGCGTTGCAGAGCTCGGGATGCTGTCGGTGCTGGGGGTGGTGCTGAAGCTGTGAGACACTGATGAAGAAAATCGAATGCAGAACCATCTATTTAATTTAATTGGGTTAGAAAGAAGATCGCGGAAGAACAATGAGGAGGAAGAGAGTGTCAGAGAGGGGTGCGACGCAGTCGTCGGTATTTAGAGAGGTGAAGTATCCTGTACTGAGTCCTGTCCTGAGGTCTTTGTCTCCTGATCTATCCCGGGGGACCCTTACCAGCCCTTTGGCCAGGGTGTTGGTCTTCACACCATACTTGGTAAATATAAAATATCGTATTGATAGATGTTTTTCTCTCTCTGTCCTCTTCTTTCTGAGCATAGTTATTGTGTGGATCTGAATTGCTAAATGCCTATTTGAAACTTGATTGAATTGACAGTCTTGCGAATGAGGGTGTTTGTACTGAAACGTTTGAGATGGTTCACACGCAACTAATTTAGATAAAGGTTTTTAAAACTTCCCGAGTCTGTGATTATTTCATTTAATCAAGAAATGTTTAATAAGTTATGTTAATTATCACCATAAACTAGTTCCAACAAATGGTCCATTGACCAGAGGAAAGAACTAATTGATCAGTGAAAGGTTTAGTTAGGGAAAGAAATAACTAGATCTTGAAGTATGAAAATCATAAACTAAGTTTTCCAGCGGTCTACATGGTGTTTTTGTGGAAGTAGTTATATGGGCCCAGGTGTGTATATGGTAGTGGAGTATCTGCTATTAGTACACCGCTGGATCAGTTTTCTGGTAGCAGAGTTATGGTTATTATTGACTAGTTTGGTGATAAGTATAGATTATTGATTATTTGATTTATGTTTAACAAAAAGAGTTAGCGTCTTTGTTTTATGTCATCTGGAAAATTCCCGGGGAATGAATAGCGGGTGGTGATAGAAACCACACTGCAGTGAGGTTACTCGTCTGTTGGAATAACACTGAGAAGCTAGGTAGGGCTGGCAGTGTTAAAGTAGGGACTATTTTCTGTGTAAAAGTAAGAGTGATTGATAGCAAAGAGTTCGCTAGTGAAACTTTAGGCGTTATATCACCTTGAAAGGGTAACCCTGAAGGAGTAGCAGGTTCTTCTAAGCTAGATTGACAGCAAAAGGAATTCGCTGGTGAAACTTTGGTCTCAAATTTCCCAAAACGGGTGACATCGGAGGAGTAGCAGGTTCTCTGGAGCTTATGTGAAGAGTAAGCGGAAGGTTTTACTCACAGTAGAAAGAAATAAACTATCCTTTGATTTAGCGGAACAGTTTTTATGTCGTTAATAACAAAGAATTTTTAAGAAAATATTGAGAAATAAAGTTTTCGCATTACCTTGTGAAGGAAGGGTCAGTTGCCGGAGTGGTACTGACGTCACAGTGAGCCGCGCTGGGATTGGTAGAAACAGCGGGCATGTGACAGGAGCAGCTTTGTAAAGGAGGGGTCAGTAGTAAGGAGCAGAACTGACGTCAAGAAAAGGCCGAGCTGGCATTGGTCAGATCACGGGCGTAAGCCTGATTTGATTGGATAGCTGGTTAGAAGCCGCGCTAGGATTGGTGGAGAGAAAGATTGTATGCAGGATTTTGATTTGACTGTTAGTGCAAGACGTACAGGTAGAAGATTTCAAGGGTTTGCAGAATACAATTTCCTACATCGTTCTTCAAGGATGTATGGAGAGAAAAGAAAGATGTCATTTTTAAAGAAAATTAAGAATTTCTTTGTAAAGGATAAGCCTGTGTTGACTAGAGAGGGAATTCCTATTCCGCCACCGAAAACACCAGCATCTTTTATGATGATGGAAAGAGGATAGCATACTTGCGTGTGGTTGGAAAACTGGGTAGAATATACGAAGGATGATGGTGTGTTAGCATTTCCTAAGGATGGTACGTTTAATGGGAGAATTCTTCAGAATTTGAGATTGAAAATGAATGATTTGTAACCTAGACCTAGGTTAACTCAATATGAGGCTTTGGAAGAATGGGAGACTGAGTCATATGAACAAGAGAAATGCAGAGGTGGATGGTATAGAGGATTTTTTACGAGACATTTGCATGAGTCACGTGAAGGGCAGATGAAACAATGGAGAGCTATGGTATCAGAAGGATTATATCCAGTGTTAATGGCTGAGGAACAGTCTGGAGGAAAGTGTAAGGAGAAAACGAAACATATGAATTCGGCAGGATATGGTGAATCAGATGACGAGTTGTTAGAGGATATTTTAATAAAAAATCCACCACCGGATCAAGAAGCAGCTAGTAAGGTTACCCCAAGTGCACCAGTAATGGGAATGCCATTAACCCCACAGATTTTACATGAAACGTCATATAACAGAGTGTTGCAGGATAATGAAAGAGAAGCTTTGAATAAAACTAGAGAAGAACTAGTTCAAAAGATAAGTCAGTTAAATTTAAATACTGAAGCTTTGACAGTACCGGTGACCATTGGTCCGGTAATCCCATTGTATGGAGATAATAAGATTTGCCAGAAACCACAACTTGTGACAGTTCCATTAAATAATCCTAGAAAAGACATAATAATTACAGATGATCAGGTTAGCGAAAGTGAGTCAATTATTTCATTAATGGATCTCCCTAATGTGGAACCTCTGACGGAAACTCCAAAGAGAGTTACGCCTATGAATTTGAGAGAAAGAAGACCTTTGGTTCCTGCTGGAACTGGAGGCGGAACAGTAGTCACCTCTGAAGAAATAGAAAGATGGGCACAGGAAAGAGATAATCAGAACCCAACACCAAGGATTTTAGATATCAGCAGATTGAAAGTGGAATTGGAAGAGATGATGACAGGATGTGTGGGTACAGAAAGATTGAACGCTTACAATGATGAGAAATTATTATTTTTATGTAAGAGTATAACCAGAAGGGCAAGAGTATGTCATGAGAGATTGACTGAAGTTGCTTCAGAAATTGGAATAGACATAGGGAAATCAAAGTTATTACAGAAACCATATCGGGTGGACTTTACTGATAAAGATTTAGAAAGTGTAAATGCTTCTGGAAAGAGACTACAGATAAAAGAATTAATGAACATTTTGCGAAAATGGGGAGACATTGATAAATGGAGAATTAGATGGATAAGAAAGAGGAAGTACAAGCGAGAGAAGCAGCAGCTGCATTTCCAGTAAGAGAATCAAGCAAAGTGGAAAAATTGTGTCCAATGAGAGAGGTTCCTAGAGGTGGATATGTTCATGTCCCTTGGAGTAGACAAGATATTTTGTCATTTACAAATGATTTTCCAAAACTGAGAGAAAAACCAGTTGAGTGGTACAAACAGGTGGAGAGATTTGTGAAGGTTTCAAAGGTTTTATTGAAAGACTTGGATGGTCTATTTGATATAGTGGTACCTGCTGATTTATGGACAGAATGTAAAATTACAATTGACTGGCCTAATGAGGAGTATGCTAGAGATGCAAAGACAGGAGCACCCTCGGAGGAGGTGATGAAAAAGTATCACCAAGTGATTACGTATTTGAAAGAGAAAATTCCTCCTAAAGAAACAGATTGGGTAAAAATAGATATAACAACTCAAGAACTAAATGAATCTGTACATGCATATTATGAAAGGTTGTTGCAGATGTTTAAGCAGTATAGTGGTTTTGAGAATATTGGTGACAAGGATATGGGACATTTTGTGTATCGGTTTGTATATGGTTTGAAACCAGAAATCAGTCAGATGATACAGCAGCACATGTTGTGTTGGCAAAGCAAGACAGTGGATGAGATTTTAAAGTACGCGAAATATTGCGGAGATGACATTGAGGCCAGGCGTAGGAACCTAAAGGAGAAAATGATGTGGGCACAAGTTAAATTGGCAGAACAGCAAGAAGAGAAAACAAATGACCAAAATAATAATCAAGTGAAAGAACAGAGTCAGAATAATCAAGGAGCGAATGGTAATAAATATAAGGGACGAATGGACAGAGAAGAAGCGAAAAAGAAGTTTCCTTGTCATGCGTGCGGAAAGCTTGGACATTGGAAGAACGAGTGTAAGAGTACTCAGAATAATAAGAGTAATAATGGGCCAAATCAAAATTTAATCCCACAGATGCAGAATGAAGTACTTATGAATCAGCAGCAGCAGGTAGTTACTCCACAATATCAGGTGCCACCAGCTCCTATGCCAAATTTTGTGAACCATCAAAGTTTCAGTGCGAACACCGGATTTCAAGGAGAAAGTGGTAAGAATAATAGAAAAATTACGCAATATTTTTTACAGAATGATGAAGAACATTCAAATGCTGCACAATGACGGTGCCTGAGGGGGGAGGAAGAGGAGTGCGTGCTTCGCGCATCCTTGCCGGTAGAATAGTCAGGTCCATTTGTTGATGGGAGAGTAGAAGGTAAAGACATTACTTTCCTATTGGATACTGGTGCTACCAGGTCTACTGTGAGAACAGCAGACATCCCAAACCTACCCCTGTTGGGAGAATCAATCCAAGTTGTAGGCGTGTCTAACCAACAGATTAGAACCCCAATCACAAAACCAATGGAGGTGCACATTGGAAACTTCAAAGAAATGCATCGGTTTGTAGTTTGGGATTCCAGTCCAGTAAATCTGTTGGGAAGAGATCTTTTGGGCAAGATGAATTGCACGATCTATTGTACACCGGATGGTGTCGCTTTCCAAACCCCTGATGAAGACGTAGTATACAAGATGATGCTGGCCAAACAGGGAACAGAAGTAGATGAAATGTTTTCACTAATAACTGAGAATGAATTACCAGAAGAGTTGAGAACCACAGTTAATCCAGAAGTGTGGGATTTTACAGGAAAAGACATTGGGCTAATGACAAATATCGACCCAGTTAAAGTGACAGTGAAAGAAGGGGCAGTGTATCCAAACACCCGACAGTACAAAATTAGTCCAGAAGTAAAAGCAGGAATTATTCCAGAAATTGAACGAATGGTTAAACAAGGTATTTTAAAAGAAGTGATGGGTAGTCCCAGCAATTCGCCAATAATGGGACTGAAAAAGCCTAGCGGTAAGTACAGAATAGTGCAGGATTTATGGAAAATAAATAAAATTGTAGTGCCCTGTTGCCCAATAGTGCCAAATCCAGCAGTGATCCTTTATCAGATACCCTGGAATGCAGGTTGGTTCACAGTAATTGATTTATGCCAAGCATTCTTTTCTATTCCTTTGCACCCAGACAACCAGTATCTTTTTATGTTTAAGTTTGAGGATCATATTTATGCATGGTGTCGAGTTCCTCAAGGGTACACCGAGAGTCTTTCAATTTTTAATCAGATTTTGAAAAAGTGGCTAGAATCATTGATTATGCCTGGAAAATCTGTTTTGGTCCAGTACATTGATGACCTACTGGTGGCATCAAAAACACGAGAAGATTGTGTCACAGACACAATTGCATTGCTGAACCATTTGGCTGAAGGAGGACACAAGGTGTCTCCAGAAAAATTACAATTCTGTCAACGAGAAGTTAGATATTTAGGGCATAAAATAGAAAGAGGAGTTAGAAAAGTGACACCGGAAAGAATAAAAATAATTAAAGAAATGCAATTGCCACAGACCCAAAGAGAAATGAGAATGTTTTTAGGAGTGGTTGGATACTGTAGGCAATGGATTAATGGTTTTTCGATGGTAGCAAAACCATTAATACAGATGATCCAGAAAAGAGCAATAGATCTGATTGATTGGAATGATGACTGCATAGAGGCATTTGTGAAACTAAGAAACTGTGTGAGGCTCCTGCTTTGGGCATGCCTGATTATTCAAAAGATTTTGCTTTGTTCTGTTGTGAGAGAGAAAATTGTGCACTTTCAGTCTTAACACAGAGACATGGATTGAGTCGACGTCCAGTGGCATATTTTTCAGCTACATTGGACCCAGTGGCTTCAGCATTGCGTGGCTGCTTAAAAGCAGTAGCTGCTACTTGTATGAGTCTGGAGCAAAGTGAGTCGATAGTGATGGGACATCCGGTGAAAGTTTTTATTCCACACTCGGTTGAGATTATTTTGACAAGAACAAGAACACAGCATCTTACCCCTAGTCGTTTGACTAAGTATGAAAGGGTAATTTTGGGAGCTGAGAACATGACTGTGATAAGGTGTACGATCATGAACCCAGCTACCCTATTGCCAGACCCGTGCGATGAAGAAGTGAGAGATGAGAGTGATCATGATTGTTTGGACGTGACTGAGTTGTGCACGAAGCCCCGGCCGGACATAAAAGAGACACCTTTGAAAGAGGCTGACCATGAGTTATTTGTAGATGGTTCCTGCCTTAGAATACAAGAAGGAGGACTAAGTGCTGCATATGCTGTTTGTAAAATATCTGGGGTAATTGAAGCATCCTGTTTACCTGGGGTCAAGTCTGCACAAGTAGCTGAATTGGTTGCCTTAACAATGGCATGCAAAAAGGGGAAAAATTGGAGAGTAACCATATTTACGGACAGTCAATATGGGTTCGGGGTTGTGCATGACTTCGGCCAGCTCTGGATGCAGAGGGGATTTCTGACTTCTTCAGGATCTCCTATCAGATATAGCAAAAATGTGAAGGATTTGTTGGAAGCATTACAATTGCCAAAAGAGATAGCAGTTGTAAAATGTGCTGCACATCGGTCAGGAAATGACTATGTGACTGCTGGCAATAATTATGCTGACCAAGTGGCCAAATACTGTGCCAAAAATACAGTGGCCATAAACCGAAAAATTGAAACGGGTGAAACCAGATGCCAACTTATGTTTTTCTCAGTACCAGAAACATGGGATGAGATTAGACAATTGCAGGAAGAAGTTGAGGAAAAGGAAAAGGAAATTTAAGTTTGAGGATCATATTTACGCATGGTGTCGAGTTCCTCAAGGGTACACCGAGAGTCTTTCAATTTTTAATCAGATTTTGAAAAAGTGGCTAGAATCATTGATTATGCCTGGAAAATCTGTTTTGGTCCAGTACATTGATGACCTACTGGTGGCATCAAAAACACGAGAAGATTGTGTCACAGACACAATTGCATTGCTGAACCATTTGGCTGAAGGAGGACACAAGGTGTCTCCAGAAAAATTACAATTCTGTCAACGAGAAGTTAGATATTTAGGGCATAAAATAGAAAGAGGAGTTAGAAAAGTGACACCGGAAAGAATAAAAATAATTAAAGAAATGCAATTGCCACAGACCCAAAGAGAAATGAGAATGTTTTTAGGAGTGGTTGGATACTGTAGGCAATGGATTAATGGTTTTCCGATGGTAGCAAAACCATTAATACAGATGATCCAGAAAAGAGCAATAGATCTGATTGATTGGAATGATGACTGCATAGAGGCATTTGTGAAACTAAAACTGTGTGAGGCTCCTGCTTTGGCATGCCTGATTATTCAAAAGATTTTGCTTTGTTCTGTTGTGAGAGAGAAAATTGTGCACTTTCAGTCTTAACACAGAGACATGGATTGAGTCGACGTCCAGTGGCATATTTTTCAGCTACATTGGACCCAGTGGCTTCAGCATTGCGTGGCTGCTTAAAAGCAGTAGCTGCTACTTGTATGAGTCTGGAGCAAAGTGAGTTGATAGTGATGGGACATCCGGTGAAAGTTTTTATTCCACACTCGGTTGAGATTATTTTGACAAGAACAAGAACACAGCATCTTACCCCTAGTCGTTTGACTAAGTATGAAAGAGTAATTTTGGGAGCTGAGAACATGACTGTGATAAGGTGTACGATCATGAACCCAGCTACCCTATTGCCAGACCCCTGCGATGAAGAAGTGAGAGATGAGAGTGATCATGATTGTTTGGACGTGACTGAGTTGTTCACGAAGCCCCGGCCGGACATAAAAGAGACACCTTTGAAAGAGGCTGACCATGAGTTATTTGTAGATGGTTCCTGCCTTAGAATACAAGAAGGAGGACTAAGTGCTGCATATGCTGTTTGTAAAATATCTGGGGTAATTGAAGCATCCTGTTTACCTGGGGTCAAGTCTGCACAAGTAGCTGAATTGGTTGCCTTAACAATGGCATGCAAAAAGGGGAAAAATTGGAGAGTAACCATATTTACGGACAGTCAATATGGGTTCGGGGTTAGTGCATGACTTCGGCCAGCTCTGGATGCAGAGGGGATTTCTGACTTCTTCAGGATCTCCTATCAGATATAGCAAAAATGTGAAGGATTTGTTGGAAGCATTACAATTGCCAAAAGAGATAGCAGTTGTAAAATGTGCTGCACATCGGTCAGGAAATGACTATGTGACTGCTGGCAATAATTATGCTGACCAAGTGGCCAAATACTGTGCCAAAAATACAGTGGCCATAAACCGAAAAATTGAAACGGGTGAAACCAGATGCCAACTTATGTTTTTCTCAGTACCAGAAACATGGGATGAGATTAGACAATTGCAGGAAGAAGTTGAGGAAAAGGAAATTTAAGTTTGAGGATCATATTTACGCATGGTGTCGAGTTCCTCAAGGGTACACCGAGAGTCTTTCAATTTTTAATCAGATTTTGAAAAAGTGGCTAGAATCATTGATTATGCCTGGAAAATCTGTTTTGGTCCAGTACATTGATGACCTACTGGTGGCATCAAAAACACGAGAAGATTGTGTCACAGACACAATTGCATTGCTGAACCATTTGGCTGAAGGAGGACACAAGGTGTCTCCAGAAAAATTACAATTCTGTCAACGAGAAGTTAGATATTTAGGGCATAAAATAGAAAGAGGAGTTAGAAAAGTGACACCGGAAAGAATAAAAATAATTAAAGAAATGCAATTGCCACAGACCCAAAGAGAAATGAGAATGTTTTTAGGAGTGGTTGGATACTGTAGGCAATGGATTAATGGTTTTTCGATGGTAGCAAAACCATTAATACAGATGATCCAGAAAAGAGCAATAGATCTGATTGATTGGAATGATGACTGCATAGAGGCATTTGTGAAACTAAGAAACTGTGTGAGGCTCCTGCTTTGGGCATGCCTGATTATTCAAAAGATTTTGCTTTGTTCTGTTGTGAGAGAGAAAATTGTGCACTTTCAGTCTTAACACAGAGACATGGATTGAGTCGACGTCCAGTGGCATATTTTTCAGCTACATTGGACCCAGTGGCTTCAGCATTGCGTGGCTGCTTAAAAGCAGTAGCTGCTACTTGTATGAGCCTGGAGCAAAGTGAGTCGATAGTGATGGGACATCCGGTGAAAGTTTTTATTCCACACTCGGTTGAGATTATTTTGACAAGAACACAGCATCTTACCCCTAGTCGTTTGACTAAGTATGAAAGAGTAATTTTGGGAGCTGAGAACATGACTGTGATAAGGTGTACGATCATGAACCCAGCTACCCTATTGCCAGACCCCTGCGATGAAGAAGTGAGAGATGAGAGTGATCATGATTGTTTGGACATGACTGAGTTGTGCACGAAGCCCCGGCCGGACATAAAAGAGACACCTTTGAAAGAGGCTGACCATGAGTTATTTGTAGATGGTTCCTGCCTTAGAATACAAGAAGGAGGACTAAGTGCTGCATATGCTGTTTGTAAAATATCTGGGGTAATTGAAACATCCTGTTTACCTGGGGTCAAGTCTGCACAAGTAGCTGAATTGGTTGCCTTAACAATGGCATGCAAAAAGGGGAAAAATTGGAGAGTAACCATATTTACGGACAGTCAATATGGGTTCGGGGTTGTGCATGACTTCAGCCAGCTCTGGATGCAGAGGGGATTTCTGACTTCTTCAGGATCTCCTATCAGATATAGCAAAAATGTGAAGGATTTGTTGGAAGCATTAAAATTGTCAAAAGAGATAGCAGTTGTAAAATGTGCTGCACATCGGTCAGGAAATGACTAGTGACTGCTGGCAATAATTATGCTGACCAAGTGGCCAAATACTGTGCCAAAAATACAGTGGCCATAAACCAAAAAATTGAAACGGGTGAAACCAGATGCCAACTTATGTTTTTCTCAGTACCAGAAACATGGGATGAGATTAGACAATTGCAGGAAGAAGTTGAGGAAAAGGAAAAGGAAATTTGGATAAAGGCAGCTTGTACAAAAAGACCACATGATGAGGTATGGGTGTATTTAGATGGAAGACCAGTCATGCCAGATTGTTTACTTTAAAAAATGGCAAGAGTGTATCATGGAGCAACACACATAGGGAGAGATTCAATGATCAGGCTATTCAGACAGAGTTGGTACAATCCGAAGTTCAGGGTAGTCGCAGAGAGCCTTTGCCAAAGATGCTTAACCTGTCAGCAACAAAATCCAGGAAGAAAGACAGTGGTAAGCTGGGGAAAGATTGGACAGGCAGAAGGACCCTTCACTAGATTACAGTTAGATTTTATTGAATTGCCCCCATGCAATGGACTGAAATATATACTTGTCATAGTATGCCTTTTCTCAAGATGGGTAGAAGCCTATCCCACTCGAAGAAATGACAGTCTTACAGTTGCAAAATTGTTGTTGAGGGAGTTAGTTCCGTGATTTGGTTTTCCAGTCACTTTGGAATTAGATAGAGGCCCTCATTTCAATAATGAAATAATTCGATTAATCTGTGCTGCGTTTAACATTGAACAAAAACTGCACTGTGCTTATCGTCCAGAGGCTTCTGGAATTGTTGAGCAAATGAATGGCACAATCAAGCCAAGATTGGGAAAGGTGTGTGCATCCACAAAGCTGAAATGGCCAAATGCATTACCTCTTGTATTGATGGGTCTCAGAAGTATTCCAGACAGAAAAACAGGAATGAGCACACATGAGATTCTCATGGGAAGAGCCATGAGACAGGCATTTATTCCTGGAAATAAACTAATGAGTATAACTGATGATCTGGTATTGGACTATTGCAAAGGATTGGCTGAAATGATGCGTTCTATCTCTCACCAGGTTGGAGAAAACGCAGTTGAAAGACAGCCAGCCCAAGTACATAATTTGAATCCTGGAGATTGGGTGCTAGTGAAGAAACACGCAAGAAAGTCGTGCCTAGCACCAAGGTGGGACAAACCGCGGCAAGTCATACTAGTCACTACCACAGCAGTGAGTGTGCAGGTTTGCCCAACTGGATTCATGCCAGCCATACCAGAAGAGTTCCGAGCCCATCAGAACAACAAGAGCAACCACTGACTGAACAGGCTGAAGCGTCAGGAGTTGTAAACTGTGAAATTGAAGAATCTAGAGTAATAGATTCTGAAAGACAACCTTATGACGAACAGCCAAGTACAAGTCAGGAAGACGGGATACCAGTGATTGAAATAATTGATGATGTCATTGAAACCAGAAGAAGAACAGAGCTGAAAAGACAGGAAAATAGTCAGGAAGAGATAGGGGAAGAAGAACATACTCAGGTGGAAAATAAAAAAGACTCACACGAACCTGAGGGAAAAATAGAAGAACACGTTCAGGCGGAAGAAGAAAAGTTTGAATTAACACCTGAACAGGATCAGATAGAGTTAGAAGAACAGGTTCAGGCAGAAGAAGAAAGTTTTGAAGTAAGGCCTGAACAGGGTCAGATAGAATTAGAAGAACAAGCTCAGGAAGAAGAACAAAATACAGTAAGACCTGAGCAGGTGGAAGTAAAAGAAGGTACAAGCACAGAAAACAGAGACTCAGAACAGATTGTGCCTAGAATAAATGAAATAAAAAGAACTTTACAAGGAGATAAAGAAGGTGAGAACGCAGTGCAAATCAAAAGAGTCAGAAAGGGAGACAATAGGCCAACTGGAGTAAAGAAACTAAAATATCACTTGAGAAAATCTGAAAAGAGAACAAGTAAACAAAGTCACAAGTCAAACACAATCTAAACAAACTTTGGCAAAAATAACTCGAAGAAGTCCAAGATTGAGAAATTTAAACAGGAGATACAAGGCTCCTGAATGGACGTACGTTATACTCGAAGAATTTGAATCCCTAGATCTGACCGATGATACAGAAGAAATTCATATTGTCCAGATTGATGAAAGCAAATTGAGGCCTCCTTAAAAACAAAAACAAAAATAAAACTGACAAAGAAAAGATAAGAGAAAAGAAATTTTCTCAGGAGTAAAAATGGCAGAAATTGAAGTAACAGGAAAACCAAAGTGGGGATTAAAAGGAAAGTGTTTTAGATTTTGTTTTTGTAGCTTTTTATTAGCAGCATTAGTATGGCTATTCCTAACAGTAGGAGTACCTTTGTTAATGAAAACAAGTGACAAGAATAATACAGATACTAATGTTAAGGTGGATAGAATAAAAGAAACGGAAATAGAAATAGGGGTAGAAGATGAAGCAAACTATCATAATGAATCAGACTATAATACATCTTCTAATGTGTTTATTAAATTGTTATTTCAATATGTTAGTATTATGGAGATTAATAACTGTTATGTGTGTATGAAGTTACCCTCATCAGTATCAGAAGGAATGACGTATCACCATATACCTTTAACGTATGGTGTGTCATGTAGTATTTTGTCAAGTTTATTTTATGCTACAGGGAGACTTCAATATTTTTATTCAGATATAGATGTAGTATTTTCTGAATTACCTATTAGAAAGAATATGAATCCAGTAGCTAGTAGTAAAAATGCACAATTTATGGGTGAATTTTTCATAACAATGAGTTCAATAGATTTAGTTCAGGCACATAAAGATAATCTAACATGTTCATTAAGAAAAGAAGAAAAAGATTTTGGGGATTTAGTAGAAGAAAGGAGACAGGATTTAATCAAGAAGGCAACTGAACAGAAAACCCATGTACCTCCATGGGTTGGGAAAGAGGGAATCTATGCTAGTGGCAAGGCTCATGCTGCGATGTCCCTGGATTTTGTGAAAAGGGGAAAATTCTGCCTCCATAGATTAAAGCCAGATTATAACAATAATTACATTGGTTCCAGGGAATGCGAACATAACTTCCTAATTTTAGGAGGGTGGGAACTAAAAGGGGAACTGATCTTGTGTTTCCAGGAGTGTATTATGTTTGTGGGAGCAATGCCTATTATAGGTTACCTGCAAGATGGTACGGGAGTTGCTACTTTGGAATAGTGTTTCCAAAAATCTATCATGTAGATAAAATCAGTGGAACCAATGGAAATTCTAATGGACTAACACGTAGAAGAAGAGCTAGTTTTTCTGAAATTGTAGGAGATATTTTTAGTGCATTGATACCCTCAGTTGGAGTCATTCTGAATTCACAGAAAATTTGTAAGTTATCAACCATAGTTGATAGTCTTTCTACAGACACTGCAGGAGGATTCTTAATGATTAACATAGAAATGGTTGCAGTCAGGTCTATGGTTTTACAAAACCGTCTTGCTCTTGATATATTGTTAGCAAAAGAAGGTGGAGTCTGTGGCATGTTGAAAGTTCAACACTGCTGCACTTATATTCCGGACAAGAGCAGAGAAATTAAAGGATATATTGAAAACATTAAAAGAATGCATAAAGACTTGACCCAACTGGAGGTTGACAGTGTGTGGGGAAAACTAACAAAAAGTATAACATCAATAGGGAAATGGTTTGTTGATTTTGGGAAGGGTTTTCTAGGTCAAATAATAATACCATTATTTTTGATAATAACAGTAATGATGATAATAATGATTACATATAAGTGTTGTAGAAGAGGAAGGAAAGAGAAAGTACATTTTGAAAGAAAAGGAAAGGGACAGAAACGAAAAAGAAAATATGATGAAATACAGCTGGAAGAAATGAAAGGCAGATTATATAAGAAGATGAGAGATTTAGAAGGAGACGATTTGATTGATGAAAAATTGAGAGGAGAAATAGAGAAAACTGAGAAGTGTTAAAGTTGGTATCTGGGATGGGATGGGTAATTTTGTGATGGCTTAAGATGCCATCAGAGAGGGGATTGATGGAGCAAGGACTCGTAAATGAGACTTGCACGGAAGCAATCCTTTCGTTTTAACTCACTAACGAATTACTAACGACGTGTTTGTAATTAATAAATCGCATTTAGAAAAAGACACGCGGGACAGGGAAGCTTGCCTATGTGTTTACTAACGGCAATAACATGAACGAAGGACTAAAACGCACTTTAACAAGGGATCTTTACTGCGCATGCGTCTACTACATCTACGTAGTATGACGTACTAATGCTTGGAGGGAAAATCTTGCGCCTGCGCAATAGACGATAAAATGGCCGCTTGAAAGTTCACCTGCATGGCACCTGCTTAGCTGAAATAAAATATAAGTTTTATACTAACGCAAATGCAGAAAGGGTAATAATAAATGAAGTGGGTTAGAGTTGAGGTTGGTGGTGTACAGTGAAACCATTTATTTTTGAAAATAACATTTCTTCTTTTGACTTTATTATTAGTGCGCATTTGGGCCCTCTACACTTGTCTGAATCAAGCTGACTGTCTTGACCCTACGCATGCGTACTAGAGAGAAAATACGAAAAGATGAGTAAGGACTTGTCACGCGTCCAAGGCCAGCGAAGATGTGCCCTGGGAACATAAGGGTGAAGAGTTCATATGAAGGAGTTTTATTCATAACGTTGCAACATTTTGTATTAATAAAGTTTGGAGATGTATGGGAAAGGAAATGATTTAATAAAGTTTGAGGGGAGGGATTTGAATACAATGGTTTAAAGAAATAAGTGAAATGTAAGTATGGTGTGACGATCATCCCCCCTCGCCTGTCCAATCAGAGTTAGAATTTTGTAAAATTGAAACATTAATGGGTGGTACATGGCATGGAAAGGTATAATTGAGGTAGTTTAGTTAGTTAGTTTAGCTTTTACGGGAGAAGCTGATGATGAGCAGAGCTGACACATAGCTTTTTCGGCAGAGGCGTTGCAGAGCTCGGGATGCTGTCGGTGCTGGGGGTGGTGCTGAAGCTGTGAGACGCTGATGAAGAAAATCGAATGCAGAACCATCTATTTAATTTAATTGGGTTAGAAAGAAGATCGCGGAAGAACCACGAGGAGGAAGAGTGTGTCAGAGAGGGGTGCGACGCAGTCTTCGGTATTTAGAGAGGTGAAGTATCCTGTCCTGAATCCTGTCCTGAGGTCTTTGTCTCCTGATCTATCCTGGGGGACCCTTACCAGCCCTTTGGCCAGGGGGTTGGTCTTCACACCATACTTGGTGAATATAAAATATCATATTGATAGATGTTCTTCTCGCTCTGTCCTCTTCTTTCTGAGCATAGTTATTGTGTGGATCTGAATTGCTAAATGCCTATTTGAAACTTGATTGAATTGACACTCTTGCGAATGAGGGTGTTTGTACTGAAACGTTTGAGATGGTTCACACGCAACTAATTTAGATAAAGGTTTTTAAAACTTCCCGAGTCTGTGATTATTTCATTTAATCAAGAAATGTTTAATAAGTTATGTTAATTATCACCATCAACTAGTTCCAACTAATGGTCCATTGACCAGAGGAAAGAACTAATTGATCAGTGAAAGGTTTAGTTAGGGAAAGAAATAACTAGATCTTGAAGTATGAAAATCATAAACTAAGTTTTCCAGCGGTCTACATGGTGTTTTTGTGGAAGTAGTTATATGGGCCCAGGTGTGTGTATATGGTAGTGGAGTATCTGCTGTTAGTACACCGCTGGATCAGCTCCACCAAATGTAGTATGGGACGCTTTGAAGGTTTACCTACAGGGCAATTGATATCTAGGGGGGAGGCAGGGCCGGACTGGCTACCGGGCTTTCCTTAATAAACAATGAAAAACAAATGTTTTAAAAAGTACGCTTTAAAGGTATTTGTTTTGCATTGTTTATTTAGAAGCGCCGGCAGCCCCCCAGCAATAAAATCAGCCTCTCAGCAGTGAACCTGGACCCCACCCTGACGCCCCAGCAAAAAACGCGAGGTAGCCAGTCCGGCCCTGGGGTGAGGCAGCTAATAGGAAAGCTAAAGAGCAAAAATTGGCTTTTGAAAAACTTGTAAAGGAAGCGCATGATAAACTTTTCCGGCAGTATACTGAAGAGAATAGAAGGGTGATTAGGAAAGCTAAGTATGCGCTAAGTGATTATTTTATACCAAGAGTTATATAAACAACATTGCTTACATGCAGAATATTTACAAAGAGATTAATGTGCCAGAAAGTTTATGGCCTGGCAAGCTCGAGAAAAAGTAGCAAAAAGTGACATACATATTCTAAAATGTCCCATAATTAGGCTGCGCTGACAGGAACAGGGAAAGATAAATGAAATCTTTCTTGAACATTATAACCAGATTTATAGCCATAGGCAGAGAGTTGATAAAGAGGCTTTGGAGGTGTTTTTTGGAGGACTAGACATGCCTGCAGTCTTGGAGGAGGATAGGCAGAAAATGTGGTTAGCTTTTTAATCAAAGGGGAAAATGCAGAATATCCAATTACTGATCGTCCGATAACCTTGTTGAATTGAGATTATAATTATCAAATTGTGGGCAAATAGATTTATTGGGATAGCCTCTAAGTAGATACATCATGATCAGAATGGCTTTATTGCTGGCATCAGTTAGGAACAATACACATTATTTAGCAGAAGCGCTTTATTGTTTATCAGTAAATCAAGTTTCAGCTGCAATTTTTTTACTGGACACTGAGAAGGCCTTGATCTTGTGTCCCGGGAGACACTTTTTAGTGCACTCGAGGGATTTAAGATACCCTCCCAGATCACAACGTTTGCACAAAAAATGTATGAGAACGCAGAGACAAAATAATTATGAATGCGTAAGAAGCAGGAATGGTAGGGTTGCAACGAGGAACCACACAGGGCTGTCCCGTCTCCGGCCCTCTTTGCCTTTTTTATTGAACCTTTGTCAATCGCAATATGGAAAGATGTTGAGATGCAACCTCCTATACTGCAGATGGATAAGATGAAGCTCTATGCGGATGATATGATGCTACTATTAGACACCAGGAAGATTACGCAGGAAAGAATTTTTGAGATTTTTACTCTGTTTCAAGGGTTAGAGGCTGTAGAATCAACAACATGAAAACTGAAGTCATTCTGTGCAACAGTGAGGCAGATATTTGGTTTCCAGAGCTTTGTGGCTGCGTTCATAACCCACCATAGTGGGATGTATGACGGAAACCTACATGCATTTCCCACGCATGCCTTTACTCCGCAGTCACTGCCGCGACTGCGACGTTACCACACTTCCTTTACCACGCAAGTCATTAAAACGACTTGCCTTAGGGGGCCGCTGATCTTTGGAATAGTAACAATTACTATTCCAACTCCAGTCAGTGTAACAGTAGAGAAGTTGTTGGACTTAAAATCCAACACCAGTCCAACAAGGTGCCCCCTAAAGCAGGTCGTTGTAACGAATTGCGTGGTAAAGGAAGCATGGTAACGTCGTAGTCTGGGTAGTGATTGTGGACTTAAGGCATGTTGTGGTTCTGCCTGCAGGATAAATGATGTTTCCCACTTAAGTGCTATATGGGTATTAGATATACATGCAAAGTTGAAGATTTATTCGAGTTACATTTTTGTCCACTGCTATTGACAGTTAAACTGATGTTAGCACAATGAAAATTGCTCCCACTTAACCTTTTCAGGAGGGTGGTATTGTTAAAAATGGCGATTCTTCCCTTTTGTTACCTTTCTCTTTTCTGCCGTACCCTGTGTGATGAGTGTTGCTTTCTTTGAGGATATAGAATCCATTTTCTCGATAAAAGTGTTTTGTATAAAGATGTGTAGGAAGGTGACTTAGCCATCCCCAATATGCGAGAATATTACCTGCCTTTTTTGAACAATATATGTTTAGATTTCATACAACACCTGAACCTTCTGTAATTTTTAAGAATGACCTGATAAATTTATTTTAAGAGAATATAATATAACTGATATTTTAAGATTGACTAAATCGCCCAAGAAAATTTGCTATAAGATCTTACGTTGTTTTTATAAAAAGCTGATAGATTTTTATAAGCCTTGATTCCCTATATTAATGCTGCCACACATTTGGGTGATTTAGTCTGGGGTTAAAGGGAGAGAATTGATCAAAGTACTGTATCTAAATGGGCAGCAATGGGTTTCTATAAGGTGACAGATTTCATTACAAGGGATATGTGGAAAATGTGGCCAGAAATGAGGGCACAGCTAGTGAAAAATATTGGTTACAGTGTTCCTACAACATTTTAATTTTAAGATTAAATACAATTAATATAAGCTTACTACTGAGTAGCACAAATTTGGTTATTAAGTTAATTGAGACCTTAGCCCCGAAGTGACCGGGTGGCTGGAAAAAAAGTCTTGTATCAAGTAGCGGAATTGATAGCTATCAAAAAGCTATAAGTAAGTGGGGAAAATATGAAGGGTTTGTATTGAGAAGGGAAATTTGTGGTAAAGTTAAAATGCAGTTTTACACAAAGTGGTTGATTTATCGAACTCCACAATTTCTTTATGAGATTAACCCAATGTTGCTGAGCCATTGTTTTAGATGTGAACTGATTGAAGTAGCAAATTGATCCCATGTAATCTGGCATTGTGCAGCTATTCGAGATTTCTGGAAAGCAATTTTTTTTTAATTTCTGGAGCGAGGTTGGCAAATACAGCTTGCACCTAGTGCTTCATTGGTATTATTGGATTATGATCCCACTTTGAAATTAGCTTCCAGATGCCAAAAGCTTCTATATGTTTCAATGCTGGTGACCAGAGCTTTATTGTTGCAAAGATGGAAATCCAAATTAATCCCTTCTAATGGAGAGTGGATTGGGAAAATGAAGCAAGCAAGAGCGAAAGAGCTACTATATGCTACTTGATGTGGAGGGATTGTAAGGTTTAATAAAATGTGGGACACATTTCTGGTCGAATAATGGCTTAGGTGAGGGAAAGATCATCTCATTTGTTGTGATTTTGGGGAGAGTTATTACTTAGAGTTATTTTGTTTAGGTGAAACAATCTATGTTTAGTAAAGTCAGGTTTAGGAAGATTATTCATAGATATTCTGTATACATGAATTTAAAAATGAAATTGTTTGAAATAGTATGTGAACTCTGCATGGAATTGTATGATAATGTATGAAATTGTACGAAATAATTTTTTGGGTGTGTATTGTAATCTTGTTTTAATCTGGATCTTGGAGAAAAAAAGGATGGAGATGGGATGTGACTGTGGAGGTATGAGGGTGGGGAGATGTCGAGAGGAAGTGATTCATAATAGAAATGGGGATGTGGAGAGGAGAGAGGATGAGGAAGGGAGGGTTATGACAGAGGAGGAAAGGAACAGTAGGTGGGAATGTGAGGTGAGGAGAGTCATAATGCCAGGAGGGCTGTATGCGGAGAAGGGTGAGGTTTTTTTTTTAGTGATTATATAGAGAGCAAGGGGAAAAGAGTGCATGCTTTAATTTCCAGTAAGAGCATTATTATGCTACTTATTAACTTTGAAACCCGAAAATTCCTAACTCTTTTTGGACCATAGAGTGTTGGCAAGAATGGTGTATCCAGATTTTTGTGGAAAACAAAGTCATTGTTATTTCATCCTCATTTCATCCTTGTGTCATAATACTGTAAAATACGTAACGTTTCTTACTGCCTCGTTAATCTTTCACACAGCTCTGCCAACAGTATGCTGCACAACGGTCACTCTGTGCTCTTCAAAACACCTTACTGTTTGTAATAAAGCGCCACAATTGTACTTCATAAGTATGTTGCAAATTGCAGACAACAGAGATAGTGTGCTTTGCTTCGTGCAAATTCTGGTGCAAATTCAGGTTCATGAAGCGCTCTCCAATGAATCTTTAGTTCTGACTGAGGCTAACATCAAACTTCAATATATTCCAATAACGTGAAGCACATTATGCTTCTCAAGGAAGACAGAGTGGTTACGTTTCAAGCCATAAAGGTTTGTTAAAGGATTGGCAAAGTCACAAATTCAAATCATCAACTTAGTTGTAATTCAATAACCAATGCATGAACGCATTAGTCAATAAGTTCAAAGCAATTCAAAAAGTCATATAACAAAGACGAACTATTGTAAAGTTGCTTCAAAAGGAAAGTTGATCCCGATCAGTTTATTCATAAAAAGAGTACTCTACTCTGCTAAGACAGGGAAAGGTTCAGATAAGAAGTCAGGAAAGAGGAGTTCTAAATTATCTTCTACATTGCATTAGTTTTGCATCAACATTCACAACAACTAGTGAAAAAACATTTGCGCTGAGGTATTTAAAGTGTACATTTGCATGATTTTTGTGTAAAAATTTCATTTTTTGCATCTGTTGTTCACAGCAAATATTGCTGCAATATACTGTTATATGTAACCTGGCACTTGGACATGCACAGGGTTCTAGTAAGGCAGACTGGGGAAGAGGGGCATCATCCACACATATGCCAGAGGTTAAACGCTCCATTCTGGAGGTCATTTACCACCAAAGGAAAAAACAAAGTTGTATGTCCATCCCCAGACACATCATAGTGGAAAGCGATGTTGTGCAATTTCTTAACTGCAATTCCCTATTTAATCCCTGGAGGTAGGTGAATGTTTTCTCCATCATCTTGCTGTACTCGTTATACCTTCTGAATTATACCTACAGAGTGTGTCTCTATCTCATCACATTGAGATCTTGTGACCTATGCTGCTACTATGAGTCATGGACGTCAATTAGGAGTAGTAGTAAATTGGTTTTTAAAGGTAAACATGGGACAAGGGGGTCAATCTTGTGATGCCACCTGGGTTCAGAAGTTGTGTGTTGTCACGTCTGTAACTCCTGCCAAGTAAGAAGTTGCAAAAAAAAAAAAATGTAGATAATTCTTGTGTGTTTTTGGTAAAATCCTGAATTCAGCCAAAATAATCCAGAAAACTCTCTATTAAAAACAATCTTTTGCCTATTTTAGAGCACATAAATTGCAGAATTGCACTTCTACACATGTGCATGGTTTTCAATTGACATTATGTTGTAGCCCATGCTAGAGGCCACACATGGTATATGTAGGAAAGTAGGATCTGCTTCTTATGGTTACCCCCACTTTTTGCTGATGTCTCACTGTTTTTGGACTAGTCTGACTGGGATCCTGCTATCCAGGACCCCAGTCTACCTGCTTTCTCCCTTAAATTGCTATGTATGTACTTTAGGTACACTGCAGATTGGGTACTGGGGTACCCTTATCAGACCCTAGTATATGGTACACCATGTACCCAGGGCATAGGTACCCCAGAGGCCTCCCATGAGTTGAAGCATGTATTATGCCACCCCTGAGAGGCCATTCAAAATGACACAACAGGCCTGCAACAGCAGCCTGTGTAAGCTGGTGCTTGCACCACTTACTTAGATATAGGTTCGCTATATCTATCTAAATCACTGCACTTAAAAACCTATCAGTCACCCCTATGGCAGGCCTTATCAATCCTGAAGGCAGGGTGCTGGGTTTTACGTGAGAGGGTGCCCCTGCATGAGCAGAGCCCCTCTACAGCCTTCGGAGACCATTCTCCGGGGTTGTCAGTGATGCAGCCAGACATATAGGTTAAGTTGCATTATAACCTTGCAGCAAATGCTAACTTTAAAACGGCTGCTTAGAAACATGTCGTGTTTGGTGTCAAACACCTTGGAATCATACCTCCACACCAGTAACTGGTGTGGGAGGTATGATTCCACCCTTCTGAAACCACTACTGTGGGTCACCGGTCTATCCGGTACCAGCTTTCTCGACCTGGGCAGCACAAAATGGACGCTGCCAGCCACAGACACGATTCTGCTCTCCTGCTGCTGAGCCGAGCTCGAGCAGAGGAAGGCATGACAATAGGCATCCTGTCACAGGGAGGTGTGACCACCTCCCAGACAGGGTTTAGTATATTGGGGCTGGGTGGGTGCACTCAGAGTGCCAGAAAGTCTGCACTGGGGGCACATTTGGTGTCCCTGTGCATAGTCCAGCTCAAACCAGTTCTGGGAGCCATTGGCTCCTGCTCTGGCGTGAAACTGGACAAAGGACATGGGTGTAAACACCCCTCTGTCCTGCCCCCCCACCCCCTAGGAGGGTCCTGAGAATCTGTCCAACCCTTTCCCGTGGGTATAAAGTGGGTTACCTGGCTACAGGACTTTAAATTTTACCTGGACAAGATTCTGCTAAGAAGAAACCAAGTACTTCGACTGCCTGCACAATGATTGCACGACTGAAGAATCTCCCTTGGAGTAAAGGAGTTACTCCCCTGCAGTAGCAGGCACCTAAGCGCATCTGACTGGCTTGCTTCTCCAGAGCTCCTGCGGACTACAAAGATTTCAGAAACACAGGAGGTGGGTTCCCGAAGGTCCCTGAGGTTGATCTGACCTCTCAGCGATTCTGAGACCAGTATCCCTTGTGTGAACTGTGCAACCCGAACCCCTGTGCAACGCATACATTTGCAAGTGCATATGCTTGTTGGTGATCCCCGAGCTTGTGCATTGGACTCCGTGTAGTCCTGTCCCCGAGTAATATTTGCACTGAAGATATCCGGCCTCCACTCACCGAGTGCTCTGTGGGCTGGTGCCTTGTAAATTCGCTCGAGGTCTCCTCGCGATCCCTGGTCCGTTGGCCTGTGGGTCCTGGCGAGGGTCACCTTGTTTATCTTGGGCTTCCCTGGTTTCTCCAGATGTGCTCTGACTCCCCATTGCTTGGAGAGTCCCCTGGACCTTGCTGGTTCACACTGTAACCTGTTTGTCCCTCTGGCATGGGTTGCATTTGCCAAGGCTTGTTGGTGCTCCAGCCGGACATCGACCCCTCAGCACTCGACATCCTTTGTGGGACAGCTCACCTCTGGATGTTGGTCATCCTCGACATCTCCTAGTCCCCGTGGCTGCAGAGTCAAGCATCCCTTCTTTGCACCTGAAGCACCCGACATCGGTGGGCATTCGACTACCGAGCCCCTGGTCACCTGAAGTGACCCAGACTCTGTCCCCTCTGCTTTCAGGTTCCTCTCACCTAGAATCCAGGCTTGGATTCCACCGGACACTCTTCACCTTTCCGGCAGCAGTACTTCCTCGCAACTCTCCATTGAAAACGACGAAGGTTCCCGACACCATTTGACCCCTATGCACCCGGCTCCTCTGGGATAGGTAACACGGGTACCTCGGTACTCACTGGTGGATTGGCTCTAGAACCTCCTATGTTCCAAAGGGTTTGGCTTGAAGTCCTCGTAGAAGTGTCCTTAAACTATAACTTTTCAACCGCGACTTTCCCATAGAGTTGTACGGAGCACGCAGTCGTGTTTCCTCACTGCACCCGTCCTCTGTGGGCTCCCTGTGTACACTGCCTTGTGTGGTTCCTTGGGGTCCCAGCAATTCTACGTGCTCTAGGCACTGTGTCTAGTCAAGTCGTGATTGTTATACCATTTTTTTAGTATATGGTTCGGTCTCCACATGGAGCCCGCTGTGTATTGTGCTGCTTACGAATGTTCTATTGATTCAGTATTATGAGCTCTATGTTCTAATCTCGTGTAGAGATTAGTAGAGAGTGTTATATTAATAAATACCTATTTTTATATAACTACTGTGTGGTTCTCCTTTCATTTAGTCATTCAGGAGGTGATATTCTGGTAAAACAAGCTGCTTTACATTCCTTCAAGATTAAGCCTGAAGGCTGCTCTCCACAGCTACCACTAGGATAGCTTTCAAAAGGTTATCTTTGACCTCATACATCATAAGGGTCATGTGGACTGGTGCAAGGTGCCCACTTTAATTAGTGGACAGCATATACCAGGACACCTTCTCACAGTATACACTGTGGTTTTCTGAAAATGGTGTAAACAAAACTGTTCACTGCTGAAGTTTGAGGAGAAGCTTGTTGGATACGGAGAGCAACCTGATGAAAGGGCATTAAAAGCCTACCTTGGGTGTTGTTTTCAACATGACTTTCTTAGGGCTGGCACGATGGTGCAGCTGTCTACTGGGGTTTTTGTCACCAATATATATGTACATATCGTGGGATTCAGTAACTCTGGCTTTAATTAGTTAAGGCATGCAAACAGAATTTGTTAATACATTTATTTGCATGCTTTAGCTCATTGAGGTCAGACTTATTGGTTGTATTTTTCTCCATATTAAATCTTGCCATTAGTCATCCAATGTTTGTAGTATCTATTATCTCTTTCATTTGGGGCTGAACTGTTAGTAGGAATACATTATTTTCTCACTTCCTACACTTAGGGCCCAATTCTGATGCGGTTTGGAAAGCTCCCCGACCGAATGGGTTTGGGAATGGTTTCCGACCGACTCAGATCGGGAGAGTCTGACCGAGCGAGTACAATGCATACGGATGCTTCCAGATACGATTCGGTCGGACTTCCATTGACTTCAATGGGAGCCTATGTTGCGACCAAATGCATAGGCTCCCATTGAAGAAAGGGGTGGCTGGGAAAAATCGGGCACCCTGTGGCGGGCACCCAAAGTTTGATTCCGACTGCCGATTCGAGTCAGATGGCACGATTCTGAAAGGCTGTCCAAATTCAGCATCGTACTCGGTCGTTCAGAAACACAGCCCGTAGAGACGTACAATTCTGCTCCGTACGGCTCGGTCATTCCAAATGCCGTCGGCTTCGGATTGGGATATTGCTAACACCTAACCTGCATCGTACTCAGTTGGTTGGAAACCTCTCCGAGACGGTCGGAAAGACACGTTCCCAATCCGATTTGGACTGAGCAAATGCCATTAGGAGGCCTTCCTAACCGCATCGGAATCAGGCCCTTAGTAGTAAATTCAGTGGGTAAAGAAAATAAAATCGAAAGGATGCTACAATCTTCTCGCAGAGTAATCTGAGTTTACACATGCAGAAAAATATACACCAGAGGGGTCAAAACGGTAGGCCTCCCTGGAACACAAAGAACAGGCACATACTAGGCCTTGTCAGTGAAGGCTACACTCTTGCAGGTAAGCACATATAGCAGAGGCGGAAATGCTGCAGCAAGCCCTCACACATGGTAGCAACAGTGGAAGCTTCCCTCTCACAGAATATGCAATACAGAAGTTATTATTAAGCATTCTTTACTCACGCACAGCCATAGACCAAGTGCAGGCAAGCCTCAGGCAGGTTTCCCTCACACAGAGAACACACAAAGTACAGGCGGTGACAAATCAGGCTTCGTGCACAGACACAACTGGTACCCCACAGCAGCAAGGCACACCTATGATGTACATATTGAAAAGGTAATACATGGCAGAAGCATGATAACCTTCCCTTATACAAATGACTGAATGTGATGGGAACTTGTTAAGTTCCTAAAGTTCTGGTATATTATAATATGTTGTCGACATTTGCATAGAGTATGATCCCATAGTTCTTTTGGAGTCTGGCATCCTGAGGGAATCTAGGATTCTCAAAGATTTGCCTTGGTTTAAGGGTTTAAGAGGAGTTGTTTTTTTGATTATTTTTTAGGCAGGAATTGTAATGAATAGTGGCCAGCAAGGTTTCACCTGCCAGTGTTATGAGTATTTGTAGAACATGTGCAAGAAGGATGTCAGTTGCAATTTGCTTGGAGGCCTGGAAGTCCACTGTTCTGCCTTTAGAAGCTCTTCTGTAAGTAGATGTCATGGGTATATAGTATGATGTAAATACAGTGTTGGCTGGATGCGAGCATCATTTGTTTAAGTTAACCTGTTCTGAAATGTTTTGAAATATAAGTTGATAAGGGGCATGAATATGTCATCAAGATGGGCAATGTCTAGGCAACAATATGGCTTCAATACTGTGTTTTGCTCGTGGTTTTGTCAGGGACTGTGCTTAATATATTCTTTTGTGGTAGGGTGAGATACCAATCTATCTGGATACGAATGTGGAGTTGTGGTGCCAACTTGCCAGCTATGTGACTTTGGAGCCATATAGTGTGCATGATTGTGCCACTAAAGTGTGTAATTTGTTTTGTTGTTGTATTTGAAATGTAAAAGAATATAAATATGTTGTATAGTTGCCAGTTATAAAGTAATATTGTATGATTAATTAATATTACAATTGCAAGCAATAAACAGACTACAAAAATATAATTCTGCTTTTATCAGTATCAAAATCTGCATTATTCGATTTCATTTGAAATCATAAAAGCTAAATACAGTACAACATGAAAAATATATTAAGACATAGTGCACAATTATACAAATTTTCAACTAGCTATAAAGCATCATAACAGTTCATTAAATACATTATAGAAGAAGGAAATCCTAACTCACATACATAAATAGTTTAAAAGCATGCAAATAAAAGGCATAGCCATATAAACAATATTTCACATATTTAAAACTTCTTTCTCGCAGTAATCAACCAGGAGCAAAAAAATGGATGGACTACTCTGAGTCCTACAATCGAAGACTGAAGCCTTGGAAGCGCAATCTAGGTGCAACAACCTGCGCATAGCTGGAATCACAGAATCTACCAACACAGGAAATATGGATCAGTTTGTGGAATGCATACTTGTGAGTACGATGGGCAGGGACACGTTCTCAGATATATTTGTGGTAGAGCGGGCCCATCGCTCCTTGGTGCCGGGACCGGTCCCGGGAGCAAATCCCCGTCCAATAATCACAAAACTCCTAAATTATAGGGACCAGGATGCAGCACTACGGAAAGCAAGAGAATTGCAGGTGCTGCGCTTTGAGGGCATGGAGCTATCCATCTACCCGGACTTCACACAACAGGTCCAGGAGGCTCATCGCCAATTTGTGCCAGCTAAGAGTAATTTGGGAGAGCTCAACATAGAATACAGCATGATGTATCCTGCCAAACTAAGAGTCATAGCAGAGGGGAAGACTCACATCTTTACAGATCCGAAGACAGTACTCCAGTTCATCAAAAAGAGAGGAAGAACAAGCGACAAGGCGAGCTCCCCCAAGAACACTCCTGACAAGGAGACAGACACACTGGATAATGAGGAGCAATGAGACATACAGGAGTGTTTAGATCACGGCATACCCCTGCATCTAATGCTGCACATAGAGACTTTAAGGGGGGAGAGATGCGAATCAGATAACGAGTGGCCCCTAAGAGCTGAGACCGCCCTCGGCCGACACATCATCATAATGGAGACATGCTCAGGAAGACGAAAGGGTTCGGTCTCCTACCTTCCCCTGGCCACAAGATACTGGTAAGACTGCACCAAACTACCACCGGACCACCCTTCAGCAAATTCACAGAGGGGGAACAGTAGTGGAGCGAACACTTTACTTGCCGTGGGGAGGGTCTGGGGACAGTGAGTCGCTGCAGGGGAGCCACACCTGAATGGCATATTGAAGACTCACTGATAGCCGCGAGACAGTGTCTTACAAGAAGGTTGGATCTGCGGTGGAGTTAATGGTCAGGCAACATCCACCCCATGTGTGAACCACTACCTTTAGTTTATATACCTTTGTATTTTCCCGAGCGGTATACGGCCGTTAGGGTGGGGGAGGGTCATAACATTGCTGTGCAGTGTTGGGGAATGTATAGCTTGGGTGGGATTCGTAATGGAGTTGTTACTAGTATAGGTGGATACAGGAGAAGGGGTAACCAACCAACACACAGGTCCACAGATTAGATTCCTCACAAGGAATGTTAGAGGGCTAAATGACCATAGAAAAATAGGGAAGGTGGTAGCTTACCTCAAACGCCACAAAGTGGAAGTAGCGATACTACAGGAAACACACTTGGCACCCAATAGTGAGGTACTGATGCAATGTAGATTGCAGGGCCAGTTCAGCGCAGCGGGGTTTACCTCACATGCAAGGGGAGTCCTTATCTGGGTAGACCACAGGGCAGGAGTTAAATTACAGGAGACACGTATCGACCCGGCAGGCAGATTTGTGGTAGCTCGCTGCCACAAGGAACATTAGGCGGTACTACTGGTGGGGATCTACGGCCCCAATTACGATGACCCACAGTTCTACCACTCACTTAATGACTGTCTGCACCAGTATGGTAACCTCCCTCAGAATTGGGGGGAGACTTTAATTGTGTCTTGAATCCTGCCCAAGATTGATCAAAAGGCCCTCACCGCAGGTTATCAGCAGCTACGAAGGCCATATTGAACACACTGGATCAGGAAGGACTGGTGGACGCATGGAGACACTGTTCGAACACGGGAGGGGGATACACCCACTACTCCACCTTGCATGGCATATACACATGAATAAACTACTGGCTAATCTCCAGGAGTCTAGTCCCTAGAGTAACCAAATGTGAACCGCTGCCTCGCACCTACTCGGACCACTCACCAGTGTTATTGGATTTGGAACTCCATCACTGCCAACCCTCGGCATTTACTTGGTGATTCCCGCCATCTCACTGTTGGATTCGGCCTTCAAGGCTGAGATAGTGCAACTCATAGGTGATTTCTTCATCAATAACATAGGCTCAGGTGACAGTTTCACCATGCTGTGGGAGACCTTCAAAGTGTACATTAGGGGAATGGTCCTATGAAAACATGCAGGAGTACTCAGGTCTCTTAGAGGTTGGCTCACGCTCTTAGAAAAAGAAATATCAGGTCTGGAGTTAAAGCACGAACAAATGGGGGACATACAAATCTTAAGTGACATACAGGCTAGACTAGACGAATATAACGAAATAGCCACCAATGAAATTAAACATATGAGCAAGTATGCGACGGCACGAGCTTATGGCAAGGGGGAGCGCCTGGGAGCTACACTAGCTGCGTCAATGCTCCCCAGAAGGGAAGCAGAGGCCATACTGGAAATAGGGATGACAATGATAAGCCCCTCAGGGACACACAACATATAGCAAACAGATTCCGTCAATACTATGCTGACCTATATAGGTCCCGGATTCCTCCAGATGACAACTACAGCAGACTACCTAGAGCACATAAAAATGATGTGGCTCGCCCTAGAACATAGAGAACATCTGATGGCTCCATTGGACCCCACGGAAATACGAGTCGCATTGACAAGCATGCAGCCTGGTAAAGCACTGGGTACAGATGGTCTAACTGTGGCCTTTTACAAGGCCTATAAGGATCTCCTGATACCCCACCTAGTCACAGTGTGCGAAGAAATGGTACAGACTGAGGTTATGCCCCCATCGATGCATGAGGCCCTGATCGTGGCGCTTCTGAAGCCAGGCAAACAACCTAATCAGTACTCATCATACAGGCTGCTGTCCCTTTTAAATGTAGACACTAAGCTGTTTGCCAAAGTACTGGCCAACAAATTAGACCTGATACTGCCCGGGGTAGTGGAACCGGAGCAATACAGCTTTGTCCCAGGCCGGAATTTGCATACCAACCTCAGAAAGCTGATCGGTGTGGTGCAACAGTTAGACCCCGATGTTAAAGTAGCAGCAGTCTTTTTGGACACCGAAAAAGCATTTGACTCAAATGAGTGGGGGTTCATGCAGGCGGTTTTTAAACAGATTGGGGTGGGAGATGTGTATTTACGATTAGTAATGACATTGTATAATAAGCTGGTGGCACGTATTCGTGTTGGCACAGTGATCACATCCCAAATTGCAATCACAAGAGGCACCCGCCAAGGTTGCCTACTATCACCTCTGCTATATGCACTAGTAGTGGAACCATTGGCATGTGCATTACATGAATACCATGGACACAGAGGGCTGCGTTTCCCTGGCTACAAGCTTGTTATATCGGCATATGCAGATGACACACTGCTATATGTACGTGACCCAGGGAGGAATCTCTCACCTATACTGCGGGAAGTGGTGCAGTTTAGGGGCCTCTCAGGCCTCAGGGTGAACTGGGATAAGTCCATCATCTTTCCACTTACGCCATCCATGATACCAGTACCTCTAGAGTTTCCCCTACAATGGACCACAGAATCGGTAAGATATCTAGGGATACAGATCCATACAGATCCGGCGGTAGTCATATTAGATAACTATGGGAAGGTGATACACAAATTAGAAGACGTGAATCGCTGGATCAGACTGCCACTGTCTCTCATGGGACGAATAGCTTTCATGAAAATGGTAGTGCTACCTAGGTTCCTCTTCCTATTTCAGAATATACCTATACTCCTTCCCAAAACAATATTTGAGACACTACGCTCCCTATTAATAAAACTAGCATGGGCTGGGAAGCAGCCACGGGTTAGATGGGAGGTCCTCACTTTGCCCTATGACATAGGAGGCCTGAACGCATCTGATTTAGAGTTATATTACAAGGCAACACAAAGCTCATTTGCTTATTACTGGAACCATGGCCTAGAGACCTCACCCAACCTACACTTAGAAAGAGACGCTGCAGACCCTAACACACTCCCTCAGGTTTTATTCAACGCCCTGACCCGGGTGGCAAGATGGCGTCTGAGTGAGATCGCAGTCACTCACCTCCGCTTCACTCCGCTCCTTGCTGTGCTCAATACCGAGCAGGACGAATGATGGGATGACCTGAAGTAATCCGCAAGGCTGAGCAAGTACGAGGCAGTGTTAAAAAAGAAGGGAATGCGAGCTGCAGAATACATTCGTGGGACCCGGTGGATCCAAAGGCTCGTTGGAGCACTGAGACGGGGGGAACATCGATGTGTGACAGCCTGCTGTACGCGCTGGGAATCTCTCGCTCGGCTTCTCCTGACTGTTTCTGGAGGGAGAGTCTGTGACGGCTGCCGGCTGGGGTTGCTCAGCAACAAGGACGCCAGGGGAAGCCGCAGGGATTATTGTACGGAGATCATGGCAGCGCGAGGAGGTCGCGGTAAGACGCGCTTGAACGCGCAGTCTGTTGCTCGAAAAGAGAATGATCTAAAGATGGAAACGGATACAAAGAAGCCAGAAATACGGTCCGGTAAGGGGGGGTAAACCGGAGAAAAGTAAAGACAAAGTGGAGGCTCCTCTTATAGTTACCGCTTTGAAAGGTATGCCTCTGGGTGGCCCCGGGGGAAAGAAACAAATCGCAATAACTAGTATGTTCTCACCTATAGACAATGGGAAAGAGAAAGAGGTGGGGGCACAGAATAAATTGGCTGATGCGGGCAGTCAGGAATTAATAAACACAGAATATCCCCAGAACACCCTATTAGACATGACACAGGGACCAGTAGAGGAGGGAAGGCCCTCCTGGGAGTCGTGCAATGAGGAAACAGTACTTGGTTCACCTGAGGAACCCCACAGGGGCCCCCAAAGGGAGGATAATGCCAAAGGAGAAACTCCGGACAAGGATAGAACCCCTAAAGCAATCGGAGAGACCAGTAAAACCCCAGAGTGGGGAAACATGCCCGAACAACTAAAACAACTACAACAACAAACCCGCGATGAAGGGACCATCCAGAAAAGGAGCCTAGAGGCGGGATATCTTTCCCCGGATTCCATTGAAAATTTCTACTCCCTCAATGAAGAATCAGCGGATTCAGATATTGGATTCTCTAGTAGTAGTGAAGATGTGGAGTGCGCGGACTCATCCACGAGTTATCATAGCCAGCAAGGCGAGAAAAGGATACCCAAGAGAACTAAACGGGTGTCGGAGGGCAAAAGGAACAATCACAAGAAAATGCTAGGAGAAGGAGAAGGAGAGCTTGGATGGGACTATTCAGCAACGCAACTGCTACCTTCTAACAGTCCGAAAGGGGTAGGGAAACTCGCTAGAGAACAGCAAACTGGCCAGATGGTGCAGGAAAACTATGACGAAAGCACAGAGCCCTCCCTATCAATGATCTTCCAATCCTTGAGGTCCTTCCAGGATGAGGTTAAAACTGAAAACCGTCAAGCGCGGCTAGCCTCAAAGAAGCTACAAGGTACTATGCGCAAAGTTGGGAAAACTTGTACGGAGATCGCAGAGAGACTTAGCATGGTGGAAAAACGCACAGAGGATTTAGAAAATTCCGTGGATACACTGAAGGAACAAGCATCCTCGCAAGATAACATGCTAAAGGATGTAATGTGGAAACTGGAGGAGGCAGAAAATCGCCAGCGCCGCAATAACCTGAGGCTACTGGGAATACCAGAAAATAGCGAAGGCAATGATATTAGGAAGTTTACAATAACCCTACTGAAAAATTCCTTACCAGAATTAGCGCATTGGGACTGGGATAAGGAAATTCAACGGGTGCATAGATTTCCTTGGTCAATCCCTAAGCGCCCTACAAATACACAAGCATATCCTCGTGTGATTTTAATATGCTTTGGGAACTTTCTGCTCCGACAGGCCGTGTATGACCTGGCTAGACCAAATATGAAGAGGACATGGGAGAGCTTCTCTTATTTTGCCAAGCCAGACTTTGCACACGCCACTGTGGAACGAAGATGGAGACTCAGGCAGCTCATAACCCCATTTCAAAAAGCCGGAGCATCAGTCTTTTTACAGAACCCGGCTAAACTAAAAGTTATTTCTCAAGGGCAGAACTATTATTTTTCATCTGAAATACAAGCCCAGAAATTACTAGAGGAGATTACAACAGGGGGGAAATAGGACTGTCGAAACTAAATAAACTAAACAACTAATCTATACTAAGATTATAAAGAAGCTAGGAGCTGGAAAGCATATGTATAGTAAAGAGAGAGGAATTTCTTCCTTAGGGGGCGGATGACGGTAACATTGCTGATACCCGGAAGCTGGAGGGGGAAATGGGGGTGTGGTAAAATTGGCTTTTCTGTTTCTGCATACACAAAGATGAGTTTTTTTTTTTGTTTTGTTTTTTTTCGTGATTTTGAGCACAGGGGAAGGTAGCGGGGGATGGGAGTGAGTGTGGGTGAGGACGATCCAGACCCTATCACACAGGCTCAGGATTGAGCCTGATTGCCCTAAGACGGGTGGGGGAGGGGGTGGGGGGGTGGGGAAGAGAGAGCTCAGACATTCAACAGATATAAAGTATGTAATCAGGATAGGTGAATCAGGGCGCAAACAAAAAAACAAAAAAAGTATACATAATATTCAATGGCTAAGCTAAAAATTCTTTCTATCAATATTTGCGGTCTTAATGACCTGAAAAAAAGACAAAGGGTGGTAGTGGGTCTACAAGCAATAGGGGCTAATATCATTTGTCTTCAAGAGACACATATTGAGGGATCACAACGGCATCTTCTCAAAACCCTAGGGTATCGACTGGTTATAGCAACAACGCAGGGCACGAGGACAAGGGGGGTTGCCATTTTGGCAAAGGGGAGTGGGATACAATTTACTAGATCAGCGGCTGACAAATATGGGCGATGGGCAATCACGGAATGTCAATACAATAATGATAGAAAATTAACTATATGCACAATATATGGAAATATCACTGATGACCCATCTGTATTAGAATTTATCACTAATGAATTGGTCCATTGGCCACTCCCACTGATTGTGTGTGGCGATTATAACCTGAACCTCCCCTGTGATTGGTCATTAGATTCTGGGTTTACATATAAGGGGAGGAAGCCAAAGGTATTTCTGGCCCTCAAAGATTTATGTTTAACACATGGCTTGAGCGACTGCTGGCAGATAAAACATCCAAATGATCCAGGATTTACGTTTTTCTCTAACCCTCACGTAAAATTTGCTAGACTAGACTACATATTTACGTCTAGTGCTATAATTTCTAGTTGCTCAATAGATAAATTACCAAGGGTCTTATCGGACCACAACCCCCTAATTATGAGTATAGACAGTGGTGGAATAAACAACGACTCGAATATTTGGACCTTTGAGAGAACTTTGCTTCTAAACAAAGAATATTGTCAACACATGAGCAAATGGATACCTGAATTTTTAGAGGTTAACCCGGGTAGTACCTCAATTGAGATAGTCTGGGACGCCCTAAAAGCAGGAATAAGAGGGGAGACATTACGATTCTCATTAAACTTCAATAAAGAAGCTAAACAGAAATTGGGGATATTGCAAAGAAATCTGGCCCTAGCTGAGGAGGGACTGATAAAGGCGGTACAAGAAGGTCGGGAAATTGAAAGGGAATTAAGATTGGTGGCAATTGCTAAAAACACTATTATTGATATCTTTACAGAAAAGCGATGTGCAAGGCAACAATGAATAGAGAGAATTCATACGAGCTGAGCGAGCAAGTTGGTCACCAATTGGCAGTTCGAACTAGGCAACAAAACACAGCCAACATAATAAGGGAGATTAAGGATCCAAAATTTGGTCGTAAGAATGATCCTAAGGAGATTAGAGCTGCTTTTCAAAGATATTACCAAGAGCTGTATGAAGAGACCAGTATACGGCAGGATAAGATTGAGGAATATTTAGATCAGATTTCAACATTAAGATTGTCACAAGAGGATCAAGACAGTCTGGATAAAATACCACAGTGGGAAGAAATTTTACTGTCAATAAACAGTCTAGCTAAGGGGAAGGCAGCTGGGCTGGATGGGATACCCTCAGAGTTTTATGCTAATTTTTATAAACCACTAAAGAAGATCTTAAGTGACCTATTTGTACATATTTTCCAGGGTGGGCGTCCTCCAGGATCATGGGCTCGAGCTAAAATTATAGTTTTTCTAAAAAAAATAAAGACGCTACAGAACTTGGTTCGTATCGACCCATCACCTTAATAAACAATGATTCAAAAATATATGCGAAACTTTTAGCCAGCCGGTTGGCGCCAATTATTCATAAAATTGTATCAAGTCGCCAGCATGGGTTTATCCCGGGGAGATCTACTACTGACCACGTACAAAGAGTGATCACACTTTTCGACAGTACTGAGGTGGCAGGAGACCCTATGGCACTCATTTTATTGGATGCTGAGAAAGCCTTCGATAGGGTCTCCTGGAAATACCTGTGGACAGCGATGTTAAGAAGCGGTATAGGGGAGCCCTGTATTAGAGCAACTCGAATGTTATATACGGCACCAGAAGCGGTAGTGATGGTGAATGGGGCAGTATCCGAGACGATAGATATAACTAGAGGGACAAGACAGGGATGCCCATGCTCCCCCCTATTATTCGCGATATTTATTGACCCTTTTATCCGTAGGCTTGAAAATAATCTGCTAATCCCACCAATATGGGCGCAAACCTGGGAGACAAAAACATTGGCCTATGCGGATGACATTGCGCTGGTCACGAGTGATCCAGGCGCCGCAATAAAAATAATAGAAGAGGAGGCTAAAATCTTTGGAAAAGTATCCGGGTATAAGTTGAATCAGGATAAAACCCAGATAGTTCTTAATGATAAACTTACGATGAGGGATGATCGAGTAGTGGAGAAAGCTATATATCTGGGTGTCAACATAACGGCTAACCTGGATAGTTTGGTGAAGGATAATTTGGACCCACTAATACAACAAACTGAAAAAGATCTTAACAGAATAAATAACTTACACCTATCTATCGGGGGTAGGTGTAATGTAATCAAAATGCTTTTTTTCCGAAATTTCTGTATTTTTTTAGGGCAATATGTTTGGAGTTTACACCACAATTGTTTAAAGTTATAGATAATATGTTTTCTCGGTTTATATGGGGATATAAAAGACCTCATAGGGCACTTAGATACATCTCCCTCCCGAAAGATAGAGGTGGCCTAGCCCTCCCCAATTTTAAACTGTATTGGTGGGCCACGATTCTGAAGTACTGTAACGTATTATTGACTATAAGTAGAGGCAATAAGTCAAGCTGGGATATACCAGCACCACAAGAACTTATTTTGGGTAATGAAGCTAGTGGGTACCAATGGCGACATGCATATGACTGCTATTTCAAAAAAGCACGCTTCAAAACCCTGGTGGGTATACATAAAGCCTGGAATAATATGCGTAAACTCTTGGGAATTGGAAGGTTTTCTTGTTATACAGTATTATCTAAAAACAATAATCTCCCGGAGATATTCAATGATATATGTATGAATAGATGGTTATATGAAGGGATCACTCAATTAGGATGTTTTTACTCTACTGCTGGGTTAAAATCATTCGAAGAATTAAGAAATGATTATATACTAGACCATAGGGACTTTTTAAATTCCTTCAAATTAGGGATTTTTTAACTAAGAAAGGGGGGGTAAATCTAAATTCCAGAAAATTCAAACCATTGAAATTATAAATAAGAATAAATCAGGAAAGATCGGAGAAATTTATGATAGCATGATCGCCGTACTCCCAGATAATATGAATATATTTTCATTAAAATGGCAGGATAAATTGGGGATAACGGCGGCAACATGTTTTAGATCGTATGAATTATCTCTGTCTATATTAATGTCTGCTAGATTACAAGCTCAATATTATAAGACGTTTTTCCAACTGTATTATACACCAAGTAAGATAGCTAAGTGGGGATTTGGTAAGGGAACAGAATGTCCACGATGTGCCTTATACTGAAGCTGACATTATACATATATTTGCAACATGTGACGTACTACAAGAGTTGATAAGGGACATATCTGATTTTTTATCTGAAATTTTTAATGTAAGAATAGAAATTACAACAGCAGAAATAATGTTGGGTATAGATGGAGATACTCGATCAAATAACATACAAGGACTGATATTTATGTGAATGGCGGTGTTTAGAATATGTATAGCTTCCGCTTGGTTAGATCCAAAGCCGCCCGTATTCCAACAATGGCGCGCGCGATTGTTGGCATCGTGCAGCTTAGAGGTAGCTATATATAGAAGGAAGGGACGAAATAAGCGGAAAAAGGGGCTGGAAGTTTGGGATCCCCTGTTGCAATGGATGCAAAGCCAAGAGAGTGCAGGTTAGATTCCCGACGATCTTGATTGTACAAATAACAAAATATATCAAGAAATGATCTGGTTATATATATAATTAATTGCCTTGATGAAATTAGCTGCGCTAGACGAATCTAATGTGTGATATGTCAATATTTCTGATTTATGTAATATAATGTAATGTAATGTCTGAGTGGGGAGGAGGGGTGGGGAAGGGAGGGGAGGGAAGTAAGTTATATGTAAAATGAAACAATAAAGATTAAAAAAAAAAAAAAGAATTTGCATGGAAACCCGTTAGGCCCTAGTGCCTTCCCAGAGCACAACCCCAACAGGGCTGACGAGAGCGCCTCACCGGTAAGCATAGCATTTAATAATTCACAGTTGGTCAGAGAAAGGACTTTAAGAGGAAAAGCTTGCACAGAGTTCATTATCTTCTCCTGGGTCAATACCTCCAAAAAAAAAAAAAAAAATCAAAGCCCTGACCCGCCTATATGGGATTTTCGATCTATTGAATACTACAGTACATGCCTGGTGAACCTACTAGAAAGTCAATCGGGCGCATTGTTGTAGTCTCCCCACATCTTACTCGAGTGGTGCTCTTGGCTTCCAGTGGTAAAGGAAAATAATGTAAGAACTGCCCTACGCACCCTGGAGATAACTAAGACTGGGGACCTCTTCCAAGACAGGATGGCGAGGGAGTGGTAGCTCACCCAGGGACCAGAAACTACACATACAATCCTTACACAATACCATTGCTATAGAGTTGGACATGCTATGCGAGAACTGCTAGGACGAGAATTAAAGGAACCTCCAGATATGCCAGCGTTGTCATATTTGATTAAAAAAAATACCTCTGATAAACTAATAACGGCACTGTATGCTCACGCACAGGAAGCGAGGAGGCAAATGTATTTAAGGCGAGATTAGACTGGCAAAGAAGCTGGGGAATATTATAGAGGACAACGTATGGCATTACGGCTGCGCTAAGATCGAAGAGATATCCTTGAATTGGAGACACCGATTAATACATTTCAAATACATAAATTGTGTTTACTATACACCGGAAAGAATGCTCAGATACGGGCTGAGGGAATCTGCGAATTGCCAGCGATGCAAAGGACAAGAGGCCGGGTTCATGCACACAGCCTGGCACTGCCCGGGGATATTTAGCTTCTGGGAAAGGAATATATCCAAGAGCTAGGCGATATAACAAGCCTCAACATAAAAATTGGCCCGATGATGGCCCTGTTAGGCTATGATAAGGAAATAGATAAGTGGGTGAGGAAAGTAATAGCTATTGGGTTACTACTGACTAAGCGCAGAGTAGCGATGCGCTGGGCAAGGGGCCACACCTCACCCATAGCAGAATGGCACTCAGACATGGTATATTGTAATATGCAATCAGACGTCTGTAGTGAACTCCAGCCATCACAAAGTTGCCCAAAAGATTACTGGTCAGCATACCAAACATACTTAGTGAGTAAAGATACGAATGATGTGGGGGGTAGGCAAAAGCAAGACAGCAACAGCCAAGGAGCATTGTGTGAGGAAGCAGAACATAATTCAGGAGTCTAGATAACAGAATATTAGAACACAATATGCAGAACACCAGATTACTCTCTGTGACAAAGGGATGCAGGCTGCGGAATAATTTGCCGGAGTGTTGGTTAACGGAGCGGATAGGGGGTCGGACCATTATATCATGCTAATGTAAAAACCTGAATTATACAAGGACTGGTATGGTATGCCACCAAAAGCTCTGTATTGAAATTGTATTGTACAAAGCTACATCGTAAGAAAAAGCCATGGGGCAATCGGACTTTCATGTGAATCTTTTGCAAATACTAATAAATAAAGTTAAAAAAACTAAATATATATATATATATGCAGGCCCTGCATATGGATGACAAAATTAGAGAGTAGGCTTTGGAGTCCCAGAGGAGTTCGGGCCATGAGAACAGCATTGTCCGTATAAAGAAGGGCCAGTATGGGATCCTGAAATTTTCTGGCTAGCTCACTCCCAAGGCACACAACCCTGCTGCACCCCTCGTTCTATGCAGAAGGGCTGGATACACTCTCGCCTAATACCATATCGAACTCTATCCTTACTTCCTAAATATAATTCCCTTAGGAACTGTATGATAGATGTCTCCACCCCTAGGTTTGCTAGGATGTTCCGCGATTTACTGTGACTAACACAGTCGAAAGCAGATGAGAGGTCTATAAAAGCTAGATAGTATATTTCCCAATTAGGAAACTTAAATTAAGTCCCTGCTCAATAGTCCCTATTCCAGGGCGGAAACCGTACTGCAAATCCGAAAGGATTTCATTTGATTCAGCCCAATCCTGAAGTCTGTTCAAGATAATATGGCTGACTATCTTCATTAAGGAATCAAATAAAGAGATTGGACAATAGCATGCAGGAATATTACGGCGCCTTTTTTTATATATGGGGACTTGGTTGACTCTGCCCAAGTTGATAAGAAACCTGTACTAAAGCAATGACTTAATACCAAAGTTAATAAGAGTCCCTATAATGAGATATTATCTTTGAACAAATCCACAGGGATGCCGTCATGACCTGGAGATTTACCCACCTCACTGGCTTTTATTGCCCTAATAACTTCTTCAAGACTGAAGGAGAGATTAATATTGATGCAATGTATGTGATAAAGTACAGTATTCGCAGTATTATAGCCTGTCGTCGCCAGCTCACTAAGTGGTATTGAATAAATTGCAGAGAAGTGATGTCCATAAATTTTTGAAGATTGCAAGCTCTAGTCTTTGACACCACTCCTCTATTAATAACGGAGAATTAACCACACGCCAGAACGCAGTATTGTTGTTGTTCAGGCTAGCTTCATACAGAGATTACCAGGCTTTGTCCCTCAGGCCTTTTTCCTGTTTCACAGCCCTCTTATAGTCAGCCCTGCAAATCTGTACCTCAGATTTGCACCTTGGGGATTTATGGAGTGCCTCCTTTTTTTTTTTTTTAACAACAAATTTTATTTGGTTATTCTTTGGAAAGACGGGCGATAGCAATGACCTGTAGGAGAAAAAGGATTGACATCACGAACATTCCAGCATTTTGACCAATTTCCAACATCTGCCGAACATGCAGGTGGTACAACTCAAACAAATTGCAGACATTACTAGATCTCAAGACATGAGTACATGAGAAATTAGCATAGGGATCCATTATCAAGCAGTGCGGGATAGTCCGAGCAATGAGCATTGGGAAAATGGGGCACTAATCAGGGGTCTGTAGGTGGCAAGGGGGGAAGCTCGATTCCCCGATATGACGCCCATCGGGTCCAAATTTTCCTATGTTTAACGGGGCAACCACGAGCTAGAAACACTGCCATTTCGGCCCCCATACATCAATCCAGTTCGGTCTTCCATTTGGAGTGCCTCCTTTAATCTTTTGTGGGCTTTGGAGCACTCAAAATCAAACCAATCTTTCCTCAGTTGTCTTGGACGTCCTCTCAAAAACAGAAAGGCCCGCCCTAAACCTCCTCGTAACCTCCAAAAAAGCCTCAATGTGGGCACATGGGTCCACTGTCTCCTCTAAACATATCTCAAAGGCTTCGCTATGTGCACTTAATTGCTTCAAAAAAAGCCTCTGGCTCAACCTGGGATCAGTGCAAAGTGTAACCATTTCGTGGGGCTTACTCAATGTTGTCGACTGTACACAAAGTTTTACTTGGGAGATGATCACAGGGTGTCTTAAAAATAATATGGATACTCTGGGAAAAATGACCGCTTACAGAGATACCATGAGTAACAAATTTATACGAGCTTGCCGAAAAACTACTAGAAAATAATATAAAATCAACAGCACTGTGCTCACCTCTACCATTAAAAGTGGGTTTAAATGAGATGAAAGTAGAGGAGATCTCATTGAAAAAGGACAAATCGTATTTACAAAATAAATCATACAGCTTCTCCCCATAGCAGTTGTGCAAAAAATGTAACTGCGCAGAACTTTCTGAGTTAGTTAGCCCACACACCCTTTTAGAAGGCAGATCACATAAGTATACATTAAAATCACCACCCCACAAAATAATGAGGTCCTTTTGTTTTCCTTTATGCAACAACTCTAGATCCTTATCTAGTTGTCGAAGGACAATAGTTATATCGGATGGTGCCGCGTTATTATACAAATATATCACCGCTAACTTAGTGGATGTAGCAACTTCACAAACAATCATCTGATAAAACAAATTATATGCTACCATATCAATTTCTGTAAAGGGCAGATAGTTAGATACATAAGTACAAATGCCTCTCTTCGGTCTACCATGGCTAGAAGCAACAGCGGGTACATGGTAGGTTCTGTAGCCACCAATAGGTAGGGGATCTAGTAACACGGTGTCCTGAAGACATAAAATGTGGAACCCAGCAATAAAATCTAGCCATTCTGAGTTATTAATTTTGCTATGTAAACCTGTGAAGGAAGTGACCCAATTAGGGCCACCCGGGTCACTCGCGACCACCTCTCATCCTTCCATACAAATGAAGAGTCGGTCAGACAGTAGAGAATACAAACCAAGTATATGTTTATTCAGATACACTCGAGTGGAGCCCTGTCTGCCCAGTCGCTTAGAGGTGCTGCAGAGAGGACAGACATGAGAAAACATGGTGATACATTATGTACGATTCAGAACCAAAGAAGGCACGCCCAGACTGGAAATTTCCAGCTGGAGGCAGCTACACAAAGGAGGTACAGAAGGATAAGTTTCTGTGCTGAGACCGGGCACACACTATCTCTATGCCAAGGTTGTCTGCCTGTGCCCATCGCTGGACTTGTGGAAGCAGGCCTCTATCTAGTGGGAAAGGTATGCGCTAATAAGAACAGTGTATTCATTAGTACAGCAAGGCCCAACCTTGGAGGAAACGAAAATTACTAAAGCTGCTTCTCGCAGAGGCAGAGAGAGGGATTAGTTTCGCTCATGGATCAAAAATGGTGGCTAAACATAAAATGGTGCCACGAATGCTAACTTATGTAGAACAATATGTAAACAACACAGCAAAAAAATGTTTTATTCTAACACCTGCCATGTTCCAAAATATCACACCTTTCATATTAGGGGAGGATATATCAATCAAATTATTACGGTGTTCAGCTAAAACAGAATTTATTCCTAAAGGGCTATAGGTGTGTTGGGAGATGACTTTAACTCAACATTAGTCTGTAAGTTAATGCTCATGTCAGACTCCATTACCCTCACCCTTCGGGTCCTCATATAGTTCCTTATTAAGTCAGTCCAAACCATCCATAACTGACAAGTTATCATAGCGGTCATAAATTGGAATAGAATATTGGAAATCAATCAGAGACCTGGGATTAAAATGTGTCAAAGATCTAAATATTTTGGGTTTAGGCACCGGTTGATAGAAATGTCCTAGAGGGAGAGCAGTAATATTGTGGGGTGAGACACCTGTAGTCCTAGCTCTATGCAATATAGTTTCCACTAAACGTGGAGTTTTAAAAGGATAGTACCACACAATCACCTGGTACAGATTTTCAACCCAAGTTTCATTCTCTTGTGATAAAGTGGGCACATTAGCCAATACTATTACGTATGGGGTTGCAGCAGGGGGAGGTCCAAATATTCGATTGGCTTAATTAGTGGACCTGTTGATGATCTCTATGGGCAGAGGCAACAGTAGCTGGGCAAGGAGCACTCTCACTGTTAAGTGTGTCTACCCTCGTGGGCTGTCTATATATCTGCATAGGTAAATGATTCGATCGCCTCGGAATTCATCTCAAGTTCTGTGCCATTAGTAGTTGTTTTGAATAGAGGGTCATGAACCAATGGAGCGCTAAGAGGATGTCGTGCTCCATTACTGAATTCAGGAGATGTCCGAGAAGGGAGCAAGCTTAAGTCGTAGCGGGGTGCTTGCTATAGGAGGCTCAACCGGTTTCATCTTTTTTTTTTGATTTCAAAGTATTTTATTGATTTTTATATTCAAAGACATTAGCATTTCTGTTACAAGGTTAGCTATTCGTGGTTTGTATGACAGTGTTTACAATCGCTTCAAAACATATGCTTGACTAACCCCACCTGACGTGGCTTAGTGAGAGAAAGATAGAAGGAAAGAAAGTGATAGAAAGAAAAGCAGAAGAGAAGAGCACAAGAGAGGCTCTGTATCCGTGAGACTTATAATCGCCTGACCAGGCCGCCACATCAGACAAGAAGTAGTGAGACTTTTTACAAGCTTTAACTTATTAACCAAACATTCTAGAGAGGATCTAACAAATAATTCTAGAGATGTGAATGAATCACATAAACTTTCAAAGTTATCACTTGTAACTCTAGGGGCAGTCACTTCAGTAGCAAGTCTAGAGGTAACTGTGTTGGCGGGTGCGCCAGTCATAGCCTGAGCTCTCTTTATATTAAAGCAGCATTTACAAAACGAGATCTAGGCTTTCTAGAACATTTGGGTGGTGGCTGAGAATTGGTGTTGCATGAGGAAATAGACACAATTTGTACGCACCCCTTACGCCCTTTGTCGGCTGGAATACATTTATCGCCGTTGGATACATTGGCTGGGGCTGTGTAATCGGGCTGAGACTGTGATGCCGTTAACCCCTCACCACAACTTGTCAGAATTTCTTGCACTCTCGTTATTTGTCGATTGCCCCGATGAGATATTTCAATATAGGTGTATGCGTGCTACTCGAAATCCCAGCTCCATCAACAGCGAGGGGGTGCTTTCTCTTTCCCATCCTCAATGCCTATACAGTTATAGACAATTGTGTAATAAATTGCTTAGTAGCAGTCTCAGTCCTAGTTAAAAAAAAAAACTCCTTGATCATATCAAGATTGCGAATTTAAAGTGAAAAATCTAGCGTTAAACGTTTCTTACTGTGTGAAGTCCACTCCTAAACCGGGACTGCAGCGCGCTTGATATAGCACTAATAGGGCTCAGGTGGAATCAGGAGGGGATTCTGGGCTCTGTAGTCCCCACCGGCTGCCTCGTGGCTTCGACTCTTCCCCTCGTTGCACCAAAGTCCAGCAGGGTGTTTTGAATGTGGCCCCATTGTGGCAAGTGACAATAGCACCAGAAAAACACTTGCACGTCGGTGAAACACAGGCTTTCAAAAAACACATTCACACAATAATTTGTTAATTCATATTGTTTGAAACCGCTTGACTTTTATTGTATCCCGTTCTGACTAACAGACACTGATCAGGAAATTAATTTCATATTTTAAAATACAAAGCTAAAATCTGAGGGCAGCCTGCTTGCCACACAGCATCTACAAATGAAATTAGTCACAAGTGGTCGAGACAGATTCAGGTATCATAACTAGACTTAAGCAGTGACCTAGTTCAATATGCTCAGAATATCTATCAGTTAGTTTTGTTTGGGATCTCTTAACTTTTATTATATCCCATCATTACTAACAGGCTCTCTGATTGAAAAAAAAAAGCCATAATAAGAAATATAAAACTAAAACCGCAAAGCAGGTGGTCTGTCATACAGAATCTAAAAAAGGTTTCGTCACAGATAATCGGGAAAGATACAAGTCCTATGGCTAGACCTGGAAAAATAAACCTTTTGCCCGGCCTAAACCTTCCTTGAACATACTTATTCGTCTCCCCTAAGGTAGGACCTAAAGGCTCATTGGGCAGGGCGCATAGTATTTAAAAAGGATGCCTTGTACTTACGATTTACATGTCCTGGCAGTGAAACCCCTCAAATTTGGTTTTCATTGTAGCACGGCTAGCTCCCCTATATACTAATACTAGGTTACCTTATTACATTTAATAAGTGATAACTTCAATTTGGGAGCAGATAGAGAAATATTTATTCCACCCATTTAAATTGTAATTTAAAATCCATTTTAATGGTAAAGTCAGATTTCTGCTGAAACCAAATGTGATTCCTGCCAGTGTCCAGGGTCACATGACTGTTAATGGCATTTCCGTGGTATAATGTGTACGCATTCCAGACAGGGGACAAAGGGCCTTGGGTGTGGGGAATGGTGTTCGTCTCCTTAGCAGGATGGCCTGGGTGTTGTACTCAGCCTTTCCTGAGATTCGAAGGATATCGGAGGGATCGGCCCATTCCCTTCCTGAATTCTGAAGGTGTCTGCCCTGTCACTTTCAAATGAAGCCCACACCTGGGCCTGCCTGCCTTTTGTTACCTAGACTGATTGGAGCGACACGAAGGGGAAGAACTGAAGAGAACCAGTTTAGGTTAGACAAAGAGAGTGGGCTCTAACATTCAGGCTGGCATTGGGTATAAAAGTGGCACCTTCCAAACCTCTCATCTGAATACTACTGGACCTGAGAAGATTCAGAAGAAGGACTGCCCTGCTGTCTGAAGAAGGAAGACTGGTCCTGCTTGCCTTGAACCCAGGATCCCAGAAGTGACTCAAAGGGTATTTTTAAAGATTTTGTTTTAAGCGTCTTGGTTAACGACAGACCTAAAAATGTACACATGAAGGTGGTATATTTTGTTAATTCATGTCATAGACCATTTTGACCTAAAAATAGTGGTGGCCTTGTTAGGAGTGCCTGGGTAACTCTCCCAATAACTCAGCCCTTGTCGCGGTGAGTTATTGGGAGAGTTACCAATATCAAGGTGCCTGTAACTCTTGCAGGCAGAATTATCATGGGATTTCAAGTGGGACTCTGTGGGCCCAATAGAAATGAGGAAATACCAAGTTAAAAAGCAATTCTAGTTCCTCATTTTGCTCTAACTTTTCACTCAGAGATTTCAGCCACTTTCTGCCGCTGAAATCTTTTGTACAATCAAAACAGTGCTCCCATGGATTTCATTCTGATAGGGCCGATAACTGCAGACATCAGCCCAATCGGTATTATAAGGCACTTTGTTATTCGGCCCTAAATGGCAAGTCCCAGACATCCCAAACCCTTTACAAACCTTACAGATGCCCCTGACCTGCACTGAATTTTTAGATGAGAAACAATGGCACTCCGGATGACGTAATTTCAAGTTCACATCTCTGTTAATATGTTCGCAGAGATTCCCACGCCAACTGACAGAGCCTCTCTCCTTCAAACTTCCCAACCCCTGTTTTGGGCACTATTTGTCCTCTCCTGGGAAATTAGTACAGGTTTTCCTGGTCTTGCTTTTTAGGAAAGTAATGGCGCTTCTCCTTATATCACACCTCTCGACCTCCTCTTTATCTGATCTCCAGTAAAAATTATCTTATTTGTTATTTTTTATAGAAGTTGAACTCAAGTAACAGACCATTGTATGAAGCTTCTGCTAATATTGGCTAGCACTTCTTCTAACACAGCTAAAACCAACATACATAATGGCCCCTACTTAGAAGATATTTTAAATATTATTTGTACAAGTGTCCAAAAATCTTTTCAGAAATCTTTATGGAACCATAGTCCAAAACACACTTTTAGGGGTACACTTTTCTTTGCCATATCCATTTAATACTGTGTTATTCGAGTGTGTTGCTTATCCCTCTCCACATATCCAACTAACCATATTTGGGGTGAACACATTTTAAATCCAGAAGTAGCAGAACATCTGCACAGTGGAATTAGTATCAACTGTAAATTCCTTTTGGGTTGATTGCACTGAAAATAAGACTGTCAGTTGTGTACCTTATTAGAAGCAGCAAGGAACAAACCTAATTTTGTATAGCCTGAAGTTTTAGTAATAAAGTCTTTATAGAACCTCTTTTCTCCCTCAGTTTTCCCTTCTTGCCCCATCCAAAGCGGTAAGTAGCGCATTATAATTGCCAGTGTAGTGATTGCTTCCCATTCTTGATTTCGTAGACCGCTTTGAAAAGTACACTCCAAAGGATTCTATTGCTACACAAAGAGAACAATAATTAGAGGGAAAATTGGATATGACTGCTAGATCAATCCTTAGCATGCTCGAATCTTTTCATGAATTCGACTGGATTGGATTTAAATTAACAAAGTATTCAGAGAGTTTGCAAAAGAACCTATTGACATAATACACCTGAGAACAATAATTTGCACAAAAAAAAAAAAAAGCACAGGTAATGGTAACATTGTGCCTACCTTAAATGAGCGATCTGGCAACACAAGTTTGTTTAACAGAGTAGGCTTCTGCAAAGATATTTTGTTTTCTTGGTAGTGTCCCAATTTTCATACAAACACAGCTCCATTGTATAGTATTGATGGATATTGTAGGAAATGATCATCTTTTGTGTGGTGTTCATCCAGATTTTTGCCTTGTCTGTTTTTACTGGTTGAAGAACTCTGTGCACTTTACACTTGTAAACTCTTGATAAAGTGTCTGGGCTCCCCCTTATACCATGATGAAATTGGCATACATGTGAATGGCATATTTACCTATAACTTACCTGTAAGTCCCTGGTATATTATACAAGGTATACCTAAGACGTGTAAGTTAAATATCACTGGTGGGCTGCAGCACCCATGGTGCCATTCACTACAGTGACAGTGCAAATATGACTGCAGGCTTGCCCTTTGAAGCCTGGCTGTTGCAGTATATACAGCTAATTCAAACAATCAAAATAACCCCTTCTGAAGGGTCAATATTTATGTCACCCCTAAGTAAGCCTTATTGGCCGTAAGGCAGGATACATGGTATTTACAAGTATGACATGTATAAGTTAAATATAAAACATGCCCTTACAGTGAACGGGCTCCAAAAGCTACTTTTACTGTAGCAAGTCTGGTTGTTCCATAGGAAAACACTGAGTTACATTATTACATTTAATAATGCCAATTTTTTTATCAGGAAACAGCTAGAAATATAATTCAGGGACTCTTTAATAGTCGTTCAAAAACCAATTTAATGGTAAAATCGAGTTTTTAAAACATAATAAGGAAAAGGTACTTTAGAAAGTTACTTTTCCCTGCCTAAGGCCTCTGGAGGCCCATTTGCCTGAGCTTCAACTGTCACATGGCAGCTGAATAGCCACCTTGATGAGAGGTGAAAATGAAAACTGCTCCCAGAGCAGGATAATGGCATTGGGTGTGGGAAGGGATCACTGTTTCCTTGACAAGCTGGCCAGAGGACTGTGCCCAGGCACTTGATTAACTTTAAAGAGACATATCCTATCACCATCATACAGGAAATGCTGATAACGTGGGTTGGGGTACACCTGGGTACTTTCATCCTATTGATAGATCCAGTCCTTCAGGGCTCTTCTCAGGTCTCCAATAGCAGATCCAGACCACTTCTGATCCTTCCACAGCTCCAGCAAGTGTTCAAGGTGGGGTACCGAGGATGCCACATTTATGTGTGGCACCAGATGAATCCTGCCACCTAGGAGTCATCTGGTGGCAAACATAAATGTGGCATCCTCAGTACCCTACCCAGAACACTTGCTGGACTTGTGGAAGATCAGAAGTGGACTGAACCTGCTGTTGGAGACCTGAGAAAAGCCCTAAAGGTCTGGATCTGTTCTCCCTCTTGTACCCAGGGCAAATAAGTATACTCCAAGGATCATAAGACTTAACTCCTGTTCAAGCTACCAGAGGGCTGAACTCTTCCACTGTGCAGATGTTCTGCTACTTCTGGATTTAAAATGTGTTCATCCCAAATATGGTTAGTTATATATGTGGAGAGGGATAAGCAACACATGAAAAGATAATGAAGGATAGCTTAATTTTATGTGTAGGATGTTGGGTTATTATTTGAGAGTGGTTAGAGTCCTACTCGAATACTAAACACAACCCTAGCAGAGTGAACCACAAAAGTCAGTAAATAAACCTGTGCTTAACTTTCTGATGGCCTGACACACAAGCCTTCCGGCTTAGCTTGGAGGCAATGTGTAAAGTATTTATGCAGCACTCACACATTAACACAATGAAAACACAACACAAGAAAAATCCCCAACCAAGTTAGAATAAACAAGTACTTTTTAGTTAATAAATAAAATTACACCATTACAAAAAAAAAAAAAAAACAATAAGCAGACTAAAGTTAAGAATGTTTTAAGTTTCAGGTACAAATAGAGCCAAAAAGCACAAAGTGGCAGTTGTGATAATCTGGTCACACTGGACTGAGTCAAAGTCACAAGTTGAGGCCTGACATGATGAAGCACAGGTTGGATACAGGGATCAGGTTCAACTTAGTCAAGTTCCACGCAAGGAGCCTCAGCCAGAGTTTTGCGTCGGCGGGGTCTGTGAGGAGATCATTGTTGGCGCAAAGAGCAGGTCACCTCCAGAGCTTCATGTTGGCAGGTGATGCTTGTTGCTGAGGAGAAGAGCAGTTCTCATCAGACCTTTGTATTTGGGGGAGATGCAGGCAGCCTTTTCTGACGCAAAGAGCAGAGAGAGTCTGAATTTTCCCCTGGAGCCCAGTTCTTGCAGTTAGCAGACCTGTGGAAGCTTGTTATGTCACTGTAGCTCAAACAGGAGGTCAGCCAAATGGGTTGAAGCAACATGTGCTTATTTATGACATTTAGAGATGACAGATGTGTGGTTTGATGTGCTACATAAAAACAAGTTATTGATGCAATTAAAATACATGGGATTCTATAAGCCCTGCATAAACATCAGTCTCTAATTTCTTTATAATCGGCGACAGGTGACTCCCCCAGTCGCCGATTATAGAGACAAGACGTCAGAACTCGACTATTCTAAGTTATTTCAGTCGAGTTCTGACATGAAAATGCTTGCTGCCAGAGTCAGCAGTCAAGGTGAAAGGCAGCTGTTTAAAGCAACGAAAACAGAATGCTGCTTTTCTTTCTTCTCTATTTTAATAGCTTACAATGACAAGCAGAGAGAATATGTTTATATTTTGCACTGTTCAGATGGAGAAAAGCAATAATTTTTTATGCATGTTTCTACATATTCCTAGCTACTACAGCTTTTTTTTTTAAAAACTGACTTGTATTGAACTGTTTCTAATATCTGTTTGCAACAAATATCTAACAGGTTTTTGATGTGTTAAATTTTACACTAGAGGTTTTATTTTTTTTCTTCATGTTTGCAAACATGCTTGCTCTTTCATATGAAAGAGCTACGCACCAAGGTTTGAAGTTGTTTTTGGGAAAGGTGATGGTGTGACCATGTATTATATGGGATAGAGTACCCCCTGGTGTAAATGATAAGGATATTGCCAGTCACCTCAGAGTTCCATCACCCTATAAAGGAACTCTGCTTTCGGCCTCGTTCCTCACTTTATTTATGGAACTCCTCAGTGACTTGCAATATCCTTATAATTTACGGTACGAGGTACTTTATCCCTTATATTATTATTATTATTGTAGTTGTTGTTATTGTTGTTATTATTGTTGTTGTTGTTGTTCTTATTATTACTGTTGGGTACTTAGAGAGGCCTGGCTGCCCGATGTAGTAACCATGCTGGGCGCTTGCTGGACACACCGTCAAGTATTAGTTGCTGGGACACGGGCTGGCATTTCATGGATCTGGGTGCTGCTGGTAGCACTTTTACTAATTTGAAATTTACATTAACAGGTCATCAGCTACCTATCAACCCACTGCTAGACTCACAAGGCCTAGTATCCCCACCCCAATTATCTCCTGTCGTGAGATACCGAGGGGCATACTCACATGAAGTGAATTGAATTGGGTCTTTATTGCTTGATTAAGAAAAATCATTGCAATTAAAACATTAAAATCATAAATAAAAGACACAATTTCCTGTTTCTTCGAACAATGTACACCTGTACAAAAAGAATGTTTCTATGGTTGCATGCCGTACCAGAACATTGATATCAAAGATGAACATCTTTTGTCACGGTCACACTATAGTCATAAACTAATAACATATATTGTTAACATTCCCAAGAATATGCAATTTAAAATATAACCATTATGTAACATTGTGCAAATATACTATAAAGTGCCTAGATACAAGAGCTGTAAACATTATGAACCATTGTGCAAATGAGCATTAAAGTGTCTCTATAAGGTTTGAGGCCTGTTGTCTAATATTACCTGCGAGCCAAGGTTTAAACAGTGTGTGCCGTTGTGCAAATAGGCAATAAAAGTGCTTCAGTGTTTTCAGATATTCTTTAAAACCTGATTACAACTTTAATATCTAATCCGTTGCAGACACCAGCAATTTTCCAGCATTTGCTAAAAGTTTTGTCGTTTGACATACCAATGGAATCGACTCGCTGATAGGCATAAAATAAGAGCCTAACGGGCTGATCTTACCCCAGCCTTAAGGAATAAAGGTTTTAAGAGTGCGCAGCGTATTTTAAACTGTTTAGGACACACACATACTATGTGCAATAAGGTTTCACGTGGCCATCCACACAGTCTATAATTAGTACTTGATCATTGTTTCCCTGCACAATCTGATTTTCATGACCTCCTCTACCATTTATCATATGTTCCTAATGTTCTTTTTTGTAAAAATTACATTCTGGCACATTGATTACACTTCATCTGGCCCAAGCTGGAGATTCCCGCCTGACTGCGGACGTAAAGATATAACTCGTAAATAACCTCTGTGAATACCAAAAGTCACAAAGTTTGACTTTTGCCTCAGATTGCCTTTGTGAATCCAGTGGCGGCTGGTGAGATTTGAAAGTGGTGAGTGTAAAATTATGGTCGTACTGCTGTGGTAGCCTAAATGAAATAATAGCAATCAGCACATATGATAGAGAAAATGTAATATAGATGACAAGATAATACAAATACGTGCAGCACGGAGACAGACAGTATAGCCACTGAGTGTCCAAAGATGTGACGTTTCCGACAGCTTTTATAGACACAAACCACAAGAGGATGCAGCATCATAATGCACGTAACACTAATTAAGCATGGGCTGCTTGACCAATTAGCAAAGGCCTAGGCTGCACTATGCCATTTATGGTCCGAAATATACTGTTGCTGACCACGTGTCTCAAGTAGGCAGCTACTGGGACTTTCCACTGTAATGCAATGTATCAGCCTTGGTACTTTTCCATGTAACAATATGCAAAATCCAGCATGTACCAGAAATATTTCTAAATGTGATATGCTGCAATACTTTGTGGCTAAGCTAGCATCTTCATCTGTTCTCGTATCTTTCTTGAGAAAGCCTTGCATTACAAAAGCAGTTTTACTGAAGCACAATGGAAAAGTACAAGCATCTCGTGCGTTGATTCTTACGTCAACTTAACAGGGCCTAAAGCTTCAAGCATAAAAAGGAAAATATTTGCAATCACCCCTAAAGACTGCACATGTAAACTAAAAGACATTTTAAATCTGTACACATTGTATCCTGAAAACATTATCTTACGAAACACAGTTATTCAATGCACACTATCTTTCTGCATTTGTATATACTCATTACTAAACATCAATATATAAACATAATAATTCACACTTAGTATCCATCCTTGGTAGTCCCGGGCAAATGCACTGCATCAAAATGCATTTTAGTGCACCTTACAATTTGTTACACTAATATTTTCTGCAACTCTGAAGAACCTAGCAAAATTTTGGAATAACATAAATCAATTTTCATGGTCACTGGAGCGTGTGTGGGGATGGAGGTGTTGTATGTGAGGTGGCGGTCTGTGAATTTGTTATACTACACTATGTGGAAAGCAAGCCAGTTACCTAACTTGACCAAATTGTGTGATCCTGGGCATTTCATTTCCCTCCCCCTTTTTTTTCTTTATTATCACATACAAGAGAACCTTGAAATAAAGGACTTCGCAACTTAGCAACTTACAACATTTTTCTGTATAATGGGAAGCCAGGCCACCCAGATCATTCATCTTTTAGCTCAATACTGGCATTGTTGCCATGGTTGGGAGATAGCTAATATGTTCAAATGCACACTTTAGAAACTAGCACTTGAAACAGGGACAATACCTATCAATGCACTGAAATAACCTGATGTACAGAAATGAAACAGCTCTGCATGTTTTTGAAATACACTTTGAACTTGGAGAACTTTACAAGACTATCTTTAACACTTCTGCTGTAGACTGTTATCCTGAACGTAATGCTGTGCTGGGCCCTCTGGCTACCTGACAACAAATGTCTCCTGTTGTAATGTACTCCTGTGAGATAGGGGTGGGACGGGTGCCTTGGGATGCCAATAACTCTGGCCCTTACAATGTAAATTGACAAGAGACATACCAGAAAACAAGACAAGACAAAACTTAAAACAGACACGTACGAGAAACAAACATCTTTCTTCGACGTTCTTGCATCTGAAAATGAAAATGTTAGGAAACAAACCGTTGCACCAAAACTTATTAAAGTGCATATACACAAAATAACACTTCTCTTCGTTAAGTATTTGCATTCCTTTCCATTCTCCGCTGTGAAGAATATATATATTTTTTTAACCAGTTCTGTTCATAACCACAGAAAACTGTTGTAGTATGTGGTTTGGTCTTGGCGCAATGCCCAGAGTCTGAGTCCAGCCAGGATCGTTATTATTTAAAAGCCAGTCCAAAAGAGTTTTCTTTAACCCTTCAATATATCATAATATCAAAGGCCTTGCTGGGCAGAACATTTCTCAGTAACTATGGTCTTCCACTCTCTTTACTCTACAAAATTATCAGGGGTGCTAAGTGTCTCAGGAGAGGTCAGGTCTCCTTGAGCGGTCTGAAACACACTTTCCAGTGTATTTTTGTGCCTTAGAAGCTGGAAATCAGATGTGGCCAGCTCCAAGCGCGTTAATTGAGAGACTATAGCTGCTGTATTTAAATCTAGTGGTCCTGGAACAATGGGTGTAGTTAGTGTGCATTCCATTCCACCTATTTGTCTCCCTTCCTGTCTCATTAATTCTGTGTACTCTCTTCTTTGTTCTTCATGTAATTTCAGAAAGTCTTTGGTAAAGGACATGAGATCTGCTCTGGGCCATGAGAAATGTACATATGCCACTTTATTTTCCTTCTCCATAGGTGGAGGGGACACATTTCACAGGGGCATTATCAATGTGGGTGTTGTGGGCACTTGGAAAGAAATCTGTGAACATAAATTTGGCTACATCCCAACTATAATCTGGAGAGAGGGGGACTGTTCCTGTATTCCGTCTTTTCTTAGGGCCGTGGCTTGCAGCTCATACGCACCGTGTGCCTCAGGACCTTTGCCCATTAATTCTGCATGTGCACTGTATCCTGGTTTGATCTGGAGTTAGTAGCTGTGAAGGTGTTTACTTGTAGTCTCCCCTCTACCAGTTGGTCAAGAAGTGCTACATTTACAGGTGTCATTTGTAGTAGTTTCTTTTATACTACAGTGGGGTGGTGGTGAGGTGGTGCCGGAATTGGGACGACTAAAACTCTCTTTGTGAGCCTGTTGAGGCAGAGCTGACTGTGTTCTATTTAAGGCCTTTCTAGTGTGGTGATATCGTGGGCTGTCTGATGTGCAAAAATGCAGATGTGCCATACCAAAGTTCGCCATGTTTTGGCCGTAAATGTGTCATCTAGTGAATTATTGTCAAAAAGTTGTTTCCACGTATTATCAATAAGACGCGGTATTGTATTTTGTTTTTCTGTGCATAATTTTAACAGCACATTTTCTTTCTACAGAACTTATAAGCCACTAAGGCTGCTTCCTGTCCCATTGTTACAAGAGAAGCAATATTTGAAACATTCTTTTGAAAGTTCTATTTTGGTAACTTCCCCATTCATGAGTTTGTGCGCGAGAGATTTGCAAAAGGCCTGTTCATCATGGGACAGCTCGGTGCGTTGTGCCTCTGTGGCAGAGAATGCCGGTGTGTAATCTGTGTTGGGCAGGGGAGCCTGAACTTCCCCATTCTGCTGGCTCATCATTCTACCCATTCTCCTGCATTCTTTTCCTTTGCCATCTCACGTTGTGTTGCAAGTGTGTGCAAAAGCGCTGACCCTACTTGCGTTACCAACAGTTCAGTTATACTGGACACGGAAAAACAAAAGTTGGCTTGTTAGGTTAATGCCAGGTGACACAATAGGAAGGACGAACGCTACCACACACTTTCAGCCAGCCTGAAGCCTTTGAACAAACAGAGGAAGCCGTCCGTCATTCAACAAACAATGCAACTAGTTCACCAAAGCATTCACAAGTTGGAAAGGGAGAGAAAAGATTCCTGTGGTACTGGCGTTCCTTGGACAGTATAAAAGGTGACAGGCATACACATGAAATACAGAAGCAGGAATTCAGTCCCTGCGCAGCGGCGCTGTGTTGTACTGTGGGCTATGGTTTAGTGATGTATTCCCAAACTACTCCCAAAATAATAATAATAGAACAGGAAGAGGATAATGGGGACCTCAAGTGTGATAACAAATATCACACAGGCAGAGGGTCATCTGTCCAATATAAAGTAAACATCAGGAGGTCTATTAGTCAATTCGACAGTCTGTATCAACATAGTATAGTGACATTTCAAAGTAACATTTGTATTAGGGCGGCTGGTAATCAGTCATTTGATATATAATCAGCATATGAAAGGTCAGTCGCAAAATACCAAAAATCTTAATGAATCACAATACATTATGTGACAATCAAAGACAGCATATCAAAGAAATAAAAGCACTTCAAATAAATGCATATAATGCAATAACAGCACTTCAAATGAATGCATATAATGCAATACCAACCCCCTCCTTGTTGTGAGTAGGTGGACACCTATTCACATCTGGAGACCACCCTTGGTGTCCAGCAGGAGGCAGTGCACCAGAGCCGACCGCTCTCTGGTGCACTATAGTGTGGCTACCAGCAGCAACACCAGGGATGTCACAAAAACCGGCGAAAAATACCTGTTGCAACAACTAGGGGGAAGCACCACCTGCTAGCCCCCTATGATATCGTCATGCACTCGATACCAGTGCCAAACCGGGGAGCAATTCCTGCATCAACCCTAAACCTGGGAAGCATTACCTGCTATCGCTACAACGCGAAGCAATACCTGCTACCACCCAAAATCTGAGGAGGGGAAACCTCCTCCAGCACTCACCTAGTGATGTCCCATCCAGGAATGCCCACCAACCGCTTGTGTTACTCACGGCTGAAGCCTTCGGCCCCTGGCTGGGGAGTCTCTGCTGGCAAGACAGGGAACTGCAGTACTTTACCCTCTCTGACCCACCATCAATCCAAGGGCTGCTTAGAATCAGAGAGTCACTGCTGGTATGGAAAATGCAGAATATTTGCCCTCTCCACTTGCCCAGGGGTGAAGGCGACTGTCGACAGCTCAGTAACTAAAATCCAAATTTAAACGCACCTGAGTAAATATGGAAACACATGGTCAAGCGGCATAGACGGAGAGAACTGTACCAGTAGTGCAAAATAAATGGGGCCTGTGACCCAACGGTCGCCCAGTGCCAACGACAGCAGAGGGAAAAAAGAGAGGGAATAAAACAGAGGACAGCACAATCAGAGGATATACATGAGAGGAAACCCAAAACCGAGACCAAAACAAATACTCCACCCCTTTGTAACTGGCCCACTGCCAGGGACAACCGAAGGGAAATATGCAGGGAGTCAGCAACTATGTCCCTAGGAGGCTAGAGGCAACAAGACGGTGCAGCACCGGCCCAGCGCCACAAGTGCACACCAGAGAGAGACACAGTCACCAGCAGAGCCACCATTGACAGCGTAGTGACAAACCCGAAAATAAACAGTTCACACAATGCCAAAAAACCCAACCACGAGGAGTAGGGTGAGGCAGAAGGAGAAAGAGCACAAGACAGTAGGCACAACAGCCATCAAAGCTGGCCCACAAAGCCATAATTATGTGCTGAGAGAACCTGGGGAAACAGGGAGCAAGAGCAGCCCAGAGAAGTGACTACTACTTACGGCTAGCAGCAGCATCAAGCCCAGAGTGGAGAGAGAGACCTCGAAGGCAGTGAAGCGTCATGGTCGGACCGCAGACCTCCGCTCGAAGGGGAAGGCAGCAGCCCACCGCAGAAGAAGACATGCATTCTGCCCGCATTCTCCACCAAATGTGGTAGCCTAAATGAAATAATAGCAATCAGCACATATGATAGAGAAAATGTAATATAGATGACAAGATAATACAAATACGTGCAGCACGGAGACAGACAGTATAGCCACTGAGTGTCCAAAGATGTGACGTTTCTGACAGCTTTTATAGACACAAACCACAAGAGGATGCAGCATCATAATGCACGTAACACAAATTAAGCATGGACTGCTTGACCAATTAGCAAAGACCTAGGCTGCACTATTACCATTTATGGTCCGAAATATACTGTTGCTGACCACGTGTCTCAAGTAAGCAGCTACTGGGACTTTCTACTGTAATGCAATGTATCAGCCTTGGTACTTTTCCATGTAACAATATGCAAAATCCAGCACGTACCAGAAATATTTCTAAATGTGATATGCTGCAATACTTTGTGGCTAAGCTAGCATCTTCATCTGTTCTCGTATCTTTCTTGAGAAAGCCTTGCGTTACAAAAGCAGTTTTACTGAAGCACAATGGAAAAGTACAAGCATCTTATGCGGTGATTCTTATGTCAACTTAACAGGGCCTAAAGCTTCAAGCATTTGGTATCAAATAAGAAAGATGGCTTCAACACTGCACTGTGGCGAGCGAGCAAAGCAAGCGAGCCCGAACAACCTACGTGGTGTTCGGGGGGCTTCTCCCCCCGAGAAAATTTTGAAAAAAGAGTGGACAAATGGTGTATTTTCAAGCAAATTTGAGGAAGCAGGAAGGTTAATAAAGCAATATGATTGAAATATTTATCATTTAAGAAATTGCCATTTTTTATGAGCTATAGAGGACAATCTTTCCGCATGCTGATGTTATCATTTGCCCATATACAGCAAAGCTTATGTACGTGCCTAACTGAATTTTTTTTTTTTAAGCTGCTGTTCTTCTTAGAGTGGAAAACATTCCTACGCTAACAATCTTTGGCTGGCAGCTGGGGAAAGTGGCGGTAGGCATACAAAACATTTTTCGAATCGCAGGCTGGAATTATTGCACTGGGGTTTCATGCTCTTGATGGCCCGGTTCGATGCACCATTATGCCATCCTGGAACAGGCCGCCCTTTCTTCCCCAACTGCAACCCAATGTTTCATATAATCAAATCTGTATGTATCAGCGAACTATCTGTGTCTGTGAATTATTTTCATTGTCCGGTTCTGCTGTGTGCTGTTTTGCCCAACAATGGCAACATTGATTTTAGAATCCAAGAATAGGGTGCGCAGAGCAAACTGTGAACAAAAAGCGCCTCCTTTCAGCAGCGGTGCACAGTAGTCTTATCTAAACGCGCACATCCTTACTATTTCGAACAGGCCCCAATCAATAACCTTCATTCAATCAACATTATTAGAGGCATTTATCAGCGACTGTATTTGAGGATGGATTTTCCGTCAAAGTTACATCATCTTCCACTAACTTGGTTGCCTCGCAGATAATTAGACCCGTTGTGTGTCCCAACAAATGCGCCTTGTTTACCAACTTACCATAAGTTACTGGTGTACTAATAACATCGAATTGCCATACTGAAAACTTCGCAGCTATGAATACGAGAGATGCCAAGAGAGTGGCAGTGCGAGACTTTGACCTGATAAACACCTGATAGCATAAAAACGCGAGATCAAACTCCACCCTTTTATGCTTGAGAGTCATTCGGCAAAAGGACATCTAAGGTAGGTGACCGCCCCGCCATTATTACATTTGAATTTATAATTTTGAAAATAAAGTTAGCTCATTTATCACGAATTGCATAAACTAATTTGACACGGTTATTCATTTTGTGTCACCGTTTAAGAAAGGATGCATTGTGAAGATGGATTTTAATCTCAAGGTATGAGCTGGAGCCTCAGAGAACTAGTGCCGTTTGTCACATCAGAAGGTCACCATAGTTGCCAAAGTGCAATGAGAACTGAGGAAACTCCAAAACGTTCCCTCTGAACTCACTAACGGCAGGGCAAGGCAAAAGTGCTCTTTATATAGAAAGCGGGCCAGACCTAAAAACACCATGAGCTGAGAGTGAAATACTCCTCTTTGCGGAGCTCTGTAAATATTAAAGCATTGGTAACAATAGGTCAAGCCGACAGCCCCGCTATGGAGCAAAGCCTAAAACAGCTCTTGTATTTAAAGACACATCTCAGTAGCACCGAAGAACACATTTTTAATAAAAGTTGAAAATAATTTTCAAGCTTTCCGCTTTCAAAAGAGCATCCTCCCTCCACCCACAGTACCGCACTCCATCACAATGACATTCCTCTGCACGTCTTTTGTGAGACGCCTCTGAGACAGCACTACAACAAACCCCTACTTGACTTTTAAGAAACACTTGGAAACAGGACCGGGAATAAACTCGAATTACCATCTGAACAAAGGCCAGTTTCACAAAAAGAAGATGTCAACGTGTCAGCCAGAAATGGGATTTTCAGCAGGCAGTGAAAGAAGGGAAGTCGCCGATTGCCTTACCGCCTCTTCTTTGACATCTGCGGGTGGCCCCTACATGGGCAGTTCTTTAAAAGACATTACTAAACTTATACTGAGCTGACTGGGCCGCACGTGCAATAGGAGAATTATAACACAGAATTCCTCACAGAATTCCTCACAGAATCTTGGCTCAATGACCACTCAACCCCTATTCTAGACTTACTCACCCCTCCAGGTTACAACATCATCAGACTCGGCAGACCGATCAAAACGGGTGGCGGACTAGCCATCATTCACAAAGTAGGAATACAGCTTACCAAACTTAAACCTGCAGAATACCGGACTCTTGAATACCTGGGTGTTGAACTCTCAGTCAAAGGCACCACGCCCATCAAATTTCACACCATCTACCATCCTCCTGGGGAGCGTGCCCTCTTCGCCGAAGAACTAACAGACCTAATAACATGTTTCTCCCTAACAGACACGAAAGACGTGTTCCTGGGAGACCTTAATATCCACTGGAACAACCCAGAAGACACCACAGTCCAGAACCTCTCCAACCTGCTTGAAATAACCAACCTCAAACAACTCTGCAATGAACCAACACACATCAAAGGAGCAACTCTGGATGCGATCATCATCAAAAATGAACTGGTCTCTCTGAGAGCGATTTCTCCCACTGACTGGTCTGACCACCACCTTATTCTATTTAATATTGACTCACATGTCAGATACCAACCAATACGATCTGACAAACCTAAGCACTGGACCAGGAACATCAAAGAAGTCCCTATAACCGAACTTGAATCCAGGATTCAGGCCCATCTACAGCTCCAACCTTCCACTTTGTCGGCTGACAGCTCACTTTAATTCTACAATGACGGAGGTGTTAGATCAAGTAGCGCCACTCAAACTCAAACAGCTGAGACCAATCAAATCTAAATCTTGGTTCAACGTGGATCTTAACAATGAAAGACGACAGCTCAGACAGTCTGAAAGGACTTGGAGACTAAACCCATCGACATTGCACCTAGCGCAACTTAGATCTGCTCGGTTGGCATATAAAAAACACATTTTTAGAGAAAAGGCCTCTTTCTTCCGCAGCCAACTAGACCAGGCAAAGAACAGACCTACAGAACTCTTCAACATTGTTAAAAGTCAAACAAACGGCACATCCCCACACGAAATCAAAGCCACCAAGGATCGATGCGAAGAAATTGCCAGCTTCTTCACAGATAAAGTTACAAAAATCGAACAATCCTTTATCCAAACCTCAAATTCTCCTTCTCTCTTAACCTGCCCCCCCATCAACCACCCTTGACCAAACAGAAAGAGATCATACCAAGGACAACCAGGTCTGCCTCCAACTAAAAAATAATGCTCATTGGTCAGACTTCGAACTCATGTCAGAAAACGAGGTCTTCAATATAATTGCAAGCCTAAAGCCTACTTCCCACACTATGGACCCCCTCCCATCCACAATAGTAAAAACCACATCATTGCCCCTTTCTGGACAAACATCATCAACTGCTCTCTCACGGCAGGCTGTGTCCCAGACTCCCTTCAACTAGGACAAATCACACCCATACTCAAGAAACCAGGGGTCGACCCTAACGATCTCAACAACCTCAGACCTATCTCCAACCTCCCGTTCCTAGCTAAAACATTGGAGAAGTGCGTTCTCCAACAACTCAACAAACACATTGATGAGTTCAACCTCCCCGACACCTTTCAATCGGGATTCAGGAAAGATTGTAGCACCGAAACAGCCATGCTCAATATTTCTGACGATATCCACAGAGCCTTAGATGAAGGTGAAGCTTGTCTCCTCATCCTTATTGACCTATCAGCGGCATTCGACACAATAAATCATCCAGCTTTACTTGAGACCTTGAAGAGGTGCTCTGGCATTAACGGTATAGTACTAAAATGGTTCACTTCCTTCCTTCAGCACAGTTCGCAACAAATTAAAATCAACTCCTGTCTCTCTAGCCCAACATAAGTCCCACTTGGGGACCCGCAAGGCTCGATCCTCTCACCATCCCTCTTCAATCTCTTCATGGAACCCCTTACAATCATTCTGAAACAAGCAGGAGTTAACTACCACCTATATGCAGACGACACACAAATCTACTACAAAATCAAATGTCGCAGCGACATCCGACACCTCAATATCACAATCCCTGCTACCAACTCAAGGTCTCTCTGTCCCATCACATCCTCCAACAAGTAACAACTGGGCAGGCACACATCAGCTAATAACATATGCATGTCCAAACTGACAGGTGACGGTCGTATAACGGCCACCGCAAACAGAACGAGATGGAACCTCCATATGTGTCTGGAACATTAATGGCTTAGCCTCTAAAATGTGTGATCAGGAGATTCTAAACTATCTGAAAATCTTTGACATAATCCTGCCTCAGGAGACCTGGGAAGACAAGCCCTTTGATCTGCAAGGCTACACCTCCCACAAATTTCCGGCGACCAAGGGATCTGTCTTTGGCCGCCGCTCGGGAGGCTTGTTGTTTCTAGCCTCAATAACTGAAATAGGAGCGTTTCTTCCTGTAACAATACATTTAACACCTCCAAGCTGTATTCAGGCTGCAAAAGTAACGCTTATGCTTAATCAGCTCAAACAGGATATAATAATAATAAATGTTTATGTGCACCCTAAACAAAAATCAAAAGCAGCGAAGGAGCTGTTAACGGAGTTACAGAGAGTAATGGAAGAGGAGGCAACTGACCTCATCATCCTGGCTGGTGACTTTAACCGCTTCGCCACGATCCGAATTCCGCCCAGGTGCTGGACATTCCGATCGCGGGTGTGGTCGTGACAAGCTCAGCTCGTCATGCGCACAGCGCGACCGCGCAGCATGACGAGCTCAGCTCGTCATGAGCATCGAAGGGGTTAATATGCACCTCCTAGGGATTACTCAGGACGATGACCCAACGCAGGAGCTCTCAGGCGCATGGGGTATCCCAACGCAAGGCCTAATAGAGACCATCAAGCCTTCAAGGACTGCGAAGAACTTGCTCCGGGAATTGGAGCACTTAAATATGAGAGCTCTAAACAGCCAGCTTAAAGATGACAACCCTCCAGTAGCTACGTATCACTCGACTACAGCATCATCTCACTTAGATTACACCTTTACGACTCTGACTCTGTTCAATAAAATTGCTACCTTCAAGATTGGCAATAACGAATTTAGTGATCATTTGCCACAAGAGTTGTGTCTCCAAACAAGACCGTGCCAAATACTAGAAACTAGCAACTCTATTGTGCTGGAAGAAACCAGTAATCTTAAAAGAATAAGGTGCAACTCTAACAACATAGAGGAAATAACATCAACAGCTAAAGCCCTATACAGCCAAGGAAGAGTTAACTTAGCCCAGCCCTTGGATAGCTGGGAAAAGTTTGTTACATCTCTAGGAGAAAAATTCTCAAATAGCCAAGGCCTGAAACAAAGGAAAGTAGTTGCTACTCCAACTAACGCAGCAAAGAGCCCTGTCTCCAAAAAATTAAAGCGAACCATAAACCGAATCTTAAAGCAACAACGCAAATCTCCAAACAACCAGAATCTGCAAAGAACTCTCCGCGAACTAAAGACATCATTAAAACGGAGGTGATGGGTAAACAAAATAGCAAAGGAAAACAAATTATGGGCAAAACTTCTCCATGATGCAAACCAGAAAAACAGCGCCAAATTCTGGCAATCAGTTAACAAGCTGCAGCGGCCTAATCACCCTGGCATAGACTCTAACTTCACCGAAGCTACCTGGGTTGACTATCTCTTCAAACACTTTAACGATCAGGAACCAGCAACAGTCACTCCCCTTGTCTATTCGGGAAACGTTTGCATCAACGATTTAATAAGGGCAGGAACAAATCAATACCGCCCAAGCAATGTCGACAGTGGACAACTCAAGCCGACACAGCTGGAGACGGCACTGCCACCAGGCCCACATTGCCTACTAAGTGCAGTAGAAGAGCAAAATGGTCCCTTGGCTATAGCAATAAGAAAGCAAATAGCCAGAGGTAGACGGGCAGGAGCACCTGACCCAAACAGCATACCACCAATGTTGTACAAACAGGATCCTGAATTTTGGTGCAACGCACTAGCTCCTCTGATAGGACATGCTCTAAGAACTACAGCATTTCCAGAGTCATGGAGAGGCTCAATTATTAGCCCTATATATAAGCAAGGAGCGAGGTCTGCTCCAAACAATTACCGCCTGATAGCCCTTATAGATACTGAGGCCAAATACTATGCAGGGATTATATTAAATGATCTGGTTAGCTGGTCTTCCACGAACCACATTATACCTGTTTCCATCAAGGGCATTTAACTATAACTAATATTATGGCCTTAACTATGCTTATGGATGCTGCGAAGCAGGGCAAATACCCCCTATACCTCTGCTTCATAGACTACTCAGCTGCCTTTGATCACGTTGACCGTGCCAGGCTCTGCCACAAGCTGTACTGATGAGGGATACTACCACCACTCCTCTTAGACCAACTTATACAACTGCATACCAATACGTGGATCAGAATTAAACTAGGCGCTGGGAAGCATCTTTCAAGCAGAATCACCACTACAAAGGGGTTAAAGCAAGGATGCGTTCTAGCCCCCTTGTTATTTAGCCTTTTTTTGGCGGACTTACCAGCAGAACTGGACAGTTGCTCTTCACACGGCTCGAAGCTAGGTGGCATGATATTGACAAACTTGCTATATGCTGACGACTTAGTTTTGATCAGTCGAACTCCTATCGGACTTCAGCATCTCCTAGATGCAACTAACAAATTTTCGCAACGGAATGCTCTAAAAATAAATTTCAAAAAATCCAAAATTATGGCAGTAAACCATCACAAGAAGGCAAACCCTAGCTGGTATTTGGCCGGTAAACGTCTAGAGCAACTAACAAACTATAAATATCTGAGCGTGCTCTTAGATCAAAATAACTCCTTTAAGCCGCAGTTGGAATCCCTACGAAGGAAGGGAGCTACGACCTATTTAGCACTAAAACCTTTGAAAAAGTTGCTGCCGGACCTAACACTTGAACCCTTTTTAAAAGTGCTGCGAGCCAAATTGCAGCCTACGATCACCTATGGGAGTGAATATCTGAGTGGAAGAGACCCAGCAATACTCAATAGCGTAATAGCAACCTCGTACCGAGCGATTTTCCAGCTTCCCAAATATGTTTCACCGGCCCAAATTAGGCTGGAATTTGGCCTCCAAAACCAGGCGATAGAAAGAAAAGGAGCCTTTGTAAAAATCTGGCAAAAAATTAGAGCTGCTGATACAGGGTCCTTGAATAATCATCTCTGGGTTGAGCTGTCCCGCACAGGAAAACTGCCAGCCAACGTGTACCTTCAGGAATCTATTTACACTCTAGGTCTGACAGACGCCTGGAGCACCTCAATGGGCCACTCGGTTTTAAAAAAATTAGTAACAAAGTCAACAAGACTCATATCAGCCATAGAGGACAAGAAAGCATTATCCAAACGAGCTCATGGCTGGGTTGTGCTCAATAATTATGATGTCCTTAAACCCCAGCCCTATCTCACGGCCGGAACTAAGATTGTGACTAAGGAAAAATTCTTAAGACTCCGTTTGGGAGTCGGTTCAATTAATCCGTTCTTACCGCCTTGGGAAAGAAGAGGAGGAGACCAGCCATGCCGTCTGTGCGCTTGCGACACAGAGAATCTCATTCACATCATATGTATCTGTAACAAGCTAAAGGACATATGGAAAACTTTGTTAAAACCACTCTTTAACCAGCACGGAGTAAAGTCCTGTAGCCAGGCAGTGATGCTGTGCTTTAATCCAACTTTAGTACAGCTAAACTGCCGCCTTACAATTTTTTTTGACTTAACAGCATTGAGACTGAAAAAATCTATTCTCAGCAGTTAAGATCTAGCCCGGTACAATGGTTTTGGGCATGATTTGAGCCAGACCTGTAATGCAACACAATGGCTTTTTATAATGACATCAGGACGTCACAATCAGGGGTAACAGGGAGCCGTTACTTGTACGGGAACATCTCGGCAGCTTAAACAGATAGCTCTTATAAAACTGACTTTTAACAGACTGAGCATTAACTGTGTTAGTGATGCAAGTACCTCCGAGATCAATTTTAAGTTTTTATGCATAAAACAAAGTAATTTATTTTAACCCCTTAAGTGCTTCTGTCGGCCAACGGCCGTCGCGAGCACTACCTCGGTAGTGCCGCGCACGTCCGTTGGCCGACGCGCCCCGCCCGCTTAATAGAACATTCCGCACTGGCGCGGAACGTTCGAAGCAGTTAAGCAGTTAAACTTTGTAATTCTTGTATTAGTGCAATATTCTTTGATTTTATCGTCAATGTAGTGTATGCAATGGTTTTAATTAATCACGCATAATAAATTTACTACTACTACTTACTACCTCAATGTCACACTAACCAAGATCCAAACTTGGTTCAACGCAAACCACTTAAAGTTGAACCCGGACAAAACAGAATTAATAATGTTCTCTCCGAAAAGTAACCACCGACCAATTCAAGACTGGCTCAAGAATCTTGATGCCCTAAACTGCCCCCTCGTCCTATCCGACTCAGTTAAGTCACTAGGCATTACCCTGGACAAGAACTTATCAATGAAGACCCACATCTGCAAAAGGTGCGCTTTACTCACTAAAACACCTCAAGAAAATTAAACCTTTCATTCCCCAAGATGATCTCAAGACAATAGTGCAATCCCTAGTCCTCTCTAAACTGGACTATGGGAATGCCGCCCTAACAGGGACACCAAAAGCTCACCTAGCCCCACTAAGGTCAGTCCTTAACATGGCCGCTCGACTCATAACTGGTTTAAAAAGATTCGAACACATCACACCAACCCTCAGCTCCCTCAACTGGCTTCCCATGGAAGGGAGATGTATTTACAAACTTGCCTGCATCACACACAAAACCCTTCACTCACCTTCCCCCAACTACCTAAACAGCAAACTGGTAAAAGCAGGAAAATCCAGAACTCTGAGAAGCTCCAACTCACTTCTTCTCATCCCTCCGAAATTGAAAAGGAAAACCACCCAGTGCCGATCCTTTTCTGGTAACGTACTCAGGATGTGGAACGCACTCCCTAGAGACCTCAGATGCAACCCCTCCTTCTCCTGCTTCAAAAGGGAACTGAACCTCCATCTCCTCAACAAATACTTTACCGACCAACGTCAACTAACCTAGACTTCTAAATCCTAGCTGACTCCCCTCTCACTTGACCATCAAGGATAGGTGGTTACCTGAATGTGTTTTTCTCCCTCCCCTTCACTGTTTGCCTAATTATTATGTTTTACTTATGTCTTTTTGCTTCCTTAGGTCCTGCTATGTAATGCAATTCTCTTTCTCTCCTGTGTGTAAGTAAAGCGCTCTGATACCCACAGGTCAAGCTAGCGCTATATTAAACTTTTTAAATAAATAAATAAAAATAAATAACACTATTGACATGCCTAAGGAAGGACATACCTTTTGTGGGCAATAAAACGCCCCCTTATATCACACTTTCCATCCCACGGGACGCACTAAAATTTGAGACTAAGAGAACCTCCAGAGGGTCACATCTGCCGTTTATCTGTATATAAATAACGATATATACACATTACTGTTGAAAGCTAGTAAAGCACACGAGGTAATGAAGACTGTGCGGTTGTGGTTAAAATTGTACGTTGTGGGTCTGAGGTACAGACGTGTTTGGTACTAAGGCTAACAACGTGGTCGCAAACCCTTATCTCATCATTGGCAAAACATTTAAAACTCGGCATCATGCTTTAATAACCCCCACACACCAACAAAAAACATTAGACACATCATTTGGGGCCATCATGTGCACAACACAATGCCAAAGCCATGTAGTTTGCTAAGCGTTACCACCTACACAGCACTTCCATATCCAAACACATACCTACATACATCCCCTTACAACAGCGGAACACATTACACAGAACCCATGGAAATCCCATGTGCACAGCACTGTCCCAAAACTCTGCAGTCCGCAAGGCAGTGCTGTGCATACAGCTGTCAGAGATGCACTAAAAACTGAAGAGCAACAGGCGCCAGGACCCAAACAGTCTCCCAACTCGATATTTAAGCCAGAAACGCAATCTCTATTGGGAATCATGTCTACCCTATTGTTTCGATCCTTTATGGATTCCATGCTAATTCCTGACTCATGAAAAGAATTGGTCCTTCATGGCTTCATCTTTTATACAAGAAGAATGACAAATCAATTTCATAGGTCTGTTTGATATAGATGCTAAAGAAACAGAAGTATAGTGTTGAAAGAGTTAGAGCATGGGTACAAGGCAAACAAATAATCAAATTTTACCAATCAGGGTTTAGACTTGAATGCTGTACCATCAGCAATGTATTAGCATTTTGATAAACCAATTTTGTTTTCGGGATACACTTAGCAGCAATATGCAGAACAAGCATATATCTCCTATATATAGTACACAATTGTATTTTTAAATATGTGACAGGTGTATGCCAAAGCATGTATTAGAGGCAAAATGTTAAAGTAGCTGCACATCCCTATTTTTAGATATACAAGTACCAGCAATACAGTTATTAATAAACACATAACTATTAAAAGGAAAAAACGAAAACTGGGCAGCAGGTGGCAGAGCAACACTCCTCTATATCTTCTGACATCAAGGACCGATGTGATTTTACAGTTATATCTATCCCACATCCTTCACGAATGGGTCGTAACGGAGTACAGGGCCCTTGCGTATCCCCTAGGATGTGTAGTTGAGTGGCATCCTAGGCTGTAGGAAGCAGCCTGCTCCCCTTCAAGTTACAATCTCAGGCCTCCTTCCCCTGCAGTAACCGGCCTAGTTCCCTCAGCACCTAAGAAGCCTAAAAGCGTCTATGTTGATTGATATTATCTGGGCTATTAGGGGAACCTACCCCACCCCCAGTCTGTGTGCCAGGGGCCTCAGTCTGTGAGTGGGTATCGGATCTCACAGCTGTCTGCCCAGAGGTCCGCAATTTATTCAGTAATAATCCCCATGTCTCTAGATCCCATTCGGCATGTTCATCTGTACGGACAGTACGCAGATGTCGCTCCTCAGCCACCCCCCAATCACACATATCCGCTATCCATCTGGGCAGTCTGGAGGGCATGGGCTGTGTCCAATGTATTGCTATGCAGCATCTAGTCAGCACCAGTCCCAAACTCGCAAATTTACATTGCATTCTGGTCTTCGCTTTTGGGGTCGGTAGGACCCCCAGAAGGTAATGCTTAATCATTTCCTCAATTCAGAAGCCTGCCACCTCTTGAAGCGTTTCCAACACCCCTGATCAGAAATGCCGATGCCGAGGGCAATCCCACGTCATGTGAGCGAATGTGGCTGGCCCGGTCCCACAGCGGGGATATTCCAGGGAACGTGCCGTATTAATGCCTGCTAATCTGAGAGGAGTCATATGTACAGTGTAGATAATTAAATTGTATAAGTTTGAAGCAAGCGTTGCTGGTCACTTCCCGGACCTGTGCAAACGCCCGCCTTCATTCACTGTCTGTGAGGGGTATCAGTAGGTCTGTTGACCATCTATCTTGAACACGGGAGACGTCGATGTTGCGGTCAGCCTTAAGTGTTCAGTATAAAAGGGAGATCAGTCCCCTGAGGGTGCCTGGATCTAAAATCGCCAGCAAGGTGAGGGACTCCGCAGGTTCCTCGGGGGACGAAGTCCATATTTCATGCGTAGTGCGAGAGATTTTTGCATATTGCAAAAAATGCCCCCCCCTGGGATCCCGAAGCATTCCTGCACTTTAGCAAATGAGAGGAAAGACCCATTACAATATAGATCACCCTCAGTGAGGCACCCCACCTCGAACCACCCCGTCAAATCCATTACCATTTGTATATGGCAAAAATTATGCAGCCATTGCAACGGTAGTGTTCGGGCATATGACGCATCACGAACGGACATTCTGGAGGTGCCCGAGATCCCATCATGAGACATCTCGGCAGACTATTCTCCCACCCCCATTCTCCTAGAAGGTCCTTCTCCACATTAGGGCCCTCCGCACACCAGAGCACCGTATACTGGAGAAGGGTGGTGAAGTAGTAAAGACGAAGGTCCGGGAGGCCCAGCCCTCACTGTTCAGTATCTAGTTTCAGAATCTCCAGTCGTACCCTACTTCGCTTTCCAGCCCAAACCAGAGACAGTAGGAGGCTATTAAGAGTCTCAAAGGTAGATCTGGGAATGATGAGTGTACAGGCTGTGTGGTAGGAGCACCATCCAGGCCAGGGCTACTCGACCCATGAAGGAAAGAGGGAGGCAATTCCAGAAGTTGATGGATGACCATAAACCGGTAATCACTGCCCCCATGTTCAAAGCATATTTCGTATCTGTCAAATGCGCTACCGGGATCCCCAATAGCGGAAATGGTCACACTTCCACCGGAACCCTGCCAGGGGGAGGTCAGCCACCTCTGCATTTATTAACTTAGCAAGTGGGAATAGGACTGACTTCTGTTTGTTGGTTTTCAGCCGAGACACTGTGCCGAAATCAGACAAGATTTCCAGACGAATGGACATTGCCTCCTCTGGGCGGGTTAGATATGGTAAGGCATCATCTGCATATAAGGATACAACATTTACCCGGCCACCCAGCTGTATACCCCAACAGTTCATGTCCCTTCGTATTCTAAGCGCTAAAGGTTCTATCACAAGGGCAAACAAGAGTGGGGACAACGGGCATCCTTGTATTGTGCCCTGTTCATTTGAGAGAATATCAGAAATCACCCCACCGTTGCGTACCCTAGCCGTCGGTGAATTATATAGAAGGCGCACCCAAGAGATATATTCCTGACCCAGGCCCATTCTTGTCAACACTTCCCAGAGGTAGTCCCATCGTAGGGTATCAAAGGCCTTTTCAATATCTAGAGCCAGCACGGCGGCACATATGTCCGTATTTGCCATAGGGTGCAGGACGTGGGACAACCTACGTTAATTTGTGTGTGTGCCGCGGCCCAGCATAAAACCGCACTGATCCGTGTGGACTAGATGTGTGATAACCCTGCTCAAATGCATTGCAACTGCTTTCACCAATATTTTTGTATCCACGCTCAGCATTGATAATGGTCAATATGAGCCCGGCATGCTTGGGTCCCCACCCAGTTTAGGGAGCATTACTATCTGAGCCTCCCTCATTGATGATGGTAGGAGTCCTTCTCTCCTGTCCTCCTGCAGGGTTTCCAGGAGTCGAGGGAGCAGGAGGTCCGCCTATGTTTGGAAGTATTCGACAAGTAGCCCATCAGGGCCGGGAGACTTACAGCGGGCCACGTCAGCCAGCGCTTCCTGCAAGTCTTCCAGTCTGATCTCCACGTTAAGACCCTCACGCTGGCCATCAGTGAGACTAGGGAGTGTAAGATCACTCAGAAAATGATCCCGGATGTCTGGGGCAAGCCCTGCCTCCTCTTCGTACACAGAGAATAGGTGAGTATATAAGAGGGAGTTAATACCATGTTGTGTGGAAACGTGGCCATCATCCGGTTTATAGTGTGTGAGTATGAGTGGGGAGGGACGCTCACGCTTAAGTAACCATGCCAGCAAGTGACTCGACTTGTTCCCCTCCCGGTGAAGCAATTGACGGTATTCACGTCGGACCATACAATCTAGTCTGTCCCATATCTCCCCTACTCTGCGTTGGGCGTGTAGTAGCAATTCTCCCTGTGTGCTCTAGTTGGGCTCCGTCCTTTGCAATCTCACTAGAGTGTTTTCTGCCTGAGTCAGATCCATCTCCAGCTGTCGACTCAAGCTATCCACTTTGGAGCAGCATTCCCCACGTGTCACAACCTTTATAATTCCCATTCTGTTCCCCTTCTACTAGAGGATCCCAGTTATTGTTGAAATAGTCACTCGTCACTCCCCTTATTTCCCCCCTAAACGCATCATCCTTTAGTGTGTCTGACTGTAGCCGCCACAGCGGAATGTGTGCAGGGGGCCCCCATTTCCAGGAGTACGGGAGCATGGTCTGAAAGGGAGCTCATTGACTAGCTAGAACCCTGCTGGCTTGACGTGGGACACATTACCGCTGCCTGCTACCGACACGGCGACCGGGGGAGAAGGAAACTCCATTGCCCAGAACTCCTAGCGGCGCGCTCGCCGCTGACGGAATCGCACGCGCCAGGAGGCGCTTAAGGACCGGTGAGGGCTCCCGCAGTGCGGGAGCTCATTGACTTGCTAGAACCCTGCTGGCTTGATGTGGGACACATTACCGCTGCCTGCTACCGACACAGCGACCGGGGGAGAAGGAAACTCCATTGCCCAGAACTGCTAGCGGCGCGCTCGCCGCTGACTGAATCGCACGCGCCAGGAGGCGCTTAAGGACCGGTGAGGGATCCCGCAGCGCGGGCCGCGCGCGGGCGTGCCTGGGCCACGCCCGCGCCAAGGGCAGGCCCGTCAGCGCCCGTCCACGGCCGGACAAGACAGGGAAGGGCCACCCCCCTTGGCTGTGTGGAAGCCGAAAACTTCGGTAAGAGAAACTTATGTTGTATCCGTCTGTAGTATAACTAAACCATGGGTAAAAGGAAATTACCACTGCAAGGAGGAAAAATGCCCACAAAGAGTGCACCCATAACAAAGTACTTAAAAAACGCCGTGGGCATCATTAATAGTGAAATCGTGCATGTAGAGGAGCAATTGGCAGCAACAAAAACTGCACTTGATGCCGCTTTAAGGGAGAATGTATCAGAAGGTGGGACTGAACCTCGAGCTCTGGAGTGCAATACGAGAGGAAAGGACAAGGAGACAGAAATACTTATAACAAATGACTCTCATATCGTAAATGCCCATGGATCCTCTAACTCATGTGTCTTAACTTCATCTCTGGAGATTTCAGTGTTAACTAATGATACATCCCCGGTATCTCCTCCGGCCAAAAAAAAGAAACAACCTGTCTTAATTGTCAATAGCCCAGTGGAGAGGCAGCCAACTAAGCCCACATCAAAGACCAAATCAAAACCTAAACAAAAAAAGGAGGAATTAACCCTGGGATGAATAAAGGGGAATGTAATTCTATAAACCAGAAGCCGCAAGATCTTGAGATTTTATTTAAGAAACTGCATGGTAAACTGGACAGTATTGAAAGACGTTTAATGTCTGAAATTGAGCTGTTGCAGAAAGATATGGCATTTTTAACAGACATGGTTATCAAAACACTACCTCCCAAATCCACAAGCATGACATCTTGCCCTACTATGCTAGTTCAAAACCTAACAGAGAGCGTTAAAGGAAAAACAGATCCTGTTACCACAATTGGCGCAGTTAAACAGAGAGAGACACACAATACTGCAATAACATTGAAGGATGTCCTGATAACACAACAAACACCAGGTGTAAGGTTAGACAAAGATGATATTCCCCACCCTACAAGAGCGTCAAACTCCGCCGTCAATCAGGAGGAACAGATCTGCCGAAGATGATGATAATACCAAAGGGACACTAAATCTTACGCCCCAGGCAACTCCGTACGTTATTATTTTAAATAATATCCCGAAACTAGCTGTAAATCAGAGGGAAACGTATGAGACACTAAAGAACCAAGTAGTCCATTGGATTTCTGTTAACACTAATGTCGGGGCGCATATTCTGCATCAGGACATTCTCATGTTAAGGAGAGTAAATTGGGTGGGTACATCTAGAAAGTCATGCCTTGGAGATTGCGTAGTGGTAAATTTTCGAAATAGTAAACTGGTGGGTGATCTGCTGAATATCTTCTCGAATGAAGACAAAGGGTACTATTCTGATAACATTGACCATATAATGGCCGTTCCATTGGGTTTTTTCTATAGGCCTAACTACGGCAATAGCAACACAAATATGAGACATAATCCCATGTTAAATGTGCCCTTGTATAACAGGTATCTACCATTGAGAAGATACAGTGAAATAGATTGACATAGAAGGGATAGGGCTGAATACGTGTCTCTGAATATGGACCATATTGTTAACCACAGGCTCCTAGATGTTGATTTAACAATACAAATTGAGGAAAATGGCATAGAAGAGCATCTGTATAGTACTAAGGACGCTGCTCACATGATTAATTTAACTATTAACCAGGAAAATGCCAATCCAGCTGCATCGCCTCACAAAGAGGTTTTGGATAAGTCTAGTACTGGTAATAATGAACACCCACCCACTAGTAACTTGACGACAGATGGTCCCTCCATACACCCCAGTGAGTTTTTAAACATCATGACGTGGAACGTTGCTGGGATCAAAAATAAGACTAGGGATGAGGACTGGTTGAAAACGCTAGATGGGTGTGCGGTTGTATTAATCCAAGAAACATGGTGTACTGAGCCCTTTTTTGTAGACGGTTATCAAACCGTTTGTACAAATGCTAGCCCCTCTAGGATGGGCAGAGCGAAAGGTGGCTTAGCCACATTAATCGCAGTCACCTCACCCTTGATTCTAAGGAAAACGTTTGTTTTATCACAATATTATCAGCTTTTGTATTTTTACTCGAAAGGAAAACAGGCCATGGTTGTAATAAACTTTTATAATAATATTTTCGATAATACCAAGAGTAAGGTCATCAAATTATTGGAAAATGATTTGGACAATTTTTTGAAGGGAGTTGAAGGGGATTATATTTTAATTTGGGTGGGTGATTTTAACTGTGCTAAGTGTGCCTATGAAGCTGGAGAACCCTGTGGGTACAGTGACCATTTTGGGGATAGGATTCCGCATTTTTCACATGATGCGTATGGGGAGGCAATCAATAACGCTGTGCATAAATATGATCTAGCAGCCCTAGAACCCACTAGTTTAGATGGTGAAATAAAAATACAAACATTTGTAGGGAGAAGGTCATCCTCAAACATAGACCACTTTATTGTATCATCTAACTGTTGTGATCTGGTGGAAAAAATTCAAATGAATATTAGTCTTTTTAGCGATCATTACCCCTTAATTGTGACATTTAGACTAAATCTGACACCAAAAGCACGGGGGAATACAATGGACACTGAAATCAATACTCAAGGTAATAATAGTATCTCAATAAAGTGGTCGGGAGTGAATCCAGCCACATTCATGGAAAACCTTTTAGGGAAAACACAAAGAGATTTAGATATTTGTCTGGATGGTTCTTCCCCTGATTTGGCAATTATAACTGCCTTCTGTAACATTACAACTACAATTGCAGGCGATTTAACAACTAGCAGGAGGAAGAAAATTTGTGATCTTAACCCTAGATGGTTTAACCATGAATGTTCTAGGCTGAATGGGGAACTGAAACTGGCACTAAAACAAAAACCTAGAGATAGTGTTAGGATCAGTACCGTGAGGAAAGACTACAAAAATGCCTTGAAAGAAAGGAAAAGGGAGATACATGAGGGGGCATGGGAGAAATTAATCCAAGCAGCAGAGTTGAATGACCAAGCTCTCTTTTGGAAAACTATCAATCACCCCTACTTTAAAGAGAATAACGCAGTAAAAATTGACACTGTGGTAGCCCCGGAAGCTTGGGTATCCTATTTCGAGAGTATTTTTAATCCAGATGCTACAAAAATAGCTGACGGTAAAACGGGTAACCTTATACTAATAGAGCCAGTCGGAACACCATCAATAACGCCAGAAGAAATTAAATTAGCACTGCAAAAAAGTGCCAATGGCAAAGCCGCGGACGGGGTGCCTATTGATGTTTTTAAGCATAATAAGGATTTCTGGATACCAATTTTATTGAATGTTTTTAATGCCACCCTTGAGGGCGTATTACCTGCTACTTGGGTCGAAAGTATTATCGTACCCATTTTTAAAAAAGGGGACAGAGGGAAGGCAAACTGCTACCGCCCAATATCTCTTCTGGATTCCACTTTTAAAGTGATGGGCCGTATAATGTTGGAAAGGCTTGAAAACTGGGCCAGTGAGCAAAAAATTCTAACAGAGGCACAGTATGGTTTCAGAAGAGGTATTGGGACGGTGGAACAATACTTAAACTTAGAACTACTAATAGGGAAGTATACATTAGCAAAGGAAGGGGCGCTACACCTATGCTTTGTCGATCTCACAAGGGCCTTCGACCTAGTCAACCATCATAAATTATGGCAAACACTGAAAGGGCTAGGGGCGCCCATTGAAATAATTACATATCTATCTCAGATCTACAACTCTTTAACTTCAGGAGTACGGTTTGGCAAAATGGGGGAATGTACACCGGATTTTAGAGTTATGCGTGGTATCAGACAAGGATGTGTGTTAGCGCCCCTTTTATTTTCCCTTTATATTAATAACGTAGACCCCTTTTTACAAAATTTAATTGCAGATGCCCCAAAAGTGGGAACACGCCCCACGCCAGTATTATTATACGCGGACGATACTGTCCTAATTTCTAGGACAGCAAACGGGCTGCAACTCCTAATAGAAAACTTTGCATTGTACATGACTGATAAAGACCTACAGCTAAATCTAAAGAAAACCTTTGTCATGACATGTGGGAGTAACAGATCCAAGAATAGACAACACCATGTGGGCGGGGTCCTTATTAATAGAGTTTCATCTTTTTCATACTTGGGGATGCTTTTTAACAGGAATGGCTCATGGAACACGCACATCGAATCATGTAATATGAAATTCTTAAGAATCACGGAGAGTATTTTTAGATTCTCCGCGAAACTAGGAAACAAACCCATACGAGAAATCCTAGCTCTGTACTGGAGTAAATTTGTCTCAGGGGTCTGTTACGGGGCTGCGATCTGGGGGAGAGCTAACACCGCCTCCCTACAAATTCAAGAAAATAATTTTTTTAAAAGATTGTTGGCAGTCCCTAGAGCAACAGCGAACTATATAGTTCATAAAGAATTGTCGGTTTCATATCTAAGCGACACAATAAAGATGGCTGGCCTGACTTTCTGGCGAGGGTTATGGGCTAAAGAAACAACAAAATTTACTAAAGACCTAATAATGGTTTGTTTAACCCTCGACCTTAGTAGGAAAATACCATGGCTGGAGCATATTTTAATCTGTTAATATGCTGTAAAGTTGATATTGACAAAAAGAACGCTACATCTATTCAAGATCTCGGTAAAAGCGACCTGAAGCTTAGATATCTAAATGTTATGGAAAATGAAAGAGATAGAGCTGCCATCCAAAAACACAGTGTTGTCTCTTACTGTGAACGACCGCTTATGACGGGCCTACAGCCATATCTTGCGCTGGTAAGAAACATCCAACACAGATTCTATCTAACTAGGTTAAGGATGGGTATATTACACTTTTTAGTAGCATTCCCAAAAATGGAAAAGTGGCGTCACAAATTACCAAACTGCCCGTGTGACGGAAAAACTGCACAATCCACAATGCATTTTATTCTGTTTTGTAGTTTTTATAGGGATATTCGTAAAACAATTTTTAAGCCCCTTTTTTATCAAATATGCTTTATAATCATAAACAAGCTTTTAACTTTGTTTGTAGTCTGGGAAATGTGAAAACTATAAACTCTGTTATCCGATATGTGCAACTTGCAATTAGAAAAAGAAAGGATTACACACACCTGGATGTATTGCTGTATGAAAATATGGATGACATCTCCTAGTCCTAGCTGTTAAGTATCTATCCTGACAAGATAAGGTACTATGCACTTTATGTAACCTTATGCACTTATGAGCATTAGCACTTTATATGTGGACGTATTACTCCGTGTACAACCTGTTGTGCAAAAATCTGACAAGTTCCCAATCTCCCATATTTATTTGAGAAACGGATAGAGAAAAGATGGGGCCTCATGCACTTTATGTACTCTTTATGCACTAATAAGCACCAGCACTTTAAGCGAGAATGAATTTGATTTGCCTTCAATCCCTTATGGCTGTTTTTATAATAGTATTGTGTATTTTATGCATTTTACATGTATTAATATTTTGTCTTCGTTATTTTTAGTCTGTATAATTACAAACTGTCATTTCCAATAATTTTATCCACGATGTATTGTAGGAATGTTTTCCTTGAATTATATGCTTTTATGGTGGTTTTTACTTGCACCGAATAAAGCTGAATTTGAATTTATATCGTCATAGTACCTGTGTGCGCAGTGCCATCAGCGCAGCTTCACCCGAGAGTAAAAATCGATCCAGTCTACTAAAAACCGTATGAGCGGAGGTGTAACAGGTATATCCCCCGTCCCCTGGATGCATCGTGCGCCACGTGTCAGTGTATCCTAGTCAGTCCATGACCCCCGGAGTGTGTCTGACATATTCGGTTTAGAGGAGACCTTAGGGGGATGTCTATCCTAGGAACTATCCAAGACACAGTTAAAGTCCCCAGTCCATACCACTGGTGTGCTAACACATGGCAAAAGGAGGACCTCCAAATGCAGAAAAAAATCACGATCATCTACATTGGGAGGATAAATCTTCAGCAGGCAGCCCTCCCTACCATCAAGCTCTACATGTATCAGGACGTGTCTACTCTCTACATAGGCCTCGCTGCTAAGGAGTTTGAATGGTACCTGTGGGGCTACCCACATAATTACCCCTCTGGAGTATGTGGAGTAGGTCACTGCGAACATCTGACCCCTCCATTTTTTGTGGAACTTGAATACCTCTGAATCAGACAGATGTGTTTCCTGTAGCATTGTAATATGTATGCCGTGGTGGCGAAGGTAAGTATGTGCTCTGTATATCTTAATAAAGGAGTTAAGGCCCCATACGTTCCATGTCACATTTTTAAACTGTGCCATCAGTCCATGTGTTATGTAATGCTGTTCTATCTCCTATGTTTCACCATTGCTGCCAACAGGAATAACTATAGTAATAAGAACCCATCCTTCCCAACCCCTGTGTAAACACTGCATGAACAAATCGTGCCTCCTCAATCATGCATCCAACCCCAGAACTCCTACTTAAAAAACAAAGTCTAACAGGTTATATTCAGGTGTTAACCACTTAAGTGACATACAGATCCAGTCTCACCTGTACTGTGTAACCATCAGACTCACTACAGTCAACCAGAATCAGTATTGTGCTGGGTAGAGGAGGGCACCTAGCGCAGCACCAGGGACACCCCACCCGAGCACTTCTCCACCTGCCACACAGACAAACTCACAATCACTCAAAAACACTCACTCAAGATACATAGTGAGAAACGAGCAAGAAACAAAAAAGGGGGAAAAGGGAAATTGGATAGGGGGCAGCCCATCCATGCAGTCACTTAGTTCCTCTCCTACCTTACCACATAAGCACCAGGTCACTCCTAATGTGTGCATCCATATACGCACAGCCAGTCATCAGCGTTCACACTGTCCAAACCTCACATCAATTACTGTGCATCTGTGTCCATACAAAGGCAAGGGGATGGGGACTTGGTGGGTCAGGGAGCCTCTGTCTGCGGTGTGTCCTCCACAACATCTCCGGTACTGGAGTCCAAATTAGATGCTGTCACCACCTCCACCAGCGCCCTGGCTTCCTCTCGCTCAATTTGTTGCCATGTCGGATCAATGTGAGGCAAGCAACCGTCCTCTCTGTCAGAGGTAGATCTCTCCAGTTCTAAGGATCACTCTTGCTGTATTATTATTCTCTGAGATGAGCAGGAAGATTGTTTAATATATTGTTGGTGCCTGCTGGACCTACGGGAGTGCTGCAGGCCCCGGGATTTATTTATTTATAAAGTTTTATATAGCGCGAACTTGATCCCGAAGGATATCAGAGCGCTTTACAATTTGAGGGAAAAGGAGGTAACAAATCAAAACATGAGTCTAATATGGTGAATCTAATAGGTATTGAATCAAATAGTGCCCACATAACAGATCATTTATAAACCTGAGTGAACGAAGAATGGGCTAGACGATGGCTAGACGAGAGCACAGTGTCATAAGGGGAGTAAGTACAATAATCATATACAGGATTAAAAACCAATACCAAAACAATAATCAAAACATGAGTCAAATGGGGAGTCTAAAAGGCATTGAATCAGAAGGTGAACACCTACCAGATCATTTATACACCTGGGTGAACGAAGAATGGGCTAGACGATGGGGCATAATGACTTAAGGGGAGTAAATACAATAATCATGTACCGGAATAATAACCAAAACAGAATAATAAACATATACAGGGATAATGACAAATGCTATGGTATGTCCGATGCGCTTAGAGCTAACAAATGTCCCTCATGTTAAGGTAAGAACTTATTCATGAAGAATCTTTTTGCTTCCAGTTTGAAAGCATCCTTGGAAGAGATCCTCCGAATTTCAGGTGGAAGAGAGTTCCATATTTTTGGAGCAGCGCCAGAGAAGGCTCGTTGGCATGTTCTCTTTTGCGGAAGATCTGTGGTTTTAAGAGGAGGAATTTGCACTCCTTGACAGTCTACCCCCTCCGGATAGTTCTAGTTTTTGTGCAAGGTAGATGGGGGTTCTGAAGTGGAGGGCTTTGTGTGATAGGCAGGCAATCTTCAGTTGAATTCTAGCTTCGTAAGGTAGCCAGTTTAGAGATTTTAAAACCGGGGAGATGTGTGCCTTTCGCTTAGTGCCCGTAATCAATCTGGCCGCCGCGTTCAGTGAAGCCTTTAGGGGGCCAAAGTGTATTTGGGGAGGCCACATAGCGTAGCACTGCCATAGTCAAGTCTCGGCAAGACAAGCGCTTGGACCACTTGCTTGAAATCTGCTTGAGGTAGGAAAGGTTTGAGATTCCTGAGTGTTCTCAGAAGGTGATTAGCGCCCTTGCACACGTTGCTAATGTGAGTCTTCATATTCAGATGCTTGTCCAGGGTAATTCCTAGAGATTTGGCTGAGTCGATAATGCAGGGGGAGCAGTTGAAGGCGGTGAGTTGGTTCATCCATAGGTCGATTTTAGGAGTATGTTTCGGGGGAGAAATGAGGAGGAATTCTGTTTTGGAGGTGTTTAGCAGTAGGTGGTTCTCAGTTAACCAGTTTTGGGTCGTCAGTAGGGTGGAGTTTAGTGAAGTGATATCATCCGGGGAGGAGATTTTCAGATAGAGTTGGGTGTCGTCTGCGTACATATGGAAGCGAATGTCCAATGATTTTAGAACATTAGCTAATGGTTCCAGGAACAAATTGAAGAGAATGGGAGATAAGGAGGACCCTTGGGGAACCCCCATGCTGACTGGGGATGGCTGGGAAAGAGAGTGGTTCACTTTAACTCTTTGGGTCCTGTGCTGCAGGAAGGACGAGAACCAATGCAGCACCTGACCAGAAAGGCCCATCCTATGCTCCAGAATGAATAGGAGGTTGTTGTGATTGACAGTGTCAAATGCGGAGGAAAGGTCAAGTAGGATAAGGAGGCAGGATTAATTTCGGTCAAGCATTATTAAGATGTCATCCATCACGTGGGTAAGAGCCGATTCTGTGCTGTGCCCACTACGAAAGCCAGATTGGTGTTGGTCCAGGAGATGGAAATTTTCGATGTGCGCACATAGTTGTGACTGGACGCATTTTTCAAGGAGTTTGGCTAGAGTGGGGATGCTGGAGATAGGTCGGAAGTTGTTAAGATCTGTACTGTCAGCTGTGTTTTTTTTTAATATAGGTGTTACCTGAGCCTCTTTTAGGCATTCTGGGATCGTGCCTTGTGACAGAGATGCATTGACGATCTTTGTCCAGAAAGGGGAGATTTCATCCTTAATCACTTTGAAGATGGTAGGTGGTAACGGGTCACTGAAGTGATTAGATGGGTTGATACTCCGAAGAACCTTTTTGATATCATTTTCATTGAAGGGGGTAAAGGTGTCCCAGGAAGCGTTGTTCTTGATACCCCAGCTACATGGTGCTGTCTTGTCTAGTACGGCCAGTGGGAGTGCAGGTTCATTAGGTAGCAGTAGAGCCCTCCTGGTTTCCAGATCCATGTTAATAAGTCTAGTTTTCTCAGTAAAGAAGGCAGCCAGATCATCACTTGAGGGAGGTCTGACTTCCGAGGCCGATCGGTTAGGGGCTACCACCGATTGTTGTTTAACCAGTTCAAACAGTTTCTTGGGTCGATTAGCCGCTTGGTTAAGTTGGGATCTGAAATACTCCGCCTTCGCTGTCTTGATTTGTTTGTTATACGAACTTCTGGCTGCTCTAAGGTTTTTTAGATGGTCCGCAGATGGAGTGGTTCTCCAGGAACGTTCTATGGCCCTTAGATTGCGACGTTCCGAGTTTAGGTTGCCATTGAACCAAGGTTTAGATATTTTTGCAGGTGCATTTTTTTGTTGGAGTGGGGCCATAGAATCCAAGATGTTGGAAATAGAAGAGTTGTAGAAGTCTGTGAGAGCATGGACCTCAAGTATGTCCAATTGGGGAGAGAGGGCCTGATTACAGCGGGTTGCTAGGTCAGCTGTGTTGATATCTCTGAGGTCCCTTTTCCAAATCTTTGGTTTGGTTTTTTGAGCCTTACTCTGATAGACCTCAGTGTTAATATGGAAGGAAATGATGTGATGGTCCGACCAATCACATGGTATGATGGAATCCAATGAGATGGTATGACCTTTGGAGACGATGAGGTCTAAAGTTTCCCCTTTAATGTGAGTAGGCTGGTCACAATGTTGAATCAGTTCGTGGTCATCCAAGAAGGAATTGAGGCATGAGACTGCTTGGTCATTAGTGTTAGACCAGTGAAGGTTAAAGTCCCCAAGGTAGATGTGGGACTGGACTGAGTCAACATTGCCGGAGATGATTTCCATTAATTGTTCAATGAAGGGGAGATTGTCGCCTGGGGGTGATAGAATGTGTGTAGTTTGCAAACCAGATGATTGTTACTAGAGATGTTGAGACAAAGGTATTCGCAAGTTACTGGAGAAGAGGACTCTGAAAGGGAGACCGCAAGCGTGCTCTGATGTATACAAGCTAGGCCACCACCCAGCTTCTTAACTCTGTCAAGACGAATTATGTCGTGGGTGGGGGGCACCAAGAGGTCAAGAATTGGAGTGGACGAAGGGTTGAGCCAAGTTTCTGTGAGGATCATGATATCTGTCTCATTCTGTTGTATGAGGTCGAAGATCTCGGAGGCGTGTTTGCTAGCAGACCTACAGTTGAGTAGTATGCATTTGAGTGGAGCCGGAGTAGGGGGGGGGAGAAGTCTGAGTGATGTTCACTCTCTTGAGGTTATCGTTGTTTATGGCTCTGAGGTTGTGGTGGGGTTCTCTGTTAGGGTTAGAATGAATGGTTTGAATTATTCCCTTTGGACTCGTGTTGAAGTCCGTGTTGGACGAGTAAGACTTGAGAAGGTGGTCAATTTCATTGGGCGTGAGACAGGACGCGCTTCTTGGGCGAGAGGCTACATTAGGTAGGGGAACAGAGTTGGAGATGGTAGGTGACAGGGGATGGTCACGTGGAGCTGTGACAGTGGCGCTGGCGGGGGCTCTGGGCCAGTTCGGACTAGAGAGGAGGGGGCTTAACAAGGGGAGATATTCAAGTGTGAGGGCTTTCAAACCATGGAGTTCGAGGGAGAGAAGGTGCAGCTGGCGGGAAATATCGTCCAAACGTGCCACCATGTCTGGGTGTTGGGAAAGGGAAGGAAATTGAGTGTGGAGATCTGGAGAGGGGGAAGAGTGATTAAGTGTGTTAGAGGGGTCCAGGGCAGTAATGGGGGATACCCTGGGAGAAGGTAGGTCCCTGAATATGAGCGGTGTTCCAGGATGCATAGACCAGGAGGTTGCTTGAGTGTGGAGAACTGCCGAGGGGGTAGGGTGCCGATGTGCGTTAGAGGGGTCAGAGGCGATAATGGGAGATTGCCGAGGAGGGGGTTGGTCACTGAGTGTTAGAGGTGTTCCAGGAAGTATTGATAAGGAGGTTGGAAGTGGTGATAGGGTTAATGGTCGTGAAATATGTAATTCGAACAGTTCAGCAACCGGCAGGGGCAAGGGAAGGGTGGTGAGAGAGGAGGGATGTAAATCTGAGGGGGGACTGGGAGCAATGATTTGGAGTGTACTTGAGGTGGTTAGTGTTGTATCTAGTCGCCCTGTGGTTGAGTTGTTAGCTACTAAGCTTTTGATCTTCAAAAAGAGTTTGTCGAACTGCTCTAGGTATCGGTTAGAAGCTTGAATGAGAACGATCCCATTGTTATAGATGGTAATGGTGAGATCTATTTTATGGATAGGAGAGGAAGTGATAGAAAGACTAAATCCATGGGGTGTTTTCCTTATCTGTTTGCACTGGAAAAATGATATGAGAGTTTTCCTCCATTGGGCTCTCTTATTCGTGAAGAAGATTAGGTCGGACAAGGTGTTGCCATTGTACATACTGAAAAATGTATCTGATATAAGTGTTTCCGTTTTTTTTTTTATTAAGCTATGTTTGAGTTTTTTTGATGCGTTCTTAGTGAGGTTAGGTGGATAAGTGATCTTAAAGGCACTGAAGCCCACTTTAGTGAGCGATCCTTCATTCGGGATGCTGGTGTTGGCCGCCATGGTGAACGTAAACCGAGGAGGAGGGATGAAGCAGTTGCATTTCTTGAAGGTAAAGGTCGCCCCTCGCCACCCACCTCCAGCCAGTCCCACACCGCCTCAGGGGTAGTAAAGAAATGAGAGCAGCCTTCATGCATTACTTTTAGCTTTGCTGTGTAGAGGAACATATATTGCAATTGCATTGCTCTCAGCTTCTGTTTCACACCATTGAAAGACATACTCTGTTGCTGGACCAGCTGTGTGTAGTCTGGGAATATACGTAAGGCATGATATTCAAAGTTGGAATCACCCATCCGCCGGACCTCTCGGAGGATACAGTTGCGATCTCTGTAATTTAGAATTTTAGCTATGGGAGTACGGGGTGCAGCACTAGCCAGAGGAATCGGGGTCAGCGCCCGATGTGCTCTTTCGATTACAAACAAAGGGGACAGGGAGACCTCCGGAAGTGTGTATTTAATCCACTTTTCTAGGACTTGCTCAGGGGTTCTTCCTTCAGCCCCCTCCAGAAAACCAACAAATCACAGGTTGCATCTCAGAGAACGTCCCTCTGCGCCTTCGGCTCTGCATTCCAGAGTTGGGGTCTTTGCTAAGAGGTCCAAGAATGCTGTTTTCAATGTCAATATTTCAGCCTGCAATTCAGTGGCGGTCTGCTCTGTAGCTATGGAGCGCTCCGCTACTGTCTGAAGATCCACTCTCAACAGGCCCACATCCAGGATGACTGCTTCTATTTTAGCTTGCACTGCTGCGCTTGAGGCCTCGATAGCCGCAAGGATTTCAGCTCAGGACAGGTCCGCTCATGGCGTGTCCGCCTGCAGCGATGGGTCTTGAGGTAAGTCCATCCATTGGGGAGTGCCATGTGCCGTATATTGATCAATTTTGATCCGCTGCGCCCCTCTTTGCAGCCTGTCCTTTCCCATGAATTCAATCGGGTAGGCCTACGGCGCCACTCAGATAGTGATATCGCTTAGCATAAGCAGTGCTCCCACCTTTTTAGGCTGTATGGTATCTGTGAGGTCCGCCAGGGGCAATTGAGAGCACTCCACCCGATGGCTCAATGTCTCGCTTCGTATCGTCTCACCACACAGCAGAGCCGCCCCAGCCAGTGGTGTAGTTTATATGGTGCGGGCTCCCCACCACGAGATATCTGATTGAACTAGCTGTCACTTTGCCCTCCTAGCAAACAGCCTTTATGGGTGAGCAGCACCTCCAGGATAGTGTCTTTGAGTCCCAGGTGTGTGTAACTGCGTGTTTCAAACACTACCCACCCAGCACGGCGGCAGCCCCCGCCATGCAGCCAGCGGCCCTCAGCATCTCGGGCAGATGGCACTCAGTTTAGTTTTAAATGGGAGCTTGACCAGTGGTCCCCACCATGCTTGCCGGGGCCTATGGGCTCAGTAAATGCAGTATTCCCATGACATGACGTTCATTCCAGTAGAGTGAAAAGTCTGCTGACCGGAGGCTGTCACCATGCCCTCCTAGCAGACAGCCTCGTGGTTCTCGTGTCAGCCCAACCACGAAAGTGGGGGCCTCACCTCGTCTTCCTGGCAGTGCAGCCGGGCCTCCATCGTAAATCGTCGGCAGCACTGGTCGCAGCGAAGCAGGCATCTATTTCAGTGCGGATCGCATGTCCGATAATTACTTTGCCATTGAGGAATTTTAGTATCTCTCTCTGTGCAGCTTGGATAGGAGTTGCATTTTTTCCTGTGCTGTTTTTTAATCCCGCTCCACCTGGGTCCAAAATCTGTGGCAGTATTTAGTGGCTGAATATATTTGTTGCATACCGCAGCGCCGTGGTAGTTAAGTGCAGTGCTATGGGCCAAATCCACCAGGCCCTCCCGTAAGCCTGGGGAGTCTCGTCACACCAGGCCACCACTGAGTGACTCCCCCGCCTCACCCAGAGCCAAAGCCTCGCCCCAGCTGCAGCACAACAGGTCAACCACAGAAGTGGAGGGCTTACCTCGTTTCTGCCATCGTGTGGGTGGGCCACTCGCGCCCGTTGTTGGAAAGTAGGATCTCCTTTTATGGTTACCCCCACTTTTTGCCTGGTGCTAAGCTGTTATTGACTAGTCTGACTGGGATCCTGCTAATCAGGACCCCAGTCTATCTGCTTTCTCCCTTAAATTGTTATGTTCAGTACTTAGGTACATCTCAGATTGGATACTGGGGTACCCTTATCAGTCCCTAGTATATGGTGCTAAGGTACTCGGGGCATAGGTACCCCAGATGTCCCCCATGGGCTGAAGCAGACATTATGCCACTCATGGGAGACCATTCAGCCTGAGTAAGCTGGTGCTAGCACCACTTACTAAAGATATAGGTTCACTATATCTAGGGTCAGTGCACTTAAAACCTATAAGTCACCCCTACAGAAGGCCTTTGCAAGCCTGAAGGCAGGGTGATTGGTTCTAAGTGTGAGGGTGCCCCTGCATGAGCAGGACACCCCTACAGCCTGCGGAGTCCATTCACCCGGGTTGGCAGTGAAGCAGCCATATACTATATAGAGGGGCACCGCGTAATTACGCGATGACCATCTCGAAAACGGCTGTCAATGAATCCTATCATGTTTGGTATCAAACATGTTGGAATCATACCCCCACTCCATAAACGGTGTTGGAGGTATGATTCCAAGCACTGGAAGAGCCCTCCGTTAGGCTCTCAGTGTACCCGGTACCAGCCTTCTAGACCCGGACAGCACAAAATGGTTGCTGCTGACTAGAGACACAATTCTGCCCTCCTGCTGCTGAGCCAAGCTCGAGCAGGGGAAGGCAGAACAATAGGCATCCTGTCACAGGGAGGTGTGACCACCTCCCAGACAGGATTTAATGTATTGGGGCAGGGTGGGTGCGCTTGCCAGTGCCACTCAGTCTGCATGAGGGGCACATTTGGTGTCCCCATGCATAGTCCAGTTCAAACCAGCTTTGGGAGCCATTGGCTATCGCTCTGGCATGAAACTGGACAAAGGACATGAGAGTAACCTCCCCTCTGTCCAGACCCTCCCCTGGGAAGGTCCCCTGAATCATCCTAACCCTTTCCTCAGGGTACTTCAGGGCTTACCTGTGGGTGGGTTGCCTAGATTCGTCGTGGGACAAGATTCAGATCAGACACCACTTCTTCTTCTACCGTCTGGGCACTCTGGACTTCGCTGGACTTTGTTTGGGCTTGACTTCGTCTCCCTTCCAGTCTGCTGCATCGTCTATGCCTGTGCACCATACAGGAACATTCCAAGGCCTGTGGGCATCAAAGACACCTGAAGGAATCTCCCTTGAGATTCCTTCCTACTAAGTCGACCGGTCTGCTGATCCTGGGCTCTTCCGGACTCCGAACGGTTCTTCAACACAGGTGGTGATTCTCCACAGCTCCTGAGGCCTGCTCTGCCCTCTCACCAAGTTTGAGGCCAGTATGCCTCGTGTGGGTTGCAATAACTGAACCCCTGTGAAAATCTTCGGGCTCCAAGTAACCCCAACCTCGAGCACCGCCAGTCAATCAATCAATCAATCATGTCACTTATAAAGCGCACTACATACCCGCGAGGGTCTTAAGGCGCTGGGGGAAGAGGGGGGTGGTGCTGCTACTGATCGAAGAGCCAGGTCTTGAGGAGTCTTCTGAAGGCCAGTAGGTCTTGGGTCTGCCGAAGGTTGGTGGGGAGGGTGTTCCAGGTCTTGGCGGCGAGGTGGGAGAAGGATCTGCCGCCGGCGGTCGTTTTCCGGATGCGGGGGACTGTGGCGAGGGCGAGGCTGGTGGAGCGGAGCTGGCGGGTGGGGGTGTAGAAGCTGAGTCGTCTGTTGAGGTAGGCTGGTCCGGAGTTGTGGAGTGCTTTGTGTGTGTGGGTGAGGAGCTTGAAGGTTATCCTCTTGTTGACAGGGAGCCAGTGCAGGTCTCTCAGGTGGGGTGTGATGTGGCTGCGTCGGGGATGTCGAGGATAAGACGTGCAGAGGCGTTCTGGATGCGTTGCAGCCGTCTCAGGAGCTTAGCCGTCGTTCCTGCGTAGAGGGCGTTTCCGTAGTCCAGCCTGCTGGTGACGAGGGCCTGGGTGACTGTTTTTCTTGTTTCGGTGGGGATCCACTTGAAGATCCTGCGGAGCATTCGGAGGGTGTTGAAGCAGGATGAGGAAACGGCGTTGACTTGCTTAGTCATGGAGAGGGTGGGGCGAGGATGACCCCTAGGTTGCGTGCGTGGTCGGTGGGTGTCGGGGCTGTTCCCAGTGATGTCGGCCACCAGGAGTCGTCCCAGGCTGACGGGTTGGAGCCAAGGATGAGGACCTCCGTCTTGTCCGAGTTCAGCTTCAGGCGGCTGGTCCTCATCCATTCGGCGACGACCTTCATTCCTTCGTGGAGGTGGGCTTTGGCAGTGTGAGGGTCTTTGGTGAGGGAGAGGATCAGCTGGGTGTCGTCGGCGTAGGAGATGATGTTGAGGTTGTGCTGTCGGGCGACGTGGGCGAGGGGTGCCATGTAGATGTTGAACAGCGTTGGGCTGAGGGAGGAGCCTTGGGGTACGCCGCAGATAATCTTGGTGGCCTTGGATCGGAAGGGGGCAAGGCGGACGCTTTGTGTTCTGCCGGAAAGGAAGGATGTGGTCCAGTCCAGGGCCTTCTCTTGGATCCCGGCGTCGTGAAGGCGTGTTCGTAGTGTGTGGTGGCAGACCGTGTCGAAGGCGGCCGATAGGTCCAGGAGGATGAGGGCTGCTGTTTCTCCGTTGTCTAGCAGGGTCCTGATGTCATCGGTGGCGGCGATGAGGGCGGTTTTGGTGCTGTGGTTGCTGCGGAAGCCGGACTGGGAATGGTCCAGGATGTTGTTCTCCTCGAGGTAGCGGGTCAGTTGTTTGTTGACGATTTTCTCGGTGACCTTCGCGGGGAACGGGAGCAGAGAGATGGGTCGGAAGTTCTTGAGGTCCTTGGGGTCTGCCTTGGGTTTCTTGAGTAAGGCGGTGATCTCGGCGTGCTTCCAGCTTTCCGGGAAGGTTGCTGTCTCGAAGGAGATGTTGATTATTTTCCGGAGATGGGGCGCGATGGCTGTACTGGCTTTGTTGAAGACGTGGTGAGGGCACGGGTCTAGCGGTGAACCGGAGTGGATGGTGTTCATGATCTCGCTGGTGTCCTCGTCGTTGATGTTGGTCCAGGAGAGCAGGCGGTTGGTGGTTGTGGGGGCAGTGGTCTCGGTGGTTGCCGGGGCGGTCGTGGTGTTGAAGCTGTTGTGGATGTCGGCGATTTTGCGGTGGAAGAAGGTGGCCAGTGAGTCGCACAGGTCTCGCGACGGTGGGATGTCGTTGGTGTTGGAGCTGGGGTTGGAGAGTTCCTTCACGATGTTGAAGAGCTCTTTGCTGTTGTGTGCGTTGTTGTCTAGGCGTTCTTTGAGTGAGGCCCTTTTGGCGGATCTGATGAGGTGATGGTGACTGCGGGTGGCGCTCGTGGGCGGCGTAGCTGTCCGCTGTCCGTTCGTGGAGCCAGATCTTCTCCAGTTTTCGGCATGTTCGTTTGGAGGCCTGGAGGTCTTCGGTGAACCAGGTGGCTTTCTTGCTGGTGTGGCTGTTGGGCGGATTCTTGAGCGGGGCGAGGGTGTTGGCGCAGTCGTCGATCCACTGTCACCACCGCCAGTGACCAGAATCTTTGGCCACACCGCATCGTTGTGCATCGTGGCCTGCATCTTTTGTTGAGCTGCTTGAGATCCTCTCGCAACTCCAGTGCCTCCGGCCTATGGGTCCATTTGAGGGTCACTCACCTTTGTTTCTTTTGGGCTCCCCTGATTGCTCGGGCCTGCCCTGACTCCCTGCTTGTAGTGAGTCCCCTGGACCTTGCTGGTCCCGACATTGCACCTTCTTCGACTTCTGCATTGGTTGCATTTGCCAAGGCTTGTTGGTGCTCCTGCCGGACACCGACCCCTCAGCACTCAACATCCAACATGGGACAGATCGTGCAAGGCTCCTGATATTCCTCAGCGTCGCCTGGTTCTCACAGCTGCAGAGTCAAGGTTCTCGTCAACCCTCCTGCAACTCCTGACATTGGTGGGCATTCGTCTTCCAGATCTCCTGGTCACTCCTGAGTGACATAGACTCTGTCCCCTCTGCTTGCATATACCTCTCAACTAGAATCCACCTTCGGATTCCACCGGACACTTTCTCCTTCCTCAGCAGCGGCACTTTCTTGAAGTCCTCCATTGGGTTCGATGGTGGTTTCCGACACCACTTCACATCTATGCACCCGGCTTCCCTGGTGTAGGTAACGTGCCTACTAGGGTATCCACGCGTGGGGTGGCTCTCCAACCTTCTGTCTTCCATGGGGTTTCTTCAGGGTCCACTGGGACTGGTCCTTAATCTTTAAAATTCCAACTGCGACTTACACGTAGAGTTATACGGAGCACGCAGTTGTTTTCCCACACTGCACATGCTCTCCGTGGGGTTCCTAGTCACTCACCTTGGGTGGTTCCTTGGGGTCCCCAGCACTTCTAGGTCCTCTTGACATTGTCTTGACCCAAGTCGGGGTTCTTATACCACTTTCTTAGTATATGGTTTGTTCCCCCCTGGGGTACACTGTGTATTCTGTGCTATTTACTGTATTTCTTTGCAAAATATTGTGTGCATTGTGTTTATCTCTGGATAGGAGATATCTAAACGTGTTAGAGAGTATTATATAATAAAACATTTTTATAAATACCTTGTGTGGTTCTTATTCACTTAATCTATACTATATGATTACATTCTGGTGAAACAAGCTGCTTTACACTCCTTCTGGTGGTATAAGCCTGAAGGCTGCTCTTCACAGTTTTCTAAGGTTGTCTAAGATCTCTTAAATCACCATAACGGTTGTCTGGACTGGTGCAGGGTGCCCACTTACATTAGTGGACATCATATACCAGGTCAGCTTCTCACACACTTACTTCAGCAGTACCGGTTACGGCAGCGCAGGCAACATGTGTGCAGGCATGCAAGGTCGGGGATTCTCGGCTGCACCAGGCTGCTGCCGATCAGGATTGCTGCGGTAGCACACCGAGTCCCTGCCTTGCCCGCAAATTTGGAAGGGACTCCATTACCTCCTTGGAGTCCAAGGAGTGCTCCACACTTCCAGTCCAGGCAGGAGAAGGAGGATAATTGCAGGCGATTGTCCGGGCCGGTGCGCAGATCCTTAGTTTGCTTCTGCCACGACCGCGATCTTGGCCACGGCCCCACCTTTAAACCAAAAATATTTCCAAGATTATTGCCTGTGTATCTGTATGCATGAACAGGTGGCAATCCTTGAATACATTTTGTTACACTTTTCTAAAAGCCATTGAAAGGAAACAAGCACTGGAAATGCCAATAGCTGGGCAGCCAATGCTCGACCTATTGGCTTTGCCAATGCTGGTTACCTGTGCATTTACCATCAGCATTTTGCTGGTGAGAACTGTAGTAATGTTTGTGTGCTGTGGTAGGATTTTACGTTCTAACTGACATGGTAAAAACCCAGATTACACAGGCAGTTTTACTGCTAAGCATATAATACACATAAACCATAATATGTACAGGAACCATATTTAACATTTGTGTTTCACTTGCAATAAAGACCGATATGCAAGATGTAACATATATAGCATCATATGTAATTGACCAAAGATCACTTCTGGATTTGATGGGGTTGTTGAAGGAGCCATCTCTTCATGGTGGAAATAGTTTTCGTGGGGAAGGGATTTATTTTTGAAAAGGCCAAGGCCTTTTTTCCCTTTCTTGAATGCACGTTATGTACAATTGCATATCCTGAAAGCCATTCTCGACGATGCGAGTTGGTATTTGCAAATGTTTTCCAGCACATATGTTATGATACGTTAAATACCTATTCAAAGTGCTTATAGCCTGAAACAGGTTTAATGCTAACAAGAGAGGAAAATTGACGTAAGCATGTTACATCATCAGGGAGAAAAGCAGGGGTGGTGCATCCATTGGGACGTTGGGGCGTTGCCCCCCCCCCGCCCACAGCTGCTCCCTCGGCGTCTCTGAACTTAAGTAAACTCTCAGTTTACTTAAGTTCAGAGACACCGAGGAGAACTGACAATCATGTCAGTCAGCATGACGTCGGACCGCCCACCCCTTCAGAGTCTGAAGGGGTGGGCGGTCCAGTGTCATGTTGACTGACATGATTGTCAGACCAGGGGCAGCAGCACAAGTGCGCATGAGTGGGGAAGGTCAGCGCACTGGTGTCTGCTGTGGCTGGCGCATGCCCATTAGGAGAGCGAGGGTTGAGCAAAGGCTCAAACCTCGCTCTCCTAATGGGCAGGCGGGCGGAGAGTAACCATGCCCTCAGTCAATCCTGGCGCTGCCGGCAGCGCCAGGATTGGCTGACAGGGGTTTGCCACTTGCCAGAAGTGATGCGGCTGTTCCTAGGTGCCAGAACGGACCCGAGGCGGCGCGGACCTTGTCAGGTAGGAATAGGATTTTTATTTTAAAACTACCCCCCCACCCCTCACCCCTGCGCGACCCCCCCGCGACACCCCACCCAAGCTTCAGTCGGTTCAAGATTAAAGTATCGTACAGCCAGACTGAGTAAGACCAGACCACTCGAAGACGTACATACCGATGCAGGGGGCCCGGCTTCACCGGATTAGAAGGTTTACGGTCCGAATCACCAAACATAAGGGGGCCCTAAGGAACCCCGCAGACGTCTGAGGGCAACTGGCTGCGGCTTCCCGGGAGGGCCGTGGCAGCTTTGCGGTGCTGGCTATCCCCGGTGAAGCACCGATGCATCTGTCTGTCTGTCTGTCGGCAATGAACAGCGCAGCCACAACAGGCATCGGAATGCAAAGGGGCGCACTGTCAAAATGACTCGTTCATTTACACAAAACATTTACAAAACCAAATGGCGGTGTCCCTGAGGCAGGCTAGCAGGTCACATGCAAGACGTTTCATCAGCAAGGACATTTGTGTTGTTATTTTTGGAATATTGGCAAACACAGGAGCCAAAAGCTTCAAGGCGGTGTCTGGCTGCGACTAATGTTTCTGAAATAAAACGGCCGTTTCTCTTAGTAATACAGCTTCTGTCAAGTCTATCAGCTCCTCCAGGTCACCCATTCCTTGCAAAATCCGCAATAAAGATGTGTGCGATCTTTTCAGACTGCACAGGGCTTCAATTCCCTGGCTCTCCTCATCGGAACTCCACGCGCCCTTGTCAGTCAGGGTACTGTAAGTGGCAAAGTAAAGTTATTTATTATGTTCTCAGATCACAAAAGTAAAGGGCACAAAGAGAGAAATGTACTCTTTTGTGGGTCCGCTATGTATGTCTGTCAGTAAGGGTTTCCTACAAATCTGAACCAACAGCAGAACCCCCTGGGAATCCTGGCCGGATAGCAGCAGGCAGCAGTTTGTAGCAGTACCTCCAGGACTCCAAGTCATTGGGTTCTTTATGAGTTATGGAACAGATGAAAACACGACCCGGGCCCTAAGGTGACAGACAGAAGAACAAGGAGACAGGGCCTGCAGTAAACATGGACGGTGGGCATATTAACAATCATGGCCTGTTGTGAGTGGGTGATGGCTGCACGGATGGCGAGTGGGAGCAGAGGGGGCTGGGGCAAATGCAACACAGACTGTGAATTAGTAAGCGCAGTAGAGTAGCCAGTCACATTGGCCAGAACTACCCAGTTAAAGAATCCTTTTAAAGGAGAACTGAGGCTTCTGTTCCAATGATTGGAGCGATACCAAAGGGGATGATGGACGGAGCGTTAGAGCAAATCAAACACTCACCCCCAGTCAACTGATCTGGGTTTAATCCATCATCATTCTTTAGCTCACTCCACCACCCCAGTTCAGACATGGCCATATGCAAATCAGTCTGACCCTGTGCCTCATGGGAACAGTCCAGCCCGAACTGCCAAGCCATGTCTTCCCTGGACCGGAAACAAGCATCCTGGGACCGGTTTCGGGTTCAAAACCCTCATCAGCCAGGCTATCTTGAATCCAGTGGCAAAGTGAGCAAGGGACCCACGTCTGGGCATACCCTGCCAACTTAGGGCGAACAAAGCGATACCAAAGGGGATGATGGACGGAGCGTTAGAGCAAATCAAACACTCACCCCCAGTCAACTGATCTGGGTTTAATCCATCATCATTCTTTAGCTCACTCCACCACCCCAGTTCAGACATGGCCATATGCAAATCAGTCTGACCCTGTGCCTCATGGGAACAGTCCTGAGAACAAAAAACAAGGGAACCCTACTCACGGGGAGCCTGGGTAAGTAAGTTAATGGGGAAACAATGGCTCCTGTGGAATAATAATACAGTATTTCTGATGCAATTCTGCACAATGGCAATATACAGGGTTAGTAGGATGTCAAAAGAAAGCTGGCCACTGACACTGAGGGAATAGTCAATGTGAATTTTTTTTCGTTTATATAATAAATAAATGAAATAAACAATATATACATAGGGCTTGAGAATCACAATATGATTATACAACAAACAATGATTACAAATAGTGAACGGTGTCCCAGTGAAAAAAACATTGGAACCTAAACTAATAGTGACATAATACGTGACATATGTACAAGGTTTCACTTGAAAACATTTTGGCGACCATTAAATAATTCAAAATCAATTGGACAACACTTTTGATTGTATAAAGTGTTGTCCAATTGATTTTGAATTATTTAATGGTCGCCAAAATGTTTTCAAGTGAAACCTTGTACATATGTCACGTATTATGTCACTATTAGTTTAGTTTCCAATGTTTTTTTCACTGGGACACCGTTCACTATTTGTAATCATTGTTTGTTGTATAATCATATTGTGATTCTCAAGCCCTATGTATATATTGTTTATTTCATTTATTTATTATATAAACGAAAAAAATTCACATTGACTATTCCCTCAGTGTCAGTGGCCAGCTTTCTTTTTGACATCCTACTAACCCTGTATATTGCCATTGTGCAGAATTGCATCAGAAATACTGTATTATTATTCCACAGGAGCCATTGTTTCCCCATTAACTCATGGGAACAGTCCAGCCCGAACTGCCAAGCCATGTCTTCCCTGGACCGGAAACAAGCATCCTGGGACCTGAATTGGTTCTGAATTGGATGGCAGAAGGTGCAATTGTTAGGTTGAGGCCACGTTTATGAGTCTAAACAGTGTAGGAGTGAAAGACCCCTTTACGGAGGGAGGTGGGCGTTCTACGGAGAGGATTTAGTTAAAAATGCACGTGCAGTCTGTACATTCGAGTGGATGCAAGCACGTCTGATCTGGTGCCTCGTTCTCGGTAATGGTAAGTGATTGCAAACTAATGCTGTGTTCTGTATATTGTGCCAAGACCCCTCATCACTCTAACCTCCCACACTGACACCCCAGGCCCTTACTGAAGATTGCTGGCTCCATTAGAAGTGGAGCTGCGGCATTTGCTCCCTTGTGAAATGGATCCAAATATCCGAGTCAGGCCCGAAACGAGAGATATGTGCTTTCTGTGTAACATGTGCTTACACTGGCCAGTTCTCTGATGTATGGCATTAAAACTGGCCCTGTGTACATGCCCCTGAGTTAACAGTGATGCCAAAAACATTGATTGACTTGCAAACAATGAATGTTAAAAACGTCGAGGGAATACATTTCAGCGATTTAGTTCCTCTCTTATCTTACATGCTTTACTTAATCTTGCATTCCCCACGAATTAGCTATTTTATAATTTTGTTGTTTATCTGCATTTTTTTCTGTGTATGCTTTGAAGCTTGAGCCATGCCAGGTGTTGATGAGGGCTTTAAAACACAAGAATGATCCAGCACTCCTAAACAAATTCAAATTATAACAGTTAATGAGAAATGAGTTCAAAGAATGATTCAGCAGGTCTGGTCTTGTTCCAATTCTTTATTCAAATTCTTCTTAAAAGAGAAATTGTAGCCTACGCGTTTCGTCCATCAAGGACTTCTTCAGGGCAAGGCAGTAAGACGTTTGCTCCTCAAAGTTCATAGAAGAAATTTTTTTTTATTTGGATACTTGGTTTTTGGATGAAATGAATTAAGTCCTTAAGTATTTTGCAACAGTATGGGAGTCATCCAATATAATCAATCCAAACGGTATCATAGACCATTATTATCAACGGTACATGCGTGATAATTCCATTACTGTTTGTGATCCGGTATTCGAACTGCTCAGTAAACGCGATCGGGTCATCGGGTTGATGAGGGGCTTTGATTGAGCGCTCAGGCGCTAAGGCTGAAGCCAAACAAAGTGCCGGTCACTGGGTTGGCCTCTCTGGAGAACACACAGAAGGAACAATGTTTGTGTATTACATTTGCAACTGAAATTCTGTGGATGTGTGTGTGTGAAGGGGGTACACTGATGTCAAAATATTTGCAAGGCAAAAGTAAGAGAAATTAAAGTGCTTATATTTGAGGGAGTGCAGTGCATCTTGGGGGGGGTGAAGTGACAGATGCGAGGAAGGACATTCGGGGAAGAGTGTAAAGAGGATGTTGAAGAGGAAAGAGAGGTGGTTGAAGAAGTGCAGATGGACAAGATATGCAGAGAAAAAGAGGATACATATCTAACATAAAGCACACATAACTGAAGTCCAAAACTCCTTCCACAGGCCTCAATGCTATTTAATTCACAGACTCACTACTTCAGAATTTCAGAACTTAAAAATTTTCAATGTTAATTATTTATAAGAAATCATTGTTGTTACTCATTTATGTTAAACAGCTAACACCCAGTGACAAAGCCAATCATACTGACAGGCTTTAGGCGTATGTCAGTTGCTGTGCCATTTATCTGGATAAAATTACTTCTCAGCGAGAAACCAAAATACAGGTCTGATGGCACACTATGGGAATCACAGAAATGTATTTGGCATGTTCCTTTATAGGGAGCACCCAATTTTTTTATCTCACTTAAAGACCTGTCTGCACATATTTCTATATGACTGGTTACAGTCAGCAGCTGTGGGTGCTTCCCGAAGTCTGGTTAGAGCATATTTTTCCAAAGTTAATGCTGCATGCAGTGCAAGACACTGGGCAAGCATACATTTTAAAGGGCTAAGGTTGTCATGCAGAACAATTTACATATTCCAGTAACTGTTGAACAAATTAATGCAAGAAGATACGGGGCAGTTTTTAATGTGTTTAATATTTCAAGACTATACGTTCCCGCTGCTTAATAAGCCTTGCTTTATCGCTGCATTCATTTGCTTTAAAATGCACCATTTGCCAATCTTTTTTAAATTTCTTTCTCAGGAGAGGGACTCTCCCTAGACCCCAGGCTTGTCCATTGAACTTGTTCACATCGCTAACTAGTGTTTTCTATTGGAAAGGGTAGAGCCAAAGCAGTCTTGCTTAGTACCCTAGCCCTCTTCAGAAGTCAGACTTGCTTGGCAACCCAGAAATTCTCTGAAATAATGTATGAGTTTTCTTTTATGAATGCCTAGAAGAACTGAATTTTTAGTCCATTTATCACAGAAATAGTGCTGAAAATCACACCAAAAAGATGCCAATTTTTAAAAAATGTCTTTGCGGGGGGAGAACCCCCCGCACCCTCCTGATTGCCGTTGTGCTCGCTCGCTGCGCTCGCATACGTTGATTCGTTCTGCATACGCCGCACCAGTTTCAAATTCCACCAGCCGCCACTGGAGAAAATGCAGGTTTTCAAGGATTTAGGGAGAGAGTAATTATCCCAAGCAACTTTTAGATGGTGGGAGAGAAATTTCCAAATGGTGGGTACCAAAGCAGAGAAGGCACGGCAGTCAAGTTTCTGGTTCCAATAATAGAGAATGACAAGGAGGCCTGTATTACTAAGATGTAAAGTTCGAGTAAGCCTGTAAGGAATGAGAGGGTTTTTCTAGTACTTAGGCACCATCTATATAAATCATGAAGAACAAGGCAGAATACCTTAAGACGAATTTTGATTTCTATTAGAAGGAACTGCACTTATGTCGTATTTACAATATAACAAAATGATTTTTGATGTAACATCACTAAAAACTACTAGGAACACAATTGGGACAATGCAACAACCATCCAGGAAATGCCATTGTTTTGATGGACAAGGTATCCAAGCAATGTCAGAGAACGAAAAATATGATAATAGGAATGAAAGGCAGTTGCTGAAGGACACTGACCCTCAGCCCATTCTCTTGCTGTAGTATTTAAATAATTCATAAAATGAGGTCTTCCAGAGAGCTAAAGCAATCTATAGGCAGAATGAAAATGGTATCTGCAGAAAATGTCAAAGGTATGTTCTCAACGTAGAGCAACACCTAAAGAAAACATCTGAAGAAGGAGACATTATGTGCACAATTTCTATTTCACTCTTGTTCCTTATGCCCACACTATATGAACTCTGATATATTGTATTTAATTTCAGATTAATTTGTGATGTGAAAAAGACTTTGCGATTTATTCTTCCACCAAAGTAAACATACGAAAATAAAAAACCTATCCTATGTTGGACCTCCATTGCTTAGTGCATCCCCACTGCCCCCTATAAACTAGCATACCTGATAGCTGCTTCAGCGGTGTAGAAAGTGTGTCATGAGCCCTAAGGCAAGCAAGGAAAATTGGTTCTTCTGGCCCTCAACTGGGTTGTAAAAAACAGCCATAATGAAGGTGAAATGGGCCCCTTACAAGTCTGGACTCCTGTGCCGCTGTACCTGCTGCACTATTAACAGTTCCTTCCCCAGGTCTGCTTGTAGGAGACATGCTCATGCCCCCCCTCAACATATACAGACTCTGTGTTTTCATCATCAGCGGGGACTCATTTTGGTTTTTGTATAATATCCAAATCGGCTGGAAATAAAGGTTCCAGTCACAGTGGGAACTGTATGAGATGCGGAAGTACAGCAGTCCTGAGTCCTCCCAACCCAAACCTCATCGCTTTACCAGGTAGACCCTGCTGAATTTTCCAGAAAAAAAAGGAATCACCTCGGAAATCTGATGCAATATTTCAAATTCATGCTGTAAGTCTCCATTTCTCAGGTTACCCATGGAGACTTCTTTGAATACTGTTGTATTCCTTTATGTAGAGATTACTAATATCGATAGTATAAGGAATTTGGGAATGATAATACTGCATCAGTATTCATTGTCAACTTAGAATGAGGCCCTACTATGTGTAAGGCAAATTTGCATTTAAATATTCCCAGTGCCATCGTAATAATCAGAGGGCCAATTCACTAACTCATTCATAGAATCAAGATTATGGAATTTTACTTTTAGTTTATAGGGCAAAAATGTAACCGCTTGGTGGAATTTCTGCTACTGTGTGTTTGCAACAGGGGTGGGAAAATTAGGCCATGCATTGGCCATCGGGAATAGGCCTGGGTGAATTCTTCACTTCTCACAACGGGATGTTATTCATAGTTTGTGTTTTTGTTGCTCCTGGGGTCAGTTTAACAGAATAATTTTCAAAAGCTCTTTGTGGAAAGGTAGTAAGACATGCTTTGTAGCACAGTAAACAAGCATTCGGAAAGCCAATACGTCCAATTGTTTTGTTAATAAAAGTGCTTCTTCATCAATTGGCGAGTTTGTCTGTGCGGTTGTTTAACTGAAACTGTGTTAGTGAGTGTATGTGGAAATGAGATAGCCGGATGGTTGAGTGAGTGATTTAAATTGGTGAACTAGTGGGTAGTAGGATGATCGGGGATGGATGAATTGTTGGGCTTGGATAAGTGAGTGCTTCGATGGCTGAATGAATCAATGAGAGAGTGCATGGAAGGAAGCAGATTGGTTACATCAATCTTACAGGCTGTGGTCTCAGACAGAAGTAGTGTTGTTAATGTTAAAAATGCCAGGATTTGCCAATAACATGTCAGTTCAGCCAGTATACTCTACACAGACTGGAACATCAACACAGCATCAACATCTTCAAAGTCTGAGCCTTTGCTACAGTAAACATACATATGTGAAGAGCATGTCTCCTTTGTGCATCATCTATATCTATATAGATTGACCTTTGGACAGTACAAACATCTACATAGCTGACCTCCTCATACAAACATCTGAACATCTCCTTCTTGCACAACTCTAAAATCTGTGTATTATCACCCCACACAGAATGTGCCTCCATGACCTAACCTTTACACTGCTTAATTACAGCTTAACACTCTCACAGAGAATAGACGGCCGTGCAGACTAAACCCCTTGAACAACATCAATATATGCACAGCACACTCCATTCACAACATTAGGGGGAGCATAAGGAGCTCTTTTCTGCTTTGAATTCTGTTTTTATTGAAAAATCTGCTTACTATTATTTGTTACTGGCGAGAGAGGTAAGGCTGGTTGGGGGGGCCGAAAATGTTTACATTTTGTGTCGTGCTTGTGCAAATTGTTTTAGGAAATCCTCTTCCACTATGCACTTTAGTTGGCGACAGTCTAGATAGTCGCGATACCATCACCTCCCTGCTCTAGTGTTTGGAAGTGGGTGGGGTGGCTTTTTCCTTTCTGCTCCCAACGCTATTTACCCTGATCAAAGTGCGGGCACGCCGCTGGTGCACCAAAGGCATGCAGAAGGCAAGCCCATCGATGCTCAGACCATGCCAGGCACCAGGGATGGTGCCTGTTTTGAGCTAGAAATAAGGTCCTCTTCCATGATTTGATGCATGGATGGCAGACGCAGCAGATGCAAGCAGATGCAAGTAGACGCAAGCATACGTGAGCTCTGTCAGCTTTGATAGTGGCTTCTCAGGTGGATTTGAGGCGGTTTCCCAGGTGTGTGCGTGTGTTTGGTGCCGAGTAGAGCACCGCCCGCCGCCATAACTACAATTACTGCCATAACTGCTTAATCAGAGAGACCAGCGTAGGCAGAACGATGCCACCAGATAGGCCGTGGAGCAGCTCCGCCCTTCTCCCTGTGGGGTTGGGAGTCGGATTAAAGATACAGCAGCATAGGTTGCGAAAAAGACCCGCAGGAGTGGGGAAATAAGTGGACAGCTGGGTTAGTGGCTCCCCGCTGGAGCAGTCGAAGATGGGCCAGCGGAAAGAAGCGCAGGAGCATAGCATCACAGCAACAGAAAGGCGAGCGCCCATTAAGTCAGCCCATTAAGTCAGCCCACTAAGCCAGCTTTCCACCTTTCATCACTTTTTACTAAGGCCTGGAAAAAAGGTGGGTAAAAGAAGCACAGCTCAACCCCAACAACATCACAAACACTAACAACCCTCCACAATGGTCGGCAACTATCTACATCTGGCATTACTACAATGAGACGGGAGAGACAGGGGGGCTGTGGCGCTAGAACCACTGCAGCAGGTTGAGGCCCCTGGTTGCGCAAGCGGCCCGGCCATGCTGGGTGCGGCTTGCGGCAAGGGGTGGGCTCCCGCTCCCACTCTCTGCTGAAACTCTGGTGTGACTGCCAACTCTGCAGCCATCATCATTCGTCTTTTTTCAATATCAACACAGCAGCCTGATTAGCCCCGCCTCAAAAACTATTCAACACTGGTCAAAAACTACAGAAGCGTATAGACGTCACAATTAAAAACAAATAAATAAATAAAGAACACTTCCTGATGAGTCCACGAGTCCAGGAGTTCCCCCTCTCACAACCTTCTATGAGCAGCAAGGAAGCACAGGGAGCGCCCCCAAGAGATCTTGTAGGAAGTACACGGGATCACAAACGAAGGTGGTGAAGGAAGTGACCCGATCAGGGCCACCCGGGTCACTCGTGACCACCTCTCAGCCTTCCACACAAATGAAGAGTCGGTCAGACAGTAGAGAATACAAACCAAGTTATTTTAATAGTATTAGCTCGAGAGGAGTCCAGTCTGACCAGCCTCCTTAGACAGCTGCCGAGGGACTGCCCCCCCTGCACAAGGCAAAGTCAGATATACAATTCCAACACCCCTAAGACACACCCAAAATGGAATTTTCCAGCCTGGTCACAGATGGACAAAGGAGGTACAGAAGGATGAGTTACAATCCTGAGACCGGGTACACACTATCTTAGCTTCAGGGTTATCTCAGCCCGTCTCTCTGAGAGTGGGAGCAGGGCTACATACGAGGAAAGGCATGCAAACACAGAACCAGCTATTCATTAGTGCAACAAAGCTCAACCTTGAATAAGAGAAACAATCGAGGCTGCCATTTCTGCTGAAGCAGACAGTATAAGACAGAAGCTTAATTTCGATCATGACACAAGATGGCGGCTGAATACAAAATGGTGCCGCAAATGCTAACTTAACTCGCATAATGCTAGAAGGAGTCAGCTGAGACACATTTTCTGTCCAACAGACCCTCCTTTTAGCATTTGCTAACAAATTTTGTCTAATGCTAGAAAATGGACCAGTATTCCACATAATAACAGAAACATTAGTAAAAACAGGAATATTTGCATTCTGTTAATATTCAAAGATGCCCTCGTCAATGGACATCAAATCATGGACAGCTTGCGTCATCATGGACGTTGACTTAGCATCAGATACTGGGGCTTTAGGAGTAGGAGTTATTTTCCCAACACAATAAGCACAGCAAGCCGGGAGACAATGTATGCATAGACAACAGGTAAAAATTATGCCCGCTATGGCAATGAGGACAAGGAGTAATTTCCATCCCCAGGATGCTATTAAACCCCAGAGCCAACCAGAAAGAGTCCAGGTACCATTTCCTTGATGAATGTCAGATGCAAGCCTGTGTAATTTCTGTATTGCAGCATATACATTCGGAGCGTGGTCAGGTATGTATACACAGCAACTACTGCTGATGACGCGGCATGCCCCACCCCGATCAGCAAGGATGACGTCTAACACCATCCGGTTTTCAAAGGCAACGATCCTCGTAGCCTGAAGCTCAGCTGTAATATTAGTCAAAATTCCAGCCATTGTATTAATTACTCCCTCCACCACCCTGGTGAGGCGACGAATATTAAGGCTATTGGACATAGGGCACCAGAAAGGAACAACAAAACTCTTCATAGCATCAGTAAACTGCTGCAAAGTAGTGTCTGTCCGATCAATGTCTTCTGTATTAATGACCCTTCTAACACGGGCTAGATGGACATCCCTACGCTGCAATCGATGATCCTTATGGTTGGTGGCTGGGGCTATATACACCGGAGGAAGGAGACATAACATATGCCAGACCACCCCCTAGGAAGCCACACATAAGCTTGGGACCCACAGACAAAATACACATTATGGGGCGGAAATAAGGGTGGGCTATTTGTCATACTCAAGTTATAAGTATAATTGCAAATACTTTTTCCCACGTTAACATTTCCAAAGCCTTGGATACAAAAACTAGCTGTCGTGTTAACTACCGGCACTGGCATTGCTTCATCCTGAGTAATAGTACGCATCTGAAAGGACCTAAAGTATTCAGCATTTTATTTTGGAGCCATGTTACATTTTTTACGTTCTCATAGATGTTCATACAGGCTGTCGGAGACAATGTATCAGGGGCCCCTCCCTCTTCTGGAATAAACCCTTGGTGTACACAAATATATTCTAATACAGTATCATAGTCAGCATACGTCATATTCATGGCATCAGTATGAAAATGGGTATACACCATGGTAAACAGTTGAAACCATCCCTCACAGCTCCCTAAATAAGAGAACAGTAAGGACAGTAATATATCATTTTTATGCATCACAGAAGGGAGCAAGCAACAAACCCAACAATTAGTAATATTGGAGATATGATGCGCCTGATGGAGCATCTGCAGGAAGACATTATCTACATACGTTTTTCTGTGCTCACCCTTGTGAGGGGCTAAAGTAACAAACGCGTTCGGGGGAGCAAGTGTTGTACCAATCAAAGAGTGCACAGGATGTTTCTCTTCAAGGAACCACACTATTCCAAGTGCTGTTATCAAAAAGATCAGAATAATCGTTACAAAAACTATTTTACTTCTCATTGACCAGCTGGACCATCCAGAGCCAGCCGGTCTAAAACGTGGAGTCGCAAAGGGCTGCTCCTCCTTAATGGGGCACCAAATGGGTACTTTTATTTTTTTCTTTAAACCAGAGGAAAGGACATGTAATGGAGCCAACTATTCAGAAACCAATGAAAAGGGCAATTGTTCCCAGCTTCCTTCAGAGCCTCGCTGGCAGACTCCTATTGTTCATCTACGGTGGTGCTGTTGAGCACTTTTTGGTGGAGCTGCACGATCGCAGCCCTTTCTGAGGAAATCCCACGTCGTTCAGGGCAGTGTACCTCCCTTTTTCCCTGGGGAAGCATGTCGAATTCACCCTGTCCAATGTCTGAACAATGCACCAATCTCCCTTTCCCTATACTACTGTTGGTACCACAGGCAAAGTACACCCTATTCTTTATCCTCGCAGTCCATCCCTGCTAATCTGACTTTTCCTTTGGTGCACTGTTCTTCCGTCGAGGGCGCAAATTGTACCCAACTATTCCAGGCACAGAGGGGTCAGCAAAAAGGGGTTCAGATTCAGAGGGACCAATGGGCAGGGGTGTAGACACAGATGAGCCAGCAGGCCAGGGTACAGTGGGCAGGGGCTCAAACACAGGTGGGCCAACAAGCTGGGGCTCCTGGATGGCCTTAGTTGCAGTGGCACCACCTCATTCAATACAGCGTTGCTCTCTTCCTCAAGGGGTGCCCCTGTCAGTCATGCATCAGAGAAGGGAACGAAGCTCGGCACCTGCTCCGTTTCAGAGTCGCCGATCCCATCGAGGGTCCACTGATCGTAGGGCAATGGAAGTGGCACCCTCCTGAAGTGGGTAGAATGGATCCAGTTCTTCCGGCCGTCTATCTTCACTGCCGTCCGGGTGGCGAGGAGGACTTGGAGAGGTCCCCTCCAGTGCGGCTCCAAACTGCCTTTCCTCTGAAAGTTCCTCACCAGGATGAAATCACCGGGTCGGATGTCATGGCCTGACCCCTCAGGAGTTGGCGGTAGAGCCTCGTGAATCTGTTGGTGAATAGAACGCAAATTTTTAGTCATTTTATACAGGTAGTCCACGGGTAAAGGGTATTCTATCTCTGAAAAGCGACGAGGCCGCGGAATGCCCCAGACATTTGCTGGGCAGCCAAACATGACCTCGTACAGTGACAATCCTGTTCTATAGTGGGCCGTCGCTCTTGTAGACAACAGAGCTAATGGTAACGCATCTGGCCATTGTAATCCTGTGCTTTCTTTGATCTTTGCCAGCTTCAGTTTGAGAGTACCATTGTACTTCTCAACCAAAGCTGCCGATTGGGGGTTGTTCGCAGCATAGAACTTTTGCTTGATGTGCAGACCGTCGCACACCAGCTGAATGACCCTTGAGGTGAACTGACTTCCATTTTCACTCCAGATCAAACGGGGCAAACCGAAACACGGGAAGATCTCCTTCAGGAGTACCTTCGCCGTCGCCACGTCTGTGTTCTCTTTGGTGGGATATGCCTCAATCCATTTACTGAATGCACACACAACTACTAACACATATTTCAGATTGTTAACTCGTTCCATTTCGATGAAGTCAATTTGAAGGACCGTGAAAGGGAAAGAGGGTGGTGCAAAGTTACCAGGGGGTGTAGGGGTACCTTTTCCAGGGTTATACTAAGTGAGCAGCAACTTTCAGGATATTATCGCTCTGTCATACAGGATCTAACACCTTACATATACCTTTCGCACTAATGTGGGCTGGGCCATGCGCCATAGTGACCACAGGGAGGACATATGCATCTGGTAATATCCATCTCTGCTTCTCTGACTTATCCGTCCAGCACCCATCTTCATCTAAATGTGTTGTGTCCTCCTGCCATACTGCTAACTACTCAACCGTTGCCTCACTCTGGATCTCTTTGACATTGTCCAGAGTGTCCTCAAACATGGTGGCCTCGGGTACCCACCTAGCAGGACCCGCTACAAACATGCTTTTCATCTTTCCAACGATGTAGACAGTGTAGGATCTGATTCTGGCCAGAGCGTGTAAGGTGAGCTCCTTTTCACTGCTGGCTCGGGCTTATCCATGGCCGCCGAAATACGAGGCATTCGCAATTGTATCGACTGAAGTATACTATAACTTCATTCGTCCTGGGGTATCGCGGGCAGCTACTTATTACTGCTGCTAGTTCTACAAGAACTACTTCTATTCCTGGGTCACTTACACACTCTGGCCAGAATCAGATCCTACACTGTCTACATCGTTGGGCTGACTATCGCCTTGATACTTACAGTGGGACGTGATTTACACAGGAATTTTCTGCCCTGATGAAGTTCCTATAAAAGGAACGAAACGCATTGGCTGTTGTTCTGTTGTTTTAACCTAAAGAAGAATAAAATAAATTTGAAAAGATCATATTGGCTATTGTGACTTCATCCCTGGTGCTGCCTCCACTCTCCTTCCCCTTCTCAGTCTTTTCCTTATCATATGCAACCGCTTTCTGAGTCAATGTCTGCATTCTTCCCTTCCTATCCTCCTTTTCTGCTTTCATTCGTCTCTGTTTAGCTTCCTTTTGTCACGTTCTAAAGGAGTCAAACATGGACTGTCTACTTCTCTTTGCAAACAATTTATCCTGCAGGAAATTATGCTTTTGTTCATCAAAAGTGCCCATCAATGGCCACTGCATCTCGGCGTTGTCCCTCGTATATTTGTGCCATAATGTACTAAACATAATAGGGACAAGGCCATGCTTAACGTACATATCAAAGTTCGGTGTGCCTTCTGGAGGTGCAGGCTGACTCTCTTCCAATCGAGCAGCACTAGAACAACAATGGCAGCTCACACAAAATATTCTACTTAAACATGGCATCTTGAAACAAAACCTTTCCTCCACCTATGCCAAACAAATATTTCCAAATACCTCACACAAAATTGGTCCACAGACCTCACCAAATTCAGATCAGAACAATATCATATTCACAAAGAACCCAAACAAATCCAAGCGCTTGTCCAAAGACGATCTGTAGACCGTACCAAACACGAACCAGAGTGGCCGCAGAGCCACAAACAAAACCAAAACAAACTCACCTGGTGCACACAGGTCAAACGAAGTTATTCTCCACTGCCGACTCTTCGGACCAAACAGTCAGATCCAAGGGTTTCGCCGTTCAGGACCCCAGCCAGGATGACCGCTGGCTGAGGCACCGCCCGGTCAGACAGACGGGGCAGCTGCGAGTTTAAGACTCTATCGTGCAGGGATCCCCGATCTGCCCATCCGACCCGACGTGGCCCCGTCCTCCCCACCCGTCCGCGGGCGAAGATGGGTCAGCCCTATGGAGTCCCTTTTTCGGGCGCCAAGCTGAAGGAAGTGACCCGATCAGGGCCACCCGGGTCACTTGTGACCACCTCTCAGCCTTCCACACAAATGAAGAGTCGGTCAGACAGTAGAGAATACAAACCAAGTTATTTTATTAGTATTCGCTCGAGCGGAGTCCAGTCTGACCAGCCTCCTTAGACAGCTGCCGAGGGACTGCCCCCCGTTCACAAGGCAAAGTCAGATATACAATTCCAACACCCCTAAGACACACCCAAAATGGAATTTTCCAGCCTGGGCACAGATGGACAAAGGAGGTACAGAAGGATGAGTTACCATCCTGAGACCGGGTGCACACTATCTTAGCTGCAAGGTTATCTCAGCCCGTGCCCGTCTCTCTGAGAGTGGAAGCAGGGCTACATACGAGGAAAGGCATGCAAACACAGAACCAGCTATTCATTAGTGCAACAAAGCTCAACCTTGAATAAGAGAAGGCTGAAATTTCTGCTGAGGCAGACAGTATGAGACAGAAGCTTCATTTCGATCATGACACAAGATGGTGGTTGAATACAAAATGGTGCCGCAAATGCTAACTTAACTCGCATAATGCTAGAAGGAGTCGGCTGAGACGCATTTTCAGTCCAACAGTGGGCACACACTAATTTGAGGAAAAGACAGAGCCCCTGTTTCACAGAGGGTTGGACGATTGCCCACAGAGTATTCCTACAAAGGAGGGCAGTGGCAATGGTGAAGGGGAATACGTGGCAGCAACAAACAAGAACCCAAAAAAGCACGGTAGCGGTATCGGAAAACGGGGCTGTCTCGGCTCACTCGAAGGATGGCGCATGCCCTCTAACAAAGGCCAATATACACATCGAAAGGTGAGGAGAACATAAAGCCCTAGCCACTCCTATACTACATAAAACTATCAGGGCAAAGGAAGAAATGGAGGGCAGACAGTGGTAGAAGCTCAAGGCACTCATTGAGTACTTTCCAACTATACCCAAGAGGGTCTCCAACTTTATAGGTGGGGGTCTTCCACCCGGCTTGACAGTGACCCCTCTTACAACAGAGATGGATACAGTGGAGAATCAATTTACCAGCATTATTATTCAAAACAATACAGTAAAAGGAAAGACAACCCCAACCTCTAGATCCAGCACAGCGTCACCGATTAAGCTATCGCCCATTTCAATCTCCTTTCTAATGAACTCGCCCAAGGGTGGGAATGGCGGAGAGTGGAGTGAACCCAGGCCAGCAGTGACAGAGAACAAAAACATGCAGCAGAAAACAAAGGAACCAATATTGGCAGAGGTTGAAGTACATGCGCAGGATATTGACGGGGGTCAACTGGACAATTGCCCAGCAACCACAAGTGCAAGTGATCCCGAAGGTCTGGATCCGCCCCTCTCTGTACCAGGGGCAGTGGCACACCAGCAAGGACTTAGTCCAAGCTCCTCGATTTATGCATCAGATAAATCATACGACAACCACTTGCATAACAATTTCGCTTCAAGCTTGGATCTCACCAAAGGCCAAGATAAGTTATTGTCATCAATAAACACGACTCTCAGGGCGGCAATCAATGTACTCACCTGACAAACACATAAATTGGAAATCCAAATGGACATAATTCAAACAATAGCGCTAGCGATTGTAAAAATCTCAGCCAAACTTGACAACATCGAGAAGGGGCTTATAGCCAGGGAGGTCCATTGTACTGATATTGTAGAAAAGTTAGCAACACACCCGTAAGTGCTGTTAACAATGATAGGGGACCTAAGGGATCGCAAGCTGCCATGCCCCCAAAATACAGTCAATGATAAAGTGGGACCTGACTCTATAGAAGGGGGACCTAGACTGCAACCACAAATGCAGTCCTTACCTAGCGAAGGAGAAAAAGATGCAAGAAGGGATTCCCCAAATATCGGACTATCAAATAAGTGTCTCCACTCCACAACGATAGACAACATTATAATCACTCATATAGATACAAGTCAGGAAAATTCAAGCATCTGCATACAAGACAACACAACAAAATTGACAAGGTGAATGAAAAAAAATTAAGGAAAAGACAGAAGACCCAAAAGAAAATACAAGCCAGAAGGAGCTGGATCACCCTCATGCTCCAGTGCAGACGACAGTGCAGAAAACTATAAATGTGGAGGTGTCAGGAGAACAAAAAATCATACCCAATATTTACAAAAAGACCAAAGCAACTCAAGGAACCAGGAAGTTCCGAAACCGAGGGAGCAAACTTACCATCACAAGTCACCAACCGCAGGGGATAACTCCACACAGCCTCAGTTATATATGAACCCAAAAAACTGCCAATCTGGGTTGACAGAGCAGGACGACAGCCACCCTACAGAACACCACTATAACCATGAAAGCCCCCAACTCCAAGACAACAAACAGCAATAGAAATGCAAGGAAAAATCCCTCCTCAATGTCTACCTATTGAGAATGTCCACCAAAGAAGTATATACTTGCAGGCTGTTAGAGAAAAGGTATCAAATCATGTCCAAGAAATCAAGTCATCTAAAGTTAGATTTGAACCACAGTTCAAGTCAAGGGCCAGGCACAATACACTCAACAGGGCAAACCTACTGAGGTTATTCCAATATATCCCCTTTCTAACGAGAATACCAACCGAAGACCTGGTCAGCATTCAGTTTGAAATAAGAGACAAAAATAATAGACACGAAGACACCATAGTCACATGGAATAATTTCATTTTTACAGAAATGGTCCTCCGGGAAAAGGAAAGCTTTGAAAACTGGGGAATAGTGGTACAATAAGTAAAGCAGGCAAAATACCCTTACATGTTAACCCAGCCAATGAGCCCTTGAAGAGATTCTGGCAACCTCAGAGAATCACCGCAAAGTATTTTGAGAGGAACCCCAAAGACTCAGTCTTTTCGGAATTTCAAGAATCTGAGCATACTATTCAGATCCCATGAAGGTTCACCCCAGAGAAGAACAGTCATGCCTGACAAACATCAAGGAATTAAAAGGGGGAAACATTACCATCGGACTTGCGTTGAGACAGGCAACGTCAATATCCATTCCTAATATAAGTGAGGCGCTCTCAGAGCCGCAGGACACCATCTTAACAAACCACGCCGGGAAAGGTGAACAGAGAATTACCAAAGCCAAACAATCAGGCATCAAAGTTATATCCTGGGATGTTGCCGGCATTCAGAGAGTGAATCATGAATCTGCTAGGAAAAAGCTGCAAGAGGGTGACATCATCTGCATACAAGAAACCTGGGCAATCAGTACTACATACATGTGAGGTTTTGCAGGCTTTCAAAAACCAGCAAGCAAAACACAACTGTATGGAAGACCATTTGGCGGAATATATAAAATATGCAATAGATTTCACAGTAAAAAAAATCAAGGCAGAAGATCTGACATGCTGTAGGCGCTCATAGTGGAAAACAATGAGGGCAAGAAGGAAGATTTTCGCTCCTAATAATCAATGTGTATCTCAATGCCTAGGCTCATGCAAAACTGGTGGCAACTAGATCTGCGATTCTTACAATAGAGGAAATTCTGTGTGCGCATCCATCCACAGCCACGGTGATTACCGGGGACTTCAACCTCCATCACCTGGGGGCTGACCTAATAAGAACACTGCGTCTAACACTAAAAAAAAACCCTTCAACAGCTTTCTACAAATTTACAATTTCACTTCTGCAGAGGCGCTGCCCAAAAGCCAACTACTGAAGTTCCCAAATATTCTTTCATACAATGATTGCACAACAATTGATTATATTTTTCTTTGTAGCAACCTTATTCCATATATGGAACACTTCGCAGTGACGTGGAATGACTAGTCGACCACGCAATCCTCCGAGTGGAATTAGGGGTACAGGGCAATCAAAGCGAACAAATTAGATGCCTCAGCCACACAAGGGGTAACGAGGAATATCCATTAGTCTGAAGGATCAGATGGACCGAACAAAATGCAGTTAAGCCAATAGCATGGAAAAATGCACAACAAAGCAGAGACAACTGTATAACTCCCATACACACCATCAAAAAGTGGGCAAACTGGATATCGGCCTGCTCTCCAGAGGGGAACAAGGAAAAGCTCACCGAAAAAAAAAGGCAAGTAACAGGCAAAGCTGGCAAACAAACAAAATACTAAGGGAGTTCATATGCAACCTGAGACAGGCAAAAAGGATCCATCAAAAAACCGGTACACAAGACTCTAGACAAAAGTGGAGAGAAATTCACCTGGAATCAAAACGCCTCATATGGAAACTAAAACAGAAGTACCTTGAGGAGGAATAGCTCAAAATCCACGAGCTATCTAAGAACCACAAACACAGGCAGTTTTGGGAATACATTGCTTGCCTGGAAAATGACAAACTCGACAGACATAACTCCATCCCTACTAAGGCGTAGCTAAATCATATAGCCAAGATTTACACAGAAAACCAAGCGTGGTCTCAACAGGCCAACATGAAAGACCCCTTGGGAGGCGGAGCAGATGGCGATCGCACCCCTCGGCAGAAGAAGGAGGCAAAGATCAAGAAGCACCAGCTGTCAGGGAGATAAGAAAAAAGATAAGAAAAGATAGGGTGCCTTGCCCCAACGGACTCCCAGGGGGGATGTTTAAGGACGACCCAGCATATTGGGGAGAAGTCTTATCCACCCTGTACAAAGAATGCAGATTGCAAGCTGAAGTCCCGGAATCATGGCGAGATTCTCTGTTACAGCCAATTTTCAAGACGGGAGACAATACTGATCTGAAAAACTACAGACTGGTCGCCCGTCTAGACATAGAAGGGAAGGCATATGCTAGTACCCTACTAGCAGAACTGAACAGATGGATCAAGGAAAAAGAGATACTCCCCCTCTACCAAACTGAGTTCCGCAAAGGCGGGTCAACAATTGACAACATATTTACCAGCTAGCAAACACAAAAACAAAAAGCCAGTTTTTGCCTGCTTTGTCAACTATTCAGCAGTGTTTGATGGGGTCTCCCGCAATAAGCTGTGAAACAAGCTAAGGAAATGGAACATCCCAGAAGGCCAATTGAATGCAGTCATTTCCCTATACAAAAAACTTGAGTAAGAATTAAATTAGCAGGAGACACTATCTAAAAAAAATGCAACACAGACTGCGGCCTAAAACAGGGCTGTGTCCTTGCCCCAACTCTCTTCAACGTTTATTTCACAGATTTGGGGAAGACGCTTCAAAATGCAAACCTCCCAATCCCCAAAATTGGCCCCAACAGAATTCAAATATTACAGTATGCAGACGACTTGGTAATATTGGACCACACCAAAATTGGTCTACAAAGTGGATTGAACACTCTTAACATTTACAATGAAAGTAATGAACTGGTTGTCAACCCAAACAAGTCCAAAGTGATGGTTTTTGGGCATTGCACAAAAAAAACTTTACTTAAATGGAGAGCGGGTGACCAGGTAATTACCACCACAAGAATGTATAACTACCTTGGGGCATGGGTCAGTGACACCGGAAAGGCAACTTCACATCAACAAAGAATGAAGTCCAAGGCTCAATCAACAATCTACGCCTTATGTAAACTCCAGAGGAAGCTGTGCAGTCCAACGACGGTGTCATTCAAGAGGGTCATACAATGTAAAATAATGGTGATGGTGGTCTACGCACAACAAGCGTTCCCAGGCCAAATGGACAGCTTGCTTGAAAAATCCCAGTGCCAGGTGTACAAACTCATTTTTTACTTACCAAATTATACCCACAACAGTCTGATTCGCCTTGTCCAGCAAAACTATAAATGTTTGGGAACACAGGTGAAATACTATTACCAAGTCCTTAAAGCACACCCTGGAAGCTTGATAAACGTGCTCAAACCAATATATGAAGAGACGGCCAATCTGTGGAATACTTACACTCAAAAAGCTGTGGCAGTACTTGGCTCGGCAACAAAAAACTGGCTCTTGGAAGGGACGAGCTATGCAGTAATTAAGAATGCTATAGACAAACAAATCCAACAATTATCATGGGAAGCAGACAAACTAAACTATCTAGCCAGGGGAGGGTGGCCTGGCTTAATCTCATCATACGAGGAATGCAGAATACAGCCGTATCTGAACCAAGCCCTGGGAAGGAAATGCCTAAAGGACATTCAATGGGCTATGCTTCTGTCCTAGCCAATAAAAGAGCTAAATCTTGGTTGGAAATCTTTGTCACATATAACCAAATGCAGACTTGCAAGTACAGAGAGGAGTCCTTGCTGCTTCTGGTTTGTTGTTGCCCAGGCCTGTTACAATTACGTCATAAGTTGTTAATACCCATGTGTCTGTCCAAAGGGTCCTGGACATGCAAAGAAGCAATATCAGCCTTGTTCTCTTGCATTGCACCATCAGAACTGGCCAAATTTGGGAAATATATGGCTGAGGTGCGAGCCCAGTTGTCCAAACAAGAAGGGCTGGGTAACATGACTGTGGCCAGTATGAACAAACAGTAAGCAACATGAAGAAGTGAAGAGGTCCTTAGACAGCTATGACATGTACTTTAACAAGCCATAAAAAACACACCTGCACTTCAAGGCTTAGGGTTTTTAGGCAAATCGGCGTATTGAATAGCTGCTATCAGTTTTTTCCTACTGTTTGTTTTATGACTAGGACCTGTACTTAACTTTTAAATCGTTGGTTGTTAAGAGATGTTTTTATGGGGGACAAACATTTTATGATCTCTTATGGAAGATTACCACATGGTGCACAATTTTAAGTGTGAACTTTTTTACGATTGCTTTATCTTTGGAATACTGCAAATGATTTCAAGTAATCGCACTGTAAACATTTTCACTCAGATTCGTTTCTCCCGGGCTCCGTTAATTGAATTATGCCCCAAAGGTATTTCCAAGGACTGCTTGATGATTTGTCCTGGTCATGGGACTCAGGTTACATGCCAGAACTGCACTACGTTTGGCCAGATTGATAGTCATGGTAAGTCTGCAGCAATGGAGCTAGGATCACTAGGGGCTAGAACAAAGCAACCTGTCAAGTATATGACCATTGCAGGCGCTTTAAGGAATGCTCGCTCAATGGTTAAGCACAAGCATGAAGTTATGGACCTAATCCAATATATGGCCTTAGACTGTTTGTTTATAACGGAAACCTGGATGAAAGAAGACTCAGGCCCTGACTTAGCGGAAGCGGTACCTGTAGGGTATGTTATCTGAAGATTGGACCGCCTCGGCCGGACAGGTGGCGGCCTTGCCATAATATGCAAGGAATCTTTGAACTGTATGCTCGAGCAGGTGTCCACCCTTCTGCAAGAGATTTCTGAGGTAACACAGTTTAGTATAAAATCTCACGCTAAGTCCACTTTTTCTGGTCTTTTGATTTACCGCTCGACGGGCTCGTGAACTAACTTTCTTACGTTATGGGGGCAGGAGTTGGAACAGTTTATTACTCACCCCAATTTTACCATTCTGGGTGATTTTAACTTTTATCTTGAAGATCCCTCTATTAAAGACTCTACCTCACTGCTGGAGCTGATGGTCAACTCCGGCTTTACTCAGTTAGTTCATTATGCCACCCACAGTGCTCGTCACATTCTGGATGGTATCTTCACCAACTCGGCAGACACTTATGTTCAGGATATACTTCCACTTAGTTGGTCAGATCATCAGGTGGCGGTCCACTTGACTTCTTTCCCCACCTGACAATCAGTATGGAACAGCCACATAGCGGGCCTCCAGGCTGCAGAAATTGGAACAAGATTGCACCAGAAGAATTGAAGCAAACTCTTAACATCACTGCACTAGATACGGATCCCTCCTCTGACCATCTGGCGGAAGTTTTCACTGGCTGGCTTGAGGCTGCCTTAGACATTGCAGCCCCTTTGAAGGTTAAATGCCCCAATAGGAAAAAAAGATCTGCTCCCTGGTACTCCGAAAAACAGAGATCTAAGGCAACAATTTCGGAGACAGGAGCAAAAGTTGCGTGTTAATTTAGACCAGAAGGAGAGAGGCAAGCATAAAGCTTTACTAACCTCATATACGCCATTGATTTTTTAAGCAAAATCCACTTATTACACTATGAAAATAAGGTTGACAAAAAATTTGACCAATTACCTTTTTTAAGTTGTCAAAAGCCTATCAAATACACCCAGCAAGAAACAGGCCAATGCCTCACAAACGTTTTGTGATGATTTAACTTCATTTTTTAAATACATATTCAGAGTTTGACTCTTCCAAAATCTATGAGGAGCTGAACAAAGTCCAACATTTGGTCTCCTGTTACCTGCTTCCCCGCCTATTACAGCACAAAGTTGAAGAGCTTCTGATGAGAATTAAATCAGGCTCCCTGACTGATCCATGTCCACCTAAAATCCTGCAGCTGGCCCCCGACCTAGTGGCAGAGTTTTTAGAGAAAAGTTGTAATCATGTCTTGACATCTGGAATATTTCCGTGGCCATGGAAAGAAGCCATTATCATTCCCCTTCCTAAAAAGCCTAATGCAGGCCTTGACGATCTGAAGAACTTTCGACCAATCTCTTTGCTACCCACCCCCGCAAAACTTCTTGAGCAATATATGAATCAAGAATTAGTTTAATTTATCACTGATCATGACCTTCTGGACTACTCTCAGAGTGGCATCAGGAGTGGCCACAATACGGAATAAGCACTAATTTTTGCTGCTGACTCTATTAGAACTCAGGTCGGCCGGGGGTTTGACTGCTGTCCTAGTCTTGCTAGACTTATCAGTGGCTTTCGACACATGGTCTAACAAGTACAGCAGGTAGGGGTGAATACCATAGCATTAGAATTGCTATACGCCTTTCTCAAAGAGAGACTTCGAATTGTTAGCTGTGGTCAGTTTAGGGCTAAGGCATTCAGTTTACCATGTGGGGTGCCACAAAGCTCCTCACTCATGCCCTCTCTTTTAACTTGTACGTCTCCCCTCTTGCAGCCTTAGTGAGATCGTCTGGTTTCCAGGCTTTATCTTATGAGGATGATACACAAACCCTTGTATCATTTATAGATAACTTATTTCTGACAAATGTAAACAATGTATGGCCAAGGTTAGCAGCTAGATAAAGGATCATTTCTAAAGTTAAATGCGGATAAGAACAAAGTTATGGTCATTGGAGCAACGCATTTCATTTGGTCAAAGCTGTGGTGGCCTGAATCTTGTGGCCCTCATTCTTCTCCTGTGGAGTCAGTCAAGAACTTAGGGGTTCTGTTTGACAACTCCCTTAGTTTCAACTTGCAGGTGAACCGTGTCACTAGCACTTGCTTTTTCATTATCAGAACCTTAAGGAAAATCTTTCCATTTATTCTGGCTGAACTCCGCAATCGGTGGCTATCACATTAATTACCTTGTGACTAAACTACTGCAATGATCTGTACCTTAACATCGACGGTGCTTCTCTGCTTAAACTTCAGATAGTATAAAATGCAACAGCACGTCTCATATTGAACACCCAGAAATATTGTTTAATCAGAGAAGGCCTTCCAGACCTACACTATTTACCAGTTAGGAAAAGAGTGATTTTTAAGGCACTCAGCATTGTTTATCTGGCCTACACCATAGGGGATCTCTAGACATTAGGCCATCCTTCCAATGGTACATGCTGGGCAGGCACTTTAGATCAGCATTTAGCAAAAAAGTTATTGTTCATATGTTCCGAAAGCTGGGATGAGACGGTTGCTCCTTCACCGCTACTAAATTATGGAATACTCTTCCTATCCACATTGCTGATAGCAAGTCTTTTTTATCCTTTAGAAAACATTTAAAAACTTGACTATACTCTTCTTAGCTCAGCTATTTTAGTATTTGCATTTTGCTAGTAAATGTTCATTTTCTATTCTTCCCATTCTTTAATTTGCTTAGCTTTCCCGGGTCTCGTTTCCCTTTATGGTTTTAGGATCACTTTCTGTCTTAGTGCTTGATACCTTTGGGTTTAGCGTGCTTTATAAATGTCTTTTCTTTTCATATTTTCAATTCAATTAATTTCATTCACAGCTCAAATCTCTTTTACAGCTCCTGGTTGCTCATACAGCATTACCATCTACCATCTTCCCAACCTGACCCCTCGTGAAGTATTAACATTTTAACAGCTAAATATGGTACAGCATCATCATCTGCAATGCCTGAATCCACTCACAGCATCCCGACAGTCTGAACCCCTCATACAGCAACCACTTCTGTGCTGCCAGATCCCCATTTACTTTCATCATCTGTGCAGCCTGATCTGTCATGCAGCATCACCATTTAGAAAGAGTGCCCCAGCATCAACATATGCAAAGCCTGAACCTCTTCACCATCATCAACATGCCGCATATACTATCAACCACTGCACAGCCTCACGCTCATCCAGCATTGACATCTGCACAGCATGACCTCATTGTACTGATCCAGCGCGATATTAGCAAACAGCATTCATACACCAGATACTCACTTGGGCCCATACATTCATACTACGCTAATACTTACGCTGGGTTTTATCAGTTGTTACTCTTTATCAAAATCCCTGCTACCAATTACCTTCCGAATGAAGAGTAATGACTTACCAATGAATCCTTTGCTAATTGGGAAATTTAAAATGAGTGACATTCATTATAGTACATAATCCTGAAATAACCACTGAGTCAGGAAGTTTTAAAATGTTTATCTAAAGATTTAGCAGAGTAAAATACAGAACCACACGGTACTTAATCGCAATACCCAAGATGAAGCATAGAATAAGCGATTGCTAATCAATGACGGTCCCTCAAAGAAGGAGAGGATAGAGACAGCAGCGCAACTAAAGGTTGCATTATATTTACCTAAGTGCGAGAACCAAACCCCTTGGCCAAGGAGTTAGAAAGAATAGGACCCAGGAAGGATGAAGAGCAAAGACCTCCTCCAGGATCAGGACAGGACCGGTGACCTCTCTACAACGACGCCTGCGTCGCTCCCCTCTCTGATACTCGACTTCTCCTCGATTCGCCCGTGTCTTCCTTCTAATGGACTCCGCCGCCGACTCCTCAGGACCTCTCTGGACAGCGATTCAGTCTGCAATCGATCAGCTTGGCAGTCTGGAGCTAAGAGCTAACTAATTAGCTAATTCTATATCTATTATACCGTTCTACGCCCATGTACCTCCCCTTAATGTTGCTAAAATATGGGACTACTACTTCTGATTGGACAGAGACAGGGGGTGGATTCTCACACCATATTGATTTGTCTTGTATTTCTGAAGCCTATTGTTTTTAAACTACCGCCCCTTCAATTTAATACATTTGCTTTATTTCCCACCCGTCTCACGACAAAATTGACAATTTATTCATATAAAATGTTGCTTTCAACGAGAACATCTTGGTATGTAGTGGTGTCGGCCAGCAGGTCACGGCCTTGGGTGATGTCCAAATTGACTTCATCTCTTTCTTTCTCGTCTGCCTCTCAGGGCGCATGTGTGGAAACTTTGTAACACGAGCTTTCAGTTCACCAAAACCCAGGCCCAAGTTTGCGAACTAATAAAAGTCAAAGAAGAAAACATTAAAATCACAAATAAAATGTTTCACTGTATGCCCACTCTTTCTACTCTATTCCCATTTAATTATAAATTCTATCCCGCATTAGTAGCGTTAAAGAAACAACAGTTTGATAATGACATGAGAGCAAGCTGAAGCATGTGAAAACATCAAGCAGCCATTTTAATGCACACTGCGCAGAAGCAGAAATTTCCCACCAAGCAAAGAAAGACGTCACAACACGTGATGTAGTTGGGACATGCGCATTAGGGTGCCCGCGCTTTAACGGCCATTTTGGATTACAGACAAGCGTTATTCATTAGTAAAACACATAGGCAAGCATCCTTTCTATTCGTGTAGTGTATGCAAGGATTAGTAGAGACAATACAAGTTTAATAAATTAATACTATGAGGAGGTTGCGTACGAGCAAGTCTCATTTATGAGTCCTTGCTCCATCAATCCCCTCTCTGATGGCGTTTCTGAGCCATCAAAATACTACCCACAATCAGATGCCAACTTCTAGCAAATAGTTTCACTCTTATTTTTTCATTTTCTATTTTTACCATCTCCTTTCAATTTCTTGTATAATTCACTTCTCCATTCTTCAAGTTCTATTTCATCTAATTTTCTCTTCTTTCCTTTTCTTGTCACATTATATGTTCCCTTCTTTCTACAACATTTGCACCATATTATTATTGTCAGTGCTATTATTGCTATCCCTGCTAAGGGTACTAATATTTGACCTATAATTCCTTTTCCTACGTTAGCAAACCAGGTACCAATTGACGCAATACTACTTGTCAATCTTTCCCATACACTATCAACTTCCAGTGGTTTAAGTTCTTTCTCAAGTTTAGTTATATTCTGTATATACGTTCCAATTTCTGCACTCTTATCAGGAATATAAGTGCAACAATGTTTCGTCTTTAATAATTTACAGACTCCGCCCTCTTTTGCCAATATAATATCAAGAGCAAGTCGATTTTGCATCACCATAGATCTAATCGCAACCATCTCCGCATTAATCATTAGATAACCTCCAGCAGTATCCGTTGATAAACGATCAACCACTGTAGACAATTTACATATTTTCCTTGAGTTCAGAATTATTCCCACTGAAGGTATCAATGCACCAAATATATCACCTACAATTTCTGAAAAACTAGCTCTTTTACTACGTATTAATTCACTATTGTTTTCATTGCTCCCAGTGTTTCTTTTTACGTGGTATATCTTTGGAAATACTATTCCAAAATAACAACTTCCATACCACCGTGCAGGAAGCCTAAAGTAAGCCTTATTCCCACACACATAATAGATTCCAGGAAAAACTGAATCTGTTCCTCCTTTGATTCCCCATCCTCCAAGAATTAAGAAATTATGTTCACATTCACTGGTACCGATGAAAACATTGTTATAATCAGTTTTTAACGTATGTAGACAAATTTTCCCTGTCTTTACAAAATCCAGAGCCGCTTGAGCCTTGCCAGGTGTGTAACTCCCTTCTTTCTCAGCCCAAGGAGGCAAATGAGCCTTATGCTCAGAAGCTTTCTTTTGGAAATCTTGTCTTCTATCTTCTACTAAATTCAAAAATATCTTTTCTTCTTCGTGTAAAGAACATGTTAGATTGTGTCTATGTGCATGTGTTATGTCTATTGATTTCATTGTTAAGAAAAATTCTCCCATAAACTGTGCGTCTTGACTACTAAGCACTGGGTTCATACTCTTTCGAATCGGAACCTCAGAAAATATCACATCTAGGTTTGAATAATAATACTGAAGTCTCCCTGTTCTATAAAATAAACTAGACAAAACACTACATGATATGCCATATGTCAGTGGTAAGTGATGATATGTTAATCCTTCTGCTACTGATTCAGGTAACTTCATACAGACATAACAATTACTAACTTCCATTGTGTCTACATACTGAAACAATACTTTTGTAAAAACGTTTAAACTAGTGTCGTTATCAGCTATTTCATGATGAAACTCTGGTTCATTTTCTGCCATTAGTTCTACTCTATTGCCCTTCATGTTTGCTGTCCTCTCCTTAGTTTCATTATTATTTCTTTTATCCATTATCATAAGGTAAGGAACTGCTACAATCAGGACTAACCATACTATAAGCACCATTACTAGACTACATATGCATATTGCACAGCATCTTCTACAACATCTCTGTTTTGGTCTCCCAGCAACTCTATCGTCAGGCATTTTCGACAAGGAAGATCGCTCTTCTTATCTATTTCCTCTTTTCTTTATATGACTCTCTTGCTTAGTCAAGGTGGTCTTGTTTCTTTCTCGTACGTTAGCTCTGCACTTGTTCCTTCGTCACCACTTTCACTTGACTCTGAACTTTCGTAATCTTCAAGAATGATGTAAGTCCAATCAGGACCCTTGAATTTATTATTCACAAGTTTCAGTCTTTTACTTCTTCTTTTCTCAGTTTTATTTTCTTGTTCAGTTTGGCTTTTCACTTCATTTACTTGGTCTGAATCTTCACTTCTGGTTGTTATGTGGTATTTTACTCTTTTAATGACACTTGGCCAATGATCTCCTTTTCTTGTTTTCTTTGTTTGTACTGTTTCTTTATCTTCGTCTTCAGAAATCTTTTTATTTTCACTTTCTGACACCCTTTCGTTTTCTGCAATTACTGTTTTTCTTTCTTGCTCTTTTTCAGGTCTGATTTGTTTTTCTTCAGCAGCTCCACTGTGAGTTTCCAATAATTGACCTTGATCTTGATTTATTTCTTCATGTTCATTTTTCTCATGATCTTGTTCTTCTGTGTATTTTCTTGATCTAACTGATTCTGATCAGGGCTTATTGCACTTTGTACTTCTGCAGCCTGACCGGATTCTTCTAAACCTGTCTGTCCCTGCTCAAAATGTATTAGTTCTTCGTTAATTTGAGCCCAATTTCCTTTCCTTATCTGACCTTGCTCAGGTTCTCTTATTGTCTCTTCTTCTTTTTCCTGAGCTGCTTCTTCTTCACCTATCTGATCTTCTTCGATTTCCTCAAATCTTGTTTGACTTCTTGTTCTGTGGTAAACTTCAGGAATTTCTACCACCGGTATCCAGTCCTGACTTGTGCTCGGTTGTTCTTCTTCAGCTTCTCTTGAATCTCGAGCCTGAGATTCCTCTGCTGGGCAACCTTCAACTCCCTCAGTGATTGTTGCTGTCTGAGGATTTTCTTCTTCAGGATCTGGTACTCTTTTGGTGTGGCTTACATGAATCCAATTAGGAAATCCTGCACACTTCACTGCTGTATTTGTAGTCAGTATGACTTGACAAGGACTGCTCCATCTGGGTGATAGACACGTTTCTCTGGTGTGATTCTTCACTACCACCCAGTCACCACGGTTCAGATCATGTTCTTGTTCAGGCTGCCTGGAAACTGCGTCTTCTCCAACCTGGTGAGAGACAGAATGCACTAGGTCAGCCAGTCCTTTACAATAGTCCAGTACCATATCATCAGATATATTCAGCAGTTTGTTTGTGGGAACATGTGTTAGTCTCATTGCTCTTCCCATCATTATCTCGTGGGGGCTCAATCCTGTATTTCTGTCAGGTATGCTTCTGAGTCCCATTAAAACAAGTGGCAATGCATCTGGCCATTCTAATGATGTTGATGCACACATTTTTCCCAATCTTGACTTTATAGTGCCATTCAATTGTTCAACCACTCCAGAAGCCTCTGGACGATATGCACAGTGCAGTTTCTGTTTAATTTGGAATACTTCACAGATTAGTTTGATCACTTCGCTGTTAAAATGTTTTCCTCTATCTGATTCCAAAGTTACTGGGAAACCAAACCTAGGAATGAGCTCTCTTAGCAACAGTTTTGCTACTGTAATGCTATCATTTCTCCTGGTAGGGTAAGCCTCCACCCACTTTGAAAACAGACACACTATGACTAGTACATATTTCAACCCTATGCATGGTGGTAACTGTATGAAATCAAACTGGAGTCTTATAAAAGGACCCTCTGCCTTTCCAATTTTTCCAAATCCAATTATTGTCTTCCGCCCTGGATTATGCATCTGGCAAGTTAAACATCTCTGGCAAAGACTCTCTGCAACAGACCTGAACTTCGGATACCAGTTTTGTCTGAAGAGCCTAATCATTGCATCTCTCCCTATGTGTGTGTCTCCATGATACATTCTGGCCATTTGTGAGAGTAAACAGTCTGGCATGACTGGTCTGCCATCAGCACTAATCCACACTTCATCATCTCCTCTTTGGGAACAACCTACTTTGATCCACAAATTCTTTTAATTTTCATCAACATCATCTTGTAATCTCTTTACATCATTCCAAGTTTCAGGTGGCATATACAGCATAAGTTGGCAGCTGATTCCCATTCTTTCCACCCTCTTATTGACTGACAATCTATTTTTGGCACAATGTTGAGCCACCAGATCTGCGTATCTGTTGCCGACTACCACCCAGTCATCTCCTGACTGGTGTGCAGCACATTTCACCACAGCCAATTCTTTTGGTGATTGTATTGCTTCCAGCAATTCGTTTACGAACTGTCCATTTTTAATGGGGGATCCTGAAGAAGTCAGGAAATCCCTCTGCATCCATAGTTGGCCAAAATCATGCACAACCCCGTAACCATATTGGCTATCTGTAAATATAGTTACTTTTTGATTCCTCCCAATTTTGCAGGCTTTTATCAATGCAATCAATTCAGCTACTTGTGCAGATTTGACTCCTGGTAAATAGGATGCTTCGACTATTCCAGTTAATTCACATACTGCATAGGCAGCAGTTAATTTACCGTCTTCATGTCGTTGACATGAACCATCAACAAATAGCTCCCTATCTGGCTTTCTGAGGGGCTGTTCTTCTATATCTGGGCGAGGTTTCGTACATAACGCTGTAATCTGTAAACAATCATGTTCATTTTCTTCGTCATCTTTAATTTTCTCATGATATGGGTCTGGTAGTAAGGTCGCTGGATTTATTATAGTACACCTTACCATGGTCACATTTTCAGCTCCCATTATTATTCTTTCATATTTAGTCAGCCGACTAGGAGTAAGATGTTGAGTTCGTGTTCTTGTCAACAGAATCACAACCGCATGTGGAACATACACTTTTACAGGATGTCCCATCACAATTGACTCACTTTGTTCAATGCTCAAACAAGTAGCTGCCACTGCTTTTAAGCATCCTGGCAACGCGGCTGCTACTGGGTCCAATGTAGCAGAAAAATATTCTATAGGACGTCTGTCTAAACTGTGTCTCTGGGTTAGGACAGAAAGTGCACAATTTTCTCTTTCATGACAGAATAATGCGAATTCTCTTTTATAATCCGGCATGCCTAGGGCTGGTGCTGAGCACAGAGCATTTCTCAATTTTACAAAAGCTCCTGCACTCTCATCATCCCAATCAACTGGGTCCTTTGCTTTCTTTCTTGTCATTTGAATTAGGGGCTTTGCTAACAAGGAAAATCCTAGTATCCATTGTCGACAGTAACCTACTATTCCTAGGAACATTCTCACTTGTCTTTGGGTTACAGGCATTTGCATTTTCTTTATTAATTTTACTCTTTCAGAGGTTATTCTTCTTTTTCCCCTCTCAATTTGGTGTCCCAGATATTTAACAGCTGTTGTACAAAACTGCAACTTTTCAGGTGAGACTTTATGCCCTTCTTCAGCCAAAAGATTTAATAGTGCTATGGAATCAACAACACAGTCCTCTCTGGTGTTTGATGCCACCAATAAGTCATCGATATATTGCACTAGGACTGAACTTCCTGGCATCACTAGTTTCTCAAGGCACTTTTTCAGTATTTGATTGAAAATGGAAGGACTTTCCGTGTACCCCTGAGGAATACGATTCCATACATAGACTTTATTCTCAAATTTAAATGAGAAAAGATACTGGCTATCTGGATGCAATGGTATTGAGAAGAACGCTTGACATAGATCAATTACTGTGAACCATCCTGCACTCCAAGGAATTTGGTATAGAATTACTGCAGGATTTGGCACTATGGGACAACATGGTTCCACTATTTGATTTATTTTTCGCAGGTCCTGAACAATCCTATATTTTCCACTAGGTTTCTTTAGTCCCATGATTGGTGAATTACATGGGCTACTCATTACTTCTTTTAGTATGTTTTGTTCAACCATTCGGTTAATTTCTTCAATGACTCCTGCCTTTACTTCTGCACTCATTTTGTACTGTCTGGTATTTGGGAAAATCGCACCTTCTTTTACAGTAATTTTAACTGGGTCTATTTTAGCCATAAGTCCTACTTCTTTTCCTGTGAAATCCCAAACTATGGGGTTTACTGTACTTTTTAATTCTTCTGGCAACTCGTCTTGTGTTAAAACCGAAAACATCTCATCTACTTCTGTACCCTGTTTTGCAATCATAATTTTATATACATGATCTTCATCTGGTGTCTGAACTGCCACACCATCCGGTGTGCAGAAAATTGTGCAGTTCATTTTGCACAATAAATCCCTGCCTAATAAGTTTACTGGGCTAGAATCGCATACTACAAATTGATGCATTTCTCTGAAGTTTCCGATTTTAACTTCCATTGGTTCGGTAAGAGGTGTTCTAATCCTTTGATTAGCTACTTCCACTACTTGGATATTTTCACCATCGAGAGGAAGGTCTGGAATGTCTGCTGTTCTTACAGTAGACCGGGTAGCACCAGTATCCAACAGAAAAGTGATATCATTACCTTTCACATTTCCTTCCACATATGGACCTGACTGATCTACCGATAAGGATGCGCCAAGTACGCACTCCTTCTCCCCCTCTCTTAGGCACTGTCATGAACTGTATTGACAGAAATCGTCCTGTAAAAGAAATTGTGAGGTTATATAATCATTCTTACCACTTCCTCCTTGATATCCGATGTCTGTACCGTGCTTTGCTCTGCTTACATTACCCTGAATAGGTGCAGGTGGCAGCTGACTGAGGATTTACACCCTGCTGTGAGTCATTCTGCGTCTGTGGATTTAAATTTTGATTTGGGCCATTATTATTCCGGATCTTTTTATATTCATCCTTCCTATGCCCCAATTTTCCACATCCATGACAAGGAAATTTCTTTTTAGCTTCTTCTCTACTCATTCGTCCTCTCACTTTCCAACCATTCCCAGTATCACCACTCGTTCCAGAATCCTTTCCCTGATTTTCACTCGGATTTTCCAAATTAATTCCCTGTTTCTCTGCCATTTTCACCTGAGCCCACATCACTTTTTCCTGCAATTTCTTGTGCCTATCCTCAATATCGTCTCCACAATATTTTGCATACTTCAAGATTTCATCAATCGGCTTCACTTGCCAACACAGCATATGCTGTTTAATCATCTGACAAATTTCTGGCTTTAAACCGAAAACAAATCGATACACAAACTGACTCATGTTCTTATCTCCAATGTCCTCAAATCCACTATACTGTTTAAATACCTGCAGTAAACGCTCATAGTAGGAATGTACTGATTCATTAGCCTCTTGGGTAGTTCGGTCTATTTTCACCCAATCTGTTTCTTTCGGTGGTATTTTCCCTTTCAAATAAGTTATCACCTGTTGATACTTTTTCATCACATCATTTGACGGGGCACCTGTCTTTGGGTCTCTAGGATACTCGTCACTTGGCCAATCAACTGTAATTTTACAATCTGTCCACAAATCGGCAGGTACCACTATGCCAAACAAACCATCTAAGTCCTTCAACAATACCTTTGACACCTTCACAAACGTTTCAACCTGCTTGTACCATTCAATTGGTTTTTCTCTCAATTTTGGAAAATCATTCGTAATTGATAAAATATCCTGTCTGCTCCATGGGACATGTACATATCCTCCTCCCGCAATTTCTCGCATTGGATACATTTGGTCTGCTTTCTCTGTCTCCTTCATCACATATTCCGACACTGATCTACTTGATCGTACTTCTTCCTTTTTCTTGGCCCACCTAGTTCTCCATTTATCTAGGTCTCCCCATTTTTGTAAAACTATCATTAATTCCCTTACTTGTAATTTTCTTCCAGAGGCATTCATGTTTTCTAAATCTTTTTCTGAAAATTCTGCTCTATAGGGTTTCTGCAACACCTTTGATCTCCCTATTTCTATTCCCATCTGTAGTGCTAGATTGGATAATTTTTCATGGAATAACCTTACATTTCTTGTGATACTTCTGCACATAAATAATAATTCTTCATCATCATAGGTATTCAAGCGATCTAGTCCAACATTTCCTGCTATTATTTCTTCTAATTCGACTTTCAATTTATGAATGTCCATTATTTTTGGAGGTGTGCACTGTTTATCTGATTCTTGTGCCCACCTTTCTAAATCTTCTGGGGTGACTCTTGTGGCATTTTTCGCTCCTGATGAAGTCACTAGACTTATATCTTTTGAACACCCAGGTGTAGTTCTCTTGGGAGTAATATTGACAGAATCTCGAATGGGTAAATCCATCAATGATATTGTGGATTCGCTGTCACTAAAGTGATCTTCAACCATTACTACTGCTTCAGGGTTTGTAGCGTTTACAGGAGTAGGTGCAAGTATCGGTGGAGGACAGTTTCCCTGAGTACCATATAATAGAACTACTGGACCAATTGTTACAGGTATGGTCAATGAATCAGGATGTACTTTTATCTGTGTTATTTTCTGTATTAATTCTGCTCTGGTCTTCTCTAGTGCTTCCCTTTCTTTGTCATGCAGTATTCTACTAGGGGTGAATTCATGCATTACCTGTGGCACTAATGGGGTTTTTAACGGTGGTGCACTTGGGGTGCATCCATTTGTCCCTTCCTGATATGGTGGGGGGTTCCTTAACATTTCTTCCATAAATTCGTCTTCAGAATCATCACTTCTCATTAAATGTTTTGTCTTTTCTGTACATTTACTCCCTAATTTCTCCTCTGCTATTAACAATGGATATAGTCCTTCTGTAATCATTGCCCTTCTCCATTGTTTCATCTGACCGTCCCTAGATTCATGTAGGTTCCTGGGAAAAAATCCTCGATAACCCCTATTACTCCTAGATCGGTCACGCTCAAATGCCTCGGTTTCCCATTCCTCTAAGGCTTCGTATTGAGTTAATCTAGGTCTGGGTTCTATGTCATTCATCCTCAATCTCAAATTTTGAAGAATTCTTCCATTGAAAGTACCATTCTCGGGAAATGCTAGTATTCCATCATTTTTTGTATATTCTATCCAATTATCTATCCATACACAAGTATGATAACCTCTCTCCATCATCATAAATGAAGCGGGCGTTTTAGCTGGTGGAATGATAATTCCTTCCCTAGTTTTGATTGGTTTATCCTTTTTAAAATAGTTCTTAATCTTTTGCAGAAAGGAAATTTTTCTCTTTTCTCTGTACATCTTAGGTGAGTATCGATGTATAAAATTATATTCTGCAAAGCCTAGGAATCTCCTATCCTGACGAGTTCCTGTCAAAGTCGGATCACGCTTTAACATGCAATCTCTACCCACTAAGATTTTTGCTTCTAGAATGTCAACCAATCAAGTGTCTGCTATCTTTTATTCCCGGACCAATCCTTGCGCGGCCTTTTGGTGACGTTTGTCTGTCAACCCCTCCTTTACAATCTGCTCTCTACTGTCCCTCGCTGTTTCAACCAATCCCAGCGCGGCACCTGTGACGTCAGTACTACTCCTGACTATCAACAACTCCTTTACAAGCGTCGTCCCACACCCGCTGATTCAACCAATCCCAGCGCAGCGTTTTGTGACGTCAGCTCCCTCTCCGGCAACTGACCCTCCCTTTACAAAATTTTACGCAAACTTATTTTCTCTACAATTCTTAATTGAATTTCAGTAACAACATAAAACATTCGCTATCGTGCCAGTTTCTCTAAATTCGAAAAGATAGTTTCTATCACACTTAGTAAAACCTTTCTGTTTACTAAACATACACTACGAGTAAAACCCTTCCGTTTACTCTTCACCCAAGCTCCAGGAGTACCTGTTACTTCTTCAATGTTACCCTTTCTAGGTGATATAACATCAAATTTTCACCAGCATACTCTTTTGCTAGTATTCACACGCATAGATTCCCTAACCAGTACTGATAGTCCTGCTTAACTTTTCAGCACTATTTCTGCCTGACAGATAACCTCACTGCAGTATGGCTTCCACTTACCATCCGCTATTCTTTTTACCCCGGGGATTCTGGACAACATAAAACAAACTTTGAATACACGGATGTTAGTTCATAAAAATAAAATTCTCATTACCCAATTAACAAAGAGTAACCATCCTCTGATTACCAGAAAACTGATCCAGCGCGATATTAGCAAACAGCATTCATACACCAGATACTCACTTGGGCCCATACATTCATACTACGCTAATACTTACGCTGGGTTTTATCAGTTGTTACTCTTTATCAAAATCCCTGCTACCAATTACCTTCCGAATGAAGAGTAATGACTTACCAATGAATCCTTTGCTAATTGGGAAATTTAAAATGAGTGACATTTATTATAGTACATAATCCTGAAATAACCACTGAGTCAGGAAGTTTTAAAATGTTTATCTAAAGATTTAGCAGAGTAAAATACAGAACCACACGGTACTTAATCGCAATACCCAAGATGAAGCATAGAATAAGCTATTGCTAATCAATGACGGTCCCTCAAAGAAGGAGAGGATAGAGACAGCAGCGCAACTAAAGGTTGCATTATATTTACCTAAGTGCGAGAACCAAACCCCTTGGCCAAGGAGTTAGAAAGAATAGGACCCAGGAAGGATGAAGAGCAAAGACCTCCTCCAGGATCAGGACAGGACCGGTGACCTCTCTACAACGACGCCTGCGTCGCTCCCTCTCTGATACTCGACTTCTCCTCGATTCGCCCGTGTCTTCCTTCTAATGGACTCCGCCGCCGACTCCTCAGGACCTCTCTGGACAGCGATTCAGTCTGCAATCGATCAGCTTGGCAGTCTGGAGCTAAGAGCTAACTAATTAGCTAATTCTATATCTATTATACCGTTCTACGCCCATGTACCTCCCCTTAATGTTGCTAAAATATGGGACTACTACTTCTGATTGGACAGAGAAAGGGGGTGGATTCTCACACCATATTGATTTGTCTTGTATTTCTGAAGCCTATTGTTTTTAAACTACCGCCCCTTCAATTTAATACATTTGCTTTATTTCCCACCCGTCTCACGACAAAATTGACAATTTATTCATATAAAATGTTGCTTTCAACGAGAACATCTTGGTATGTAGTGGTGTCGGCTGTGAGAAGTTGGCCTGGCATATGCTGTCCACTAATTATAGTGGGCACCTTGCACCAGTCCAAATCGACTCTTATGGTAGGTAGGTTAAAGACAACCTTATTGAAAGCTATCCTAGTGGTAGCTGTGGAGAGCAGCCTTCAGGCTAAGTCTTAAAGGAATGTAAAGCAGCTTGTTTTACCAGTCTATAATCTCTTGAGTGACCAAATGAAAGAGCACCACACCAGGTATATATTCAAAATATATGTATTTATTACTAAACACACCCCTCTAGTCTCTTTATGAGGCTAGAGTTCGAAATACATAGGTTATAAGATCTTAAATCACAGTAATAGCACAAATACACGTTTGGGCCCTAGGGGCGTACCAAACCATATACCAATAAAGTGGTATGCGAACCACGACTGAACTAGACACTAGGCCTAGAGCCTCTAGAAGTGCTTGGACCACAAGGAACCACCCAAGGTAGTGACACAGGGGACCCACGGGAGACGCGTGCAGTGTAAATACACAACCGCGATACGCCGTTAACTTCTATGGAGAAAGTCGGGATCGGGAAAATAGAGGAAAGGGACACTTTAAAGAGGACTAGGACAAAACCCTTTGAGATCTAGGACTTTGAAGAGTCTCTACCCAAGGGAGCACCGGAGTACTCGTGTTACCTCACCCAGGGAAGCCGGGTGCATAGGTGCCTTTCGGGGTCGGGTTTCGTCGTCGGTTCTTATGGCGATCTGCGGCAAAGTGCTGCTGGCGACCAGGAGAAAAGTGTCCGGGTGGGTCCAAGAGTGGATCGGAGTTCTGAAGAACCTGAAAGCAGAGGGGACAGAGTCTGGGTCACTAGCCAGTGACCAGGGAGGTGATGGACGGATGCCCACCGATGTCGAGTGCTTCAGGTGCATTGACGGTCGTCTCGTTTCTGCAGCCACGAGGTCCAGGAGGCGTTGTCGGCGACCAGGAGCAGGATTCGGGCTGGTACACGATGTCTGTCGAGTGCTGCGGTGTCGGCGACCAGATTGGACCCAACAAGCCTTGGCAACGGCAAGTCTCGATGTAGCTGAAGATCGTCGATGGTGCAGACCAGCAAGGTCTGGGGAACTCACCCAGCAAGGGTAAGTGAGGGCAGGCCTGGAGCAACCAGACTGCCAAGTAAAGAAAAGATTGGCCTTCGGTAAGGGCTACTAGCCAACGGGCTAGCGACCGCGAAGGAGCCTCGTGACGCCGCACGTGGAGCTGGCTTACGGGACACTCGTGGAGTGGGGGCCAGTGATCTTCGGTGCAGGTGGTGCTGGAGGCTAGGGCTACTCGGAGCCCAAAGCACGACTTCTTGGGAGACCCAGAAGATGGTGCACTTGCAAGTGTGCTCGGTGTCCAGGGGTCACGGTCTCACGTTACCCACGATAGCCACGGGCCTCAGCTTTGCTGGGGACTCAGGGTAGCCTCGGGGAAGTCTGAGAATCCACCTCTGGTGATGCGATGACTTCGGCGTCCGACGGGAGCTTCAGTGATGCGAACCGGACAGATGCTTCTTTGGTGCCTGCCAAGCAGGGGAGTCACTCCTTGACCCCAAGGGAGATTCTTCAGTCCTCTAATCGTGAGTAGAGCGTCGAAGGTCCAGGATTCTGTGTCAGAGTTTCGTCCAGGTATAATCTAAAGTCCTAAGGACTGGGTTCCTACCTTTATTCCAAAAATAGGGGATGGACTACTCTGTGGCCCCACCTTATGGGTGGGTCAGGGCAGAGGGGTGGCTACACCCCTTTCCCTTTGTCCAGTTCGCGCCAAAGCAGGGGCTGCAAGCCCCTGATCCGGTTTGAACTGGGGTATGCACTAGGGCCACCAAATGTGCCCCCAGTGCAGGACTTCAAAGCACCCGAAAGTGCTCCCGCCCAGCCCCAATACACATTGTCCTGTCTGGGGAGGTGGTCACACCTCCCTGGGACAGGAAACCTATTGTCCAGGCCTCCCCTGCCGGAGTTTCGTCCAGCAGCAGGAGGCCAGACTCGTGTCTGTGGCAGTAGCATCCATTTTGTGATGCCAGGCTCTGGAAAGAAGTTACCGGACTCGTCAGAGTTAACATGCCTTTCCCTCTAGAAGGGTGGAATGCTACCCCCGCCGCCAGAATTGGCGGGGGGTAGTATTCCAAGATGTTTGACACCAAACACGACATGTTTCGGTGCAGCCATTCCATAGTTAGCATTTTACCGCGAGGATATAATGCGTTTAAGAGTATATGGTCAGGCTGCACTACAAACAGCATCAGAGATGGTCTCCGAACGCTGCAGAGGGGCCCTGCTCATGCAGGGGCACCCTCTCACATAGAAACCATGCACTCTGCCTTTAGGATTGATAAGGCCTGCCTTAGGAGTGACTTATAGGTTTATATGTGTGTATGCATTTAGTGATATAGGTAACCTATACCACAGCAAGGGGTGCATGCACCACCTTACCCAGGCTGCAGTAGCAGACCTGTGGTGTCAGTTTGGATGGCCTACCAGGGGTGGCATAATATATGCTGCAGCCCCTGGCAGGCCTCTGAAGTACCTATGCCCTTGGTACATAGTATACCATATACTAGGGACTTACAAGGGCACTCCAGATCCCAATCAGAGATGTGCCTAAGGCACAGGGAGACCCTTTTAAAGAGGAAACAGCTAGGCTGGGGTTCTGAATAGCAGGGCCCCAGCCAGACTAATGTCGAAAACCAGTGAAGTATCAGCAAAAAGTGGGGGTACCCCTGTGAAGCAGATCCTACTCTCCTACACAACCCCCCCCAAACGTAGGGACATTAAACTAACCTTGCCCAGTTAAGTCTTCATGTTCTAAGTGGAAATACCTAGAGAGTCCATCTGCATTCGCATGGTTACTCCCAGGCCTATGTTCCACTGTAAAGTCCATCCCCTGTAGGGAAATGGACCACCTAAGCAGTTTGGGGTTTTCACCCTTCATTTGTTTTAGCCATAAGAGGGGCTTATGGTCTGTCTGAACCAGGAAGTGTGTACCAAACAAGTATGGCCTCAACTTCTTCAGAGCCCAGACCACAGCAAAGGCCTCCCTCTCTATGGCTGACCAACGTTTCTCTCTAGGGGTCAGCCTTCTGCTAATAAAAGCTACTGGCTGATCCTGACCCTCTTCATTCAATTGTGACAGTACAGCCCCTACCCCCAATTCAGATGCATCAGTTTGAACAATGAACTTCTTGGAGTAATCAGGACTCTGCAGAATTGGAGCAGTGCACATGGCCTGCTTGAGGTCATCAAATGCCTTTTGACAGCTAACTGTCCACTGAACCTTTTTGGGCATTTTTTAGAAGTTAAGTCATTCAAGGGTGTCACTATTGATCCATACCCCTTGACAAATCTCCTATAGTACCCAGTCAGGCCTAAGAAGGCTCTCACCTGAGTCTGGGTAGTGGGAGCAGTCCAGTCCATGATGGTCTGGATCTTGCTCTGCAAAGGTTGAACCTGGCCTCCACCCACAAGGTGGCCCAGGTACACAACCTGACTCTGCCCTATCTGGCACTTAGTGGCCTTGATAGTCAGGCCTGCCTTTTGCAGGGCCTGTAAAACATTCCTGAGGTGGACCAGGTGATCCTCCCAGGTGGAGCTAAAGACAGCAATATCATCTAGATAAGCTGCACTATAGGCCTCCAGTCCTGTGAGAACTGTGTTCACCAACCTCTGGAAAGTGGCAGGTGCATTTTCAGACCAAAGGGCATCACCACAAATTGATAATGCCCACTAGGGGTTGAAAATGCTGTTTTGGGCTTTGCAGCATCAGCTAGTCTGATCTGCCAGTAGCCAGCTGTTAGGTCAAATGTGCTGAGATATTTGGCAGAGGCCAAAGTATCTATGAGCTCATCTGCCCTGGGTATTGGATGGGCATCAGTCCTAGTGACTGCATTGAGGCCCCTGTAGTCTACACAAAACCTCATCTCTCTTTTCCCACCACTGGTGTGAGGTTTAGGTACTAGGACTACTGGACTAGCCCAAGGGCTATCTGAGGGCTCAATCACTCCCAATTCCAACATCTTCTGGACTTCAGTCCTGATACAGTCCCTGACATGGTCAGGTTGCCTATAAATCTTGTTTTTAATAGGCAGACTGTCCCCAGTGTCCACTTCATGAGTGCACCAGGTGGTCTGACTGGGTGTCAGAGAAAACATATGTCTAAACTGATTGAGGACTTGCCTGCAATCAGTTTGTTGCTGGGTAGTGAGGCTGCCTGCCAAGGCTGCACCATCTACTGACCCATCGTCAGGGTTCTGTGAGAGCAGGTCAGGGAGTGGGTCACTCTCTTCCTCCTGCCCTTCATCAGTAGCCATGAGCAAGCCCATGTCTGCCCTGTCCACATATGGCTTAAGTCTGTTGACATGGAGAACCCTGTGGGGACTCCTGGGTGTTCCCAGGTCTACTAAGTAAGTGACCTCACCCTTCTGCTCAACAATAGTGTGGGGTCCACTCCATTTGTCTTGGAGAGCTGCTGGGGCCACTGGCTCCAACACCCACACCTTCTGTCCTGGCTGGTAAACAGTTAGGACAGCCTTTTGGTCATGCCAGGCCTTTTGAAGTTCCTGGCTAGCCTCAAGGTTTTTGGTTGCCTTTTTCATGTACTCAGCCATCCTGGAGCGGAGACCAAGTACATAGTCCACTATATCTTGCTTTGGGGGCTTGAGAGGTAACTCCCATCCTTCCTTCACCAAGCACAGTGGACCCCTCACAGGGTGGCCAAACAGAAGTTCAAAAGGGCTGTAACCAACCCCTTCTGAGGCACCTCCCTATATGCGAATAAAAGGCAGGGCAAGAGTATGTCCCATCTACGCCTAAGCTTTTCTGGGAGCCCTTTAATCATGCCCTTCAAGGTTTTGTTGAATCTCTCAACTAAACCATTGCATTGTGGGTGATAGGGTGTGGTGAACTTATAAGTAACTCCACACTCCTTCCACATTGCCTTTAAGTACCCAGACATGAAGTTTGCACCCCTGTCTGATACCACCTCCTTAGGAAAGCCCACTCTTGAGAAAATTCCCAGGAGGGCCCTTGCCACCACAGGTGCTGTAGTGGTCCTAAGGGGTATAGCCTCTGGATACCTGGTGGCATGATCCACTACCACCAGTATAAATCTGTGCCCAGATGCTGTTTGGGGATCCATGGGACCAACAATGTCAATCCCTACCCTCTCAAAGGGCACCCCCACCACAGGTAGTGGTATCAGGGGGCCTTTGTAGTGCCACCTGCTTTGCCACTGGCTTGGCAGGTTACACAGGAGCGACAAAACTCCTTACTGTCTTCAGACATGTGGGGCCAGTGAAAGTGAGGGACAATTCTGTCCCAAGTCTTGTTTTGGCCCAGGTGTCCTGCTAAGGGAATATCATGGGCTAGGGTCAATAGGAAGCCCCTGAACTTCAAAGGTATTACCAACCTCCTGGTAGCACCAGGCTTGGGGTCTCTACTCTCTGAGTACAGGAGTCCATCATCCCAATACACTGTATGGGGACCACTAGCTTTCCCAGCAGCCTCAGCAGCAGCTTGCTGTCTGAGGGGTTCAAGGGAGGGGCAGCTCTGCTGCTCCTGGCTCAGATCTGCCCTAGAAGGTCCCCCTGTCCCCAAGAACTCAACCTGGTCAGGCTCAAGTTCCTCTGGGACAGTTCCTTCTTCAGGGCTGAGATCATCCCCCTCAAGGGACTGATCTTCCTCCTGAGCCAAGGGGAAGGCACTGCCTTAACCCTACTACTCCTCCTCTTGGAAGGCACTTGGTCCATTCTTCCAGAATCCAAGGCCTGTTCAGTTTTAGACAGTTTAGCTTGTGACCTGGTCACAGCAAACACATCTGCAGGGATCCCCAGCATTTCTGCATGGGTCCTGAGCTCCACTTCTGCCCAAGCAGAAGTCTCTAAGTCATTGCCAAGCAAGCATTCGACTGGTAGGTTTGCACTTACCACAACCTTCTTAAGGCCAGTTACCCCTCCCCAGGAGAAGTTAACAACTGCCAGAGTATGGTCTGTTCTGACATTGCTAGCATTGGTCACTTGGTACATTTCACCAAGTATAACTTGCCCAGGTAGCACAAGGTCTTGTGTCACCATTGTGACACTTGCCCCTGTGTCCCTAAATGCCAAAGCCTCTCGTCCATTGATTAAAGGCTGTTGTCTGTACTTGCCCAGATTACTGGGACTCACAGTGGAGGTCACATCCATGCCTCCATCACAGACTAACACAGCCTGAGTCAGCTCCCTGACTAAGTCAGAGCCCAACTCAGTTCCCAGGGTGAACCCTACTAAACCCTTTGCTGGAGCACTTCCACCAACTGTACTAGGGGGAACAGGTGCCTTAGGGGCATTGGTGGATGCTGGACTGGAGTCTTTGGACTTGGTGCAATCACTGGTCCAGTGGGTCTTTTGCTTACAGACCTTGCACCATGGTTTTCTTTGGCCTTTACCCTTGGTAGACTGGGAATCCCCACCAGAAGAAGATTTTTGGGGGCCTGATGAAGACTTTTGATCTTTACCCTTCTCCCCACCCTTGTCAGAGTTCTTAGCATCTTGCTTCTTGGTTTCCCCACCTTGGTTCTGTACCTTCTGCTTCACCCTGGTTCTGACCCATTTGTCTGCCTTCTTTCCCAATTCTTGGGGAGAGGTCAGATCAGAGTCAACCAGGTACTGATGCAACAGCTGGTTTTGACAGTTATTAAGAATCTGCTCCCTCATTATCAGATTATACAATCCTGAGAAGTCACACACCTTACTGCCCATCAACCAGCCTTCCAGAGCCTTGGCAGAACAATCCACATAGTCTACCCAGTCTTGAGTCTGTGCTTTTTGGGTGTCTCTGAACTTCAACCTGTACTGTTCAGTGGTTAGGCCAAACCCATCAATAAGAGCACTCTTCAAGACCTTGTAATTGTCAGCATCCTCCTCTCTAACAGTGAGGAGCTTGTCTCTACCTTTGTCAGCAAAGGAGAGCCACAAGATTGCTGCCCACTGCTCCTGAGGGACCTTCTGTACCTTACAGGCCCTCTCTAAAGCAGTTATCCATTTGTGGATATCATCCCCACTCTGGTAGGGAGGGACAATCTTGCTCAGGTTCCTATGGTCATAGGACCTTTCCCTATCTCTAGGGATATGGCTGCCACCATGGGACTCTAGTCCCAACTTTCTTCTCTCTTTAAGGAGATCTAGGGATTCTCTATCTAAAGCCAATTGCTTCTTCCTGATCTCCAGTTGAGTTTCCTCATACTGGACCAGTCTCTTTCTTCTCTCATGAGAGGATTCCCTCCTGTGAGAAGAAACAGAGCTCCCTATTGAGGTGCCAGAGTGGTTAGACTCCTGAGAAGGAGACCTAGACTTTCTGAGCACACTCATAATCCTTCCTGGGGGGACAAAGGTGTGGTTCTCCAGATCCTCATCTTCATCTTCCCCAGAAGGGATTGGGTTTTCCAGGTCAGGGTCATTGTCACCCTCCTGGTCAGTTTCAGAGGGGGCTGGGGGTAGTAGTACCCCTGGTCCCTTCCTCATCTGCTGGCCCACCCTCTGCTCCTACCCCTTCAGTCTCTGAAGACTTACTAAGATCATAAGCCACCAACAACTCCTGGAGGTGTTGGGTGGTGGGACTTTGGCCTGTCCTTAATTTCCTCACGTTACACAAAGCTCTCAGTTCCAAGAATGGGAGTGTGTCATACTTGGAGGGGAAGCTCAATGGCTTCCTGCAGGGCATCTCTAGATCCTGCTTTTAAAGACATTACTAGTGTGGTGTGGTGTATGCACTACCTACTCTAGTGTGGCCTACTAAACTCTCTTGAGTTGTAGAAAGGGTTGTGCTATCCCTTAACACACAACTCTAAGTTCAGTAGAACTTACTGATATTCTAAGCTTAAATTATATGTACCTTAGGTACCTTTAGTGGTTTTCAGTTGATCAATTCAATTGAGATTATCTGGTAAAACAATAGCAAGCTGGAATCCCACACGCTGCACACCAATGTGAGAAGTTGGCCTGGCATATGCTGTCCACTAATTATAGTGGGCACCTTGCACCAGTCCAAATCGACTCTTATGGTAGGTAGGTTAAAGACAACCTTATTGAAAGCTATCCTAGTGGTAGCTGTGGAGAGCAGCCTTCAGGCTAAGTCTTGAAGGAATGTAAAGCAGCTTGTTTTACCAGTCTATAATCTCTTGAGTGACCAAATGAAAGAGCACCACACCAGGTATATATTCAAAATATATGTATTTATTACTAAACACACCCCTCTAGTCTCTTTATGAGGCTAGAGTTCGAAATACATAGGTTATAAGATCTTAAATCACAGTAATAGCACAAATACACGTTTGGGCCCTAGGGGCGTACCAAACCATATACCAATAAAGTGGTATGCGAACCACGACTGAACTAGACACTAGGCCTAGAGCCTCTAGAAGTGCTTGGACCACAAGGAACCACCCAAGGTAGTGACACAGGGGACCCACGGGAGACGCGTGCAGTGTAAATACACAACCGCGATACGCCGTTAACTTCTATGGAGAAAGTCGGGATCGGGAAAATAGAGGAAAGGGACACTTTAAAGAGGACTAGGACAAAACCCTTTGAGATCTAGGACTTTGAAGAGTCTCTACCCACGGGAGCACCGGAGTACTCGTGTTACCTCACCCAGGGAAGCCGGGTGCATAGGTGCCTTTCGGGGTCGGGTTTCGTCGTCGGTTCTTATGGCGATCTGCGGCAAAGTGCTGCTGGCGACCAGGAGAAAAGTGTCCGGGTGGATCCAAGAGTGGATCGGAGTTCTGAAGAACCTGAAAGCAGAGGGGACAGAGTCTGGGTCACTAGCCAGTGACCAGGGAGGTGATGGACGGATGCCCACCGATGTCGAGTGCTTCAGGTGCATTGACGGTCGTCTCGTTTCTGCAGCCACGAGGTCCAGGAGGCGTTGTCGGCGACCAGGAGCAGGATTCGGGCTGGTACACGATGTCTGTCGAGTGCTGCGGTGTCGGCGACCAGATTGGACCCAACAAGCCTTGGCAACGGCAAGTCTCGATGTAGATGAAGATCGTCGATGGTGCAGACCAGCAAGGTCTGGGGAACTCACCCAGCAAGGGTAAGTGAGGGCAGGCCTGGAGCAACCAGACTGCCAAGTAAAGAAAAGATTGGCCTTCGGTAAGGGCTACTAGCCAACGGGCTAGCGACCGCGAAGGAGCCTCGTGACGCCGCACGTGGAGCTGGCTTATGGGACACTCGTGGAGTGGGGGCCAGTGATCTTCGGTGCAGGTGGTGCTGGAGGCTAGGGCTACTCGGAGCCCAAAGCACGACTTCTTGGGAGACCCAGAAGATGGTGCACTTGCAAGTGTGCTCGGTGTCCAGGGGTCACGGTCTCACGTTACCCACGATAGCCACGGGCCTCAGCTTTGCTGGGGACTCAGGGTAGCCTCGGGGAAGTCTGAGAATCCACCTCTGGTGATGCGATGACTTCGGCGTCCGGCAGGAGCTTCAGTGATGCGAACCGGACAGATGCTTCTTTGGTGCCTGCCAAGCAGGGGAGTCACTCCTTGACCCCAAGGGAGATTCTTCAGTCCTCTAATCGTGAGTAGAGCGTCGAAGGTCCAGGATTCTGTGTCAGAGTTTCGTCCAGGTATAATCTAAAGTCCTAAGGACTGGGTTCCTACCTTTATTCCAAAAATAGGGGATGGACTACTCTGTGGCCCCACCTTATGGGTGGGTCAGGGCAGAGGGGTGGCTACACCCCTTTCCCTTTGTCCAGTTCGCGCCAAAGCAGGGGCTGCAAGCCCCTGATCCGGTTTGAACTGGGGTATGCACAGGGCCACCAAATGTGCCCCCAGTGCAGGACTTCAAAGCACCCGAAAGTGCTCCCGCCCAGCCCCAATACACATTGTCCTGTCTGGGGAGGTGGTCACACCTCCCTGGGACAGGAAACCTATTGTCCAGGCCTCCCCTGCCGGAGTTTCGTCCAGCAGCAGGAGGCCAGACTCGTGTCTGTGGCAGTAGCATCCATTTTGTGATGCCAGGCTCTGGAAAGAAGTTACCGGACTCGTCAGAGTTAACATGCCTTTCCCTCTAGAAGGGTGGAATGCTACCCCCGCCGCCAGAATTGGCGGGGGGTAGTATTCCAAGATGTTTGACACCAAACACGACATGTTTCGGTGCAGCCATTCCATAGTTAGCATTTTACCGCGAGGATATAATGCGTTTAAGAGTATATGGTCAGGCTGCACTACAAACAGCATCAGAGATGGTCTCCGAACGCTGCAGAGGGGCCCTGCTCATGCAGGGGCACCCTCTCACATAGAAACCATGCACTCTGCCTTTAGGATTGATAAGGCCTGCCTTAGGAGTGACTTATAGGTTTATATGTGTGTATGCATTTAGTGATATAGGTAACCTATACCACAGCAAGGGGTGCATGCACCACCTTACCCAGGCTGCAGTAGCAGACCTGTGGTGTCAGTTTGGATGGCCTACCAGGGGTGGCATAATATATGCTGCAGCCCCTGGCAGGCCTCTGAGGTACCTATGCCCTTGGTACATAGTATACCATATACTAGGGACTTACAAGGGCACTCCAGATCCCAATCAGAGATGTGCCTAAGGCACAGGGAGACCCTTTTAAAGAGGAAACAGCTAGGCTGGGGTTCTGAATAGCAGGGCCCCAGCCAGACTAATGTCGAAAACCAGTGAAGTATCAGCAAAAAGTGGGGGTACCCCTGTGAAGCAGATCCTACTCTCCTACATCGGCCAGCAGGTCACGGCCTTGGGTGATGTCCAAATTGACTTCATCTCTTTCTTTCTCGTCTGCCTCTCAGGGCGCATGTGTGGAAACTTTGTAACACGAGCTTTCAGTTCACCAAAACCCAGGCCCAAGTTTGCGAACTAATAAAAGTCAAAGAAGAAAACATTAAAATCACAAATAAAATGTTTCACTGTATGCCCACTCTTTCTACTCTATTCCCATTTAATTATAAATTCTATCCCGCATTAGTAGCGTTAAAGAAACGACAGTTTGATAATGACATGAGAGCAAGCTGAAGCATGTGAAAACATCAAGCAGCCATTTTAATGCACACTGCGCAGAAGCAGAAATTTCCCACCAAGCAAAGAAAGACGTCACAACACGTGATGTAGTTGGGACATGCGCATTAGGGTTCCCGCGCTTTAACGGCCATTTTGGATTACAGACAAGCGTTATTCATTAGTAAAACACATAGGCAAGCATCCTTTCTATTCGTGTAGTGTATGCAAGGATTAGTAGAGACAATACAAGTTTAATAAATTAATACTATGAGGAGGTTGCGTACGAGCAAGTCTCATTTATGAGTCCTTGCTCCATCAATCCCCTCTCTGATGGCGTTTCTGAGCCATCAAAATACTACCCACAATCAGATGCCAACTTCTAGCAAATAGTTTCACTCTTATTTTTTCATTTTCTATTTTTACCATCTCCTTTCAATTTCTTGTATAATTCACTTCTCCATTCTTCAAGTTCTATTTCATCTAATTTTCTCTTCTTTCCTTTTCTTGTCACATTATATGTTCCCTTCTTTCTACAACATTTGCACCATATTATTATTGTCAGTGCTATTATTGCTATCCCTGCTAAGGGTACTAATATTTGACCTATAATTCCTTTTCCTACGTTAGCAAACCAGGTACCAATTGACGCAATACTACTTGTCAATCTTTCCCATACACTATCAACTTCCAGTGGTTTAAGTTCTTTCTCAAGTTTAGTTATATTCTGTATATACGTTCCAATTTCTGCACTCTTATCAGGAATATAAGTGCAACAATGTTTCGTCTTTAATAATTTACAGACTCCGCCCTCTTTTGCCAATATAATATCAAGAGCAAGTCGATTTTGCATCACCATAGATCTAATCGCAACCATCTCCGCATTAATCATTAGATAACCTCCAGCAGTATCCGTTGATAAACGATCAACCACTGTAGACAATTTACATATTTTCCTTGAGTTCAGAATTATTCCCACTGAAGGTATCAATGCACCAAATATATCACCTACAATTTCTGAAAAACTAGCTCTTTTACTACGTATTAATTCACTATTGTTTTCATTGCTCCCAGTGTTTCTTTTTACGTGGTATATCTTTGGAAATACTATTCCAAAATAACAACTTCCATACCACCGTGCAGGAAGCCTAAAGTAAGCCTTATTCCCACACACATAATAGATTCCAGGAAAAACTGAATCTGTTCCTCCTTTGATTCCCCATCCTCCAAGAATTAAGAAATTATGTTCACATTCACTGGTACCGATGAAAACATTGTTATAATCAGTTTTTAACGTATGTAGACAAATTTTCCCTGTCTTTACAAAATCCAGAGCCGCTTGAGCCTTGCCAGGTGTGTAACTCCCTTCTTTCTCAGCCCAAGGAGGCAAATGAGCCTTATGCTCAGAAGCTTTCTTTTGGAAATCTTGTCTTCTATCTTCTACTAAATTCAAAAATATCTTTTCTTCTTCGTGTAAAGAACATGTTAGATTGTGTCTATGTGCATGTGTTATGTCTATTGATTTCATTGTTAAGAAAAATTCTCCCATAAACTGTGCGTCTTGACTACTAAGCACTGGGTTCATACTCTTTCGAATCGGAACCTCAGAAAATATCACATCTAGGTTTGAATAATAATACTGAAGTCTCCCTGTTCTATAAAATAAACTAGACAAAACACTACATGATATGCCATATGTCAGTGGTAAGTGATGATATGTTAATCCTTCTGCTACTGATTCAGGTAACTTCATACAGACATAACAATTACTAACTTCCATTGTGTCTACATACTGAAACAATAATTTTGTAAAAACGTTTAAACTAGTGTCGTTATCAGCTATTTCATGATGAAACTCTGGTTCATTTTCTGCCATTAGTTCTACTCTATTGCCCTTCATGTTTGCTGTCCTCTCCTTAGTTTCATTATTATTTCTTTTATCCATTATCATAAGGTAAGGAACTGCTACAATCAGGACTAACCATACTATAAGCACCATTACTAGACTACATATGCATATTGCACAGCATCTTCTACAACATCTCTGTTTTGGTCTCCCAGCAACTCTATCGTCAGGCATTTTCGACAAGGAAGATCGCTCTTCTTATCTATTTCCTCTTTTCTTTATATGACTCTCTTGCTTAGTCAAGGTGGTCTTGTTTCTTTCTCGTACGTTAGCTCTGCACTTGTTCCTTCGTCACCACTTTCACTTGACTCTGAACTTTCGTAATCTTCAAGAATGATGTAAGTCCAATCAGGACCCTTGAATTTATTATTCACAAGTTTCAGTCTTTTACTTCTTCTTTTCTCAGTTTTATTTTCTTGTTCAGTTTGGCTTTTCACTTCATTTACTTGGTCTGAATCTTCACTTCTGGTTGTTATGTGGTATTTTACTCTTTTAATGACACTTGGCCAATGATCTCCTTTTCTTGTTTTCTTTGTTTGTACTGTTTCTTTATCTTCGTCTTCAGAAATCTTTTTATTTTCACTTTCTGACACCCTTTCGTTTTCTGCAATTACTGTTTTTCTTTCTTGCTCTTTTTCAGGTCTGATTTGTTTTTCTTCAGCAGCTCCACTGTGAGTTTCCAATAATTGACCTTGATCTTGATTTATTTCTTCATGTTCATTTTTCTCATGATCTTGTTCTTCTGTGTATTTTCTTGATCTAACTGATTCTGATCAGGGCTTATTGCACTTTGTACTTCTGCAGCCTGACCGGATTCTTCTAAACCTGTCTGTCCCTGCTCAAAATGTATTAGTTCTTCGTTAATTTGAGCCCAATTTCCTTTCCTTATCTGACCTTGCTCAGGTTCTCTTATTGTCTCTTCTTCTTTTTCCTGAGCTGCTTCTTCTTCACCTATCTGATCTTCTTCGATTTCCTCAAATCTTGTTTGACTTCTTGTTCTGTGGTAAACTTCAGGAATTTCTACCACCGGTATCCAGTCCTGACTTGTGCTCGGTTGTTCTTCTTCAGCTTCTCTTGAATCTCGAGCCTGAGATTCCTCTGCTGGGCAACCTTCAACTCCCTCAGTGATTGTTGCTGTCTGAGGATTTTCTTCTTCAGGATCTGGTACTCTTTTGGTGTGGCTTACATGAATCCAATTAGGAAATCCTGCACACTTCACTGCTGTATTTGTAGTCAGTATGACTTGACAAGGACTGCTCCATCTGGGTGATAGACACGTTTCTCTGGTGTGATTCTTCACTACCACCCAGTCACCACGGTTCAGATCATGTTCTTGTTCAGGCTGCCTGGAAACTGCGTCTTCTCCAACCTGGTGAGAGACAGAATGCACTAGGTCAGCCAGTCCTTTACAATAGTCCAGTACCATATCATCAGATATATTCAGCAGTTTGTTTGTGGGAACATGTGTTAGTCTCATTGCTCTTCCCATCATTATCTCGTGGGGGCTCAATCCTGTATTTCTGTCAGGTATGCTTCTGAGTCCCATTAAAACAAGTGGCAATGCATCTGGCCATTCTAATGATGTTGATGCACACATTTTTCCCAATCTTGACTTTATAGTGCCATTCAATTGTTCAACCACTCCAGAAGCCTCTGGACGATATGCACAGTGCAGTTTCTGTTTAATTTGGAATACTTCACAGATTAGTTTGATCACTTCGCTGTTAAAATGTTTTCCTCTATCTGATTCCAAAGTTACTGGGAAACCAAACCTAGGAATGAGCTCTCTTAGCAACAGTTTTGCTACTGTAATGCTATCATTTCTCCTGGTAGGGTAAGCCTCCACCCACTTTGAAAACAGACACACTATGACTAGTACATATTTCAACCCTATGCATGGTGGTAACTGTATGAAATCAAACTGGAGTCTTATAAAAGGACCCTCTGCCTTTCCAATTTTTCCAAATCCAATTATTGTCTTCCGCCCTGGATTATGCATCTGGCAAGTTAAACATCTCTGGCAAAGACTCTCTGCAACAGACCTGAACTTCGGATTATACCAGTTTTGTCTGAAGAGCCTAATCATTGCATCTCTCCCTATGTGTGTGTCTCCATGATACATTCTGGCCATTTGTGAGAGTAAACAGTCTGGCATGACTGGTCTGCCATCAGCACTAATCCACACTTCATCATCTCCTCTTTGGGAACAACCTACTTTGATCCACAAATTCTTTTAATTTTCATCAACATCATCTTGTAATCTCTTTACATCATTCCAAGTTTCAGGTGGCATATACAGCATAAGTTGGCAGCTGATTCCCATTCTTTCCACCCTCTTATTGACTGACAATCTATTTTTGGCACAATGTTGAGCCACCAGATCTGCGTATCTGTTGCCGACTACCACCCAGTCATCTCCTGACTGGTGTGCAGCACATTTCACCACAGCCAATTCTTTTGGTGATTGTATTGCTTCCAGCAATTCGTTTACGAACTGTCCATTTTTAATGGGGGATCCTGAAGAAGTCAGGAAATCCCTCTGCATCCATAGTTGGCCAAAATCATGCACAACCCCGTAACCATATTGGCTATCTGTAAATATAGTTACTTTTTGATTCCTCCCAATTTTGCAGGCTTTTATCAATGCAATCAATTCAGCTACTTGTGCAGATTTGACTCCTGGTAAATAGGATGCTTCGACTATTCCAGTTAATTCACATACTGCATAGGCAGCAGTTAATTTACCGTCTTCATGTCGTTGACATGAACCATCAACAAATAGCTCCCTATCTGGCTTTCTGAGGGGCTGTTCTTCTATATCTGGGCGAGGTTTCGTACATAACGCTGTAATCTGTAAACAATCATGTTCATTTTCTTCGTCATCTTTAATTTTCTCATGATATGGGTCTGGTAGTAAGGTCGCTGGATTTATTATAGTACACCTTACCATGGTCACATTTTCAGCTCCCATTATTATTCTTTCATATTTAGTCAGCCGACTAGGAGTAAGATGTTGAGTTCGTGTTCTTGTCAACAGAATCACAACCGCATGTGGAACATACACTTTTACAGGATGTCCCATCACAATTGACTCACTTTGTTCAATGCTCAAACAAGTAGCTGCCACTGCTTTTAAGCATCCTGGCAACGCGGCTGCTACTGGGTCCAATGTAGCAGAAAAATATTCTATAGGACGTCTGTCTAAACTGTGTCTCTGGGTTAGGACAGAAAGTGCACAATTTTCTCTTTCATGACAGAATAATGCGAATTCTCTTTTATAATCCGGCATGCCTAGGGCTGGTGCTGAGCACAGAGCATTTCTCAATTTTACAAAAGCTCCTGCACTCTCATCATCCCAATCAACTGGGTCCTTTGCTTTCTTTCTTGTCATTTGAATTAGGGGCTTTGCTAACAAGGAAAATCCTAGTATCCATTGTCGACAGTAACCTACTATTCCTAGGAACATTCTCACTTGTCTTTGGGTTACAGGCATTTGCATTTTCTTTATTAATTTTACTCTTTCAGAGGTTATTCTTCTTTTTCCCCTCTCAATTTGGTGTCCCAGATATTTAACAGCTGTTGTACAAAACTGCAACTTTTCAGGTGAGACTTTATGCCCTTCTTCAGCCAAAAGATTTAATAGTGCTATGGAATCAACAACACAGTCCTCTCTGGTGTTTGATGCCACCAATAAGTCATCGATATATTGCACTAGGACTGAACTTCCTGGCATCACTAGTTTCTCAAGGCACTTTTTCAGTATTTGATTGAAAATGGAAGGACTTTCCGTGTACCCCTGAGGAATACGATTCCATACATAGACTTTATTCTCAAATTTAAATGAGAAAAGATACTGGCTATCTGGATGCAATGGTATTGAGAAGAACGCTTGACATAGATCAATTACTGTGAACCATCCTGCACTCCAAGGAATTTGGTATAGAATTACTGCAGGATTTGGCACTATGGGACAACATGGTTCCACTATTTGATTTATTTTTCGCAGGTCCTGAACAATCCTATATTTTCCACTAGGTTTCTTTAGTCCCATGATTGGTGAATTACATGGGCTACTCATTACTTCTTTTAGTATGTTTTGTTCAACCATTCGGTTAATTTCTTCAATGACTCCTGCCTTTACTTCTGCACTCATTTTGTACTGTCTGGTATTTGGGAAAATCGCACCTTCTTTTACAGTAATTTTAACTGGGTCTATTTTAGCCATAAGTCCTACTTCTTTTCCTGTGAAATCCCAAACTATGGGGTTTACTGTACTTTTTAATTCTTCTGGCAACTCGTCTTGTGTTAAAACCGAAAACATCTCATCTACTTCTGTACCCTGTTTTGCAATCATAATTTTATATACATGATCTTCATCTGGTGTCTGAACTGCCACACCATCCGGTGTGCAGAAAATTGTGCAGTTCATTTTGCACAATAAATCCCTGCCTAATAAGTTTACTGGGCTAGAATCGCATACTACAAATTGATGCATTTCTCTGAAGTTTCCGATTTTAACTTCCATTGGTTCGGTAAGAGGTGTTCTAATCCTTTGATTAGCTACTCCCACTACTTGGATATTTTCACCAGCGAGAGGAAGGTCTGGAATGTCTGCTGTTCTTACAGTAGACCGGGTAGCACCAGTATCCAACAGAAAAGTGATATCATTACCTTTCACATTTCCTTCCACATATGGACCTGACTGATCTACCGATAAGGATGCGCCAAGTACGCACTCCTTCTCCCCCTCTCTTAGGCACCATCATGAACTGTATTGACAGAAATCGTCCTGTAAAAGAAATTGTGAGGTTATATAATCATTCTTACCACTTCCTCCTTGATATCCGATGTCTGTACCGTGCTTTGCTCTGCTTACATTACCCTGAATAGGTGCAGGTGGCAGCTGACTGAGGATTTACACCCTGCTGTGAGTCATTCTGCGTCTGTGGATTTAAATTTTGATTTGGGCCATTATTATTCCGGATCTTTTTATATTCATCCTGCCTATGCCCCAATTTTCCACATCCATGACAAGGAAATTTCTTTTTAGCTTCTTCTCTACTCATTCGTCCTCTCACTTTCCCACCATTCCCAGTATCACCACTCGTTCCAGAATCCTTTCCCTGATTTTCACTCGGATTTTCCAAATTAATTCCCTGTTTCTCTGCCATTTTCACCTGAGCCCACATCACTTTTTCCTGCAATTTCTTGTGCCTATCCTCAATATCGTCTCCACAATATTTTGCATACTTCAAGATTTCATCAATCGGCTTCACTTGCCAACACAGCATATGCTGTTTAATCATCTGACAAATTTCTGGCTTTAAACCGAAAACAAATCGATACACAAACTGACTCATGTTCTTATCTCCAATGTCCTCAAATCCACTATACTGTTTAAATACCTGCAGTAAACGCTCATAGTAGGAATGTACTGATTCATTAGCCTCTTGGGTAGTTCGGTCTATTTTCACCCAATCTGTTTCTTTCGGTGGTATTTTCCCTTTCAAATAAGTTATCACCTGTTGATACTTTTTCATCACATCATTTGACGGGGCACCTGTCTTTGGGTCTCTAGGATACTTGTCACTTGGCCAATCAACTGTAATTTTACAATCTGTCCACAAATCTGCAGGTACCACTATGTCAAACAAACCATCTAAGTCCTTCAACAATACCTTTGACACCTTCACAAACGTTTCAACCTGCTTGTACCATTCAATTGGTTTTTCTCTCAATTTTGGAAAATCATTCGTAATTGATAAAATATCCTGTCTGCTCCATGGGACATGTACATATCCTCCTCCCGCAATTTCTCGCATTGGATACATTTGGTCTGCTTTCTCTGTCTCCTTCATCACATATTCCGACACTGATCTACTTGATCGTACTTCTTCCTTTTTCTTGGCCCACCTAGTTCTCCATTTATCTAGGTCTCCCCATTTTTGTAAAACTATCATTAATTCCCTTACTTGTAATTTTCTTCCAGAGGCATTCATGTTTTCTAAATCTTTTTCTGAAAATTCTGCTCTATAGGGTTTCTGCAACACCTTTGATCTCCCTATTTCTATTCCCATCTGTAGTGCTAGATTGGATAATTTTTCATGGAATAACCTTACATTTCTTGTGATACTTCTGCACATAAATAATAATTCTTCATCATCATAGGTATTCAAGCGATCTAGTCCAACATTTCCTGCTATTATTTCTTCTAATTCGACTTTCAATTTATGAATGTCCATTATTTTTGGAGGTGTGCACTGTTTATCTGATTCTTGTGCCCACCTTTCTAAATCTTCTGGGGTGACTCTTGTGGCATTTTTCGCTCCTGATGAAGTCACTAGACTTATATCTTTTGAACACCCAGGTGTAGTTCTCTTGGGAGTAATATTGACAGAATCTCGAATGGGTAAATCCATCAATGATATTGTGGATTCGCTGTCACTAAAGTGATCTTCAACCATTACTACTGCTTCAGGGTTTGTAGCGTTTACAGGAGTAGGTGCAAGTATCGGTGGAGGACAGTTTCCCTGAGTACCATATAATGGAACTACTGGACCAATTGTTACAGGTATGGTCAATGAATCAGGATGTACTTTTATCTGTGTTATTTTCTGTATTAATTCTGCTCTGGTCTTCTCTAGTGCTTCCCTTTCTTTGTCATGCAGTATTCTACTAGGGGTGAATTCATGCATTACCTGTGGCACTAATGGGGTTTTTAACGGTGGTGCACTTGGGGTGCATCCATTTGTCCCTTCCTGATATGGTGGGGGGTTCCTTAACATTTCTTCCATAAATTCGTCTTCAGAATCATCACTTCTCATTAAATGTTTTGTCTTTTCTGTACATTTACTCCCTAATTTCTCCTCTGCTATTAACAATGGATATAGTCCTTCTGTAATCATTGCCCTTCTCCATTGTTTCATCTGACCGTCCCTAGATTCATGTAGGTTCCTGGGAAAAAATCCTCGATAACCCCTATTACTCCTAGATCGGTCACGCTCAAATGCCTCGGTTTCCCATTCCTCTAAGGCTTCGTATTGAGTTAATCTAGGTCTGGGTTCTATGTCATTCATCCTCAATCTCAAATTTTGAAGAATTCTTCCATTGAAAGTACCATTCTCGGGAAATGCTAGTATTCCATCATTTTTTGTATATTCTATCCAATTATCTATCCATACACAAGTATGATAACCTCTCTCCATCATCATAAATGAAGCGGGCGTTTTAGCTGGTGGAATGATAATTCCTTCCCTAGTTTTGATTGGTTTATCCTTTTAAAAATAGTTCTTAATCTTTTGCAGAAAGGACATTTTTCTCTTTTCTCTGTACATCTTAGGTGAGTATCGATGTATAAAATTATATTCTGCAAAGCCTAGGAATCTCCTATCCTGACGAGTTCCTGTCAAAGTCGGATCACGCTTTAACATGCAATCTCTACCCACTAAGATTTTTGCTTCTAGAATGTCAACCAATCAAGTGTCTGCTATCTTTTATTCCCGGACCAATCCTTGCGCGGCCTTTCGGTGACGTTTGTCTGTCAACCCCTCCTTTACAATCTGCTCTCTACTGTCCCTCGCTGTTTCAACCAATCCCAGCGCGGCACCTGTGACGTCAGTACTACTCCTGACTATCAACCCCTCCTTTACAAGCGTCGTCCCACACCCGCTGATTCAACCAATCCCAGCGCAGCGTTTTGTGACGTCAGCTCCCTCTCCGGCAACTGACCCTCCCTTTACAAAATTTTACGCAAACTTATTTTCTCTACAATTCTTAATTGAATTTCAGTAACAACATAAAACATTCGCTATCGTGCCAGTTTCTCTAAATTCGAAAAGATAGTTTCTATCACACTTAGTAAAACCTTTCTGTTTACTAAACATACACTACGAGTAAAACCCTTCCGTTTACTCTTCACCCAAGCTCCAGGAGTACCTGTTACTTCTTCAATGTTACCCTTTCTAGGTGATATAACATCAAATTTTCACCAGCATACTCTTTTGCTAGTATTCACACGCATAGATTCCCTAACCAGTACTGATAGTCCTGCTTAACTTTTCAGCACTATTTCTGCCTGACAGATAACCTCACTGCAGTATGGCTTCCACTTACCATCCGCTATTCTTTTTACCCCGGGGATTCTGGACAACATAAAACAAACTTTGAATACACGGATGTTAGTTCATAAAAATAAAATTCTCATTACCCAATTAACAAAGAGTAACCATCCTCTGATTACCAGAAAACTGATCCAGCGCGATATTAGCAAACAGCATTCATACACCAGATACTCACTTGGGCCCATACATTCATACTACGCTAATACTTACGCTGGGTTTTATCAGTTGTTACTCTTTATCAAAATCCCTGCTACCAATTACCTTCCGAATGAAGAGTAATGACTTACCAATGAATCCTTTGCTAATTGGGAAATTTAAAATGAGTGACATTCATTATAGTACATAATCCTGAAATAACCACTGAGTCAGGAAGTTTTAAAATGTTTATCTAAAGATTTAGCAGAGTAAAATACAGAACCACACGGTACTTAATCGCAATACCCAAGATGAAGCATAGAATAAGCTATTGCTAATCAATGACGGTCCCTCAAAGAAGGAGAGGATAGAGACAGCAGCGCAACTAAAGGTTGCATTATATTTACCTAAGTGCGAGAACCAAACCCCTTGGCCAAGGAGTTAGAAAGAATAGGACCCAGGAAGGATGAAGAGCAAAGACCTCCTCCAGGATCAGGACAGGACCGGTGACCTCTCTACAACGACGCCTGCGTCGCTCCCTCTCTGATACTCGACTTCTCCTCGATTCGCCCGTGTCTTCCTTCTAATGGACTCCGCCGCCGACTCCTCAGGACCTCTCTGGACAGCGATTCAGTCTGCAATCGATCAGCTTGGCAGTCTGGAGCTAAGAGCTAACTAATTAGCTAATTCTATATCTATTATACCGTTCTACGCCCATGTACCTCCCCTTAATGTTGCTAAAATATGGGACTACTACTTCTGATTGGACAGAGACAGGGGGTGGATTCTCACACCATATTGATTTATCTTGTATTTCTGAAGCCTATTGTTTTTAAACTACCGCCCCTTCAATTTAATACATTTGCTTTATTTCCCACCCGTCTCACGACAAAATTGACAATTTATTCATATAAAATGTTGCTTTCAATGAGAACATCTTGGTATGTAGTGGTGTCGGCCAGCAGGTCACGGCCTTGGGTGATGTCCAAATTGACTTCATCTCTTTCTTTCTCGTCTGCCTCTCAGGGCGCATGTGTGGAAACTTTGTAACACGAGCTTTCAGTTCACCAAAACCCAGGCCCAAGTTTGCGAACTAATAAAAGTCAAAGAAGAAAACATTAAAATCACAAATAAAATGTTTCACTGTATGCCCACTCTTTCTACTCTATTCCCATTTAATTATAAATTCTATCCCGCATTAGTAGCGTTAAAGAAACGACAGTTTGATAATGACATGAGAGCAAGCTGAAGCATGTGAAAACATCAAGCAGCCATTTTAATGCACACTGCGCAGAAGCAGAAATTTCCCACCAAGCAAAGAAAGACGTCACAACACGTGATGTGGTTGGGACATGCGCATTAGGGTTCCTGCGCTTTAGCGGCCATTTTGGATTACAGACAAGCGTTATTCATTAGTAAAACACATAGGCAAGCATCCTTTCTATTTGTGTAGTGTATGCAAGGATTAGTAGAGACAATACAAGTTTAATAAATTAATACTATGAGGAGGTTGCGTACGAGCAAGTTTCATTTATGAGTCCTTGCTCCATCAGTACCTCATAAGTAAATTACTATAAAATACATTTTCACAGCAAACTCACCAAAAACAGCATTAATGATGATGCAGCATTTGTAAATCCTGTCCTGCACTTCCCTGCATGACTTTATGATCCCGCATCTCAAGGAGGTGAGTTCACCTACACCTACTGAGTTTCATGGTAGCAATAGAGATACAGTGAGTACAACTGCAGCAACTATGTCTGCAGCAGATGTTTTTTGCTCCCTACAGCATGATTTTGATCAGCACACTTCCTCAGAATGAGAACTCCAAGTCAGGAGGATGTCTCCCAGGCTCAGCTGTTCTGTCAGTGACTAATTAGTGCAGGAAATAAACACTTGACACACTTGGCTGCACTGTTATGCCTTGACCACATCTAGACGTGGAGGGTGTTCCTTATCACGTGACGACGTCGCAACGAACCATGGTCATGACGCGTGAAGGTAAGAAACCTCAGGTCCAACTCAACTCGATAGAACCTACAAGTGGAGCGTACGGTACCATTCTCAAACACTACATTCCTCTCCATCTTTCTAGGAGAAGAATCTAAAACTTTAGAAAACTTGTGTAACGATGCGAGGTCCCGGTCTTTTCAAACATGTAACATCAATGTAGAACAGAAACATCCACACCTGCAGATAACATAGCAGTAGCTGGGTAGGGCACCAACATGGTCAGTTCAGAAAAATCTAAGTTGCACTGGTTTCAAATGCCGCATCCAGCTGTGGAACTTAGCAAGCTTATCTAAGTCGGACAGTCGTGGTTCTATCTGGCTGTTCCAGTGGTCATTGTGGAACCTTTTCAAATGTGACATATTTCACGTGACTGTCTCGGTTTCTCAGTGAACTGTAATCATGGTCCCTTTGATGCTGATGACAACTTATGGTGGAGGCTCATACAGCAGTCTGAACTTTCCTCTTGGGTGAACGGTCCTTCACTAGCACTCTCTCTCTCTCTTGGTTGGATGTCATATGCTCTGGCTCGCCTCTGGTGGCTGGCATAGTTGTTTAGGCATCTCTGGCCAGTCATCTGAGCAATTTTGGGTGTCTGGGTGCTCTGCCCACAGAGGATGGTGGGGAGTGGTATCAGAAATAGTTTGCCCCATGCATAGCTGGCAGAGTGGTATCCCTGTGTTGGAATGTGGAGTCACTCTGTTCCCCCATAGGAAGGTGTAGATAGCATTCTCAACATTTTGGTTCTCTGTTTCAGCAATGCGGATTTCCTTGATTAAAGTCCTTACAGGCCTCTCTACTTCTCCCTTGTAGCCGCCTTGGAGTGATGCATCTGTGCTTGGTGTTTCAGGACTGGAGATAGTCCACTCTAGACTGTTGAATGGGGGCCCCTTGTCAGTAAGCAGCTCCCTAATAAGACCGTGTATGGCCATCATCTTTTCTACTTTTGGTATGACCTCCGATGCTGAGGTGGAAGCCACTATTTCTACTTCCAGGTATTTTGAGAAATTGTCCATGATTATCTGTCTGGTAGACTTCTGAAGTTAGCACTGGCTCCCTGCCACGGGCCGCTGGGCCCGTCTCCTGTGACAATGGGGGCTGGAGCTTCAGGGTTGCCAGTTACTTGGCAGGGCACACAACTTGGCACCATTGTCTCCACAAGTACAACCAGTCCCGGAAACCAGATCATGCTCCTGAATTGACGCTGTGTTTTCATGACAGGACTGATGTGATCCATGGGCTAGTTCCATTGCTCTCTGTTGGAGGCTCCTAGGGAGGACCAACCATGCCCCTCGCATGAGACACTCTTCTGCAGTGATTGTCAGCTCCTGCCACATTTTGTGGAGGGACTGCAAAGGTAATCTTGCTTCTTCAGGGCAATGGGCTGGGCAATCTGTTAGAGGCTTCCATTTGTTGGCCTGACCTGCCTCGATTGGTAATTGGAGACTGTCATCTTGATTGGTGGCTATGACGTCACTAATGGACAAGAGGAGCGATCGGACCCAGTCTAGGACCAGTTTTACATACTCTTCTGTGTCTTTGGCCACCTATTCATCTGTGGGGGTGGCAGATCGTACGTGCTGCGAGAGGAAGGCCGAACTCCCATCATGGACTTGGGCACGGAAGCTTCTTGTATATGTTTCACATCTTTGACTGTAAGGTCAGTCTATGAGCCTTTAGCTGGTTGAACACAGTTCGTAGGCTGGTGAGGTGGCTTTTGGGCGTATGGACGAGAATGTCGTCACTATCATTTAGTACACTTGGGAGGCCGGCAAGCACTTCTCTGATGATATTCTGGAAGACATCTGCAGCACTGGATATGCTGAAATTCAATCTCTTATAACGGCGCCGAAGTAATATTGTACTGTAAGAGCACTGGTCTGAACAACCTGCGTCGTATTGGCTGTAATGAGAGACAGACAAATAACACATGATTTAGATCTTGCACCTGGTTTTCCACATAGGTCACCGAGCCTATTTTCTTTAGGTAAGCCTTCCAATACTCCTGTTATAATTCGTAAGGAAAGCAAATTCAGCCTTAATAGCAAGATGGTTCTACGTACTTCATGGCGAAGGTTCCATAAAACATACGTTTGAGGTTTTTTACACATACTGCTCTCCACAATTATGTTATTCCTAGAGTGCTGGGAACACAGTACAATATCTCTTTTATGCCTAACTTCGTAAATTGTTTTTTTATTAGCATTTTCAAGGCCTGCTTTGGGAGGGTACCTGCATCAACTTGCCCTATACCAAACATGGCTCCTACCTTCTCATAGTTTCTAAAAACGACACTTTTCCCCCTCAAACGAGAGAAGATTTCGTGTTTTAGGGCAGCCCGTATGGAACTCACATCACTATTCAATATAGTATTACCCCACCTTAGGCTTCCTGCCATAGCCAACACGCTAGTTGAGAGAAGCCTGAATTCCAGCCGGAGGGCCGCTGGAGAAGCAACATGATTCAAGTTACATATTTGGCACCAAATGCGCCCTTCCACCTTCTCAAAGAAATCCCAATGCTTCTCATCCACTGATTCGCAAGCATAGCTCATTGAGGGCAGAATTTTGGTCTTATATACTGCTAAAACGTGGGCAAAATGTCTTTGTCACCTCAGTCACTCGAGGGACCCCCTTGGGTGATAACACTTCTGGTTCTGACTTGACGTTTACGTAGCCAGATGCAAACACCAGACTCACATGCTCACACATTACCACAGACTCAGAGTTCAAGCTGGCACCAACTCCGCTTGTTTCAGGGCCAGCTTTAGCGTCCTCTATCTCCATTTCTTCCTGTACTTCCACTGAGTGACATTGTTCCATGAGCTGAGGTTGAGAAGTAGATTGCACTAAATTAGATTGGCGCGATTGAGTGGATACGGGGCTGCACCCTGCGATAGGACCGTGACTATACCCAGCCCTTCCTCTTTAATTGCGCCTATGGGTATCCCTAGTTCTTTATTTCCTACTCTTCTGCCCCTCGGAAAACATGGACAGTACGGTAGGATGGGACTTCAGGTTGGATAGATGGGCCTGGGGCGTCTTATGCCGGATGGTCTTCAACAGTTTAGGGGAGCTGGTAGAGCCGGTGTGGTTAGCTATAAAGCCAGCCAAGTCTGGGGGTGCAATCAAACGACCAGAACGCAGGTACCTAGATGGCATCTTCAAAGAAAAAAAAAGTGACTGTAGGAAAGTAGGATCTGCTTCTTATGGTTACCCCCACTTTTTGCTTGATGTTGCACTGTTTTTGACTAGTCTGACTGGGATCCTGCTAATCAGGACCACAGTCTCTCTGCTTTCTCCTTTAAATTGTAACATTTACTTTGGTACACTCCAGATTGGATACTGGGGTACCCTTGTCAGCCCCTAGTATATGGTACCCATGTACTCAGGGCATAGGTACCCCAGAGGCCTCCCATGGGCTGAAGCATGTATTATGGCACCCATGAGAGGCCATGCAAAATGGAACTCCAGGTCTGCTACAGCAGCCTGTGTAAGATGGTGCTTGCACCACTTACTTTAGATGTAGGTTCACTATATCTATAGGTCACTACACTTAAAACTTATAAGTCACCCCTATAGCAGGCCTTATCAATCCTGAAGGCAGGGTGCTGGGGTTTCAGTGAGAGGGTGCCCCTGCATGAGCAGAGCCTCTCTGCAGCCTTTGGAGACCATTCTCCCGGTTTGTCTGTGACTCAGCCGGACATATAGGTAGAGGTGCATTATAACCTCGCGGTAAATGCTATCTCGAAAACGGCTGCATAGAAACATACAGTGTTTGGTATCAAACACCTTGGAATCATACCTCCACACCGGTAAGCGCTGTGGGAGGTATGATTCCACCCTTCTGAAGCGAGCTTCATGGGGTCACTGGTCTATCCGGTGCCAGCCTTCTCGACCCGGTCAGCACAAAATGGATGCTGCGGACCAGAGACACATTTCTGCCCTCCTGCTGCTGAGCCAAGCTCGAGCAGAGGAAGGCAGCACAATAGGCATCCTGTCACAGGGAGGTGTGACCACCTCCCAGACAGGATTTAGTGTATTGGGGCTGGGTGGGTGAACTCTGATAGTGCCTGAAAGTCTGCACCTGGGGCACATTTGGTGTCCCTGCGCATTGTCCAGCTCAAACCAGTTCTGGGAGCCATTTGGCTCCTGCTCTGGTGCGAAACTGGACAAAGGACATGGGTGTAACCACCCCTCTGTCCTGACTCTCCCCTAGGAGGGTCCCCCAAATCCGTCCAACCCTCTTCTGTGGGTACAAAAGGGCTTACCTGACTGTAAGACTTTAGATTTTACGTGGACAAGATTCTACAAGGAGAAACCACTAACCTTCAACTGTCTGGACAAACTGGACTCCGCTGGACATCGACTGGGCTCGACTTCGTCCGCCTCTCCATACAAAGCTTTGTCTGTGCCCTTGCTCCATACAGACTCTGTGCAGGACCTGCAGTGCACTAAGGACAGCTGAAGAATATCCCTTGGAGTGAAGGAGTCACTCCCCTGCCCTAGCAGGCACCTCAACCCAACTGACCGGTCTGCTGCTCCTAAGCTCCTGCAGACTCCAAAGATTTCAGCAACACAGCAGGTAGATTCCTTAAGGTCCCTGAGGTCGATCTGCCCTCTTTGCAAGTTTGAGGCCAGTATCCCCAGTGGGGACTGCATAGCCTAAACCCATTTGCCCCGCGTCCATTTGCATTTGCATATGGTTGTTGGCACTTCCCGAGCTTGTGCATTGGACTCCGTGTAGTCCTAACCCTGAGCAGTATTTGCACCAAAAAACTCCAGCCTCCTCACACCAAGTGCTCCGTGGGCTGGTACTTTGCAATCTTGCTCGAGGTTCCCTCACGACTCCTGGTGCTTCGGCCTGTGGGTCTCTCTGAGGGTCATCTTGATTTCTGTTGGGCTTTCCTGGTTGCTCCAGAAGTGCCCTGACTCTCCATTGCTTGGTGAGTCCCCTGGACCTTGCTGGTCCACACCGTAACCTTCTTGACCTTCCTTCGTGGGTTGCTTTTGCCAAGGCTTGTTGGAGCTCCAGCCGGACACCGTCCCCTCAGCACTCAACATCCTTTGTGCGACAGCTCACCTCCGGCTCTTGGTCATCCTCGACATCTCCTGGTCCTCATGGCTGCAGAGTCAAGCATCCCTTCTTTGCACCTGAAGCACCCGACATCGGTGGGCATTCGTCTACCGAGCCCCTGGTCACACTGAAGTGACCCAGACTCTGTCCCCTCTGCTTTCAGGTTCCTTCCTTCCAGAATCCTGGCTTGGATTCCACCGGACCCTTTTCACCTTCACGGCAGCGGTACTTCTTCACAGCCCTCCATTGAGAAAGACGGCGGTTTCTGACGCCACTCCAGACCTATGCACCCGGCTCCCCTGGGATAGGTAACTCGGGTACTACGGTATCCACGGGTGGGGTGGCTCTCCAACCTCTTAAGTTCCAAAGGGTTTGCTCTACGTCCTCCTAGAAGGGTCCTTAAACATTAAAATTGTAACTGCGACTTCCCCATAGAATTGTACGGAGTCCACGGTCGTGTTCGCACACTGCACCCGTCCTCCGTGGGGTCCCTATTTACTCACCTTGGGTGGTTCCTTGGGGTCCCAGCGATTCTACCTGCTCCAGACCTTGTCTTGATCTGTCGTGATTGTTATACCACTATTTTAGTATATGGTTTGGTCTCCCCCTGGAGCCCACTGTGTATTGTGCTACTTACAGCTGTTCTATTGATCTCGTATTGTGTGCTTTGTGTTCTATCCTCGTGTAGAGGATAGTAGAGTGTGTTATATTAATAAATACATATTTTTATATAACTACTGTGTGGTTCTCCTCTCATTTAGTCAATATAGGAGGTGATGTTCTGGTAAAACAAGCTGCTTTATAATTCCTTCAAGTTTAAGCCTGAAGGCTGCTCCCCACAGCTACCACTAGGATAGCTTTCTAAAGGTTATCTTTGACCTCATACATCATAAGGGTCGTTTGGACTGGTGCAAGGTGCCCACTTTAATTAGTGGACAGCATATACCAGGCCAACTTCTCACATTGGTGTGCAGCGGTTGGGATTCAAGCCTGCATTGTTTTACCAGATAAATCTTTTTGTATTGATTAACTGAAAATCACTAAAGTATTAGGCACATATAATACTTAAAGATTAGAATAAGTAAGTTCGACTGAACTTAGGGTTGGGTAAGTTAAGGGGCTAGCACACCCTTTCTCCAACCTAAGAGAGTTTAGTTCCCACTAGGTTAGGTAGGTACATACACCACACCACACTTAGTCATGTCTTCTAAAGGAGAAGCCAGTGGCTCTCTGCCTTCTAGGTACAATGGTCTTACATTACATTTCAGAAATTGAAAGCCATGTGTGTTTCTAGGAAGCTAAAGACAGGGAGAAATGCCAACACCCAACGTCTCATTGAGGTGTTACTCTTGGATGACCTTAGAAAGAACCCTGGGTCAGATGAGGTAGAAAGAGTGGGTGGGGCAGGGAATGAAGACGTGTCAGGAGGAGACACCTTTTATGACCTAGACTCAAACCTTGGCCAGGAGGATCAAGATGATTCCCACCTGGACAACTTAGATCTTCAGGAAGAGGGTGGAGAAGGCCCCAGAGGCCCTCTCTTTACTCCTCCTGGAAGAGTGCAGAGTTTACCTAGGAGATCTAGATCTCCCTCTGCAGAATCTGACCATTCAGGACACTCTGTAGGGACCTCCATATCTCATAGGAGAGATACCTCTTATGACAGACAGTGCCAATTTCTAGTGCTTGAGAAAGTCAAGCTTAGGCTCAGGCAAGAGCAAGTGGCCCTAGGTAAGGAATCCCTAGAGCTCCAGAAGGCTAGAAAAATAGTGGGACTAGAGTCCCATGGTGGCAGCAACAGTGTCCCTAGGGTTAAGGAGTATACTTATGACCATAGGAACCTGAGCAAGATAGTCCCTCCCTACCATGGTGGGGATGACATCCACAAGTAGATAACTGCTTTAGAGAGGGCCTGTAAAGTACAGAGGGTCCCTCAAGAGCAGTGGGCAGCTATCTTGTGGCTCTCCTGTGCTGACAAAGGTAGAGATAAGCTCCTCACTTTTAGAGAAGAGGATGCTGTCAACTATTCAGTCCTGAAGAGTGCTCTCATTGATGGGTTTGGCTTAACCACTGAACAGTACAGGATTAAGTTCAGGGACACCCAGAATACAGACTCAGGACTGGGTAGACTTTGTGGATTGTGCTACTAAGGCTCTGGAAGGCTGGTTACTTGGCAGCAAAGTGAATGATTTCAAGGGATTGTACAATTTGATTATGAGAGAGCAGATCCTTAATAATTGCCAAAATCTGTTGTTGCATTAGTACTTGGTTGACTCTGATCAGACTTCTCCCCAAGAATTGGGAAAGAAGGCAGATAGATGGGTCAGAACCAGGGTGAAGCAGAAAAACCAGACCACAGGTGGTGACCAGAAGAAGCAAGATGCTAAACCTTCAGATAAGGGTGGGGAAAATGGTATAGACCAGAAGTCTTCATCAAGGCCCCAAAAACCTGCATCTGGAGGAGGGGGGGGGGGGGGAGTCACAGTTTAACAAAGGTAAAGGCAAAAATAAATCTTGGTGCTTCCTATGTAAGGAGAAAACCCATTGGACAAGGGATGCCAATTGTTCAAGGGCCAAGGATCCTCCTACCACCACCAGTGCCCCCAAGGTGACTGTTCCCCCTAGTTCAGCTCCAAGTTGTGGTACAGGGAACAAGGGTATAGTAGGGTTAACCCTGGGATCTGAGATGGGTTCTGGCTTAGTCAGAACTCCAGCTCAGGCTGTTTTTTTAGTCTGTGATGGAGGCATAGATATTACCTCCCTATTTGTGAGCCCCAGTAATCTGGGCAAATACAGACAACAGCCTTTAATCAATGGTAAGGAGGCCATGGCATATAGGGACACAGGAGCAAGTGTCACAATGGTGACAAGAGATCTTGTGGGCCCTGACTAGACCATACTTGGTGAGATGTACCAAGTGACCAATGCTAACAATGTCAGGACAGACCATTCCTTGACAGTTGTTAATTTCAGCTGGGGAGGGGTAACTGGCCCTAAGAAGGTTTGGTTAGCTCAGACCTCCCTGTGGAATGCTTGTTGGGCAATGATTTGGAAACTTCAGCCTGGGCTGAAGTGGAACTCAGGACACATTCAGCAATGTTGCGCATCTCTGCAGATGTGTTTGCTGTGACTAGGTCACAGGCCAAACTGTCTTCAACTGAACAGGCCCTGGATCCTGGAAAAAATGGACCAGGTGCCTTCCAAGAGATGGAGCAGTAGGGGTAAGGCAGTGTCTTCCCCCCAGACTCAGAGTGAGGATCAGTCTCCTGAGGGAGATGAACCCATTACCTGTGAAAGAACTGTCTCAGAGGAACTTGGTTGAGTTATTGGGGACAGGGGGCCCTTCCAGGGCAGAGCTGAGTCAGGAGCAGCACAGCTGCCCCTCTCTTGAACCCCTCAGACAGCAAGATGCTGCTGAAGCTGCTGGGAGTGCCAGTGGGTCCCACAGGATCTACTGGGATGAAGGACTCCTTTACTCAGAGGGTAGAGACCCCAAGCCTGGTGCTACCAGGAGGTTGGTCATACCTCTGAAGTTTAGGGGCTTCCTACTGACACTGGCACATGATATCCCTTTAGAAGGACACCTAGCCCAAAGTAAGACTAGGGACAGGCTTGTCCCTCACTTTCACTGGCCTCACATGTCAGAGAACACAAAGGAGTTTTGTCGCTCCTTTACCACCTGTGAAGCCCGTGGTAAAGCAGGTGGTACCACAAAAGCCCCCCTGATACCACTACCTGTGGTGGGGGTTCCCTTTGAGAGGGTTGGGATTGAAATTATTGGTCCCATGGATCCTCCAACTGCATCTAGGCACAGATATATTCTAGTGGTGGTGGACCATGCCACTAGATACCCAGAAGCAATACCCCTTAGAACCACCACAGCTCCTGTGGTGGCCAGTGTCCTCCTGGAAATTTTTTCCAGAGTGGGTTTCCCTAAGGAGGTCTTAACTGACAGAGGTGCAAACTTCATGTCTAGTTACATTACTGCTATGTGGAAGGAGTGTGGAGTAAATTACAAATTTACCACCCACAACGCAATGGGTTAGTTGAGAGATTCAACAAAACCCTGAAGGACTGTTGATCATGGGCCTCCCAGAAAAGCTTAGGAGAAAATGGGATGTCCTGTTGCCCTGCCTTCTCTTTGCCTACCAAGAGGTTCCTCAGAAGGGGGTTGGCTACAGCCCTTTTGAACTTTTGTCTGGACATCCAGTTAGGGGTCCCTTGTGTTTAGTAAAGGAGGGATGGGAGTTACCTCTCAAACCACCTAAACAAGACATAGTGGACTATGTACTTGGTCTCCGCTCCAGGATGGCTGAGTATATGAAGAAGGCAAGTAAAAACCTTGAGGCTAGCCAAGAATTACAGAAAGCTTGGCGTGACCAAAAGGCTGTACTGACTGTGTACCAGCCAGGACAGAAGGTATGGGTGTTGGAGCCCGTGGCCCCAGCAGCTCTCCAGGACAAGTGGAGTGGACCTCATACCATTCTTGAGAAGAAGGGAGAGGTCACCTACCTGGTGGACCTTGGAACTCGCAGGAGCCCCCACAGGATGCTCCATGTGAACAGGCTCAAGCCATATGTTGACAGGGCAGACATGGGCTTGCTCATGGCTACTGTTGAGGGACAGGAGGAAGAGAGTGACCCACTCCCTGACCTCCTCTCACAATTCGCTCCAAGTGGGAAGTGGTATGCCCAGACGTGGGTCCCGTGCTCACTGCGCCACTGGAGTCAGGCTATCCTGGCTGATGAGGGCTGAATGCCCGAAACCGGTCCTAGGATGCTTGATTCCGGTCCAGGGAAGACATGGCTTGGCAGTTCGGTCTGGACTGTTCCCATGAGGCACAGGGTCAAGACTGATTTGCATATGGCCATGTCTGAACTGGGGTGGCGTGGTGAAGCAAGATAACGATGGATTAAACCCAGATCTGTGACTGGGGGTGAATGTTTGCCATTGTGCAACATTCCGTCCATCATCTTGTGTGTTTTGCAATTCGCCCCAAGTGGGAAGGGTATGCCCAGACGTGGGTCCCGTGCTCACTGCGCCACTGGAGTCAGGCTATCCTGGCTGATGAGGGCTGAATGCCCGAAACCGGTCCTAGGATGCTTGATTCCGGTCCAGGGAAGACATGGCTTGGCAGTTTGGTCTGGACTGTTCCCATGAGGCACAGGGTCAAGACTGATTTGCATATGGCCATGTCTGAACTGGGGTGGCGTGGTGAAGCAAAATAACGATGGATTAAACCCAGATCTGTGACTGGGGGTGAATGTTTGCCATTTTGCAACATTCCGTCCATCATCTTGTGTGTTTTGCAATTCGCCCCAAGTGGGAAGGGTATGCCCAGACGTGGGTCCCGTGCTCACTGCGCCACTGGAGTCAGGCTATCCTGGCTGATGAGGGCTGAATGCCCGAAACCGGTCCTAGGATGCTTGATTCCGAGTCCAGGGAAGACATGGCTTGGCAGTTCGGTCTGGACTGTTCCCATGAGGCACAGGGTCAAGACTGATTTGCATATGGCCATGTCTGAACTGGGGTGGCGTGGTGAAGCAAAATAACGATGGATTAAACCCAGATCTGTGACTGGGGGTGAATGTTTGCCATTGTGCAACATTCCGTCCATCATCTTGTGTGTTTTGCAATTCGCCCCAAGTGGGAAGGGTATGCCCAGACGTGGGTCCCGTGCTCACTGCGCCACTGGAGTCAGGCTATCCTGGCTGATGAGGGCTGAATACCCGAAACCGGTCCTAGGATGCTTGATTCCGGTCCAGGGAAGACATGGCTTGGCAGTTCGGTCTGGACTGTTCCCATGAGGCACAGGGTCAAGACTGATTTGCATATGGCCATGTCTGAACTGGGGTGGCGTGGTGAAGCAAAATAACGATGGATTAAACCCAGATCTGTGACTGGGGGTGAATGTTTGCCATTGTGCAACATTCCGTCCATCATCTTGTGTGTTTTGCAATTCGCCCCAAGTGGGAAGGGTATGCCCAGACGTGGGTCCCGTGCTCACTGCGCCACTGGAGTCAGGCTATCCTGGCTGATGAGGGCTGAATGCCCGAAACCGGTCCTAGGATGCTTGATTCCGGTCCAGGGAAGACATGGCTTGGCAGTTCGGTCTGGACTGTTCCCATGAGGCACAGGGTCAAGACTGATTTGCATATGGCCATGTCTGAACTGGGGTGGCGTGGTGAAGCAAAATAACGATGGATTAAACCCAGATCTGTGACTGGGGGTGAATGTTTGCCATTGTGCAACATTCCGTCCATCATCTTGTGTGTTTTGCAATTCGCCCCAAGTGGGAAGGGTATGCCCAGACGTGGGTCCCGTGCTCACTGCGCCACTGGAGTCAGGCTATCCTGGCTGATGAGGGCTGAATACCCGAAACCGGTCCTAGGATGCTTGATTCCGGTCCAGGGAAGACATGGCTTGGCAGTTCGGTCTGGACTGTTCCCATGAGGCACAGGGTCAAGACTGATTTGCATATGGCCATGTCTGAACTGGGGTGGCGTGGTGAAGCAAAATAACGATGGATTAAACCCAGATCTGTGACTGGGGGTGAATGTTTGCCATTGTGCAACATTCCGTCCATCATCTTGTGTGTTTTGCAATTCGCCCCAAGTGGGAAGGGTATGCCCAGACGTGGGTCCCGTGCTCACTGCGCCACTGGAGTCAGGCTATCCTGGCTGATGAGGGCTGAATGCCCGAAACCGGTCCTAGGATGCTTGATTCCGGTCCAGGGAAGACATGGCTTGGCAGTTCGGTCTGGACTGTTCCCATGAGGCACAGGGTCAAGACTGATTTGCATATGGCCATGTCTGAACTGGGGTGGCGTGGTGAAGCAAAATAACGATGGATTAAACCCAGATCTGTGACTGGGGGTGAATGTTTGCCATTGTGCAACATTCCGTCCATCATCTTGTGTGTTTTGCTCCTCTCACAGAACCCTGATGATGGCTAAGTTGATGGTGTAGCCTTGGCAGGCAGCCTCACTGAGCAGCAACAGACTGATTGTAGGAAGGTCCTCAATCAGTACAGACATATGTTTTCCCTGACTCCTAGTCATACCACTTGGTGTACCCATGAAGTGGACACAGGTGAAAGTCTGCCTGTTAAAAATAAGATTTGCAGGCAACCTGACCATGTCAGGGACTGCATCAGGACTGAGGTCCAAAAGATGCTGGAATTGGGAGTCATTGAACCCTCAGATAGCCCTTGGGCTAGTCCAGTAGTCCTGGTACCCAAACCTCATACCCAGGGTGGTAAAAGAGAAATGAGGTTTTGTGTAGACCACAGGGGGCTCAATGCAGTCACTAGGACTGATGCTCATCCTATTCCTAGGGGAGATGAGCTCATTGATACATTGGCCTCAGCCAAGTTCTTGAGTACATTTGACCTCACTGCTGGTTATTGGCAAATCAGACTAGCTGAGGATGCCAAGCCCAAAACAACTTTTTCAACACCTATTGGGCATTATCAATTTATTGTGATGCCCTTTGGCTTGAAAAATGCACCTGCCACATTTCAAAGGTTGGTGAATAAAGTTCTCACAGGCCTGGAAGACTACAGTGCAGCTTATCTTGATGATATTGCTGTCTTTAGTTCCACCTGGGAGGATCACCTGGTCCACCTAAGAAATGTGTTTGAGGCCCTACAAAAGGCAGGCTTCACTAACAAGGCCAGCAAGTGCCAGATAGGGCAGAGTAAGTTTGTGTACCTGGGCCATCTTGTGGGTGGAGGCCAGGTTCAACCATTGAAGAGCAAAATCCAGACCATCATGGACTGGGTTGCTCCAACTACCCAGACTCAGGTCAGAGCTTTCTTGGGCCTTACTGGGTATTACAGGAGGTTTGTTGAGGGATATGTATTTATAGTGACCCCCTTAAATGATCTGACCTCTAAAAGAATGCCTAAGAAAGTTCAGTGGACAGTTAGCTGTCAAAGGGCATTCGATGACCTGAAGCAGGCCATGTGCACTGCTCCCATTCTGCAAAGTCCTGACTATTCCAAACAATTCATTGTTCAAACTGATGCATCTGAGTTGGGGGTAGGGGCTGTGTTATCACAACTGAATGAAGAGGGTCAGGATCAGCCAGTAGCTTTTATAAGCAGAAGGCTGATCCCCAGAGAGAAACGTTGGTCAGCTATTGAGAGGGAAGCCTTTGCTGTGGTTTGGGCTCTGAAGAAGCTGGGGCCATACTTGTTTGGCACTCACTTCATTGTTCAGACAGACCATAAGCCCCTCTTATGGCTAAAACAATTGAAGGGTGAAAAGCCCAAACTTTTGAGGTGGTTCATTTCCCTACAGGAGATGGACTATACAGTGGAACATAGACCTGGGAGTAACCATGCCAATACAGATGGACTCTCCAGATATTGCCACTTAGAAATTGAAGACTCAACTGGTCAAGGTTAGTCTCATGTCCTTTCGATTGGGGGGGGGTTGTGTTGGAAAGTAGGATCTGCTTCTAATGGTTACCCCCACTTTTTGCTTGATGTTGCACTGTTTTTGACTAGTCTGACTGGGATCCTGCTAATCAGGACCCCAGTCTCTCTGCTTTCTCCTTTAAATTGTCACATGTACTTTGGTACACTCCATATTGGATACTGGGGTACCCTTGTCAGTCCCTAGTATATGATACCCATGCACCCAGGGCATAGGTACCCCAGAGGCCTCCCATGAGCTGAAGCATGTATTATGCCACCGATGAGAGGCCATGCAAAATGGAACTCCAGGTCTGCTACAGCAGCCTGTGTAAGATGGTGCTTGCACCACTTACTTTAGATATAGGTTCACTATATCTATAGGTCACTACACTTAAAACTTATAAGTCACCCCTATAGCAGGCCTTATCAATCCTGAAGGCAGGGTGCTGGGTTTTTAGTGAGAGGGTGCCCCTGCATGAGCAGAGCCTCTCTGCAGCCTTCGGAGACCATTCTCCCGGGTTGTCTGTGACTCATCCGGACATATAGGTAGAGGTGCATTATAACCTCGCGGTAAATGCTATCTCGAAAACGACTGCATAGAAACATATCGTGTTTGGTATCAAACACTTTGGAATCATACCTCCACACCGGTAACCGGTGTGGGAGGTATGATTCCACCATTCTGAAGCGAGCTTCGTGGGGTCACTGGTCTATCCGGTGCCAGCCTTCTCGACCCGGTCAACACAAAATGGATGCTGCCGACCAGAGACACATTTCTGCCCTCCTGCTGCTGAGCCAAGCTCTAGCAGAGGAAGGCAGCACAATAGGCATTCTGTCACAGGGAGGTGTGACCACCTCCCAGACAGGATTTAGTGTATTGGGGCTGGGTGGGTGCATGCTGAGAGTGCATGAAAGTCTGCACCTGGGGCACATTTGGTGTCCCTGTGCATAGTCCAGCTCAAACCAGTTCTGGGAGCCATTGGCTCCTGCTCTGGCGTGAAACTGGACAAAGGACATGGGTGTAACCACCCCTCTGTCCTGACCCTCCCCTAGGAGGTTCCCCCGAATCTGTCCAACCCTCTCCCGTGGGTACAAAAGGGCTTACCTGGCTGTAAGACTTTAGATTTTACATGGACAAGATTCTACAAGAAGAAACCATTGACCTTCGACTGTCTGGACACACTGGACTCCGCTGGACTTCGACTGGTATCGACTTCGTCCCCCTCTCCGTCCAGCTTTGTCTGTGCCCTTGCTCCATACAGGCTCCGTGCAGGACCTGTGGTGCACTAAGGACAACTGAAGAATCTCCCTTGGAGAGAAGGAGTCACTCCCATGCCCTAGCAGGCACCTCAATGCAACTGACTGATCTGCTGCTCCTGAGCGCCAGCGGACTCTGAAGATTTCAGCAACACAGGAGGTGGGTCCCTGAAGGTCCCTGAGGTCGATCTGCCCTCTCAGCAAGTTTGAGGCCAGTATCCCTCATGGGGACTGCATAACCCGAAACCCCTGAGCACCGCATTCATTTGCAGTTGCATATGCTTGTTGGCAATTCCTGAGCTTGTGCATTGGACTCCGTGTAGTCCTGATCCTGAGCAGTATTTGCACCTAAGAACTCCGGCCTCCTCACACCAAGTGCTCCGTGGGTTGGTACTTTGCAATCTTGCTTAAGGTTCCCTTGCCAAACTCCTGGTCCTTCGGCCTGTGGGTCTCTCTGAGGGTCATCTTGATTTCTATTGGGCTTTCCTCGTTTCTCTAGATGTGCCCTCACTCTCCATTGCTTGGTGAGTCCCCTGGACCTTGCTGGTCCACACCATAACCTGCTTGACCTTCCTTCGTGGGTTGCTTTTGCCAAGGCTTGTTGGTGCTCCAGCCGGACACCGACCCCTCAGCACTTGACACCCTTCATGGGACAGCTCAGCTCCGGCTCCTGGTCATCCTCGACATTTCCTGGTCCTCGTGGCTGCAGAGTCAAGCATCCCTTCTTCACACCTGAAGCACCCGACATCGGTGGGCATTCGTCTACCGAGCCCCTGGTCACTCTGAAGAGACCCAGACTCTGTCCCCTCTGCTTTCAGGTTCCTTCCTTCCAGAATCATGTTTGTTTTCCACCGGACCCTTTTTACCTTCACGGCAGCAGTACTTCTTCACAGCCCTAAATTGAGAACAACAGCAGTTTCCGACGCCACTCCAGACCTATGCACCCGGCTCCCCTGGGATAGGTAACTCGGGTACTACGGTATCCACGGGTGGGGTGGCTCTCCAACCTCTTAAGTTCCAAAGGGTTTGCTCTACGTCCTCCTAGAAAGGTCCTTAAACATTAAAATTGTAACCGCGACTTCCCCATAGAATCATACGGAGTCCGCGGTCGTATTAGCACACTGCACCCGTCCTCCGTGGGGTCCCTATCTACTCACCTTGGGTGGTTCTTTGGGGTCCCAGTGATTCTACGTGCTCCAGACCTTTTCTTGATCTCAGTCGTGATTGTTATACCACTATTTTAGTATATGGTTTGGTCTCCCCCTGGAGCCCACTGTGTATTGTGCTACTTACAACTGTTCTATTGATCTCGTATTGTGTGCTTTGTGTTCTATTCTCGTGTAGAGGATAGTAGAGAGTGTTATATTAATAAATACATTTTTTTATATAACTACTGTGTGGTTCTCCTTTCATTTAGTCAATATAGGAGGTGATGTTCTAGTAAAACAAGCTGCTTTACATTCCTTCAAGATAAAGCCTGAAGGCTGCTCTCCACAGCTATCACTAGGAGAGCTTTCTAAAGGTTATCTTTGACCTCATACATCATAAGGGTCGTTTGGACTGGTGCAAGGTGCCCACTTTAATTAGTGGACAGCATATACCAGGCCAACTTCTCACAGTGACCAACCACAAATATCTACCAGGTGACCACTTATCAGCTTCACCACAGATGCCACAGATGCTTGATGCCTGCCGGCTTCCCTCTGTCCCTGGAGGGTATGGCGAAGGCTCACAGGGGCTGACATGTAAGGGCGTGCTGGAGCAGATCTCCCACCGTGGGGTGCAAGCCACACCAACCCAAGCTGGCCACAGGGAGGGGTTGTGGTCCAGACCAATCTCCACTTACTCCTGATCAGAGAAAGCGAAGGGTCATCAGTGTTATACTGGAGGCCACAGGGGTCGGACCTAAGGGCATGCGGCTGGGGGACTGGAAGCCGTCTTCTAAGGAGGGTGAGTAGGGGAGGCCTACACTGGCTTGCGCCGCAAATAAGGGGGACACCAGCACACTCAGTGTAGTTCCGCCTCATCAGCCACGTGTGCTGACATCGCCCTTTTATTTATACTCCCCGGCCCGAGCCCGGCCCAGGGAGTGAGAACTGCAACTATGTAATGCAGTGGCCGGGTGGCTCACTACATCCCATCTATCCCACGGAAACAATGTGAGACTACCCCCCCAACATGAATATCACAACTAAACAAAACATCAAAAGTCCAGTTGATTCGTCTCCTCAGCACCTCCCTGTTCGCTCTCTTCTTCAGCATAGGAAGTCTCTCAGTCTCGTGCTGGGTTTTGGATTTTCTCTCAGTCCGTAACGTTGACTGCCCCACCCATTGGCCACCGCTTCATCCCTCGCACTTGGGGGCCCACTGGCGTCGGCTGCTCGGTCGCCTTGGGCTGGCTCCCTGTCTACTCCTGACCCATTTCGACGCTCCCCACTCTCCTCTGACTGGGTATCTTCTTCTGCTCCATGATGTTCACCATCCAACCATTCCTCCGATTCCTGATCCGGCGCACCCTCCGCCGGCACCGGTGCCTTTTTGAACCACGATACGTTGCGTGCTATTTGTTGTGTTCCACGCTTCGCCATTACCATTGATCCTTTGACTTGTACTACTTTCCACAGCTCCCTTTCGAATGCTGTGCGGAATTTGGACCCCGGATGCCGATCCTTTACCACCACATAGTCCCCTTCCTTGATTGCTGACAACTGGGCCTGCCGCTTCCGGCTGGCCCTGCCGTTGTTGGGTTGTCGCCAGGCCTGTGTGTTCTCTACATCGAGGGTTGCCGGGGCCCGTAGCTCGCTAACCGGAATGCTGTCTCACACCACTCTTTTCACAAGTAAGTCACTGGGAGGACACTTGGTGGTGCAGTGCGGCGTGTTGCGATACGCTCTAAGGAATCGGTGTAAGCAACTTTCCAGATTTTCCCCCTGGTCCATTCCGATCCGATGGTTTTGTTTAGAGTCCGCATGAATCTCTCCATGTCTCCATTTGTCTGCGGCCATTGCGGAGTCACCCTGCGATGCCGGATCCCATATCTGTTCAGGTAGTCTCTGAACTCTTGCCCTTGGAACGGCGGACCATTGTCGGTGCGTACCTCCTCCGGTAGTCCCAGCAGCGCAAACACCTTCTCCAACACCGGCTGTACACATTCAAAGGACGTGGACGTGACTACTTCCACTACCGGAAACTTGGAGTGGCTGTCGACCAACACGACAGTGTGTTTCCCATCTGGAAGACTCCCAAAATCCAGGCTGACCTGCCCCCACGGTATCTGGCTGGGCCCCTCCGTGATGACGGGCGATACGGGTGGATCAGATCCCGTTATCAAACATGCATGGCACCCTCTCACTTTTTCCTCCACCATTCGATCCAGCGCAGGAAACCACACTTTGGTCCGCAGCCGGGCTTTCGTCTTCTCCACTCCCTGGTGGCCTTGATGGGCTAGCTCAACAGCTCGTCTCCGGAGTTTTGCCGGGATCACCAACCGGTCGCCTCTCAGAATGAGCCCTTGGCCAGACTCGCTCAGTTCTTCTCGGCACCTCCACATGCCATCCCAGTATTCCCGCTCTTCTTCTGTCAGCTGGCCAGTCCCTTGCAGAAACCACTTCCACCTATGGTCCTGGAGCGCTCGTTTCACTTCCCGGAGGCACCCATCTTGTGCTGTGGCTTCCGTGATCTCCTCTACGGTCAGTGACTGTGGGCACGCCTCCTCCACAATTTGCGGAATGAACGATTCGGTACCATCGTCCACTTCACTCTGACTCCCAGATGGCAGGGCCAGGGGATGCCTAGACAGATAGTCCGCGGGATTGTTGGCACCAGGTCGATATTCCACCGTGAACCGGTAATGTTGAATTTGGACAGCCCACCGTTCTATTCTGGGAGGCCCATTCCGCGCCGTGTCAGTGAACAGCGGGACCAACGGTTTGTGATCCGTCACCACCGTGAACGTGTGCCCGCAGAGATAGATATCGAAATGTTGGCACGCCCACCTGATTGCCAGAGCCTCACGTTCAATTTGGGCATACCTCGTCTCCACAGCGGTGAGCGCCCTGCTGGCGTACGCAATGGGTACCCATTCTCCTTGTCCATCCTTCTGGAGTAACACCGCTCCCAGCCCCACAGGGCTAGCGTCCACAATCAGCTCAGTGGTTGCCCCCGGCCGGAAGTACGCCACCGTAGCCCCCTTCAACAGAGCATTCTTGACATTGCTAAACGCTCGTGCTTCCTCATCCGTCCATCTCCAGGGCACCTCTTTCTTGATCAACCTTCTGAGCGGTTCGGACAGCGTCGCCAAATGCGGGATGAAACGGCCGCAGTAGTTAGCCATTCCTAGAAAGCTTCTGACTTCGGATTGTGTCTGGGGAATGGCAGCTGTTCAGATCGCCTCCACCTTCACGGGATCGACCTGCAGGCCTTTGGCAGAAAATCGGTATCCAAAGAACTCGACTTCATTAGCGTATAAGTCACACTTGGCTCTGTGGAGTGTCAGACCCTGCTCAACCAGTCTCCGGAGAGTTGCTCGGAGTCGGACATGGTGCTCCTCTAGTGACTTGGAGAACATGAGGATGTCGTCGCTAACATTGATCACACCCACCAGTCCGGACAGAGCTTCCCTCACTGCATCCTGGAACACTTCTGCTGCTGAAGATATCCCAAAACTCAGGCGTCTGAACCGACGGAGTCCCACATGAGTTGAGAACGTTGTTATATATCGGCTTTTCTCCGCCAGTACTAACTGATGATAACCTGAGTTTAAGTCCACCTTTGAGAACCATTGAGCTCCATTGATGTCTGCAACTATTTCATCTATGGTTGGAGTTATGTGTCTCTCGCGGCGTATGGCTTTATTGGGCAACCTCATGTCCACACACAACCTGATAGCTCCTGGCTGCTTGGGTTTAGGCACTATCACCAGCGGTGACACCCAGGGCGTTGGCCCTGATACCTTTTCGATTACTCCCTCTCTCTCCAGACGCTCCAATTCCGCCTCCACCAACGGCCGAAGATGGAAAGGTACTCTCCGATGTCGGAGCGCTATCGGCTTGACCGTTTCATCGATGTGAAGTTGCACATCTACTCCTTTCAGGCACCCCAGGCCTCTGAAAAGTTCCGGGAACTCGCTCAGCACCCCCTCCGCCTGTGTTTGGTGAATGTGCCTGGCGAACAACACCAACCCCAAATCTTCAGCCGTGTGGCAGCTTAGCAGCGACCCTGCACTGTCACACGTGACGTAGAATCGGGTGCACGTTACTCTGTCTCTGTGTCTGACCTCAACTTCAATGACACCCTGCAGCAGAATTGGGGAGCGGCCTCCATAGGTGAGTATTTTTGCTGTAGTGGGCATCAAAGTGGGACGGGGACGTAACTCCTTGTATTGTGCTGCATCCAGTACGTTTACCGTTGCCCCTGTGTCAATAAGTGTTCTTATGCAATTGTCCCCGATCCATATTTGGCACAACGGCGGCGGTCTTCTCGTTGTGTTCCCTCCTCTAATGTTCGACACCACAAACACGTTGTCCTCGTCTTCATCCTCCGCCACCATCAGTTTCTGACACCGGCTGTCCAATTCCTCCACCACCTGGACACTCTTGGCATTCCTCTGAAATCGTGTCCCACTGGGCCTGTTCACTCCTCCCTTCGCTCCTCCTTGGCACACCTTCACAAAGTGTCCGTACTTGTTGCACTTGAGGCACTGCCGCCCTTGCGCCGGGCATCCTCTTTGGGAATGAGTCACCAACCCACAGTTCCTGCACCCCTGCTTGTGCTGGCGCTCTTCCGTTCCGAGGTTGGCATTCGCTCCTCTGGTGTACGTTTTCCGAATCGCGTCAACTCTCTCCTCCTCAATGGTGGTTGGATATAGCGGGTGTGTGGTCCCAGATTTCTTCACCAACGCCACTTCCATCTCCCCTGCACGGACATCTGCCAGCTCGTGCGATCGTCCCAGGACCAAGATGTCATCCAACGATATCCCTGGCTGATGTAATATTAGCTTCCGCAACTCCAACGACTTGCACCCCACAATAAGCTGCGCCCTCGTTTCAAACTGACGGTCAACGCCAACGCAGGTGCTCGTCAGTTTTCACAACCGTGCGAAAAACATGTCAATGGACTCATCTTCCTTCTGCTTGGCCTGTCGCAACTTGAAATGTTCGAAGTCCGGGTTGACCTGCGGGTCAAAGTGTCGGTTTAGAGCTCTCACGGCCTTTTCATAATCGTTGCCATCCCCTGTGTCCGGCAGGTCCTGGAACAGGTCATACAGCTCATCTCCCCCCATCAGGAGCATTGTCGAACGCTTGATGGCGTTGTCCGTTTCCCTTGTGGCGACAAAGTAGTTTTCCAGCTGACCCAACCACTTTCGCCACCATGGCACTGCCGTAGCCGGGTCTCCCAATTGGCTGAACTCAGGAAGGGCCTTCACCGCCATCCTCCCTGGCCTGCTCCCCACAGCTCCTGCCTCTTGGGGTACTGCAGCCGCAGCGCCCGCCTGAGACGTAGTCATCTTGGGCTCCTCCCCGCTTCTGCCTGGTCCCCACCGGGAATCAAAGGTCGCTCTGCCCCTTCCTGGCGTCCTCCGATATAACCCAGCAGTGTCCTGGACCTCTCCTGGCTCGCTGTCGTCACCCACCACACTTTGGGTCTCAACCGGGAAGCACCACGCCGCCTCACAGTCCTCACTTGGCCCCCTCTCCTTGCAGGCTGCTCCACACGCTGGTCACGGATGCACCACCAGCACCCTGCTCCTCTGCCCGATCTCCTGGCTGTCACAGTCACGCTCCCTCTTCCAGATGCACACTTGCAGGCACGTCGGACCGGCTGGCTCTTCACGCGCTCTCCCCCAAGTGCTCCAGCCACGCCCTTACTTCCGCGCGCATGCGCGTGCCTCGGCCTCCCGCGCCGCTCCTCACCAGGCCGCACTGCTGCCTCACACGCACTCGGCCTGGACAGCACCTCCCGGGGCCTCACATATGGCGCCTTACCGCACCAGCAGTTCTTCCTCCCAGCGGGCGACGATCGCCCAGCCGCAACCCCGCTGGGCCTTCTCACACTTCCCATGCCGCCTCGCTTCACGGACGGCGGGCGCGGTGACACGCGCTGGGCTCTTCCTTATTCCTCGTCGCCAGTGTTATACTGGAGGCCACAGGGGTCGGACCTAAGGGCATGCGGCTGGGGGACTGGAAGCCGTCTTCTAAGGAGGGTGAGATGGGGAGGCCTACATTGGCTTGCGCCGCAAATAAGGGGGACACCAGCACACTCAGTGTAGTTCCGCGGCATCAGCCTCGTGCGCTGACGTCGCCCTTTTATTTATACTCCCCGGCCCGAGCCCGGCCCAGGGAGTGAGAACTGCAACTATGTAATGCAGTGGCCGGGTGGCTCACTACAATCAGGGGTGAAGCACTCCCCTCCCCCTGTAGGGCGACAACTGCAGCTACAGGGAGTGCAACTGAAAACACACACACTTTACCCTAAATAGAGGTAAAGGTCCTTCCCACTCCATCAGCACCCCCCTCTGCTTTCTTCCGCCTTCTTTCTGCAGGGATGTGACAGGGGGTATGACAGCACAGGCAAAAGGAGGATGCAAGCTTGATACTGAGAAGTGGGGGGACGAAGGCGGGAGCGGACCTTTCCATTGCGCAAACCGCACCAGCCTAACGCAGGCCATTTCCGTGCAGCCAGAGAGGGACCGCAGCTCTAGCCTCACTGCCCGCCTCCCGTCACTTGCCCCACAAGCAGCAGCAGTACAGTGCAGCGGCAATTCAGGCGGCGGTTCGTTCGGCTCCTTTATTGCTCCTGTAACCCTCCCCCCAGCTGCCTCGGTCACAGCCCAGCCCTTGGGCCTGGACCTGTAGCGCGGTAGGAGCACGGGCAGAAATGCCAGCCGGAGCACAAACGCGGCCGCTCCCTGCTCGCAGCTCGCAACTTGTCACTTCCTCTTCCGGGGCACTGTGTTCAGTCAGTACTGTTGCAATCAAGACAACAAATAACCACAGTTTAACACTTTTTGACTACGTGTTTAACTGGGTGTGGCTCCCGGAGGGGCGTAGGGGGCATGAGAGGATCTTCCCTTGCAAGTAGCTTTCTCATACATTACACCGGCCTTGTCTTCTGGAATTTAATGCCTCCTTGGTCGGTGGTTCATCCAGAACTGCATAATTTCTCTCTCGATTGTGTACCACAGGAACAAACCCAGGACTGGCGAGAAACAAAGATTCAATATGATTTAACAGCGACACTCGAACAAATAGAAATACTTCACATACACAGCACATACAGACTCAGAACGACTTTAAAGGCCCCTTGTGACTTTGTTATACCACTTAGGAGCACTGAAACATGTTGGACTAGAAAAAACTGTTATTTGTGCAAGGCATGATGAGTGAAGCTGCGTTGATGATCACCAGCCTCCTGGTGTCAAACTGAACCCTGCCTGACTTTGAAATGGTCACCAAAATGGACACCCAGGCAGCACTGATGATAGGAAAAGAATTCTTTATTCAGCCCCGCAGTGGTGGTGGGTGTAGGTTGCGCGGGGGGAGGACCGCAGGGAGGAGTATACAGGGGGTGGAATAATAAAAAAATAAGACTTACCTGATGCTGCTTCTGCCGCCTCGCGCCTCGGTGCTCCTCTGCTACCTGGTCCCAGCAGCCCCTGGGACTGCTTCAAAAGACTCCCTTTGCAATCCCCGCACTGTTCTCATGTAGCTTGAGAGCAGCACGGGGAATGGCCTGAGCGGGCTTAACACTCTCTCTCAGGCACAGGGAGCCTGTGCTATTTCTCCAACCCGGCTGTGCAATACAGCTGGATTGGAGAAACCTAACTGTGCATGTCTGTTTGGCCGGACTAAGTCGGCCGGCCAAACAGACATTCACAGTTAGTGCACATAACTCCACCCCATCTGCCATGGCCCGGCCCCGCCCATCCCCAGACACTCTGGCTCAGCCAGCAGCTGAAAAAAATAAAACTATAATGAGATATCTTTTTATTTTTCAGCTGCTGACTTTGAGCCAGTGGGGCGACGTTCCTCTGCCATAGCGGAGGAGCCGCCGCTGCAGCCTTGCTCTGAAACAAGCCCTAAGGGTGGTGTGTGTGGCCTCCAGAGAGGGACTGCTCTGCTTCTCACCCTTCTGGATGTGGTTGCAATAGTAAACAGGATGAATGCTGTCCCTCACAATGTCTTAACGCTTCAAACACCAAATGGCTGTAGCGTGGCCTCATCCTAAAAGTGAATGACACTTCAAATTAAGCAATGGCTGAAAGGGCAGCTCTATTGACCCGCTCTATGGATACTAACTTGGGCTGAATCAGAATATAAATGGCACTTCAACAAGGCAAAGCCCGAAGGAAGCTGACCAGAAAAACCTCGGTGTGATTATGCATCATTTATTAATTGTGAAATACTTGGTAAAGCAGTTAAATCTATCTTTTATGCTAAACCTATACATTGTCATCTGCTTCTAATAAATGGCTCACAGTGAAGGCAGCTCTTTTACTAAGCCCAGGGGACTCTATGAACAGTAAAATGCGTTCATTGTGGCAAAATTCCTGTAGCAAATTATATTCCTTTTACCATGCTACATCTACATAGTCATAGTAAAAAAGTAAAAATGTGGAGAGGTGTGGTGCAGCGGTCAGGGCAGCTGACTTTGGAGCACAGGGCTCACGGTTCGATCCCCGGCTCCGGCGGCAGCTCAGCTCAGCACCATGTGACTCTGGGCAATAGCTCACTTAATTTCCAGGATGGCCCCCAGCGCCTTGAGACCCATAAGGGTGAGTAGTTCGCGCTTTACAAATACAGATTTACATTTACATTTAACCATCTGCTACGCACAATACATCAAACCGAGTATGTCTTGAGAAGAGGCAGCACACATGATAGAGCGAAATGTGCTTGTGAATTGTAGGGGTGCATCATAATCACTGATAGGCCGCACCCGCATGTAATCAGACATATATTCGCATATATTCAGTTGTGTATTCATGTATGTTTAGTAAGAGTGAATAGTTCACTAATATTAAGTGAACGCAGCAATATAATGGTGTTATGATAATTTTGTAATGTAATGCTTATTGAATTGTGTGAACATAATGCATAGAGAAATTAGTTTATGTGTAATTTAATTACAGTAGTTTAAACGTGCACCACATTTAAGTTGCACATGTAATTCATGTTCGCATATGAATTGTAATGGAAATGCTTATGGGAAAAGTAAGATGTGCGTTTAAAAGTTATATGTAAAGGCCTGACTACATATATGCTTAGGGAAGGCCTGGTTTATTCTTATGTTAGCTTATTTTGTAGGCAGAGAAAAGTTTTTCTTGGTAAGGCTCTCTGGGCACAAACGGTAGATTTAATTAGCACAGTAGAAGGTTTCTGTTGAACGTATCTCTTGTTGCAGGTGCAAGGACACATGTCTCGTTAGTAAAGACTAACTCTTTGTTTTCAAAAGTTAGAGAGATGGGAGGCATGGTACGGGGAGTGAAATGGAATGTAGGGATGATACTTTCGGCGGAGAAGGTGCCTGGGACTCAAGGCCATCGCAACCATCCAGGATGAAGTAACCGTTTCGATGGAAAAATACAAGAAAGAAGACCTGGCCAAGGAGGCGTGACAAAGGCGTGTACAATTGTATTGGGGTTTTGTATTAGGGATAGTGCCCTGAGGGAGGAGGCCAGAGAAGAGGTAGGGGAGACCAGAGAGGAGGACAGGGCTGAGCTTAGGTATTATGTGATTGCACTTCTTAGGAAGTCTTCACAGCTGACACCTTTATTCACTCTTGCCCATGAAAATCGTTATGCAGGGATGTCACTTAGCGTTAGTGTAGGGACAGCAATTGATTTTAAGTTTGTTTAGTCCAATGAAGAGCAACTTAGAATTTGGAGCAATCATAGTCTGGTTGATCCTTCTAGAACTTTCTATTCTCCTTATCTTGAGTCGGATGAGATTCCTGCGTAGGTTATTATTTGTATTAGTGCCCATCTATTTCTTTAACCTCGTGTTGAGGTGCTTGCACGTTCAGTTATTTTTGGCGATAATAAATTCTTAAACTTGAATTCGGAGTCAGTGGTCCTTTCAGACAAAATGAATGCTGTTATATAACCAGATGAGATTCTCTCCTTTACACTATTCAACAGGTAAAAAGATCTTGGCGACCAGAAGGTTCTTATAGATAATTAGATAAGAATCGGCGTTATCAGTTGGTAGCAGAGTAGGATGGTTACCTTTGATGGTAAGGGGAGATCTAGAGCAAGATAGGAGACTAAGTTGCCCCATAGAGCACGAGTGACGCAGATCCAGAGGACCGCGGGAGAAGGATGTCGGAGGTCGTGGAAAACTGACGGAGAACGGCGGTGCGGCGGAAGTAGCAGTTCGTGGTAGAGTGAGTATGAAAAGAGTGATGTTTGATAGATTGCGGTGTTTTATTGTTGTGTGATGTCTTGCGGAGTTGGAAAGAGAGTTGTGTGATTGAGAACCGGACCGTGAGCGCGCGCGGGACCGGGAGATTTATTGTGGTGTAGAATACACCCAGAGTTGAGAACGTTGACCAGAGGTTGTGGGGGTCACGAGACGTCATTGACAGACCCACTGAAGATAGGGAACACATGAGTGAGTGTGTGAATAACCAACGCAGGTCGTAGGTTATTGTGTGCAGAACATCGAGTGATTGAATCCTATCGAGTGTGTTAGAGGCGATTGTCCGGTCGTTTCGCGGACAGACGGTTGCCAGTTTGAGGTCAACAAGCTCAAGAGGCTGATCGGTCATTGGGAAGACTGACGGTCAGAGAGGTAATTGTTCGGTAGGACGGACATTATTTCAGAGTATGATTGGGACAGGTGCGAGTGAGAACGAGTGAATTAGAAAGGAGGGGAACTGCTGCGAGCGGAGGAAAAGTGACGTCAGACAAGTGCCGCGCTGCGATAGGCCGGTTGGTGTGAGCCGCGCTGGTATTGGTGGAGTGAAATCAGGAAGTAAAAGCTGACATTTTGAGTGCAAATAAAAAGTTGATTCATCATGAAATGTTTTAAAGGTTTACGGGAACTTTGTAGAGGTGACAGACATGTGGTTGTTCGGGAAGGAGAGGAAGCTCCTCCCGAGGATACACCGGCACATTATATGGCAAAGAATGTCGGAATGCATACTATAATTTGGCTTGAGAATTGGCATAAAATGACAGAAGCAGAAGGAGAATTGTCGTTCCAACGCTATGGTACTTTCAGGTTAGAGGTGCTGTACCAGCTAAAAAGTATAATGGCCTCCTTACGACCACTACCTAGACCAACACAGTTTGAGGCACTACATGCGTGGATAAGAGCAGCGTATGATAGGAAGAAAGACAGAAGCCAAGAAAGGGTGAAGAAATCGGTCAGGGCATTTCAAGACGCAAGGTGGGATGCATTGGAGAAAAGGTGGAGAGTGGAAACGATCGAAGGAGATAAGTTGTACCCATTGTTAGTACAAAATGGGAAAATAATAAGAATCGATGAGGACGACAGTGATCTAGATGACAGCTTGTTGGATAGGATGTTGGCAGAGAGGCCACCACCATTTAATCCAGACTCAGAAGAGGGAAAGCCGACCCCAGCAGTAATAATTATTGGGAGCCAGAATCAGACTAGTATGAGAGTAGTGGGAAGGATTTCCACAGGAACAGAGGGGGCAACGACGTCTATGATAACACAGCCTCCTGTTGGGAACACAAGATTACCGGACTCCTTGACAGTACCGGTTACCATTGGCCCTATAGTACCGGTATATGACCCAGACCGAGTGAGAGAAGGGGGCTCCGTACAGATGGAAAGGGAAGAAGTAACCAGTGAAAGTGGGAATGGGTTTGGAGTACGAGTGGTTCATTTCCCCAGGCCAGTGGAGACAAGTACGCCATTACCGGCTACTGCAGACTCTTCCTTTAGACAAGAAGAGGAGAGACCAGAAAGACCAAGGTCTTTGCGTGAATCTAGGTCAGCTTTGAGGATGTGGACACCAACAGCGACAAACCAAAGTGATAGGATGCAAGGAGATAGGGCACAGAACGTCTCGGAAGACAGACCAAGTTCCAGGAATATGAGGGAAGGGAATAGGTCACAAGGACAGAATAGTGACTGTGATGAGCGGGATGGCTCGGGTTGTCGAGATGTACTGAGGAGTGCGGTACAGGCAAGGTTACTAGACGTAGTGAGATTGAAAGCAGAGGTAGACGAGATGATTGATGGAGGTCTGCCCTTGGAAAGAATAGAAATTTATGGACCAGATGAGCTGCTGTTTGTAGCAAAAGATGTGACTCGAAAAGCTAGGATGGCACATGATAGATTGAAGGAATTGGCCAAAAGATATGAGGTGGACTTGAATAAAACTAAAGCGCTGCAGGGGCCACATAGACTACAGTACAGTGACCAGGAGCTGGAGGAGAAAAGACTAACAGGATTAAGGACACATACTAGAGATCTGATCGTAGGGATGAGGATATGGATTTTGTTGGACAAATGGGAAGAAAGGTGGTCCAAGAAGAAACTAACAAAGAAAGCTGAGGGGGAAACGCCGCCTCCAGGGGGGCGACGGGTGTTGGAAATTTTCCTTTACGGGAAGTACAGAATGGAGGGTACGTGCATGTGCCGTGGAATAGAGGTGATTTGGCTGCATTTACAAATGATTTTCCTCGGCTGAGGGAGAAACCAGTAGAGTGGTACAAGCAGGTTGAGCGGTTTGTGAAAATTTCAAAAGTATTGTGGATTGATTTGAACACCTTGTTTGACATAGTGGTACCAGGAGATTTGTGGACAGCTTGTAAAGTTGCTATCGAGTGGCCGACTTCGGAACCGGAAAGAGAGGCGGTTACAAATGGTCCATCACCCCTAGTTATGAAAAAGTACGAGCAAGTGATTACATGGTTGAAACTGAAGATTTCACCCCAAGATATAGATTGGGTTAAGATAGATCGGACTGTACAGGAACCCAAAGAAACGGTGCATGAATATTACGAAAGACTTCTGCAAGTTTTTAAACAGTATAGTGGGTTAGATATCTTGGACCCCAAGGATATGGGACAGTTTGTCTCAAAGTTTGTAATGGGTCTGAGGGTGGAAATCAGCCTCATGATACAGCATCATTTGATCTGCTGGCAGAACAAGCCGTTAGATGAAATTTTGAGGTATGCGAGATACTGTAGTGATGAGGTGGACTCAAAACATCGGAAGTTAAAAGATAAATTGATGCTTGTCCAGATGCAGACAGCACAGGGTCAGCCTAGTGGAGGGACCTTAGGAAGAAAACAAGGAAATTTCCAGGGGAACCAGAATGGGCAAGGACAGGGAAGGGGAAAACCAGTAGACCCCAAGACAGGAGTGGACATAGCCACACTGAAGAAGACCACGGCGTGTCATCTTTGTCGCCAGGTCGGACATTGGAAACGCGAGTGTCCTTTGAACCCAGCTAACCAGTTGCAGGAAGAGGAAGAGGGGCTCAGGCACCCGCGCAAGAGGTAGTTAACACAGTAACGAGGCCTAGGACGATGAAAGGTGGGGTATACAGCTCTCACGCCCAGGTTCCCCAGGCTCCAAGGATTACACAAGGAATACGAACGTACCAACAGATGCCCCTGTTCGAAGACTATGACGAGAGTAGCTTAGACCCTTTATCCTGACGGTGCCTGAGGGGGAGGAAGACTGCACGCTTGGAGCGGTCTTGGAGGTAGACCAGAGAGGACCTTTTGTGGAGGCAGATATTGAGGGTCATCCTGCCACACTTTTGGTTGATACTGGAGCTACCCGGTCTACTGTAAGATCAGCAGTAGTCCCTAACCTACCCCTCTCGGGACAATCAATCCAGGTTGTTGGAGTAGCGAACAAGAGAATAAGCAGCCCATTGACAGAACCGATCTTAGTAAAGATAGGTTCCTTCCAAACTAGACATCAGTTTGTAGTGTGTGATACGAGTCCAGTTTGCCTTTTGGGAAGAGATCTGTTGTGCAAGTTGAACTGCACGATTTATTGTACGCCTCAGGGAGTGGAGGTTCAGACGAGAGATGACGATGCTGACTTTAAGGTTACAAATCAGCATCTATGTATAGATCTGTACCCAATGGTGACTGTGGAAGAACTTCCACCTGATTTGAGAGACGCAGTGTCATCTGTGGTGTGGGATTTCGCAGGCGATGAAATAGGTCTGATCAGAGGGGTTGAACCAGTGCGGATTGAGGTGAAGCAAAACGTTGATTTCCCCAGGACACCTCAATACAACTTGTCGCCTGAAACGATTGCAGGGATAAAACCTGTGATCGAGACTTTCATTGAGAAAGGCATTCTAAAAGAGATCCGAGGTAGCCCCTGTAATTCACCTATTATGGGACTACAGAAACCGAGCGGGAAATACAGGATCGTGCAAGACCTGCGAAAGGTCAACACGATAGTTATCCCTTGTTGTCCAGTGGTACCGAATCCTTCAGTAATACTGTTCCAGATCCCATGCGAAGCCGAGTGGTTTACGGTCATCGACTTGTGTCAAGCTTTCTTTTCGATACCGCTCCACGAGGAAAGCCAATTTCTTTTTGCGTTCAGGCTGGAAAATCGCGTGTTAACATGGTGTCGTATCCCTCAAGGGTATACGGAAAGTCCATCGATCTTTAACCAGATCCTGAAGAAGAACCTTGAGAGTCTTGTGTTGCCGCAGAACTCAGTTCTCGTGCAATACATAGATGACTTGCTCATTGCCTCAGAAACAGAAGATGCTTGCAGAATTGACACGGTAGCTCTGTTGAACCACTTAGCAGAGAATGGACATAAGGTGTCCCCGAACAAGCTGCAGTACTGTTTGAATGAGGTACAGTACTTGGGACACAGATTAGAAAAAGGCAAGAGGAAGGTGTCACCAGACCGAATTGAGGCAATAATGAGTATGTCAGTACCCACTACACAGAGAGAAGTTAGGATGTTCCTGGGAATGGTTGGCTACTGTCGACAGTGGATTCCTAGTTTCTCCTTGAGAGCAAAGCCTTTGCAGAGGCTTACACACAAGGATGTGAGTGATCCGGTACCATGGGACGAGGAGTGCTTGATATCATTCCTGAAACTGAGAGAGGAATTGTGCAGTGCTCCGGCACTGGGAATGCCAGACTACAACAAGGCCTTTTCATTGTTCTGTTATGAGAGGGAAGGATGTGCATTAGCAGTGTTAGCTCAGAACCATGGAGGTGTCCGTAGACCAGTTGCCTATTTTTCAGCTACTTTAGATCCAGTAGCTTCTGCGTTGCCCGGATGTCTAAGATCCGTTGCTGCAACAGGTGTCAGCATTGAAAGATGTGAAAGCATTGTAATGGGACATCCATTGACTGTACATGTGCCACATTCGGTTGAGTTATTGATGACCAGGACCAAGACCCAGCACCTAACGAACAATAGGTTAACAAGGTACGAGCAAGTCATACTTGCCGCAGAGAATGTGACTCTGAAAAGGTGTTCTGTCTTGAACCCTGCGACATTAATGCCTACACCGAACGCAGATGATGAAGATTGTGCGGACCATGATTGTCTTGATGTGACCGAGCTTTGCACCAAACCGAGACCTGACATTGTCGATGAACCATTGACTGACCCAGATGAAATTTTCTTTGTCGATGGTTCATGCTTAAGAGACAGTGTGGGGCAATTGAGAGCAGTGTTTGCTGTATGTACCATTTCAGGAGTGGTCGAGGCTGCTTGCCTAGAAGGAGTACGTTCCGCGCAGGTAGCTGAGATCATTGCCTTGACCCGTGCCTGTTTGGCCGCTGATCGAATTCGAATCACGATTTACACAGACAGCCAATATGGGTTTGGCGTGGTGCACGACTTCGGGCAGTTATGGTCTCAGAGGGGATTTTTGACATCATCTGGCTCACCCATTCGGAATGGAGAATATGTAAGACAACTGTTGGATGCACTACAGCATCCGAAAGAAATTGCTGTTGTAAAGTGTTCCGCCCATGGGAAAGGGGAGGACTTTGTATCATTGGGTAACAATTACGCGGACGAGGTCGCCCGCTTCTGTGCAGAACAAGGATGCATATTCACAGATAGATACGCAGGGGAGAGCCAAGAAGGAACCGAGCTCAACATAATGTTGGCCATGGCTTGGGAAGAGCTTAAGCGATTGCAGGATGAAGTTTCAGACCAGGAGAGAGAAGGATGGATCAAAGCTGGTTGTGAGAAAGGAGATGTGGATGTGTGGGTATCCAACGATGGGAGGGCCGTGTTGCCTGAAGAATTGTTGAGTCCGATGGCAAGACTGATACATGGACAGGCACACCTTGGTAGAGACGCAATGATGAGGGTGTTTAGACAGACATGGTATAACCCACGTTTCCGAGCAATGGCTGAGACGGTATGTCAGAGGTGTGTTACGTGTCAGCAGATGAACGCTGGAAAGAAAACTGTAGTTACATTGAGTCACATTGGGAGGTCAGGTGGGCCTTTCAACAGAATACAGCTCGACTTTGTGGAAATGCCTAAGTGTAATGGGTTGAGGTACATTTTAGTGCTGGTATGTGTATTCTCACGGTGGGTGGAGGCTTACCCCACACGTAGGTGTGACACTCTCACGGTGGCCAAGTTATTGTTGAGGGAGCTCATCCCTAGATTCGGGATCCCGACCTCTTTGGAATCAGATAGAGGAAGGCACTTCCACAGTGAAATCATGAAGTTACTTTGTGCTGCATTGAACATTGACCAGAGACTCCACTGTAGTTACAGACCAGAGGCTTCTGGGATGGTGGAACAAGTTAATGGAACTTTGAAGGCCCGGATGGCAAAAATGTGTTCTTCAACATCCCTGAAATGGCCCGACGCTTTGCCGCTCGTGCTGATGAGCATGCGAAGTGTCCCAGACAGAAAGACCGGGTTGTCCCCCCACGAAATCCTAATGGGAAGGGCAATGAGATTGCCAGCAGTACCAGCTACAGCCTTGATAAGCATCACTGATGATTTGATTCTCGATTATTGTAAAGGACTCTCTGATGTGGTCCGTTCTGTATCCCAGCAGGTGCAAGCAGCAGTGGTCCCAGCCTCGAGTGATCTGTGCCACGACTTGTGTCCCGGTGACTGGGTGCTCGTCCGGAAGCACGTGAGGAAGAGTTGCTTGGATGCCCGCTGGCGTGGCCCGTATCAGGTGATACTTATCACGAACACAGCAGTGAAGTGTGGAGGATTGCCGAACTGGGTGCATGCCTCCCATACCCGCAGAGTTTCAGCACCCTTGGAAGAAACAGCTCCTCTCGTAAATGAAAATCCAGCTGATGTGGCAGGGCCACATGAGAGGACAAGTCAAGCTGTAAGGGTCGCTGACACAGCTGGTGGTGCACTAGAGCAAGCCGAAGGGGGTTTCCACAGTTCGAACCCTGACTCAGACGCGGAAGACAGAAACGGTGCAGTGGGCGGAGAAGAGTCAGATTCAGCAGAAAGAGGAAGTAGTGCACTGGGTACAGAAGGGGAAGGCAGACGAACGAACAGAAGTGCAGAAAGTTGGCCTGAAAGACAGAGGCGACTGAACCTGAGGTTAGCACCTGAAAGAGACCTTGCTCCAGTGTCCGAAGCATCTGAAACAGAGGCAAGTGACGAAGATCAGACTCAAGACAGTCGGCGAAGGTCAAAGAGAACAAGAGTGCCTTGTCGCAGATACTCTACCCCTGAGTGGACTTACACTGTGTTTGATGCAGGGGGTGGTGAGTACGGGAAGACTGAGGTCAGTGCAGGTGGTCCGTCGGAGCCCGAATGTGGTGGTGAAGGTGGTGCTGCAGTTGCCAGGGCTCGAGATAGAAGGAACACTGACCCTCACAGTTCCGAATCCCCCGCTTCTGAGTGAAGTTCGAAACTTGGTTCTGCATCGACTCGAATTCCCGCCTTTGGAGTTGAGCCGTTTTCACATGAAGTGTTGATTTTGCGTCTTGAACTTTTGTATCACGTTCTGGTATTGCTCAATGAGGATCTTATTGTGGATCAACTATAAACTGTAAATAAAAGTCTAAAAGAAGAAGATAACCTAGGTCCGAGTGGAAGAAGAATAGACTTAGGGACTTTCCACAGAAGAGGAACGAAAACTAGGGAAGTCTTTTTCTGGACTGTGTAAATAAGATTGTGAACGAAAAAGGAAAATCCGGAGATTTCATGGTTGCTCGAGCTGGTTAAGCAAGTCACAATTAAAGGACAGAGACTTTTTCAGGGTTCTTTGCTATAACCACGACTTTTTGAGAACTTTCGAAACCATGGAGCCGGGAGATCCCAATCGTAGATCTAAATGGATTGTAGGCATCCTTATAAGTAGTGTAATAGTTTCTATAATCATAGTAGTTATAGTTTCCTATACTGGTTCGCACGAGCTAGAAGTAGAAGGGGTGACAGGGACACCTACACCTATTACACCTAGCCAGAAGGGGGTAGACAGGGCAGCTGACCGAGCTTTGTTATTAGAAGAAAGTCGTAGATTACATGTAGATTTATCAAAAGGTGATTTTAAGTTGAATGCATATGCTAAGTTGTTGTATGAGTATGTTGATGTGATGGAGGCGAAAGATTGTTATGTGTGTATGCAGTTGCCTACTTCAGTGGACGAGGGTATTAGGTATCACCATCTTCCACTGACTTATGGTATTTCATGTAGTCTTTTGCTTAGTTTATTTTATGAGAGAGATCAGTTCGAGTATTTCTTTTCCAATTTCGACGCAGTGCTTCCTGAAGTCCCAGCTTACAAGCATTTGAATAAATATGACTATTATAAGACGGAAGATAGACTCAGGAAGTACTTCATACCGAGTTTGGAATTGGACACAGCCTTTGCACACAGACACAATCTGACTTGTTTGATGTCAGATGTAGAGAGAAAATTTGTAGATCAGGTTGAGGATAGGTATAGAAAGCTGACTCACTCCCGAGACTTGGGGCATCACAGGACTGATTGGACAGAGGAAGAAAAGTTGCATAAGACCAGGGGAAGCTATGGTCCTATAGCATTAGATAAGGAGCAGAGGGGTAAGTTGTGTATAAGGCGTTATCAGACTTACTACGAGAAGGTAGCAGTGGGACAAAGCACTTGTGATCACGTTTTCACCATGGCAGATGTGGCAAAGGATTTTCTCCAAGGTCCTGTACAAGTGATACCAACGGTGTATTATGTATGTGGGAAGAATGCTTATGTGAGGTTGCCTGCAAATTGGTATGGAACATGTTATTTGGCAATAATATTTCCAAAGATTTACCATACAGAGGATTTGGATCTTCTAGAAGGTGGGGAGCATTCACGAGCGAGAAGGGCTGCAAGTGCAGGAATTGTCGTGGGAGATATCTTTGGAGCTATGATACCCAGTCTGGGAGTAGTCTTGAATGATGTGAAGATCCGGAGGTTAGCGACTGTGGTGGATGAATTTTCAATGAATACAGCAAAGTCGTTGGTGTTGGTGGAAGGAGAGATGTTGTCGATAAGGGGAATGGTTTTGCAGAATCGCCTTGCTTTGGATGTCTTATTGGCAAAAGAGGGCGGAGTCTGTAAAATGTTGAAGGTTCAAGAGTGCTGCACTTATATACCAGACCGTAGCAAGGATCTGGAGAAATATATAAGTAACATCACTACAATCCACACAAAAATAGCGGATTTGACCGAAGAGGGGGCCTGGGAAAAGGTCGGCAAGGGTTTTGGTCAAGTGGGAGGTTGGTTTGCGAATCTGGGAAAGGGATTCCTTGGGTACTTTCTGAGACCCCTCTTTATCTTGGTGGGTTGTGTGGTTGGGTTGTGGATTGCGATCAAGGCCTACAGGTGGTATCGGGCAGGCCGAGTCAAGAGAGCTTTGAGGGAAAATGAGATGAGATTGGCAAGACTGCGGGACAGTCAGTATCAAAGGCTCAAGAGCATGGAGAAACTAAGACCAGGGAAGATGGCAACAAGTTCTGTTTAGGTCGGTTCTTTCTCCAAGGGAGTAGAATGAAAAAATGATGACAGGAGTCATCAAAGGGGGAACTGATAGAGCGAAATGTGCTTGTGAATTGTAGGGGTGCATCATAATCACTGATAGGCCGCACCCGCATGTAATCAGACATATATTCGCATATATTCAGTTGTGTATTCATGTATGTTTAGTAAGAGTGAATAGTTCACTAATATTAAGTGAACGCAGCAATATAATGGTGTTATGATAATTATGTAATGTAATGCTTATTGAATTGTGTGAACATAATGCATAGAGAAATTAGTTTATGTGTAATTTAGTTGCAGTAGTTTAAACGTGCACCACATTTAAGTTGCACATGTAATTCATGTTCGCATATGAATTGTAATGGAAATGCTTATGGGAAAAGTAAGATGTGCGTTTAAAAGTTATATGTAAAGGCCTGACTACATATATGCTTAGGGGAAGGCCTGGTTTATTCTTATGTTAGCTTATTTTGTAGGCAGAGAAAAGTTTTTCTTGGTAAGGCTCTCTGGGCACAAACGGTAGATTTAATTAGCACAGTAGAAGGTTTCTGTTGAACGTATCTCTTGTTGCAGGTGCAAGGACACATGTCTCGTTAGTAAAGACTAACTCTTTGTTTTCAAAAGTTAGAGAGATGGGAGGCATGGTACGGGGAGTGAAATGGAATGTAGGGATGATACTTTCGGCGGAGAAGGTGCCTGGGACTCAAGGCCATCGCAACCGTCCAGGATGAAGTAACCGTTTCGATGGAAAAATACAAGAAAGAAGACCTGGCCAAGGAGGCGTGACAAAGGCGTGTACAATTGTATTGGGGTTTTGTATTAGGGATAGTGCCCTGAGGGAGGAGGCCAGAGAAGAGGTAGGGGAGACCAGAGAGGAGGACAGGGCTGAGCTTAGGTATTATGTGATTGCACTTCTTAGGAAGTCTTCACAGCTGACACCTTTATTCACTCTTGCCCATGAAAATCGTTATGCAGGGATGTCACTTAGCGTTAGTGTAGGGACAGCAATTGATTTTAAGCTTGTTTAGTCCAATGAAGAGCAACTTAGAATTTGGAGCAATCATAGTCTGGTTGATCCTTCTAGAACTTTCTATTCTCCTTATCTTGAGTCGGATGAGATTCCTGCGTAGGTTATTATTTGTATTAGTGCCCATCTATTTCTTTAACCTCGTGTTGAGGTGCTTGCACGTTCAGTTATTTTTGGCGATAATAAATTCTTAAACTTGAATTCGGAGTCAGTGGTCTTTTCAGACAAAATGAATGCTGTTATATAACCAGATGAGATTCTCTCCTTTACACTATTCAACAGGTAAAAAGATCTTGGCGACCAGAAGGTTCTTATAGATAATTAGATAAGAATCGGCGTTATCACACATACACATGTTTAAGAATCAATCAATTCACATTCTTTTAAAATGCACCGAGTGGGCCTTCCCTCCACCAAAAGAACTCCCTTTCATTTTTAAATTGGCTCACAGCTCTGAGAAAATTTGAGGTAGGAAACGTTACCCTTCTAGACGCCCGTGTATTTACAGGTTCTTGTCTACAAGCCAAATATAAAAGTTCACTAGGCCCTAGTAGTGAGACCCACAAAGTTAGAATATGATGGGTATTGACAAAAAAATCTCACTGATGTTCTCACATTACTGGATTCCAAAATATGTTGGAGAATGTCTGCATGTGTGGTGGGAGTCACCCCCATTTTGTCAGGAGTGCAGGCAGAAGAATTTCTCCGAATTCTTCTCATGTGGCAAAAACAAAATCAACAAAGTCAATTAATATGTGAAATTACACATCACTTGGAAGACGCCCCCAATGCAGGCAAACCCATGGGTAGGTTAGGGATCGAGAGCACGGCCATACATCTGAAAATCTTTAATTTTGAAACATTTGCGTGCCTGCCTGTTATCATTTTTGTGAGTCCCAAAATATGAATACATTTAATAAAATCCTAGGTGTCTGCCTAATTTACTTATTGTCAGATTGACTTATTGTTAATCAGCCCCACATTGCCAAATGTGCCTGTTTAAAATGGTTTTCATAGCTTTAGCTGCTTGCCGATATTTCATGCTCCCAGGGCAGAATTATTATAGCCCACTCCTTTCTCAATATTCACATTCCGTGTGCACAGCATTCTGTATGTATGCATTATTATTATATGGCCATCAGTATTCAGAAACATGTGTCTTTCTGTTCTGTGCTAATAATCATCCCATGCTAATAATTATTCAGTGTCAGACATTCTATGTCTGCTAATCACTACTCTCTGACAACCATTATTTGTTCTGTGATGATTACTGGGTTATGTTTGTCATTATCTTATCCCAATCATTATTCTTTCTTTGTGGAAAGCAATGTTTTGTGCCAATCACTGTTACGAGGCAGTCATTATTGTTTCTGTGCCAAGAATGAGCCTGCTGCGGTCCCTACTCTCTGGAATGTCATCGTTCACACAAATCATTTTTCTGCATCAGTAGCCTTATATTTTTAGCATTATATTTTAACTGTAAGCAGCTAAAGGCAACTTTCAATAGTACCAGACAGTTCCTCACGCTAAACACTTCTTTATAATCGCCATCAACAGTTGCATTGTGAGCATCACAGCGTTTAATGGAAAGCCAATTGTGACAATAAATCATGGAGAACAAAAGTGTATATCAAATTTGGTCACTAATGACAATTAGCCACAAGCGGAGTCGTATAAGTGTAATTTAAGTGAAAGTCGATGGGAACATATATCCTGCACAGTTTGAAAATCAAATAGATAAACATTAATTCAAGGAAGTGCCTCAGATCACCAGGGCCACAATCAGGGATGTAACATTCACATCAGGGCTGGAATGGAAACCAAAGCTACCACTGCCAAAGTTGTTCAAACCTGCCCCACACTGCAGGAGGTCACAATTAGCACAGGGTTTGAGGAAGGGGGCTGGTTGGGTCATGGCTGCACGCCCATAAGCTGCAGCCCAGTGGGATATTCATTATGGTGCAGTGTGAGAAAATCAAATTTGGACAAGGAGTGAGGTGCTTAAAGACCAAAGAACATCATTGGTGGAATGATGCAGGATTACACTCTCCTGAAGAAAGTGAGACTCTAAACTCTTCAGAGGATTTTAAATCAATATGAACTACTCTGACTTGCATCTGGTTGGCAATTTGGTCCTTGGAGAATGCTTGAAGTATCTAACTAAAATTGGTTTGTTCTGGTGTGCTGGCCTTCTGGTTTGGGCCTTGTGCCTTACTCCTTTATTATGTAGTGGCATTTGTGGACATAACATCCCCAGTTGGTTGGCTGGTCATGGCATACTTGCTTTGAGGGGACCAGGGTCTTAGCAAGGCAGTTGCTTTTTGCCTGCTGATGTGTGGTGTGTTGGAGCTTGTAGTCGTCCAGATAAGAGGAAATAAATATTCTGTTAGACAGGCTCATGTTGTGTCGCCTGACCAAGAGATTTCTTTTAATCATGGGAACTTGGCAGATTCTGAACTCTCGGAGGCATATGTTTTTGCTATCATGCAGGAGAGTTTAGCTGATCTCCTGGAAGATGGGTCTTGTTGGCATCTACAGTGTCTTCTCCTTCATCATGGTCATCCCTGAGACAAAGATGGTTTAGATGGCTTCTTTCTCCCTCACCTCAGAGGAAGATTGGTGGACAAACATGGATTTGAAGGTAAGCTGAGTTACACAAGGAGAACTAGGCCTGCTGACTGACACAGTGGAGATTCCTAGTACCAGCTAAGCACTGTTTACTCCGTTTCAGTGCCCACCTTTAATCTGATGAAATATTAATATAACATATAACCCTTCTCAAAAGACAAGCCTACCTACTGATCTTGAGAGATTCATGTGACAGATCTCTCTTTCTTCCGGTTTGTGGCCAAAGAAGAGCCCACACAATCTATCTCCCTCCTGTAACCAGGATAGGTTTGAATATATAAACATGTAGAAATAAATAAAGGTATGTAAAAAAATAGGATAATCAGAAACCTCACCGTGGGCCAATCAGGGCAGCTAAAACGGGCAGTTCCAGAAACAGTTCATAATCCAGTTTATAGCCAACACCATGTCTCAATCTTATCCTTCAATGCAACTTAAAAAATAATGTACCTGTCGAGCCAGTACTCAATGCTCCTCTCCTCGCCTGCACGCACCGTGGACAAGGGAGTAAAGAGGACCTCACTCCAAACTTCAGTCTTATATATATATATATATAAATATCCACAAAGTTCAGTATGCACGCTCTCAGGATGCAGCACAATCAACATCAAGTTGTTGCAGGGAATTCTTTAATCACACAACGCGTTTCGGATATATATATATATATATATATATATATATTCTGCTCCAAAGGTTGTCCACCAGGTGAGTAGCACTCGATCAGCAGCTTTATTTATGATAGGCAGGGACGAGGATCCGCTTGTAGAAGCTGCTCCGTAATGGAACCGCCGGACGCGTTTTAAAGCTCCATGCGCTTCTCTTCAGAGGCTTGAAGGGAGACAGTGTGCGCAAACGCTGAACCCACTTCGCCATTTTCATATTGCACACCCACCAATGGGAAGCTCGAATGAGACTGTGCATTGTGGGAAATGTGGTCCGGATAGCACACAAATCTTGTCCTGTATGGACCCTGCAAGTGGACTCGTCCTCAATCCTGTTTGCGGCTGCTGGCCCACATAGCCGACATGATAGTTACTATGTCGGGTGGCCCCCATAACATTATGGGGTGGTGCACACTCCGCGGCAGGACGGCCGCGTATTACATTCTGCTCCAAAGGTTGTCCACCAGGTGAGTAGCACTCGATCAGCAGCTTTGGGGTGTGTCAAAAGTGGGTTAGCGGTTGCGCACACCGTTCCATTTTAAGCCTCTGAAGAGAATCATATGGTGATTCGAAACGCGTCAGGCAATACCACTATGGAGCGGCTCCTACGGGCGGTTCCCCGTCCTTACCTACACATGAATCAAGCTGTTGCTCGAGTGCTACTTACAGGTGGACAACCTTGGAGCAGTGATATATATATATATATATATATATATCTATATCTCTCCAGATCCCGCGTTTGTCAAAATCAATCCAGCTCACCATACGGACACGGACCAATTCTTCAGTGCTTCAGGTATTTTTATTTATTCAGTGCCGCCATAACGTTTCGGCTCATCCGAGCCTTGCTCACATGACAATTTACTTAGAGTGTGCAAAACTATTTAAAGTGACAGGTGCTAATAGTTTTAGATCACGTGTAAAGTGCTGTCATAGACATAGAAAGCATACAAATTTAAATTACTACTCTTATTGTTTAAAATACAGTAGTTCATTGTGCGTATCACATGTGACTAAAATTGCCATTCTGAATTTGCACTTTTATCTATCTAATTCCATCCCGTTTCAATACTGTTGTGCAAATTACTTAATAAATATTCCTATGCATAATACCTTAAACTCGCATCAAGTATAATATTTCCTTGTATGCAATAGGCAACGCCTTTAAATATAAATTACACGGATAAATCCCTTAATTCATAGTTATTAGTAAAAAAACAAATACAAATTTTTTCTTTCTAAGTCTACGTAAATATAAAAGTGCAAAGTGCAAGAAATAATATAATTGTGCAAATTACAATGTACATTAAAAACTGCTAAAATCATGAGACTTCCAATGCAGTATCTATATGGTTAAACAGTAATCACTACCTCCTGTTGCTTTTTTTCTTTTTTCTCACAGTGGTTTGGTAAATGGATTATGTAGTCTCAGGCTAAATCCTATATGTCAACATGTTGCTACCTTTAGCCGGCCTAAGTAATACTCCCTCTGGCTTTATTTTCCGTTTGTGTTTATATACTGATTCCTAGCTTAGCTCTCCATCTGGTTATTCAACATGCCCAATTCATTACTGACCCATATGCCAGATCCATTATTGTATATAAATAAATAAATATATAAATATATTTAGATACATTTAAACACCAATATTGATAATATAATGCATAATGCAGTAAAATCCAATAAAAAATATATATTTTATACTATTGAATTAAAATCTTGATCTGGTTCTAAAAGTCAGTATAGCATAGAGCATAAGATTTGTGTAAATACCGCTTCACCAGAGAATAATGTATAAATGGAGTATGGATAAAATAGCAAGTGCCACATTTTTACAGATGCCATTTGTCTAGATTTGAATCACTGTCATCACCCCAAACAGGTATGCAGATCTTCTGTGGCATTTAATCCTGCTGGGTTTTTTGTGTCAAGCTGGATAATGCATCTGGTTTCCAATCTCCAAAGTCTAGACTCTCTATCCCCTCCTCTCCTACTCGGTTGTATGGCATCAATAACAAAATATTTAAGGCCAGCATTGTTACTCTGATGTGCCTCTCTAAAGTGCCGTGCTACAGGGAAGGTATTGTCCTGGTTGGTTATAGCCCTAAGATGTTGTAATATACGTTTGTGTACTGGCAATTTTGTGCTGCCCACGTATTGGAGGCCACATGGGCACCCCAGCACGTATACTGCGTATTCTGTTTTGCAGGTAAGCAGATTAGTGATTTTACAGTCTCTGTCGCCAAAAGGTGTTTTGTACATTTTGGTATTAATACCATGTTGACGGGCCTTACAGGTTTTACATTTAAAAAAACCCTTTGTTATTCAATACCCAACTCGTGTTTTCTATGCTGTCAGGGCATGTGTTGACCAAAGCGTCACGCATTGTAGGGGCCCTACTGTAAGTGATGGTTGCCCTGCGTGGTAGTGTTGGCCAGAATGTCGGATCACTTAGGACTAAAGGCCAATTTTTGGTAATCTTCTCAAGTTTGTGTTGTTGCTTGCTGTATCTCATGATGAATCTAGCTTGTTCTGGCTCTTGCTTTGAGTGTTGTGGCTTAGGGCAAATCGTTACAGATGGTTTGCTGTAAATAAGATCTACTCTACTGCTCTGATTAGCTCTGCACATTGCCTTGTCTATCACCTCTTCCTTGTACCCCCTGTCCAGAAACCTTATCTTGCTATGTTCTTGTGCCTCTTTAAGGTCTGGTTCATTGCTACAAATGCGCCTAAGGCGCAACCTCTCACCATAGGGGATGCTGTTTATGAGGTGACGTGGGTGGGCGCTACTTGCATGTAGGGTCGAATTTCCTGATGTCGCCTTCCTGAACAATCTAGTTTCCATCTTATTATCTCTTATGTATATCTCTGTGTCAAGGAAATTAATTGATATTTGACTCATGGTAACAGTAAAATGTAAGTTCAAGACATTTTCATTCAGTTTCTCCACAAAATTTAACGCTTTTTCCTCTGGGCCTCTCCAAATTATAAACAAATCATCAATAAAACGCAGCCATATTAGGACATCGTCAGTGAATACTTGTTTGAATTCTTGGCCGAGGACCAGCTCCTCCCAGTAGCCCATATGTAGGTAGGCATAACTTGGAGAAAAGCTGGCCCCCATGGCTACCCCTCTGACTTGCTGATAGATCATATTATAAAACATGAAATTGTTATTTTTTAAACAAAATTGCAGCATTTCTATCAGCATCTCACTGTGGTCATTGAACTCTGATGGTCTTTTTTATAAAAAATGTGTGATAGCACGGACACCATCCTCATGTCTGATGCTGGTATACAGCGATGTTACATCTAGGGCCAGTAGCCACATGTCCCTTTGCCAATCGACCTCCTTGATTTTGTGGAGGAAATCACTCGTGTCACAGACATATGATGGGAGTGATTTAACCATATCCTGTAGAAAATAATCAATATATTTCGATGTATTCTCTAATGGCCCATTATTTGCCGATTTAATCGGTCTGCCCGGAGGTTTTTGCGCATTTTTGTGTATTTTAGGAATACAGTATATTGATGGAGTTACCAGATTGTCTTTTTACAAAAATGTATACTCATCCGTGGAAATAAGTCCTTTGTGTTTCCATTCAGATAGTTTTCTGTGGTACTCCTTATTAGCCTCCTTAATGGTCAAACCTGTTCCTCTGGTGTAGCATTCTTTGTCATTCAATTGTGAGAACGCCTCCTTTTTGTAATCTTCTACTGCCCATAGGACAATGTTGCCCCCCTTGTCACTTGCCCGCATGAGTACACTTTTATCATCACATAATTTTTTAATTAATTCGTCATACTGTTGGTTGCATTTATTGTATCTGTTACGTTTTGTCTGGAGTTCTTTATTCAAATCTTTGATTTGTGTCGTAACTGCGTCGTGAAAAATGCCTATAGAGTCGCGAGGCATGATAGGATTAAAGGTGGATACAGGTTTAAATGGCGTGGTCATTTTTGTAATCTGTTTAGAGGTACTGGAGCCCGGTCCCTCATTGGTCAATTTCTGTATGTTTGACTCACCATATCTTGCCCCATCGGTTTCCCACAATTCAGCCAACTCCAGCATGGTAGGTACATCTGACTGTGTTAGATTGGATTTACTCTGGATTTCAGGTGTCTGATTTGGAGTTTTATTCTGCATGTGGAATTTCCTCAATTTGAGTTTCCTCACTGATTTATAGATGTCCAGTCTTGTGGATGCATAATCAAAGTTTACACCCGGTGAATATGAGAGACCCAATTGTAAAATGTTTTCCTCCTTCTTAGTTAACTTGATGTTTGATAAGTTAACTATTGTTTTTTCCATCGTGCTTGTTAATTTTGCTTTTTCTGCCATTGACCCCTTCCCCTCTTTTTGTTGTAGCTTGGTACGTCGTTGGCTTGCCTTGTACCTCTGCTTGTAATTCCTCTGGCCTCGTTGTATGTTCTTTAAGTGGTCTGGGGCGGAGTGTTTGTCTTCTCTCGCTGCATAAAAAAATTGATCTCTTCCCCTGGTGAAGGGGTGTGTGTGTGTGTATATATATATATATATATATATATATCCAAACGAAGATTGCTCACACAATGAAGACACCACTCGCGATGTAACAATTCACCTTTTATTGTTTGGCAGGCAGCAGCAGAAACAGGTACGGCCTCCCAGCGCGAAATCTGCCATTAGCCATACGCGTTTCAGGATAGTCCCCTTGATCACTGGCTTGGCTTACGGTGAAAAACAGCTATGCAAATCATCTCGCACCTGCAATTGTTTTTATAGTCCCGCCCCCAAGGGCGTGTGCATCAGTGCACTCTGGGTTTTGTAGTTCACATAAGTATTTCCATAGTGTTGCCGCTGTCTGTATCCCTCCATTCCATCAGATCGCTGTTTTGGACGCAACTGGCATGCTGCATATCTCGTGCCACACCAAACCGGCAACATCGCTCCTTTTATGCGCTTGGTGCCCCGCTGCGGAAGTGCAGCTCCAGGACGCGGCGAAGCTTGCAACGTCCATAGAACGCCGTGACCGTGGTGGTTGGTGTACTAGCAGGGACCCAGTGTTACTTCGCACAGCCACCTACTAAAGGATTGTACTTGAATTGAGAGGCCCACCTGCAATCCACTTTGGGTTTTATTTTGCACACCATCATGCGCACTACGAAGACCACAATGCTATTGTGGTACACGCCCATTGGGCGGAACTGTATTTCATCGCCGCGAGTGCGGCGCAACATTCCCTGCAGCTGTGCCTCTCTGGACACCAGTGATCAAGGGCTAGTCAGCCCGAAACATGTTTGGACATTAATTTTGACTGTGGAGGTGATGCTGTTAATCCCTGCAATCCTGCCATTAAAAAAGGTTTGAAACACGAGCGTGTGTGGCGCCTCAACGGTTGGGCTTCTTTCTTTTGGATATATATGTATATATATATATATATATATATCACTTCAACCTCGGCGTGTGAGCACCGAAACGCCTTTCCCCTTCCTTCTTGCAACGGCGGTCCGCGGTGAGGGGGCGAGCCTCTAAATACACAATTCTACGCTGAATTTGCCAAAACAGCAGCCGCAGACACCAAAGCTTTCAGCAAAATTATTTATTTGGCAGATTCAAGACACCTCTCGACGCGTTTCGGGACCAAGTCCCTTGATCACGAGTGCCATTGCTGTGATTCAAAACAAGCATGAAAAAAAGACTTCACACAATACGGAGTTTCTTCACTCCTACTTATAAAAGTCAAATAAATATCAAATAAATATCACTTGCGGTTATAACATTAGTCATTAACACAAAAAATAATATATATGTTTAGAGATACATTAACACCATTTACTGCTGTATTTTAACATTTCATGTGACCTAATTCATTTCCTTCGTATCCAACTTTATTGAAAACGAACACAGATTTGTGCCTATGACACAGCCTCGCTGTTATCGTTAACTTATACATCCCTATTCAGCGCTTCATTACTGCACCTCTAAAACATTTCATCCACTTTTATTTACTGGTTCAACCAACCTCAATCATGTTATCACCGCCCAAGTGGGCATGTTCAATGTTTTTCATGTTTTAAGGTCTTACAGAATCGTTTCAATATATTCACGTTCGTGCTCGTTCCTGCCCAAGTGGGCATATTGGTTGCTGTATTTAATACCTCACCATTACTGTAACACTATCTCTTAATGTCTGCATTCTGCTCTCACTTCAGATTTTAAAGGCACTTACTCTCTCATTGCATCACTCAATTCTTAACAACTTCATAACAAACTATATTATTGTTATAAAAAGATATTTTTACTCTCTTGCGTTTCTTTGTGGTCACCGCAGACTTAAATCTAAAATAAAAAAAATAAAACACAAAACATTGTATTAAAAAATGTGAATCACCCATATTTCCTATTAACAAAAACCACACACAACTACATTGACAACTTGTCTACAACTGGCTCATCAGCATTGGTATTGACATAATTCATACACAATTTACTTAACGTCATCAAAATACTTAAAAATCTTTTTACAAAAATGAAAGGAGAGAATTACACTCAGAACCCGACTGGACCACTTATGTCTCCTCACGGCTTTTTACTACCTATTGTTCCCTTCACCCCAGGTGTACTGCAAGTTCTTCATCAATGTTATGGCCTATCGGCACCACTGTTCCATACTGTATAATCAATTTTGACTCTAACCGGCGCAAACTTTGCACTCTGTTTCCTCCTCTTACATCAGTTTTCACTGTATCCAATACACAAAAGCTCAATAAATTGCTGTTTTGGCTATGGTGACTCTGAAAATGACGCGCAACTGGATATTGTTTATCTGCATTCTTTATTGCGCGCAGATGTTCTAATATTCGTATCTTCGCTTTGTGTATGGTGCTCCCTATATACACCTTCTGACAAGGACAGAACAGTGCATATACTGCATATTCCGTAGTGCATGAAGTATGTTTAACAATTTTGAATGGTTTGCAATTGGGTGACAAAATGCATTCTTTTCTGTTTTTACTATTTTTGCAGGCCTTACAGCTTCTGCAAGTGTAAAAACCCTGCGTCACTGTGTTTCTTACGACGCCTGATTCTACTGTCCTGCACAGAGTGTCTTTTAATGATTTAGCCTTTTTAAAAGTTATCTGAGGGAACACTTCTAAATTTTCTGCTAAATCTTTATCTGTTCGTAATGCTGGCCAAAATCTGTTCAAACTTTTGCGTACCTCTGGGGCTTGTCTGCTGAACGTAGTTATAAACCGAATCTTGTCTTGTGAGTTTGCCACTTCACTATCTTTCTCCTCTACTGCTAGTAAGGATTTCCTTGTTCTTTTCTCCACCTCTCTTCTAGCCTTATCGATGACCGATTGTGCGTACCCTCTCTCTAAAAATCTTTCAATCATTCTTTTTTCTTCAAACTTAAAACTGTCCATTGTACTGCAGTTCCGTTTGGCTCGCAGTAATTCCCCCAGAGGTATACTACTGACAAGAGCCCTTGGGTGCGAACTCCTCGCATGCAATAAGCTATTGCCAGCAGTAATTTTTCTGAAAAGGGCACTTTCAATTTTTTCTCCCAATACTGTTAGTTTGAGATCAAGAAACTCAGTTGACTCTTTAGACCAATTGCTGGTAAATTGTAAATTATAGCTATTCACATTAAGTGCCCTCACAAACTCATCTGCTTCATCTTCAGTCCCCTTCCACACACAGAAAATGTCGTCAATGTAACGGACCCACATTGCTACCTTCTCCTTGTACACTGGCAGTTCCTTAACTATTTTCTCTTCCCAGAACCCCAAATAGAGACCCGCAAAGCAGGTCCCCATTGAAGTTCCGAGAGTCTGCTTATAGACCTTATCATCAAAGAGAAAGTAATTCTGTTTTAGACAGATAGACATCATCTCAATTAACATCTCTGTGTGTAGAAGGTATGAGATTGATCTTTCTTTGAGGAAATGTTTACATGCTTTCAGGCCTAAGTCATGAGGGATAGATGTATAGAGGCTCATCACATCTAATGTTAGCAGTGAATAGCTGTTGTTCCATTGAAAATTGTCTAAACATCTAAGAAAATCTCCTGTGTCCTTAATATAGGATGGGAGTTTTCTAACTAAGCCTTGCAAAAAATAATCAACATATCTGGAGGTATTTTCTAAACAGCTGCCCCGGGAAGACACAATGGGTCTCCCCGGTGGATTCTGTTTATCTTTGTGGATTTTTGGCAATAAGTAAAGAGCCGGAAGTTTAGGGCATTTACATTCCAAAAATCTCAACTCATCCTGTTCTAATAGTCCTTTCTTATTCCAATCACATAATTGTGTTTGAAATTGCCTGACAGAATGCTCATATTCCATTCTGTTACTTCTGTGATAGTTATTTTTATCAGCTAGTTGTTTCATACCTTCCTCGATGTACTTCAATTTAGACAACACAACTACATTTCCACCTTTATCAGTTTTTTTAATGACTATTGTGTTGTCATTCTTCAAACTTTCAATTGCTAATTTTTGTGCCTCTGTAACATTATTCCACCTAGACCATTTCCTCTTCTTAGATAATTTCAACAGTTCCTGCGTAACTCCCTTTTCAAAAACATCAATAGCCTCATTCTTAATCTGAGGGAGAAAAATTGATCTAGGTTTAAAATGACTCTGTGCACTCAAATTTAAGGGTACATTCGCGTTCATCAGGCTTGTGACAAGATCACTTTCAGCATAGACCTCTTCACTGAGTACATTCAATGTGTGAAGTAACTCTCCTTCAGCAATTGTCATTTTGCTAGGAACCTGTCTTTCAACATCTACATTCATTTTTACTTTAGAAGCATACCACTTTTTTATACGTAATTTCCGTGTAAAATAAAAAAGATCTATCCTACTCTGGGTATAGTTAAAATCGTTTGAGGGACAAAACGTAAGACCTAAAGATAAAAGTTCTACCTCTGCATCATTCAATGTTCGTTCAGATAGATTGATTACCGTTTTTCTGTTAATTATTTCAGCCTCTTTTGGCCCCTTGTGCGACTTCCCACCGGGCTTCCCGATTCTCCTGGCGTTGATACATTTCCTCTTCTTCCGTCTCTGTTTGCGTTTCCACGATTTCGACGCACATTTGGTCTGTTGCCCATTTGTCTTCCTTTTGCAACCAGACTGAACTCCATTAAAATGCTGTCTTTTGATACTCTGCAGTCTTTAGCACTTAAGACATCACTTGTGCTTGCTACGCTGCCATCAGTGGAGTTCTCAAAGCTAACTTGCTCCTCCTGGTTGTCAGTGGGTGCCTCCGGATCCACGCCTGCCATGCTGGGTAAGACTCCTCCACTTCGTAGCTGATCGTATTTCTTAGCAAACTTAAGAATCCGTCCTCTCTGGTAGTCAATCAAATCCCGTTGGAACTTGCTTTGTTTTTTGATCTTTATTTCATCTTCGATCTTGTCCAAACTCTTGTCCATTTTCTCCATTTCTTTTTGAAACTCCTCAGTTCCACAGAGTGCTTTAAGTTGTTGAGTGATATCATCGATGATTCCTGTTAATTTTTCACAGTCTTTTTTTCGCGTATTTCACTAGCATTTTAAGCATATTCGTTGAGCATTGGTGATTGTTGCTTGCCCACTCTTTAACTAGTTCTGGATCCGGATCATTAAAAGTCGGCGTTGTGAAAATTCTCAATCCTCTCGGAATTCTGCTGACATCTATATATTTTTGAAGCGTGGTGGCCTCCCACCATTTGTTCTGTTCAGTTTTAAGAGCCTTCCACAGCTTATCCCATAGCATTCTTTTGTTTGGCGAGATCATACCATCATTAGATGCCGTATTGCTTTCCGATGTAGTCTCCATTGTGCAATTTTCAAATAATTTATCCGCTGCTTCCAAGCGCTTGTCAATCCTTGTCGGCGCCATGTTTCTGCTCTTTATTTTGTATGCTGAAGCAAGACCGCTCCCTCTTCTCGGTGTGCAGTCTCACTCGCCGTTTGCTGGATCTCAATCTTATTATTGAAAACGGGTGCTAATTCCGTCGAGCTGTGGTTCATGGCATCCACTCATTTCTCCGTGGCTCAACAGGTCCTCGCACCATACCGGTTCTTTTCCCAGCGGGAAGGGGTTACTTTCAAATACCACTTCAACCTCGGCGTGTGAGCACCGAAACGCTTTTCCCCTTCCTTCTTGCAACGGCGGTCCGCGGTGAGGGGGCGAGCCTCTAAATACACAATTCTACGCTGAATTTGCCAAAACAGCAGCCGCGGACACCAAAGCTTTCAGCAAAATTATTTATCCCTTCTCTTGCTCACCGACAGGTGATTATACTCAGCAACAGTATGCACCAATTGAACCTCCGAGCTTGGTGCTTAAAATTCCTTTTGCGAAATGAACACCTGTTTTAGGTGGCATGATTGGCTCGCGGTGAGGATTCTGATCACCCTATTTGACTGAAAGCACAGTGAAGCTGATTTGTACAAGTAATTTCTGTTTATATTAAGGTATGTGCAGCCGATAGGCAGTGGCTAGTTTTTTATATACCTTTATTTATTTCAACATTTTATATATTGAAGCCCATCATGCTATTCTGGCTACAGGAATAAGATAGATTGTGTGCGTTCTGATTTTACCACAAAAAGGGGGATAGAGAAATCTGTCACATGCGTCTCTCAATATAAGCAGGTTGGCTTGTTTTTTGAGAAGGGTTATATGTTTTCTTAATATTTTATCAGAAGTTTGGATCACCATTGTTTTAATATGTATTTATTTACAGACAAAGTGCAGTTTAACTAAATGAGAGTGAGTCCTATTTATAAGGTATTGTTGGATGCCTGACTGTGTGCTTAGGTACGTATGTGCTAGTAGGCCTGAGAGATAGCGTAGATCCCGGCTTAGCAGGTAAAATGTGTAAAATCGATCGTTGAGTAGTGGAAAAACGCAAAAATTGTATGAGGGCTGGTGAGTAAAACTTGGATAGAATTTTAAGTATTCACTGTGCACTGAACAATGCTACACATATTTTGTGGTGCAAAGGGTAAGATTGTCTTAGCACGCCTCCTACCAAGTTGTCTAAAGGGGGTGGGGTGTTATTTGACAGCTAGGTGCAAGGATGTTTTTTGCACTTTGGGGTCCTTGTTGCTTCTGTTCTTCTTTGTTCTATTCTATGCTTGATTATTGTTGTGGAATCTGGTGACAATGTTTGCCGCCTGTCTTGGTGCTCTTTGTGCAGAAATAATGTAAAAATCATGTATTTTTTATGTATATGTTTGACTGAATGTTTTATTTTTTTTGTTCTGCTTCTAGTTTTTATTGTGTAACCTACAAAACGCAGGATTGATAAATATCTAACTTAATTTTGTCCTAAAAAGGTGGCTTTGATTTGATTGAGTATATCCACAGAAACATGTCGACAAGCATATTTTGCACATTTGATTTTTGAAATTTTTAAAAATGTATATGAAGATCTGATGATGAGTGATGGAAAGTGTTGAGAAAAAATTAATAACATTTTATGGAATTTTTGTCTGGATGGGGTGTTTCTGTCATATATTTTATGAATAATATATGATCAAAGTCAATAAATATATTACATATTTGTATGTTTGTGTATTTTATATGTTTTTGCACAGTCCGTTCTATTTGCAGTAGTTACTTTCTGCTTAAGGGAGCTCTATTGTTTTTCTCTCTCCATGTGAGCCTGTCCTCTTGGCGTCCTGAGGGATCTCTCTCTTTTTGTTTGGAGGTGCTGGAAGATCCTACTGTCGTACAGCTTGTACTTGCTCCGGTAAAACTGTGTGCTTGTTGGACAACATAAACGTCAGGATTGTGCGAGACTGATTCCATGCACACCCTCAGGATATGTTGGCCTGTATCCCTGCTAGCCTACAGTGCACCATCTGTACCCCTATTCTCACAGGGTAACGAATGTATGTGCAACCTTGGAACGTGACAACCTTGATTCCCCAAGGAAATCCTGGTAACAGGTCAAGAACCCTTTCATTTGGATTCTCATGCATACCCAAAGAAGTGCAAAAGAAATACTCAGCAAGGCTTTTCAATATTTATTAAAGTATTGAAGGTCTTGTATAAAATATGTGTGCTGTGATAATCAATAGAATGAAACAGATTAGCTTAATTAGCATTCTAAGAATAGTGAAAAAGATGAACATTTCCACCATGGTGCTAAGACAGTAATTATATGCGGGCATATGAGTACTGTGCTATAGTAAACTCCTGAATATGCCTCTTTTTTCCGCTTTCCCTCACCCCGCATGTTGTTACAACGCGGTCGTTACAACAACGCGTTGTAACAACGCATACCATTACCCCGCAAGTCGTAACAACGACTTGCGGAGTGGGGCGCTGGATGTTGGAATAGTATAATTTACTATACCAACTCCAGTCTGTGCGGACAGTAGGGAAGGTGTCCAACACCTTCTCCCCTCCGCAATTCGTTGTAACGACTTGCAGGGTAATGGTATGCGTTGTTACAACGCGGTCGTTGTAACGACCGCGTTGTAACAACATGCGGGGTGACGGATGCGGAGTAAAGGGTGTTTACCTATACTCCTACCTAGCGCTCCCTAACCTAGTTCTGCTTTGGGTGGGCGATCTGCCAAATCCCTGCCAGGGTGTACTAAATCCCCATTTCCTGAGGGTAAGTGTCATCAGGCTATCCGTCTTGGTGTGGAGCTGGACATCCCTCGTGTCGGTAAACAAAAATCAGCTGAGCTGGAATTCTGGCATATAGTGACCTTGCAGTGGCAGCTGAGTGCTCCTCTCTCTAAATAGCGGTTCTGTATATATATCACCCATGTGGCCATGTCGCAACCCCTGTCTGGCCGCAATTGTTTATTCTAGTTGGATAGCGTCGTTGCCTTACAGACAATAACAATGTTGATGTTTTGCGCAATGAACTTTATCCTTTGTACTGAATGTTCAAGGTGTCGTGATAAAGTGCCCAGGAAGTAGAAATGTAAGCAATGCCGATTCAGAGAAGGTTATCCTGCATTGTCACGCATGCAAATGCATGTCATAAGTCATCATGTGTAAAAGAGAAGGCAACTTAAGAAACATGAGTATGTAAATGGCAGTGTTCCTTACTAAGCCTATCCGGACCACATGACACTACACCCCAATTCAGTTTAGAGGGCACTTCCTAAGACTTATTCCAGCCAGAACTTTGCCATGAAGGTTTCCATGTAATCTACATATGTGCCACTATTCCTGGCTAAAGACTTTCATTCCCTTTCTGTCAGGGGCCCACGTCCTCAGAGGTCACGTACTTGGGGCAGCCTTGAAATACTTGGGACAGCCTTGAAATATATGCAACAAATTCATCTGTTGTAATAGTCCCTAACAAATTGGTACTAAGTATTACGAAACTCTTGTGGAATGAGACCGCTCGTACGCCATGTTGGGTGTGGTCATGAGCACGGTCTAGTTTATTTAAACCACACCCACCTGACCGCAGATGCTTCTCATCAAGACGGTCACCCAAGGAGCATCGTACAGGAACTCAGTGTCTGCTTTCCAGTGCTGCAGCCCTCTTTTCAGACCCCCAACCATCATGGATGTCTCGCAAGCTACCCCACACGGGCCTCCAAGATACAGCAAACTCGTCTCTCACTTCATTCCTGTTTTTGGCATCTGACAAGTGATCGCTCACCAACGTCAATGCTCCAGACGGCAGGTAATAGGGAAAAAGTTTATATAGAACAAGGGTGTTGACTTTCACCAGTAACATTCACTCAGCAGTTGTTATTACTAACCCCACAGATTTATAACACAACAGATTTTGGAACTACTGCTCTTTTGTTTATTACGCTCAACTCAGATTTCTGTTTTTAAAGCACTTCTCAGGGAGACTTGGAACTGATGTAGCAGATGCACATGTTGGAGCTTGGCAGTGGAAGGCAGTGGAAAAGACATATAAGGCGCTGCCACCTTTCCTGACACTTTTCTTGAGATGCTTCCATTGTACTTACAAGCAGGAGTGAAGTAACTTCTGTAATCAGATAGCTATAGCAGCCAGTTTGTCCTTAATACACAACTAAGCACAGATGTCACGTATGTAATGTTATGATGTTCAATATTGACACTCATGATAAGGTAACTAGTATTGTAGTGTAATTTTATACATGATTCTTGTTTATAAGTCTTTACAGTAAATCAATCATACAAATTTTCCACACTGCTGGTCAAAAAGAAGTCAAACACAAGACACTTTGTCCCTCCAGTTGATCGCAGGTACAGCTTATTTTGACCTTACAGTACACTACTGGTGGGTGGGTGGTACGGGGTAATCTTTCATAGGATCCAAGTAGTTATTCTAATCTGTATTTCCAAAGGCCGACAACAGGACAACACAATTGGGGAAAAAACGACAGCCTGGACGGCCCCCATCCCTGAGTCTTGCCCATAATTCCCAGAGTAAGTCATAATCCCAGAACGACAGGTAGGATTCTAGGAGGGGAGTTCTTATCGTCTCTGCAACGTTGTGGTGCAAATCTCCAGGTAAGGTTGCATCACTGTGCCTTGTCAGAACGCTAAGACCACAAGCATAATGTTGCCATGACAATATGGACCCACAAATCATCCTGAAGGACACTGCCAATATCTTAACAACCATTCAGGCGGAGAATGCCACCTTAAAGCAAGAAATGCGTTCTATTCAAAACCAGCTAGCCAAAAAGGACAGTCCATGGGATGCTCTGTCTAAAAAGTATTCACAAAATTGCCTTGTTCGTCTGGTGCTGATTATGCATCCTCTGGGGCTTCTGCACCTGTACCAACACAAATACAGATGGTGGCACTTGCACAGGTCTCATTAGCCCATTCCGAACGGTTTCATGGTGACAGTCAGAAGTTTGGCATCTTCATGAACCAATGCCATCTGCATTTTATGGCAAGGCCAACAGCCTTCCCTGATGACGCCTCAAAGGCCACTTTTGTTCTTTCATATTTAGGCAGAGACGCCGCCCAGTGGTCAATCTCATTTGTAGACCAGGACAATCCCATTCTACATATCTTTAGACATTTTAAAGACACTATGAGAAGACTATTTGCACAACATGCCTTTTTACCAGCAGCTGAGAATGAGATGTTGAGTTTAAAACAAGGATCTTCAGATCTCTTACACTACATTATGTCTTTCAACCGTTTGGTCATTGAGGAGCAATTGCCCGAGGAAAAAGGTATCTGGTGGGGTGTCCACTACAACGGTTATTTCAAATTCATCAGAAACCGAAATAACTCAGTAAGCGTTGAGGTCCACTTGTCAGGTTCCATTGCAAATAGGGCCTCATTACCACACCCTTGTTGGGCTTACCATCACTTGACTATATCCATCTCGTTACAGTCTGCTTCCGGAAGCGTCTGGGAGGTAGAGGCCCTGGTAGATTGTTGAGCCACAGGGAATTTCATTGATACCCAGTTTACAGCCAAGCTGGGTAAACGGGTATTAGGTATAGACAAGCCTGAAATAGTTTGGCCATAGACGGGAAAGAATTGACGTCCGGACCCATTCACTCTCATACCGAGACTTTGCTTATGACCTGTGACAACACTCATTAGGAATAAATTTCCTTTCACATAATTGATGCACCACAGTTCCGCCTAATTCTAGGGCTGCCTTGGTTAGTTCAACACAACCCACACATCGACTGGCACACGCAAGTGATAACCTTAAGTTCTGAATTCTGTAAACAGCATTGTTATGCTGCATCTGTCAGTCATACGCAGACTATTCAAGCTCAAGAGACATTCGACACCACGCCAATGATTTCTGCAGTAGAAGGGCTTCCAGACGTGTACGCAGATTTGGCCGATGTTTTTGATAAAAAAGAGCCAATTCTTTACCTTCCCATCAGGAGTTTGATTGTAGAATCGATCTGGTACCGAGAGCCAAGCTACCTTGTTGCCACATTTATGCGTTCACAGAAGCGGAAAATGAGCACCTATGTCAATACCTAGACGAATACTTAAACAATGACTTTATTCGTCATTCAAGGACACCAGTTTCCTCGCCCTTATTTTTTGTCCCAAAACATGGGGGCTGATTTGCATACCTGTATAGATTTCTGCGCCCTGAATGATATCCCAGTAAAGAACAGGTACCCTCTTCCCTTGAATCCAGAGTTACTAGACAAGGTCAAAGAGCAGTGAAATACACCAAATTAGATCTAAGAGGGGCATATCACCTTGTAAGGGTTAGAAAAGGAGATGAGTGGAAGATGGCCTTCCGAAACAAGTTCGGATTATTTGGATATTAGGTTATGCCCTTTGGGCTTTGTAATGCGCTGGCTGCCTTCCAATACTTTATTGATGAAGTGCTAAGAGAATACATAGATATTTGTCACGTGGTGTATATTGACAATATACTCATTTGTGAGAAGTTGGCCTGGTATATGCTGTTCACTAATTAAAGTGGACACCTTGCACCAGGGCAAATCGACTCTTATGGTAGATAGGTTTAAGACAACCTTTTAAAGAAAGCTATCCTAGTGGTAGCTGTGGAGAGCAGCCTTCAGGCTAAGTCTCGGAGGAATGTAAAGCAGCTTGTTTTACCATATAATCTCTTGAATCACCAAATGAAAAGACACCACACAGGTATATATATCAAATATATATGTATTTATTTCTAAATAACTCTCTACTAATCTCTTTATGAGATTAGAAGACAAACATATGCACAAATCAACGTTTCACAATAAGTTAAGCACAAAATATGGCTGGGGCCCTAGGGGCGTACCAGACCATATACTAAGTAAGAGACTTAGAAACAACGACTTGCAGGGAGACAAGGCCTAGGGCTTTCAGAAGTGCTGGGGCCTCACGAAACCACCCAAGGCAGGTAAGTAAAGGACCCACGGGGGACGCGTGCAGTGTGGATACACAGGCGCGAATCGCCGTTAACTTCAATGGGGCAAGTCGCGGTTGGAAATAAAGAGTTTTAGGATACTTCGGGAGAACCTACAAGCAAGTCACTTACAAGGTAAGTAGTTCTGGGGCCCACACCCACAGGAGCACCGTAGTGCTGGAGTTACCTCACCCAGGGAAGCCGGGTGCACAGGTGTCCTTTGGTGTCGGGTCGCGGCGTCGTTTTCAATGGCGAACAAAGAAGACTTGCTGCTTGCGGGAGCTGAAGAAGTGTCCGGTGGAATCCAAGCCTGGATTCTGAAGAAGGATGACCTGAAAGCAGAGGGGACAGTGTTCAAAGTCACTTGGCAGTGACCCGGGGCAAGGAAGATGGATGCCCACCGTCGTCGGTCGCTTCAGGTCGGTTGCAGGTGCCTTGACTCTTCAGCCACGTGGTCCAGGAGGCGTCGACGATGACCAGGAGCTGGATTCGGTGTGTCCCTCGACGTCTGCAGCTGACTGCGGTGTCGGCAACTCGATCGGAGCCAACAAGCCTTGGCAGCCGCAAGTCTCGGGGAGATGAAGAAAAGTCGATGGCGCAGACCAGCAAGGTCTGAGGAACTCACCCAGCGAGGGTAAGTCAGGGCAGGCCTGGAGCAACCAGGGGAGCCCTTTGGTTTGGTTAAGAAGTCTTCTGGGGACCCACAAGCCAGCGGGCAAGGGATCGCGAAGACACCTCGGGCGGAATCACTCAACAGGGGCCCACGGTCACTCGGGACGGTGTAGGCCTCTGATCTTCGGAGGGATTCCTGCTGGAGGTCGGGACCACACGTGGTCCAAAGCACAAGTTCGTAGAACGTTGTGAAGGGGTTGCACTCGACAATAGTGCACGGTACCCGGGGGTCGTGGTTCCTCGTTACTCGTGGGGTCCACTTGCCTCAGCTTCGCTGGGGACTCACGGTGGCCTGGGAGAGGTCAGGAAATCCACTTCTTGGGCTGCAGGGACTTCGGACTCCGGCGGGAGCGGCGTAGTTTGCGACCGTCGTTGTCGTTTTTGGTGCCTGCCAAGCAGGGGAGTCACTCCTTGACTCCAAGGGAGATTCTTCTGTCTTCCAAAGGTAGTGGAACGTCGAAGGGCCAGGATTCTTCTGTAGAGTGTCGTCCAGGGGTTATCTGCTTTGCAATGGCAAGGTTCCCCCTCTTATACTAAAAAGAGGGGATGGACTAGCTCTATGACCCCACCTATGGGAGGGTCAAGGGAGGGGGTGGCTACACCCACTTCCCTTTGTCCAGTTTCGCGCCAGAGCAGGGGCAGGTAGCCCCTGAGCTGGTTTTAACTGGCATATGCACAGAGGAGCCTTCTGCTCCCCCAGTGCAGGACTTCAAAGCACTCTAAGAGTGCACCCACCCAGCCCCAATACACTAAACCCTGTCTGGAAGGTGGTTACACCTCCCTGTGACAGGATGCCTATTGTTGGGCTTCCTCCACTGTGAGTTTCGGTCATCAGCAGGAGGGCAGCCCAGTGTCTGTGACTGGTGGCATCCATTTTGTGATGCCAGGGCTCTTTAGGATTCTACCGCGTTTCCACAGCAGGTACATGTCTTATCCCTCTAGAAGGGTGGAATGCTACCCCCGCCGCCAAGATTGGCGGGGGGGTAGTATTCCAAGATGTTTGACACCAAACACGACATGTTTTGATGCAGCCATTCCAAAGTTAGCATTTACCGCGAGGATATAATGCACTTAAATAGTATATGGTTTAACCGCATCCACAAACAGCACCAGAGAATAGACTCTGAGAGCTGCAGAGGGGCCCTGCTCAGGCAGAGGCACCCCCTCACATAGAAGCCAAGCACCCTGCCCTCAGGATTGATAGGGCCTGCCTTAGGGGTGACTGATAGGTTTATATGTGTGTGCAGGAGAGATATAGGAAACCTATATCTCAGTGAGGGGTGCTAGCACCACCTCACCCAGGCTGCAGTAGCAGGCCTGTGGTGTCAGATTTAGACTGCTTCCCAGGGGTGGCATAATATATGCTGCAGCCCCTGGTAGGCCTGTGAAGTACCTATGCCCTTGGCACCTAAGGTACCATATACTAGGGACTCATAAGGCACCACAGTATCCAATCACTAGTGCACCTAGAGTGCACTCCATGTCGTTTAGAGAGAACAGAGAGGCTGGGGCCCTGATTGGCAGGGACCCAGCCAGACTATAGCCAGAAACCAGTGCTAACATCAGAAAAAAAGTGGGGGCAACATAAGAGGCAGATCCTACTCTCCTACACAACCCCCCAAACGTAGGGACACTAAACTAACCTTGACCAGTTGAGTCTTCGTGTTCAAAGTGGAAATACCTTGAGAGTCCATCTGCATTGGCATGTTGGGTCCCAGGCCTATGTTCCACTGTATAGTCCATCCCCTGTAGGGAAATGGACCACCTCAAAAGTTTTGGGTTTTCACCTTTCATCTGCTTTAGCCATAGGAGGGGCTTGTGGTCAGTCTGAACTATGAAGTGAGTACCAAACAAGTATGGCCTCAGCTTCTTCAGGGCCCATACCACAGCAAAGGCCTCCCTCTCTATAGCTGACCAACGTTTCTCTCTAGGGGTCAGCCTTCTGCTAATAAAAGCTACTGGCTGGTCTTGACCTTCATCATTCAGTTGAGACAGTACAGCTCCCACACCCAGCTCAGAAGCATCTGTTTGGACAATGAACTTTTTGGTGTAGTCTGGACTCTGTAAGATGGGGGCAGTGCACATGGCCTGCTTTAGGTCTTCAAATGCCTTTTGACAGCTAGCTGTCCACTGAACCTTTTTGGCATTTTCTTAGAGGTAAGATCATTCAAGGGGGTCACTATAGATCCATATCCCTTGACAAACCTCCTATAGTACCCAGTCAGGCCTAAGAAGGCTCTCACCTGTGTCTGGGTGGTTGGAGCAACCCATTCCAGTATGGTTTGGATTTTGCTCTGCAAAGGCTGAACCTGGCCTCCACCTACAAGGTGGCCCAGGTACACAACCTGACTCTGCCCTATCTGGCACTTGGTGGCCTTGATAGTGAGGCCTGCTTTCTGCAGGGCCTCCAAAACATTTCTGAGGTGGACCAGGTGATCCTGCCAGGAGGAACTAAAGACAGCAATATCATCTAGATAAGCTGAGCAATAAGTTTCCATCCCTGCCAGAACTTTATTCACCAACCTCTGAAAAGTGGCAGGTGCATTTTTCAATCCAAAGGGCATCACCACAAAGTGGTAGTGCCCACCAGGGGTCGAAAATGCTGTTTTGGCTTTTGCATCATCAGCTAATCTGATTTGCCAGTAGCCAGCTGTCAGGTCAAATGTGCTTAGATACTTGGCTGAGGCCAAAGTATCAATCAGCTCATCTGCCCTTGGTATGGGATAGGCATCAGTCCTAGTGACTGCATTGAGGCCTCTGTAGTCTACACAAAACCTCATTTCTTTCTTACCACCCTGGGTATGAGGCTTGGGTACCAGGACTACTGGGCTAGCCCAAGGGCTATCTGAAGGCTCAATCACGCCTAACTCCAACATTTTCTGGACTTCAGTCCTGATACAGTTCCTGACATGGTCAGGTTGCCTGTAGATTTTATTCTTGACAGGCAGACTGTCCCCAGTGTCCACCTCATGGGTGCACCAGGTAGTCTGACTAGGGGTCAGGCTAAACATATGTCTAAACTGTTGCAGAACTTGTCTGCACTCAGTTTGCTGATGGTCAGTGAGGCTGCTTGCCAAAGCAACACCATCTACTGACCCATCATCAGGGTTCTGAGAGAGCAGGTCAGGGAGAGGGTCACTCTCCTCCTCCTGGTCCTCATCAGTTGCCATGAGCAAGCCCATGTCAGCCCTGTCAACATATGGCTTTAATCTGTTGACATGAAGCACCCTTAGGGGGCTCCTGGGAGTTCCAAGATTCACCAGATAGGTGACTTCTCCCTTCTGTTCAACTATTGTATGGGGGCCACTCCATTTGTCCTGGAGGGCTGCTGGGGCCACAGGCTCCAACACCCACACTTTCTGTCCTGGCTGGTATACAGTCAGCACAGCCTTTTGGTCATGCCAAGCTTTTTGTAATTCTTGGCTGGCCTCCAGGTTTTTGGTTGCCTTTTTCATGTACTCTGCCATCCGGGAGCGGAGACCAAGTACATAGTCCATCACATCTTGTTTGGGGGCTTGAGAGGTAACTCCCAGCCCTCTTTTACCAAACATAGTGGACCTCTCACAGGATGCCCAAACAGAAGCTCAAATGGGCTGTAGCCAACCCCCTTCTGTGGAACCTCTCTGTATGCAAACAAAAGGCAAGGAAGAAGAAGGTCCCATTTCCGCCTAAGCTTCTCTGGGAGTCCCTTAATCATTCCTTTCAAGGTCTTGTTGAAGCGTTCAACTAAACCATTGCATTGTGGGTGATAGGGAGTGGTGAACTTATAAGTTACACCACACTCCTTCCACATTGCTTTCAGATATCCTGACATGAAGTTGGTACCTCTGTCAGAAATGACCTCCTTTGGAAAACCCACTCTGGAGAAAACTCCAATGAGGGCTCTTGCCACCACAGGTGCTGTGGTGGTCCTCAGAGGAATTGCCTCTGGGTACCTGGTGGCATGATCCACTACCACCAGGATAAATCTGTGCCCAGATGCAGTCTGAGGGTCAAGGGGACCAACAATGTCAATCCCTACCCTTTCAAAGGGTACCCCCACCACAGGTAGTGGTATCAGGGGGCCTTTGTTGTGCCACCTGCCTTACCACTGGCTTGGCAAGTGACACAGGAGCGACAAAACTCCTTTGTGTCCTCTGACATGTGTGGCCAATGAAAATGTGGAACAAGCCTGTCCCAGGTCTTGTTTTGGCCCAAGTGTCCTGCCAATGGGATATCATGTGCTAAGGTCAAGAGGAACCCCTAAACTTCTGAGGTATTACCAACCTCCTGGTGGCTCCAGGGGCTGGGTCTCTACCCTCAGAATATAGGAGTCCCTCATCCCAATAAACTTTATGGGACCCACTAGCACTCCCAGCAGCCTCAGCAGCAGCCTGCTGTCTGAGGGGTTCAAGAGAGGGGCAGCACTGTTGCTCCTTGCTCAGATCTTCCCTGGAAGGGCCCCCTGCCCCCAAGAACTCAACCTGGTCAGGTTCAAGTCCCTCTGGGGCAGTTCCTTCTTCAGGTTCTGCTTCACCTCCCTCTGGAAGTGAATCCTTGATCTGAGACAGAGGGGAAGGCACTGCCTTAACCCTACTGCTCCTCCTCTTGGGAAGCATCTGGTCCATTGTTCCAGGATCCAGAGCTGGTTCAGTGTCATGCATTCTTGCTTGTGACCTGGTCACAGCAAATACCTCTGCAGGGATGCCCAACATCTCAGCATGAGTCCATAACTCTACTTCAGACCAGGCTGAAGTCTCTAGATCATTGCCCAACAGACATTCTACAGGGAGGTCTGCACTGACTACAACCTTCTTGAGGCCAGTTACCCCTCCCCAGGAGAAATTCACAACTGCCAGACTATGGTTGGTCTGGACATTGCTTGCATTGGTCACCTGGTACATTTCACCCAGGATGATCTGTCCAGGGTCCACTAGGTCCTCTGCCACCATGGTGACACTAGCACCTGTGTCCCTAAATGCCAAAGCCTGTTTGCCATTTATCAAAGGCTGCTGTTTGTACTTGCCCAGATTACTGGGGCTTACTAGGAAGGACATATCAATGTTTCCCTCACAAATCAGCATTGCCTGAGTGGTCACTCTGACTAGGTCAGAATCCACTTCAGAACCCAGGGTCAACCCTACTACACCCTTATTCTGAGTACCACCTCCACCAGTAGCTGAGCTAGGGGGCACAGTTGCCTTAGGGGCAGGAGTGGTGGTGGTTTGGTCTTTGGACTTGGTACAATCAGAAGTCCAGTGCCCTTTCTGTTTACAGAATTTGCACCAGGGCTTCTTTTGGCCTTTTCCCTTGTTGGACTGTGACTCCCCACCAGATGCAGATTTTTGGGGCCCTTGTGAAGACTTCTGGTCTTTTGACTTATCCCCACCTTTCTCAGGGCCTTTAGGATCTTGCTTCTTAGTGTCACCCCCTTGGTTCTGGGTTTTCTGCCTCACCCTGGTTCTGACCCATTTGTCTGCCTTCTTTCCCAATCCTTGGGGAGAGGTCAGATCAGAGTCCACCAGGTACTGATGCAACAACTGGTTCTGGCAATTATTTAGGATCTGTTCTCTCATCATCAGATTATACAATCCCTTGAAATCAGTAACCCTACTGCCAACCAGCCAACCCTCTAGAGCCTTGGTTGCACAATCAACAAAGTCAGTCCAGTCCTGAGTCTGTGCCTTCTGGGTATCTCTGAACTTTAACCTGTACTGCTCAGTGGTTAAGCCAAACCCATCTATCAGTGCACTCTTCAGGACCTCATAATCATCAGCATCCTCCTCTCTAACAGTGAGGAGCTTGTCTCTTCCTTTATCTGAAAAGGAGAGCCACAAGATTGCTGCCCACTGCTTTTGGGGGACCTGCTGTACTCTACAGGCCCTCTCCATAGCAGTTATCCATTTGTGGATATCATCCCCACTCTGGTAGGGAGGAACAACCTTGCTCAGGTTCCTATGGTCAGGGACATATTCTCTGCCTCTAGGGACACTGTTGCTGCCACCAGGGGTTCTAAACCCTCCCTTCTGGAAGCTCTCTGGATCTCCAGGGCTTCTCTATCCAGTGCCAACTGCTTGGTTCTGAGGGCCACTTTGGCTTCCTCATACTGGAGCAGTTTGCACCTTCTCTCAGAGGAGGTCTCTCTTAAGTTAAAGTATGAGCTCCTCTCTTGGACAAATTCTCTGCCAGAGTGATAAGAGTGCTCAGATTCCCTGGAAGGGGATCTGTGCCTCTCATCCACTCTGCCAGTTCTCTTAGGGAGAACTCCTCTGTCCTGTTCAGGCTCCTTGAAGCCTGGCCCTTCAACCACAGAGTCTTGGTCATTCGGATTGTCCTCATCTGACCCAGATACTATGATTGACCCACCCACTGATTCAGACCCCTTAGCTCCTAGAGCCAATCTAAGGTCATCTGCTGTCAGCAGATCTATCAGGTGCAGGGTTGAGGGACTCTGTCCTAGCCTCAGGTGTCTGTCAACACACATGGCTCTCAAGTCAGAGAAAGCCATGTCCTTATACTGAGGCTGAGTGGATCCACTGGGTCCACCCCTTAAGGACATTCTAGTGTTGTGCAGTGTTGTACTACCTACACTAGTTTGTGGCCTACTGATCCTAGCTTGAGCTGTGGAAAGGGTGTGCTATCCCTTGGCACACAGCTCTAAGTTCAGTAGAACTTATTGATACTAAGCTTGACTTTATATGTACCTTGAGTACCTATAATGGTTTTCAGTTAGTAATTCAAATAGAGATTTTCTGGTAAAACAATGGCAAGCTGGAATCCCACCGCTGCCACCAATGTGAGAAGTTGGCCTGGTATATGCTGTTCACTAATTAAAGTGGACACCTTGCACCAGGGCAAATCGACTCTTATGGTAGATAGGTTTAAGACAACCTTTTAAAGAAAGCTATCCTAGTGGTAGCTGTGGAGAGCAGCCTTCAGGCTAAGTCTCGGAGGAATGTAAAGCAGCTTGTTTTACCATATAATCTCTTGAATCACCAAATGAAAAGACACCACACAGGTATATATATCAAATATATATGTATTTATTTCTAAATAACTCTCTACTAATCTCTTTATGAGATTAGAAGACAAACATATGCACAAATCAACGTTTCACAATAAGTTAAGCACAAAATATGGCTGGGGCCCTAGGGGCGTACCAGACCATATACTAAGTAAGAGACTTAGAAACAACGACTTGCAGGGAGACAAGGCCTAGGGCTTTCAGAAGTGCTGGGGCCTCACGAAACCACCCAAAGCAGGTAAGTAAAGGACCCACGGGGGACGCGTGCAGTGTGGATACACAGGCGCGAATCGCCGTTAACTTCAATGGGGCAAGTCGCGGTTGGAAATAAAGAGTTTTAGGATACTTCGGGAGAACCTACAAGCAAGTCACTTACAGGGTAAGTAGTTCTAGGGCCCACACTCCACAGGAGCACCGTAGTGCTGGAGTTACCTCACCCAGGGAAGCCGGGTGCACAGGTGTCCTTTGGTGTCGGGTCGCGGCGTCGTTTTCAATGGCGAACAAAGAAGACTTGCTGCTTGCGGGAGCTGAAGAAGTGTCCGGTGGAATCCAAGCCTGGATTCTGAAGAAGGATGACCTGAAAGCAGAGGGGACAGTGTTCAAAGTCACTTGGCAGTGACCCGGGGCAAGGAAGATGGATGCCCACCGTCGTCGGTCGCTTCAGGTCGGTTGCAGGTGCCTTGACTCTTCAGCCACGTGGTCCAGGAGGCGTCGACGACGACCAGGAGCTGGATTCGGTGTGTCCCTCGACGTCTGCAGCTGACTGCGGTGTCGGCAACTCGATCGGAGCCAACAAGCCTTGGCAGCCGCAAGTCTCGGGGAGATGAAGAAAAGTCGATGGCGCAGACCAGCAAGGTCTGAGGAACTCACCCAGCGAGGGTAAGTCAGGGCAGGCCTGGAGCAACCAGGGGAGCCCTTTGGTTTGGTTAAGAAGTCTTCTGGGGACCCACAAGCCAGCGGGCAAGGGATCGCAAAGACACCTCGGGCGGAATCACTCAACAGGGGCCCACGGTCACTCGGGACGGTGTAGGCCTCTGATCTTCGGAGGGATTCCTGCTGGAGGTCGGGACCACACGTGGTCCAAAGCACAAGTTCGTAGAACGTTGTGAAGGGGTTGCACTCGACAATAGTGCACGGTACCCGGGGGTCGCGGTTCCTCATTACTCGTGGGGTCCACTTGCCTCAGCTTCGCTGGGGACTCACGGTGGCCTGGGAGAGGTCAGGAAATCCACTTCTTGGGCTGCAGGGACTTCGGACTCCGGCGGGAGCGGCGTAGTTTGCGACCGTCGTTGTCGTTTTTGGTGCCTGCCAAGCAGGGGAGTCACTCCTTGACTCCAAGGGAGATTCTTCTGTCTTCCAAAGGTAGTGGAACGTCGAAGGGCCAGGATTCTTCTGTAGAGTGTCGTCCAGGGGTTATCTGCTTTGCAATGGCAAGGTTCCCCCTCTTATACTAAAAAGAGGGGATGGACTAGCTCTATGACCCCACCTATGGGAGGGTCAAGGGAGGGGTGGCTACACCCACTTCCCTTTGTCCAGTTTCGCGCCAGAGCAGGGGCAGGTAGCCCCTGAGCTGGTTTTAACTGGCATATGCACAGAGGAGCCTTCTGCTCCCCCAGTGCAGGACTTCAAAGCACTCTAAGAGTGCACCCACCCAGCCCCAATACACTAAACCCTGTCTGGAAGGTGGTTACACCTCCCTGTGACAGGATGCCTATTGTTGGGCTTCCTCCACTGTGAGTTTCGGTCATCAGCAGGAGGGCAGCCCAGTGTCTGTGACTGGTGGCATCCATTTTGTGATGCCAGGGCTCTTTAGGATTCTACCGCGTTTCCACAGCAGGTACATGTCTTATCCCTCTAGAAGGGTGGAATGCTACCCCCGCCGCCAAGATTGGCGGGGGGTAGTATTCCAAGATGTTTGACACCAAACACGACATGTTTTGATGCAGCCATTCCAAAGTTAGCATTTACCGCGAGGATATAATGCCCTTAAATAGTATATGGTTTAACCGCATCCACAAACAGCACCAGAGAATAGACTCTGAGAGCTGCAGAGGGGCCCTGCTCAGGCAGAGGCACCCCCTCACATAGAAGCCAAGCACCCTGCCCTCAGGATTGATAGGGCCTGCCTTAGGGGTGACTGATAGGTTTATATGTGTGTGCAGGAGAGATATAGGAAACCTATATCTCAGTGAGGAGTGCTAGCACCACCTCACCCAGGCTGCAGTAGCAGGCCTGTGGTGTCAGATTTAGACTGCTTCCCAGGGGTGGCATAATATATGCTGCAGCCCCTGGTAGGCCTGTGAAGTACCTATGCCCTTGGCACCTAAGGTACCATATACTAGGGACTCATAAGGCACCACAGTATCCAATCACTAGTGCACCTAGAGTGCACTCCATGTCGTTTAGAGAGAACAGAGAGGCTGGGGCCCTGATTGGCAGGGACCCAGCCAGACTATAGCCAGAAACCAGTGCTAACATCAGAAAAAAAGTGGGGGCAACATAAGAGGCAGATCCTACTCTCCTACATCATTTATTCTACGTCACTAGCAGATCATGTAAAACAAGTATGCACCATTCTACAACAACTGCAGAAATTAAGCCTCAATGCCAAGATAGAGAAAAGCAAGTTTGATAAGACCGAAATAGACTTTCTGGGCTATGTCCTAGGTACTAGTGGAGTTAAGATGGACCCCAAAAAGGTGGAAGCGGTAGTGAATTGACCCTCCCCCACAACAACCACGCAGATCCAAAGCTTTTTAGGCATTTCAAATTTTTATTGTCGCTTTATTCAGAATTTTTGAACATCGTTACCCCCATGACAAGGTTGTTATGAAAGGGTGTCCCTTTTCTCTGGGACTCATCTGCAGAAAAAGCTTTTCAGACTTTAAAAAAAAATTCACTGAAGCCCCTGTTCTTGCCTATCCTGATACAGGACACCCTTTTTTGGTTGATGAAGACACAGGACAGATGCATCCTGTTGCCTACTTTTTGCGTAAGCTTCTGCCTGCAGAACAGATCTATCTAATAGCAGATTGTGAGTTACTTGCAATAAAGGCAGATTTTGATGAATGGCGGCAGTACTTGTTGGGCGCAAAACATCTTGTTACCATTTACACCAGCCATCGCAATTTGCAATTTTTATGGTCCCCCGGAGCCCTCACAGCCAAGCAACTACGTTGGACATTGTTTTTCAATGATTACAACTTACAGACCTGGTAAGAAGAATGCCAAAGCCAACGCTTTATCAAGACTGGTAGAAACTGACCTACCCCAACCCAGAGACAAGACAAAGCCTATCATTCCAGACGAACCCTTTCTAGGAGGCATTCACACAGCCGCCCTTCTGGAGGAATTCTCCTTAGCAATCCAAGCCAAACCTATACAGGAGTGGGTTCGGGATGAACCTCAGTTACAATTAAAGGATGGGTATCTGAAATTTGAGGGACATTTATTTTTGCCAAACCAAACATTACAAGACAAAGTTATCCATTTATGACATGACACCGTTTTAACTGCCCATCCTGGGTTACGAAAAACCTTACAACTTGTAAAGAGACAGTTCTGGTGGCCTTCAATGCTCAGTGATATGCAATGACATGTGGAAACTTAAGCAGTTGGTGCTCAGAGTAAGAGCTTCCACGGACTTCACAGCACGATTGTTGGTTCCGATTCCTATCCCTCCAAAACCATGGCATACTATATCCATGGATTTTGTAGTAGAACTCTCAAGGACAACCACTGGTACACCACAATATTGACAATCATAGACCACCTCAGCAAGATGGCACACTTGATCCCTCTAAAGAATCTCCCAACGGCTGTTGAATTCTCTACCGTTTTCTTACAAAATATGGTATGCTTCCATGGGTTTCCAGCAGTTCTGATCACTAACCGTGGATCTCAATTCTTGTCTAAATTCTGGACTGCCATGTGCAAATCATTGGGCATGGATGCATGACTGTCATCTAGTTACCACCCACAAACAGACGGCCAGGCCAAGAGAATGAATACTACAACGCAACAGTATGGTACTCACCTGTGAAGATAATTTGTCATACTTGCTGTGGGTGGTAGAATTTACTTACAACAACACTGACCATGTCTCCATCCTTTTGTCTAAATGGGGAAAACCCACGCATAACCCCCTTGGTTACCAGTGTCAGACACTCCAGTCCCAGCAGTACACGAGTACCATGCACGCATCCAACATCTCCAAAAACAAGCTCGTTTTCACTTAGCCAAAGCTGAGGGGACCTACAAGCCATGGCAGACAAACACTGTCATCCTAAACCCCAGTATAAGCCTGGAGATAAAGTATGGCTATCCACCAAACACAGCCTTTTAAAAGGAAAAAAAATTGCTCCGTAGATTCATCGGACCATATGCAATTGTTCAAGTCATAAATGTGATGTAAATGAAACTACAACTTTCTCCTTCGTTCAGAATACACCAAGTGTTCCACACATCTTTATTGAAACGCTGGCACCCAGCTCAATCAGCCATCGCCACTATTAGAAATCAAAGGTCACACCAAATATGAAGTGCGTAGCATTGTGAATTCCAAACGTATATATGGGAAGTTACACTATTTGGTAGACTGGTTAGGCTATGGACTGGAAGATCGCTCATGGGAGCCTGCTGCCCACTATGCCCCCCGTTTGGTTAAGCAATTCCATCTACGTTATCCTGACAAACCCAACCCTATCATACCAGTTTTGGGAGCCCTGTTAAAGGGGGGTTACTGTCAGGGGTCCACCTCCTCAGGGGTCACGTGCTTGGGACAGCCATGACATGCTTGGGACAGCCTTGAAACTTATGCAGCAAATTCATCTGTTGTAATAGTCCCTAACAAAGTGGTATTATGTTTTTACGTTTCTATGGCATTTGCAGCTAAAACACGGAGACATGTGTTGAAGATCATTATATGTGTACAGCTCTTTCTTTCGGTTACTCTCCTTTGGTATGTCGTTATTTATTTACATCGTTGTTTTCCTTTAGTGCTGCATGTCTCCGTAGGGACACTGACTCGTGTCCACTTGGTGCCGAGCGTTCTAGCGCTTTCCAACAATCCCGAACTCTTGCGGAATGAGACCGCTCGTCCACCATGTTGGGTGTGATCACGGGCGCAGTCTAGTTTATTTAAACCACACCGCCTGACCACAGATGTGTCGCTTCAAGACAGTCACCCAAGGAGCAGCGTTAAGGAACTCATCCATGTCCACTCTGATTTCTAGTGCTGCAGTCCTCTTTTCAGATCCCCGACCATCACGGACTTCTCGCAGGCTACCCCACATTGCCCTCCAAGATGCAGCAAACTCGTCTCTGACTTCGTTCCTGTTTTCGACATCTGACAAGTGAGCTCTCACCAATGTCAAAGCTCCAGAAGGCAGGTAATAGGGAAAAGGTTTAAATAGAACAAGGGTGTTGACTTTCACAAGTAACATTCACTTTTACTCAGCAGTTGCTATTACTAACACCACAGAATTATAACACCACAGATTTTGGAACTACCGCTCTTCTGTTTATTACGCTCTACTTGGATTTTTGTTTTTAAAGCGCTGCCCAGGGAGACTTAGAACTGACCTAGCAAATGCACAGGTTGGAACTAGGCAGTGGGAGGCAGTGGAAAAGACATAAGGTGCTGCCACCTTTCCTGACACTTTTGTTGAGAATTTTCCATTGTACTTCTAAGCAGGAGTGAAGTAACTTGCCGCCCTGGGACCGCCGATGCCACCAGGTAACCGCCGTTCCCCGGCAGTGGTGCAGTGGCCTTGAGGCAGTAATATGCTTGGCAGGACCACTGCGGTCCCACCAAGCATATTGCGACTTTCCTCATCGCCACTGATTTCATGGAGGACTTTCCTCCATGAAAACAGTGCCAGTGAGGAAAGAAAGGGGGCCCTACAGGGCCCCCTTGTGCCTCACTCCATGTGGACGCTCACGGGGGGGCACAACATGTACCTCACAGTGTGCATGTACCCCCAGTTCCAGCACGGCTTGGACTTCACACACTAAAATCAGAGCGAACAGCACCATGCTCAGCGCAAGAGGATGCTGCTTCTTTCTGCCGCTCAAGTAGATGTTCTACTCAAGCAGCAGCTTCCTCAATGCGAACTGAAGGTTTCTCAACGCGAGCGGTAGTGGCCATCTGTGACCGCCCGCATTGAGAAATCTCGCCGAGAGGTGGTCTGGAGTAAGATTTTCCTTGCTCGCGCTCGGCAACATAACTGTGGCGAGCAAGGAAAAAACTCTGCTCCGCCAGTTTTTCAGAACTCCGAGCACTGCACGGAGTGGGGAAAAGTCTGCAAACTCCGCTAGTGGAGTGAAATGTCACACCTGGAACTAGAAGTGATAGACCCCACCTGAAACCACCAGCTCAAATTAGGCACAGATGACAACATTTGGGAACATGGAAGAGAAGGATTTTGAAAAAATAATAAGAGGAATTTATTTTCCCAATTAACCTAAATTGAGGGTATTTTTTGTGGGGGGAAGCTAAAACAGCCATTTCTGGCATACAAAATTGTGGCCTCATTTCACAAAGTTTAATATATTTGTGTTGATTGACTCAAATGTAGATTTACTCCTATACCTAGGTGTAAAACTACACTTTTTTGCTATTTTCTATTTCCGTTTGTGGATTTACACCCAAGTGTAGACTTAAATGTCTCCATCCTATCTGTTGAAGAAGTTAAGACATCTAGGACAGAAGTTATGAGTGTAAAGTTACTAATGCTAACTTTTCACATGTGGGCAGAAATATCCACCACAAAGGAGGAGATCTCTCTCATAAAGTATAGGGAAAAATAATAAAGTGTATTATTTCTTTAATAAAGATCATAAAATATGTTAGTGTGAAATAAAAATGTAAATCAATTTAAAGTAAATATTAATAACCCAGGGGGGCGTGGCCAACCGCCAAGCATGGCGGACACGGACTAGCGGAGCTCCGGAGCGGGCCCAGATACTTCGGCAAAATACTGGCGAACTGCAGACAATCGAGCTGCCAAAGCAACGCACGACGAAACAGGGGAATTGAGCAGTGCAATGATGGGAAACAACCCTGTGTAGAAAGTCGGACAAGCGCGGATATGCTTGGGACCGTCGGGGAGAAGCGGTGAACGAAGGGACGCCTATGCACGACAACAACGAAGGGAGTGTAAGCGAGAACGCTATAATCCCTTGTGCCGCGCAGTGCCTGGATTGTGCTGTGGGGGGGCGCCAACGCGAATTGTGACGGACATTATCTGGGGGTGCCTAAATTGCTGCCCGGGAGAGACCGCCAGGATTCCAAGATGGCGGGTGCTCCGGAGGGAGTAACGCTGTAGACGGCGCAAAGGCTGTGGGGCCCCAGACTGCTACCGCGACACCCTCTTCACCCCCGAGACCACTGGTGATAGAGAGGCTGCGGAAGACCGCGGAGGAGTTGGGGCCCTCCCCCCCCGGCAAGATACGTGGAACACCGAGGTGAGAATGCCCTCCCCCCTAGACTTTTGATAGCTGCGTAGGGTGCCCTGATAAGTCGCGCGCGGCCTCTGCGGGAGTGTGGCTGAGGGTCACTGTGCGGCGCGGAGCAAGAGGGGCACTGGCACACCGTGGAGATACTGGTGCCCTGAAAGGCAAGTACAGTGTATTTATTCCTCCCCCTGCAAGTGGCTCTGCTGTGGCGAAGTCGTACCCGGCGCCTGAAAGGTAGTGAAAGGGGAGCGACACGAGCGTATGGTGCCAGGAACCAAGAGGGGCTGTCGGTGGCTGTGAAGATGGTTGTGTGCGTAATAGAAGCCGCAAAGGAGTGTACAGCTTGACCAGCAGTGCATGCGGAGTGCCGAGGATCGAAGAAATAGCCAGAGCATATAAGTGGCGGATTGAGACTGATTGTTCGCCATTTGTGCCACACTGTGTGCTGTGCTGAAGCGGGCAGACTAACGGAAGCTGGGAGGGTGCGACTCCTAGACAGCACAGATACATTGGAGTGTGCCCTGATGTCGGGGGAGGTGTATGGTGGCCTATGAATGCGGTCTGCTGCCGCTTTGGGATTAAGACACGGCCCGATTAAAGAGGATAGGCTGCATTGAATTAAGTGCGGGCTTGTACGGAGTGCCGCAGATACAGACAGCATTGGCTCAATATGTGCGGCGGCCGCCTATGTGTGGAATATAGCTCTATACCGGCAACACGTAGGAGAGAACTGCACCAAGGGGTAGAGGGCCCAAATAAGCACACGCCATTATCTGCTCTGGGAGAATGGGCGCCCCAAGACACCAGGTCCTTCGAACTCGGACAACACGGATGGTAACATGCAGGATACCGGGATGCAAAGTGCAGGGGGAGAGGTGATACCCCCGACAGAACCGGACAGCCAAGCAGATAAGTTGGACTTGATCCTAAAAGAAATAAGAGACTCGAGGATTGCGATAGAAACGCAAATCGGTACACTGACCACCAGCTTCACTCTGCTGAAAGCAGATCACACCAAATTGGTAGACAAGGTCAAAAATAACAAAGTTGCACTAGATGACCTGATACCACAACAAGCACAGCAATCCACCCAAATAGAGCAGCTTCAAAGACAATTGATGGGCCTGCAAGAGAGGGTCGATGATGCGGAGGGCAGATCCCGCCGGAATAATGTCCGCATTTTAGGTATTCCGGAGAAGAGTGAGGGATCAGACCCTACCCAGTTTGTTGAGAGATGGCTAAAAGAACACGTAGCGAAACGGGCCTCACGGAGCTATACAGCGTGGAACGAGCCCACAGGATTCCACCACGACCTCCCCCACAGGGGGCACCACCAAGGCCCCTGATCGCCCGGATCCTAAATTACAAGGACCGGGATACAATACTGCGAGCGGCAAGAGAGAACGCTCCGATAACTTTTGAGAATAAGACCATCTCACTGTACCCGGACTTTACACTGGCAGTACAGAAAGCGAGGGCGACGTTCCAAGAGGCTAAAAGGAAACTACGGACACATGGTCTAAAATATGCACTGTTGTTCCCCGCCAGGCTTAAAATTATACATAATCACAAATCACTGTTCTTCGACAATCCAGAGGATGTGGCGGATTGGCTGGAAATTACTATGACACCAACTACAACACAAGACCCCTGCGTGGCGAGTAACCGGACGAACCCACGATCTCAGCGCACTAGGGGCCCGGGGAAAAGGAGCAAATCACGGGCTAGAACTGACTTGAGTATGAGCCCATCTATGGAACAGGTTACGGAGAGCCAAAACAATGCTTTGCTGACAGCAGCTGCACTGGCGGCACATGATGCTACCTCCGTCGCAGAGACCGTGCAATCCTCGGATGATGCCAGTGTGCACTCGGATTCTGGAAAATAGTGTGGCGCTATTCCCCACAGTCACCCCGCAGCTTGTCAATGACTACCTGGGCTGAAGTCGTAACACATGTCGGATGCGATGGCGTCATTAAAAGATGGCGTATGTAAAGCTATGTATGCAGAGGCAGAATTGTCTGTATGTTTATTGTATTCATGTGATAATTGGGCCGGGTTGGGGGCCGCGGTCGTTAATGTGAAAAAGCTGAATGCAACGCAGTAGGAGGCTGGCGGTGGCCACTCCCCCAAGGGCGAATGCATTGTGTTATGTAGTACACGACTATATAGTTGTATTTAGTTGTTTGGTTTGGTCCTCTAGTGGTTGCTGGGGGAACCTAGTATTGGGAATGTTCCAAGGGGTTGCAGTCCTAGTAAAGTCAGATACACTAGGTAGTCGGCATACAAGGAGATGGCTACAGGCACAAGTGTTGAACGTCACGACCCATGGCGCGAACTAACACATATACGTACACCTCCTGGAATGTTAGAGGCCTAGGCTCTATATATAAACGGCACAGAATACAAGCACAATTGAACCGCAGGCAGGCACACATAGTGTTTTTGCAAGAATCTCATCTATCGCTAGCAGAAGCTACTAAGCTCCAGAAGAAATGGAAAGGTCAATTATTTTATACGTCCTACTCGGCCTTTGCCCGGGGAGCGGCAATCTGGATTAGGAACGGTACCCCGTTCAAACTCCTGGAGCATAAAATAGATTCAAATGGCAGATATGTACTGGTACACGGCCTGCTGGATGGAAAACACGTAGTGTTGGGTAGTGTGTATGCCCCGAATGTGGAACAGGATAAGTTCCTCGACACCTTGAGTGCAGTGTTGACGGGATGGGAAGACTACCCTTGGGTGCTGGGAGGTGATTTTAATGCAGTAACAGATGTCGCACTGGATAGATCACATCCCCCGCTACAGGGGGTGGGGTGTAGGAAACAAGCAGAAGCTCTTGCACGTTGGGTGGAAGGATGGGCACTGAGTGATGTCTGGCGTACATTACACCCCACTGACCGGGAATACACTTTTTTCTCCCCACCGCATGGACTACACACTCGACTAGATCAAATTTTATGCTCGCAGGCAGTGCTAGTCAATGTTTGGGAGGTCACCCACTTAGGTAAAACTTTCTCCGATCATAATTCGGTGGAAGCTACAGTATCATGGGGGAAAATCCCGACGCCCATCCCAACTTGGAGGTTGCAAACCCAGATGCTGGATGACTTAGTGTTTCGGGAGGCACTGTCTACGGCAATAGGCAATTATTTTAGGGATAATGTTGGCACTGCCAGCTCACGACAGATCGAATGGGAGGCCTTCAAATCTGTAATACGGGGAGTGGCAATTAGCACCCGGGTGGGGGTGAGGACCAGGGTACTGGAAAAGATCAAAGAGACCGAAAACACAATAGGACAGTTGGAAAGAGAAGGGGTATCCCGGACCACACAACAAGAGGCATTACAAGAGGCGCACGTAACACATGCGGAACTACTGGAGGAACTCCGGGTGATCGATTATCGCTTACATACGCAGAAACAACATGCGGCGGCAGATAGGGCGGGGCCATTACTAGCGAGGATTATAAAGGAGGCGTCCTCGGCAACCCCCATATTAGAAGTTCGCACCGCGGGAGGTGCAACGCTGCAAACCCAATTGGAAATAAACATTGCTTTTAAGACGTATTACGCACAATTATATGCGGCACCCCTAGAGGTGGATGGGCAGGCCTTAGATTCCTTCTTCGACGGATTACAGCTCCCACAGATACTAGATTAATACAAATCTGTCCTAAAAAGTCCAAAAACCAGTACGGAAATAAAAATAGCAATTAAGGCACTCCCTAGAAATAAAACGCCAGGTAATGATGGGCTACCCGTGGAGTTCTATGCAATGTACTCTGATCTATTGGTTCCCCATTTACAAGGATTATACCAAACCTCCTTAGACGCGGGTCTACTCCCGACCACTACCTTACAGGCAACGGTGGTCTCACTCCCGAAACCAGGGAGAGATAGTACTGATATAACGGGGTACAGACCCCTTTCGCTCTTAAACACGGACTATAAAATTTTGAGTAAGATATTGGCACTTAGACTCATGCAGCTCACTCCACGACTGATCCATGCTGATCAGTGTGGATTTGTGCCGGGTCGGAGTACGGCCTTAATATCAGGAGATTACATCAGATAATGTCATGTACACCAGAGGCGGATGCACTACGGGATGTATATCATTGGATCTACGCCAGGCATTTGATTCCTTACAATGGCAATATATGATATACACATTAACCAGGTTTGGAATCCCGGAGGAATTTGTGCGCTGGGTGAAGCTGCTATATACATGCCCCACAGCTAGAGCGCGAACGGGGGCCCACATATCGCAACAATACAACATAGAGAGGGGTACTAGGCAAGGATGCCCGCTTTCGCCGTTATTGTTTGTTTTAGCGGTGAAACCTCTGCTGCTTAAGCTTCGCGCGATGGCGGCCCATAAAGGGATAAGAATAGGCGCAGAGACACATATCATCTCCGCGGATGACTTAATATTATATATCAATAATCTGGATAGCGACTGTGAGCCTATGCCATCCATCTTCGCGGAATTCCAGCACATATCAGGGCTCTCCATTAATGAGGATAAGTCATATGTATTCTTCTTTACTGCTGCACCACGTGCTCCTTTGTGGCGTTTCGGGCGCTGGACATTTCAAATAGCAGCTGATACCTTTAAGTATTTAGGAATCCGAGTATACAGGGAGGCAGAAGATATATTGGAGGGCAACTTCACCAGAGCTATTGCGGGGCTGAGGTCACAAATTAAATTTTGGACGTTTCTGCCATTGTCAATACCAGGGAGAGTGGCCATTGCCAAGATGGTAATGCTTCCCAGAATGCTGTATTATTTCACTAACATACCTATACTTCTCCCAACATGAATGTTCAAGCTACTGGACACATTATTGGTGGAACTAATATGGGGAATGGGCCGGAGGCGGATAGGGCTCACCAAACTCCAGCTAGACACAAAAAATGGGGGGCTGGGAGTACCGGACATGCGAGCTTATTGCTATGCAGCTCAGCTGCAGTGGTTGGCTTACTGGCTGGCGGGTCGTAATCTGCATGAGATTCCTATGTCACGACAGGCATGGGAATGGGGAGAACTGCATACACTATTGCTACCAAATAGCAGGGTTCCCTCGACGGTGGCACCGCTGCTGCGGACGGCGCTGGGGTATTGGAAGAGATCACTGCGTTACACAAAAGCACTTACACCTTATGCCCCCAACATTCCCCTGTTAGGGCTCCCAATCTCGACAGGGAAAGTATCGCTGGGACAGGTGGCTGCTTGGTCGGAGGCGGGGGTGCACACGGTGGGCGATTTCTTTACAGATAGTATGCTGATGAACCACGAAGCTTTTGTGAGAGCTAATAGAGTCCCGGATACATTGTTTCTGCTTCATGCGCACTTTACTCACTACATTCGAGTAGTCTGGGCCCCAGAGGGGACGGAACCAACAACACACGAGCTCACACACATGCAATATTTAATGGGAAAAGGGAGCCACTTGACAAAATGGCTATATAAGGGGATCCGCACGCACGTGTCAATACCGCTACAGACCACACGAGATAAATGGACTAGGTATCTAGGTCGGGTACTAAGTGACAAAGAATGGGGAGCGCTGTTGGAATATCCAAAGAAAGTCTCCAGGAATCCCAAATTTAAGCTGATACAACTCATGATCCTTCACCGCGCATACTTGACCCCACACAGATTAAGTTTAATGTTTCCAAACACAGCTGATGTGTGTCCACGTTGCCAGTCCCCGAATGCAGCCCTGCTGCACATGCAGTGGGAGTGCCCGAGATTGTCATGCTACTGGTCCACAATACACGAGACACTGGGTCAGATTGCACCAGGGAGACGGATTGATACACTAGACTGCTGCTTGTTGGGATTGGGATTGCAGGGCAAGAAAGGTAACCCAACGGGTAGGTTCCTGAGTCTGGCACTGATCCTCGCTAAAAGAAATATTACTATGAAGTGGAAGTCTGCTAAAACGCCGTCAGTATTAGATTGGTATAATGAAGTAATTAGATGGGGAGAGCAGAAGGGGCAGAAATTAAGCAAGAGGAATTACGAGGGCTGCGTAAGACATCTATCTCATTAGAATGGCATATGTTACTAGAAGAATTTGTGGCCCTAGACCTACAGATAGGGTAAACTCAGAGATGTTCGATTGCTAGAGGCCTTTATAAGCACGGTGCGCAGGAGATAAGGGGAACGGTACGTACGGATCACCATGTACCAATATTTGGGATGTGATGGAATAGAAATGGGAAACGATATATTGTAATGCTGACAAATAAACAAAGATATGAATGGCTAATGACATTGGGACTGCAAGGGGGGGTGGGGGTGGGACGCGGTTTATAATTGGAGTTCTTCATTGCAGAAATAATATACGTATTATATTGTCATTGATTATTGAAGTCTATGTTTTTGAAAATCAATAAAAACATGTAAAAAAAAAAATATATATATTAATAACCCAAAGGCTTAGAAAATAATACGGTACTGCACATTAACTCAACAAATTAAATGTCTGATAAATAATTAAAAACATTCATTTAATTTCTATATTTAATTTTTTTATCAAAATTTAAAAAACTGAATAATTCTAATCAATCGAGAAGCCCCTTAGTAGGCATTGCAGACCCCTAGGGATGCCCTGATCACAGGCTAGGAACAGTTATTTATTTTTTAACTTTATCTAGTTGCTTAATAATAAAAGCTACTGGGTAGGACCACATTTCGTTATAAAACACATTATATGGTTTGCTCATAACTTTGACTGACATTGATGAATCTTCGTGAAGTGTTTAAAAAAAAGTCTCATCCACCTCAGTTCCTTCCTGGAAAGTTTTAGGGTGATCCATCAAGTGGGGGCAGAGAGAAAAAGGGGGGAGGGTCCTAAAATGTGTTTTCCCCACGCAATTTTCCATAGGGAAATTAGACACAGCTTCAGCCGAAACAACTAAACGGAATTACACCATATTTGGCAGAAAGCTAGATCTTGGGCCAGAAAGCATGCTTTTTGTGATGTGATGTACATTCGTTCAGTAGTTTTAGAGAAATTAAGGTACAAAATGTATGTAAATTTTACACCAAGGAGGATCCGCATAGGAGACAGATCTAGAGATAAGATCGGATTAGCTTCCACCACACCAACAAAGATTTGTCAGTAGCCATTTTAGAACTTGGGGACTCAGTCCCCTGTCCTCGAAAAGGGATAAATAAAACATATAAGGGGGCAGGGTAGGTATACACCACGCCCTAGGCCTGGTGGGGTTCTCCCAGAGGGACATACCCTGGTCCAAAAACATATATATATTTTTTTAATGGAACCACAGATCTGTAGGCGATTCGTAGCTCTGCAGTCCTGTTAAGAAAAGCGGGCTTGGGCCCTTTAAAATATAAGGCCCTCCAGGAGGCCAGGGTCCAGTTTTCAGTGTGATGTTTATTTTTTGGGGATGGGCCATTCGGCCCTCCTCCCAGAGCCTTTTGAAGGGACCAGAGACTTACATTGATATTTAGGAGAAGGGGAGTGTCCTATGGAAAATTGCGTGAGGAAAACACATTTTTGGACCCTCCCCCCTTTTTCTCTCTGCCCCCACTTGATGGATCACCCTGAAACTTTCCAGTAAGGAACTGAAGTGGATGAGACTTTTTTTCAAACATTTCACAGAGATTCATCAATCTGAGTCAAAGTTATGAGCAAACCATATAATGTGTTTTATAAGGAAATGGGGAAACAACCTTTAGAACGCATGCATTACATCGCATGCCATTAGATCGCGGTTTTAACAACGAAAGTCGTTACAACGACTTGCACTGGAGGGCGCTATAGGACAAGGAGTAGTTTAAATTACTATCCAACACCTTCCCTACTGTACGTAGGCTGGAGTTGGAATAGTAAATTAAACTACTCCTAAGTCCAGCGCCCTCCAACGCAAGTCGTTGTAACGACTTGCGTTGTTAAAACCGCGATGTAATGCATGCGTGGTATCGTCATACATCCAAGGAAATGTGGTCCTACCCAGTAGCTTTTAATATTAAGCAGCTAGATTAAATTAAAAAATACATAACTGTTCCTAGCGTGTGATCAGGGCATCCCTAGGGGTCTGCAATGCCTACTAAGGGGCTTCTCGATTGTTTAGAATTATTCAGTTTTTTAAATGTTGATAAAAAAATTTAATATAGAAATTAAATTAATGTATTTAATTATTTATTAGACATTTAATTTGTTGAGTTATTGTGCAGTACCGAATTATTTTCTAAGCCTTTGGGTTATTAATATTTACTTTACATTGATTTACATTTTATTTCACACTAACATATTTTATGATCTTTATTAAAGAAATAATACACTTTATTATTTTTCCCTATACTTTATGAGAGAGATCTCCTCCCTGGTGGTGGATATTTCTGCCCACATGTGAAAAGTTAGTATTAGTAACTTTACACTCATAACTTCTGTCCTAGATGTCTCCACTTCTTCAACAGATAGGATGGTGACAAGTCTACACTTAGGTGTAAATCCACAAACGGAAATAGAAAATAGCAAAAAAGTGTAGATTTACACCTAGGTATAGGAGTAAATCTACATGTGAGTCAATCAACACAAATATATTAAACTTTGTGAAATGAGGCCACAATTGTGTATGCCAAAAATGGCTGTTTTAGCTTTCCCCCACAAAAAATACCCTCAATGTAGGTTAATTGGGAAAATAAATTCCTCTTATTATTTTTTCTAAATCCCTCTCTTCCATGTTCCCAAATGTTGTCATCTGTGCCTAATTTAAGCTGGTGGTTTCAGGTGGGGGTCCATCACTTCTAGGCTTAGGTGTGACATTTCGCTCCACTAGCGGAGTTTGCAGACTTTTCCCCACTCCTTGCAGCGTGCAGCATTCTGAAAAACTAGCGGAGCAGAGTTTTTTCCTTGCTCGCCAAAGTTAAGTTGCCGAGCGCGAGCAAGGAAAATCTTACTCCAGACCACCGCCCAGCGAGATTTCTCAATGCGGGCGGTCACGGATGGGTGCTACCGCTCGCGTTGAAAAACCATCCGTTCGCGTTGAGAAAGCTGCTGCTTGAGTAGAACATCTGCTTGAGCGGCAGAAAGAAGCAGCATCCTCTTGCGCTGAGCATGGTGCTGTTCCCTCTGATTTTCCAGTGCGGGACAAACCCCAGGCGCTAAAAATCAACGTGAACGGCGCGACCTAATGCACTCTGCCGCTCGCGGAACTCCGCGTAGCGCGGCAGAGTTTTCTGGTCACTTTGTGGAGTTCCACGAAGTGGAAATCCGACCAGGCCTAATCACTTCTCTTTTTTGGGTGCTGACACTAATATTTACTCATCAGACTTTTATCCAGAGCAAGAGAGAGAAAAACAAAAAAGGGGGAAAGAAAGAGTAAGAGAAAGACAGAAACACAGTGACAAAGCTAGAAAGCAGAGATTAAAAAGTACCTGTAAGAGATTGAGATAAATGTATCTGGTGATGGATGAAAGAGGCATGAGCTGAAATCAAGACTGCACATCTTTGGTATTTGGCACCCCTGATATTCGTAGTGCCAGCCTTCTGAGCAAAACTTTGGGCATGACATCTTGTTTTTCAAATGAAGGCCTGGTTGTCATGTGTTCAGTGGGCACATGTGAACAGCAGCCATGGAGGGAATGAAAGAAGCAAAACTGAAGTGATGACGTGCATTTCAGTGTCACCAGCAGGGGGGGGGCTATGAAGTGATGAGATTTTACTAGAAGAGGTGAGTTTTCAGCTCTTTGAAGAATGCAAGAAGTGAATTATAGTTCCTAAAATATGAAAATGTGCTTTGAAAACAACTGTCAACTACTTTCTAGCATTTTCATTGGTTCAAAAGGGTAATTCACAGAGATATTGTAATTTCTGAGAATTTTGCAAACAAGGGCCTGATTATGATGTCGGTAGGTCTGCCTCCGACAGGCCGTGGGTGGCTGTCGAATATGGCTCATTACATTGCGATGTATTACATCGCGTGCTTTTACAACGCGGTCGTTACAACGACCAGGTTGTTAGTACGCGATGCATTTACATCGCAAGTCATTACAACGACTTGCACTAGGGGGTGCGCTGGATAGTATTAATTACTATTCCAACTCCAGTTTGCGCAACAGTAGGGAAGGTGTTGGAATTCATTTCCAATACCTCAGCGCCCCCTAGTGCAAGTCGTTGTAATGACTTGCGATGTAAATGCATCGCGTACTAACAGCGCGGTCGTTGTAACGACCACATTGTAATAGTAGCGCGATGTAATGACAGAGTAGTAAACGCTGTTTCCCGTGGCTGTCCCTCCGACATCCAGCATAGTGGTCCGACCGCTTCATTAGGACGCAGTCGGTTGGATCGCAGCGGACGGAGGGACTGACTGACGCCCATGAGAGTGTCGGTCCAACAGTAATCCCTACAATGGGGGCAGTGCCCGTGGAGGCACCACTGTAGGTATTAGGATGGCCCTTTCCAACTGCCTTTTCGTGGTGGGCCGACCTCCATGAAAAGGCAGACGGAATGGGACTTTGGGGGCCCCTAGCAGGCCTCCGCTATGGGCCCTGGGGGGCACATGTGCTGCCCCCAAACATCCATGCAACGTGTGCCATGCACCACACGGTGCATGGATGTTTGCAAAATGCCTTATACCATTGTGGCTTGTGCAGTGGCCCTTTTCTAAGCCGCAGCACAAGCCAGAATGGTAAAAGGCATTTTTATGACCGCCTGCACAGCGGTCGCATTGTAATTAGGTGGGTGGAACTGCCAACTACATGTCAAGCGCTTCCATTCCTGCTGCGATGGTGGTCGGATGAGCCATCACAATTAGGTCCTAAGTAAGCCCTTGGTAGCTTATTTACAAGCCCCTTGCGCCGCCAGTGCATCACTTTTTCCCATATTAAAAGTGACGCATCGGCAGCGCAAGGGGCTTTTAAATAAGCCCCCAAATCTTTTGACACTTTGAAAATGTTCTCTTTTCTCCATACATCTTCATGGGCCTCTCAGCTTCGGTATCCTGAAGCCAGGCTTGAGTTAAGAAACCCATTTCTCTCCAACTTGGTTACCGACTTGGGCCGCTTTCCCCTAGTTTAGAGGAAACTGTCTAGCCTGTTATCTTAACTTGTAGAATAAAATAAGGGTTTGGTGCTATCAATATACACCGAATATTAATGTTTCTATTACAGTCATTTTAATCCCTTCTAAATATATGTTGTGGATAACAAATATTTCTACGTTTGCTCGCTTGAGGTAGCTGAATTATAATAATTGCATGACAGGCTTGCACAATCAGAATATTGGTGGACAGGAAGAAGACGTTTTTATTTTGTGTTCACATACATGGATGCCTATGCCTCACGTTGCACAGGTAATTTTAAGACTGTGATGTCTTTTTATAAGCCAACGGCACAAATTGTGCTGAGATTTGTAACACCCTTTTTGTAATGAGAAAAAAGGAAACTACAGATAAAAAAAGTATGTTTGCTGCTGCTAGTAGACAAAATATAGGACGGTTGGAAAGGCCCTCATAAAATGAGGTCAGATGCAATGTACATATAACTAATATATTCCAGTACCAATAGATTTTTACATGCAGTTTTTTTTTTCTTTATTATTTCCTTTATTTCAGCTTAATTTTTCTAAATGCAGACTTTTCAGTTTTTCTAAATAATGATGCTGCCTCCCTTGATGAGATATTTCGGTGAGTTTTTCTATAGAAGACGCAGGCAACGTTTGTGCTGAATAGAGTGTAGATAACATTCATCCAGAGGGCGAAAGCAGATCAAAATCTAATCAAGAATAGCTAACATTTTTTAAAAAATCCAAAAATCAAATATTCAAATTATAGGGGGAGGTTTCCGCCCCTGTCTAGAGGGTGGACAGTGACGGAAGCGACAGACGGCTATACCTTGGAATTTACATCACCAAGGATCCTAAATTATTTTACACTCACAATCTCCTACCACCGCTGCAGCGACTAAAAAATGATGTAGAACATTGGAAGGCTCTCACGCGATCCCTATTAGGAAGAGCAGCACTATTTAAAATGATGTCCCTGCCCCGATTCCCACATGTCCTGCATAACTCACCCAACCCTGTCCCATCGGCATATTTTGCGGCCGTGGAGGCTCAACAGCGGGCACTGCTGTGGGTAACGGGACAACCCCGAATACCATTTGCAAAGTTGGTGAGGTGGTGGTACGATGGAGGAAGAGGACTCTCAGATACCAAGAAATATTACTGGGCTGCTCAGCTAGTAGCCATCAATCAATGTATGTATCGGCCCCAAGATGATCCCGGGAATCAAATGGACAGGTTGCTGCTGCCGGGAGGATCCTACGTCAGGGCACTCTATTCCAAACCTGCAAAACTGCAATTAACTGGACCCACAGCACACTCGGTCCAGATATGGCACACTGTCCACAAGAGCTTGGGATGGGCCAAGAAAATCACGCAAGTCACCCCTTTGTGGGTATCCTGAGGAAGACTAAGGGATTCGACAAATGGGACATCATAGGTTTATCTCGGGTGGGGGACCTATGGAAGGGAAGAGAGGTGATGGCTTTTTCACAACTACAGCGAGAATATGAGCTGGAAAATGCAGAAAGATTTAGGTATCTGCAGTTGCGGCATGCCCTCCAAGCAAATATCCCCGCGGGAGAAACACTCCCTGAGGCATCACCATTGGAGGATAGACTCCTTGACGAATACATGCCTAAAAAAGCAATATCCCTGACCTACCGGAAGTTGATTAATCATACCCCTGACCCTCTCACACAACTTCGTAGGAAATGGGAAAATGATTTGACAGAATTCGAAGAGGAGGACTGGTTAGAGGCATTGGCTTCACCCAAAGAAGTCGCAATCTCGTCTAGATTAAAATTAGTACAGTTAAAAATACTTCACAGAATATATTTATCGGGACCAGCACTGGTAAGGATGGTATACGGGGTGGACCCCCACTGTAGGCGACAATGCGGAGACGAAGGCACATTCCTACACATACTTTGGGAATGCACCCACATTAACAAGTATTGGAAAGAAGTACTACATTGTATGGAAGAAACCTTGGGACTGAGCTTGGCCCTAGAAGCCAAAAAATGTCTGTTAAATATTTGGGAGCCATCAGATTTAAAAAGCAAAGAGAGAAAACGGGCAACATTGGGATAGATGGTCGCTAAACGAAACATAGCCAGGCTTTGGGGGGCGCAGGAGGTTCCAACTGTAAGTGCATGGAAAAAGGACATGGACTGGTGTATGTTTAGAGAAAAAACTGTGTATGTTTCTTGGAAAAAGTGGACGCAAATCTGGGAAAAGTGGAATGCATTATGAGGAGATATCTGTGCCCCGCCACTTCTTCCCCCTCTTCCCTCCCCAGATGTACCGGAGCAAATTGTAAACTGTAATGAATAATCCGCTTACCATATGTAAAATTATGGAAACCCGTACACTGCAATTGTAAATAACAATGTATTCCCGGTAAACCAATTCCGATGTGTGTAATGTTGATAAATGTCATCAATAAAAAGAATCAAAAAAAGATAGAAATATTCAAATTATACAAATTTAAGATGCATCAAAAAAGTTGTGGTATAGGTTGCACCAACTTAAGTCAACTCCTGTAGGGTGGTTTCAATAGAAGAGGAAAATACATATTAGGTTCAATAAGTATGTATATTCCAATCTTCCTAATGAATGATAATTATTCTTGAATACCAGGAGAGTTCAGGTTTTGCAGACTGAAATATAAGCAGTATATCTGATTCGTGATATTGTTTACGTGTTTTGTTAATAGCTTCTCTTTCCGTGTTATTTATTGGCACTTGATTTACGGGGTAGAGCGTTGATTGCTTATGTCTTTCACGCCAGTTTCTTTGTGTGGTTTCAGGTGTATTAGTAAGAGCTCATTATAATTAGGCTCATTTGTCTAGCTGCTCAATTTCCCTCAGCGCGAAAAATGTCATAATCATCCTTTATAACAGCGACGAAGTTAAAGGATAGCTCTCGAATTATTCGGCACGTCATCACTGCCGGAAAAAATGCGTTCGTGCTCAGTTTCATTTCACTTGAGGCTCACGTCTCATCTCCGTACCACTGAAGAGAGGAGGTGAGGACACGAAGCTGCTGCCAGCTATGAGGTGAAGGATTCACCCACACCATAACAGCAACTGGCTTTTTAGCACATCTTCTTTCCAGTTGCTACTGGGTGATTTCAACAGCTTCTGGGCTGTTTTCCCAAAACACAGGTGAGCTCGGAATTATTGTCTGGTAGATCATAGGTCGTGCTGATGGACTGCAGGTGTGCTGTGCTAACTGAAACATTTATCTTGCTCGTGATTTAATAGATGTTCGGCACGTGACTGTCGTGTGACTGCTGATTTGTTTTCATTTAAAACTGTTTTGGTAAGGTTTCAGAAAACTTAATAGTAAATAAAAATTCATATACTGTTGGCAAGCTGGCATATTTTCTAACTTTCAGAGTGCCAGTAACAGTCTAGTTCAAACCTGCTTTAAAGTTTACTGGAGGTAGTGTAAAATAAAACACAAAGGTGAATGACGCAATCATATTTCCCCCAATGTACTTCTGACGAATGAATTTACAATTTGTTGTGATGCTGCAAAGGGGGTGCGCCAGGCCGCGCGGCAGTTAGAATGACAACAGCACAGGTCCAGTTTGGTTTTCCACTGGCCAAAGGACCACAAGGGCGGGTCCTGACCATTTTTATTGATTCTCCCCTCTGACGTCACGTCCATGACCACCGGACCACTATTCAAGGGTTCCCAGTTAGGAACACTTCTACCTGGTCTTTACAAATGGGGTGGTTCATCCCCAAACAACATTCCTCCTTTACCCAGACATCAAAAACACCAAACAAACATTTGAAAAACACTTGAACAACTTAGTGAGGCGAGTGAAAAAAAGAGAGAGAGAGAGAGAGAAAGGACATGGGCAGGCGGGTGGAGTCTTGGCTTGTTGGAACCCCGGCCAATGGGTAATCCTCCTCAGGTACCAGCATGTACCAGCACAACCCGATCGGGTGTTGGTGATTGATCAGCGGAACTGGGAGCTAGTCTTTGATAGAACTTGAAAAATACACATTCCTCGTGACAGTCTCACTTTGCTTCTGAGCAGTTATCATAGTTCCATTTATGGAGGTTACTCTCCACGGGTCAACCTCAAAAGCCAGCAGGAATTGTCTCAGAGGATGCCGGTTCTTAACTAGCACCATCTCACCAACGCTAATGACTCGCCTCTTGGCACGTCTTGTTCGAGAGGCAAGTTCCTTCCTGGCCTGGCGCTGATGCTGCACTTCATCCACCTGGTTCTTTAAGGCTGAGGGCTCTTCCAAATGGGGATTGGCAAAATTCACAGTCCGATTCATGCAGAGAACACTAGGGCTCACCTTGGTGGTTGCATGTGGTGTGAGCCGATATTCCCTCAGAAAAGTGTCACGGGCACACTCCATCTGTTGTCTGTTTGCCAGGGCAATTCTGAGAACTTTGTTTAAAGTTCACATAAATCTTTCGGCCTCTCTGTTAGCTTGAGGCCAACACAGCGTGATTTGCCTGTAATGGATGCCATGGAATCTTAAGTACTCTGCGAAACCCTGACTGGAGAACGGGGGACCATTGTCTGTTCAGAGCTCCCTCAACAAACCATGGGTGGCCATGACTTTTTCCAAACAGGGAATGTTTGGCTGGCTGCCGTTGACTTGTGGATCTCGGCTTCAGGGTATTTTGAAAAATTGTCTGTGACAACCAGCGTATGTCGAACATCGGGTAGACTTCCAAAATCAGCACTGGCTTGGTGCCACGGGAAAGGTGGTATAATCTCCGTGATGATGGGTGCCCATGACTCTGCGGGTCCAGCAGCTTGATACAACGAGCATTGCCGGATAGTACGCTGCACTAGATCATGCAGATTCGAGAACCATACCTTACATCGCAATCTGGACTTGGTTCTGACAATCCCTTGGTGAGCTGTGTGAACGAGGTCAACCACTTGTTGCATGGTTTTTGGGATTACCAATCGGGCACCTCTCATTAAGCACCCTTCAAGGGAGACAGCTAGCTCCAGACGAGCATTGTGGAGGGATGTCAGTGTCAGACTCGTCTCCTTGGTACGATGGGAGGTCTTTTAATTGAGGGTGTGCCAATTTCCAGATGTTACAGTGGAGATGGCTAGTTGAAGGCATTCATCAGTAGCAGTGGCCATGACAATGTCCGCAAGTGGGATGATGAGCGGCCTGGATTGTACTACCACTAGCCGAACATATTCCTCCACTTCCTCAGCATCTAACTCCTCTGCCATGGTGGAAGGCCTTGCATGCCTTGATAAATAGTCAGCAGGATTTTGTGATCCAGTGCGATATACTACAGAGAAACGGTACGCTTGAAGCTGAAGAATCCATTTCTCGATTCTTGGAGGAGGTTTAGATGAGGATCCAGTGACGAGGGAGACCAGCGGCTTGTGGTCAATATGGATTGTGAATGTTTGGCCATACAAGTAAATGTGAAAATGGCAACAGCCCCAATGCACCGCAATGGCCTCCTCTTCAATATGGGAATAGTGCTGGTTGGTCTCAGTCAGGGCACCACTGGTGTTCGCGACTGGGGTCCATTCGCCATTGGATTGTCTTTGCGATAACACAGCCCCTATACCAATGGGGCTGGCATCTACTGACAATTCTGACTCCCAGCTGGGATCAAAATAAGCCAGCATTTTGTCTGCAAACAGGGCTTGTTTGGTTGCCTGGAAAGCCTCTTCCAATATGTAACCATCCATAAAAAACTATGCCCTCTGGTGACAGTGGTGGACACCGATGCTGGTTGAATGTCAGGGACCTTCGCTGGATCCAGCATGACCCCCTCCTCTGAGAAAAGGTATCCGAAGAATGCCATCTCCTTTTGAAGAAACACACATTTCTCTTTATGGAGACTGAGAACATTGTCCTTTAGTCTTTGAAAAGTGGCTCTTAGACAGTCGAGATGTTCTTCCAGTGTTGGTGCATGGACCAGAATGTCATCATTGACATTTATGGCCAATTAGGCCAGCCAGAACCTCTCTGATTGCGTCTTGAAATACTACTGCCGCACTTGACACTCTGAAACTGAGACGCTTGCATCTCCGCAAGCCTACATGGGTGGAAAATTAAGCGATCGCTCTAAATTCCAGGGCAAGCATTAGCTGGTGGTACCCTGCACAGAGGTCCCTTTTAGAGAACCATCTGGAGCCACTGACTTCAGCCACAATGTCATCGACAGTGGGTGTGAGATGTTGTTCACATCGGTTGGCCAGATTGGGCATATCGACACTAATTCTGACTTCCCCCGGCTGCTTGGGTTTCCAGGCCACCACTATTGGGGACACACAGGACATAGGACCGTCAACTTTCTCAAGGATGTCTGCTTCCTCCAACTTCTGCAGCTCAGCTTCTATCTTGGGGCATAGGTGGAAGGCTACTCTCCGATGCTTCAGCGCGACAGGTTGGATAGAGTCATCAATGTGCAAATGTATAAGACGGTTCTTGAGACATCCTATGCCTTCGAACAGAGATGAAAATTTAGCGACAAGGTCAGCCACACTTCCTAAGTGTATGCTAAAAGCAAACACAACCAGTCAAAGACACTCTGCCATCCGGCAGGTCAACAACATGCCAGAACCACCTCTTTTGTCATGTATACTTTGGCACGAGTCAAGTGAGACTCATGTGCGATGTCTGTCATGAAAACGCCGGCCAATGGGAGTGGCGTGGGTGATCCATATGTGAAATCCTGGGTGGAGGTGGGGCGTAAGACTGGTTGAAAAGGGAGTATCTTTAGGACTGCCTGTGCCAAAATGTTAATCGAAGTTCCTGTGTCGATTAATGCTGGTAACTGGTGGCTTGCCAGGAGAATATTGCATTTGAGAATGTGCCTATGAGGATAGCCACCAGGTTGGAGTGTATGGATGATATGCACAGTTCCCTCTGGGTCATTGTTAGAAATTGGGGTCTCTAGTTGGCAGAAGGTATGCACCATGTCCAAGTAGGGACCCTTCCTTCTAGTCAGGGTAAGGGGATTACACTTCTAAAATAAACCCTGCTCACCCCCTTGGTAGCTTGGCACAGACAGTCAGGCTTATCTCAGAGGCAATGTGCAAAGCATTTGCACATAAAACCTAGTAATACAGTGAAAACACGACAAAAGGACACCATACCAGTTTTAGAAAAATGCCAATATTTATCTGTGTAAAACAAGACCAAAATGATAAAAATCCAACATACAGTAATCAAAATACAAATATTGCAAGAATAACCTTAAATACAGTTCCTTGAAGTCGATAGCTCTGTCCGGGGCAATCACGGTGTTGTGAACAAACAAGTCCAACAGTTCAAGTCGACCACGACGTTGTAGGCCAGCTACGGCGCCAGGAAGACCCACAAACAGTACCTTGGAAATGCAGGGCATCGTGGACTTTGTGATGAGCTCCAGAGAGGGGGCGTCGTCGGTTCAGAAGGTCGATGCAGGAGTTTTTGGGCCCTTGAAGTCACAGACGTTGCAGATCAAACTCTGTGAGGTTGATGTCAAGAGCACCGGTATCGGCAGGCGCCGGGGCTGCTGTGTGAGGTGGAGGGGTGAGGCGTGCGGTGTAGGCAGCGGCTCAGTGACAGCATCCAGCAGAGTCGGTGAAACCAGGGCTGTGGTGCAAAGCAGGGCTGTGCGTGTCGCGTGCTGACAGGTCATGGTGCAAGCAGCTACGCTGTCATTGTTGAAGCGCTGTCATTGGCAGACGATCTGAAGTCGATGGCACCGGCAGGCCAATGCTGCAGTGTGGGACGGGGTTGTGCATCGAGTAACTTACGAATTACGAGTGATGCCCTCAGGCCACAGTGTCGGCACCAGCATTGATGTCGGCATGGAACGGCGTTGTTGGGGATACCAGGGCGGCAACGTGAAGTGAGCAGTCGCGGCTCCTCCATAGGGGCGTCGGGGCGTCGCCCCACTGGTTTCTCGCAGTGCGAGAAGCAGATAACATAAAATGGTAAAACTACCATTTTATGTTATCTGCTTCTCGCACTGCGAGAAAGCTGGAGTGCCTGGTTGTGGGAGGGCAGGTGGGCGGTCCTGCTCAAGGGCAGGGGGGGAGTGGCTTTGCCCACTGTTGTGGGTACTGACTGTCAGGTTGGCCCCAGGGCCGACCAACCCAGTCATGCGCACTCCCTTTTTCTCTATGTAGGCTGCTGCTTGCAGCCTACATAGAGAAAATGGCCCGGCTGGGGCGCTCTCCGCTTGCGCCTCGCCAATCAGTTGTGATTGGCTTAGGGCCGGGGTAGGAGGCTGTCTGCTGGCTGCTTCCTGTTCCTGTCCTGCAGGAAAGCAGCGGGAACACGCGGGACCCCCGGACCCGAATGCACCATCGCCACACCGGCGAGGAGCGGAGGCGGCGCCGGCGGTAAGGTAGTTTTGTTTTATTTTTATTTATTGTTACTCTTCCCTTCCCCCCCCGCCCCCCCTCCCGCGAGCATGCAGGCCGCGGCTGGAAGTGAGGTGTTGTGAAGTGCTGTGCCCAAAGGTCACGCTGCAAGTAGCGGCTCAGTGGCGACGTCGGTCGGCATCATCAGTGAGAGCGGCATTTTTGGGGATACCAGGGCAGCGATGTGAAGTGAAGCGGTGTGAAGTGCCGTGCCCTCAGGTCACGGTGCATGCAGCAGCTCAGTGGTGGCATCGGTCATCCTCGTCAGTGTGACCAGGGTTGCGGTGAGAAGTGGGGAGGTGCTCCCTGCAGTGCCAACAGGTCAAGGAGCCTGCAGCAGAGTCATTGAGGGCAGCCAGTTGCTTTTCCCTCAGTGGCAGCTAAAACACCCAGTTCCAGAAGCGGGTACCCAGAGGATGATAAAGTCTGGTGTGCCTGGGACTTCCAACAGGAGGCAAGCTCTACTTCAAGCCCTTGGAGAAACTTTGGAAAATAAGTTGCATAAAGTTCAGTCCAGTCATTTCACTGCCCAAGACAGAAGAAGCCCCTGCAGGCCAACACAGCAAAGTGGTAGTTCATCTTCACAGCTTGTCCAGCTCTTCTTCTTGGCAGGTTCATTCTAAAGTTCTGGGGTCAGGGCCCCAATATTTATAGCATTTTCCCCTTTAAAGTGTTAGGTAGAAAGTCCCTGAGTTCAGTAGAAACCAGTTCTGTCCTCTATAGTCCAGCTTCACTGCAGGAGGTAGAAACAGCATTGCGCAGAGCAGACACAGCCTATTCAGGTGCTAGTGAAAACTCCTACCACCACTCTAAATGCAGAAACGGTCTATTCAGCCTGGCTATGAGTCATCCAGGAAAGGCAGGCCATACCTCAACCCCCCTTGTGACTGTCTAGTGTGAGTGCACCTCCCCAGCTCCTGCCACTCCAAAACCAGACTGTGAATATATATAAACAGGCAGAGGCACACAGGAGGGTTAAGCAGGAAAATGCCCACTTTCTAAAAGTGGCATTTTCAAACACACAATTTACAAATCACCTTTACTAAAAGGTGTGTCATCAAATTCTGAGTTCAGAGAGCCTAAACTCCATTTCTCTATCTTGTCTCTATAGAAAGTTACACTTGTAAGATGGTACAAGGCAGCTCCCATGTTAATATATGGGACAGACAGCCTTTCAATTGTGAAAAACGAAATGCACTGTATTTCACTATCAGGACATGTAACACACACCAGTACATGTCCTACCTCTCAAATACACTGCACCTTGCCCATGGGGGTACCTTGGGCCTACCTGAGGGGTGACTTACATGTAAGAAAAGGAAAGTTTAGGGCCTGGCAAGTGGGTGCAGACACTGCAATGGCTGATCTGAAACACCTTTGAAAGGCTACTTGTGTGGGTGGCACAACCAGTGCTGCAGGCCCACTACTAGCATTTGATTTACAGGCCCTGTGCACACACAGTGCACTGTACTAGGAACTTACTAGTAAATGAAAATATGCCAATCATGGAAAACCAATCATAACACAATTTACAGTAGGAACAATTTGCACTGAATAGCAGTGAAAAAGTGTGCAAAAACACTAAACCAGTAAAAACGAAGTCCAGCATACCATCAAAAACAGGAGTCAGAAAGCAAAAATATAGGGGGAACACACAAAAAGATGCCAGGTCTAACAATCATCATCGTCATCCATGTCTTCTTCATCTTCTGGCATAGTTGTAGACTGCATCACGTTGATTGCTTTGGGATTCTGCCCCCTTTTGGGTGTGGAAGAACGGCATATCTTGGCAAAATGGTTAGGTTTGTTGCATGCTGAACACTGTTTTCCATGAACAGGACAAGGTCCTTGGTGTGTATAGGGCCCCCCGCATTTGTAACACGTCTTGGGAGTCAAGTTGGATTTGGGACATGGTTTCTTTTTTCTGTACTCACTGCATTGACTGGTTCCGTCTTAACTTGGCGTTGCAGAACTTCTTCCATGTGAGCGGCGCGCAGTTTGGAGAGTTCTTTGGATCTGCCCATAGTTAGCATGTCAGCCATGGGCATCCGAGGAGTTTGGAGAATGGTCTCCCTGAGCTTAACGGAAGAGCAGCCCTGTATGAATTGGATGCGAATTTCATCATCTGTGTTGGGCAAAGTGCAAGTACTGGACAAGACTTTTAGGCGAGCATAAAAAGTGTTTACGGATTCTTCAGGTAGCTGACGGGCCTGGCGCAACAGAAACCTCTCATTGTCAGAATTTGCAAGAGGTTCAAAATGAGCCGTCAGAGCCTGTTTTAACATAGCGTAGGTGAATAGAGGGCCAGCCTTGACAAAAGAATTTCCCAGCTTGTGGATGGCCGCCCCACCCAAGTGTAATAGCATGGGACACTGTCGGTCATTTTCCAGGCCCATGTCGCAAAATAGGTCTCCAGCCGCTCGACCCAGTCCTTCCATCTTGCCGCTTGAGCAGGTGGGGGCCCATCCACCACAAACGGTTCCAGAGCAGGTGCGGGGGGCCATGATGTTGGCAGCAGCAGGCAGGCGTAGACGGCGCAGGAGTCAAACCAATGACCTTATGTGAACGTGACCTCGACTCCGGATGGAGCATTTGTGGAGTGAACAGTTGTAGGATAGCGGGAGATGAAGCAAAATACGCAGTGGTACAGTCCTATGGCCGAATGCATGTGTCCCAAGAGCCCTGGAGCCTTGATATCAAATAATCTGCGTAGAGTTGGTGGGGCCCAGTGTCCTAAGCGCTTGGCAGGTGCACCTGGGAAGAAAACATGAGGGGAGTGCTACAGGTGCAGGCAGGAGGTGGCAGGTGCACCTTGCCTGACTCACCAGGCAGCCAGATGGTTCACTGACAGAATATAGACATTCTATACTTATAATGTAAATGACAAAAATATCGTAATAAAAATATCGATGTCACTAATATAGTTGTCGAAAATATCGGTTTTTTATATGAAGAAAAACAAATAAACATTAAATATATATAAAATTAATAGTAATAAAAAAATTGCATGCATTTTTATTAATTTAAGTTATTTAAAAAAACGTAACACATATATATTAATATATGCATTTAATTATATGTTTTAAACTAATAATTTTTATTTATATGATAATTTAATGTTTTTATATAACAATATAGCAATATATATATATATATATATATATATATATATATATATATTATCTACTGGCGGTCGCCAGTAGATAGTTATAGTTAGGACCTATTTTCCATAGGAAATCCGCGACATTCTATTTGAAATAACTCTCTTGCCGGTTGACGAATCTTCGCGAAATTTTCAAACTTTATGGCCCGCTACGGTCCGCTCCTACCCTGAAAGTCTCGGGGTGATTCGTCAAGCGGGGGCCGAGAAAAAGGGGGGTCCCAAAACGTGTTTTCCCCATTCATTTTCCCATAGGAAACTTTAGACACGGCTACAGCTCGAACTGCTGAACAGAATTACACAAAATTTGGCAAAGAGGTAGTTCTTGGTTCAGAAAGAACCCTTTTGTTAAATGGTGTAAATCCGTTCAGTAGTTGCGGAGAAATTAAAAAAATAAGAGTCAAAAAAATCAATTTCCCATAGGAAACTTTATGCAAGGCTACAGCCCGAACTGCTGAACGGAATTACACCAAATTTGGCAAAGAGGTAGTTCTTGGTTCAGAAAGAACCCTTTTGTTAAATGGTGTAAATCCGTTCAGTAGTTGCTGAGAAAATCAAAAGTAAAAACACATATATATCTGGGCGGAGCTAACCACACATGTCATCGTGAGATCTGATTGGCTGTCAGCACTTCATCCTGGAATTGCTGGCAGCCATCTTGGGACCAATATAAATGATAGTACCCCATTGAAATGCATTGTAGTGAATCGAAGATTTTGAGGGTTACCAAAAGGAGAACTATAAAGGGTGATAACAGACTTTAGTTACATTAGAATTCATTTGTTGATGGTACCATACTAATTTCAGGAATTGTGGTGTGTTCTAAGGTGATTTTACCCTGTGAAAAACCTTCTGCTGGGATATCATGAATCATGTTTGAGAGAAAACTATTTTCACATGCTTGTCCCATACAGTTTTGGAAGGTGCTCCAGAAGCTAAAATGAGAGCATATTTTCTGTAAATTCACATTATCTTTCTCAGTCATGTGAGAATGAAGTCTGACATTCTCAGTAAAACATGTACATCCAACAAGGGCAGAGACTGTCAGTTGATTCCTTTGTGTTCTACTGCAGCTTCCCAGAGTGTTCTAAAGAACAACTAGAGTGCTAACAGCCTTACTTATGACAAAAGTATGGCACACCTGAAGCCATCTTGATTGGAATAAACTGGTAACACTTAAAACATTTAATTTAAAAAGGAACAAAATGATGGGGTTCATCTTGTCATAGAAATTATGGTTAGTGCTCTGGAAAGAAAAATTAGGACATGTTTCAAGTGTGATCTCAAATATCTTCCTGTTATATTTCAACAGGAGCAGCCTGCCAGTTGATACCTTTGTGTTCTACTGCAGCTTCCCAGAGTGTTCTAAAGAACAACTAGAGCGCTAACAGTCTTACTTATGACAAAAGTATGGCACACCTGAAGCCATCTTGATTGGAATAAACTGGTAACACTTAAAACATTTAATTTAAAAAGGAACAAAATGAGGGGGTTCATTTTGTCATAGAAAGTATGGTTAGTGCTGTAGAAAGAAAAATTAGGACATGTTTCAAGTGTGATCTCAAATATCTTCCTGTTATATTTCAACAGGAGCAGCCTGTCAGTTGATGCCTTTGTGTTCTACTGCAGCTTCCCAGAGTGTTCTAAAGAACAACTAGAGTGCTAACAGTCTTACTTATGACAAAAGTATGGCACACCTGAAGCCATCTTAATTGGAATAAACTGGTAACACTTAAAACATTTAATTTAAAAAGGAACAAAATGAGGGGGTTCATTTTGCCATAGAAATTATGGTTAGTGCTGTAGAAAGAAAAATTAGGACATGTTTTAAGTGAGATCTCAAATATCTTCCTGTTATATTTCAACAGGAGCAGCCTGTCAGTTGATGCCTTTGTGTTCTACTGCAGCTTCCCAGAGTGTTCTAAAGAACAACTAGAGCGCTAACAGTCTTACTTATGACAAAAGTATGGCACACCTGAAGCCATCTTGATTGGAATAAACTGGTAACACTTAAAACATTTAATTTAAAAAGGAACAAAATGAGGGGGTTCATTTTGCCATAGAAATTATGGTTAGTGCTGCAAAAAGAAAATGTAGTGCATGTTTTAAGTGAGATCTCAAATCCTCTTCTATTTCATTAGAAAATTCTGACATGCAGACTGAAACAATCACTTTCAATACCAGCAGTAGACTTCCAGTTAACTCCTTGGTGAGCAGTAGCTTTACTACAGTGATCTAATGAACAACTAGAGTGCTAACATTCTGAATTTATGGCAAATGTGTGACACATCTGAATGCCTTCTTGATGGAATCAAAGTAAAAACTGAAAGCATTTCCTACTGAGGAGACTGCAGTAAATGAGGAAATTAGGAAACTTCATAACAAAGAAGTCTTCCAAGATGGCCACCAGTGAAAAAAGAGCCGAAATGTAGCACAAATATTACCCAGATGTAGCCCACATATAGCCCAATGACAAAAGTGTGCAAAACACTTTTTATTTTTAGTTTTTTTGCAGTTTTATGTAGTGCAGACTGGTCAGGTATTGGAGCATTGCATCTTAAAACATGACCCCCTACACTACAAAAACACCACTGCACTACCCTAAACCCTAAAACACTACCCCCAGCACGACCCCTACACTACACAAGCACCACTGCACTATCCTAAACAATAAAACACTACCCCCAGCATGACCCCCTACACTACACAAACACCACTGCACTACCCTAAACCCTAAAACACTACCCCAACACCACTGCACTAACCTAAATCCTAAAACACTACCCCCAGCACGACCCCTACACTACCCAAACACCACTGCACTACCCTAAAACATGACCCCTTACACTACACAAACACCACTGCACTACCCTAAACCCTAAAACACTACCCCCAGCACGACCCCTTACACTACACAAGCACCACTGCACTACCCTAAACCCTAAAACACTACCCCCAGCATGACCCCCTACACTACACAAACACCACTGCACTACCTTAAACCCTAAAACACTACCCCCAGCACGACCCCCTACACTACCCAAACACCACTGCACTAACCTAAATCCTAAAACACTAACCCCTTCACGACCCCCTACACTGCCCGAACACCCCTGCACTGCCCTAAACCCTGAAACACCACCCCCAGCACGCCCCTACACTGCCCGAACACCACTGCACTGCCCTAAACCCTGAAACACTACCCCCGCAAGACCTCCTACACTGCCCGAACACCACTGCACTGCCCTAAACCCTGAAACATCACCCCCAGCAAGACCCCCTACACTGCCCGAACACCACTGCCCTAAACCCTGAAACACCACCCCCAGCACGACCCCCTACACTGCCCGAACACCACTGCACTGCCCTAAACCCTGAAACACCACCCCCAGCACGACCCCCTACACTGCCCGAACACCACTGCACTGCCCTAAACCCTGAAACACCACCCCTGCACGACCCCTGCACGACCCCTACACTCCCGAACACTACTGCACTGCCCTAAACCCTGAAACACCATCCCCAGCACGATCCCTACACTGCACGAACACCACTGCACTGCCCTAAACCCTGAAACACTACCCCCAGCAAGACCCCCTACACTGCCCGAACACCACTGCACTGCCCTTAACCCTGAAACATCACCCCCAACAAGACCCCCTACACTCCCCGAACACCACTGCCCTAAACCCTGAAACACCAGCCCCAGCAAGACCCCCTACACTGCCCGAACACCACTGCACTGCCCTAAACCCTGAAACACCAGCCCCAGCACGACCCCTACACTGCCCGAACACCACTGCACTGCCTTAAACCCTGAAACACCACCCCCTGCACGACCCCCTACACTGCCCGAACACCACTGCACTGCCCTAAACTCTGAAACACCACCCCCAGCACGACTCCCTACACTGCCCGAACACCACTGTACTGCCCTAAACCCTGAAACACCACCCCCTGCACGATCCCCTACACTGTCTGAACACTACTGCACTGCCCTAAACCCTGAAACACCACCCCCAGCATGACCCCCTACACTGCACGAATACCACTGCACTGCCCTAAACCCCGAAACACTACCCCCAGCAGGACCCCCTACACTGCCCGAACACCACTGCAATGCCCTAAACCCTGAAACACCACCCCCAGCATGACCCCCTACACTGCCCGAACACCACTGCACTGCCCTAAACCCTGAAACACCACCCCCAGCACGAGCCCCTACACTGCCCGAACACCACTGCACTGCCCTAAACCCTGAAACACCACCCCCAGCATGACCCCTACACTGCCCGAACACCACTGCACTGCCCTAAACCCTGAAACACCACCCCCAGCACGACCCCCTACACTGCCCGAACACCACTGTACTGCCCTAAACCCTGAAACACCACCCCTGCACGATCCCCTACACTGCCCGAACACTACTGCACTGCCCTAAACCCTGAAACACCACCCCCAGCATGACCCCCTACACTGCACGAATACCACTGCACTGCCCTAAACCCCAAAACACTACCCCCAGCAAGACCCCCTACACTGCCCGAACACCACTGCACTGCCCTAAACCCTGAAACATCACCCCCAGCAAGACCCCTACACTGCCCGAACACCAATGCCCTAAACCCTGAAACACCACCCCCAGCAAGACCCCCTACACTGCCCGAACACCACTGCACTGCCCTAAACCCTGAAACACCACCCCCAGCATGAGCCCCTACCCTGCCCGAAAACCACTGCACTGCCCTAAACCCTGAAACACCACCCCCAGCATGACCCCTACACTGCCCGAACACCACTGCACTGCCCTAAACCCTGAAACACCACCCCCAGCATGACCCCTACACTGCCCGAACACCACTGCACTGCCCTAAACCCTGAAACACCAGCCCCAGCACAACCCCGTACACTGCCCGAACACCACTGCACTGCCCTAAACCCTGAAACACCAGCCCCAGCACGACCGCCTACACTGCCCGAAAACCACTGCACTGCCCTAAACCCTGAAACATCACCCCCAGCAAGACCCCCTACACTGCCCGAACACCACTGCCCTAAACCCTGAAACACCACCCCCAGCAAGACCCCCTACACTGCCCGAACACCACTGTACTGCCCTAAACCCTGAAACACCACCCCCTGCATGATCCCCTACACTGCCCGAACACTACTGCACTGCCCTAAACCCTGAAACACCACCCCCAGCATGTCCCCCTACACTGCATGAATACCACTGCACTGCCCTAAACCCTGAAACTCTACCCCCAGCAAGACCCCCTACACTGCCCGAACACCACTGCACTGCCCTAAACCCTGAAACATCACCCCCAGCAAGACCCCTACACTGCCCGAACACCACTGCCCTAAACCCTGAAACACCACCCCCAGCAAGACCCCCTACACTGCCCGAACACCACTGCACTGCCCTAAACCCTGAAACACCACCCCCAGCATGACCCCTACACTGCCCGAAAACCACTGCACTGCCCTAAACCCTGAAACACCACCCCCAGCATGACCCCCTACACTGCCCGAACACCACTACACTACCCTAAACACAAACACCAGCCCCAGCAAGACCCCCTACACTGCCCGAACACCACTGCACTAAAGCCTGAAACACCACCCCCAGCAAGACCACCTACACTGGCCGAACACCACTGCACTGCCCTAAACCCTGAAACACCACCCCTGCACGACCCCCGACACTGCCCAAACACCACTGCACTGCCCTAAACCCTGAAACACCACCCCCTGCACGACCCCCTACACTGCCCGAACACCACTGCACTGCCCTAAACCCTGAAACACCACCCCTCAGCACGACACTCTACACTGCCCGAACACCACTGCACTGCCCTAAACCCTGAAACACCACCCCTCAGCACGACACTCTACACTGCCCGAACACCACTGCACTGCCCTAAACCCTGAAACACCACCCCCAGCACGACCCCCTACACTGCCCGAACACCACTGCACTGCCCTAAACCCTGAAACACCACCCCCTGCACGACCTCCTACACTGTCGGGACACCACTGCACTGCCCTAAACCCTGAAACACCACCACCAGCACGACCCCCTACACTGCCCGAACACCACTGCACTGCCCTAAACCCTGAAACATCAACCCCAGCAAGACCCCTACACTGCCTGAACACCACTGCCCTAAACTCTGAAACACCACCCCCTACACTGCACGAACACCACTGCACTGCCCTAAACCCTGAAACACCACCTCCAGCAAAACCCCCTAAACTGCCTGAACACCATTGCTCTGCCCTAAATCCTGAAACACTAGCCCCAGCACGACCCCCTACACTGCCCGAACACCACTGCACTGCCCTAAACCCTGAAACACCACCCCCAGCACGACCCCCTACACTGCCCGAACACCACTGCACTGCCCTAAACCCTGAAACACCAGCCCCAGCAAGACCCCTACACTGCCCGAACACCACTGCACTGCCCTAAACCCTGAAACACCAGCCCCAGCATGACCCCCTACACTGCCCGAACACCACTGCACTGCCCTAAACCCTGAAAAACCAGCCCCAGCACGACCACCTACACTGCCCAAACACCACTGCACTGCCCTAAACCCTGAAACACCAGCCCCAGCCCAACCCCCTACTCTGCCCGAACACCACTGCACTGCCCTAAACCCTGAAACACCAGCCCCAGCACGACCCCCTACACTGCCCGAACACCACTGTACTGCCCTAAACCCTGAAAGACCAGCCCCAGCACGACCCCCTACACTGCCCGAACACCACTGCACTGCCCTAAACCCTGAAACACCACCCCCTGCACCGCCCCCTACACTGCCCGAACACCACTGCACTGCCCTAAACCCTGAAACACCACCCCCAGCACGACCCCTTTACTGCTCGAACACCACTGCACTGCCCCAAACCCTGAAACACTACCCCCAGCAAGACCCCTACACTGCCCGAACACCACTGCACTGCCCTTAACCCTGAAACATCACCCCCAACAAGACCCCCTACACTGCCCGAACACCACTGCCCTAAACCCTGAAACACCACCCCCTGCACGACCCCCTACACTGCCCGAACACCACTGCACTGCCCTAAACCCTGAAACACCACCCCCTACACTGCCCGAACACCACTGCACTGCCCTAAACCCTGAAACACCACCCCCAGCACGACCCCCTACACTGCCCGAACACCACTGCACTGCCCTAATGTAGGAGAGTAGGATCTGCTTCACATGGGTACCCCCACTTTTTGCTGATGCTTCACTGTTTTTCGACTTTAGTCTGGCTGGGGCCCTGCTAATAAGAACCCCAGCCTAGCTGCTTCCTCTCTAAAATGGTTTCCATGTGCCTTAGGCACATCTCTAATTGGAATCTGGAGTGCCCTTATAAGTCCCTAGTATATGGTATACTATGTACCCAGGGCATAGGTACCTCAGAGGCCTACCAGGGGCTGCAGCATGTATTGTGCCACCCCTGGAAGGCCATCCAAAATGACACCACAGGTCTGCTACTGCAGTCTGGGTAAGGTGGTGCATGCACCTCTTACTGTGATATAGGTTACCTATATCACTACATACCTACACACATATAAACCTATAAGTCACTCCTATGGCAGGCCTTGTCAATCCTGAAGGCAGAGTGCATGGTTCCTATGTGAGAGGGTGCCCCTGCATGAGCAGGGCCCCTCTGCAGCGTTCGGAGACCCTTCTCTGATGCTGTTTGTAGTGCAGCCTGACCATATACTCTTAAGCGCATTATAACCTTGCGTTAAATGCTAACTTTGGGATGGCTGCACAGAAACATGTCGTGTTTGGTGTCAAACATCTTGGAATACTACCCCCCGCCAATTCTGGTGGCGGGGGTAGCATTCCACACTTCTAGAGGGAGAGACATGTTAACACTGGCTTGCCCGGTAACTTCTTTCCAAAGCCCTGGCATCACAAAATGGATGCTGCTGCCACAGACACAAGTCTGGCCTCCTGCTGCTGACCGAAACTCCGGCAGGGGAGGCCTGGACAATAGGTTTCCTGTCTCAGGGAGGTGTAACCACCTCCCCAGACAGGATAGTGTGTATTGGGGCTGGGCGGGAGCACTCTCTGGTGCTTTGAAGTCCTGCACTGGGGGCACACTTGGTGTCCCTGTGCATACCCCAGTTCAAACCGGATCAGGGGCCTCCAGCCCCTGCTCTGGCACGAACTGGACAAAGGGAAAGGGGTGTAGCCACCCCTCTGCCCTGACCCACCCATAGGTGGGACCACAGAGTAAGTCCAACCCCCTACCTTAGTATAAGTATGGGACCCCAGTCCTTAGGACTTTAGATTATCCCTGGATGAAACTCTGACACAGAATCCTGAACCTTCGACGCTCTACTTGAAGATTAGAGGACTGAAGAATCTCCCTTGGGGTCAAGGAGTAACTCCCCTGCTTGGCAGGCACCAACAAAGCAATTGTCTGGTCTGCATCTCTGAAGCTCCCGTCGGACGCTGAAGTCTTCGCATCACCAGAGGTGGATTTCCAGACTTCCCCGAGGCTGCCCTAAGTCCCCAGCAAAGCTGAGGCCCGTAGCTGTCGTGGGTAACGTGGAACCGTGACAACTGGACACCGAGCACACTTGCAAGTGCATCCTCTTCCTGGACTCCCACGAAGTCATGCTTTGGGCTTCGCGTAGCCCCTAAGTCCAGCACCAACTGCACCGAAGATCACTGGCCTCCACTCCACGAGTGTCCTGTGAGCCAGCTCCATGTGCGTGGACTTGAGGCTCCTTTGCGGTTGTTAGTCCGTTGGCTAGTATCCCCTCACGAAGGACAATCTTTTCCTGCTTGGGCTTCCCTGGTTGCTCCAGGCTTGCCCTGACTTACCCTTGCTGGGTGAGTCCCTCAGACCTTGCTGGTCTGCACCATCGTCCTTCTTCACTTTCCACGAGACTTGCCGTTGCCAAGGCCTGTTGGGTCCAATCCGGTCGCCGACACCTCAGCAATCGACAGACGTCGTGGGACAGTCCAAATCTCGCTCCTGGTTGCCGACAACGCCTCCTGGACCTCGTGACTGAAGAGTCAAGACGACTGTCAACCTACCTGAAGCTTCCGACAGCGGTGGGCATCTGCTCATCGCCTTCCTGGTCACTGGCTAGTGACCCAGACTCTGTCCCCTCTGCTTACAGGTTCTTCAGATCTCCGATCCACCCTTGGATCCACCCGGACACTTTTCACTTGGTCGCCAGCAGCACTTTGCAGCAGATCGCCATTCAAATCGACGACGAAACCCGACCCCGAAAGGCACCTATGCACCCGGCTTCCCTGGGTGAGGTAACACGAGTACTCCGGTGCTCCCGTGGGTAGAGACTCTAGAACGACCTAGTTCTCAAAGGGTTTGCTCCAAGTCCTCTTTTAAGTGTCCCTTTTCTTTAAATTCCTAACCGCGACTTTCCCCATAGAAGTTAACGGCGATTCGCGGCTGTGTTACTACACTGCACGCGTCCCCCGTGGGTCCCCTGTGTCACTACCTTGGGTGGTTCCTTGTGGTCCAAGCACTTCTACAGGCTCTAGGCCTTGTGTCTAGCTCAGTCGTGGTTCTTATACCACTTTATTGGTATATGGTTTGGTACGCCCCTAGGGCTCAAACGTGTATTTGTGCTATTACTGTGAATAACTGACTTATAATTTATGTACTTCGAACTCTAGCCTCATAAAGAGACTAGAGGGGTGTGTTTAGTAATAAATACATATATTTTGAATATATACCTGGTGTGGTCCTCTTTCATTTGGTCACTCAAGAGATTATAGACTGGTAAAACAAGCTGCTTTACATTCCTTCAAGACTTAGCCTGAAGGCTGCTCTCCATAGCTACCACTAGGATAGCTTTCAATAAAGGTTGTCTTTAACCTATCTCCAATAAGGGGTTGTTTGGACTGGTGCAAGGTGCCCACTATAATTAGTGGACAGCATATACCAGGCCAACTTCTCACACCTAAACCCTAAAACACCACCCCCAGCATTACCCCCTACACTGCCCAAACACCACTGCACTGCCCTAAACCCTAGAACACTACCCCCAGCACGACCCCCTACACTACCCGAACACCACTGCACTACCCTAAACCCTAAAATACTACCCCCAGCACAACCCCCTACACTACCCGAACACGACTGCACTGCCCTAAACCCTCAAACACTCCCCCAGCATGACCCCCTACACTACCCGAACACCACTGCACTGCCCTAAACCCTAAAACACTCCCCCAGCACGACCCCCTACACTACCCGAACACCACTGCACTGCCCTAAACCCTAAAACACTCCCCAGCACGACCCCTATACTACCCAAACACCACTGCACTGCCCTAAACCCTAAAACACTACCCCCCGCATGACCCCCTACACTACCATAACACCAATGCACTACCCTAATCCCTAAAACACACCCCCCGCATGACCCCGTACACTATCCTAAACCCTAAAACACTACCCCCGCACGACTCCCTACACTACCCAAAGACCACTGCACTACCCTAAACCCTAAAACACGACCTCCTACACTACACAAACACCACTGCACTACCCTAAACCCTAAAACACTACCCCCTACACTACACAAACACCACTGCACTACCCTAAACCCTAAAAACTACCCCCAGCACGAACCACTACACTACCCAAACACCACTGCACTACCCTAAACCCTAAAAACTACCCCCAGCAGTACCCCTACACTACCCAAACACCACTGCACTACCCAAACACCACTGCACTACCCTAAATCACTACCCCCAGCACGACTCCCTACACTACCCAAACACCACTGCACTACCCTAAACCCTAAAACACTACCCCCAGCACGACCCCCTACACTACCCAAACACCACTGCACTACCCTAAACCCTAAAACACTCACCCCAGCACGACTCCCTACACTACCCAAACACCACTGCACTACCCTAAACCCTAAATCTACCCCCAGCATGACCCCCTACACTACACAAACACCACTGCACTACCCTAAACCCTAAAACACTACCCCCAGCACGACCCTCTTCACTACCTAAACACAACTGCACAATTTGTTACAGGCGTTGCAACGCAGGCCTGTGGTGCTTACTGGAAGTACCTAGTGGGCTAGTTGGGCCCCAGGGACCCTCAGGATTCAAGGTGACCTAATCCCCCAACTTAAAACGCACCACGGGGCGCGTTTGCACAGTGGTGAAGGGAGGGGCGGGGCCTCAGGTGACATGTGCGCAAACACGCCCTGTGGTGCGTTTAAGTTGGGGAATTAATTCCCTTTGAATCCTGAGGGACCCTGGGGGCCAACTAGCCCACCAGGTACCTTCAGTAAGCACAACAGAGTTGCGTTGCAGAGAGGTGAAAAAGGTGCATGGCCTCGGAACGCCTCTCTGCAACTCAGCTCTGTGGTCCTAACTGTAGGTACCTGGGGGCTAGTTGGGCCCCAGGGACCCTCAGAATTCAAGGGGACTTAATCCCGCAACTTAAAACGCGCCACGGGGTGCGTTTGCACACATGTCACCTCAGGCCCCCTCCCTTCACCACTGTGCAAACGCGCCCTGTAGCGCATTTTAAGAGGTAGTTTTAATCCCCCTGCCCTATTATGTACTAGGGACTTGCAGAGGAGGTCATGCTAATCACAGGGGTACCCCAACGCATAGTGTTCCCTAGTGTATGTAGGTGTTTTCACTGTATTCTAAGTGTCTTTTAGCATAGCACTGGCTCTGGTTAGTCAGAGTCAGTTACCACCAGTACCCGTCTGAAAAAGTTGTGGGCACAGGATGATTTTGCAACAAGGCCTCTTTCTGCTCCTCTGTTGGTTCTTTCTGCACATCTTTTGCTTCTTTCTGTGCGTTTTTTCTTCTTTCTTCACATGTCCTACCTCTGTAGGCATAGTTAGAAACTAGCATTTAAAAAACCTTTGAAATTCACTTAAAAAATCATAGGTTTCAGGCACGTTATAGTTAGAAATTAGCATTTAAAAACCTTTGAAATTCACTGAAAAAACCATAGGTTTCAGACACGTTATAGTTAGAAATTAGCATTTAAAAAACCTTTGAAATTCACTGAACAAACCATAGGTTTTAGGGACAGTTATAGTTAGTTGGACATTTCACTCGAACAAAACCATAGAAATTCCCCGTTTTAGTTAGTTCAGCTAACTATAACTCGCGCCCCGCAATGCACTGCTGATGACGTCACATATTACATCACTCATGACATGGTCAGTGACATCACTGATGACATCTCAAATGACATCACTGATGACATCATCCATGTGATAATTTCATGCATCTTCTCACACCCTAATATAACTTTTGATACACCCACTCTAAATTACAGACTGCCATTCTCAAAACCATAGACACTCCAACACCAAAAACTACATACCCACTCACTGATTCTTAGGTCTACACACACATCCACTCACTCACCCGTACAATCACTCATACTTAGTCACTCAGTACAGGACTATCATATGCACTCATACACCTATATAAACACTCACACACCGCCACTCATCCATAGAGGTACTCACACACCTAGTCAGTCATGCAAAAACTTAATCACACACCCATTTACTCACCTATACAGTTATACACACACCAGCTCACTTACTCATACAAATACTAGCACATTCTTACGCTCTTATACAATCACTGATACAAGTACACACTCATCCATACAGCCACTCTCACAATCACACACTCTCACTTATAGCCATTTATATACTCCAACACACATATATACTGCCTTTCACATATGTAGTTACTCACACATGTACCACTGAGATATACATTCAATCACTAACACACCCATACACACACTCACCCACCCATACAGTCCATCACAGATGCACTCTTGAAACCATGCACCCAGTGAATCACCAACTCACACATCTATGCACAGAGTCACACACACCCCACCCATACAAACACTCAGGCACCCATACAGATACTCAGACAAACAATCAATAACTCATGTAGACACTCATGTACCTATTCAGAAAGCCATGCAGCCGCTTACAAACCAACAGACAGACGGATACAGACATTCACACAGTTTAGTCACTAACCCATGCATTCAGTAAGATACATTTAATCACTCACTTGTAGAGTCAGTCACTCACGTACTAAATCATCCATTCAGACACTTATACACCCACTCATTCTTCAATACGCCTTTCCCTATATATATTAAACATATTTAAACTTTACAGAAACACACAGTCACTGGATGATGTCATCAGTGATGTCATCAGTGATGTCATTTGAGATGTCATCAGTGATGTCATCAGTGATGTCACTGACCATGTCATGAGTGATGTAATATGTGACGTCATCAGCAGTGCATTGCGGGGCGCGAGTTATAGTTAGCTGAACTAACTAAAACGGGGAATTTCTATGGTTTTGTTCGAGTGAAATGTCCAACTAACTATAACTGTCCCTAAAACCTATGGTTTTTTCAGTGAATATATATATATATATTCACTGAAAAAACCATAGGTTTTAGGGACAGTTATAGTTAGTTGGACATTGCACTCGTACAAAACCCGTGAAATTCCCCTGTTATAGTTAGTTCAGCTAACTATAACTCGCGCCCCCGCAATGCACTGCTGATGACGTCACATATTACATCACTCATGACATGGTCAGTGACATCACTGATGACATCACTGATGACATCTCAAATGACATCACTGATGACATCACTGATGACATCACTGATGACATCATCCAGTGACTGTGTGTTTCTGTAAAGTTTAAATATGTTTAATATATATAGGGAAAGGGGTATTGAAGAATGAGTGGGTGTATAAGTGTCTGAATGGATGATTTAGTACGTGAGTGACTGACTCTACAAGTGAGTGATTAAACGTATCTTACTGAATGCATGGGTTAGTGACTAAACTGTGTGAATGTCTGTATCCGTCTGCTTGTTGGTGTGTAAGTGGATGCATGGATTTGCGAATAGCTACATGAGTGTCTATATGGGTTATTGATTGGTTCTCTGAGTATCTGTATGGCTGCCTGAGTGTTTGTGTGGGTGGGGTGTGTGTGACTCTATACATAGATGTGTGAGTGGGTGATTCACTGGGTGCATGATTTCAAGAGTGCATCTGTGATGGACTGCTTGGGTGGGTGAGTGTGTGTATGGGTGTGTTAGTGAGTGAATGTATATCTCAGTGGTACATGTGCGAGTAACTACATATGTAAAAGGCAGTATATATGTGTGTGTTAGAGTATTTAAATGGCTATAAGTGAGAGTGTGTTATTGTGAGAGTGGCTGTATGGATGCGTGTGTGCTTGTATCAGTTATTGTATAAGAGCGTAAGAATGTGCTAGTATTTGTATGAGTAAGTGAGTATTTGTATGAGTAAGTGTATAACTGTATAGGTGAGTAAATGGGTGTGTGATTAATTTTTTGCATGACTGACTAGGTGTGTGAGTACCTCTATGGATGAGTGGCGGTGTGTGAGTGTTTATATAGGTGTATGAGTGCATATGATAGTCCTATACTGAGTGACTGTAAGTATGAGTGACTGTACAGGTGAGTGAGTGGATGTGTGTGTAGACCTAAGAATCAGTGAGTGGGTATGTAGTTTTTGGTGTTGGAGTGTCTATGGTTTTGAGAATGGCAGTCTGTAATTTAGAGTGGGTGTATCAAAAGTTATATTAGGGTGTGAGAAGATGCATGAAATTATCACATGGATGATGTCATCAGTGATGTCATTTGAGATGTCATCAGTGATGTCATCAGTGATGTCACTGACCATGTCATGAGTGATGTAATATGTGACGTCATCAGCAGTGCATTGCGGGAGCGCGAGTTATAGTTAGCTGAACTAACTATAACAGGGGAATTTCACGGGTTTTGTACGAGTGCAATGTCCAACTAACTATAACTGTCCCTAAAACCTATGGTTTTTTCAGTGAATTTCAAAGGTTTTTTAAATGCTAATTTCTAACTATAACGTGTCTGAAACCTATGGTTTTTTCAGTGAATTTCAAAGGTTTTTTAAATGCTAATTTCTAACTATAACGTGCCTGAAACCTATGGTTTTTTCAGTGAATTTCAAAGGTTTTTTAAATGCTAATTTCTAACTATAACGTGCCTGAAAACTATGATTTTTTAAGTGAATTTCAAAGGTTTTTTAAATGCTAGTTTCTAACTATGCCAACAGAGGTAGAACATGTGAAGAAAGAAGAAAAAACGCACAGAAAGAAGCAAAAGATGTGCAGAAAGAACCAACAGAGGAGCAGAAAGAGGCCTTGTTGCAAAATCATCCTGTGCCCACAACTTTTTCAGACGGGTACTGGTGGTAACTGACTCTGACTAACCAGAGCCAGTGCACGTTTGCACAGTGGTGAAGGGAGGGGGGCCTGAGGTGACGTGTGCAAACGCGCCCCGTGGCGCGTTTTAAGTATCGGGATTAAGTCCCCTTGAATCCTGAGGGTCCCTGGGGTCCAACTAGCCCCCCAGGTACCTACAGTTAGGACCACAGAGCTGAGTTGCAGAGAGGCGTTCCGAGGCCACGCACCTTTTTTCACCTCTCTGCAACGCACCTCTGTTGTGCTTACTGAAGGTACCTGGTGGGCTAGTTGGCCCCCAGGATTCAAGGGAATTAACTCCCCAACTTAAAACGCACCACAGGGCGTGTTTGCGCACATGTCACCTGAGGCCCCGCCCCTCCCTTCACCACTGTGCATACGCGCCCGGTGGCGCGTTTTAAGTTGGGGGATTAGGTCACCTTGAATCCTGAGAGTCCCTGGGGCCCAACCAGCCCACCAGGTACTTCCAGTAAGCACCACAGGCCTGCGTTGCAACGCCTGTAACAAATTGTGCAGTTGTGTTTAGGTAGTAAAGAGGGTCGTGCTGGGGGTAGTGTTTTAGGGTTTAGGGTAGTGCAGTGGTGTTTGTGTAGTGTAGGGGGTCATGCTGGGGGTAGGTTTAGGGTAGTGCAGTGGTGTTTGGGTAGTGTAGGGAGTCGTGCTGGGGGAGTGTTTTAGGGTTTAGGGTAGTTCAGTGGTGTTTGGGTAGTGTAGGGGGTCGTGCTGGGGTTAGTGTTTTAGGGTTTTAGGGTAGTGCAGTGGTGTTTGGGTAGTGTAGGGGATACTGCTGGGGGTAGTGTTTTAGGGTTTAGGGTAGTGCAATGGTGTTTGGGTAGTGTAGGGGTACTGCTGGGGGTAGTGTTTTAGGGTTTAGGGTAGTGCAGTGGTGTTTGGGTAGCGTAGGGGGTACTGCTGGGGGTAGTGTTTTATGGTTTAGGGTAGTGCAGTGGTGTTTGGGTAGTGTAGGGGTTCGTGCTGGGGGTAGTTTTTTAGGGTTTAGGGTAGTGCAGTGGTGTTTGTGTAGTGTAGGAGGTCGTATTTTAGGGTTTAGGGTAGTGCAGTGGTCTTTGGGTAGTGTAGGGAGTCGTGCGGGGGTATTGTTTTAGAGTTTAGGGTAGTGCAGTTGTCTTTGGGTAGTGTAGGGGGTTGTGCGGGGGTAGTGTTTTAGGGATTAGGGTAGTGCATTGGTATTTGGGTAGTGTAGGGGGTCATGCGGGGGGTAGTGTTTTAGGGTTTAGGGCAGTGCAGTGGTGTTTAGGTAGTGTAGGGGGTCATGCTGGGGGAGTGTTTTAGGGTTTAGGGCAGTGCAGTGGTGTTCGGGTAGTGTAGGGGGTCGTGCTGGGGGAGTGTTTTAGGGTTTAGGGCAGTGCAGTCGTGTTCGGGTAGTGTAGGGAGTCGTGCTGGGGGGAGTATTTTAGGGTTTAGGGTAGTGCACTGGTGTTCGGGTAGTGTAGGGGGTCATGCTGGGGGTAGTGTTCTAGGGTTTAGGGCAGTGCAGTGGTGTTCGGGCAGTGTAGGGGGTCTTGCTGGGGGTGGTGTTTCAGGATTTAGGGCAGTGCAGTGGTGTTCGGGCAGTGTAGGGGGTCATGCAGGGGGTGGTGTTTCAGGGTTTAGGGCAGTGCAGTGGTGTTCGGGCAGTGTAGGGGTCGTGCAGGGGTGGTGTTTCAGGGTTTAGGGCAGTGGTGTTCGGGCAGTGTAGGGGGTCATGCTGGGGGTGGTGTTTCAGGGTTTGGGGCAGTGCAGTGGTGTTCGAGCAGTAAAAGGGGTCATGCTGGGGGTGGTGTTTCAGGGTTTAGGGCAGTGCAGTGGTGTTCGGGCAGTGTAGGGGGTGGTGCAGGGGGTGGTGTTTCAGGGTTTAGGGCAGTGCAGTGGTGTTCGGGCAGTATAGGGGGTCGTGCAGGGGTGGTGTTTCAGGGTTTAGGGCAGTGCAGTGGTGTTCGGGCAGTGTAGGGGGCGGTGCAGGGGATGGTGTTTAAGGGTTTAGGGCAGTACAGTGGTGTTCGGGCATTGTAGGGGGTGGTGCTGGGGCTGGTGTTTCAGGGTTTAGGGCAGTGCAGTGGTGTTCGGGCAGTGTAGGGGGTCGTGCTGGGGCTGGTGTTTCAGGGTTTAGGGCAGGGCAGTGGTGTTCGGGCAGTGTAGGGGGTCGTGCTGGGGCTGGTGTTTCAGGGTTTAGGGCAGTGCAGTGGTGTTCGGGCAGTGTAGGGGGTCGTGCTGGGGCTGGTGTTTCAGGGTTTAGGGCAGTGCAGTGGTGTTCGGGCAGTGTACGGGGTCTTGCTGGGGCTGGTGTTTCAGAGTCTAGGGCAATGCAGTAGTGTTCGGGCAGTGTAGGTGGTCTTGCTGGGGCTGGTGTTTCAGGGTTTAGGGCAGTGCAGTGGTGTTCGGGCAGTGTAGGGGGTCGTGCTGGGGGTGGTGTTTCAGGGTTTAGGGCAGTGCAGTGGTGTTCGGGCAGTGTAGGGGGTCGTGCTGGGGCTAGTGTTTCAGGGTTTAGGGCAGAGCAATGGTGCTCAGGCAGTGTATGGGGTTGTGCTGGGGGTGATGTTTCAGGGTTTAGGGCAGTGCAGTGGTGTTCGTGCAGTATAGGGGGTCGTGCTGGGGGTGGTGTTTCAGGGTTTAGGGCAGTGCAGTGGTGTTCGGGCAGTGTAGGGGGTTGTGCTGGGGGTGATGTTTCAGGGTTTAGGGCAGTGCAGTGGTGTTCGTGCAGTATAGGGGGTCGTGCTGGGGGTGGTGTTTCAGGGTTTAGGGCAGTGCAGTGGTGTTCGGGCAGTGTAGGGGGTCATGCAGGGGCTGGTGTTTCAGGGTTTAGGGCAGTGCAGTGGTGTTCGGGCAGTGTAGGGGGTCGTGCTGGGGGTGGTGTTTCAGGGTTTAGAGTGCAGTGGTGTTCGGGCAGTGTAGGGGGTCATGCTGGGGTGGTGTTTCAGGGTTTAGGGCAGTGCAGTGGTGTTCGGGCAGTGTAGGGGGTCATGCAGGGGGTGGTGTTTCAGGGTTTAGGGCAGTGCAGTGGTGTTCGGGCAGTGTAGGGGGTCGTGCAGGGGTGGTGTTTCAGGGTTTAGGGCAGTGGTGTTCGGGCAGTGTAGGGGGTCATGCTGGGGGTGGTGTTTCAGGGTTTGGGGCAGTGCAGTGGTGTTCGAGCAGTAAAGGGGGTCATGCTGGGGGTGGTGTTTCAGGGTTTAGGGCAGTGCAGTGGTGTTCGGGCAGTGTAGGGGGTGGTGCAGGGGGTGGTGTTTCAGGGTTTAGGGCAGTGCAGTGGTGTTCGGGCAGTGTAGGGGGTCGTGCAGGGGGTGATGTTTCAGGGTTTAGGGCAGTGCAGTGGTGTTCGGGCAGTGTAGGGGGCGGTGCAGGGGATGGTGTTTAAGGGTTTAGGGCAGTACAGTGGTGTTCGGGCATTGTAGGGGGTGGTGCTGGGGCTGGTGTTTCAGGGTTTAGGGCAGTGCAGTGGTGTTCGGGCAGTGTAGGGGGTCGTGCTGGGGCTGGTGTTTCAGGGTTTAGGGCAGGGCAGTGGTGTTCGGGCAGTGTAGGGGGTCGTGCTGGGGCTGGTGTTTCAGGGTTTAGGGCAGTGCAGTGGTGTTCGGGCAGTGTAGGGGGTCATGCTGGGGCTGGTGTTTCAGGGTTTAGGGCAGTGCAGTGGTGTTCGGGCAGTGTACGGGGTCTTGCTGGGGCTGGTGTTTCAGAGTCTAGGGCAATGCAGTGGTGTTCGGGCAGTGTAGGTGGTCTTGCTGGGGCTGGTGTTTCAGGGTTTAGGGCAGTGCAGTGGTGTTCGGGCAGTGTAGGGGGTCGTGCTGGGGGTGGTGTTTCAGGGTTTAGGGCAGTGCAGTGGTGTTCGGGCAGTGTAGGGGGTCGTGCTGGGGCTAGTGTTTCAGGGTTTAGGGCAGAGCAATGGTGCTCAGGCAGTGTATGGGGTTGTGCTGGGGGTGATGTTTCAGGGTTTAGGGCAGTGCAGTGGTGTTCGTGCAGTATAGGGGGTCGTGCTGGGGGTGGTGTTTCAGGGTTTAGGGCAGTGCAGTGGTGTTCGGGCAGTGTAGGGGGTTGTGCTGGGGGTGATGTTTCAGGGTTTAGGGCAGTGCAGTGGTGTTCGTGCAGTATAGGGGGTCGTGCTGGGGGTGGTGTTTCAGGGTTTAGGGCAGTGCAGTGGTGTTCGGGCAGTGTAGGGGGTCATGCAGGGGCTGGTGTTTCAGGGTTTAGGGCAGTGCAGTGGTGTTCGGGCAGTGTAGGGGGTCGTGCAGGGGGTGGTGTTTCAGGGTTTAGTGCAGTGGTGTTCGGGCAGTGTAGGGGGTCATGCTGGGGTGGTCTTTCAGGGTTTAGGGCAGTGCAGTGGTGTTTGGGCAGTGTAGGGTGTCGTGCTGAGGGGTGGTGTTTCAGGGATTAGGGCAGTGCAGTAGTGTTTGGGCAGTGTAGGGGGTCGTGCAGGGGGTGGTGTTTCAGGGTTTAGGGCAGTGCAGTGGTGTTCGGCCAGTGTAGGTAGTCTTGCTGGGGGTGGTGTTTCAGGGTTTAGGGCAGTGCAGTAGTTTTCGGGCAGTGTAGGCGGTCGTGCTGGGGCTGGTGTTTCAGGGTTTAGGGCAGTGCAGTGGTGTTCGGGCAGTGTACGGGGTTGTGCTGGGGCTGGTGTTTCAGGGTTTAGGGCAGTGCAGTGGTGTGCGGGCAGTGTACGGGGTCGTGCTGGGGCTGGTGTTTCAGGGTTTAGGGCAGTGCAGTGGTGTTCGGGCAGTGTAGGGGGTCATGCTGAGGGTGGTGTTTCAGGGTTTAGGGCAGTGCAGTGGTGTTCGGGCAGTGTAGGGGGTCGTGCTGGGGCTGGTGTTTCAGGGTTTAGGGCAGTGCAGTGGTGTTCGGGCAGTGTAGGGGGTCGTGCTGGGGCTGGTGTTTCAGGGTTTTGGGCAGAGCAGTGGTGTTCGGGCAGTGTAGGGGGTCGTGCTGGGGGTGGTGTTTCAGGGTTTAGGGCAGTGCAGTGGTGTTCGGGCAGTGTAGGGGGTCTTGCTGGGGGTGGTGTTTCAGGGTTTAGGGCAGTGCAGTGGTGTTCGGGCAGTGTAGGGGGTCTTGCTGGGGGTGGTGTTTCAGGGTTTAGGGCAGTGGTGTTCGGGCAGTGTAGGGGGTCTTGCTGGGGGTGATGTTTCAGGGTTTAGGGCAGTGCAGTGGTGTTCTGGCAGTGTAGGGGGTCTTGCTGGGGGTAGTGTGTCAGGGTTTAGGGCGGTGCAGTGGTGTTCGTGGCAGTGTAGGGGGTCGTGCTGGGGGTGGTGTTTCAGGGTTTAGGGCAGTGCAGTAGTGTTCGGGCAGTGTAGGGGGTCATGCAGGGGGTGGTGTTTCAGGGTTTAGGGCAGTGCAGTGGTGTTCTGGCAGTGTAGGGGGTCATGCTGGGGGTGGGGTTTCAGGGTTTAGGGCATACAGTGGTGTTCGGGCAGTGTAGGGGGTCGTGCAGGGGGTGGTGTTTCAGGGTTTAGGGCAGTGCAGTGGTGTTCGGGCAGTGTAGGGGGTCGTGCTGGGGCTGGTGTTTCAGGGTTTAGGGCAGTAGTGTTCGGGCAGTGTAGGGGGTTATGCAGGGGGTGGTGTTACAGGGTTTAGTGCAGTGGTGTTCGGGCAGTGTAGGGGGTCGCGCTGGGGGTGGTGTTTCAGGGTTTTGGGCAGTGCAGTGGTGTTCGGGCAGTGTAGGGGGTCATGCACGGGGTGGTGTTTCAGGGTTTAGGGCAGTGCAGTGGTGTTCGGGCAGTGTAGGGTGTTGTGCTGGGGCTGGTGTTTCAGGGTTCAGGGCAGTGCAGTGGTGTTCAGGCAGTGTAGGGGGTCGTGCTGAGGCTGGTGTTTCACGGTTTAGGGCAGTGCAGTGGTGTTCGGGCAGTGTAGGGGGTCGTGCTGGGGCTGGTGTTTCAGGGTTTAGGGCAGTGCAGTGGTGTTCGGGCAGTGTAGGCGGTCGTGCTGGGGCTGGTGTTTCAGGGTTTAGGGCAGTGCAGTGGTGTTCGGGCAGTGTAGGGGGTCAAGCTGGGGCTGGTGTTTTAGGGTTTAGGGCAGTGCAGTGGTGCTCGGGCAGTGTAGGGGGTCGTGCTGGGGGTGATGTTTCAGGGTTTAGGGTAGTGCAGTGGTGTTCGGGCAGTGTAGGGGGTCGTGCAGGGGCTGGTGTTTCAAGGTTTAGGGCAGTGCAGTGGTGTTCGGGCAGTGTAGGGGGTCGTGCTGGGGCTGGTGTTTCAGGGTTTTGGGCAGAGCAGTGGTGTTCGGGCAGTGTAGGGGGTCATGCTGGGGGTAGTGTTTCAGGGTTTAGGGCAGTGCAGTGGTGTTCGGGCAGTGTAGGGGGTCGTGCTGGGGGTGGTGTTTCAGGGTTTAGGTCAGTGGTGTTCGGGCAGTGTAGGGGGTCTTGCTGGGGGTGATGTTTCAGGGTTTAGGGCAGTCAGTGGTGTTCGGGCAGTATAGGGGGTCTTGCTGGGGGTAGTGTTTCAGGGTTTAGGGCAGTGCAGTGGTGTTCGGGCAGTGTAGGGGGTCATGCTGGGGGTGGTGTTTCAGGGTTTAGGGCAGTGCAGTGGTGTTCGGGCAGTGTAGGGGGTCGTGAAGGGGGTGGTGTTTCAGGGTTTAGGGCAGTGCAGTGGTGTTCGGGCAGTGTACGGGGTCGTGCTAGGGGTGGTGTTTCAGGGTTTAGGGCAGTGCAGTGGTGTTCGGGCAGTGTAGGGGGTCATGCAGGGGCTGGTGTTTCAGGGTTTAGGGCAGTGCAGTGGTGTTCGGGCAGTGTAGGGGGTTGTGCTGGGGGTAGTGTTTTAGGGTTTAGGGTAGTGCAGTGGTGCTTGTGTAGTGTATGGGGTCATGCTGGGGGTAGTGTTTTAGGGTTTAGGGTAGTGCAGTGGTGTTTGTGTAGTGTAGGGGGTCATGTTTTAGGGTAGTGCAGTGGTGTTTGGGTAGTGTAGGGGGTCGTGCTGGGGGTAGTGTTTTAGGATTTAGGTTAGTGCAGTGGTGTTTGGGTAGTGTAGGGGGTCGTGCTGGGGGTAGTGTTTTAGGGTTTAGGGCAGTGCAGTGGTGTTTGTGTAGTGTAGGGGGTCATGCTGGGGGTAGTGTTTTAGGGTTTAGGGTAGTGCAGTGGTGCTTGTATAGTGTAGGAGGTCATGCTGGGGGTAGTGTTTTAGGGTTTAGGGTAGTGCATTGGTGTTTGTGTAGTATAGGGGGTCATGTTTTAGGGTAGTGCAGTGGTGTTTGGGTAGTGTAGGTGGTTGTGCTGGTGGTAGTGTTTTAGGATTTAGGTTAGTGCAGTGGTGTTTGGGTATTGTAGGGGGTCGTGCTGGGGGTAGTGTTTTAGGGTTTAGGATAGTGCAGTGGTGCTTGTGTAGTGTAGGGGGTCGTGCTGGGGGTAGTGTTTTAGGGTTTAAGGTAGTGCAGTGGTGTTTTTGTAGTGTAGGGGGTCATGTTTTAAGATGCAATGCTCCAATACCTGACCAGTCTGCACTACATAAAACTGCAAAAAAACTAAAAATAAAAAGTGTTTTGCACACTTTTGTCATTGGGCTATATGTGGGCTACATCTGGGTAATATTTGTGCTACATTTGGGCTCTTTTTTCACTGGTGGCCATCTTGGAAGACTTCTTTGTTATGAAGTTTCCTAATTTCTTCATTTACTGCAGTCTCCTCAGTAAGAAATGCTTTCAGTTTTTTACTTTGATTCCATCAAGAAGGCATTCAGATGTCTCACATCTGCCATAAATTCAGAATGTTAGCACTCTAGTTGCTCATTAGATCACTGGAGTAAAGCTACTGCTCACCAGGGAGTTAACTGGTAGTCTGCTGCTGGTATTGAAAGTGATTGTTTCAGTCTGCATGTCAGAATTTTCTAATGAAATAGAAGAGGATTTGAGATCTCACTTAAAACATGCCCTAATTTTTCTTTCTGCAGCACTAACCATAATTTCTATTTAAAAAAGAACCCCTCATTTTGTTCCTTTTTAAATTAAATGTTTTAAGTGTTACTGGTTTATTCCAATCAAGATGGCTTCAGGTGTGCCATACTTTTGTCATAAGTAAGGCTGTTAGCGCTCTAGTTGTTCTTTAGAACACTCTGGGAAGCTGCAGTAGAACACAAAGGCATCAACTGGCAGGCTGCTCCTGTTGAAATATAACAGGAAGATATTTGAGATCACACTTGAAATATGTCCTAATTTTTCTTTCTACAGCACTAACCATAATTTCTATGACAAAATGAACCCCATCATTTTGTTCCTTTTTAAATTAAATGTTTTAAGTGTTACCAGTTTATTCCAATCAAGATGGCTTCAGGTGTGCCATACTTTTGTCATAAGTAAGGCTGTTAGCGCTCTAGTTGTTCTTTAGAACACTCTGGGAAGCTGCAGTAGAACACAAAGGCATCAACTGGCAGGCTGCTCCTGTTGAAATATAACAGGAAGATATTTGAGATCACACTTGAAACATGTCCTAATTTTTCTTTCTACAGCACTAACCATAATTTCTATGACAAAATGAACCCCATCATTTTGTTCCTTTTTAAATTAAATTGTTTAAGTGTTACCAGTTTATTCCAATCAAGATGGCTTCAGGTGTGCCATACTTTTGTCATAAGTAAGGCTGTTAGCACTCTAGTTGTTCTTTAGAACACTCTGGGAAGCTGCAGTAGAACACAAAGGAATCAACTGACAGACTCTGCCCTTGTTGGATGTACATGTTTTACTGAGAATGTCAGACTTCATTCTCACATGAGTGAGAAAGATAATGTGAATTTACAGAAAATATGCTCTCATTTTAGCTTCTGGAGCACCTTCCAAACCTCCATGGGACAAGCATGAGAAAATAGTGTTCTCTCAAACATGATTCATGATATCCCAGCAGAAGGTTTTTCACATGGTAAAATCACCTTAGAATACACCACAATTCCTAAAATTAGTATGGTACCATCAACAAATAAATTCTAATGTAACTAAAGCCTGTTATCACCCTTTATAGTTCTCCTTTTGGTGACCCTCAAAATCTTCTATTCACTACAATGCATTTCAATGAGGTACTATCATTTATATTGGTCCCAAGATGGCTGCCAGCAATTCCAGGATGAAGTGCTGACAGCCAATCAGATCTCACGATGACATGTGTGGTTAGGCTCCGCCCAGATATATATGTGACTTTACTTTTGATTTTCTCAGGAACTACTGAACGGATTTACACCATTTAAGCAAAAGGCACGACACTGAACCAAGGGCTACCTCTTTGCCAAATTTGGTGTAATTCCGTTCAGCAGTTCGGGCTGTAGCTGCGACTAAAGGTTCCTATGGAAAAATGAATGGGGAAACGCGTTTTGGGACCCCCTTTTCTCGGCCCCCGCTTGACGTATCACCCGAGACTTTCAGGATAGGAGCGGACCGGAGCGCCCCAACAAGTTGGAAACTTTCACGAAGATTCGTCAACCGGCGCCAACGTTATTTCAAATAGAATGTCGCGGATTTCCTATGGATAATAGGTTTTAACTATAACTATCTACTGGCGACCGCCAGTAGATAATATATATATATATATATATATATATATATACATACATACATACATACATATTATCTACTGGCGGTCGCCAGTAGATAGTTATAGTTAGGACCTATTTTCCATAGGAAATCCGCAACATTCTATTTGAAATAACGTTGGCGCCGGTTGACGAATCTTCGCGAAATATTCCAACTTGTTGGGGCGCTCCGGTCCGCTCCTATCCTGAAAGTCTCGGGGTGATTAGTCAAGCGGGGGCCGAGAAAAAAGGGGGGTCCCAAAACATGTTTTCCCCATTCATTTTTCCATAGGAACCGTTCATCGCGGCTACAGCCCGAACTGCTGAACGGAATTACACCAAATTTGGCAAAGAGGTAGCCCTTGGTTCAGACTCGTGCCTTTTGCTTAAATGGTGTATATCCGTTCAGTAGTTCCTGAGAAAATCACAAGTAAAATCACATATATATCTATGGCCGCGTCGGATCCGTGCACCCTGAGCGCACCCTGCGCGCACCGTCCCGATCACGAGCTGCATGCTAATTGGCTGTCAACACTCCAAATCAGGAAGTGTTGGCAGCCATTTTGTCCCTCGGTTGAACCGAGGCAGAAGAAAAAAGTGCGCAAAATGCACAAAGGGGGCAGGGTAGAAACACCCTGACCCCCTAGGTGTGCTCAGGGGGTCCCACAAGGACCCCCTGGGCAGAAAAAAGCATTTTGTTTTTTAAAAAAAATCGGCGGGATGCGCTTAGGGTGCGCGGATCCCGCCGATAAAAAAAAAAATCGAAGCGCGGTCTCCCGCGCTTCGATGCAATTTTGCCCCCGGGTGGCCCAAGTCCCGGGGGCATGTGGGGGTGGGTTTATATTTTATGTGGGGGGCATATAAGGCCCCCAAGCTCCGGGGACCGCCACCCCCGGGGCTTTAAAAATAAATGGTGTGGGAGGGCTCGGCCCTCCCGCAGCCCCGGGGACCGCCACCCCCCGGGGCTTCTTTTTTTAAAATTATTAGTTGTGTGGGGGGGCTCCAGCCCCCCCACACGCCCCGGGGACCGCCACCTCCCCGGGGCACTAAATCTTTAAATATGGGGGTCCGTTACGGACCCCCGAGCCCCGGGGACCACCACCTCCCCGGGGCTTTGCCAATGGAGGGAGGGGGGACGCGTGGCCCCCCTCCTGGAGCCCTTGATGGCCCTGGGGACCAACACCCCCCAGGGCCGGCTCCTGCAGTGTCCTGGGGTGCCTACCCCCAGGACACTGTAGTTTGCTATGACAGGACGGGAGCCTCGCGGCTCCCGTCCTGTCATAGCAAACTGCTTTGGTTTTTGGAACCTGCTCTCTCTTCCAAAAACCAAAGCACATTGCTTTTCCACAGGGGGAGCTGCATCTTAGCAGCTCCCCATGTGGAAAAGCAATGCCGGCTCCCGAAGGACGCGGGGAGCCGGCTGGACCGTGGGGGGATTGGGGACCACCCCACGGTCCCCAACGGAGAGGGCCAGCCCCAGGGGGATGGGGTCCCCGGGGCTAGTAGTGGCCCAGGAGGGGAGCCACGCGGCCCCCCTCCCCTACAAAATAAAAAAATTGTTTTAAAAAACGACGTAAAGGCCGGCCCCGGGGGATGGAACTTTATAATATTCCTCTAAAATCAGCCGAACTACGAATTCCGATTTACTCACCTGTTATCAGGAGAGACCTCAGTGCTGCATCTTTGAGCCCAGTACTGATCCTGAAAAGTAATTTTAACCGTACTTACCAGTAACTTGAATTTCCTTCCATAGGATATCATTGCCTGCTTTTTGCTGAAAAAGTTTCCAAGTGTCGATTTTTGAAACATACAAATATTCCTCTAAAATCAGCAGAACTACGAATTCCGATTTACTCACCTGTTATCAGGAGAGAACCCAGTGCTGCATCTCTTAGCCCAGCACTGACCCTGAAAAGTAATTCTAACCGTACTTACCAGTAACTTGTATTTCCTTCCATAGGAATCCATTGTCTGGTTTTCAGCAGAAAAGTTTCAGTGTCGATTTTCACAAACTACAAATATTCCTTAAAAATCGCCTGTATGACTTAAACGCATTCTTTCAACTGTTTACAGGAGATGCACCAGTGCTGGATCCAGGATCCACCACTGAGTAAGAAAAAGTAACGATAACACTACTTACCTGCTAAGTGAATTTCCTCCCATAGGATAACATTGGTGATTCTATGTGAAAAAGTTTCTAAGTGTCAACTTTTAAAATAAAATAATATTCCTTAAAAATCACTACTGTAACCAAAACGCTTTTACTCAACTGTTTACAGGAGATGTCCCAGGACTGAATCTAGGATCCAGTCCTGTGGTTAGAAAAGTAATCCATAAAGTAACTAATTGCATTTAACTAGAAATTCACATTGAGCTCAATGTTGCATTGTGTTTGAAATTGTGTTGCCCATTGCAACAACTGTAACTACTGTACTTAAAAGTCTATTGCCTATTTGCAAAGTATTTAAACTAAAGTAATTCATTCTGAGAAAGTATATTTTGTAATGTAATGTATAATGTAATTACAATGTAATTTAAAAAATAAAATATCTAAAAATAAATAGTTTAAAAAATGTAGTAAATCAGTATCAAAAAAATAAAGATAACAATTAATACATTTAAAAATTGTCATTTACAAAACCTTTGAAATCCACTGAAAAAAACCATAGGTTTCAGACATGTTATAGTTAGGAATTAGCATTTAAAAACCTTTGAAATTCACTGAAAAAACCATAGGTTTCAGGCACGTTATAGTTAGAAATTAGCATTTAAAAAACCTTTGAAATTCACTGAAAAAACCATAGGTTTCAGGCACGCTATAGTTAGAAATTTGCATTTAAAAACCTTTGAAATTCACTGAAAAAACCATAGGTTTTAGGGACAGTTATAGTTAGTTGGACATTGCACTCGTACAAAACCCGTGAAATTCCCCGTTATAGTTAGTTCAGCTAACTATAACTCGCGCCCCGCAATGCACTGCTGATGACGTCACATATTACATCACTCATGACATGGTCAGTGACATCACTGATGACATCACTGATGACATCTCAAATGACATCACTGATGACATCACTGATGACATCATCCATGTGATAATTTCATGCATCTTCTCACACCCTAATATAACTTTTGATACACCCACTCTAAATTACAGACTGCCATTCTCAAAACCATAGACACTCCAACACCAATAACTACATACCCACTCACTAATTCTTAGGTCTATACACACATCCACTCACTCACCTGTACAGTCACTCATACTTACGGTCACTATCATATGCACTCATACACCTACATAGACACTCACACACCGCCACTCATCCATAGAGGTACTCACACACCTAGTCAGTCATGCAAATAATTAATCACACTGCCATTTACTCACCTATACAGTTATACACACACCAGCTCACTTACTCATACAAATACTAGCACATTCTTACGCTCTTATACAATCACTAATACAAGTACACACTCATCCATACAGCCACTCTCACAATCACACACTCTCACTTATACCCATTTATATACTCCAACACACATATATATACTGCCTTTCACATATGTAGTTACTCACACATGTACCACTGAGATATACATTCACTCACTAACACACCCATACACACACTCACCCACCCATACAGTCCATCACAGATGCACTCTTGAAACCATGCACCCAGTGAATCACCCACTGATACATCTATGTGCAGTCACACACACCCCATCCACACAAACACTCAGGCACCCATACAGATACTCAGACAACCAATCAATAACTCATATAGACACTCATGTAGCTATTTACAAACCCATGCAGCCACTTACACACCAACAGACAGACGGATAAACACATTCACACAGTTTAGTCACTAACCCATGCATTTAGTAAGATACGTTTAATCACTCACTTATAGAGTCAGTCACGCACCTACTAAATCATCCATCCAGACACTTATACACCCACTCATTATTCAATACACCTTTGCATATATATTAAACATATTTAAACTTTATAGAAACACACAGTCACTGCATGATGTCATCAGTGATGTCATTTGAGATGTCATCAGTGATGTCATCAGTGATGTCACTGACCATGTCATGAGTGATGTAATATGTGACGTCATCAGCAGTGCATTGCGGGGGCGCGAGTTATGGTTAGCTGAACTAACTATAACGGGGGAATTTCACGGGTTTTGTACGAGTGCAATGTCCAACTAACTATAACTGTCCCTAAAACCTATGGTTTTTTCAGTGAATTTCAAAGGTTTTTTTAAATGCAAATTTCTAACTATAGCGTGCCTGAAACCTATGGTTTTTTCAGTGAATTTCAAAGGTTTTTTAAATGCTAATTTCTAACTATAACGTGCCTGAAACCTATGGTTTTTTCAGTGATTATATATATATATATATACCTGCTTCTTCGTACACAAAGTACAAGCACTCACGAGAGCTCATTAAACCCAAATTTATTGGGAAATCACACACACGACGCGTTTCGGCGACTGCCTTCTTCAATATGCAGCGGCAGCCTGAGACAGCGCCATTTAAATACATAATTCAAATTCATTGGCGGGTTCAAGGTGTCAAAATAAACAAAGGACTGGCCTCAGTACAAAACCATTTCGGCCATCTTTGAACATGCAAAATTATAAACAACATTAGAATCCACATTATTCAAATTCATTGAATCAAGGACAAAATCTCGCCCTGAATGGGCATGCACATATATACATCTATTCACATCTTATGGATAGCTTGTAAGCAACATTAGAATCCACATTGTTCAAATTCATTAAATCAAGGACAAAATCTCGCCCTGAATGGGCATGCACATATATACATCTATTTCCATCTTATGGATAGCTGCACGTTCTGGACAAATTTAATATTATGCCCATGATGGGCCTGTCCTACATAAATACTTGTGAAAAGTAACACAATGCTAAATACCACACCCCTACCTCCACACTACAAATGAAGTGGTAACCAAAATTTCATCATACATGTATCTATATACAAATGTACAAGCCTACTCCAGATCCCATAACTACAATGCCCTCCTCCTGTGAACCTACAGATGGATTGCCAGCTCTTCCCCACTGTTCAAACCAAAGGGCATTTTTGATTGCATATCTAAAAAGTACCTTGACTCCAGCCTTCTAAGCTTCAGCTCTCTGTCCCCCCTCTTATATCATTGGGAACATGATCCATGCAAAAATAGCATTACAGATCCCTGTTGCTATTGTGGTGACTTTCAAAATGCCTGGCTGTGAGAAGTTGGCCTGGCATATGCTGTCCACTAATTCTAGTGGGCACCTTGCACCAGTCCAAACAACCCCTTATTGGAGATAGGTTAAAGACAACCTTTATTGAAAGCTATCCTAGTGGTAGCTATGGAGAGCAGCCTTCAGGCTAAGTCTTGAAGGAATGTAAAGCAGCTTGTTTTACCAGTCTATAATCTCTTGAGTGACCAAATGAAAGAGCACCACACCAGATATATATTCAAAATATATGTATTTATTGCTAAACACACCCCTCTAGTCTCTTTATGAGGCTAGAGTTCGAAGTACACAAGTTATAAGTTATTAAAACACAGTATTAGCACAAATACACGTTTGGGCCCTAGGGGCGTACCAAACCATATACCAATAAAGTGGTATAAGAACCACGACTGAGCTAGACACAAGGCCTAGAGCCTGTAGAAGTGCTTGGACCACAAGGAACCACCCAAGGTAGTGACACAGGGGACCCACGGGGGACGCGTGCAGTGTAGTAACACAGCCGCGAATCGCCGTTAACTTCTATGGGGAAAGTCGCGGTTAGAAATTTAAAGAAAAGGGACACTTAAAAGAGGACTTGGAGCAAACCCTTTGAGAAATAGGTCGTTCTAGAGTCTCTACCCACGGGAGCACTGGAGTACTCGTGTTACCTCACCCAGGGAAGCCGGGTGCATAGGTGTCTTTCGGGGTCGGGTTTCATCGTCGTTTTCAATGGCGATCTGCTGCAAAGTGCTGCTGGCGGCCAAGTCGAAAGTGTTCGGGTGGATCCAAAGGTGGATCGAAGATCTGAAGAACCTGGCTAGTGAACCAGAGTCTGGGTCACTAGCCAGTGACCAGGAAGGCGATGAGCGGATGCCCACCGATGTCGAGTGCTTCAGGTAGGTTGACGGTCGTCTTGACTCTTCAGCCACGAGGTCCAGGAGGCGTCGACGACGACCAGGAGCTGGATTCGAGCTGTCCCACGACGTCTGTCGATTGCTGAGGTGTCGGCGACCGGATTGGACCCAACAGGCCTTGGCAACGGCAAGTCTCGTGGAAAGTGAAGAAGGACGATGGTGCAGACCAGCAAGGTCTGAGGGACTCACCCAGCAAGGGTAAGTCAGGGCAAGCCTGGAGCAACCAGGGAAGCCCAAGCAGGAAAAGATTGGCCTTCGTGAGGGGATACTAGCCAACGGACTAACAACCGCAAAGGAGCCTCAAGTCCACGCACGTGGAGCTGGCTCACAGGACACTCGTGGAGTGGAGGCCAGTGATCTTCGGTGCAGTTGGTGCTGGAGGTAGGGGCTACGCGAAGCCCAAAGCACGACTTCGTGGGAGTCCAGGAAGAGGATGCACTTGCAAGTGTGCTCGGTGTCCAGTTGTCACGGTTCCACGTTACCCACGACAGCTACGGGCCTCAGCTTTGCTGGGGACTTAGGGCAGCCTCGGGGAAGTCTGGAAATCCACCTCTGGTGATGCGAAGACTTCAGCGTCCGACGGGAGCTTCAGAGATGCAGACCAGACAATTGCTTTGTTGGTGCCTGCCAAGCAGGGGAGTTACTCCTTGACCCCAAGGGAGATTCTTCAGTCCTCTAATCTTCAAGTAGAGCGTCGAAGGTCCAGGATTCTGTGTCAGAGTTTCATCCAGGGATAATCTAAAGTCCTAAGGACTGGGGTCCCATACTTATACTAAGGTAGGGGGTTGGACTTACTCTGTGGTCCCACCTATGGGTGGGTCAGGGCAGAGGGGTGGCTACACCCCTTTCCCTTTGTCCAGTTCGTGCCAGAGCAGGGGCTGGAGGCCCCTGATCCAGTTTGAACTGGGGTATGCACAGGGACACCAAGTGTGCCCCCAGTGCAGGACTTCAAAGCACCAGAGAGTGCTCCCGCCCAGCCCCAATACACACTATCCTGTCTGGGGAGGTGGTTACACCTCCCTGAGACAGGAAACCTATTGTCCAGGCCTCCCCTGCCGGAGTTTCGGTCAGCAGCAGGAGGCCAGACTTGTGTCTGTGGCAGCAGCATCCATTTTGTGATGCCAGGGCTTTGGAAAGAAGTTACAGGGCAAGCCAGTGTTAACATGTCTCTCCCTCTAGAAGGGTGGAATGCTACCCCCGCCACCAGAATTGGCGGGGGGGTAGTATTCCAAGATGTTTGACACCAAACACGACATGTTTCTGTGCAGCCATCCCAAAGTTAGCATTTAACGCAAGGTTATAACACACTTAAGAGTATATGGTCAGGCTGCACTACAAACAGCATCAGAGAAGGGTCTCCGAACGCTGCAGAGGGGCCCTGCTCATGCAGGGGCACCCTCTCACATAGGAACCATGCACTCTGCCTTCAGGATTGACAAGGCCTGCCATAGGAGTGACTTATAGGTTTATATGTGTGTAGGTATGTAGTGATATAGGTAACCTATATCACAGTAAGGGGTGCATGCACCACCTTACCCAGACTGCAGTAGCAGACCTGTGGTGTCATTTTGGATGGCCTTCCAGGGGTGGCACAATACATGCTGCAGCCCCTGGTAGGCCTCTGAGGTACCTATGCCCTGGGTACATAGTATATCATATACTAGGGACTTATAAGGGCACTCCAGATTCCACTAGAGATGTGCCTAAGGCACATGGAAACCATTTTAGAGAGGAAGCAGCTAGGCTGGGGTTCTGATTAGCAGGGCCCCAGCCAGACTAAAGTCGAAAAACAGTGAAGCATCAGCAAAAAGTGGGGTACCCATGTGAAGCAGATCCTACTCTCCTACATTAGGGCAGTGCAGTGGTGTTCGGGCAGTGTAGGGGGTCGTGCTGGGGGTGGTGTTTCAGGGTTTAGGGCAGTGCAGTGGTGTTCGGGCAGTGTAGGGGGTGGTGTTTCAGGGTTTAGGGCAGTGCAGTGGTGTTCGGGCAGTGTAGGGGGTCGTGCAGGGGGTGGTGTTTCAGCGTTTAGGGCAGTGGTGTTCGGGCAGTGTAGGGGGTCATGCTGGGGGTGGTGTTTCAGTGTTTGGGGCAGTGCAGTGGTGTTCGAGCAGTAAAGGGGTCGTGCTGGGGGTGGTGTTTCAGGGTTTAGGGCAGTGCAGTGGTGTTCGGGCAGTGTTGGGGGCGGTGCAGGGGGTGGTGTTTCAGGGTTTAGGGCAGTGCAGTGTTGTTCGGGCAGTGTAGGGGGTCGTGCTGGGGCTGGTCTTTCAGGGTTTAGGGCAGTACAGTGGTGTTCGGGCAGTGTAGGGGGTCGTGCTGGGGCTGGTGTTTCAGGGTTTAGGGCAGTGCAGTGGTGTTCGGGCAGTGTAGGGGGTTGTGCTGGGGCTGGTGTTTCAGGGTTTAGGGCAGTGCAGTGGTGTTTGGGCAGTGTAGGTGGTCGTGCTGGGGCTGGTGTTTCAGGGTTTAGGGCAGTGCAGTGGTGTTCGGGCAGTGTAGGGGGTCATGCTGGGGCTGGTAATTCAGGGTTTAGGGCAGTGCAGTGGTGTTCGGGCAGTGTAGGGGGTCTTGCTGGGGCTGGTGTTTCAGAGTCCAGTGCAGTGGTGTTCGGGCAGTGTAGGGGGTCTTGCTGGGGCTGGTGTTTCAGGGTTTAGGGCAGTGCAGTGGTGTTCGGGCAGTGTAGGGGGTCGTGCTGGGGGTGGTGTTTCAGGGTTTAGGGCAGTGCAGTGGTGTTCGGGCAGTGTAGGGGGTCGTGCTGGGGCTAGTGTTTCAGGATTTAGGGCAGAGCAATGGTGTTCAGGCAGTTTAGGGGGTTTTGCTGGAGGTGGTGTTTCAGGGTTTAGGGCAGTGCAGTGGTGTTCGTGCAATGTAGGGGGTGGTGTTTCAGAGTTTAGGGCAGTGGTGTTCAGGCAGTGTAGGGGGTCTTGCTGGGGTTGATGTTTCAGGGTTTAGGGCAGTGCAGTGGTGTTCGGGCAGTGTAGGGGGTCGTGCTGGTGGTGGTGTTTCAGGGTTTAGGGCAGTGCAGTGGTGTTCCGGCAGTGTAGGAGGTCGTGCAGGGGTGGTGTTTCAGGGTTTAGAGCAGTGCAGTGGTGTTCGGGCAGTGTAGGGGGTCGTGCTGGGGGTGGTGTTTCAGGGTTTAGGGCAGTGCAGTGGTGTTCGGGCAGTGTAGAGTGTCATGCTGAGGGGTGGTGTTTCAGGGTTTAGGGCAGTGCAGTGTTGTTTGGGCAGTGTAGGGGGTCGTGCAGGGGGGGGTGTTTCAGGGTTTAGGGCAGTGCAGTGGTGTTTGGGCAGTGTAGGGGGTCGTGCAGGGGTGGTGTTTCAGGGTTTAGGGCAGTGCAGTGGTGTTCGGCCAGTGTAGGTGGTCTTGCTGGGGGTGGTGTTTCAGGCTTTAGTGCAGTGGTGTTCGGGCAGTGTAGGGGGTCTTGCTGGGGGTGGTGTTTCAGGGTTTAGGGCAGTGCAGTTGTGTTCGGGCAGTGTAGGGGGTCTTGCTGGGGCTGGTGTTTCAGGGTTTAGGGCAGTGCAGTGGTGTTCGGGCAGTGTTGGGGGTCGTGCTGGGTCTGGTGTTTGAGGGTTTAGGGTAGTGCAGTGGTGTTTGGGCAGTGTAGGGGGTCGTGTTGGGGCTGGTGTTTCAGGGTTTAGGGCAGTGCAGTGGTTTTCGGGCAGTGTAGGCGGTCGTGCTGGGGCTGGTGTTTCAGGGTTTAGGGCAGTGCAGTGGTGTTCGGGCAGTGTACGGGGTCGTGCTGGGGCTGGTGTTTCAGGGTTTAGGGCAGTGCAGTGGTGTTCGGGCAGTGTAGGGGGTCATGCTGGGGGTGGTGTTTCAGGGTTTAGGGCAGTGCAGTGGTGTTCGGGCAGTGTAGGGGGTCGTGCTGGGGGTGGTGTTTCAGGGTTTAGGGCAGTGCAGTGGTTTTCGGGCAGTGTAGGGGGTCATGCTGGGGGTGGTGTTTCAGGGTTTAGGGCAGTGCAGTGGTGTTCGGGCAGTGTAGGGGGTCTTGCTGGGGGTGGTGTTTCAGGGTTTAGGGCAGTGGTGTTCGGGCAGTGTAGGGGGTCTTGCTGGGGGTGATGTTTCAGGGTTTAGGGCAGTGCAGTGGTGTTCGGGCAGTGTAGGGGGTCTTGCTGGGGGTAGTGTTTCGGGGTTTAGGGCAGTGCAGTGGTATTCGTGCAGTGTAGGGGGTCATGCTGGGGGTGGTGTTTCAGGGTTTAGGGCAGTGCAGTAGTGTTCGGGCAGTGTAGGGGATCGTGCAGGGGGTGGTGTTTCCGGGTTTAGGGCAGTACAGTGGTGTTCGGGCTGTGTAGGGGGTCGTGCTGGGGGTGGTGTTTCAGGGTTTAGGGCAGTGCAGTGGTGTTCGGGCAGTGTAGGGGGTCATGCTGGGGGTGGTGTTTCAGGGTTTAGGGCAGTGCAGTGGTGTTCGGGCAGTGTAGGGGGTCGTGCTGGGGCTGGTGTTTCATGGCTTAGGGCAGTACAGTGGTGTTCGGGCAGTGTAGGGGGTCGTGCTGGGGGTGGTGTTTCAGGGTTTAGGGCAGTGCAGTGGTGTTCGGGCAGTGTAGGGGGTCGTGCAGGGGGTGGTGTTTCAGGGTTTAGGGCAGTGCAGTGGTGTTCGGGCAGTGTAGGGGTCGTGCTGGGGCTGGTGTTTCAGGGTTTAGGGCAGTGCAGTGGTGTTCGGGCAGTGTAGGGGGTCTTGCTGGGGCTGGTGTTTCAGGGTTTAGGGCAGTGGTGTTCGGGCAGTGTAGGGGTCTTGTTGGGGGTGATTTTTCAGGGTTTAGGGCAGTGCAGTGGTGTTCGGGCAGTGTAGGGGGTCTTGCTGGGGGTAGTGTTTCAGGGTTTAGGGCAGTGCAGTGGTGTTCGTGCAGTGTAGGGGTCGTGCTGGGGATGGTGTTTCAGGGTTTAGGGCAGTGCAGTAGTGTTCGGGGAGTGTAGGGGGTCGTGCAGGGGGTGGTGTTTCAGGGTTTAGGGCAGTGCAGTGGTGTTCGGGCAGTGTAGGGGGTCGTGCTGGGGGTGGTGTTTCAGGGTTTAGTGCAGTGGTGTTCGGGCAGTGTAGGGGGTCGTGCTGGGGGTGGTGTTTCAGGGTTTAGGGCAGTGGTGTTCGGGCAGTGTAGGGGGTCTTGCTGGGGGTGATGTTTCAGGGTTTAGGGCAGTGCAGTGGTGTTCGGGCAGTGTAGGAGGTCTTGCGGGGGTAGTGTTTCAGGGTTTAGGGCAGTGCAGTTGTGTTCGGGCAGTGTAGGGGGCATGCTGGGGGTGGTGTTTCAGGGTTTAGGGCAGTGCAGTGGTGTTCGGGCAGTGTAGGGGGTCGTGAAGGGGGAAGTGTTTTAGGATTTAGGTTAGTGCAGTGGTGTTTGGGTAGTGTAGGGGGTCGTGCTGGTGGTAGTGTTTTAGGGTTTAGGGTAGTGCAGTGGTGTTTGTGTAGTGTAGGGGGTCATGCTGGGGGTAGTGTTTTAGGGTTTAGGGCAGTGGTGTTCGGGCAGTGTAGGGGGTCTTGCTGGGGGTGATGTTTCAGGGTTTAGGGCAGTGCAGTGGTGTTCGGGCAGTGTAGGAGGTCTTGCGGGGGTAGTGTTTCAGGGTTTAGGGCAGTGCAGTGGTGTTCGGGCAGTGTAGGGGGTCGTGAAGGGGGAAGTGTTTTAGGATTTAGGTTAGTGCAGTGGTGTTTGGGTAGTGTAGGGGGTCGTGCTGGTGGTAGTGTTTTAGGGTTTAGGGTAGTGCAGTGGTGTTTGTGTAGTGTAGGGGGTCATGCTGGGGGTGGTGTTTCAGGGTTTAGGGCAGTGGTGTTCGGGCAGTGTAGGGGGTCTTGCTGGGGGTGATGTTTCAGGGTTTAGGGCAGTGCAGTGGTGTTCGGGCAGTGTAGGAGGTCTTGCGGGGTAGTGTTTCAGGGTTTAGGGCAGTGCAGTGGTGTTCGGGCAGTGTAGGGGGCGTGCTGGGGGTGGTGTTTCAGGGTTTAGGGCAGTGCAGTGGTGTTCGGGCAGTGTAGGGGGTCGTGAAGGGGGAAGTGTTTTAGGATTTAGGTTAGTGCAGTGGTGTTTGGGTAGTGTAGGGGGTCGTGCTGGTGGTAGTGTTTTAGGGTTTAAGGTAGTGCAGTGGTGTTTGTGTAGTGTAGGGGGTCATGCTGGGGGTAGTGTTTTAGGGTTTAGGGTATTGCAGTGGTGCTTGTGTAGTGTAGGGGGTCGTGCTGGGGGTAGTGTTTTAGGGTTTAGGGTAGTGCAGTGGTGTTTGTGTAGTGTAAGGGGTCATGTTTTAGGGTAGTGCAGTGGTGTTTGGGTAGTGTAGGGGGTCGTGCTGGGGGTAGTGTTTTAGGATTTAGGTTAGTGCAGTGGTGTTGGGGTAGTGTTTTAGGGTTTAGGGTAGTGCAGTGGTGTTTGTGTAGTGTAGGGGGTCATGCTGGGGGTAGTGTTTTATTGTTTAGGATAGTGCAGTGGTGCTTGTGTAGTGTAGGGGGTCGTGCTGGGGGTAGTGTTTTAGGGTTTAGGGTAGTGCAGTGGTGTTTTTGTAGTGTAGGGGGTCATGTTTTAAGATGCAATGCTCCAATACCTGACCAGTCTGCACTACATAAAACTGCAAAAACTAAAAATAAAAAGTGTTTTGCACACTTTTGTCATTGGGCTATATGTGGGCTACATCTGGGTAATATTTGTGCTACATTTGGGCTCTTTTTTCACTGGTGGCCATCTTGGAAGACTTCTTTGTTATGAAGTTTCCTAATTTCCTCATTTACTGCAGTCTCCTCAGTAGGAAATGCTTTCAGTTTTTTACTTTTATTCCATCAAGAAGGCATTCAGATGTGTCACACATTTGCCATAAATTCAGAATGTTAGCACTCTAGTTGTTCATTAGATCACTGTAGTAAAGCTACTGCTCACCAAGGAGTTAACTGGAAGTCTACTGCTGGTATTGAAAGTGATTGTTTCAGTCTGCATGTCAGAATTTTCTAATGAAATAGAAGAGGATTTGAGATCTCACTTAAAACATGCACTACATTTTCTTTTTGCAGCACTAACCATAATTTCTATGGCAAAATGAACCCCCTCATTTTGTTCCTTTTTAAATTAAATGTTTTAAGTGTTACCAGTTTATTCCAATCAAGATGGCTTCAGGTGTGCCATACTTTTGTCATAAGTAAGACTGTTAGCACTCTAGTTGTTCTTTAGAACACTCTGGGAAGCTGCAGTAGAACACAAAGGCATCAACTGACAGGCTGCTCCTGTTGAAATATAACAGGAAGATATTTGAGATCACACTTGAAACATGTCCTAATTTTTCTTTCCAGAGCACTAACCATAATTTCTATGACAAGATGAACCCCATCATTTTGTTCCTTTTTAAATTAAATGTTTTAAGTGTTACCAGTTTATTCCAATCAAGATGGCTTCAGGTGTGCCATACTTTTGTCATAAGTAAGACTGTTAGCGCTCTAGTTGTTCTTTAGAACACTCTGGGAAGCTGCAGTAGAACACAAAGGAATCAACTGACAGTCTCTGCCCTTGTTGGATGTACATGTTTTACTGAGAATGTCAGACTTCATTCTCACATGACTGAGAAAGATAATGTGAATTTACATAAAATATGCTCTCATTTTAGCTTCTGGAGCACCTTCCAAAACTGTATGGGACAAGCATGTGAAAATAGTTTTCTCTCAAACATGATTCATGATATCCCAGCAGAAGGTTTTTCACAGGGTAAAATCACCTTAGAACACACCACAATTCCTGAAATTAGTATGGTACCATCAACAAATGAATTCTAATGTAACTAAAGTCTGTTATCACCCTTTATAGTTCTCCTTTTGGTAACCCTCAAAATCTTCGATTCACTACAATGCATTTCAATGGGGTACTATCATTTATATTGGTCCCAAGATGGCTGCCAGCAATTCCAGGATGAAGTGCTGACAGCCAATCAGATCTCACGATGACATGTGTGGTTAGGCTCCGCCCAGATATATATGTGTTTTTACTTTTGATTTTCTCAGCAACTACTGAACGGATTTACACCATTTAACAAAAAGGGTTCTTTCTGAACCAAGAACTACCTCTTTGCCAAATTTTGTGTAATTCCGTTCAGCAGTTCGGGCTGTAGCCGTGTCTAAAGTTTCCTATGGGAAAATGAATGGGGAAAACACGTTTTGGGACCCCCTTTTTCTCGGCCCCCGCTAGACGAATCACCCCGAGACTTTCAGGGTAGGAGCGGACCGTAGCGGGCCATAAAGTTTGAAAATTTTGCGAAGATTCGTCAACCGGCAAGAGAGTTATTTCAAATAGAATGTCGCGGATTTCCTATGGAAAATAGGTCCTAACTATAACTATCTACTGGCGACCGCCAGTAGATTTTATTTATATATATATATATATATATATATATATATATATATATATATATATATATATATATATATATATATATACATACATACATACATACATACATACATACATACATACATACATACATACATACATACATACATACATACATATATATATACATATATATATATATATATATATATATATATGCTGGGCTTACCTTGGAAGAAGGTCGTGATGACCGAAACGCGTCGGATTGCCCATGCTGTAATTAAATAAATGGATTGTAACCCTCATCGTTGTGAGTGCGGCTATGTCTTTCCCGAAAGGAGAGAGTGTGTTAGATATATATATTATCTACTGGCGGTCGCCAGTAGATAGTTATAGTTACAACCTATTATCCATAGGAAATCCGCGACATTCTATTTGAAATAACTCTCTTGCCGGTTGACGTATCTTCGCAAAATTTTCAAACTTTGTTGCCCGCTCCGGTCCGCTCCTACCCTGAAAGTCTCGGGGGATTCGTCAAGCAGGGGCCGAGAAAAAGGGGGTCCCAAAACGCGTTTTCCCCATGCAATTTTCCATAGGAAACTTTAGACACGGCTACAGCTCGAATTGCTGAACGGAATTACACCAAATTTAGCAAAGAGGTAGTTCTTGGTTCAGAAAGAACCCTTTTGTTAAATGGTGTAAATCCGTTCAGTAGTTGCTGAGAAAATCAAAAGTAAAAAGATAGTGATATCTATGGCCGCGTCGGATTCGCGCACCCTCCCGATCACGAGCTGCATGCTAATTGGCTGTCAACACTCCAAATCAGGAAGTGTTGGCAGCCATTTTGTCCCTCGGTAGAACCGAGGGACAGAAACAGGTGCGCAAAGCGCACAAAGGGGGCAGGGTAGAAACACCCTGACCCCCTAGGTTTGCTCAGGGGGTCCCACAAGCCCCGGGGACCGCCACCCCCGGGCTTTATTGAAAAAATGGTGCGGGAGGGCTCTTCTGCCCTCTCGCAGCCCCGGGGACCGCCACCCCCCGGGGCTTCTTTTTAATTTAAATAAGGTGTGTGGGGGCTCCAGCCCCCACACGCCCGGGGACCACCACCTCCCCGGGGCACTTATAAAATAAATGTGGGGGGTCCATTACGGACCTCCAGAGCCCCGGGGACCACCACCTCCCCGGGCTGTGCAATTTAAGGGAGGGGGCCGCGCGGCCCCCTCCTGGAGCCCTTGATGGCCCTGGGGACCGCCACCCCCCATTGCCGGCTCCTGCAGTGTCCCGGGTGCCTACCCCGGGACACTGCTGTTTGCAATGACAGGACGGGAGCCTCGCGGCTCCCGTCCTGTCATTGCAAACTTGCTTGGATATTGGAAGAGAGAGCAGGAAACCTGCTCTCTCTTCCAATATCCAAAGCCGACAGCTTTCACATGGGGAGCAGCATGTTAGCTGCTCCCCATGTGTAAGCAATGCCGGCTCCCGTAGGACACGGGAGCCGGCGGGACTGTGGGGGTTTGGGGACCCCCACAGTCCCCAACGAGAGGCCAGCCCCGGGGGATGGGGTCCCCGGGGCAAGTAGGGCTCGGGAGGGGGCCACGCGGCCCCCTCCCCAAAAAATAATTTAAAAAAACAAAAACGGAAAGGCCGGCCCCGGGGATGGGGTCCCCGGGGCCATAAATGGCCTGAGGAGGGGGCCACGCAGCCCCCCTCCAAAGAAAAAACTGAAAAAAGGAAGGGGGGGCCACAGAGCCCCCCTTCAGGGGACAAAATAAATTTTTTTTTTTTTTAAACGATCGGGCCCGCAGGCCCCGCCCCTTCCTTCACCACTCTGCAAACGCGCCCTGGCGCGTTTGCAGATGGGGAAGTAATTCCCGTTCAATACTGGGGTCCCTGGGCCAACTAGCCCACCAGGAACCTCCAGTATGCGCTAGGGCTGCCTTGCATAGAGGTGTACAGAGGCCACGCCCTTTTACACCTCTCTGCAACGCAGCTCTGTGGCGCTTAATGGAGGTAGCTGGTGGGCTAGTTGCACCCCAGGGACCCTCAGGATTTAAGGGGACTTAATCCCCCGACTTAAAACGCGCCACGGGGCGCGTTTGCACAGTGGTGAAGGGAGGGGCGGGGCTTCAGGTGACATGTGTGCAAACAGGCCCCGTGGCACGTTTTAAGATGGGGAATTAAATCCCCTTCAATCCTGAGGGTCTCTGGGGGCCAACTAGCCCAACAGGTACATCCAGAAAGCGCCACAGAGCTGCGTTGCAGAGAGGTGTAAAAGGGATGTGGCCTCTCTACACGTCTCTGCAACGCAGCCCCCTGGCGCATACTGGAGGTTCCTGGTGGGCTAGTTGGCCCGTAGGAACCCACATGATTCAAGGGGACTTAATCCCCCAACTTAAAACGCGCCACGGGGCACGTTTGCACAGATGCCACCTCAGGCCCCGCCCCTCCCTTCACCATTGTGCAAATATTCTTCTAAAATCATCCGAAATACGAATTCCGATTTACTCACCTGTTATCAGGAGAGACCTCAGTGCTGCATCTTTCAGCCCAGTACTAATCCTGAAAAGTAATTTTAACAGTACTTACCAGTAACTTGAATTTCCTTCCATAGGATATCATTGCCTGCTTTTTGCTGAAAAAGTTTCTAAGTGTTGATTTTTGAAACATACAAATATTCCTCTAAAATCAGCCGAAATCCGAATTCTGATTTACTCACCTGTTATCAGGAGAGACCTCAGTGCTGCATCTTTCAGCCCAGTACTAATCCTGAAAAGTAATTTTAACCGTACTTACCAGTAACTTGAATTTCCTTCCATAGGATATCATTGCCAGCTTTTTGCTGAAAAGTTTCTAAGTGTTGATTTTTGAAACATACAAATATTCCTCTAAAATCAGCCGAAATCCGAATTCTGATTTACTCACCTGTTATCAGGAGAGACCTCAGTGCTGCATCTTTCAGCCCAGTACTGGTCCTGAAAAGTAATTTTAACCGTACTTACCAGTAACTTGAATTTCCTTCCATAGGCTAACATTGACTGGTTTCACTTGGAAATTCTTCTAAGTGTGGAGTTTTGGAACTTTAAATTATTCTTCTAAAATCAGCCGAAATACGAATTCCGATTTACTCACCTGTTATCAGGAGAGAACCCAGTGCTGCATCTTTTAGCCCAGCACTGACCCTGAAAAGTAATTTTAACCGTACTTACCAGTAACTTATCTTTTCTTCCATAGGAATCCATTGTCTGGTTTTCAGCAGAAAAGTTTCAAAGTGTCGATTTTCACAAACTACAAATATTCCTTAAAAATCGCCTGTATGACTTAAACGCATTTTTTCAACTGTTTACAGGAGATGCACCAGTGCTGGATCCAGGATCCAACACGGAGTAAGAAAAAGTAACGATAACAGTTTTTACCTGCTAAGTGAATTTCCTTCCATAGGATAACATTGGTGATTCTATGAGGAAAAGTTTCTAAGTGTCAACTTTTAAAATACAATAATATTCCTTAAAAATCACGACTGTAACCAAAACGCTTTTACTCAACTGTTTACAGGAGATGTCCCAGGACTGAATCTAGGATCCAGTCCTGTGGTTAGAAAAGTAATCCATAAAGTAACTAATTGCATTTAACTAGAAATTCACATTGAGCTGAATGTTGCATTGTGTTTGAAAATGTGTTGCCCATTGCAACAACTGTAACTACTGTACTTAAAAGTCTATTGCCTATGTGCTAAGTATTTAAACTAAAGTAATTCATTCTGAGAAAGTATTTTTGTAATGTAATGTATAATGTAATTACAATGTAATTTAAAAAATAAAATATGTAAAAGAAATTGTTTCTAAAAATGTAGTAAATCAGTATGAAAAAAATTAATATAAAAATTAATACATTTAAAAAATATGTCATTTAAAAAACCTTTGAAATTCACTGAAAAAACCATAGGTTTCAGATATGTTATAGTTACAAATTAGCATTTAAAAAACCTTTGAAATTCACTGAAAAAAACATAGGTTTTAGGGACAGTTATAGTTAGTTGGACATTTCACTCGTACAAAACCCGTGAAATTCCCCCGTTATAGTTAGTTCAGCTAACTATAACTCGCGCCCCCGCAATGCACTGCTGATGACGTCACATATTACATCACTCATGACATGGTCAGTGACATCACTGATGACATCACTGATGACATCTCAAATGACATCACTGATGACATCATCCACGTGATAATCTGATGCAGCTCCTCACACCCTAATATAACCTTTGATACACCCAATCTAAATTACAGACTGCCATTCGCAAAACCATAAACACTCCAACACCAATAACTACATACCCACTCACTGATTCTTAGGTCTACACACACACATCCACTCACTCACCCGTACAGTCACTCATACTTATGGTCACTCAGTACAGGACTATCATATGCACTCTTACTCCTATATAGACACTCAAACACCGCCACTCATCCATAGAGGTACTCACACACCTAGTCAGTCATGCAAATAATTAAACACACTGCCATTTACTCACCTATACAGTTATACACACACCAGCTCACTTAATCATACAAATACTAGCACATTGTTACGCTCTTATATAATCACTGATACAAGCACACACTCATCCATACAGCCACTATCACAATCACTCACTCTGCTTATAGCTATTTATATACTCCAACACACATATATACTGCCTTTCACATATGTAGTTACTCACACATGTACCACTGGGACATACATTCACTCACTAACACACTCTTACACACACTTACCCACCCATACAGTCTATCACAGATGCACTCTTGAAACCATCCACCCAGTGAATCACCCACTCACACATCTATGCACAGTCGCACACACCCCATCCACACAAACACTCAGGCACCCATACAGATACTCAGACAACAAATCAATAACTCTTATAGACACTCATGTAGCTATTCACAAACCCATGCAGCCACTTACACAGCAACAGACAGACGGATACAGACATTCACCCAGTTTAGTCACTAACCCATGCATTCAGTAAGATACGTTAAATCACTCACTTATAGAGTCAGTCACGCACCTACTAAATCATCCATACAGACACTTACACACCCACTCATTCTTCAATACGTCTTTTCCTATATATATTAAAAATATTTAAACTTTACAGAAACACACAGTCACTGGATGATGTCATCAGTGATGTCATTTGAGATGTCATCAGTGATGTCATCAGTGATGTCACTGACCATGTCATGAGTGATGTAATATGTGACGTCATCAGCAGTGCATTGCGGGGGCGCGAGTTATAGTTAGCTGAACTAACTATTACGGGGGAATTTCACGGGTTTTGTACGAGTGAAATGTCCAACTAACTATAACTGTCCCTAAAACCTATGGTTTTTTCAGTGAATATATATATATATATAACCTACTGGCGGTCGCCAGTAGGTAGTTAGGACCTAGTTTGTTGATTTGCCAATATCTTTGGCGCCGTTTGACGAATCTTTGCGAAATTCTCAAAACTAATGGCCCGCTCTGGTCAGCTCCTGTCTTGAAAGTTTCGCGGTGATTTGTCAAGCGGGGGCCGAGAAAAGAGGGGGGTCCCAAAACGCATTTTCTCCATGTTAATTTCCATAGGAACTTTTGTCGCGGCTACAGCCCGAACTGCTGAACGGAATTACACCAAATTTGGCAGAGAGGTAGCTCTTGGTCCAGAGTGCACTCTTTGCTTTAAATGGTGTAAATCTGTTCAGTAGTTCGTGAGAAATTTAAAAATAAAAAAATATCAATATCTGTTGACTGCGGTGGATCCGCGAATCCTCCCGAGCACGAGCTTGACTCTGATTGGTTGCCAACACTTCAAACCAGGAAGTGTTGGCAGTCATCTTGTGACTCGGTAAAACCGAGTCACAAGAAAAAAGGTGGAAAGAAAAGAAAAGGGGGCAGGGTAGAAACACCCTGACCCCTAGGCCTGGTCAGGGGGTCTAGGGCCAAAAAAAGCATTTTTTGCAAAAAAACTTTCAGCGGGATTCATGAATCCTGCCAAAAAAAATGAAGCACGGACTCCTGTGCTTCGTTTTAATGAGCCCCGGGGTGGGCCAGGTCCCGGGGCAATATGCAAATATGTGCGGGGGCCGCACGGGGCTTTTGTAAATTATGGGGCTTTCTTTAATTATGCGTGGGGGGCACGTGGCCCCCCGCAGCCCCGGGGACCACCACCTCCCAGGGGCTTTCTTTAATTATGCGCATAGGGGCATGTGGCCCCCCCACAGCCTTGGGGACCGCCACCTCCCCGGGGCTTTATTTAATTATGGGTAGGGAGTCTCATGGGCCTCCCAGCCCTGGGGACGCCACCTCCCCGGGGCTTTATTTAATTATGTGTGGGGGGGCCTCACGGGCCGACCTAAGCCCCGGGAGCCGCCACCTCCCCGGGGCTTAAAAAATTAAAACATTAAGTGTGGGGGGCTCCTGCCCCCCCCCACTGCCCTGGGGACCACCACCTCCCCGGGGCATTTATTAAATAACATACGGGGGTCCGTAGCGGACCCCCGGTCCCAGGGACCACCCCCTCCCCAGGGCTATTTACAAGTGCGGCCCCCCTCCTGGAGCCCTCCTTGGCCCTGGGGACCGCCACCCCCAGGGCCGGCTCCGGCAATGTCCCAGAGTGCCCACCCCTGGGACATTGCGTTTGCAATGACAGGGCAGGAGCACGGCTGTCATCTGGACCCTGAGGAGTAATAGATCTCAAGTGACCGAGATCCTTTCAGAATTACACACCCAAGAAAAATAACTCCTCCCGGTTCAGGTGTGGCAATACATGGCGTCCATGGATGAGGTTGTTCAGGCATGGGCCTTGGTTTAACAGGAACTTGCGGCCTCTAGAGTTGAGACTGCTGCTTTACGTGATAAGGTAGATAAGTTGACCAGAAACCCTTTTGATGTATCCGCCACCACACCTCAAATACAGGTCACTGTTCCTCCTCCCATCCCTTTAGCTAGCCCAGAAAGGTATGTAGGTGACCCTCAGAAAAAACAGGTGTTCCTGACACAGATCATGCTTCATTTCTCTTGCAAACCCTCATCGTTCCCGAATAATCACTCCAGGGTTGCTTTTGTAATTTCTTACCTAACAGGCAATGCCGTCAATCGGGCGGTTCTGTTGGTCAGAAACAATGACCCGGTGTTATCGGATTGGGCTGCTTTTTGTGTTGCATTAGAGAGAGTGTTTGACAGGCGTACTACCACCTTTAGTGCAGATCACGAGCTGTTGGAGTTAAAACAGGGAAAACACGATCTGGTAACGTACCTCACGTCTTTCAACCGGTTGGTAGCAGAAGCCGCATGGCCGGAAGAAAAGAGGATGACTCTTTTTTATCGGGGCCAGCGCGATGAGCTGAAGGACGTCCTGGCACAGATCGACCCAAAGCCAGTCAATTGTACAGATTTGATTAGTCTTACTCTGAGACTCGATTGTCACATGTCTGACAGAAAGGGAGATAGATCCTTCTATCGGTCTGATAAGAATCCCAGGAAGGATATACCTAGCAGTGAAACACCGGCTGAACCTATGGAGATTGGAGCTATCAGGGCACCGCTCGCACGTGCAGAAAGGGAGAGCCGCCGAGCACAGGGGCTATGTATGTATTGCGGCAAGCGTGGGCATTTCGTACGTGACTGTCCCTCTAAACCTAAGTCACAATGTCTTACTTATAGAAACAAGAAGGCTGCCGTCTCCATTATAAGTACGGAGCCTGGTACACTTGGAACGACACCTTCGGTGTCTACAGGGGAGAAGGAATGGAAGATTTCATCTTTAGCGACCAACAAGCTTAAAGACACAGAATCTCACATAGTGCTTACTATGAGTCTGGAGTACAAACGTGAAAGACGTCCAATGGTTGTTGGGATTTGCGAACTATTATCGCAGATTCATACTGCATTTCTCCCAGATAGCGGTCCCTATCACCAGATTGCTTAGAAAGGGGGTTCTTTTTGCTTGGACTAGTGAGGCTTCAGCAGCCTTTGCCTTTTTGAAACACGCTTTCACCACTGCTCCAGTGCTTAGACATCCCCAAATAGAGGTTCCTTTCATAATTGAAGCAGACGCATCTGATGAAACCATAGGAGCCGTTCTTTCACAAAGAGACAAACATACTTGGCAGCTGCATCCAGTGGCCTACCTATCCAAAAAGCTTAATCCCGCCGAAAAGAACTACACTATTGCCGAGAAGGAACTGTTGTCGATAAAAAAGGCCTTTCAGGAATGGCGACATTACTTATGGGGTGCTCGTTACCCCATCACAGTATACTCCGATCACCGGAATCTGCAATATATGAAGACAGCTCAGCATCTCTCGCAGAGATAGATGAGATGGATGCTGTTTTTTGCGGAGTTTGACTTCATGATTACCTTTAGACCAGGAACCAAAAACCGCAAAGCAGATTCTTTATCTTGACAGGAATCCGCTGACGAAACCATCACAAAAACCCCAGAGGCGATAAGCAATCCAGCAAAAGTACTATGTGTTATCAAGGCTGATAAATTCCTGGAGGAAGTGACCAAACATAACACCTCAGAGGAGTGGGAAGAATCGGCAGAGAAGGATGCCAACCGCATTATCCGAAAAGGATTGCCTTTTCAGAGCAACAAGTTGTAGCTCCCGACTCCTGAACTACGGAAAAGAGCGTATACCTGGTGTCATGCATCTCCCTTGGCTGGACATCCAGGAATCCTCAAAATAATGCAATTGGTACAACGCCATTTTTGGTGGATATCAGAACATGGGTATCAAGATGTGAAGAATGCGCCAGAGGAAAAGGGGAAAACACCAAGAAGAAAGGGAAGCTAATTCCCTTGCCTACCCCTCAACAGCCATGGCAAAATATCAGTGTAGGCTTCATCACTGGGTTACCTATGGATCAAGGGTGTTCAGCCATACTAGTAGTTGTGGATAGCCTTACTAAAATGGGCCATTTCATTCCCTGCAAAAACTTACCAACTGCAGGACAAACAGCTCAACTACTGCTGAACAATATCGTGAAACTACATGTATTGCCCAAGGTAATTGTGTCCAATAGGGGACCTCAGTTCATAGCCAGCTTCTGGAGGATGTGGTGTAAGGCTTTACGTATTGAATCAGCTGTTTCAACAAGCTTCCATCCACAAACGGATGGCCAAACCGAAAGGTTGAATCAGACCCTGAAGAAGTACCTACGGTGCTACGCACAAGAGGCACAGGAATCCTGGGTTTCCCTATTGTGGATGGCTGAGTTGGCTTATAATAACGCCTTGCACTGTTCGACAGGTGTATCACCGTTTATGGCGAACTTTGGTTACAGTGCTGGAACTCTGCCAGTCGACATACCTGAGAACCTTGCAGACCAACCCTCAGTACGGGAACACATCGTGTCTCTACAGACTGTCCATAAAAAAGCAAGGAGGCAACTGCTGCTAGCAAAACAGGTGTACAAAAAATGGGAGGATCGACACAGAATCGACGGCCCTCTGTATTCAGTTGGAGATCACGTATGGTTATCCACAAAGAACATCAAGTTTAAGCTGCACAGTGTGTTTCATTTCAAATTCATTGGACATACGCCATCGTGAAAGAGATAAATCCCGTTGTCTACCGGCTGAGATTGCCTGGCAGTCTACGCATTCATCCTGTATTCCATTGCAGTCTTCTGAAACCAGATCTGGGGGCTCGTCGTCGAGCACCTCCTCCGGTGTCAAGCGATGGAGGTTGAGAATGCGAAGTCAGTAGGATACTAGACTCACAGTATCGTAGGGGCAAGCTAAGGTATCTTATCTCTTGGAAAGGATATTCCACTGAGGACGATTCTTGGGAACCCAGTTACAACGTATATGCCCCAGCTGCAGTAAGGTCCTTTTTTCGCAGGCATCCCTCCAAGCCTGGATCTAGGAGGCGCATGCCAGGAGGACCTACTGTCAGGTAGCGCGATGGTTTAAGCGCCTACCTGATCGCCAGGACTACATCTCCCAGAATGCAAAAGGGGGAGGAGCAAGCGTCTACATAAAGACGCGACACGCGCTCGTTAGCGTGCGTAATACTGAATTATTTACCAGCTCTCGGCTGAGAGCAGATCTGAACGGAGATAGCTCCGTGACCTGTTTCATTGAATTCTGGAGTTAGCAGGAACCTCCGCTTGTTCTGTGCTCAGCTGAGCGCTTCTCGTGTCCTGTTTAGGCTCCTGTGGCTTCGTGTGGTGTCCAGCTGTGATTTTCTGTTTTACCGCGGAGACGCCAACCGAGCGTTGCTGTTCAAACACTCTGCAGGCTGTAGAGTGTACCACGAATCAGCTGTTTAAGTTGCGGTGAGAACTTTACACCGCATTTACGAAAACAACATTCTTGAGGTAGGAGTGCCTTATAGAACTATCTACTCATAGAACTGGTTATTTCCAGGAGTAAGGAAACTACGGGGAGGTTCTCTCTGAAGTGGATAAGGTAGCTAACAAACTAGTGAGACCTTATGAGAGTAGTATTGCATGTGTATGTATTCATGTCAATTGTTCTTTGTTTTATAGGTTCTCCTCCTTGCTGTTCCCATCCTACCCTTTCCTCACTTGATCGCCCTAATACTCCGTAACTTTCAGTTGGAGTAGGGGATGTCAAGGGGTGGACCCCTTATTGCATCATCTGGACCCTGAGGAGTAATAGATCTCAAGTGACCGAGATCCTTGCTGGTACCTCCAGTAAGCCCCACACAGTGGGATTGCTGAGAGGTGGTCTGAGGCCACGCCCCTTTTTACACCACACTGCAAACGCGCCTCTTGGCGCACTGCTGGTGAGGCGATGAGGTCCTCTTGTGTCCTGAGGACCTCAAGACTAAAGTGGACTTCATCCCCCGAGCATCAGTGCGCCAGGAGGCACGTTTGCAGAGTGGTGTAAAAAGGGGGCGTGGCCTCGGACCACTCTCAGCAATCCAGCTGTGTGGGGCTTACTAGAGATAACAGGAGGGCTAGTTGGCTGCCAGGGACCCTCAGGAGGCAAGGGGACTTCATCCCCTAACCAAGAGCGTGCCAGGAAGTGCGTTTGCAGAGTGGTGGAGAAAGGGGGCGTGGCCTGTGTTCACCTCTCAGCAATCCCACTAGCTGGGGCTTACTGGAGGTATCAGGTAGGCTAGTTGGCCCATAAGGACCCCCAGCAGCGAAGGGGACTTTAATCCCCATCGAAGATCGCGCTAGGGAGAGCGTTTGCAGACTAGTGGCAAAAGGGGGCGTGGCCTGCTATGAGTACTTACTAATGCTGCTGTGTGGGACTTACTGGAGGTAATAGGAGGGGTAGTTGGCCCCCAAGGACAACCTTGGGGGCCAACTACCCCTCCTGTTACCTCCAGTAAGTCCCACACAGTGGGATTGCTAAGAGGTCTTCGGAGGCCACACCTCCCCTTTCTCCACCACTCTGCAAACGCGTCTCCTGGCACACTACGGGTTGGGGGATGAAGTCCACTTTACTCCTGAGGGACTTTGGGGACCAAGAAGCCCTCCTGGTACCTCCTGTAAGTCCTACACAGCGGAATTCCTGAGCGCTGGTTGGAGGCCCAGTCCCCTTTCTCCACCACTCTGCAAACGCAACTACCAGTTAAAGAAGCAATTGTAATGCAATAGGTCGTGCATTTGCAACAGTTAGAGCTATTGGCATTGTAAATGTAAGTTTTTTTACTAATGTTTTTTGGAGTGGAGTGGATGTACATTGTGTGTAGTGGAATTATGTGGTATGTTGTGCAGTGAAATTATGTGGATAGAAAGTATGTGGTATTTAGTGTATAGGAATTATGTAGAGTGGTATTATGTGTTATGGAGAGTAATTATGTGGTATGTTAGTCTGTGTTGTGGAGTGGTTACCTCAGGTTTAGTCTTCCTCGTTTCCATAGAAGCTAAACTATGAACTCAATGAGACAAAAAAGAAGGAATCACTGAGGAGCACTTGTGGACCTAGTCAGAGGTATGAGCAGGGCCACTGGAATTATGCGACTGTTTGGCTGATCAGACTTTTGCACAATTATACATTTTCCGCATTAGCCACATAATCCATCATCTGCTGCCTAATCTGCAGATTTGAACAAAAAAAGCCTTGTTTCTAGCTCAAACGGCTCAAACGTTACCAAAAATGCAGCAACAAGCGTTACAGCGTGGTGGAAGGTCCTTTGCAAATCTAGAATGGTCACCTGTTACTTATTGCTAAATGTGGGTGTTAAATTGGTACTAATGGTGTACAAGCCACTCTTGCTTCTTTCTGTGCCTCTCTTGCCTCTTTCTGCACTTCTCTTGCCTCTTTCTGCAAATCTCTTCTACTTTCTGCACCTCTTTTGCCTCTTTCTGCACCTCTGTTGCCTCTTTCCGCACCTCACTTGCTTCTTTGTGTACCCCTCTTGCCTCTTTCTGCACCTCTCTTGCTTCTTTCTGCACCCCTCTTCCTGCACCCCTCCTGCCTCTTTTTGCACCTGTTCCTTCTTTCTGCACTTCTTTTGTTTCTTTCTGCACCTCTTGCTTCTTTTCTCCACCCCTCTTCCCCCTTTCTGCATCTCAGTTGCTTCTTTCTGCACTTCTCTTGTCTCTTTCTCTACCCCTCTTCCCTCTTTCTGCACCTCTGTTGCTTCTTTCTGTACCTGTCTTGCTTCTTTCTGCACCCCTCGTGCCTCTTTCACACCCCTCTTCCCTCACCCGTCTTGCTTCTTTCTGCACCTCTGGTTCCTTCTTTCTGCACTTTTGTTTCTTTCTGCACCTCTCACTTCTTTCTGCACCCCTCTTCCCTCTTTCAACACCCCTCTTGCCTCTTTCTGCACCTCTGTTCCTTCTTTCTGCACTTCTGTTTCTTTCTGCAGCTCTCTTGCTTCTTTCTGCACCTCCTTGCCTCTTTCCCCACCCATCCACCCTCTTTCTGCACCCGTTGCCTCTTTCTGCACCTCTGTTCTTTCTTTCTGCACTTCTTTTGTTTCTTCTTTCTCCATATCTCTTGCTTCTTTCTGCACCCCACGTGCCTATTTCTGCACCCCTCATCCCTCTTTTTGTACCCCTCTTGCCTCTTTCTGCACCTCTGTTGCTTCTTTCTGCACTCTTCTTGCTTCTTTCTGCACTCCTTGTGCCTCTTTCACACCCCTCTTCCCTCTTTGTGCACCCCTCTTGCCACTTTCTGCACCTCTGTTCCTTCCTTCTGCACTTCTTTTGTTTCTTTCTGCACCTCTTGCCTCTTTCTCCACCCCTTTTGCCTTTTTCTGCACCCCTCTTGCCTCTTTCTGCACCTCTGTTCCTTCTTTCTGCACTTCTTTTGTTTCTTTCTGCACGTCTTTTGCTTCTTTCTGTACCCCTTGTGCCTCTTTCTGTACCCCTCTTCCCTCTTTTTGCACCCCTCTTGCCTCTTTCGGCACCTCTGTTGCTTTTTTCTGTACTCCTCTTGCTTCTTTCTACACCTCTCTTGCTTCTTTCTGCACCACTCGTGCTTCTTTCTGCACCCCTCTTCCCTCACCCCCTTGCCTCTTTCTGCACCTCCTTTCCTTCTTTATGCACCTTTCTTGCTTCTTTCTGCACCCCTCTTGCCACTTTCTCCACCCCTGTTCCCCTTTGTGCACCCCTGTTACCCCTTTCTGCAGCTCTGTTGCTTTTTTCTTCACTCCTCTTACTTCTTTCTACACCTCTCTTGCTTCTTTCTGCAGCTCTCATGCTTCTTTCTGCACCCCTTGCCTTTTTCTCCACCCCTCTTCCCTCTTTCTGCACCCTGTTGCCCCTTTCGGCACCTCTGTTCCTTCTTTCTGCACTTCTTTTGTTTCTTTCTGCACCTCTCTTGCTTCTTTCTGCACCCCTTGTGCCTCTTTCTGTACCCCCTTCCCTCTTTTTGCACCCCTCTTTCGCTTGTTTCTGCACCACTCGTGCTTCTTTCTGCACCTCTCTTCCCTCTTTCTGCACCCCCTTGCCTCTTTCGGCACCTCCTTTCCTTCTTTCTGCACCTCTCTTGCTTCTTTCTGCACCCCTCTTGCTACTTTCTCCACCCCTGTTCCCCTTTTTTGCATCTCTGTTGCTTCTTTCTGCACTTCTCTTGCCTCTTTCTCTATCCCTCATTCCTCTTTCTGCACCTCTGTTGCCTCTTTCTGCACTTCTCTTGCTTTTTCTGTACCTCTGTCCCTTCTTTCTGCAACCCTTGTGCTTCGTTCTGCACCCCTCCTCCCTCTTTCTGCTCCCCTCTTGCCTCTTTCTGCACCTCTGTTCCTTCTTTCTGCACTTCTTTTGTTTCTTTCTGCACCTTTCTTGTTTCTTTCTGTATCCCTCTTTCCTCTTTCTCCACCCACTTCCCCCTTTCTGTATCTCTGTTGCTTCTTTATGCATTTCTCTTGCTTCTTTCTGCATCTCTCTTGCTTCTTTCTGCACTCCTCGTGCCTCTTTCTGCACCCCTCATCCCTCTTTCTGCACTCCTCTTGCCTCTTTCTGCAACTTTGTTGCTTCTTTCTGCACTTCTTTTGTTTCTTTCTCCACCCCTCTTGCCTCTTTCTGCACCTCTGTTCCTTCTTTCTGCACCTCTCGCTTCTTTCTGCATCCCTTTTGCCTCTTTCTGCACCCCTCTTGCCTCTTTCTGCACCTCTGTTCCTTCTTTCTGCACTTCTTTTCTTTCTTTCTGCAGCTCTCTTGCTTCTTTCTGCACCCCCTTGCCTCTTTCTCCAACCCTCTTCCCTCTTTCTTCACCCCTGTCACCTCTTTCTGTACCTCTGTTCCTTCTTTCTGTACTTTTTGTTTCTTTCTGCACATCTCTTGCTTCTTTCTGTACCCCTTGTACCTCTTTCTGCACCCCTCTTCCTTCTTTTTGCACCCCTCTTGCCTCTTTCTACATCTCTTTTGCTTCTTTCTGCACTACTCTTGCTTCTTTCTGCACCTCTTTGCTTCTTTCTGAACCACTCGTGCTTCTTTCTGCACCCTTCTTCCCTCTTTCTGCACCCCTCTTGCCTCTTTCTGCACCTCTGTTCCTTCTTTCTGCTCTTCTTTAGTTTCTTTCTTCACCTCTCTTGCTTCTTTCTGTACCCCTCTTGCTACTTTCTCCACCCCTGTTCCCCCTTTCTGCATCTGTTGCTTCTTTCTGCACTTCTGTTGCATCTTTTTCCACCCCTCTTCCCTCGTCCTGCACCTCTGTTGCTTCTTTCATCACTTCTCTTGCTTCTTTCTGCACCCCTTATGCCTCTTCCTGCACCCCTTGTGCCTCTTTCTGCACCCCTCTTGCCTCTTTCTGCACCTCTGTTGCTTTTTCTTCACTCCACTTACCCATTTCTGCACCTCTGTTCCTTCTTTCTGCACCTCTAGCTTCTTTCTGCACCCCTTTTCCCTCTTTCTGCACCTTTCTTGCCTCGCTCTGCACCTCTGTTCCTTCTTTCTGCACTTCTTTTGTTTCTTTCTGTAGGTCTCTTGCTTCTTTCTGTACCCTCTTGCCTCTTTCTCCACCCCTCGTCTCTCTTTCTGCACCCATGTTGCCACCTTTGCACCTCTGTTCCTCCTTTCTGCACTTCTTTTGTTTCTTTCTACAGCTCTCTTGCTTCTTTCTACACCCGCTTGCCTCTTTCTACACCCCTCTTCCCTCTTTCTGCACCGGTTGCCTCTTTCTGCACCTCTGTTCCTTCTTTCTGCACTTCTTTTGTTTCTTTCTGCACATCTCTTGCTTCTTTCTGCACCCCTTGTGCCTCTTTCTGCACCCCTATTACCTCTTTTTGCACCCCTCTTGCCTCTTTCTGCACCTCTGTTGCTTCTTTCTACACCACTTGTGCTTCTTTCTGTACCCCTCTTACCTATTTTTCACCTCTCTTGCCTCTTTCTGCATTTCTGTTCATTCTTTCTGTACCTCTTGCTTCTTTCTGCACCCCTCTTGCCACTTTCTTCAACCCTGTCCCCCCTTTTTGCATCTCTGTTGCTTCTTTCTGCACTTCTCTTGCCTCTTTCTCCACCCCTCATCCCTCTTTCTGCACCTCTGTTGCTTCTTTAGCACTTCTCTTGCTTCTTTCTGCACCTCTGTCCCTTCTTTCTGCAACCCTTTTGTGCCTCTTTCTGCACCCCTCTTTCTTCTTTCTGCACCCCTCTTGTCTCTTTCTGCACCCCTATTGCCTCTTTCTGCACCTCTGTTCCTTCTTTCTGTACTTTTTTTGTTTCTTTCTGCACCTCTCTTCCTTCTTTCTTCTTCCCTCTTGCCTCTTTCTCCACCCCTCTTCCCCCTTTCTGCATCTCTGTTGCTTCTTTTTGCACTTCTCTTGTCCCTTTCTGCACCCCTCTTCCCTCTTTCTGTACCTTTGTTGCTTCTTTCTGCACTTCTCTTGCTTCTTTCTGTACCCCTCGTGCCTCATTCTGTACCCCTTTTCCTTCTTTCTGCACCTTTCTTGCCTCTTTCTGCACCTCTGTTCCTTCTTTCTGCACTTCTTTTGTTTTTCTGCACCTCTCTTCCTTCTTTCTGCTTCCCTCTTTCCTCTTTCTGCACCCCTCTTCCCCCTTTCTGCATCTCTGTTGCTTCTTTTTGCACTTCTCTTGTCTCTTTCTGCACCCCTCTTCCCTCTTTCTGTACCTCTGTTCTTTCTGCACCTCTCTTGCTTCTTTCTGCACCCCTCGTTCCTCTTTCTGCACCCCTTTTCCCTCTTTCTGTACCTTTCTTGCCTCTCTCTGCACCTCTGTTCCTTCTTTCTGCACTTCTTTTGTTTCTTTCTGCACCTCTCGCTTCTTTCTGCACCCTTCTTGCCTCTTTCTCCACCCCTCTTACCTCTTTCTGCATCTCTGTTGCTTGTTTCTGCACTTCTCTTGTCTCTTTCTCATCCCTGTTCCCTCTTTCTGCACCTCTGTTGCTTCTTTCTGCACTTCTCTTACCTCTTATCCCACCCTCCTTCCCTCTTTCTGCACCTCTGTTGCTTCTTTCTGCACCTCTGTTGCTTCTTTCTGCACCCCTCGTGCCTCTTTCTGCACCTCTCCTGCCTCTTTCTGCACCTGTCTTGCCTCTTTCTGCACTTCTCTTCCTTTTTTCTGTACCTTTCTGGTTTCTTTCTGCAACTCTCTTGTCTGTTTTATCACTTCTCTTGCTTCTTTCTGCAACTCTGTTGCTTCTTTCAGCACTTCTCTTGCCTCTTTCTGCACTTCTTTTGCCTGTTTCTGCAACTCTCTTGTCTCTTTCATCACTTCTCTTGCCTCTTTCTGCACCTCTGTTGCTTCTTTCTGCACTTCTCTTCCCTCTTTCTGCATTTCTGTTCCTTCTTTCAGCATTCTCTTGCCTCTTTCTGCACCTCTGTTACTTCTTTCAGCACTTCTCTTTCCTCTTTCTGCGCCCCTGTTCCCTCTTTCTGCTCCTCTCTTGCCTGTTTCTGCACCTCTTGCCTCTTTCTGCACCCCTGTTCCCTCTTTCTGCACCTCTGATGCCTGTTTCTGCAACTCTCTTGCCTCTTTCTGCAGTTCTCTTTCCTGTTTCTGCACCTCTCGCCTCTTTCTGCTCCTCTCTTGCCTCTTTCTGCACTTTTCTTGTCTCTTTCTACACTTTTCTTGCCTCTTCCTGCACATTTCTTACTCTTTTTGCATATCTCTTGTTTTTTTCTACACTTCTCTTGCTTCTTTCTGTACTTCTCTCGCCTGTTTCTATATTGAAATGGGAAGTGCAAGCTGTTAAGTTTAAAGGTCTGCGTGCTCTCGTGACTGAGGTATATGTCTACTTGTACATGTATTCTCACATGTGTTATGGATCTGAAGATGGTAGCTTAAAAAGCGGGTAGCTTCTCTTATAGGTGGTCAAATCTTGTTAGTTCTGCTCTGTCATTCGGTTGCACAGGCAGACATGTGTTATGTGTATAGGTGTTATAGAGCCCCTCAAATGTACTATTGAATTTGCATGTGCCCTGTATTAGGAGCAGAAAGAAATGCATACACCTTCTTGTACACAAATTTACAGAGTATGCTGTTTGAAACACAGGCATTCAAGTATTTGTATGTTTATTTTTATGTAACATGCCACCAGGTAAAAGCCGAGACACTCATGCATACTGTTACCACTTTCCCCATTTTCACGTCTGATGCCTAATATCCTTTTCCGTCCTTTATCTGCTTTTTCTTCCCTGTCCCCTGGTATTGGTTCCAGCACGTCAGATGGTGAGGGGAGGTTGCTATTTAAGAACCTCCCCTACCTGACACAGGTGCTTGGCTTTACTGATCCAGCTCGTCTATTCCAGAGGGGACGCAGGTGCATGCCTCTCTATCGTAGTCTTGAGCCTTCCCCAGCGCGGCTGGAGCCGCAAGCTTTCCCCAACGCGGCAGGAGCCGCAAGCCTTTACCAGCGCGGCTGAAACCGCGAACATTTTCCCAGCGCGGCTGGAGCCGCAAGCTTTCCCCAATGCGGCAGGAGTCGCAAGCCTTTACCAGCGCGGCTGAAACCGCGAACATTTCCTTAACGCGGCAGGAGCCGCTAAACATTTGTGTTCACGTGGCAGGAGCCGCGAGCATCTTTTAACGCGGCAGGAGCCGCCAAACATTTCCTCAACGCGGCAGGAGCCGCCAAACCTTTTTTGTTCACGCGGCTGAAGCCGCGAGCATCTTTTAACGCGGCAGGAGCCGCTAAACATTTGTGTTCACGCGGCAGGAGCCGCGAGCCTTATCAAACGCGGCAGGAGCCGCCAAACATTTTCTTCCAAGCGGCTGGAGCCGCAAGTGTTTTCAAAACGCGGCAGAAGCCGTGAAAGTTTGTGTTGCTGCGGCAGGAGTCACTAGACCTTGTCTACTGCAGCAGAAGCTGCGAGAACAAGCCCCCTATGCTGTCCGCGAACACAGTCACCTTTCTTTTCCCCTTTCTAGAGGCACACAGCAGGAGCTGGCAGCACCGCCTCCAACGCCCACAAAAGGTTGCCTTCATTCCTATTATTTGTTTTCTTATGACGGAGCGAGTTACACCAGGAGTTGTCAGCGCTTTGGTTCCTCCTCAGTGAAACGAATCCTCAGAGCTATCCTTTCTACGTTACATTCCGGGAGAATATCTAGGTCTTCTGAACCTGTTCCTCTATCTTCTACTGGATTGAGCTATACGTTACCATGATGTGTTGATCATGGTGAGTGTGTATTTTTTCTCTTTCTCTTACCTTTTGTAGGACAACGATTGTAATTAAAGCGTAATTCCCACTCCCTTTTCTTTTCACCTTTTTTACAGTCTTCCTATCGTTTCTTTCTTGCAGACCCACAGTTGTTCCCACCTTCTCGGAGGCTTCCCTGCAGACGCTGTCTGCATCCCTTTCATCTGCTCACGTCTCTCTTTGACCTCATGCCTGGTGCCTTCCCATCACTTCCCATCACTTCCCATCACACCAGAAGAGGTGTATTTTTTCTCCCCTTTCCCCTAGGGATCAATCGCCCATACTGTTTTAGTCCGTGTGGAGGATTGGTCTAGAGGTGAGAGGGGTGGCTCTCTTCGTTCCTGTGGTACCTGGTATTCAAGTAAGTGGGGGTTGTAACAAAAAGCCAAGCCCACGAAATACATACCGCCTGAACAAAGATGGACCCAGATGGGATTGGCGAAGATCCGTTCTCTGCGGACTCTATTTCCATTCCCTCAGTTCAGGACTTAGCGGCAGCATTAGTTGTACTGCAAAACGAGGTTCAGACTCTCAGACAGGAGAATCATTCCTTGAAAACCGAGCTTCACAGTAGGCAGGCAAATATCACATGGGGTCCTTCGCCAGGAACTATCCCTAAGACACATCGTCCTGTATTACAGCCCGCCACTTTCCAGTTTGACAAGTCCCATTCAGAGAGCGGGGCTCCCCCCACTAGCATTACCGTAGTTACTCCCGTTCCCGTCCCCTTAGCTAATCCTGAAAGGTTTAATGGAGAAAGCGGCAAATATCGCAGCTTCATGAACCAATGTTATTTACAATTCCTGTGTCGACCCACTGCCTTTCCTGATGACACTGCCAAAGTGGCGTTTGTTATATCTTATCTTATGGGTACCGCTGCCAATTGGTCTATACCCTTGGTAGAAACAGATGACCCTCTGTTGCATAATTTCCCCGCTTTCAAGGAACAAATGAGGAGGCTGTTCGACAAACATACGTTCATGCAGGCAAGTGACACTGAACTGCTAAATCTACGGCAGGGTAGGAACTCCCTGGTTTCCTATGTCACTGACTTCAATAGGTTAATGGCCGAAACCCGGTGGCCTTTCGAAAAAAGGACATCTTTGTTTTATAAGGGGTTGAATGACGAATTAAAGGACATTCTGTCCCAAATAGTGGAGCCCCCAGAGGACTGTACTGAATTCATAGATTTGGTAATCAAGTTGGACCATCGACTCCGTGAACGTCATGGAGAGAAAGGGAAGTCTGAGACTCCTCGAGTAGTGCTCTATAAAAGCACTAAGAGAGAAGACCCTAGACCAGGGGCAGAGGAACCCATGCAAATAGGAGGGGTCTGGGGACCTTTATCTCGGGAAGAAAAAGAAAAAAGACGCAGTCTAAACCTCTGCCTGTATTGTGGGAAGGGAGGTCATTTTGCACGAGAATGCCCTACTCGCCCTAAGACCTTAGGGCCAAGAAAGACCGTGGCGTTTGCTTGGAACATTCAGAGCGCCTCAGTAGCCAGGGTGCCCAAACACTTCACCATAAGTGTGACTATAATATTGTCCAATAGTAATAGGGTGACTATCAGTCCTATTAGATTCGGGGGCTACAGGATACTTTTGGGACAATCAGTTAGCCTCTTCCGTAGGCATTATTAGTATGCAGAAGAAAGAGCCTGAAAAGGTGAGAGCGGTAGACGGGACGGCATTGTCCTCAGGGCTGATTACAAGACATACTGCCCCCTTAACACTGGTTTGTGACAACGGACATTCTGAGGAAGTCACATTCGATCTTATAGACACTCCAGCCTTTGGAGTGATTCTTGGGGTACCCTGGTTGCAAAAACATAACCCCAAAATAGATTGGGTGCGGAGAACCGTGACTTTAGATTCTAGTTATTGCATCCAGCAATGCTATCAAGAAGCTATTGATTGGGCTTCTCCTTTGGTATGTGCGTCCTGTAGTGGTCAAGAGCTTGACGCCTTACCCCTTATCTACAAACAGTATGAGGATGTATTCGATGAGGTAAAAGCCACGATCTTGCCTCCTCATCGCAACTTTGATTGTCGCATAGACCTAGAATCCGGGGGTGTATTGCCTTGTAGTCGTATCTACGCTCTATCCGAACCTGAAACTACCTATCTAAAAGAGTACCTGGATGATATGTTGAAACGTGGGTTTATCCGGCATTCATCGTCGCCCGTTTCTTCTCCTCTTTTTTTTATATCCAAGCGGGAAGGAGGTCCTCGCGCCTGTATAGATTATAGGTCTCTTAAGAAGATTACCATAAAAAACAAATACCCCTTACCACTCATCCCCGTACTATTAGACCAAATAAAAGATGCCAGTGTCTTTACCAAGATTGACTTGTGAGGAGCATATCATCTTATTCGAGTACGTGAAGGGGAGGAGTGGAAAACGGCGTTTAGGACTAAATTCGGTTTATTCGAATACTGCGTCATGCCCTTCGGGCTGTGTAATGCCCCTGCAGCATTTCAGTTCTTCATTAATGAGATTTTTTGGGATTTTCTGGATCACTTCCTCATCGTCTATATTGACGACATCCTGATTTTCTCAAAAATCATAACGAAGAACATGTGAAACAAGTATTGCAAAGGCTACGAGACAATCATCTCTTTTCCAAACTCGAGAAATGTACGTTCCATGCTTCTACTGTAGAGTTCTTGGGGTTTGTAATTTCTGAAAACGGGATACGGATGGACAAAAAGAAGGTTGAGGCCATTCTGTCTTGGCCTACCCCTACCTGTGTCAAGGACATACAGTCTCTGTTAGGCTTTGCTAATTTTTATAGGCGCTTTATTACGCATTTCTCAGACTTAGTAATACCCATAACAAGACTCGTTAAAAAGGGAGTGCAGTTTGTTTGGTCCCCAGAAGCTCAAAAGGCATTTGACACATTGAAGAGAGAGTTTACTTCTGCTCCTGTCCTGATACATCCTGATCCTACTCTTCCATTTTTTGTAGAGGCGGATGCATCACAATATGCAGTAGGAGGGGTTCTATCGCAAAGAGACGCTAATGGACAGATGCATCCTATCGCCTTTTTTTCGAATAAACTATTGCCCGCTGAACAAAATTATACTGTTGCAGAGAGAGAACTTTTGGCGATCAGGAAGGCATTCCAGGAATGGAGGCATTATCTCTGGGGAGCAAGACATCCCATCACTATTTATTCAGACCATAAAAATTTGGAATTCTTCCGTACCGCTAGAGCATTGACTCCCAGACAGATGCGCTGGGTATCTTTCTTTAATGAGTTCGATTTCGTGATTACCTACCGGCCAGCAGCACAACAAGTAAAAGCTGATGCTCTATCAAGGTTATGTGTATCCCTCCCTCATAAAAGAAAAGATCCCGACCAAGAAGCATTCATACCCCCTGGTAGAATTCTAGGGCTTGTTTCTTCTGATCACTTTTGCAAGGATTTGGAAAAAGCACTAACAGAGATCGACTTGTCCCCATGGTTAGAACAACCAAATTGCCATATGACAGGGGGTTTACTTTATCATGGTGACCAGTTGTATATACCGGACACATTTCAGGATCAGGTACTTCAGTGGGTTCACTCCTCCGCGTTGGTAAGCCACCCGGGCATACAGAAAACCAAGGATATCTGTAGCAGGTGGTTTTGGTGGGAAAACATGACGAAAGATATACAGTTTTATGTTTCCTCTTGTCCCATATGCGCCACACAGAAAACTCCTCGCACCCCCCCGGCTGGGTTGTTACAGCCTCTTCCAGTACCCCCTTATCCCTGGCATACAGTAAGTTTAGATTTTATCACAGACCTTCCTCCAGAAGAAGGACACACCACGATACTTGTCATAGTAGACTCCTTTACTAAAGTAGCACATTTTGTGCCCCTTCCCAAGGTCCCCAATGCTAGTGAGCTGGTGGCTATCTTTATATAAAATGTGATTCGTCTACACAGATTTCCTTCGGTTCTGGTGTCCGATAGAGGTCCCCAATTTGTTTCTAAATTTTGGCATGAGATAGGCTCCGTTTTACAGATGGATCTCCGTCTGTCCTCCGCTTATCATCCACAAACCGATGGACAGACGGAGCGAGTGAACCAGACCATGGAACAGTATTTGCGCTGCTTGTTGGCTACCCTAACCAGTAATTGGGTAAAAGCATTGCCAGTAGCAGAGTTTGCATATAACAATAGTGTCCACTCTGCCTTAGGTATGTCACCTTTCTATTGTGCAATGGGTTTTCATCCTAGGACCGTGCCATTGCAACCTACTCTTAAAGTCCCTGCAGTGGATTCACTGTGTACCAGTCTAAAAGAAATATGGAAAACTGCTCATTCTCAATTACAGGCGACCAAGGCAAAGATGAAAACAATCGCTGACAAAAATCGGCGCCCTGCTCCCTCTTATGCCATAGGAGATAAAGTCTGGTTGGCCACAAAAAACCTGACACTAGCAGGGCCAAAGAAGTTACACCCACGTTTTGTAGGTCCATTTGCGATAAAGCAAATTATTAATCCGGTGGCCATGAAATTAGACTTACCCGAGGAGTATCGCATTCATCCTGTGTTCCATACGTCCCTTCTTAAACCCTTTGTTCCTTCCACCCATCCCATGATACCACCCCCTCCCTTAATGGTTGATAACCAAGAAGAGTACGAAGTGAATCGGATTATGGATTCACGTAGGCGTAGTGGAAAACTGTATTACTTGGTGGATTGGAAAGGATACCCTCCTGAGAAGCGAACATGGGAACCTGCCGCATTTGTCCATGCACCCCTATTGGTGCGGAGGTTCCACGCTTGTAACCCCACAAAGCCTCGCCCTGTTAAAAGAGCCTTAAGGGGGAGGTAATGTTACCACTTTCCCCATTTTCACGTCTGATGCCTAATATCCTTTTCCGTCCTTTTTCTGCTTTTTCTTCCCTGTCCCCTGGTATTGGTTCCAGCACGTCAGATGGTGAGGGGAGGTTGCTATTTAAGAACCTCCCCTACCTGACACAGGTGCTTGGCTTTACTGATCCAGCTCGTCTATTCCCGAGGAGACGCAGGTGCGTGCCTCTCTATCGTAGTCTTGAGCCTTCCCCAGCGCGGCTGGAGCCGCAAGCTTTCCCCAACGCGGCAGGAGCCGCGAGCCTTTACCAGCGCGGCTGAAACTGCGAACATTTTCCCAGCGCGGCTGGAGCCGCAAGCTTTCCCCAACGCGGCAGGAGCCGCAAGCCTTTACCAGTGCGGCTGAAACTGCGAACATTTCCTTAACGCGGCAGGAGCCGCTAAACATTTGTGTTCACGCGGCAGGAGCCGCGAGCCTTATCCAACGCGGCAGGAGCCGCCAAACATTTCCTCAATGCGGCAGGAGCCGCCAAACCTTTTTTGTTCACGCGGCTGAAGCCGCGAGCATCTTTTAACGCAGCAGGAGCCACTAAACATTTGTGTTCACGTGGCAGGAGCTGCGAGCCTTATCAAATGCGGCAGGAGCCGCCAAACATTTTCTTCCAAGCGGCTGGAGCCGCGAGTGTTTTCAAAACGTGGCAGAAGCCGTGAAAGTTTGTGTTGCTGCGGCAGGAGTCACAAGACCTTGTCTACTGCAGCAGAAGCTGCGAGAACAAGCCCCCTATGCTGTCCGCGAACACAGTCACCTTTCTTTTCCCCTTTCTAGAGGCGCACAGCAGGAGCTGGCAGCACCGCCTCCAACGCCCACAAAAGGTTGCCTTCATTCCTATTATTTGTTTTCTTATGACGGAGCGAGTTACACCAGGAGTTGTCAGCGCTTTGGTTCCTCCTCAGTGAAATGAATCCTCAGAGCTATCCTTTCTACGTTACATTCCGGGAGAATATCTAGGTCTTCTGAACCTGTTCCTCTATCTTCTACTGGATTGAGCTATACGTTACCATGATGTGTTGATCATGGTGAGTGTGTATTTTTTCTCTTTCTCTTACCTTTTGTAGGACAACGATTGTAATTAAAGCGTAATTCCCACTCCCTTTTCTTTTCACCTGTTTTACAGTCTTCCTATTGTTTCTTTCTTGCAGACCCACAGTTGTTCCCACCTTCTCGGAGGCTTCCCTGCAGACGCTGTCTGCATCCCTTTCATCTGCTCACGTCTCTCTTTGACCTCATGCCTGGTGCCTTCCCATCACTTCCCATCACACCAGAAGAGGTGTATTTTTTCTCCCCTTTCCCCTAGGGATCAATCGCCCATACTGTGGTAGTCCGTGTGGAGGATTGGTCTAGAGGTGAGAGGGGTGGCTCTCTTCGTTCCTGCGGTACCTGGTATTCAAGTAAGTGGGGGTTGTAACACATATCTTCACAAACTTGGTCAGACTTACAAAAGTGATATGGTCAGGATTGCTGTTTTACATTTGGTAGGCCTAACATTCTGAACACTCGATGAATCGTAAACCTTCAAGAGAAAAGTGAGGTTTAAGACATCTTGGGAGAAGCATTAGTGATTAGGCTACTTTGTATGAGTCTGTGGAAAGGTACAGTCGAAGTAGGCCTCTTTCTGTACCTCTGTTGCTTATTTCTGCACTTCTCTTGCTTCTTTTTGCACCTTTCTTCCTCTTTCTGCACTTCTGTTGCTTCTTTCTGCACTTCTCTTGCTTCTTTCTGCGCCTTTCTTCCTCTTTCTGCACGTCCTACCTATGTAGGCATATTTAGAAATTAGCATTTAAAAAACCTTAGAAATTCACTGAAAAAACCAGAGGTTTCAGAGACGTTATAGTTAGGAATTAGCAGTTAAAAAACCATTGAAATTCACTGAAAAAACCATAGGTTTCAGGGACGTTATAGTTAGAAATTAGCATTTAAAAAACCTTAGAAATTCACTGGAAAAAACGCAGGTTTCAGGGACTTTATAGTTAGTGGACATTTCACTCGTACAAAACCAGAGAAATTTGGCCGTTATAGTTAGTTGAGCTAACTATAACTCGCGCCCCCGCAATGCACTGCTGTTGACGTCACATATTACATCACTCATGGCATGGTCAGTGACATCACTGATGACATCACTGATGACATCTCAAATGACATCTCTGATGACATCATCCACGTGATCATCTGATGCACCTCCTCACACCCTAATATAACCTTTGATACACCCACTCTAAAATACAGACTACCATTCTCGAAACCATAGACACACCAATACCAGTTAGCACATACCCACTCACTGATTCCTAGGTCTATACACACATCCACTCACTCACCCATACAGTCACTCATACATGCAGCCACTCATCAATACAGCCACTATCATATGCACTCAAACACCCATACAGACACCCACACACCGCCACTCACCCATAAAGTTACTCACACCCCTAGTCAGTCATGCAAAGAATCAATCACACTCCCATTTACTCACCTATACAGTTATACACACACCACCTCACTTATTCATACATATACTAACACATACTTACTCTCATACAATCACTGACACAGGCACACACTCATCCATACAGCCACTCTCACAATTACTCACTCTTACATATAGTCACTTATATACTCCAACACTCACATATTCTGCCTTTCACATATGTAGTTACTCACACATGTACCACTGAGACATCCATTCACTCACCAACACAGCCATACACACTCACCCACCCATACAGCCCCTCACAGTTGCACTCTTGAACCCATACACCCAGTGAATCACCCACTCACACATCCATGCAGGGAGTCACACACCCCCACCCACCCACACAGATACTCAGGCACCCATACAGGTACTCAGACAACTAATCAATAACCCATATAGACACTCATGTAGCTACTCACCAACCCATGCAGCTGCTTACACACCAACTGACAGATTGATACAGACATTCACACAGATTAGTCACTAACCCATGCCTTCAGTAAGACACGTTTAATCACTCACTTATATAGTCAGTCACACAGCTACTAAATCATCCATTCAGACACTCATACACCCACTCATTCTTCAATACACCTTGGCGTAGATATATATATATATACGCTGTGGCGATCGAAACGCGTCTGGGGCGGACACTTGTCTGTTTCACTTGGGTGAATACCAAATAAATTATGGCACTTTGAACCCGTGCCTTTGGATTCTTTGGAATACATTGATGGTCGGTACCTGTGGTGTTTCCCTCTCACTGGAATAAGAGGGACGGGACTTTGGTTTGGATATATATATATCATACTTAAACTTTTCAGAAACACACAGTCACTGGATGATGTCATCAATGATGTTATCAGTGATGTCATTTGAGATGTCATCAGTGATGTCATCAGTGATGTCACTGACCATGTCATGAGTGATGTAATATGTGACGTCATCAGCTGTGCATTGCGGGGGCGCGAGTTATAGTTAGCTCAACTAACTATAATGGCCGAATTTCTCTAGTTTTGTACGAGTAAAATGTCCAACTAACTATAATGTCCCTGAAACCTGTGTTTTTTTCAGTGAATTTTTAAGGTTTTTTAAATGCTAATTTCTAACTATAACGTACCTGAAACCTATGGTTTTTTCAGTGAATATATATATACACATGCCCAATAACATAAATGCTTTAAAAAACATAATAATTTGAAAGCCAATAGAAAATAATCAATATAAAATTGTTAATTTACTAAAATCTAAAAATATTATAATTTTAACTAGACAAAAACATAATAGTATAAATATAATTAATAAAAACTAAACTATAAAATTCCACACATAAAACATAGTATAGCCAATCCAATTTATAAAACTGTAGAACAAAATTTGAAGTCAGGAAAACTACAAATTACAATTCCCCTGCAAGGTCTGGGGCCCACATAATTATGAGGAGTTTTTGTGTTTCTGCATTGCAGCCTGTGAGCCTGACCTGCTTGCCCCCACGCTGAAAAAGAAAAAAGTATTTATCCTAAGTTAAATGAAGATGTGTGGGGGTGAGAAAGGGAGGTGAAAGGGGCTGTCTCCTCCTACTGACTTGGGGCACGGGCACTGAGAGAGATGCATTAAAGCACTATGGCAGTAACCTGCAATATGAAAGTCAAGCTCCTTTAAGTGTGCAATACTTACATCGATGGCTGCAGTACTGGATGTATTAGATGGAAATTAACAACGTGCACTGCAGCGCATTTCAGTTACTAACATTCTGCTTTAAGGTGCATACTGAACATTGAAGGACCGTGAGACCATGGAACCATAGAGGTCGATTTCCAACAGCTGTGGTCAATTCATAGTTAAATTGCTGGTATATGATTAAGACTTATTGGGAGTCAAAACACGTCAGAAAGGCTACCACCCCCTGTTTATGTTTATTAAAGTGCCCGTGTATCCTGAGTTGCATTTCAGCATTCTTCTTTGGATGTAATTGTAACAGGACTCCCGGTGCCTGCTGCTGATATCGCCCTGCAAGGTTTGGGGTCACATAATTCTGAGGAATTTTTGTGTTTCTACATTGCAACCTGTGAGCCGGACCTGCTTGCCCCCACGTTGAAAAAAGGATTTATCCGAAGTGAAATGAAGATATGTGGCAGAGAGAAAGGGAGGTGAGAGGGGTTTCTCCTCTTATTGACTAGAGGCATGGGCGCTGAGAGAGACATTAATGTACTGTGGCAGTAACCTGCAATATTGAAAGTGAAGCGCTGTCAGAGCGCCACTTCATCGGAGTCTGTACGTTGCTTTATGGGCCCACCTCTCGGTACCTCCAATTCAGGATGCTATTACAGCACTGAAAGTTAGAGTGACCAAGTGGGGGAAGGGTTTGAGGAAGGGAACAGCTGGGAGGGAGACCTGTAAAACAAACAGATAAACATACAAACAATAACAATCAGTATAAATAATTCTCAGGTACCAGACTCTGCTACGCGGAGTCTTATTGCTAATGAGTCTCTACTTTATCACGAGCCCGTGATACAAGTTATACAGAAAATACACTTCCAAGGAATGTGTTACAATCACACCTTCCTAACAGTAAAGTTCAATAATATACAGAGCATATGCTCATAATCATGACACAGTACACAAATGAGCCCCTGTGCGAGCTTGCACAAGCGCTTGAAAAATCAACATACCAAAAGCACCAAAGGGCTAATCCGAAAGTTCCACATACACTATGCCAAATGGACCCAGAGCACTAGTCCCTATGTTCACCAACTCAATATGCAAAAATGAGCCAGAGCTCTAAATCGTAATTGCTGGACCTAATGCTCGACAACACAATGTTTTAATGAATTCCAAAACGCGCAATCAAAAGTGTGAGTGTAATCATACAATAGTCAAAATAAACTCCAGAGCGCACTGTTGTATGCTTGCCAAAATGTAGTTTGCAAAATGAGCCCCAATGCGCACGATAGTGTGCTGCCAAACACTGAATGCAGCAAATGAGCTCCAAAGCGCACCGAATCCCAACAAGGAAATGAAGTTACTCTGTTGCCTTCAAACAACAGAGGCTTACCTGCAGGCTCAAAGAAAATTGGAATGAACTCACGAGTCAGCAGAAGAAAGAGAGACTGCTTTCACACAGGATCCAGAATAGTGAGCCACGCCCAATGGGTGTGGCTCCTTTTATAGGCAGACCACACCCATAGACAACCACACCCAAAGTGACTGCTGTGTGGGGATTCTGGGATATGACCACACCCATAGGCAACCACACCCAAAGTGACTGCTGTGTGGGGATTCTGGGATATGTAGTCCCCTATAATTACATCCAGCAGGGAAAAAGGAGAACATATAAAGGAAAATGAACAATGAAAGGAAAATACAAAGAAAACATATTGCAGTGCTTAATGTACATTTACAGGACACCGCAGCCACCATTTAGCAACAGGAAAATGTAGTTTCCCACATCGTACCACAGTGGGGGCGGGCCCTAGAATGCGCGCCACAGAGGCGACGCTAACAAGCGCCTTGAAGTGTGCAATACTTACATCGATGGCTGTAGTACTGGATGTATTGGATGGAAAGTAACAACGTGCCCTGCAGCGCATTTCAATTACTAACATTCTGCTTTATGGTGCATTCTGGGCATTGAAGGACCATGAGACCACTATACTACGGAGGTCGATTTGCAACAGCTGTGGTCACTTCATAGTTAAATTGTCAGTCTATGATTAAGACTCATTGGGAGTCAAAAAGTGTCAGAAAGGCTGCCACCCCTTCTTATTTTTATTAGGTATTTTTAGTAGGTAATTATGGTTAGGACCTAGTTTCCATAAGAAAAGCATTTTTTGACTTGGCTATAACTTTGGCGTAGTTTGACCAATCTGCATGAAATTTTGCCAAAAAAGTGTCACTGTTGGTAATTTTGTAATGGAAAGTTTGGAGGTTATCCATGCTGTGGGGACCGAGAATTTGGGGCACGAAATAAGGTTGCGTTTGTAATGTTAATTCCCATAGAAACATTTAGCCACCACTACAGCCCGAACCGCTGAACGGACTTACACCAAATTTGGCAGGGAGGTAGATGTCGGTTCAAGGAAGCGCCTTTTGCTTATTTGGTGTAAATCTGTTCATTAGTTTTTGAGGAATTTAAGTTTAAAATTATAGTGATATCTCTGGCCGCTGATATTTTGCAAAGGTTTCACGATGTATCATGGATGCATGTGCCAACATGAATGGTCTCATTGGCTGGACGAAACATGAATAGAAAGTTGTGGCAGCCATTTCATCTAACCGGAACGGTTCCCGGGGCTGAAAATCTGTGTCAAAGCCCACATAAGGGGTCAGGGTTGAGAGACTCTGCCTCAATGGTTGAGAAATGGAGGTGTTAGTGACACAAGTTGTGTCCAAAATTGATTTTTTTAATTGCGCATGATATTAGTGATGACGACGCGACCGCCAGCGCGGCCCCCCATGTCCTGTTGCGGGGACACCACGACTATCACCATCGTCGCGTATATTGGTGAAAATATAAAAAATATATCAATGAATCATTAATATACATTGTTATAGAGATATTGAGATATTGATAAATGTTTTTATAGAGTTATTTTTATAGTGAGTTTTCTACTGTGATGGTTAGAGTTAATTATATAGTTATAAGTTTTTTTATGTTGTGGTGGCTATTGAATTCCTGCTTTTACTTTCTGCTTTCGCAACGTAACTGCGGGGATCGCGATGACCAACGTCATCGTGATCTCTGGCCTCACCATGAAAACAGAAAATAGGTTTTAGAGATGGTTGTTCTAGAAATACCCTACAAAAACGAGTTTGAAGTGTACAGTAATAAACCTCTAGTGTGTAAAATACTTAAATGTGTATGCATATATGTGTTTTCACTTTATAGAAAAGGCACAATCGTCGTGGTTAACTGCGACGTCACAAAGTCCCGAATAACCGGGAAAACTGAATATAGGTCTGCAAGATGGTTTTTAAAGAACCTTAGTACAAAAATATGAGTTTAAACATGCTTTGAAAGAAGTATGTATATAGTAATATGTGTAGGGCAATGTTCAGAATGGATTCTTTTACATATCATTTTTGGATGTGTTGGTGGTCATTGAATGTCTGCTTTTGTTTTCTGCTTATGTGACGTGTCCGTGGGAACCGTGATTACCGACATCATCGCGATCTCCGGAGTCACCGCGAAAAAATAAAATAGGCTTTACAGATGGTTTTTATAGAAACTCTCTAGAAAAACATGACTTAAGAGAATACTGTGAGAAACCCCTAGTGTGTAAAATACTGTAGTATGTGTGGATATATGTGTTTTAGACTTTATGGAAAAGGCGCGAACGTCGCGGTTAACGACGTCACCGTGACGTCCTGAATACCCACAAAAACAGAAAATAGTACAATGTTCAAAATGGATTTTTTACATATTATTTTTGGATGCGTTGGTGGCCATTGAATGTCTGCTTTTGTTTTACGCTTTTGCGACGTGTCCGGGGGACTCACGATTACCGACGTCATTGCAGTCTCCAGAGTCACCGTGAAAACGGAAAATAGGTTTTAGAGATGGTTGTTATAGAAATACACTAGAAAAACATGAGTTTGAAGTGTACAGTAATAAACCCCTAGTGTGTAAAATATTGTAATATCTGTGGATATATGTTTTCACTTTATTGAAACAGCGCAATCGTCACGGTTAACACCATCATCGGGCCGTCCCGAATAACCGCGAAAACAAAAAATAGGACTGAAAGATGGTTTTTAAATAAACCTGGTAGAAAAATAAAATATGAGTTTAAACATGCTTTGAAAGAAGTATGTATATAGTAATATCTGTAGGGCAATGTTGAGAATGGATTTTTTTACATATTATTTTTGGATGCGTTGGTGGTTATTGAATGTCTTCTTTTGTTTTACGTTTTTGCAACATGTCCGAGGGGACAGTGACGTCATCGCGAATATAGAAAATGTAAAGAAAAAAACCAACGCTTATTAATCCACTGAAGAAAATACAAGCTTATAAAAATACCCCTTATAGAGCCATTTTAGATAGAAAATACAATTTAAAAACCTTAAAAATTCAATAAAAAAATCATAGCTTACATGGTCTTTATAGTTCGAAAATAGAAATTGAAAAACCTTTGAAACTCACTGAAAAACCAAAGGTTACAGGGATGTTATAGTGAGGATTTAGCATTTAAAAACCTTAGAAATTCAGTGAAAAAAACCAAAGGTTACAGGGGCGTTCTAGTTAGGAAACAGAATTAAAAAAACTTTAGAAATTCAGTGAAAAAACCAAAGGTTACAGGGATGTTATAGTTAGGCTGATGTTTTACTCGTACAAAACCAGAGAAATTCAGCAGTTATAGTTAGCTGAGCTAAATATAACTTCGCACCCCTGAAATGCACTGCTTATGACCTCACATATTACATCACTCATGACATGGTCAGTGACATCACTGATGACATCTCAAATGACATCACTGACGCATGGTAATGGACTTTTTGCACGAATAAAGAACACAAAAGCAAATCCCAAGTGAGTGCGCTTCCTTTCTGCCTCGTGCAACATTGGAATCAATTAATTACCGGCTTGGCCCTGCCGGAGGAATGCGCACCACCCCCACGAAGAGTGTCAGCATCCGAGTAAGGGTTCGGAACGGTGTGTGGAATATATATATATATATATATATATATATATATATATATATATAAAATATTATCATACTTTTAACTAGACAAAATCATAATAATATAAATGTAATTAATAAAAACTAAACTATAAAATTCCACAAATAAAACATAGTATAGCCACTCCCATTTATAAATCAGTATTAAAAAATTAAAGTCAGGAAAACAACAAATTACTATTCTCACTACAATAAATGCAATAGTAGGGAAAGCATTCAATTGCACAGGAGTAAAATTTACTATTCCCACTTCACTCATTGCAACAGTAGGGAAAGTGTTGGATTGCGAAGGCGAAAAACAATTACTATTCCTACTTCCATCAGTGCAACAGTAGAGAAAATGTTGGATTGCAGAGGGGTTGAAGTTACTGTTCCCACTCCAGACTTAACAACAGTAGGGAAAGTGCTGGATGGCGGATGGGTAACATTTAATATTCCCACTCCAGTCAGTGCAACAGTAGAGGAAGTGTTGGATTGCAGTGGGGTAAAATGTACCATTCCCACTCAAGTCAGTGCAACAGTAGAGAAAGTGTTGGATTGTGGAGAGGTAAAGTTTACTATTCATACTCCAGTCAATGCAACAGTAGGGAAAGTGTTGGATTGCAGAGGAATAAAATTTATTATTTCTACTCCAGTCAGTGGAACAGTAAGGAAAGTGTTGGCTTGCAGAGAGGCTAAATTTAGTATTCACTATTCCCATTCCAATCAGTGCAACAGTAGGGAAAGTGTTGGGTTGCGGACGGGTAAAATTTACTATTCCCACACCAGTCACTCTTTGCAACATTAAACACCAAGTAGTACACTTAATTTTTTTTTTTAAACATTATTAAATAACATTTTATCATAATTAAATAGAAAAATGATATATATAATTTTATTTTAAAAATAAACAAATTACATTTTTATTACAATCTTTAATACATATTATAAATTAATACAAATATTATACTTATAATTAAAATACCGAACTATGGGCCTGATTATGTCGGTGGGACCGCCACCATCAGGCCGTCGGTGGCGGTCCCACAGCCATCAGACCCTGCTTCACTGCCTGCCACATTATGATGGAGGCAGATGGAAGGCGGGCGGAGAGACCGACAGCCAGGGATCCAATGGGCTCCTTGAGCCCGTCAGACTGCCAAAGGGACTGCAATCCCTACAATGGTGGCGGTGCCTGCTCAGGCACCGCCGTAGGGGTTACAATGTCCCTTTTCCGCCAGCCATTTCATGGCGGTTAACCCACCATAAAAAGGCAGGTGGAAAGGGACTTGGGGGCCCAAAGGGGGCCCCCCTGCCCACTGGCAATCTGATATGGGCCCTGGGGGGCACCTATGGTGCCCCCTACATATCCCTGCACCATGTGGCAGGCACCGCATGGTGCCTGTCACATAGTGCAAGGATATGCGAAATGTGTTTTTTTTGTATTTGGGTGTATGCTGCAGCATGCAGCACACGCCGCAATACAAAATATACTCATTGCGACTGCCTTGAAGTTGGTCGCATCGCAATACCTGTAGTGGGACAGCCGACAGCTCGTCAGGTGGTCCCATTCCCGACAGGATGGCGATCGGACGAAAGTCCGACCGACATCATAACATAACACAAATGACGCAATTGATAAAATCAATGAAGCTGCTATTCTGTGGATTGTAGTTTGTCTCATCTTTTGTGTGTTGATCCCTGACTAAGTGCCTCATTACGATGTCGGTCGGAGAGCATTCCGACCGACTCGGTCTCAGAATGGTTTCCGACTGAATCAGATTCGAGGAGTCCGACCGACCGATTACGATGTTTCCAAACACCATTCGGTCGGACTCCCATTGACTTCAATGGGAGCCTGTGTTCCGACCGACAAAACACAGGCTCCCATTGAAAAATGGGGTGCTTGCAGAAAACCATGCACCCTGTTGCGGGCACCCCATGGTGCCTGCCACACTGTGCATGGTTAGAAAGAGGGGACCCATGGGTACCCCCACGGGCCCCAACCGGAGGCCTCCGGGTGAAGGGGGGCCTGCTATGGGCCCCCAAAGACAGATTCTAATAGCCGATCTGTGTCGAACAAACCAAGTCTGAACGGCAGTCCGAATCCAACAGCGTAGTACGTCAGTCCGTAGACCTGTACAATTCGGCTCCGACCGACTCAGTTTCTCCAAATGCCGTTTGGACACGAGTCGGAACTGAGTCGAAAATTCCGAATGGTTTCCAACCATCATAATCGGTTGGTCGGAAATGTTTCCGAGGTGGTTGGAAACAAGGCTTCCGACTCGGATTTGGACAAACCGAATGCCATTCGGAGCCTTTCCAACCGACATCGTAATGAGGCCCTAAGTTAAAAAATTTACGATGTGGAATTGCCCTTTACAGAGTTTTTGTGTATTGCAGAGATTCGGCCTAAACATGTTGATCTGTAAAGCATTATATTCTTTAATCATATCACTTCAATTAGCACAGTTTCATGCTTATACTGTAAGAATAACAGCAGCGGAGGTAGACATGGTATTTAAATTGCTGGTCTTTTGAACTCCATAAAAATGATGGAAGAGATATGGAGAATAAAGACCAAGGATAACCCATGTATCATTTTCCTAGGCAGGTGAAGGAATTAGTGCATTCAGTTGCATTTATATAGTGCTTCATACCCTTGGTGAGGTGTCAAAGCTCATCTGTGCATGGGTCCCACATTGGTCTGTGGAAGCACTGTGAATGGAAAAGTGTATTTCTGTTATGGGACATAAATGGATAATGTTTTGATATTATGGATCACAAATGTTGTCATGTGTTTTGTTGCTGCACCTAGTGAAAAGGAGTGAGCAATAGGACAATCATGCATTAGATTGTCATGCGTGTATGGATTAATAGAAAGCATGTGAGTGCAGTATGGCCTTTAGGGAAAGTGTTTTGGTTTTGTGCATGTGTGCAGAGTTTGGAGCAAGAAAATAGCTGCACTTATGCATGGGTGTACAGAGAAATATGAGAATGGATGTGTTCAGTGATGTGGGTACCTACCCTTTTTTAGAGGTCTTTATCTTAAAGTTGAAACTAAATTGAACAAGGGCATAATAATTGTTTGTAAGTGAAGAGTGCTACCATTGGGAGGTGCAATCTTGCATCAAGTGCAGTATGTGCTATGGTTCAACAAAACTAGGCCTGGGCGAAGCACACAGAGTTTCACCACATAGAATTCCGTGGATTTACCAAAAAACTCTGCCTAATTCTGCAGAGTTCCGCTGGCGGGCGGAGTATTGCTCTCCACCCCTAAATATAGGAATCCCTGGCAGTATCTCACCTCCTGCAGGTGTCATTAGTGCTTGATAAATACATGCACTTTATCCCTCGCCATGCGACAACTTCAGATCGTGGTAGCAAAGTTTAAATTCTTGGCAAATTGAGGAAAAAAACTCAAGTGTTTAGGAAGGGTGGGCGTAGCGGCAGCACTCTGTGTACATCGCACGTACATCATGTGGAAATGAGGATGACCTCAGCATGTTTTTAAAACAAGGGACTACTTTAAAATGCATCATCACAGAAGATAGCATGCTTACAATGTTCAAGCTTAACTGAGTTTGTGTCTCCTGTTCCCGTTGTTTTCCAGACGCCACACTTCTCAGTTATTCACTTTCACTTGAAATGGATCGCCATCTAGAAGAAAAGATTGCTGACTTTCCACAGACACCACACACAGCTGCAGCAGTGCAACGAAAATTATTTTGGGGAAAAGCAGGGTCTCACACCAGACTCTCAAACAAATGCTCTGTTCTCTCAAACCTGAGAATGTAAAGGCAAAAAACTCCACAATCCCACATGAGCTTAACTCACAGGAATCAAGTATGAAATGCAAAACACAGCATTACTCTGACTGCCTCGAGGAGAGGCGAGACTCCGTCACTTCTCCCAACAAGAAAATGCCTGATTCATCCCTACACATTGAGAGAAGAGGAGGGTGAGGAAATACCACACAGACTTGCCCAAAATAAAGCTCCTCATGCAGCCCCAAGAGTCGGAGGATTAATAAGATGCTTGTTCACAGTAAACACCCACCTCTTTCGAAGCGCCTCACTCACCAAGAGAGGCGGACCCCCTTTCCGCCTCTCAGCATTGCTTGATTGCCTCCACGCCCACCTTTGCCACAGAACATGGCTATGCTGAGCAACTCTCCCTCTTTTATAGACCGCTATGCAGCACTACACCAGAACACTAACCGGGCTTTCTCTGCCTCCGGCCTCAGGGTAGCTGAGCTGCCTTTCCCATCTGATTGGCAAAGGGGATTAAAAAAATAGAAACAGAAAATAGACAACAATGAATGCAGATGCACCAATATTTATAACAGCAGCCATCTTAGCCTGGTACCAGTTATTACTAGACTGTTAACTCACTCCTGCAGTTCAACACACGGGGGTTATATAGCGTGCTATTAAACTCCGCTCTTTCGCCGGTTGGAGAAGGTTTTGGGGTGAACTCCATGCTCCAAGCAGGGCGCGGAGTGGCAAAACTCCCTGAACTCTGCTGGCAGAGTGGAGTTTTCCGCCCACCCCTAAACAAAACAATGGGAGAGGAGCAGCCCATGGTAATGAGCACTGTGTAACAAGCCACAGCATATGCTCTGCGGAGGCCACTCAGGAGCTTCAAAAGAAGAAATCACAGAGGTTTGCATTATGCAACCAGCCAAAATGTATGCCCCAAGAACTTTAACATTGAGCAGCAGGGGAGTGACTCATAGATATAGGCATTATGCAACCAGACATAGTATGTGCTATGGGAAGTCCATCCAGGAGTGGCAATGGAGCAACCCCTAGGAATGGGCATTATATGGCCAGCCATATTGTAGAGTCTGAGGAGCTCATCTAGGAGCAACAAGGGAGTTACCCATGGAAATGGGCCTTTTGCAACCAGCTATAATATTTACTCAGACCAGTATACTAAGGAGTGACAGTGAGCAACCCATCCAGTCATAATACAGGCTTTGAGGAGTCCAACACAAAGTTGCACAGGACCAACTGATATGAACTGGTGCTAAGCAACCACCTATAGCATTTGCTCTGATGGATCAACTGTGGCTTTTCGGAAGAGCAATAATTATAACCCCAGTCTTAATATATTTCTGAGGAATTCATCTATGAAAGGGCATTGTAGCACCAGCCATGTTGTGTGGTCTATGAGAGCTACCCAGGAGCAGTGTCTATATAGCAGAATCTATTGATGTGGGTGGCATTAAGGAACCAAACAAAGCGTATGCCACTTAGTGATAATGTGAAAGGAATGTATTTAGATTACAGACTAATAGCAGAGGAAGCAGGAGGCATGCTTCGTGGAGAGATATTGAGGGAGAATAGGGCAGAGATTCTAGGCCAAGCACCTTTCAAGACCCAGATATGGGAGAAGCCACAGAAAGAGTGTCTGAGCCCCTCTGCCCTTTACGCATAAGTTGGACAACCTGGTAAGAGGGGTTAAAGAAAGGTAAGCTTAGTGGGATAGATCCATGGATCACATAATGACCCTGCACCCAATACAAAAATGGAAAACAATGCCCAAACCCAATCCCGGAATGGCTTGACTATACTGAGTTGGAGACCACACAGAGCACTTTATCAGGGCAAAGTTGAAACAATGTAAAGTTTATTTTGAACAGGCAGTTCTACTCTGAAGGCAATATACAGCTTTCACAAAACATTTTAAAGCACAGAAGCAGTTTCATCACAATGTTTTGAAAGCTCTGAAATGTGCTCCGTTTACCAGTTGACAATTATATTAAAAGTGTTGGGAGCTGGCTTAATTTCCCAACCAGATTTTATGAAGGGCTGTGAAGGTGAGCTGTCTAACAATGCTCACGTTACCACAATCGTGTCCTCACAGACTCATAGGGACCTTATTACAGTTAAAGATGGCGGTCTGCTTAGGGTAGAAGGAAGTTCGCCCTGAAAGGGTTTGATCTGCTGCCATTCAGTGGAAGCAAGCATCAGCTAGCAGTGGCTGCAACTAACCCAAAGATGGCAGGAATCGCCAACCACAAGCATTACAAATACATATGACTGCAGGTACCAGCATCTTTATGGGTCACCAACTTTATCAATTTTATAGCCTATAGTTTACCAGTTGTAATGTGAGAAGGTAGGAGAAAGATCACTATTGTTTAATGTAACTGGGGTCTTTAAATGTCAGCTTGAGTAACCTTGATGGGACTGGGACTTCATGCCATGGACGATGGATGTTGGTGAATCCCATGAATGGAAGGTTCTTCTACAAAGCATAGAAGCCAACCTGCTGCTAAGCAAATGCACCTCACAATTTGTGAGAATATTAGCACGTGTAAACTGGTCCTTTTCCAGCATGCACTCACATATCAAGAGGTTGTCAAAGATTTATAAATTACTTTATGCTTGATAGATATTTATGTTACTGTTAGTATATATGGTTGTAAATTAATGCTTAGAGGGCGACAGCGATATTCTAATTTTAAAACAGATTTTTTAACCTTTTACTTGAGAGGATCAGGATATAGTTGGGGTAAACCAGATATTTATTTCAAACAAGAGGTCCCTGTGGTCCACAGAGGGTTCTATGGACCTTTACCAGATGTCAGTCTGGTAAACAATGATGAGGCAAACGTGTTACTCAAACTCTTTAAAGATGATGGAGCAAGGTTTCATAAATGAAACTTGCTTGTATTCAATCCTCATCACAGTATTAATCTATTAAAACTTGTATTGTTAATACTAACCTTTGCATACACTACACGAAAGGGAAGGATGCTTGCCTATGTGTTTTACTAATGAATAACGCTTGTCTGTAATCTAAAATGGCCGCTAAAGCGTGGGAAACTATCTGCGCATGTCTCAACCATAGCACGTGTTGTGACGTCTCTCTTTGCTTGGTGGGAAATTTCTGCTTCTGCGCAGTGTGTATTAAAATGGCTGCTTGATGTTTTCACATGTTTCAGCTTGCTCTCATGTCATTACTAAATTGTCGTTTCCTAATGCTACTAACGCGGGATAGAATTTATAATTACATGGGAATAGAGTAGGAAAAGTGGGCATACAGTGAAACATTTTATTTTGTGATTTTAATATTTGCTTCTTGCACTTTTACTAGTTCGTAAACTTGGGCCTGGGTTGGTGACCTTAAACTCGAGAGGCAAATGGTTCTGCGCATGTGTCCTGTGTGCCTGCCAAATGAAGTCAATCTGGACGTCGTCCAAGGCCGCGACCCGATGGCCGAAGATGCTGTACTCTTGCCTTTCCTGTTTTATATTGATACATTGTCTATGAAAATTGGTGTACATTTGTCATGAGACGGGTGGGAAATAAAGCGAATGTATTAATTTGAAGGGGTGAGAATTTAAAAACAATAAGATTTACAATTTAGGCCAAATCGATATGGTGCGAGAATCCACCCCCTGTCCCTGTCCAATCAGAAGTAGTGGCCCCATATTTTAGTAACATTAGGGGAGGTACATGGGCGTAGAAGGGTATAATAGAATATAGCATTAGTTAATTAGTTAGAGCAGGCGTTCACGAAGAACGGGCTAGTAAGAAGGAGATGCTGCAGAGAACAGGCGTCCAAGCTTGAAGCTCCTAGCTCAGACCACAGCACGCACAAGAAGAGCTCCAGACCGCTAAGCTGATCGATTGCAGACTGAATCCCTGTCCTGAAGAGGTCCTGAGGAGGGGGCGGCGGAGTCCATTAGAAGGAAGGCACGGGAGAATCGAGGAGAAGCCGAGTATCAGAGAGGGGAACGACGCAGGCGTCGTTGTAGAGAGGTCACCGGTCTTGTCCTGATCCTGGAGGAGGTCTTTGCTCTTCATCCTTCCTGGGTCCTATTCTTTCCAACTCCTTGGCCAAGGGGTTTGATTCTCGCACTTAGGTAAATATAATGCAACCTTTAGTTGCGCTGCTGTCTCTATCTTCTCCTTTTCTTTAAACACCGTCATTGAAATGAAATGAAATTTGTACTTGTAAAGCGCACTGTTACCCTAGGGTGTCCTGGCGCTGTACGCATACCGCTGTGGAACCCTTCCTGTCTTTTCCCTGTGAAATGTCCACTCCTGGGCACCCCCAAGGTGAAGCCAGGCATCCCAGCGCTGGTGGGGCCGTTGTGGAGATTAAGCAAGCTATTGCCCAGAGTTGCAGAGTGGGACCCATGATTAGAATAGGCACCGAGGCGAGAATTATCAGGTCCGAGGAAATTGAGCCCAAGACCCGCCGAGGCGGGAATTGAACCCTAGTCCCGGGCCAGATCTCTGCATCAGGGTCTGCCGCTCTAACCATTGAGCCACACTTCTCCACATTGATTAGCAATAATCATTTCTATGCTTAATCTTGGGTATTGCGATTAAGTACCATGTGGCTCTGTATTTTACTCTGCTAAATCTTTAGATAAACATTTTAAAACTTCCTGACTCAGTGGTTATTTCAGGATTATGTACTATAATGAATGTCACTCATTTTAAACTTCCCAATTAGCAAAGGATTCATTGGTAAGTCATTACTCTTCAATCAGAAGGTAATTAGTAGCAGGGATTTTGATAGAGAGTAACAACTGATAAAACCCAGCGTAAGTATTAGCGTAGTATGAATGTATGGGCCCAAGTGAGTATCTGGTGTATGAATGCTGTTTGCTAATATCGCGCTGGATCAGTTTTCTGGTAATCAGAGGATGGTTACTCTTTGTTAATTGGGTAATGAGAATTTTATTTTTATGAACTAACATCCGTGTATTCAAAGTTTTGTTTTATGTTGTGCAGAATACCCGGGGTAAAAGGAATAGCGGATGGTAAGTGGAAGCCATACTGCAGTGAGGTTATCTGCCAGGCAGAATTAGTACTGAAAAGTTAAGCAGGACTTTCAGTACTCGTTAGGGACTCTAGGCGTGTGAGTAATAGCAAAAGAGTACGCTGGTGAAAATTTGATGTTATATCACCTAGAAAGGGTAACATTGGAGAAATAACAGGTATTTCTGGAGCTTGTGTGAAGAGTAAACGGAAGGGTTTTACTCGTAGTGTATGTTAGTAAACGGAAAGGTTTTAGAAAGTGTGGAAGAAACTATCTTTTTCGAATTTAGAAGAAACTGGCATGATAGCGAATGTTTTAAGTTGTTACTGAAATAAAAAATTGTAGAGAAAATAAGTTTGCGTAAATTTTTGTAAAGGGAGGGTCAGTTGCCGGAGAGGGAGCTGACGTCACAAAACGCCGCGCTGGGATTGGTTGAATCAGCGGGTGTGGAAAGAGCCTTGTAAAGGAGGGGTCAGTAGTCAGGAGTAGTACTGACGTCACAGGTGCCGCGCTGGGATTGGTTAAACCAGCAAGGACAGAAAAGAGCAGATTGTAAAGGAGGGGTTGACAGATAAACGTCACCAAAAGGCAGCGCAAGGATTGGCTCGGAAATAAAAGATAGCAGACATTTGATTGGTCAAAATTATAGAAGCGAAATTCTTAGTGGATAAGGATTGCATGTTAAAACGCGATCCGACTTTAACAGGAATTCGTCAGGATAGGAGATATTTAGGCTTTGCAGAATATAATTTTATACATCGGTACTTACCCAAGATGTACGGAGAAAGGAGAAAAATGTCATTTTTACAAAAGATCAAGAATTATTTTAAAAAGGACAAACCAAGCAAAACTAGAGAAGGAATTATTATTCCACCAGCTAAAACGCCCGCTTCATTCATGATGATGGAGAGAGGTTATCATACTTGTGTATGGATGGAGAATTGGATAGAATATACCAAAAATGATGGAATACTAGCATTTCCCGAGAATGGCACGTTCAATGGGTGAATCCTACAAAACTTGAGATTGAGGATGAATGACTTAGAACCCAGACCTAGATTAACTCAGTACGAAGCTCTAGAGGAATGGGAAACCGAGGCATTTGAGAGGGATCGATCTAGAAGTAATAGGAGTTAAGATACCTACATGAGTCTAGGAACGGTCAGATGAAACAATGAAGGGCAATGATTACAGAAGGATTATATCCATTGTTCTCAGCAGAGGAGAAATTAGGAAGTAAGTGCACAGAAAAGACAAAACATTTAATGAGAAATGAGGAGTCTGAAGACGAATTTATGGAGGAAATGTTAAGAAACACCCCACCATATCAGGAAGGGACAAGTGGATGCACCCCAAGTGCACCACGAAAACTCCATTAGTGCCACAGGTAATGCATGAATTCACCACGAGTAGAATACTTCATGACAAAGAAAAAGAAGCCCTAGAAAAGACCAGAGCAGAATCAATACATAAAATAACCCAGATAAAGTACATCCTGATTCGTTGACCATACCTGTAACAATTGGTCCAGTAGTTCCATTATATGGTACTCAGGGAAGCTGTCCTCCACCGATACTTACACCTACTCCTGTGAATAATCCCAAACCTGAAGCTCCAGTTATAATTGAGGATCAATTTAGTGACGGTGAATCCACAATATCACTCATGGACTTGCCTATTCGAGGTTCTGTAAATAGCACTCCCAGAAAAGATGTACCTGGATGTTCAAAAGATGTAAGTTTAGTAACTTCATCGGGAGCAAAAAGTGCTACCATAGTAACACCTGAAGATCTAGAAAGATGGGCACAAGGGTCAGTTAAACAGTGCACACCTCCGAAAATAATGGACATTCATAAATTGAAAGTCGAATTAGAAGAAATAATAGCAGGAAATGTAGGACTAGAACGCTTAAATACCTATGATGATGAAGAATTATTGTTCCTGTGCAGGAGTATCACCAGAAATGTAAGGATATTTCATGAAAAATTATCCAATTTAGCACTACAGATGGGAATAGAAATAGGGAGATCAAAGGTACTACAGAAACCCTATAGAGCAGAATTTTCAGACAAAGATTTAGAAAATATGAATGCCTCTGGAAGAAGATTACAAATAAGAGAATTAATGTTAGTTTTGCAAAAATGGGGAGACCTAGATAAATGGAGAACTAGGTGGGCCAAGAAAAAGGAAGAAGCACGAACAAGTAGAACAGCATCTGAATATGTGATGAAGGAAACATGAAAAGCAGACCAAATGTATCCGATGCGAGAAGTTGCGGGAGGAGGATATGTACATGTCCCATGGAGCAGACAGGATATTTTGTCATTTACGAATGATTTTCCAAAGTTGAGAGAAAACCAAATTGAATGGTACAAGCAGGTTGAAACGTTTGTGAAGGTGTCAAAGGTATTGTTGAAGGATTTGGATGGGTTGTTTGATATAGTGGTACCTGCCGATTTGTGGACAGATTGCAAAATCACAGTGGATTGGCCAAGTGATGAATATCCTAGAGATCCGAAGACAGGTGCCCCGTCAAATGATGTAATGAAAAAGTATCAGCAGGTGATAACTTACCTGAAAGGGAAAATACCCCCGAAAGAAACAGATTGGGTAAAAATAGATCGAACTACCCAAGAAGCTAATGAATCAGTACATTCCTACTATGAGCGTCTATTGCAGGTATTTATACAGTATAATGGATTTGAGGACATTGGAGACAAGAACATGAGTCAGTTTGTGTATCGATTTGTTTACAGTTTGAAGCCAGAAATTTGTCAAATGATTAAAAAGCATATGCTTTGTTGGCAAGGGAAGCCCATTGATGAGATTTTGAAATATGCAAAATATTGTGGAGACGTTATTGAGGATAGACACAAGAAGTTACAGGAGAAGGTGATGTGGGCTCAGGTGAAAATGGCTGAGAAACAGGGAATTAATTTGGAAAATCCAAGTGAAAATCAAGGAAAAGATTCTGGAACGAATGGTGATACTGGAAATGGTGGAAAATTTAGAGGACGAATGAGTAGAGAAGAAGCTAAAAAGAAATTTCCTTGTCATGGATGCGGAAAATTGGGCATTGGAAGGATGAATGTAAAAAGATCCGGAATAATAATAGCCCAAATCAAAATTTAAATCCACAGACGCAGAATGACTCACAGCAGGGTGTAAATCCTCAGAGTCAGTTGCCACCTGCACCTATTCAGGGTAATGTAAGCAGAGCAAAGCATGGTACAGACATCGGATATCAAGGAGGAAGTGGTAAGAATGATTATATGACATCACAATTTCTTTTGCAGGACGATTTCAGTCAATTCAGTCCATGACGGTGCCTAGGAGAGGGAAAGAAGGAGTGCATACTTGGCGCATCCTTACAGGTAGATCAGTCAGGTCCATATGTTGAAGGGAATGTGAAAGGTAATAATATTACTTTCCTTTTGGACACTGGTGCTACCCGGTCTACTTTGAGAACAGCAGACATTCCAGACCTTCCTCTCTCTGGTGAAAATATCCAAGTATTGGGGGTAGCTAATCAGCGGATTAGAACACCTCTTACCGAACCCATGGAAGTTAAAATCGGAAATTTCAGAGAAATGCATCAATTTGTAGTGTGTGATTCTAGTCCAGTAAACTTATTAGGTAGGGATTTGTTGTGCAAGATGAATTGTACAATTTTCTGCACACTGGATGGTGTGGCAGTTCAAACACCAGATGAAGACCATGTATATAAAATTATGATTGCAAAACAAGGTACAGAAGTGGATGAAATGTTTTCGTTAATAACAAAAGATGAGTTGCCAGAAGAATTAAAAGATACAGTAAACCCCATAGTATGGGATTTCACCGGAAAGGAAGTAGGACTTATGGCTAAAATAGATCCAGTTAAAATTACTGTAAAAGAAGGTGCAATTTTCCCAGATACCAGACAGTACAAAATGAGTGCAGAAGTAAAAGCAGGAGTCATTGACGAAATAAATCGAATGGTATAACAAAATATCCTAAAAGAAGTAATGAGTAGCCCATGTAATTCACCTATAATGGGGTTAAAGAAACCTAGTGGAAAATATAGGATTGGTCAGGACCTGAGGAAAATAAATAAGATTGTGGAACCATGTTGTCCCATAGTGCCAAATCCTGCAGTAATTCTATACCAGATCCCTTGGAGTGCAGGATGGTTCACAGTAATTGATTTGTGTCAAGCGTTCTTTTCAATACCATTACATCCAGACAGTCAGTATCTTTTCTCATTTAAATTTGAGAACAAGGTCTATGTGTGGAATCGTGTTCCTCAGGGGTACACAGAAAGTCCTTCTATTTTCAACCAGATACTGAAAAAGTGCCTTGAAAAACTAGTGGTGCCAGGAAGCTCAGTCTTAGTCCAATATATCGACGACTTATTGGTGGCATCGAATACCAGAGAGGACTGTGTTGTTGATTCCATTGCATTATTACATCTTTTGGCAGAAGAAGGACATAAAGTCTCACCTAAAAAATTGCAATTCTGTAAAACAGCTGTTAAATATCTGGGACATCAAATTGAAAGAGGAAAAAGAAGAGTAACAGCTGAAAGAGTAGCTTTAATAAAGAAAATGCAAATGCCTGTAACACAAAGACAAGTGAGAATGTTCCTAGGAATAGTAGGTTACTGTCGACAATGGATACCAGGATTTTCCATGTTAGCTAAGCCCTTAATTAACATGACAAAAAAGAAAGCAAAGGACCCTGTTGAGTGGGAGGATGAAAGTGTAGAAGCCTTTGTAAAATTGAGAAATGCCCTATGTTCAGCACCTGCCTTAGGCATGCCTGATTATAAAAGAGAATTTGCATTGTTCTGTCATGAGAGAGAAAATTGTGCACTTTCTGTCTTAACTCAGAGACATGGATTAGAAAGACGTCCTATAGCATATTTTTCTGCTACATTGGACCCAGTAGCAGCCGCGTTGCCAGGATGTTTGAAAGCAGTGGCGGCTACTTGTTTGAGCATTGAACAAAGTGAGTCAATTGTGATGGGACACCCTGTAAAAGTGTATGTTCCACATGCAGTTGTCATTCTGTTGACAAGAACCCGAACTCAGCATCTTACTCCTAGTCGGCTGACTAAATATGAAAGAATAATAATGGGTGCTGAAAATGTGAACATGGTAAGGTGTACTATAATAAATCCAGCAACCTTACTACCAGACCCATATCATGAGAGAATTAAAGATGATGAAGACGATGAACATGATTGTATACAAATTACAGAATTATGCACAAAACCACGCCCAGATATAGAGGAACAACCTCTTAAAAAGCCAGACAGGGAGCTATTTGTTGATGGTTCATGTCAAAGACATGAAGACGGTAAACTAACTGCTGCCTATGCGGTATGTGAATTAACTGGAATAGTTGAAGCATCTTATTTACCAGGAGTCAAATCTGCACAAGTAGCTGAATTGATTGCGTTGATAAAAGCATGCAAAATTGGGAGGAATCAGAGAGTAACCATATTTACAGATAGCCAAAATGGTTACGGGGTTGTGCATGATTTTGGCCAACTATGGATGCAGAGGGATTTCATGACTTCTTCAGGATCCCCCATTAAAAATGGACAATTTGTAAGGGAATTGCTAGAAGCAATACAATCACCAAAAGAATTGGCTGTGGTGAAATGTGCCGCACACCAGTCAGGAGATGACTGGGTGGTAGTCGGCAACAGATATGCAGATCTGGTGGCTCAACATTGTGCCAAAACCAGAATGTCAGTCAATAAGAGGGTGGAAAGAATGGGAATCAGCTGCCAACTTATGCTGTATATGCCACCTGAAACTTGGAATGACGTCAAGAAATTGCAAGATGAAGTTGATGAAAGTGAGAAGAATTTGTGGATCAAAGTGGGTTGTTCCCAAAGAGGAGATGATGAAGTGTGGATCAGTGCTGATGGCAGACCAGTCATGCCAGACTGTTTACTCTCACAAATGGCTAGGATGTATCATGGAGACACACACATAGGGAGAGATGCAATGATTAGGCTGTTCAGACAAAATTGGTATAATCCTAAATTCAGGGCTGTTGCAGAGAGTCTTTGCCAGAGATGTCTAACTTGCCAGATGCATAATTCGGGAAGGAAGACAGTAATTGGATTTGGAAAAATTGGAAAGGCAGAGGGTCCATTTATGAGACTTCAGTTTGATTTCATACAGTTACCACCATGTAGAGGGCTGAAATATGTACTAGTCATAGTGTGCCTGTTTTCAAAATGGGTGGAGGCTTACCCTACTAGGAGAAATGACAGCATTACAGTTGCAAAACTGTTGCTACGAGAGCTCATTCCTAGGTTTGGTTTTCCAGTAACTTTGGAATCAGATAGAGGAAAACATTTTAACAGTGAAGTGATTCAAATAATCTGTGAAGCATTTCAAATCAAACAGAAACTGCACTGTGCATATCGTCCAGAAGCTTCTGGAGTGGTTGAACAATTGAATGGCACTATAAAGTCAAGACTGGGAAAAATGTGTGCATCAACATCATTAGAGTGGCCAGATGCATTGCCACTCGTTTTAATGGGACTCAGAAGTATACCTGACAGAACCACAGGATTGAGCCCACATGAAATAATGATGGGAAGAGCAATGAGACAAACACATGTTCCCACAAACAAACTGGTGAATATATCTGATGATATGGTTCTGGACTATTGCAAAGGATGGCTGACCTAGTGCGTTCTGTCTCTCATCAGGTTGGAGAAGACGCAGTTTCCAGGCAGCCCGAGCAAGAACATGATCTGAATCCTGGTGACTGGGTGGTAGTGAAGAATCACACCAGAGAAACGTGTCTATCACCTAGATGGGGCAGACCGTGTCAAGTCATACTGACAACGAATACAGCAGTGAAGTGTGCCGGATTTCCTAATTGGATTCATGTAAGTCACACCAAGAGAGTACCAGATCCCGAGGAAGAGAATCCTCAGACAACGCCAATCACTGAAGAAGCTGAAGGTTGCCCAGCTGAAGGATCTCAGGTTCGAGATTCCGGAGAAGCTGAAGAAGAACAACTGAGCACAAGTCAGGATTGGATACCGGTGGTAGAGGTTCCTGAAATATACCACAGAACAAGAAGTCAAGCGAAATTGGAAGAAATTGAAGAAGATCAGATAGGTGAAGAAGAAGCAGTTCAGGAACAAGAAGAAAAGACATTAAGAAATCCTGAACAAGGTCAGATAAGGAAAGGAAACTGGACTCAAAACAGTGAAGACCTAATAGACTTTGAACAGGGACAGACAGGTCTAGAAGAATCCGGTCAGGCTGCAGAAGTTCACAGTGCAATAAGCCCTGATCAGAACAAGTTAGATCAAGAAGAGTGCACAGAAGAAAACCTTGAAAAACATGAACTTAAGAAATAAATAAAGAACAAGGTCAGTTATTGGAAACTCACAGCGGAGCTGTTACAGAAAAACCAATTAGACCTGAAAAGGAGCAAACAAGAAACACAGTAATTGAAGAACACGAAACAGTGCTAAGCAGTGAAATTAAAAAGATTTCTGAAAACAAAGATAAAGAGACAGTGCAAACAAAGAAAACAAGAAAAGGGAGATCATTGGCCGAGTGTCATTAAAAGAGTAAAGTACCACATAACAACCAGAAGTGAAGATCCAGATCAAGTGAATGAAGTAGCAAGTCAAACTGAACAAGAAAATAAAACTGAGAAAAGAAGAAGTAAAAGACTGAAACTTGTGAATAACAAATTCAAGGGTCCTGACTGGACTTATATCATTCTTGAAGATTTTGAAAGCTCAGAGTCAAGTGACAGTGGTGGCGAAGGAACAAGTGCAGAATTGACGTACGAAGAAGAAACAAGACCACCCTGACTAAGCAAAAGAATAAGCTAAAGAAAAGAAGAAAAGATAAGAAGAGCAATCTTCCTTGTTGAAAAATGCCTGACGATAGAGTTGCTGGGAGACCAAAACAGAGATGTTGTAGAAGATGCTGTGCAATATGCATATGTAGTCTAGTAATGGTGCTTATAGTATGGTTAGTCCAGATTGTAGCAGTTCCTTACCTTATGATAATAGATAAAAAGATTAATAATGAAACTAAGGAGAGGACAGCAAACATGAAGGGCAATAGAGTAGAACTAATGGCAGAAAATGAACCAGAAATTCATCATGAAATAGCTGACAACGACACTAGTTTAAACGTTTTTACAAAGTTATTGTTTCAATATGTAGACACAATGGAAGTTAGTAATTGTTATGTCTGTATGAAGTTACCTGAATCAGTAGCAGAAGGATTAACATACCATCACTTACCACTGAAACATGGCATATCATGTAGTGTTTTGTCCAGTTTATTTTATAGAACAGGGAGACTTCAGTATTATTATTCAAACTTAGATGTGATATTTTCTGAGGTTCCGATTCGCAAGAGTATGAACCCAGTGATTAGTAGTCAAGACGCACAGTTTATGGGAGAATTTTTCTTAACAATGAAATCAATAGACATAACACATGCACATAGACACAATCTAACATGTTCTTTACTTGAAGAAGAAAAGATATTTTTGAATTTAGTAGAAGATAGAAGACAAGATTTTCAAAAGAAAGCTTCTGAGCATAAAACTCATTTACCACCTTGGACTGAGAAAGAAGTGAGTTACACACCTGGCAAGGCTCAAGCTGCTATGGCTCTGGATTTCGTAAAGACAGAGAAAATTTGTCTTCATAGGTTAAAGACTGATTATAACAATGTTTTCATCGGTACCAGTGAATGTGAACACAATTTTTTAATTCTTGGAGGTTGGGGACTCAAAGGAGGAACAGATTCAGTTTTTCCTGGAATTTATTATGTGTGTCGGAATAAGGCTTACTTTAGGCTTCCTGCACGGTGGTATGGAAGTTGTTATTTTGGAATAGTATTTCCAAAGATATACCACGTAAAAAGAAACACAGAGCAATGAAAACAATAGCGAATTAATACGTAGTAAAAGAGCTAGTTTTTCAGAAATTTTAGGTGATATATTTGGTGCATTGATACCTTCAGTGGGAATAATTCTGAACTCAAGGAAAATATGTAAATTGTCTACAGTGGTTGATCGTTTATCAACGGATACTGCTGGAGGATTTCTAATGATTAATGCGGAAATGATTGCGATTAGATCTATGGTGATGCAAAATCGAATTGCTCTTGATATAATATTGGCAAAAGAGGGCGGAGTCTGTAAATTATTGAAGACGAAACATTGTTGCACTTATATTCCTGATAAGAGTGCAGAAATTGGAACATATATACAGAATATAACTAAACTTGAGAAAGAACTTAAACCACTGGAAGTTGATAGTGTATGGGAAAGATTGACAAATAGTATCTCGTCAATTGGAACCTGGAATGCTAATGTAGGAAAAGGACTTATAGGTCAAATATTAGTACCCTTAGCAGGGATAGCAATAATAATATTGGCAATAACAATATGGTGTAAATGCTGTAAAAAGAATGGAACATATAAGGTGACAGGAAGAGGAAAGAAACGAAAGGTAGATGAAATCGAACTTGAAGAGTGGAGAAGTGAATTATACAAGAAATTAAAAGGAGATTGTAAAAATGGAAAGTGTAAAGATGAGAATGAAGTAATTTGATAGAAGTTGGCATCTGATTGAGGGTAGTGTTTTGATGGCTCAGAAACGCCATCAGAGAGGGGATTGATGGAGCAAGGTTTCATAAATGAAACTTGCTTGTATTCAATCCTCATCACAGTATTAATCTATTAAAACTTGTATTGTTAATACTAACCTTTGCATACACTACACGAAAGGGAAGGATGCTTGCCTATGTGTTTTACTAATGAATAACGCTTGTCTGTAATCTAAAATGGCCGCTAAAGCGTGGGAAACTATCTGCGCATGTCTCAACCATAGCACGTGTTGTGACGTCTCTCTTTGCTTGGTGGGACATTTCTGCTTCTGCGCAGTGTGTATTAAAATGGCTGCTTGATGTTTTCACATGCTTCAGCTTGCTCTCATGTCATTACTAAATTGTTGTTTCCTATTGCTACTAACACGGGATAGAATTTATAATTAAATGGGAATAGAGTAGGAAAAGTGGGCATACAGTGAAACATTTTATTTTGTGATTTTAATATTTGCTTCTTGCACTTTTACTAGTTCGTAAACTTGGGCCTGGGTTGATGACCTGAAACTCGAGAGGCAAATGGTTCTGCGCATGTGTCCTGTGTGCCTGCCAAATGAAGTCAATCTGGACGTCGTCCAAGGCCGCGACCCGATGGCCGAAGATGCTGTACTCTTGCCTTTCCTGTTTTATATTGATACATTGTCTATGAAAATTGGTGTACATTTGTCATGAGACGGGTGGGAAATAAAGCGAATGTATTAATTTGAAGGGGTGGGAATGTAAAGACAATAGGCTTTACAATTTAGGCCAAATCGATATGGTGCGAGAATCCACCCCCTGTCCCTGTCCAATCAGAAGTAGTGGCCCCATATTTTAGTAACATTAGGGGAGGTACATGGGCGTAGAAGGGTATAATAGAATATAGCATTAGTTAATTAGTTAGAGCAGGCGTTCACGAAGAACGGGCTAGTAAGAAGGAGATGCTGCAGAGAACAGGCATCCAAGCTTGAAGCTCCTAGCTCAGACCACAGCACGCACAAGTAGAGCTCCAGACCGCTAAGCTGATCGATTGCAGACTGAATCCCTGTCCTGAAGAGGTCCTGAGGAGGGGGTGGCGGAGTCCATTAGAAGGAAGGCACGGGAGAATCGAGGAGAAGCCGAGTATCAGAGAGGGGAACGACGCAGGCGTCGTTGTAGAGAGGTCACCGGTCCTGTCCTGATCCTGGAGCAGGTCTTTGCTTTTCATCCTTCCTGGGTCCTATTCTTTCCAACTCCTTGGCCAAGGGGTTTGGTTCTCGCACTTAGGTAAATATAATGCAACCTTTAGTTGCGCTGCTGTCTCTATCTTCTCCTTTTCTTTAAACACCGTCATTGATTAGCAATAATCATTTCTATGCTTAATCTTGGGTATTGCGATTAAGTACCATGTGGCTCTGTATTTTACTCTGCTAAATCTTTAGATAAACATTTTAAAACTTCCTGACTCAGTGGTTATTTCAGGATTATGTACTATAATGAATGTCACTCAATTTAAACTTTCCAATTAGCAAAGGATTCATTGGTAAGTCATTACTCTTCAATCAGAAGGTAATTAGTAGCAGGGATTTTGATAGAGAGTAACAACTGATAAAACCCAGCGTAAGTATTAGCGTAGTATGAATGTATGGGCCCAAGTGAGTATCTGGTGTATGAATGCTGTTTGCTAATATCGCGCTGGATCAAAGATATTTTACCATTCCTGGAGACCTCAGTGGAGGGTGCAGAGAAAATTCCTGAAAAAGAACGAGAACTATATTGCATGAAATGACTAGATCCTTTTTATTTAAACCTTTAGTGAAAAAGGGTGTTTTATTTTAGTTTTATAAAGAGTGCAGGGAACTCAAGTACAGTCGGTTGATTAAAATTAATAATAAGAATAATAGCGAAGTTGAGATTCTTTAGCTAGCCAGGAAATTATACAAAATCAAGCCTGAGAACTGAATAACTGGGAAACACTGCAAGACACGAAAAATACTGGAGATGGTAGTTCATAGTGGTCTATAGTTATTCATGGGAGTCAGGATTTGAGATCTCAATCTGAAATAAACATTATCAGTGAGCAATTGTATACTCGCGTCGCATCACTCTGTAATTAGCCATGGAATGTGAAAGCTCAGGGAGACTCTCCACTGTAATAAGATGGCAGTAAGGCCTAGTGTTTGAATTCTGGCTGATCCCATTCACCACGTAAAAGGAAAATAGGCTCTAATATTGCAAAGCCCATTAATTTGACAGTCTTGTCTGATTTTTAACTCATTTACATACACACAAGAGGTCCATAACTTGCTGCTATTAGATTAGATCCTGAAATGTGTAACCCTCACAGTACTTGACCAGAGACTGAGTTCGTCCACATCATAAAAATGGCTTCTTTGATTCCCCTGAAAACTATCACCCTAAAAGCCTCTAGGTCACAGGCCAATGGATCTATACAAAACTCATAAATCAGAGAATTGGATTAATACAAACAATGCCTATTGATACTTAGAAGAAGGATTCTGGAATGGGAACCAATGAAAAGCCAGTTAGGCTTATGCTAATTATCCTGAACTATGTCCACCTGGAAAAAAGTCTCTTCATTTATGGCACACGTAGACCTAAAATGAGCATTGACAGTGTATCCATATTAAAGCTGAGGGCAAATTTAGAAAATCTCTATCCCTCTCTACGTGTTATCTACTGTTAAAGTAGTACATGATGGCAATTAGGCAAGGGGGTGATAGGGTGAGATGCGAGTAACAGAAGCTGAATTCCTGGTTGTTAGTGAAGTGCAGCAGTGCTCTGTAATGGAACCCTACCTTCTGCTGTCTTTTCATAAACAGAGTGGTTTACTACCTCTGTCAGTCCACATCAGATGCCCCTTTATTTGGTGGTGGATTTTTTATTTGTACCTTATTATTTACGGACGGTGCTGCTCTTTTATCAAGAATACTTTTCGGGTTAATTAATATATTGCATAGCTTTTCAACCTTCTGTTAGGAACACACCCTGGCCATTAATGAATCAAAAACTGAGTATATCATTTATGATTCAAATTGATCAGAGGACAAATGTTGCCTTATGTTAAACACTTGAAAAGGTAACCTTTATTATTTTCCCGATCTCCATCTCAATGTTGGAACCTTCATGATTCTCTCAGTGCCAACTGGTAAGTCTAGCTCCAAAAATGTTGGGGCATATTTACAAGGATTTAACACCGGCTAGAGCTCTCTAGCATCACTTTACCGCTGCTAGTGCCTATTTTCATCAATGCCAGTTCGGCTAGCGGCATTTACCGAAAATGATATGCAAGTTAGGTGTTCCCTCGGAAAAACACCCGCAAAACTGATGATGCCATATTTACAAGGAATTTTCTAAATGCCGCTAATTTTAAAAAACTGCTGTTGGGTCCCATTAGCAGCAGACTTTTATAGCTAGGGAAAGATTGTCTTAAAAATGACACTAGCACACCTGTATAAAAGCAGAACATACCCAAATCACTTTGGCAAGCTCACCTACACCAAGGATCTACTGCTATTTCAGCTAGGGGCACCAAGGAGACCACCACCACCACCACCGAGCCATCGCAGGAGAAGGGAGTGGACATACCACCAGAGGATTTCCCTCATTGACCTCAGGGAGGAAGATGTCATTGCCCATTACAGGCTCAAGAGGGAGTCCATTGTTTGCCTCCTGCACCAGATTTCACAAAGGTACAGCTAACATCGCAGCACTGTACCAACATACTTCCGCAGGCCAAGCTATTTGCTGTTCTGCACATGCTGGCATCTGGAACTTTACAACCCACCACAGCCAGAGGGCAGGAGTATCCCAGGCATCCTTCTCCAGGTTCCTCCCCACTGTCCTGGATGCCATCATAAGCCTCATGCACAGTAGCTCTACTTCCCCAACACAGTGCAGCAACAGCAGGACAACAAGCAAGACTTTTTTGCCTTTGCAGGATTCCCACATGTGTTGGGGCAATGGACTTCACACATGTGCAAATTGTGCCTCTTGCGGCTACATCCATATCTACCGCAGCAGGAAGCACACCTATTCCATGAACGTGCAGGCAATCGAGGACCATCTCAGACTTTTCATCATTGTCCTTTCCAAGTACCTGGGCAGTGCTCATGACTCCATCTTCCGACAATCTGCCATCAATGAGCATTTCTTGAATGGGACCTATGGGAATGGTCGGTAAGTAAACATCAAGCACACACCAGACCACAAGGCATTCTATCATGTTGGAATACATTTACATGTCAGTCTTGGGTTGAATTAGACTGTGCATATGTTCTTGGTGTGGCCCCATATACTTGTCCCATACTACATGGCAAATGTGCAACACATGACCTACAAGTCACACACGTCGACACTGCCTAAGCCACTGTGGCCCACATGTACAAGTCAAATGGGCTGATGGATTATCGTAAATCTTGATGCTCTGGTGGAGCACATACCCAAATCATGTTAATGTGGCAATGCAAAGTATGTCTGCATGACATTGTGAGGCCTCATAGGTATGCAGTACTACAAGGCACAACAAAGTTTATCTCTCATTCATCCAACGTTAACAATATATACCATGGACATTGTGGTGGCCTTTCCCATCAATGAAGATCCCACAAGTTTACACACATCCTATGTACAGGGACTCTGCGGCAGTGTGCAAGTAGTATGTCTCCCAAGTGAGGTGAAAAGAGGATACATTATCAAATGTCTCATTATCAAGTCCAATTATGATGTATCCAGCATTCCGCATTACACATTGAGGATGGAACTGCACAGATTGTATGAACTTGTTGCTGGAATGTGTCCCTTAAAATATTACGTCATGTCAGGACACTAAGCTGGCACACTTGCAACATGGCACGTGGGGTGGGGTGGTGTTGCCATTAGACACCATTATGTGAGTTGCTGAATGTAGAAAAACCATGGAGGTGCTGTATGTAAAATTAAATGCACATTCCATCACTTCACTTTGGATGCAGGTTAGCTCAGCCTTTCCACATTCATTTATGTCCAGTGGTACAAAAGCAACATGAGGATCTATGAGCGCATCCAACTGTGGTAAAGACCCTCACATATGAAGAAATAAGTACAACGAGACAGTAAAAAATATAGCTGAAGCAAGGCAATCCCTGTGTGAAGTTTGTGTATCATAAGTCAATCCCATGGGCAAGAGGAATGAATATATATCACATCTGTGATATTGAAAAATATGGCCATTTATGAACAACACTGGTTACCCTAAAAAACGTTGTTGCAAAAACCACTACAGCAGTCATCCAAGGTGCCAGGCTGTGCAGCAGGGTGCCCACTCATGCACAAACTACATCCCCCCATGACAGCCAACAACACAGTTTTCAGGGAAATATTATGACTGTCATGGTGATATGCTACACTCCATCTGCCTGTGCAGACACACAACCAATGGACACTGAATCATGTGGAGGATATGGCCTACACTGTCTCCAAGACTAGTGCCACTCTAGTGTAGGCAGTCTACCTGTTGAACTATATAGTGTAATATTTTTTTTTTAACTTATTTTTATTGGCATGTCTTATACAACAGTTCAAAACACAGACAGTGTATAAATCTACATACAGCATCCACTTCTGGATCAACATGGCACTTCAAGATATATCATCTCAGAAGAGCTCTGGTCGATTGTTAGCATGTTTATCGCCGTGCTGCATTTCAACAATCAGGTTAATAGTACCCTTAAAGTCTTACTGTACAATGATATATTCCATTACTAGATGTACATTTCGTTCAAGTCTTTCACATGAGCGGCCGGTGGCGTCGCATCAGGGTGTGACAATATAGCCCAATATAAGTGAATTTACTTTTTAAAGAAAAGAAAACACCTTCTAAAACAAACTTAAACCTGTGCAGTGGAGTGGTGTGGAGTAAGGATTGACTGTTCTTATCTGAGGGATCCGAGCTTTGGGGTAATGGGCCCATCGGGGTTTATCAAATGAGAGGGAGGAACTTCCCCCCACAACAACGTCTAACACATTCCTAATCACATGCCACCGCATCTCGTAATTCGAGAAAGCCAGCATGCGCGTCCCTGAGTTTGCAGGGATAGGAGCAAGCCATCATGGCTCAATGTCTTCACTTGGGTTATCTCGCTCTTCCCTCCTCCTCTTTGCTGATGTGCATCGGCTGCTCCCAAGACACCATCATTTCATTCCATAAATCAGCGATAGGGCGTTTCCACACTCCCTTAGCCTCCTCCCAGCTCAATGCTCTACCTTCCGCACCCGCCCAATTAATCACATCCCGGTTCCAGTGTCCAACCTTAGGTCCCTGTGTGGATTTCCATTCCAATGCTATTCTGTGCTTAGCAAGACCCAGGGCTAAGTCGATCAGTCTGTTCCCTACCTTACGTTTCTCTGGACAAAGAAAGAGTCCCAACAAGCACACCCGGGCCATGGATGCCAGCTCCCTCCCCAGAGCTTCTTTGAGTTTGAGGAAAATTGCTTCCCAAAAATGGCGTATTGTTTGGCAATCCCAGAGCATGTGCATGAAATCAGCGTCAGGGTGGGCACATCTTGGACATTTTTGCACTTCCCCGCCATAAGTGATGTTGAGTCGGTGAGGGGTCATGTAGGTCATATGAATGACATTGAATTGTATATATTTTAGGCGTGTGTTACGGGTAATCTTGGGAGACTGCAGAATTTTCCCCCATTCAGCATCTGTGAATACACCTCCCAATATCCTTTCCCATCTCCCTCGTAATCCACCCAGTGGGTCCCGGGACGCTGTGAGCAGGGTGGCATAAAACTACTTCACTTGATGCCCGGCCGTACCCAGGGTTATCAGTGCGTGCCAGATTGGGTGCGTCTCCGGTTCCTCCCTTCCCTCCCCCCACAGTTGTCCGAAAGTGCGCACTAGTGCTTCATATTGCAGAAACTCTCCCTGAGGAAGCCCATTACCATCCACCAGCTCTTCAAATGGAATGAGGCATTTTTCCAAATGACAGTCTCCTACATTTTCCACCCCAACCTGTGTCCAAAACGCCAGTTGGTCCTCCGTAAATAATGACATAGGAGTGCCGTATGGTAAGCCCACGAGGGGGAGCATGTGGGTATATCTCGGGGCTTTTTTAACTTTATCCAGAGATCTCTTCCATGCCTGCCACGCCGTGCTTTGTAACACTGAGTGATATGGGGTGGGGGTAGTCAGGACTAACAGTTTAGCCAACAGCAAGCGGGGATGACCATCAGGATCCAACAAACATGTGCCTTCCTCGTTCACCCACTCTAACTACTGCGCCAACCATTGCAGCTGGGCGGCCAGCATGAAAAACTCGAAGTTCGGCACCCCCAGTCCACCCTCTGTCATGGGGCGCTGTAGCGTCCTCAAGGATACTCTCGGACGCCCACCATCCCACAGTAGCTCTCTCAACAACGAGTTTAGGGGGCAAAACCAACCTGGCGTCATCAAAACTGGAAGGTTGACAAAGTAATATAAAAGCCAGGGTAACATTACCATTTTGGACAAAGAAATCCTGGCCATAATAGGGAGCTGCAATGTGCGCCAGAACTGAACACAAGATTTGAATGACCTCAGTGCTCTACCTAAGTTTCCCTCCTTCAAATCCTCCAGGGAGTGGAATACCTGGATGCCCAAGTATTTAAAGGAGTGAGAAGCCCACTGTATGTCCAACTGTAAAGCCTCCGGCCTGGGTAGTGGTCCCGCTACAGGAAACAATTACGTCTTGGCTTTCTTAACCCCAAAACCTGATATTTTCTCAAAGCTCTCTAAGATCTCCATTGCTGACGCAGTGCCATTCACTGCATCCCCCAAATGGATCAGCAGATCATCCGCATAAAGCAAAATAGTATGTACCCGAGTGCCCTGCCCACCTTAAGACCCAGCCCATCGCCCCCCAGTCAGGTCCTTTCTGCAAGCGGCTCTATTGCTAAAGCGAACAGAAGGGGCAAAAGAGGGCACCCCTGTCGTGTGCCTCGGAAGATTGTGTATTTAGCAGAGATAGTTTTGTCAGTTTTAACCCTCGCAGTGGGTGATGCATAAAGGAGCCGTACCCATTTCACCCAGTCGTTCCCAAGGCCCATTCGCAGCATGACCTCAAAGAGGTACTCCCAACTGATCATGTCAAATGCTTTTTCCAGGTCGATTGATAACACTGCTGCCTGTTGGTTACGGGAAGGGTCTTCATGGTACAAGAAGGAATAGGGTCTGCAAAGATTGTAAGAGGTAGAGCGGAAAGGAATAAATCCATTCTGATCTGGATGAATAAGGGTTCTCATGTGGGGAAGCAACCTACTTGCCAGTAATTTACTAAGGATTTTAAAATCCAGGTTTAACATTGAAAGGGGTCTAAAGTCCGTCACTCTGGCAGTTGTCTCTTTGGTTTTAGGGAGTGGAATCACAAGTGCATTCCGTGTTGTACCGGGTAATTCACCCCATTGAAGTGAGTCTGCATAAAGAACCTCTAGCCTTGGTGCTAGACTGGTGGCGAACTGTTTATAGAATTCCGCCGGGAGGCCATCAGGTCCCGGCGTTTTGCCTGTTGCCAGATCTCCAATGACTGCACGTATTTCGTGCACTGTCACCGGTCCTCCCAACTCTTCCTGAATCTGATGATCCACAGCATGAAGTGGTAGGGGGTCTAAGAAATCCCTAATGAGGGATGTGTCAGTTGCTACGGTAGCAGCATACAGCCTCTCATAGTAACCGTGGAAGGCAGTATTAATATCATCCGGACTATAAAGGAGCTCACCCGTGTCCTGCAGTAGCTGGGTGGTAGGTGACCCTTGAGTTTCCGGTTGGATCAACCATGCCAGGAGCCTTCCGGCCCTCCCCTCCTCTCTCTGCATCCTATCCAAATATTCTTTGTAACTATGGCACCGGAGTCTATTTAGTACCTCCTGGTAAGACACCCTCGTCTCCTGTAGCTCAAGCAGGGAAGCAGGCTCAGCACCCTGGACACTGTCCAATCGGTGTAATTTCTCCTCTAACTCTAGGATCTCTTTGCGTATTTTCCGTTGCACCCCAATCGACTGTCCCATGCAATGTCCCCGCACCACCACCTTGATGGCCTCCCATTCCACCAGGGTCGAGGATACTGTATGTGCGTTCGTGGGGAAGAAGGATTTGATAAGTATCGTCAAGGAGGGCCGATATGGGATATCCTCCAATGCCAACGGATTAAGTCTCCAGGAAGGGATAGGGGTCCGCCTCCCTAAAGGTTGATAAGACAGCAATTGGGGGCTGTGATCAGACAGAGTGAGCCCCAAATATTCTGTATGTGGAATGGAGCTAATCAGTATCGGCGTGCAAAAAAAGATATCCAGTCTGGTGTGCACCTGGTGGATCGGCGAGAAGAAAGAGTATTCCCTGTCTCTCTCATGTTGCCGTCTCCAGATGTCGACCAAGCCCCAATGTTGGATCCAATCCCGGAACCCAGCCGCCGTGCGATGGGACTGAGTCCCTGGGAGTGGCGGGTGGGAGCGGTCAGTCGCAATATCCACTATACAATAAAAATCCCCCCTAATAATACCTGCCCATTCATATGCACAGCAATCTTGGTCGATAGGGAAGCCAGGAATGCGACCTGATCCTGGTTGGGTGTGTAAACGTTACCCTGTGTTATCCCTCGTCCCACCAATCTGCCCACCAGAATTATGTACTTCTCCTCCGTGTCTATCATAGAGTGCGTGAGGTCAAAGGGGACTCCAGGCTTTACCCATATCAACACCCCTCTTGAAAAGGCCGAGGAGGTTGTTGCAAAGACGTGACCTCTCCACCATTTACGAAGTTTCCCTGCTTCATCTTTGGACAAGTGCGCCTCCTGGAGAAAGGCTACATGCATGTCCCTGCGCTTTAAATAAGAGTAGATGTTGTGTCGCTTAGCCATGGTTCCCATCCCCCTGATATTCCAGGTCAGGAACCTTATGACGTTATGTGTTTGCACCATAGTAGCAGTGTATCTCTTGCCAGTCACCCCGTATGCTCCCCCCACCCTCGTTCCCGTAGTCTTGTTGAACCACTCCATTCTGCAAACAACTAAAGAAAATCAATTAACATAGCAACCCTGTTGCTGAACAACTCCCGGACCCCAGGGCAGTCCGGCAATGACCAACTGCCCAAACAGTGTATAAAACATCAAACGCTAGCTGAGGCCTAGCTCCAAAGAGGTAGGGGACTCAGTGGGGGGTGGCAAAGATAGGGGTGTTATCTAAGACGGGTAAAATGCCCAGGGCGCACCGGCCCAAGCCAATGTGATCTAAATCTGGTCTCTGGCAGGCATCAGGGGTCTTCCCGCCCCCCCAAGGATTCACTAATAGTCACCAGCTCGCTTCTACATCAGATGATCTCATCCGCTGTTTTTGGGGTCACCACTGGCAGTGTTATGCTGCCACTATGGGAAGAGTCCGAATCTATCCCCTCAGTTTCTCTCGAGGAGCGAGTCCCGGTCTCTGAAGGGGGTCTCGTGTCTTGCTTGATGGCCGCTACCGCCTGCAGGGCCTCTGCTCTCTCTTTTTCAGTTTGTGAGGACGTCGGCCGGCCCGGGGCCCCTCTTCTGGAGCATCTCTTAGATCTCTTCCTGGGCTTTCGCCTCTCGGATGTTACCACATGCGTCTGTGCCGACTGGGGGATTCCGGTTCTGTATGCTTCCAGCCACTCCCAGGCAGACCTGGGGTCATCACAAAAGTGCATCTTGTCATCTAGGAGTATGCGTAATCGGGCAGGAAAGATCAAAGAATACTGGAGCCCCTCCTCTCTCAATGCTTTCTTGACCTCTAGGAAGGAGATTCTCTTTTTCTGAACGTCCAAGGTGTAGTCAGGGAAGATTGAAACTCTGTTACCTACAGTATATGGGCCGTCTGCCCGGGCTTTACGTAGGAGGGCATCCCTATCTCTAAAATGGAGGAGTCTAGCCACCACTGGTCTTGGAGGTCGGCCCGGTGCCGGTGGTCTGGCCGGGACATGGTGCGCTCTCTCCAGGGTATAGAAGGTCGATAGGCCCTCGGGGGCCACCACAGTGCGGAGCCACTGTTCTAGGAAGGACACCATATCATTACCCTCAGTTCCTTCAGGAAGGCCAAGAACCCATATATTGTTCCTCCTATTACGCCCCTCGGCATCTTCCGCTCTCCGCTCCAGGGTGCGGATACGATCTGTGAGGTCTCCCATTTGCACCACTAGGGATTGTTGCACCGGCTCAATAACTGTTATTCTGGATCCTGTGTCTTCTACTCTTTTGGCTAACTTCTTGTGTTCCTCCCTGAGCAGACCTAGGCCCACCGACACTGTACTGATGTCCTGATGAAGGGTGGCCTTGGTATCAGCAATAGCCTCCAGAATTTTTGCCAACTGCTGCTGCACTGGGTCGCCCAAATCATTTTGCGTCTTTTCTGGGAGAGTGTCATCAGTTTCTTGGGCATTCCCGGTCGGTTTCGCTCACGGTTTACCCATTTCAGCAGGACAGTCGTAGCTTCCTCACCACTATAGCGGAATGTCCCCAAGGGTCGCCGCCCCAGTTGGTCTCTTAACACTGTGGAGCGCCGCAGTTGCTTTCCCCTTTACGTTTGCACCAGGCTCCAGTGGACCTCTACTCAGGATTCTATTGATAGCGCCTCCAAGTGTTTCAGCGTGGCCCCAGTCACAACAGGACACAGCCACTGGTCGATACTTCAAGGGATCTTACCCACCGCAGTCCAGGAGTACCCACACTCACACGGTTTCTGTTAGGCAGCGTGTTCACACAGTTCCTGCCTTTTGGGGGTTTACGTATAATTCCCACACAGATCACGTCGCCGTGCACTCCCCTCCGCAGCTCCCGGTTCGCACAAAGTCACTCTTGAGTGTCCAGTGGCCGGCCTGTCTCCTCAGGTATTCCCCCCCAGCCAGTGGGTCCTCACTAAGCAGACGCTTCTCACCTAGCTCGCTGCGGGTCCCTTATTAATTTACTCACATGTGTCCGCCTCGTTCTCCCAAGACCCAAGTCGCTTTTCAGGATACAGGGCCGGCAGTGTCCTCTCATTTATTGGGGTCAGGATCCTATCCTGCTTCCAGCCAGGCCTGACTGCACAGTTCTGGCACTACTCTGCTGACCTGGTCCCAGCGTTTCACTTCACACCGAATACCCTTCTTGGCGGTATCTCCGGCAGAGCGCAGCCTCCAACGCGGGCCCCGGGTTTTCCATCAGGGCACCCAGGAGTCTGCTCGCAGTCTCGATGGCCAAAGTTCCCAAGCACACACTCTTCACCACGCCTCCGCGGTGGGGCTCCTCCTTGGGTCTCCCCTGGCTACAAAGCGGGCTGCGGGTCGAACCGCCAACCTGGGGAGCTGCAGCACAGGCCCCACACTACTCGTGGTTACTGCACTAGGCCACCAAAGTGCGCAGAGACCCGCAGTCCTCAGTGCTGCCACCAGGTTTCCAGCAGGGCACTCCGGGTTCCGGCCGCAGCCCAGATGGTCAGAGTCCACAGGTGTATGTTGTTCACCGTACCTCTGCGGCGGGGCTTCCCCTCAGGCCTCCTAGCGGGCCGCAGGCCGAGCCGTCAACCCAGGAACCCGCAGCGCAGGCTCCGCACTCCCCAGGAGCTCCGCACCAGTCCACCAGAGTGCGCGATGGCCTGCGGGTCACTCCTGCATTCCACCAAAGTCTCAGGGCCGGCCGCAAGCACCCGGAGTGTGGTCTCACTGCTTCGCAGCCCTCGTGGCCGCCGTACCTCACCGCTCCACAGTTGGTGTCCGCGTAGGCCCTCCGGCACCGGGTCCCACCACTGCCGAATCCCCGGGCCTCCCGACAAGACCTACGGGGGACTCCCCAGAGCCTGCAGTTGGCGCCTGCGAAAGCCCGCATTTTGTCTCCGCCCGAGAGCAGTCCTCGCGGTGATCTCAGGCCTCTTCTCCGATATGCCGTAAGGAGCTATGCTGCCATTTTAGTCACAGGCAGGCCGGCTCCATTATCGCACAATCCTCAAGCGCGCTGGTGACTCCAAGTAGCAGGGAGTTCCACAATCTGCTCCGGAATACCTCCGGTTGCCAGTTCTATCCCGGGATGAGTGTTCGGACCCCGTCCACCTCCGGGGTGACAGGATAATTGCGGGCCGGTGCGGAGCTACAGGCTCACGCGACCCCCATCTTCGGCTTCCAAGCAACGTCCACTGTATACCACACATCTACTAAACCTTGTGTACTGTCACCATGGTGGACTCTGTGCACTGCCATGGGTATACTACTATGTCACATATTCACTTACACCTACTATCCTTTCCAAGCCTGACGCATGGAAAAGTAATGAAAATAAAGTTTAGTACAAAAAATGTGGGTCTGAAGAAAGACACATCACCAGCTACTGCTACTTATAAACCAATCAAAAAGGTATTGGGTTAGGATTTGACATAGTACCCACAAACAGACACAATAGATGATTGTGATACATTTGCCTAGTCAATGGAAAAGATACTAACCTCATTGGTGACAAATTATCACCTGCATGCCATTGCCACTCAGCTGAATGACAAATACTAAGTGTATCACAGAGGGCAGCACACTTGTATGTGTAGCTCTGTGTCAGCCATTGTCAATACCAACTTGCCTATAAGCCACACATTGTCATATCATGTTTATGACAGTTTGCAAGGTAAATGTATCAAGCTGGACTCGGGCCATAACGGATATAAATGTTGGATCAACCCTCATCATGAGTCTCAACTAATACAACACCTCCTTTCTTTGCAGCAGACCAAGGCTACGCATTGATGCCGTGGGTCATAACACCTATAAAGATCCTGCAAAATGAAGGCCAGCGGATATACAGCCAAGCCCTATGCTGCACAAGCCCCTTCGTTGAGCGGACATTCGGAGTCCTCAAATCACTCTGGCATATTGCTCTGCTCCCCACTTATGGTCTGTAAAATCATCTTTGTCTGTAAAATCATCTTGGTCTGCTGTATCTTGCATAATATATGCATCAGGACCAATGTGCCATGGCCAGATGACGTGGATGAGGAAATGCTGGATGATGGAGAGGAAGGAGCTGGAGCATAAGTTGCAGCAATAATGCGGAGGGACAATATCATAAACAATTTCTTTACAGAAGAATGATTTTCATAAATCAAAGGAAATATTTGTTAATTTTCACATTGTACATCTAGGAATAAAATTTCAGAGCACTAACACTGTGTAAGCATTTTTATACCATGCTCGCACTAAACTACTGACATACATTTGTATCACTGATGTCTGTCACACAGACTAGTTATCTAGCAAAATGTACGAAACACCCTAGAACATAATCTGCTACAAGTGAAATACTGTACATGCCAACAACCTTTAGCAGATTGTTCTCCATTGCCAGCCATAATGATCATGGTGTGGTAATGTAGATGTGTGTCTCTCCTGATGCTAACCATGTGTTAGGCCTTATACTTGTGGCTAACAGTAGAGGCCAATGTTTGTGTGATTGCTTTGAAGTGTTTCACTTAGGATGTGCATGGATACACACTCCAAAAACTACAGTCTTCACGAGGCAAAAAAAACATACCCACATGTAACATCCAGAAAGTTGCCTCAATTAACACATACAAAATGTCCATCTCATACCTTGCCAGTGCCACAGTGTTGCATGTGTACACCCACTGCAATGCACAAGCAACACCGTCATGTTACATAGTGTAGATATGGAGTCTTTTATGTAGCCGTACTGTCAGCTATATGTTGGAGGACATACCAAGGCATGCATGATGACCTACCATACCACATTCACCATGAATAAGGGTCATGGTGGCCACAAATGATGACACTGTTACTGTCCTGTGGAATATGGCCCTTGGATGCAAATGGTATTCATGCTAACATTGGAATTGGCACCTCCATACATCCCCTTACATGTGTGTGCAGGCAATAGTTGCACACTTTCACATTAGGACTACAACCTGATGCCTCCACTGTGCGACATGGCGCTAATTGCCCTTGCACAGAATAGTCGTAGATGTGTTTTACTGACCCCATTGCATAGGTAGTCTCTTGCATCCCTGGTGGAGGCACATGTTATGTTATGAGTTTTATAAAGCGCATAGCTGCCCCAGCAAAGGGGCGTCCCAGCACTGACAGCAGGGATTAGGAGGCTACTAGCTGAATGCCAGGCCTAAAGCAGAGGGAAAAGGTGCGTTTTAATTGCCTTGCGGAATGCCAGATAGTTATTCATGCTGCGGATGTGCACAGAAAGAGAGTTCCAAAGTTTAGCTGCCAGGGTGGGGAAGGAGCGCCCACCTGCACGCACCCTCCTCACCCGGGGAACAACTGCCAGATGCTGACCCAAAGAACGAAGTTGGCGAGTGGGTTTATAGGGTGAGAGCAGGTTAGCCAGGATACCTGGAGAGGAGAGATTCATAATTTTAAAAGCAATGCAGAGGGACTTGAACTCGACGCGCCTGGCCACGGGCAGCGGATGTAGTCGGCGGATGGCGTTAGTCGTAGAGCAAGTTCTAGGAAGGCCAAGGAGAGTTCTAGCAGCCGCATTTTGAACCCTCTGCAGTCATAGTATTTCTGCCTTGTTAGACCCCAGGTAAAGAGAGCTGGCATAGTCTAATCTAGACATAATGGAGGCCTGGATGATGACTTGACGGATGGAAGGATCAAAGAAACCCAGCAGCGGTTTGAGCCCACGTTGTAGTCCGAAGCAGGTCCGCGCCACTTTTTTGATTTGGACCTGAAAATTGAGGCCAGAGTCTACCCAGACACCCAGATTTTTAACCACATGTTTGGGGGCGGGTGCACAACCCAGGGTTACAGGCCACCAGCGCTCGCTCCACAGCTCTGAGTCTCTCCCTACCAGCAGAACCTCAGATTTGCTGTTGTTAAGCTGGAGGCAGTTGGCAGTCATCCACTCTGCAACAGCTGCAAGATCGTTCCGAAACTTGAGAGCATCCTGCGTGGAATCGTCGGAGAGTGCTACTACCAGCTGAGTATCATCAGCATACGATACTACCGTTAGTCCTCTGCTCCTGGCCAAAGCTGCTAACGGTTGGACATACAGGTTGAATAGCGTAGGGCTCAACGCTGAGCCCTGTGGAACCCCTTGTTTGATAGTATGTATCAGGGAGGCAAAAGGGGGGGGCCGTCACCTGGAAGGTCCTCTTGGAGAGAAAAGAGGCAAACCATTTCAGGGCCGAGCCCTCGATGCCAGCCTCCTCCAACCATTGCAGCAGGATCTGGTGGGAAACCGTGTTGAACGCGGCACTGAGATCTAATAAAATCAGCGCCGAAGTGCATCCAGCATCTAATGCTACCCTCAGATGTTCTGTCACAGCTAGGAGAGCAGACTCCGTGCTGTGGCCCGGGCAGCAGCCATTCTGAGAGGGGTCCAATGTGCTATTATTTTCCAGGAATCCTGTCAGAATGGAATTAATGTAAGCCTCAGAGATCTTAGACACCCACGGCAAGAGAGATATGGGGCGAAAATTCTCCGGTTTGGCGGTGTCCAAAGTGGATTTTTTTTAACAGAGGGACCACCCTCGCTTGCTTCCAAGCCCTAGGGATGACCGCCATGGACAGGGACATGTTGATCAACTGAGACAGAGGTGCGAGGAGCACAGGCAGACATTTCATAAATTGTTCAGGCTTAAGGGGGTCTGCAGGAGAACCCGATTTAACCCTGCTACATAACATGCGCAGCGATCAATGGGAAGACAGCGAGAGTGCGGGTAGAAAGGAGTTTATGAACGGGACCTGGACTCATCGGAGATGGAGGGAAGGTCCTATAGATGTTCTCTAGCTTCTTGATAAAGAAGGTGGCAAGATCCTCACATTGCTGATCCGACGAAATCGAAGGTGCTATAGATGCCCCCGCCGATTTAAGATCTTTAAGTATAGAAAAAATACTTTTAGCGGGATTACTACTACTCCTGATTTCGTCCGCAAAGTAGGCTGCCCGTTCCGTCTGGATGGCCCTGTGATAGTTCTTGATGGCTGCCTGATAGCACCCCTTCAAGACTGGGTCGTAATCCCGTCTCCATGCCCGTTCCAACCTTTTGCATGCTTTACGCATAATAGCGAGCTTATCATTAAACCAAGGACTGGATTTATTATTGCGATTCTTAGACCACTTAGCAGGGATAAGTGTGTCAAGAGTCCGCTGAATCCAGTCAGATAGAGCTTTATCGGCTGCATCGGGGTCGTCAGGCATGCTGAGGGTGTTCATAGAGAGGAGGACATGAAATTGATCAATATTTAATTTGTGCCAAGGACGTTTAAAAGAGGACTTCTGGATCACCCTCCGAGAGGGCTCTACCCCGGAGAGTGTCATGGGTATCAGATAATGATCGGACCAGCACACCGGGATAGGAGTGTTGACTGTGAGGGTGGGGAGGTTAGAAAAAACTGGGTCAAACAAGTGACCAGCGGAATGGGTGCGGCCTAGAACCAATTGAGTCATTTGACAGGCCGCGAGGTCTGCTAAGAAGTTACCCGTTTCCGAGTCATGTGGGCTATCTAAATGCAGGTTCAGGTCACCAATAACGCTAAAATTGGCAGATCTCATAGCCAAGGAGCTGACTGCATCAGTGAATGCTGCCCTAAACTCTTTAGACGGCCCTGGTGGGCGGTAGACCAGTAACCCGGCCTTGTATAGCTGGCGTTAAAAGAGATCCCGAAACGCAGTCACTCACAGCCAACCAAGGCCTCTTTGACAAAGGTGCAGGTGTAGCAGGATTTGAAAATAACTGTGATACCGCCCCCTCTTGACTATCTGTTAAGAGTCGCAATGCTGAAGCCCTGGGGAAGCGCCAAACCTGGCTCAGCCACCATGTCAGCTGAGAGCCAAGTCTCAGTTAAAAAAAGAACGTCAGAAGATTCATCCTGCAGCAGGTCGTAAACCTCAGCAAAGTGCTTAGCTAAGGAGCGACAATTAAGGCTAAGGAGTTTGATAATATGCCTAGAAGGGGAGGGGGAACTAGAAGGCGATGTAATGGCCCAGGAATTAAAGCCAAAGCTTTTACAGCAGAACGGGCCCTCAGGCAGATTGCAAGGTGGGTGAGCGCAAAGGCTCACCAGTTTCCTAATAGCCTGAAGGTCTCCACAGGAGTAGGTTTGCTTACCTCCGGCTGCCCCGACAACATGTCTGGCGTCTGGCGACGTCCAGATGCAGACGAGCGCAGACGGGCTTGCCTTAGGCGAGCCTTCGGCGCGCCAGCGGCGCTTCCGCTGCGCGTCCGCTGTCTCATCATGTTAAGTTGGGGACTCTTAATACAATACAATACAATATCATTGGTAGACATCAACAACTTAGCACACATAGCACCCATGGGAAAGAGTGCCAATGTGCTACCACCGTGTTTGTGCATTATGCATAGTTTAAACCATGAGCCGGATGATCCTACACATGAGTATACTCAAATGCACACAGATGACACATATGCAAAGAGTGGCAACAGCCCAACAATACCCATCACACAGAAAACAGCATTCACTGTCAATTTAAAAATGAACTGCAAATCCCAAAAAACCCCAAATTTATTTTTAGCTCTTGCATAAAAAAAAATGATGCTGCACAATGCAGTGTCAAAAAAATGACGCTGGGGGCGTGGCTTGAGCGCGCATGGAGTGAGACGTGTTTCACCGAGTCTCCGCTCCAGCGCCTCTCGCCTTTACCTTACTCTTCGCCTCCGGGCTCCGCATCTTCCTGGAGCGAGCTCCGCTTGTGGCTGGGACCTCCGGGGCAGCGCTCTGGGTCGCGGAGGCCCTTTGGGGGATCAGCCTTTCCACTCTTCACGGGCCGGTCCCGGCCCGGCTTGCCGCACCTGCCATTTTGGTCCCCGGCTGCGGCGGCGATCCCGGCGGCGTTGGAGGCCTCATCTCAGCGGGACCCGGTCCTTGCTGCCAGCGGTGACATCCTTGGGGGCTGGACCCCCCCTGACGTGCTGTGACCGGGCGCTGTCACCCGGACCTCCGCAGCTGTTTTCTCCCGGCTGGAGCGGCCCCGACTGCGGCGGGCCGCGGTGGGCCGCCATCTTAGGCCCAGACTGACGCCGCATCCCTGCTGGGGCCTACGACGCCTCCCTGGAGGGGGGTGACCGGCACTGCTGTGGGCGGAGTGGTCCTGGCCTGCTGACCACTCGCTGTCTCCCTGCCCCGGCGGATTGCTGCCCCGGCGGTGATCCTGAAGGCGCTGGGGGCCTCATCTTGGCGGGGCCCTGTCTTTGCTGCTGGCGGTGAAATCTTCGGAGGCTGGAGCCCACCCCCAGACGTGCCGTGGCTGGGCGCTGCCACCCGGGCCTCCGCAGCTGTCTTTCCCTCGGCTGGAGCTGACTCGACCTCGGCGGACCGCCATCTTGGGCCCAGACTGACGCCGCATTCCTGCTGGGGCCTGCGACGCCTCCCTGGAGGGGGGTGACCGGCGCTGCTGTGGGCGGAGTGGGCCTGACCTGCTGACCACCCGCTGTCTCCCTGCTTCGGCGGATTGCTGTTGGCGTGGGGCCCCCCAGTGATCGCAGGGGCCCCCTGGTGGTTCCACGCTCCTTGCTGCCCATGTGAGGGGATTCGCCTGGTGGACTCCGCAGACCGCGCCAGGGCAGTACAGGTACCGGGACGGGGGGGTCCTCTCTGGCTCTACGTGGGCTTCCGGCTCCGCATTAGGACTCTGTCTGTGTCTGCTGCCCCTTGGTCTTGGCTCCATCATGACCCCCCCTCCTGGACACAGCCTTCTGTGGTGCAGAGCGCGGGGTCACGTCCTTCCCTGGTGGCCCCCTTGTTGGAGCTCGGCCTGCGCCCTCTTGCACTTGCGCTCTGGTAGACATGGCCTGGTCTACTCTTGGGGCCTGATCATCGCGGGAGAGCCCTCCCCTGCCTGTTCCTTGTGTGGTGGCGGGGGCCCCCGGGGGCTGCACTGTGCGCTTGGTACCTACCTACATCACTGGGGTTGCCCACTACCCCCCCACCGGACCTCTTTATCTCATCCCTTGGTCCACCCTCTGCACTACTTCCCTGACTGGGCCTTGGGTTCCCTGGGCCACCGCCGCTATGCCGCCCAAGCATAGGGGCACCAGGGACACGGACTCAGCTGCCTCCCGCGGCAATCCGGTGGCCTCCCTTTGGGCCAAGGCGCCTCCGTCCACTCAGGATGATCCTCTTGCCTCCTCGGGCGCGTCCGCCCTTGCGGTGCCGATCACCCAAGCCTACATGTCCTCCTTCTTGCAGGAAATCAAGTCTGAAATTAGCTCCCTCCGACAGGTCTTTAAAGTTGGGCTTCAGGATGTTCGCAAGGATGTCGTGGAGATTGGCGACAGGGTGGATGGCCTCGAGAGGACGATGGATGCCAGGACGGAGGACGTTGAGAGGCTCTGGAGGAAGGTGTCCTAGCTGGAAGACCAGAATATCTCTCTGCAGCTGAAGCAAGAAGACTTGGAGAACCGCGGGCGGCGGAACAACCTCCGTATCCGAGGTGTGCCATTGGGAACGGAGGGGACTGATGTATTGTCGTACACTGCAGACCACCTCCATGCCATCCGCGAAGGGGAGGGCACCACGCCACCTATGCTGGATAGAGCTCATCGTGTCCCGGGCCCCCGCAACCGTCCCAACTTTGTACCTGACATCATCACACGGGTCCACTTCTTTGCGGACAAGGAAGCCATCCTTCGCAAAGTGCAGGGGGTCCGGGTGCTCTCCTACAATGGGCTCTCCATTCAAATCTTCCAAGACCTCGCGCCCTCCACACTTCGCCGGCGGAAAGCCTTCAAGCCTGTCACTGATAAACTGCGGGCCATGGACATTAAGTATCAGTGGGGGCACCCCTTCGCCCTGATGTTCCTCTGGGAGGGTCGGCTGCGGATCCTCCGGTCTCTGCAAGAGGCGTTGCGCCTCCTTCACTTGCCTCTGGACTCGGATATTGATGACTCCCCTTCCTCTCGTGCCCGCCCTGCAGATTCGCTCCGGCCGAGTGGTCCACTGTTCTTCCTCCTCGCTCTGGACATCGTCCGGGGGGCCTTGACTCCACCCAGGCCAAACAGGATGCCGTCAATCACGTCTGCTCTCTGAGCGCCTCTCCGTCCCTCGCATTGTAGCCCAATTCATCGCGGAGTAGTGCTTGCTGGTGCCCTCGTTGGGGATTCAGTTTTGGGGGACCTTTGCCCGGGCCCGGAGGTCGATTCATGCTCTGTACCTCTCATTGCGTGTGGAGGGCTGGTAGCGGGGGCTCCTAGCCTTCTGCGTGCCGGCCACCCCCCCTTTTTGGCGGAGTCCTATAGGAGAGTGACTTCTCTGGGACGCCCTACCTTCGGGAGCTTGGGCTGTTCCGACATGACTCTGTACCACCTTGGCCCAGTTGGCCTGTTTATTTTCTCCTCTCCTCTTTCTTTTCATGGCTTTCTCTTTTCTCACCCTGTCTTGGGCTCTTTGTGGGAGCGTCCTTGCTTGCCTGTGCTGTGTGGTTTGGCTTTGGGGGAGTGCGGGGATGCTGTTGTGCCTTTCGGGAGGCTAACTGGCCTTGCTTTTTTATGCCCGGCCTGTCTCCTTTGTTAGCGCCTTGGGTGGAGCGCCTCTCCTTCCCCACTGTAGGGTTTTGGACGCATGCCCTTCCTCTGGGGTTTCTGGCCCTTCCTGAAGTGGTTGTAGACCATGGCTTCCCCTCCCATCCTCTCACACTTTTCCCCTTACTCCGCCACCTCCTGTATTACCTCCTGCTGCTGCGCGCACTTGGTCTCTCTTCCCTCCAGTCATGGCTGTCGCACCCAGCCTAAAGCTTGTCTCCCTTAATGTGAAGGGACTCAATTCCCCTAACAAGTGGCGACAAATATGGCGCTATCTCTTGCAGCTGAACCCCGATATCATTTTCCTTCAGGAGACCCACTTGCTTAAGGCGGATGTAGTCCGCATGGCCCACCCTCGCTTTCCGCTTCAATTCTGGGCTTCTGCTGCTACCAAGGTAGCTGGTGTAGCGATCCTGTGTCACGCTGGCATTCAGCAGGGGGACTCCAAAGTAATCCGCACACCGGATGGTAGGTTCCTCAAAGTGGCGGTTCGGATTGGTCGCAGGTCCATCACTCTTTGTAACCTGTACGCTCCCAATCAGGCGCAGGATCACACCTTTGGGAGCTGTTGCGGGATCGAATATTGTGTACGGATCCCTCCCTTATTATAGGGGGTGATTTTAATCTGGTATGGGACGCCAATGATGACCGTAGCGCTTGTTCTTTTCATGGTGCCGGGGCTATGTCCTCCGCTCTCAAGAAGCAATTGACTGAGCTTGGCCTCATAGATGTCTGGCGCTATCACTCTCCCGACTCGCGAGACTACTCGTACTACTCCCCCGTACACCGCTCTTACTCGCGCATCGACTATCTCTTCGTCTCCCACTCTCTCATAGGGGACACGCTTTCGGCCTCCATATCGGATATCTCAATCTCCGAACACACGCACCTGGAGCTTCTTCTCAGAGATCCGTCTTCCCATCCTGGCCACCCACCGCATTGGCGACTCCCCGCTCATATCCTTCGTGACCCGGTTGACGTCGCGGAACTTAGGGAAGCCATTACTTCTTATTTTGAGACGAATGACTTGCCGGAAACTCCTTTTTCGGTGGTTTGGGATGCCTTCAAGGCCACAATCCGTGGTCATATCACGTCCATAGCGTGTGCCCGGGCTCGGGAGTCGCGCCTGTTTGAATCTACCTCTCTTGCGACATAAAGGCGCTTGAGCGACTTGATCAGGCGCAGCCACTGGCCGTCCACAAGCGGCGATTGGCCGTACTGCGCGGTCAACTCCGCGCGCACTGCACCAATCAGGCCGAACGGGCACTTCTGGCTCTTAAACAGCGCTACTATGAGGGAGGGGATAGGGTGGGTACGGTCTTGGCCCGGCGCTTGCGGGCACGGACGGCCAAAGCCCACATAGCCAACGTTAAGCGCCCTGATGGCTCTCGAGCCACTGCTGAGAAGGATAAGCTTGCAGCATTCCACACATATTACTCCTCTCTATACGCCGCAGAGACGCCCCCTCCGGAACGGATTCGGGCCGTACTAGATACTTGCACCTGGACTCCGATCACTTCATATCACGCACAGTTGCTGGAGGACCCACTTTCCCAGAGCGAGCTTGCGGGAGCTCTAAAAGATCTCCCTCTTGGGAAATCACCGGGTCCGGACAGACTGCCGCTTTCTTTCTATCGGGTTTTTTCCCCGCAACTCCAACACCATCTCCTTCGCCTTTTCAATTCCTTCACGGATGTGGTGGGTCCCTCTTCCTCCATGGGTCTCGCCGAGATAGCTTTACTTCCGAAACCAGGCAAGGATCCCGCGTTATGCTCTTCTTTTCGCCATATCACGCTTCTTAACTCGGATCTCAAGCTCTATACCAAAATTCTAGCTAAACGCCTGGATCCCCATCTTCCGGGCCTGATCAATCCCGATCAGGTCGGTTTTATCCGGCAGCGACAGGGGGCAGACAATGTGCGGCGGGTCGCCCATCTTGTTGGGAAAGCTCAGCACTGGAATATTCCCGCATGCTTGCTGTCTCTTGACGCGGAGAAGGCATTTGACCGCGTGGACTGGACTTTTCTCTGCGCGGTTCTCTGCAAAATTGGGCTCGGTCCCTTGATGGTCTCTGGTATCATGGCTCCTTATCTCTCCCCTGCGACTCAGGTTCGGGTCAATGGTCACCTTACTGATCCCATTGCCATACACAGAGGCACGCAACAGGGCTGCCCTCTCTCTCCCCTCCTGTTTGCCCTTGTGGTGGAGCCCCTCGCTATTATGATTCGACAGGCACCAGATATCCACGGCATCCCTCTTGGAGGCCAACAGCATAAGGTAGCCTTGTTTGCGGACGATCTGCTCCTTACATTATCGCAAACACGCACGTCTCTTCCCGCCCTTTACCTCCTATTGCGTCAATTCGAACAGGCGTCGGGGCTTAAGATCAACCATGACAAATCCTGGGCTCTGAACCTCACTATCCCGGTGGAGGAGCTTCCCCTGCTTCAGGCACTGGTTCCTTATAAGTGGGCTCAACATTCCATCCGATACCTCGGGCTCAATCTGACACCCACCCTTGCCACCTGGTCGCAAGCGAACTGGCAAGAATGCAGGCGGTCCGTGCTAGAGGACCTGCGAAACTGGAAACCTCTCACTCTCTCCTGGTTGGGTCGTCTTCATGCCCTTAAAAAGTCCATTCTCCCAAAAATCCTGTATGTTTTCCAATCTCTTCCCACCCCTATCCCGCACCATCAGATCCAAAGCCTGCAGCGCGAATTCACCAGGTTTGTCTGGGGGGGACGCCGCCCGCGATTTTCCAGCAAAATCCTTATGCTGCCTCGGGACAGGGGGGGCCTGGCCTGTCCTAACCTGTTGGACTATTACTGGGCGGCGCATCTTCGCTTCATCTCTGAATGGATGGCTTGGGAGAGTGAGAAGGTGTGGTTCCATATGGATAGGGCGGTAACTGGGCGCTCCGTCTGGGATCTGCCTTGGCACTCTCGGGCTTCTTGCTCGCGAAGCGCGTACATAGCCGTTCCTACCAAGACTGTTCTCGACATCTGGGATAAGGTGGCTATCTCTAAAGGCCTTACCACCTTTCCCTCTCCTCACACTCCTATCGCTGGTAATTCCCTCTTCCCACCTGCCTTACACTCTACTGCTTTTTCTGAATGGCTAGACGGCGGGTGTAGAACGATACGGGATCTTTTCGTGGGAGCCACTTTCAAGACTTTCGACCAATGTAGGCGAGAGTTCCACCTCCCCGACGGGGCTCGAATACAGTATTTGCAACTTCGACATTGGATATATGCTGGATCTCTGGCGCCGGCGGCCACGCGTGCCTTTACCCCCTTCGAGCGGCTGGTTCGCTCGTTTGATAACTCATGGGGTCTTGTTTCACGCACTTATCACATCCTCCAACATTCCCCGCGGCTACTCTCTCACCTCTACCAGTCTCGCTGGCAATCTGATCTGGCTGCAGACGTCACATCTGCACAATGGGAGAGCCTGTGGCGCGACATCCCGAAGGTATACCGTTGCATTTCGCAGCGAGAAACTGCCTATAAGGTAATGACTCAGTGGTATTTTACACCCCAAAGGCTGCATAAAATGTTCCCTGCGACCTCTCCCCTTTGCTGGCGATGTTTGACCTCACCTGGTGACTTCCTTCATGTGTGGTGGTCTTGTTCACTTCTGGCCACCTACTGGAAAGAGATACTTAGCCACATCAAACTGGTTCTTGGCTTCCCCCTGCCTGAATCTCCAGCTACAATACTCTTAGGCATCAAGCCTGCCAATTTGCGCGCGCTGACTCGTAGTGACTGGCATATTTGTCTCCATATGCTGGGTGCGGCGAAACAACTTATAGCGCTATACTGGAAGAAAGCAGAGACCCCACCGGTTACTCTTTGGTTCACTCGCCTGTGGCACATCATGGCCATGGAGCGTCTCACAGCGCGCTTGCAGCATCGAGACACCCAGTTCAGCAAACTCTGGCAACCACTGATTGACCACTTCTGTAGGATAGAGCATGCCCGTTTCCAGCCCCCGAAACTTCGGGCTTTGCGCCTTTTTGATGATGCACTACTTCCCTTCGCTTTCACTGTGCCCTCGTGACTGACGCCACCATGCTGCTACCTGACCACCAAGCCACCATCTCGATGAGGACTTCCTCCCGCATTCTATTTTCCTTTTCCTTCCTCTTTTTCTTCTCTTCTCCCTTCCTTCCCTTTTTCTTTCTCTTTTCTTGCTTTTCTTTCTCTTTCTCTTCTTTTGCTGGTTCTTCCCGTCTTTCTCTCTCCTCTCTTTCCGTCTCACGTTTATGTTCGAGTTCGTTTACTTACTGTGATTCTGCCCACTTGGAGATGCCTTTCAGCATACGCCTGATTTTTATGCCCTTTCCACTTCGCGGCCGGCCCTGCATGGGTTGTAAGCGACTTGCTGTGTAACCTCATGTGAATGTATAATTCTCCTGCTGCCGCACCTTTGCCTTATCTACACTTGTCCTATTTTGCGGCCGGCCCCTCAATGGGTTGTAGGCGACATGCTGTGTATCTATGGTTTGCTCTCCTTACCCTTAATAAAAAATGTTTGTAGTCAAAAAAATGACGCTCTGTCGCGGATGGGCTATATCTATTGTTTTCCATTGTAAGGCCTCTAGTGAAATAGAGGCAATGTGCGCTAGCGTAAAACAAAACCACGCATAGGCTGAAAACGTCCTGCATCAGCCCAGAAAATGAAATAATTGAGTAAGCGAAGTGATGTAATGGATCCTACATGCTGCAAACCAGGAACTGGAAAGTTACTTTCACAATCACTCACAGTGTTACTATCTGTGCTTGGGAGTAGTGGTGTGTGGATTGTGCTGAAAAGTATTTTTGGAGTTTTAGGAGTTAGTGCGTTGTGTCCTCTGTCCCTGCTGTGTGCCCTTGGTCCTAATTTGTGTGTATTTTGTGTATGTTTTAGTTAATTGTCCTGTAAAGTGTTGGGTGTTTGTCTTTTGGGGTACTTTTGTAATTGGGGTATTAGGGTGTTTTGGGGGTTTTGTTAGAGTTAGGATAGTTGTAAGTGGGTGGAATCATGCCAGGGCAGAGACGTACTCGGCCTATGAATTCCCAGGAGTTGGGCACTTTCCTCTGGCTGGTCTGCCATTGCCTGCTGAAAAAGTTGGAAAGTGGGGACAGTGTGATACAGCGCTTCCGCTGCGCGTACGCTGTCTCATCATGTTAAGTAGGGGGCTCTTAATACAATACAATGTCATTGGTAGACATCAACAACTTAGCACACATAGCACCCATGGGAAAGAGTGCCAATGTGCTACCACCGTGTTTGTGCATTATGCATAGTTTAAACCATGAGCCGGATGATCCTACACATGAGTATACTCAAATGCACACAGATGACACATATGCAAAGAGTGGCAACAGCCCAACAATACCCATCACACAGAAAACAGCATTCACTGTCAATTTAAAAATGAACTGCAAATCCCCAAAAACCCCAAATTTATTTTTAGCTCTTGCATAAAAAAAAAATGATGCTACACAATGCAGCGTCAAAAAAATGACGCTCTGTCGCGGACGGGCTATATCTATTGTTTTCCATTGTAAGGCCTCTAGTGAAATAGAGGCAATGTGCGCTAGCATAGAACAAAACCACGCATAGGCTGAAAACGTCCTGCATCAGCCCAGGAAATGAAATAATTGAGTAAGCGAAGCGATGTAATGGATCCTACATGCTGCAAACCAGGAACTGGAAAGTTACTTTCACAATCACTCACAGTGTTACTATCTGTGCTTGGGAGTAGTGGTGTGTGGATTGTGCTGAAAAGTATTTTTGGAGTTTTAGGAGTTAGTGCGTTGTGTCCTCTGTCCCTGCTGTGTGCCCTAAGTCCTAATTTGTGTGTATTTTGTGTATGTTTTAGTTAATTGTCCTGTAAAGTGTTGGGTGTTTGTCTTTTGGGGTACTTTTGTAATTGGGGTATTAGGGTGTTTTGGGGGGTTTTGTTAGAGTTAGGATAGTTGTAAGTGGCTGGAATCATGCCAGGGCAGAGACGTACTCGGCCTATGAATTCCCAGGAGTTGGGCACTTTCCTCTGGCTGGTCTGCCATTGCCTGCTGAAAAAGTTGGAAAGTGGGGACAGTGTGATACAGGGCTACCCTGTCAAGGTCTGGAAGCAGAGGTGGGAGAGCAACAGGCAACAGATTCCGCAAACCCATGGCGTGGACCTCGAGACCCCACAACTCAAGCATCGCTGGGCAGATTTGGTTGGCAGGGAGTTCGACCTCCTGCAGTACGTGGGCATTGAAGTTGGTGGACAAACATGTAAGTACACATATTGTTTCTGCTATCTTATGTTTCTCATGTGAGCATTGTTTCTTTAAGGGACTATTAAGTATGGGTCACAATGATGTTTTGTGCTAATATGTCTTGCGCCCATGCAAAACGGGAAAATGCCATGTCTATAGTGCAGTGACATTATGTGCACCAGTGCCTTCTGTGACACAGTGTGGCCCGCACTATTGCCGTAGGTGAGAGAAATGAGTCGCAGGGAAGCATAGAGTTGATGCACATTGCCATAGTCTGTTCCTGAAAATTCATGTGGTTACATGGCTGGTAGTGCAGATGTTGTCCCAAGCTGCTATTTCCTCTGCAGGCATTTATCATGTCCAGTTCTGATGGTGCATTACAGTACCTATGTCATACAGAAACGGGCTTATTTACAAGGCCCTTGCACAGCTGTTGTTTCCCTTCTTACAACATAATAATATATGCTGCAGCTTCACTAGAGCCTTGTGAAGGAGTACCATAGTGATGTGCTATTGATACTCCTTGGCATACCTCCCCTGAGTTGGCTTGCATCTATGATGTCTGCCATGGCTTATACTGTTTGCGCACCTCTAAATCTTATCCGTTGTAATTGGCTTAGGGATGCATGGAATATAGGTGTACAATGACATGCACTCAGCAGCACTGACAGTACACGTTTCTTAGTGGACCAGTACACATGAATTGAGATGTGTGGGGCGTACCTATTTGTTGGTGTTTGTTTTACTGAGGGGCTCCGGATACCATCACTTTACTGAGTATAGTATGTGAATTTTGCAGGTGCACAGCATCATCCAAGTCAGCTACCTTTGTGTAGTTAGGTAGAGGTGCCACTCAGCTCATGCCTGTGCTAAATGTCTAACAGGTACATGTGTAAGACATTCACATGTATGTTTGACTCAGGCACCCTTACCAATGTATATCATCCAAGCATGTCAAGTGTGCCATCTAAACACTTACAACCTGAAAGGCTACATGGTCAATAGCCTTGCATATGTACTGTGCTGTTGTTGCTTATCATATATGTGTAAAAAGTTTAATGATGTGCTTTACTTGTTATGTCTTGTAGCTGGACCACCCCCTTCCACAGAACCTGAGATGGCCAACTTCAGCAACCCGTACTTCACCGGTGAGTGCCTTCATCTGTGTAATAAGTGTAGTGCAAGAAGTGAGTGTCATGTCAGATGTGTTGGGAATTGCCAGATTCATTCTGCATCCTTCTCACAATTTAACTTCTTGAAGTTGAGGAATAGGTAATGAAAAGGTGTGGTAACATGTTGCATTTCTATCAGCCTCAGACTAGTGTTGAAGAGTACAGTTTGCCTATCTGGGAATGACAACATGAAAGAGGTGTGTGAGGGGAGCCATAATCTCAGTGTCAAACAATGCTAATGTAAGTGGTAATGGATGCACAATAGGCCATGATGTGGGTGTGAATTCTACAGTATGCATGTCATTTACACATGCCATTACATTGTGTGCATGTATTCACTGGCACCATGGGCTCCTGTTGCTGCTCTCTAGCCCTCAAGAAGAAACTGTGGGCTGAGGTGGCCTGAGACAGCTGGTATTGAGAGTGGTTTTTTGCTGAGAACCTGTGACATACTACTGCAGAGCTGGAGCTGCTCCAGGCCAGGAGACCATCAGTACAGGGCTGGATGGGAAGCCCAGAGCCCTCAAACAGAATATCCTCTTGGCCAGAAGAGAATGCAGAGACCCGGGAGATCGCGAAGGGCTGAAGAAGTCCTTCCAAGGTGTGGTACTAAGGTGATGGAGCAATGCTTGCCCTGGTATTGGTCGGCCCATTCTCTCTCTAGTTCAGGGTCCTCTTGTTATCATTAGGGGTGGGCAAGGAATTGTGAAGTTTTGTTCACTCTGCACTCTGCTTGGAGCGAGGAGTTCCGCAAAACTCCCCGAAGTGACACGGAGCAGAGTTTTTTGTCTCTTGCAGCTCACCAACGTTAAGTTGGCGAGTGAGAAAAATTGCAAGCTAGACTTCCTCCCGGCGAGATTTCTCAACACAGCAGGTCATAGCAGGTCATGACAGGCTCTTGTTGAGAAATCTACCGCTCACGTTGAGGATGCTGCCGCTTGAGTAGAATATCTACTCAAGCAGCAGAAAGAAGCAGCGCCCTCGGAAGCGACACGTAGTGCCGTTTGCTGTGATTTCACAGCACGAGACAAACTTCTGGTGCTAAAAATCAGTGTGAGAAGCGTGACTTACCAGACCCCACCGCTATATCTGGAAGATCTGAAAAGATATATGAAGTGAATGTTAGTCTTTCATGGCTTTTGGCTGTGTTGCATATGTTATGCTTGTATATTGGAAAAACATCCCCTTGGTGAAATTGGTGATTTATTTTTCATGTTGATCAAAGTGAACACGTCTAGTGCTACCAAACATAATTCGACATTCAGGAGGCACAGAACACAAAACATACACACATATATGTTTGCCATCAATGACTGGCTGTCCAGAAACAGACAGTAAAAATGAAATTGACACATACACGTAAATTGCCTAAAATCAGCATCATGAGTCCAAAATGGGGGAAGGGACGCCTTTAGTCACACTCTGTGTTAAATTACAAAATGAGAAATGAGGGATCGTTATGAGCATCATTTTGTTAGTGACTTCTGGTGGAAAGAGCGTCTATTTTTGAGAAAAAACTGCTGTACCGTGCTCACTAGACTAAAGCTACTCCCTTGCTTGAGGAATTGCCTGCCCGTGGCTCCAAGGATGCTGGGGGTTTGTACTGGCTCCGTATATGCAAGTGGAGCGGCTGACAGGACGTCAGTGTCCTTGTGTCTGTCAAAGACTAGGACACAGACGGTCAAAAATGGCCACCGGGGGATGGACTCATTTCCTGGTTCTCATGCCCATAGCGACATATATGCTATGGAGCACATAGAAATTGTAAAAGCAAATGGAAGAGTTTTTTTTTATATATATACTTCACTGATACCAAATATTAAAGTAAATAAATAAAAAAGTGCTAATTACATTGAAATATGAAGGAAAGAGTGTTTACTAAAATGTTAAAAGATTCCATATATTATTATATATTGTTCATAGGGATGGCGGGCAGAATTTCTAAAGTGTCAATGATCTGGTTCTTAATGGAGTAGGTGTCTATAAAAGTCAGGAAAACTGTACTTGCTGGTGAAGGTTTATTGGGTGTCCAAGCTCGATCATTCAATTATTTTGTGAACTGGCCCCAGGGTATATTTGCATTCAGACCTTCAATGTGTGTCTTTAATCTGAACACCCGGCGTTGTTTTTTTCTCAAACAGTTGTGATTCCTGAATTACTTGTTCTAGAACAATCCAGCAGTAATCTCTTACAGTGTGTTTCAGTTCCATATAGTAAACTGACATTTTGGTTGTTGCGTGCTGAGATTGGTTAGGCGCTCGCAGATTATGTTTTTTATTTTGCGGGTGGTCATCCCTATGTAATGTAGATTACAAGAGCACGTTGGGAGTTACAATTGGTGAAGTGTCTTAATTCCCAAGGATATTGTTGTTAAATTTGATCGGTTTATTTGTCTGAGTGAGATAGCAGACACTGCAACTACCACATGGGTGATGTCCTTTTATTGGGGTAATTAACCTCTGGTTCTCTCTTGTGTCACTGGTTTTATGTGGTCGTGTGTGGACTAGCATGTCACAGAGACTACGCTCCCGTTTATGTGACAACATGGGTTTTGGGATTAGTAAAGTCCCACTATTCAATGTGTGCCAGTGTTAGTTTATGATTTTGCTTACTTGATTAGATGCTACACTGTAAGTTGTAATGCAAATTGGTATTTCTTCTTTCTCTTTTGGAGGTAGGATCTCTAGCAGTGCGTTAGAAATGGGGGTCTGTAGTTGGCAGAGGTAGGTACCTTTGTCCAAGCAGGGTCCCTTCTTCCTAGTCAGGGTAAGGGACTTACACTCCTAAAATAACCCCTTCTCACCCCCTTGGTAGCTTGGCACGAGCAATCAGGCTTATCTCAGAGGCAGTTTGTAAAGTATTTGAGATAACCAACAGTAATACAGTAAAAACACTACAAAAGGACACCACTCCAGTTTTGGAAAATATCCAACACTTTATATATTTTAAAACAAGACCAAATCGATAAAAATCCAACATACAGTTACTTAAAAATATGCACTTTGCAAGAATGCTTTAAAAATGCAGTTCCTTGAAGTCGATAGCTCCGTCCGGTGCTACCGCGGTACTGAAAACAACAGAATCCAAACGTTCTGTCTGACCGCGTCGGAGGGGGTGTTGGCAGACTCGTAAACAGTACCTTTTGTGTTGCGGCCAACACATTGGTATGGGATGGTCATGGCAACCGTCATCGTTGCAATGCAAAACGTAGCGGTGCGGTGTGTGGAGCCCTCAAGTCGCGGTGCAGGCAATGGCTCGATGGCGGTCGTCCAGTGGCGTCAGTGAGACCAGGGCTGCGGTGCAGAGTGAAGGCGATGTTCATTGCGGTGCTGACAGATCACGGTGTAGGCGACAGAGCCAGTTGCAGGGAGCTGGCGTCAGTCATTCGGACTGCGGGTTGAGACAGGGCGGTGCATTGTGAGACTTATGAGCGGTGCCCCCAAGCCATGATGTGGCCAAGGAAGTCGCGGTCAGCGTGCGGCGATGGCGTTGGTGAGACCAGGGTGGCGAAGTGAAGGGAGGCGGTGCAGAGTGTGGTGCCCACAGGTCACGGTGCAAGCAGTGGCGGCAGAGACGGTCATTGTTGTCGGTGAGACCAGGGTTGCGGTGCGAGATGCGGGCGGTGCCCTCTGCGGTGCATTCAGGACACGGAGACAGTGATGGACTCGGTGACGGAGTTGGCGGCTTTCCCCCCTCTGTGACAACTGAAACCATGATTCCAGGGGTGGTACCCAGAGGTCTGTGAAGTCTTTGCGGTCCCTGAGCCTTCAGAACAGGGGGCAAGCTGTACTTCAAGCCCTTGGGGATACTCAGCACAAGTAAAGAAAGTTCAGTCCAGTCCTTTCCATTCCCAAGGCCAACCCAGCAAAGCAACAACACAGCAAAGGGGCAGTACTCCTCCTAGCAGTTCTTCCAGCTCTTCTTCTTGGCAGGTTCCTTGATTCCAGCGAGTTCTCTGAAGTCTTTTATCTCCCTGAGACTTCCAACAGGAGGCAAGCTGTACTTCAAGCCCTTGGAGAAAATTCTAACAGCAGGATGATGAAAGTACAATCCAGTCCTTTCCCTGGCCAAGACAGAAGCAGCAAGCAGCAGGCCATCACAGCAGAGCACGCAGCAAAGTGGCAGTTCCTCCTGACAGCTTTTCCAGCTCTTCTTCCTGACAGGTTCCTTAGTTCAACAGTAATCAAAAGTTCTAAGGTCTGGGCCCCAATACTTATACTCAGTTTCTCTTTGTTCTTTTGGGCAGAGAGTGTCTGTGCTCAGCCCAAACCAGTTCTCTCCTCTCTGGTCCAGATTCCCCGCAGGAGGTAGAGATAGCATTGTCCAAGGTAGATAGGACCTATTCAGGTGCAAGGGAAATCTCCTCACACAGTGCTGCAAGCCCATTAGCAGTATTTGATTTACAGGCCATGGGTACACAGTGCACTGTACTAGAGACTTACCAGTAAATCAAATATGCCAATCATGGAATCACCAATCCATAAACACAATTTACAGAGAGCAAATGCACTTTAGCACTGATTAGCAGTGGTAAAGTGTCCAGAGTCCTAAAACCAACAAAAACAGGGTCAAAAACAGGAGGCCAAAAAGCAAAAAGTCTGCGGGTAAACCTGCTGAAAAAGCAAAGTCTAGCACAGTGCCTCCCTATTGTTGTTCTTGGCTTGTTTCATAGCGTGTGATATCATTTTTTGTGGGTAGTTCCTTGCTTCTAGTTTGGCAGCCAAACCCTCAGCCTGTCTTTTGTAGTTGCTGAGTCTGGTGCAATTCCGTCTGAGTCTCAGAAATTGGCCAAATGGTAGATTTTTCCTGAGATGTCTCGGGTGGAAGCTGTCGAACAGGAACAAGTAATTTTTTGCGGTGGGTTTTACGTGGGTGCTTGTTCTGAGGGTCCTCTCACCTGGTTTGATGTTTAAATCCAGGAAAGTCAGTTCTGTTTTAGATAGAGTATGTGTGAAGTTTAGAAAGTCATTCTGCCTGTTTAGTCATCTTAAGAAGTCCAAAGCAATGGTTTCATCACCATGCCATTTGACTAACACATTGTCAATGTATTGTTTCCACATGTTTATGTGTACGAGGTATGGGTTGAGCAGGCATAGGATTTTGTGTTTCTCTAGATGGTGAACATAGAGACCAGCTATGGGGCTAAGGTGCTGCTCATGCTGGTCCCATGTATTTGTAGGTACAAGGTGTAGGAGAGTAGGATCTGCTTCACATGGGTACCCCCACTTTTTGCTGATGCTTCACTGTTTTTCGACTTTAGTCTGGCTGGGGCCCTGCTAATCAGAACCCCAGCCTAGCTGCTTCCTCTCTAAAATGGTTTCCATGTGCCCTAGGCACATCTCTGATTGGAATCTGGAGTGCCCGTGTAAGTCCCTAGTATATGGTATACTATGTACCCAGGGCATAGGTACCTCAGAGGCCTGCCAGGGGCTGAAGCATGTATTATGCCACCCCTGGAAGGCCAGCCAAAATGACACCACAGGCCTGCTACTGCAGCCTGAGTAAGGTGGTGCATGCACCCCTTACAGTGGTATAGGCTACCTATATCACTACCATTGTACACACATATAAACCTATAAGTCACTCCTATGGCAGGCCTTATCAATCCTGAAGGCAGAGTGCTTGGTTCCTATGTGAGAGGGTGCCTCTGCATGAGCAGAGCCCCTCTGCAGCGTTCGGAGACCCTTCTCTGAGACTGTTTGTAGTGAAGCCTGACCATATACTCTTAAGTGCATTATAACCTCGCGTTAAATGCTAACTTTGGGATGGCTGCACGGAAACATGTCGTGTTTGGTGTCAAACATCTTGGAATACTACCCCCACGCCAGTTCTGGCGGCGGGGGTAGCATTCCACCCTTCTAGAGGGAGAGACATGTACACACCGGTATACCCGGTACTGACTTTGCAAAGCCCTGGCATCACAAAATGGATGCTGCTGCCACAGACACAAGTCTGGCCTCCTGCTGCTGACTGAAACTCTGGCAGGGGAGGCCTGGACAATAGGTTTCCTGTTGCAGGGAGGTGTAACCACCTCCCCAGACAGGATAGTGTGTATTGGGGCTGGGCGGGAGCACTCTCTGGTGCTTTGAAGTCCTGCACTGGGGGCACATTTGGTGTCCCTGTGCATACCCCAGTTCAAACCGGCTCAGGGGCTTCCAGCCCCTGCTCTGGCGTGAAACTGGACAAAGGGAAAGGGGTGTAACCACCCCTCTGCCCTGACCCTCCCATAGGCGGGTCCCCAGAGTATGTCCAACCCCCTAACTTGGTATAAGTATGGGACCCCAGTCCTTAGGACTTTAGATTTACCTGGACGAAACTCTGACACAGAATCCTGGACCTTCGAAGCTCTACTTTAAGATTAGAGGACTGAAGAATCTCCCTTGGGGTCAAGGAGTGACTCCCCTGCTTGGCAGGCACCAAAGAAGCAATTGTCCGGTCTGCATCGCTGAAGCTCCCGCCGTACGCCGAAGTCTTTGCATCACCAGAGGTGGATTTCCAGACTTCCCCGAGGCTGCCCTGAGTCCCCAGCAAAGCTGAGGCCTGTAGCTGTCGTGGGTAACGTGGAACCATGACCCTTGGACACCGAGCACATTTGCAAGTGCATCCTCTTCCTGGGCTCCCACGAAGTTGTGCTTGGGCTCCGAGTAGCCCCGCCTCCAGCACCGACTGCACCAAAGATCACTGGCCTCCACTCCACGAGTGTCCCGTGAGCCAGCTCCAAGTGCGTCCACTCGAGGCTCCTTCGCGGTCGCTAGTCCGTTGGCTAGTAGGCCCTCCCGAAGGCCAATCTTCTTCTGCTTGGGCTTCCCTGGTTGCTCCAGGCGTGCCCTGACTTACCCTCGCTGGGTGAGTCCCTCAGACCTTGCTGGTCTGCACCACCGTCCTTCTTCTATTTCCACAAGACTTGCCGTTGCCAAGGCTTGTTGGGTCCAATCCGGTCACCGACGCCTCAGCAATCGACAGACGTCGTGGGACAGCTCGAATCCAGCTCCTGGTCGTCGTCGACGCCTCCTGGACCTCGTGGCTGAAGAGTCAAGACGACCGTCAACCTACCTGAAGCACTCGACATCGGTGGGCATCCGCTCATCGCCTTCCTGGTCACTGGCTAGTGACCCAGACTCTGGTTCACTATGCTTTCAGGTTCTTCAGATCTTCGATCCACCTTTGGATCCACCCGAACACTTTCGACTTGGCCGCCAGCAGCACTTTGCAGCAGATCGCCATTGAAAACGACGATGAAACCCGACCCCGAAAGACACCTATGCACCCGGCTTCCCTGGGTGAGGTAACACGAGTACTCCGGTGCTCCCGTGGGTATAGACTCTAGAACGACCCAGTTCTAAAAGGGTTTGCTCCAAGTCCTCCTCTAAGTGTCCCTTTTCTTTAAAATTCCAACCGCGACTTTCCCCATAGAAGTCAACGGCGATTCGCAGCTGTGTTCTCACACTGCACGCGTCCCCGTGGGTCCCCTGTGTCACTACCTTGGGTGGTTCCTTGTGGTCCAAGCACTTCTACAGGCTCTAGGCCTTGTGTCTAGCTCAGTCGTGGTTCTTATACCACTTTATTGGTATATGGTTTGGTACGCCCCAAGGGCTCAAACGTGTATTTGTGCTATTACTGTTGATAACTAACTGATAACTTATGTACTTCGAACTCTAGCCTCATAAAGAGACTAGAGGGGTGTGTTTAGCAATAAATACATATATTTTGAATATATACCTGGTGTGGTCCTCTTTCATTTGGTCACTCAAGAGATTATAGGCTGGTAAAACAAGCTGCTTTACATTCCTTCAAGACTTAGCCTGAAGGCTGCTCTCCATAGCTACCACTAGGATAGCTTTCAATAAAGGTTGTCTTTAACCTATCTCCAATAAAGGGTTGTTTGGACTGGTGCAAGGTGCCCACTATAAATAGTGGACAGCATATACCAGGCCAACTTCTCACATTGGTGTGCAGCGTGTGGGATTCCAGCTTGCTATTGTTTTACCAGATAATCTCAATTGAATTGATCAACTGAAAACCACTAAGGGTACCTTAGGTACATATAAATCAAGCTTAGTATACAGTAAGTTCTACTGAACTTAGAGTTGTGTGTTAAGGGATAGCACACCCTTTCTACAACTCAAGAGAGTTTAGTAGGCCACACTAGAGTAGGTAGTGCATACACCACACCTCACTAGTAATGTCTTCAAAGCCAGGACACAGTGAGTCCTTGCCAGAAGCCAGTGGGCTTCTTCCCTCCAAGTATGATAAACTCCCATTCTTGGAATTGAGAGCATTATGCAATACTAGGAAGCTGAAGGCAGGCAAAAGTGCCAGCACCCAACACCTCAGGGAGGTGTTACTGGCTGATGATCTCAGCAGGCCCCTAGGGTCTGAAGGGGTAGGCAGAGAGGGTGGGGCAGAAAATGAGGAAGGGGTCAGGGGTGAAGAAACCCAGGGCCCCCCTCTGAAACTGGCCAGGAAGGTGAAAATGACCTTGACCTGGAAAACCCAATTCCTCCTGTGGAGGAGGAGGAGGATCAGAATGACCTCCCCTTTGTCCCCCCAGGAAGAATTGTGAGTGTGCCCAGAAGGTCTAGATCTCCTTCTCAGGAGTCTAACCACTCTGACACCTCAGTAGGGACCTCTGTCTCCTCTCGTGGAAGGGAATCCTCTCATGAGAGGAGGAAGAGACTGATTCAGTATGAGCAAGCCCAGCTTGAACTCAGAAAACAGCAATTGGCTATAGACAGGGAGTCCCTAGATCTCTATAGAGAGAGAAAAAGTTGGGACTAGAGTCCCATGGTGGCAGCAATTTCCCCAGAGATAGGGAAAGGTCTTATGACCATAGAAACCTGAGCAAGATTGTCCCTCCCTACCAGAGTGGGGATGACATCCACAAATGGATAACTGCACTTGAGAGGGCCTGTAAAGTACAGAGGGTCCCCCAGGAGCAGTGGGCAGCAATCTTGTGGCTCTCCTTTGCAGACAAAGGTAGAGACAAGCTCCTCACTGTAAGAGAAGAGGATGCTGACAATTACAAAGTCTTGAAGAGTGCTCTGATTGATGGGTTTGGCCTAACAACTGAACAATACAGGTTAAAGTTCAGAGATACCCAAAAAGCACAGACTCAAGACTGGGTAGACTATGTGGATTGTTCTGCTAAGGCTCTGGAAGGTTGGTTGATGGGCAGTAAGGTGTGTGACTTCACAGGATTGTACAATCTTATCATGAGGGAGCAGATTCTTAATAACTGTCAAAATCAGCTGTTGCATCAGTACCTGGTGGACTCTGATCTGACCTCTCCCCAAGAATTGGGAAAGAAGGCAGACAAATGGGTCAGAACCAGGGTGAGGCAGAAGGTACAGAACCAAGGTGGTGACCCAAAGAAGCAAGATTCTAAGAACTCTGATAAGGGTGGGGAGAAGGGTAAAGACCAGAAGTCTTCACAAGGCCCCCAAAAATCTTCTTCAGGTGGGGATTCACAGTCTAACAAAGGGAAAGGCCAAAAGAAACCATGGTGCAAGGTCTGTAAGCAAAAGACCCACTGGACCAGTGATTGCACCAAGTCCAAAGACTCTACTCCAGCCCCCACCAATGCCCCTAAGGCACCTGCTCCCCCTAGTGCAGTTACAGTTGGTGGTGGGACTACACAAGCCAAGGGTTTAGTAGGGTTGACCCTGGGTAAGGAGATGAGCTCTGACCTAGTCAGAGAACTCACTCAGGCTGTCCTAGTCTGTGATGGAGGCATGGATGTGACCTCCTCTGTGAGTCCCAGTAATCTGGGCAAGTACAGGCAACAGCCCTTAATCAATGGAAAAGAGGCTTTGGCATTTAGGGACACAGGGGCAAGTGTCACCATGGTGACACAAGACCTTGTGAATCCTTGGCAGATTATACTTGGTGAAATGTACCAAGTGACCAATGCTAGCAATGTCAGAACAGACCATACTCTGGCAGTTGTTAACTTCTCCTGGGGAGGGGTAACTGGCCTTAAGAAGGTTGTGGTAAGTGCAGACCTACCAGTTGAATGCTTGCTTGGCAATGATTTAGAAACTTCAGCTTGGGCAGAAGTGGAGCTCAGGACCCATGCAGAAATGCTGGGCATCCCTGCAGATGTGTTTGCTGTGACCAGGTCACAAGCCAAGATGTCGAACACTGAACAGGCCTTGGATTCTGGAATAATGGACCAAGTGCCCTCCAAGAAGAGGAGTAGTAGGGTAAAGGCAGTGCCTTCCCTCTTGGCTCAGAAGGAAGATCAGTCTCTTGAGGGGGATGATCTCAGTCCTGAGGAAGGAACTGTCCCAGAGGAGCTTGAACCTGACCAGGTTGAGTTCTTGGGGACAGGGGCCCTTCCAGGGCAGATCTGAGCCAGGAGAAGCAGAGCTGCCCCTCTCTTGAACCCCTCAGACAGCAAGCTGCTGCTGAGGCTGCTGGGAAAGCTAGTGGTCCCCATACTGTGTATTGGGATGATGGACTCTTGTACTCAGAGTGTAGAGACCCCAAGCCTGGTGCCACCAGGAGGTTGGTCATACCTCTGAAGTTCAGGGGCTTCCTATTGACCCTAGCCCATGACATTCCCTTAGCAGGTCACCTGGGCCAGAACAAGACTTGGGACAGAATTGTCCCTCACTTTCACTGGCCCCACATGTCTGAAGACACCAAGGAGTTTTGTCGCTCCTGTGTAACCTGCCAGGCCAGTGGCAAGGCAGGTGGCACTACAAAGGCCCCCTGATACCACTACCTGTGGTGGGGGTTCCCTTTGAAAGGGTGGGGATTGACATTGTTGGTCGCATGGATCCCCAAACAGCATCTGGGCACAGGTTTATCCTGGTGGTAGTGGATCATGCCACCAGGTACCCAGAGGCTATTCCCCTTAGGATCACTACAGCACCTGTGGTGGCAAGGGCCCTCCTGGGAATTTTCTCAAGAGTGGGCTTCCCTAAGGAGGTTGTATCAGACAGGGGTGCTAACTTTATGTCTGGGTACTTGAAAGCAATGTGGAAGGAGTGTGGAGTGACTTACAAGTTCACCACACCCTATCACCCACAATGCAATGGTTTAGTTGAGAGATTCAACAAAACCTTGAAGGGCATGATTAAAGGGCTCCCAGAAAAGCTTAGGCGAAGATGGGACATACTCTTGCCCTGCCTTTTATTTGCATACAGGGAGGTGCCTCAAAAGGGGGTTGGCTACAGCCCTTTTGAACTTTTGTTTGGTCACCCTGTCAGGGGTCCATTGTGCTTGGTGAAGGAAGGATGGGAGTTACCTCTCAAGCCCCCAAAGCAAGACATAGTGGACTATGTACTTGGTCTCCGCTCCCGGATGGCTGAGTACATGAAAAAGGCAACTAAAAACCTTGAGGCTAGCCAGGAACTTCAAAAAGCCTGGCATGACCAAAAGGCTGTACTGACTGTTTACCAGCCAGGACAGAAGGTGTGGGTGTTGGAGCCAGTGGCCCCAGCAGCTCTCCAAGACAAATGGAGTGGACCCCATACCATTGTTGAACAGAAGGGTGAGGTTACCTACTTAGTAGACCTAGGAACACCCAGGAGTCCCCACAGGGTTCTCCATGTCAACAGATTAAAACCATATGTGGACAGGGCAGACATGGGCTTGCTCATGGCTACTGATGAGGGACAGGAGGAAGAGAGTGACCCACTCCCTGACCTGCTCTCACAGAACCCTGATGATGGGTCAGTGGATGTGTAGCCTTGGCAGGCAGCCTCACTGCCCAGCAGCAAACTGATTGCAGACAGGTGCTCAATCAGTTCAGACACATATTCTCACTGACACCCAGTCAGACCACCTGGTGCACTCATGAAGTGGACACTGGGGACAGTCTGCCTATTAAAAATAAGATTTATAGGCAACCTGACCATGTCAGGGACTGTATCAGGACAGAAGTCCAGAAGATGTTGGATTTGGGAGTTATTGAACCATCAGATAGCCCTTGGGCTAGTCCAGTGGTCCTTGTGCCAAAACCTCACACCAATGGTGGGAAAAGAGAGATGAGGTTTTGTGTGGACTACAGGGGTCTCAATGCAGTCACTAGGACTGATGCCCATCCAATACCTAGGGCAGATGAGCTAATAGACACTTTGGCCTCAGCCAAGTATCTAAGCACATTTGACCTGACAGCTGGCTACTGGCAGATCAGACTAGCTGATGATGCAAAGTCAAAAACAGCATTCTCAACCCCTAGTGGGCATTATCAATTTGTGGTGATGCCCTTTGGTCTGAAGAATGCACCTGCCACTTTTCAGAGGTTGGTGAATACAGTCCTTACAGGTCTGGAAGCCTATAGTGCAGCATATCTAGATGATATTGCTGTCTTTAGCTCCACCTGGGAGGATCACCTGGTCCACCTCAGAAATGTTTTACAGGCCCTGCAGAAAGCAGGCCTGACTATCAAGGCCACCAAGTGCCAGATAGGGCAGAGTCAGGTTGTGACCTGGGCCACCTTGTGGGTGGAGGCCAAATTCAACCCTTGCAGAGCAAGATCCAGACCATCATGGACTGGACTGCTCCAACTACCCAGACTCAGGTGAGAGCCTTTTTAGGCCTGACTGGGTACTATAGGAGATTTGTCAAGGGGTATGGATCAATAGTGACACCCCTGAATGACTTAACTTCCAAGAAAATGCCCAAAAGGTTCAGTGGACAGTTAGCTGTCAAAAGGCATTTGATGACCTAAGGCAGGCCATGTGCACTGCTCCCATTCTACAGAGTCCTGATTACTCCAAGAAGTTTATTGTCCAAACAGATGCATCTGAATTGGGGGTAGGGGCTGTACTGTCACAATTGAATGATGAAGGTCAGGATCAGCCAGTAGCTTTTATTAGCAGAAGGCAGACCCCTAGAGAGAAACGTTGGTCAGCCATTGAGAGGGAGGCCTTTGCTGTGGTCTGGGCTCTGAAGAAGTTGAGGCCATACTTGTTTCGTACTCACTTCCTTGTTCAAACAGACCATAAGCCCCTCTTATGGCTAAAACAAATGAAGGGTGAAAACCCCAAACTGCTTAGGTGGTCCATTTCCCTACAGGGGATGGACTTCACAGTGGAACATAGACCTGGGAGTAACCATGCCAATGCAGATGGACTCTCTAAGTACTTCCACTTAGAACATGAAGACTTAACTGGGCAAGGTTAGTTTAATGTCCCTAGGTTTGGGGGGGGGGGGTTGTGTAGGAGAGTAGGATCTGCTTCACATGGGTACCCCCACTTTTTGCTGATGCTTCACTGTTTTTCGACTTTAGTCTGGCTGGGGCCCTGCTAATCAGAACCCCAGCCTAGCTGCTTCCTCTCTAAAATGGTTTCCATGTGCCATAGGCACATCTCTGATTGGAATCTGGAGTGCCCTTGTAAGTCCCTAGTATATGGTATACTATGTACCCAGGGCATAGGTACCTCAGAGGCCTGCCAGGGGCTGAAGCATGTATTATGCCACCCCTGGAAGGCCAGCCAAAATGGCACCACAGGCCTGCTACTGCAGCCTGAGTAAGGTGGTGCATGCACCCCTTACAGTGGTATAGGCTACCTATATCACTACCATTGTACACACATATAAACCTATAAGTCACTCCTATGGCAGGCCTTATCAATCCTGAAGGCAGAGTGCTTGGTTCCTATGTGAGAGGGTGCCTCTGCATGAGCAGAGCCCCTCTGCAGCGTTCGGAGACCCTTCTCTGAGGCTGTTTGTAGTGCAGCCTGACCATATACTCTTAAGCGCATTATAACCTCACGTTAAATGCTAACTTTGGGATGGCTGCACGGAAACATGTCGTGTTTGGTGTCAAACATCTTGGAATACTACCCCCCCCCACCAGTTCTGGCGGCGGGGGTAGCATTCCACCCTTCTAGAGGGAGAGACATGTACACACCGGTATACCCGGTACTCTTTGCAAAGCCCTGGCATCACAAAATGGATGCTGCTGCCACAGACACAAGTCTGGCCTCCTGCTGCTGACTGAAACTCCGGCAGGGGAGGCCTGGACAATAGGTTTCCTGTTGCAGGGAGGTGTAACCACCTCCCCAGACAGGATAGTGTGTATTGGGGCTGGGCGGGAGCACTCTCTGGTGCTTTGAAGTCCTGCACTGGGGGCACATTTGGTGTCCCTGTGCATACCCCAGTTCAAACCGGCTCAGGGGCTTCCAGCCCCTGCTCTGGCGCGAAACTGGACAAAGGGAAAGGGGTGTAACCACCCTCTGCCCTGACCCTCCCATAGGCGGGTCCCCAGAGTATGTCCAACCCCCTAACTTGGTATAAGTATGGGACCCCAGTCCTTAGGACCTTAGATTTACCTGGACGAAACTCTGACACAGAATCCTGGACCTTCGACGCTCTACTTTAAGATTAGAGGACTAAAGAATCTCCCTTGGGGTCAAGGAGTGACTCCCCTGCTTGGCAGGCACCAAAGCAGCAATTGTCCGGTCTGCATCGCTGAAGCTCCCGCCGGACGCCGAAGTCTTTGCATCACCAGAGGTGGATTTCCAGACTTCCCCGAGGCTGCCCTGAGTCCCCAGCAAAGCTGAGGCCCGTAGCAGTCGTGGGTAACGTGGAACCGTGACCCTTGGACACCGAGCACATTTGCAAGTGCATCCTCTTCCTGGGCTCCCACGAAGTTGTGCTTTGGGCTCCGAGTAGCCCCGCCTCCAGCACCGACTGCACCAAAGATCACTGGCCTCCACTCCACGAGTGTCTCGTGAGCCAGCTCCAAGTGCGTCCACTCGAGGCTCCTTCGCGGTCGCTAGTCCGTTGGCTAGTAGGCCCTCCCGAAGGCCAATCTTCTTCTGCTTGGGCTTCCCTGGTTGCTCCAGGCGGGCCCTGACTTACCTTCGCTGGGTGAGTCCCTCAGACCTTGCTGGTCTGCACCACCGTCGTCCTTCTATTTCCACAAGACTTGCCGTTGCCAAGGCTTGTTGGGTCCAATCCGGTCGCCGACGCCTCAGCAATCGACAGACGTAGTGGGACAGCTCGAATCCAGCTCCTGGTTGTCGTCGACGCCTCCTGGACCTCGTGGCTGAAGAGTCAAGACAACTGTCAACCTACCTGAAGCACTCGACATCGGTGGGCATCCGCTCATCGCCTTCCTGGTCACTGGCTAGTGACCCAGACTCTGTCCCCTCTGCTTTCAGGTTCTTCAGATCTTCGATCCACCTTTGGATCCACCCGAACACTTTCGACTTGGCTGCCAGCAGCACTTTGCAGCAGATCGCCATTGAAAACGACGACGAAACCCGACCCCGAAAGACACCTATGCACCCGGCTTCCCTGGGTGAGGTAACACGAGTACTCCGGTGCTCCCGTGGGTATAGACTCTAGAACGACCCAGTTCTAAAAGGGTTTGCTCCAAGTCCTCCTCTAAGTGTCCCTTTTCTTTAAAATTCCAACCGCGACTTTCCCCATAGAAGTCAACGGCGATTCGCGGCTGTGTTCTCACACTGCACGCGTCCCCCGTGGGTCCCCTGTGTCACTACCTTGGGTGGTTCCTTGTGGTCCAAGCACTTCTACAGGCTCTAGGCCTTGTGTCTAGCTCAGTCGTGGTTCTTATACCACTTTATTGGTATATGGTTTGGTACGGCCCTAGGGCTCAAACGTGTATTTGTGCTATTACTGTTGATAACTAACTGATAACTTATGTATTTCGAACTCTAGCCTCATAAAGAGACTAGAGGGGTGTGTTTAGCAATAAATACATATATTTTGAATATATACCTGGTGTGGTCCTCTCATTTGGTCACTCAAGAGATTATAGGCTGGTAAAACAAGCTGCTTTACATTCCTTCAAGACTTAGCCTGAAGGCTGCTCTCCATAGCTACCACTAGGATAGCTTTCAATAAAGGTTGTCTTTAACCTATCTCCAATAAGGGGTTGTTTGGACTGGTGCAAGGTGCCCACTATAAATAGTGGACAGCATATACCAGGCCAACTTCTCACACAAGGTCTCCTCAAATCTGAAGACACCAGACATGAACTGTTGACCTGTTCCCATTTGGAAGATATCCTTATTAAATGTAAGGCGTTAGACCCAATGTTATTCTATGGGAAAGGTGGGCCTTGCAATAGTGAAAAAAGAATTTAGGGGTTTTTCGCTAACAGGATATGTAAAACTTAAAAGTACATTTCCTGCTTTTTAAATACATTGCACCCTGCCCTGTGGGCTGTTTAGGGCCTACCCTAGGGGTGACATATGTACTAAATGAAAGATTTAGGCCTTGCAAAAGGTGGATTTTGCCAGATCGAAGTTGCATTGGCAGTTTCAGGACTTGCCAATGGCAGGCCTGAAACAGGTTTGCAAGGCTACATAGGTGGGTGGCACAACAAGTGCTGCAGGCCCACTAGTAGCATTTAATATACAGGCCCTGGGTACTTGTAGTACCACTTCTCAAGGGACTTATAAGTAAACTAAATATTCCAATTGGGGATAAGCCAATATTACCATGTTTTAAGGAGTAAGCACACACCGTTTAGCACGGGTTAGCAGTGGTTAAGTGCACAGAGTCCTAAGGCCAACGAAAATGAGATCAGAAAAATATGGAGGAGTAAGGCAAAAAGTTTGGGGGAAGACCATGCTAAGGCTGACTGGTCTAACATGTGTCCCCCCAGCTGAAAGTGAGGAGAACTACCGATCCTCTTAGTTCTCATCATTAAGGCAGAAGAACCTGGATAGACTATCAGCATTGCTGTAGTTTGATCCAGGACGGTGTTCCATCATAAAGTCTATTCTCTGTAGGAAGATGGACCACCTCTACAGTTTGGAAATTTCACCCCTCATTTGCATGAGCCATCTTAGGGTCCTGTGGTCTGCCGGAACCGGGAAGTGAGTCCCAAACAGGTATGGTCTCAGCTTCCTCAGTGCCTAGACAATAGCAAAGGACTTTCTCTCAATAGTAGTCCACCTCTTTTCCAGGAAAGTAACCTCCTACTAATGAAGTCTACGGGTTGGTGTAGGCCCTCCTCATTTAACGTCGCTAAGACAGACCCTATGCCATGCTCTGAAATGCCTGTCTGCACAATAAACTCCTTAGAGAAGTCAGGGGCCCTGAGTACAGGTGCTGCAGACATGGCCTCCTTAAGGGTGTCAAATGCTTTGTGGAAGGGGTCTGTCCCGACCACCTTTCTGGGCAGCTTTTTAGAAGTCAGGTGGATTAAGGGGGCAACAATGGTGCCATATCCCTTAACAAACCTCCTGTAAAGTCTTGTGAGGCCCAGGAAGGCCATCACCTCAGTCTGTGTTTTAGGGGGTTGCTAGACCAGAAAAGTCTCAATTTGGCCTGGAGGAGCTGCACCTTGCCTTCACCCACCATGTGGCCTAGATACACTATGGACCCCTGCCCTATCTGGCACTTACTGGCCTTGACATGCAGGCCTGCTCCAGGGCCTGGAGCACCTCCTGGAGGCTGTACAGGTGTTCCTCCCGGCTGGAGCTGAAGACAGCTATGTCATCCAGGTAGGCGGGTCTGAATGCCTCCTTCCCAGCTAGGACCCTGTTGGCCAACCTCTGGAAGGTGGCAGGGTCATTCTTTAAGGCAAAGATCATTACTAAGAACTGGAAGTGGCCCTCTGGGGTCAAGAAAGCAGACCTCTCTTTTGCCCCACAGTCTGAGCAATCTGCCAGTACCTTGATGTGAGATCAAAAGTACTGGGAAACCTGGCAGCGCCAAGCCTGTCTATGAGCTCATCAGCTCAGGTGATGGGATGTGTGTCAGTCTTAGTGATGGAATTGAGTTCTCAGTGGTCCACAAAGAACTTGACTGTGGATTGGTGCCCGGTGGGGCAATCTTGGGTACCAGCACCACAGGGCTGGACCAGGGACTGTTGGAAGGCTCAATCACCCCTAACACCAGCATCTTGGAGACATCCTCCTTGATACTGGCCCTCACCTTATCTGACAGCCTGTAAATTTTATTTTTGAGAGGCATACTCTCCCCAGTGACTATGTCATTGGTACACAGATGTGTAAGCCCAGCGGAGAGGGAGAACAGAGAAGAGAGCTGCCTCAACAACAGGTGACAGTCACTCTGCTGCTCTGGGCTCAGAATAGGAGACAGGTTAACTCCCTCTACCGGCCCATTGTGCTCCTGGGTATATAAGAGGTCAGGGAGAGGTTAGTTCTCCTCTTCCACCCCTTTAATTGTCACAAGGAGCATCTTGACTTCAGACCTCTCAAAGTGGGGTTATTTCGGTTTATGTGGAGAACCCTTAAGTGGTTTCTAGAGGTCTTGAGATGCACCAGGTAAGTGCATTCCCTCTTCCGCTCCTTCATCTTGCTCTCACCGCTCTCTCACAAGACGTAGACATCACGCTGAGACATCACCTAACAGGGTGTCCATAGGGGAGCTTAAATTGACTAAATCCAACAGCTTTCTGTGGCACTTTCCTGTAGTCAAACAGTAGGCATGGCTGGAGGACATCCCACCTATGCCTCATGGGCTCAGGTAGGACCATTAGAATGCCTTTAAGGGTCTTGTTGAATCTCTCCACAAGCCCGTTGGTTTGGGGGTGATAGAGTGCACATTCATCCCACATTGACTTCATGTATGGTGACATGAAGTTAATGTCTCTATCAGACACTACCTCTATGGGGAACCCCACAGGGGTAAAATACCCATCAGGGCAGTGGCCACTACAGGTGCAGTCACTGACCTGAGAGGAATGGCCTCTGAGTACAGGTGGCATGGTCCACCAGGACAAGGATGAGCCTATTGCCTAAAGCTATCTTGGGGTCCAAAGGTCCAACAATGTTGATTCCCACCCTCTCAAAGAGTGCCAACAACATGTAAGAGGGCAGGGGAGCCTTGAGCTTTTTCCCCGACTTCCCACTGGCCTGGCAGGTGGGACAGGACCTACAGAATGCATCTGAGGCCGTCTTTATCCACAGCCAACAGAAGTGAGGGGCAAGCCTGGCGAAGGTATTGTCCTGCCCCAGATGTCCTGCCAGGATATCTGGTAGGAAGGTCATGTAACACTGAGGGACCACCAGCACACAAGCTGCCTCAGGCCCATTCTTCCAATAGATAAGGTGATCTCCAGAGGCATCACCTGCTGCCTGGGCCTCAGCTTGCCACCTCAAGCCCTCTAGAGTCGGGCACTCCTTCAGCACTTTGCCGAGTTCCTCTTTGGTTGGCCCACCTTCAACTTGCCATCCAGCAAGCTCAGGCAGGTCTCCCAGGGCAGCAATGTCCTCTCCGGTAGACTCACGGGCATCCTCTTCAGGAACTTCAGGGGCTGATTTCCCATGCGCCTTGCCCCTACTCTTCTTGGCAACTGCCTGGGCCATTCTTTCAGGCTCCAGGCTTCCTTGTGTCCCCTCCCTGGCAGCCATGGAACTTGTGGTCATAGAGACCCATTCAGGCAATCCTAACATCTCCAAGTGTGACCTGGGCTCCACCTCTTTCCAGATAGCGTGCTCTAGATTGTTGGCCAACGGACACTCTACAGGCATGGTGGTGCTCACAGCTACCTTTAGAGAACCTGAGACCCCCCCAGCACTCAAAGTGAACCAGAGCCACTGGTAGGAGACTCTTGTGGTTGTCTGCACTATGTCTTTGGTGGAATGTATTAGGTAGAAGCTGCTCTGAGGACTCCAGCTGACACCTCACAGTAGTCATGCTGGCTCCTATGTCCCTCAGAGCCTCCACCCATTGCCCATGGATGGTGACCCACTGCCTATACATACAAGTATTTTCAGGCATATGGGCTTTTGGCACCATCTCCTTATCTCCCAGGGTCACTAGGGTAACCTCTGTCTATTCCCACCAAGCTAACTGGGACCACCTCCTACCAAAGTGCCACACTTTCCATTCCGGGTGTCTGCCCACCGGTGGGGCTGTGTCCTCTTTGGACATTTGGTGTCTCCTGTACTGAGTTCTACAAGTATGGCCACTCCGCCTATAATTGTAGAACTCAGTACACTGGGGGACAAACCTCCCAGTCTATTTGTTAAAGAACCTTTCCTTCTGTGGCTCAGATTGAGAATGGTTACGGCTGTTCCCTTGGGAATTATTTTGGGGGTCTTTTGAGAACTCCTTATTTTTAAGTTTTCCTCCCCCCTCTTGCCTCTGGTGGGACCCCTGACCACACTTTTGGGAGTCCCCTAGATGCCTTTTTGGACACTCTGGTGCTGGCCCAGAGGTTCACCTCCTCAGCAAGCTACCTGGGGCCAGTCAGCTTGCTGTCCACTAGTTGCTGGTGCAGCTCTATTAAACAAATATTGAGCATTTGCTCCCGCAGAATTAAGTTGTAAAGCCCATTATAATAATTAACTTTCCTGCCCCTCACCCAGACATTTAGTGCCTTACTGGCATAATCCAAGAAGTCCACCCAAGACTGATTTGGGAGCTTATGGATGTCCCTGAACCTCTGGCGGTACTTTCAGGGGTCAGCCCAAATTTAGCAATATGTATGGCTTTTATGGGGGCATACCAGGGTTGGTCCTCTACTTCTAGTGTGAGAAGTGTTTCTCTCCCCACTGGAGGCATATGTTTCCACAAGCCACCCACCACCAGTGCTCATCTGGGATCTTGTGTACCATCAGGGTCATCTCATAAGCAGAAAACCATTTATATCATCTCCCACAACATAATTGGGCACCAGATCTTTTTGGGTACGGACCTTCCTGTTTCATTCAGACACTGTGAGTATGATGCCACCATTTCTGCTGGACTCTGCTTGTTTGGTTTTAAGGTCCAGCTCTCGGAGACTTAGCTCATTGTTCATTCTCCTTTCTTCCATGGCCATTTTCCTCTCCTCCATTGCTTTTTAGGCTGCCGACTCTTCCATCTTGTGTTTGGCAATTTGTAGCCTAAACTCCCTCTCTGCCTTCTTGTCCACCAGCTCCTCTGGAGACAGGCCATGCAAGGATACACTACTTCCTGCTCTGGCAGGGAGTTCCAACTCAGGAGCTGAGTCATTCACCTCCCCTGAAGGCTCCAGGTCCTGATCCTGCGCATCCATATTATCCTCCTCCCCCTCCCCCTCTGTTGAACCTGGTGAACCTCCCAGCAGGCCCACAGAGCTTTCTGAAGCTCCAACCTGTTGGTACCCCTCTTGGTGGGAAGTTCCCTTTCCTTGCAGAACTGTTTGAGCTCAAACACAATGTAGCTTTCCAAGTTGGCAGCTCAAATTCAATTTCAGCAGGTATGGTCACGGACAGTCAGGTAGCAATGAGAGCAGATTTGGAAAAAACAAAAGAAGCCAATTAGGGAGAATTTAAAACTCAAAATGGTTTCAAGTTATTTATCTGGGATGGTAGTGTACCACAAAATAACTGTATGGTACTGCACAAACACAAGCCCAAATCCGATCACTGCCACCAGTGTAAGAAATTGGGTTACTGATTGAGGGGAGTGAAACCCTACTCGAGCAGCAACCAAAATCTTTGTCAGGGTGAAGTCACAAGCAAACCTAAAATTAACCTGTGCTTAACCGTCTGGTAGCTTGGCACAGAGCAGTCGGGCTTAACTTAGCAGAAATGTGTAAAGTATTTGTGCAACAGTTCAAACAGCAATAACGTGAAAACACAAGACCAATCCCACACCAAATGAGAATAACTGAGTACATTTTAATAAATAAAACAAGAGCATAATGACAAACATCCGCTCAGTATAACCAGAGATATGCAATTTTAATGATTTCAGTGAAAATAGTACCAAAAAACACAAAGAGCCAACAGTGGGTATCTGGTCAAGTACTGGTAGAAATGGTATACCTAGTTTGTTGAGGTATGTATCTAGGCAAGGAAGTAGCCATAACTCTTGTCAATGTAAGCTAGATATACACTAAAAGATAACTTGTGCTCACTCTCTGGTAGCTTGGCACAGAGCAGTCAGGCTTATCTAAAGAGGCAGTGTGTAAAGTATTTGTGCAACACACAAACACACACACACAGAAACACATTGAATACATCACCAAAAGACTCCACACTGGGTTAGAAAAATAGAGAATATTTATTTGAGCAAAATGTGACCAAAACAACAAAAATACAATCAGCAGAAGTCGAGATATGAATTTCTTAATTATTAAATGCAAAAACAGTGCTTAAAAGTCACTAGCACTAAAAGGTTACTTGAGGTCGCACTAGACCAGGGTAAATCCAAAGTTCAGGATGACCATGATCGAGGGCAGGCTGGCTACAGGAGTCAGACAGGTCCTGTTAACAAAGTACCTTGGATGGAGCAAAGTGTCGACGTTGAAGTCTCGAGGCGAGGATTCGAGGAGGTGCTGTGTCGTCGTCGATCCTTGGATGGAGGCGAGTGTCAGCATTGATCCACGCCATTGATAGAAGCTTCAGTGTCAAACCCCTTTGCGAGGCAGGCACTTAGTCGATGTCGAGCTGTGCTGTCCATCGGCGTCAAGATGCACTGGCTGTAGAACTGCTGTCGTCGAGTGGCCGCTACTTCGTCGTTGACGGTGATGCGTTGGTCCGATCACCGCAATGTCACTGCTGCATCAACATCAATGTGTAAAAAGCTGCAAGAACCCCCTTTTGATACCAAGAACTTGGAGAGGGCACTTCAGCAAGAGTAGGTCTTGCAGAAGGCAGAGTCCAGCAGCACCAGCAGAATTGCAGGAAGTCTTTTGTGTCCCTGAGACTTCAGAAAGCAGGAGGCAAGCGAGCAAGCCTTTGGAGATCACTTGGAGGGAAGGCAGAGTTCAATTCTCCTTCAGCAGAGTCAGGGTGCAGCAGGGCAACAAGCAGAAAAGCAGTCCTTCCAGAAAAGCAGTCCAGTTGTGTCCTTTAGGCAACACACCAGTCTTTCTGACAGAGGTTCAGTTCAAGATCCAGAAGTGTCTGATTTAGGGGGTCAGAGACCCAGTACTAATACCCAAAAGTACCTTAAATGAAGGGAGTGACTTCAAAGCATCTCTCTGAAGTGCACATGGATCCCTTTCAACCCAGTCCTGTCTGCCAGGCGATCTGTGGGAGGTAAATCAGTGCTTTGTGTGTGGACAGGACACTACCTATTGGAGAGTAAGTGCAAGGGTCAGCTCTCCCATTCCTCTCGGCCCAGAAAGACTTATCAGAATGCAGATGAATGCAGATGAGTGCTCAGAATGCATACGAGTCTCACCTTACTATGTTTGTGGCTGTGTAGAGGGAATGCACAAAGTGTAGCTGTCACTCAACCCAGACATGTATTGGAGACAGGTTGTCAGGCACAAAGAGCAGTAAGTGCAGAGAAACATCCACTATCAAAAAGTGGCATTTCTAAAATAGTAATGTTAAAACCAACTTCACCAGTAAGAAGGATTCATCATTTCCATTCCAAAGATATGAAAAATGAAAAATCTACTCATCTCTGATCAGGAAATATAGCTCAACAGTGTATTAAGGAACTCCCAGTACTGGCCTATGAGAGGGGTAGGCCTAACTGTAGTGAAAAACAAAATAGGCTGTTTTTCCAGGACATGCCAAACATAAAAGTACATGTCCTACCTTTTATTTACATGGCACCCTGCCTTTTGGGTTACTTAGGGCCTACCTTTGGGGTGACTTATATGTAATAAAAGGGTAGTTTAAGGCCAGGCAAGTAGTTTTTAATGCCAAGTCGAAGTGGCAGTAAACTGCACACACAGGCACTGCAGGGGCAGGCCTGAGACAGGTTTGAAAGGCTTCTTCTGTGGATGGCATAATCAGTGCTGAAGCCCACTAGTAGCACTAGAAGTACAGGCCCTGGGTACATGGTATTTACAAGGGACTTACCTGTACATCAAATATGTCAATTAGGTATGTCATCATGTTTAGCGGAGAAGCACATGCACTTTAGCACTGGTTAGCAGTGGTAAGGTGTTCAGAGTCCTAATGCCAACAAAAAGAATAAGCAAAAATGGGAGGCAAAAGGCAAAAAGTCTAGAAAAAGACTACCCCAATGATGATCGGTCTAACATGCACGCTGGAACCGGGACAAAGTCAGCTACAGGGACCCAGTTAGGCCCTCTGAGCAAGAATACTTTCAGTCTTGGTTGTGGAGCATTGAGAGATTCTGTGTCAAGGATGCGTCGCACAGCCAAGGCGATGTGAGGTCCTGCGTCATGGTGGAGGGGGCTGTTGAGGAGGGGGCTGTTGACGAGGGGGCTTTCGATGCAAAGTCCTGTGTCGAGGATTTGGTAGCGTATTGGCTAGTTCCAAAGAAGCTGTGGGGCTTGTAATGTGGAGTCCTGATTCCTCATCAAGGCTGTCATTGATGAAGGGCTTGCAATGTGAGGGCCTGCATTGAGGGTGCATTGTGCAGCTGTGGTTCCAATGAAGCTGCGGGCTGCAAGGGTGATGTGAAGTCCTGGCACCTAAAAAGTCCACGCTGCAGAGACGATGCATCGGTTTCTGCTCAGGGCTGCACCATGCAGCAGAGAAGATGCATCGGTTCTTCAGGGTCCACAGATGGGCTGGCAGAGCACCATCAGGCTCACTTCCAAAGGTCCAGGTCCAGGACCAGGGTGGCCCCACTTGGCAGAATAGGACTCAGTTGCACAGTACAGGTGCTGGTTACAAGAGACTAGCCCTTAGAGTCACTCTGGTGGCCCTGGGTACAGGTTGCAGGTCAACTCCATTTCACCCAGGTAAAGAGGCAATAGGGCAGCAGGTCACCACAGCAGGGCAGCAGTCCTTCAGGACAGTAGTCCAGCAGAGTGGCAATTCTTTCAGCATCATAGCAGTCCTTCTTCCTGGTAGAGTCTTCCACAGGTCCAGAAGTGTACTGAAGAGTTGGAGTCTGAGGTCCAATATGTATACCTGGTGCCTTCTTTGAAGTGGGAGAAACCTCTAGAGGATCCCCTTTGAAGTGATCAGGTTTTCTGCCTCCCCTGCTCTGGTTCCAGAGTAACTACAGGGAGTATGCAGTCCTTTGTGTGAAAACAGGACACAGCCTATTCAGGTGTAAGTGGGGCTGTGCCGAGCTTCATCCTCCCATCCTGCCAGTGATGGCCCATCCAGGCACACCTTAACTCTCTATTGTGTGTGGCTCTTTGAGCAGAAAACACAAAGACCAACTGCCAACTACACCTAGTCTTGTGACCCTAAGACCCAGAGTCAGGCTACAGGCACTAAGGGCCTTATTACGATGTTGGTTTATCATTCAGATATGACTTGGTGCATGCATAAAGTCAGCACATTGTTACATAGATCCAGATAGAGAAAGTACTTTGATGTGCAACAACCATGAGTTTGAAAAAGCATCTATTTATTGATCACAGAATTATTTCAACAGATGGTAGACATCCTACCATGCCTATAATTTAAAAAGAAGAAGGAGGTTGCTCCAAGGGAACGTGCATGAAAAAGTGCTCTGGTGTGAGGTGAGTGAAGATAAGAAAAAGGAAAAGAATCCCAATAGAATCAGAAAACAAGCATCAAATAAAATTGTTCTGAATGTGACTGATAACAAAAAACAGTCCAAATAGGCCTGTCCAATATTGATTATGATACAATTAGTTGGTTCAAATGATTCACAAACAATGCAGAAAAATATCATCTGTAACAAGGCAAGGGAGGGGACACGTGGTCCAGGCCTGTTGGGGGTAAGCGTCGACGTTTCGACCAGACTTGTGGGCATAGAGGGTAATTGTAGGCTCAGCCTGTGGGTCTTCTTCAGGACAAGGGGCAGGGAAGAAGCAACCTTAGTAATGAAAAAGGGGGTGGCAAGTTACTTAATAGGCTGATAATGATTAATAATTATAATTCCAAGGAGTGAACATGCCTGTCCTACCAACCTATTCAGGATGTAGGTAGATCCTTAAGCTGTATTGCTTGCTCGTGTCAGTCTGACTCTGCCGCGCCGTAGTGAGGACTCCGTACAGGGATGCTGTAAATTAAGGTATATGCGAGTGGGATTACAGAGGCATTCACCGTGTTTACAGTCTCTCCTTCGAGTTATTGAAAGGTTTTCATTCCTCCTTTTTGTTTTTGTAGTCGCTGATTGAATCTCACGAATACTAAACACATCCAAGGATCAAACCCTTTTCTTAACCCGCAACGCTAGTGCGGGTAAGCGATTTATATTATTTCAGAGAGGCCCTTTGCTTAACATGACTGGGCTGTTTCAATCTATTTACCGAACGCTCAAGTTTGTTTCAGATGACGATTACTTCACCTTCCTTACATATGGACTCATAAGGAGCCAAATTGTTATTGAACCGCAACGTGGAGGCGGGTGAGCCCTTATTGAAGGCTTTATTTTATTTTCTAATACATTTTATAATCCAGAGTAGTTTACTGATGTGCACTCCCTCCCGGTTTTCTCTCGCCCATTTTCAGGTGGTCACCTCGGGAGCCAGTTCTACCTACATCCTGAATAGGTTGGTAGGACAGGCATGTTCACTCCTTGGAATTATAATTATTAATCATTATCAGCCTTTTAAGTAACTTGCCATCCCCTTTTTCATTACTAAAGTAGCTTCTTCCCTGCCCCTTGTCCTGAAGAAGACCCGCAGGCTGAGGCTACAATTACCCTCTATGCCCACAAGTCGGGTCGAAACGTCGTTGCTTACCCCCAACAGGCCTGGACCACGTGTCCCCTCCCTTGCCTTGTTATAGATTATATTTTTCTGCATTGTTTGTGAATCATATTGAACCAACTAATTGTATCATAGTCAATATTGGACAGGCCTATTTGGACTGTTTTTTGTTATCAGTCACATTCAGAAATTTTTTATTTGATGCTTGTTTTCTGATTCTATTGGAATTGTTTTCCTTTTTCTTATCTTCACTCACCTCACACCAGTGCACTTTTTCATGCACGTTCCCTTGGAGCAACCTTCTTCTTCTTTTTAAATTATAGGCATGGTAGGATGTCTACCATCTGTTGAAATAATTCTGTGATCAATAAATACATGCTTTTTCAAACTCATGGTTGTTGCACATCAAAGTACTTTCTCTATCTGGATCTATGTAACCACGTGCTGACTTTATGCATGCACCAAGTCATATCTGAATGATAAACCGTTTTCGGAAGTATTCTGTGTAAAAAGAAAGGTCCAGGACCAATTGTTTTCTGTACCACTCGACACCCAGGTCCAAGCACTTTGTTTGGGTTACCCCATTTTTCTATAATGGTTATTACGATGTTGGGCAGACTTGCGTCCGCTCGACACCATCGCGGAAACGGAACCGACCGACCTCTGGTTGGTGGTCCTGACCGCCTAGTTACAATGCGACCACACATGGTGCGGTTGCATTCTCCCATTTCTCAAAGGGAGTCTGTGTTTATCCCTGCACCCCATGGCAGGCACCTCAAGGTGCCTGCCACAAGGTTCAGGGATCAACAGGTGGCACCATAGGTGCCCAGTCAGCCCCAAACCAGTGGCAGAATACAGAAGGGGGCCCTGCCACACTTTCCGACAGGGTTTCCATGTTGGAAAGGCCGGCATGGAAACCCTGCCGGAACTGTGCATCGTAATCCAGAAGCGGGAAATGCCTTCCATTTGGATCGCGGGCCGGTCTCCAACTGGTAGACGGGCTCCTGGAGCCCGTCGGAAGCCAGCCGGAATGACTGGCCAGTTTAAATTCCGACTGGCTCTATCATAATCAGCCGGTCGGAATTGAACCGAAGATGTCGGTCGTAAGGCCTCCGACATAAGGTCGGAGGCCTTTCGACCGACATCGTAATTGGGCCTTTAATGTCTAAGGCAGAAAAATGTAAACTTTCTAAATGTGGCATTTTCAAAATTGTAATTCAAAACCTGACTTTACTGTTAAAGAGGATTTTTCATTAAAATTTCTAAGACACCAAACATGCATTGTTGACCTGTTCCCATTTGGAAGATATCCTTCTTAAATGTAATAAGGTAACTCCAATGTTATACTATGGAGTGTGTTAGAAAGTTTGGTCTCTAGTTGGCAAAGGTTTGCACCCTGTCCAGGTAGGGACCACAGTCCTAGTCAGGGTAAGTCAGATACACAACCAAAATGAAGCTGTGCTCACCCTCTGGTAGCTTGGCACGGAGCAGTCAGGCTTGAATTAAGAGACAACGTGTAAAGTATTTGTGCAACACCTTAATTACAGTAACAGAGTGAAAACACCACAAAAAGACTCAACATCAATTAGAAGAATAGAGAATATTTATCTGAGTAAAACAAGACCAGAATAGCAACAATCCAATAAGTAGAACTCGAGACATGAATTTTTAAAGAATAAACTGCAATATAGTGTTTAAAAGTCAATAGCGCTTCAGGTTACTTGATGTTGTATTAGACTGGTCTTAAATCCAAAGTTTGTGGCTGACTGCAATGGAAGGCAGGCCGGCTGCAAGACCCACGCAGGGCCCACTGAAATAGTACATTGGATGCTATAAGCGTTGGCGTCAAAGACTCCATGCGTCAGTTCCAATTCATGCAGTCGGGTCGATGCATCGAAGTCGAGCCTCGCAGTCAGGTCCTTCTTAATCATCTAACCCATTTACAATGCAAGTGTGCATCGTCGTCGAGCCTCCCAGCAATGCCTTGGGCTCGGCGCTGTGTCTGCATCAAAAGACACTGGGTCGGTTCCAATCGGTAAAGTCATCACTGTGTCAATTTTTGTGGAAAAACAGCTGCAGAACCCTCTTTCAAGACCCAGGACTGAATTGGCACTTCTTGGCTGAGCAGGACTCACAGTTGGCAGAGTGCAGCAGCTGAAGCACAGTTGAAGGAAGTCATTGATGGCCCTGTGACTTCAAGAACACGGGGCAAGCTAGCAAGCCCTTTGAGAAACTTGGAGCAGGGATGTAGACAGCAGGTACAGTCCTTCTCACTCCCAGGGAAGGAGCAGCAGGCCAGCACAGCAAAGCAAGTAGCAGAGTGGCATTCCCACCTGCAGCATAGCAGCTCTTCTTCCTGGCAGAATGTAGTTGGTTCCAGCAAAGTTCTGATTTGGTGGTGTCAGGGATCCAGTACTTTAACCCAGTTGTGCCTTTGAACTGGGGGAGACTTCAAAGAGGTCTTTGAAGATCAGAAGGTCCCTGCCTTTCCTGTACTGGCTCCAGAGTCACTACAGGGGGGTATGCAGCTCTTTGTGTGGGGACAGGCACATCCCTATTCGGGTGCAAGTGTCAGCTCCTCTCTCCTAATCTATCTCAGGAAGGCCCATCCGCCCGGTGATGGGCCATCAGGATGCAAAGGTCACACCCCAGCTCCCTTTGTGTGTGACTGTCTAGAGGGAAGGCACAAAGCTCAGATGTCACCCAACTCACGCTTGTATTCAGAGACAAGCAGAGGCACAGACTGGTTAAAGTAAAAAAAAATGCCATCTTTCTAAAAACCAGAACGAGTTCCTACGCAGTTCATCCTCAGCCTGGCCAGTTTTGCCCTTAAAAGCCTATTTTTAATTTGGAGACAATTTTTATTTCCAAATTAAGGGGACTGCGATGGGTTGCCCATTTGCGCAGAGCTAGCCGTACAATACATGGCAATATTTGAAGAAAAATACATCTATAACAACAATCCCTTTCAACAACATATCTCACATTGGGTGCGATATATTGAGGATATATTCTTCATATGGACAGGTCAAGTTGACACACTCAAGCAATTCCATAATTGGCTAAATGACAGGACGGCAGACATTAAGTTCAGCGTACATTATAACTCCTGGAGAATTACATTTTTGGATGTTGAAGTATATGCTACAGATGGATTTTTAATGACCACACTCCATACAAAACCGACAGATAGGAATAAAGCCCTACATTATACCAGCCATCATCCTCGTAGCCTTCGAGATAATTTACCATTCGGTAAATTTTTAAGGATTAGAAGGAATTGTTCACACAAATCAGATTACAATTTTCATGCAACAAATTTGGTGGACAAGTTAAAAGCACAAGGCTATCCCAAAAGACTCCTTATACATTCCATGAAGAGGGCATTGTGGACACCACGCGACGAACTGTTACAGAAAAAGGAAAAACAGAATGTAGATCGTCTTGTTTGTATCACCACATTTTGCTCAAAGACTAACCAATTGAAGAAGGTTATCAATCATAATTGGCACTTGCTGGAAAATTTAGATGCGTCCGTCACAAAACCGCTGTTTGCACTCAAAAAGAGAAGAGTATTGCAAATCAAGTGGTTCGGGCAGCACTCCCTAAGCCATTAGCAAAAAATACATTACGTGAACAGCTAAATTTACCACCGATTGTGGGCCACAATAGATGTGGCACATGCACCTGCTGTAACCAAACTATTGAAGGATCATTATTTTCACATAAAAACATCAACTGGAAACATACCACTTTTTCTAACTGCAAAATAAAAAATGTAGTTTATGGAATATTGTGTCCTTGTCCAAAGCTATACATTGGGAAAACCAATCAGGAAGTACGGCAACAAATTACCCAACATAAATCTAGAATCCGGAAAAAGGTCCTTTCAGCCCCCTTGGTGAGCCATTGGACCAATTTGAACCATGCAGAGAGTGATTTACGGTGGACTGTAATATCAGTAATTGAACCAGGCATCCGGGGAGGGGACCTAGAAAGACGATTGATTCAGAGAGAGGTGTTATTAATACTGAAATTCAACTCTGCGGTTGATGGATTGAATGAAATGACAGAGCTGCAAAACTTATAAACTCACAGAGATGACCTTTGGTCATTCCAAGGAGATATAGGACTTTGGACTGAAGGAAGTGACCCAATTGGGGTCACCCGGGTCACTCGCGACCACCTCTCAGCCTTCCAAACAAATGAAGAGTCGGTCAGACAGTAGAGAATACAAACCAAAGGTATTTATTAGAAGTACACTTGAGTGGAGACCGGTCTGACCAGCCTCCTTGGATTGCCGCAGAGGGACTGACTTCTGCCAACATGATAACACATAATGTACATTTCCAGAATCACTAAAGACATGCCCAGACTGGAATTTTTCAGTTGGTAGCTGGTGAACAAAGGAGATACAGAAGGATGGGCTGCAATCCTGGGACCGAGTACATGCTATCTCAGCATCAAGGTTACTCTGCCTTCGCCCCGCCGCTCTAAGGGTGGGAGCAGGCCTATATAGTGAGAAAGGTATGTCATTACAAAACAGTCTATTCATTAGTATAGCGAAGCTTAACCTTGGAGAAATAGAAAAAGAAAATATTGCAGCTGCTTTCTGCTGAGGCAGACAATAAAACAGAGATTAGTTTCGGTCATGGCTCAAAATGGCGGCTCAACTTAAAATGGTGCTGTGAATGCTAACTTCACATAGAGCAATATGCAAACAAAACGAGTACATAGCATTTACATTTCAACAGACCCTCCTTTTAGCAGAAGCTAACCATTTAAAGTGGAGGGACTATGGAGTGTAACATGGCATGTACATATCAAATGATCTTCAGAAATCAGAGCAATCCACATATTCAGCATCGAGGGAAGATGAGTCCTCAAATACACCCTCGTCTATCTGCATAAAACTATCTATTTCTTTCTGAGTCATAATCACAGCATGGGCATCATGGATGGGCGTCTTCTGCTTTGGGGTGAGAAGTGTAACACAATAAGAACAACAGGCCGGGAGACATTGTATACAGATGCAACATGTGAGGAAAATACCAGCGACTACAGCTAGGAAAGCAAGGATCTTCCAACCCCAAGACGTAAACAGACCCCAAAACCACACAGATAAGGTCCAAGTACCATTGTCCTGATGAATGTCAGAGGAGAGTCTGTGTAATTTCTGTATGGCAGCATATACATTGGGGGCGTGGTCAGGTATATATACGCAGCAGCTACTACCAATGACGTGACAGGCCCGTCCCCGATCAGCAAGGATGACGTCTAAAACCATCCTGTTTTGTAAGGTAACTAATCTCGTAGCCTGGAGCTCTGCTGTAATGTTTGTCGCTATTCCAGCTGTAGTATTAATAACTGCCTCCACAACTGGAGTGAGCCGACAAATTTCTATACTATTAACTATGGGGCCCCAGAAGGGATAAAGGCCCTTTGCGACATCCTCAAATTGTTGTGCGGCTGTATCTGTCTGATCTACATTCTGCGGATCTAGGACCCTTTTTATCCAGGACAGACGTGTACTCCTACGCTGCAACTGATGAGCTCTGTGATAATTGGATGGAGCAACATACACAGGGGGAAGGAGGAAAAAGAGATAACATCTACCCAACCAACCCCTCGGGAGTCATACATAAGCGTGTGATCCACAGACAAAATAAACATTAGGGGGTGGAATTAAGGGCGGACTATCGGTCATTCTCAATTCATATGTGGAGTTGCATCTGCTCTCCCCTACCACTACCTTCCCTGCCCCCTGAACACAGAAACTAGCTGTCGTGTTGTTCACCGACACTGGCATTGGCTCATCTTCAGTAACATTACAAGCCTGAAAAGACTGGAAATACTCAGATGTGTTAAACCCCTGAAAATCAGCCATCTCCATTTGAAGCCACGTCTCATTTGTTACAATTTTATACGCGTTCATACATGTCTTTAAATACATTCTACCAAATATCTCCTGTCCAGCCTGTCCTCAGAGAGGAACCCTATGGTGTAATTGTACATTTTGTTCCATAGTGCGTGAATGAGCAGGTGCCCTATCCAGAGTAGGGAGTGGGGAATGTTGTTGCGCCATGCTAAGCAATTCAAACCATTCCTCACAACTACTAATGTATGACAGGGGCATGGACAGCAAATTTTCAACTTTGTGAGTCACTGAGGGAAGCAAGCCGCATACCCAGCAATTAGTTTTGTTAGACACAATGTGAACTTGGTGCAACATTTGCACAAAAACATTTCCAGTGTAAGACAACCTATGCATTGCCTTGTGTGGTGCCAAAGTGACAAAAACATGTTCTGGGGGGGAGGGGGAGGGGGTGGGGGAGTCATACCAAGCAAAGAATGTACTGGATATTTCTCTTCCAGGAACCATGCTATTCCAAATAGTGTTATTACAGAGATCACAACGATCACTACAAAAACTATTTTACTCTTTGTGGACCAACCGGACCAACTAGACCAATCCCGCTCAAAACGCGGTGCTGCAAATGGCTGTTCCTCCTCAGTAATGGGCCAACCAAATGGATACATGGTAATCAAGGGAAAGAGAATGCAATAGAACTGATGGCGAAAGGGGGCAAATGTTCCCAGTGTCCGTCTGAGCCTCACTGGTAGACTCCTATTGTTCATCAACGTTGGCGCTCTTGAGCACCGGCGGTGGAGCTGCTCAATCCTACCCATTGCAGGGTAATGTACTTCCCTCCTGGGGAGCACACTCAGCTTACCCTGTACAATGTCCGGAACACTGCACCATTCTCGTCTCTGCCTAAACTAACACAGTTGGTACACCCTGACTTCCGCAGTCCATCCCTGCTAATCTGACTTCTCCTTTGGTGCACTGTTCCTCCATCGGGGGTGCAAATTGTACCTGGCTACTCCAGGCACAGCGGGGTCAGCCTAAAGGGGCTCAGTCACAGAGGGGCCAGTGGAGAGGGGCTCTAGAGTTGCCTTAATCTCCGGGGGCACTGCCGCATTTAGTACCTCATTGTTCTCAGCCTCTGTTTGGGTCCACGTGAGCTTAGCATCTGAAAAGGGGACAAACCGTGGGACTTGCTCCCACTCAGAGTCCCCTATTCCATCTTTGACCCACTGATCATAGGGTAAGGGCAGAGGCACTCTGCGGCAGTGCTGACTGTGAATCCAGTTCTTTCGGCCGGTGCCCTTCACTGCTGTGCAGGTGGCAAGGAGCACCTGGACTGGTCCCTTCCACCTCGGCTCCAAGCTCTTCTTTCTCTGAAAGTTCCGGATGAGGATGAAATCACCAGGCTGAATATCATGTCCTGGCCCCTCAGGTACTGGCGGGAGAGAGTCCTGGATCTGTTGGTGAATAGACTGCAGACTTTTAGTTAACTCATACAGATAGTCCACTAACAGAGGATGTTCAATTTCGGAAAACCTACGAGGATGCGGGACGCCCCAGACGTTTGCCGGGCGCCCGAAAATGACCTCATAGGGTGACAGTCCTGTCTTAGAATGTGCTGTAGTTCTTGTGGATAAAAGGGCTAATGGTAAAGCATCTGGCCACTGCAACCCTGTGCTCTCCTGAATCTTTGCCAATTTCAGTTTCAGAGTACCGTTGTACTTCTCAACCAAACCTGCGGACTGGGGATGGTTTGCGGCATGAAACGTCTGTCTGATATGTAGTCCCTCACAAACTAACTGGATTACTTTAGCATTAAAGTCACTTCCATTATCACTCCAAATCAAATGGGGCAAGCTGTAGCGAGGAAAGAACTCCTTCAAGAGTACTTTTGCAGTCGCTTTGGCTGTTTTTTTTTTCATGGGATAGGCCTCAACCCATTTACTGAATGAACAAACAACCACTAACACATATTCCAAATTATTGACTCGATCCATCTCTATATAATCCATCTGGAGGACCTCAAAAGGGAAAGTGGGAGGTACAAAATTACCAGGTGGCGTAGGGGTACCTTTTCCAGGATTGTGCATCATGCACACCATACAATATTTGACCAAATGAGCGGCAGTCTTTTGGATATCATCATTTTGCCATACAGGATCTAGCAGCTTACAAATACCTTTAGCACTGATATGAGCTGGCCCATGCGCCATGGTGACTACGGAAAGAACATATGCATCTGGTAAAATCCATCTCGGTCTCCCTGACTTGTCAATCCAACACCCTCCTCATCCAAACATGCTGTGCTTTCCTGCCATACTGCTAATTCCTCGATCGTTGCCTCACTCCGTATCTCCTTGACACCAGTGTATTCTCAAACATAGTGACCTCAGGCACCCACCTAGCGGGACCTGCTACAAAGATTCTTTTCATCTTTGCTCGGGCTGTCTCCTTAGCTGTCTGATCTACAAAGGCATTCCCCTTACCCACATTGTTGGTAATTGTCTTGTGGGCGCTGCACTTTATTATCGCCAATTTCTTAGGGAGTGTCAAAGCTGACAAAAGCCTATGTATAAGGGGGCCATGCTGTATTTTTATCCCATGGGAGGTGAGAAACCTTCTCTCTGCCCAGAGCCGTTCAAAATTATGGGCAACTCCGAAGCCAGACTGGCTGTCAGTATAGATATTGACAGACAGTCCCTCACTCAACTCGCAGGCTCGAATAAGGGCAACTAGCTCTGCAGCTTGGGCCGACTGGTAGAGAACTCAGGACGTCTCAACTAGCGTGGACAGTGTCGTTATTGCATATGCGGCTGTTGTAGTGCCATGTGGTAGCTTAAAGCAAGAGCCATCGACGTATAGTTCCCCTTGGGGGCCAGATAAGGGAACATCAGTCAAGTCTACCCGTCCTTTCGTCTCTTCCTCCGTTCAGAAGATACAATCATGTATATCATTTTCCTCACTCTCAGAAGGGAGGGGTAGTAACGTGGCTGGGTTCAGAGTGGCACATCCTTTGATCGTGACATGTGGAGCAAAGAGGGTTAGCTCATAGCCGGTCAGACGTGCACTGTTGAGGTGCTGTGTCTTGGTTTTATTCAAAAGAGTATCCACAGCATGGGGCACCATAACTGTAAGGTCAGTATCAAGTACGAGCCCAGCCGATTGTCTTATAGAGACGGCCACAGCCGCGACCGCTCTAAGACAGCTTGGGAGGGCTCTTGCGACAGGGTCAAGGAGAGCAGAAAAATAAGCACACAGCCGTTGCTTACCTCCAAAGGCCTGTGTTAAAACTGAAAGCGCACAACCAGCCGTCTCGTGTACGTACAGCACAAACGCCTTTGCATAATCCGGCATACCAAGCACAGGCACAGAGCAAAGCGCAACTTTTAATTGCTCGAAAGACTGCTGACATTCAGGCGTCCAAAGCAAGGGTTCATGCACATCTTTAGTGGTTGGTGCGAGTAGGGGTTTTGTAAATAACGAATAGTTAGGGATCCACTGATGACAATAGGAAGTAATGCCAATAAAAGCGCACACATCCTTTTGAGTTTTAGGGATAGGCATTTTAACAATGGCGCTGATGCGCTCAGGGGTCAATCTCCTACCCTCCTTCGACAGCAGGTGACCTAAATAGGTGACCTCCTGTCGACAATATTGAAATTTGGAAATGGACACTTTATGTACGAGGTGTGCCAAATGCAACAACAATTTAACCGTAGTGTCTTTGCAACCCTTTTCAGTGTCAGAAGCGATGAGAAGATCATCTACATATTGGAGCAATACATTACCTGGAGGAAGCGTAAGGGAGTCCAATTGGGCTTTTAAAGCTGGACTATGAATACTAGGGCTCTCAGTATAGCCCTGAGCAGCTCGACAGAATCTAAAGCTTCTGCCAGCTAGGGTAAAACCGAACAAGTACCTGCTATTTGGATGGATCGGAATACTAAAGAATGAATTTTTTAGGTCAATGACAGAGAAGAATTTAGCAGTAGAAGGAATCATCGTCATAAGGACAGTGATGTCAGGAACCACCGGAACTGGGGAACTACTATTTTATTTATTGCGCGCAAGTCAATCACAAAACAATAAACATCTGGATGATCATCAGAGGAGCCCGAAGGTGCCCTCTTAAGAATGGGAAGAATAGGGCTAATACACACATTAGAAGTCGTCTCCTCAATAACTCCTGACTTAATCAAGTCCTGTATAATTTGTAACAAGGCTCGCTCTCCTGCTTGCGGTTTTTTGTACTGAGGGATACGAGGCAAAATGGCATTTTTTTAAATTTTGATAGAAACTGGGGGTATGTGCAATAATCCTACATCCGTGTCGCATGTTGCCCACAACGTGGGCAGCACGTCCTTAAATTCAACAGGGAGGGGTACATCTTTAGATAGACACTGCTTCGTGCTGACCACATTTGGGCCCATCATCATGTAAACACCTTCCAGGGAACAAAAAATAGTTGCATGCAATTTCTTTAATGAATCCAAGCCCATCAGATTTTCTCCGCAATTAGATTTCAACAAAAATGGTGAATCCACAGTAAAGGGACCTATAGTCAGTGCAAGAGGTTTGGAAATGGGGCTCACAACCGGTACACCAGAAAATCCTACCGAAACATTATTATGGCCAGACAGAGCTTCCCCGGAGACCAGTGAATGAGAAATAGAGCTATTAATTGCACCTGTATCCACCAAAAATTCCTTAGCTGAACCATGCAAATCTGCAGTAACATAAGGACCATGCTGATCTACAGGTATCTGAACTGGTCCCTCACCCTGTCCGTCCTAGTTGTGAGACATACCTGTCACCTCGTCCATTTCATAGTCATCATGATAGTACTGGCCGCCCCTATTGTCGTCGAAGTAGTTACTATCCGGGCGATCCTGTAACATTGTAGTATGCTGAGCTCTGTCCTGTCCACTAGCTCCACCCCCCGACCACGAGAACCTCGTCATCTAGGGGCCGCAACTTTCTGCAACAACACCGGACACTCGCTACGCCAATATCCCTCCTCTTTACAATACGCACACTGATTCGGCCCTACAGGCATAGTATTCCGGCTAGTACGAAGAAGCTGCCGGGCCGTACCACCACGTCCTCTACCATTCCCTTGAGAGGCTTGCTGCAACAACACCTTTGTCTTCAATCCTTTCTGCTTTTTCTCCACTTTCTCCTGCTCCTCATTTTCCCAGTGCTCATAATACTGTGCCATACTCAGAATTACAGAAGGGGAGGAGGTAGTCCAAGTGCTCTCCGAGGCCTGTAACCGAGTCGTGATCTCGGGAAGCAGGTTCGTAACGAATCTATTAACGAACAATCGGACACCCCCCTCCACCGACAAATCCTGGCCGCTAAAATCTAAAAACACGCATTCAAACTGAGTGAAAAAATCAGACACACTCTCATTCTTCTTCTGACGACATGCTGTTAAGTTAACTTGTCCCAATCTACCCGTCTCAGTGAAATGAGAGAATGGATATACGTAATAATCTGGCCTGGCAAGGCTAGTATCTCTGCCTTAGGCTTCTCACCAGGCTTCCTCTCCTGGTCCCATACTTTAATCTGATCCCAGGTACCACCCAATTCCACAACATGGTCATGTGTGTGCCCCTGTCTCCAAATATCAACGGGCACCAGCAGACCAAAGAACATCTCAATATCCGCAAGCGTCATCACTGTGGATGAAGCGGCCTCAGTCAATTCCTTATAATATGCAGTTGGATTTTTTCTAGGATCCGGCAACTGAGTCTTAAGGGATAAAACGTCACTCCTTTTCCATGGAGTGTAGACCCACTGTACTTGAAACCGGGCCTCTACCCATGGTCTAGTAACAACATTATGCTGATCCCGTAGCTCCGGTATTTCAGGGTGATATATGGGGTGGACGTCCCTCATCGGAAACTGAGATACTGTCGTCGGGCTCTTCTCAAGCTACCTAATCCAATAAGCGACCAATGCCTCAACATTATCAAAAACTTTACCAGGTGCCATATCAGCAGGATATACATGATCCCTAATATAATAAATAATCTGGGGTACTACACCATTGAAGCACTGTTCTCACAGTCCAATCAAAGTAGCCGACATATGCTTAAGGGCATGCTGATGCACAAAAGGCTCATAATCATTCATCACTCTCCACACATCTTCCACACTGTAAATGGGGTTATGAGCCCACTGGGCAGTCTGGTCGGCTACTATCTTTTTTCTCTTCGTCTCCCACATCTGATCGTATCAATATCCGCCCCAGTTGCTCCCTAGCTGTCGCCCAGTCTCCGTCCCCTAGTCCACGTACGGGCGTTCCGCTACTCAGTAATGCCGGGGGATGGAGGAACAAGGGAGGAGTAGGAACAGAAGTAACAGGCACCAACGTCGCTGCCGGCTGCGACGTAGGTGTAAGGGCTGGAGAGAGAGATGCCGAAACAAGGGAGCAGGGAGACTGGCAGTTATCGTAGGTGCAGAAGGCGAAGCCAAAGAAAGAGCAGGAGGCGCTGTGGCCGAAGCAGCTTGATCGATAACAGAAGAAACAGAAACAGCAGAGACAGAGGGAACAGATGACTGAGGCTGGGGCACAGCAGGATATATTCTCTGCGAGGCGTATGGGGGTGGAGGTCGAGCATCTAACAATTCCTCCACAAATTTATCATTTCCTTCTAGGGCAACATAAGACTTTTCACATTGTAATCGAAATATCCTATCAGCACACTCTATTCCTTTTTCTATTTTCTCTCTATCATGTGCTACAGCTTTCTGAGTTAATGTCTGCATTCTCCCCTTCCGGGCCTCTTTCTCTGCTTTCATTTGTCTCTGTTTAGCCTCCTTTTGCCATGTTCTGAGGGAATCAAACATCGACTGCCTACTCCTTTTCACACACAGTTTTTCCTGCAGGAAATTAATTTTCTGTTCATCAAAAGTGCCCGTCAACGGCCACTGCAACTCGGCATTGTCCCTCGTATATTTGTGCCATAGCGTACTAAACATAATAGGGCGAAGGCCATGTTTTACGTACATGTCGAAATTCGGGGTACCTTCTGGAGGCGCTGGCTGACTTTCTTCCAGTCGAGCATCAGTAGAACAAAAACGACAACCCAAACAAAACAACTTACTCAAACAAGGCATTTTCAAAGAAAAACAAGTTCACTACTTATGCCTAACAGATATTTGCAAATATCTTTACCAAAAGTCGGTCCTCAGACCTCATCAAATACAAATCAAAGTGGTACCATGCTCATAAAGAACTCAAACAAATTCAAGCGCTTGTTCAAAGACAGTCCTCAGACTGGGTCAAATACAAACCAAAATGGCACCATAGCCACGAAGAACCAAAGCAAACTCACCTGGTGCACACAGGTCAAATGAGTTTATTCTCCACTGCCAACTCTTCGCACCAAACGGTCAGATTCAAGGATTTCGCCGTTCAGGACCCCAGTCGGGATGATCGCTGGACGAGGCACCGCCCGGTCAGACAGACGGGGCAGCTGCGAGTACAAGACTCTCTCATGCAGGGATCCCCGGTCCGCCCGTCCAACCCGACGTGGCCCCGACCTCCCCGCCCATCCGCAGGCGAGAATGGGTCACCCAATGGAGTCCCTGTTCGGGTGCCAAATGAAGGAAGTGACCCGAGTAGTGTCACCCGGGTCACTCACGACCACCTCTCAGCCTTCCAAACAAATGAAGAGTCGGTCAGACAGTAGAGAATACAAACCAAGTTATTTTATTAGTATTCGCTCAAGCGGAGTCCAGTCTGACCAGCCTCCTTAGACAGCTGCCGAGGGACTGCCCACCGTACACAATGCAAAGTCAGATATACAATTCCAACACCCCTAAGACACACCCAAAATGGAATTTTCCAGCCTGGGCACAGATGGACAAAGGAGGTACAGAAGGATGAGTTACCATCCTGAGACCGGGTACACACTATCTCAGCTTCAAGGTTATCTCAGCCCGTGCCCGTCTCTCTGAGAGTGGAAGCAGGGCTACATACGAGGAAAGGCATGCAAACACAGAACCAGCTATTCATTAGTGCAACAAAGCTCAACCTTGAATAAGAGAAGGCTGCAGTTTCTGCTGAGGCAGACAGTATGAGACAGAAGCTTCATTTCGATCATGACACAAGATGGCAGTTGAATACAAAGACAGACAGTAGAAAATACAAACCAAAGGTATTTATTAGAAGTACACTTGAGTGGAGTCCGGTCTGACCAGCCTCCTTGGATTGCTGCAGAGGGACTGACTTCTGCCAACATGGTAACACATAATTTACATTTCCAGAATCACTAAAGACATGCCCAGGCTGGAATTTTCCGGTTTGTAGCTGGTGAACAAAGGAGATACAGAAGGATGGGCTGCAATCCTAGGACCGGGTACATGCTATCTCAGCATCAAGGTTATTCTGCATGCGCCCCGCAGCTCTAAGGGTGGGAGCAGGCCTATCTAGTGAGAAAGGTATGTCATTACAAAACAGTCTATTCATTACTATAGCGAAGCTTAACCTTGGAGAAATAGAAAAAGAAAATATTGCAGCTGCTTTCTGCTGAGGCAGACAGAATAAAACAGAGATTAGTTTCGATCATGGCTCAAAATGGCAGCTCAACTTAAAATGGTGCCGCGAATGCTAACTTTACATAGCGCAATATGCAAACAAAACGAGTACATAGAATTTACATTTCAACAGGACTGAATCACGTGCTTATGAAGAACAGTTTATATATTTGACCTATAATTGTCATGTGTATACTCATCCATAGCAGTTGTTTGGTCTCGTATTCTATCACGAGCACTATGATAAAGAGTTCAGAGATTTGAACTACAATTCCCATGATTCTATGAGGCAACTGAGAACCAGGAAGTATACAGGTAACCGTTCAAATTTGACAGAGGGTGGCACCCTGGCCTATATGCCCCTGAGCTTTATGGATTCAGTTGGATTTTCAATTTTAGAGGCAACCGTCCTTGTTAATAGACAAAGAGATTTCACTTTTCTTTACGGGCGGCGCGAGTCCCGCAATGATGCGGTGGCGCAGACCCAGAAGTAATCTCTAGACACAACTGGCCAAATACCGGCACTCAACACACCGTAAGGAACAGACAGCAAGGAGAACAGTGGTCCCTTTCGGTGCTCCTGCAAATCGAAGGTACGTGAACATTGGCTCACCTAAATTCGTTTGGATACTATGCCGCAAGTCAATCGCGTATAGTTTATGGCATCTCAAGCAGTTGGTAAACCGCAGAGTGATCATTCATTTTTTTTTATTGTGGTTTCCGCTTCTTCTTTTTTGTAGCATTGCAGTGAAGTCACATACGGTGTCAGGAAGCGTCTGTTAACTTCATTGTTCCTACTACAAGTGAGTGTTCAGGTGTTCAACCATGAAGATGGTTTTTATATTAGGATTGGGAAATGGACATTAGATTGCCTGTTTTTGTATTTTTTCAGTGTCGTAGTAAATCATGAAGCTGGGGCACTGCTAAAGTCATAAGGATAATTAAGCAAGAGAGACTTATTCTTGGATAAAAGAGGTAAATGTGGTGTGGATGGTGCATGAGAGGAATATTGTTATTTTGTAAGAGGGTGTTTGTTAATATATATGTTTTTATTATTTTTGCAGCTTATTGTCTGTTCAGAGTCCTGAGGAGAACCCTGTAAAACACATAATAGGGTTCGAAATGCGTTGACTGTTGGTTTTCCAAACAAGTGTTTTTTGCAGGCATTTACCATGGTGGCTCATAACATGAACTAATATAAGTTATAACTGTGATGATGCATATTGAACCCAATTGGAACACTGTTTGGCTTTGCCCTTGTTAAAGGAATAATCAAGCAGGGCGTTGAAACGCCAGCTGAAAGGGCGTGGTTGTTTTTTTTTTTTTGTGTGTCTAAAAGACAGATTGCCTTGAGAAATTACAGAAACGGAGCTACCAAGATTTCTGTACTATGTTTTTATGTGGATGAATTGTCAAATGTTTTGGTTGTTTTGTTGTAAGGAATGTAATGTATGTAACAATGTTATTGTGACTCTATGTTGTACAATGTTTTGAGATAAAAAGTCGTTCCAACAGATGAATATTGCAATTTCAATCATTTTGAAAAAATGAACTGAAAATATGATATAAAATAACAAAACAAAAAAAATATATGGTCATATCAATGGTTTTGTGTGATCATGATGTGAGATGGTGAATTGAGATCAGTATTGGCACGTGTGTAGTTTTTTGATTGTTTAAGTAGGCCTAGCCTTACTGATTATGGGCCCAACCCTTTCTAGTTGATAAATCTTTCTAAAAGTGGCATATTCAGACTTACAATTTAAAATACGACTTCACCATAAGCTTTGATTTTAAATTCTGAGTCCAGAAACACCAAACTCCAAATCTCTATCTTTTCCCAATCGGAAATTACACTTATAAAATGTTTTAAGATAATCCCTATGTTAACCTATGGCAGAGATAGGCCTTGCAATAGTGAAAAACAAATTTTGATTTTCACTACCAGGACATGTAAAATTTAGAGGTACATGTCCTGCCATTTAAATACACTGCACCCTGCCTATAGGACTGCCTAGGGCCTACCTTAGGGGTGACCTATATGTAATTGAAGGGTAGGTTTGGACCTGGCAAGTAGGTTAACTTGCCAAGTTGAAATGGCAGTTTAAAACTGCACACACAGACTCTGAAATGGCAGGTCTGAGGCATGTTTACATGGCTACTAAAGTGGGTGGCACAATCAGTCCTGCAGGCCCACTAGTAGCATTTAATACAGTGCACTTTACAAGGGACTTGCAAGTAAATTAAATAAGCCAATTGTGGTTATGCCAATGTTACCATGTTTAGAGTAGAGAGCATATGCACATTAGCACTGGTTAGCAGTGGTAAAGTGCCCAGAATCCTAAAGCCAGCAAAAATGAAGTCAGCAAATCAGGAGGTCGGAAGGCAAACAGTCAGGGGAAACCATGCCAAGAATGCCAGGTCTAACAGAGAAGTAGGCCTTGCAATAGTAAAAAACAAATTTAGGAGTTTTTTCACTATCAGGACATGTAAAACTTAAAAGTAGATGTCCTGCTTTTTAAATATATTGCACCCTGCCCTGTGGGCTGTTTAGGACCACCCTAGTGGTGACTTATATGTACTGAAGAGGAAGGCTTAGGCCTGCAAAAGGTGGATTTTGCCAGGTCAAAATGTCAGTTTGAAACTGCACTCAGACAGGTTTGCAAGGCTACTTAAGTGGGTAGCACAATAAGTGCTGGAGGCCCACTAGTAGAATTTAATTTATAGACCGTGATGTACCTGTTGTACCAATTTACTAGGGACTTATAAATACATTAAATATGCCAGTTGAAGACAAGTCAATGTTAGCATGTTTTAAGAAGTGAGCACACACACTTTAGTACTGGTTAATAGGGGTAAAGTGCAGAGAGTCCTAAAGCCAACAAAAACGAATTCAGAAAATTATGGCGGAGTAAGGCAAACGTTTGGAGGTAGACCACCCTAAGGCTGACAGGTAGTTGTCTGACAGTGCACAAAATATGAAGTGCACTTTGTGCGTGTGTGATGGGGAGGGCTGGCTGACAAATGTTAAGCAAATGCGTTCAAACCTAGAAATATTTGGCTCTGAACGATTTCCCCTGAGGAATTTCAAACCAGTGGACTTTGCGCTTTTAGCACAAAACACAAATAATCAAATTGTGCCACAAAATCAAGGCATTTTCTGTTTGCTCACTCATATCAAGACTTCTTTTCAGTTGCGACCAGCATGGATCGCGGGTGTCAGGGTGGGCAAGGGGGTCTCGCATTTAAAAAAAAAAAACTTACAAAAATAAAATAAAAGAAATGTACCTTTGCGCAGGATCCCGGGTCTCCGCTCCTGCTCTTCTCTGACTCGGACGGAAGCACAGCCAAGCCCCACTGGCAATCACAACGTTGCAATGCAGCGTTGTGATTGGTAGGCACCCAGGCTTCCCTGACCAGCCACAACGCTGCAATGCAGCATTGTGATTGGTTTTGAGCGTCCTGGTTGGACGCTCAACCATGGAATGGGAGCCTGGGCTTGTTCTTCATGCAGGCTGTAATGCAGCCTGCATGAAGAATGGGGAAAGTGTGCATTACTGGTTTGGGCAGCCCGAGCTGGCCGATCAAACAGTCATTGCGCACTTAGGAGTGGGCAAACCACTCCTGCCCTGCTCCAAAAGCAGAGCAAACCCACCCACCCACCCGCAAAAGCAGCAGGAAGCATTAAATGATAATAATTTAAAGTTATTATCATTTAATGCTTCTTCGCACTGCTTAAAAGCAGTTGGGCGACGCTCCTCCGCCATAGCAGAGGAGCCGCCACTGCTTCTTTTACATTTTCAAGCACTACCTGCTGTATAAGTGTCGCTATTTCAAACTGAGGTTCATCACAGATAGGAACGTAGTACAGTGACAGTCCCGAAAAGGCAGTCCCGGCAGATACTTTCAAATTCCCCTTCTGTAATTTCCACAAACATCAACACGCTCCAGCACACAAATATATACATATAAAGATAGAATACAAGAGAAACTAACCAAGAGGAAAGACAAGCAAACAGTGCCATATCGTTTATGCCGATATAATCTGAGACGAAGGTGATCTGAGAAACTTTAATAGATTTCTTCAGCCAGTCATCAATATATTTCCAATTCATCCCTCTTTAAAACCGCACCTGAGAGGATTAATAGCACATGCAAACAGTGCACTGAACACATGATGCAGGCCTTCCAAACCGGCAGGGGCTAACAAGTCAACCTGGTATGATCGAATGTGGTTTAAAGCAATCGAAATGCCCACATTTTTCAATCACCTCAAATATGATAAAGACACCGAAGAGTTATGTTAACTGTTTTACTGTTTCAGCTCCAGCGCCTCTTTGCATACTTTTACAACGAACACATTTGTTGACAAGCTATTCTCTCTCCAGTCCCAAATGTAAGAACTGGAACTCTTTGCTAGGGGATACAAGAACACAATTGTGCCAATATGTAATTGTGTATCAATGTTAATCGATCATCGATGTATTTTTTGCATGTATTTATTAAGTTTTTTTAATTACGAATTGTTTGCATTTGCACTTTTATGGTCACCGACCGAAATAAAGTTTATGATGATGAATTGTGCCATACCATAATTTGCAGTTGCCAATATATTTCAGTTGCTTTTATAGGAAACACGAGAGTTTCTTCTGAAAAATTATTGACACATTGGGTGGTCCAAGATTTTTGGTTTTTGAAACACAACACTGCTATTTCGTTCAGGCTCCTGAAAGATATATATATATATATATTTTATTATTTTCAGAAAAAAAGGAGAGGCGCTCCTTTTGGATTTCTCTATGGCCTATTTTCATATTTTATCTTTGCTTCACCCACATGCTGTGCAGGTCTAGGAAATATATCAATGTTTTACATTCATGACAGGGACTATAAAGAGGCGCGTCTAATCTTCTGCAGGCTTCGGTTGCTGAATTCTGCCAAGAAGCCATTCGTTTCTCCAACAGATGTTTCTGATTTTATGTCCAGAGGTTTCATCCCCTGTCCCTGACAGGAATTTCACAAAAACAGGAAACACACAAGGGCTATGGTAAAAGGAGAACAATGCAATGTTGGCCTTGGTTCAAAGGAAGGAGGTGAACTTCAACCAAATATTTGCGTCACATGTGAGTGGGCAGTTGACAAGTTAAGCGTTTGGAAGCCGGGATAGAGACGTTTCTCCTGGTGTATTAAATATGTGAATTAAACAGCTGCAAATTTCAGGCCACAGAACTTATCGAGATGAAGATGGCTTCCACAGAAAGTATTGAAAAAACGTTAGTTTTTAATTTCAAACTTCTTGATATCTGCTTTCTCCCATTTCTTAAATTATGCTCCAGAGCCTGACCATAATATGTTTTATTGTAGGTGGTACTTGAATTTGTCCCTAGAAAATTGGTCAGTGTTTGCTATTAGCACTAAATATCATTACACTATGCATTGTTCATCGCTACCTGCAGTATTTTGTTAAATAAGGTAAGCTATTGTAAGGTACAAACCAACACTTACAGATGCATTCTGAGTGCTGCAGCATTTCTAAATTTATGAAAACTCTATGCCCCCCCCTCATTTTAACTCATGGAATTACGCAAATTCCTCCAGATACCACCTGAGGGAATTTGCACCACAAATAAAATGTACAACGGGGAATATCATGTGGTAATACTGATCGTAAAGACAGTTGGGGCACAATATTCCCAATTGAGTGAAGGGGGGGTGGGCTGTCAATCAGGTGTTAAAACTGAATGAGGAAAATCTGCTGCCTTAGGTTATGGTATTCCCCACGATGATTTTTTTGTCCCGAATATTTCCTCTGTAGTGCAAATGACAATGTGAGTGGCGCACCTAGTGCCGACAACAAACAGGATAAAATCAAAGGAAAAAATGATCATTCATAATAAACAGAAGCGTAGATCACGATCTCATAAGTCCCCAAATGCACAACGCCTTCGATTTACGATGTAACTGAGATGCAGCTCACTCGTGTCCAACTGTAACATTCCAAGAACAAAGAGAAGATAACCAGTACATATTAAAGTATCATAAATACCTAGCTTGTAAAGCAATTTTAAGGACCGTTTACATTTTGTTTGAAAAGGTCAAATACCGAATTGGGAATCAAACTGGAAATTCGAAATTATACTTGTGACCCCTGTCGAGGTTTAGAGGGTCCTAAGATGCTGCCTCAGAGAGAGCATTAGTTTCATTGGATGAGCAACTGAAATTATGATCTGGTCATGTTGTTCTATAAGAGTTACAGAAACATTGTGGTTAAAACCCATTCTCTTCAAATAAACTGTTCAAGGTCGAACAAGTCTTTGTGTCTGTGTACTTTGGGGTTGTGTCTAAACATGTCGTATAAACCTGCCTGGTTTCCAGTTTAGACCTTTGGCAGGCACTGTGATTTTGTCACACAGGTGCACTGTTTGAAATTATGTAAGTCACCCAAAAATGTGTACCTCTGAAAGAAGAATTATCACTCCATGTAAATCAGGCTTCCAAGACTAAACATTACTCCCAATAATATATCTGTGCAAAATGTACTAATGAGTGAATAAGCTCATTGTCTCACTGTAGTCAAGTGACAGGAGTTATTGTTTGACTCAAAATCAAACTCAAATTCAGAATCCTTTATTCGCAATACCAAAGTATGCATGAAAGCAAGAATAAAAATATAATACATGGTCAATAATTTATCCAATACAAAATGTAAAAGTATTTAAAAAAACATTATAGTACGTATACAAGATTAAACTATAGCATAAGAGCTTTACTAATTCCTGCTTTTTCACGGAAAAACCAGCTGATCTAAACAAGCATTTGCAATGCAATCAGTCTCGCCTTTGGGACCTTATATATATTTAGCTATGCAGCACATTAGCCTGAGTGCTGAAACATCTACTGTTCTTTAACATGGAGGGAAAATAAGCACCAAACTGCGTGACACGCCAGGTATGGGAACACATGGAGAGAAATATTGCCTTTCAGTGGGAAATGGTATAGTCCAAAGCTCTGTTTTTAATATAAAATCAGGGACTTCGGTGGTCATATCACTGAAAATACAAGATTTGAAAAAAATATTATTGTCTACGGGTGCTCGTGGAAGACAGTTTCTATTGACTGGAATCTAGAGAATGCTAAAGTGATTCTGGCATTTTACTGACCTCTGCTGGTCGTTTTCTATCAAGACAGTTAAATAGAGGCAGTTGAACAGAAAAAAAAGTCCCTAAGCAGAAGCAGACAAGTCCTAGGGCTGATCTCCAGAGCCCACAAACTACATACACATATAAGTATATACTAAAGTATATACAAGAGGTCTCGAATGCCCGACCTAAAAAGATCCAACTCTGCTAAACATCCTCATTACTACCCATTTGTAAGTACCAAGAGGCCACCCTGCACTGAACCATACTATATTTCTCTAATAATGGTATAAAAATGGTTTAGTAAAAATATTATACATTTTCCTGAAAAAAATGGAGCATATTTTGCTCAGAGGAGCCATTACAAGGGCAAGCGCCCAAGGGGGAAGTGTTGCTAAAGTCCAGGCGGAAGCTTAACAAATAATGAACCTTTCCCGTCCTGAAACGAAGTAAGAGTGACCCTTCCCACTTTCCCATTGCCCATGACAGGTAGTGCTCCATTCTATTCACTTCCTTTAAACTACAATAATACTGCACAGTTGTTTTACAGCATTCAACATCGCTCCCTTTTGTCCTGCCTCTTCCCCATGAAAAGAGCTTTCACAGCTTTTTTATCTCCTTTGCGTCCAAGATCTTTTAAGGTGAAATCAACATAAGCAAACCACTGGATAGTAAATCCCTTGTCTTGTGATAGGAAATCCTTAATAATAGCTCTATTTAGGGTTGCCTCAGCGTTAGTTCAAACCTGGAGCCATAACGTAACTGGAGCCAATTTAATAAGAGCCTCCAAATGGGGAAGGCCTAGATCTCCATGGAAAATAAAGTATGAGGTAGTGGGCGGTAATTATCATGGACCACAGGTAGGGTTTGTGCTTTCTGTCATGCTTTGATTCTACTTATAGCAAAACCAAAGGGGATGATGGACGGAGTGTTGAACATTGCAAGCACTCACCCCCAGTCAACTGATCTGGGTTTAATCCATCATCATTCTTTAGCTCACTCCGCCACCCTAGTTCAGACATGGCCATATGCAAATCAGTCTGACCCTGTGCCTCATGGGAACAGTCCAGCCCGAACTGCCAAGCCAGATCAGTTGACTGGGGGTGAGTGCTTGCAATGTTCAACACTCCATCCATCATCCCCTTTGGTTTTGCTAAGTTCGCCCTAAGTTGGCAGGGTATGCCCAGACGTGGGTCCCTTGTTCACTTTGCCACTGGATTCAAGATAGCCTGACTGATGAGGGTTATGAAGCCGAAACCGGTCCCAGGATGCTTGTTTCCGGTCCAGGGAAGACATGGCTTGGCAGTTCGGGCTGGACTGTTCCCATGAGGCACACGGTCAGACTGATTTGCATATGGCCATGTCTGAACTGGGGTGGCGGAGTGAGCTAAAGAATGATGATGGATTAAACCCAGATCAGTTGACTGGGGGTGAGTGCTTGCAATGTTCAACACTCCGTCCATCATCCCCTTTGGTTTTGCTTGATTCTACTTATAGGCAGAGATAGCAACATTGTAAGTGCATTCTGGTTGCTATGTCTAGTTTCACATATATTGCCCATAACAACAAAAGGCAAAAGAGTTCTGGAAACAAATATATAGTCAATCGTAGTAGCACGTCCTCTGCCTCGAAAGGAGAGTGGTTTCCAATCTCCATTATCCATAAACGCCACCTCATCTACTAAATCGAACACTGCAGGATATTTCCTGAATTCCTCCCCCCTTCAATAACATGCTTTGGAGGTATCATAGTGGGTACCATACGCCACATGAGCCGAGTTAAAAACAAACTGTGCATTCTAATCCCAGAAGATCATTACAATCAAAGTTTTGGGGTGGCACTGGGTTTGTAAAATAGTAAGAAAATTAAACAAGTGCGCAAAATCGCCGTTTGAACAATGGCAAAAATCATTGTTATAAAAATGTATCAGGTAAACATTCAGATTTCCCCCATCCCCCTTGAAGAAATCGCTTAAAAGGCATGGTGCATAGGTATCAGTAGGTATCACATGCACCACAAGATTAAGTGTGACTTTGACCAAGATAGACAGGCCTCCTTTCCCTCAAAAAGAGTAAAAACGAGTGTCAGGGGTAGAATAGCATGCATAGCCTTCACATGTTCCACATGTCCCACTTCCCATGTTTCCTGAATTAATCTAACATTATATTTCTCAAAAAGAGCTATCCAATCAGATATCTACATTTTGGATCCAATGCAACATTCCACCTGTTAACTGACAAAAAAGGTGAATTGCCAGGGATAAATGATACAAAATCTCCCAAATGTTTGGCAGGTGGTTTAGAAACATCTTTGAAGGGAAAATTGTGGCCTGGTGAGAGTCATTCAATGTTATTTAAATCTGATAAGACTCCAAAGCAGTTTGAGGTTGGCAACAGGTCGGGTAAGCTTCCAGGGTGAATGGATTGATGGGGTTGCTGAGCTCCGAGATAGTCACTGGGCTAAATATTTATTGGGTATTTTGGGAGCACCAAAAAGACTTGGGGCTTGTAAAATTAGCCTAATGGTAAAGTTGTAATTTGACTTCGAGTACACTCTCTACTTTTAGGGTAGGACAGAAAGTTTCTGACACAGTGTTGCTGAAATTAACACCAACACAGTCTCCTTTAATATCTTTTTTAAGAATATCCAATCCAGCCCCCTCTTCTTACCTTAAGGATTTTATTACTGCCGACCTGTGAAAAGCCTCTGTGGTTAGACAGCCAATGTAACACTTTGTTAAAGAGATCAACACATGCTTTGTCCGCACGCTTAGGAAGGAATGCCGGCCAAAACTAATATAAAAAAGGGCTAGAGGCTGGTGGGAGGTCAATGACATCCTTGTTTGGCACACCGTCCTTGTGGTTATGGGTGTCCTTCCAACAAACTTCTCTATTGCTAAAAATAATGGATGAGGGCCCCCTCTTTTACCATCCATTGTAACATAACATAACATGTGTATTTGTAAAGCGCACGTTTACCCCGTCTGGGTCTCTTGGCGCTGCATAACAGATGTTTATTGTTACCCAACTCAATGGTACTCATTGAGTTGGGTAACCTCTGCACCTGGTGATATATTCCATATAGGTACCCTATATAGGCGCAGGTAACATCGCAACCTTTCACCTACATCCTTCCCTACATTACATACATAACGGTTCTTAGGCAATGACCTTTTACCTAGATATGACACTGCATTCAGAACGCGGGTTTTTCCCTGGTTTGATTCTCATACATTATGCATGAGGCTTCTTGGAAACACAGCAGGACTAACAGTAGGATTACCATCTCCTGTATAATATCTCTGTATAAAGTTCAGGCCCAACGTCATCCTTTAGGCCGACACAGTAACACAGCAAGGTAGGACCCCTGGGGAGAACTATGGGTATATATACAACACATCTTGCTTAGGAAGATAGAGGAGACCATGACTTCCCGGCTGACACACTGACCAGAGACGCTGAGGTTCCTGCATGCAGACGCTCCAGCTAGCAGTGGTCTAACATCCCTCGCGGGGTGCCCAACTCGAGACCAGGACGAGATCGCACATTCTCTAACTCTCAGGTAATGGGGTGGACTAGATCCTAGAGGGATTCTTGGCATAACACCTACAGATGCTAGGTACATTTAGGTACATCTAGTTAGGGAGAAATCGTGGGAGTACGCACTTTTATCATGTGTTTTATGTACTTGTATGTATTCATGATTTCTGCAAGATGGTAGAACTATACCATCCCTTTACTTTCGTAGTATTGCTAATCATATATCTCTGCTACTGTCTAATGGTTGTTGCAGCTCATCTATTATACACTGGAATAACAACTGTTCAATAAATACTTATTGAAACGCCCGACTGTTTATTCTGTGTATCTCTCTGAGACAAACTAAGTGAGCACGAGTGACTGAGCGAAAAGTAGTATATTGTTTCCACGATTCTGAGGGATCAGGGTTGCCATGTTCTGAGGTTGCCAGAATCTATTCTCTCCGTGATAAGAGGAGATTATAGTGGCACAGTGAGCTAGCTAATACAGACAGGCTAACGTATCCGGTGGGGGTGCACGGAATCCGTCCGCCACCAATCCCACAGTTTATGTTATCCAAACGTGCAGATCCTGTATAGGTAATATAGGAACTACACGACATGGCGCCGCCAACGTTGGTTGGGTACTTATTTAACAGTAGAATCTGAGTAGTTCAGTCGTGCTATTCTCAGAGACCCCTACTCACAAAACACCAGAGACGTCTGGAGTGGGTGGGCACAAACTCCGCCACAGCTGAGTAGGCTAAAAAATCCTATTTATTGGCGGTTGGTTAATCAAGCTTGAAGGACACATTGTTCCTAAATTGTGCAAAAACACCTTATCTTAGTTCCCTTGAAAAACGTCTTCTTTACAAAATGACTGAGGACAGAAATAACGAAGAATTAGACCCAATGCAACAAAATCTGCCCCTCACAGACGAGGACGATGCAGATGCAACACAAATTGCACCAAACTTTAGAAATACAGTCACCCTGAAACTACTTGCGCATGGTTTATCAGCTAGGGGTGGCATAGTAGTTTTCATGATTGAGGCACACGAATCAAACAAAACAGATATTTTATTTGTGGGTTACATTCCCAGCAGCAAATGCAAGAACAAAAACATTTCACTCCTACACGGAAGGAGATGCACCAGCGGAATATTATCCGTTCGAGGATATAGAGGTTCCGCTCACGTACCAGGAACATTTATACTGGTTTAAAGGCGCGATACCCCACATAAGAAGAAGAGTAAGACTCAGCCCGCTCGGAAGAGAAGGGGCAACATGGCCAATATTAGCGGCCTACACACCACATCCTGACATTGACACAATGCCACCAGGAGACTTACTCATACAACATAAAGATTTAATTAAAATCTATAGGAACTTGACGCAATTTGTCATGAGGACACTTACAGTCCAACCAGCAATAGTTGCAACAAATGGAACTCAAATTCAGGGTACAGCAACTAAAATTACACCACAAACATTACACGCGGTAATGGGTAAAATGCCCACAAAACGTGAACAAATACCATTCTGGGTAGCTCAGAAAATAACGCAGCTAGAGGCAGTATTCCCGAATACTACCCCGTATGAAAAACACAGAATGCTAACAATTTGCTTGCCCATGAGGATAACACCACATTTAGAGGATTGTACCACTTGGGGTACAGTCTTTGCTGCCATTTATACCAGAACTCATGGTATCCCATCATTAGCAGTAGTACCTGATGTATTGAGACAGATACAAAATGAGTACGGAGCAGAGCATGCCCTAAACTTAGGGATGAAGTTACTAGGTAACTATGCTCAGGTATCAGCCATAATACTAGCTAACATTAAGGGGGAAGCAGCTTCAGTGGCCATCCGCCAATGCCTGAGGGAGTTCGATCCTTTAGAACAGGAACACGAACTACCCAAAATAATTGAAACTGCATATGCAGAATTAGGCAGAGACAGTTTGGGTGGGAACGCTTTAAAACCACAGCTGATGGGCAGTCCTGAAAAGGACACTTCTAAGCAGACACCTGCCTCCACTAAGAAAAAGTGGGACAATAAAAAACAAGATTTTAAAGGAAATAGATCTCAATCCCGAGGTAGATCTCCTCCACAGGAGCCCTCGAAAAGAGGTACAACCTTAGGAATAGGGAATATATTAGGAAACCTGACAGGTATCAGGATACTGATGCACGTTCCTCTCGTTCCTCTCGTTCTCTCAGGGTTCATCGAAAAACTCAGAGAGGGAAGGACCGTCAGAAAGACAAGAAGAGCGTACAAAGTCCAGAGACAAGCAGCACGCTCAAGAGTACACTTCTAAAAAAGAAGAAAAACCAAAGTAAAAGCCACAGTTCAAAAAAAAGAAAGTTGCAGGTCTGAAGTTCAGATGTGCCCAGAATTCTGAGGACTCGACTACTGAACGGGGAATGGGCTCTGACTATGCTAGACAGTGCGGCAGAAGCAACAATAGTTCGCCAGAACCTGATGGAATTGGTGGTGACAGCGGACTTGAATGATTATATCACGGTGGAAACACCTGATACTAGGGTAAGCGTCCCACATATAAGTATATGAAATAATACTCCAAATGGAGGGGGACAAATGTAGAACAGTGAGAGGTCTCTTTTGGGATAACCTGATGTTTGGCTATGATATTTTATTAGCTGAACAAGATTGGCCGCCAGCATTCGTCATGGATTGCCCTAAAGGAGAAACGGTAATTCTTCCGGCTTTCTCAGACCATATTCCCAGGCACTTGCAACACACATATGCGCAGGAGTGGGCGGTAGCCCAGACTCCGGCATTATATAAAAACCATGTTGGATGGGATGAAGATTCAACCCACCACATAATTCCTATAAAAAATACTCCAACTGCACAGAGGAAGTATCCAATAAAGCAAGAAGTTAAAAAACAGGTCAGGGATATCTTAGATCAACTTGAATACCAAGGGGTGATCGAAAATTGCACCTCACCAATGAACAATCCTTTGTTTCCAGTCATGAAACCTGACAATTCATATTGTCTAGTTTTAGATTACAGACATTTAAACAGTTGCACTAAGACATTTGCAGTCCAAAATGCACACAGTGCCGCATTAATGAATAACATTGTGCGGAAAAAATATAAAACAACACTTGATATCTCAAATGGATTTTTCTGCCAGAATATAGCGCCTGAAAGCAGGCATCTAACAGCCTTCTCAGCGCTAGGGACCCAGAGTCAATTTTCTCGACTCCCCAAGGGTATAAGAACAGCCCAGGGTTGTTTTCGGGCAGAGTAACTGAGTTACTTCAAAATTTGGATGAAGAGGCATTGTCCTATGTGGATGATATTTATCTAACGGACGATGACCTAGAGGAACACTTGAACAGAGTGAATACCATAGTTTTGGGATTTGCATCTGAGGGATACAAATTCAACTTTAAAAATCAAAAATTGCCCACCTCAGTGTCTTGTTTTTAGGATATGAGCTTTCAAGTGAAGGAAAAAGCCTGGCAGCCAATTTTTAGAAAAATGCGCGCTGCTCCAACCTCCAAAATCATTAAAAAAATTTACAATCAGCCCTGGGATTCCTAAATTTTGGTCGAACATACATTTTGGATTACGCAGAAAGAGTAAAACCTTTCTACGATTTAATAAAACCTGATTTTTCAGTAAAACAATGGACTCAGGAACATACAGATACACTTCGTTCCTTACAAGCTGACATGATAGCTTCCAAACACTTACAGACACGCGTAAACGTACGCAACCCAGTGATCCATATAGTTGCGGGTCAATCTGGGTACACCTATCTAACATATAATGAGGGTGAAACAGTACCAATTGCATACAAATCACATTTGTACACAAATGCTGAGATGCGCTCCGCATTTACAGAGAAGATTCTGACAGCAGTACAGACTGCTGTAGTGAGAGAAAGAGCACTGGCTCCGGGGAAACGAATAATAGTAGTAACTTCAGTTCCAGCCTTAGAGGCTGCGACAAAGGCGAGCGTTCCTAATGCTAATGCTTTACATCCAAGATGGATACAATGGGATAATTCAATCACTGCAACAGATGTAGAATACAGGTACGACCCAAATTTAAAGACCAAGCATTCCTGCAATACGAACAAGAATATCCTCTACCAAACGAAATAATGCCTCTAGATCAGTATGAATATATCATTTACACTGACGGATCTGCTCAACCGGCCATAGGGAGTAAGCAACAATATAGCGCAGCATGTGCAATCGTTAAAGGTTGCATGCGGGATGGAAAGTTCCACCCGAGTTGCACAAAGACGCAGTCCCTAGGAGACTGCTCGGCACATTTGGCAGAATTAAAAGCGCTGATACTGGCACTGGAAAATACGGATCGGGAATTCCCCACACTAATTTTGTCTGATTCCTTTTAATGTGTGCAGTCTTACAATGAATATTTGCAGTACTGGGTTCAAAATGGGTTCAAAGATGCAAAAGGTGGCACAATTAAGCATAAAATGCTATGGGAACAGGTAGTGGAGTTGAAAACCGAACTACCGAGGGCTCACATGATACATACACCGAGTCATCAGCGTGATGGCGTTCACGTTGAAGGGAATTCATTGGCTGATGAAGCCGCAAAGAGGGCTGTACGCACGGCTTCCATAGTTGCAATCACTCGCTCTAGAACAAGAATAGACAGTGAGATTATGGTAGCTATTAATGCAACCCGCAAAAACAGCGGAGCAGTACCAAAAAGGTTTCCACTCAAGTACTCCTACAAGTTAGATGCCAATAACATTCCATTTGCTCAAATTCCTGGAGTGGGGGATAGAGTAATTACAAACATGGATCGTAGGTTAGGTTTAATTCTAGCAGCACACGAAGGGATGGGTTCTGTACATGCAGGAGCTGCGGCAACAGTTTCTTTTCTGAAACAAAGCTATTGGTGGCCAGGATTAACAAAGCAGACCAAAGACTTCGTCTTAAACTGCGATATCTGTCAACAGATAAATGGAGCCACCGTAGCTCGCCCAGCACAGGTCCCATTATTAGACAGCATCAGACTGACCATTCGCGTGCACTTACCTGGACCACTGCGGCCCCTTAAAATGTGAAGGGGCTTACAAGTATATCATGGTTGCAGTGGATTCCTGCTCGAGATTCCTATGGTTGTGGCCCCAACGCTCGACTGACGCTCGAACTGTTATAAAAGATTTGCGAGTCTTTATAGGGACATACGCAATTGGCACATTACATTCTGACCAGGGCCCTGCGTTTAGCTCTCGGGCTTACAAGGAGGCCATGCGAGGATTGGGTGTAGCATTGAGGTACTCATCTCCGTACCATCCCGAGGGAAATTCGGTAGTGGAGAGAAAAAACCAAGACTTAAAGCAATCTGTAACAGCTAGAGTATTAGGCACGGGTGAAAGTTGGGTAAAACATCTGTATGGAGTTCAGCGTGCTCTTAACAACATGCCAAGAAGTTCTCTAGGGGTGTCACTCCATATGAGGTCCTATTTGGGACAAGAATGTGGGTACCTGATCTTGATTGTGAAGGCACAGTGGCGGATGAAAACCATTTTGACATCCATGATCGTTTGGCTGTTTTACAGGATCTAAATGAATCCAGGACACAACAAAGTAATGTCCACCTGAAGCAGACCGCCACTGGGGAAGTCAAATCAGTCACGGCAAGACCTGTCTGGATCCCAAAAGTCGGGGATCTCGTCAGAGAGAAAATAGCAGACAAAAAAGAATTTGGGCCATCATACAGAAAGCCTGTACCGGTCCTAGCAATTGAAGGGACAAGAACTGTACTTCTACCGCCTCTTGCCAGAAAAAAGGAGAAAAGATTTGTCTCAATCGACCTAATCAAACCACATTATGTGGCCGATACTGAGTAGTAGGCCACGTGGACTCCAAAGTAGCAGATGCCCTCCTCTCGCTACAATCCAAGAAGTTCAAACGGAAAGACTCATCACGTTTGAAGAGCCTCCAACACGGAATGAAGGACTAAGCAACAATGCTATGGAACTCGTTCCTCTTGAACCTGAAGTTCAAATTCAAAATCAAACTCAAAATGAGAGACAATTTGCTATTAGACCAAATACAGATGTCCACGTCAACATGCCTCGACAAGAGCAAACTACGATTTCTACAAATCCTGATGCAATACCAACAATTGATCGAACTGCTTCTGGCTATTTCATGAACTTTGATACGTTTTCTTTGGATCCAAGTGAACCGGAAACGATGCCAGCCAAAAAATCACGCAAACAGCAAGTTACAGACTTTATGCACTTTCTTAAAAAGACTTACCTGGTGTCACCCTGGGTAGAACTATGGATAATCACCGGGATACTTTTCATTCTTTTCTGGGTAGGCTTGGTAATAGTTTTTAGTATGCTTGTTAATAGGAAATACATTTGACAAAGCTCTGCAGCCCAAAAGGTGAACTTACTTTCAAAACAACACCAATCATCTCATCGAGAACAAAGAGACTTGTCATCAGTGAACATTACAGCAGTTCCTATACCTGATGGTATAGTGTGGGACAAGGTTGATTTCGATATATTTGGTCCGGCTGAAATTTGAAGTATTCCTCATTTATTTAAAACATCATTGAGTGATATCATTACCTCAAGTACATTTTCCGATGATTGGGATTTTGAAACTTAATAACATGTTATCTGATTTTGAAAAATCTGCTGCGTTTTCTAATAGTGAAACATTGGAAAGCACATCAGATTTCGAGAGTATGGATTGTTATCAACACTATGGTCATCATTTTCTGCATAAATCTGCTAATCATAGAAATGTGTTCACATACCACCAGTGGGAACATTGTCCAACACCGCCGAAAGGTAGTTCAAAAACATTTACACAGAAATTTCCATATTTTTCAGGGTTTAATATGTCTGACCCAGCCTCATACTATTATAAGGTTGCACCAACATCAGCACAGAAAAATATGTTGACAAACACCAAACAGATTTACTCTGCTTCCTTTATTGCCCAGATGGTCCGAACAAGGTTTCGACTTGTGGAAAGACACCATAGACCTAAAATCAGTCTGGGGTACTAGAGAATGGCAAGTACAGGGGACAGAAGCTTTGTTTAGAGCATGCCTCATCCCTCAACAAATCATGTTTTTGAACGAGACAGTGCAACAGACGTCTTGCCTTGGACGAGCTAAGAACAAAGACTTGAACACGCCTCGGTTGCCAACTCCATCACACACCGAGGGCAACATAACATCACAGGAAGAGATTACAGTAAATGACATCATGCAATACAACAGATCAGACCCCGATTGGAAAAAATGGTTGATTTGGCCCACAGACACTAATAGTTGTCAAGCAAGATTCATGGGTAAAACCAAAGGGTTTAGTATCCATAGGCCAGATCCACGTTATGTACAAAGACAACATCCAGGGGTAGTGACATCCTACAGTGTTGGGAAGTTGTGCCTTGATTGGCTAAAAACCTCAACACTCACACAGGTGAAACAACACTTATTCTTACTGTCACAGGATGAGGATCTTAGGGATTTTCTAATGGGTCCCAGGAAGCCACGTCAGAAACGTTTCTATTATGCTGTCTACAATGAAATTTGGAAAATTTCCCAACAAGAGGCCACAGAAAGGTTACGGGAAATAAACCGTATAAATCTAGAAAAATCTCTAGACGTGGTAGAAAATGGGTTAACCACATTGACCTCCAGGATATATTCCTTAGGCAACATTGTATCTTCTGCGATAGACCTACTGGAACAAGATTTGGCCATATTACAACACGGGCAATCACAGTTACGTTCTATTATGTTGTTAAGCTGGATGCTGCAATCTTTGCGTGCAGGCTACGTGACTTGGCGTTTTATCAACAGGAGGTCTCTGTTTTCTGAATACAATCTAACAGATAAACAGATAGAAATGGCACAAAGGGGAGCAAAATATACAATGCTGCGTATTGAAAAACTGGATAGATTATCATTCACAGTGGCAGAATCACCGTCTACAGAATGGCTAATCCATGGCCACATAACTCTACCGGTCACTACTTTTCAGTTTCAATATTGCCTTGAACAAAAGCAGGCAGGCAGATATGAAGAAATGGGTAAGGAATACATTAAGGAATCTTGGGAATTACCATACAGATTTCGATGCTGGAGTGGGGATCAAGAAGTGTTTCTGAGCGGTACAAACTGCGAGAATGCTTTAAGTGGATCACTCAAATGCCAGGATATAAAGTTGCACGGAGCTTGTAATGGTTCTGTAGCAAACCTGTCCTGTCATTTGAAGGGTGCCCCCAGCTGCAGTGATTACTCCAGCATTCTGGCTACTTTCAAATGGGAGTTACTTGATGCTGAACAGTCAAGGCTGCTGTGGCATGCTCCTGGGCATCGCATATCTGGTAACTGTGAGCTCCAGGGTTACTTGTTGTATGCAAGTATTGTTTCCACCGACACATACAGTCAGGGAGGCGCCGTTATGGCCTTAACTGAATGTTTCCTTAATACGGTTTGATACTCTAAGCAGATTGAAAAGCATGCGTCTACAGAAGTCTGTGCCCTTAACCTCCGCTCGAGAGACTTTTGATCTCCAGATCGCAAGGTCTGCGGCAGAGATACAGGCGCTCATTCATACAAACTGCCCTTTCCATTTCGCAGAAATGGTAAATCGTATCTTTAACATGTCTGATACGCCAGGCATTGTCCACCTATTTAAGACCATAGGTTCTGGACTTCTGAGCACCTTTCAGACAGTACTTGGAGTTATACCAAACGTCATACACTCCGTATTCGGAAGCATCTTTGGAGGACTTCCGATGATCCTGTTTCTAATAGCAGGTATCCTGATTGTTTTCTATTTGCTACGCAATGGACGTCCCAGTCACCAAGGCGATGGAAAGAACACTCCTGGAGCGTAAATACCGTGAACGCATGGTACAACTTCTAGGCACTCCTCGCCTAAGAGAACTAAGTGAATCTTGGTTCTTGTCATTTCGACCGGTCTGGATAGACTGCATCTTACCTGTCCTCCGATGCCTGTTTTGCGGAGAAGAATGCGTGTTAGACCTTTGTTTGACACTACCATCATGTGCGCCACCGGATGTGAATGCTTTACTGGACCCGATAACGGCCCATGTTCTGCAGTGTCCTCAGCGTATTCCAATGTTGATGGCGGCATTCCTTGAGCCACCACTGGTGTTAACTGCACCTGTTGGTCTGAACACCGGCTCCTCCTCTGACACCCAGGCTTTGGACATCGCACAGGCTGCCCCAGCACCGGCTGTGGACAGCGTGGAACATCTGTGCTCAATTGATGTGTTCTGCGAGGTGCTACAGGGGCCGTCTACTGCGGAAGCAAGCAACGAAAATGTTGCGTCTACCAGCCAGGACACAAACATTTGAACTCATTTGGCTCGTCGTGTGCTGGGAAAAATTCGCCCTTTTTTAAACAAGCTCATATTTGGAACTATGGAACTGAATTGACATTCCTTTAATTTTTTGGGCATACATGGCTTTATAATGCTTATAGTGATCCGGAGTATATCAACGGACATTTTGGAGCTAGGGCTTGCAAACTTTTTTAAAACGTTTTAAAGTTTTTTTTAGAAAATGTTTAGAAGTTTTTAAACATTTTAGTCAAAAGATGTTTTTATAAACTTTGTGCGTACCACTATCTAGTAATGTTAGTACAGTAATAGGTTACATATGTTGTCCATTCAGAAGAGGAGTGGGTGTTATATTCCATATAGGTACCCTATATAGGCGCAGGTAACATCGCAACCTTTCACCTACATCCTTCCCTACATTACATACATAACGGTTCTTAGGCACTGACCTTTTACCTAGATATGACACTGCATTCAGAACGCGGGTTTTTCCCTGGTTCGATTCTCATACATTATGCATGAGGCTTCTTGGAAGCACAGCAGGACTAACAGTAGGATTACCATCTCCTGTATAATATCTCTGTATAAAGTTCAGGCCCAACGTCATCCTTTAGGCCGACACAGTAACACAGCAAGGTAGGACCCCTGGGGAGACCTATGGGTATATATACAACACATCTTGCTTAGGAAGATAGAGGAGACCGTGACTTCCCGGCTGACACACTGACCAGAGACGCTGAGGTTCCTGCATGCAGACGCTCCAGCTAGCAGTGGTCTAACATCCCTCGCGGGGTGTCCAACTCGAGACCAGGACGGGGTCCCACATTCTCTAAACTCTCAGGTAATGGGGTGGACTAGATCCTAGAGGGATTCTTGGCATAACACCTACATAGATGCTAGGTACATTTAGGTACATCTAGTTAGGGAGACATCGTAGGAGTACGCACTTTTATCATGTGTTTTATGTACTTGTATATATTCATGATTTCTGCAAGATGGTAGAACTATACCATCCCTTTACTTTCGTAGTATTGCTAATCATATATCTCTGCTACTGTCTAATGGTTGTTGCAGCTCATCTATTATACACTAGAATAACAACTGTTCAATAAATACTTATTGAAACGCCCGACTGTTTATTCTGTGTATCTCTCTGAGACAAACTAAGTGAGCACGAGTGACTGAGCGAAAAGTAGTATATTGTTTCCACGATTCTGAGGGATCAGGGTTGTCATGTTCTGAGGTTGCCAAGAATCTATTCTCTCCGTGATAAGAGGAGATTATAGTGGCACTGTGAGCTAGCTAATACAGACAGGCTAACGTATCCGGTGGGGGTGCACGGAATCCGTCCGCCACCAATCCCACAGTTTATGTTATCCAAACGCGCAGATCCTGTATAGGTAATATAGGAACTACACGACATGGCGCCGCCAACGTTGGTTGGGTACTTATTTAACAGTAGAATCTGAGTAGTTCAGTCGTGCTATTCTCAGAGACCCCTACTCACAAAACACCAGAGACGTCTGGAGTGGGTGGGCACAAACTCCGCCACAGCTGAGTAGGCTAAATAAATCCTATTTATTGGCGGTTGGTTAATCAAGCTTGAAGGACACATTGTTCCTAAATTGTGCAAAAACACCTTATCTTAGTTCCCTTGAAAAACGTCTTCTTTACAAAATTACTGAGGACAGAAATAACGAAGAATTAGACACAATGCAACAGAATCTGCCCCTCACAGACGAGGACGATGCATATGCAACACAAATTGCACCAAACTTTAGGAATACAGTCACCCTGAAACTACTTGCCCATGGTTTTTCAGCTAGGGGTGGCATAGTAGTTTTCATGATTGAGGCACACGAATCAAACAAAACAGAGGTATTTTATTTATGGGTTACATTCCCAGCAGCAAATGCAAGAACAAAAACATTTCACTCCTACACGGAAGGAGATGCACCAGCGGAATATTATCCGTTCGAGGATATAGAGGTTCCGCTCACGTACCAGGAACATTTATACTGGTTTAAAGGCGCGATACCCCACATAAGAAGAAGAGTAAGACTCAGCCCGCTCGGAAGAGAAGGGGCAACATGGCCAATATTAGCGGCCTACACACCACATCCTGACATTGACACAATGCCACCAGGAGACTTACTCATACAACATAAAGATTTAATTAAAATCTATAGAAACTTGACGCAATTTGTCATGAGGACACTTACAGTCCAACCAGCAATAGTTGCAACAAATGGAACTCAAATTCAGGGTACAGCAACTAAAATTACACCACAAACATTACACGCGGTAATGGGTAAAATGCCCACAAAACGTGAACAAATACCATTCTGGGTAGCTCAGAAAATAACGCAGCTAGAGGCAGTATTCCCGAATACTACCCCGTATGAAAAACACAGAATGCTAACAATTTGCTTGCCCATGAGGATAACACCACATTTAGAGGATTGTACCACTTGGGGTACAGTCTTTGCTGCCATTTATACCAGAACTCATGGTATCCCATCATTAGCAGCAGTACCTGATGTATTGAGACAGATACAAAATGAGTACGGAGCAGAGCATGCCCTAAACTTAGGGATGAAGTTACTAGGTAACTATGCTCAGGTATCAGCCATAATACTAGCTAACATTAAGGGGAAGCAGCTTCAGTGGCCATCCGCCAACGCCTGAGGGAGTTCGATCCTTTAGAACAGGAACACGAACTACCCAAAATAATTGAAACTGCATATGCAGAATTAGGCAGAGACAGTTTGGGTGGGAAAGCTTTAAAACCACAGCTGATGGGCAGTCCTGAAAAGGACACTTCTAAGCAGACACCTGCCTCCACTAAGAAAAAGTGGGACAATAAAAACAACAAGATTTTAAAGGAAATAGATCTCAATCCCGAGGTAGATCTCCTCCACAGGAGCCCTCCGAAAAGAGGTACAACCTTAGGAATAGGGAATATATTAGGAAACCTGACAGGTATCAGGATACTGATGCACGTTCCTCTCGTCTCTCGTTCTCTCAGGGTTCATCGAAAAACTCAGAGAGGGAAGGACCGTCAGAAAGACAAGAAGAGCGTACAAAGTCCAGAGACAAGCAGCACGCTCAAGAGTACACTTCTAAAAAAGAAGAAAAACCAAAGTAAAAGCCACAGTTCAAAAAAAAGAAAGTTGCAGGTCTGAAGTTCAGATGTGCCCAGAATTCTGAGGACTCGACTACTGAACGGGGAATGGGCTCTGACTATGCTAGACAGTGCGGCAGAAGCAACAATAGTTCGCCAGAACCTGATGGAATTGGTGGTGACAGCGGACTTGAATGATTATATCACGGTGGAAACACCTGATACTAGGGTAAGCGTCCCACATATAAGTATATGAAATAATACTCCAAATGGAGGGGGACAAATGTAGAACAGTGAGAGGTCTCTTTTGGGATAACCTGATGTTTGGCTATGATATTTTATTAGCTGAACAAGATTGGCCGCCAGCATTCGTCATGGATTGCCCTAAAGGAGAAACGGTAATTCTTCCGGCTTTCTCAGACCATATTCCCAGGCACTTGCAACACACATATGCGCAGGAGTGGGCGGTAGCCCAGACTCCGGCATTATATAAAAACCATGTTGGATGGGATGAAGATTCAACCCACCACATAATTCCTATAAAAAATACTCCAACTGCACAGAGGAAGTATCCAATAAAGCAAGAAGTTAAAAAACAGGTCAGGGATATCTTAGATCAACTTGAATACCAAGGGGTGATCGAAAATTGCACCTCACCAATGAACAATCCTTTGTTTCCAGTCATGAAACCTGACAATTCATATTGTCTAGTTTTAGATTACAGACATTTAAACAGTTGCACTAAGACATTTGCAGTCCAAAATGCACACAGTGCCGCATTAATGAATAACATTGTGCGGAAAAAATATAAAACAACACTTGATATCTCAAATGGATTTTTCTGCCAGAATATAGCGCCTGAAAGCAGGCATCTAACAGCCTTCTCAGCGCTAGGGACCCAGAGTCAATTTTCTCGACTCCCCCAAGGGTATAAGAACAGCCCAGGGTTGTTTTCGGGCAGAGTAACTGAGTTACTTCAAAATTTGGATGAAGAGGCATTGTCCTATGTGGATGATATTTATCTAACGGACGATGACCTAGAGGGACACTTGAACAGAGTGAATACCATAGTTTTGGGATTTGCATCTGAGGGATACAAATTCAACTTTAAAAAATCAAAAATTGCCCACCTCAGTGTCTTGTTTTTAGGATATGAGCTTTCAAGTGAAGGAAAAAGCCTGGCAGCCAATTTTTTAGAAAAATGCGCGCTGCTCCAACCTCCAAAATCATTAAAAAATTTACAATCAGCCCTGGGATTCCTAAATTTTGGTCGAACATACATTTTGGATTACGCAGAAAGAGTAAAACCTTTCTACGATTTAATAAAACCTGATTTTTCAGTAAAACAATGGACTCAGGAACATACAGATACACTTCGTTCCTTACAAGCTGACATGATAGCTTCCAAACACTTACAGACACGCGTAAACGTACGCAACCCAGTGATCCATATAGTTGCGGGTCAATCTGGGTACACCTATCTAACATATAATGAGGGTGAAACAGTACCAATTGCATACAAATCACATTTGTACACAAATGCTGAGATGCGCTCCGCATTTACAGAGAAGATTCTGACAGCAGTACAGACTGCTGTAGTGAGAGAAAGAGCACTGGCTCCGGGGAAACGAATAATAGTAGTAACTCCAGTTCCAGCCTTAGAGGCTGCGACAAAGGCGAGCGTTCCTAATGCTAATGCTTTACATCCAAGATGGATACAATGGGATAATTCAATCACTGCAACAGATGTAGAATACAGGTACGACCCAAATTTAAAGACACAAGCATTCCTGCAATACGAACAAGAATATCCTCTACCAAACGAAATAATGCCTCTAGATCAGTATGAATATATCATTTACACTGACGGATCTGCTCAACCGGCCATAGGGAGTAAGCAACAATATAGCGCAGCATGTGCAATCGTTAAAGGTTGCATGCTGGATGGAAAGTTCCACCCGAGTTGCACAAAGACGCAGTCCCTAGGAGACTGCTCGGCACATTTGGCAGAATTAAAAGCGCTGATACTGGCACTGGAAAATACGGATCGGGAATTCCCCACACTAATTTTGTCTGATTCCTTTTACTGTGTGCAGTCTTACAATGAATATTTGCAGTACTGGGTTCAAAATGGGTTCAAAGATGCAAAAGGTGGCACAATTAAGCATAAAATGCTATGGGAACAGGTAGTGGAGTTGAAAACCGAACTACTGAGGGCTCACATGATACATACACTGAGTCATCAGCGTGATGGCGTTCACGTTGAAGGGAATTCATTGGCTGATGAAGCCGCAAAGATGGCTGTACGCACGGCTTCCGCAGCTGCAAGCACTCGCTCTAGAACAAGAATAGACGGTGAGATTATGGTAGCTATTAATGCAACCCGCAAAAACAGCGGAGCAGTACCAAAAAGGTTTCCACTCAAGTACTCCTACAAGTTAGATGCCAATAACATTCCATTTGCTCAAATTCCTGGAGTGGGGGATAGAGTAATTACAAACATGGATCGTAGGTTAGGGTTAATTCTAGCAGCACACGAAGGGATGGGTTCTGTACATGCAGGAGCTGCGGCAACAGTTTCTTTTCTGAAACAAAGCTATTGGTGGCCAGGATTAACAAAGCAGACCAAAGACTTCGTCTTAAACTGCGATATCTGTCAACAGATAAATGGAGCCACCGTAGCTCGCCCAGCACAGGTCCCATTATTAGACAGCATCAGACTGACCATTCGCGTGCACTTACCTGGACCACTGCGGCCCCTTAAAATGTGAAGGGGCTTACAAGTATATCATGGTTGCAGTGGATTCCTGCTCGAGATTCCTATGGTTGTGGCCCCAACGCTCGACTGACGCTCGAACTGTTATAAAAGATTTGCGAGTCTTTATAGGGACATACGCAATTGGCACATTACATTCTGACCAGGGCCCTGCGTTTAGCTCTCGGGCTTACAAGGAGGCCATGCGAGGATTGGGTGTAGCATTGAGGTACTCATCTCCGTACCATCCCGAGGGAAATTCGGTAGTGGAGAGAAAAAATCAAGACTTAAAGCAATCTGTAACAGCTAGAGTATTAGGCACGGGTGAAAGTTGGGTAAAACATCTGTATGGAGTTCAGCGTGCTCTTAACAACATGCCAAGAAGTTCTCTAGGGGGTGTCACTCCATATGAGGTCCTATTTGGGACAAGAATGTGGGTACCTGATCTTGACTGTGAAGGCACAGTGGCGGATGAAAACCATTTGACATCCATGATCGTTTGGCTGTTTTACAGGATCTAAATGAATCCAGGACACAACAAAGTAATGTCCATCTGAAGCAGACCGCCACTGGGGAAGTCAAATCAGTCACGGCAAGACCTGTCTGGATCCCAAAAGTCGGGGATCTCGTCAGAGAGAAAATAGCAGACAAAAAAGAATTTGGGCCATCATACAGAAAGCCTGTACCGGTCCTAGCAATTGAAGGGACAAGAACTGTACTTCTACCGCCTCTTGCCAGAAAAAAGGAGAAAAGATTTGTCTCAATCGACCTAATCAAACCACATTATGTGGCCGATACTGAGTAGTAGGCCACGTTGACTCCAAAGTAGCAGATGCCCTCCTCTCGCTACAATCCAAGAAGTTCAAACGGAAAGACTCATCACGTTTGAAGAGCCTCCAACACGGAATGAAGGACTAAGCAACAATGCTATGGAACTCGTTCCTCTTGAACCTGAAGTTCAAATTCAAAATCAAACTCAAAATGAGAGACAATTTGCTATTAGACCGAATACAGATGTCCACGTCAACATGCCTCGACAAGAGCAAACTACGATTTCTACAAATCCTGATGCAATACCAACAATTGATCGAACTGCTTCTGGCTACTTCATGAACTTTGATACGTTTTCTTTGGATCCAAGTGAACCGGAAACGATGCCAGCCAAAAAATCACGCAAACAGCAAGTTACAGACTTTATGCACTTTCTTAAAAAGACTTACCTGGTGTCACCCTGGGTAGAACTATGGATAATCACCGGGATACTTTTCATTCTTTTCTGGGTAGGCTTGGTAATAGTTTTTAGTATGCTTGTTAATAGGAAATACATTTGACAAAGCTCTGCAGCCCAAAAGGTGAACTTACTTTCAAAACAACACCAATCATCTCATCGAGAACAAAGAGACTTGTCATCAGTGAACATTACAGCAGTTCCTATACCTGATGGTATAGTGTGGGACAAGGTTGATTTCGATATATTTGGTCCGACTGAAATTTTAAGAATTCCTCATTTATTTAAAACATCATTGAGTGATATCATTACCTCAAGTACATTTTCCGATGATTGGGATTTTGAAACTGTTAATAACATGTTATCTGATTTGGAAAAATCTGCTGCGTTTTCTAATAGTGAAACATTGGAAAGCACATCAGATTTCGAGAGTATGTATTGTTATCAACACTATGGTCATATTTTCTGCATAAATCTGCTAATCCTAGAAATGTGTTCACATACCACCAGTGGGAACATTGTCCAACACCGCCGAAAGGTAGTTCAAAAACATTTACACAGAAATTTCCATATTTTTCAGGGTTTAATATGTCTGACCCAGCCTCATACTATTATAAGGTTGCACCAACATCAGCACAGAAAAATATGTTGACACACACCAAACAGATTTACTCTGCTTCCTTTATTGCCCAGATGGTCCAACAAGGTTTCGACTTGTGGAAAGACACCATAGACCTAAAATCAGTCTGGGGTACTAGAGAATGGCAAGTACAGGGGACAGAAGCTTTGTTTAGAGCATGCCTCATCCCTCAACAAATCATGTTTTTGAACGAGACAGTGCAACAGACGTCTTGCCTTGGACGAGCCAAGAACAAAGACTTGAACACGCCTCGGTTGCCAACTCCATCACACACCGAGGGCAACATAACATCACAGGAAGAGATTACAGTAAATGACATCATGCAATACAACAGATCAGACCCTGATTGGAAAAAATGGTTGATTTGGCCCACAGACACTAATAGTTGTCAAGCAAGATTCATGGGTAAAACCAAAGGGTTTAGTATCCATAGGCCAGATCCACGTTATGTACAAAGACAACATCCAGGGGGTAGTGACATCCTACAGTGTTGGGAAGTTGTGCCTTGATTGGCTAAAAACCTCAACACTCACACAGGTGAAACAACACTTATTCTTACTGTCACAGGATGAGGATCTTAGGGATTTTCGAATGGGTCCCAGGAAGCCACGTCAGAAACGTTTCTATTATGCTGTCTACAATGAAATTTGGAAAATTTCCCAACAAGAGGCCACAGAAAGGTTACGGGAAATAAACCGTATAAATCTAGAAAAATCTCTAGCACGTGGTAGAAAATGGGTTAACCACATTGACCTCCAGGATATATTCCTTAGGCAACATTGTATCTTCTGCGATAGACCTACTGGAACAAGATTTGGCCATATTACAACACGGGCAATCACAGTTACGTTCTATTATGTTGTTAAGCTGGATGCTGCAATCTTTGCGTGCAGGCTACGTGACTTGGCGTTTTATCAACAGGAGGTCTCTGTTTTCTGAATACAATCTAACAGATAAACAGATAGAAATGGCACAAAGGGGAGCAAAATATACAATGCTGCGTATTGAAAAACTGGATAGATTACCATTCACAGTGGCAGAATCACCGTCTACAGAATGGCTAATCCATGGCCACATAACTCTACCGGTCACTACTTTTCAGTTTCAATATTGCCTTGAACAAAAGCAGGCAGGCAGATATGAAGAAATGGGTAAGGAATACATTAAGGAATCTTGGGAATTACCATACAGATTTCGATGCTGGAGTGGGGATCAAGAAGTGTTTCTGAGCGGTACAAACTGCGAGAATGCTTTAAGTGGATCACTCATATGCCAGGATATAATGTTGCACGGAGCTTGTAATGGTTCTGTAGCAAACCTGTCCTGTCATTTGAAGGGTGCCCCAGCTGCAGTGATTACTCCAGCATTCAGGCTACTTTCAAATGGGAGTTACTTGATGCTGAACAGTCAAGGCTGCTGTGGCATGCTCCTGGGCATCGCATATCTGGTAACTGTGAGCTCCAGGGTTACTTGTTGTATGCAAGTATTGTTTCCACCGACACATACAGTCAGGGAGGCGCCGTTATGGCCTTAACTGAATGTTTCCTTAATACGGTTTGATACTCTAAGCAGATTGAAAAGCATGCTTCTACAGAAGTCTGTGCCCTTAACCTCCGCTCGAGAGACTTTTGATCTCCAGATCGCAAGGTCTGCGGCAGAGATACAGGCGCTCATTCATACAAACTGCCCTTTCCATTTCGCAGAAATGGTAAATCGTATCTTTAACATGTCTGATACGCCAGGCATTGTCCACCTATTTAAGACCATAGGTTCTGGACTTCTGAGCACCTTTCAGACAGTACTTGGAGTTATACCAAACTTCATACACTCCGTATTCGGAAGCATCTTTGGAGGACTTCCGATGATCCTGTTTCTAATAGCAGGTATCCTGATTGTTTTCTATTTGCTACGCAATGGACGTCCCAGTCACCAAGGCGATGGAAAGAACACTCCTGGAGCGTAAATACCGTGAACGCATGGTACAACTTCTAGGCACGCCTCGCCTAAGAGAACTAAGTGAATCTTGGTTCTTGTCATTTCGACCGGTCTGGATAGACTGCATCTTACCTGTCCTCCGATGCCTGTTTTGCGGAGAAGAATGCGTGTTAGACCTTTGTTTGACACTACCATCATGTGCGCCACCGGACGTGAATGCTTTACTGGACCCGATAACGGCCCATGTTCTGCAGTGTCCTCAGCGTATTCCAATGTTGATGGCGGCATTCCTTGAGCCACCACGGGTAGTTAACTGCACCTGTTGGTCTGAACACCGGCTCCTCCTCTGACACCCAGGCTTTGGACATCGCACAGGCTGCCCCAGCACCGGCTGTGGACAGCGTGGAACATCTGTGCTCAATTGATGTGTTCTGCGAGGTGCTACAGGGGCCGTCTACTGCGGAAGCAAGCAACGAAAATGTTGCGTCTACCAGCCAGGACACAAACATTTGAACTCATTTGGCTCGTCGTGTGCTGGGAAAAATTTGCCCTTTTTTAAACAAGCTCATATTTGGAACTATGGAACTGAATTGACATTCCTTTAATTTTTTGGGCATACATGGCTTTATAATGCTTATAGTGATCCGGACTATATCAACGGACATTTTAGAGCTAGGGCCTGCAAACTTTTTTAAAACGTTTTAACGTTTTTTTTAGAAAATGTTTAGAAGTATTTAAACATTTTAGTTCAAAAGATGTTTTTATAAACTTTGTGCGTACCACTATCTAGTAATGTTAGTACAGTAATAGGTTACATATGTCGTCCATTCAGAAGAGGAGTGGGTGTTATATTCCATATAGGTACCCTATATAGGCACAGGTAACATCGCAACCTTTCACCTACATCCTTCCCTACATTACATACATAACGGTTCTTAGGCACTGACCTTTTACCTAGATATGACACTGCATTCAGAACACTGGTTTTTCCCTGGTTCGATTCTCATACATTATGCATGAGGCTTCTTGGAAGCACAGCAGGACTAACAGTAGGATTACCATCTCCTATATAATATCTCTGTATAAAGTTCCGGCCCAACGTCATCCTTTAGGCCGACACAGTAACACAGCAAGGTAGGACCCCCGGGGAGACATATGGGTATATATACAACACATCTTGCTTAGGAAGATAGAGGAGACAGTGACTTCCCGGCTGACACACTGACCAGAGACGCTGAGGTTCCTGCATGCAGACGCTCCAGCTAGCAGTGGTCTAACATCCCTCGCGGGGTGTCCAACTCGAGACCAGGACAGGGTCCCACATTCCCTAACTCTCAGGTAATGGGGTGGACTAGATCCTAGAGGGATTCTTGGCATAACACCTACATAGATGCTAGGTACATTTAGGTACATCTAGTTAGGGAGACATCGTAGGAGTACGCACTTTTATCATGTGCTTTATGTACTTGTATATATTCATGATTTCTGCAAGATGGTAGAACTATACCATCCCTTTACTTTCGTAGTATTGCTAATCATATATCTCTGCTACTGTCTAATGGTTGTTGCACCTCATCTATTATACACTGGAATAACAACTGTTCAATAAATACTTATTGAAACGCCCGACTGTTTATTCTGTGCATCTCTCTGAGACAAACTAAGTGAGCACGAGTGACTGAGCGAAAAGTAGTATATTGTTTCCACGATTCTGAGGGATCAGGGTTGTCATGTTCTGAGGTTGCCAGATGTTTATTGTTACCCAACTCAATGGTACTCATTGAGTTGGATAACCTCTGCACCTGGCAGTATCAACAAGCCACCTTTCCCTGGTGTTGACTGGTGACTCAATTGGTTCTGATCTGAGGGCATCTTTGCTCCACCATTATTATCCCTGGGTTGTAAAGCTGAATAGCTATTCACCAGAGTGGCTTCCACGATGATGGAGGAGCAATCAGTGGGCAGGATCTGAAAAGGTAAGCTGGTTGTAAGTCACATGGATGGTAATGACTCTCACAGAAGTGCAGACAGGGACTTTGAAGTCTGAAATTGATGTATGACCACCAGTCAAGTTTCAATTAAAGTAAGACGCTAAAAGATCAGTTGCAGTTCGGTCTGGATGATAGTTGTGATCCTTTCACAACCGCCCTCAAGGAACTCACTAAACACCCTCCCTGTGCAGACAGGGGGCTCCTTGGTGGATTCACTTTTAGCTGAGGGAGGCACTTGTCTGCCTCTTTTTTTCCTTTTTGACACAGGGGTGAAGGGGGATTGTTTATTATCAATGTAGAACAAAATAAACAAAATGCTACTGCACTATCAACTTAATTTTGAAATAAACCTTTAATTAATGGAAATATATTAAATTAATTGAACATTTCTTTTCTGGAATTTAATATAAATTCCCACCTAAAGAAAAAAATGTATTACGCATCAATAATTATTAAAAGTGATGTATATATTATTAAAAATAAATGTGGGTACATTTTAATAAAATTATTGTTACATTAATTTTTAAGTTCTAAATTGGGTATTAAAATATTTTATAACTAAAGAATAATTATGTATGATGTTTATATTTTTATTACTGTTTATAATTTTTCTATACATTAGATTATATTGTTTATTAATTCAGGAAGGACTTCAAGACTTGGCTCTTTGACTGAACCACAGAGCCACCTCCCTCCCACTCAGTGCCTTGAGACCCTAACGGGTGAGTAGTTGCTCTTTACAAGAAACTTGATTGATTGATCGATATATTAGCTGGTTTAAATAACGTAATATATTTTAGCATTATTCCCTACACAGTTTTATTTTAATTTCAATTTTTAATTTTCTACTGCCATTATTTTCTATGTGAGGATATTGCAGGACTAGCTAGTGGTTGGCAATGTGTTGTGCTGGACTTACTACTTTAAAAAAAAAAAAATTTGCAGTAACTTACACTCGGATTTCGTGACTAGCCAAAAGTAGTAAACTTACTCAAGAGTGTAAATTACTCAAAAGTGTAAATTACCTTTGTGATTCAGGCCCCAATTCTTTGGACAGGATAGCAAGGATGCAGATATGAAGAATAAAAGAAAAATCTGTGATGCAAAATCAAACACACTAAAAAGCAGCCAGTAATTTGTTTGCAGAAACATTAGAATCAGTTAAACAAGTCAGATTAAAAATAAGCTGTAACTCTGCACCAGAAGTAACATGCAGAGAAATTCTTTACTTCCTGTAATAAATTAGAACATGCAAAAACGAAACTTATTTTTTAAATGTCACCTTTCTGCTGATTACTGTTCATTTTAGAAAAGCAAATCATAAAAATGAAAAGACAGTTATGTTTTTTGATGTTTAAACCGTAGGTGTAATAATGGTTCATGACTAGCCATGCACCTTGGCTTAAGTCTCTGCAGTAGGTATTATGATAACTCAACTGGGAAGTTTAGCAACTACATCATTTACTTATCACAAGTGTATAAAGTTATCACAACTCAACTGTAATAAAGAAATTAGAAACAATTTTTGTAACAGGGATTGCAGGCACCCATAAATTATGTATAGAATTATAGATAGGTAAACCTGAATAATGGTCAATGTATTCACTAGAGAGAGCCTTAGTGACATCAAATAGACAATGAGAGTGAAGCTAGAGTTCTCTGTGATGTCACTCAGAACCCCGAGGGGAAAGAATATCCTTACTATTCACTGTTATGCATATATAATCCTACATATAATACATGGAGAATAAAGAAATCTCTAGTGAACCCAAGCTTTCACTCTGGCTCTGATAAAAGCATTAAAACCCATCCTGCAGTGGAAAAATACGTAGGAATACTAAATACATTTTAGGTCGTATAAACAGTTGTACTGTCAAGCTAGGCCTATAAATTGCTGATATCAACTTTTACCCTAAAGTGATTTTGTTTGTTGAGGCCAATCAGGAGATGGGAAGGCTGCTATATGTTTTGTTTTACCCACAGTCGTCTTACAATTTGTAGAATAATAAAATGGGAATGTTGTGTTCCACAAAGAGGTTCCTATCCCAAAGCATGGTTGCACTACTGGATATTCTTTAAAATATATACTTAAAAAACTGCCACACGTTCCTCATCTTTTAGAGCCAATTCACAAAAGATGTGAAAGATCATGTTGTGTCCATGCACTCATTTATAATTGAAAATCCTCCTGGGCATTCTCATGAGAAAATTATGACTTCAATGATTTTCCATTTGTATATCCGTCTACCCTAACCGTATGCCTCAGACATCTTAGCAGAGGAGGGGCAGGTTTAGATTAAATGTGTACTTGAGCATTTTTTCTTTAATTATATTCTTCTGTTGGAAAATATTTTTGCATGTGAAGAACTCCTGTCCTGTGCACAGTCAGGACAAATGTCTGTGTGACACATTGCCAAATTACCTGCGCGCTTTATAGTTTTTTTAAAGAGGTGCAAGAGTAATGTTTGAATACAAATTCACACAGACAATTGATGTATTCCACCATGGTTTAATGAAAAATAAAAGGCCTTCATGCAGCAGTTAGCGAGGGAACACTAAAAGTTCATTTATACTGCCCATTTCACTGAATTAAAAAAATAACCTTCACCCTGAGGATCCTCCCGAGGTGTTGGGACTCATGGTATCCCATAGTATGCAGGTCAGGGTCTGGAGCATGCCCTGCCTGCTAGATAGAGCATTCTTGAATATTAACCACATTTTCCATGTCAACTCCACACTGTTGTGGTATAAAAAATACAGTGTAGGAAATTACTTTTCCTGTCCAATGTCATCCCATACAATTGTCTGTGTAATGGAGGAAGAATGGGCTAGCTTTAGAAAAATGTTACAATAACCATTTAAAAATCCAACTTCAGTACCCTCAGAAAGGGTGACGTATACAGTGAGCCTATCAATGCACTGGGTGTGCTGAAACCAAACATATAAAATTTGCATAGATCTTAATACCGTCCTAGTTTTTGTTTTGCAGCCTCAAAAGTTGCAGCATACCCAATATTCTGTGAGAATTCCTTCTTACTTGTGATAATTGGAAGAATAAATACATATACAATCTCTACATGAGTGGCATTTTAACACTCAGAATACGTGAGGAGATAATATCCAAGTTTGGGTCCAAATAATTGTGTTCACCGTTGATGGGGTATGAAATGGAAATGTTGACCTTTACAAACATTCTTGAAAAATATCAACTGATTCATATTCAACTGTGCTTCTTGGTCCGCCAACAGAGATGGATCTATGACCCCTACTTATGTATTCACTTTGGTGTGCAGCATCAGCAATTATTCTGTGGTGTTATACTTGGCAAAAATCTTCATGATATTTCACACCACAGGAGGATATTCCACATCCATCATTTTCCAAGAATATTAACCTCCTCTTTTGTAAATTTTTGATATGAATTAGAATTTTCAATAGTATCCAAAAAACTTTAAATTAGTAGTAGGAGCTCATTACAGCAAGCCCTCTGGCCTAATTTCATATACACATGCATCCACCCTCTGGAAGTCCTTTACCATACACCCCTCTGTGGAAAAACAAGACTGTAAGTCCAGCTTGGCCTGTAACAATCTTTAATTATATCCTGAATAACCAAAAGCCCTAGTCCAGAGACACTTGACTGGGTGGATTGCCAAATCTACTCCACAGGTGTAACTGAAAGAAATTCACTGACATATTTAAACTGGACTAATTATTACATAATTTTTACCCAATATTTACTGCAACCTTCCTAACTCTACCCTCACCAGAAAGTGTTTGAAAGCAGTCCCATAAAAAAACTTAAAACACAGATACTTATTGTGATGAATTGGGTTCTGATCCAATTTAACCCCCTTGATTTTTTCCCTTTTGGACCACTCAGTTTTTGGATCTCTGCTGTGGGTCTGTGCCACTAACTGAGTCGCACTCACTGTGAGCTCTGCTAAAATGGACCTGAGTGATAACCAGCAGTATCCACATTTAAAAATAAGGTCTGCTACTTTACAGCTGGGGTAAGAAGCTCATGTTCACTTGTACTTTGTGTACACCTTTGGGCTGGCTGAGGGAGTTGGACTACTGTTTAACTCAGCCCGGTATCTGCTCACAGGTAGTCTCTCGCAGATGAGACTTCTGATTTTGGCCTGGACAGGCTTTATAATTTAATTGGGCTTTCATAAAGATGTATCCCCATTTCTTTTAGTTATAGTAGTAGCCTGTAGTGCTTTACTGTAAGCCTGTAAGGCTCTACTGTATTCATACTGTAGGTGAATGCTGCACTAAAATAACAATTTCGCATTCGTGGAACATTGAGAATCTTTTAATGTCTCTTTCTATAGGTAAACAATGGTCTAGATTGCAAAAATAATATTCATTATACCATATGTGCACTCATTCATGTCCTTTGCTTGGTGCAGTATTTTCTTGAGTCAGACCCTACAGGGATATGGGATACAAGCTGCCCTGCTGGTTCAAGTAAATTACTCCACTTGCCATAAAGTAGATCAAAACTTTACTACACTGTAGGCCCATTTGGGGAAGGCTAGCTTGCTTCTAGGAGAGGGGATAGCGAGGGTAGAAATGTGTTATGTTATGTTAAGAAGTTTTGTAGAGCGCTCAGCTGCCCCAGCAAAGGGGCGTCCCGGCGCTAAGAGCAGTGGTAGCAACTAGCTGCAAGAGTCTGGCCTAGCAAGAGAGAGAAAGCCAAGAGGTGTAAAAAATGACAGACGAGGGAGCAGGTAGCCTAGTGAGGGAACAGGTGGGTTTTTAGTGCTTTTCGAAAAGCAAAATAGTTGTCCATGCTCCGGATGTGACTTGGAAGGCCATTCCACAGCTTAGCTGCCAATATGCGGAAAGAGCGCCCACCGGCGCGGGCCCTCCTCACACGTGGGGTAGATGCCAGCTGTTGATCTGCAGAACGTAGCTGACGCGTGGGTATATAGGCGGAGAGTAGGCCAGATAATATCCCAGGGATAGGATATTTCAAAATCTTAAACGCGAAGCAGAGAGACTTGAACTCCACCCGCCTCTCCACTGGCAGCCAGTGTAACTGACGAATAGTGCTGGAGGTGGAGCAGCATCTGGGCATGGCAAGAAGAGTTCTGGCGGCGACATTTTGGACCCTCTGCAGTCTTGCAATCACGGCCCTGTTGGCCCCCAGATAGAGCACGCTGGCATAGTCTAATCTTGACAGCACAGATGCCTGCACGATCGTCTGCCGGATAGAGGGGTCAAAAAAGCCCAAAATGGGCCTGAGGCTGCGCAGAATACCAAAACAGGTCGCCGCTACCCTCTTAGTTTGATCTAGGAAACTAAGTGCCGAATCGACCCAGACGCCAAGATTTTTCACCACCTGTTTGGGAGTGGGAGCTAGTCCCAGGGTGGTAGGCCAACAATGTCCGCTCCATAGCTCAGGATCTTTTCCTACCAGCAGGACCTCAGTCTTGCTGGCGTTGAGCTGGAGACAGTTGGCGGTCATCCACCCTGCAACATCCGCCAGCCCACTTCGAAACTTAGCAACATCGTTTAGACAGTCGTTGGAGAGGGCGACGACTAATTGAGTGTCGTCAGCATATGACACTATAGTCAGCCCGCTCCTCTTAGCTATTGCGGCTAAGGGCTGGACGTACAGGTTAAAGAGTGTTGGACTTAGCGCAGAGCCCTGCGGAACGCCCTGTTTGACGGAATGCACCTTAGAAGAAAAAGGGGGGGCCGACAACTGAAAGGACCTGTCCGAAAGGAAGGAGGTGAGCCACGCCAGGGCGGGGCCCACAATACCAGCCTCCTTCAGTCTCTGGATCAGGATCTGGTGGGAGACCGTATCAAATGCGGCGCTGAGGTCCAGTAGGATCAGTGCCAAAGTACGTCCCTCATCCAGAGCCGCTCTCAGATGTTCGGTCACAGCTAGCAATGCGGACTCTGTACTAAGACCGGGGCGAAAGCCACACTGGGAGGAGTCCAGTATGCAATTCTCCTCCAAATAGCCTGACACGATGGTATTAACATAGGCTTCGGATATTTTGGAGGTCCAGGGAAGCAAGGAGATGAACTAATTAACACACACTGACAAGTCTGGACATGCCCTGAACCAGAAACTCAAAGAGAGACTGCCAGACATCTGGCATCACTCACAGAAAGAGCTGTCTCTGAATGTTTTGGAGGGACAGAACCAGATTGCTGTGCCAATCAAGGGAGGATCTAAAGGGTCCAGTGAAGCTGTGACAGATAGAGAAGAGATATTTCTTCCATATTCAAAAATCTATCAGGCAGTGCAGGAGGGTTGGATCAGAATGATATTGCATCTTTGGATTTGATTGAGATGCCCTTCTAGAACTCTCCACCTCTGCTATTAAACTCCCCACAAGGAGAGAACCCCAGGAAGAATTGTAGCCTGAAGAGGACACATATGGAAAAATAACCCATGGATGGACCCCTACCTGGAGTGGAGGGACCCTTTGGACAGTAGAGGGTGTACTTGATAGGAATCATGAAGAAGAGGGGTTTATTGGATCTTCTGTGGACCCATTCTGGTTGGAGGTTCCCTTGGAGGGCTAACCCAGGGAGATACCCAAAACACAGGTGTGTGACAAGTGGCCAAGAGGCTCTGGTACCTAAGCAGTGAAGGCAAGCAGTGTGGTTCTCCTTGAGTGCCACAGGGTGCTACTGTGAAAGCTGCACCAGCAATGGTGACTACTAAAGACTCATCTAAAGTGAGTATTATCATGCACTGCATTTACTACAATCCACCTGGGCGAATTGCATGCTGTTATGCCAGGTAGTGTGCTCCCTCTCCTTTTTTGATTGTCTCCTTGTTGAGTTGTTGGGTGGACGAGCTCTGGGAGGTACCTGCTCTCTTGGAATGGTACAGAAACTTGAGAAGACTGTGAGCAGCATTTCCAGCACTCCCAAATTTAACTTTCTACTGATAAAGGTCAAATATCCTAAAAAACATGTCTAGAGATACACAGCACTAGCAGCGCCAACAATGATGACTTGACTTTCAACTAACGTGTGTTTTATAATGCCTGCATTTACTACAATGCACCTGTGGGGCAAATTGTGTGCTGGTATGCCCAGCTGTGTGTTCCCTACCCCTTTTCCTGCAGTGAGTGACCCTTGGCCAACAAGACTGCCAAGAAGCTGAGGGAACAGGATAGCAAGTTGAAAGAAAGCTTCTGAAAACATCCAGAATATTTAGAGGCCAGGAGGACTGAAATCAACTTTCTGAGAGCCTGGATAGACTCTACTTTGCTGAAGTATGCCACCAGGAGCAAATCACAATTTCCCCATCCAAAGAGGCCCCATGGGAACAGAGATATCCTTGTCGGTTTCCTCTACTTGAGGAAACCTTCCTGTTGGCCTGCTGTGCTCCCAGGTCAGGAAAAATCAATACCACTTTAAGCAGTTTATTTACTTTTCCCTGGGAAAGGTCAGCTCCCTGCAGGGGAGAATGTGGTAAACTGAGCACACAGTGCTCCCTTTTACCTTACTAATTATTGCCCTTAGGACGGTCAAGTGCACAAGAGGCGACCAAGTCACTAAGGTGCATCAATCTTTATTCTTTACTTTGTCCACTTGGAAGGGTCAATGTCCCTGGGTCTCTCATATAGTATTATCCCGCTCCATTTAGCTGGACTCTTGGGTAGGGTCAGAATGCTCGAAGTATTGCTGGGTGCCTCTCCACTCCCTGTGCCCATGTTTTGGTGAAGAAGGAGCACAAGTGCAAAGGTTCCCACCTAGGCTGAATGCTGGTGGTACAAGAAGGAAGTTGGCTCCAACGCAGGCACACAAAAGCTCTGTCGGTGAGCAGAGAGCTGGCAGGGACCACAAAGGCTAAAGGGGTTCCCTCGCTGCCCCCAACTTGAGCGTTGCATGTACCCCACTTGGGGCTGGGGCAATCAAGATGCAAAATTAGAAGGAATGCCCAGGAAAACATGTTTTGTTCAAGGAAAAGCTGAGCGGCAGATCAAAGTGAGTGTCGGAGCCAGCACACCTGAGCAAAAACCCACCTATATCTTCGGCGGTGGGCTTAAAAAAATACAAATGTTCTAATTGGTGACCTATAGATGGCAGTGGCACAACCAGGAGAGTTCAAATTATGCTTGGGGGGGGCTGCCAGAAGAGCATCAGTCTCCCTACAAGGAGCCCCTTACTTTATCAAATGTTACTCTCCCTTAAATCTCCCAGGAAGTTATAACAGTGACCTGAGGAGACTTTCTTTCTTTGACAAGTGATTTTTATGAGCAGGCGACCTTAGTCTTATAGCTCTGTGGTGCATGGATCTTTTTTTCTGAGTTCTGGGATTACTTTGCAACCAGTATACAATTTGAAGAAAGACTCAGAAACTCCATAGTATTGAACATTAGAAATTAATTCACATGTACATTGATGAAAGAATATTGGTAAATGTCATTGAAAGGTGGTTCCACCCTATAATGCTTTAATATTGATTGTACTGTGATTTGACCCTATCATTTTGCCTTTAACTATAGTGGTGATACTCTGAAAAAGCCAGGCCTGACATTTATTAAATGCACTCCTCAAGTTGTCTAAGGCATATAGCTTGGTTGTTGTGTTTTAAGAGTTGAAGTCTTGCTCGAATGCAGGCCGTTAGAGGTGCCTTCAGGGCACATATAAGGGAAAACCTGACCCATGGGACCTTTCTTTGGTGTAAGTCCCCTGTTGGGTTGTCAAGTCCTTTAGAAGGTGTCACCATAGGCAATTCCGCCTTCCATTCTATATATATTTTTTAATTTGTACATAGTATTTAGAAGTGTCTGCAATAAAGCACTTTTCCTTTAAAAATCACTGACTAGACAGTGATTTATCTTGCCCTCAGCAAGCCCTCTGTGTAAGCCATGGACTGCTCTGCCTTGCTACACTGAGGGTCAAGGGATAAGAAGGGGATACTTGGTGCCTCATTTACAAGAAAGTGCCGCAGCGCGGCACCACAAGCCCTTTGGCTGCGCCACTCTGCAGCACTTTCAAAGCACAGGGATGCGACATATTCACAATAATACGTCGCATTCCTGTGCTCTGCCCTGCGCTGGCGCACAATGGGCTGCCATGCGCCGACGCAGGCACCCTTGCCCATGGTGCAAGGATGCCTGCGTCACAGGGATGATTGTTTATGTGAAGGAAGGGTTCCCTTCCTGCACATAAACAATCTGAAATGGCGTTTTTCAACTTCTATGTGTGCTGCATTAGGGACACCTTCCTATACATAAACAATCACCAGAGGTGATTTCCTTGTTCTGTGTGTGCTGCAGAATGCAGCATGCATAGAAAGGGGAAAAAAATGAGGAGAAATGAATACATTTATCCTCGTTGCGCCTCCCTACGCCTCCCCTGAGGAGACGTAGCATTCAGATGCAATTACAGGTTGACGATTTCTCATAAATCTGGAATGTGTCAGGTTCCATGGGTGTGTTGTGTGGGGACACCCATAGCAACACCCATGGAATGCACCTTTCACGCAAAGTGCTGCGTGTAAAGGGGCCATATTTACAAGGACAGGAAAAGCCATGCAGGGTGGCTTTTCCTGTCCTTGTAAATATGGGGCAGCAAAATGCGCTGCCGGTGCGTCATAAAAAGTGACGCACTGGTGGCGCAAGGGGCGCTTTCCAGTTGGTTGTTCAGTTGGTTGTTCTCAAGTCCATGGGCCCCAGGACACCAGTAGTAAAAGGCCCCAGTTTCTACAGTTGGCACCCACTACCCCATTAATACCCTCAGACATGACTTGGATTTCGGACACATCTATTAATACGTTTAAACATTTTAATTAATACACACATACAAAAATAGATAAACACTCAAATTGATAAATACACTTAGAAGTAAATGGATTTCTAATAGTGTATAAAGTTGGAAACATTTTAATTGTTAATTTGTTTCCCTTAAGGCCTAGATTTAATATCCAAAATCTAATAAATTGTACACAATAGTGAATATTGAGAAAAAATATTCTTATGTGCTAATTTTAATCTGTAGCTTCTGAAGATCACAATACCTTGAAAAATAGGAACATAAAGGGTTTGTTAGAAGAATGTGATTAAGGACATCCTTTGTTTCTTTTAAGAATTGTATTCGTCTCTGTTGGGAAAGCAAGAACATATTCAACCTTTTTTACTCTTTAACACTCATTCTTGTTTATATTTAAGAGTCTACACCAGTTTTCAATCTCAAATATAACTTTTAAGATGAAACTCATACAGACTTTAGTTTAGAAACTCAATAACACTTAATAAATATAGATGTTATCCAAACTAAGCATATTTCTCAAAACATAATAAGCATTTTTGCCATTTTAATAACAGTCAGATTTCATTGTTTTTGCTGGTTTCATAATTCAAAATGCCCCCTCATTAGTATGTGCCCCATAAATTGGGGATCACAAAAACAAAATGCTATATTGACTCCAATTTATAACCAATGGAAAGAGTAAATTATTTCTTCCTTTAGAATCCCTACCAAAGCACCTTCTATCTCTAAAAGAGCTGCCATGCCCATCCCAACATGCAGGAATATTTCTCATTTCTGTGGGCAACACGGTTCATTAAGTATCATTGTGGGGGCTGATTGTTGAAAAAATGTGACATAATTTTGCCACTGCCTTTTTGAACCCAGTGAAGCAAGTTATTTGTTAACCAGCCAGGTCTTGATAGCTATTTTACTCTCTAATTTAGCAATGAGTTTGGAAGCATTGGTGCACTGTCAAGTGTTACCCATTGCAGCAGTCTCGTCAATCCTCACTTAAAAATGTCTATTATTTTAATGTTGAACGGTTTACATCCTGAATTACATTCTACATAATTGACCATATCTAACTATTTTCAGCAGGACATACACCAAAATTCTCTTCAGAAAGATTTTTAAATGTTGTGTCTCTATAAGAGATAATAACTGGCTATAAATATATATTCCTTTGCCTTATTTAAAAGGGCCCCACATTGCTGATTAATGCGGTTCAGATCAGGTTTCTTATCAGGAAACCACGTGGACCCCCTATATAACCAGTGGAACAACCTTGCCCTCATATGGCACTCTGAAAAGCACACCATATGCTATGCCCCAAGTTTTCAGTTGATGCTCCAGCTGCCACACTACTGCTAAACATGTTTGTGCTTGGATCAGATGGACCCTAACCCAGAGAATTATCCAAATAGATCATACGATTATTGTAAATTGTACTATGGTGCAGTGAATGGGCTTAAAGGAACCATCCCACATGCTTTTGTGCCAACCAAATATCATTGTCCAGCATCTTTATGAACTGAAGGTTATGCCCTGCACTCAACAGTGAATATCCTCATCCAGGGGTTCTTTGTAAGTCCCACAGCACAGTGTTGTTACAATAGAGGAGTACAGGGATCTACCTCGGGCCCAACTCCAACACATTTGCTTTAACTTTTTTAACTACTTTGGCAAATCCATAATATGTTGATTGCAAAGAAAAGGGAAAAGAACACTTTCCTGTTTAACTCCCATATGAGTCTGAATTCAATCTGCATGAGGTCTAATTTTACTATATATGCTGCCACTCAGATTTCTGCATCAAGTTCCTAGATCATGGCAAGCAATAGCATAGAGACCCCATAAGACTTAAACGTTTTCGACAAGGATACTGTTTGTATACATGGAAGATCAACGGAAAATCTATAAACAAACTGTGCAAAAATGTTGAGGACTTCAACACTGCATGATATCTGAATGACAGTATGCCATGCAGCCGGTTTCTTCCAGAAGTCTGCATGCAAATCAGGAATAATATAAGTCAAGTTCAAGTTTATTTATTTGATTTAGTTCTCTACTGAAAACAACAATTTTTTTTTTTTAAAGATAAAATACATGTTATTTAAAAATTGATAAATGATCTTTCTAGTACAATTTTAAAAAAGTTTTTGAAAATGTAAACAGATTATAACACACGAATTCATTAGGTTACTTAAGAAGCGAAATCAAGCTCTGAACGGTTGTACTATTACATCTTGTTTGAATTAATTTTAAATACCGCTTTCTGGCATCTACCAATGTCGAATTAGGGCAAACAAACAAAACATGCTTCAAGTCTTGCACACCTCCGTTACAACTGGCATTTTCGTTAACAATCCACTTAGAGGTAAAAGATTTAAAAGGGAGAATCCCAAGCCGAAGTAATATAATGCATCGCCGGACTCCATGCCTTAAAGTAAAATGAGTATACTGTTGCAATTGTTTATATTCTATTGTCTCTGCATAAGGTTCGTAATGGTGCAATTTTGAGCAATGTTGAATATCAAGATCGTAGCTTAACCTCAGCGTTAAATGTTTTAGGAAGAGCCTCAAGTGTGCAGGAGACCAAGATTTCAGCAGGTCAGTTGAACAGTTCGATAATTTGAGTGCAATAATTAAGTTTTGACTAAAGATGTACTTTGGTGATCCTAGGTCGAAAGTCTCTGTTTTTAGAAAAAATATTAAGGTGCCTTGTTCTGCGTGTACAAGATTGTAGGCCCATTTTAGGATGTTGGTAATCCCTCTGGCATATGAGCTGATTAAAGAAAGCTCAAGGCGCAGAGCTTGTGCTGGATATGCTTGATGCACTTTAATCAGTTTCCGAAGTATTTTCCCTTCTTTATGTTGTATTTGTTTCCATTGTCTTATTGGGATATATTCGAGAGCGTACGATAGGATAGGTGGGATCTTGGAACTAAAAACCTGTAAAAGAGAAGAAAAATGCCTGTACCCAGTGGAGAAATATAATCGTTGGAGAGCCCCGACATGTACATCTGCTTTACGGGCCAGGTGCTGCAGATGAGGGGAGTCTTGTAAAGTTTGCGTAAATATACGCCCTAAGTAGGTGTATTCCTTCACCACTTCTAGCGGTTTTCCCCCTAGAGTCCAGTTGTATTTTGTATATCGTTTTCTTCCTCTGAACGGAACTATTTTTGTTTTTGTTATATTTGGCACTAAAAAGTTTTCTTCAGTATATTTGGTGAGTACTTGTAAATTCCTTTGTAGGCCGAATGGGGTAAGATCTAAAATAACCACGTCATCGGCGTACATCATGATATGAATTTTGCTTAGTGATATTTTTGGGGGAAAATTGATGACCTGTGTAAAACATTCCGGAAGATCGCTGAGATATAAAGAGAACAGGAGGGGGGCTAAGAGGCAACCTTGCCTAAGACCATTTGGTGTAACTATTGGGCGAGTGAGTCCCTTCACTTTCCCCATTTGTACTTGACACCATGTTTCCGAGTATAGTGATGTAATTATATGAAGCAGGTTGTCCGGGATTCCCAGTTTTCTGAGCTTGCTCCAGAGTGTGGGTCTATCCACTCTGTCGAATGCCGTCGTGAAATCGACAAAGTCAGAGTAGACGACCTGTGATTTTGAGACCACGTATTTGTCTACTATTGTTTGTAACACTGCTATGTTGTCGGTTACAGAGTGTTTTTGACGGAACCCAGCTTGATTTAGAGGGCTCAATCCGGTTGAATAAGCCCACTCTTTAAGATGATCCAGGACACTCACCGCAAAGATCTTCCCTGTTGCGTCCAGCAGGGCGATCTGTCGGTAATTGCAGGGAAGCAACCGAGAGCCCTTCTTATAGATTGGGATCACGATGCTCCCCTTCCATGATTTTGGGATTTCACCTGTAGCTTAGCAGTAGGAGTAAAAGGGGGCTAAAAACTTACTCCATTCTTCTGGGTTACTTTGAAGTACTTTTATTGGGATCTGATCCGGACCCATTGCAGCAGAAGATCTTGCATTTTTTATGGAATATTCAATTTGGCCGCTTCTGTGGTAGCCCCCGGCTCACACTCTGCAGCAGCGAGTACGCTGCTGCGCTCGGAGTCCTAGCTGCCCCCCTCCTTTTGCTCCTACCTCGTAACCGGTTGATGAGATCGGCGGGCTCGGTGAACTCGATGAATTCGGCCTCTTCAGCCTCGGTCCGCTGTGGTAGAACGTGAGCAAAAATGAGCAAGATCAGGTGTGGGGGCAGGAGAGCAGAGCATGAGCGAAGATGGCCGGGCCGGCTGCAAAGCACTGGATATTGGTCCTTTCAAAGGAGGTGGCGGCGGTGTTGCAGTCAGTGGCCGGGCCCACCAAACGCCGCTCTCCACACAGGCGACACACAGGCAGCACACTGGCAGCAAGCAAGCGAGACGGAGCGAGGGGGAGACAGATGGGAACACTGCAGAAGCCCCGCTCCCCAGCCTTCCTCACCTCGCTCTGCGCTTAACAATGTCTCCTCAAGCCTCGGTAGCAGCTCCAGCGAGAGCAGAGGGCAAAGTGCTAACCACCCGTCCGCCCGTTGCTCGGAGGCGGCGGTAGTGGTGCCGTTGGTGTCCTTCAGTGGCCGGGCACACCGCTTGCGGCTCTCGAGGCTATCGTGACTCACGGTGCACTCACGGTGCACTCACGGCTCCCCTCGCGGCTCCCCTGGCTCCAGCGCTCACCGCGCTCGCAACTCGCAGCTCTCAGCTCCAGACACTTCCACTCATGGAAGTTGCACACAAAAGACAGGGAAAGTCATATGACCACCAGGTGGGAAGTAGCACTACTAACCCTTGTAGCCTTTGCACAAGACGTGCGGTGCTGTGTTAGCTGGGGCCGGTTGTAGCTTGTTTCTCTCCTCCGTGTACAACTGTGACCATGGTCGCCTGCGTCCGGACTTTCCTCCTACCCTGCTGTCTTTTGCTGCTTTTCGGTAAGTGTCGTTGCCTCCGTAGGTTGGTATTCAGGGCCAGGTGCAGCACCTTCTCACCCGTTTAGACCGAAGAAACAGAGCTCAACAGGGGGCAGTAAAGCGGGGAGTGGCAGGGTGATAAACATACTTCATGTCAGGGCTGGGTATTGTCTCTGAAGAGTAGTTACTTATTAGCCACTTCGTCACGGACGCTGTAACCATAAGCGAGTGGAAATGGCCCGACCGTCTGCTTCCCTGCTGTTTAGCGATAGACATATAGAATAATATATGTCTGCTTAGCCCATTTTAGCAAGTAAATATATAATGTCTTAGCAAAAGACTACAAATAGAGCCTATTAATACAAATAAACGTAACAATGTGGGCTCCTCAGGTGTCCTCATTTAAGGGTGTGAACAGGTTAATACCCTTCATGGAGCAGGAATATATACTGCAAGAGCAACTGCCTTAAAACATGGAAAAATCCCCATCCACCGCCAACTTAGTAGTTTAGTTACATTTTTACAGCATCCACCAAGGTGCACAGCTCAAGGACGTGACTAATTAAACCAGTTCGCTAGGCAATATCCAGCTATCCAACTATGAAACCTTTTATACTCCAGTTTTCTGTAATCTTCAACATTTGTGTAACCCCTTTCAAGTAAAGAATCCCAGTTTAAAAAATATTCCAGTAAACTTCTTTATTTAATCAATTTCTAGAATCCCTGTTCATTTGACACTTTATCTACATTGGCGAAGGCACAACAATCGGGGTCAACTACAACATCAGCTACCAGACTTTGAACCTTCTTTAATACCTCTTGCAATCTCTACCATAAAAGATGCGCATTTAAAACAGTCATGTTGGATAACTCCACTCTGATCACTAGGGTAATTAAATCCTAATCAACAATACATTACTGTTAATAAGGGAGAGTTAGACAATACATGTGAGTAATAAGCAGTAAACAACTATGCATGGGGATGCCCAAATTATCCTTCCTTGGGCAAGCCTGGAAAACAAAATGGTTTCTGTCACACAAATCTTGTAACAGAGTTGTAGTACATTTTATACATGCTGCTAACTCATAAATGTTCACCAAAATTGTGTTTCAACTAGCTTCAATGTCAAGCTCAAGGACCCAAACTTCATCAGTGAATGCTACATGTATAATAAGAATGACCTTTGGTTTTAAGGCAATCGTATTATTATTTGAAATCAGTCACCAAACAAGCACTTCTTTGCCAATCCACTTGTTCTATTTGCTTGAAGCCTTATTTCTAACTCCAAGAATGAAAGGAGTCAAATTAAAAACTATAGGCCACATGCACTAAAAGTGTGGTTGCAAAAAGAGATCAGAATTTGTGTACTAATTTTTTGTAACCACTATATTATTTTGCAAACGGACCTATGTGCTAATAGGTTGATTCATAAATGACAATTCGGATGAGATCTCAGAATGAACTGGTTGCAAACTATTAATAGGTAGAGTACCGATTTAGTACACCCAAAACATGCACCTTCCGAATACCAAATTGGAAACCATTTCTAAACACACTTTGTGAATCGGAAAACGTTTTTCAATTCATTAAACGGGTTATATACCAGTTATGAACAGTGGTTTCCGCTGAACCACTATGGCTCCCGGTTAACGCTTTGAAACGAGTGACAGATTCTTATTATCGAGCCAAGTGTAAAAGAACACTCTTTGGCTGAAAATGTGTTCACGCACTTAGTCACTTTAAAGATATTGGCAGCTGACAATTGATCCTTAGGCTATCAGTTGTGCTGGCTAAGATAGTGTACTACATTTTACAAGCGGAAATGTGAAATCTTTTTATTATTGTCTTCGGTTTTTAGTACCCTTTTAATCTTTTTGTAACGGTTTCAATTAAGTAAAACAAAGAATTATTCATTTATTCAGGGATTCTCTGCACCTCTGGTAGGAGGAGATGGTGGAGGATTGGCAGGTCTGGCCTATCAAGGATCCACTATCATCCTATCTCCCTGCCAGGCCATGTGGAAATCTGAAGTGAACTGCTGCCAACCGCTTCTTACGTGGTGGCTGTCTGGTAGGCCACTGGTTGGTCAGAGGTGGGATTTTGTCTTCTGGTTGGTGGTATCCACACCCCTGCCGCTGCTTTGCAATTGACTGCTATTTAGGTGGGATGTGGGGCCTTGGTAGAAGGAGCATATGAATTGCTGGGAGGTGAAAAGCACCACCTTATAGAAGGGAGCCTCGGCGTCCCTCCACCAAGGATTAAATAGGAGATTTGAGTCTCATCACAGCTAAAAGGGAATGAATGCCCTGTGAATGTATCCCTTCAATACATTATACATGTACAGTTATGCAATTTAATTGTTGAAATCATGCGATCGGATTGTCATGAGCTATACTTTGCTTTCGTGTTGACATTTTCAGCGTGTTTATTTTTAACATGGATGACCAGCAAAGGGCTTTAGTCTGGCTTTGTGAGACCTGCAGTATGGATGTTCTTTGGCAGCCCTGTAGATTTAACACAGCGACATTATTAGGTCGCTGAAGCAAAAGCGTTAATTAAGGGCCGATTTAAGGGTTTTTAAAGACAGTGATTTTCCAACATTATTCGTGCATTGATGCAACGTGTCCTCTTTGTCAACATGTATCTTACAAGTAGCATGTTGTAGAGAGAATGGCTTGAACTGGTTCTATTTTACTGACACGTTAAAGTACAGCTTCTATTTTCTTCTTTTTTTGCAAAAGAGGTTACCTTCAGTGAAAGTCACCTTGAATAAAATCCCCAGGGTGAGCAACATAAAGGTTTTCCATCACTGACACAGCAGAGGTGATATATCACCGTGAAAAAAGACATAGGTGGCTTAAATTAGTAGAAACTATAACTTTGATAACAGGACAGTGTCACAAAATGATTAATACGTTGTAAAAAAGAGTCCGTGTTTTAGCTGGAAAGAGCGAACAATTATATCTTTACAGATGTTGTTTAACAGTGCTTTGTGGCTTTTGTAATAAGCTGTGTTTGTGCTGTTAATGGGGTGACAAATGGAGGGAATTTGAGCATTGAAACATTACTTGACTGCAAGCGATGCATCTCTGTAGAAATGGTTTAATCCACTGCTATTTTAACTCCGTTTTGGAAGTTACTGCTTTCTCCCGTTGCAAAGGGTTTTACGTCTTTCTCTTTCTCCTTCTTTCCCGTTTATTTGTTTTCCCTCTCTTGCTTTCGGGAAATGCCTGATGAGATAAAATAAGTTTCGGTCCCCAAAAATGAGTACTTGCAAACACCGTCTCAAATTATGCACTGATTACCTCCTTCTTCACTCTGATGCCAATTGTCTTGTCATGCCCCACACTATAATGACCTGAAGGCTTTCCACACATAGAACTTCATTTCCAATCACTCAGTAACACTGGGTGTAGCAGAGGCTGCCCCCGAAGGGGGCCTTGAGGGCCGGCGCCATAACCGACGCCGAGCCCCGGACAGAACCGGTTTTTCACGCCAAGGAGCAGGAAAGCTCCCGCGCCCCCCCGCTACGGCCGCCAGAGAGGCGCCGGCCCCCCTGGCCAAGGAGGGCCCGAGCGCGGTACAAACCCCCCAATGGGGGGAAACCAGGTACAAGGCGGGAAAGCGCTGGGGGGGGGATATAAGCGCTGCTCCCCCAGGTAAGCTCCTATCTGTGGAGCAGGGGAGCAGCATTGTCTAATCTGCTATTGGGCAATGTACACATGATCTACGCAAATGCAATGTATAATGAGATGCAAATGAGGCATGACACAAAGATGACAGTTCACCAATAATGATTTATGGCATGATACACAAAGGTATGCAATATATATATACGTGTATTCCTAATGAAACTGTGGCCAACAAATGACCACCACAAGACAAGAGTGTACGTTGGCTTATTTATGATTACGAATACAAGGATGGAAAGTTGGGGAGTGGGCAAAGTGCGGGGGGTTATAAAATCCTACCATATAAGGTCTGTTTTTGTACTCTTGTCAAATATTTCCCCGTCGTTAAAGGTGTTTGCAACTAGTAATACCTCATTGTATTAACCTTTCCACTCTTTTCGACCTGCAAATTGTTCCAGGTTTTACCTGGAAGTATCTGCACAGGTAAAACACCCTGGAAGAATATCAATTTCTGCAGTACCCAAAAGTGTAAAATCAGTTTGTGTATGATTTGCCACTCTGTACCAGCCTTGCAATCAGGCCATAGCCCTAACTCGTATAGGCATCCAGGTAGAGCACTTGAGCGAATATGTGTTTGGATAAAATACATTCTGGAAAAGCCAGGCATCCTATTCAAAATTCTAGTGCAGTACAATTAGTCGTTTTGTCATTGCGAATATGTTGTGGGCTCGTGTTGCATTGTATTCCATTACGCGAGCTAGCACTATAAGCTCAGGGTGTGTTTTCATTTGTATGGTGTTCTATGTTCTTCAATGTCGGGGAAGTTCTCTGTAAGCAGTTGCTGCCTAGTGCTGCACTGCAAGAATTGTGTTACCCCCCCTACTTGTGCACTTGAGGAAATAAAGTACATTTTGGATCAACTACGTGTACTTCATCACTACAATTTGGCAAGAAGGATCCTAAAGTGCCAGCAGACCCATTGCCGTTGTGTTTCTGTACTGTGTCGTTCGGCGAGGATCGTTTTGACAAATGACTTGGTTGTTTTCGGCTTGCTGATTACTGCCTGCAGAATTGCGACTTACTAGGCCAGCCTTGGGGTAGCCTTTCTTTCCCGGTGAGTTCCTAAATATATTGCCGGAAGCGTGTTCCTTGCTGTTTCCTCCATGTGCTGCTGTGCACACCTGCTTTTGTCGACTGCTTGTGCATGCTCCTAACGCTTGCACGTGCTCTTTACTTCGTTGTTTGGTTGCCTTGCAACTTTGGATGAAGTTGACGACGTTTGCTTTCTGCAGCGTTCCGCAGCTATCGGAACGTCTAATTGAAGACATTGGGGTCACTTTGTATCACTGTGTGTGGCGCCATAATGGATTCCCTTGTCGGGATTATTTACAATTATTAGCAGAGATTTTTAAACTGGAGCAGAGTTTGCCATTTGTTCACCGGTTAATTTCCACTAACAGTGCATTTAAGTAAGTCATATTTTGTTGCTTTTTCTGCAGATTTGTTTTTTTCCTACTTATTTCTACTGAATGGTGAAGATTGGATGGTGACTTTACTTCATTTCTAAACACTGAACTAGTACATTTCAGTATGAGTACCCCGAATTTCACCATCACTCCGCCCCAACCTTGTTGATCTTCAGGGAAGAAGCCTCAATTAAAATGGATGGAGTGGAAACATTATTTTATAAACCACATTGAAGCTATTGCTGTAGAGGAGGAGATGTCTCCCACACAGAAGAAGAGTATTTTATTACATTCTTTAGAGCCTATTGGATTGAGAATGTTCTCTCGCATAACAAAAACACCAGTGGTAAAAGGTATTAATGTATTTATGACTGCTCTTAATATCTAGACAAGCATTTTGCACCGAAAGTTTGTGCGGGGCATAAGTAGGTACAAGTTCTTCCAATTTAAATAATCGAAGGTGGAAACTGTCGATGATTATGTGGCTGGCCTACAAAAATTAGCAGTGGATTGCAAATTTGGTGGATTACTAGAAAATCTTATTAGATATCAAGTGGTGATGCATGCTATTAAACCTGCGATACAAGAGAGGTTATGGATAAATCGTGATTCCTCTTTAGAAAATGTCTTAGCACTTGTTAGAAGCCTGAAGTACCTGAGAAAAATTCCATAGCATTGAAGGTGAATGAGAAAGAGTCAGTTTTGGTAAACAGAGTATTTAAAAGTTATAACACTAAAGGAAGTGTTTCACAAAGCAAGGATAATACAAAGATGAAAGGTAAAGGCAATAAAGCCAGGTGTTATAGATGCAATAGTAAAGACCACATGGCTTTTAGTAAACATTGCCCTGCCATTAATATGAAATGTAGCAATTGTGACATTAAGGGCCACTATGCTAAAGCTTGCAGAAAAAAAGTGTGTAAAATGCGTACATGACGAAAATGACTATCCGCGTCTCAAGAAGAAGGACTGATCGCATTGAGACACAGATCGGAGCACACATCACTGTGTCGCTTTACAGTGGACGTATCATGGTCCGAATATTAATGGAATAGTATGGCAAGGAATTACTGGAGAGCTTTTCGGATACTTATCCCCAATAGAGATTAACGTCGTGGGATGGTAATATTTTGGTGCACTCGAAAATCAAGACAATTGAATGACATTGAATCGAGTGGGAGATTCGCTTTTGTGCGGTGATAGCTTCCTGTTACAATTATAACTGCACTGATACTACTGAGTTAGCCTTGAGAAAGTCCAGGAGGACGAAACGCGTGTCGGCTGCTGTTTTTTATCCGTGAAAGAATAAAAGTGAATGACTGGACACCTCAACACCTGTGGATCGCTTATTTGGGACACTATCTCTGGAACTGTACTCAATGACTGTGTTTTTTCAATATTTTTTACTCATTAAGGATTATAGTAACACTGTTTTGGTGTGCTTCGGTGATTTTGTTAGATGAACTTTGCTCAAGGATGCTCAATGGTTTTCTACCATCGATTTATCCTCCGCTTACCATCAATTTTGACTCCTGACTCTAGGAAATATACTGCTTTCATTACCCCAGATGGATGTTTTCAATACAAGTGGATGCAATTTGGGCTCTCTTCTGCTGCAGCTGTTTTCCAGCATTTGATGTTTAATCTGTTCTGCAAGGAAAAAAACTTGATGTTCTTCCAAGATGATATTTTGGTCTTTGTAAAGAGTAAGGAAGAACATGATGCCAAGTTAATGAAAGCTCTATCTATTCTGGCAAGTAAAGGGCTTACTGTAGAGTTTGAAAAATGCAAATTTACAGAAAAGAGTGTTACGTATTTAGGTCACATAATTGATGAGTCAGGAGTTAAACCCAAATCATCGCTGGTTCAGGCCATTAAGAATGCTACCATCCCATTTCCAAGGATGATGTACAATCTTTTCTTGGGTTAGCTGAATACTGTGCCAAATTCATACCCAAATTTGCAGAGAAATGTTATCATATCCGTCAACTATTGAAACAAGGGTGTAAATTTGTATGGTCACAACAGTGTGACAATGACTTTAAAATCATTAGGGATGCAATTTCTAATGCTACCAGATTATACAGTTTTGACTCCATGCTCGATTGCATTATTGCTGCTGATGCAAGCAATAAGGGTTTGGGTGCAATGTTATCTCAAGTGGATAAACAAGGTGTGGAACACATAATAGCTTTTGCCTCTGGATCTTTGTCTCCCACCGAAGAAAAGGATCCCACAATTGAAAAAGAGACTTTGGCATGCACCTGGACACTAGAGCATTTTCGGGCATTGGTTTGGAGAAGACTTGTCATGATACAATGTGATCATAAACCATTGATTAAATTACTAACCACGGAAGGGACCATAAATGCATCAGCCAGAAGAGCTCGCATTTCCATGTGGATGCAGGATTTTAGAAGCAAAATTATGCATAGGCCTGGAAAAGTCAATGTAGTAGCTGACTGTCTTTCCCGTATGCCTACGCCTCTAGAGGAATGTGAAGATGAGAAAGGAATGATTCTCAGATTACTTTGGTTCATGATGCGGGTTTCCCGCAGTGAAGAAGGAGGATTGGGAAAAGGAGTATGAAGATGATGCTCTCTTACAAGAAGTTGCCTCATTTGTTGGCAGCCAGTGGCCCAATAAAAGGAATTTACCTACTAGTATCAGACCTTTTTGGGAAATTCAGCCAGAACTTTCAGTTGATAGGTGCATGATGTTAAGGGGAGAAAGAATTACTCCTCCTTTTGGATTAGGCAATGACATTTTGCAATTATGTCACAAGGGTCATTTTGGGATTGGACGCACCAAATCTGTGGTCAAGAAGTTGTTTTGGTGGCCGGGAGTTGATTCTGCAGTTGAGAAAATAGTGATAGAGTGTTTAGATTGTTCCAAAGCAGACAAGTCCCTACAGATCTTGAGGCCTCCTACAAGTGAGGGCAATCTCCCTAAGAATCCATGGGACTTCATTGCTATTGACATTATGGGACCTATTGGCTCATCACAAATGTACATCATTGTTTTAATTGATCCTTTTCAAGATGGCCTATGGTCAAAGTGGTGCAGAAAGCTGACACCAATGCTGTTTTGTTGTTTTTGGACAAGGTCTTTAGTCTGGAACGGATTCCCGCCTCCATTATGAGTGACAATGGAGTGCAATTTCAATACTGTGGGGCTTATTTACAAGCCCCTTGCGCCGCTGGTGCGTCACTTTTTTCCATATAAAAAGAGACGCACCGGCGGCGCAAGGGGCTTGTAAATAAGCCCCCTTGTATTTAAACAATCCTGTAGCAGGATTGGGGTTGCATTAAAAACGATGTCACTTTATAACCCAAGTGGCAATGGCATGGTTGAGAGATTCAACCGTGTCATTAAGGGGGTAATCCATTTTGCTTATGCCAATAATAAAGATTGGGAAGTTCAGTTGCTCAAGGCTATATGGGCATACAGAATTACCAGGAATGAAGCAACTGGATTATCTCCATTTTTAATTAGGAGGGGGCGTATTCCAAGAAGAAAGTACAACCTTGGTTGGTGTTAGAAATGGGATTTTTGGTAGGCTAGGGCTTGTGCCAAAGCCAGGCAGAAACCATGACTCTAGTCAGGATAAGGGAGTTACACTCCTAAAATAACCCCTGCTCACCCCCTTGGTAGCTTGGCACGAGCAGTCAGGCTTATCTTAGAGGCAGTGTGTAAAGCATTTGCACGTAACCAAAAGTAATACAGCGTAAGCACTACAAAAGGACACCACACCAGTTTAGAAAACTATCCAATATTTTTATATATTTAAGACAAGACCAAAAACGATAAAAATCCACAATACAGTACTTAAAAATCTTCAGTTACCAAAATATGCTTGAAAAACAGTTTCTTGATGTCGATAGCTCCATCCAGGGCTATTACGGCGTCGTGAGCAAACAAATCCAAACAGTTCTGGCGGACCGCGGAGTCGCGGGCCAGCTACGGTGTCGGGAAGACCCGCAAACAGTACCTTTTAGAAATGCAGGGCATCGTTGACCTCACGTTGAGCTTCCGAAAGCACGACGTCCACAGGCGTCGGTTCCGGAGGTCGGTGCAGGAGTCGTCGGGGCCCTCGAAGTCACACGCATTGCAGATCGAACTCCTCTCTGTTGAAGTCAGGAGTGCTGGCGTCGGCAGGCGTCAGGTGCTGCGGTGCGAAGTGAAGCGGTGCGGCGTGCGGTGCCCTCAGGTCGTGGTGCGAGCAGCAGCTCGGTGGTGGCATCAGATGGCGTCGTCGGTGAGACCAGGGTCGCGGTGCGAAGTGAATGCGGTGCTCGTCGCGGTGCTGGCAGGTCACGGTACAAGCATTGGCGTTGTTGTTGCTGAAGCGCTGTAGTCAGCTGACGAACTGGAGTCGATGGTGCTGGCGTCGGTAGGCCAAGGCTGTGGTGCGGGATGAGGGCAGTGCGTCGTGTAACTTTACAAGCGGTGCCCTTGAACCACGGTGCAAGCAGCGGCGTAGATTTCAGCGTGGAGCGGGGCGTCGGTGATACCAAGGCGTCGTCGTGAAGCGAGGCGGTGCGGAGTGCGGTGCCCACAGGTCGCGGTGCAAGCAGCGGCTCGGTGGCAGCATCAGCAGACATCGGCGGTGAGACCAGGGTCGCGGTGCGGCATTGCGGCGGTGCCCTCTGCGGTGCCTTCAGGACACGGTGTCGGCATCGGCGTTGTAGACGGCGTCAGGTTGCTTTTTCTTCTGTTGCAGCACAAAACACACAGTCCCCAGTGCTGAGGGCAGAAGAACTTGAAGTCTTTGCTGTTCCTGAGACTTCTTGAACAGGGGGCAAGCTCTACCTCAAGCCCTTGGAGAAACGCACAAAAGTAGATTGCAGAAAGTCCAGTCCAGTCCTTTCACTGCCCAAGACAGAAGCAGCCACTGCAGGCCAACACAGCAAAGCACACAGCAAAGTGGTAGTTCCTCCTCACAGCTTCTCCAGCTCTTCTCTTGGCAGTCTTCTTGGTCCAAAAGAGTTCTAAAGTTCAGGGGTCTGGGCCCCAATATTTATATCCAAAAATCCTTTGATCTCTTAGACAGAGAGTGTCTGTGCCCAGCCAGAACCTGTTCTGCCTTCTCTGGTGTGGCTTCCTGGCAGGAGGTGGAGACGGCATTGTCAGAGGCAGACCAGACCCATTCAGGTGCAAGGAAATCTCCTCCCCCTACTCTAAATGCAGCCCAGGTCTATTCAGCCCTTTCCTGACCCACCTAGACTATCCAGGAGCCATCCTGCTCCCCAGCCGTCTGTCATCCAAACCCAGACAGTCAATCCACATTCTAGCAGAGGCACACTGGATGTCTGAGCAAGAAAATACCTACTTTCTAAAAGTGGTATTTTCAAACACAGAATGTAAAAATCACCTTCACTAAAAGATGCATCTTTAGATTCTGAGTTCAGGCATACTAAACTTTATTTTCCTACCTAATTCCCGGGCCTGTTATGTTTATAAGATGTTATAAACAAACTCCCCATTCTGTCCTATGGGGAACAGGTAGCCTTGCAATAGTGAAAAACGAAATTGGCAGTAATTCACTATCAGGACATGCCACACACACCAGGGCATGTCCTACCTTTCACATACACTGCACCCTGCCCACAGGGGTACCTTGGGCCTACCTTAGGGGTGACTCACATGTAAGAAAAGGGAAGGTTAGGGCCTGGCAAGTGGGTGCACTTGCCAAGTCGACATGGCAGTTACAAACTGTGCGCAGACTCTGCAGTGGCAGGTCTGAGTTAACTTTTCCGGGCTACTCATGTGGGTGGCACAATCAGTGCTGCAGGCCCACTAGTAGCATTCGATTTACAGGCCCGGCACACTCGGTGCACTTTACTAGGGACTGACAAGTAAATCAAATATGCCAATCATGGAAACACCAATCCAGAACACAATTTACACGGAGAGCATATGCACTTTAGCACTGATCAGCAGTGAAAAAGTGCCCAGAGTCCTAAAACCAACACAAACAGGTCGGGGAAAAAAAGGAGGAAGAAGCAAAAAGTTTGGGGATAACCCTGCAAAAAGGGCCATTTCCAACACAACCCCCTTCCAACCTAAAGCCAGGGTAGACCAATCCATACCTCGATGGGCTTCCCTGCTTGGGGCTATAGAACATGGGACCTGGCCCGCAACAGCAGGGCTTTCTTCCCGTTCTATGCCTTCCTGAACCTAGTTGGATCCCTCTATCCATACTCTCAGGGCCCACTAAGCTGACCCAGGGGGAACCCTTCTCCTCACCTGTGGACCCCATCTGTGCAGCACCTAAACTTACTTTGCTCACAAATGTGTCCCATCAGGCATACAGTACCCACATGGCCAACACAATGGTGTGGCCCAGTCCACCCCCGGGGTGTGACTCCTGTCCCCCTCCCAGGGGCAACTCTGTCCACCAGGACAGCCAGCCACAGTGGCCACTGACAAATGCCAGTGATGAGAGCCAGGGCTTATGCCTTTCAGGCCACTCCAACCGCTGTGGCGTCAGAGAGTTGGGGGCGGTAGCCCCAGGTGCCTGGCACCCTTTCTCCACTCTCTCCTCTGCCAAGTCAGGTATGGCATCCTGACACTCGCCCACTAGCCCAGGGCCTGTACCCTGCGGCTGGACAGGAGACTGGGGTGGGCTCTCCCACACCCTCTCCTTCTCTCTCGGGCTCTGTACCCTCCCACCTGGAGCGGTACCCCCCTCCAGAATTGTCAGGGCGCCTGTTTCAGGTGTCCTGCACAATTCGCCCACCAGTTCAGGGGTGCTATCCTGCAACTTGTACACCAGGCCAGGGTCTGTACCCTGAGGCTTAACAAGGGACTGGGGTGGGCTCTCCCACACCCGGTCCTCCACCCTGGGGCTCTGTACCATCCCAGCTGGAGCGGCACCCCCAGAAGACAAACTGGTAGGGGCACTGTTGGCAGTTTCCCCTTCCCCCAGGTCAGGGGGGACACCCTGAACCTGGTCCTCCAACCCAGGGTCTGTACCCTCAGGCTGCCCAGAGGTCTCGGGCGAGGCTCTCCTCCCCTTACCTCTCCTTCCGGGATTCCGCACTCTCCTCCCAGGAGAAGCACCCTCAGAACCAAAAACTGTCAGGACGTGGGAATCAGTCCTCCCAAATAATTCTCCCACCAGTTCAGGACCTCTCTCTAGCAACTAGTCTCCCAACCTAGGGTCTAAACCCTCAGGTTGCACCGGGGTCAGAGGCGAGGACTCCCTCCCTCTGCATCCCTTTCCAGAGTTCTACACCCTCCCACCTGGAGTGGTACCCTTGGAAGACAAACCGTTCAGGACACTGCTTACAGGCGTCCTTCCCTCCAGGTCAGGCAAGACCTGAACCTGGCTTCCCAACCCAGGGACTAAACCCTGCGGCTGAGCACCCGCCTGGCATACCAGGACTTCCTGGGGAGCACGCATGCCCCCCGAGGGTAACACATGACTCATGTGTTGTGTGACAGTCTGCCTGGTGCAGATCTCCCGACCCCTGTCCATCTGACACTCCACGTTCTCCTGACATTAGGAGATCCCCCTCAACGGATGGCCTACCGGTACAGCCTAGGCTCCTCACCTGGTGTTCCCTCCTGGAACCACCCAAGCTCTTGGACCGGGTTTCGGGCACCTTGGGCCGCAGCCCATTCCCACCTCTCCGCAGAGACAGGACGTGAGTCCCTACACCCTTCCCACGACACCGGGACCTATCTGGGCTACCATGAATCTTTCCCACCACCCTCGGTTGGGAAATACCTAAGCCACTTCCTTCCGGGTCACCCCCAGATGCTTCTCCAGACCCTCTGGAATCCACCAAAAGGTCTGCCTCCCGTGCAAGCTCCCTGGGGTCAGAGAACTCACACTCCAGTGGGTGTTGGCATAGCTCTAGGAAAACAGGGACTTAAAATATGCTCTCCAACAATTGAATCACACAGCCCCACACAGGTGTTAACCAAACTACCCTTCACCCAATCATCCAGTGCCTCAGAAAAGTACCCCACATCATTCTCACAAGACTGGTGAGACAGTGTCTGACTGTTGCCGTCTCTTAACCCATACTCTTCTGGCTGGTCTCCATACTCACTTGCTAGGGCTTCTATCATGGGGGAACCCCTCTCCCTGCACCTCTCATCTAGAGTCAGTAGAGTGTCCCTCCCACTACCAGGAATATGATCCCCGGTGCCAGTATCCCAATCCACCTCAGGGACACTGTGCACCACTGGAGTAACCTCACAATCCTGAACCCCCTGGTGTATGTCAACTCCCTCCTTGAAGCAAGGCCCCAAATCTGTGTGTGCGTGTACCTCACCCTCAGTACTGGACCTAACACTTTTGCTGCCACCATCTGGGCTGGGCCTAGCTCTACTGGCTTCCCAGTCCAGCTCTCTCATTTTAAACTCATGGTTTAACATCATCCTTTTCTCCTCCATGGCTAACTTAAGCTTCTCCAGTTCCACAGCAACGCTCCTTGCTTCCCGCCTGTCCTCCAGCTCCTCTGGGGACACGGCACTGCTGCTTCCTGGTTTAGAGGGTGCCCCCCCCTCCCAAAAGCACATCCACCCTTGGAATAGGCTCCTCCACCTCCAGGCTAAGATCCCCTGACTGCTCACTAGCATGTCTGGCCGCTACCCAGGCCCTCAGCGTCTATTGTAGCTCCTCTTTTCTGGTGAGGCCTCTGATTTGGATTTTGAGGTTTTTGCAGATCGCCTTCAACTCCTTAACATTGTAGGTTTCTAACCTCTCCTCCTCGAAGGCCACTTCCAAGGATGCAACGGATGATGCAATTGATTCAGGTATGTTGTACTAGAAAGTTCAAGTTCAAAACCAAGGGAAAGGCAAAAATAGACCAAAAGAAAATAGTATGTGGTACGTAATGGTCTGCGATATGGTAGTAGTGCACACCAATCACTAAGTCAAGTGCAAACGCAAGTCCTATCCTCACCGCTGACAACCAATGTTAGAAATGGGATTTTTGGTGGGCTAGGGCTAGGGCTTGTGCCATAGCCAGGCAGAAACCACCACTCTAGTCAGGATAAGGGAGTTACACTCCTAAAATAACCCCTGCTCACCCCCCTTGGTAGCTTGGCAAGAGCAGTCAGGCTTATCTTAGAGGCAGTGTGTAAAGCATTTGCACATAACCAACAGTAATACAGCGTAAGCACTACAAAAGGACACCACACCAGTTTAGAAAAATATCCAATATTTTGATATACTCAAGACAAGTCCAAAAACGATAAAAATCCACAATACAGTACTTTATAATCTTCAGTTACCAAAATATGCTTGAAAAACAGTTCCTTGATGTTGATAGCTCCTTCCGGGGCTATCACGGCGTCGTGAGCAAACAAATCCAAACAGTTCTGGCGGACCGCGGAGTCGCGGGCCAGCTACGGTGTCGGGAAGACCCGCAAACAGTACCTTTTAGAAATGCAGGGTGTCGGCGACCTCACGTTGAGCTTCCGAAAGCACGGCGTCCACAGGCGTCGGTTCCGGAGGTTGGTGGAGGAGTCGTCGGGGCCCTCGAAGTCACACGCATTGCAGATCGAATTCCTCTCTGTTAAAGTCAGGATAGCTGGTGTCGGCAAGCGTCAGGTGCTGCGGTGCTAAGTGCAGCGGTGCGGCGTGCAGTGCCCTCAGGTCGCGGTGCGAGCAGCGGCTCGGTGGCGGCGTCAGATGGCGTCATCGGTGAGACCAGGGTCGCGGTGCGAAGTGAATGCGGTGCTAGTCGTGGTGCTGGCAGGTCACGGTGCAAGCAGCGGCATCATCGTTGCTGAAGCGCTGTCGTCAGCTGACGAACTGGAGTCGATGGCGCCGGCGTCGGTAGGCCAAGGCTGCGGTGCGGGATGAGGGCGGTGCGTCATGTAACTTTACGAGCGGTGCCCTCGAACCACGGTGCAAGCAGCGGCATAGATTTCGGCGTGAAGCGGCGGCGTCGGGGATACCAAGGCGTCGTCATAAAGCGAGGCGGTGCGGAGTGCCATGCCCACAGGCCGCGGTGCGAGCAGCGGCTCAGTGGCGGCGTCAGCAGATGTCGGCGGTGAGACCAGGGTCGCGGTGCGGTGTTGCGGCGGTGCCCTCTGCGGTGCCTTCAGGACACGGAGTCGGCAGCGGCTTCGTAGATGGTGTCGGGTTGCTTTTTCTTCTGTTGCAGCACAAAACACACAGTCCCTAGTGCTGAGGGCAGAAGAACTTGAAGTCTTTGCTGTTCCTGAGACTTCTTGAACAGGGGGCAAGCTCTACCTCAAGCCCTTGGAGAAACTCACAAAAGTAGATTGCAGAAAGTCCAGTCCAGTCCTTTCACTGCCCAAGACAGAAGAAGCCACTGCAGGCCAACACAGCAAAGCACACAGCAAAGTGGTAGTTGCTCCTCACAGCCTCTCCAGCTCTTCTTCTTGGCAGTCTTCTTGGTCCAAAAGAGTTCTAAAGTTCAGGGGTCTGGGCCCCAATATTTATATCCCAAAATCCTTTGATCTCCTAGACAGAGTGTCTGTGCCCAGCCAGAACCAGTTCTGCCGACTCTGGTGTGGCTTCCTGGCAGGAGGTGGAGACCGCATTGTCAGAGGCAGACCAGGCCCATTCAGGTGCAAGGAAATCTCCTCCCCCTACTCTAAATGCAGCCCAAGTCTATTCAGCCCTTTCCTGACCCACCTAGACTATTCGGAGCCACTCCTGCTCCCCAGCCCTCTGTCATCCAAACCCAGACAGTCAATCCACATTCTAGCAGAGGCACACTGGATGTCTGAGCAAGAAAATACCTACTTTCTAAAAGTGGTATTTTCAAACCCAGAATGTAATAATCACCTTCACTAAAAGATGCATCTTTAGATTCTGAGTTCAGGCATACTAAACTTTATTTTCCTACGTAATTCCCCGGGCCAGTTATGTTTATAAGATGTTATAAACAAACTACCCATTCTGTCCTATGGGGAACAGGTAGCCTTGCAATAGTGAAAAACAAAATTGGCAGTAATTCACTATCAGGACATGCCACACACACCAGGGCATGTCCTACCTTTATCACAAAAACATACATATAATCCGTGGTCTATTATGCTAACTGCTTATCCAGATATGTGAATTATTGATATAGAACACTGTGCTCAACACTGTCAACTTGAGTGTCACTGAAAAGAATATAGAGAATTACAAGATGAAATGACCCTCCAGGACTGTTGGAATCCCATCACACCCCGAAGTGATCATTATCATCATTTGGATTTCCAACCAACCTCCCATCTGTCCTCTTGATCATAGAGGAGTACTGGGTAGATTGCATCCTGTATTAGGTCCTTCAGAGGAAAAGGAGAGCACAGAAGAAGGTTAGAAATTGTATCTGAACACCGGAGAAATCTCCAATGAAAAAAGTGCAGTGCAAGAAGTAGAGTATGTGATTAAAATAGGATTTGCAAAAGAAAAAGAACTTAATCTTCTCAACGGTATCAATTGCATTCCTAATTAAAACCAGTGCAAAAAGATTTTATAGCAGTTCAAACAAATTGCTGCTTCTAAACGGTCGACATGTTTCAGCCAGTTGGACATCCGGTCCACGGCTTTCTTCAGGACCTCACCATAGATTTATTTGCTACTGCATTACTTCAAGAGTGAAAAAAATGAAAATATAGTTTATATATACACACAGATCGGATTTGATACAACCTCTGTTGTCTTATACTGATCCTCTGTATCTACGAGATGTGTAGGACATCCGTAGAGTACGAGGGCTAGACCTCACCTCACCCGGCACCAGCTCCATTCAATGAGGCCCCGCTCTGTCCGTCGTTGCCTCGTGCTCCGACGGAGCTAGGAATGGAGGTCCAGTAATGCAGTAGCAAATAAATCTATGGTGAGGTCCTGAAGAAAGTCGTGGACCGGATGTCCAACTGGCTGAAACATGTCGACCATTTAGAAGCAGCAATTTGTTTGAACTGCTATAAAATCTTTTTGCACTGGTTTTAATTAGGAATGCAATTGATACCGTTGAGAAGATTAAGTTCTTTTTCTTTTGCAAATCCTATTTTAATCACGTACTCTACTTCTTGCACTGCACGTTTTTCATTGGAGATTTCTCCGGGGGTCAGATACAATTTCTAACCTTCTTCTGTGCTCTCCTTTTCCTCTGAAGGACCTAATAGAGGATGCAATCTACCCAGTACTCCTCTATGATCAAGAGGACAGATGGGAGGTTGGTTGGAAATCCAAATGATGATAATGATCACTTCGGTGTGTGATGGGATTCCAACAGTCCTGGAGGGTCATTTCATCTTGTAATTCTCTATATTCTTTTCAGTGACACTCAAGTTGACAGTATTGAGCACAGCGTTCTATATCAATAATTCACATATCTGGATAAGCAGTTAGCATAATAGACCACGGATTATATGTATGTTTTTGTGATAAATGGAATAGGGGGATTTAATCCGTTCAGGGTCTATAAAATTCCCTCGGACCCTTTTTTGTTGTGTTCATGTCCTACCTTTCACATACACTGCACCCTGCCCACAGGGGTACCTTGGGCCTACCTTAGTGGTGACTCACATGTAAGAAAAGGGAAGGTTAGGGCCTGGCAAGTGGGTGCACTTGCCAAGTCGACATGGCAGTTACAAACTGCGCGCAGACTCTGCAGTGGCAGGTCTGAGTTAACTTTTCCGGGCTGCTCATGTGGGTGGCACAATCAGTGCTGCAGGCCCACTAGTAGCATTCAATTTACAGGCCCCGGCACACTCGGTGCACTTTACTAGGGACTGACAAGTAAATCAAATATGCCAATCATGGAAACACCAATCCATAACACAATTTACACGGAAAGCATATGCACTTTAGCACTGATCAGCAGTGAAAAAGTGCCCAGAGTCCCAAAACCAACACAAACAGGTCAGGGAAAAATAGGAGGAAGAAGCAAAAAGTTTGGGGATAACCCTGCAAAAAGGGCCATTTCCAACAGTTGGTTATTTAACTCTGGTTTAGAACTGTGGTCTTTGGAGACAGCCAGAAATACCATGTTCAATATGCACGAAAAAAGCAAGAATTACGATTTTAAGAACAGCACGAACTAGTTAGTGTCAAGGTGGGTGATTGGGTACGCATACTGGAGGCCAGATTCATAACAAAAGGAGAAAGTACATTTTTTGAACCTGAAGAGGTTATTGAAGTGTTGCACAATGCTGTTCGCTTAAGAAATGGCAAAGTATGGAATCTCAAACGTGAAGCATTGTACAACAAGGATGCATGTCATGATGGCAAGGTTAACAGTAGACATTTTAATGAGGGTTTGGATGACATTTTGGAAGGAGTTGAGGAGGCAACAAATGGGATTGAATCTATTCCTCCTCCCGTGGAGGTATCAATGATTCCAGTTCTTCTTTTGGAGTAGAAAACAGTTCTATGGATGTATGTAATGCTGATGCCACGGATAATTCTCCAGAGTGTGTTGACGAACTTCAGCACATGGAAGTTTCTCATTCTAATGTGGTTGAGGGTAAGACACGCAAGAGAGTTAGGAAACCACCCTTGTGGTGAAAAGATTTTATTGTGGAAGGATGTAAATAGGAATAGAAATATCTTTTATTTGTTTTTTTCTTGTTGTTTTGTTTCTAAGGGGAGTGGGTGGTGTGTTATTACATTGCATTTATGAGCACTGTATTTACTTTTGTTTATTTTGTTTTTAAGAGAAGAGGATGTGTTGTGGGCTCATGTTGGGTTGTATTCCATTACACGCACTAGTAATGCTATAAGCTCGGGATGTGTTTTAATTTGTATGGTTTTCTGTGTTCTTGAATGTCGGGGAAGTTCCCTGTAAGCATTTGCTGCCTGGCGCTGCACTGCAAGGATCGTGTTACCCCATGCTTGTGCACTTGAGGAAATAAAGTACATTTTGGATCATCTAGGTGTATTTCATAACTACAGAATATCTAAAAACTGTGAAATCAGTTTGGCTTTTCAAGCTGCTTGTGGTTATGTGCAACACTTGCAGTGCCCGCATTATCGAACAAGGAACACCTCGCATTATCAAACAAAGAAAACTTTAATGTGTACCTCAATAAAGTGAAATTACAGTCGGTGATTGTGACTTCATTGGCTCCGGGTAAAGTAAGATGCACTTTCCTAAGAACACTTTTTCAGTCTTAACCCCTTAACTGATGGGCCTCCCCCCACACACTCCCCCAGTGCGGAGCCATTTTTTGGCTATGTTGGATAGTTTGTGCTTAGGGCTCCATAACTTTTTTCCCCACATAAGGTATCCACGCCAAATGTGCATCCTTTTTTAAAACGTCCTGAGGATTCTAAAGGTATCCATGGTCTTTGGAATTCCCTGGAGGGGACCAAGAAAATAGGCAAAATATAGCTACATTTTCAGTATATTGGGAAAAATAGGAAAAAAGTGCTCCAGATAAAAGTGTAATTTTTTCTTCTTAAAAATGGCATCAACAAACAGTTTGCTGTGCTAAAGTCACAATCTGCCGAGCTTTCAGGAAAATGCAGAGCGGAATAAAAAAAAATTTTTACCACAGTTTTGGCATTTTTCAAAGAGGTAGCCCATTTTTGCAATTTTTTGTGCTTTCAACCTACTTCCAGTTTGCGGTGGAAACCAGTAAGGAACCCATGGTGATCCAGGAAAGCTATAGATTTCTGAAATGCAAGCAAAATTCCAAATGCACCATGTGGTCATATGCATAGATCCCTCAAGGTTTTCTCAAAGAAACTTACTGTGGAAATAAAGAAATATTGAAAATGAGTAGCAGAATTTGGTCATTTGTGACAATGTTTTCATCTGTAACATTTTGTCACAATGGCTGATTTACAAAAGCAATATACCATTACACCTGCTAGACCCTTCTGGTTGCAGGGATTCATAGGGTTTTTAGGTTCTCCAAGAAGCCAAGGTACCCAGAGCCAACAACTGAGCTGCATCATGCAATGGTTTTTCAGTTTGTCCTGAGTATAGACCAATTCATATGGTAAAATATGTAGAGTGAAAAATGGGTAGCAAAGAAACCTATGTGTTTCTGAAATGGGCTCAATACATAGAGTTTAGGAGCACTGGTTATTTGTACATCTCTGAATTTATGGGTACCTGTAGCCGTATATGATTTGAGGGTATTTTTCAAAATGTCTTTTTTTTTTACAAACTGACTTACATTTGGAAGGCATAAATGCAGCAAAAACCATTTGGCAATAACAAATGTTCCACTATTCTATGCTCCCACATGTCTTCCAATAAAAGAGGTACCTCACCTGTGTGGCTAGGCCTGGTGCCAGTGATAGGAAACGGGCCAAAACACAAAATGGAGGCATCACATTTTTCCGCTCACAACTGACCCTTTTTTGGCAATGTGGGTAGCTGTGGATTTTGGGCCCCAGCTCAGCTGGCACCTGGGGAAATCTAGCAAACCTCTACATTGTTTAAAACTAGACACATAGGGGAATGCCGGGTGGGGTGACATGCATGGCTCTCACCAACATTTTTTAGTCAGAATCCCTTGCAAACCTGAAACTTTGACTAAACAAATATATTTTCCTCACATTTCTGTCATGGAAAGTGCTGGAATCTGCATGAGCCACAAACTTCCTTCCACTCAGCATTTCCCCAAGTGTCCCATTAAAAATGGTGCCTCACTTTATGTGGGTAGGCCTAGTGCCCACAACACAAAACTGCCCAAAACGCAACAAGGCTACATCACATTTTTCCACTCAAAACGAACCCTTTTTTGCAAAGTGGGTAGCTGTGAATTTTGGGCACTAGCTCAGCCAGCATCTAGGGAAACATAGCAAACTGCTAATTTTGAAAACTAGACATCTGAGGAAATCAAGTATGGGAGTGAGGTTGTATGGCTCTCACCAAGTTTTATTACCCAGAACTCGTTGCAAACCTAAACTTTGACAAAAAAAATATTTTCCTTACATTTCTGTGATGGAAAATGCTGGAATCTGTGGGAGCCACAAACTTCCTTCCACCCAGCATTCCCCACGTCTCCCGATGGAAATGGTGCCTCACTTGGGTAGGTACGCCTAGTACCCATGACAGGAAACGGCCCAAAACGCAACATGGATACATCACATTTTTGCACTCAAAACTGACCCTTTTTTTGCAAAGTGGGTAGCGGGGAATTTTGGGCACTAGTTCAGCCTGCACCTAAGAAAATCTAGCAACCCTGCACATTTCTGAAGACTAGATACCTCCGGGAATCCAGAATAGGGTGATGTCCATGGCTCTCACCAGGTTTCTTTACCCAGAATCCCTTGCAAACTTCAAACTTTGACTAAAAAACACATTTCCTCACATTTCTGTAATGAAAAGTTCCGGAATCTACAGGAATCCATACAATTGCTACCACCCATTGTTACCCCACTTGTGCTGATACAAACACTATGACACTTGTGTTGCTGGGCCTAGTGCCAGCGACAGGAACAGGTCAATCCAAGGTCAGTAGGAGCTCTTGTCCCACTTGGGGTGAGGATGCGACCAATGGCAGTTTTTCTGCCCCCAGGGCCAGACAGAGGGTTTGCCTTCAATTTGTCCTTGAGGGGGGGCGGAAAGTCCACTGCACACCAGGAAATTTAACATGGCGCCCCCCCTAAAAAGGAGGGTGTTGCCTACCCTGACATCGACGCATACTCCTGCTCCAGAATGGGCAATAGTGTCTTTTTGTCCTATAGAAAAGATAGGAGTATTGTCCCAGTTGGGCAGAATGTTCCAAGTCTGGCCCCCCAGGGAAATAGAAAGTTCACCTGATACAGGGGATTTTATTTTTTATTTTTTTTAGTCCTCATTTGTCAATTGTTGTTTAGGTGTCAGAAGAATCTGAGGACTGCAACTGAGAAAAAGCCCCGGTCTCTCCGTAAAGGAGGGATGTTTAAACATCCCGGGTTTTAAATGTGCTGCCGGCAAGAAACTGACTCCTCTATACAGGTGCTAGTGATGGACCACAAAGCAGGATGATAGAGAACGCAGATCCCCCAGCCAAGCTACCTGTATATCAAGCTGTTAATCATTGGACCAGTGATTTAACAGAACAAACAGGGAGAGATGAAAAATTAATTTAAAAATTCGGGAAAGGAGAGAAAACAGGTCAATGGTGTGCAGTTTTAACCCAGTTATCCCATAGTTACCAAAACTTTGTTCTTTTATTATTAACTATAGCGCAATCAAGATTCGCTATTTTTTGTATTGATCATACCCACTCTGCCTCTATGGGAGGGATGGGCAATATCCATTTAATGCACAGCTCTCTACGTGCAAGAAGAATTAGGGTAAATACAAGTGCTTTATGTGTTTTAGAGAAAGCCCTATTACCCTCCCAATCTAGCATCCCCCCAAAAATTACTAACGCCAGACTCACCTTAATTTCTTGACCCAAGATTCCTGATAACATCATACCCACTTTCTGCCAGAAGATCCGGATTGAGGGACACTGCCAAAACATATGAACATTTGCGTTGACCTCTCCACACTTGGGACACTTCTTCACCGCCTGAGTCCCCAATTTGGAAAGTCTCTGTGGTGTCCAGTAGGCCTTGTTGACAGTAAAGAGATGATTCTTCCTAAGTGGGGCAGACTTCACATATAACCACAAATGAGACATAGATACTTGCCATAGCAGGTCGCGGTCATGAGCCGGCAGATCCCTCCTCCAGGTCTCTACCAACGAGACTTGCACCTCATCTGTGGCCTGGATCAACATCCAGTACCATTCTGACACCTCTTTCTGCACAAGGGGACGTGAACAAATCTTGAACTCCCAAAATTGAATCAATACAGGGGATTTTGTTGTTTGAGCAAAAGAAAGTGGTGCGGGTGTTGCACCTCCACCCCAAATGGGACAAACTAGAGTGCAACACCTGCACCACTTTCTTTTTCCCAAAATGCAAAATCTCTGGTGTCAGGTGGACTTTCTACCACCCCCAGGGAACATATTTGAGTCAAACCCCAATTGGAATAAATCCCCTACCTGCCCCTGGGGGGCAGAAATACACTATTGCACCTACTATGGCAGGGATATGGCTTGATGCCAGGGTATGCTGCCCCATTATTTTGTTTGGTTTGCCTCTGTTTTGAGATCCCTTGTGTTTAGGGGGTTTCCTGCCCCCTCTGGGGGGAGCCAGATTGAGAGTGAATACCCCTATCCACCCTGAAGGGGCCGATAATCTATTGGGCCACGGGGTGGGGAGAGCTTGGGCCTATGCCTGGGGGTCTGCCCCCCCCCAAAAAAAAAACCAAATACTGGAAAAATGCAGTCTCTGGTGTCCAGTGGACTTTCTGCATTCCGGGGGGACAGATTGTGGGTAACAACGCCATCCACTCCCCAGGAGAGGCAGAAATACTATTGGCCTTGACGTTAGGGTGAGGGCATGGCCATGCCCATGGTGGACAGCCCCCATCCCTATATTTCTTTTTAAGACAAAGTCCCTGGTGTCCAGAGGGCTTTCTGCCTCCCAGAGGGGGACGATTGGGGGTAATCATCCCCATCTGTTCTCCAGGGGGAGGGCAGAAAGACTGTCAGCACATTATTTTGGGGTGAGGGCATGGCCATGCCCATGGTGGGCAGTCCCCAACCCTATATTTTTTTTTAAATAATATGCCCTGGTGTCTTGTGGGCTTTCTGTCCCCTGGAGGCAGATGGGGTAATCACCCCATCCAACCCTCGAGGGAGGGCAGAAAGACTGTATGCCTGGTTATTGTTGTGGGGGCCTGGCCCATGATGGGCAGCCCGCACCCTAGAATTTTATTAAAAAAATTCCCTGGTGTCTAGTGGGCTTTCTGCCCTCAAAGTTGGGCGGATCAGGGTAAATACCCCCATGAACCCCCCCCAGGGGGGCAGAAAGACTGATATTGGATGGGGGAGAAAAAGCCCTTGCCCTAAGGGCCACTCCTCCAAATTCCCTAGTGTATAGAGGTGGATCCCTAAGTGGGGATCGTTCTCCCAAGGCGATACCTAGGCAAGGATCCATGGTTAGAGATATCATTGGAAATGGGAGATTCTTCGCTTTTCAACGATACATCTCCCAGGAAAATCAGTGCCTGGGGAGCTGAGATATGCCCTTGAACACTGATTCAGTGAAAGTAAAATTTTGCTTTCACTTTACTGTAATGACGTCAGTGTGTCCTGCTCGCTGATTGACATTGCAGTAAAGGAAAAAAAAGATGCAGGCAGCTCAGGAAACCCAACCTAAAAATAAACTAAAGGAATTCCTCTGGTTCTTTGCACCAGAGGGGCCTTTATAACCCTCTCCAGTATCGGCCAATGGCTGAGAGACACACTGGGGAGGGAGTGCTGGTGTCGGCCACTGGCCGACACCCACATTTAAGAAGTTAATAACTTTTGTTCTGTTTGATGCCTGCATGGAATTCCTAGAAAATATACATGCAACTAAGAATTGTCCTTGAAAGTCTCTGCAGATTGGCCAGGAAGGGAAAAGCAATTAAAGCCCAGAAATCATTTTTTCCATTCAAAATCCGAGAAGTATTTTTGCTTTCCATTACAGCTGAAAGCGCAGGGAAGAATTATACCAAATTTGGAATTAAAGTACAATTTTGGATTGTGAATCCATTTATGAACAAAAATGCGGAAGCTCATATATTTAATGAAGAAATGCCCTGATATTATTAAAACATGGAAGCAAGCATTATGTCTTTCTTTCTTGCCTTATTTCGAACAGCAAGCAGAAAAAGATACCAAATATGCTAACAGTCAGAGAAAGAAACCAGCAATCACTTGGAAAAAAGTACAGACTTCTAATCGGAAGTTGCTGCTGATACCTGTGCTCTAGTGAACAGCAGTCCTTCCTCTTTCCTGATGCAAACAGTCTAGAATAGAAACTTAAGAAAAAATAGGTAGACTGTAAGCAGGAAAATAAGTGCAGTGCAGTCCTTTTCTTCTGTGACACAATCAGAAACACTGGGGCATAGTTTGCTTGAAAAAACCTAAATACATTTAGAAACAAAAGAGGCTTTACATTAAACAATGCTTAGATATTCAAGTTAGGTTGCAAGGTCTTCTTTATTATTTTAGGAGCTTTAGAGAGAGGTGTGGGATATTATTGCTTCTACTTTCATTTCCTTCATTAAGCATAAGGAAATCTGCATTTTATAGCAAGAGCAGAGGCATATTACCAGCAGTGAAAGAACATATGCTATAAGGCTGTATAAGGTGAACCGGGAAGTGTGGGGTCCATATATAAATTTCTTATCCAATACCATCCTCTCCAGACTGGATATTCCCACTTCATGTAAACCAGCGGAGATTCTCCCAATCTACAAGAAGGGGGACTGAGCATTCCCAGGGAACTACAGACCTAGCAGCCTGCTTAAGTCAATAAAAAAAAAAATTGTTAGCAAAGGCTGGTGTATCTACAGGACTGGATAACAGAAGACGGTGTCCTGTCTGATCTGCAGGCGGGCTTAAGAGCCAATGTTAATACCTCTGATCAGGTCTTTCGATTCTCTTGCATTTATTGGAGAGAGGTTTTAATAAACAAGGGCAAGCTTCTTGTTGCCTTTGTTTTGATTCCCAGGGGGAAGCTCTGAAGGGTGTTGGAGAAAAATGGCATTCCTGCCCCCAAATTGAACATCTTGGTAAGGTTGCATATGGATAATATGGCCCAAGTCAGACGGGGGAGTACGGGCAGGTGACAGAACCCTTCAAGATAGACTGAGGAGATAGGCTGGGATGCGTGCTCACCCCACCGTGTTGTCCCATTATATTATTGGGGTGATAGAGTACTCAAACATGGACAGGTGCGATGGACCCAAACTTGGGGGGGGGGGGGGAGGCCCTCCTCTTCGCTGACGATACACTGTTGATTTCTAAGTCACCGCAGGGGCTCTAAATGCTGATCGACTTCTTCAGTTCCTTTTGAGTCAAGAGGGATTTGGAGCTTAATAGTGCCAAGACCAAGTGTATGTTCTTTTCTAATCACAAGGTGAGACGTTGTGAAAGACGCGTACTAGTGGTTGACAACCCCTTAGTTCGCATAGCTGCTTTTGTTTATTTAGACATCAGACTTACACCCAACTTGTGCTGGGCTCCTCAGCTGGAAATGGTGCACATGTCCCAAATCCAGCAGACTACAAACATAGCCAAGATTCTTCGGAGGACCTCATCTGGACGAATTGCCCCAGCACAAATTTATAACGTAAAGGCAATTAGGTCTGTTTTGCATGGGGCCAAAGTGTGGGGAAGTTCTAACATTAATAGTAAAGATACTGTGGAGAACAGGTTTTTGAGATCTATATTAAACCTCCACATAGTGCACCACCTTTGCCAGTATATTTAGATCTAGCACAGAGAAAGATCTCACATAGAATAGAATGCAGGCTTCTAACTTTCTGGCACCGGCTGTGGACCACAACAGCCCTTGAATCATATCGGGAAGGCACAAGAGATCTTATGGCCAGCAGTGCATAGAGATCACCTGGGTCCGAACCCTAAAGGCACTCTCACAGAGATTGGGGCTTGAAAATTATCGGTCCTTCCCAGAGTTGATGAGCTTGATCCCATGAGACAGGATCAAAGGACACTATTGGAGGTTTGTAGCCATATAAATGGTGACACAGAGTAAATGGACATTAACATTAGCTTTTATAGACGTACAACCACATGCACTATGAGGTGACCATTGATGAAATTGTTTCAGCCCCAGCACGTAAGTTGTACCTTCAATTTAGGTACGGCACCTTACCCATTAAAGCATTTAGTTCCAAATGGCACGAAAAGGTTGAGGTTGATGACCAGGTCCCAGTATGCCATGGGGGTATAGAATCGCTGGAACATATATTATTTTTTTGTCCTTGCTATACTAACATTCGGTTTAAGTGGGTTGTGCCTCTCGGTAAGAATTTGGGAACTACGAAGTATTTAGATGCACTACAATCCTGAGAACTGACACTTTTGTTCGCTATGGCTAAGTATCTAAAAGTTGCACTAAGTGTCTTGAGAGTGAGGGTCAAATGTTGGTGGGATGTTGAGCACCTGAATTGTGTTAATGTGTTCCTTCACAACGATAATCCCAGAGCAACAAGAGGGGAGGGATGCTTTTATATAGCTGCAAATGTACTGGCCTAAAACTATTGTAATGTGTTTATCAGTGCTTTCTTGTTTTAATCCTTGTGACGGAATTATCTATTTAGTTTTAGCATCTTCTGGGAAATCTGTTGCTCTGTATTACTATGGTTTTTAATGCTAGAGATTATGGCTTTGCGCTGGACACTTTTTCTTTTATAAGACATGTGACCTGTTGTTTACCGATAATGGGTACTGAGCAAGAAATTGCCAAGAAATAACATTATCTTGTATACTGCCGTTGAGTTTCTTGATGCTCTGACTTTTTATGATCTTAAACTGTGATTTTATAACATTGTGTTTTAATAATATTGTATTCTTACTTGCATTCGATCGTGGAATTTTTTTAAGAATATGTATTATTTATTTTCGAAGAATATACTTTTTATGATCCTAGTGATCGAACATTAAGTTATCAATGGTAATTGGAACATATGCTACCAACTTGCAATAAAATGTACAAAAGGTCCAATTAGAGACCAAGTAGCAGGTAAAAAATATATTTCAGACAGGCAGCAGTCCAAAAGGAGTTAAAGACTACTGCATCTCCAGAAAAATGGGCTCCAAAATATTTGGCATTCACCCCAGCTTCTGCATGATCGATTCTAGCCATGTTGATGAAGTTCCTTATGAATATTTTTGAGAGGAAATGAAAAATGCGAAGATTTTGTGTGAAGTTCATACTCTTTTAGGCAGTGAACAACACAGAATTTTGGATATTCAGGAAAACTGGATTCCTGAACATTAAAGAATAAAGTTGTAGGGCCAAATGTACTATAATAATGGTCACAAACACTGGTCGCAATTTGCATCCAGTATTTTTGTGATCAGTGTTGAATTTTGAGAACCAACCTATGTACTAATAAAACCATGCCCAAAATTCCAAATCAGAGTGGGTCACTCACAATCTGCCTTACCTGTGTATTCATGAGGTAGGTCACAATTTGTGAGTCATTCTAATTGGCCACAATCACATGGATGGTGGCCTTCAAGGGTCAGCAGACCACCATGTACGTGACTGTCTTTACATAAAAAACATTTGTGATAAATGTTGCCCACTTTCCTTAAAGGAAATGGGAGGCATATTTACAAGGAAGTGTCCGAGCGTGGCGTTAGCCTCCTTGGCTTAACGACGTGCTCTGTCGCTCCCAAAACGCAGGGCTGTACCGTATTTACAACAATATGGTGCAGTCTTGCATTTCCCTCTGCGCTAGCACTAATTTAGCTGCCTAGCTCCAACGCAGGCACCCTTGCACCATAGTGCAAGGGTGCCTGCATTGAGGGGAATGATTGTTTATGTGCAGGTAGGTGTTTCGGTGGAAAGCACACCACAACACCCATTGACCGCCCTTTTCACGTTCAGTATAGCGTGAACAGGTGCCTTATTTGCAAGGCAGCATTAAGCCACGTTAAGTGGCTTAACGTTGCCTTGTAAATAAGGTGTAGCCGTTATCGCCATAGGAATGTCACTAAAAGTGATAGGGGCTTGTAAATGTGCTTCAGGATTGTGTTAAGATAGTTTTCTTTTTATAAAAAGTTTTACTGACAGTTGGCAGTGATGCTTCCTTTTGGTGACTGGGTTACTACCTCAACTCGGGGGTCAGTAATATTTCAATGGAATTACAGCCACAAGTCATTGATGCATCTCATACCAAACAAATCGCTATTTGCAAGGGACACCCACAATACACCCCTTCCAAATAGCAATTTAGTATGGAAGCGGACACCCATTTTAGAAGTCTGCAAAAATTTACAGACTCCTAAAATGACTTTTGTATATTGTAAAAAAACATTTTTGCAGTCACAATCAGGGATTCAGACTCTTTATAAGCATAAAAATATTTAGTACATTTCCCCCTTAGTTCTTTTAGAAATGGAAAGGAGCAGCAGCTAAAGTAGGAGTAAATTGTCTAGCTGATGAATCCAAAGGTCCGACATAAGAAACTCTTTTAAAAGAAACTCGGCATAGGAGCATATTAAGTTTGGCAGATAATACTGTAAGAAAAATTCAGGAATTAGAATTTTGTTATTTAAATAACATTATTAGCAAAAGTTACATCCCAAAATGTAGACTATTTGGTGGAAGTGGTATCAAATGTTCTAATTCCCCTGAAAAGTCTACACATCAGTGGATGTATCTCCGAAAGTTTTTAATTCACAAAGTTGTGATCCTATGAAATTGCTGATCTGTGTATATATTACTTGTTCTGAGTGACTTACTGTTGGAAACTATGGAACTTCAGAGAGAGCAATGTGGGTGGCATCTGGAGGTATAGAATTGATACTTGTTTATAAATACCAGCTCGATTAAGTTTACCAAGCTAACTTGCACTCCTAGATGGAAGCACGGGTGCAGGAAATTGAGGAATTTTACAGATTCTTCCAAGCCATTAGCAGTAGGTAGCCTGGCCTGACAAGTTTGTGAAATTGTCCTGTAGGATTACAAAGCAGACTCCCTAATTGTGAAGGAATCACATTGTTTAAGGATGCCATAACCCCTTTGAGAGGGCCACGGTGCAAACTGGAGCTACTGGGCTACAGGGGGGTTAAGGCCTTGTGCCTCTGATGTTCCGGGTCCGATATACTACGAGTCCTGAGCGACTGGGCCAAGCACCCCTAACAGCACTTGACTCGGAGTAATATCATGGGCCAAACAGTCAAGGATTCTTTGGGGGGAGGTGGATGCAGGGGAGTGAACTCAGGCTCATAAAAAGTGCAACTGAAATGTAATGAGGATAAAACAGAAATTCTCCTCTTCGGGAAGATTCCTCCTCAGTTCTGGCTAACCTTTTGGCCAGACAATGCTCCCCTGCCAGATCCCCAAAGAGATCAGGTAAAAAATTTGGGGATTTGGTTTGAGAACATGCTGTCATTTGGTCCCCAAATTAATAGGTTGGTTGGAACCTGCTTTGGGATCACGAGATCTCTGAAGAAATTTCTGCCTCTCTTATTGTTCTATGCTAAGAAAACAGTCATTCAAGCATTGATCACGTCCCATATCGACTATGGCAATGCTCTGTATGCAGGTATTCCTACATATCTCCTGGACAAACTTCAGGTGATCCAGAATGCGGCAGTTCGACTCCTGCTCAATCTGCCAAGGAGGACGTGCATCAGCCCGCTTCTTTGGGACCTCCATTGGCTGCCCATTAGGGAGAGAGTGAAATGTAAGTCTTTGGTGCTGGTTCATGCTGCCCTTTATGGCAAAGGACCTACCTACTTGAGTACCAGATTTAGCTTCTACAACCCGCCAAGACAACTTCGAACTACCAGTAAACTTCTGGCACGCACCCCAGGATCCACAGAAAGAGAGCTGGAGGCAGATCACTTACTTTTTTAGGGGCAGCAGCGTGGAATCAGCTCCCCCTGGAACTACACACTACAAGCGATCCAGGTTTGTTTAAAAAGAAGCTGAAAAACTGAGAGTGCTTTCTTTCTGGCTTTCAGCTTGTACCGCGCCGGGACACTCCCTGGAGTAGCTGCGCACAATATAAGTTTCATATCATATCAGAACTAAAAATACGTTCAACATCAGCAATAAATGATGGTCTAGTCAAATACTTGCTTTTATGAACAAAATGAGTATTTATAAACAAACACAAGCAATATACACAGTCCCCTGAGGTCAGGGCTCTAGTGTTCGATAGGCAGGTCCCCGAGTCCCCCGTCTCTCTCATTAACGTTTGTGGTTATTCCCCATCAACTATAGGTGATATTCAGGTTAAGCGGCACTAGTAGTCTGAGTCTCAGGAGTCCCATTCTGATTATTCTAAAGTGAAGAGTGTTCCTGCCCTTGAAGTGCTATGCAGTAGAACAAGTTTCCCCAAGGCCTTTCAACTCTGTGATCAGTCTTCAAGGCTTGTGCAGGGGTTGTACTATCGGAATCCCGGGAGTGTTTCATGCTTGGATGTCACAGAGGGATTCAGTGGTTGATGACAGTGAGTATCACTCACAGCTCTGCAGGGACAGGGGCAGGGCGTCCACTGCGCTTTCTCCAGTGTGTTGGTAAGTTCTTCAGATTTTACTAACAGGTGGGTGGAACAACTGCTTGGGTTCTGATCCTCAGTTGAGGCTCTGGCATGCACTCGTCACCACAGCGTCCTCACCTCTCGAGGATAGCAGAACCAGGCAATGTTTCTTATTCTTCTTGGTGGACCCCTCTGGCATACGGGGTCACCAACCTTTTTCTGCACATAGTCGACGGCCTGATTGGCACGACAGTAACTTCCTCGTCACTGTGGCCCCCTCTGGCATACAGGGTCACTAACTTCACTCTGCACATGGGCTGTGGCCCGATTGGCACAGCAGTCATGCAATCTTAAGGACTGCCCTCTCTTTGCATACATGGTCGCTGACTACTCTGTACGTGGGCTGAAGCCTGATCGGCACAGCAGTGATGCAGTCTTCCCAGTGGGCCCCTCTAGCATTCAGCGTCACCAACTTCACTCTGCACACAGGCTACTGCTCGATTGGTACAGCAGTAATGCAATCTTCATAGTGGCCCTTGATGGCATACGGGGTCGCCAGCTTTACTCTGTACACGGACATTTGTCCAATCAATACAACCACAGCTAACTTCACAGCATCCCTCTCAGGCATATGGGGTTTTCTGGCTTGAATCTGCACATGGGCGATGACCCGATTGGTTCAACAGATGTCTCCTCATACCTCTCTATAGAGATCCACTTGCCAGGATCCCTCATTGGACCTCACTCCCTACAAGTGCTCTACATCACAACGGACATTTCCAGGAGGTCTGAAAAACTGCTCAAAGCCTTCCCACACAGGGTTATAATTACTAAAGACTCTAGTTATATTCAGATATTGAAAAATAAGTGTTATATTATCATGAATGTGGGAAAGATATAATTGGGACTTGATAACCAGGTGAATTGAAAGAGCCTGTGGCTAGTATCGTGAGATCCGATCTGCAACTGTAAAATTTTGGAAGTTCGGCATTGAGTTCAGAAGCACAAATGTCTATTGAAAAAGGCCCCAAAAAGGTCTGTATCATATGGAAATACCAATCTACTAGTGTGCTGTGAATGCCTGGAATGTATTTTTCTTTTAGAGATACATGATGATGAAGGCAGAAAACCCAAAACTGTTTGACTAATTTTGCTAATATTTTTGACATTTTGCTTTGTATTCCATATATACCGGATGTTTTGGACTGTGGTGGGGATGTCCATTCATAGAAGAACTGAGTAACAAAGATGTTGTTTAGGGAACACTTTAACTGCACAGGCAAGAAGTTATAAACAGTTTCTGTTATCTGAGGACTGCTCGTGCGGACAATGCTCAATCCATTGAGAACTGACTGCAATAAGCATGCCCCCAATCTGATATACTTGCATCTGATTCTAATTGTAGATCAGGGACAGAAGTGAAATTGTCTTGGTCCCTCCAAAATTGAAGTGGGGCCAATCACCAAGACGTATCCTCTACAGGTTCAGAGATCTAAAGGAATAATGTCTCAATACTTCAGACCCTTCCTGAGGTGAGAAACGTTCACTCTCTGAAAAGCACAATAGTAAATTGGGGCCAGGGAGTTTTCCTGAATGGAAGATGCCAAAATGCCCACTATCGTGGCTGAGTGCCCCAGAGAACACTATTTCATAGTTATTAAATCAGGATTGGATGTAAACATGGCACACATGCTGCAATATCATCATGGTCTAAAGTAAATATCTACTTTTTTCTCACCTAAAAATATTCAGTCATCACTTGAAAAGTCTACATTTAGTTTCAGCCCGAGAAGACCCTCTTGAGCCCATCACAGGCTGCAATTTCTTGTATTCCTTTTATACCTGAAAAATATTGCTTCAGAAACTGCTTGCATGTAATGTAGGTAACAATATAAATAAGGGTGGCCTTAAGCTATCACTAAGGAAAAGCTACATGTGTTCACATTGGCTCCTCCTCCCAGACTGCATGTCTGTAGCACACGAGGGAAAAAAGTTACGACGCAGCAGCCACAGAGACTCTTGGGTGCCCACTCTTTCAACTGAAACTAGACCTAGGCGACATTTAAGTTACGCTGGTGAAATTCGCATAACTTTGTGAATTTCGCTTGTTATGTGAAATTCCCAAAATTATGCCAGTACACCCCATTGCTTAATTCTATTCCTACCACGAGCGCTTGGGAACAATGCAAACGGCCAGAACACAAGTGTCTTGCAGCACCTGTGTTGATCACACTTATTTTTGCAAATGATGTGTACTTGCATCAAAAATTGACACAAGGATGCAATTCATGCTAAAATATAGCACTAATTAAAAGATTCGCATTTCACGCAATTAAGTCTAATTTCACGTAATTATGCAATAGCAAAGTAAATGAATTTCGCAAACCCGTAACCCGAAACCAGTTCCAGTTAATTAGAAATTCACAACTTGGAGGCAGTAGAACCCAACTAAAGAAATAAGTAGGTAAGTAAGTATGATCTTTATTTGATTAAAACTAAATAATCAGAAAAGCATATAGTCACAAACATATAATTAATACATTGCAGCACTTAACAATAAAGTATAAAAGTACCATATAACAAAACAGATATCAGCATCACACACATATATAAAAAAATTATCACAAAGGTACAGCTGAAAAAATATATAATAAACAGTAACACTGCTAATATTAAAAAAACAGCAAATTCCAAAGCAAAACATACTTTATTATCAGATAACATTTGTAGGTGTATCAACACAGGTCTATATCTTTCAAAACGACGTTTTTAGAACAGGGATTAAAAATCTAATGGATAGGTACTGACGAAAGTTACAAGAAAAAGTAAAATGCTAAAGGGTCTATGAAGAGATTTCATCACACGGACAACAACAGATTATATTGCTGTTAAACTGTCCCTTTGGAAACAAGATAGCTGCGAATAATGCCCAACCTAAATATGGAAAGAAGGCTGCTTTCCCAGTGCTGGGTAACCATAGACAGATAAATCTCCAACCCTGAGGTATTCTACAGAATTAAATAGATTGGCGTTGAGGATTTAGCAAATTCGATCGCCTCATGGGTCCTTTGCTATGTTCATAAAAGTGCTTCTTAACCCAAGATTTGGCGGACCTTAAGATACATTTGGGATTTAAAAATAAAGAACATACATGAAACTGCTTTAATGCAAAGCAGCCACAAAATTCTCAGGCCTTTAGAACTTTTAAGACAATCCTGAACATTTACTCTATTAAATGAGCCTTGGAAATCCACCTTTTCTGGGTGGTCACACCTGATTTGTCGCATCTTGCTGGACCCTATTGGTTTGCTGACTTTAGTTAACCAGGAATAGAGTGTCTGTGTTCCCTTCAAACATTTTTAAATTGACGTATTCCTAATTGGCACATTTAGCTAGCCTGTAAGTCGCAAGTGTATGGTGTAGAAAGTGCACCCCAGGCCTAAAAGTTAAATTGCACCTATGGACTGCAGCACATATTGTGCCATCCATTACAGTGGCAGTGGAGATTTGGCTACAGGCCTACAGCGTGCAGCCTGACTGCTGCAGTATAAAACCTACAGTGTAACTTGTTACAAATACCCTTTCTGACAGGTAAAAGCTTCCCATTTAAATATTAGTAAGCCATCTCTATGTAAGTCTTGTGGCCCACAAGGTAAGGGGCATGGTATTTAAAAGTAGGTCATGTAGCATGTGGTGGGCCTAGCTGTTCTACGTCAAAAACCAGAGTGCAGTTTAAAATACGAATACTGCTAACTTTGAAAAATTGGCAAGCTAGAAAAATAATTAAACCTCTATTTTTAATAGTTATAAAAGCAATTCAATGGTGAAGCATAAGGAAAAGTAACTTTTAGAAAGTTTATTTCCCTGTCTCAAGTTTCTCGAGGCTAATATGCATTAGCTCTCCAGTTTCTCCCCAAACTGTGCTCAGTCTTGAATGTGTGTGAACGAGGTGTGAAATGCCTGCCAGGAGCAAGCAATAGGATGACCTGGATGGGCAGAGATGACTCTTCTGAACTTCACAGAATATTTAGAATAGGGCCTGTAGGTATCCTGTGACATCACACTGTGAAATCCTGCTTCACAGGTATATTGAGTCACATGTAAAACTTTGGGCATGCATGAAAGGAAGAGACCAGGATACCAAAACAATTCTTGTGGATCCCCTGTCTGGTTGCTGCAGGATCTCGCTTTTGTCCTACCAGGCATCTGTCTTTGGGTTTGTTGTGAGTACAGTGCCTGCTTCAAACTGAATGTTAGTGTTAGATGTGACAGGACACTAGTTATTTCCCCGTGACACTCCCTCACACACCCTAGCCTTCAGAGCACAAGTTTAGTGTGGCTGAAGACCTTTGCCATCTTGAAAATGCACTGATGCATTTTGGGCCTATTTGCAGTACAGAAAACAAAGACTACTGAAAGAAGAGGGTAGGTGTACCCTTGGAACTTTTACCCCATTGGTTAGGGAGTAGCCAGAAGTCACACTCACCCATTAGCTGGTGCCAGGCATAAATGTGGCACCTCCAGGCACCCACTTGAAAACACTCTGTGGACAAGTGGAAGGTCACAAGAGGACTAGGCCTGCTGTCTGTGAACTGAGAGGAGCCCTGAAGGACTTGCCTTCCGGAAGAAAAGAAAAGGACTTGGGCCTGCTGCTTGTGACCTGAGAGGACCCCTACAGGAGAGCACAAAGAACTGGACTTCAAGGGTCATTTGGCTGACCTCCTGAGTGTCTACAGGGAGACAACAATCTACAAGAGGCATTTTTCTGGAAGTACCCAGCTGACCAGTGGCAACTGGACCTGGACTGGACCCTGCTATTGGCCTTTGCCTGACACCCTGTGGGACTCTCATTGTTTCCTTGACATCCAGGGGGTTTCAGGAGTGCACTCATGTGGTTGATTGTGATTTAAAAGAGTAAGGGGCCCGATTTGTATTTTGGCGGACCGCCTGTCCTCTGCCAGGGCAACAAAGTAAATTGCTCCATTACCCTGATGGAGATACAGAAAGCCAAATTTTATGTCAGCCGGCCCAGCGCACATTTCAAGCATTGACCGGAACTGCCATCAAGGCGATTCCTGTGAATGCACTGTAACTTTGCCAGAGGACCGTACGTCAAAGTAAAAAAAAAATTCTTTTCAAAACGAAAATCCCAAAGTGGGATTTTCTTTTTGAAAATAAAATGGCACAATGCCCCTCTCGCCACAGGAGTTTTCTCCCATGGCGCGGGGTCTTTAATCACTTTTCAATGGCTCCTAACGCAGGGTTTTGCCAGGCCTTGATGGGCAACAAAAATGGCTGTATGTCCGCCCATCTAAATTAGGCATGCAGACATATTGCCAATCCTCTGCCAGTCTTTACTCCATTGGGCCAGGAGAGTAGTCTTTGCCATTGTCAAACTATGGTCTGCCCACATTTAAGTCGGATGGGCAGACCATAGTTTTGGCATGGAGGGAACACTATCGCCGTTGCGATGGAGTTCCTACTCCGCCAAGATATAATTCTGTTCCTATATTAGAAGGTAAAATATTTGACCAGGACAAACCTGGTTGGTGTATCCGACCTGAGCTTCACCGTAGTCAACCTGAAAATGTGCCTAGGTCCCAGTCAACTGTGGCCATAGACTATCATTGGTGCAATTCTTACTTAAAACTTTATACATTTCTAGTTCTCCTTTTTAGAATGTTATCATTTTGGTGTCATTTTGTTTATTAAATGTTATTTTATTTTTTTAACTCAGTGTGGGATTTTTATTGTTTGGCATTTTGACTTTATTGCTGTTTTGGTACTCCAAAAATACTTTACATATTGCCCTCACTTAAGCATGTCTTCTCTGTGCCATAGCTAGCAGGGGGTTGAAGTCAGGTTAAATGAGTGACTTTAAGGGTTCACCCTCTGAAAGGAGTTGTGATTATTCCTTGAGGTGGGCAGATGCCAGTTGGTAGTAAGTTAAACCTTCAGTCCATCAAACTTGACAGTGTGACTAAGTGCTTCTTCAAAGGAGAAGGCCCTCGATAAACTGAATCTTCAAGGTTTTCCTGGATGGAAGTAACTGGTCGATGCACCTTAACTTAGTCCTGTGCTGAGAACCTAAGTGCATGACTAAAGACATTTCCAGTGGCATCTTGGAGTACGGGAAGTGGGTATAGGTCATATTATGGACCTTGTTGAGTGTCCCAAGCACGTATTAAGAGGGCCTCCTGCCAGTCCAAACCCAATAGGTACAACAGGGGGTGGGGAGAGGGGCTCTAAATGAGTTGCAATTGAATTCCAAGAATTTCTGCCCACTTTTGTCCCAACACAGATGCAATTGACATAGAGGGACACTACATTAAGGGAGGAACGTTCCTACCCTCCTTTTAGGAGATTATTTTGGCTTTTTATAACTTTAATCATTATTATATACAGACATACCTTTCCAACAGAATGGTCATAGGGACCCCATCCATAGTCCCATTAGACAGTGTAGATAATGAGCTTGGTCTTGATGAAAGCCCCTGATATACACTCATGGTAGGGGGCTGAATCATGTTGATTTGATTCCTGAGTATAATTATTCCGCTTGCCTTTTTATCCATACTGATTGGAGACCATAATAACATTTCTGGCCATTCATTATATAATTTTATTTTTATGATTTTGGTCCCTCGCACTCGTTTACAAAGAGGAGATCATTGTTCTAGTGTTTTAAACTCCACAACCATGCTAACTCAACAGGAAGTGTTTCCGTAATTATGAGATTAAGCCAACTTGTGCCATGAACTCTGACACAAGTAAATAGCGGGCCGTATAACAAAGCATGCACTCTTTGGGTGGGTAAGGTCTTACCACCCTACTAATAAAGGAATCAAAACTATATTTTGATACTGACCAATGGAGGGAAGTACACGTAGTCCCTCTCAGGAATGAACATGTAGGGCCAGATGTAGATTTAGAGCCAGATGTAGAAATAATGATTTAGGGCCAGATGTGCTAAAAACTGGTCTCAATACACCGGTTGTGATTTGCAACCAGTATTTTTGCGTCCAGCAAAGAATGTTTCTAATTGACCGATGTACTAATAGGTCAGTTCATAAAATTCCAACTAAGAGTAGGTAGCAACTTGCAGTCCAACTTGCCTCATGAATGTTAGTAAGGTTGTTACAAATTGTGAATCACTCCGATTGGGATGCAGGCCTGCTGTGGTTTTCTGCCCACCATGTCTATGAACGCCTTTAAAAAAATGAAACTTTTTTATTTAAATGTAGCCCGTCTTCCTTGCTGAATTTAAAAAATAAAAGTTTACTTCTTTTCAAAGTTTGTTTAGTAGTTAACAGAAGTCCACTGGACCACTGCTTATTCTCCAACACACCTTTTTCTTACATTCACGAAGGGGAGGAGGACTCCTTCCTTTTTTGCTAGTGGCCTACCACCCCAGCTCAGAAGTCTATAATTTTTCAATGTTTTCCTTTTGGTTTTGGTTGCAAAACATTGATACATCTCATACTGAATCGTAATTTGGAAGGGACCCCTAACAACATGCCCCTTGCAAATTGTGGTTTGGTATGGAATCAGAAACCAATTTTAAAATTACTGACTCCTAAAATATCATTAGTACCTTGCAAAAGAGTTTGTTTTTGTGGTCGCAAATAACGATTTGGACTATTTAGAACATCTGGCTCCTAGTTCATTCAAGGATTTATTTCTACTTTCCTTTTCCCTAGAGTATGTTTGTGGTGTACATATAATCACCAGTGCGGATATACTCCATGATAAGGTCTCCCTTCTAATAATATGCTGCATTATAAATTCTTAATTTTGTTCTGTCTTTGCCGAGCATAATGATGATTCACTCCTGGCATATTGTGGACATTTTGAGAGCATTTTCTCTATTTGTAGCATAATAAAGGACCTGTACATTCTATTGAATATTCTGCATTCACTTTCCGAATGGGGGGTGGGCGGAATTTGCGTAGTCGCGCTACGCAAAGCTCCGCGAAACGGTAAAAAATCTCCGCGAGCACGCAAAAGTTCCGCGAACACGCGGAATTGCTTGTTTCGCCCGTTCGCGATGCTTTTTTCCTGTTCGCCAACGCTGTTTGCGTGCTCGGGGAGAAATATCTCGCGAACACGCATTTTGAAAGTGCGAACAAGCAAAAAATTCCGCAAAGCCGCGGATCGCGGAATTTGTGGCAATTTCGCGTTCTCCGCAGAACGCGAAATTACCCAAATTCCGCGAGCGAAACGGAATTTACCGCCCAGGTCTAGTTAATATCCCATCCATATGATGGTCATTCCTGGTATTTGAAGATGATAATGTTGATGAAGTCCACTTGAATAAAAGGCAGAATTTGACCCTGCCTGGTAGACATGAGCAATTGGTGAACATGAGAAGCATATGTTTGATCATCAAGCATGTATTTACTAAAACAAAAATGAGGTATTATGTGACAAAAAACACGTTTTTGTTGTAAAGAAGTGATTTACCAAACTGTGGAAACTTGGCTTATGCATCCAAAATTAAACTATTTCATGTCATGGTAAATGTCTGTATTTTCAGGAACAGGCTTGAACAAAATGCTTTAATTTCTGAAATATATTTAAAGCTGATGTTTAAGTGATAATTCATGTTAGGTTCATGAGGTGCATTGCTGATTTTCTTTTCTTATTACCAGATGTGAAATTGTGGATGCATTAGTGCTCTATTTGACCGTGTTTTTCAAATTCAAATAATACTGTGAGCCCCTATAGAGGAAGTCCCACGGTACAATTCAATTTAGGCAACTATGCCTCACCACTTTAAATCTTGACCATCGTCCCCTGGTAATGGGATGCACTGCAGTGGTGGTGACAGGTGAACAAAGGGTACTAACCACACATAGTAATATAGGTGCTCATCTCAAGACTACATTTTCATCTTCTCTTTACACAGGCAAATTGCTTCTTTTTATGACAGATTCTGAGCTGATGGTTCTAGAATGATGCAAAAACTGAGAAACTTTGGCAAATATTCCAGCTATACAATAAACTGGACCGAATCCCAAATAAACCTGCTTGCAGGTGGGATACCAAAACTGCTAGCAGACTGCAGAATGCCTTTAGTGGGGGAGGAGTTTAGATCTCTAAAATGATATGTTACTAAAATGTTGAGCTATTCCTGGACTGAAAGCTCTACTCTCTTCTTGAGAAACTTAGAGGTGATGTCTGACATGGCGAGGCGAGCCTTGCTGCTATTGAGCAGGGCTGTCTTGTTCAAAATGATATCTCTGCCCAGGTTTCTGTATGCACTCCACAACACCCCCTTTAGTGTTCCTGTGGAGTTTTTTAAAAAGAAGATGGAGGCTAAACTGCGACTGTTGTTGTGGAAATGGAGGTGTGCATGATGAGATAGATGAATTGCCCTACCAGGCATAAAGAAATACTACCGGTCCTCCAAAGTGGCAACAATTAAGGACTAGGTCTTCGCAGCACACACTGAACCCACAGTGAGAATGTATAGATACATGATGGGAAGCACAGGTTGTCCTGCTGCCCTTTACAGGATAAGATCTTTGAGAGATCTGATTATTCACACAAAGACAGCGGTATTGATTTGGCAGGAGGTGATGACCTACCTGGGATGGAGGGGAAGGCTTACTCAAGAGATCTCATTATGGGGTTATGATGCGCTGGTGGAACTTGAGAGTTTGGGAGATTGGAGGAATTTACTAAGTGGGACCTAATACTTATCTCCTAACTGGGCAACCTGTGGGCTTAAGACCCTTTGGGTGTAGTTTCAGCTGATAGAGACTGAAACGTACCACTATCTACAGGTCAAACATGCGCTAGGATCACATATCAGCAAAGGAACGGAGCAGACGTACTAGTCACCCTGGAGGACAGGCTACTTGCGGAACCTCTGATCAAAAGTGCCATATCATTGGTGTACAAACAATTATGCACAACTCCCCTAACACTCTACAGAAACTAAGGACAGATTGGGAGGGGCATTTTGGGGAATTTTAGGAAGGGGAATGGGTGGAAGCATGTGGGCCCCCGCGAGATATTGCGATATGGTCTAGGTTTAGACTTACTCAACTAAGCATTGTGCACCAATTCCAGTGCTTAATTTGGTGCCAGTTGTTTCCAGTGCTCAGCACCAGAACTTAATTGTCAACACCGGCACTTGTGACAGTTTGCCACAAGGTATATTTAAAATGACTATTACCTGCCGCTTAAGCCATTCTTATAGCTCTGGGGGCCTTAAATAGTCTGAATTGTCACATGCTAACATCAAACCTGTGCTTTTGGCTGCTGTGTTCTCTCACTATTTCTCTTGTTTCAGTAGCCGATGTGCAGTATTTAAATTGATTAACTTGTTCCAAATGTTTTGGTTTCTATGAGAATTGTTTATCCTTGTGAGTTTCACTGAAAGTTGAGTATTGAAACCCCATACCCGTGCTAGGGGCAGGCTGATCATGATACACCATCCTTTGAGCAATATCTCCTGAAGGCTGTACAGCAGTGAACTTACATTGTGCAATGGCTGAGAAGACGGGCAACGTTTCCTTATTGGACAACATCCAATCCTGATTGGTCCCCACTTCCTTAGAACTGTGGGGAATGTTGCAGTTTGTTGAATTGTATGTTTTAATTGTGCATTGCTGATCTAGTTAGATTCAGATGCTCCTTTCTAACCTCTTGAGACTACATGTCTTAATTTGCTCCTGCTCAATGAGTTAGACTCCTGAGCAAATCCATTTCTTCATCAGGCTGAACCGTCATTGGTTCTGCCTTTAGAGGCTTTACATGCTGGCACCTGCTGCTTGACTCAACCCCATTTGAATTCTTAGTTTAGCATTAGGGAACCTCCCTTTGTGGGAAACTGAAATTTGCTCCGTTTGAATTTGACAACTTTAAATAGTCTATCTTTTTACTTCCTGTTCTGAATCACTTTGGATTACTCTAATCGATGATTTGCAACATGATCTATGATTCTGCCTAATTTCATTGAATTGAATTTGTAACTTTGCTTATCTACTAATAAACCTTCATGGTTTGCAAAACTACTACTCTCTGTCATCCTTGTGAAGCCTAATGTGCTTTACTGTCATTGATGTGCTGTTGAATTGCGGATATTACGCCTCATTCCAGAACAAAAGGTCCATGCACTTGAGTGCAGTTTGTACTTGAGTTTGCCTCAGTGATTTGCATGGTGCAAACCCCATTCCATGCTGCTTCAATGTGGTAGCACAGGATTGTTCCTGATGAAGTTTAGAGACCTAGAATTTTGCTCAAAGCTAGTTTGTATCTGCTCCAGTCCAGTCCCCATCTCAAAGGTTCCATGGTTCAGTTTGGAGAATCTGTGGTATACTGGCATTCTTGAAACAGTTGCAGTGTCCTAGGAGTGTGAGTAAAGAAGGGTTATGCTTCTTTGCCTGTATGTTTTTGAGCATTGCTGTGTTTAAAGTTTTGTCAGCATATTGTGTTTTGAGGTGTGAAGTCTATTTAGGTCCAGAAGGGCTCTGTGTTGAAGTAGTGATTTGAAATGCTGTTTCATGCCTATGGCTTGTGAAGAGAAACACACTTGTTGCTATGAGTTTTTGTTGGGTTATAGGACTTGTTATAGTTTAAGATCACTGGATAGATATTGAGTTGTATTAAGTTATAAATTGTCTGTTAAGGTTTGTGATGTTGGATTGTGAAACTCTAGCAGCCACACAAAACATAGGGACTTATTAAACTTCTGTTGTGAGGGTATACTAACTGAGATTGGTGTTCAGTTAATCCATTTACACATAGGCACTAGTCTGGGTGATTTCCCACTGGTCAAGAATTCACTTCACTAGAGTGAATATGAGCTCTGAATTATTTTTTAGTGAAGCAGACAAGAGTTATTGTTTTGTTTTTTGATTTCAATGTTATGCTATTGCAAAGCTGATCAATGTTTAGTGAGAGCTGCTGTGAGGTGCTGCAAGTTGCGTTTATATGGTGCCTCGCTGGCCGTAGCCGGTCGGTATGGGAACCTCACTTGCATTGGTCATTATTTCAGAGTGTGTCAGGGCATGGCCTGTAGAGGCAAGATGGTGGACTCTTATTCTGAGTGCTCTTGCCCCACCAAGAGAATCCTGTATTATCCTCTGCCCCTGGGCAAAACAACTGGACAGTCCTTACGCGCAGCCAGGTCACACACCAGAACAACTCCCACCGCTTGAAAATTTGGAGTAATTTGGCCTCCCCGACACAGGAGGAGAGGTCGGACCAGGGAGGATGAGGAGCCACCGCTACTGCCTGTGGGAACAGGAGGCACAGTGGAACCCCTGTAGATGACGACTGTGCACGGGGCATCAGCCCACCTTCGAGGAAATATATAATGCCTGCGCGGGACACTCAACTGGAGGGGCGAAACCTGTGGCCATGCCGGGTTGTGTCCTGTCTGAAACTATGCTGTTGACCTAGGTTGGACCTTCCTTGACCTGTGCATGGACTGGCAGATCGGGTCAGCTGGGCCCGCGGCACACTATTTGGACACATGGCTGTGGTAGTAGAATGCTGATATTGGGTGTTGCGCCCCTGCTCGTCTGCTCCTCGACTCGGGAGCATGGCACTGTCCTGGATGCCTCTGAAGAGACTAGTTCCATGGCAAAGTGGTGAGCTGGACGCCTGACAGCTGCTGGCGGGGGTGAGCGTGAGAGGGGATGACATACTCTTGTGGCTTGCTCCAGAGAGACTTTGGCCACGAGCAACATGGCTGTGAGGCCCCTTACTGACACTAGGGTGCCACCACACAGAGAAGTGCGCTGAACTGTTCCTGTGCTGCTCTGACCCCCTTCCCCCCCTATAGCCCCAGATCTTTGCCTCTGCTTTGGGGACTTTTGGGGCCGTCCTAAACCCCTTTCTGGCTGCACATCAATGCCAAGGGCGCCCTGCATCGTTTCTGTGGCAGATAACCAGGCACCCCTATCGCTTAATCTCAGGGTGCTCTGGATTTGGAGGGTCCCACAAGCGTGGGCCAACCGATCACAAATGAGACTTATGGTGGTGACCAGAGGCAAACATCCATGGTTCCTGCTGCCACATGTACAGGGGTACAAATGGACATGGCAAAGGAGGATAATTCATGCTGCAGGTGATCAGGGAGCCCCGCATGGAGGTGGAACAGAAGAGAGACACGATAGCAATTGACTTGGGTCTCCTAAGTGCTGATCATCGAAAACGGAGAGAGCGGAGGAGAACAAATCCACTATTGCCATCCTGAGGCCTACAGTCTTGGCTCTGCAGCAACAGATGGACAGTAGGCACAGAGATCTGTGTCTGCTGCAGGACTGGGTGGAAGATGCGGACGGCCACTCCCACCATAATAAAATCAGGACAGTGGGACTGCCGGAATGCGCAGAGGGCCCACCAGCCGAGCTGTTTTCAGAAGATTGGCTACTCAAAATGTGCTCTCTAAAACACAGTCTAAGTTCTTCAACACTGAGTGGGCCCACAGGGTGCCTTCCTGTCCACGGCTCCAGGGGGGGCCCACCATAACCAAGCTCTTGAACTATTGGAATCGAGATGATATATTGCAGCGGGCATGCGCCCATGGTCCCTGAGAGTACAAAAGCCACAAAATCCATCTTTTTCCTGATTATGCTGCTCAGGTACAGAAGCAGCAACTCTACTTCTCAGGGCCTAAATGAATTCTTAGGGACCTGGGCATTCCCTATGGCCTGATTTACCTGGTAAAACTATGTGTTAGGACACATGATAAAGCTCATTTTTTTACTTCCCCAGATGATGTATGATCATGGCTGGAAGGCCAGGAACTTGATATATCATGTGCGTGGAGGACCAGGCCAGAGTCGACCCATGGACCAAGCCATGGACGGAGATGCAGGCGGCCACCAACAGGAGCACCCCCAAGAGAGAGGGCAGCAGAAGAGCATGCAATGCTCGTCTCTGATATTCAGGCTCAGACAGAGCCCTCCAGTGTGTTTGGGCCAGTGACCCAGAGACAGCCGAGGGAGACTCAGATTAGACATCAACGAGGGGATGAGTGTGCCCACTACGGGGCCCCCATGTGACCCCTGGAACTGCGGATGACCTATTGTAATGTCTCTGGTCCTGCCGTGGAGGGCTGCGATTGCCCGCCTGCTATGTGATACCTGACTGATCTGATGGCCTGGGGGTGCAATCCTATCCTACTTGTGGTTGGGGAAGCACATTCAGAATACATTTGTCCTGAACTCTACCCCCAGCAGAACTCAGCAGCTGCGCAACTACTCAATGTTTATGTTTGCATTGGTATTCTTATTTATGTTTGCCCTAGTTCGATTGGATGAGGTATGTTGTACCTCGAGCAGGGGAAGTTGGGACTCTCGCACACAGACTAATTATACTTACTCCCACAAGATCCACCCGCAATGCACCCTACGGGAAAGGGCCACCACCTTCCTACACCCCTATTCCACACACAATCCACATTGTTGCTCCATGGTTGATATACCTCTCTAAGGGCAACTACAACTTCATATCATGGAATGTTAGGGGCTCGGGTTCCCCAGTGAAACACCACAAGTGTACTCCTTTCTCTAACAACGCAGACAACTAATAGCCCTCCTTCAGGAGACACACATGACTGCATCCGAACTTGTCAAGCTGTCAAAATGATGGATTTGCAAATATATGGCACTGGGTATTCAGCATATGCCAGGAGCGTATTAATATAGGTTGCACCTGGGGTCCTGCTTACTGCATCGCATACATTAATTGACCAAAACGGTAGATACATAATCGTTGATGCCGCCCTCAATGGGAGATCCTTCTCCATCTCAAACTTATACATTCCTAATAGCAAACAAGTACACTTCTTGGACGCCTTGTCCCCACACCTTCATTGAACTATTGATACGCAGAGGCTATGGAGGGGAGACTACAACCTGGTCCCGGACACTGACTTGGATTGCTCAACTACGCTCCTCCCCTCAGGTCCTAGCCGACTCTTGACACAAGGGTTTAAGAGATGGGCTAAGCAGTGGGGGCTTCTGGATTTATGAAAGAAATTCCACCCAGTGAGCCTGCAAATACTCCTACTACTCAGATGACAATGGGCTCCTCACAAGATTAGATAGATTTCTGGGATCCCCTGATTTAATACCCACCATCCACAATACTGAATATTTATGTCACACTGTCACACGTTGCACTGACCCAGATCACAATCTTAACCTTCTAACAATAGCAATGTGATACCCATGTATAGTAGTGCCAACGCATTGCCTGCTCTTGAAGTGATACTAGAGCCCCTCCCCTTTTAGGGCCACTGTGGGTGAAGCAAGACAATGAACTTCCATGCTAACAAGGGCACGCCCACACATACAAATGTAGAATGGGACGCCTTCAAGGCCATGATTAGGAGTATATGATCAAATCCACCTATGGCTCCAGGAAGACACCGATATCCGAGGTGCTGCAGGCTGAGGGACAACTCCGGGATCCTGAAAACTCAGTGGTGTGAGATCAGTCACATATGCCAAAACTGTTGGAATTAGCCAAATTGCGTCGTGCCCTGATGGAGCAACTTAGATGCATACATTATAGAGACTATCTCACCGTCTAGCATGGGGAGGATGACAGGGCAGGCCACCTCCTGGCCTGGCTCATCCATTTGGATTCACCTCTGAAGCCTATTGGGATCATACGGGCCAAGATGGATGGAAAGTCACAGCAAAGGTGGACATTAATGGGGCTTTTGTGACCTATTATAAGAGTTTATATGTGGCGGACAGGACCCCTCACCCTGCCCACATTGATCGATTCTTGACCTCGTTGCAGATGCCGCAGCTTACACCAACACAATTGAGGGCCCTAAATGCTGATTTGAAGTTACAGGAAATCAAATTGGTCCTAGATCAGTTAGCGATGGGCAAAAAACCCGGAATAGATGGGCTGCCGTCTGAGTTTTATACTGCCTATAAAGCCAACTTGGCAACCCAACTGCACACTATGTACATAGGTGCATTCTAGCAGGGGGAGTGTTGCAGGCAGAATAGACGACTCTTCACAAATCCAGGTAAGTAAATATGTAGCTTTATTCTTCAAGATTATCTCCTGCAGTACAGACGTGGCTCATCATCAGCCAGCTGCACTCCAACTGACCAGATAAGAACCCAGCCAGTGTAAGTGGAATGTGGAACATGCTGGAGCACAATGCTCCACATTCTCTACACTCAAGAAATGTGCAAGTTGTACTACTTATAAGTATAACACATCCTCTTTCCTTATAAATATAAATATATATATTTTTTAAAGGAATAAACTAAGGAAAGAAGGAAGAAAGTGAGAGAGAAGGGAATAGGGGTGGAAGCAGGAAAGAGGAAGAAGAGGAGAAGGAAGATGAGAAGAACAAAACGCAATGAAGCAAATTAGGGTAACACTATCTGCATTAAAAACTTAAGAAAATATAAGAACAAGATAAACAATGAATCAGAGAAGATTAACCACAAATATAACCATTGAGATATCCTGGATAATGGTGACCTCTTCTAGGTCTCATTTCCCTTCCAACAGGATTAAGGCACTCAAAGTCAGTGGGGGTGTCCCCACTACCTTGAGTACTACCACAAGCACCTGAACCTACATGTGAAGAAGTCGTCAAATCATTGTCAGACATTGACATGAAGGTATTTTTGGCAAACCGATGGTTCATAACAATATTATCAACATTCCCTTTCTGGTAGAGTGCTACACGCCTGTAGTTCCATTTATCTCCATTTTCCAATACCACAGCATGACGTAAAGTACGTGCAACTTTGTAGGGACCCATACATTTTGACAAACCTCCACTACATCTACCACTGCGTAGTTTCACCTAATCACCAGAGCAAATGCGTCTGGGTTTTTGAACTTCCTTCAAGTGTGGGGGAAAACGATTTTAGAAAACAACTTCTTTCATCCAAGTGGGACCTAGTTTGGTGTTCGGCAGCCTCCCATGCATCATTTCAAAAGGTGTCTTTCCAGTCATTCCATGTAAGCTTGAGCAGTAAGCCCACAACATTTCAAAAACCATGCAGCTTACCTCACTGCCGCAAGTTAATGCCATCTGAATAGTACCTTTGATCAAGTGAAGTTAACAGATGCTATCCCAACCCCACACACCACGAACTTAAAAAACCCACGTCTGTCTCGTGCCGATGAAGGTTTAACTGACCAGAGTACCTCCCACCTTGTTGCTAGCCGTACCAATGCTCATCCTCTACCTTGCCTCACCTCCTATCCTCAATCCCTGGTATCACACACTATTCGTTCCAATAACGGGAGTGATGACCACCCTACCAACCCTAACAATCAGGCAGGATTGGATACTCACCCCTTAGGCCCTGGATCTTCCAATCTCATGGTCAGGAACCTTGTTGATGTTTCCTATACATTGAACAATAACAGATACTCACCCTCACTATCACTACACGCTTCGTCACCCTCTACTCCTCCTAACTCCACTCCGCCTCTCCCTATTCCCACTCCAAAGTCTGATCCCCATCTCGAGTATGACCCTATCTCCCTATGTAACTGTGCCAATGGTCCTACCCAACCCTCTGCTAACCCTACCACAGCGGAACCTATCCTACCTGCGCGAGCTACTCCTGCGAATAAGTGCTTGAACAATCAAGGCCTTGAGAAGAAGATTGATGACCTCAAACACGATATATCGGTAGTCAAAGAGTTGGTGCAAAGCATCCTGCAGTTCTCCTTGAAGATGGAGAAACGTAGGGTTTCACCCCCGCGCAGAGGTATGATATCTACAATTCACAGAAGCTGTACTCTACCAAAGGCATTACCTCATTCTGCTCCTATTTTAGCTCCAGCTGGAGCTCGAGGCCTCTGCCTAACCACCACTCTCGGCCCCACAGACCCCTACCTCAGTTATCTGATGAAGACATTCTCGCCCTGCTTGGGACCTACACTGAATCAAAGACGGTCTCCCAACCAAACTTTACTCTCAACATCCCCTCAATCATTGCTAACCCTGACAGGGAACCGAGCCTTAATCTCAGAAAGTTGAACATAGAGAACCTACTTCACATAAACACCTCGACTCAAGAAGTGGTCACTTTCAACCGGCACATCAACACGATGCTACTCAATTGTAGATTAGCTGTAAAACACACAGCTGATATTTCTGATCTCATCATTGCGCATAATTTGGACCTTCTGATCATCACTGAAACCTGGCTCAATGATACCTCCTCCCCAATTCTTGACATCTTAATCCCTCGACTACTCTATTCTCAGAAGTGATCGCCTGGATAAAACAGGAGGGGGCATTGCCTGCATTCATCGCTCCAACCTCACAGTAAAACAATCCTCTTGTACGGTCTTCTCCACCTGTGAACAGCTAGCCTCTGAAATCTGGAACAAAGGCAAGAAGATTTGTGTGCTGCACTCGATATATCACCCTCCTGGTGACAATCTAATCTTCACAGAGCAAATCATGGAGGTCATCAGCTCGAGCTCGGATCAACTCTGCCACATATTCCTCGGAGACTTCAACCTTCATTGGAATGACACAAATGATCCAATTGTCCATTCCTTTAAGACCTTCCTCTCTGACCTCAATTTCTCACAGCTCTGTAAAGGCCCTACTCACAATAAAGGCGCCACTCTAGACCTCATCATTGGCAAAGACAACTTCATACAAATAGGAGAAGTCCTACCCTGTGACTGGTCTGATCACTTTCAAATTCCCTTCCTCATCTTAGACAAGGGACAGGGTCGACAGGGGCAACCCCTTAAAGTGGAACACATGACTCGCAATATGAGGGACCTCGACATTAACATGATAACCTCAATCACCAAAAATAGACTACAGCCCCCCTCTAATTTGACCAACCTTGACGATCTTTCTGAGCACTACCTTAACACTTTTTCTAACATTCTTGACTCTGTTGCTCCGAAACAGCTCAAAAGGATCCCAGTCAAACTCTCTAAACCATGGTTTAATGGTGCCCTAAATAATGAACGGCGCAATCTAAGACTCTCTGAGAGACTCTGGAGAAACTCGCCTTCCACAAAGCTCTCTCAACTGAGGAAAGTGAGAAGCGTTTACAACAAACTCATACGCTTGGCAAAAATCAAACACTTCAGATCTCAACTGGATGGAGCCACAAATAGACCAAAAAAACTCTTCAAAATCATTAAGGAACAATCTAACCAATCTTCTAACCAGAGCTCTACTCCGTTATCCCTGCTCCCTAGTGGTGATGATTTTACAGCTCACTTCGCTGAAAAAACAATGAAAATAGAGCTGGAGCTATCCCACCGCCCCAACTTTGTTATCCAAAATACCACCCGCAGGATCAGGGGAGGGGCAGAATCCATGACAATATACCACCCGCCTTTGGGCAGCTCTCTCAAAAACAACGCCTCTTGGAGCAGTTTTCTCCTACCAGACTGCACTGAGATACTTCGCAACATGGCATCAATCAAACTCTTCAACCATTTTGGTGATCCTCTACCCGCCAAGCTCTATAAAGATTTAATCTCAGCCGTTCTCCCTCTTTGGTCCAGGATCATTCATGAATCCCTCTTACAGGGAAAGATTCCGGACTGCCTAAAAGTTGGGCAAGTTACTCCCATTCCTAAGAAGCCCAATGCGGACCTATCAGATCCTAACAACTTCCGACCTATCATCAGCAGCATGACTAGCGAAATTGCTTGAAAAATGCGTTCATTCGCAGCTCTGCAAACATATTGAGAAATATCAACTCCTGGATCCTCACCAGTCAGGATTCAGAGCAGGACACAGCACTGAAACGGCACTAACTCACATCGTTGATGATGCCGTGAGAGCCCTTGACCAAAATGTCCCTTATCTCCTGATCCTTCTAGACCTGTCCTCAGCCTTCGATACCATCAAACATGAAAACTTGATTGATCTCCTACAACATAGGATGGGATTGTCGGGCCCGGTCCTAAATTGGTTTGCCTCCTTCCTTCACAACCACACGCAAAGGATCAAAGTTAATCATGTTCCTAGCTTCCAGTACCCCTGTCCTGATTGGAGTCCCCCAAGGTTCTACGCTCTCGCCCACTCTCTTCAATCTATTTATGGAGCCTCTTGCAGTCATTCTGAACAGAGCCAACATTCAATACCACATGTATGCGGATGACACACAATTGTACCTGAAGATCTCATCGCAGGAGGACATAAAAACTTTAAATGCTGCACTTGCCCAAACTCAGCAATGGCTAGCCCAGAACCATCTCTTACTAAATACTCTTAAAACGGAATTTCTTTTGATCACCCCACCTAATCACTCAGCTCCTACCCTTGACTGGATTAAACACCTAACTGCTCTGAACTGCACACCTCACGTTGTAAACTCTGCCAAATCTTTAGGTGTCACCTTGGATAAACACCTAAATATGCAAGCACATATCAGCGCTACTACTAGGGGAGCCAATTTCCAACTCAACACACTGAAGAAAATCAAACCATTCCTCTCCCCCGAAGACCTCAGGCCGGCGGTCCAATCCCTGATTATCCCTAGATTGGAATATGGACTGGTGACCCTCGCAGGACTTCCCAAAGCCAGCTTGGCCCCACTCAGAGCTACCTTGAATGCTTCAGCCAGGCTTTTAACAGGTTCTAGGAAATTTGATCACATTTCACCCGACCTTTTGCAGCTAAACTGGTTATCTATTGAAGCTAGAATCCGACTCAAGATAGCTTGTCTGACTCATAAAGCCATACAACACAATACCCCATACTACCTAGCAAAGAAACTTGAGCTATCGGGCTCTAGCCGGAACCTCAGAAGTACATCCACCCTTCTCTTGAAACCTCCAAGATTCAAAAAGAAAAGATCGTACAACCGTGCGTTCACCGGTCTTGCTCAGAGAATCTTGAACTCCTTGCCATCCGAGATCAGATCAAATCCTTCCACTACTTCCTTTAAAAAACTGGTCAAAAGGCTACTAATGAACGAACGTTAATCGCACTGATCATGCTCATGTGTTTTGTTAAAAACCAAAATCTTGAAGTATTCTCACTGATGTTCTATATGTTTTACCTTATTTTTGCATTCTTTTTGTTCCAGTCCTCGATAGCTCCTTTAACTGCATCAACTGTTGATTTCTGCTCGATCCCTCTTTGTTAATATTCCTTGATGCTCATCGCAAATCTGGGTTCTTTCTATTGTATGATGTTGTACTCGGAGTGCTCTATGGAGCCTCTGATACACCCTACTCTTTACTCCTGAATGTTTTCCCACATGTTGTACTTTCACTTACCTCCTTTATGTTTTGTATAATGACTGAAGACAACTCTGTACAGCACTCTGATACCCCTTTGGGTCTTGTTCGCGCTCTATAAAACTTTTCAAATAAATAAATAAAGTGGTTCGCCCTCTCAACCATACCATTACCCTGTGGGTTATAAAGTGAGGTGCGATTGTGTTTAACTCCAGAAGAGTCAAGAAATGCCCGCATTTCAGCTGAAGTTAATTGGGTACCGTTGTCGGTAATCAATACTAAAGGTAATCCCTTGTCCCCCCAAATCTCTTTCAAGATGTTCACGGTCGCTTTTGTTGTAATCTCTTTCATAAATTTTACTATTAGCCATTTGGTGTGAACATCTATTACCACCATGGCAAATCTACACTCACTTTTGAGTTCATTGATAGGACCAATAAAATTCAAGCAGATGGTGTGCCAGGGTTGCCCTGGGTCTGCTATTTATCCCATAACTGCTTGCACTCCCACTCTCAAACGTTTTTCACTTTCTCTGCATACTTCACACTTCTCCACCCACATATCCACATCAGCATCTATTCCAGGCCACCACCAATTCACCCTTAACCTTTTTTTTGTTCTGGTTTGGCCTAAATGCCCCTTATGCGCCAATCTGACAAGTTTTTTCCTCAACGGTAGAGGAGGAATAAATAGTTCTCCTCTCATAACTAACATCACAATCACCACATACTGACAATTCGTCCAGAATTTTTAAATAAGGTCTGATGGATGGAGACACTATGCTTTCTCTCCTACTGCCTTGCAAAATTAAGTGCTTAACTTCTTGCATAGAGCTATCAGAGACCATTTCTTTGACCCATTCTTCTTCAGTGATGGCTTGTGCTTCAACCACACTCCGCACATCTTGCACAGAGGCTACCGCACCTTCCTTTGCTTTTGCTAAGACTGATGCTTTGTCAACACCTTCCCACTCAAGAGAGAGTCTTGACAAGTGATCAGCTTGAACATTTCTCCACCCATGTATATGCTTAACCTTGTAACAGTATTCCTGCAAACAGGAAGCTAATCTGGCTAGTCTCGCTGACCAATTACTGGTTCTACCTGGTAATAATACTTTGATTAAGGGTTTATGATCAGATTTAAGCTTGAATTTCGAACCCCATAGGTAAGTTCTGCAGTATTCGCAATCCCACGCCACCTCTAAAGTTTCACGTTTAATTACCGAGTAGTTCTTTTCAGAACTAGTAAGTGTCCTGGAAGCAAATGCCACAGTCTTTTCATGTCCATCATGAACTTGAGCAAAGACAGCTCCCAGGCCTGTGGCACTGGCGTGAACAGTGAGAATAGATTCAAGCTTTGTGTTAAAAGGAGTAAGTATACCTGCTTCACAAATGTTTTTTTTCGATATTATCAAAACATAACTGATGTTGCACTTCCCACACAAAGGTAGCCCCTTTTCTTAAAAGTAATCTGAGAGCTTCAGTTGTTTTTTTCAGAGAAACTTTGAACACATTTTGAGTAATACTCAATGAGGCCTAAAAAAGATCTTAATTTGTCTTTGTCGGAAGGTGTTGGAGCTAACCTGATGGCATCCAAAAGATTTTGTTTAGGCCTCACACCTTCAGCGCAGATTTCATAGCCTAAATATTCGACTTTGTCAACCAAAAATTTACATTTTTCTTTTCTAAGAGTTAAGCCCGACTCTTTTAAGTAGCGCCTCTCTGAGAATGCGATTGTGTTGGTCAATGGTGTCCCCAAAAACAAGAATATCATCTTGGAAATATACAATGTTCTTGACATCTTTAAAAAGCACACCCATCATATGTTGAAAATCGCTCGCAGCAGAGCAGAGATCAAATGGCATCCTTGTGCACTAAAAGATGCCATCCATCGTGATGAAGGCTGTGAGTGGTTTGGACTGTTCATGTAGTTTAATCTGATGGTAAGCGTTTTTTAAGTCCAATTTAGAGAAATATTTTCCTCCACTCAAAGCCAGGATCAGTTCGTTAATATTGGGCAATGGATAGGTATCCACAACAACATTTTGATTGAGTGACCTCAAATCAATGCAAAATCTGAGTTTTCCATCCGATCTTTCAGTGATAACTACTGGAGAAACCCACATAGAGCTTTCTAGTGGTTCAATTACTCCTGATGACACCATATCTTTTAAGCATATCCTTTACTGCTGCTCTGGCCACTAAAGGTATTCTGCGTACTTTGTGTTGTACTGGGAAAGCATCAGGTTTCAAAACTATTTTATGGACATAACCTTCAAAACATCCTAGTTTTTCTCTGAAAACGTCTTTAGCGTCTTCTAAAATACTCTCCAAAGATAGATTCTCAATTACTTGAATGGGTGCTCTAGGGTCAACAATGATGCACAAATCGTACTTGTGCATCCATCCCGGAATAGGGGGTCCATCCATAGCTATGTACACCTTCCCTTGAACTGCTCTTCCACCAAATTCTATGGTGGTGTTCATGTATCCTAGAAGATTTAAGTTTCACCTTGATAGCCCCCAGGGCTAATATCTTTTGGAAGTAGAGTGGTATCTGGCCACAACTTGTCATACACAACTTTGGAAACAATAGTATACATAGACCCAGAATCTACCATAAGTTGAACAGATTTTCTGTTGATTACAAATTCTGCTTTGGGTCTGTTTCTTTTGCCTCACCTAATCACTAGACTCGCCTACACTTAAAATCCTGTCTTATTGTGGTACAACCATAACATTATCGTTTAAAGTGGCAACTTCATGTGGTGTAACATTAACATTATCATCTAAGGTAGCAACTCTCTGTTTTGTAATGTTGTTTACACACCATTGCAAAGTGACTTTTGCGCCCACACTTTTTGCAATTTTTATCTATTGCCACACATCTACGATAATCAGCATTATGAAAGGGACTACTGCACCTTTAACAAGATTTTGTTGGTTGTCTATTTTTTTTAACAACCCTACCGGATTTGAAAACAGTTGCAACATCAAGATCTTCCCTTAGTGCAGTAGAGACACTTCCAGAATTGCTGTAATCTTTTTTTACCTAGTTCACGCATACAATGTTGAGATTGTTTTACAACCTAAGCAATTTCAATGGCATCCTTTAGTGAAGGATTCTTTGCAGCCCACAGAAGCTCTTGAGTTTTTTACACTTACAATGAACGATCAATTGATCACAAACTAATTCGTCTGTCATGGTGCCAAATTTACATTTTAAAGAAAGTTCTCTAAGTTTGGACACAAAGTCATCAATGAATTGATTTTCTTCTTGGTGAGGAGTGTAAAACTTGTAACGGTTCATCACAGTATTAATTTCCTTAGCGAATCTGCACTCTAGATGTTTTTTTGTTTCAACATAGACATCTTTCATAGGATTCTCATTGGGTAAAGTAGCTGTTGGTAAGTACTTAAAGATGCATTGACCTTCTTTGCCTAAATTATTCAATAAAAGTGCTTTTTTTCTAGCAGCACTAAATTTTGCGCCATCCAAAGCCTCCAAGTAATTTTCGAACATAGATAACCAATCATCCCACTCTATTGCAAGTGGACCTGGAGAAGGTAAAAAAATGGGAGGAGAGACAATTGCTCCTCGTGACTGCATGGTGTAACCAGGTTTGAGTAAAATCTTCACTAAATACTTAAGATATGAAAACAAATTGCAGTATAAGTAAGGAATTAAATTGAAAGATGCATAGTATAGTTATATTAGTCACAATATACTAATAAAAGTTAAAATGAGCTTATGAATAAAGAGGTGTGTGAATCACCATAGAACTGACTCACTTGGGCAATGAAATCTTAAGAGTGAGGAGGTGTGCGAATCACCGTTGAAATGACTCACAAGTGTAACAAGAGGAGGCATATGAAGAGGTGTGCGAATCACCGGTGGATGGTTCGCTGGAAATGCGTTAACTGGGTAGTGCAAGTTGCTCACTTCAGTAGTTACACACGATTTGACTGACAGAAGCACTGATTGAAGTGAAAAGGTTGCCGTAAGGTGTGTGAGTCACCGATGGATAGATTCACTTGCTTCAATCCTTTGCAACTAAACTTGAACAACAGGGTGAAATACAATGTGAAAAACTCAATGCAAGATTGCCACCAACGTCGTATTGCATGCTTTTGAGGGGCTGTGGAGCTTGTTTTGCCTCAACGTGTAGCGTGAGCAATGTAAGCAGCTGTGTGCATGATTCAAAATGGTGCAAAGAGTCAACTGCCAAGTCACGAGACAGCGCACGAGAAGGGCTTGAGCGTCGCTGCCGTCAATCTTTCACGTCAAATCTTGCCAAACAGGAAGCGCTCCACACCGCTCTAACTCACCGAGGATCAGTGCAGTATCAGTGCGCACACGTCTGGAATCTAACAGGACCACCAACCACAGCCAGGGCAAACGACGTCTAAAGTGGGTTCGGAGCCACTTGTCACTGCAGGAATCAGCTGGCCAACTCGTCCCCAAATGTTGCAGGCAGAATAGACGACTTCACAAATCCAGGTAAGTAAATATGTAGCTTTATTCTTCAAGATTATCTCCGGCAGTACAGACGTGGCTCATCATCATCCAGCTGCACTCCAACTGACCAGATGAGAACCCAGCCAGTGTAAGTGGAATGTGGAACATGCTGGAGCACAATTCTCCACATTCTCTACACTCAAGAAATGTACAAGTTGTACTACTTATAAGTATAACAGGGAGCTTCCAAAATCCATGGGGAAGCTACAGTGGTGATCCTTCCAAACCAGGGGTGGGACCCACTTGATGTCAAATCCTACAGAGCATTATCTTTGCCCCTGGGTAAATATAAAATACTGGGAAAGGCTCTCGCAAACTGCTTGCTTCCCTAATGGGCTTGGTACATCCAAGCCAATGCAGATTTGTCCCGCGCTGAAACACACATTTAAACATTTGCTGGCTATTTCATATCATGGTCCTGGTGGGTTGTCGCCTTGGAGCCCCGTTCATGGCCTCTCTTGACATCGAGAAGGCCTTTGATACCATTTTGTGGCCATATTTATTTGCGGTCCTCTAGGGAGTAGGGGCAATATGTTGAGCTGGATACAGTTATTAAATACACATCCCCTAGCCAGAGTATGCACCAGAAAAGTGTTCTCAATTAAGTGCAACTACTCAGAGGTTCTCAATAGGGCTTTCCACTGTCCCTTATTCTGTTTCTATTGGCCCTGGAACCCTTGGCATGCCTTGAGCGGGACAAGGGACTGGAATGGGGATCAAGATAAGTGAGAGATACCATTCGGCAGCCTGGTATGCAGGTGCTATATTACTATTCCTCAAGGACCCGGAGGTCGCTTTACCAGATCTTGTGAAGATGCAAGAGGAATTTGGGGAAGTATCGTGCCTACAAGTGAACTGGGATGAGTCCTGTTTGTTCCTGCTGTGTCTCCCCTGATCACTGGAGGCCCCCCCATTTCCTGGAGGGTCCTATGGGCTGGGAAGCTACCACCTTTAAATACCTGGGTGTGCAGATCTACCTTACAGAGCATGATTTGTGAGAGGTTATCCTAGATAGATGTGTGGCTGCCATATGGGGGCACGACTCCCTTCTGGCTCAGCCTCCCACTCTACCTGCTAGGCTAAGTGGCCAAACACAAGATCATAGTCCTCCGCAGACTGCTATATCTCTTTATGGCTCTCCCTCTCAGTTTGCTGTGGACATTCTTTAGCGACCTGAGGTCCGCCTTTTCAGACCTCAACTGGGGCACCCAGAGATGGTGACTCTCAATGGAAAAAGCCATGAACTCCTTAGCCCCGAGTGGTATAGGAGTACTCAACCTGGATGTTTACTATGTGGCAGCGCACCTGGTCTGGATGGCGCGATGGTCGGTCAACTCGGACCTAGAAAGACAAGATATATTGCACCTCTTAGGTGATAGGGATCTCCTTAGTACAGTGGTTTCCAAACTGTGCGTCATAGCTCCCTGGGGAGCTGTCAAAACCAGCCAGGGGAGCCACACACCAAGCACTTTATTGCAGTTAATGTTGAAGGGTTTGTTGGCTTCAGTTAAAATAATTAGACTTAAACGCATGATGTCGATGATTTGAAAGTGACAAGCCTAAAGCTGGAAACATAGTGCTTAATTGATGGCAGGTCAAGGGAGATGACGTCCATATTTCACTGGATCCCCAAGTTCCAACACTCCCAAAGTAAGTGGAAGAAACCGATTTATTTTGTTAGACTCGTAGATAGATTAGGTTTTTTCCAAATGCATTTTACACCAATGCAAGGTATCAGGAAAGTAAAGTTGTCTTGTCTCTCAAACACACTGTTATTAAGTATTGACATGTGTACTTGAACCATAAGTACTTATAGTACATATTTCTTTCAGTACACACATTTCCAGACGGGCCTGCTCTCTCCATGAGCACAGGGCAGTAAAACATCATTTACTGCATAATGACAACATTTGGAAGCAAGAAAGAGGGACGTTAAAAAAAAACAAAATCTGAGGAATTTATTTGGCTTGCATTGAATTGGAGGCAATTTTAGGGATGAGAAAGCAAAAATAAAGCAGTATGTGGTTATAAAATTCATAAGTCACACTCCTGAGACAGGTGTGTTGGCATGTATGACATGGGTAGAAATGGAAGTGCATGCAAATGTTCTTCAAGCGCAGAAACACTTTTGCAATGGGGCCTACATGCATAGGGGTGCTATCTAGTACTGTAAGTGGGATAAAAAAGTTTGAGAGGGTTCTCTAAAAAAGGCATGGGTAAAGAAGTGTAACTAGGAACATTTTATTGTGCGGCCTTAGTAATACGAACCACTCGGCATATGATTATAATACCTTCATTAGCTTCATCCAAAGTATTTTCAGGGAGAAAAATGCAACTACTCCCGAGGTCGGGCTTACACCCCCCCCCCCACCTCCCAAAAAAAAGTAACAGCAGGGAGCCGCAGCCAATGGCCAATGGGTCAAGGGAGCCGAGAGTCGAAAAAGTTTGGGAATCACTGCCTTGGTACACTGTATCTGAACCCCAAACCTGCAGTGCCCTATAACAGAGCACTTTGAACTGTAAAAACCTGCTGGAGCTTCTATCTGAAAAAGATGTAAACAGATGTCCTGTACTCGCTTGATCTCCCACTGTGGATGATGCCAGCGCAGGCAGGGCTAGTTGCTGAACATACTACCCAGGCCTGGCGACAGGCTGGGGTCACCACTGTTGGGGAATTATACGTTGGTGGTGAGTTCCTCAAGCTCGATGCCCTCACATAGGACTACGGCCTGGGCAGGGGGCAGTTCCTGATGTATGGGGCCTTACGGCTGGCACAGGATGCCACTTGGGGGACAGGAACAACCAAGCTTGCAAGGGATGAGGCCTTATCCACTACACTAGCACATGGGGTAAACTGTAGGGCGGTGACCTGCATGCACAGGCTTTTGTCTCCTATATTTCATGCATCCATGACTACACTGAAATTAAAATGGGAACAAAAGGTGGATAGAGGCATATCAGACAAGAAATGGGATGCGATCTTAGAATACCCCAACATGGTGATTAGAAATCCCTGTTTCGAATATACGCGGCTCAACTATCTCCACTGCACATAGTTATCCCCAGCACAGCTAGCTAGGATCTCCCATCAACATGTCCCAGATGTTAGGTGGCAGAGGCAGACTTTTTCCATATGATGTGGGACTGTGCACATATCCAAGTATACTGGAGAGCAGTTTTGGACATACTAGCAGACCTCATGGGTTAGAATCTTACACATGACTGTAGAAGGGTGTCTGTTGGGGAGATTCACAAGGCTGGCAAAGTCCAAATACACAAATAAATTCCTGTCTTGGCCCTGCTTTTGGGAAAGAGAAGCACAGCAATGGCCTGGAAGGCCATGTCAGACACTTCAATTTTGAGATGAATACAGGAGCTGATAAAATGGTGTATCGCTGAAATGAATGCACTAACCCATAAATACCAACAAACGAAGAAGGGGACCCCTACTACAGGCTGGGACACACTGTTACTGGCACTGTAGGCTAAGTCGGACAATATGCCAGCCTGAACGTGATAGGGAGGCTGCATCATGCAAATGTCACTATATATATGGTATTTGGACAAAATATTGAGTTGTAAATATCGGGAGACAGAAATATCAGAAAAAAATACTGTGATACAAAAATATAGTGATGCAGAAATATCGTTGTCAAGAACATAGGGGCTGATTACGATGGCGGCGCCTGTGGCGGGTTCACCGCCATCGTACTGTGGTTTTCCACCCGCCAGATTACTATGGCGGGCGGAAACGTGGCGGTCGGAAAGACAGTTCCGACAGGTGGTCCTTTTCCGACTGCCTGGCGGAGCAGCCGCATTGCCCAGAATGGTGGCGGTGCCTGTCAGGCACCGCCGGTCATATTAGGATGGTCCATCCCCGCCAACCTTTCCATAGCGGTTCATCCGCCATGGAAAGGCTGGCGGGGATGGACTTTGGGGGCCCGTAGTGGGCCCCCATTTCCCCTGGGCAAATTGATTTTGCACTAAGGGGGCACCATTTCCCTGCACCATGTGGCAGGCACCGCGTGGTGCCTGCCACGTAGTGCAGGGAAATGCAAAACCTGCATTTTTTCCATTGCGGCGGGTGCTGCAGCCAGCAGTACCCGCCGCAATGGAAAACATGTACAATGCGACCGCCACAGTGGCGGTCGCATTGTAATATGGCCTGTGGGAACACCGACACTATGTCGGGCGGTCCCCATCTCCGTTAGGGTCCGCCCGCCATCCAAATCAGGCCCATAGTTTTTTTCAGGTAAGTAATATTGCCGTTAAAAATATCATTGCTGTTAATATTGTTTTCAATAATATAGTTATAAGAAATATTGCTTTTCATTTTCTTAATGCGTTTTAGTTCATATACTAATTTTATGTTTCATTATTGTTTGTAAAATTGATAATTATATTTTTAACTATAGTTTAGTGTTTAAAGTGATTTTTAATTTTTAATTTTATTGCTAATAGTAATTTAGAGAGTCGTAACAGGTTGCTAGGTTTGTAGAGGTATAGGGTGGGAAGTAAATTAAGTAATGATTCATTAACAAATAATTAGTAATTTATTATTGATAATTTAAAAGATTATTAATTATGCAAATTGTGCAATAAATATATTTGTTTGTTATATTTTAGGTGCGGGCTGCCTGGTTGGTAGCGCTATAGGGTGGGAAGTTAATTACGTAATAATTAATTTACAATGGATCATTAATTTTTTATTAACTATTTAATTGATTATTAATTATGCAATTTATGCAATAACTTTTTATAATATTTTTGTTATATTTTAGGTGTGGCCTGTTGGGTTTGTAGGGATATAGGGTGGGAAGCTAAGAAATAATTAATTTACAATCATTTATTATTTATTTAATTGATAATTAGTTATGTACATTATGTAATTCCGAGTTATTTTGAGGGTATTTGAGTGGGGCGTTAATTAAGTAATACTTAATTACCAAATAATTATTACTTGTTCATTAATTTGTTAATTAATTATCAATTATGTAAATGGTGTTATACTGATTGGTTTTAGTTATATTTTAAGTGTAGGCTGCTAGGTGTGAGGGGTATAGTGTGGGAAGTTAATTAAGTAATAAATAAATAAATATTTTTTTAATTATTAGTTAATTATTAATTTGTTTAATAATCATTTAAATTGTTTATTTTTTTTTATACATATACATATATATATATATATATATATATATATATATATATATATAACCAACTTGCCGAAGCACAATGCCCAGAAGCTTGAGGCCGCACACAGCTTCAGGTGAGTCACAAACTCTATTTAAACCAAGCAGGCAGCTTAACATCCCTTTGAAGTCCATGGCCTGACGCGTTTTGATGCCGCCGTTTGCATCTCCTCAGAGGCCGTGTCAGCGGAGGTTTAATGAAGCCGGCAGAGTATCATCCAAGGCTCAATGGAGGGCCAAGAATAATCGTCCATAACTAGCTGCAGTGGAGGTAACCCACCAGAGGGCGTTATTCGGCAAAATGAGACCTCATATCCCAGCGTGCATTTGAAAATGAACTTCCACCAAGGGAGGAGCACTGATAGCCCACCAATCATAAACACGCAGGGGAAATGCGGTAGCCATAAATATTTATATTTATATTTATTTTGGTTAATTAATAATGTTAATATTAAGAATTGAAAATCTGTTCCTAATTAATGGGTTATTCAAATATGTAAAGTGTTTGAAGTGAAGTACTTTCCCTACTAAATAACAATAGATATATTTAAACAATATTAGGAAAAGTATTGGAGTCTGGGAATAATAGATATACTATCCCCACTCCAGTTATGCTACAGTAGGGAAAGTGTAGGCTTTCAAAGGGGTTACATTTACTATTCCCACTCCAAACAGGTCAACAGTAACGAACATATTAGACTTAGAAGGGGTAAGATGTACTATTCCTCCTCCAGTGTCTGTGCAACAGTAGGGACAGCGTTGGACTTCGGAGGGGTAAAATGTACTATTTACATTCCTGTCTGTGCAACAGTAGGTAAAGCATTGGACTTTGGAGGGGTAAGATTTACTATTCATGCCCCAAACTGTGCAACAGTAGGGAAAGCATTGGACTTCAGAGGAGTTACATTTACTATTATTATTTGTCTTTTTTTTATTTTATATTATTTTTAATTGGTATATTTTAGTTGTTTGGTAATTTTTTTATGTTTTGCAAATGATTTGTTAATGTTTGGGCTAAAAATGTCAAAAGAGGAGACCTTTTGGTAAAAAAGGTTAAAACTGAAGTGGAGCAACCAGTTAGATTTATAACTGAGTTCAGTACCCAAGCATGGGACCTTAAGAAGAGTCTAAATATGTTTTAGAATGTCCTTCAAACTGACGAAACCTTATGAAAATCAGTGGGTGATCATGCACAAGTTACCTTTAAAAGGTGTGCATCATTGAAGGATGTATTATGTTGCAGTCTTATACAAGAGTAAGGGAGGGCGGAGCAGGCGTAGTGCCTCTACGCGTAGCTCCATGGAGTTTGAAAAAAACTCTGTGGAGCTACGCATCGCTCTGCTCCGCTCCCTCCCCCTCCCAAATGCTTTAAAATTATAAAAAGAAGCACTTACCTGTGTTTCTGCCACCTCCCCTGCCTGGCCGCGTTCTCCTCCCTGCTCCTCGCCGAGTCGCGTCCTCCTGACTCCTTCTCCATTGAAAAAAACACTACGTTGGACGTCATGCGAGTGCGCATGCGCACTCGCAAGACTTACAACGTAGTGTTTTTTTCAATGGAAGACGCAAGAGGAGGAGCAGGAAGGAGAGTGGCCAGGCAGGGGAGGCGGCAGAAACACAGGTAAGTGAATTTTTTTTAATTCTTTTACAGCATTTGGGAGGGGGGAGGGAGCGGCTAACTCCACTCCGCCACGGAGGCAGACTTTTTGCCTACTCCGCGTTCGCCACGGAGCACGGAGTAGGCAAATCTCTGCAAACTCCGCTGGCGGAGCGGAGTTACCTGCCCAGGGTTATACAAGAGAATCACAGCAAAAGCAATGTACAAGATTTCTATATTTGCGGTGCATGTAAAACTTGCAGGAATAGTTGCAACCGCAAGGAGGTAAAACTTTTCCAGAGAAAACAAGCTTATAGGATTAGTAAACATGCAATTCTGACTTCTGTGTATATTGTTTAGAGTGCCCATGTTCACTGTACTATATTGGCAGTTCAATTCATAAAGCTAAAAAAAGAATTCTTGAACATTTACGAGCTATCACCAATGAAGATAAACAGTATCCAGTGGCGAGACATTTTAAAGAGAGACATAATAAAGATGTAAGTGTGTTGAAGTTTTGCGTACTGGATAGAATCCCTGTGTTAGAGAGAGGAGGCAATAGAACTCAATTGTTGCGCAGATTGAAGTCCAATATAATCATTAAATTTGAAACTATGTTTCCAAATGGTTTAAATAGGGGTGAAGAACTATCCGTACATTTGGGATAAACATTACTGTTCTAGGATGTTGTTAAATTTCAGAAATTGGAGAAGTATTTCGACATGAGTTGTATGGAAAATAAGTTTACAGGTTTTTAAGTAAATATGTAAGTTTATCTAATACTGTTTTTATGTTTTTGTAGGTTATACGGGGCATGAAGAATGCAAAAGAGCTTATATCTTTGGGAAACTGCCCCACAGCGGAGCTATGCAGTGCCCGCTTCAAGGAGGTGATGTTGTTGCATATTGTTAGTGCTGTTATGTAGACCACTGGGGCAGAATTGGTTTTCAATGTGGATCGCATAAATATGCATATGCCCACTTGGGCAGAATTGTAAGAAAATATTTATGTAAGAAAATAATTTTGAGGATGTACAGATTTGTTAGTTTGTACAGTACCCATATGGGTTAAAGTGTTAAAGTCGATTAGAATATGTTAAATATTGACAGCATCAGGAAATGTAAAAATATTGCATCACCTGATTAAGAATTATTATTGTGAATTGGTTGAAAGCCAATGGTATAAAGGTATTGGGGCGATATAAGAACCTTTCCGGCCGTACAAGATGGCTGTCAAAGTAAACACTAAATAACCAGTGCCCTGCAAAGTCCTATCTTTATGGTGATGGTTGATCACATGTATTTATGTTGCAATATGGTGTACGTAAACTGACCCGTGATCAAGATGCTTTCGCTTCGAAACGCATTGGGACGTTTTCCTTTGTGTTGCCTTAAAATAAAATTACGCTGAATGAAAGTGAGCCCTGACCATCTTGTACAAATTTATGGAGACGTGTGCTGAATATATATATATATATATATATATTATCTACTGGCGGTCGCCAGTAGATAGTTATAGTTAAAACCTATTATCCATAGGAAATCCGCGACATTCTATTTGAAATAACGTTGGCGCCGGTTGACGAATCTTCGCGAAGTTTCCAACTTGTTGGGGCGCTCCGGTCCGCTCCTATCCTGAAAGTCTCGGGGTGATACGTCAAGCGGGGGCCGAGAAAAGGGGGTCCCAAAACGCGTTTTCCCCATTCATTTTTCCATAGGAACCTTTAGTCGCAGCTACAGCCCGAACTGCTGAACGGAATTACACCAAATTTGGCAAAGAGGTAGCCCTTGGTTCAGTGTCGTGCCTTTTGCTTAAATGGTGTAAATCCGTTCAGTAGTTCCTGAGAAAATCAAAAGTAAAGTCACATATATATCTGGGCGGAGCCTAACCACACATGTCATCGTGAGATCTGATTGGCTGTCAGCACTTCATCCTGGAATTGCTGGCAGCCATCTTGGGACCAATATAAATGATAGTACCTCATTGAAATGCATTGTAGTGAATAGAAGATTTTGAGGGTCACCAAAAGGAGAACTATAAAGGGTGATAACAGGCTTTAGTTACATTAGAATTTATTTGTTGATGGTACCATACTAATTTTAGGAATTGTGGTGTATTCTAAGGTGATTTTACCATGTGAAAAACCTTCTGCTGGGATATCATGAATCATGTTTGAGAGAACACTATTTTCTCATGCTTGTCCCATGGAGGTTTGGAAGGTGCTCCAGAAGCTAAAATGAGAGCATATTTTCTGTAAATTCACATTATCTTTCTCACTCATGTGAGAATGAAGTCTGACATTCTCAGTAAAACATGTACATCCAACAAGGGCAGAGACTGTCAGTTGATTCCTTTGTGTTCTACTGCAGCTTCCCAGAGTGTTCTAAAGAACAACTAGAGTGCTAACAGCCTTACTTATGACAAAAGTATGGCACACCTGAAGCCATCTTGATTGGAATAAACTGGTAACACTTAAAACATTTAATTTAAAAAGGAACAAAATGATGGGGTTCATTTTGTCATAGAAATTATGGTTAGTGCTGTAGAAAGAAAAATTAGGACATATTTCAAGTGTGATCTCAAATATCTTTCTGTTATATTTCAACAGGAGCAGCCTGCCAGTTGATGCCTTTGTGTTCTACTGCAGCTTCCCAGAGTGTTCTAAAGAACAACTAGAGCGCTAACAGCCTTACTTATGACAAAAGTATGGCACACCTGAAGCCATCTTGATTGGAATAAACCAGTAACACTTAAAACATTTAATTTAAAAAGGAACAAAATGAGGGGTTCTTTTTGAAATAGAAATTATGGTTAGTGCTGCAGAAAGAAAAATTAGGGCATGTTTTAAGTGAGATCTCAAATCCTCTTCTATTTCATTAGAAAATTCTGACATGCAGACTGAAACAATCACTTTCAATACCAGCAGCAGACTACCAGTTAACTCCCTGGTGAGCAGTAGCTTTACTCCAGTGATCTAATGAGCAACTAGAGTGCTAACATTCTGAATTTATGGCAGATGTGAGACATCTGAATGCCTTCTTGATGGAATCAAAGTAAAAAACTGAAAGCATTTCCTACTGAGGAGACTGCAGTAAATGAAGAAATTAGGAAACTTCATAACAAAGAAGTCTTCCAAGATGGCCACCAGTGAAAAAAGAGCCCAAATGTAGCACAAATATTACCCAGATGTAGCCCACATATAGCCCAATGACAAAAGTGTGCAAAACACTTTTTATTTTTAGTTTTTTGCAGTTTTATGTAGTGCAGACTGGTCAGGTATTGGAGCATTGCATCTTAAAACATGACCCCCTACACTACAAAAACACCACTGCACTACCTTAAACCCTAAAACACTACCCCCAGCACGACCCCCTACACTACACAAGCACCACTGCACTATCCTAAACCCTAAAACACTACGCCCAGCACGACCCCCTACACTACCCAAACACCACTGCACTAACCTAAATCCTAAAACACTACCACCAGCACGACCCCCTACACAACCCAAACACCACTGCACTACCCTAAAACATGACCCCCTACACTACACAAACACCACTGCACTACCCTAAAACACTACCCCCAGCACGACCTCCTACACTACACAAGCACCACTGCACTACCCTAAACCCTAAAACACTACCCCCAGCATGACCCCCTACACTACACAAACACCACTGCACTACCCTAAACCCTAAAACACTACCCCCAGCACGACCCCTACACTACCCAAACACCACTGCACTAACCTAAATCCTAAAACACTACCCCCAGCACGACCCCCTACACTACCCAAACACCACTGCACTACCCTAAAACATGACCTCCTACACTACACAAACACCACTGCACTACCCTAAACCCTAAAACACTACGCCCAGCACGACCCCCTACACTACACAAGCACCACTGCACTACCCTAAACGCTAAAACACTACCCCCAGCACGACCCCCTACACTGCCCGAACACCACTGCACTGCCCTAAACCCTGAAACACCAGCCCCTGCATGACCCCCTACACTGCCCGAACACCACTGCACTGCCCTAAACCCTGAAACACCACCCCTAGCATGACCCCCTACACTGCCCGAACACCACTGCACTGCCCTAAACCCTGAAACACCACCCCCTTCACGACCCCCTACTCTGCCCGAACACCACTGCACTGCCCTAAACCCTGAAACACCACGCCCAGCATGACCCCCTACACTGCCCGAACACCACTGCACTGCCCTAAACCCTGAAACACTACCCCCAGCAAGACCCCCTACACTGCCCGAACACCACTGCACTGCCCTAAACCCTGAAACATCACCCCCAGCAAGACCCCCTACACTGCCCGAACACCACTGACCTAAACCCTGAAACACCACCCCCAGCACAACCCCCTACACTGCCCGAACACCACTGCACTGCCCTAAACCCTGAAACACTACCCCGAGCATGACCCCTACACTACACAAACACCACTGCACTAACCTAAATCCTAAAACACTACCCCCAGCACGACCCCCTACACTACCCAAACACCACTGCACTACCCTAAAACATGACCCCCTACACTACACAAACACCACTGAACTACCCTAAACCCTAAAACACTACCCCCAGCACGACCCCTACACTACACAAGCACCACTGCACTACCCTAAACCCTAAAACACTACCCCCAGCACGACCCCTACACTGCCCGAACACCACTGCACTGCCCTAAACCCTGAAACACTACCCCCAGCAAGACCCCCTACACTGCTCGAACACTACTGCACTACCCTAAACCCAGAAACACCATCCCCAGCACGACCCCCTATACTGCCCGAACACCACTGCTCTGCCCAAAACCTTGAAACACCAGCCCCAGCACGACCCCCTACACTGCCCGAACACCACTGCACTGCCCTAAACCTTGAAACACCAGCCCCTGCACGACCCCCTACACTGCCCGAACACCACTGCACTACCCTAAACCCTGAAACATCACCCCCAGCACGACCCCCTACACTGCCCGAGCACCACTGCACTGCCCTAAACCCTGAAACACCAGCCCCAGCAGGACCCCCTACACTGCCCGAACACCACTGCACTGCCCTAAACCCTGAAACACCAGCCCCAGCACGACCCCCTACACTGCCCCAACACCACTGCACTGCCCTAAACCGTGAAACACCAGCCTCAGCACGACCCCCTACACTGCCTGTACACCACTGCACTGCCCTGAACCCTGAAACACCAGCCCCAGCACAACACCCTACACTGCCCGAACACCACTGCACTGCCCTAAACCCTGAAACACCACCCCGTGCATGACCCCCTACACTGCCCGAACACCACTGCACTGCCCTAAACCCTGAAACACCACCCCCAGCGTGACCCCCTACACTGCCCGAACACCACTGCACTAAACCCTGAAACACCACCCCCTGCACAACCCCCTACACTGCTCGAACACTACTGCACTGCCCTAAACCCAAAAACACCATCCCCAGCACGACCCCCTATACTGCACGAACACCACTGCACTGCCCTAAACCCTGAAACACTACCCCCAGCAAGACCCCCTACACTGCCCGAACACCACTGCACTGCCCTAAACCCTGAAACATCACCCCCAGCAAGACCCCCTACACTGCCCGAACACCACTGCACTGCCCTAAACCCTGAAACACCAGCCCCAGCACGACCCCCTACACTGCCCGAACACCACTGCACTGCCCTAGACCCTGAAACACCACCCCCTGCATGACCCCCTACACTGCCCGAACACCACTGTACTGCCCTAAACCCTGAAACCCCACCCCCAGCATGACCCCCTACACTGCCAGAACACCACTGCACTGCCCTAAACCCTGAAACACCACCCCCTGCATGACCCCTACACTGCCCGAACACTACTGCACTGCCCTAAACCCTGAAACACCAACCCCAGCACGACCCCCTACACTGCACGAACACCACTGCACCGCCCTAAACCCTGAAACACTACCCCCAGCAAGACCCCCTACACTGCCCGAACACCACTGCACTGCCCTAAACCCTGAAACATCACCCCCAGCAAGACTCCCTACACTGCCCGAACACCACTGCCCTAAACCCTGAAACACCACCCCCAGCAAGACCCCCTACACTGCCCGAACACCACTGCACTGCCCTAAACCCTGAAACACCACCCCCAGCAAGACCCCCTACACTGCCCGAACACCACTGCACTGCCCTAAACCCTGAAACACCACCCCCAGCACGACCCCCTACACTGCCCGAACACCACTGCTCTGCCCAAAACCCTGAAACATCAGCCCCAGCACGACCCCCTACACTGCCCGAACACCACTGCACTGCCCTAAACCCTGAAACACCAGCCGCAGCACGACCCCCTACACTGCCCGAACACCACTGCACTGCCCTAAACCCTGAAACACCACCCTCAGCATGACCCCCTACACTGCCCGAACACCATTGCACTGCCCTAAACCCTGAAACACCAGCCCCAGCACGACCCCGTACACTGCCCGCACACCACTGCACTGCCCTAAACCCTGAAACACCAGCCCCAGCACAACCCCGTACACTGCCCGAACACCACTGCACTGCCCTAAACCCTGAAACACCAGCCCCAGCACGACCGCCTACACTGCCCGAAAACTACTGCACTGCCCTAAACCCTGAAACACCACCCCCAGCAAGACTACCTACACTGGCCGAACACCACTGCACTGCCCTAAACCCTGAAACACTACCCCCTGCACGACCCCCTACACTGCCCAAACACTACTGCACTGCCCTAAACCCTGAAACACCACCCCTCAGCACGACACCCTACACTGCCCGAACACCACTGCACTGCCCTAAACCCTGAAACACCACCCCAGCACGACCCCCTACACTGCCCGAACACCACTGCACTAAACCCTGAAACACCACCCCTGCACGACCCCCTACACTGCCGGAACACCACTGCACTGCCCTAAACCCTGAAACACCAGCCCCAGCACGACCCCCTACACTGCCCGAACACCACTGCACTGCCCTAAACCCTGAAACACCAGCCCCAGCACCACCCCCTACAATGCCTGAACACCACTGTACTGCCCTAAACCCTGAAACACCACCCCCTGCACCGCCCCCTACACTGCCCGAACACCACTGCACTGCCCTAAACCCTGAAACACCATCCCCTGCACGACCCCCTACACTGCCCGAACACCACTGCACTGCCCTAAACCCTGAAACACCACCCCCTGCACCACCCCCTACACTGCCCGAACACCACTGCACTGCCCTAAACCCTGAAACACCACCCCTGCACCGCCCCCTACACTGCCCGAACACCACTGCACTGCCCTAAACCCTGAAACACCACCCCAGCATGACCCCCTTTACTGCTCGAACACCACTGCACTGCCCCAAACCCTGAAACACCACCCCCAGCATGACCCCTACACTGCCCGAACACCACTGCCCTAAACCCTGAAACACCACCCCTGCACGACCCCCTACACTGCCCGAACACCACTGCACTGCCCTAAACCCTGAAACACCACCCCCTGCACGACCCCATACACTGTCCGAACACCACTGCACTGCCCTAAACCCTGAAACACCACCCCCAGCACGACCCCCTACACTGCCCGAACACCACTGCACTGCCCTAAACCCTAGAACACTACCCCCAGCATGACCCCCTACACTACCCGAACACCACTGCACTACCCTAAACCCTAAAATACTCCCCCAGCACGACCCCCTACACTACCCGAACACGACTGCACTGCCCTAAACCCTAAAACACTCCCCCAGCACGACCCCCTACACTACCCGAACACCACTGTACTGCCCTAAACCCTAAAACACTCCCCCAGCACGACCCCCTATACTACCTAAACACCACTGCACTGCCCTAAACCCTAAAACACTACCCCCGCATGACCCCCTACACTACCCAAATACCAATGCACTACCCTTATCCCTAAAACACTACCCCCGCAGAACCCCCTACACTACCCAAAGACCACTGCACTACCCTAAACTCTAAAACAATACCCCCGCACGACTCCCTACACTACCCAAAGACCACTGCACTACCCTAAACCCTAAAACACGACCTCCTACACTACACAAACACCACTGCACTACCCTAAACCCTAAAAAACTACCCCCAGCACGAACCCCTACACTACCCAAACACCACTGCACTACCCTAAACCATAAAACACTACCCCCAGCAGTACCCCCTACGCTACCCAAACACCACTGCACTACCCTAAACCCTAAAACACTACCCCCAGCAGTACCCCCTACACTACCCAAACACCATTGCACTACCCTAAACCCTAAAACACTACCCCCAGCAGTATCCCCTACACTACCCAAACACCACTGCACTACCCTAAACCCTAAAACCCTAAAACACTAACCCCAGCACGACCCCCTACACTACCCAAACACCACTGTACTACCCTAAACCCTAAATCTACCCCCAGCATGACCCCCTACACTACACAAACACCACTGTACTACCCTAAACCCTAAAACACTACCCCCAGCACGACCCTCTTCACTACCTAAACACAACTGCACAATTTGTTACAGGCGTTGCAACGCAGGCCTGTGGTGCCTACTGGAAGTACCTTGTGGGCTGGTTGGGCCCCAGGGACTCTCAGGATTCAAGGTGACCTAATCCCCCAACTTAAATCGCGCCACGGGGCGCGTTTGCACAGTGGTGAAGGGAGGGGGCGGGGCCTCAGGTAACATGTGCGCAAACATGCCCTGTGGTGCGTTTTAAGTTGGGGAGTTAATTCCCTTTGAATCCTGGGGGCCAACTAGCCCACCAGGTACCTTCAGTAAGCACAACAGAGGTGCATTGCAGAGAGGTGAAAAAAGGTGCGTGGCCTCGGAACGCCTCTCTGCAACTCAGCTCTGTGGTCCTAACTGTAGGTACCTGGGGGGCTAGTTGGGCCCCAGGGACCCTCAGGATTCAAGGGGACTTAATCCCGCAACTTAAAATGCGCCACGGAGCGCGTTTGCACACATGTCACCTCAGGCCCCCCCTCCCTTCAACACTGTGGAAACGCGCACTGGCTCTGGTTAGTCAGAATCAGTTACCACCAGTACCCGTCTGAAAAAGTTGTGGGCACAGGATGATTTTGCAACAAGGCCTCTTTCTGCTCCTCTGTTGGTTCTTTCTGCACATCTTTTGCTTCTTTCTGTGCGTTTTTTCTTCTTTCTTCACATGTCCTACCTCTGTTGGCATAGTTAGAAACTAGCATTTAAAAAACCTTTGAAATTCACTTAAAAAATCATAGTTTTCAGGCACGTTATAGTTAGAAATTAGCATTTAAAAAACCTTTGAAATTCACTGAAAAAACCATAGGTTTCAGGCACGTTATAGTTAGAAATTAGCATTTAAAAAACCTTTGAAATTCACTGAAAAAACCATAGTTTTCAGGCACGTTATAGTTAGAAATTAGCATTTAAAAAACCTTTGAAATTCACTGAAAAAACCATAGGTTTCAGACACGTTATAGTTAGAAATTAGCATTTAAAAAACCTTTGAAATTCACTGAAAAAACCATAGGTTTTAGGGACAGTTATAGTTAGTTGGACATTGCACTCGTACAAAACCCGTGAAATTCCCCTGTTATAGTTAGTTCAGCTAACTATAACTCGCGCCCGCAATGCACTGCTGATGACGTCACATATTACATCACTCATGACATGGTCAGTGACATCACTGATGACATCACTGATGACATCTCAAATGACATCACTGATGACATCATCCATGTGATAATTTCAAGCATCTTCTCACACCCTAATATAACTTTTGATACACCCACTCTAAATTACAGACTGCCATTCTCAAAACCATAGACACTCCAACACCAAAAACTACATACCCACTCACTGATTCTTAGGTCTACACACACATCCACTCACTCACCTGTACAGTCACTCATACTTACAGTCACTCAGTACAGGACTATCATATGCACTCATACACCTATATAAACACTCACACACCGCCACTCATCCATAGAGGTACTCACACACCTAGTCAGTCATGCAAAAAATTAATCACACACCCATTTACTCACCTATACAGTTATACACACACCAGCTCACTTACTCATACAAATACTAGCACATTCTTACGCTCTTATACAATAACTGATACAAGCACACACGCATCCATACAGCCACTCTCACAATAACACACTCTCACTTACAGCCATTTAAATACTCTAACACACATATATACTGCCTTTTACATATGTAGTTACTCGCACATGTACCATTGAGATATACATTCACTCACTAACACACCCATACACACACTCACCCACCCAAGCAGTCCATCACAGATGCACTCTTGAAATCATGCACCCAGTGAATCACCCACTCACACATCTATGTATAGAGTCACACACACCCCACCCACACAAACACTCAGGCAGCCATACAGATACTCAGAGAACCAATCAATAACCCATATAGACACTCATGTAGCTATTCGCAAATCCATGCATCCACTTACACACCAACAAACAGACGGATACAGACAGTCACACAGTTTAGTCACTAACCCATGCATTCAGTAAGATACGTTTAATCACTCACTTGTAGAGTCAGTCACTCACGTACTAAATCATCCATTCAGACACTTATACACCCACTCATTCTTCAATACGCCTTTCCCTATATATATTAAACATATTTAAACTTTACAGAAACACACAGTCACTGGATGATGTCATCAGTGATGTCATCAGTGATGTCATTTGAGATGTCATCAGTGATGTCATCAGTGATGTCACTGACCATGTCATGAGTGATGTAATATGTGACGTCATCAGCAGTGCATTGCGGGGCGCGAGTTATAGTTAGCTGAACTAACTATAACAGGGGAATTTCACGGGTTTTGTACGAGTGCAATGTCCAACTAACTATAACTGTCCCTAAAACCTATGGTTTTTTCAGTGAATATATATATATATATATATATACACACACACACATATATATATATATACACATATACATACAAATACACAAAAGAATTCCCGGGTTTTCAAGATGAGAAAAAACAGCACAGGCACAGACTCCAGTTGATGTGTAGCTTTATTAAGTTACATAGTCCATATGACGCATTTCGGCCGCCGACCTGCGGCCTTGATCACACAATCACACAATTTATGGAGACGTGTGCTGAATATATGCTTGTCCCATGGAGGTTTGGAAGGTGCTCCAGAAGCTAAAATGAGAGCATATTTTCTGTAAATTCACATTATCTTTCTCACTCATGTGAGAATGAAGTCTGACATTCTCAGTAAAACATGTACATCCAACAAGGGCAGAGACTGTCAGTTGATTCCTTTGTGTTCTACTGCAGCTTCCCAGTGTGTTCTAAAGAACAACTAGAGTGCTAACAGCCTTACTTATGACAAAAGTATGGCACACCTGAAGCCATCTTGATTGGAATAAACTGGTAACACTTAAAACATTTAATTTAAAAAGGAACAAAATGATGGGGTTCATTTTGTCATAGAAATTATGGTTAGTGCTGTAGAAAGAAAAATTAGGACATGTTTCAAGTGTGATCTCAAATATCTTCCTGTTATATTTCAACAGGAGCAGCCTGCCAGTTGATGCCTTTGTGTTCTACTGCAGCTTCCCAGAGTGTTCTAAAGAACAACTAGAGCACTAACAGACTTACTTATGACAAAAGTATGGCACACCTGAAGCCATCTTGATTGGAATAAACCGGTAACACTTAAAACATTTAATTTAAAAAGGAACAAAATGAGGGGTACTTTTTGAAATAGAAATTATGGTTAGTGCTGCAGAAAGAAAAATTAGGGCATGTTTTAAGTGAGATCTCAAATCCTCTTCTATTTCATTAGAAAATTCTGACATGCAGACTGAAAAAATCACTTTCAATACCAGCAGCAGACTACCAGTTAACTCCCTGGTGAGCAGTAGCTTTACTCCAGTGATCTAATGAGCAAGTAGAGTGCTAATATTCTGAATTTATGGCAGATGTGAGACACATCTGAATGCCTTCTTGATGGAATCAAAGTAAAAAACTGAAAGCATTTCCTACTGAGGAGACTGCAGTAAATGAAGAAATTAGGAAACTTCATAACAAAGAAGTCTTCCAAGATGGCCACCAGTGAAAAAAGAGCCCAAATGTAGCACAAATATTACCCAGATGTAGCCCACATATAGCCCAATGACAAAAGTGTGCAAAACACTTTTTATTTTTCGTTTTTTGCAGTTTTATGTAGTGCAGACTGGTCAGGTATTGGAGCATTGCATCTTAAAACATGACCCCCTACACTACAAAAACACCACTGCACTACCTTAAACCCTAAAACACTACCCCCAGCACGACCCCCTACACTACCCAAACACCACTGCACTAACCTAAATCCTAAAACACTACCACCAGCACGACCCCCTACACTACCCAAACACCACTGCACTACCCTAAAACATGACCCCCTACACTACACAAACACCACTGCACTACCCTAAACCCTAAAACACTACCCCCAGCACGACCCCCTACACTACACAAGCACCACTGCACTACCCTAAACCCTAAAACACTACCCCCAGCACGACCCCCTACACTACACAAACACCACTGCACTACCATAAACCCTAAAACACTACCCCCAGCACGACCCCCTACACTACCCAAACACCACTGCACTAACCTAAATCCTAAAACACTACCCGCAGCACGACCCCCTACACTACCCAAACACCACTGCACTACCCTAAAACATGACCCCCTACACTACACAAACACCACTGCACTACCCTAAACCCTAAAACACTACCCCCAGCACGACCCCCTACACTACACAAGCACCACTGCACTACCCTAAACCCTAAAACACTACCCCCAGCACGACCCCCTACACTGCCCGAACACCACTGCACTGCCCTAAATCCTGAAACACCAGCCCCTCCATGACCCCCTACACTGCCCGAACACCACTGCACTGCCCTAAACCCTGAAACACCACCCCCAGCATGACCCCCTACACTGCCCAAACACCACTGCACTGCCCTAAACCCTGAAACACTACCCCCAGCAAGACCCCCTACACTGCCCGAACACCACTCACTGCCCTAAACCCTGAAACATCACCCCCAGCAAGACCCCCTACACTGCCCGAACACCACTGACCTAAACCCTGAAACACCACCCCCAGCACGACCCCCTACACTGCCCGAACACCACTGCACTGCCCTAAACCCTGAAACACTACCCACAGCATGACCCCCTACACTGCCCGAACACCACTGCTCTGCCCAAAACCCTGAAACACCAGCCCCAGCACAACCCCCTACACTGCCCGAACACCACTCCACTGCCCTAAACCTTGAAACACCAGCCCCTGCACGACCCCCTACACTGCCCGAACACCACTGCACTACCCTAAACCCTGAAACATCACCCCCAGCACGACCCCCTACACTGCCCGAGCACCACTGCACTGCCCTAAACCCTGAAACACCAGCCCCAGCACGACCCCCTACACTGCCCGAACACCACTGCACTGCCCTAAACCCTGAAACACCAGCCCCAGCATGACCGCCTACACTGCCCGAACACCACTGCACTGCCCTAAACCCTGAAACACCAGCCCCAGCACGACCCCCTACACTGCCCGAATACCACTGCACTGCCCTAAACCGTGAAACACCAGCCTCAGCACGACCCCCTACACTGCCTGAACACCACTGCACTGCCCTGAACCCTGAAACACCAGCCCCAGCACAACACCCTACACTGCCCGAACACCACTGCACTGCACTAAACCCTGAAACACCACCCCGTGCATGACCCCCTACACTGCCCGAACACGACTGCACTGCCCTAAACCCTGAAACACCACCCCCAGCGTGACCCCCTACACTGCCCGAACACCACTGCCCTAAACCCTGAAACACCAACCCCAGCAAGACCCCCTACACTGCCCAAACACCACTGCACTGCCCTAAACCCTGAAACACCAGCCCCAGCACGACCCCCTACACTGCCCAAACACCACTGCACTGCCCTAAACCCTGAAACACCACCCCCTGCACGACCCCCTACACTGCCCGAACATCACTGTACTGCCCTAAACCTTGAAACCCCACCCCCAGCATGACCCCCTACACTGCCAGAACACTACTGCACTGCCCTAAACCCTGAATCACCCCCAGCACAACCCCCTACACTGCCTGAGCACCAGTGCTCGGCCCTAAACCCGGAAACACTAGCCCCAGCACGACCCCCTACACTGCCCGAACACCACTGCACTGCCCTAAACCCTGAAACACCACCCCCAGCACGACCCCCTACACTGCCCGAACACCAGTGCACTGCCCTAAACCCTGAAACACCAGCCCCAGCAAGACCCCCTACACTGCCCGAACACCACTGCATTGCCCTAGACACTGAAACACCAGCCCCAGCAAGACCCCCTACACTGCCCGAACACCACTGCACTGCCCTAAACCCTGAAACACCAGCCCCAGCATGACCCCCTACACTGCCCGAACACCACTGCACTGCCCTAAACCCTGAAACACTACCCACAGCATGACCCGCTACACTGCCCGAACACCACTGCTCTGCCCAAAACCCTGAAACACCAGCCCCAGCACAACCCCCTACACTGCCCGAACACCACTCCACTGCCCTAAACCTTGAAACACCAGCCCCTGCACGACCCCCTACACTGCCCGAACACCACTGCACTACCCTAAACCCTGAAACCTCACCCCCAGCACGACCCCCTACACTGCCCGAGCACCACTGCACTGCCCTAAACCCTGAAACACCAGCCCCAGCACGACCCCCTACACTGCCCGAACATCACTGCACTGCCCTAAACCCTGAAACACCAGCCCCAGCACGACCGCCTACACTGCCCGAACACCACTGCATTGCCCTAAACCCTGAAACACCAGCCCCAGCACGACCCCCTACACTGCCCGAATACCACTGCACTGCCCTAAACCGTGAAACACCAGCCTCAGCACGACCCCCTACACTGCCTGAACACCACTGCACTGCCCTGAACCCTGAAACACCAGCCCCAGCACAACACCCTACACTGCCCGAACACCACTGCACTGCACTAAACCCTGAAACACCACCCCGTGCATGACCCCCTACACTGCCCGAACACGACTGCACTGCCCTAAACCCTGAAACACCACCCCCAGCGCGACCCCCTACACTGCCCGAACACCACTGCACTGCCCTAAACCCTGAAACACCACCCCCTGCACAACCCCCTACACTGCTCGAACACTACTGCACTGCCCTAAACCCAGAAACACCATCCCCAGCACGACCCCCTATACTGCACGAACACCACTGCACTGCCCTAAACCCTGAAACACTACCCCCAGCAAGACCCCCTACACTACCCGAACACCACTGCACTGCCCTAAACCCTGAAACATCACCCCCAGCAAGACCCCCTACACTGCCCGAACACCACTGCCCTAAACCCTGAAACACCACCCCCAGCAAGACCCCCTACACTGCCCGAACACCACTGCACTGCCCTAAACCCTGAAACACCAGCCCCAGCACGACCCCCTACACTGCCCGAACACCACTGCACTGCCCTAAACCCTGAAACACCACCCCCTGCACGACCCCCTACACTGCCCGAACACCACTGTACTGCCCTAAACCTTGAAACCCCACCCCCAGCATGACCCCCTACACTGCCAGAACACCACTGCATTGCCCTAGACACTGAAACACCAGCCCCAGCAAGACCCCCTACACTGCCCGAACACCACTGCACTGCCCTAAACCCTGAAACACCAGCCCCAGCATGACCCCCTACACTGCCCGAACACCACTGCACTGCCCTAAACCCTGAAACACCAGCCCCAGCACGACCCCCTACACTGCCCGAACACCACTGCACTGCCCTAAACCCTGAAACACCAGCCCCAGCACGACCCCCTACACTGCCCGAACACCACTGCACTGCCCTAAACCCTGAAACACCAGCCCCAGCACCACCCCCTACAATGCCCGAACACCACTGTACTGCCCTAAACCCTGAAACACCACCCCCTGCACCGCCCTCCACACTGCCCGAACACCACTGCACTGCCCTAAACCCTGAAACACCACCCCCTGCACGACCCCCTACACTGCCCGAACACCACTGCACTGCCCTAAACCCTGAAACACCACCCCCTGCACCACCCCCTACACTGCCCGAAAACCACTGCACTGCCCTAAACCCTGAAACACCACCCCCTGCACCGACCTCTACACTGCCCAAACACCACTGCACTGCCCTAAACCCTGAAACACCACCCCCAGCATGACCCCCTTTACTGCTCGAACACCACTGCACTGCCCCAAACCCTGAAACACCACCCCCAGCATGACCCCCTACAATGCCCGAACACCACTGCCCTAAACCCAGAAACACCACCCCTGCACGACCCCCTACACTGCCCGAACACCACTGCACTGCCCTAAACCCTGAAACACCACCCCCTGCACGACCCCCTACACTGCCCGAACACCACTGCCCTGCCCTAAACCCTGAAACACCACCCCCAGCACGACCCCCTACACTGCCCGAACACCACTGCACTGCCCTAAACCCTAAAACACCACCCCCAGCACGACCCTCTACACTGCCCGAACACCACTGCACTGCCCTAAACCCTAGAACACTACCCCCAGCATGACCCCATACACTACCCGAACACCACTGCACTACCCTAAACCCTAAAATACTCCCCCAGCACGACCCCCTACACTACCCGAACACGACTGCACTGCCCTAAACCCTAAAACACTCCCCCAGCACGACCCCCTACACTACCCGAACACCACTGCACTGCCCTAAACCCTAAAACACTCCCCCAGCACGACCCCCTACACTACCTAAACACCACTGCACTGCCCTAAACCCTAAAACACTACCCCCGCATGACCCCTACACTACCCAAATACCAATGCACTACCCTAATCCCTAAAACACTACCCCCGCACAACGCCCTACACTACCCAAAGACCACTGCACTACCCTAAACTCTAAAACAATACCCCCCGCACGACTCCCTACACTACCCAAAGACCACTGCACTACCCTAAACCCTAAAACACGACCTCCTACACTACACAAACACCACTGCACTACCCTAAACCCTAAAAACTACCCCCAGCACGAACCCCTACACTACCCAAACACCACTGCACTACCCTAAACCATAAAACACTACCCCCAGCAGTACCCCCTACGCTACCCAAACACCACTGCACTACCCTAAACCCTAAAACACTACCCCCAGCAGTACCCCTACACTACCCAAACACCATTGCACTACCCTAAACCCTAAAACACTACCCCCAGCAGTATCCCCTACACTACCCAAACACCACTGATCTACCCTAAACCCTAAAACCCTAAAACACTAACCCCAGCACGACCCCCTACACTACCCAAACACCACTGTACTACCCTAAACCCTGAAACACTCCCCCAGCACGACTCCCTACACTACCCAAACACCACTGCACTACCCTAAACCCTAAATCTACCCCCAGCATGACCCCCTACACTACACAAACACCACTGCACTACCCTAAACCCTAAAACTCTACCCCCAGCACGACCCTCTTCACTACCTAAACACAACTGCACAATTTGTTACAGGCGTTGCAACGCAGGCCTGTGGTGCTTACTGGAAGTACCTGGTGGGCTAGTTGGGCCCCAGGGACTCTCATGATTCAAGGTGACCTAATCCCCCAACTTAAAACGCGCCACTGGGCGCGTTTGCACAGTGGTGAAGGGAGGGGCGGGGCCTCAGGTGACGTGCGCAAACACGCCCTGTGGTGCGTTTTAAGTTGGGGAGTTAATTCCCTTTGAATCCTGGGGGCCAACTAGCCCACCAGGTACCTTCAGTAAGCACAACAGAGTTGCGTTGCAGAGAGGTGAAAAAGGTGCGTGGCCTCGGAACGCCTCTCTGCAACTCAGCTCTGTGGTCCTAACTGTAGGTACCTGGGGGGCTAGTTGGGCCCCAGGGACCCTTAGGATTCAAGGGGACTTAATCCCGCAACTTAAAACGCGCCACGGGCGCGTTTGCACACGTCACCTCAGGCCCCCCCTCCCTTCACCACTGTGCAAACGCGCACTGGCTCTGGTTAGTCAGAGTCAGTTACCACCAGCACCCGTCTGAAAAAGTTGTGGGCACAGGATGATTTTGCAACAAGGCCTCTTTCTGCTCCTCTGTTGGTTCTTTCTGCACATCTTTTGCTTCTTTCTGTGCGTTTTTTCTTCTTTCTTCACATGTCCTACCTCTGTTGGCATAGTTAGAAACTAGCATTTAAAAAACCTTTGAAATTCACTTAAAAAATCATAGGTTTCAGGCACGTTATAGTTAGAAATTAGCATTTAAAAACCTTTGAAATTCACTGAAAAAACCATAGGTTTCAGGCACGTTATAGTTAGAAATTAGCATTTAAAAAACCTTTGAAATTCACTGAAAAAACCATAGGTTTCAGGCACGTTATAGTTAGAAATTAGCATTTAAAAAACCTTTGAAATTCACAGAAAAAACCATAGGTTTCAGACACGTTATAGTTAGAAATTAGCATTTAAAAAACCTTTGAAATTCACTGAAAAAACCATAGGTTTTAGGGACAGTTATAGTTAGTTGGACATTGCACTCGTACAAAACCCGTGAAATTCCCCTGTTATAGTTAGTTCAGCTAACTATAACTCGCGCCCCCGCAATGCACTGCTGATGACGTCACATATTACATCACTCATGACATGGTCAGTGACATCACTGATGACATCACTGATGACATCTCAAATGACATCACTGATGACATCATTCATGTGATAATTTCATGCATCTTCTCACACCCTAATATAACTTTTGATACACCAACTCTAAATTACAGACTGCCATTCTCAAAACCATAAACACTCCAACACCAAAAACTACATACCCACTCACTGATTCTTAGGTCTACACACACATCCACTCACTCACCTGTACAGTCACTCATACTTACAGTCACTCAGTACAGGACTATCATATGCACTCATACACCTATATAAACACTCACACACCGCCACTCATCCATAGAGGTACTCACACACCTAGTCAGTCATGCAAAAAGTTAATCACACACCCATTTACTCACCTATACAGTTATACACACACCAGCTCACTTACTCATACAAATACTAGCACATTCTTATGCTCTTATACAATAACTGATACAAGCACACACGCATCCATACAGCCACTCTCACAATAACACACTCTCACTTATAGCCATTTAAATACTCTAACACACATATATACTGCCTTTTACATATGTAGTTACTCGCACATGTACCACTGAGATATACATTCACTCACTAACACACCCATACACACACTCACCCACCCAAGCAGTCCATCACAGATGCACTCTTGAAATCATGCACCCAGTGAATCACCCACTCACACATCTATGTATAGAGTCACACACACCCCACCCACACAAACACTCAGGCAGCCATACAGATACTCAGAGAACCAATCAATAACCCATATAGACACTCATGTAGCTATTCGCAAATCCATGCATCCACTTACACACCAACAAACAGACGGATACAGACATTCACACAGTTTAGTCACTAACCCATGCATTCAGTAAGATACGTTTAATCACTCACTTGTAGAGTCAGTCACTCACGTACTAAATCATCCATTCAGACACTTATACACCCACTCATTCTTCAATACGCCTTTCCCTATATATATTAAACATATTTAAACTTTACAGAAACACACAGTCTCTGGATGATGTCATCAGTGATGTCATCAGTGATGTCATTTGAGATGTCATCAGTGATGTCATCAGTGATGTCACTGACCATGTCATGAGTGATGTAATATGTGACGTCATCAGCAGTGCATTGCGGGGCGCGAGTTATAGTTAGCTGAACTAACTATAACAGGGGAATTTCACGGGTTTTGTACGAGTGCAATGTCCAACTAACTATAACTGTCCCTAAAACCTATGGTTTTTTCAGTGAATTTCAAAGGTTTTTAAATGCTAATTTCTAACTATAACGTGTCTGAAACCTATGGTTTTTTCTGTGAATATATATATATATATATATATATATATATATATATATATATATATATATATATAAACACTTCTCCTCCTCGTAGGTAACAGAAAGTCTTGACACTCAATGCGAGTTCAACGATTTAATACACTGGTAGAAAGTTACAACAACGGTCTTCTTTATATCTATTAAAAAATAAGCACTTTTGTTATATAATGTACAATAAATCTTTTTTAAAATACTGTTACATTATTTATATGTATTATATACATACACACATGTATATATATCAAACTGATTTCCTACTGGTAACAGAGAGGTTCTACAGCACATCAGATGCCAAGTTCCCTTGCTGAGCAGTCTGGAGCACAGCCATGCAGGGCAGTGAACAGCAGGTGAAGAGGTGCAGCACAGAGGCACCAGAGGCCACAGTAAGCGTTACGCGCGGAGGAGTGGCGGGGGTCCCGTATCGGCCCATACTCTAAACTGTGCCACCACACTGCATTGTCGCGACTGTAGCGGTCTCGCTCTTCCCTCGCTGCATCACGGTGACAGTAAAGGAGAGTGGAGGGGAGCCTGACTGATGGCCGTTATACTGCCACACTGTCTCCCCTCCACCTTACTATACTGACCACCCCAACTGACTGAACCAAGCTCACCTAAGCCTTTGTTCTGCGGGCCTGTACTGGAGGACCCCTACATCAGGAGAGGCGGGCAGTGATAATGGTAGTAATAGAGAGGGGATCCAGACTCTCGCAGCAACCACAGTCTCTCACAGCAACCGCAGCAGCAACCAGCTTCTGGAGTGGGTTTGAGCTCTGCGCCCTGCTGGTTAACCACCATCCCCCGCTGGAAAACTTCGACCCCTCAGGTACGCCACCAGCCCGACTAGCCCACCAGGCAACCAGTCAACCAACAGTCAGCCTGCTACCGCCCAATTTAAATCTGAAGCCGGACTACTCACCGGCAGTATAGCCATAACATACCAGCCGGTCCAGCCTACAGACGCCCAGGTGAGGCCAGGCAGGCCAGTGAGTGCAGGAGATTAGAGGCTACCACAGAGGGTGGGGCTACCACAGTGGCATCCTGACTAGGTCCAGATGTGGCTTGTGGGTGTGCTAGGTCTCCTCGCTCGAATTCACCCACACCGGACGCAGTTATCGTATCAACCAAAGCAAACATCAAAGCGATTTCTGCTCCGGCAGCTTTAGTAATATCAGTAGTGACATTAGCTGCTCTAACAGATACTGGCCACTCAAAGCACTCACCCATTGAAGCCACCATAACACTACAATTCTGCTTGCAGTATTATCGTAGTAGTATCGCAGTAGTACTCTAAGCTCCAAATTAGCTGCTCAACAAAATTTGAAAGCTGAGACACCCTCCAACTAATATTGGGGACCAGGCAACTGGGTGCAAGCAGCACAAGCATCAAGTGTTTCTATGAGTGTCGTCAACTGCACAGCAGCCTGATATAGGGACCAGACTCCCCCAATGGAAAATAAAAGGAGCATGCAAGCCTTCTAACCCATTTCTACTGGGGTGGAAACTATCTTATAGACATTGCTGTCAGTGACGAGTTGGAGAAATGACAAAACAGAGGGGGCTAAAGGCAAACATCCAATCATTAAATGAAGCACCTCCGAGAGGGCCCCTAATACCAACAAGAACTCAGTCTGATAGTGAAACCAACATATTGGCGCACTTGCACAGTCACAACTTGAACCTTTACAAAAACAGCAACACCCAACATTGCCACAATGCCGCAACTCAGCTATCCAAAGCAAGCAGGCCACCACTGCTGAAGTCCACTCAACAAAGGGAAAAAACAATAACAAAAATATGGCAAAACCACGAGAATTTTTTTCCCAGAAAAAACGACCTCAAGATCACAGTCCAGAACGCGAACTTGCAGGCAACTCAACCGTGCGTGTTCACTCTTGCCCACTCCCAGCCTGGAACGCAGACGCATCTTATCCTGCCCCCAGCTGAGGGAGAAACCTTGATTATCGAACTGTTGTGTGACATCATGCTAACGGAACCTGAACATGAACTTACAGCAAGGGCTGTGAATCAACCTTTGACAATATACCAAAAAAGGAAAGCCGGTACCATTAGTATCAGCAGGCACTGTGAACCTATCACAGCCTCAGTGCTAATGCAGCCAATTACCGCCCCCACTACAGTTACATTAGCACGGGTACACATATGCATCTCCGTACCACACAAGACCAAGTTGTATTGTTACACAACACAGATGGCATTCTGGACAAGGGGGGGAGCACACCAGAGTCTACTGGACACCCGATCTAAACAATTCCCCATACAAAAGCTCATAGGCAAGCACCAATAGAATGTGCCATATGTGCAGCAGACGTGATTTCATCACCCCACATTAAAAAAGCAAAAAGTGCAAATACTAGCATTACAGAACTTTACCCAAACCAGGACCAAGGACAGCTACAGCAAACCAGATCAGTCCACCCATCATCCAAATTCCGAGCAGGGGAACCTATTGAGTTCAATCAACATCTCTTGTCATGACTATAAATGCCTTGACCTGGCAGTCAGATAAGTTAGAATTACAGCTGGACTTGATTCAAACTTTGGCCACATTAATCACTAGGTAGGAGAACAAACTCAATGCCCTGGAATGATGCAAAGCGCTTGCACATCAGAACCGGGAAACACTACATGAGGATGCAATCCAATAATCGAAAAGTTATGCACTCTACTGGAGGTTTTAACCTTAATGATCATTGACTGGAGGCTTGCCCTAGAACGTCCGGCTAAAGCTAGCACTCAACCTTCACTTCAAAACCACCTCACCGGATAAACACGCCCCTGTCTATGGCATCTAATCTACCAACAACACAGGGAGAACCTGGGCTTGGTGTAAGAACTAACTGGCCCTACCTAGAGGAGCAACAAGTGAACCCAACTGCCAACACCCTTATTCCCATCTGGGAGGAAACACCAAGGGCAGACCAAAAAATCAAATACTAGGAACCAAAATAAATATGCCTCCACGCAGCATAATGCTAGATGATAACATTAAATATGTAGAATTACGTGAGAACAATCAATGGTCCAGAATTCTCTCTAAAAGAGCAAAAAAAGAATAAAAACAGCTAACAACAAAGCCACAAAGTAACGGTGGCAAACCACGAGCAACAGTGAGCACCAGATTTCTACAGATTTAATAGACCATAATCCAGTCAGTTTGTATCCGATATTCAAGGGACGTGGGCATCGGAGAAAGCAAATGAGCCCTTAAAAACAACCTAACAGCCTGAATCCAAACCTATAACCCAGCATGTACCAGAGTTCACTGCAAACTTAAGTTCTGCTCAGGATGTATCAGAACATCATACTCTGCCACAAGCTTAGCCACAAGCCCAGCCAGTGGCTACACAACCTACAACCCTTCACCCTAGACATTAATCCGAGACCCTGCCATAATGATGTCACAAAAATCACCAAAACCAGGTACTATGGCAATCTCAAATAGTACTGCACCCACTGTGGGAATGTCATTAGAGGCAAGGTCATATTGCATCCTCGCACAGGCAAACTGATCAAATTAAAACATACTTCGGATTGCAATGCGGAGGTCATTTAGTGTATCAAATGTCCATGTGGTTTAGTCTACGTAGGCAAAACAGAAAGAAAGATCAAAGTCAAAATCACTGAACACAAGAGTATGATTAGAACACGGAACCGCAATTCACACTTGGTTGTACACTGGTTAGACTTCACACACAAAATTTCACAGTTACGCTTTACAATCTTAGAATGATTTATACTACTAGGCACATTGATTCCAACAAAAAGTTATTACAAAGGGAAACATTTTGGATCAGGTATCTGGACAGCCTAGTACCCAATGGACTGAATGACAAAATTTAAATGGCATGCTTTTTATGGGTAATGAGAGGTCTGATGATATGAATCTAGGAAATTACTGCATTTCAGACAGTATAAATCATACTTATTTTGAACCTTGAATAATCGCTTGAGTACCTCATCAGCTTCATCTTTTGTATTCTATTTTTCTGCATTTTAATTTTCAGTATTATGTTTTATTTGTTTATATGTTCTATTGCAGCACTTTATCCGGCGGGGGAATGATGATGGCTGACATTTATACCTCACACTCTGGAATGGGTGAATGTTTATCATACAGATGTTTATTATACAGATGTACAATGCGATGATCTATACAAACCTGTTACAACACGCCAACAAAATTATTGGTTGTGCAAAATTCATGTTTAGATACTGGAAGACTTTCAGTTGATTTAAACAATGGAAATAAGGTTTTCTTGTACAAGAAACAACATCGTTACAGCATTAGGTTCTTCTTTCACGTCACGTCCCGTTTTTCGGCATGTTGCATGAGCAGCAAGTACCAACATTGAGGGCACGGGATGCCGTCTTATCGCGGTTTTAGCTTGGTGTATTGGATCAACACTCGGTAAGGTCAGTACTTAATATTCATGTTTGTTACATCCACACTCCGGTATGGTTTTAAACTGCTACTATGACACATTTGGTTTCAGCTCACAAGTCTAACATTATAGAAGTAAAGGTCCCACGTGAAACCATTGACAAATTGAACATGCAGTAGAGAAATTATAAATGATTTCTTTATCGAGGTAATGAAACTTTAAACACTCCGTCTTTTCTGGTGTTTAAACCCATCACCTCCTTATAATCACATAATAAACACAATATCATGTTTTTCAGTTTTACAGTTTTTCATCACAGTGGAACCTGGTGTTCCAAGCAATGACCCTGCCTTTGTGTGGTATTTCCGCTCCATATTTCAAAAGTGTAAGCCTTTTTGCCACCGCTTGGAGCATGGAATAGAGCACGCTTAGCAATCCCGTTGAATGTCTTGTTACTTACCGGTAATCTTCATTACCCCGATTAGGGTCCTCCTCGTCCCAATCCTAACAAAGTGAAGTGAGGCAGGTCCTGCCTCCAACAGCCAATCAAAATGCTTTAAACATTCAGTGCAAAGGTCACATAAGTCCCTTCCACCCACCGCCATGCTTGTTATCAACAAGTCCAAGACACAAACACAGCGGGAGGGAGGGAGGGAAGAGGACTGGGATGAGGAGGACCCTAATCGGGGTAATGAAGATTACCGGTAAGTAACAAGACATTACCCCCTCGTGGGTTCTCCTCGTCCCACTCCTAACAAAGTGAGGAACTCACAAGCAGAGAACCAAGAACAAAAAACGCAGGACACCAATGATCCATGCAGAAATACAAAATGTAATCAAACAAATGATTAATGAACAGCAGCGTTCAAAACGCCAACAGCAAAACTGTCAAAAGAGGCATGTAAAACGTCAAGGCGATAATGCCGAACAAAAGTGTGATGGAACTGCCATGTGGCCACTCTACAAATCTCCTGGATAGAGATCCCCACCGCCTCAGCCCAGGAAGAGGACACAGAACGTGTCGAACGACTCTGTACCTGAGACGGAGGAGGCAGACCCACAGATATATAGGACTGGCAGACCGCCAAACGCACCCATTGACTGATTGTAGAAGTAGACACTTTCTTCCCTTTAGCCACACCCCCACAGGAGACAAACAGGGCAGGAGAAAGCCGAAACCCCAGAGAACGCTGGAGGTAAATCTGAAGAGCCCTGCGAACATCCAAAGAAGAAGGAACAATGGAATCCCCCTCCGTAGGTAAATCAGGAAGGATCACCTCCTGTTGTAAATGGAACCTGGAGGAGACCTCAGGCAGAAAAGCCAGGTCAAGCCGCAAAACAACCCTATCCTGCAGGAACTGCAAATAAGAAAAGGAGATAAGCAAGGCACCCAAGTCACCCAGCCGCCGAGCAGAGGTAATGGCCAACAAAAAAAACACCTTAGCGGACAACCACAACAAGTCCGCCTCCAACAAGGAGCTCAAAGGGGGCAACTGCAGACCCCGCAAAAGAGTAGGCAAATCCCAAGAAGGCACAATAACAGGAGAGACCAGACGACGAAGCCGAAAGCTCTGAAGAAGCAGACTCACCAAAGGGGTAACAACCTCCAAGGGAGCCCTCGGACCCCGACAATCACGAACCGCCTTGAGCCGACAACGTGGAAGGGGAAAGGTCCTTCAAAAATCCATCCCGGAGAAATTCAAGAACAGAAGCCGGATCCCCAAGCACAGGATCCACACCATGCGAAGAGCACCAAGAGACAAAAGAACCCCAATGTCTACCATAGCACTTAAGGGTCGAAGGCCAACGCGACAGGTGTATGTCACGGGCCACCACAGAAGAACAGCCCAAAGACTCCAACTTCAGCCGCTCAAGAGCCAGGCCGCCAGATGCAAGCGACGAAGACAAGGCAGAGACAGGAGCGGATACTGAAGCGGAGCCGGGACCAAGGGAAGCCGGACAAACCTGTCCCCCGCCAGCTGCATCAGGAGGGGAAACCAAAGGCGGCGAGGCCAAAAAGGGGCAATCAACAGGACAGACACCCTCTCCCCCCGAATCTTCTGCAGCACCCTCGGGAGGAGGGGAATAGGAGGGAAGGTATACAGAAGGCCCGAAGGCCAGGGAATCGAAAGAGCATCCACCGCCCAAGCCTGAGGACTCACCACCTCCGAACAAAACCTGGGGAGAAGTGCGTTGTGAGGGGAGGCAAAGAGATCGATCCAGGGAGTCCCGAACCGAAGACAAAGGTCCTGGAACAGAGGAACAGAGCGATGGTACAGAACAGAGGATGGAAGGTTGCGGCTCAAGGCGTCCTCATGAAAATTCAGCTGTCCCAGAATGTACACAGCCCTAAAGGTCAACAGGTGAGATTCCGCCCAGGCACAAATCATGGAAGCCAGAAGATTCAGAGATGCGCACTTGGTCCCCCCCTGGCGGTTCAAGTAACAACGAGCCATCTGATTGTCGGTACGAACCAACAGATTCGTCCCATGGAGATGAACCTGAAAGAACTGCACCGCCTCCCAAATGGCCGCCACCTCCCGCCAGTTCGAGGAACGGGCGCTGTCCCTCTGAGACCACCGACCCTGGGCCTCCAAGGACTCCAACGTGGCTCCCCAACCCCAAAGACTGGCATCCGTAGTCAACAAGAGGGGAGGAGGAAGACGAAAACGCACCCCTTTCTCCAAATTGGGAGTGCAAAGCCACCAGTCCAAGTCCCGAACCAGAGCAGGAGAGAGAGGAACCAGAGTCTCGTAGTCCGCCCGGGAGGGGTCCCACCGAGCCAACGGATGAGTCACCAAGGGCTTGAGATGCAGGCGAGCCCAAGGAACCACCGCAGTGGTGGCAGCCATCAACCCCTGGACCCGAAGCCAAACTCTAGCCGGGGCAGAGGGGCGACTCAACAGATCCCGCAACAGAGTCTGCAGGGAAAGGATCTGAACAGGAGGGAGAAACACCGCCCCAGAGTGGTGTCGAACAGACCCCCGATGAACTGAAGTCTCTGAACAGGAACCAGATGATACTTGGCCAGATTCAACTTGAACCCCAGATCCTGGAACAAGGCCAACGTAGCTTCCACCGCCAGAAGAGCCTTAGGAAAAGAGGAAGCAGAGATCAGACAATCATCAATATAGGGAAACACGGAGAAACCCCGACGTTGCAAAACCCCCACAGCAGGAGCCAATACCTTGGTAAAAGTCCTGGGAGCAGTGGAGAGGCCGAAAGGCAAAACCTGAAACTGGAAATGCATCCCTTGCACCGCAAACCTCCGGTACCACTGGCTTGCGGGATGGACAGGAACGTGAAAATAGGCGTCTTCCAAGTCCAGAGAAGCCAAAAAATCGCCCTCCTGGATGAGGGGAATGACGGACTGCAGGGTGACCATCCAAAAATGATCCAACCGCACCAACTTGTTCAAAGCCCGGAAATTCAGAATCGGGCAGAAGGAACCATCTGGCTTTGGGACCAGAAACAGATGGGAATAGAACCCCAGGCCCCTCTCCTCCACTGGAACCGGCACAATAGTCCCCTTTGACAACATGGCGACGCTGGACAACATGGCAGACCGCCTCACGGGGTCTCTTGACAACGGGGTAACCTGAAAGAAGTCCAGAGGGGGAGGACCCCGGAAGGGAATCTGTTAACCCAACCTGATGACAACAAGACCCACTGGTCGGAAACCAGAACTGACCAACGGGCCAGAAAGAACTGGAGCTGAGCCCCCACCACGGCATAGTCACTTTTGTCCCGCACCAGGAAGATGCTGCGGCTGCTGTTGTTGAGGTCAGAACGCAGCCCCCTGACCAAGGGCCCGACCACGAAAGGGCTGAGAAGACAATGCCCCCTGAAACCCCTGTTTATGGAAAAAGGATTTCTTTTTAGGCACAGACTGAAAAGGTTTCAACATTTTCTTCTCCTCTGCAGACCGCTGCACCATCGCGTTCAAATCGTCCCCAAAGAGACGGGGACCCTCAAAAGGCAGCTTATGGACCATGGCCTTCTGAGCAGCATCAAGACGCCAAGGCTTGGTCCAGAGAGACCTCCTACCAGCCACGGCTGCCCCGGCAGCCGAGGAGAAGGCCCACAAAGAATCAAAAGTCACATCCGAGAGGAATTGCGCCAAGACCTCCATCTGTGCCAAGACAGGAGTAGGGTCTCCTTGGTCCTGCAAACAGTCAAACAACTTCTCAAAATCCTTGAGAAGGACCTGTGAAGCATAGGCCGCATAAGTGCTAGCACGCACCCCAAAATGAGAAGCAGCATGAGAACGCTTGAGAGCGGATTCCACCTTCCGCTCCACTGGGTCCACCAGGGAAGCCTCCTCCGAAGACAAAGAGGAAGACGAAGAAGAAGCCATGGAGGACAAAAGAGAATTGACTTTAGGAACCGGAGGATACTGGGTGTCAAAGTCCGCCAGGCGATACCGCCTCCCCAGAAAGCGAGGAATACCCTGCTTATCAACTTCAAGCCATTCCTTAGCCAGAATATCCTTCAGGGCAGCATGAAAGGGAAGGTCATCCACCACAGAGGAATTATACTGGGAGTAAAACCCCTCATCAGATAATGATTTAGGGTCAAAACCCAGCACTTCCCGAATATGGACCAGCATGACCGAGAAAACCTTGCCCTGAACGTACTTCCCTTTAGGGGAATTGTCCATGTCCTCATCATCATCTTTAGATTTATTTGCCGCAGGCTCCAGCAGCGCAGACTGGACCGCAGAATTAATTAAGTCCTGCAAATCAGCCCTAGAGATCTGCAAAACGTCATCCTCCTGCAGCTCCTGAACATTATGCTGCTTGGACAAGGATTTCGCAGGCACCGGAGAGGAAGCCCCATCACTCATGGCCACCAGCAGGAAGAGCAAACCAACAGGAAGCCCAACACACACACCAGGAAGTGCCCAGCAACTCCCATAAAATACTGCCCCCAATTACCCAAGTCCCATGAAACACGAGACTTGGAAATCACAAAGGACAGCCCTGCAGTCACCCCCCCCAGCCACAGAAGGAAGCACCATGGCCGCGGGAGCCGGACGCTGCTGCAAGACCCCAGCGCCGGAACGACCCGAGGCCAGAACACAAGGAAAAGCTCCCTGCCCCAGCCCAGCACATGCGCAGGGAGCGTGTCCTGACCAGGGAGCAGGAGCGCAGCCCACCGAAACTCCGGCGTGGCCGCGCGCATAAATTGCAAGAAACACAAAGTAAATGCAACAAAAAGTAAGCAAAGAACTCACGGCACCGAAGAAACAGCCCGCCCATCCCGGAATCCAAACAGGAACCAATACGGAGCAGACCAGCGTTCCGACCGCCGTCGGACAGCAAAAAGAAACAGGCATGGCGGTGGGTGGGAGGGGCTTATGTGACCTTTGCACTTAATGTTTAAAGCATTTTGATTGGCTGTTGGAGGCAGGACCTGCCTCACTCCACTTTGTTAGGACTGGAACAAGGAGGACCCATGCAGGGGTAATGCACAGACACAGAGTTTTTCACTTACGGTTTTCTTAAGGGTGTGTGGAGGTTTGTTGACTTGTACTCTTCGGCACTGCTCACAAAGATTACTTCTGCATGACTCTTTTGGTTCGGCGTTTATTCTTGCATGCCAGTTACAGATGTATCTTATTATCTCATTATTGTTCTCATATTTATAAATGGATTGATTTTGGTTCTCATCTTAGTTTAATTCTTTGTTTGCCTCAACAATAATATTTGCTTTTGGGTAATGGATTAAGAATAGAAGGGTCTGATGTCTCTTAATGAAAATATAACATATACATGAATGTAATGTAGTTATTTGTTGTTTTTGCAGTGTCCCCTGAAGAAGGGTGCCAGACACTCGAAATGCATTGGGATTGAACTGGAATGAATGTTAATCCTTTTTTGAGTATAACATACTTATAATTATTTAAATAAGTCAGTTTGGTACTTTCACAAGAAGTCTGCAGATTATTGATTTGTTTATACTTGATAACTTGATATCTTTGGCCTACGGGCGCCAAAGGTAGACCATTCTGTATCCAGGTAGCCATGACGTCCTGGTTCATTCAGAATCTCAAATGGTAGCCATAACCAGTACACGTTCAGAAATCACCTGGAGGAAGAAACTAGCGACAGTCGATCATTAAAAAGACCTTGAAAGAGCTTGTGCAGGCAAAATTGATCCTGACGCAACAGTATAGATCTGAGGGCCCACATGACATCCTAAATAGATCAAACATGCTACGCATTCTGAAAACCATCCCAAACCTAGCAAGCACCACCATGGAATGAGGGTAGAATTTCATGCACCGTAGAGAATCAACCATACTAACGTTAAAAACCTCCTCTTTGATAGCAGAAATTCGGTCTACAAAATCGACCTTCGAGGAGTGGGGTATCGAGCTCATGAAACCAGAGGAACCCAGGTACCCACATTTATTAAAGGGACCAGGAGAGCTCATGAGGACACAAGAACACCCTCACAGCATCTTGAAAGGCACATGATAGATATGAGCAAGACCTCTGACCCCCCGGTCCAGGTCAGCTCTCTTCCCAGCAGCTCTGCTGTGCCGTCGCTGTGCAGACCTCTGACCTCCACCTGGTAGGTTCGAGGCTGCTGCCCGCCCACTGGTGCCCGTTCCTGCTGCCCGCTCCACCTAGGGTCTAGCCCGTCATTAGCCCACTCCACGCTCTGCCCTTCTCCTGCAGCCCCTTAGCCTCCACCACTGTTTTATTTTTATTCAATTTTATTTTATTTTCCGCCACTGTTTATCTTATTTATTTAATTTTATTTTATCACCGCCTCTGTTTCCCGCCGCTTCTGCCCCTGCGGCCCCTCCCCGGGATGGCCCCCGCTCCCGCCTCCCAGCTGCACGTCCCTCCCCCTCCCTATTTAATTCAGCCGCTGTGGGGGAGCGCGAGCAAGACCTCTGACCCCTGGTCCAGGTCAGCTCTCTCCCCAGCAGCTCCGCTGTGCCATCGCTGTGCAGACCTCTGACCTCCACCTGGTAGGTTCGAGGCTTCTGCCCGCCCGCTGGTGCCCGTTCCTGTTGCCCGCACCGCCTAGGGTCTAGCCCGACATTAGCCCGCTCCATGCTCTGCCCCTCTCCTGCAGCTCCTTAGCCTCCGCCACTGTTTTATTTTTATTCAATTTTATTTTATTTTCCGCCACTGTTTATCTTATTTATTTAATATTATTTTATTACCGCCTCCTTTTCCCGCTGATGCTGCCCCTGCGGCCCCTCCCCCCGGACGGCCCCTGATCCCGCCTCCCAGCTGCACATCCCTCCCCCCTCCCCTATTTAATGGCAGCTGCTGCATGGTCGCGCCGCTGGTGCGAAAAAGGCAAGCCCGTCTGCGCCCGTCCGCAACCCAACCGCGACCAGCGCCAGGTACCCTGGATCCCGAACCCTCCACCGCTACAACATAGCCGCCCTCCTCGCACTCCGGAAGAAACAACGACTGCCAACAGGCCACGCTGAACACAACCCACGGCCAGTTCTCCTGCCTCCACTGCTGTCAGACCTTCACCACCACTCCAGCTGCCAACACCACTGATGCCCTAAGATGCATCCTCCTTAACGGGCGCTCCGTGCACAGACACGCTGTAGCGATCTGGAACCTACTGGACTCGCTCTCGCCTGACGTCGCCTTTCTCACGGAAACCTCGATGAACACCTCCTCCGCCCCTGACATCGCCATCGTCATCCCGGACGGGTACAAGATCCAAAGGAAGGACCACCCCAACCACCCGGGAGGAGGCCTCCCCATCGTCCACAAGAACTCCCTCCGCCTCACCACCTCCAGCAAAACCTTCCCCGCCGCTGAACACATGCACTTCCAGGTCCAGACCAGCCCCAACTCCACACTCCGAGGCACCCTCGCGTACGGACCCCCCGGGCCCCCTTCGCCGACACCATCACTGACCTCATCGCACCCACGCCATCGCCGCAATGGACTACATACTCATCGGAGACATGAACTTGCACCTCGACAACCACAGCGACCCCAGCTCCACCACCCTCCGTGACAACCTCGCCAACATCGGACTAATGCAACTCGTCACCACACCACCAAACAAAGCAGGACACACCCTCGACCCCATCTTCGCAGGAGGAGACAGCGTCCATTTCAGCCACACCACGCAACCCCCAGGGACAAACCACTACTACGTACACTTCCTCGTCGACAAACCCACGACACCCAAACCCGCCCCGCGCCCCCTGCGAAGGAACTGGAGCAGAGTCACCGACGAGCAACTCAACTCCACCCTCAACCGTGACATCCCCACCACGGCAACCGATGCCAACTTCGCAGCCAGAGAATGCCACACCTGGATCTCCAACTGCGCAGACAAGCATGCCCCGCTACGCAACCCAGACAAACATCACCCCAGGAAAGCCGCCTGGTTCACCACCGATCTCCAAGAAGCCAGACGCACCTGCAGATGCCTGGATAAAAATTGGAGAAACAGCAAGACACCTGGAAACTATGCCACCTAGAAGGACGCCATGATGGACTACCACCAACGCATCAGAACCACCAAAAGAACCTTCATCCACAACAAAATCCTCGCCAACTCCAGCAACTCCAAGGAACTCACCAGGCAGCGCAGCGAAGCCACGGACATCACCCCCTCCCAAGACCTCTGCGACATGCTCGGAACCTACTTCCACCTGAAGATCAAAAACCTCTACGACAACTTCAACGACCATACACCCGATTCCTCAGCCAGCCCGCCTTCCGGTTACACTAGCCAACCCACCATCTCCTCATGGACACCGACCACGGCCAAAGAGACCGCCTCGACCATGAAAGGCATCCACTCAGGGGCTCCCACCGACCCCTGTCCACCACACATCTACTTCAGAGCCGCCACCGCCATCTGACCCGAATTACAATGCACCATCAACACCACCTTCGAGACCGGCACCTTCCCCAATGATTGGAAACACGCAGAAGTCAGGCCCCTGCTCAAGAAGCCCTCAGCTGATCCCACGGACCTTAAGAACTACCGGCCTATCTCACTCCTCCCCTTTGCGGCAAAAGTCGCTGAGAAAACCATCAACTCAGAACTGACAAGGTTCATCGAAGACAACGCCGTCCTCGACCCGTCTCAATCCAGATTCTGAAGCAATCACAGCACTGAGACCGCCCCACTCGCCGCCACAGACGACATCCGCACCCTCCTCGACCAAGGCCACATCGCAGCCCTGATTCTACTCGACCTATTGGCAGCATTCAACACCGTCTCCCATCGCACACTCATAGCCAGACTACACGACGCCGGCATACAAGGAACCGCCCTCGACTGGATCCGGTCATTCCTCACCGGCAGAAGCCAAAGGATCATACTGCTACCCTTCCTCTCCAAACCCACGGAAATCAACTGCGGAGTTCCACAGAGGTCATCACTCAGCCCAACCCTCTTCAACATCTACATGGCCCCCCTCGCCGCCATCGTCCGACAACATGGCCTCAGCATCGTATCCTACACCGACGACACCCAGCTCATCCTCTCCCTCACCAAGGACCCCGCCACCACCAGACTCAACTTCCAAGAAGGAATGCAGGACGTCGCAGCCTGGATGACAAACAGCTGCCTAAAGCTCAACACTGATAAGACATAAGTCCTAGTCCTCGGAACTACCCCATCAGCATGGGACAACACCTGGTGGCCCACCGCCCTCGGCAGCCCACCGACCCCCACGGACCACGCCAGAAACCTCGGCATCGTACTCGACTCCTCCCTATCCATGAACCGACAGGTGAACGCAGTCGCCTCCAGCTGCTTCAACACCCTCCGCATCCTCCGTAAGACTTTCAAATGGATCCCCCCCCCCCCCGAGTCAAGGAAGACAGTCACCCACGTGCTCATCACCAGCAGGCTGGATTACAGAAACACCCTCTACGCCGGCATGAACAAGTCTCTACTCCACAAACTCCAGATGATACAGAACACCGCTGCCAGACTCATCCTCGGCATCCCTCGACACGAGCACATCAGCCAACATCTAAGGAAGCTCCGCTGGCTTCCCGTCAAGAAGAGAGTCACTTTCAAGATTCTCACCCTCGCCTACAAATGCCTACACAACACCGGCCCCAAATACCTCAATGACAGAATCACCCTCCAGGTACCCAAAAGAAACCTCCGATCAGCCAACCTCGTCCTCGCCGAAACCCCACACATCTGCAGAGCCAAAGCTGGGGGAAGATCCTTCTCCTACATCACGGCCAAGACCTGGAACGAGCTCCCGATCTACATCAGACGTGCCCCCCTCCCTGAACACCTTCAGGAAGACGCTCAAGACCTGGCTCTTCGGCTGAACGGAACTGCTGACCCCCCCCTCCCCAGCGCCTTGAGACTCTCACGGGTGAGTAGCACGCTTACAATTCCCTGATTGATTGATTGATGATATTGACAGCTAAAATCTGTCCTATAATAAGTTGCAAATCTCCAAATCCTAGTCCGACATAACAAATACAACAAGGAGAATCGCTCCGGACCCAGACGGCTCAAAACAAAAAAGAGATTGGGGCTGGTTGCCATCTACAATCTTGAGTGGCTCCTGAAACTATCCCTAACATGAACATTTACCCACCTCAGAAAGCCCCCAAAGGAGCACAAAAGCAAAACATAGGTAATATTTTTTTGGGGTGTTTAATAGTTTTTGGGGGAGAACATAATCCAAACAAGAGGACAGGATGACATAACATTTGAAAAACAAAGATTTGCCAGGGGAAAATCTTGAGAACAAACAAAAGCAAGAAAAAGGGAGGGTGTATAGATGGCAATATAACAAAACAAACATAATAGAGGAAGCGTCATGGGAGAACCATCTAAGAAAATACTGGTTGTCTTGACTGGCCAGCATCTCCACCATTTAGATCCTAACTGAATCTCAAATCTTTGTCAACTTCCTTCTGTGGGCATCATTATTTAACAGAGACATTTCCAGAAAACATATGTTCAGAAATTCATGCCACCAAACCCTGGGACTTGGAGCTGCACTTGAGACCCAAAATCGTGCAAGAACAAGTCTGGCTAGAGAAACATAGAAATAATTTAGCCCCACAACATTTTCAGGAACAGTCCCAGCATGATTATTTTCAGGTCCCAAATGACCGCAACCTGTGAAATACTATTAATTTTCCCCCCAAAAAAGGACCAGTAGTTGAGGGCTGGGCAAGCCATAAAGACATGAACTGCATTCTCCCCACCTGCCCCACATCGAAAGCTTTGATCATCCCCTGTAAGCTTCATCAACCATAGCCAGTAAGAAGTATAATAAAAATCATTAATATATTTAGTTTGGTGGACCTTAATTCACTAGATCAGTGATTCCCAAACTTTTTCGACTCTCGGCTCCCTTGACCCATTGGCCGTTGGCTGCGGTTCCCTACTGTTACTTTTTTTGGAGGGTGGGGGGGGATGTAAGCGCGGCCTCGGGAGTAGTTGCATTTTTCTCCCTGAAAATAATTGGGATGAAGCTAATGAAGGTATTATAATTAAGGCTCCCTGTTTTCTGTTTTTACAGATTTTTACAGATAAATACAGACAGAAAACAATGTGTTTTATGTCTGCATTTATTTTTAAAAGTGGATAAATACAGAAAATTGTGCTTCTTTTAAGTGACTCTCCGTGCTGTCTTTAATGAATTGTAGCCCAACAGCTGAGCAGATGGACAGCATGGGAAATTAAAAAACAGGATGAAATTTAATTAATGGCATATGTCAACATACATTTGTGTTATAATGCTAATATTTAGTGGATGTATTGTTACGTAATATTTGGCAGCTTAAATAGCTAAATCACGACAGACATCAAAGAATGAGCGTGTCTCTATCAGTTAAATAAATATGGAAATGTACAGTTTTACAACATCATTTATAAACAAATCATAAAATAAAAATGGATAAATACAGATAAAATGGCCCAAAAATAAATATGGATAAATACAGGCGGAAATGTTTAAAAAAAAAAGAAAAATACCATAAAACCGGGAGCCCTAATTATAATCATATGTCGGGTGTTTCGTATTACTAAGGCCGCACAATAAACAATTCCTAGTTACACTTCTTTACCCATGCCTTTTTAGAGAACCCTCTCAAACTTTTTATCCCACTTACAGTAGTAGATAGCACCCCTATGCATGTAGGCCCCATTGCAAAAGTGTTTCTGCAGTTGAAGAATATTTGCATGCACTTCCATTTCTACCCATGTCATACGTGCCGACATGGTATACACACAAGGAGGGCCTGAGGAGAAGGAAGGGACCAGCGAGGGCAGGTTCATCAGTCAAAGAATCAATACACAAAAGGGCCCTCGGGTCAGAAAAACTGAGTGACGGCGCACATGGGAAACAAACTGACTTACAAGGGGGGGGAGTTTCCCTTTTAAGGGCGGTTTCCATCACACACCAGAGGTGTCATGCTTCATCATGGGGAATCATCCTCGCATCTTGAAGCCTAGTCAAGATGCGGGCTACAACCCCCTTGCTGCGAGGGAGGAGCTCAGGGAGGTTTTCAGGTGTATGGGGTATTTCTAAAATCCAATGAGAGCAAATAGAGTAAAGGGAATTGGTGCAGTGCAAAAAAGTGAGTGAGTAAATCTAGCTACAGGGTCGGCCTGATTAGTTTTATTCTCGCTGCCCTGTGCCAGGGTTAAAAACAGAGGACATGGAGTGCGGCTACAAACATTAGATGTAGGTGCACTCAGTAGTGATCGACATGTTTCAGCCTAATACCTAGCAAGTGTAGTGGCTTTCATCAGGATCTCTATTAATGCTACTGCTGTGTAATGAATATATACCTTTAGTACGTATGCTTTACATCGCATGCCATTACAACGCAGTCGTTACAACGACCGCGTTGTTACAACACAAACCATTATATCGCAAGTCATTTCAACTACTTGCTGTAGGGGGCGCGCTGGACTTAAGAATAGTATAATTTACTATTACTACTCCAGTTTGTGCAACAGCAGGGAAGGTGTTGGATTGTAAATCCAACACCTTCTGCCCCCTACAGCAAGTCGTTGTAACAACTTGCAATGTAATGGTTCGCGTTGTAACAACGCCGTCGTTGCAACGACCGCGTTGTAATGGCATGTGATTTAAAGCATGCGATCTAAAGGCTGTTTCCCGTGTACTAGGGTGAAATAATAAAACATGAAAAAAATGCATCAGGTTATTGATACTAAACCAGTGATCCAAGAAATTCGAAAGAACGGATTCACCGGTTGGACCTGTGAATGAGAAATAAACAACAGACCATGCAGTTACATCAGTTTGAAAATGTACTATACATATAGCCCAAGAGTGACGTACCAAAGTAAACATGAAAAACAATTTAACAAAATCGGTTTGTTAGAAATAATCACAAGTTTATCATCTCACAAAGAGACGTGTGATGTATATAGACATGCATTGCCCTTGTGGCGAAATGTCTAAGAGTGGCGTCACTCACCTGCCAAAAATCAGGTAGAGTGCCACATCTGTCCTGGGCTATTCACCATAGGTACACACGCTGCTCCAACCTGTAGAGTTAAGGTTGTGGTGTTATATAGTAGTATTGCCCAGTACTAGCGGATTTGACAAGCTCAAGGAAAGATATGGAGACCGAGGTGCATGATGGTGCACTTCATTGGTTTGTTGTGCAATGGGGCTGTTGCTCTCAGCAACCATTGTAATGTCAATCTGTTAAGTGGTTGCTAATAGGGACAAGTCAGGTCGAGATTGGCGAGTCATGTGCGTAGCTTCAGAGCGATCCAAGCAGGACCCCAGGCCCCCAGCGGCGATCCGCAGACAGAGTCCCTGAACCGAGATGTGTGATCGCATAGGCGAGCCTATCTCCGAAGTCGAGACCGTGCTCTGTCTATGAAAGGATATGTGTCAAACAAACATCCTCTAGGATATGGACAAAACACACAGACATCGCTTATGATGTGTGTGTTATGCTCAAGGGGCCGGAGGACACCTATCAATAGGAACATACACAGGAGCGGGTGTCTGCACTGCGGAGTGGGAGAGACTGTGTACTCCGAGAGAGCACAGTGCACTAAAGGTAAAAATATATCTGGTAGCAGTATACCTCGACAGAGAGGGGTTGCGGGTTGCGCGGTGACTCATCCCCCGAGGGGGGGGGGGGGTCGGTGGAGGTGAAACCATCCGTGAGAGGAGCCACCGGGATATGAGGCAGTCAAAACCCGCGTGGTGCTGCCAACGATTTATCGTTTGTGCCGCGGCAGCTGGCACGAGGGAAGTAATTCGCTTAAGGCAGGGGGAACAAGGAAAGTGGAGCCTCCGTGGAGGGGCACGTAGGCAAAGACTCACCGTTCACCTGGAAGCCGTGGCCGTTGTGTGTCCTGACAGGAATCCTCGTCGGAGGTGAGCAGGATCCTCTGTCTAAATAAGGGGTGGAGCCTATGCCATCACGCATCTCAGTTCAGGGACTCTCTGTCTGCGGATCGCCGCTGGGGGTCTGGGGTCCTGCTTGGATCACTCTGTAGCTACGCACATGACTCGCCAATCTCGACCTGACTTGTCCCAATTAACAACAACCTACCAGATTGACATTACAATGGTTGCTGAAAGCAACCGCCCCATTACACAACTAACCAATGAAGTGCACCATAATGCACCTCGGTCTCCATTTCTTTCTTTGAGGTTGTGAAATCCGCTAGTACTGGGCAATACTACTATATAACGCCACAACCTGAACTCTACAGGTTGGAGCAGCGTGTGTACCTATGGCGAATAGCCCAGGACAGATGTGGCACTCTACCTGATTTTTAGCAGGTGAGTGACGCCATTCTTAGTCATTTCGCCACAAGGGAAATGCATGTCTATATACATCACACGTCTCTTTGTGAAATGATAAGCTTGTGATTATTTCTAACAAACAAATCAATTTTGTTAAATTGTTTTTCATGTTTACTTTGGTACGTCACTCTTGGGCTATATGTATAGTACATTTTCAAACTGATGTAACTGCACGGTCTGTCATTTATTTCTCATTCACAGATCCAACTGGTGAATCCGTTCTTTCGAATTTCTTGGATCACTGGTTTAGTATCAATAACCCGATGCATTTTTCTCACGTTTTACTATTTCACCCTAGTACACAGCAGTAGCATTAATAGAGATCCTGATGAAAGCCACAACACTTGCTAGGTCTTAGGCTGAAACATGTCGATCACTACTGAGTGCGCCTGCATCTAATGTTTGTAGCCGCACTCCAAGTCTTCTGTTTTTAACCCTGGCACAGTGCAGGGAGAATAAGACTAATCAGGCTGACCCTGTAACTAGTTTTACTCACTCACTTTTTTGCACTGAACCAATTCCCTTTACTCTATTTGCTCTCATTGGGGTTTAGTAATACCCCTTACACCTGAAAACATCCCTGAGCTACCCCCTCGCAGCGAGGGGGTTGTAGCCCGCATCTTGACTAGGCTTCAAGATGCGAGGAGGATTCCCCATGATGGAGCATGACACCTCTGGTGTGTGAGGGAAACCGTCCTTAAAAGGGAAACTCCCCCCCCCCCCCTGTCAGTCAGTTTGTTGCCCATGTGTGACGTCACTCAGTTTTTCTGACCTGAGGGCCCTTTTGTGTATTGATACGTGCCAAGACACCGGTCTCGGGAGTGTGACATGTTTTTTTAAACCACATACTGCTTTATTTTAGCTTTCTCATCCCTAAAATTGCCTCCAATTCAATACAAGCCAATAAATCCCTCAGATAAAAAAAAAAAAAAATGTTTACGTCCCTCTTTCTTGCTTCCAAATGTTGTCTTTATGCGGTATATGATGTTTTACTTCCCTGTGCTCATGGAGAGAGCAGACCTGACTGGAAATGTGTGTACTAAAAGAATTGTGTACTGGAAGTACCCATGGTTCAAGTACACATGTCAATACTTAATAACAGTGTGTTTGAGAGACAGGACAACTTTACTTTCCTGATACCTTCCATTGGTGTAAAATGCATTGGGAAAAACCTAATCTATCAACGAGTCTAACAAAATAAATCGGTTTCTTCCACTTACTTTGGGAGTGTTGGAACTTGGGGATACAGTGAAATATGGACGTCATCTCCCTCAACCTGATATCAATTAAGCACTATGTTTCCAGCTTTAGGCTTGTCACTTACAAATCATCAACATTATGCTTTTAAGTCTAATTAGTTTAACTGAAGCCAACAAACCCTTCAACATTAACTGCAATAAAGTGCTTGGTGTGTGGCTCCCCTGGCCAGTTTTGACGGCTCCCCAGGGAGCCACGGCGCACAGTTTGGGAACCACTGCACTAGATGTTGAGAACACACTGTGCCAGGGAATTACTGGGCCTCATGCCAGCAACCATTACTACTGAGCTGAGGTGCCCGCTCCATTTATTTGACCTTCGCTGGAAGAGGTCAACTTGATGATCCAATTCCTCCAACATAATTAATTTATAGGCCAGGCTAATGAGCCCTCTCTCGGGAGCTCTTATTAAGTAATCTAATAGAGTCTTTTGATAAAAGCCAATCTCAACTTGACCTATATCATTAATAAAGACTTTCAGGTACCAAAAAAAACAATAGAAGGAAAGGAAAACAGCTGCTGCATTAACTCAAAAGAAAGAAACATATCACCCTCAAACATTTACTCCAGAGTATAAAGTTTGGTCGCTTCCCAGGACTGCCAAAAAATATGATGGATATAGAGAGGTAAGTTCGGATTAAATCCTAAATACGTATATCGGTTAAACAAAGTGATGTCTGAGAATACGTTTTGAGAGAACTCCAAATTAGATGGAACACCTTTAAAGTCTTAAATCAGGTTCTTTTAACATAGACCATTTCAATCATGCCGGTTCAAGAGGCAATCGAGTCCCCCAGAGGTAAATAGTCCACAAACATGCAACCCTGCCACCATGTTCCCCTACCCATAGCCAAATAGAGACATGACAGAAATGAGGCAAGATAGTAACATTGCAGAGCGGAAAGGGAAACCCCTTCTTTATCCCTAGGCAGCTACAAGAATTGTATGTCAAGAGAGGCTTCATATAGCTCTAAATGAACTTCTGCCAACACGCCTCAATCTTATTAAAGAAAGTCATAGAAAGAAAGAGGTGAATAGACCAAAAGAAATACAGATAGCTGGGGAGGATTATCATTTTAATGAGATTACACATGCATCAGACCCAGATGTCGATGATTCCACTTGGTGAAGACACTGACTCATTGTTGATATAGTTTCCCATAATTGTATTCAATCATGTCCTCCATAGTCAGAGCCAGCTCTACTCCCAATTTGTGGCCGAGTGTACCCACCTCTTATCATGGGCCAGGGGGATGATATTAGAGAAAACTTGTGTTTTGCCAGAATTAAGCTTGTAACCTGAAACTACACCGAATGCAGACGCAACCCCCCTCTACTGCCCTAAAGGCTGTAACCGGAAGGGAAGTTGAGACTGCCACGTCATCTGCATGGCTAAGACCTTCACCTCAAATCAAAGTATCCGCAGTGGACCAATATCCTTATTCATTTTGAGAGCCTGAATGCATGGCTCAATATATAATACAAACAGCTGAGGGGATAGGGGACAACCCGGCCTGGCACCTCGAGAGAGGTCAGCAGAGTCTGAAAGAGATCCAGAACAGCGGATCCTAGCTTTCAAGTCAACATAACATTGACAGAATCTGTACACAAAGAGAGGTCCGAATCCTGCCACCTCCATGACCGTATAAAGTAATGGTCAGACGACCTGGTCGAAGGCCTTCTCTACGTCCAACAGGAGCATACCAACTGAACCCCCATCCACAGAGGCAGCCTCAAGAGCTTAAATAGCTGTATTAACATGTACGGTTGTATCACGTCCTGGAATGAACCCATACTGGTTAGGATCCACCATAGCCTATTGGCCAAAACACAAGTGCAGATTTTAGAATCTGTGTTAATTAAGGAAATTGGGCGATACGAGCTAGAAAGGATAGGATCCTTCCCATTTTTGGGAAAAATACGCTACTGGTCTTTATACAGGATCCTGGGACTTGACCCAACGAGTTGAAAGAATTGAAAAGATCCCACAGAACCAGGGCTAGAATGTGTGAAAAGACCACATAAAACTCTAAAGGAATTTGATCTGGACCGGAGGCCTTGCCTTTAGCTAGAGCCCCAATAGTTGTTTCTACCTCAGACAATGTTATGGGCTCCTCTAGTCTAGCCTATTAGGCCCTAGTCAATTTACAATGGAAATGCCCCTCTATAAATTGATGCAGGGCCGTGTTGGAAGCAGGGCAGTCCTTCTGATACAGATTCTGATAGAACAGTTAAAATACCTCCCTGATGCCAATAGGATGAGCCACAATCTCCCCCTTTTCATTCTTAATCTGCTGAATAGTATTAATTCTAGAGTTATCCTTAACCCTAAATGAAAGTAGCCGGCCCATCTCCTCGCTCAGCTACCTGGCATGGCACGTCTTAATTGCCCAATCTCATATACTCTTCCTGAGAGAGGCCTGTAGAATAGCTAACTACTCGGAGAGAGATTCCGTACGCTGTACATCCTTAAAGATGACACTATCCCAGACCAGAAGACTCTACAGGTGAAACATTAGATATTAGTGGGGCAGACTGAGAGCTACCTGATAACTCTGTCCCGCCAAGGCCAGTATGAGTGTTTACGAGGGCAGCCATAAACCTAGATGTATCGTCAGGGGGTACCACTTTACTGCCATTGCTCCTTGTAGCAGCAGGAAGAGGAGAGATATAAGAATCCATAGTTTTCTAAGTGCATGTAGACATCCCTCTACCCATCAAATCCACACCAGGCATCATTGTACCAGAGTTGACAGACAAGTCAGATTCCCCACCTTGAACCTTACAAGCTGCTCCAGGTAGGCCCAGATCTTCCCCGATAGTGTGTGAGGAGCAGGGGACAGTGGTAGTAAGCTGCACAGAGCTTCTAGATCCGAAGCCCACAGCATTATTGGCTACCAGTTTACATGACAAAAGATGCTTTTTTCCAAGCCTTCAGGGGGGTGAGAGGGCTGCCCCCTTTAGCTGCCCCCTTAACCAGCATCTCAGCCAAAAGAAAATGCAACAATATAATAACAAGTTCCCAGTAATCGGTGAGCTCACACAAGCTCCCCGCATGCAGCTCCTGTCAAAATCGCTCTATAGCAGGTTGCAACACTGTAGCTGCCTGTACAATACTTTGTCGGGCAGCTGCAAGGAAAACTATGTAGCAGACAGAGTCCAACAATCAGTCTTGTAACCTTTCCCAGTCTGCAGTCGGCGCAACAGTAGCTTGGCGACACGCTTGCATCCTCACAGCAGAGCCGCTGAGGACCCACCGGGCGCCAAGCAGATACGCTGCCCTCACTGCGGTGCCGGAAAATTTGAGAGATGCTGACTCTGCTTCCCTGCTTGTAGCACCTTGAATCATCTACTGTCAGATCATGCGGCCGCACCGGGTGGTGGCGAAGGATGAAATCAGTCACAGTGCCGTCCTCCCTCTAGGATGGGGCAGGTAAGCAAGAAAGCGGGGATCTCAATGACCTGATGCCTTCCGATACATTCTGAGAGAGCCTGAGAGCTGACTGTGCTCAACTGCGAGCCGCCATCATAGCCCGAGTGATCATAAATTTACATAAATTTAATATCATGGAATGTCAACGACTTGCCAAAACTACATGAATCCTTACCTGCAACCATATTCATAAAGAACGCAGATATATTTTGTTTCCATGAGACCTGGTCAACAAACATGTTGTATCTGGTTTCCAGTGCAATGCATCTTTCCTGCTTCGTTGACCTTGCTGCTCAGCCAGTGTGGATGTGCTGTGGAATGTTGGTGTGCATGGTGAGGTAATGGAATGTTGGGATGCCTGGTTGTGGAGTGTCAGTTGGGAGTTTCATCTTCCCCCTTATAAAACAGCAGCTAAATGATAATACAAGAAATAAGCATAGCAATAGCAAAAGTAACATAAATGTGAACAAGCTGCAAACAACATAATGGAAACTTACAAAGCAAGAGCACACAGCATTTCATGGAATGGCATATAATAAATACACAAGATGAAATTCAAATGAAACACTACAATGAGGAAGGAGAAGACATTGCAACTATAAGAATACACGACAAAACCCCACACCTATATCCAGTTTCCATGAAGTCTACCAAGCCGCATTGAAAATAAACATCTTTGGGAGGCCATCAGACTGGCTCTCAGTATACACACACATGATATTAGAATTGAAACTAAAAATAATTGAAGTGCATGATGAAATGATCCAATTAGCCTCTTTGGAGGGCTTGTACAGAGATGATCACCTGGCAAAGTGTAGGAAAGTATGATCTGCTTTCATGGTCACCCCTACTTTTTGCTGGTGTTATCATGTTTTACTGACTAGTCTGTCTGAGATCCTGCTAATCAGGACTCCAGTCTCTGAGCTTCTTCCCTAAATTGGACATGGTGAGTACTTGGGTACCCCCCGGATTGGTTACTGGTGTAACCTTGTAAGTCCCTAGTATATGGTACCAAGATATCCAGGGCATAGGTACACCAGGGGTCCCCCATGGGCTGAAGCATGTATTATGCCACCCATGGGTGACCACTCAAATCGCGACTCCAGGCCTGCTATTGCAGCCTGTGTAAACTGGTGCTAGCACCACTTACAACAGATACAAGTTTCCTTATATCTGAGGTCACTGCACTTAAAACCTATAAGCCACCCCTAAGGCAGGCCTTTCAATCCTGATGGCAGGGTGCTCGGTTATAAGTGTGTGGGTGCGCCTGCATGAGCAGGACACCCCTACATTCCACTGAGTCCATTCTCCCGGGTTGTATGTGCATCAGCCATTACAATACATAGAGTGGCCATGCATCATTACGCGATGGCTATCTCTAAACTGGCTGGAACGAACGCGGTCGTGTTTGGCATCAAACATGTTGGAATCATACCCCAACACCATAAACGGTGTTGGAGGTATGATTCCATGCACTGTAAAGCTCCTCCGGGAGGCCCTCAGTGCTCCCGGTACCAGTCTTCTAGACCCGGACAGCAAACTATGGCTGCTGCCGACCAGCGAGACGATTCTACCCTCCTGCTGCTGAGCCAAGCTCGAGCAGGGGAAGGCAGGACAATAGGTTTCCTGTCACAGGGAGGTGTGACCACCTCCCAGACAGGACTTTGTGTATTGGGACAGGGTGGGGGTGCTTGCCAGTGCCACTAGACTGCTTTGAAGGGCACATTTGGTGCCCTCCTTGCATACTCCAGTTGAAACCAGTTCAGGGAGCCATTGGCTCCTGCTCTGGCGTGAAACTGGACAAAGGGCATGGGAGTATCCTCCCCACTGTCCAGCCCCGCCTCTGGGAGGGACCCCTAAATCGTCCCAACCCTTTCCTTAGGGTACTTAAGGACTTACCTGTGGGTGGTCCTTACCTGTGGGTGGTACCTAGATTCGTCGTGGGACAAGATTCAGATCCAAAACCACTTCATTGTCATCCGTCTGGGCACTTTGGACTTCGCTGGACTTTGCTTTGGGAACCGAGACTGCAACTGGGAAGACTCTCGCTGCTCCTGGTCTCATCATCCTGCCAGTCTTCTGTGTCATCTGCGTCTGTGCTCCATGCAGGTTCTTCTACAGGCCTGTGGACATCCAAGACCCTCGAAGGAATCTCCCTTGAAGTGAAGGAGTCATTTCCCTGCATCTGCAGACACCGCAATGAAGCTGACTGGTCTGCTGTTTGTGAGCTCCTACGGACTCTGAAAGGTCCAGCAACACAGGTGGTGGTTTTGCAACTCCCTTGAGGCCTGCACTGTCTTCACAGCAAGTTTGAAGCCAGTATCCCTCGTCAAAACCGTGGGGCAGTACCCCTGTGCACCCCATCGACTTGCAGTTACCAAGGCTTGTTGCTCTCTTCCCCAGAGATCTTCAGGCTACAGGAAGCTCCAGTGTTAAGCATCTCCTACACCCAAGATCTTTGCCTGCACCACATCCTCTGCACAGTGGGCCTTCATCCTTTGGTGAGCTGCTCGAGGTCCTCTTGCGACTCCTGTGCCTTCAGCCCGTGGGCCGTCTTGAGGGTCCTCTTTGGCTCCATTGTGCTCCTCTGTTTGCTCGGGCCTGCTCTGACTTACCTGCTCATGGTGAGTCACTTGGACCTTGCTGGTCCAGACACTGCACCTTTTTCGACGACTACGTTGGTTGCCGTTACTAAGGCTTGTTGGTGCCTCCACCAGACACTGACACCCTGGATCTCGACATCCAATGTGCGGCAGATCGTGAATGGCTCCTGGTCTTCCACAGCATTGCCTGATCCGCACAGCTGCAACTTCAAGGGCACCGCCAACTCTCCTCCATCCCCGACATTGGTGGGCATTCGTCTTCCATGCCTCCTGGTCACTCCAGAGTGGCATATACTCTGTCCCCTCTGCTTGCAGATACCTCTCATCTAAAATACACCTTTGTGTTCCACCAGACTCTTTTGACTTCTTCGCCAGCAGCATCTTCACTGAAGTCCTCCATTGTGGTCTACGGCGGTTTCCGACGTCACTTCGCACCTATGCACCCGGCTTCCCTGGTGTAGGGTTCCTGGGGTATCCACGGGTGGGGTAAATCTCCAACCTATCTTCCATGGGGTTTCTTCAGGGTCTGCAACCTGCCACCATGACTTACCTATTGACTTGTATTGAGCATGCAGTCGTGTTCCCACTCTACACGTGTCCTCCATGGGGTTCCTGGGTACTTATCTTGGGTCCCCGACTCTTCTACATCTTCTGGGTCCTGTCTTGACTTAGGCCGTTATTCACATTTAACTATTTTAGTATATGGTTTGGTCTCCCCCTGGAGACCGCTGTGTATTTGTGCTACTTACATGTTCTATTATCAAAGTATTGTGTGTATTGTGGTTATATCTCCGGGTAGGAGATATTGCAATGTGTTAGTGAGTGTTTATAATAAATAGTTATTTTTATAACTACACTGTGTGGTACTTTTTCACTTAACCTACACCATAAGATTAAGTACTGGTAAAACAAGCTGCTTTACACTCCTTCTGGACTAAGCCTGAAGGCTGCTGTCCACAGCTACCACTTAGAGAGCTATCTAAGGTTGTCTAAAACCACTAAAATTACCATAAAGGTTGTCTGGATTAGAGCAGGGTGCTACACTTACATAAGTGTGCACCATATACTAAGCCAGCCTCCTACATTTATATGCATCGGTTGAGATTCAAGCCTGCATTGTTTTACCAGCTAAGCTAGGTGTGGATTAATTGAAAAACTATCACTAACATTAGGCATATATAATATTTTACAGACTAAGTAAGTTCTACTGAACGTTTAGATTGGTTGATAAAGGTCTTGCACAACCCTTTCTCCAATCTTATGAAGTTTAGTTTCCACTTGGGTAGGTAGGTGCAACACCACACTACACCTAGTGACCATGTCTTTAGTTGGGGATACTAGTGTACCCCAGTCTGCTAAGTACAGTTGTCTAAAGTTCCAGGAACTAAGGACCCTGTGTAGCCTTGGAAGGATAAAGGCAGGTAACAACCCCACTACAAAGCTCCTCTTAGAGCTACTTCACCAGGATGACAAGAATCCTGGGGGAGCAAAAGAACAAGAGAATGTGTGTGGGAATGCTCCAGAAGAGGGGGCACAAGGGGTGCCCCCTAGTGACCTCAATTCACAGTATGGCCAAGAGGAGTCTGGAGGCTCCACACTAACAAACTGTGATCCCCCAGGGAATAGGGCAGATGGCAGAGAGGGTGTCCCCTTTATTCCTCCTGGGAGGTTTCAGAGTAGGCAGACCAGGTCTAGGTCCCCTTCTGTCGAATCCAATGCTTCAGACAATTCCATAGGGACCTCCATCTCTAGCAAGAGGGAGGACTCTTTGGAAAGGGAATACCACCTGATCAAACTTGAGAGAGTTAGACTCAGGCTCATCAAGATCAGTTGGCCCTTGACAAGGAGACCCTGGAAGTACAGAAAGCTAGGAAGAAACTGGGACTAGAGTCCCATGGTGGCAGCAATAGTGTACCTAGAATCGGGGAAACATCCTTTGACACAAGGGACCTGAGCAGGATAGTCCCTTCTTACCAGGAGGGGGATGACATCTATAAATAGATCACTGCCTTGGAGAGGGCCTGCAAAGTTCAGAAGGTCCCTCAAGGGCAGTGGGCAGCTATCTTGTGGCTCTCCTTTGCTAACAAAGATAGAGACAAGCTCCTCACTGTTAGAGAAGAGGATGCTGACAATTATTCAGTCCTGAAGAGTACACTCATAAATGGGGTTGGCTTAACCACTGAGCAATACAGGATTAAGTTCATAGGCACCCAGAAGGCACACACACAGGACTGGCTAGATTTCATTGACAGTGCTATTATGGCTCTGGAAAGCTGGCTTCATGGAAGCAAGGTACAGGACTATGAGGGATTGTACAATTTGTGAATGAGGGAGCATGTCCTTAATAATTGTCAGAACCAACTACTGCACCAGTACCTGGTGGACTCTGATCTAGCCTCTCCCCAAGAATTGGGAAAGAAGGCAGACAAATGGGTCCGCACCAAGGTTAAGCAGAAAGACCATGGTGGTGGAGGTGACCAGAAGAAGCAAGATTCTTCTAAACCCCAGGAGAAGGATGGGGAGAAGGGCAAAGACAAAGAAGGAGTCTTCTCATGGACCCAAAAACCTGCATCTGGGGGTGAGTCCCAAAACTCCAAGAAGGGTAAGAAGAAACGTTGGTGTTATTTATGTAAAGTAAAGACCCATTGGACAAGAGATGCTGATTGTCCAAAGGCCAAGGAACCTACTACCACTGCCCCTAAAGCAACTGCTCTCCCTAGCACCAGTACAAGTGGTAGTACAGCAACCAAGGGATTAGTAGGGTTAACCTTGGGTTCTCCAACTCAGGCTGTCCTAGTCTGTGATGGTGGCATAGATCTTGCCACCTTACTGGTAAGTCCCACTAACTTGGGCAAGTACAGACAACAGCTATGGCTTACAGGGACACAGGGGCCAGTGTTACAATGGTGACAGAGAACATGTGTGTCCCCTGAACAGATCATACTTGGATAGATGTACCAAGTAACCAAAGCTAACAATGTCAGGACTGATCATTCCTTGGCAGATGTGAATCTCAGCTGGGGAGGGGTAACTGTCCCTAAAAGAGTTGTGGTATCTCTAGATCTACCTGTAGATTGTCTGTTGGGCAATGATCTAGAAACTTCAGCCTGGTCTGAAGTAGAGTTCTGGATCATGCAGAGATGATGGGCATCTCTGCCAGTGCATTTGCTGTCACCAGGGCTCAGGCCAAACAGCTCAGCACTGAGGGGGCACTGGATCCTGGAAGAATGGACCAGATTGCTCCAAAGAGAAGGCACAGGAAGGGAAAGGGATTATCCTCCTCCCAAACTCCCAGTGAGGATCAGTCTCCTGAGGGAGATGATCTCAGTCCCTGTGAAGGAACTGTCTGAGAGGAACTTGGGCCTCAACAGGCAGAGTTCTTGGGGACAGGGTGCCCTTCCAGGGCAGACTTGAGGTTGGAGCAACAATCGTGCCCCTCTCTTGAACAGCTCAGACAGCAAGCTGCTACTGAGGAGGCAGGGAATGTCAGTGGGTTCCAACGGATCTATTGGGAAGATAGGCTCCTGTTTTCTAAAGGTAGAGACCCCAAACCTGGTGCCACCAGGAATTCGGTAATACCCCAGCAGTTCAGTGGTTTTCTTCTCTCCCTGGCACATGACATTCCCCTTGCAGGACATGTTGGACTAGAAAAATATTTCCAATCGACTCTCCCTATTGGCGTTGTGCTTAAGTTAGCATTTGCGGCACCATTTTGCCCTTAGCCGCCATTTTGTGTAATGATAGAAACTAACTTCTGTCTCATTCTGTCTGCCTCAGCAATGAACAAATCCGATAATTGTTTTTTTTTGTATTTCTCCAAGGTCGAGCTTCGCTGTCTTAATGAATACATGAATGTGCCTTTGCATACCTTCCTTGTTAGATAGGCCCGTTCTCATGCTTACAGTGGCGGGCACGGACAGAGTAACCTTGAGGTAGAGATAACATGTACCCGATCCCAGGAGTGTAGCTCATCTTTTGTGTCTCCTTTGTTAACCTGCTTTAACTGGAAATTTCCAGTTTTGGGCGGGTCTTGCTGGGGATTGGAAATGTATAACAGCTGATATAATATTGGTGAGGGTCAGTCCCCTCGGTAGCATCTTAGGAGGCTAGTCAGACTGGCTCCGCTCGTGCGAATATTAATAAATAACTTGGTTTGTATTCTCTGTCTGACTGACTCTTCATTTGTATGGAAGGCTGAGAGGTGGTCGCGAGTGACCCGGGTGGCCCTAATCGGGTCAATTCCTTCAGTTGGCCCCCGAACAGGGACTCCTATCGGGCTGACCCATCCTCGCCCGCAAATGGGTGGGGAGGACGAGGCCACGTCGGGTTGGATGGGCGGATCGTAGATCCCTGCATGACAGAGCCTAGTACTCGCAGCTGCCCCGCCTGTCTGATCGGGTGGTGCCTCGCCCAGTGGTCATCCCGGCTAGGGTCCTGAAAGGTGAAACAATTGGATCTGACCATTTGGTCCGAAGAGTCGGCAGTGGAGAATAAATTTGTTCGACCTGTGTGCACCAGGTGAGTTTGTCTTGGTTCTTTGTGAATATGGTGCCATTTTGAATAATATTTGCTATAGTCTGAGGACCATTCGATTTGTACTTGGTAGTTCTGTGGACCGATTTGGATACAGAGTGTCTGCGGACACTTTGCCAGGCAACATAATGGATTTGGCTTACTTTTGAAAATGCCTGGGATCTGGCCGGCTTTTGGTTTTGTGGTGTCGACTCTGATTTGTCTCTTTGGTGCAGTTTAAGGACTTGCTTTTGGTTTTCTTTGTTTAATACGGTCTGAGGACCGACCTTTTGAAAGATATTTGCGAATTATTTGTCTGGCACGAATAGTGAACCTGTCCCCCTCTTAAGATGCCCTGCTTGAGTAAGTTGTGTTGTTTGGGGTGCCGCTGATGCTCGATTGGAGGAAAGACAACCTGCGCCTCCGGAAGGCACCCCGAACTTTGATATGTATGTTAAGCACGGCCTTTGCCCTATTATGTTTAGTACATTATGGCACAAATATACGAGGGAGAATGCCGAGCTGCAGTGGCCGCTAACAGGTACCTTTGATGAACAAAAACTGAATTTCTTGCAGGATAAATTGTTTGCCAAACGAAGTAAATGTCACAGTGGAGAACAGTCAAACCACATAGAATTACAAGAAATGATCTTTGTTATCTAATCAAAGTAAAACATCACCATTGAATCATGCCAACAATGGTTGTGATTTTATTTCATCACAAGGTTGGAGTTAATCAGATCATAGGACACAATATATTTCATATTTACATATTATTGAAAAACAGGTGCACAAAGGATGGGGTGGCAAGTGCATGGGATGACAGATTTGATATCTGCATCCAATTAATTATGTTATGATTTATCATATATGTGCATGCCAGTCGTCTGCATATATACATCAGCAATCAATATTTACAACCTATCCAGCCAGACGACTGGCATGCACATATATGAAAAATCATAACATAATTAATTGGATGCAGATATCAAATCTCTGTCATCTATGTTTGACAAAAAGCAAAACACTGTCAACGTTTCGACCCCTATATACAACCGGAAACTTTGCGCCTCGGGGGTGGGGTCTGCATCAGGACCGATGTGAGGGAAATGGGAGGCACCTAGGGACAATGGGATGAGGTTAATGAGGTGATGTATTCAGAGTGAGCATATCAATAGATCATACTTTGTATAACTATTTACCAATAAAAGTCAGCAAGATCACTTCAGGCTCAAGATGAGGAAACTGGGCCTCATGGGCTCCTACATGGGAAAGGAAAACAGAGACGGAACCACTAGGATATTGAGTGCAAACTAGCGGAAGGGGGAGTATAAAAACAGGGCAAAGGCTCACATGGACTTACTCAGAGTGTTTCACAGATGTCCGTAGATTAGATTACGAAGGCCACGGTTGATCAGTAACCTGTGGCTAAAAGGAAAAGAACCTGCGTCAGAAAACCCTATGTAGATCAACAAACCTACAGATGAAAAAAGTCACACGTGCCAGATAATCAAAGCGTGACTAGGGTTATGTAGAGTTAGTTAAACTGAGGGGCACTCTCATTAAGGGTGCGCTTAACAAGCTATGACAGAGCTTATAATTAATCAGAAGCGTGAAAAAGACTAAACAACTCAGCGCGTCTGCAGTATTTGGATTACAAAAGTTCAGACTTGTGGTTATCGTAAAATAAGAATGAAGCTAAACACGACCACCAGCATAATCCTGATGCCGAGGTAGAAAAATGCGCGTCTTAATTACAGTGCGCTTAATCGGAGGCAGACCGCTCTGAAAATCAAAACCTCAAAAGCTGCGGAGTGCGCATTAAAAGAAAAATCGCAAAGTCTAAACTGAGTGTATCATCAATTAAGGTAACAGACGTTCCAGAACGCCCATTACAACTACCGCCATATTCCTAATGCCGAGAAAATAAATAAATAAACGTGCGTCCGATGTAAAATGCATATAAACAAGGCAGACTACTCTGAACCATAATAGCTAATACGTGCGAGCTCAATGTCTTACAAAGCCCATGACAACGCCCATGACAACTAACGGCATAATCCTGATGCCGAGAAACTAGATAAACGCGCGTCCGATGTAAAACGCGTTTAAACATAGCAGACTACTCTGAACCACAAAGGCTAATATGTGCGAGCTCAGTGTCTTACAAAGTCTGAATGCTGAATGAAAAGCATTCTGCATGGGTGGGAACATACCTGCGGGCTGCTGGCAGGAACCGATATGACAGCTAACAACGTGTCCCTATCAATTTCAAGGTTAAATACCCGGGAGACGGCGTGCACGTTAGGCACATTTTCCTGAAGGGAAAAATGTATTTTACGACTTATCGCCTAGGGGCTGGAGGCACATGGAAGGCATGCTAGGCCCTTTTTCCTCACAATGACGTGATTGCTTCTCTGTCTGCATGAAGCAGCGCACATTATTGTAGAAAAGAAGATGGCAGGAAAAACATTTATGAAAAACATGATTTGTAAGGACGGTACTGCTGGGATACATTATCTACAATTCCTCCAACAATTATATGCACATTATACAGAATTAGGACACATATCCAAACGAAATAAACGTTTAGAAAAGAAGATGGCAAGAAAAACATGATTTGTATATGGGGCACAATCTTGGCATAGTTAGGGTGCACTACCCAGTAGAGTTGCTATGGTGCCTTCTCTCACAGCGCTTAGAGACCAGTTGGTGATATGCGCTTTAGAAGCTCCAATTAACATAACATAACATAACATATAGACGGTGCTGCTGGGATACAATATCAACAATTCCTCCAACAAACATATGCACATTATACAGGATTGGAACACATATTCAAACAAAATAAATGTGTATAAGCAATCACGGGTGCTTGGATTTGAACTTCATGTAAAACATGTGAAGGTCATAGTGCTGCATATATTTTAAAAACATATGCACAAGTGTGTACTAGCCCCCAGGGAGTGGCATTTGAAATATACAACTAGGAGCTTTCCAGTCCATATTACTGGCGTACAGTCTGGATAAGTAGGACCTTAACAGATGAGTACATTTAATTGAGAACGAAGTATGGTTAAAAGAGGCATACAACCTCCCTGGTAATGTGTATGTATGATAGTGAATGTTGTGCATCTCCTAGTCACCATTCAGTACAGAGAGTTGGGCATACGTTACATCCATTTAGTTAAGGACATTGTGGACAGAGTTGAAGGTGTCCATCCATTTGCATTCACGAACATTCAATATAGAACTAAGGTCACCACCCCTTGTGCCCAGCTTGACTTCTTCAATCACTAGCCACTTGATGGATTCTGGAGGGTGGTCTAATGCTTGAAAATGTTCGACTAGGGGCGCCCCTGCTGTCCCGCACCTAATTCCTACTGCAGTGTTGCAGTATACGTGCCTTAACCTTTTGAGTCGTTTGGCCTATATAAACTTTGTCGCAAGGACAAAGGATGGCGTAAATAACATTAGTTGTATGACAGTTGATGTGGGTTTTGAGATCAGTTGAGCAATTGTCGTAGATGAACTGTTTTGTCTCAATTGTCATGCCACATGCCTTACAATTACCACATTTGTGGTGGCCCATTACCAACGGAAGCTGCCACATAGATTGAATAGTTGGTTGGGGCGTGGGCTCGAGGAATGACCTAACCACATGGTCTCGGATGTTCTTGCCCTTCTTGAAAGAGTGCATGGGGGGGTTGGTAAATGCAGGTCGTCTGCCACCAGTTGCCAGTGTCTATTAACAATTTGCCTGATTTCATTGCTCCTTGTGTTGAAAGTTGTCACACAAATCAATCTGTCTAGATGGTCCTCAGGGCGCTCTTTTGGTGTAAGGAGTGATTCCCTTGGGTTGTGCCAAGCCCGTTTTCTGGCCCGCTTGACCATTCGCTTGGGGTATCCTCGTTCTACCAGTCTGTTGATAAGATCGTCCGATTCCGCGAAGAAGTCTTCTTTTCGTGTGCAATTCCTTCTGATCCTCAGAAATTGCCCGAAGGGTAAATTATCACGTAATCCCCGTGGATGGTGGCTGCCATACCGCAGTAGTGTGTTCCTCTCGGTAGGTTTCCGGTATAGTGTGGTGTACAAGCAGAGGTTAGCAGCTTTGATTGAAATGTCCAGGAAGTCAATGGTCCATTTAGCCATGTGAATGGTGAACTGGATGTCCAGTGACCTCCCATTCAACCAGTCAAAGAAAGATTGGAATTCATAGTCACTTCCAGTCCAGATCATGAAGACGTTGTCTATATAACGCTTCCAGTATGTAACCTGGTGTTTAAAAGGGTTCAGATCATTGTAAATGGATTCTTCTTCAAAATTGTCCATGTACAGAATAGCCAGATCCGGAGCGAAACTCGCCCTCATAGCAACTCCCTTTGTCTGCACGAAGTGGTCACCCTGGAAATAGAAGAAGTTTTGTGTCATGGCTATTTCCAGCAATTGTAGAATAAACTCTGTGGGGACTAGCGCAGGTTGTGGTCTTCTGTCCAAAGATTTTTGTATAACCTCAAGGGCATGGCGTTGGGGGATGCTCGTATACAACGAAACGATATCCAATGTAACCAAAATTTGGGATTCAGGATCAAAAGCCATGCCATCAACCAAATTAATCACCTGCATGGTGTCACGAAGATAGGATTCGGCCTTCTCCGCTAGCGGCTTCAAGAAAAAGTCTACATACTTGCAGAGAGGTTCAAGGATCGAGCCGCAGCCAGTCAAAAATGGGCCGACCTGGTGGTTGTTCCAAGTTTTTGTGGACCTTGGGGAGAGAGTAGACAGTGTGCAACCGGGGCTGTTTTTGGTTTAGGTATTGAAATTCCAGATCCGATAGAAAACCAGCCTCCTTGCCTTTTTCAGTCGCCCGTAGGATCATAGTGCTGATCCTCTTTGTCGGGTTGTAATTCAATCTTGCATAGCTGACCCCGTCTCTCAGTTGGGAGTAGATCTCTCTTTTGTAGGCATCTATGTCTTGGACCACAATAGCCCCGCCCTTATCGGCGGGTTTGATCACAATGGAATGGTTATTTTTAAGGGCATTCAGTGCTTCACATTCCGCAGCCGTCACATTATGTTTTACATATTTCTTGGTTGAGCATGTCTTGAGAGCCTCCTTTAACACCATACTTTCATATGTCAGGATACGGTGGGACACCATCTGGGAGGTCGGAGTGAAAGTAGATGGAACCCTCAGTCCTGTGTGGGACGTGGTTGGTAAGGAAGGTGAATGCCTAAAGTGGTATCTCAATCGGATTTTCCTGAAGAACCGATGTAGTTCTGTCTTGATGTTAAACTTATTAGGGTATGTTGTTGGCACAAAGGATAGACCTTTACATTGAGCTCGCACGTATTAGCTATTGTGGTTCAGAGTAGTCTGCCTTGTTTATACGCGTTTTACATCGGACGCGCGTTTATTTATTTATTTTCTCGGCATTAGGAATAAGGCGGTAGTTGTAATGGGCGTTCTGGAATGTCTCTGTTACCTTAATTGATGATACACTCAGTTTAGACTTTGCGATTTTTCTTTTAATGCGTACTCCGCAGCTTTTGAGGTTTTGATTTTCAGAACGGTCTGCCTCCGATTAAGCGCACTGTAATTAAGACGCACATTTTTCTACCTCGGCATCAGGATCATGCTGGTGGTCGTGTTTAGCTTCATTCTTATTTTACAATAACCACAAGTCTGACCTTTTGTAATTCAAATACTGCAGACGCGCTGAGTTGTTTCATCTTTTTCACGCTTCTGATTAAGTATAAGCTCTGTCATAGCTTGTTGAGCGCACCCCTAATGAGAGTGCCCCTCAGTTTAACTAACCTTACATAACCCTAGTCACGCTTTGATTATCTGGCACGTGTGACTTTTTTCATCTGTAGGTTTGTTGATCTACATAGGGTTTTCTGACGCAGGTTCTTTTCCTTTTAGCCACAGGTTACTGATCAACCGTGGCCTTCGTAATCTAATCTACGGACATCTGTGAAACACTAAGTCCATGTGAGCCTTTGCCTGTTTTTATACTTCCCCTTCCGCTAGTTTGCACTCAATATCCTAGTGGTTCCGTCTCTGTTTCCCTTTCCCCTGTAGGAGCCCATGAGGCCCAGTTTCCTCATCTTGAGCCTGAAGTGATCTTGCTGACTTTTATTGGTAAATAGTTATACAAAGTATGATCTATTGATATGCTCACTCTGAATACATCACCTCATTAACCTCATCCCATTGTCCATAGGTGCCTCCCATTTCCCTCACATCGGTCCTGATGCAGACCCCACCCCCGAGGCGCAAAGTTTCCTGTTGTATATAGGGGTCGAAACGTTGACAGTGTTTTGCTTTTTTGTCAAACATAGATGACAGAGATTTGATATCTGCATCCAATTAATTATGTTATGATTTATCATATATGTGCATGCCAGTCGTCTGGCTGGATAGGTTGTAAATATTGATTGCTGATGTATATATGCGCACTACCTTCCCTTTTTCACATCACTTTCACAAATCCCTCCCATGCACTTGCCACCCCATCCTTTGTGCACCTGTTTTTCAATAATATGTAAATATGAAATATATTGTGTCCTACGATCTGATTAACTCCAACCTTGTGATGAAATAAAGTCACAACCATTGTTGGCATGATTCAATGGTGATGTTTTACTTTGATTAGATAACAAAGATCATTTCTTGTAATTCTATGTGGTTTGACTGTTCTCCACTTTGACATTCACTTTTGTACCATAATTTACCCGGGTCCAGTGGCCTATCGGGTTACCCCATTGCTACATAACTCTGCCAAACGAAGTAGGCAGTCGATGTTTGAATATCTTCAGGTATGGCAAAAGGAAGCTAGGCAAAGACGAATGAAAGCAGAAAAAGAGGCCCGAAGAGGAAAGATGCAGACAGTGACCCAGAAATCAGTAGCGTATGATAGAGAAAAAGGTATAGAGTGTGCTGATAGGAAGTTTCGATTGCAATGTGACAAATCATATGTTGCCCGAGAGGAAGGCGACACGTTTGTGGAGGAACTGTTAGACATTCGACCTCCACCTCTGTATGCCCCGCAGAAAATATACCCTGCTGTCCCACCGCTCCAGTCTTCAACCCCTCCTGCCTCCACCTCTGGTTCTTCTGCTCTTGACCTGGCTGCTTCGGCTACAGCACCTCCTGCTCTTTCTCTGGCTTCACATGCCGCGGATGCGACGACTGCAAGTCTCCCTGCTACACCTATTGTTTCAGCTTACTCTCTCTCTCTATCCCTCACACCCTCAACACAGCCATTAATAACTCTGGTGCCTGCCCCTTCAGCTATTGTGTCTTCCCCGCATCTACCTTCCCCAACCTTGCTGAGTATTGGGACGCCGGTGCGTGGACTGGACGAGGGGGATTGGGCGACTGCACGGGAGCGAATGGGGCGGGTGCTGATTCGATCTGATGTGGGAGATGCAGAGAAAAAGATGGTAGCTAACCAGGCTGCCCAGTGGGCCCGGCATTCAATTTATAGTGTGCAGGATGTGTGGAGTGTGTTGAAAGAGTATGAACCGTTTGTACAGCAACATGCCCTCAAGCATATGTCAGCTACGCTTATTGGGTTGTGGGAACAGTGTTTCAATGGTGTCGCACCTCAGATTATTTATGACATCCGGGACTGTGTGTATGCTGCTGACATGGCCCCTAATGATGTTTTCAGTAATGTTGCAACGCTGATTGGCTATCGAGGAAGGTTGCATCAGAAGAGCCCGACAACAGGGTCCCAGTTTCCGATGAGGGAAGTACATCCTATTTTTCACCCTGAGATACCGGAGCTGCGTGATCAGAATGATGCTGTTGTCAGACAGCGAGTAGAGGCCCGTTTTCAAGAACAATGGGTTTATACTCCATGGAAAAGGAGTGAGGTTTTGTCTCTCAAGACTCAGTTACCCGACCCTAGGGAAAATCCGACTGCATATTATAAAGAACTGCATCGTCGACGGTGATGACGTTGGCAGACATTGAGATGTTTTTTGGTTTGTTGGTGCCCTTCGATATTTGGCAGCAGGTGCATACACAGGACCATGTTGTGGAATTGGGTGGCACTTGGGACAAGATCAGAGCCTGGGACAAGGAGTGGAAGCCTGGTGAGAAGCCTAAGGCTGAGATACTAGCTTTGCCTGGTCGTATTATTACCTACATGCACTCTCTTATTCCCCTTAGAAGAGTAGATTGGGACAAGTTAACAGCATGTTGTCAGAAGAAAGATGAAAGTGTATCTGATTTTTTCACTAGGTTTGAAGGTGTGTTTTTGGATTTCAGTGGACAGGATTTGTCAATGGAAGGAGGTGTACTTCCCGAGAGCGCGACTCGGTTACAGGCTTCAGAGAGCAGTTGGACTACCTCCTCCCCGTCAGTGATATTGAATATGGCACAGTATTATGAGCATAGAGAGAATGAAGAGAAGGAGAAGATGGAGAAGAAAAATAAGGAATTAAAGATGAAGGTGTTGATGCAGCAGGTATCTAGGGGGACGCGGCACTGGTCCGGCCCGACAGCTCCCCCACACCAGCAGAAATGCTGCACCTGTGGGGCCGAATCAGTGTGCATATTGTAAGGAGGAGGGACACTGGCGTAGTGAGTGCCCGGCGTTGTTGCAGAAGGTTGCGGCCCCTAGAGGACGGGGTTCTCGTGGACAGGGTCGTGGAGCAGGTTGTCATGACAGAGGTCAGAAAAATGAGGCACCGCATGGTCGCTCTGATCAGAACTATTTTGATGACCCTCAAGGGCGAAAGTACTATCATGATGACTATGATTTGGACAAAGTGACTGAGTTGTCCCATGGTTAGGACAGCCAGGGACAGGGCGAGGGACCAGTTCAGATACCTGTAGATCAGCACAGACCTTATGTTACTGCGGACTTGCAGGACTCAGCTAAGCAATTCTTGGTGGATACAGGCGCAATGAACAGCTCTGTTTCTCATTCACTGGTCCCCGGGGCAGCCCTGTCTGGCCATAATAATGTTTTGGTAGGCTTTTCTGGTGTACCGGTTGTGAGCCCCATATCCAAACCCCTTGCCCTGACCATTGGTCCCTTTACTGTTGATTCACCATTTTTGCTGACGTCCAATTGCGGTGAGAATTTGATGGGATTGGATTTGTTGAAGAAGTTGTATGCTACAATTTACTGTTTCCCGGCACGTGTCTATATGACAATGGGTCCTAATGTGGTTAGTACCAAGCAGTGTTTGTCCAAGGATGCGCCCCTACCTGCTGAATTCAAGGATGTACTGCCCACGTTGTGGGCTACAGGTGATACGGACGTAGGGCTGTTACAGATACCTCTAGTTTCTATTAAGGTCAAAGACAATGCTGTTTTGCCTCGTATTCCTCAGTACAAAATACCACAAGCAGGGGAGCGAGCTCTATTGGAGATTATACAGGACTTGATTAAGTCAGGGGTTGTTGAGGAGATGACTGCGAACGAGTGTAATAGCCCCATTCTTCCCATTCTTAAAAGGGCACCCTCGGGTTCCTCTGATGACCATCCTGATGTCTATCGTTTTGTGATTGATCTGCGTGAGGTTAATAAGATTGTGGTCCCTCAGTTCCCAGTGGTCCTAGACATGACTGCCCTTCTGACAATGATTCCTTCCTCTGCCAAATTCTTTTCTGTTATCGATTTGAAAAATCCATTCTTTAGAATTCCCATTCATCCAGATAGCAGGCACTTATTTGGATTCACCCTGGCCGCCAGAAGCTTTAGATTCTGTCGGGCTCCTCAGGGCTATACTGAAAGTCCTAGCACATATAGTCAAGCTTTAAAAGGCCAATTGGATTCCCTTACACTTCCCCAAGGTAATGTATTACTACAGTATGCGGACGATCTCTTGATTGCTTCTGACACTGAAGAAGGTTGCAAAGATGCAACGGTTACATTGTTGCTGCATTTGGCTCATCACGGACATAAAGTGTCCCTTTCAAAATTCCAATATTGTCGACAGGAGCTCACCTCCCTAGGTCACCTACTGTTGAGGGAGGGAAGGAGACTAACACCTGAGCGCATTAGTGCTATTGTTAAAATGCCCATCCCTAAGACTCAGCGGGATGTGCGAGCTCTCATAGGCATTACTTCGTATTGTCAGCACTGGATTCCCAACTTTTCCTAACTAACAAAGCCGCTGCTGCAGCTAACCACTAAAGATGTGCATGAACCCTTACCCTGGACGACTGAATGTCAACAAGCCTTTGACAATTAAAGGTTGCGATTTGCTCTGCGCCTGTGCTTGGCACGCCGGATTATGCTAAGCCGTTCGTGTTGTATGTACACGAGACGGCTGGTTGCGCGCTTTCTGTCTTAACACAAGCCTTTGGAGGTAAGCAGAGGCTGTGTGCTTATTTTTCTGCTCTGCTTGACAACGTCGCAAGAGCCCTCCCGAGCTGTCTAAGAGTGGTCGCTGCCATGACTGTCTCTATCCGACAATCGGCAGGGCTCGTCCTTGATCTCACAGTTATGGTACCTCATGCTGTGGATACACTCTTGAACAGAACGAAGACGCAGCACCTCACCAGTGCACGTCTGACTGGTTATGAACTGACCCTCTTTGCACCACACGTCACGATAAAAAGATGTGCCACCCTGAACCCAGCCACGTTACTACCCCTCCCTTCTGAAAGTGTGGAAATAGACATACATGATTGCATTTTTCGGACTGAGGAAGAGACGAAGGGACGGGTAGACCTGACTGATGTTCCCCTATCTGAACCCCAAGGGGAGCTATATGTCGATGGCTCTTGTTTCAAATTACCGGATGGCACAACAATTGCGGCATATGCCATAACTACCCTACACACAGTAGTCGAGACATAACGAGTTCCCTACGAATCGGCCCAAGCTGCAGAGTTAGTTGCCCTTCTTCGAGCTTGTAAGTTACGCGAGGTACTGACTGTCAATATTTATACTGACAGCCAGTACGTCTTTGGGGTTGCCCACAATTTTGGGCGGCTCTGGAGGGAGAGAGGATTCCTGACTTCACACGGGTTAAAGATCCAAAATTGCCCATTGATACACAGGCTTTTGTCGGCTCTGTCTCTCCCCAAAAAGTTAGCAATAGTGAAGTGCAGCACCCACAAGGCAATTACTGATGATGTGGGGAGGGGAAATGCATTTGCAGACCAAATAGCTAAGGAGACGGCTCGAGCGAAGATGAAAAAGATGTTTGTGGCAGGTCCTGCTAGATGGCTACCCAAAGTTACGATGTTTGAGGATACACTGGACAGCGTGAAAGAGATACAGAGTGAGGCAACAATTGAGGCGTTAGCAATATGGCAGGAAAGCACAGCACGTTTAGACAAGGATGGGTGCTGGATGGATAAGTCAGGAAAGCAAAGGTGGATGCTGCCGGATGCCTATGTCCTCCCTGTAGTCACCATGGCGCACGGGCCAGCTCACATTAGCGCCAAGGGCATATGCAAACTACTAGACCCTGTGTGGCAGAATGATAACATCCCCAAAACAGCTGCTCACTTGGTTAAATATTGTATGGTATGCATGATGTACAATCCTGGAAAAGGCACTCCTACACCCCCTGGCAATTTTGCACCACCTTCCTTCCCTTTTGAAGTCCTTCAGATGGACTACATTGACATGGAACGGGTCAACAATTTGAAATATGTGTTAGTGGTTATTTGCGCATTCAGTAAATGGGTTGAGGCATACCCCACTAAGGAGAATACAGCCTTGGTGACAGCAAAAGCCCTCCTGAAGGTGCTTTTCCCTCGCTTCGGTTTACCCCGTTCGATCTGGAGTGACAATGGCAGTCACTTCAATTCAAAAGTCATTCAGCTGGTGTGTGATGGGCTACACATCAGGCAGAAGTTCAATGCTGCATACCACCCCCAGTCAGCAGGATTGGTTGAGAAGTACAGTGGTACTCTCAAACTGAAACTGGCAAAAATTCAGGAAAGCACAGGATTGAAATGGCCAGATGCTTTACCGTTAGCTCTTCTGTCAACCAGAGCTACGGCTTACACTAGGACAGGATTGTCCCAGTATGAGGTCATGTTCGGCCGCCCAGCAAATGTTTGGGGCGTCCCGCGACCAAAACACTTTTCAGAAATTGAGTAACCGCTGTTAGTGGATTATCTTTATGAATTGACTAAAAATTTGCGTTCTATTCATCAACAGATTGAAGAGACATTGCAATCCGTAAACAGAGGGGCCCGGGCATGACATCCGACCTGGTGACTTCATCCTTGTGCTGCATTTCCAGAGGAAAGGAAGTCTGGAGTCCCGTTGGAAGGGGCCGCTGCAGGTACTCCTCGCCACCAGGAGTGCTGTGAAGGTGACCGGTAGGAAGAACTGGATACACACCAATCACTGTCGCAAGGTGCTGTTGCCTCTCCCCTATGATTGGTGGGTGATCGATGGCATAGGTCACCACGAGACGGAGAAGGTGCCATGCTTCATCCCTTTTTCGAATGACCGACTGACGTGGGTGCAAACGGAGGTGGAGAACGACGCAGTATTGAACGAGGCAGTCCCCCCAGAAATAAGGGCCATCCAGGATTCTCCTCTACCTGGCCCACAAGTGCTTGAGCCCCAGTCCCTTGGTCCCTCTGAATTTGAGTCCCTGTTTACTGATCACTCTGTGCCCGGAGTGGCTAGGTACAATTTGCTTCCCCGACGGAGGGACAGTGCACCAAAGGAAAAGTCAGATTAGTAGGGATGGACTGCGAGGATGAAGAATAGGATGTATGTACCTTGTCCGTGGTACCAATGATAGTTTAGGGAAAGGGAGATTGGTGCATTGTCCGAGACACTGGACAGGATAAGCTGAGGGTGTCTTCCCGAAAAGGGGGGGGTGCTCTATCCTGGACGACGTGGGATTTCTTCAAGGGGCCGCGATCGCGCTGCACCACCATAGATGATCAATAGGAGTCTGCCAGCGAGGCACAGAAGGACGCTGGAAACTCTTTGCCCATCCTCTTGTTTCCTCGTCACCAATCCCATTGCATTGCGTTTTTCCCCTCTGATCACCATCTATCCTTTTGGTCTCCAAATTGTTGAGGAGGAACACCCTTTTGCAGCACCCCGTTCGTAGAGGGATGGGGTTGGTTGGCCCAGTTGGTCGAAAAGGGGTAGAGTGATTTTTATAGTGATTGTCCTGATTTCCCTACTAGCAATACTTGGAATAATGTGGTTCCTGGAAGAAAAATATCCTGTGCACTCTTTGATTGGTACAAATCTGTTCCCCCTGAGCATATGTTTGTCACCCTGGCTCCTCACAGAGGTGAACACAGAAAGACATATGTAGATAACGTGTTCCTCCAAATGTTACACCAAGCCCATGGTACGTCCAATGTCACAAATTGCTGGATCTGTGGTCTGCTCCCTTCTGTGACGCACAAGAATGACGTGTTGTTGTCTTTTTCTTACCTCGGGAGTTGTGAAGGCTGGTTTCAGCTCTTCACTATGGTATACACTCATTATCACTCTGATACTATGAATATGACCTTAGCTAACTTTGAAACTGTCTTAGAGTATATACGTGTACATCAAGGGTTTACCCCAGGGGAACAAGGGACACCAGATACATTGTCCCCGACAGCTTGCATGAATGTCTACGAAAGAGAACAAAATGTAACATGGCTTCGAAATGAAATGTCTGATTTTTGGGATTTTAATGTCACTGAATACTTCAAGTCCTTTCAAATGCGTAATATTACTTATGATGTGGCAATGCCAGTGCCGGTGGTTAACACGACAGCGAGTTTTTGTGTTAAAGGGAGAGGGAAAGTCGGGGTGGGGGTGATTAATTGCACCTACACCTATGTACTGAGCAATGCAAATAGCCCACCTCTGCTGCCCCCTCACAATGTTTACTTTGTTTGCGGATCCCAGCCCTAAGCTTGGCTTCCTCGGGGATGGTCTGGAATATGTTATCTCTCCTTTCTCCTTCCCCCAGTGTATATAGCGCCATCCAATTATCATAGAGATCACTGACTACAGCGCAGGAGTGATCATCTGTTTCGTGTTAGACGAGTTATTGACACCGCAGACATAGATCAGACGGACACCACTTTGCAGCAGTTCACTGATGCTATGAAGGGTATTGTTCCCTTTTGGGGCCCCATGTCCAATGCAATGGCTGGAATTCTGACTAGTATTACAGCTGAGCTCCAGGCTACGAGAGTCGTTGCCCTTCAAAACCGGATGGTGTTAGACGTCATCCTTGCTGACCGGGGTGGGGCCTGCCGTGTCATCAGCAGTAGCTGCTGTGTATACATACCGGACCACGCTCCGAATGTGTATGCCGCTATACAGAAGCTCCCTAGGCTTGCCTCTGACATACACCAAGAGAATGGTACATGGTCTCTCACTGGGTGGTTTTGGGGCCTATTCACATCCTGGGGTTGGAAGATTGTCATCTTCCTGATCGCCATAGCTGGTATCATCTTAACATGCTGTATGTGTATACACCGCCTTCCTGCCTGTTGTGCCTGCTGTATGAACATATTGACACCTCGCCTTAAACCCCTGGAACTGACCCAAAGAGCAAGGCCATGATGATGCAGGATACCCAGGACTTGATGTGCATAGACAAGGGCATTTTCGAGTACTAATGGTGTATGTTTAGATTTGTAATATGTTCATTACGTAATACAGAGAGTTCTAGCTCTCCATAGTAGCAAAATTAGATAGCAAATGATAAAAAGGGGATCTCTGTTGGACTAGAAAAATATTTCCAATCGACTCTCCCTATTGGCGTTGTGCTTAAGTTAGCATTTGCGGCACCATTTTGCCCTTAGCCGCCATTTTGTGTAATGATCGAAGCTAACTTCTGTCTCATTCTGTCTGCCTCAGCAGAGAACAGCTCCAATATTTTTTTTTTTGTATTTCTCCAAGGTTGAGTTTCTCTGTCTTAATGAATACATGAATGTGCCTTTGCATACCTTCCTCGTTAGGTAGGCCCGTTCTCATGCTTACAGTGGCGGGCACGGACAGAGTAACCTTGAGGTAGAGTTAACATGTACCCGATCCCAGGAGTGTAGCTCATCTTCTGTGTCTCCTTTGTTAACCTGCTCCAACTGGAAATTTCCAGTTTTGGGCGGGTCTTGCTGGGTATTGGAAATGTATAACATCTGATGTAATGTTGATGAGGGTCAGTCCCCTCGGTAGCATCTTAGGAGATTAGTCAGACTGGACTCCGCTCGAGTGAATATTAATAAATACCTTGGTTTGTATTCTCTACTGTCTGACCGACTCTTCATTTGTATGGAAGGCTGAGAGATGGTCGCGAGTGACCCGGGTGGCCCTAATTGGGTCACTTCCTTCAGACACCTTGGGTAAAGTAAGACTTGGGACAGGATTGTCCCTCATTTTCACTAGCCCATATGTCAGAAGACACCAAGGAGTTTTGTCGCTCCTGTGTCACTTGCCAAGCCAGTGGTAAGTCAGGTGGCACTGCAAAGGCCCCTTAATTCCCCTCCCAGTGGTTGGGGTTTACTTTGAGAGGGTGGGGATTGACACTGTTGGTCCCTTAAACCCTCCAACTGCATCTGGACACAGTTACATACTAGTGGTGGTGGACCATGCCACTAGGTATCCAGAGGCTATTCCCCTTAGAACCACTACAGCTCCTGGAGTGGCCAGCGCCCTCCTGGGAATCTTTTCCAGAGTGGGCTTTCCTAAGGAGGTCTTAACAGACAGAGGTACCAACTTTATGTCTAGTTGTATCACTGCCATGTGGAAAGAATGTGGAATAAACAATATGTTTACCACGCCCTACCATCCACAGGAAATGGGCTTGTTGAAAGGTTCAACAAGACCCTAAAGTGTATGATTATGGGACTCCCAGAAAAGCTGAGGTGAAACGGGATGTCTTACTACCCTGCCTTCTCTTTGCCTACAGAGGGGTTCCACAGAAGGGGGTTGGCTACAGCCCATTTAAACTTCTGTTTGGACATCCAGTTAGGGGTTCATTGTGTCTAGTTAAGGAGGGCTGGGAGCAACCTCTCAAACCTCCTAAACAGGAGATTGTGGACTATGTACTTGGCCTGCTTTCACGTATGGCTGAGTATGTGAAGAAGGCAAGCAAAAACCTTGAGGCCAGCCAGGAGCTTTAGAAAGCTTTGCTTGACCAAAAGGCTGTCCTGCCTGTTCACCAGCCAGGACAGAAAGTGTGGGTGTTGGAGCCTGTGGCCCTAGCAGCTCTCCAAGACAAATGGAGTGGCCCCCACACCATCCTTGGAAAAAAAAGGTGACGTGACCTACTTGATGGACCTAGGTACTCCCAGAAGTCCCACAGGGTACTTCATGTGAACCGCCTGAAACCTTTTGTGGACAGGGCTGACATGAGCTTGCTCATGGCCACTGATGAGAGACAGGAGGAAGAGAGTGACCCTCTCCCTGGTCTCCTCTCTTAGAACCCTGTTGATGGGTTAGTTGAAGGAGTAGCCTTGGCAGGCAGCCTCACTGATCGGCAGCAAGCTGATTGCAGGAAGATCCTCAATCAGTACCAACACATGTCCTCTCTGACACCCAGTCAAACCACCTGGTGTACCCATGAAGTGGACACAGGTGATAGTCTGCCTGTAAAGAACAACATTTACTGACAGCCTGACCATGTCAGAGACTGCATCAGGACAGAGGTCCAAAAGATGCAGGGATTGGGGTCGAGCCTTCAGATAGCCCTTGAGCTAGTCCAGCAGTCCTTGTGCCAAAACCTCACACTAAGGGTGGAAAAAGAGCGATTAAGTTTTGTGTGAACCACAGAGACCTCAATGCAGTCACTAGGACTGATGTCCATCCTATTCCTAGGGCAGATGAGCTCATAGTTACTTTGGCCTCAGCCAAATATCTAAGTACATTTGACCTGACAGCTGGCTACTGGAAAATCAGACTAGCTGAGGATGCCAAGCCAAAAACAGCATTTTCAACCCCTAGTGGCCATTATCAATTTATTGTGATGCCCTTTTGTCTGAAAAATTAACCTGCCACATTTCAGAGGCTGGTGAACAAAGTATTAACAGGTCTGGAAGCCTATAGTGCAGCATATCTAGATGATATTGCTGTCTTTAGCTCCACCTGGGAGGATCACCTGGTCCACCTCAGAAATGTTCTGGAGGCCCTGCAAAAGCAGGCCTCACTATCAAGGCCACCAAGTGCCAGATAGGGCAGATCAAGGTTGTATACTTGGGTCACCTGGTAGGTGGAGGCCAAGTTCAGCCATTGGAGAGCCAGATCCAGACCATCATGGACTTGTTTGCTCCCACTACCCAGAGTCAGGTCAGAGCTTTCTTGGGCCTGACTGGGTACTACAGGAGGTTTGTTAAGGGATATGGGTCCATTGTGACTCCCCTAATGATCTCACCTCCAAGAGAATGCCTAAGAAAGTTCAGTGGACAGATAGCTGTCAAAACAAGGCATTTGATGATCTGAAGCAGGCCATGGGCACTGCTCCCATTCTGCAAAGTCCTGACCATTCCAAAACCTTCATTGTCCCGACAGATGCATCTGAGATACAGGTAGGAGCTGTTTTGTCACAACTAAATGCAGAGGGCCAGGACAAACCAGTACCTTTCATAAGCAGAAGGTTGAACCCCAGGGGGAAACGTTGCTCAGCTATAGAGAGGGAGGCCTTTGCTGTGGTCTGGGCCTTGAAGAAGTTGAGGCCATACCTTTTTGGTGCTCACTTCCTTGTTCAGACAGACCATTAGCCCCTCTAATGGCTTAAACAAATGAAGGGTGAAAATCCCAAACTGTTGAGGTTGTCCATTTCCCTACAGGGGATGGACTATTCAGTGGAACATAGGCCTGTGAGTAACCATGCCAATGCAGATGGACTCTCCAGATATTTTCACTTAGAAAATGAAGACTCAGCTGGGCAAGTTTAGTCTCCTCTCCTTACATTTGGGGGGGGGGGGTTGTGTAGGAAAGTAGGATGTGCTTTCATGGTTACCCCCCACTTTTTGCTGGTGTCATTATTTTTTACTGACTACACTTAAAATCTATGTCTCCCCTAAGGCAGGCCTTCATTCGTAAAGGCAGGGTGCTCAGTTATGAGTGTGCCCCTGCATGAGCAGGACACCCCTACAATCCATGGAGTCCATTCTCACAGGTTGTAAGTGCATCGGCCATTACGATACATAGAGTGGCCATGCATCATTATGCAATGGCTCTCTCTAAACTGGCTGCAACAAACCCTGTCGTGTTTGGTATCAAACATGTTGAAATCATACCCCAACATTGTAAATGGTGTTGGAGGTATGATTCCATGCACTGTAAAACTCATCCGTGAGGCCCTCAGTGCTCCCGGTACCAGTCTTCTAGACCCGGACAGCAAACTATGGCTGCTGCCGACCAGAGAGACGATTCTGCCCTCCTGCTGCTGAGCCAAGCTCGAGCGGGGGAAGGCAGGACAATAGGTTTCCTGTCACAGGAAGGTGTGACCACCTCCCAGACAGGACTTTGTGTATTGAGACAGGGTAAGGGCGCTTGCCAGTGGCACTACACTGCTTTGAAGGGCTCATTTGGTGCCCTCTTTGCATACTCCAGTTGAAACCAGTTCAGGGAGCCGTTGGCTCCTGCTCTGGCGCGAAACTGGACAAAGGACATGGGAGTATCCTCCCCACTGTCCAGCCCCTCCTCTGGGAGGGACCCCTGAATCGTCCCAACACTTTTCTTAGGGTACATAAGGGCTTACCTGTGGGTGGGTCCATAGATTAGTCGTGGGACAAGATTCCGATCCGAAACCACTTCATCTTCATCGTCTGGGCACTTTGGACTTCACTGGACTTCGCTTTGGGAACTGAGACTGCAACTGGGAAGACTCCTGCTGCTGCTGGTCTCGTCGTCCTGCCAGTCTTCTGCCTCGTCTGTGCCTGTGCTCCATACAGGTTCTTGTACAAGCCTGTGGACATCCAAGACACTCAAAGGAATCTCCTTTGAAGTGAAGGAGTTACTTCCCTGCATCTGCAGGTGCCCGCAACAAAGTTGACCGGTCTGCTGTTCCTGAGCTCCTACAGACTCCAAAAGGTCCAGCAACACAGGTGGTGGTTTTGCAACTCCCTCGAGGCCTGCACTGTCTTCACATCAAGTTTGAAGCCAGTATCCCTCATCGGAACCGCTGGGGCGTACCCATGTGCACCGCGCAACTTGCCTTTGCCAAGGCTTGTTGACTCTTCACCAGAGATCTTCAGGCTCCAAGAAGCTCAAGTCTCAAGCATCTCCTGCAACCAATATATTTGCCTGCACTGCATCCTCTGCACCGTGGGCCTTCACCCTTTTGTGAGCTGCTCGAGGTCCTCTTGCGACTCCTGTGCCTTCAGCCCGTGGGTCTTCTTGAGGGTCTTCTTTGGCTCCAGTGGGCTACCCTGTTTGCTCGGGGCCTGCTCTGACTTTCCTGCTTGTGGTGAGTCACTTGGCCCTTCCTGGTCCTGACACTGTACCTTTTTCGACTACTACATTGGTTGCTGTTGCCAAGGCTTGCTGGTGCCCCTGCCGGACACTGACCCCCTGGCTCTTGACATTCGACGTGAGACAGCTCGTGAATGGCTCCTGGTCTCCCACAGTGTTGCCCTGTCCGCACAGCTGCAACTTCAAGAGCACAGTCAACTCTCCTGCATCCCTTACATCGGTAGGCATTCGTCTTCCATGCCTCCTGGTACCTTCTGAGTGGCATAGACTATGACCCCTCTGCTTGCAGGCACCTCTCATCTTGAATCCACTTTAGGGTTCCACCGGACTCTTTCGCCTTCTTCGCCAGCGGCATCTTCAGTGAAGTACCCCATAGTGGTCTACTGCGAATTCCAACGTTACATAGCACCTATTCATCCGGCTTCCCTGGTGTAGGTATCCTGGTTCCTGGGGTATCCATGGGTGGGGTGAATCTCCAACCGTCCATCTTCCATGGGGTTTCTTCAAGGTCCGCTGGGAAGGATCCTTCTTTAAAACTGCAACCGCGACTTACCCATTGACTTGTATTGAGCATGCAGTCATGTTCCCACTCTGCACATGGCCTCCGTGGGGTTCCTGGGTTCTTACTATTGGTGGTTCCTTGGGTCCCCAACTCTTCTACGTCTTCTGGGTACCATCTCGGCTTAGGTCGTGGTTCGCATTCCACTATTTTAGTGTATGGTTTGGTCTCCCTGCAGAGACCAGTGTGTATTTGTGCTACTTATGTGTTCTATTATCAAAGTATTGTGGTTATATCACCGGGTAGGAGATGTTTATAATAAATACATATTTTTATAATTACACTGTGTGGTACTTTTTCACTTAACCTACACCATAAGATTAAGTACTGGTAAAACAAGCTGCTTTACACTCCCTCTGGACTAAGCCTGAAGTCTGCTCTCCACACCTACCACTTACAGAGCTTTCTAAGGTTGTCTAAGACCACTAAAATCACCATAAGGGTTGTCTGGATTAGTGCAGGGTGCTACACTTACATAAGTGTGCACCATATACTAAGCCAGCCTCCCACACAAAGGTATTGCTGGCTAATGTTTAGTTCAATTACTTTGGTCAGGAACGAGCAGGCAGAATGACCCGAATATGTTAAACTCTAGATTCTGTGCTTTGCGACTATACCAATCATGAAATCATACTGTGCGACAACTTTAATATTCATCATTTGGAAACAGCACTGACTGCCGCACTCCATCAGGATGCTGTACCATCCGGCTATGCTCTCTATCCTAATAACAAAACACACAGGATGATGGACGGAATGTTGCACATTGGCAAAACATTCACCCCCAGTCACAGATCTGGGTTTAATCCATCGTTATTTTGCTCACCACGCCACCCCAGTTCAGACATGGCCATATGCAAATCAGTCTTGACCCTGTGCCTCATGGGAACAGTCCAGCCCGAACTGCCAAGCCATGTCTTCCCTGGACCGGAATCAAGCATCCTAGGACCGGTTTCTGGCTATCAGCCATCATCAGCCAGGATAGCTTGACTCCAGTGGCGTAGTGAGCACGGGACCCACGTCTGGGCATACCCTTCCCACATAGGGCGAACAGCAAAACACACAGGATGATGGACGGAATGTTGCACATTGGCAAAACATTCACCCCCAGTCACAGATCTGGGTTTAATCCATCGTTATTTTGCTCACCACGCCACCCCAGTTCAGACATGGCCATATGCAAATCAGTCTTGACCCTGTGCCTCATGGGAACAGTCCAGCCCGAACTGCCAAGCCATGTCTTCCCTGGACCGGAATCAAGCATCCTAGGACCGGTTTCTGGCTATCAGCCGTCATCAGCCAGGATAGCTTGACTCCAGTGGCGTAGTGAGCACGGGACCCACGTCTGGGCATACCCTTCCCACATAGGGCGAACAGCAAAACACACAGGATGATGGACGGAATGTTGCACATTGGCAAAACATTCACCCCCAGTCACAGATCTGGGTTTAATCCATCGTTATTTTGCTCACCACGCCACCCCAGTTCAGACATGGCCATATGCAAATCAGTCTTGACCCTGTGCCTCATGGGAACAGTCCAGCCCGAACTGCCAAGCCATGTCTTCCCATTACCGGTTTCTGGCTATCAGCCGTCATCCGCCAGGTGTCCTATTATCAAAGTATTGTGGTTATATCACCGGGTAGGAGATGTTTATAATAAATACATATTTTTATAATTACACTGTGTGGTACTTTTTCACTTAACCTACACCATAAGATTAAGTACTGGTAAAACAAGCTGCTTTACACTCCCTCTGGACTAAGCCTGAAGTCTGCTCTCCACACCTACCACTTACAGAGCTTTCTAAGGTTGTCTAAGACCACTAAAATCACCATAAGGGTTGTCTGGATTAGTGCAGGGTGCTACACTTACATAAGTGTGCACCATATACTAAGCCAGCCTCCCACACAAAGGTATTGCTGGCTAATGTTTAGTTCAATTACTTTGGTCAGGATGAGCAGGCAGAATGACCCGAATATGTTAAACTCTAGATTCTGTGCTTTGCGACTATACCAATCATGAAATCATACTGTGCGACAACTTTAATATTCATCATTTGGAAACAGCACTGACTGCCGCACTCCATCAGGATGCTGTACCATCCGGCTATGCTCTCTATCCTAATAAAACAATCTCAAATCCATCCAGCACACATTGGAAAACAGACCTGCGGCTCAGAAATTTAAAAAAACTTTCAAAGGAATAATCACCCTGGACTATGTGTTTACTATCGACAAAGTGCTAAGGTCAACAGAGTACTTTGAAATTCTAATCCACAACGAGAGTGACCATCTTCTGCTCTCTATTACCATAAAAGCTAGCACCAGTAAACAAGAAGACCTGAGATTAGAGGGCACATCAACTGGAGCTGAATCCGGCAGCTGACTAGGAGAGTAAAATGGGAAATGTATGCAGAAACTGGCATCTTGGAAACTAGCTAGAGGTCCACACCTTAAAAACCAAAATGGTAAATTTCAATTGGAAAACTAAGACAGAATCAACGTCAAAATTCACCCGGCATTAGGCATCATCATCATGCCTCATCATCGGATGCCAACAAAGCCCCCTCCAAAAAGGGCTACACAATTCCAAATAACAAAATAAAAGAAAGTAAGCGGACTTTACGAAGACTGCAAAAAATGTGCAAAAAAACCCATCAAAACAGAAACAAAACGAAGAATATGGTACTTGAAAAAGCACCACAAACTGCTAGTCTGGGCATCAAAACAAGAGCAAGCGGACAAAGAGGGGCTGCACATATATACTCTGATGGGCAAATGAAACCAGGCCGAATTATGGAGGTACCTCACAGATAAAAGTAGCGCAAAACCATCCAAAATTAACATCATTGATGATAGGACATGTAAAAAACCTATATGTAGTTAAAACAATAAGCAACAAAGGTTCTCACATGCCAGCTGAAGAAACAGTGAACCCAGAGGTGCTACTAACATTTGATGGTATTCACAAAATCCTAAGAAAGATCAGATCCTCCGGTGCCCCTGGTCCTAATGGTATCCCTGCTCAGGTCATCAAAGACGATACTGATCTGTGGTCAACCATTCTATTTCTATTATACAAACCATGCATATTCATGCATATTTACTCAGCAGTTCCTGGAGAGTTGAAGGGGATTGATTTTGTACCCCATATTCAAGAATCGTGACAGTCAGGACCCAGCAAACTATCGCATCATTGCCCTATTGGATATTGAAGCAAAAGCGTATGCCTCCGTCCTCTTAAAGGAGCTGGAGCCCTGGACTGAGGCAAATGAGATAATACTGCTCAGCCAAATCGAATTCAGGGCCAACTCCTCAACCCTGGACAATATAGTGCCTCTCTAGCACTTAATCCACCAGGCTACCAGTCAAAAACAGCTTCCCCTTTATGGGTATTTTGCCGACTACTCTGCAGCATTCGATGCTGTAGACTGGAACTACTTGTGGGAGAAAATTTGAGGGTGGGGTATTCTGCACTACCTACTAGAAGCAATCAAATCTCTATACACCACCACCTACGGTAGGGTCAAAGTATCACAGACAGTCGTAACAAGGAAAATCTCAACGAACACGGCCTGAAACAGGGTTGTGTGCTTGTGCCCCTACTATTCAACCGCTATACTGCTGACATGGGTTCAGCACTGAAACAGGCCAACTTAATCCCTCCAAAAATTGGACCCAGTAAAATCACGATACTACAATATGCAGATGACATTTCACTTTTGGACCACTCCAGAATAGGGCTCCAAATAGCACTCAATGCCCTACATAAATACAACCTCGCCAACAAAATGGTGGCAATGGCACAAAGACTAAAGTAGCAATCTTTGACAGGCCACACAAGAAAAACAATCAGGCCCTCCAAAGATCCAAAACTCCAAATCATACAACTATTTGGGAGTTTTGCTATTGTCAAAGGGAGGAGCAACAACATACCAGAGGTATCTAGAGGCAAAAGCAGAAACGGTATTCATCAAAACATGTCAATTGAACAGCTCCCTTGAAAGCCCCAGTACAGACCCAAACCGACGTGGTATTGTATCCACACTTTTTCCCAAAGATCAAATACGGACATGAAGCCTACCCAGGACAATTCATTAAAGCCATGGAAAAATTCCAACTCAAAGTCCATGAAAGGGTCTTCAGGCTTCCATCATACAATCGTGGCTACCTGGTCAGCTGGAATTTAGGCCAGAGTGCCAATCATGGGCCAGCAGTGTGGCCTTCCTCAAGTAGTATTACAGGATTATGACAGCACCGCCCAAATCTTTGAAAACTGTCCTTCTGAATATCTTCTCATTGGAAAAGATTCCCTGGTCAAACTATCTTCAAAGATCAACTGTCTATTTCCAATTAGACAATCTTGCATTCCATACTTAATTTGGAATACGTTACAGATACCAATAAATTGACCCTCCTCTTGCTCTGGGTGAGTGTGTGTTCTAACAATAAAGCAATTTTTAATAGAGATGTTAGAGGCTCTTATCTACTTCCAGGTGTTAGGTAACCAACACATCTGTTTCAGTGTCTGCTGCTTTCTTAAAATGTCTATACTTAGCAGGAAAACCATGGAGGAGTGATGTGCACAAGGGTAGCCTAGTATTTAGCTAACACACTTTACCAATAGTATAATTTGCACTCATTTATGTTTTATTACTGATTTTTACTGATGGTTTAATGAGTCTTTTTAACTATGATATGTCTTGTGCATTTGTGATGTATTGTACTTTGCACTTCGTTATGAACTGAGCCGGACACTCAGGGAATTGTATCGATGCTGGCGCTAGTCCTAGATAAAATCTTTGTATTACGATACAACTCTCTCTTTGTATAACTTTTTTGTTTTTAAATTGGTCTGTGTTGACTTTTAATATTTGTATTATGAATTTGGCACTTTGCACTTTTATTATCTCTTTGTAAGATCGAATAAAGGTTTTTGATACTGAAAACTGAAATTGAAACAAGATGGAGCTAAACAAGCTTCGTCTCCAGTGCAGCACTCTAAGCAATTAAAAAAAAAAAACAGACCAGTACACTATAGAAACTAGGCCACATGCGGAAACTCAAGAAGTCCGAGCCTCTACGATCCTTTGGAAAATCATATACCAATAGCAGGCACATTGCCTCAGCCCGCAGCCATACCCCCATAGAGCACTTCGGAAAAACTGCCTTAAGCAATAAACGGCCGCAAGGCTGATGGGACTACAGATAAAAGAGCTAAACACCAAATGGACCTCTCTTTCTAAAATTGTCAGCTGCAGACTCTGTGCCTATAAATCTGAGTCCTGTAATCATCTCTTGTGCTGCTGCCCAATGCTTCTCCATGCTAGGCGCACCTTGCTAAAACCGCTTTTCCAAGCCCATGGAATTAGAACATGGAATGATGCAGGGAATCTCATGTTTGCCATCACCGAGACTACTAAGCTTACCTAAATCGACAAGTACATTAGCATCATGCATAATTACTTAAAAGAGGCAAACAAGGACTCATAAACCGCACACGGAATTGACAACTCTGAACTAGTCTGCCACCAATGAAGCATGGTGCAGTCAGAGCCCACATAAGTGCTATCATCACGCCACGCCATCTTTGGGCAGCCACACTACACGGAGGCCACTCTGAAAGCCCTGCAACATCTACTGATTGCCAATCAAATTAAGAATTGAGCAAATTTCCTGGGAAGGCTAAAACTCTATTATATCCCCAGAACAGATCGCCCACTCGCCACTGTCATACATAAATCCAGCCAGTCACTTCTTTATTTCCATTTAATACCAGCCACATGCACCCCATAATATTTAAGTCCAGCTCCTCAATTACGACCAAACACTAGAGGCCACCTATGGACGAAATCCTCGCAATCCATCTTAGACTATTGCATAAACGTGATGTTTTAATACTATTTTAATGTATTCTTTCACCTGTGATCAAAACGTACTCTTTTATCCGTGAGCACACTAGTGTAAAGTTTGTGATTAATCCCAAAAATTAACTTTGAACTATTGCATATATATATATATATATATATATATATATACACACACACACAATATATATATATATATATATATATATATATATATATATATATATATATATATGTATATATATATATATATTCACTGAAAAAACCATAGGTTTTAGGGACAGTTATAGTTAGTTGGACATTGCACTCGTACAAAACCCGTGAAATTCCCCCGTTATAGTTAGTTCAGGTAACTATAACTCGCGCCCCCGCAATGCACTGCTGATGACGTCACATATTACATCACTCATGACATGGTCAGTGACATCACTGATGACATCACTGATGACATCTCAAATGACATCACAGATGACATCATCCAGTGACTGTGTGTTTCTGTAAGGTTTAAATATATTTAATATATATAGGGAAAGGCGTATTGAAGAATGAGTGGGTGTATAAGTGTCTGAATGGATGATTTAGTAGGTGCGTGACTAACTCTATAAGTGAGTGATTAAACGTATCTTACTGAATGCATGGGTTAGTGACTAAACTGGGTGAATGTCTGTATCCGTCTGTCTGTTGCTGTGTAAGTGGCTGCATGGGTTTGTGAATAGCTACATGAGTGTCTATATGAGTTATTGATTGGTTGTCTGAGTATCTGTATGGGTGCCTGAGTGTTTGTGTCGGTGGGGTGTGTGCGACTCTGTGCATAGATGTGTGAGTGGGTGATTCACTGGGTGGATGGTTTCAAGAGTGCATCTGTGATAGACTGTATGGGTGGGTAAGTGTGTGTAAGAGTGTGTTAGTGAGTGAATGTATGTCCCAGTGGTACATGTGTGAGTAACTACATATGTGAAAGGCAGTATATATGTGTGTTGGAGTATATAAATAGCTATAAGCGAGAGTGTGTGATTGTGAGAGTGACTGTATGGATGAGTGTGTGCTTGTATCAGAGATTGTATAAGAGCGTAAGAATGTGCTAGTATTTGTATGAGTAAGTGAGCTGGTGTGTGTATAACTGTATAGGTGAGTAAATGGGTGTGTGCTTAATTTTTTGCATGACTGACTATGTGTGTGAGTACCTCTATGGATGAGTGGCGGTGTGAGAGTGTTTATATAGGTGTATGAGTGCATATAATAGTCCTGTACTGAGTGACTATAAGTATGAGTGACTGTACGGTGAGTGAGTAGATGAGTGTGTGTAGACCTAAGAATCAGTGAGTGTGTATATAGTAATTGGTGTTGGAGTGTCTATGGTTTTGACAATGGCAGTCTGTAATTTACAGTCGATGTATCAAAAGTTATATTAGGGTGTGAGAAGATGCATCAAATTATCTTATGGATGATGTCATCAGTGATGTCATCAGTGATGTCATTTGAGATGTCATCAGTGACGTCATCAGTGATGTCACTGACCATGTCATGAGTGATGTAATATGTGACGTCATCAGCAGTGCATTGTGGGCGCGAGTTATAGTTACCTGAACTAACTATAACGGGGAATTTCACGGGTTTTGTATGAGTGCAATGTCCAACTAACTATAACTGTCCCTGAAACCTATGGTTTTTGCAGTGAATTTCAAAGGTTTTTTAAATGCTAATTCCTAACTATAACATGTCTGAAACCTATGGTTTTTTTCAGTGAATTTCAAAGGTTTTGTAAATGACAATTTTTAAATGTATTAATTGTTATATTTATTTTTTGATACTGATTTACTACATTTTTTTAAACTATTTATTTTTAGATATTTTATTTTTTTAAATACATTGTAATTACATTATACATTACATTACAAAATATACTTTCTCAGAATGAATTACTTTAGTTTAAATACTTTGCAAATAGGCAAAAAACGTTTAAGTACTGTAGTTACAGTTGTTGCAATGGGCAACACAATTTCAAACACAATGCAACATTGAGCTCAATGTGAATTTCAAGTTAAATGCAATTAGTTACTTTATGGATTACTTTTTCTAACCACAGGACTGGATCCTAGATTCAGTCCTGGGACATCTCCTGTAAACAGTTGAGTAAAAACGTTTTGGTTACAGTAGTGATTTTTAAGGAATATTATTGTATTTTAAAAGTTGACACTTAGAAACTTCTTCACATAGAATCACCAATGTTATCCTATGGGAGGAAATTCACTTAGCAGGTAAGTAGTGTTATCGTTACTTTTTCTTACTCAGTGGTGGATCCTGGATCCAGCACTGGTGCATCTCCTGTAAACAGTTGAAAGAATGCGTTTAAGTCATACAGGCGATTTTTAAGGAATATTTGTAGTTTGTGAAAATCGACACAAACTTTTCTGCTGAAAACCAGACAATGGATTCCTATGGAAGAAAATACAAGTTACTGGTAAATACGGTTAGAATTACTTTTCAGGGTCAGTGCTGGGCTAAAAGATGCAGCACTGGGTTCTCTCCTGATAACAGGTGAGTAAATCGGAATTCGTAGTTCGGCTGATTTTAGAGGAATATTATAAAGTTCCAAAATCCACACTTAGAAGAATTTCCAAGTGAAACCAGTCAATGTTAGCCTAAGGAAGGAAATTCAAGTTACTGGTAAGTACGGTTAAAATTACTTTTCAGGATCAGTATTGGGCTCAAAGATGCAGCACTGAGGTCTCTCCTGATAACAGGTGAGTAAATCGGAATTCGTAGTTCGGCTGATTTTAGAGGAATATTATAAAGTTCCAAAACTCCACACTTAGAAGAATTTCCAAGTGAAACCAGTCAATGTTAGCCTATGGAAGGAAATTCAAGTTACTGGTAAGTACGGTTAGAATTACTTTTCAGGATCAGTACTGGGCTCAAAGATGCAGCACTGAGGTCTCTCCTGATAACAGGTGAGTAAATCGGAATTCGTAGTTCGGCTGATTTTAGAGGAATATTTGCACAATGGTGAAGGAAGGGGTGGGGCCTGAGGTGACATGTCTGCAAACACGCCCTGTGGAGCGTTTTAAGTTGGAGAATTAATTCCTCCTCAATCCCGAGGGTCCCTAGGGGCCAAGTAGCCCACCAGATACCTCCAGTATGCGCCAGAGAGCTGCGTTGCAGAGAGGTGTTCAGAGGCCACGCCCCTTTTTGCACCTCTCTGCAACGCAGCTCTGTGGCGCTTTCTGGACGTACCTGGTGGGCTAGTTGGCCCCCAGGGACCCTCAGGATTGAAGGGGATTTAATTCCCCATCTTAAAACGCGCCACGGGGCCTGTTTGCACACATGTCACCTGAAGCCCCGCCCTCCCTTCACCACTGTGCAAACGCGCCCGTGGCGCGTTTTAAGTTGGGGGATTAAGTCCCCTTGAATCCTGAGGGTCCCTGGAGTCCAACTAGCCCACCATGTACCTCCAAAAGCGCCATAGAGCTGCGTTGCAGAGAGGTGTAAAAGGGGCGTGGCCTCTGTACACCTCTCTGCAACGCAGCCCCTGGCGCATACTGGAGGTTCCTGGTGGGCTAGTTGGCCCCAGGGACCCCAGTATTCAAGGGGAATTCGTTCCCCTCTGCAAACGCGCCAGGGCGCGTTTGCAGAGTGGTAAAGGAAGGGGGCGGGGCCTGCGGCACAATCGTTTTTTGTTTTTTTCCCGAAGGGGACTGTGTGGCCCCCTTCCTTTTTGGGCCCTGGGGACCCCATCCCCCAGGGCCTTACCCCTTTTTTTCAAAAACGAAACTGGAAGGAGGCCACGTGGCCTCCCTCCCGTGGTCGATTCCGGCCCCGGGACCCCATCCCCGGGGCATGGCCACTCTTCTTATGATTTTTTTAAGGAGGGGGCTGCGTGGCCCCCTCCTAAGGCCTCTATTGGCCCCGGGGACCCCATCCCCCGGGGCCGGCCTTTATTTTTTTATTTAGTTTTTTTTGGGGGGGGGGAGGGGGGCCGCATGGCCCCCTCCCGGGCCACTTCTTGCCCCAGGGACCCCATCCCCCAGAGCTGGCCCTATCCTTTGGGGTCCGTGGGAGGACCCCAACTCCCCCACGGACCCTGCCGGCTCACCGCCTCCTGCGGGAGCCGGCATTGCTTTTCCACATGGGGAGCTGCTAAGATGCAGCTCCCCGTGTGGAAAAGCAATTTGCTTTGAATTTTGGAAGAGAGAGCAGGTTTCCTGCTCTCTCTTCCAAAATCCAAAGCAGTTTGCTATGACAGGACGGGAGCCGCGAGGCTCCCGTCCTGTCATAGCAAACTAGTGCCCCGGGGGTAGGCACCCCGGGACACTGCAGGAGCCGGCCCTGGGGGGGGGTGGTCCCCAGGGCCATCAAGGGCTCCAGGAGGGGGGCCGCGCGGCCCCCCTCCCTTCAATTGCACAGCCCCGGGGAGGTGGTGGTCCCCAGGGCTCTGGGGGTCCGTAACGGACCCCCATATTTAAATCTTTAGTGCCCTGGGGAGGTGGCGGTCCCCGGGGCGTGTGGGGGGGGCTGGAGCCCCCCCACACAGGTAATTTCAATTAAAAAACAGAAGCCCCGGGGGGTGGCGGTCCCCAGGGCTGCGGGAGGGCGGAGAGCCCTCCCGCACCATTTTTTTTATAAAGCCCTGGGGGTGGCGGTCCCCGGGGCTTGGGGGGCCTTAGAGGCCCCCCATATAAAACATAAACTCACCCCCGCATGCCCCCGGGACTTGGCCCACCCGGGGGCAAAATTGCATCAAAGCGCGGGAGACCGCACTTCGATTTTTTTTTTCCGGCGGGATCCGCGCACCCTAAGCGCATCCCGCCGTTTAAAAAAAAATAAATGCTTATTCTGCCCAGGGGTCCTTGTGGGACCCCCTGAGCAGACCTAGGGGTCAGGGTGTTTCTACCCTGCCCCCTTTTGCGCTTTGCGCACTTGTTTCTGTCCCTCGGTTCTACCGAGGGACAAAATGGCTGCCAACACTTCCTGATTTGGAGTGTTGACAGCCACTTGACAGCCAATTAGCATGCAGCCCGTGATCGGGAGGGTACACGGACCCTACTCGGCCATAGATATATATGTGAGTTTACTTTTTATTTTCTCAGGAACTACTGAACGGATTTACACCATTTAAGCAAAAGGCACGACACTGAACCAAAGGCTACCTCTTTGCCAAATTTGGTGTAATTCCGTTCAGCAGTTCGGGCTGTAGCTGCGATGAAAGGTTCCTATGGAAAAATGAATGGGGAAAACGCATTTTGGGACCCCCCTTTTTTCTCGGCCCCTGCTTGACGAATCACCCCGAGACTTTCAGGATAGGAGCGGACCGGAGCGCCCCAACAAGTTGGAAGCTTTCGCGAAGATTTGTCAACCGGCGCCAACGTTATTTCAAATAGAATGTTGCGGATTTCCTATGGAAAATAGGTCCTAACTATAACTATCTACTGGCGACCGCCAGTAGATATATATATATGTATATATATATATATGTGTGTTTATGTAAGTATGTATTTATATATAGTATTAAATATTATTTAAATATATTTAATTTACATTATAATAATGTTATACTTTGAAATATTTAAGATTTGCTATTTTAAACTATATATATATAAAAATATATACATATATATATATATATTAAAAAACAATATTTTTGTATGTTGTTTAAACAATATTTGTGTAAAACAATATTTTATTTTCAGTATTTTTGTACTTACTATAAGTATAGGAAGACAATATTTTTGTAAATGATATTTTTGACACAATATATTAAACAAAGCGTTCTTCAGGGGTCGGCTCTCAGCCCAATTCTATTCTACCTATATATGAGGCCATTGGTAACCCTCATTAAAACTCACAATATTAGGTTAGTGAATTATGCTGACGACACCCAGCTAATTCTGTCACTGGATAGTGAACATCAGAGTGCGATTAAGATTTTCAACAATTGAATGAAGGACATTGTTACTTGGCTGAATGCTAACTCTCTGAAATTCAATGGTGACAAAACTGAACTTCTGTGCTGCTCAGCCAATAAAGTCCCATTAAGTCTCCCGGCCAATTTCTGGCCCTAGCCAACAAAAGAAGAGCCACCCCCTTCAGACTCTGTCCGTAATTTGGGGGTTATCTTTAATAATAAACTGTCTCTTGAAGGTCACGTCACCAAAGGTGCTGGAAATTGCTTTTCACTCATGCGGGGTCTTCGCACACTTCTTCCCATGCTACCAACAACTGCCAAAATCCTGATTGTGCATATTGTGATCATGAGCAGATTTGATTACTGCCGCGCTCTGCTTTTAGGAGCTCCAGATATTCTGACACACTGTCTATATAGTACAAGTTGCAGCAGTCAAACTGGCTCTGGATAGGCCTAGAAGATCATCAACATCAGATGCACTGAGGGAGCTTCACTGGCTCCCAATCAAGCAAAGAATAGTTCTCAAAGCTTTTTGTATTGTTTTCAAAGCTCTTCAGGGTCTAGGCCCAATTTCTCTTCAAAACTGTTTTCAAAGACATTCCCCGGCTTCGCTCCTTGTCTGTCAATCTCGTCTGCATTGCCAAATTCAAAAAGATAAGCCAGGGTGGATGTTCTTTCAAAGTGAGAGCTGCCCAGCTCTGGAACCAGCTTCCTGCCTTTCACAGGTTCTTAACCGATCTTCTGTATTTCAGGTAAGCCCCAAAAATGTGGCTCTCCCCTCATTAACTCTGCTGTTCTTCCTTGTCTTCTATGCAGTTTGTTTATCCCGGTTGGTTGCTCTGGAGCCAGGATACCTTTTAGGTGATAGTGCACTTTAAAAATATTTACAAAAAATATACTTGTTACACAATATTATATTTGGCAATATGGTGTCAGTGATCCATGTATACAAGATCTGGCAAATGGTGGTTATGACTGGCACACGATGTGAGAAACTCAGAACGTTATGCACTATAAGGGGGGTGGCTTACTACGATGCCTCATTAGTCATGAGGAATACCGGGTCCTTGATATAGGACCATGGGAATAAATTACTGGAAAGGGGAGATAACATTGGATTATGTAGGATTATCTACTGTGATACTGCGAGTAGCACAAATTTGTCTTTATGTGTCATTATTGGTTTCCGGCTCAACTTTCTCATCTGATGTGTATATATACTGTATGGCAGTCACTGCATAGGTAAAGATGTTGGAGTTTAACCCGATTGTTTTACATAAATGTATTGCTACACCTTTGAAGAATAAAGAGCTATGCATAAAAAGATGGAATAGAGGGTCCCGCTGTGAGTGGTCAGGTTAGTGGTTTTGCACTGAGATTGGATGTTAGTGTTGTTACGTATTGCATTGCGAGTCTTTGTGAACTGCGCTGTATATAGGGAAAAGATTAAATCTGACCTGGACTAAATTTACACCTGAGCGTTGGTACCATCCAATGGTGGGGTGACACTCAAGAATTAGAGATTAGTGGGCTCAGAAAAACGGAAAAAGAAAGATTATACTGGTGGGTCAGAGGACGAGAAGAGCAAAGGCAACACAGAGATCAAAGCTTACTGAGTATAATCAGGTGGTTAACTTTTTTAAGACTAAGATCGTGCAGAAAGAGATTGATTGGTTGAAAACATCAAGAGCTAACCTAGAGTCTAAAGAGTCTGTGTATTCTTATTATGAAAGGCTAAAGATGGTTATCACCAGCATAGTGGTGGCGAAAATTCAGAGTGGGGAAATCGCAGCAATTTTGTCTCTCGGTTTGTTCTTGGTTTGCTCCCAGAGATTACTTAACATATTCAGCAGAATTTGATTTGATGTCAGTCGAAGCCTTTGGACGAAATCCTGTGATGCGCAAAGTATTGCAGCGATGATTTGGAATCAAGACAAAAAAAGAGCAAAGAGAAATTCATGTTTCCTCAAACAAGGTTAGCACAGAAAGGATTTCAGAATGGCATCCCAAGAGGAGGACTCGCTGTCATACACAAGGACTTCATCACCTGCACCACCTCCACTGACGAGGACACAACCTTCATGGAACACATGCACTTCCGACTTCAGACCGGCAACCACACCTCCATCAAAGGCACGCTAGCTTACCGACCACCCGGACCACTCGCTACCTTCAGCAATCTCCTCACTGACTTCAACGCCACCGTCAACACCAGTTTGAACAACTTCATCTTAGATTTGCAAAATTGGGCCAACGACAATGAAATCTTACCAGCTTACCAATCCGGCTTCAGGGCAGGAGCATCAACTCTGGATAAAATCATAGCCCTCGCATATCTGGTAGAACAGTCCACCCAGAAAAACCAGCTTCCACTTTTCGCATGCTTTGTGGATTATTCTGCAGCATTCGATTCTGTTAACAGGAACTTGCTGTGGTGGAAACTACAAAACTGGGGGATCCCGACTATGCTGCTGAAAGCAATTATTGCCCTCTACACCGGAACTTGGGTACAGGTGACATTATCCATGAACTCAGCAACAAAAAAAATCTACACAGATCGAGGGCTGAAACAAGGCTGTGTATTGGCGCCCCTGATTTTTAATCTCTACACTGCAGACCTTGGTAAAACAATATCTAAAGCCAATTTGTTATCCCCCAAAATTGGGTCGTCCAGACTGTTCCTAATGCAGTACGCAGATGACATGGTTCTAATGGACCATACTAAGACGGGTATGCAAAGGACATTGGATGCACTAAGCGTCTATAACAATGAAAATGATTTAACAGCAAACGCAGGAAAAACAAAAGGTAGGAATTTTTGGGAAGTATGCTAATAAACTTAAACAACAGTGGAGAATGGGCAAATTGAAAATAGTAACAACAACTAAATATAATTACCTGGGGGTTTGGATCATGAGCAATGGGAAGTCCACTGCACACACTGCATCCATTGAATCAAAAGCTAAGGCAGTGACGTATGCCCTATGCAAACTGAACTCCAAACTAAGTAGCCCGACAACTGAGCCCATCAGAAAGGTCATAAGAGTGAAGTTACTTCCTTCAATCACATACGGCCAACTAGTATTTCCTGCGGTATTAATCAACACCATGGAACGTGCCAACTGCCGAGCATTCAAACAGATTTTTCAGATACCCGCCTATGCCTGGAACGCCTTGGTACGACTTGAATTCGGGCTAAACAAACAACGCTACGAACATTGGGCATCGATTGTTCGGTACTATCGAGGGGCCTGTGCAGCACCACCGAATACAATGAAATCAATCTTGAAGGAAATCTTTGCGAAAGGCAGCAATTCATGGGCCAACAGACTCCTCACTGCTTGCACTGAATTGCACCTTGACCTGTCCAATTGGCAGGATTTTATCCATCTACCTGGAATTTTAAAATCTATTTTACAAAAACAAATTAGACTATTATCCAAGGAAGATGACATGAAGGTAATAGAGTCCTCCAGTAGTAACATCAGGTTATTAGCTAGTTCCTTCCAAGATAAACTGAGACAGCCATACCTTGACTCTGCCTTGAACAAGACAATTTTAAAGCAAATTTTGTCAGTGAGACTCATGGTATTAACAATAAAAGATATTAATACCTGCTGGAAAACATTAGAGGGGGTTACCTCCTGCAGACTGTGTCATCAGTACGAGGAATCCATGGCTCACTTGGTTTGCACATGCCAACGATTGAATCATGCACGTCGCACTTTATTGAAACCGCTGTTTTTAAAATACGGCACACGTACTTGCACAGATGCAATGAAACTTCTTTTCAATTTGGAGACTCCAATGGAATTGGCCAGACTAGCGAAATTTGCACATCAGTTGAAAGAACTTATAAGCAAAGACTCAGCCAAGGACTAGAGGCGGAATACAGCTTCAAACTAGTGTTTATATATTTAATTCTACTTGGCTCTTACTGTCTTGTGTCGTGATTAGTAGACTAGTTAAATGAAATGATTACGTTTTATCCATGATTATTAGATTTGTTAAATGAAATGATTATGTTTTATCCATGAGTGAAGAAGGTGCGTGGGCGGAGATATCACGCACAGTTTCTTTTGTGACAATTTTAATTAATTGAAACAATAAACCATTCATTAATTCATTCAAACTTCATCTTACTCGGCGATCTCAACTTCCAATCTTGACGACCAAAAATATAACAATAATAATAAAATAATCAGATCATCTGTAAAGCGCTTGGTTATACCACAACGGTGTGTCCCCGTGCTGGACCATAGATCAAACTAGAGGAGGGGAACCCTCAAAGGAAAACAAGAGAACAGAAGACAGCGGGCCTAATTAGAATTGATTGAGATTGCATAGAAGCCTTGTTTTCAGTATTTTCCTAAAGTCAGTTTCCGATGGGGAATCTCTGAGGGTCCGGGGAAGGGAGTTCTATCCTTTTAGCCGCTATGTAGGCAAAAGATTTAGCTCCCATTCTCACATTCCTGATCTTGGGGATAGTTGTTAGATTGGCATCAGAGGATCTGAGATTCCAAGTAGGGATATAGGTTTGAACCAGAGAGTGGAGGTAGCTGGGACCTTGTTTCTTTAGTATGCGGCGGCATATGCATAGAGCTTCAAAGCTGATTCTTCTAGTTACTGGGAGTCAGTGTAGCTGATCAAGAGCGCTAGAAGCTGATGATCTTTTGGGGTGATTAAGAATCAGTCTAGCTGCCGCATTTTGGACTCGTTGCAACAGTCTGAGATTCCCTTTAGGAGGCACCTAAGTATAGTACATTCCTGTAGTCCAGCTGGGAGGTAATGAGTGCATGAACTATGGTTTTCTGCGATCTGGTAGGAATTAGGATGAGGATTTTCCTCAGAGTCTTTAGAGTGCCAAAGCATTTCCCGGCAGTTTTTCTAATTTGATCTTCAAAGGTTAGTTTTGAGTCAAAGATTACTCCCAGGTTCTTGGCCTTATGTTTAGAGGCAGGGGGTTCCCCTAGGGACACTGGCAACCAGGCTGATGTCCAAATTGAGGGAGTTCTTCCAACCAGTAGAATCTCAGTTTTGTTGGCATTCAGTTTTAAGCAGTTATTAGTCATCCAAGATGCAACGTCAGACAAACAGGCCTTACACCTCCGTGATGAAAGTGGAATCTGACAGATTTATTATTAGTTGGGTGTCGTCGGGATACGACCACTTGCACATTATGACTTTTAATGATGTTGTCTGCCAAGGGTTTCATATATACATTGAATAAGATGGGGCTCAAGATAGAGCCCTGAGGGACTCCTTTTGTGGAGTGAAACAGGTCCGAAACACAGGATTTGAGTGTAACTTGGAAGGATCTGTCCCGTAGAAAGGAGCTAAACCATTCCAGGGCAGTGCCTCTAATTCCGGAATCCTGAAGCCTTTAGATCAATATGTCATGCAACACTGTGTCAAAGGCTGCACTCAGATCGAGTAGTATCAGGGTAGAAGTCTGGCCCATGTCGGCATTCTGTCTCAGTGTTTCCTCAGATAGGAGGAGGGCAGATTCAGTGGAGTACGTTGCCCTAAAACCAGATTGCATAGGCTCTAACAAGTCATTGGATTCTAGGAAACTAGTCAGGTAGTTATTAACGTGCGTCTCTAATATTTTTGCCCCAAACGGAAGGAGGAAGATGGGTCTTAGATTGTCTAGTATGGAAGTGTTAATTGAGAGATTTTTCCTGATGGGGATTACCATAGCATGTTTCCAGTGTTTGAGTACAGTGCCAGATCTTATGGATAACCTCAGAAGCTCTTGTAGTAGAGGGGCGATCATTGAGATCCCCGACTGCAAGATTCTGGGTGGAGCTGGATCGAGGGGAGAGCCCGATTTGATGGATGAGAAGATCCATGGCCCTATTCGAGAGCCTTGAGATCCTGGGACTCACTCAGATAGTCCAGGCCCCACCCACAATGCAGGACACACCCTCGACCCCATTTTCACAGCCAACAACAAGGACAAATTCAGCGACCTCACTCCGCTCACCTGGACAGAACACTCCATCATCCACTTCTTCATTGACACACCCTAACCCCCCTCATCCAAGACCACCTACAACGTCAGATGTAGCTGGAACAAGATAAGGGACACAGACTGCCCACCAACCAAACCTTATCGGCGACCTGCATACTGACATCAAAGCCTTCCACAACTGGATCACTACCAGCACAGCAATCTCAGTCCCCCTGAATAATGTCAGCCACTCAAAAACCAACACACGAGTCAGCTGGTACACAAAAGACCTCGGAAACTCCAAACAACTCTGCAAACAGCTGGAGAAAAAACGTGACACCACTGCATGAAACACTTACAAGTCCGCACTTAGGAAATACCACACCCAACTCAACGAGGCGAGAAAAACAGCCATAACAATCAGACTTTAAAATAGCTCTAACAACTGCTAAGAGCTCTTCAACATCATCAATGAATTCTCCAACCCCACAGACACCACAAGACCTCTGTGACAACCTCTCAATTTTCTTCTACAACAAAAAACCTCAACATCTACAGCAAATTTGTCCCCCAATGCAAGACAGAAGAACTCATCAACCAGCTGCCCACCATAGCCAAATCAGACCACTAGATAACAAACTGGAAACCCATCACCCCAGAAGACACAGCTGATATCATGAGAACAATCCACTCCTGGGCCCTCACTGACCCCTGCCCCCACCATATCTTCAACCTAGGAGGAATTATAATGAGCTCGCACCTCACCACCATCATTAACACCTCCATCCAAAGTGGAACCTTCCCGGACAACTGGAGACACACAGAAATCACAGCTCTCCTGAAAAAACCGACAGCAGACCCAAAAGTGCTCAGCAACTACAGACCCACTCTTGCCCTTCCCATCCAAAGTCATAGAGAAAGCTCCACAAAAACCACAACACAGAAACCGCTCTCATCACAGAAACTGATAACAACTGGACCATCATGGACAAAGGAGAAACCGCTGCACCATACTACTCGTCTTCGCCTCAGTGTTCAACACTGTCTCCCACAGCACCCTCATCACAAGACTTCAGAACTCCGGGAAGAGCTCAAACGTTTGCAGGGGCAAGGTCCAGAGAGTGAACAGGAGGGGTGGGTCAGAGCAGGCTGAGGGAAGAACCAGTATGATACCAAGGTATCAAAAGATGGGAGACCTGTCCTGCCAGATGCTATGTTGTCTGGTATAGCTAGGCATTTTCATAGCTCAACCCATATAGGGAGAGATGCAGTGGTGCACTTATTCAGGACACACTGGTTTAATCCCCTTTTAATGTCACTGCTGAGAATCTGTGTCAAGGATGTGTCACCTTTATTTTATTTATTTATAAAGTTTTATATAGCGCGAACAAGATCCCGAAGGATATCAGAGCGCTTTACAAAAGGATGGAAGGAAGATAATAAATGCAATATTGACATAAAAAAAGCATTATAAACATGAATAATTACAGTACAAAGGGGTCAAAGGAGAAAAATACAACAACTAATGCATATCAGGTTTAAGAAGGGGGCAAACGATGAGGTAAAGAAGAGTGGCATCAAATGAAGGTTTAACGGTTGTAGGATCAGAGACTTCGAGCGGATGATCATAACCCATTTAAGGTAAGAACTTGTTCATTAGGAATCTTTTGGCTTCCAGTTTGAAAGCAGCCGTGGAGGAGATTCTGCGTACTTCCGGTGGAAGAGAGTTCCAGATCTTCGGGGCAGCGCTAGAGAAGGCTCGTTGGCAGGTTTTCCTTTTGATATTGATTTGTGGTTTCAGGAGGAAAGGTTTCGCACTTCTTGAGGGTCTACCGCCCCCAGATAGTTCAAGTTTTTGCGCTAGGTAACTGGGGGTTTTGAAATGTAGGGCTTTGTGTACCAGACACGCCATCTTTAGCTGAATTCGAGCTTCGTAAGGCAACCATTTAAGGGATTTTAGGACTGGGGATATGTGCGCGTTTCTTTTGGTACCTGTAACCAGCCTAGCCGCAGCATTCAGAGAAGCCCTTAGAGGAGCCAAGGTATATTTGGGGAGTCCACAGAGCGTAGCGCTGCCATAGTCAAGTCTCGGCAACACAAGCGCTTGGACCACCTGCTTGAAGTCAGATTGTGGAAGGAATGGTTTGATATTTCTGAGTTTCCTCATCAAGTGCCGATATGAATCTTCATGTTCAGATGCTTGCCCAGGGTGATTCCAAGAGATTTGGCTGAGTCTATAATGAGGGGGGAGCAGTTAAATGGAGTGAGGTGATTCAACCAAAGGTCTGTCTTGGGGATGTAGTTCAGAGGAGAGATGAGAAGGAATTCTGTTTTGGAGGTGTCGAGCAGGAGGTAGTTTTCGGTTAACCAGTTTTGAGTAGCCGTTAGGATAGAGTTGAGTGAGATGATGTTGTCCGGGGAGGAGAGTTTCAAATAGAGTTGTGTATCATCTGCCTACATGTGGAAGAGAATGTTCGTGGAATTTAGTGCATTAGCTAAAGGTTCCAAGAACAGGTTGAATAGTATAGGAGATAGGGCGGACCCTTGGGGGACCCCCATGAGTACTGGAGAGGGCTGGGTGAGAGTGTGGTTCACCTTGACTCGTTGTGATCTGTGGTGGAGGAAAGACGAGAACCATTGTAGCACCTGACCGGAGAAGCACATCCTGTTCTTCAGAATGGGTATGATGTTATCGTGATTGACCGTGTTGAAAGCATAGGAAAGGTCAAGGAGGATTAAGAGGCAGGATTCATTTTGGTCGAGCATTTTTAAGATGTCATCCAAGACGTGACTGAGAGCCGATTCAGTGCTATGCCCCTTCCGAAAGCCAGATTGATGCTGGTCTAGGAGTTGGAAGTTCTCTATGTGCGCACAGAGTTGGGATTGGACGCATTTTTCTAGGAGCTTGGCTAGGGTGGGGATGTTGGATATAGGGCGGAAGTTGTTAAAGTTAGCCCTATAAGCATTAGGTTTTTTTAGTATGGGTAATACCTGAGCTGCTTTTAGGCACTCTGGGATCAAGCCCTGTGACAGTGAAGCGTTAACAATCCTTGTCCAGGTGGAGATGAGGACATTCTTGATTTCTTTGAAGATGGAAGGAGGCAACGGGTCGCTGAAATGATTAGATGGGTTGATACTCTGAAGAATCTTGTTGATGTCTTTTTCACTGAGGGAAGTGAAGGTGCCCCATGATGCATTGTTCTTGGTGTTCAGGCTGAGGTTCTCAAAGAGGTCCGGAGGTGGTGCGGGCCCCGAAGATAGCAGTAGAGCCTTTTTAGAGGAGAGTTCAATGTTGATGAGACTTGCTTTCTCTGTGAAGAAAGCAGCCAGTTCGTTGCATGAGGGTGGGCTGCCTCCAGAATCAGAGTGATTTGGAGCTACCACTGATTGCTGTTTAACCAGTTCAAAGAGTTTCTTGGGGCGGTTAGCGGCCTGGTCAAGTTGGTATCTAAAGTAATCTGCCTTAGCGTTCTTGATTAGTTTGTTGTAGGAGCTTCTAACATCTCTAAGAAGTTTTAGTCGGTCCGAGGAGGGATTGGATTTCCAGGATCGTTCAACTGCCCTAAGGTTGCGGCGTTCAGAGTTTAAATTGTCGTTGAACCAGGGTTTGGATATTTTTGTTGAAGCATTTTTTTCTTGGAGTGGTGCAATGTCGTCCATGATGTTAGAGATGGTAGAGTTGTAAAAGTCAGTGAGTAACTGATTCTCAACCAGGTCAGGTTTGGAGGAGAGGGCAGATTTACATTGGGCTGCTAGTTCATCAGAAGTGATAGATCTGAGGTCCCGTTTCCAAATCTTTGATTTTGTTGGTTGGGCCTTCCTCATAGAAACCTCTCTGTTAATATAAAATAGGATGCAGTGGTGGTCGGACCAATCGCAAGGGGTAATGGTGTCCAATGAGATGGATTGATCCTTGGCGATGATGAGGTCTAGAATTTCGCCTTTAATATGAGTTGGCCGGTCACAATGCTGAGTCAGCTCTTGATCATCTAAGAAGGATTTAAGGCAGGATACAGCGTGGTTTTTGGGGTTAGCCCAGTGAAGGTTGAAATCACTGAGGAAGATTTGGGACGTAGCCGAGTCGACATTCCCAGAGATAATTTCCATAAGTTGTTTAATGAAGGGGAGATTGTCACCCGGGGGGTGATAAAAAGAATGAAGTTTGCACACCGACCGGTTATTACTAGAGATGCTGAGACAAAGGTATTCACAGGAGGATGGTGTAGAGGACTCCGAGTGAGAAACCGAGAGTGTGATCCTGTGAATACAGGCTAGGCCACCATCTGACTTCAAAACTCTGTCTAGGCGAATTATGTCGTGGGTAGGAGGTACTAGGAGGTCTAGGATAGGAGTGGAGGTGGGATGTAGCCAAGTTTCAGTGAGGATGATAATGTCTAACTCATTGTGTTGGATGAGGTCGAAGATATCGGAGGCGTGTTTACTGGCTGACCTGCAGTTGAGTAGCCCACATTTAAGTCGTACCAGATTAGGGGGGGAAGGAGTCTGGGTGTCGTTCACTCTCGTGAGGTTGTTATTATTGATGGTTCTAAGGTTGTGAGGGGCTTCTCTGTTCGGGTTAGAATGGATGGTTTGTATTTGTCTCGGAGAGATCGTGTTGGTGTAGATAATAGGCGAGTAAGAGTTGAGTAGGTCATTGATATCAGTAGACGCCAGGTAGGCCTTCGATCTTCTGGGGCGGGAGGGGGCGTTAGGTAGGGGTGTGGTTTTCAGGACAGAGGGGGGGGAAGCAGGCCCATGAGATCTTTAACCCTAGGGTGGGTTCTGGATAGGTTCGCAGAAGTGAGGAAGGAGCTGATCAAGGGGAGATGATCAATTGAGAGGGCTTTCAAGTCATCTAGTTCAACAGTGAGAAGGTGCAACTGTAGAGAAATATCGTCCAGGCGCGCTACCAAGTCAGAGTGTTGGGAGAGGGGTGAAGGATGAGTTAGGAAATCGGGCGGAGAAGGGGGGCCTCGATGTAAGTCCCTGTGGTCCAAGGTTGTGAAGTGTGGTTCCGGGGAAGGGAGTTGATCGTTTGGGACTCGCGGTGCACTATGGTCTTTGGATAGCGGGGTGGGTAAATTAGCGAGGGAGGGATGGTCATTGAGCTGTGATTCAGGTATGGTCCAGACAAGGTTGACTGGATTTGTCCGATCATGGTCCGCGGAGGACATATGCCGGGTCACTGGCCTAGAGTGTGGTGTGGAGCGAGGGATGAGGGAAGGGAGGCCCTTTGTTGAGAGCAATGGCAGTGGGTCACTAGGGAAACTCTCGGCTTGAGGAACAGTTGGAGTCGGATTGGAGAGCTGTGCGCAGAGCGAACCAGAAATGTCTCTCGTCTTCGGGGTCAGGGGTCTAGAGGGTTGGGACAAGACAACAGGGGACAGAGCCTCTCTACGGTCAGTTAAAGGCGAAGCATGATTTAAATAGAGTGAGGCCATCCCCACTGTGGTGGGGGGGAGGGCTGGATAGAACCAGAGTAGTGGTAGGGAGTGTGTAGGGACCATTGGGTGTCACCTGCCAGCAGTTAAATATGGACAGGAAAATTATGTGGACAATGAGTCATATAGGGAGGTCAAGTAGTCCTTTCAATCACATGCAACTTCATTTTTATTGAAATACACCTGTGCAATGGGCTTGAGTACATCATAGTGGTAGTGTGTATCTTTTTATCATTGGGTGAAAGCATACCAGACTAAGAGGAATGACAGTCTCACTGTGGCCAAAATGTTGTTGAGGGAGTTGGTCCATTAGTTTGGCCATCCAGCTTCTCTGGAGTCAGACGATGTGACACATATAAACAATGAAATTATACATATGTTGTATGTAGCCCTGCAAGTGGATCAGAGACTTATTTGTTGTTACTGGCCTAAAGCATCAGGTATTGTAAAACATATCAGGGAGACGTTAAAGTCCCAAGATGCCTAAGTATGTGCAGCCACATCCCTTAAGTTGTTGGCTGCTCTTCCCTTACTGTTGATGGGCCTTCCAAGCACTCCTGATCGGAAGACAGGACTGTCCAAGCATAAAATTCTCTCGGTGAGAGTAATGAGACTTCCTGCTGTGCCTGCAGTCACACTTGTAAATATTACAGAATATATTATTCATGACCAGTGCAGTCTGTCTCCAGTGCACCCCAAATGAGTGGGGAGGGGGGAGAGTGTGCCCAAGTGTTTCAAAGTAAATCTGAGACAAGTGCTGAGCCTATGGTGAATGAACCAGGAGTAGTGACAAAGAACAAAGCTGAAGAGATTGTGAACAATAACTTTGAGCCTAAAGAAAGGACAAGCAGTGCAGCTAGAGGAGGGCTGAGAAGAGAAAGGTGGCGGAATAAGGATGAAATACTGAGAGTTGATGTTTCAGAGGAACACATTCTAGAGACAGTCAATGAGGAAACAGAGACTAGTGAGCAAAGTGACAGTGAGGGTGAACAGCCAATGATCAGGGGATCAAAGAGAACATTGGTGCCTAGTTGAAGGTAGTCAGCTCCTGAAGAAACATACTTCACCAAGAGAGGGCCTGACTCGAGAACACTAGACTAAGGTTCAACGCAAAGTGCTTGAACCACCTCCATGAACAGGACTACCACAGTGAAGATTGCCTGAATTTTAACTCAAACCCAAGAAAATTGTTACAAACTAACTAACTGATACATTTCTGAAACTTATGAAACTTCTTAGGGCCCAGGCTCCAGTAGAAGAGTAGGGTTGTAATTTTAGAAGCAGCTGATATAGGGTTCTGAAGGTAACTAAACATATAAAATCATCAATAATCAAAGTTTTGCTGATTTGCACAAGTAGATAATGACAATTAGAATCTGCTTTAATTGTTCCTTGAAGCCTGACTATAGAAAAGCCATGGTGTCTAATTCATCAAACAAATGTAGAGTGATACTAACCGTCCTGGCAGTTGTCTTGGTTTTTTTTTATATAAGGGGACTTCAATTTTCCTGTTGAGCATGCTTCCAACAAAGCTATCCTTATTCAACTCACTTAGATGTGCAGTATAGATTTAATATGAAGATCCTACATTGCAATGGTTCTGAAGGGAGCTATGCCAATAATATTCTCTTTGACCTGGTAAACTAGTAGTCGAGAGTTATGCAGGTGCATGACTGTTATATCTGTGCTTACTTGCTTGCATCTGCTACTGAGGGAGTGACCTACCATAATTTACTCCTCACAAACTCTTTGTCTTATAGTTTATTTCTTAGTCTTTTTTATCATCAGGGTCGTTTTGCATATTATTTTTCAAATTTTGATTTAGTCCTTGAGCAGGTGCCTATGTACAACATATGAATCCTCATTATCACGCTAGGTATATGAATATAGTATGCAAAAAGAACAATTGATGGACAGCTTGTGGAACAGTGTCAAACATTCATCCCTGTACAGAGATCTGGGCCGAAATCCATCGTTTTTTGCAACCCATGCCATTCCAGTTTAAACCCATCCATATGCAATTCAGTCTTCACCCCGTTCTTCATGGGAACAGTCCAGCCCGAACTACCATGTCTGGTTCTCCCTGGACTGGAAAACTAGCATCCTAGGACCGGTATCGGGGGTTTCACCCCTCATCAGCCAGGCTAGCTTGACTCCAGAGGCATGGAGAGCCTGGGTGATTAGGGGCGTTACCCTGAAACCGGTCCCAGGATGTTTGTTTCCAGTCCAGGTAAGACCTGGCTTGGCAGTTCGGGCTGGACTGTTCCCATAAGGAACAGAGTCAAGTCTGATTTGCATATGGCTGGTTCTGAACTGAGGTGGAGAATTGAGCTAAAGAACGATGATGGATTCAACCCAGATTTGTGACTGGGGGTGAATGTCTGAAAAATGTCTGATCTCCGTCCACCATCTCCTTGCGTTTGCTTTGTTCACCCTAAGTTGGCAGTGTATGCCCAGACGAGGGTCCCTTGCTCAATTTGCCACTGGATTCAAGCTAGCCTGGCTGATGAGGGGTTTTACCCCGAAACCGGTCCCAGTATGTTTGTTTCCGGTCTAGGGAAGACCTGGCTTGGCAGTTCGGGCTGGACTGTTCCCATAAGGAACAGGGTCAAGACTGATTTGGATATGGCTGAGTCTGAACTGGGGTGGTGAAGTGAGCTAAAGAACGATGATGGATTCAACCCAGATTTGTGACTGGGGGTGAGTGTCTCAAAAGTTTCAGCGCTCCGCCCATCATTCGTGTTTGCTATGAATATAGTATGGCATTTCTGTAGGTCTCCAACAAAGATTGATGTATCCCATGCTCAGAAAGAAGGAATGACATGTAAGCTAAATAAACCTGTGAAGAATTTGCTTGAGAAGTTGCAAGATAGAAGGTTAGAACTTGATTCAAGGGAAAAAATAAACCTATGGGCAAGTGGGAGACAGAAGAAGAGAAATTAAAGATTGCTGGTTTACACCCAAAGATAAGGTTAGATTGGCAACAGCAAGTAAAACTTTGTTATATGAGAAGAAAGGAAAAGATTAGAAATACTCAGATGACGGGCTGGAGTGACTTCCCACAGAGATTAAAAGTTCCAGGATAGCAGGAGTGTGGTAGAAGGGATCCTGTAATTCCTGGAGTTTATGATGTGTGTGGGAAAAAGGCTTACTTTCAGCTTTCTGCAAATTGGGTAGGTAGCTGCCATCTAGTGTTAGTGTTTCCTAAAGTGAATTATATAGGCGAGATAGATGATAAAGGATTAGTGCATCATGGGAGAGCTAACCGTAATGCTGCACAAATAGTAGATGACCAGCAGTGGCTCCTCTGTTTGGGTGTAAGAGCATCGCCCCACTGGGGAGAGCCAGCAAATGAAAGTATGAAAAATAAAATGATAATAAAACAATTTTATTATCACTTTATTTTTCGTGCTGCAGGCTGCTACCTGAACCGATTGAGCATCTCAGCCAGTCTTAGGGCGTGGCCATGCAGCATGGAGGAGGAGTGGTGGGCACTCTAAGTGCACAAGTCGGTTTGGCCGGCCATCTTAGGACAGCCAAACTGACATGTGCCCTTAGCAATTCTACAATCCGAGCTGTGTTGATCAGCCGGGTGGAGAACACACAGACTCCCAGGCCCTGGATAAGCGGCAAGTCAAGCCGCTCAGGCCAATCCCAGAGCTTCTCTCATGCTGGGAAAAATATACCCAGCATGAGATGAGCGCAGGGGAGCCTGTGCACCCACATGGATTGCCAGGACAGGAGAAGAGCCACGTGGTCGGCACTAGATAAGTAATCTTAATGTAGAGGAGCTTTAACTCTTTCTACTATGCTCCACAGCAAGTTCTTTTTAAAGTGCTTTATTATGGTTGTTTTCTGTTTTGTGCAGCAGCAGGGGGGTGTAGATGAATGTCATTTTAATGCTGGGCGAGTACGGCACACTGTTCTACAGCAGTATTTGGTGCGTTAAGTGTGGCATAAGGCCATTCTGACAATGTTTTGTGTTTGCGATTACTATACCTTAGAACGTACGTGAGTATAGATGTTTATACGAACACCTGTACATGTGCACAAACATTCTTCATGATTGCCCAATTGTATTTGTGGCCTGTTGCTTCTCATTCCCCTGTTCCCACCCCCTATAAATCACTCTAGAGATACAACTGTGGCTGTAAACATCCGTGATGTTTCAGGTTCAACTCCCACTGAGGTCAACTTTCATCCTTCACAAGTTGATAAAATAAGTGTTATGTCTTTTATGTGAGCGTAGCTCTGCAGCACCATTTGTAAAGTGCCTAGGCACTTTGGATAGAGTTTTTCGTGGCATGTGGGAGTTTCAAGTATTAATAAAATGCCTGTTGATACTGAAAAGAGTATGGTGACTCGTACTTTGAAGGTCCTAGATTACTTTCCCACTGGCTCTGGCCTTTATCTCAGCATGACAGTGATAGAGTGGAAAATTTGTATCATACATGGGGTACCTGTGAGGAGTGCAATATAACCGTTGTAGAACACATTCATATATTATTCAATGTTATGAGGCAATTTGGTGTTAGGAGAATCGTGAATCAACTAGCATGTTTCTGTGAAAATTAATGTTTCCCAATGTAAGATTCAATAATTAATGCTTAGAACATGTATTGATCATTGTAATCAATGCGTCTTGTTTCCTTAGGCCTCATTAGTTACTAAATGTGATTCAGTGATGTTTTAACCGTGATAAATGTTTCTTAGGATAATAATATAGATGCAAGACGTGTATTAATGTACTTAAGAGAACTTCTCCTATCAAGTGTTAACAGTCGCTGTAATGTTTAATTGCGTAGTATAACAAAGACATAAATTTAGCCTAAGTTGTACTTTTGGAGTTCCTTTGTTTCTGAAAGTAACGTTCAAATTCTTTTGTGAATCTCGTAGAATGCTTTCTGTCTTCCATTTCCATTGCAGGTGGACAACGTTTATAAGTGAAGAGTAGGGGTATTGTTCTATTGGACAAGGTTGCGGAATGAAGGAGTTACAGTTAGCTTGGTTGTAGGAGATAAGGTGGAGGGAGTTGTTTTCACATGGGAGAAGGAGAGAAGACCAAGGACGAGCTGCTACAGAGGGGCGTATGTGGAGAAGGCCGTGAAGGGAGTCGACATCATGGAAAAGTTTGTGGCTGAGCCCATTGTGGAAGAAAAGCATCATGGGATATTTGCAGACTACAATTTAAATATGTGATGCATTGTAGAGAGGCCAAAGCAAGAAAGGAGGGACTGGGGCATGTTATCAGGTCCAGCACACAGGCCCCTGCAGTTTGAGAAAACACAGAGTGTGCTGTTCCTATATGGGAAGCTAGGTCTAGCAGGTGGAGGGGAGTGCTCCTTTTAGGAGCAAGGACCCTCACAGACACCGAGAGGTGTCATGCGTTATCATTGGGCAGCTCCTCGTTGGGCCGGCGCTGCAATGCCCAACGAGCTCCTCGAGGGGGCTCTTTGCCAGAGATCTTCTCTTTTTAGCCGATGTGTGTTGCATGAATAAATAGTGAAATGTGAGTAGAATGGGTGAAGTGTATTTAAATTGACTAGAGGGATACGAACATAGTTTTAATGCTAGAGTCCCTTTGTCAAGGATAAAAACGTGGTTTGAGCGTAAAATAAATACAATGGTCTATTTAGCTACAAAATTAGTGAATCAGAGAGGTCAACATGTTTCATGCCTGTTACAGTCCCTAATGGATCATGGCATTTAATCAGGACCAGGACAACCTAATTCTACTCTACACACGGGATGGGGAGAAGTAGAAAATGTGTGCACCATACCCAGTGAATAATGCAAAGGATAAAGACATTAAATGTGTGTGTCCTGTATACTTCACATAGACATAAGGAACGTCTCTTGGGGGTAGACCTAGTTAGAGGGGAACAAAAAGATTCAGAGATGGCATTAAAACAAGTGTTCATGGTAACAAGTGTTCATGGTCATATATCAAATCCACTTAAAACAGCACACTCTGTGTTTTCACGCATTGTAGAGAGGGACAGATACCTCCCATTCCTGCATGCTGACCTGACAGAGATCACCTTTGTGCTACTGTGCCTATTTTTCTTCTACTTGTGGCTTCATGTCCAGACCCATCCTATGGCGAAGTCACTTCCTATGAAGGCTTTGCTAACTGACACCTTTTCTCTTTAATGCCCTTTGCTTATATCCTAATTTAGGGATGTCACCTTAGAGTTAGAGTAGGGGTAGTTAGAATTAAACGCTGTATATTGAAGAAGTGCCGATGCAATGAGACTTGAACTTTTGTTTTCTCATCTTATGTATATTCGTCGTAGAACTTGTTGTTCTGTCCATGCTCCACTGTGTAAACATTTTTAGGAGTTTTGGTTTCCTTCTATTTCCCCTATACTTCTATACGCTCATGCTAAGATTTGTGTATGTCCAACTATTCTTGGATTTGTAACAAACTAACAAACCTTCAATTGGTTGTCGATTTGGGTTCTTGTGTAGCCATTTGTGTTATACAATTTTCCAAGCGATTCATGACCTTTTCTTCCCTCTACACATTCATGATGCTAAAAAGAACCATCGGAGATCCAGCTCTAGAGTGAATGGAGCAGATGAGCCCAGGCTACTTCAGTTGGTAACGGGATGGTTAGCACATGAAGCGAGGGGAGAACTTAGAACTCGAATCTAGAATAGTCTAGAGTCCTGACCCAAAGATTCCCAGGCAGAGCCCTAAAGATCGAAAACCGGAGACGACGGAGTCCGGCGATGCGCGGCGAAAGCTTTGGCGAACGAAGGAGTGAGTATTAGTAGGGTATGTGTGGAGCATGTTATATTGTGGTGACAGTTTGATTGTGGAATGTCTTGCGCAGTTGCCGCAAGAATTGAGTGAATGTGGTTGTCGGGTCCAATGTGATTCAAGGTGCTGATTTATGGTTATCGGGGCCCCAAAGTGGCCTAAGATCCTGGGATATTTGAAGGTGTAGAAGACACCGAGATAGTGATTGTCTGATCGAAGAGTTGAGGAGTTTGCCGTGAGACGTCGTCGACAGCTCCACCTAAGACAGGGAACTTTGTGTGAATGGGACAAATGCAAATCTTGTAGTAGACCTTGTGCTCAAAGGGTAAACTGTACTGATTCAGGTGATTCCCCGCTGGTCGAGGTTTCACAGCGAATGGGCATTCTTTGAGTGATTGAATTCTATTGATCTTTTAGAAAGGAAAACAATTACAAATATAAGATGATTGTGTGAGTGAATGTGTACGAAAAAACTGTGAAGGAGGGTGAGCCGCTGTGAGGAGAGAAGGTGATGTCAATTTGTGCCACGCTGGGATAGGTTGGTTGGTGTAACGACGCGCTGAGATTGGTTGACGATTTGTTATTACATCTGGAGTGTTTGAGGTTGTATCGTCACAGTGGGTGATCTAAATTGAACAGGGATTGTTGAGTTATAAACAGGAAAACCATGCGATGTTTTAGAGTTCTGAGAGATTTGTTTCATGGGGATGAGGGTATTATCACAAGGGTGGGCGAAGAAGCGCCACCATAAGACACAGCAGCTCATTATATGGCAACAAACGTAGGACTCCATACGATTATTTGGCTTCAAAATTGGTATAAGATCACTGAGAAGGAGGGAGCATTGGCGTTCCCATTCTATGGTACCTTCAAGTTGGAGATACTTAACCAGTTGAGGGGAGTGATGTTTGCAATGAAACCGTTACCTAGGCCTACACAGTTTGAGGCACTTGATGCATGGATACGTGCAGCTCATGCTAGACAGAGAGAGCGTTACTAGGAGAAGATGAAGAAAACAATGCTGGCTTACCAAGAGGCACAGTGGGATGCTAAGTTAAAGAGACGGAGGGTGGACATGGTTGAGTACGAGAGGTTATACCCTGTGTGAGAAGCTGGCCTCGTATATGATGTCCACTAATGTAAGTGGGCACCTTGCACCAGTCCAGACAACCCTTATGGTGATTTAAGAGGTCTCAGACAACCTTAGAAAGCTATCCAAGTAGTAGCTGTGGAGAGGTGCCTTCAGGCGTAGTCTTGGAGTGTAAAGCAGCTTGTTTTACCAGAATATAATCTTATAGTGCAGATTAAATGAAAAAAAACACACAAAGTATTTATAAAAATATGTATTTACTATATAACACTATCTAGTACGTTACAGTATCTCCTACATGGAGATAGACACAAAGCACACAATACCTTAGCAAAGAAATCACAGTAAATAGCACTAATACACTGTGGGCCCCAGGGGGGGACCAAACCATATACTAAGAAAGTGGTATAAGAACCACAACTCGAGTCAGGACAATGTCGAGAGGATGTAGAATTGCTGAGGACCCACAGAACCACCCAAGGTAAGTAGATAGGGACCCCACGGAGAGCGTGTGCAGTGTGTGAACACGACTGCGTGCTCCGTACAAGTCTATGTGCAAGTCGCGGTTGGAGTTTTAAAGTTTAGGGACCCTTCCCAGTGGACCCTGAAAAAACCCCGTGGAAGAAAGATGGTTGGAGAGCCCCCCCACCCGTGGATACTGTAGTACCCAAGTTACCTATCCCAGGGAAGACCGGTGTGAAGTGGCATTGGAAACTGCCGTCGAACCCAATGGAGGACTTCAGGAAAGTGCCGCTGCTGGAAGAGGAGAAAGTGTCCAGAGGAATCGAAACGTGGATTCTTGAAGAGGAGTACCTGAAGGCAGAGGGGACAGTGTCTTTGTCACTCAGGGGTGACCAGGAGACTTGGAAGACGGATGCCCTCCGATGTTGGGTGCTTCAGGTAAGATGACGGTGATCTTGACTGTGCAGCTGCGAGACCAGGCGACGCTGAGGATAACCAGGATCCGGATACAAGCTTTTCCACAAAGTATGTTGAGTGCTGAGGGGTCAGTGTCTGGCGGGAGCACCAACAAGCCTTGGCAAATGCAACCCACGCAGGAATTCACGAAGGTGCGCGGTTGGGACCAGCAAGGTCCAGGAGACTCACCACAAGCAGGGGAGTCGGGCAGGCCCCGAGCAATCAGAGGAGCCCAAGGAAAACAAAGGTGACCCTCAAATGGACCCAAAGGCCGAAGGCACAGGAGTCGTGAGAGGACCTCAAGCAGCTCACCAAAAGATGCAGGCCACGATGCACACGATGAGGTGTGGCCAAAGATTCTGGTCACTGGAGGTGCTCGAGGTTGGGGCTACTTGGAGCCCGCAGATCTTCTTGCAAAGAAGTCAACAAGCCTTTGCAACTTCAAAGGGGACGCGGTACCCAGGGACTCGGTTATTGCATCCCACACAAAGACTACTGGCCTCAAACTTGGTAAGAGGGTAGAGCAGGCCTCGGGAGTAGAGGAAAACCCTCGTGTTGCAGAGCCCACAGAGCCAGGAGGAGCTCAGGATCTGCAGAACGGTCGATTTAGTTGTGGTGCCTGCGAATGCAGTGGAGCGATTCCTTCACTCCAAGGGAGATTACTTTGGTTGTCCTTGATGCTTCACAGGCCTTGGAAGGTTCCTGTATGATGCACATGCACAGACAATGCCACAGACCGGAAGGGAGACGAAGTCAGGCCCAAACGAAGTCCAGTCAAGTCCAGAGTGCCCAGACGGTGGAAGTGCAGTGGTTTCAGTTCTGAATCTTATCCCACGACAAATCTAGGGACCTACACCCAGGTAAGCCCTTAAGTACCCTAAGGAAGGGGTTGGGAAGATTCAGGGGTCCCTCCCAGGGGAGGGTCTGGACAAGGGGGAGGTTACTCCCATGTCCTTTGTCCACTTTCGCACCAGAGCAGGAGCCAACGGCTCCCAGGACTGGTTTGAACTGGACTATGCACAGGGACACCAAATGTGCACCTCATGCAGCCTTTCAGGCGCTGGCAAGCGCATCCACCCAGCCCTAATACACTAAATCCTGTCTGGGAGGTGGTCACACCTCCCTGTGACAGGATGCCTATTGTTCTGCCTTCCCCTGCTCGAGCCTGGCTCAGCAGCAGGAGGGCAGAAATGTGTCTCTGGACGGCAGCAACCATTTTGTGCTGTCCGGGTCTAGAAGGCTGGTACCGGGAACACGGAGAGCCTAACGGAGGGCTCTTCCAGTGCTTGGAATCATACCTCCCACACCATTTACGGTGTGGGGGTATGATTCCAACATGTTTGGTACCAAACATGATAGTATTCGTTGCAGCCGTTTCGAGATGGTGATCGCGTGATTACGCGGTGCCCCTCTATATAGTATATGGCTGCTTCACTGACAACCCGGGAGAATAGACTCCGTAGGCTGCAGGGGTGTCCTGCTCATGCAGGGGCACCCTCTCACTCAAAACCAAGCACCCTGCCCTCAGGATTGTAAAGCACTGCTATAGGAGTGACTTATAAGTTTTAAGTGCAGTGACCCTTAGATATAGTAAACCTTTATCTTTAGTAAGTGGTGCATGCACCAACCTACACAGGCTGCAATGGCAGGCCTGTAGTTCCATTTTGAATGGTCTCTCATGGGTGGCATAATTTATGCTTCAGCCCATGGGAGACCCCTGGGGTACCCATGCCCTGGGTACATGGGTACCATATACTAGGGACTTACACGGGTAACCCAATTTCCAATCTGGGATGTACCTAGGTACTGAACACAACAGTTTAGGGAGAAAGCAGATAGACTGGGGTCCTGATTAGCAGGATCCCAGTCAGACTAGTCAAAAACAGCATAACATCAAGCAAAAAGTGGGGGTATTCATAAGAAGCAGATCCTACTTTCCTACACCCTGCGTTAATGATGGATGGAGAAACAAGAGATAAGAGGAAAAAGGAGATGATTGAGAATGATGACAGTGACTCTGATGATAGCCTGTTGAGTGGCTTGCTGGCAGAGCGTCCACCTCCCTATAGCCCATTGCAGGATGAGAGCGGGAGAACACCTGAGGAAACTGGTAACACTGGGGGCTCCTCAGCCCCAGTCGCCTCAGGACCTGGTGGTGTGGGAAAAATAGCGACAGGAGTGAGACTAGCAGAGGGGAGAGAAGAGGTAGGAAGAGGGGTGATAGAGAGTTCGGACCACAGTAACTCTAATGCTACTTCAAGGCTACCAGAAGCTCTTACCGTGCCAGTCACGATTGGGCCTATTGTTCCCATGTACGACCCGAGCTCAACAGGGAATGAAAGTCAGCAACAACATGTGGGGGCCGAAGGAACATCACGGGGTACATTAGGGAGTGCTGAGGGGGGTTTCATCCCATTGGCTCCAGTAAATTTGAGTATTCCGTATGGAGCAACAGCAGACCCTTCGATAGACCGAAGCAATACTCACGTTATGGAGCCCCTACCTGTGGGGAACACTGAGTCAGACCTGACAATGTGGAGAACACTTCCTAGAGTACAAAGTAGCACACCTCGAGAAGAGGGGGGGTGGCAAGCAGGAACCTCTAGCAATCAGCACATTTTTGATGTCATGGATCGAGTCTTGGCTTAGAGATCACAGTAATACTAAGGAGAACAAGAACACACCAGCGAGTCAGAGCACTATAAAGTCTGCCGAGAAGGCTAAACTGGTGGATGTAGTAAGGATGAGGGCTGAGTTGGACGAGATCATCAATGGAAATCTGGCGCTTGACCGAGTGGAGATATATGAACCTGGCGACTTGCTGTTTATGGCAAAGGATATCACTAGGAGGGCAAGAAGTTGATCGAATTAGCTGAAAGGTATAATGTAGATTCGAGCGAAGATTCTGCAAAGGAATCACAGGCTTACCTACAGTGATCAGGAGAAAGAGGAAAAGAGGGTGCACGGGTTAAAAATACACATTCGGGAACTGGTAATAGGAGTGAGGGCCTGGAGCATGTTAACAAATGGGAAGACAAGTGGTCGAAGACGAAAAACGTAAAGAAGGTGTTAGGAGAGCCACCTCCTCCGGGGGGAGGGACGGCAGGGGTAGAGGTATACCCATTACGAGAAGTGCCTAGTGGGGGCTTTGTGCATGTCCCTTGGAGTCGAGGTGATATTTCTGCCTTCACCAATAAATTTCCAAAGTTGAGGGAGAAACCCGCTGAACGGTATAAACAGGTTGATCGGTTTGTGAAGATTTCGAAGGTGTTGTGGATTGATCTGAACATTTGAGATTGTGGTACTGAGTGATTTGTGGTCTGCATTCAAGATAGCCATCAAGTGGCCTAAAAAGGAAACAGATAGGGACCCAGTAACTCAAGGTCTGTTACCAGTGATAATGAAGAAATATGGTCAGGTGATCATGTGGTTATAGTCCAAGATAGCCCCATAGGATATTAATTGGATCAAAATTGATCGGACGACTCAAGAGTCCAAGGAAACTGTCCATGAGTATTATGAAAAATTGTTACAGGCTGTCAAACAGTACAGTGGGTTAGATTCTCTTTATCCCAAGAATATGGGACAATTTGTGTCCAAGTTCTTAACAGGTTTGAGGCCTGAGATTAGCCTTATGATACAACAACATTTAATCTGTTGGCAAAATAAGGCTGTGGACGAAATTCTGTGCTATGCTAGGTACTGTAGCTACGAGCTTGAATCCAAGCATAAGAAATTGAAGTAAAAGTTGATGCTAGTGCAGATGTGGATTACCCAAAGAGGGGACATGTACAGGCCCCTGCTGGAAACACTTCTTGTGTGCAGGGAGTTAACCCCGTGGGAGTTCAGGCGCAGGCAACTGGAGGCATAACAGGACAAGGGAGAGGTAGAGGGGTCATGTAGATCCTAGGACAGGAATAGATGTGGCAACTTTGAAGAAGTCCACAATGTGCCATTTTTCTAATAAGGTGGGGCATTGGAAGCGTGAATGTCGCCTCAACCCTGCAAATCAGGAGCAACTTGGGGTATTTTGCCAAGAACTGATTGATGTGGCACAGATACAGACTGTGACTAGACCAAGATCGCAGAACATTGGGGGACCTCAGGGCCATGTAATGCCAATACCTCAGCCCCCAATGATGTCCCAGGGACATCAAACTTACCATCAAATGCCCTTAATGGAGTCGGTTGACAACTTCAGCCTGGACGCGTCCTTATGACGGTGCCTGAGGGGGGAGGAAGACTGTACACTTGGCGCAGTCTTGGAGGACCATACATCGATGCTGAAAGCTGGGAGACAAGAGGGCTATCTAGGCGAATAGCTGGGGCAGGACCCTTGAGGAAAGTGTGAGTACAGGGTGCCCTACCCCCGCTCCCGAGGTACTTTACACCCATTGATTGTGGGCGATTCCTCACAAAGACTACATATGGGCAAGTATTATCACTGCCCCTGTATACCTGTCTGGTACTACTCGACCATTTGCTATTTTGACCTATAATCCAGGGAGGTTACCCTGATTAAAGCCTCAGACCTTTTTAGGCCTTAGAGTAGGGCTGAAACATGTTGGTTTGATATAAGGTCATAGGACCATAATAGTCCACATTACCCGCAAGCTATTGTTTTTACTCTCCCCACCATCTCCACGAATAAAGGGATACCTAGGAGAAGGTGAGGGATTTTTAATCTCTAGTTAAGCCCCCTGGTCACCCTTCTAATAAGTGCTCCCTGAAATACGGTCGAGCCCACCCTGACTTTTAGGAGTCAGGGTGAACCAGATGATGAAGCATGACACTACTAGAGTGTGTGAGGGTTATATATAAAAAGGATTTTTTTCCTTCCCCGCAATAGTCACGCAGAGCTAGCATACCCACTCGGGGTGACCCACCCCTTTATCCCTTGTCCCCTGTTTTGGAAAGAACCACCCCATGACCCTTGGTGGGATACTTGTTGGTGAAACTGATGGGCATCCAATAACATTCCTGAGCGCTACTGGTGCTACCCACTCTACTGGGAGAACAGCAGAGGTCCCAAACCTACCCCTCTCAGGAAAATCAATCCAAGTTTAGGTGTTGTGAATATGAGGATGTCAAACCCTTTGACAGAAGTGGTACCTGTGAAGATCGGGTCCCTTGACGACTGTCACCAGTTTGTGTTATATGATTCAAGTCCTGTGTGTCTATTGGGTCGTGATTTGCTGTGCAAAGTGAATTGCACCATACATTGCACACCAAAGGGAATAGAATTGCAGACAAATGATAAATATATGGCTTCCAAATTGGCAAACCAGAATTTCTATGTCTCCATATTTTCAATGCTAATAGTGGAGGACATGCCTATAAATCTGAGGGACACTGTCTCCATGGTAGTGTGGGATTTCACAGGTGAAGAGATAGGATTCATCGAGAGAGTTGAACCAGTGCGCATACAGGTCAAGCCAAATGTCGAATACCCAAGGACCCCGCAGTATAACGGGACCCCTGAAACTGCAGCAGGTATCACACCTGTGATCAACTCCATGATTGAACAGGGCATCCTGAAAGAGATCTTGGGGAGTCCATGTAAATCTCCTATTATGGGCTTTCAGAATCCTAGCGGCAAGTACTGCATTTCAGTATCTTCAAAGGATTAATAGCATTGCAGTCCCTTGCTGTCCTGTGGTACCGATTCCATCCTTTATCCTGTTCCAAATCCCTTGCAAAGTTATTGACTTCTGCCAAGCTTTTTTCTCGATCTCTTTGCATGAGGAGAGCCAATTTTTATACGCTTCCCGGCTGGGAACCCTGTCTTAACATGGTGTTGCACCCCAAAAGGGTATACTGAAAGTCCATCTATCTTTAACCAAGTTTTGAAGAAGAATCTTGAGTCCCTAGTCTTACCTCGCAACTCAGTTCTGGTTCAATATATCGATGATCTTTTGATTGCATCAAACACCAGAGAGGCTTGCAGAGGTGATACCATTGTGTCGTTGAACCACCTGGTTGACAATTGAGATAAAGTGTCCCAAAGCAAACTTCAGTATTGTCTGCATGAGGTACAGTATTTGGGACATCGAATTGAGAAGGGCAAAAGGAAGGTGTGACCAGATTGGGTATCGGCAATCATGCAGATGAACCCGCCACACACCCAGAAGGAGGTCAGGATGTTTCTGGGAATGGTTGGATACTGTCAAAAGTGGATTCCAATTTTTTCTCTGATGGCCAAACCCTTGCAGACTTTGACACCCAAAATGATGTGTCAGATCCGGTACTATGGGATAACAATTGCTTGTTTGCTTTCCTAGAGCTGAGAGAATGCTTATGTCATGCTCCAGCCTTGGGAATGCCTGATTACAACAAAGAGTTTTTGCTGTTCTGCCATGAGAAAGAGGGTTGTGCACTTTCTGTCCTCACACAGTTGCATGGTAGTGCCCGTAGACCAGTTGCCTATTTCTCTGCCACGTTTGATCATGTGGCTTCAGCGTTGCACGGATGTCTCAAATTCGTTGCTGTAACCAGTGTCAGTATTGAAAGATGTGAGAGCATCGTGATGGGTAACCCACTAACTGTATATGTTCCCGATTCTGTGGAATTTTTGTTAACCAGATCAAAGACACAGCTTTTGATAAAACAACCGGTTGACCAAATATGAGCAGATAATTCTGGCGGATGATAATGTCACATTGAAACGCTGCTCTGTGTTGAACCCTGCTACCTTGTTACCTATCCCAAATTCAGAGGGGAAGGAAAGTGAAGACCACGACTGTCTCAATGTCACTGAACTATGTACCAAACCACATCCTGACATTGTTGATGAGCCACTGCCCAATTCAGACTATGATCTGTTTGTTGATGGCTCATGCTTAAGGGACAATGAAGGAAATCTAAGAGCAGCTTTTGCTGTTTGTGCCATCTCTGGAGGGGTGGAAGCTGCTTGGCTACAAGGAGTGTACTCCGCACAAGTGGATGAGCTTGTTGCCCTAACCGGTGCAAGTTGTGTTTCCGAGAATCTTCGAGTGACAATCTACAATGACAGCCACTATGGGTTCGGGGTGGTTCATGACGTCAGACAGTTGTGGTCTCAAAGGAGTTTCATGACCTTGTCTGGGTCTCCTATCAGAAATGGGAGGTTGTGAGGAAGTTGCTGGAAACCCTACAGTTGACGAAGGAAGTTTCTGTCATAAAGTGCTCTGCGCATTGCAGAGGAATGAATTATGTCACAGCTGGGAACAATTACGTGGATGAGGTTACACGTTATTGTGCTTTGAATGCTTGTACTTTCAATGAGAAATACAGAAACGAGGAACCAGAAGTGACAGATTTCAACGTGATGTTGGCTGTGGCCGATACTTGGGATGAGGTGAAGCATCTGCAGGAGGAAGTTTCTGAGGAGGAACAGTCCAGTTGGGTCAGAGCAGGTTGTGAGAAGAGAGATGATGATATGTGGCTGTCAACTGATGAGAGAGCAGTTTTACCCGACTGTTTATTGAACTCAATGGCAAAACAGATTCATGGTGCACCACATGTAGGTAGGGATGCAATGGTGAGGATGTTCAGGCAGACATGGTCTAACCCCAAGTTTCAAGTGGTTGCAGAGGCTTTGTGACATCTGTGTTTGATTTGTCAGCAAATGAATGCAGAAAAAAGGCTATTACATTGAGCCACATAGGGAGGTCCAGAGGGCCTTTCAACCGGATGCAGTTGGATTTTGTTGAGATGCCTGTGTGCAATCAACTGCGATATATCTTGGTCGTGGTGTGTCTATTCTCCCATTGGGTCGAAGCCTACCCAATCCGAAGGTGTGACAGTCTCACAGTAGCTAAACTGTTGTTGAGGGAACTCATTCCGAGGTTTGGATTTCCACTACATTGGAATCAGACCGAAGGACTCATTTCAATAACGAGATCCTGAAATTGCTGTGTGTAGCTTTGCTGGTGGAAAGAGGCTGCATTGCAGTTACAGGCCCGAAGCATCAGGAGTAGTTTAGCAGGTCAATGGTACTCTGAAATTCAGATTGGGAAAAGTAGGCGCTTCAACTTCTTTGAAAGGGCCCAATGCATTAGCCCTTGTGCTGACGAGTCTGTGTAGTACCACTTATAGGAGAACTGGTTTGTCCCCTCATAAAATTCCTATGGGGAGAGCGATGAGGTTGCCTGCTGTGCCTGCCAAAACGTTTGTTAACATTTCGGATGATCTGGTTCTCGACTACTGTAAAGGGTTGGCTGATGTAGTTTGTTCTGTGTCTCATCAGGTTGAAGCAGTGACTGCACCGACTACGCATGACCTCTGTCACGACCTGGCCCAGGCGACTGGGTGCTCATAAAGTGACATGTGAGAAAGAATTGCCTCAAGCCCCGCTGGTGTGGACCATATCAAGTGATACTAGTGACTACGACTGCTGTAAAGTGTGGCAGAGTCCCAAACTGGGTTCATGCCTCTCACACACGAAGAGTACCGAATCCCTCTGAAGAAACAGCTCCTTTGTCAGAGGAATTGACGAACGTGACCAGAGGGTCACCACAGGGGGTAAGCAAAGTTGTGGAGGGACCTGCAGAGGCTGAATCAGACTTAGGCCAACCCGAGGGGGGCCTAGTCGAATTGGACACCGACGTCCCCTTCGGAAGAGCCAGGTCAATGGTGTCTGAGCAAGAATTTGACCCCGACGAAGGAGCAAGTGGAGGATCGGGACAAGTGCAGTCAAAATCAAAGACAGACACGATTGAGATCTGTCCAGAAAGAGAGCAGAGAAGGAATCTGAGGCTTGGATCTGAGAAAGGGCTTGCACCAATTACTGAAATGTCTGAATCCAAACAAAGTGAACCTGAAGGGGAGAACTAAGTTCCAGGAGGTCCAAGAGAGTTAGAGTACCTTGTCGAAGGTACTCTTCTCCTGAGTGGACTTAGCTGGCTGCCAATGCTGACAAGGGCGAGTTCCGGGACATCAGTATTGATAATTGACGTCCTGTTAAAGATTCCTGGGACTGAAGCACATGCTCTCCTTTCACTGCCTGTCCCGTATCCACCAAGGTTTAGTGGCCTAAGATCTCTAATTCTGAACAATGCCATTTTCCCTCCTCTGGGCATAGAACCAGCATCGGAGTTGAGGGCTGACCTGTTGCAATTGATTGAACAGAAACTAGGTTCAACACTTATTAGGGACGTTGAATAAACTTTACAAACTTTGTTAAAGGTGCCTAAGAAGAAGATTACCTAGACCCAAGTGGACGAAGAATAAACTTAGGGATTCCTTTTAGAAGAAGACGGAGTAGGGTTAAGGAAGTCTTACGACCTTGGGTACATAGGGAAAGAAATAAGAGGAACTGAAAGAAAAGGCAAGAGAGAGAAAAGTATTTGAGACCTGCTTGAGAGAGGTTTGTGTTTCCTGTTTGCTCGATTGGAACCTAACGGAGAAACGAGACTCTGTGGCTGCTGTGTTCTCACTAAAATTTGGATCTGAGTTTGTTTAAAATGGAATCTAGAAATCTGAACCGTAGGCCCATATGTATCGTAAGCACACTTATAACTGTTGTAGTGGTAATGATAGTGGTACTAATAATAGAGTTAGTTTCCAGGTCTTTGGAAGAGGGACACTAGGTTGTTGTGCCTGAGGGGGCCACCCCTAATTCGGGGGTTACAAAAAGAGGTGCTCTAGGATAGATAAGGATTCTGCTGTTAAAGGAGAGAAATATCTCCATGTAGATTTGCCTCAGGGAGATTATATCCTTAACACTTATGCTAGGCTATTGTACAAGTATGTCGACACTATGGAAGCTAGAGATTGCTATGTTTGCATGCAATTACCCGCATCAGTAGAAGAAGGAATTACCTATCACCACTTACCTGTGACTTATGACATTAGTTGTGGTTTGCTTCTTAGCATGTTTTTCAAGAAAGATCACTATGAATATTATTTTTCAAACTATGATGTGTTATTTTCCGAAGTACCAGTCTACAAGCATTTGAACAAATATGATACCAGGAAGTCAATTGAGATGATAGGGAATTATTTTGTGCCCACCGCTATACTAGATACAGCTTATGCTTGTAGATACACTTTAACCTGTACATTAACTGAGGTAGAGAAGAAGTTCATAGATCAAGTAGAAGACAGGTTTAGAGGTGTAGTGAGAGAAAGGAATAAACCTTTTAAATCACTGATTGGACAAAGGAGGAGTTAGATCATCGTGCGGCAGGGAGTTCAGGACTGCTAGCATTGGACTGGCAACATAGGGGGAGGCTGTGTATTCAGCAGGCTGAGAGGGGATATACTTACATGTTTGTGAGAAAGAGCGAATGTGATCATACATTTCTGGCCCATGGTCCATGTAAACATTTTTAGAACTACACAGCTCATGCTATACCAGGAGTCTATTTTGTGTGCGGAAAGCAGGCATATTTGAGGTTGTCTAGTAAATGGTATGGTACTTATTACCTGGATGGGGTTTTCCCAAAGATATACCATGTGGAGGATTTGGAGGCTTTCAGTGGGGAAACAACCCTTAGACAGAAACGTGGATCGAGTGCTGGGGAGATTGTGGGAGACATCTTTGGAGCCATAATACCCAGTTTGGGAGTGGTGGTGAGTGATATCAAGATTAAGAAGTTGTATTCCATAGTTGATAAGCTATCCACTGACACTGCTAGGTCTCTGTTGCTTATAGACGGCAAGATGGTTGCAATCAGGGCTATGGTGATGCAGAACCGACTTGATTTAGATGTTTTGCTCGCAAAAGAAGGCATAGTCTGTCGCATGCTGAAGGTCCAACAGTGTTGTACTTACATCGTTGACAGGAGTAAAGATTTGCAGAGGTACATTAGTAGCACAACAGACTTACATCAAGAATTGAAGGATTTAGCTACTGAAGGTGTTTGGGATAAGTTGGGACAAGGATTTGGTGCAGTTAGAAAGGGGTTTGCAAATCTAGAAAGTGGGTTGTTCGGATGCACTGTGCGGCCTATATTTATTGTCACCATCTGTATCATTATCCTGATTGGTATGATCAGAGGGTATAAGTAGTACAGAGTGAGGCAACGAGAAAGGGATCAGAAGGAAAAGGACAAAAGAATGGAGAGGCTGCAGGACAGCTACAATAATCTGAGGCGTATGGAGAAGTTTAGGCAGAGGAGAATGGCAACCACATCTGTTTAGATTGTTCCTTCTGTTTGGTTACGTTCCTAAATGATCATTGAAAGTCTTATCTGATGAGATAGGAGGATTTGTGATGACATCATCATCAGAGGGGGGACTGATAGAGTGGAAGATTTGCATCCTACATAGGGTACTTGTTAGGGGTGCAATGTAACTGCTGTAGAACACATTCATATATTATTCAATGTTATGAGGCAATTTGGTGTTAGGAGAATCTAGAATCAACTAACATGTTTCTGTGAAAATGAATGTTTCAGAATGCAAGGTTCAATAATTAATGCTTAGAACGCGTATTGATCATTGTAACCAATGTGTCTTGTTTACTTAGGCCTCATTAGTTAGTAAATGTGATTCAGTGATGTATTAACTATGATAAATATTTCTTAGGATAATAATATAGATGGAAGACGTGCATAAATGTACTTAAGAGAACTTCTCCTATCCAGCGTTAACAGTCGATGTAATGTTTAATTGCGTAATATAATGAAGTCATTGATTTAGCCTAAGTTGTACATTCGGAGTTCCTTTGTTTCTGAAAGTAATGTTCACATTTTTATGTGAATCTTATGGAATTCTTTCTGTCTTCCGTTTGCATTGCAGGTGGGCAATGTCTATTAGTGAAGAATAGGGGTATTGTTCTATTGAACAAGGTTGCAGAATGAAGGAGTTACAGTTAGTTTGGTTGTAGGAGATAAGGTGGAGGGAGGTGTTTTCACACGGGAGAAGGAAAGAAGACCAAGGATGAGCTGCTACAGAGAGGCATGTGTGGAGAAGGCTGTGAAGGGAGTCGACCTCATGGAATCGTTTGTGCCTTAGCCCACTGCGGAGTATGGTGAGAAAAGCATCATGGGTTATTTGCAGACTGCGATTTGAATATATGATGCATTGTAGAGAGGAACAGATACCTTCCATTCCCGCTTGCTGACCTAACAGAGAGTACCTTCTTGCTACTGTACCTATTTTTCTTCTGCTTGTGGCTTCATGCCGCAGACCCATCCTATGGTGAAGTGACTTCCTAGGAAGGCTTTACTAAATGACACCTTTTCTCTTTAATGCCCTTTGCTTATATCCTAATTTAGGGATGCCACTTTAGAGTTAGAGTAGGGATAGTTAAAATTAAATGCTGTATATTGAAGAAGTGCTGATGCAAGAAGACTTGAACTTTTGATTTCTGATCTCATGTATAAGTGTCATAGAACTTCTTGTTCTTTCCATGCTCCTCTGGGTGAACCTTGTTAGGAGGTTTGGTTTCCTTCTTTTCCCCTATACTTCTATACACTCATGCTAAGATTTGTGTATGTCTAACTATTCTTGAATTTGTAATAAACTAACAAACCTTCAATTGGTTGTCGATTTGGGTTCTCTTGTAAGCATTTGTGTTACACAGTTTTCAAGCAATTCATGACCTTTTCTTCCCTCTGCGCATTCATACTGCTAAAAAGAACCATTGGAGATCCGACCTTAGAGTGAACAGAGCAGATGGGCCCAGTAATCTTTCAACAGTTAAGTTGGCTAGGTGCTTTGTACTTTGTGCAGACCAAGGGTCCCAATGGTGACCGGACTGTTACAGCCTTTCATCCTTCTGCTGTCATATGGTTGTCATTTAGTTATGAAACAGCCTACCTATTCTCTAAGTGTTTAACCACATTTCGGATTGTAGTTTGCTCTCTACGAAAGGCCATTAACAGTATTACATAATTTTAGCTTGAATGGCTTGCTTTAAATATTTCGCGTGTTTATTTCTTGTGAGAAGTTGGATTTCCCTCTAAGGGTGTACACACAGAGACAATTGTTTTGTGGTGGGCCTCAGATGCCTCCGTGCAGAATCCCACTAAGGCCCTGCACTCAGAATCACCACTCTGTGACTGGCCGATTTTGGAGGTCAGAGACCACATCTGGACCGAGTCTTCAGAGTGCACAAAGGCCCTTGAGTTAAAGTACTGTAGATGGGGTGGGAGGGGTCAGACATTACTCCTTCACCATCAGACTCACAAAGGGACTACCACAATCCAGCCCTAATGAGACATTTAGGAAGAAAAGGGGGCGCAGTGAGAGCCCCCCACGAGGAGGTGCAAGCAGGGCTACTGGACAGGCTGAAATCACTCACTTTTGTGAAAGGCCGATGGGGTTAGGGGTGGTGGGGACAGAAGGGGATTACACAGTGGGTGTCGACCCCCCAACAGAAGACAATGTGTAAAGAAGAGCCACTGCGATCCCCTGGACAGCTTTAAAACATAATTGCGGACTCTGGGGTTGCCTTAATCTTTAAAATGTCAGACTGAGAATCGCATTCTGTGTTGAAGGGTCTGCTTGTGGATGGATTCACTTCTGCTTTTGGATGGATTCAGTATGCGTGTAAAAGGTGCTGGAACCAAAACACGTTTATTTGATGCTTCACAATCTGAGTTCAAGAAGGCACAATGGTTTCAAATGCAACAAACAACATATTAGAATATGGTAGGGTGTGTTCAAAATTTTAAAAAGTATTTCTTCAACATGCAGAAGTATTTCACCTTAGTGTAGAAGATTGTATCTCTCCACTGAGAAGTATTTATTAAAAGCAACAGTTTTCAAACCTGGACTGAGAAACAAACACTGCTGACCCAACACTGATTACAATGCTATTAGTGAAGAGGCAAATCAAGGGTCACGTATACCCTATATGTGCGCTAGATTCCTATTATAGATAGATCAAATCTGTACCATTTTAAACCAATTAGAATAAATTCTTGGCAGGAGAACCCCCCCCCAGAACCCTCCACCCCATGGAAATACCCCGCTTGCACACCAAAATTCGTTCATCGATCTTACGCCTCACCACTTTCAAATTCCAACAGCTGCCACAGTAGGTGACATCTTTTGCACCATGATTTGGTTCGTCTGTAAGAGTAGCTTTGAATGACCTAAAGATTAGAAATCTATCTACACTAGTTGACTGCCTTGCCAGCAATACAGCTGGTGCACTGACTGCTATAATTATAGAACTGATGGCAATAGGAGTCATGGTTGTACAGGATAGACATGCATTTGATATCTTGCTCGCAAAAGAGGGCAGCGTCTGCTGCATGTTATGTGTCCAGCAGTGCTGCATGTACATGCCTGACAAGTGTGTTGTGATTAACAAGTTCATTACTAACATTTCTGATCATTGTAAAGATATGAACGAGTTGTAAGCAACAGCTACCTTGGAGGCAATTGGGAAGTGATTTTCTGCAGTAGGTAGATGGCTTAGGAGCATCCTGAGAGGCATGTGGGTACAACACATGGCTGGCTTCCAAGCAGTGGCAGCCGGCACAGGTAAGAGCAGTGAGGCGGTGGGAAGTAGACAGTCGACGGGAGAGGTAAAATTAAATTAAAAAATGAATATAAAACCACTTACCTTGCGCTCACTGCATCGCCGAGTCGGCGATGCGGCAAAAGCAAGGAAGTGGTTTCATTAATTTTTTATTTAACTTTACCTCTTCTGTCGACTGTTGACCCCCCCCACCTCGGCCCACCCCACCCCACTGCTCTTACCTGTGCCAGCTGCCACTGCTTCCAAGTGTGTCTAAAGCGTCAAAGTTCCTGGAAATATCATGTGTCCATAACCAAAGAAATGTGAGATACATGACAAGAAGTAATGATCATGAAAGGTGGAGCCAACAGAGGAAATTCCATTGGGGCAGTCAAGAGAACTAGTCCTAGACACCACCTCCCAGACTGCTTACAACCCCAGAAGTCCATGTTGGAGCCTAAGTTTACAATCACATTGTGGAACATGGTGGTCCTTAAATTACTTTTGATATGTAAATCTGCACTGGAATACCTGCACAGAAGCGGTATTCTCTGCCTACAGGAGATGTGGGTGCCTACTCCAACAGTCTCACAAGGCTTCTATGAGCTTTTCAAGCCAGCAAAACTCATCAACCTATTGGTCGGCCATCTGGAGGTCTTTAAATCTCCGTTAGGCATGCCAGCAAGATTGACATTGTGCCCATTATTCAAAATTCTCGGGCTCTGCAAGCCATCACAATTTCAGGGAAATTAATCTGTCATAAAATAAACTCCCCTGCTCCTGATAAACATAACGCTCCCAAAGTCCTAAAATAGTCCACAACTGATGATTTACATGATTGCTTAGAGGCCCTCCTTCTGAACTTTGCCTCACACAAAGTTCTGCTCACAGGGGACTTCAACATCAGGGACCTGGAGAACACAGGCAACCCTGGTCACAGTGCTAAAGAGCAGCCAAAAATTATTGATTTGAGCACCCACAAATTAATGTCAAACAAGCATTTGAGGCTCAAGCTCCTCACCATTAGGCTCTTTTTCCCTTCACCTACAAAGGATTCTCAACAATTGACCTAATCTTCCTGCCCGAATCCTTAGCAGGCCGCTTCATTAACTTTGAGAAGCCAATAGGTTGGAAAGTGACCACAAACCCCATGACTCTAACTGTCAATGTGAGAGCCCCCAGGACGGCCAATTGTCGGGTAGTGGGAGCTTCCATGGGAGCTAAAGCACCAAACCTAGTCAGGAGGATGAAATGGAGGACGACAGACACCTCAACAGTGGTAAAGTGTCTTGGTAAAGTAATAATGATTCCCAATATCTCCCCGGCAGACATGCACCACAAGTGGGACAAATTGACCAAGTAGTTAACAGACTCCTTACTAGCAATCGGAGGCCGCAAGCAACATTAAAGGGCGAAAAGGAAGGAGCAACTCAATCAGCAGTATAACAAGGCCATCATCACGGCACAGAGAGTGCTAAGAAGGTCCCTGTGCATCCACATGTTTAACCCCACTGCCAAAACTGCAAAGAGCATCGTCAACCTGCACAAAGAACACCAAAAAATAATGTGGGAAGCAAAAAAAGCCTCGAAAGAACAGGAATGGCTGAGGACATATCAAATACTGCAGAAAACAGGCTGATCCTGCTTTTGGAACTACATCAATAAATTAAAATACCCATACTCAACCCGGGAAAATGGAGTTCCGAAAAGCTCCTGGGTTAGATGTTAAAATACTATACTCCGGCCAGACAGCTTCACCAAACCATGCAGACAAAGGGGGGATTTCAGATCAGCCCATAGGGATCCAGCAGGATCTAACTATGCCAGCCCAGGTCTGCAAATTCCTTAAAGCAATTATAAACGACAGTGTACCAGGTCCTAATGGCCTTCCAGCTGGAATTTTCAAATGTGCCTTGGAGGACTGGGCAAAGGTGTTAACTCCTTTTTTCAATCAAGCTTTCCCCTCCGCCCAGGTTGACTCATGGAGGGGCTTCATCTTGTGCCCTATATTTAAGAAAGGGGAACCGACAAACCCAGCTAATTACCGTTTGATAAGCTTACTAGATCTAGAGGCCAAAGCTTACGCTCGATCACTGCTAACACAACTAGAGGCCTGGACCACCGCAAACAATATTCTTCCATTCTTCCAGACAGGATTTCAAGCAGATACATTAACTATAGATAACATCATTACACTCACTGTCTTGAGTTGCCAAGCAGCCAAAAATAAACAGTTTCCACTATCCTGCTGCTTCATCGACTATAGTGCCGCCTTCGACAAAGTAGACCGCCCCCGCTATGAAGAAAACTAAACTAAACACATGGGATTTTCCCTCTAAATTTTTGGAGGCCATTATCTCTATGTATTCCCATACATGGGTCAGAGTGAGTACTGGGCCACAAACCGTCACTTCCAAAATCATCACCCAAGGTGGCCTGAAGCAGGGTTGCATCCTTGCCCCCCTTCTTTTCAACCTATACACAGCGGACCTGAGCAAAGCCCTGGTGAGGAGCTGCCTTGCTCCCCCATGGCTAGGACCCTCAAACCTGCACATCCTGCAATATGCAGACAACATTATAATAATGGACCACACCAAAGTAGGGATACAGCAGGTACTGAGCAGTCTCCACGCACATAACGAAGAAAACTATCTCATGATCAACCAAGATAAGCTCAAAGTCCTGATTTTTGGCCGTTTCAAGAACAAGAAGTTCTTGACATGGGGACCACGATCATCAAAACAGCAACAAAGTACAACTATTTGGGGGTTTGGTTTACTGAGACCCCCCAACCCACGGGTAACATGGCTACACTAAGGAAGAAAGCAGCAGCCATCACCTTCGGTCTCACCTGCCTCAACAAGAAACTAAAAAGTGCCTCGCTGCACATATTCTTAAAGCTATGAAGGCTTCCCTTCTCCCTGCAGTACACTACGGGGGCACCAGGCATCTCCCGGGTGCCTGTGCTTCAAGTTTAGAACATGCACAGTGCTCAGGGTATAAAAAAGTATTCCAACTGCCCAGATATCTTTGCAGGTCCAGGCTCCATCTGGAATTTGGCCTGTCAAGTCAAACGCTAACCTGCCAGTCAGACACTTTAAAATACTGCATATGAATTCTGAAGCTGCCCCGCAACTCACTCAAGGACTGCTTGAAAGAAACATTTGAGAGCCCAGGGAATCCATGGTACCAGCAACTATAAGAAGCATTTACACCAGTGCTAAAACTTGATAACATCTCTTTCTTAACCTGGAAAAAGACAACCAACGGGCAGTTGCGACTAGCTTCATTTCAGCAGGATACTGCTTCCCTAAAGTCCTCAGGCATTCTGTTTTCCCTGAACACTTCTTACCTGGTAGGAAAACCTCAACCATATCTCTCAGAGGTCATCAATAGATGAGTGTGCAGAGATATTTTGTATATGCGTCTGCTTGGTCTGCCAGTAGCCGACTTTAACCCAGCATTGGCCCACCTTGGAAAGGAGGAGGCATGCAGACTATGCAACTTCGAGCACAAATCCTGGTTGCACCTTCTGTGCTGCTGCCCCACCCTCGAATCCATTAGGGGGTCCCTGCTGAAACCAATCTATCTGATGAAGGGGGTGCACACTTGTCATGAGGCCTCTTCTTTGTGCTTCTCCGTGTCTGATGTAAGAACTTTATCAAGATGCAGAAAATGTGTCAAATAACTCAGCGCTCACATTCAACTTTGAACCACTGACTCCCAACCAGTTAGCCTAAAAGCTCATAGTGGACTACATCACTCTGAAACAGTGAAATGGGAAATGAGCATTGCTAGTGACTCACTGCCTATTTACTGCACAAAGCACTTTTTGACTTCCATGATCACCCTAAAAAAACATGTAGAAACAAAACAAAAGGGGGCTCCTGAGTGGCAAGGGACCCTTCATTTGCAAACTGTACAAACTGGTTTTCATAGGTTTGCTGTCCTTGGTCGCTGCCCCCCAGGAGTTAACCTGGGGTGCAGCCACCACTTTTAATAACTGGCGCACTATTCTTTTACGCTGAGTCTAAGTATGTACTGTATTCATACTGTATTTCAAGGGTACTTCTCGGTACAAGCACAGGGGGAGCACTGTCATTACCCACGGGCACTCACATCTCTTCTGGTATCCTTTTCCACAAGCTAATTTAACATCTCGTACTATGCACTTAATTCACTCAGCACCTTTCTGTTATACTCTTCTCTTGCTTCAGCTTTAGTAACTCAAAAGATCACATTCAAATTAACCTAACCCTCCCATTTGTCATGGAGCGTACCTAGAGTTTAGCCCTAATTTTAATGGTAGAGTAAAGACCTACTCTTTTTGAACACTTTTATCTGGATGGGTGTGGCTATTTATACTGTTTTGTGCATAAACAGCTAAACAATAAATTAACATTGACATTGTAATTCTTGTTTTGCAGAATATAGGAGACTGCATGAATGTGTGCTTGTTGCAGACAATATTTGTGTAAATATCAGGGAAATAAAAAAGACCAAAAAGACCATAAAATAGGACCACAAACAGCCAAAAATCCAGCCCATGCTCTGACCTGTAAGACGGGCCCATTGGGCACTGGCAGACTGCTCTATAGGCCTCTCCCAAACAGGGTCTGACACCAAGTACATAAAAATACATGCTTTACTGTCAGTTGAGTGGTTCAAAAAAATCAGTGATCCTTTTGACTTCCCAATTCAAAACAATTTAAAAAAACTACTCAACCTGAGAATGTTTTAACCCAGACCATGAACCTACAGAACTTAAATGTACAAGAACTACAAGACATGATTGAAATCCAATATAAATCTGATACCATGAAGAATCCACTACCACTTCTGCAATTGTTTTTAGAGCCACCATGTCCACATTTGTATCCTTGTATAACACAACCACAGTAAAATCTATTGATATCATACCCCCTTATAAATTGAACAGAACATTTTTAAAAAGATTATATATAACTTGATATTCCCATTTAAAGATTACAACAAGAGCCCTTTGCGGTATCCTCTATCTTAAAAGGACATCCCCTAAAATCGAAGAGCTTAAGCTATAAATAATGCTCTACAAGCCAACACAAACAACATCAAAACCCAATAAAACAAAGCAAAAATAGACCCAGAAACTCTTTAAAGGAGTCATGTATCCAAGTAAGCAAATAAGAAATCAAGACAAGGTATTGGATCAATTTGATGAATACTTCGGTAATAAAATAAATCTAGCCAGTCATATATTCTGCTCCGTACTGTGAAATCTTCCATTATGTTATGTTATGTTAATTGTAGCTTATATAGCGCGTAATCACCTGCAGGTCTCTTAGCGCTTGTAGAGAAAGTTCAGGTAGCTACTGATATCCCAGAAAAGCACCAAGACTATAGCCAGGGCTTCCCTAAACAAATAAGTCTTAAGACTCTTCCTGAAAAGGAGGAGGGCGGGTTCCTTACGAATAGAAGTATAAATATGTCTACCATATAAAACTCTCTATGTACCCATTTCAAATGAACAGCAAAAATGGTCTCAAGGAGACTATTGCCCTCACTAGAACAGTAGGGATTCAGCTTACCTGATAAGTTCAAATCTTGCACAAAAAAAAGAAAATCAGCAATGTACTGCTCTTAACCTCTTTGGTATTCATTAACTCCATCTGCAAAAACCTAGCATGCTAAAAATTTCCCTTGTCAAACACATGATCAGAAAACCATCAGATGACCTTAATAGTCTTGTGAACTTCTGCCTCAACACCAGCCTTTTAATTCTAACTGAACTCTTAGGAAACTGTATTGCCATACAGCGAAAAGAATATTTGGAACTGAACAATCTCCTGAGTGAATTTTAATCGGGCTTCCACTCAGAACACATTTTCTAAATTCTCTCTGGTAAAAGTAATTGATGATACAGTAAACGTCTTTGAGGATAATGAAGTCTGCCTCTCAATGTTATTAGATTTGTATTCAGGTTTGCACAAGGTAGAAATTGACATCCTTCTCAACTCTAAATGACTTGAAGCTGATAAGGTATTGCTAAAATGTTTCTAATTCTACTTTACAAAACAGGTCCATTATGTAAAACAACTGCAAAATCTCCCTCTACACATGTTCCAGGAAACTGTGGAGACCCCCAAGTCTTGATATGTGTAACTGTACAATTCAACATTTATGTTGAACGTCTTCTATTGGTGAAGGTAGACCTAGGAATATACTGGCATCTTTATGCATTAGACAGCAATTTCTATAGCAAAGTACCCTTAAACGTTTGCCACTCGATCCTCTTGATTATACAAAACTGAATAATGTAGACACTTGAAAATAAATTCATTTGAAACTGATTTTTTTACATCCTAACCCAGACTTTACCTTGACTGAAAAGTTGTTAAGCTCCATCAAGAAAGCCAAACTTCATCCCTTGACGATGAATATGCCAAATCCCAGGGTTTCCTGCTAAATACGCAACTCAGTGTAGAAATCCACATTAAAAACTTCAAAAGGTCTTCCTTTTTTCAACTAATGCAAATTGTAAGCTCTCCCTGCCAACTGTGTGGTTGAAGACAGCAGTCTAATTGCTTGAACAGACCATCTCCATGGTCTTCCTTGTGGTAACTTGGAGCCAAAGAAAAATATTGCATATAGAATGCTTCAACAAATGATCTTCTGTTAGAAACCTTCACAGGTCATCTTCTGAAATAATGGAACTCATATACCTTCTCCATCAAATCAGCCCACTCTTTCAACCAATTTAGATGTAGCTTGAAAATCCCCTTCTACAGAAACTCTTAGAGCACCCGACAGGACTAATGCGTCAATAATACTGTTCTGTGTTATCGGATTTAAATTTGCTAGGATGGCCCTAAAAAATCCTTGCTACAACTGTCTTTGCATAAAACATCACCTGCATAATTTGAATGTTGTTCAATATTGTTCATGATGTTTTCCAGCGAATTGTTTTGTTAATCTTATATGCTGTGTAAGCTCTTAACAAGTTCTTTTTACGACAGTGTTTGCAGCAATGTGATGTTTGGTGCTATGATGCACTCTGTGCCATGGTTGCTCCTGTATAAAATTACAAAAGTTAACAAGTGAATAAAATGTTATTCCCTCCCTCTGGAGGGTCAGGAATAAAAATAACATAGGAATTGCTCTTAGTTATCGGGCGACTGACCGACTGTTTCCGGAGGTGGATCACCTTACTAGAAAATTACTGTGATGACAAAAAGTAGAATATAGTGTAATGAGCCAATCACTTATGGGTAATCTTCATCACCCCTAGTCTCAGTGTTGTTACTCACACTCATATTGATTTGTGCATTATCATATGCCAAACAGCCATTCTGCAACGCACATCAGTTTCTTTTATCCTTCTACTTTCAGTTTTGTTAAGAACATTTTATTAGTCCTTCATTTTATTTACACCGGAGACCCTCAGTTTGCCTACTCATAATACTTGCCTTCACTTACATAACCTTTTGAAGTACCAAGAATTTTAATATGTCCTATTAATGGGTAGGGGTGTGAGGGGATATTTAGACAGTGACAAGACTGAGACTAGGATTAATGAATTATTTATGTCATTATCTCCATGTCTCATCTTCCTCATCGGAGTCATAATGACTTGAGGATTAACAAGGAATCACAAAATCTCCTCAGTATTTGAAAGACAAAATGTATTTCCATCCATGAAAATAAATTTTCATATACATATTAAACTTCATATCTTTTCCCTTCTTTCTTTACAACACATGACAATACTCCTTCTGATAGACATTTTTCTCTCTGTTCTGTTGACTGTAAACAGTAATGATTTATAAAGGTATTAGATGATGCCCATGTACCAGCTCTACATATTTCTTGTATTGAAATACCTTTTGCTTTAGCCGAAGAGGTTGCAACACCTCTTCTAGATGAGGCATGAATATCAAAAGATACCAAATGAAGGCTATTGATTCATTGCCTCATAATCTTTCCAAATAGCAAACTTTACCCATCTAGTTATGATAGAAGTAGTGTGTTTTCTTCTTTTATTAATTTCTCCAAAAGTTACTAAAAGAGATTTAAATGAAAAAGGGCTAGTTCTCGCCAAACTCCACAAATACATTAAAATTGTTCTTATGACATCCAGGGTTGGAATATTTTCTTCTTCAAGAGAGGAAGGATTTGGCATAAAAACTGGAAGAATTAATTCCTGTTGTAGATGATATTTAGAATTAATTGTTGGAACAAATAGAGGCCCAGGTTATACAATAATTTATCAGGAAATCTTCTCAGGTGTGGAGGGTTGCCTATCTCCCGAAAACATCTAGCTGATGTGATACTAAAAGAAGAGCCACTTTCACTGTTGGGAATGCAAGATCTACTGTTTGTAATAGTTTAAATGGTGCTATTTTGAAACCCTTTAACGTCGCAGGCAAATCCCAGCTAGAGTGGGAGTATGAATATTAGGTTTCTTGTTGGAATAATGTTTTAAAAGTCTTCCAACCCAGTAGTTTAGTGATTAAAAAGGATTTTTTAAGTCTCCAATAGCCTTTATAGAAGTTTACTCGACGTTTTAAATACAGATCAAAAGATCTTTTTATAATCTGGCTCTCAAAATTCCTAAATTTTAAAAGGATTACATGAGGGTAGCATCTAGATTTCTGTCTTCACACCATGCTTTGAAATTTTTCCAGTGTCTGCTATAAGATTTCCCTGTATACCTTTTTAAGGCTTCTCTGAATATCGGTAGCAGATTCTTACTAACACCCCAAATGACAGAGCTACCATTTCAATTTTCCGTGCCATCAGGAGAAGAAATAGCAGAGAATGAAGAGGAAACTAAGGCCAAAGCAGTGGGCTGGAAGACACTGGTTAGTGAAAGAGCGCAATCTGAAAGAGACTGTTCAAGAGACTGAAACACAGCCTCCTTGTCCACAGTCTCCTAGGCCAGAATGGTGCTGCAAGGATTATTTTCACGTTCTACCTCTCAATTTTCTTCAGCACATTCGAGAAAAAGAGGAATATGGGGAATGCATTCAGGAGACTTGTAGTCTTGCAAAAAGATAGTACATCTGTCCTCAGGCTTCCTTGCATTTGTTGCAGGAACAAAACAAGAAAAGAAGATAATCTCCCTACGAGGCAAACAGATCTACCCATGGATTCCCCATCCTGTCATGATGTATTGAACCATGTCTGGGTAAGATGTAGCGATATTGTTGAAAGGAAATTTCTGCTCAAATTGTCTTCTACCTTGTTCAGTTCCCCCTCAATATTAGTCGCAGTTAGGGACAACAATTTTTCGTGCACCCTAAAAATATGGAGTGAGACAGAGTTGCCAGGTTTGGGGATTTTGTTCTTCCATGTATTTGGTTGTCTGCACGTACTAGAACAGCTTTCTTCTGGATCTCTTGGAGAAAAGCTTTTAAAGTTAGAAAAATTGCATGCAAGCCCCTGCATCTTGAGGATTGTTTTGCCTCTGTAGTGACCATCTCCCCTGAATCTTTAGTTGATCTAGAGTTGCTCTCCAAACAGTTATACTGGCATCCATAGTAACCATTGGAATCAGAGGTCCTTAGAGAACCCCTGCCGGAAGATCTGTTTTCAACATCCACCAATCTATGACACGTCTGAGTTGGAAGGATACCGGGATCTGTGTATCCAGCATCCCGGTATCTTAGATGAAATAGCTTTGCCAATTTCACAACTACTGTTGTTGTTGACATATGACCTGCACAACTAGAAACTCTTGCAGATGTATTGTCCTACTCAAATATATTCTAGTGCTAGTACTAGATCCAGAGATTCTGCATTCTCTCTCTTGGAGAGAACACTCTTCCTATATCTGTTTGGAATAACACTCCTACAAAGAGTCTCTGTTATGTTGGGATCATGCTAGAATTTCCCTTGTGCTTGACGAAATCAAAGATCTGTAAGAGTCTTGCATACCACTACTGTGTGTTCTTCTGCCTTAAAAAAGGAGCAGAGATCAGCAAGTCATGGAGATAAGGAAAAATCAGCATACCTTAACTATTTGGGGTATATTTACAAGGGCATTGCGCCACAGGAACGTCACTTTTAACGACGGTACTGTGGCGCAAGGCCATTCTGCATATGTGCAAAGTGGCGTTGAGCCACTTTTTGTGGCATAACGCTGCTTTGTAAATATGGTACCCATTCGTGCAGATATCTGCTTGAAAGGGCTGTGCAATGGATGTTGCTGTGGGCATTCCACCGCAACACTCATTGCTTTTTGATGCTGCCCCAGATTTACAAGGAGGTGTAAATCTGACGCAGCCCCAAAAACTAACGTTATGCAAGAGCAGGCATTAGATCGCACAACGAGGAGAAATTGGATGAAGCTCCGCGCTCCGACATTTCCTTGTACATATGCCCTTATGTATGCAATTAATTGAGCCAGTACATTCATGAACACTCTTGGAGCACACGTTATGCCATAAGGGAGAGTTTGGAACTGATAGTGGTTCTGATCTGAAGTAAAATGGTACTTGAAAACATTTCTGAGATTTATTGCAGTTAAAAATCAGAGAAATAATTACTTGTAAGGAAATCATCTTGAATGTTGTTTTTGGTAATTGTTCAGTATTCTCAAATTCAGAATTGGTCTTAGTTCACCTGAACGCTCTTTGAATGAAAAAAGAATTGTGTAAAATCCCGATATATTTTTTCTTTTTGCTTGTACCTTAACAACTGCACCTTTCGACAGTGAATTTTCCACTGCTTGTAATAATGCTTGATTCTTGAAAGGGTCCAATAAAGGTAGTCATTCTGAATTGATTTTGTGAGAGTTGAGATTTTAATTTCAATTGAATCCAGTTTCTACAGTCTGTACAGCCAAGTGATCTGTGATGCTGTTTTCTATATCTGGCCTAAATAATGTTATCTTGCCCACGTTGATAACTCTTCCTATTAGGCATAATCATGTTGTTGGAGTTTGGGCAGTTTCGGTTGTGTTTGTGATTCGAGGTTTTTATGCATGTCTCCCTGACCACGAGCTGGCCCACAAAAAGGTGGTTCTCCTGATGTGTTGTTTGATCTCTGAAACCTGAATAACTTTGTCTTGTAAATTTTAAATGGCTGTAAAAGCTTTTTCTCTTCCGCTGACTTCTTTAATATCTCATCCTCCTTATTGGCAAATAGCGTCTCTCCTTTGAAAAGCAAATGTGTCAGGAGGTGTCTCTGAGCCACATCCATTTTCCATAGCCTAAACAACATATGTCGTCTACCCACTACAACTGCTCCAGCAGTGGCGGCATTAGAGCATTGTAACTGTGGATTCTCGCCCACCTGGTCATCCGACTATCACGGCCGGACTGGGAACAGCAACCAGCCCTGGCAGATTGCTGCTCGACCGGCCCCAGGAGCGCCCGGGGGGTGCTAGTGGGAAGCAACAAAACCGGCCCTCATGGGTACAAAACCGCCCCCATCCCTCCGGCCCACCTGGGAAACACCCGGTGCCCGCTACGGCCAGTCTGTCCCTGTCGACTATGGTACCTTGCGCGATTCCCTGGCACCTAGGTCTCAGGAAACTCCATATGAAGTCTGCAGCTGTGGGCTATGAGTTTAACTCACCTGGAGCTGCTTTCCATTGTGGTCCTGGGCACCTAGCTGCTGCTTCTTGCTCCTCCAGCTCAAAAATGACAGTCACCTGCCTGGAGGGTTGCAGTTGCCTTTTAAAGGTGCTCTGCAGCTAGTCCAGTATAGGTTTTTATTCCTGTTTCTCTCCTTTTTCCATCGTAGCTGTTTCTTCCTTGATTCCTTTATGGCTATCCTAATCCTTTGTGTTTCCTGTCATATGACATTTGATGACATTTTCTGTTCCTGTTCTTTTAATATATTAAAATGTTAGTCTGGTTATAGGGTTCATTGCAACAAAGTTGTGTTCCTTTGCTTATTTCCAGCCCTCCACTTGCTGATCCTGACTCCACGCTCCTGAAGAATTCCACTATCGATTCCTGGTTTTCTTCAATCCTCTGAAGTCTTCGTCCAGCAAGGAGGTTTTATGCATTTAGGTTAGGTTTTTACTCCTGAGAAGCTTCTCAAGGGCACTTGTCTACCACATATTCCAATGTGTGGTGACATCGTGGCTTCCAGGAACAGTCACCAGTAGATGGGACAGCAGAAGAGATGGACTGGATTATGGATAAGTGTCCAGACCTGAATAAGCATAGAATATCAAAAGTAGTTTCAGAAAAAAATGTTGACATCATTTCCATATTGGCTAGAACTTCAAGCAATCTTCACCATTTTGTATTATTTGAAGAAATTGCTGAAAGTCTTTAATTAATGCTTATACAGCACAGGCTGCACATGTCGCAGTGTTAAAAGAATTTGACAGCATCATAAGCTCTTTTTAATGACCCTTCAATTTTCTTTTCTATTTTGTCTGTGGTAAAGAATCCACTTGTGCGAGGGCTGAAGATATGCTGGCTAGTAAAGAATTCACTTTTACATTTTGTGAAAATTCTTTTTAAAAGTTTTAATAAGGGTATCTGTTGGAAAGAAAAGTTTGGAAATACAGATTTAACATCAGTGAATGCCGAACCTATATACAATTTCATTCACACACTTGTATGTCATAGCTACTTAGGGTCAGCATAACCCTTCAGCAGCCACAGCCGTTTTTGTTTTTTTATTTATGACAGAGGGACCTTTTAAAAAAACTTGACTAGCACAGATATCCTCTAGCCATTTTTAGACTCACTCACCACTTCACGAGCACTACCTCGCACTTATCATACGGCGTACAAACAAAAGATCTCCGCAAAAGTGACTCTTCGGGGGACCCGTAGGGCATTGCAGTGCCGGCCTGACGAGGAGCACCACCCTATGATGAAGCATGACATCCATTGGGATGTGTGAGGGCACCAAGTAAAAGTCACTTTTACTTTCCTTCTCATTTCTCCAGAACGACATCTTCTATCTTCTTCTAGGAACAGTGACCAATTGTTTTGGTTTTTTCAGTACTTGGGAGCATGGGCTGTGGACCTTCATTAAGCTCCTTGTCCCCCATCTCTTTTTTTAGACTGTATCTGATGTAAACCAAATAAAATGAGGACTAATAAAAGATTTCTCTTAACAAACCTGAAGGGGAAAATATAGAGCAAACGAAAGAGATTTCCAGAACGTCTGTCTCCCAAACAGGAATGCTCAAGTCAATATGACTGTGAGGAGGAAGACAAGACATGGAGGTAATGAAGAACATCAGTAAGCAACTGCCATATTCACTTTCATTTGTGGCACATAGCAGCTTTCTCTAACCTTACATATGTTGAGCTTGTACTCTGTAGAGACACTATGGGCCTCATTACGTATCGTATCACATTTCATGTCGAAAACGGGACCGCCCGACAAGGAGTCGGTGGTCCTGCTTTCCTAATTAGGGTGCCACCGCCTTCACGGTGGTCGGAAAGTGCATATTTCCTATTGCAGCTTGTGCTGTGGGCTGCAGCACAAGCCGCAATAGGAAAATTACACTTTTTAAACACCCATGCACCGTGTGGCAGGCACCATGCGGTGCCTGCCACACGATGCATGGATGTTTGGGGTGGCACCACAGGTGCCCCCCAGGCCTCATAACGGAGGCTGCGGGGGGACGAGGGCCCTGCTAGGGGCCCCCAAAGTCAGTTTCCGACAGCCTTTCTATGGAGATTGGACCGCCATAGAAAGGCTGTAGGAAACATGCATTGTGATCCCCACAGCGGTGCCTGAGGAGGCACCGCCTCCATTTTGGCTATTACGATCCGCCCTCTGCCCCGACATCGTAATGGGGCCTTATATGTGCAAGTTAGGAAAATTGCAACAAGGCACCAATGCCTTTTTATTCCTTTTTTTCCATTTCATAGGAAATCTTTCAATTTGAATGTTTCCCCTTTCTTCAACCACATATGAAAATGGTGAATAATTAACTTTTTATTACATTTTATGCACTTTATTACACTTACATCTGTATCATTCAGGTGTACTTTCCCGTCACCATTCTCTGACACTCCACTGCCATATGCCACTTCACAGCTTCTTGTTATTACCAATACAGAAACACAAAAGTTAGGCATACTTTATGTAAATTCCTCACTCATAGATGACTTTCCACATAACTGAGATGTGTTGTGTGTAATGGTTGGTCACTACATGTGACTAACACATTTTCAGTTGCCTATGTGTCAAGTAAAGAAATATATGAAGACAAAGAAAAATAGATATAATCAGTGGTGCTGGCACAACATCTGCCAAAGAAAGATGGCACAAAAGTGGAACTGCTTAAGCGACATTCATGGATATTAATCAGATCCCTCTCTGTGACAAACTTCGCAAGTTTTTTTCCCTGAGAGTCCTGTAGGAAAACAGTGTTGACACACAATCTATAAAAGGGTCTGTTTTGTAACTATTGATGTTTAACACCGCGTTGAAATCCCCACATACCATAACATTAATTCCCTCCAAGGCTCTCTTAGTTTGATCAAAAACTCTATGGAGAATCTCAGACAGGCTCTTAAAATTGCTAACAGAGTAGAAAAAATCATTGTTATAGAAATTGAATAAACAATAATTGAGATTGTTACACCATTTAGCAATAATTGCCGACAATGTTGACAGGAGTGACTCCCACATTTAGTGCTAGCCTGACCCTTATAGATAGGCGCCTTTGGCTCTGTCATATCTTGTGGGCTGGGTGGATACAGAAGAGCAACTAAAGTCATTATGTTGTATTGTGGATGTCTCCCAAGTTTCCAGGAGTGCAATAATGTCAAACAATTAAATGAAAGATACCCAATCGCTGTTCTCAACTTTGGCTGCAAACCCCACAATGTTCCATCTCATGATTCTTAGGGGGCCTGAGTAGGTGGTTGAATCCTGTGTGCTAATGTATTTAGATCTGGATTAAGCCAAAGTGATGCAGGAGGGGGGCTGCTGCAATTGTAAGTCAATACCCACCACGTCCTGCAAAGGTAGGTAGCAATTTTGAAGAAGAAAGGCACTTGCTATTGGGAGTAGTGAGGTCTCATTTGGGCACTTAGTGGCTTTGAGTCTGAAAGGTGTGGGTCTGTAGAAGAAATAGAGATGTAAAACCTGAATACTACTGATGCCATCAAGTGAGCTGAAAACTCTGGAGAGGAGAAAATGTACAAGATGTTTTTTTCAAAGTTGACACAATGATGTTTCCATCACAACTATTGGCACCGGACCAACCCACTTGACCCATCTGACACTAAAGCTCCTGTAGCTCAAGTCCAAATGTTTGTTATGTCAGTGGATGATCTTGTTCTTGAGTTGGGAAAAGGTTTCATGGTGCCCATTAGCTATAGGTGGAAAGTTGGCAACGTTAGAATGTAGAGGCAAGCCTCAGGTGGAGGTTAATTATTGGCAGCATCTGGGACTGAATTGCCTGTTGGGAAACCAAGTAGGTGGGCGGCCTGTACACTCCAAAGGTCCGTTCCTATCCTGCTGAGTTGTAGCACTGAGCTTACTGTATCCATTGTCTCTTACAGCCTGTCCTGGGCTGACCATCTTGGTTTATGTTAGATCTGTTGCCTGGCTGCGCTCCTTAAATCTGCTTTGGTTATAGAGCTGCTGGGCAGTTATAGTTGGCTGCACTTCGCCTCGTGCATGTTCCCTCACTTCCATTGCTTCCTCCATATTGCTCATAGATAACTCCATTTTAGCCAGTCTCTCTTCAAGTGGCTTGATGAAATCTTTAATGAGTGCCCTCGATCTATCACACAATATATCAGCAAGAGTTATTTCCCACAGGGCACTGTTAAAAGCACGTCCTTCAGTGTAAGTGACTATGCTGCAATAGGGAAGGAGTTTCCGGATTCTTTGCATCTTCTGTCCCCTCTTTTTCCACTTGGCTATGGGCTTTGCGACGGGGGGGTTCAGATGTTGAGGGGGGAGGGTGCTCTGCAAGGATAGGGGTCAGACTGACTCCTGCAACACCAGTGATAAGGTGGTCAGTTCTATGGTCTGCCCCAGGGTCAGACCCAGGGTAGTTGTTAATGGTAGTAATTAATGTACCATCTAAAACAACTTCCCATGGAAAATCGCCTCTGAGCTAGCTCAGTTTCTTGTTTAGCACATCCACTACGCTGACAATAAATGTATCTATTGTGCTACTGCTCCTGTTAGGTATAGGGCTGGGATTGCCAGCAGCTTTGCACTTTCCCATGATGGGCAAACCTTCAGTTACTGGCTTTTCGAGCTAACCATCCAGAGATCATCTGAAAAAAACCATCATCAGCACAGTAGTGAGTGGAAGAAAAGCAGCCCTGCCCATCTTATAGGGTGCCTGCTCCCATCTCATGGAAGGCCACCCTGGGTACAAAGAGCGGCAAGCTCCACGGGTTCCACAGACTTTGCAGCGCCGCGGAGAGCTGGAGAGAGCCACAGTTAATGGATCGCTCGAACTGCTTGAGTTGCTAACAAAGGGCCACTCTCTCAAATAAGCATTTTACGATGACCAAATAGTGATTTTTGCCGAATCCCCATTTGTTAATTGCAAAATGCTATGTATTTAAGGAATCGCCAAAGATTTTACGATTCCATAATATTACCTAATAGCGATTCTGTAAATAGCGAATCACTATTGGGTAAAATACTCCATTTATTCCTATGAGCCAAAAGGCCCATAGGTGCGAATGGTTTTGCATTAGCTAATTTGCGATTACCTAATTGGTAATCGCAAATTAGGTAATGCAAAGCCAAGGGAGCCCAAGGGCCTAAGGCCCCCCTGAAGCACCTCTAAAAAAAAGTTGCACATGTAAAGTGCACACATGCCCTGCTACATGGCACTTTGAAAAATGTAGTTTTGTGCATTTTTTCAAAGTTTGCACATGATTACCATCGAATGCAAGTCAATGGTAATTGCATTTTCCTAAATGCATAGTTTGCATTTGGAAAATGCTTCATACATGTGCTAAGGGAATCGCAATTTGAGGCACAGGGTCAAGACTGATGTGCATATGGCTGGGTCTAAACTGGGGTGGCATGGTGAGCAAAAGAACAATGGATTTAACCCAGATCTATTGACTGGGGGTGAATGTTTGATTTGCTCTGCATTCCGTCCATCATCTGTGTGTCTTTTGCTTTCTCGCCCTAAGTGCGCTGGGTATGCCCAGACGTGGGTCCCGGGCTCACAGTGTCACTGGATTCAAGCTATCCTGGCTGATGAGGGTTGATGCCCTGAAACCAGGCCCAGGATGCTTGTTTCCGGGCCAGGGAGGACCTGGCTTGGCAGTTCGGGCTGGACTATTTCGATTAGGCACAGGCTCAAGACTGATTTGCATATGGCTAGGTCTAAACTGGGATGGCATGGTGAGCAAAAGAACGATGGATTTAACCCAGATCTATTGACTGGGGGTGAATGTTTGATTTGCTCTGCATTCCGTCCATCATCTGTGTGTCTTTTGCATTCCCTATTTGTAGTCGCAATTTCAATTAATCTCAATTTTTGCGACTACCTAAAATTGCGACTACAAAGACTTTCATACATCATGAAAGGCTATTTTGCATTCACAAATGGCCGATTTTAACGAGAAAACTTTCATACATGTGGCCCAAAATGTAGCGTGCACCATTTAATTTGCTGAGTTATTCTGCTGTAAAGTTCATTTTTTTTAAATTCTAGGTTAATAATATTTATTTTAAGTTAATTGGCAATATTTATTTTACAGTGAAATATTTTTTTTTATAATTATTAATCTGTATTATTTTTCCTTGCACTTTACTATAGAGATATCTCTGCCCACTATGTGAGAAAAAATTGCTGGTAGTAACCTAACGTTCATAAATCTTGTTCTAGCAGGCTCCACCCCCTTTTTTGAGCGGGTGTAGGTTTGCACCTAGTGGCAAACTTACAGTTGGAAATGGTGGATACCAAAAAAGTGCTATGTTACTACTAGATGCAGTAGTAAGTTTACACGTGAGTAAATCTATAAATATATTTTTTACCTTTGTGCATAGGGCCCCTAGAGTCCTACTACATTACCAGTATCACACACACTGACTGGGACACACATGTACACAGGACACCAATTCAAGAATCTGAATTTCACAGGACAGCGGAACTTTATACAAGAGGGGCAATAGACCATGCTTTCACAAACAGTAAAAAAAAGGTCTGGCCTAATCACAAATCACTAAACACGGTATGTTGCCACCACCTCCTTACACGATACACACAGGACAGGGACAGTATCCACTGTCTCCATGAGGACACGCTTGGTGCACCCCTACAGGTCACAGGACAGGGCCTGGAAATTTTACTGGACAGTCTTAGGCCACTGGCGTAACGAAACTTGAGGGGGGCCCCCCTGCAAGGTACGTGGACGGGCCTCCTTCCGGAATCAATCAGGAGCTCTCGGCCAGAGTACTGTACTGAGGGGGGCCTCTGGAGCTTGGGGCCCCCCACACCGCGGGTGCTGCGGGGGCCTGTGTTACACCACTGTCTTAGGCCTCTGCGCACACTCTAGATGAGCATGACGCCAGGGGCAAAAAGAAAAAAACCAGGATGCCAGATTCACATGCAGTCGGGCACTCAGTGCAGGGGAACACACCTGTTCACCATGCAGGGGAATTTCTCGCCCCAGTACATTAACAGACATAATTAAGAGGCAAGAATTTAAATTTGTTTTGTCATAATTTGTTTGTGCATTCCTGACTTACTTGGAAAGTCTTTTAATAAAAACATTGCCCCAATTTTACTCGATAATCCTGGATCCCACATCACATTCCAGTTATATAATATGCCAAAATCTATCAGCCACAAAAGCACACTATAGTCTGTCACCTTCCTATCTCTATTAATCTACCACACTTTAAACCTGTCTGCATCACTTTGCACTGTCAAGATAACCTGCTGTTTGACCTCTGCTCAGAAGTCTAAAAACACGCTATGCAAGACGTGAGGTATGCGGGATATGTTTGGCCTGGAGACACGAACACCCTTAGCAATCATTTCTGTGCTTTTTCTGATTTACATCCAACAAGATACTTTACTGCACACAGTATGAAGAGAAATGTATTACATTACATGATATATAGACCAGGAAAGAAAGGCTCACACCCATGCTGTGGCAGCTGCTGAATTTACCTTCCAGTACATGGGTCAGTACAGCAGCTCCCCACTGTTTCCCCTTCACTGGGCGGATTTGCAGCTCTGGCCAGCAGTTGCCTTCCATGGTGCATGACCACAGCGTGAAATGAACTGGTGCTGGGCAATCTCTTGCAGATGTTGTTGAAATAATCCCCACCAGCATGTCCCATAGAACCCAGGAAGGGGAAATCATTCGTTTCAGCACGGTTGTCCTTTCTGTCGTCATTTATCATCTGTTTTAAATCAGCAGCAATTGTCATAGAGCCTAATTGCTCTTCACATTCCTTTGACTTTTTTAAATTAAAGTTGCAGAATGTCTTCATCCATGTTCCTGCTTAGAAATGATGTTTTCCACTGCACTTTTGACGACCAACGTGCTTTGGAAATTGGACGATGGAACTCATGATGAGACTCAACAAGAACTAATTAGCATCTAGTCCAAGCCTAGGTAGCGAGCAGAGCCAAATCCATCTTATTACAATGCTTTAAGCAAATCAAGGAAATAATACATTTTTAAATATTGGACAAACAAAAATTCGAAAGGTAAAGAAGATTATATTTTATGATGCAGTGTAACGGTTTTCAATTATGTTTTAAAATAGTTAAGATTGTAAAATAATCGATGAAATGATGAAAAGTGAGGGGTTCTTGTAACGGATATTAATTATTGCTTAAAAATATTTGAACAGTAACTATTTTTTATATAATGGTTTACAGTCATGTATGATGTAGATCGAACAATAAATAAAACCACACTTTTGCAAACATGTGATTGAGAAGACAAGTCCCTTCTAGAGATAAGGTACTTACAAATGAAAGTCCTGTTTAAAAAAATAAATGTACTCCTATGTGAAACTTCGATGCACAAATAATGTCATTGAGGAGGTCAAAATTTAATTCTTGATTTAGAGAAACTTTAATGGTGGCATTTTACCCTCAGAAAGGCTGGGAAGGATAAAGACGGACCACATAAGGGCCAGCGATGAATGCCTACCGAGGACAGGGGTTAGCAGGAGCGAGAGTAGAAGCCCCCAAAAATGCACGCCAACAATTGGGTTGCATGCTGTGAATGGCCCAGTGTGGTAGCAGGGGCGTGAAGAAGGGAGAGTTCATAGGCACGGGGACCCTCCTGCACAGGGTCGGATTGGTAACGCGGGCACTCGGGCAATGGCCGAGGGGCCGGTGTCCAGTTCCAGCTGTACGCTGCTTTTTTGAGCAGTCTGGGGAGCCGATTTGGGTGGTTTCTGCATTGTTCGGATACCGCCAGCAGCCCAGTGGGTGCGTGAGTGGCGTTTCTGGAGGCAGATGGGCGTCCATTACCTCCCTTTTATCAACCGGGCAGAGGTGTCACTCCCTTTCTCTCGCTGGCCCATTCATGTATGCATATTGAGCGGGGGCAGGGCGCCTGAGCAGAAGTGGCCACACTTGTTTTCAGGTGTGTTTCACCAGTGTGAACTAATCCGTGCATTTTTTTTTACTCCCCCCCCCCCTTTTTTTCCATAAAATTTTGCCGGAGCAGTGTTTTTGTCGGAAAGACAATATGCAAATGTGGGCCACTTTTTTTAGCGTGCCCTGGCCGATTTTTAATCCCAATCCAACCCTGCTCCTGCACAACTGATCTCTTCACAGGAAAGCCCCCCCATGCTGGAATGTCGCAGCCGCAAGGGAATTGGTAGACGGGACAGCGGAGACAGTATGCAAAGAGAAACACAAAAAGATCAGTAGCCCAGTCAATCATTAAGGTTGCTCGCCTTTCTTCTGTCATACTGTTATTTTGACATCGCTGTTTTCGGTTTTCTATTTTGTGTGATATGTTGCATCAATGATTCAAAAGTGTGGATAAATAAATAAAACCCTTTAAAAAGATTTTTTTAAAGAGAGTCATCTGATGTCTTCAGCTTCTTCGCCAAATAGTGGGACGAGCATGCTTGCGGATCTGTCATCAATAGCGGGCAATTTTATTGTGTTTAACACAGAGGTGACCAATGGTCAGAGTGCCCACTCCTCAAGACCATTCAAGCTGTTGCATATAAAGAGGCTTTCAGAAGTGCAAGGTGCAGAGTAAAGCCTAGCTAGAACCAGTGCTTTGATCACACCTTTGAGGTCAATTTTGGGAAATAAAGGTTTGACCCGTAGATAGGTCTGAGCTGGTTGTTGGAGCTGCTCGCCAATGAATTGATGTCTTCCTGGAGATTGAGGCCAGAATCAAGAGTAAAACCCAGGGCCTGATTCACAAATGTAAAGTTAGACCAAAGGTCTAACTTTACTACTTTTCGGTATTCACAAAGATAAATTAATACTAGTAAAGTTAGACTTTTGGTCTAACTTTATCTTTGTGAATACCGAAAGGTAGTAAAGTTAGACTTTTGGTCTAAGTTAGACTTTGGTCTAACTTTACCTTTGTGAACTGGGCCCCCAATGATTTATCATTCTCAATGGTGGTCGGATCCGTCTAGGTTGTAGAATAATACAGTCAATTATGAACTGTGGCAGAGCCACGTTGTGATGAAAAGAATAAAAACTCTGATTTGTTTGTAACAAATTTAAGATGGTGAGTTGTCATCCAAGTCTGAATGTTGTTGAGAGTCAAAGCAACCAAAGTAATAGCTTAGTGAGAATAGGCGCTCAGGTTAAGCTGTGTGTCTGCATCTTACTGGTGATATGAGTTGGCAGGCACTCTAATGATGTCACCCAAAAGATCAATATAAAGATAAAGGAGAGCAGGGGCTAGACCAGAGACCTGAGGACCGCCTTGACATAAAGGAGCATATGTGCAGCAGAGGTAATCAATATTTATAACTTATTTACTGGATAGGTAGGATTTATGCCAATCCAGAACCATGTCTTCAAAACCCTTGCACACCTATAATGTGCAAATAAGATATCATGGTTCACAGTATCAAAAATCGCAGATAGATACACGAGTATCGGCAGGCATGAGTCACCAGTATCCAAAATGCATAGAGCATTATCAAATATTTGCACAGTAGCAGACCCAGAACTACAGTCAGCTCTAAACCCAGACTGAAATTGTTCTAGTAGATTGTTGTCATAGGAGTGAATCGGTCCAGTTATTTTCTCTTCCCTCTACAACCTGCCCAGCCCAATTCCCAATGTGGATATGGGACGTAGACCAATTGAATGTGAGCATATAACATTCCAATACCATAGCATTCCAATATACCACACATTTGAGGATTTGGGTGTATTATATGATATGGCTATGGAGCCTTACTGTGGCATTCACTTGCAAAAACTGTCTTGGGTTTGGTCAGGCTCATTTGAACAACCTTAAGCGCCACCCTGGGAAGCTATGGCTTCGAGAGCAAGGCTTGAACAAAGGAACATAGTGTAAAGCTTTTAACAGTACCAAACATCGGAATAGGAAAGCCACACAACACCAATTCATAAAAATAGATTATATTTTTATGAATTTTAGAGTCCTTCATGAGCAAAATCTACCCGAGAGGTTCCAGAGATACCAATTGTTAAAAGTTTTAGCACTTTTAATTTCAACCATAAAACAAGCATTAGTCACAAAAACGTTTGGAAACTTTTTTGAAGTTTGCTTGGTTTGGCTACTTTGGCCTAGCTTGGGTGACCAAATCCGATAAGATGAAGGTCTGGGGGGTCATTGGGGTAGATTTGGATAATTACCTGGCCACCAGAGTGTTTTCTAGTCTAGTTCAAAACTTTGTGGCACGTCCGCAATAGACTTTAATGGAGTGGTCCTGACGCTGCAAATTCAATGGGAAGAGATGCCCAAAGATGCTCCAGTTGCAGTGCGGTCGATGGGGGTCTCTTTTCTGTGATTCCTCGGCCCAGATGTCATGTAGGGTGACTTTGGCCACAGAAGTTTGGTCTCTTGAAGTCTTCTTTGAGACCCTTGAAGGCCAGCTGTGGCTGGGCTACGGGTCTCCGTACATCGCGGTCAGGGTGAAATTCCTTAGTGGGGCCTAGTGTCCCTCTTGGGTGGCCAACCTGGGCTCTGATTACACCCCCAGATCCAGCAGATGCAGGTGCAAGTTTTGGCCATTAGTCACTTGGGGTGCCCAGCGGCAGTCAGCAGGGATTCCCTCGAAGTGGCTACCAACTCGCCGGTTTGGGCTTCTTCAGCTATAATGTCCCTCATTCTGTTCCAGGGGGGCAGCCAACTGACCCTTGGAGTCACTGCTTCAGTCTGGAATGCGACTATTACCCAAGCCAGTAGCCACAGGCATAGTCCTAACTTCACTAGCCAAAACGTGCAGCAGGTGCAGTCCAGCAGTCGATGCAGCCTCTCTTCGTGCAGTCCAGGGGCATCAGGGCAGTCCTTCCTTGGTCCTTGTTCTGATTCTGGAGTGATCTGAGGTTCAGGGTGCCAGTGGTGCCATATTTAACCTGGGCAGGAGCCTTGAGGGGTCAACGTGGTCACTAGCCAATGGGCTCCCAGGTCCCCTTCCTCTTGGTGACGACTCTACGGAAATGTGTGGCATCTGGCAATCCCAGAGTGCACTATTCTGGCCACTATCAAGAAGTCTGAACATCTTCTCGACTGTGAGGAGCGGGGTAGCCCACCCTAGAGGTGTGGCTACCTGGGGCTACACGGCCACGGAAAAACCGGTTTGGGCACTGGTCTTCTCTCTCTATCACTGTCTCCAGCCTGCCTACCCAAACAAAGGGCAACCCCTCTGGAGTATTATCCCATCTTACTTGTAAAATTAGAATTAATCATTGTAATTTGCTCAGTACTTCATCTAACTTTTACTGTTGGGAAACTACCCCAGATTTCTGTAACCTTCAAATGTCTAATTCATAACCAATCAAATGTCAACAAATCAAAAATCAACCAATCAGTTACCTTATTGTATCTTATACTCATTCAGTATCTTCTAGTCACTCTCATTAGAGCCTATTCTCCACAGTTATTACATCAGTCCCAAAAATCAAAGTTTTTACAAGTCAGTCCATTCACTCAATGAACAAATCCAGCTCCGCTGCCAGCCATCTCTCGTAATTCTCTCTGACAACCGACCACATATGCTCACAACTCAGCCATATTCCAATCACTACCCCAAACATAACTCCTCCTTTCATTTACTCTTCCAATCGTGCAACCATTCAATCGTCTTCAGTTACAATAGCCAATATAATGCTTCAGGGCAATAGCTTTCAATTACTCCAACCTTAGCTCTCACCTAAGTCAACTTAAACCCCCATTCATCAATACATCCACAAACCTGTGCTGATTGTACATTAACCAGCCAACCAGTAATCCAGAGTTAAAAAAAACAACCAATCCACTTTCAAGTATACCACACAATTCCACTAAAGGGAGACTATGTAGCCAGTCTTAGCACTTGAAATATCCCGAAGGAATTTGCAAAAGAAAGGGGGTATAGAATTTTATCCTGATAATGATAATAAATTTCCAAAATTAATAGATATCACCTGTTCTGTACTTTGTCTAACTTGAATTATTGAAAAGCATCCCCAAATTTGTACTTTATTCAAGTGTTCTTAACACCCTACAGAGGCAAGCTAAAGTGACAAGTTACGTGGCTTAAGCTTTCAATTGTGCCATCCTAAACTCTCACCTAGGTCTGCATTACCCAGCGTTCATCAATACAATTACAAGCCTGTGCTATTGGTCCATCTATCCAGCTTTGAAAAAAAACAACCAATCCGCGTTCAAGTATACCACACAATTACACTAAAGGGAGACTATGTAGCCAGTCTTAGCACTTGAAATATCCCGAAGGAATTAGCAAAAGAAAGGGGGTATAGAATTTTATCCTGATAATGATAATAATTTTCCAAAATTAATAGATATCATCTGTTCTGTACTTTGTCTAACTTGAATTATTGAAAAGCATCCCCAAATTTGTACTTTATCAAGTGTTCTTAACACCCTACAGAGGCAAGCTAAGGTGCCAAGTAACGTGGCTTAAGCTTTCAATTGTGCCATCCTAAACTCTCACCTAGGTCTGCATTACCCAGCGTTCATCAATACAATTACATGCCTGTGCTATTGGTCCATCTATCCAGCCAACCAGGGATCCAGATTTAATAAAACAGCCTATCCACTTTCAATTAACATGCACAATTCTCCTAGAAAGCAACCCTGAATCCAGTGTTACAACTTAAAATACCCTAAAAGAAGTGGTAAAAAAGGTGTAGAATTTTTGTTCCATCCTGATAATGGTTATAATTTATTAGGATTAATAGATAGCATTTGATCCGTACCACGTCTAACTTCTATTATTGATCAACTATTGCAAATTCATTCACCATTAAGGTGATTATAAAACCATAATGCGGCAAGCTAGACCGTCAATTATTCACTCCAACTTTCCTTAGGTTTTAAATTTTCAGCCAAACGCCCCTCCAACTTACTGTAATCCTCTATCCTTCGTAGCTCATCACATCATTCTCTCAGAGCTGGTATGGTATGCTGCCATTTGCATTTCCCACTTTAATACCATCCTGTGTGCTATGAGAAGCCCTCAATTCAAACAATAGCCAATCATTTTTTCTTTTTAGACATAGCCTTCATTCCCTTGCTTTTCATCACTCACATAGAAGTCTATTACCCACACTTTCCACATTAGTCCTCTGTGTATCCTGCTAGTACATGAATCTCAAAGCCACACCGATTGATTCCTTCAATCCACCAACCAGATATCAACATTTAGAATATCAGCCAATCCACCCAACAAACTCCATCTAACTCCGCTTCCAACCCTATTACATAATTCACTTCCATCCATTCACAACTGTTCTCAAATAGGTCCGCAGCAGTTTCATCTCTATCAAGCATGCCACATCCTCTCATTCATTGGTCCCCTCGCCAGACCAATCAGCTATGTTTTCAGTTATAATCACTCAAATGCTTCAATGTTTATTAAATCCAACCTTGGCACTCAAATCGGTTTGCGCTGCGCCCCGTTCCTTATTCCACCTGTAAAAATCTGCTATTGGTCAAACAATTCAGCCACAGAGACAGATTTCCAATATCTACCAATGGCACTCAAATCGATTCGCACTGCGCCCCGTTCCTCAGTCCACCTGCAAACTCTCCCATTGGTCCAATTATACAACAAAGCCCAGAACTAGATTTCCAATACCTACCAATCAGCTTTCCATTCCCACACACAGTTCCACTCAATGTCAACCCGACTGAGTACCCTAATCTCTAATTAGTCCGCTGTTTAACACAGTTAGAAGCGTGTGTACATACGACATTGCATCATCCAAACTCTAATCTTTATTCAATCTGCTGTTTCACACAATTAGAAGTGTACAAAGTATTTATGCAGCATGCAAAGAGTAATAAAATAAAAACACAACACAAGAAAAATTCTACACCAATTTAGAAAAGTTGAGTAAAATCTATAAATAAGATGACAGCAAAACAACACAAATCCAATTAGTAGAACTGGAGTTATGAATGTAAATTGTTTTTTGTAACAACTAGTGCCTAAAAGATCAAAGCACCACCCGCAGACATCTCATCCAGCGAGACTAGGGCAAAGTTGAAAGTTATGGTCGACCTCAATGGAAAGCAGCTTGGATACACAAGGTGGATTGGACCTCGTCTCCACTTACCTTTGGACTTAGAGGGAATAGTGAAGAAAAATGTCTGAGAAGATAAAGTTCAGTGGGACAAGGCAGTCTGTAGGCTGTAGCTGATGAGAGCTCCACAAGGAGTCGCTGAACAGGATTTGCTGCTGTGGAGAAGAATGCAGTGGGAGCTACTGCTAAGTCAGGCTGACCAACAATGCATGTTGGGTGGATCGGTGAGGCCGCAGGCCCATTCTCCTCTAGGTTCTCAGAGCACTTTTGGGCTGATACCCCAAATCCCAAGTTTTGGATTTTGGCTGTTTGGGCACCTTTAGCACAATTTCCAAGGGTCAAGGAGTGGGTGGGGACCATTTGAAGGGTATGGTTCAGGTGCAGGGGTTAAGTTGTTGGAGCTTGTTGTGTCCCTGTAGCTCCGAACAGTAGGCCAGTCAACGAGCCCTAAGAATCACTCTGGTATTCCTGGGTTCAAGCAACAATGCAGGACTCATGGAGCAGGGTAGTCCTCAGAGAGCACAGGGCAGGCTTAAGGCAGGAGGGCAGTCCTCTGAAGTACACAGCAGGCCTCTGGCAGCCGGACAATCCTCTAAGAGTCCACTGCAGGTCAAGTAGTGAACTAAAGAGTGGATCTGAGGGTTCTATTTTTATACCTGGTGTCAGTTTTGAAGTGGAAGAAACTTCAGGAGCCCCCGGCCCCCACATATTGTTCTGTAATTTCCTTCCTCCCTGCCCTCGTCCAGGATTTCTGGGGTGCCAAAAGGCTAGTGTGAAGTCCTTTGTGAATGTGCTAAGGCAGCTTCTTTGAAAAGTAAGTGGGGCTGTTCACAGCTCCACCCTTCTCATCCTGGCAGGATGGCCCATCCTGATAACACTTAGTCTCCTATTTTTGTCACTATCTGGGAGGAATGCACAAAAGCCAACTTCCATGCTAATCACAGTCATGTGAGCCAGGATACAGGCTGCAGGCACCAAAAGGTTAGGGCAAGAAAATGACAACTTTCTAAAAGTGTGTAATGCTAGGACTAGAGTCACAGCCTTCAAGTGCACTACGCTAAGACACTCCTGTGGAGTATATCACATATTACTCTAAGTGATCAGATATAACAGATAAGTACACATACAATAAATCTTGTGAACAAACAAAATATCCAAAGTGAATAACAAACGAAGATGATGATGGTAGCTCAAAAAATATCTTCTTTTATTGAGCAGACTTGGTAAGTCTCCGTGAAGAACTTCAATCAGTAATGTAAAGTAACAATTGGGAGCTTCCTGCAGATTATAAAGGAATCCCAATGCATTTCGGGCATGAAACTCTGCCCTTCTTCAAGGGAATCTACAATTGAGTAAACATAATATCGGAGTTTTTGCGTGAATACAACAACAGTACGGACATAGAGAGCACAGGTACAATAACAACAGAATTATTATTGTTGATATCCAGAAGGAGAGGAACTACTCACAGGTCTAAAATAACATGGATTAGATTCAATACGACTCTGCACAAATGAAGACACAAGAAAATGAAGAAGAAGAAGAGCAAAATAAATGAGGTCCTCCACCTGGTCCACCGGGACGTGAGTCCTAATTAGAAACTACGCAAGCCTTTCTATCATACACAATGCTTCATGCCTGCAAAAGGCAGATAGTGTGCAGCCCGCGATAAAAGTGCTCTGGGATACCAAGTGTCACCCCACGTGGAGCCGTTTTCAAATATCATGCAACATATGTAAAACACGCTAAATCGGTAGCAGACATTACCTTGAAACTCTATTGTGGCATAAATGAAACAAGTACACTGAATGTGTCCCTTTCATGCTGCAACAAAAAGAAACTGACATGAGATTACATGTGCATGTTAGCGTAAGTGAAGCTAGTTACAGTACTAACAATAAAGTTGGAAACTCACCAATAAACAGGCTACGAGACCCAAAGTCTCCCAGTCGACAATTGTGGAAACCGAACTAGTCAGATAGTAATCAATTGTGGCACAACCTAAATGAAAAATAATGAAAACAGATCTAATCCTGCTCTCAGGGCATGCCGGCAAATGTATAATCAAGAAAAAGGACCGAAGCCTGGTCTCTTCATATCTTACCAAAGTAGTCTTCAGCTATGCCATAATCCAAACCGGGCTTCAACAACGCGAGATGCAGTGCTTCACAAAACCGTAACTGTTTCCCTTGCGTGCCTGCAGTGAATATAGATGCCCGTACGCTACCCGGAAGTAGTATTATAGACCGGCCTTAAAGGCACAACGTCAGTGTCATACAGCGAGTGCACCGGTGTGACTAAATAAAGTTACGGGAAAAAGAGTGAAAAACTCAAATGAGTAATGTGAAAATAAATGGATAGAGAGCCAAGCATGAAAGAAATTTCAAGTTTTTAACAAAGTGATGAATCAACAATAGCATAGTTCATAATAGCATACAAAAAAGATCGGATAGTAAAATCCAATACGCCTATACAAATAATTGAAAAATCGAATATGGTCAATTACTTCCTACAAATATAGCAAAAAATACACACTACTCAGTTAGTACATTTGTTTGCCATTACATATATTCTCGGAGTACGGGTTAGCTATAAACATGAAAGTTAGGGCATGCATATTTGGTTGGATGAAATTGCATAAATGTATTCCATTACACAAAATAACAGAGAAATACAGCAAAATGTATAGTTCCAAATGATCAAAAGACATTGGTATGAATGGCTATATTCCAAACTGCGAAAAGATTTATAGCTGACATAAAGCTAACATACAGCTGAATATGTCACACAGTCAATATTAGACCAAAAAATCAAATAAACGGTGCATGACTGAGTATATTCCTGGGTATGACGATATTTGTACATAACATGGATGTTGTTGTTACATAAATGGCATCATGAAACAATAAAGAACGAACCTTTCGACTAGTTAACTAACACCTTGTAAATGCCTGAGAGCTAGATGTTGTAGTTGCATAGATGACATCTCATGACATTAAAAACACGAACCTTTCTGCTAAATGACTATCAGTAAGTGCCTGCGAGAGATTATAAAACAATCAAAAGACATGTGTGAGCCACGCTAAGGCAAATGATGTGTGTAACATCCAAAAAAGTAAACAAGGTAGAGAGAACAAAAATATCTAATAACAGGAGAGTTCAAGTTTATCATTAAGCCCTTTGGGCTTAATGATAAACTTGAACTCTCCTGTTTTCTTTGACCTTCTTCCCAAGATGCAACCACACTTATTCAGGTTGCATTAGGTATTTTTATTCTCTCTACCTTCTTTAATTTTTTACTTTTTTGGATGTTACACACATCATTTGCCTTATCGTGGCTCACACGTCTTTTGATTGTTTTATAATCTCTCGCAGGCACTTACTGATGGTCAGTCATTTAGCAGAAAGGTTCGTGTTTTTAATGTCATGAGATGTCATCTATGCAACTACAACATCTAGCTTGCAGGCACTTACAAAGTTTTAGTTAACTAGTCGAAAGGTTCGTTCTTGATTGTTTCATGATGCCATTTATGTTTTTGCATTTATGTAACAACAACATCCATGTTATGTACAAATATCGTCATACCCAGGAATATACTCAGTTATGCACCGTTTATTTGATTTTTTGGTCTAATATTGACTGTGTGACATATTCAGCTGTATGTTAGCTTTATGTCAGCTATAAATCTTTTCGCAGTTTGGAATATAGCCATTCATACCAATGTCTTTTGATCATTTGGAACTATACATTTTTGATGTATTTCTCAGTTTTTTTGTGTAATGGAATACATTTATGCAATTTCAGCCAACCAAATATGCATGCCCTAACTTTTATGTCTGTAGCTAACCCGTACTCTGAGAATATACGTAATGGCAAACAAATGTGCTAATTGAGTAGTGTGTATTTTTTGCTATATTTGTAGGAAGTAATTGACCATATTCGATTTTTCAATTATTTGTATAGGCGTATTGGATTTTACTATCCGATCTTTTTTGTATGCTATTATGAACTATGCTATTGTTGATTCATCACTTTGTTGAAAACTTGAAATTTCTTTCTTGCTTGGCTCTCTATCCGTTTATTTTCACATTACTCATTTGAGTTGTTCACTCTTTTTCCTGTAACTTTATTTAGTCACACCGGTGCACGCGCTGTATGACACTGACGTTATGCCTTTAAGGCCGGCCTATAATACTACTTCCGGGTAGCGTACGGGCGTCTATATTCACTGCAGGCACGCAAGGGAAACAGTTACGGTTTTGTGAAGCACTGCGTCTCGCGTTGTTGAAGTCCGGTTTGAATTATGGCATAGCTGAAGACTACTTTGGTAAGATATGAAGTGACCAGGCTTCGGAACTTTTTCTTGATTATACATTTGTCGGCATGCCCTAAGAACAGGATTAGATCGGTTTTCATTATTTTTCGTTTAGGTTGTGCCGCAATTGATTACTGTCTGATTAGTTTGGTTTCCACAGTTGTCGACTGGGAGACTTTGGGTCTCGTAGCCTGTTTATTGGTGAGTTTCCAACTTTATTGTTAGTACTGTAACTAGCTTCACTTACGCTAACATGCACATGTAAGCTCATGTCAGTTTCTTTTTGTTGTAGCATGGAAGGGACACATTCAGTGTACTAGTTTCATTTATGGCACGATAGAGTTTCAAGGTAATGTCTGCTACCGATTTAGCGTGTTTTACATATGTTGCATGATATTTGAAAACGGCTCCACGTGGGCTGACACTTGGTATCCCAGAGTACTTTTTTATCACGGGCTGCACACTATCTGCCTTTTTGCAGGCATGAAGCATTTGTGTATGATAGAAAGGCTTGCATAGTTTCTTAATTAGGACTCACTTCCCGGTGAACCAGGTGGGGGACCTCATTTATTTTGCTCTTCTTCTCTCTCTTCATTTTCTTGTGTCTTCATTTGTGTAGAGTCATATTGAATCTAATGCACGTTATTTTAGACCTGTGAGTGGTTCCTCTCCTTCTGGATACCAACAATAATAATTCTGTTGTTATTGTACCTGTGCTCTCTATGTTTGTACTGTTGTTGTATTCACGCAAAAACTCCGATATTATGTTTACTCAATTGTAGATGCCCCTGAAGAAGGGCAGAGTTTCATGCCGGAAATGCATTGGGATTCTTTTACAATCTGCAGGAAGCTCGCAATTGTTACTTTACATTACTGATTGAAGTTCTTCACAGAGACTTGTCAAGTCTGCTCAATAAAAGAAGATATTTTTTGAGCTACCATCATCATCTTCGTTTGTTATTCACTTTGGATATTTTGTTTGTTCACAAGATTTATTGTATGTGTACTTATCTGTTATATCTGATCACTTAGAGTAATATGTGATATACTGCGCAGGAGTGTCTTAGCGTAGTGCACTTGAAGGCTGTGACTCCAGTCCTAGCATTACACACTTTTTAAGTAGGGGGCGGGCTGAACCTCCCTCTTCAGGTGCACACCAATTTGATTAGCGTTTACGCTATTGTTTGAACTAGCAGAATAATTCGTTGAATTGAGTGCATACCAGCTGTTATTCCTAACTTTCTAAAAGTGGCATTCTCAAATTTGTGACTTAAAATCTGACTTTACCATTAAAGAGGCTTATAAATCCCAGTTCTTTAGACACAAAACATGACATTTCTACCTGTTTTCCCATAAAAGTTATCATGTATTAAATGCAATAAGGAAACCCAATGTCATCTAATGGGAAAGGTAGGATTCACAGTAGTGAAAACAAATGTGTGATTTTTCACTAGCAGGACATGTAAAACATACAAGTAGATGTCCAACTTTTTTAATACAATGCACCCTGCCCTAGGAGTTGTTTAGAGCCTACCTTAGCAGTGACCTAAATATATTAAGAAGAAAGTTTTGGGAATTTTTGGCCTGGCAAAAAGTGTATTTTGCCAGGTTGAATTCACAGTTTAAAACTGCACATACGCAGCTATGGTAGGCCTGAGACATGTTTTAAAAGTCTTTTTAAGTGGGTGGAACAATACGTGCTGCAGGTCCACTAGTAGCATTTATATTATAGACCTAGGCGCATGTTGTACCAATTTGCTAGGGATGTATAAGCAAATGAAATGTGCTAATGAGGTGTAGGCCCATTTTACCCTTCTTTAAGGAGTGAGCACAAGCACTTTAGCACTGTGAAGCTGTGGTAAAGTGCTCAGAGTCTAAAAGCAAAAAAATACTAGTTCAGGAAATAGGAAGGGTGAAGGCAAAAGGGTTGGTTGTGACGCTGCAGAGAGGGCCAAGTCCAAGAGTGGGGATCTGTAGGTATCTCTATAAAATGTGGTTGTGACTACAGGTAGCTTGGAGGACAAGGAGGAGTGAAAGTTACTATTGTGAAAGTTAGTGTTGAGAGGCTGGGAACAAATGTTGTTATGAAAGGTGAAGCTAATATGTGAATTAACATATCCAAAGTTATAAGTGTGTGGACATGGCTGGATATTATTAAAGCTATTGCAAGAGTTGTCATCAGAACTGAATGTGCAATTGGAAAGAAAGGGGATAGGATGCAAATAGGAGGTGATTGGTATTTGAATGAGGTGAAAGTTCACCAGAGTCACCACAGGTTGCACATGTTTTAGTCTGTTCATGTTTGCCAACAGCCTGGGAAAAGTGTTTCTGTCATTTCACCCACTCATGTTTATGGGACTCGTGAAGCCCTACTTTTCCTAGATGACCACACAGTTGACGCTGAACATTTGATTGAAATGTTTCATGTTAAGCCATGATGGGCAACGAAAGAAGACTTCCACATTTGTAGTGGTGCCTGTGACCAGTGAAGCAGAGTGGAATGGGGTTTCACTGAGCAAATCGTTGGTGCAGATTCAAGTACAAGCTGCACTTGAGTAGATGGACCTTTCGTCCCATTATGAGGCTGAACATTAACAATTCAGCAGTACATCAATGACAGTGAAGCAGATTAGGCTCCACATGGCTAGCAAAGTTACAAATTCAAATCAATCTAATTAGTCATAAATCACAGATCACAATGCCAATCAGAGATCAGAGTAATCCAAATAGATTCAGAACAGCAAGTACAAAGACAGACTATTTAAAGTTGTCATAAGCTAATTGAGAAAGTGTCTGTTTACCACAAAGGAAAGTTACCTAATGCTAAACTTCAAGTGGGATTGGGGTAAATCAAGCAGTAGGTGTGAGCAAGTAAAGCCTCTAAAAGCAGAACCAACTGACGTTTCAGCCAGAAAAAGAAAGAATGGATTTTCTCAGGAGTCTAACTTTTTGATGAGCTCTAACTAGGGCGAAAGTGGTCCTGGGTGGGTGGCATGTGTTGCGGTTCAGGGAGAACCTGGCCTGGCAGTTCAGGCTGGACTGTTCCTATTGGAGCAGGGTCAAGACTGAATTGCATATGACTGGGTTCAAACTGAGGGGGCATGGTGTGCAAAATAATGATGGACTGTGATGCTGTCCTGAATAATTATCAATGGCTGAGATTAACTCAAGCATTACATCCATCACTTTTTGTATACTTTAGTGTGTCACCCTAAGTGGGACAGGTATGTCCAGACATGGACCCCATGCACACTGTGTCACTGGAACAAATCTATACCTGGTTGATGACACCTAACTAGGAAGATACCGGTCATGGGTTGCATGTGTTCCGGTTCAGGGAGGACCTGGCCTGGCAGGTTGGCTGGACTGTTCCCACTGGAGCAGGGTCAAGACTGACTTGCACATGGCTGGGTCCAAATTGAGGTGGCATGGTGTGCAAAATAATGATGGACTGTGATGGGCCAAATGTAATTATCAGTGGCTGAGATTAATTCAAGCATTTCCATCCATTACTTTTTTGTATACTTATTTTATAAACGTTAACTTAAAGTGAGAGCACTAACTATGGTCAACCTCAACGTGAACATCACACTTTCTAGATGTATTTATGAGGTGTAGATTATTATGCATGTAAAATCAAACAGAAAATGGTAACAGAGTGTCTCTAATTCCCCCTCTGATGACTTGAAGGGTCAACGCACAAAACATTCATAAGTCGCCTTTTGTTGACTTCTGCTGCTTACGTCTAGACTCCTATACGTCTTTAGTTCATCATAAAGAAAACGATGCATCTACACATGCTCCACTTCTTCTCTCTTTTGTTTTCTCCCATTTCCTTTTGCCACTGATTCTCCTCCAATACACTATGATCCCTTTCTTCCAGTCATCATTCTAACTTACCTTATACAAAGAAACAAGCATATAGCTGAGATAGCAATAATCAATATTGGGGTCACAATAGTCCTCAATAGTCCACTGCCAGGGATTCTTGCCTTATTAGCATGTGAGGGTATTTCGGTGGTGGCTGCATTAGCAGCTCTATGCCCATTCCTTGAAGGTCTTTGATTCGTTCAAAATGATGTTTCTAAGGCCCTCACTCAGCCATCGGTTATAGTAGTGTCTGTGGTTCCTTTTTCTGGGATTCGATTCGAACCAACTTTACGAAGGTTAGGTCAGTCGAGGACAGGTCCTTCAGTGTTGGAATGTGCTGGAATATGCAAAAGAGATTGACTCTAGTATCTCGTGAGGGCCCTTGGGAGTGTAATGAGGAATAAATGCCAGTTCAAGATGATCCGTGGTTCCTGCATGTGTGGTTTCTGCCCATTTGGTGTATTGAGACTCTGGTGCACCTAGAGGTAGAAAAGGGTGGGGGCCTGGATTTGCCTTGAAGACAGTTCATGTGGTCTGGTGGGGGCTTGCTTATGAGGTCATTCTACCCCCAGCCACTGGGCTGTTGATCTTGATGATGTTTGTTGCTGATTATCATATTCTCTGATGTCACTGGGTGTAGAGTGGGCCTGCTAGTTTGTAGGACCCATTGCAAGTTATCATTTAGGCTGTGCTGTGTGCCCCCCTGGTCAGGTTGCTGGGTAAAGTGTCATGAGGCCAAAGAGTGTATTGACTACTGATTGCGGGGCCAAGAGGGTTTTTTATAGGGGGTGACCAATTGATTAAGTCGATGCAAGAGGAGTTTGTGTTGATGCTTGGTTCTGCCATTTGTGTCCTAGAGATAGATGTGGGTACCCTTGGTCCCTGCAAGTTTGGCTTTGGTGGTTGAGTCCCGTTAGACCCATGTGTGGCCACTGTAGGTTTGTTTGATATGTAGATTAAGTTTGTAGCTGCGGCCTCTCCGTATGGTCCCACCAGCGTTGTATCTGGGGAGGAGTTGTTTTCTATTATTTCTGGTATGCTGCTTAGCGTGCAATTGCCTTCCAGGGTCTCCTTGAATGCCTTAGGTGACTCTGCGATGGGTGTGGGTGTTGGGGTGACCCCAACTCCGTAATTACTGGCTTTTGACCCTTGATTAGCTGCTTTTTTTTTTTAAAGGGTTTGCGGAGCTGAAGGCTACTATTTTTTTTGATGATCCTGCAGGCACTGAATCTAGAGGGGCGGGGATTCCCGGTTGATTTTGTGAGTTGCTTGATGTGCCTGTGTCCTCATTCTCCTTTCTAAATTTGGGTGCTAAGTTAAATATGGAAAAAGCTTCGTGGACTCCTGCCCTTTGTGTGCCTGAGAGATTAAAGCGGCCCAAGTGGTCAGAGTTCTCCTTTTTGCGAGGTGCTGTTTTTTCAGCTGTTTTTTCATTTACGTTTTTGCCCTTCTAGAGAGTTTAGAGTTAGCTAAGGTGGGTGGCAGTGTGGAGGTTTAGCAAGGTTGGGCTTGAACATTTTCTTCAGTCAGACTTGGAGTGGACGAAGCCACAGTGGTACTAGAAGCGTAAGTGGACTGATTTGTAGGAGAGTGGGGCCCATGTCCAATTCCTGGGGAAGCCGATGTACCCGTGGCCAGAGAAGAGGTGTCATTAGTGCCAATGTGTTTGGCTGGAATGAGGCTGTTCAAGGGTGGTGCATTTGTGTTTATTCCAGGTCAGCGGGCCCGGACCTTAGTGTTATCCACGAGTGTCCATAGTATTTCGGGTAGAGAGCTTAGCTTGTCAATCAGGGGGGAGCATGAACAGGGTTGGTCCGCCCCTGACTGCCCAATGAGGTTTTACAGTGAGCTTACTCTGAGCCCCAGGTCCATTCAGCTCAAGGCAATAGATTGAATTAGATCTATCTGTAGCTCCATTTTTGGAGATTTCCATAAAAGTGCTCTAGCAATTGTGTCTTGGTTGATACTGATGAAGGTCAGAGAGGCCAGAGAGGGGCTAGAAAGCCCAGTGAGGTGAGATGCGGGGTCACCTTTTTGTATGGGGCTGGTGGACCTGCATTGGTACTCACATCTGAATACAGGGATTTGTGCCAGTGATGCTTTAATTTGGGCTTCCAGTGTGGCGAGAAAGCGGTCCGATAAGTTGTCCAATTCCTGATCAGATATGCTTCCCTCCTGGGCTTCTTTGGTGATGATTGAGAGTGATTGGCTTCCAATGTGTTTTTCCTGACTCCTGGTTCGGTGATGTTGTCTGAGACGATGGGGCAGTCATACTTTTTTTGCACTTGCGCAGTCACCGTTATCGCGCACGAGTGCTGTTTTCTAGGCTGGGCTTCTCTTTTTTTTTTAACCAGTTTTCTGACTCCGATGGGTTTGGGAGGTAGTTGTCTCCCTCCATTGTTACTCTCTCAAGGACAGTTCCCTGGGTCGGCATCTCCTGGTAACCTGATGGGAGAAGAGATGAAATAGTCTCATCACTTCACCGAGTCTCCTAATGTAGCCCTTGACAGGAATACAACATGTGAGACTTTAGCCCTTCTACAGAAGATGCCTCATGGCTTATGTTATTGTTATGTAGGGTCGTTGAAAGCATGTCAGACTTGTTGGACTCCCATGAGCTCAGTAAAGATGGTGAGTGGGAACCTTTGTGAGGGGCCTTGAGGAAGTATTCTCTGATCAGTCCCTGAGACGACGACGACCAGGGTCCTATAGGGATGCTCTTTAGTCGCCCATGAGACACTGTCAGGACAGGTATTTTGGCTGTTAGTAAAGTTGGGAGTGTCCTTCCTGGGTTTATCTCCTTCACCCCTGGTTTTCTTGACATGTTAGGGAAAAAAGATCCGGCCTCATGCTCCTGGGAGGGGAGTGCCAGCAGTGGAGCAAGGGAGTTATCTTAAAGGGCGTTGGTTTGTTGCCGGGACAAGGCTTTCCTTTTGGTCATAATGCCGGGTCTCTACTGGATGCTTGAAGTGCTGGTTTATGGGATTTAGGCTTTAGGCTTGTAGTGGTGAGTGTTTGTAGCACTGTCTTACCTCACAATCAGTGAACAGAGAGCCCCGATGGGGCTGAGGGGGTAGGCATGAGCACGCTACTCACAGGGAGCTTCCCAATGTTTTCCTAGGGGATAGAAGTTTTGGATGCCCCACCGGAGTGGCTACTTGGGGCACGATGGGTGATGAGGTTGGTTGTAGCCCTGGGGGATAAGGTTGTTCTAGGTCCCGAGGTAGCCTGGGGTGGCCTGGCTGGCCTGGCATTGGCTGGTTTGGTGGAGCACGCTGTGGAGGACAAGCAGCACCACTGACCTAGCCTGGCCGCCTCTGCCCTCCATCAGCTCAAACCTTGGAAGGGAGCACTAGGTCCTACCCACACACCCCCTGGGCCAAGGAATACCCCCTTTCTGCTCCTTTCTCTCTTGCCACTGCTCCTGCCTTTCCCAGCTGTGTATGGCATGCTACAATTTGTATTGGGAGGTGCCTGGCATAAGCTGGGCAGAATCAAGGCAGAATCAGGCAGGAGACATGGGGCAGGTGACAAGAGACAGACAAAAAGACAGGCAAAAGACTCCTGCAGGGGTGGTTCACGCCCCCCCCGGTCACTTACTTGCACAGGCGTTACAACAGACGTGACTCATACCGCAGGCTTCTGCAAGCTTCGGTGACCGCCTGCCGCTGCTCTGGTTCTGGGAGAGCTCTAGAAGCGAGCTGACGGGTACTGGCACTGGAGATGGGTGGTGAGTGAGAGCTAACCCCACTGTGTGAAGGCTTCGGGGGCCAACAGTCACCACCATCGCTTCTGATAGCTGATCAGCAGAAGCAGTAACAGTGAGGCGGCACTGTGGATTGTGGAGTGTGGGTGGAGCTGTGGAGCTGTGGAGAGGACTTTGTTCCATGCGTCAGAGCTTCTCTCACCTATACAGACTATCTTTACAAGTTAAAAACTGCCCCAGTTTGCAAATATGGGCCACGTTTTAACATATGTGATTTGCTAATGAGGACCAGTTTTATTTTGGTGCCCAGGCCTTTTTGTCTCAATCCAACCATGATAGTGCTGGCTGTTAAGTCAGGCTAGTGAATGCTAATGGAGCTGCGACACTAAAAAGTAGCTCTGAAGGAAACTCTTCAAAGATGACCAGAGACAGTTGATCAGGTAGAGACTAGTCCTCAGAGTTTTACTTCATTAAATTTCTTTTCCGATAAGCGAGGGCAAAAAAGTCAATATTGTGTCATTCCTGGTGAGATGATCATTATACCATGTTAGACCTGACAGCCTTTAGGGTGGTCTTCACCCAAACGTTTTGCCTATTCACCTCCTGTTGCTGAATTTCATTTTTGTTGGCTATAGGATTTTGTGCACTTTACCACTGCTAGCCAGTGACAAAGTGCTTGTGCTCACCCTTTAAAACATGGTAAAATTGGCCTGCACCTGATTGGCACCTTTAATTTACTTATAAAGCCCTAGTAAAGTGCTGCAGCATATACCCAGGGCCTGTAAATTAAATGCTAGTAGTGTGCTTGCAGCACTTATTGTACCACCCACTTTAGTAGCCCTTTAAAACATGTTGTAAGCCTGCTATTGCAACCTGTGTGCAGTTTTAAACTGCCAATTGGACCTGGCAAAATAAACCTTTTGTTAGGCCTAAACCTTCCTTTTTAGAACATATAGGTCACCCCTCAGAGAGGCCCTAGTCAGCCCTGAGGGCAGGATAAAGTGCATTTAAAAAGTTGGACATGCACTATTAAGTTTTGCATGTCCTGGTACTGAAAAACAATGACATTAATTATTCACTACTGCAAGTCCTACCCCTCCCATAGGATACCATTGGGTTATCTTATTACATTTAATAAGTGATAATCCTTAAATGGGAGCCGGTATAGATGTCATATTTACACTCAAATGATTGTAATTTTAAAACCTCTTTAATTGTAAAGTCAGATTTTAAGTCACAGTTCTGAAAATAACACTTTTAGAAAGCTGGCATTTTTCTGTCTTGACCATTTGGTTACTGCAGCCCATGTCCTGTGTCACATGACTGGGTGTATTTGGAGGTTGGCCTTTGTGTATTCCTCCCAGACAGTGAGACAAAGTGGGACTAGGTATTAGCAGGATGGCCAACCTGCCAGGATGGGAGGGGCAGATCTGTTCCCTGCCCAACATACATTTTAAAGGGGCTGCCTCAGCACACTCATAAAGAACTTGACACCAGTCCATTGCCACCCTAGAAGACTTGGAGCCTGGGCAGGGGAGGAAGGCAATTTGAAAACCAAATGTGGAGGGAAGTCTAGCAGTTTCTCCCACTTCAAAGGCTGGCCCCAGGTATGAATATTGGACCCTCAGACTAACTCTTCAGTACACTCCTGGACCTGTGGATACTACAGAAGGAGGACTGTCTTGTTCTCCAGAGGACTGCCCCGCTGCTTTAGGCCTACCTTGTCCTTCAGAGGACTGCCCTGCTGCTTGAGGCCTGCCCTGGTCTCGGAGAAGGAAGGCTGGAGCTGATCCCTTCATTCTTGGCTAGCCTGAGTGACTCCAAGGGTCAGTTAGCTGACCTCCCGTTCTGGGCCACAGGAACATAAGCTCCAGAACCTTCCTGCAACTTACCAGCTGCCGACCTGTTGCAACTGGGCCTTGCTGCACCTGCAACTGGGCCTTGCTGCACCTGCAACTGGAATTGCCTGGACCTGCAACTGGACCTGCCTGAACCCTGCTGGCCTCTGTTGGAGTGAGTTCCTGATGCCCAAAAAGTGCCTCCCCACTTCATGGACGCTTGGATGCCATCAGTTGAGCTCCACCTGGAAAATCCTTAAGTTTTGAACTCTATGCAATGGACTTTTAGAAGGGAACGTTTTCAGACAAACCTGCTCCCTGTATCTGGCTCGCACTCCATCGTCAGCATGAACTTGTGACTTTGTCCCGGTCTAGCATGACCATATATCCAGAGTTAGCGCTTTCTGCTTCTTGATGCTATTCTTATTTAAACCTTTAACATTGCATATCTCTAGTTTTAGTGAATTTTTATTGTTTTTGTCTCATTATATTTCCTCAATTATTGTCCTATTTGGTGTGGGATTTTTTTCTTGTGTTGTGTTTTCACTTTATTACTGTTTGTATGCTACATAAATACCTAACACAGTACTTCTATGTTAAACTTGACTGCTTTTGTGCTAAGCTACCAGAGGGTTGAGCATGTCTTAATTTAGTGAGTTTTGTGGTTCACCTTGACAAGGATTGTGGTTATTGCTTGAGAAGGGTTTCCACCTCCCTCAACCAAAAACCCAATTTCCTCCATACCGCTTTGTCGTTTTAAAATCTCAAAAATCCTTACTCTTTTTGAGCACAGAATGTTGGCCAGCTCACGACCCCTCCCCCCTCCCCCTCAGAAGCAGCACCTTGCTTGGTGCTCCAGTGTGTGAAAACCTGCTGGGCTGCTTGTGGAACCGAGTGGCATCAACTGGGGGAGCTCAAGTTGGTAAGGATGAGAGTAATTTGGGCGGCGTGGCAGCATTAAAAACATTTTGGTGAGGTTTTGAGGATGTTCTCCTTTGCCGTTTTGCCCACAAATATTATGAATCATTCTGACTTCCATAGGGGATTTGCGAATTCTGATTTGTGAACTTCTGGCCTTTTTCCACAGCACATTTTCATTGTCTGTGAAAAAGGCACATTGCTTAGTTCTGGTAGAGAAAGTATGTTATTGTTGGCTTTCGCTTATGGTTTTTGGCTTGCTGCCTTCTGAGATGGTACACTTATACATTTAAAGCTTATATAGGTACAATAACAACATTTATTTATTTCTCACAAGAATGTAACATTTTTTAAAAGGTATTCTAAGAAAATTCCATCACTCTCCGACCATGAAGCCCCTTTTATGCTACTGTCATTTCTTTGGGCCCTGCCACAAAACATGTTTGTATCAGTGTGGGGTTTTTAGTATTGACAGGAATAATGGCGCTCAAGCTAATTCGCGCTGAGTTTATGTTATACTAGAAGTGTGAACGGTGCAAACCAGGTCAGGGGATATGCCCTAAAACCCCCGTGATGGTATGGATAGAAATCCACACAAATGAAGTAGGTACAGTCCCGGGCACACGTAACGAGGATATAATATCAGGAGAAATGTCTCATACTGCAGAAATGTAGAGGGTCTACACCAGAATGATAGTCATAGGTGTTTAATATAGTAACAGAGCATAAGCAACCAGCCAAAACAAAAGCAACCAGCCGACACGTGTTTCGTCACAAAGGGTAGTAACCCGTGACTCTTCAGGGCTGGGGAAGATACAAAACATAAGATAAACTGACAAGAAAGCAAACAAACGATGTATAGGTCGAAATTAAAAATCATAAATACAAGTGGAAACCTGGTTACATAACTTACACACAAAATGACAATGAAAGATCTTTGCACCAAGATCAAAAGGTCGAGCTGTGAATGTGTAGAGGAAGAAAAATAAATGGAATTGCAGACCAAGAGGCGAAATAATCAGAACATGGTAAATGAGAAGCGACACAAGCCAATGTGATAAAATTGAAAAGGCAGCCTGTAAAGATAACAATCACGCACTAAGCGGAACGTGTTGGAAATACATGCAATGGAGGGCGCCCAGTCATGGCAACGAACAGGTTCTAAAAGCAGCTGTAAACGCAAAATCAGTGTTGGTGAAAAGTACTCAGGCAGAAGACCAACTAGATAAACAAGAACTCCTAAATAGAGGATAGGTCACCCAGGGTTAAAAGGAGGACCTCTGGTACACAAAGGTAAGACAAAACCACATAGTGAACGAAATGGTGATCACGAGCAAGCTCCATTGTGAGCTAGACGAGTGCGACTGAAAGACATGCGGAGAAAGCGAAAGAACGATAAAGACACAGCCTAGTAGGTGGCTCTGGAGGGAATAGACGGCTGCCCTAAGTGTGTGCTACTAGTAGGTAAAAGAAAAGAAAAAAAGGGGGGGAAAGAGGGTAGAGAAAATACCTGAAAGGCGGTGCCAACAAGGTGGATTCTATGGAGAGGAAAAGGAAAACGGTAAGCGAAAGGGGTGAGCTGGAAAAGGAAAAATACGTACAGGGAAACTAAAGTGAAACCTTACCAAGTGACCGTTCAAGAATCCAAAACGGCAATGAAGAGCAGTGCGAACCACGGTAGGTGGGCTACTGCCAAATGTAAGGAAAGGAAGACGGATATCGCCGGGCGGCGGATAAGCCAATGAGGACTATTGACCTGAGAGAAAACGGAAAATGGGAATGAAGTGAAGTGCCAAGTGTGGGAGGGAAAGGGGGAAGGGGAAAGACGAAAACACTAGAGTATCGAGGTGAAGAAGGCTTACCTTCAGAAAAGTCGATGCAGTCTGTGGCGACGAGATTAACCAAGTGCTAAGTAGCACAGGGGGAATATAGAATTAGGCGTGCCAGGTCAGTAGTCCAGGACGACAACGGCGGATGCGCCGGAGTACAGGAAACTAGATAGTGAAAGAGGGGGAGAAAAGGTGTAAGCAGATACACCAGGGATAGTGAGCTAGCAAAGGTTGGCTCGTGTGGAGAGGACTGAGTCGCTTACCTGGGAGAAGTGTTGTTCAGGAAGGAAAATGGTTCCGGAAGATGGCCGGAAGAGGAGGGGCGGAGGCGGGGTTATATAGGCAAGGTGGAGAAAGACTAGACCGCAGAAGGACAAAAGCAGAGGTGGGCTACACAGGACGCCATGTATAGAGTGTGCCGGTGTAGGAATTGGTGCTGTAAAAGGGATGTACGCCCCAAGTTGAAAGCAGAAAAAAAGGAAAAAGAAAATAACATAGACTGAAATAAAGAAAGAAAAAGGGAACAAACGTACATAAAATATAGACAAACCAATCGATGGAGGATTTTGAAAGGAGAGATGAAGGAGAAAATAGATGCAACATCTGAGAAAAAGTAGTGTAACTCCTGTGATATGGAGTGCATGTCAGATGCTCAAAACAGAGATGCTAAGACCTGGAGGGAAAAAACATAAAAGTAGTATACCATAATAAATAAATGCTCTCTGGATTACACGCATATACCAAAACTTCATGAGTAACACTGTGAGAGAAATACTCGCATGAAGCTTAGCCTAAAGCTAACAACCAAGTTACATGAGAAATAATTCAGGTGACCATAGTGGGCGCCGCTGTGACATGACGTTCACCCGAATAGTAAAGCGAAGTGACATTATACCAAAAGTAGTGACATGATAGCAACAATAGTGGGTGAGAATCGCACAAGGTGACTAAAATCTCGAAACTCTATAATCAAATTAACAGATAGCTGTGAGATTCACGAAAATGTCTGGTTCATCAAATATTCCAACTGGAATAATGAGGTTCATGGTTCATGGAGTGGTCAGTAACCAGTGATTAATCCCCTAAAAAATAATGAAGCTCATGATCCGTGTTTAATCCGTGTTGCACCGTCTGAAGGCGCATAATCCATGTTGCTTCCAGACGTCTGAGCCTCAGTTCTCTGTTGCCTCCTCTGGCATTAGTGGCAGCCACATCAAATCCGAAGAACGAGAGGCGTTTTTGGAGGCTTGCGTGGGACAAGTGGCTGCATGGACTGCCATGGGGTATCTGGAATCCTGGCGTTGGAGTGCTCTGATGTGTTCACCAATGCGTTCCTTCAATGGTCTGATGGTGCTTCCTACATACCATAGTTTACAGGTGCACTCTAGAATGTATATGACAAATTTAGTGTTACAATTGATGTTGCAATTGATCAGGTATTTCTTCTTGTTGATTGCTGTGAGATTTTTGATGCCATTCTGGGCAAATCTGCAGACACCACAACAACCACATTTAAAGAAACCCAGTGTGTGTGTTTTGAGCCATGAGTGGCTACTGTGAGGACGAGGTACAGTAGGACTGAGTCTCGTTTTAAGAGTTCTACCACGTCTATAGGTGATCCGAGGTCTCGTGGTGATTACATCTTTAAGCGTAACATCTGCTAGTAGTACACCCCAATGTTTGTTAAGACTCCTTTTTATGGCTAGACCCATGTCACTAAAATCGGTAATCAATCTAACTGGTTGATCCTGTTTGGTAACTGTGTTTTTGTCACCTAAAGTTTCATGTCTCTCTAACTTTTGGATTCTTTTCTCAGCTTTATTTATGGTATGTGCATCATAACCTCTAGCCTTGAACCTAGATTTCATGTTGGAGATGCATTTCTGGAATTCTGGTTCCTCACTGCAGTTCCTTCTGGCTCTAACGAATTCACCGTAGGGTATCCCTTGAAGTTGATTAGAGGGGTGGGAACTTTCTGCATGCAGGATGGCATTGCATGACGTCTCTTTCCTATATAGTCGACTATGTAGTGTGTTAGACTTGATGTAGAGTTCCACATCGAGAAATGTGATGCTCGACTTGCTACAGACATTCGTGAACCTCATGTTCATGTCATTGGAGTTAAGGTAAGTGAAAAACTCTTCTAGTTTGTCTTGGGACCCTGACCATAGCAGAAGGCAGTCATCAATGTAGCGTCCCCAATAGATTATGCAGTCAACCCATGGAGCTCCCTTGATACCCCAGATCCAAATGGATTCTAGAACGCCCATGTAGAGATTGGCAAATGATGGGGAAAATTTGGAGCCCATAGCTACGCCTTTGGTCTGCTTGTACCATGCATTGTCGTAGATGAAGAAGTTATTATTGAGAATGATGTCCATCATGGCAATCAACATGTTGGTGTGTTGCCAAAGTGTGGCTGGCCTGTTGTGTAGAAGGCTGGTGATGGCTTTGAGACCAACCTCTGGTTCAATGGTAGTGTAGAGAGAAACCACATCTAAGGTTGCTAAAGTCATGTCCGGTTGCCATTGGACATCAGCTAGGATGCTCAAGATATGTTTAGTGTCCTGTATGTATGAGGGTAAATTCTTGACCATGGGGCCCAGAAAGAGGTCAACATATTGGGCAAGTCTCTCTGTGGGTCCGCCTATACCTGATACTATGGGTCTACCAGCAGGAAAAGGGCCCGGTTTGTGTATCTTAGGAAGGGTATACAGCCAAGGGAATGCAGGTCTGTGTACCTTCAAATAAAGAAGTTCCTGATCGTCAATAAGACCTAAAGTATGCCAATCAGAAAGGTATTTGTTGATCTTAACAATGAGGGTACCAGTGGGATTTTGATTCAATTGTTCATAACAGGAGGTGTTCTCTAGTTGAGTAAGGATTTCCTTGTGATAATCAGCGTGGTTCATAACCACAACATTCCCTCCTTTGTCGGCCTCTTTGATTATTAAATCAGGAGTGGAACTTAATGTTTTTAGAGCCACCCGTTCTTCTCTACGTAAGTTGTCTTTGGTCCTATGTTTCGAGTGAAGAGTTTTCTTTTCATGTTTGTCTATGTCCGTGAGAACTAGGTTGTAAAAGATATCCACAGAATTGCCCCCTGGGAGAATAGGAGTCCATCTAGACTTCGTCTTGAGACCACTGTTAAGAGTGAGGTCTGTGTCAATATCTAGTTCCAGAAGAAGATCTTCCATATTCATGGGAGGGTCGTCCATGTCCGTAAGGGACAGGAGTAAATGGGTGTCCTGAATATCTTTGATACTTTGTACACCCAAAGAATTGTCTGTGCAGATATTCTTGATGGTCTTAGTGGTGGTAGGAAACTACTGAAATGTTTCCTGATCTTAAGACCCCTAATAAATTTAAAGAGGTCTATTTTGTGTCTACAGGTGTCTCCTTGTTCATGGGGATTAAAACTTAAGCCTCTGCTAAGAAGTGAGATCATCCCACTGTTCAGAGTATGTGATGAAAGGTTAACTACCTGCACACCTTGATCTTGTGAATCTATTTGTTTTTCCCGTCCCCAGACCTTAGTTTCTTCTTGTACTCTTCTGAGTCCTGACCTCTTCCCTCTACGGGTTTTCTGTCTTGGCCTCCTAGTCTTTGTTGTGTCCGGTTCTCCCTTCGTATCGTTAGGACCTCTCGTAAAAAAGATGATTTATTGAGGGTAGATCTGTTCAGGTCGTTTGTTGGGTTATCAGGTTCACTGTCACTGCTGGCAATAGTGTTGAGAGAGGTGGAACTGGATGAGATGGATGAAATGTCCGGTCTAATTGGTTTGTTACCAGGTGTGGCGGTCTGAAGTAACTGTACCTACTTCATTTGTGTGGATTTCTATCCATACCATCACGGGGGTTTTAGGGCATATCCCCTGACCTGGTTTGCACCGTTCACACTTCTAGTATAACATAAACTCAGCGCGAATTAGCTTGAGCGCCATTATTCCTGTCAATACTAAAAACCCCACACTGATACATACTTTATGGTTTCAGGAAAGGCAGCCGCAGCGCTTCAAATATCCATTTCATTGCTATCTGTTGATTAGGCTATGGATAGAGACAGGGTCGCATCAGAACTCTTTGACAACTTATCCAAAGGTATCACTATTAATGCAGCATCCACCAGTGGAAACCCATTACGTAGAGAAGGTCTCAAAGAGAAATTCGTAAGACTAGAGAGATTAAAGAGAACAGAGAATTCCAGATGGTGGGACAGTGCCACCTTAAAACAATATCTGAGACTTAACAGGGTCCCAAGAGGACTTCGCTCCCAGATTTTTCCCACATTTGATGATTTGGACGATGATCTTTTAGGCAAATGGGAAGAAACTCTCACTTCTAACTCAAACACACTCATCAACATATTAATAGAGAACGCAGAACGCAAAGTAGCAAATCTCCAGATTGAAATTTCCAACTTAGAAAAAGAAATTGCAGACCTAGATTTAAAAGAAGCTACAGAAAAGAATTATGTCATCTTAAATGATATCCTGTCCAAACACCAGAACGAAATAAAAGACAGAAAAACCCGACAATTAAAAAGAGACGAAGCTGACTACAGAGAGGGACGTGTTTTCACTTTCGCTAGAAAATACGATCAGTTACTTCAGACCGCCACACCTGGTAACAAACCAATTAGACCGGACATTTCATCCATCTCATCCAGTTCCACCTCTCTCAACACTATTGCCAGCAGTGACAGTGAACCTGATAACCCAACAAACGACCTGAACAGATCTACCCTCAATAAATCATCTTTTTTACGAGAGGTCCTAACGATACGAAGGGAGAACCGGACACAACAAAGACTAGGAGGCCAAGACAGAAAACCCGTAGAGGGAAGAGGTCAGGACTCAGAAGAGTACAAGAAGAAACTAAGGTCTGGGGACGGGAAAAACAAATAGATTCACAAGATCAAGGTGTGCAGGTAGTTAACCTTTCATCACATACTCTGAACAGTGGGATGATCTCACTTCTTAGCAGAGGCTTAAGTTTTAATCCCCATGAACAAGGAGACACCTGTAGACACAAAATAGACCTCTTTAAATTTATTAGGGGTCTTAAGATCAGGAAACATTTCAGTAGTTTCCCTACCACCACTAAGACCATCAAGAATATCTGCACAGACAATTCTTTGGGTGTACAAAGTATCAAAGATATTCAGGACACCCATTTACTCCTGTCCCTTACGGACATGGACGACCCTCCCATGAATATGGAAGATCTTCTTCTGGAACTAGATATTGACACAGACCTCACTCTTAACAGTGGTCTCAAGACGAAGTCTAGATGGACTCCTATTCTCCCAGGGGGCAATTCTGTGGATATCTTTTACAACCTAGTTCTCACGGACATAGACAAACATGAAAAGAAAACTCTTCACTCGAAACATAGGACCAAAGACAACTTACGTAGAGAAGAACGGGTGGCTCTAAAAACATTAAGTTCCACTCCTGATTTAATAATCAAAGAGGCCGACAAAGGAGGGAATGTTGTGGTTATGAACCACGCTGATTATCACAAGGAAATCCTTACTCAACTAGAGAACACCTCCTGTTATGAACAATTGAATCAAAATCCCACTGGTACCCTCATTGTTAAGATCAACAAATACCTTTCTGATTGGCATACTTTAGGTCTTATTGACGATCAGGAACTTCTTTATTTGAAGGTACACAGACCTGCATTCCCTTGGCTGTATACCCTTCCTAAGATACACAAACCGGGCCCTTTTCCTGCTGGTAGACCCATAGTATCAGGTATAGGCGGACCCACAGAGAGACTTGCCCAATATGTTGACCTCTTTCTGGGCCCCATGGTCAAGAATTTACCCTCATACATACAGGACACTAAACATATCTTGAGCATCCTAGCTGATGTCCAATGGCAACCGGACATGACTTTAGCAACCTTAGATGTGGTTTCTCTCTACACTACCATTGAACCAGAGGTTGGTCTCAAAGCCATCACCAGCCTTCTACACAACAGGCCAGCCACACTTTGGCAACACACCAACATGTTGATTGCCATGATGGACATCATTCTCAATAATAACTTCTTCATCTACGACAATGCATGGTACAAGCAGACCAAAGGCGTAGCTATGGGCTCCAAATTTTCCCCATCATTTGCCAATCTCTACATGGGCGTTCTAGAATCCATTTGGATCTGGGGTATCAAGGGAGCTCCATGGGTTGACTGCATAATCTATTGGGGACGCTACATTGATGACTGCCTTCTGCTATGGTCAGGGTCCCAAGACAAACTAGAAGAGTTTTTCACTTACCTTAACTCCAATGACATGAACATGAGGTTCACGAATGTCTGTAGCAAGTCGAGCATCACATTTCTCGATGTGGAACTCTACATCAAGTCTAACACACTACATAGTCGACTATATAGGAAAGAGACGTCATGCAATGCCATCCTGCATGCAGAAAGTTCCCACCCCTCTAATCAACTTCAAGGGATACCCTACGGTGAATTCGTTAGAGCCAGAAGGAACTGCAGTGAGGAACCAGAATTCCAGAAATGCATCTCCAACATGAAATCTAGGTTCAAGGCTAGAGGTTATGATGCACATACCATAAATAAAGCTGAGAAAAGAATCCAAAAGTTAGAGAGACATGAAACTTTAGGTGACAAAAACACAGTTACCAAACAGGATCAACCAGTTAGATTGATTACCGATTTTAGTGACATGGGTCTAGCCATAAAAAGGAGTCTTAACAAACATTGGGGTGTACTACTAGCAGATGTTACGCTTAAAGATGTAATCACCACGAGACCTCGGATCACCTATAGACGTGGTAGAACTCTTAAAACGAGACTCAGTCCTACTGTACCTCGTCCTCACAGTAGCCACTCATGGCTCAAAACACACACACTGGGTTTCTTTAAATGTGGTTGTTGTGGTGTCTGCAGATTTGCCCAGAATGGCATCAAAAATCTCACAGCAATCAACAAGAAGAAATACCTGATCAATTGCAACATCAATTGTAACACTAAATTTGTCATATACATTCTAGAGTGCACCTGTAAACTATGGTATGTAGGAAGCACCATCAGACCATTGAAGGAACGCATTGGTGAACACATCAGAGCACTCCAACGCCAGGATTCCAGATACCCCATGGCAGTCCATGCAGCCACTTGTCCCACGCAAGCCTCCAAAAACGCCTCTCGTTCTTCGGATTTGATGTGGCTGCCACTAATGCCAGAGGAGGCAACAGAGAACTGAGGCTCAGACGTCTGGAAGCAACATGGATTATGCGCCTTCAGACGGTGCAACACGGATTAAACACGGATCATGAGCTTCATTATTTTTTAGGGGATTAATCACTGGTTACTGACCACTCCATGAACCATGAACCTCATTATTCCAGTTGGAATATTTGATGAACCAGACATTTTCGTGAATCTCACAGCTATCTGTTAATTTGATTATAGAGTTTCGAGATTTTAGTCACCTTGTGCGATTCTCACCCACTATTGTTGCTATCATGTCACTACTTTTGGTATAATGTCACTTCGCTTTACTATTCGGGTGAACATCATGTCACAGCGGCGCCCACTATGGTCACCTGAATTATTTCTCATGTAACTTGGTTGTTAGCTTTAGGCTAAGCTTCATGCGAGTATTTCTCTCACAGTGTTACTCATGAAGTTTTGGTATATGCGTGTAATCCAGAGAGCATTTATTTATTATGGTATACTACTTTTATGTTTTTTCCCTCCAGGTCTTAGCATCTCTGTTTTGAGCATCTGACATGCACTCCATATCACAGGAGTTACACTACTTTTTCTCAGATGTTGCATCTATTTTCTCCTTCATCTCTCCTTTCAAAATCCTCCATCGATTGGTTTGTCTATATTTTATGTACGTTTGTTCCCTTTTTCTTTCTTTATTTCAGTCTATGTTATTTTCTTTTTTCCTTTTTTTCTGCTTTCAACTTGGGGCGTACATCCCTTTTACAGCACCAATTCCTACACCGGCACACTCTATACATGGCGTCCTGTGTAGCCCACCTCTGCTTTTGTCCTTCTGCGGTCTAGTCTTTCTCCACCTTGCCTATATAACCCCGCCTCCGCCCCTCCTCTTCCGGCCATCTTCCGGAACCATTTTCCTTCCTGAACAACACTTCTCCCAGGTAAGCGACTCAGTCCTCTCCACACGAGCCAACCTTTGCTAGCTCACTATCCCTGGTGTATCTGCTTACACCTTTTCTCCCCCTCTTTCACTATCTAGTTTCCTGTACTCCGGCGCATCCGCCGTTGTCGTCCTGGACTACTGACCTGGCACGCCTAATTCTATATTCCCCCTGTGCTACTTAGCACTTGGTTAATCTCGTCGCCACAGACTGCATCGACTTTTCTGAAGGTAAGCCTTCTTCACCTCGATACTCTAGTGTTTTCGTCTTTCCCCTTCCCCCTTTCCCTCCCACACTTGGCACTTCACTTCATTCCCATTTTCCGTTTTCTCTCAGGTCAATAGTCCTCATTGGCTTATCCGCCGCCCGGCGATATCCGTCTTCCTTTCCTTACATTTGGCAGTAGCCCACCTACCGTGGTTCGCACTGCTCTTCATTGCCGTTTTGGATTCTTGAACGGTCACTTGGTAAGGTTTCACTTTAGTTTCCCTGTACGTATTTTTTCCTTTTCCAGCTCACCCCTTTCGCTTACCGTTTTCCTTTTCCTCTCCATAGAATCCACCTTGTTGGCACCGCCTTTCAGGTATTTTCTCTACCCTCTTTCCCCCCCTTTTTTTCTTTTCTTTTACCTACTAGTAGCACACACTTAGGGCAGCCGTCTATTCCCTCCAGAGCCACCTACTAGGCTGTGTCTTTATCGTTCTTTCGCTTTCTCCGCATGTCTTTCAGTCGCACTCGTCTAGCTCACAATGGAGCTTGCTCGTGATCACCATTTCGTTCACTATGTGGTTTTGTCTTACCTTTGTGTACCAGAGGTCCTCCTTTTAACCCTGGGTGACCTATCCTCTATTTAGGAGTTCTTGTTTATCTAGTTGGTCTTCTGCCTGAGTACTTTTCACCAACACTGATTTTGCGTTTACAGCTGCTTTTAGAACCTGTTCGTTGCCATGACTGGGCGCCCTCCATTGCATGTATTTCCAACACGTTCCGCTTAGTGCGTGATTGTTATCTTTACAGGCTGCCTTTTCAATTTTATCACATTGGCTTGTGTCGCTTCTCATTTACCATGTTCTGATTATTTCGCCTCTTGGTCTGCAATTCCATTTATTTTTCTTCCTCTACACATTCACAGCTCGACCTTTTGATCTTGGTGCAAAGATCTTTCATTGTCATTTTGTGTGTAAGTTATGTAACCAGGTTTCCACTTGTATTTATGATTTTTAATTTCGACCTATACATCGTTTGTTTGCTTTCTTGTCAGTTTATCTTATGTTTTGTATCTTCCCCAGCCCTGAAGAGTCACGGGTTACTACCCTTTGTGACGAAACACGTGTCGGCTGGTTGCTTTTGTTTTGGCTGGTTGCTTATGCTCTGTTACTATATTAAACACCTATGACTATCATTCTGGTGTAGACCCTCTACATTTCTGCAGTATGAGACATTTCTCCTGATATTATATCCTCGTTACGTGTGCCCGGGACTGTACCCACAAAACATGTTTGTTGCTAGAAGCCCCCCATTTGGTGTATTTGAGTGGTGAAAGAAATGTGGCAATTTAAACTGCAGCTGATAGAAAGTAAATTAGCACTCATGCCTTATTTTTAAGTCGGGCCCCCCTTTCTTGGTTGCCCAACTTGCGGCTGCTTCTAATCTCTCAACACTATCTCCTTCTATGAATTTTCCTGATTTGTCCTCTCAATGATAACTGTAGTACACCAAGTTTCTAATATGATGAGGAGTGACTGTTACAGTGGTTAAAAAATGTTTGTGTAACTTAGTTTTCACCACGGAGCTCAAGTAATGGCAGCTCCTATCCGTTTCTGCTGGACTATGTGAAATGCACATTCCTGGGTCTTCCACTGTTTATGAGTTTGAATCTACTGCTTCTATAGAACACTGAAGCTTGGATGGGGTGTCATTTAGGGTGTGGCAATCAAGTCTCGATAGCCATCCATTTATTGCACTGGCTGCAGGTCCTAAAAAGGTTTTTCTTTTAATGTGTTTCTCTGCATGGTTCACCACACCCCTTCTAACATTCCAAATGCCCCTTTACTCATCTAGACATTTAACTTCTGTAAGATAGTCTGCACTCTGCTTAATTTGGCTCCTCCCCTACTCGTTATTTCTTTACATTAATTTATGTAGAGTAGTATTTCTTTATTTCCTGTGTTCTAATGTTTAATAGACAAGGGGGATTTTGAATGCATTTCTGAAATGCTCCGTGATAAAACGTAATAGAATCATTTAAGGAGTGCATACTAATGTTGAAGATTTTACTAGAAATGTAGTTCTCGGTCATAATTATACAAATGATTTAAAATGTAACACAATTATATGTAGTCATGATTTACTCTGTGATATTTCATGCATGCATTCATTTTGAATGTGCATGCACATATATTCAAACGTCAAGTGCACTTTAACTGCTGTGCTAACTTAGCATAACCCAAGGCCTTAAACTTATGAATATCAATGACAAGCTCATGATAAATGAATTTATTTAGCAAACAAGTATGAGGTAGACCTAGAGTGGACAAAGCTATACAAATGAGCCGCCGACTCTCTTTCTCAGATCAGGATATAGAGAATATGAGAGTACCAGGGTTGACAATGCAGATTCAGGAATTCATTCAGAGTATTCGAATTTGGGGTACATTGGATAAGTGGGAGGACAAATGGTCAAGGAAGAAGGGCCCCAAAAGGTCTATGGGGGAACTGCCTCCTTTAGGAGAAAGGGGAGCGAGAACCACCAGTTTGCCCTTACAGACAGTAAGTAGAGGAGGTTATGTTCATGTGCCTTGGAGTAGAAGTGATATTGCTTCATTCACAAATGACTTTCCTCGATTGAAAGAGAAGCATGTGGAGTGATACAAACAGGCTGATTGATTTGTAAAAATTTCAAAGGTACTGTGGACTGATTTGAATACCTTGTTTGATATTGTTGTCCTGAGTGATTTATGGGCTGCCTGCAAAATAGCCACAGAATGGCCTGAAAGGTAGCCGGAAAGGGATGACGTTACACATGGCCCATCAGCTATTTAATGAAAAAGTATGATCAAGTGATGACTTGGTTAAAAGCTATGGTGTTGCCACAGGATATTGATTGGGTCAAGATAGGATGACAACAAATAACAAACAGGAGCACCAAGGGGTAAGTAGTCAGGTCGCCCCCCACTCAACAATATATTTCAATAAGACCTGACCTACTCAGAACAGTATCTTATAATTCCAAGGACCAGGGGTATAAGTTCCCCTTACACGGCAGTACAATTATTACTTGCTTGTATGTCCTATTGTTCATAATTTATATCCAATTTCATCATGTACCACAGTTTCCATCAAGCATAAAACAAAAACTAATTTTTGTCTCAACATGTTTCGTTGCCTACTGTTATTCTGGCAACTTCATCAGGGCAAGTGTGGGACCATATAACACCTTGCTTGTTGGTCACTCATACCTGTGGTCACATGACAAGAAGGAATACATAAAAACAAAACTGTGAAACAAATGTCAATAAAAACACAACTAGATCTCTCAACAGTGCAGATAAAGAAGCCTCACTCATGAAATGTATATAGACAATTTAATATACATTTACCAGGTGGCTGCTGTAGTCCGTCGTACCTGCACGCCACCCTCTAGGACAATGCGCTAAAAAGTCGCAGTCCCACTTCTACCTGCTAGCGTTAGTCTCACCTAGGATCATAATAAATCATATATTTAAAAAGGTCGTTACACTCCGTTATCCTTCTTTTTATCAAAAAAACTGTGATGACTCCATTTGTCCACGGCCCTAGGAATGAATCTGATCTGCAGCTCTCACCCCGTTTGCCCCGCCATTGCCGAGTTATCTTTGCCCCAAACAACCTTTCCTGTAGACTAAAACTTCAGTTTAAACCAATTCTACCAACAACTCTCACCTTCTGTTTGCGGCCAATCTACAGGGTACCCTCTATCCCCCTTACCTCATCCGCGGTGTCTTGCTTCGCTCCGTGCTCCGTCCCGCTCCACAACAGTCGGGATGCAAGCGTTTGTATTTAAAGCGCCCGGGGAGGGAGAACACACCCCCGGAAGTGAAAGGCCCGGAAGTAGATTACAGGTAATATCTCCGAGGTTCACGAGCACAGAGGCGACCATTTCTAAAGTACCGCTCGTACTCGGAACCTCTTAATCTGCAACACTTCTCCTTTTGTATTCGAGGCCACCTCATGATTTCCCACTGGGTGTTTTCGTTTATTGGGGATTTTGCTCGATTATGCACAAAACCCAACACTGAGCAGCCGCACCTCAACGCCAACAATAATAAAAAATAATATACATACACCCTCACTAATTTCAATTAGAGGTCAGATTGGTGCTCCATTGAAAAGGGAGGTAAAAACATTCAACCCTCACCTTATCTTCATTATGAACTAAAACCCAATACAGTCTCCCTGGTGGCTAATGGGCTCCTGCAGAGAACACGGCCACAGTATATCATAGAGCAAAAAAATGGCCGGGAATAACATTGTGCATATTGGAAGACATTATATAGGGTGCACAGAGAATCCCAGGGTATCAAGGCGAACCCTCGCCCCCATACTCAGACTCAAATAAGCCATTCATGAATAATCTACATTTCATCAGTAATTCTTCACAATGAAATAGTAGAAGAACGTTATCTGCTCACTTTATTCCATTCAATGGAATCATTCAGACCATGGCTGTCAACCTTCTCAAAAAAAATCCATCGTGCTTCTTTTCTTGCCAGAATTTCGTCAATGTTACATGCATTGCCAACCACCCTCTCAAGGACTGTCCATTTCAGATCTCGAAAATGATGACCCTGTTCCCGGAAGTGTTGAACCAGGCGAGTGGTGAGTTTGCCTGCTTTCAGGGTGCTGAGATGTTCCTGCATGCAAACCTTAACTTTCCGTGATGTTAATCCAATGTAGTGCAAACCACACTAACATGTGAGCCTATAAATTACATGGGTCGTGTTACAGTTAGTGAACTTGTTAAGATACCAAACATTACCATTTGTCAATAAAACACTTTTAACTGGCTCGGTAAGTTCACACACCGAACAACAACCACAGGGGTAATGGCCTGCAGGCAATGTCGAGTCTTTCTTCTTATTAGTAGGCGGGCGTGTGTGAACCAACTTGTCTTTTAAGTTTGGAGCCCTTCTAAAGGCAAACCTAGGGGGAGGCATCTTCATTACCCCTACATCAAGTATAGACCAATGTTTTCTGATGATTTGTCTCACCTTGGTGGACAGAGGGTCAAACGTGGTCACAACGGGTATACACTTTTCTCTCTGCTTGGTATTTCGCTCCAATAAAGCTTCTCTGGGAGTATTTAATGCTCGCTTACGAGCCCGTGTAACCACCTTATTCGGATAATCCCTATTTCTCAATTTGGTGACCAATTCTTCAGATTGTTCCATAAAATCAGCTGTGGAGGAACAGTTCCTGTGATATCTCAGGAACTGTCCCACTGGAAGATTGTCACGTAGTGCTCTAGGGTGGAACGAGCGATAGTGTAGTAGGGAGTTCCTATCGGTGGCCTTCTGGTGCACTGTCGTGGATAGGCCACTCTCCTTGGCTTTTATGTCCACATCTAGGTACACCGCAGAGTCTCTGCTGATCGACCATGTGAACCGCAGACTTTCATCTGCTTCATTCAACCATGTTAAAAAGGTCTGGAGTAGTTCCTCTGATCCCGTCCAGATGCACAGGACATCATCAATAAACCTCTTCCAGAGAGAAATATTCTCCTGGAAGGGGTTGGAGGCATGCTGGATGACATTCTCCTCAAACTGGCCCACATAAATGCAGGCCCGACTCGGCGCGAATGTAGCCCCCATTGATGTGCCTGACACCTGGAGGTAGAGCTGATCTTTATACTCAAAGTAATTCCTGGTTAATGCCAATTCAATGCACTGCAAGACAAAAGTTTGTGGAGTGTCATAGAACCATTCACACGCCCCAAGAGCACGTGCTGCTGCCACCAGCGTGGCATCTTGGGGTATGCTGGTATACAATGACTATGTCAATTGTTACCAGGAACTGTCTTGAGGGATCATACACCACGGTGTTCAAGATATTCAGAACATCAGTGGTGTCCTGCACAAAGGAAGCCTGGTTGATAACTGCTTCTCTAAGAAAAAAGTCCGCAAATTGGGACAAAGGTTCCAATACTGATTGGATTCCAGACACGATCGGGCGACCAGGTGGCGGACGCTGGGCCTTATGGATCTTAGGTAAAATATAAAAGGCGGGGACCCTCGGTTTGTTATTAACAAGGAACTCGGCCTCCTTGTGTGTGATCCATTTTTTCCCCCTAGCGTCCGCCACCATGGTCTTGATCGTTTCCTGCAGCTCAGAAGTAGGGTTACGCATCAAAGGCTGGTAATTAGTGCGTACCCCCAGAAGTCTCAATACTTCTGCTTCATAGTCTCTTGTATTGAGCACCACGACTGCGCCACCCTTATCAGCTGACTTAATAGTCAGTAATTCATTGCTCTGTAATGACTTGACGGCTGCCCAATCGCAACTAGTCATGTTATGGAACCGGGACTGACTTTGGGATTGTTCCAATGTCTTAATATCATACAATACCCATTGTTCAAACACAGCAACCTCAGGGCCCAATGATGCACTGGGAGGACAGAACCCTGAAGGGCGGCGTAAATCAGTAGAAAATATAGATGGTGATTCCACTTCTTTGTTTACAAAGAACTTGTGGATTTTAATCTTCCTCATTAATTCATGGAACTCAACTCGACATCTGAAGGTATCATGCTTCGGAGTTGGGACAAATCCCAACCCTTTGTTTAATACCTGTGATTCCTCAAGGGACAATGCATGATCAGAGAGGTTGACTACTATATCCATATCTCTACAGGCGGGGGTGTCAGACGTCAATTGACTATCACTGGTATTCAGAGTGGTGTTCTGCCTCTGCTGCGAGTGATGCGGGGTGAGTAGGTTTGCCATGCGGGCTGTTGATTTGCCCTGCCTCTGCCTCTCCCTCGTTGTGTCCCTCCGCCCCTGTTGCCCCTTTGGGTCTGGCCTAAAAAAGACCTCAAGAGGGCACCCAAATCCTCGTTACTTCTATTCTCTGTGGCGAATCTCACTTTGCCATGATTAGAAGTAGAAGGTTGTTCAGCACTCTCCTCCTCCTCACTACTAGTGTTGTCGAATGTCCAATTGTATGGTGTCCTCTTCAACTGCCTGCGCCCACCCCTCTGTTGGTTATGTATTCCTTTTTGTCATGTGACCACAGTTATGAGTGACCAACAAGCAAGGTGTTATATGGTCCCACACTTGCCCTGATGAAGTTGCCGGAATAACAGTAGGCAACGAAACATGTTGAGACAAAAATTAGTTTTTGTTTTATGCTTGTTGGAAACTGTGGTACATGACGAAATTGGATATAAATTATGAACAGTAGGACATACAGGCAAGTAATAATTGTACTGCCGTGTAAGGGTTAACTTATACCCCTGGTCCTTGGAATTATAAGATACTGTTCTGAGTAGGTCAGGTCTTATTGAAATATATCAAGATAGGATGACCCAAGAACCTAAAGAGATAGTTTATGCATTCTATGAAAGGTTGTTTCAGGCTTTCAAACAGTATAGCGGGATGGAAACGTTGGAACCTAAGGGCATGAGACAGTGTGTGTCCAGATTTGTGACAGGATTGAAATAATTTAACAGTATTTAATATGTTGGAAAAAAAAGTCCATTGATTTTGCGTTATGCCAAGTATAGCCATGATGAGATTGAGATGAAACAGAAAAGGCTCAAGGAAAAGTTGTTAATTGTGCAGATGAAGGCTGCTCCGAGGGGTAACTAGAATCAGCCCTATACAGGAAACATGGCCCCTATGCAGAGTGTTGCTCAGCAGGGAGCTCCCATGATGCAAGGTGGAGGAAGTTTTCAGTCGCAGGGTAGAGGTCGAGGTATTCCTATTGACCAGAGTACTGGGATTGATGTGGCCACCTTGAAAAAGTCTGATGCATGTCATTACTGTAATAGATTGGGGCATTGGAAGAAAAAGTCATCTTAATCCAGCTAATCAAGGACAACATTTAGGGTTTGCTCAGCCTCAGAATAGTAACCCTATGCAATCACAAAATGGACCGAGGCCGAAGTCTCAATATTTCAATACGTCCCAAGGTCAGAGGATGCAAGTCCCATTCCTCCCGATGCCACAGCAGAATGCCAATAACCCTAGATTTAATTTAAATCAGATCCTGAACATAAATCAGAATTCTTTCCAGAACCAAAATATAGCTGAATATAGTCAAGTTGTACTGCCGTGTTCTTTGGTACTCAGCATTAGACTTTATTTGTATACGGACAGGCTCAATTCCTTTGATGAGACCAATGTCCTTCCCAGAGAAATCCCAAACTTCCATCCTTACACCATCCCTGAGATCTAAGGGCACCTCCTCAACTGTCATCAAGGGGAACATTGCAACAGCTAAATTCTGATTCACTATCTTGCAAATTGCAGCACTGTTTGACAGAGGTCCTGTACTTTGGACACCACATTGTGAGAGGTGTAAGGAAAGTGTCACAGGAAAGAATCTCGGCGATCAGGCAGATGATACCACCAATGACTCAGAAGGAAGTCAGGATGTTTCTGGGAATGGTGGGCTACCATCGCCAGTGGATACACAACTTTTCTCTATTGGTCAAGCCTGTAAACAGGCTGACACACAAAGATGTGTCAGATCCGGTGCCTTGGGACAATGACTGTTTGGTTGCATTCCTAGAGTTGAGAGAAAGCCTTTGCCACACCCCGGCGCTAGGAATGCCTGATTCCAACAAAGCGTTTTTGCTTTTCTGCAGTGAGAGAGAGGGCTGAGCTCTCTCAGTGCTAACACAGAGTCATCGAGGTGCTAGGACACCTGTTGCCTATTTTTCAGCTACATTAGATCCTGTAGCCGCAGTGTTGCCTGGATGTCTGAAATCCATGGCAGCCACAGGTGTCAGTATTGAAAAGTGCGAAAACATTGTGATGGGTCTCCCTTTGACTGTTTATGTTCCACATTCTGTTGAAATTTTGTTGACTAGAAAACGTACACGACACCTGACGAATAGCCACCTCACTAGGTATTAGCAAGTTATTCTTGCAGCAGAGAGTGTCAAGTTAAAACATTGTGCTGTTTTTAACCCTGCTATTTTGATGCCTCTTCCTGATTGTGATGTTGATCCTAATTACGTAAACCATGACTATCTCGATGTTACTGAACTGTGTACTAAGCCCACACCGAATATACAAGACGAAACACTACCTGAATCTGACTATGCACAGTTTGTGGGTTGCTCATGTTTGAGAGACCAAGAGGGAACCCTGAGAGCTACTTATGCAGTTTGTATGTTTTCAGGGGTAGTGGAACCTGCCTGGTTACATGCAGTATTCTCCTCTCAAGTAGCTGAATTGATTGCCCTTATTAGAGCATGTTGTGTTTCGGATAAGTTGAAGGTGATCATTTTTACCGATAGTATGGGTTTGTTGTTGTGCACGACTTCAAACAGTTATGGTCTCAGAGGGGGTTCATGACCTTGTCAGGTTGCCCCATTCACAATAGCAAGATCTTAAGTTGTTGGAGGCTTTATAGTTGCCTGCGTAAGTTGCAGTCGTGAAATGTTCAGCACATTGCGAAGGAGATGATTATGTGACCGTTGGCAACAGGTATGCAGATGAAGTCACAAAGTACTGTGCTCATAATGCTTGTACCTTCAATGGAGAGTATATCAATAAGGAAGCAGACAAAACCGATTACAACCTTTTGCTAACAGTTGCTGATACTTGGGAGGAAATTAAGAGGTTGCAAGAGGAAGTGACAGAGACAGAACAGCATAGTTGGGTAAAGGCAGGTTGTGTAAAGAGAGATGATGACATTTGGGTTTCAGGTGATGGAAGACCTGTGTTTCCCAACAGTCTGTTGCCACCCATGGCTAGGCACTATGATGGACCGATGCATGTAGGAAGAGATGCCATGGTTAGGTTGTTCCGGCAGATGTGGTTCAATCCTAGGTTCAGACTGATGCCAGAAGAGTTATGTCATAGGTGTGTTGTTTGCCAACAGATTAATGTGGGGAAAAGGACTGCAGTTACACTGAGTGACATAGGGAGGCCAGGAGGTCCCTTCAACAGGATGCAGTTAGACGTTATTGAGATGCCTGTATGCAATAGACTGAGATACACCTTGGTGATGGTGTGCATTTTTTCGTGTTGGGTTGAAGCCTACCCAACTAGGAGGTGTGATAGTCTCACTGTAGCTACATTGTTGGTGAGGCAACCCATCCCCAGGTTTGGATTTCCGACTTCTCTGGAGTCAGACCAAGGAACTCATTTTAATAATGAGGTCCTGAGAAAGTTGTGTGCAGCATTGCAAGTGGAGCAGAGACTACATTGCAGTTATCGGCCTGAGGCTTCTGGCATTGTGAAGCAGGTCAATGGAAGGCTGAAATCCAGATTGGCAAAAGTGGGTGCTTCAACATCTCTGAAATGGCCGGATGCTTTGCCTTTTGTGTTGATGAGTCTTTGCAGTGTTCCTGAATGGAGAACAGGATTGTCGCCTCGTGAAATTATCATGGGGAGGACTATGCGATTGCCAGCTGTACTTGCAAATGTTCTTGTGAATATCACTAATGCCATGATCTTAGATGTTTGCAAGGGATTGGCTGATGTGGTGCGTCCTGTGTCTGATCAGGTTGAAGCAGCCACAGCCCCTTCTCATCAGGAGCAGTGCCATGACCGCAGTCCTGGTGATTGGGTCTTGGTGAAGAAACATGTTCGGAAGAGTTGCCTAGAACCTCGTTGGCATGGCCCCAGCAGGTGATTCTTGTCCCCACAACTGCTATGAAGTGTGAAGGTCTTCCCAACTGGGTACATGGTGGCCACAAGCGCAGATTTCAATGGCCCCTTGATGAAATTACAGCACCTCTCCAGAAGTGCCAGTGGTGGTCGAAAGGCCACGGGAGGAGGTCAGTAAAGGTGTAGGGGATCAGCCAGAGCCTGCGACAACACTTTATTGGTCTGAGGGGATCCTAATGAGTCGAAAGGTGGTGTTGGTGCTGGAGGAGAAAGTCTCATGGTGGTAACCGATGCAGAGTTAGACAATAACTAAGGACCTAGTGTTGTAGAACCACGAGTGGCAGCAAGAGAACGTTGACCCAGAAGGCAAAAAAGAGAGGCTGAGTTTGCCACTGAACGTGGACTTCCAGTTATTCCTGAAATGTCTGAAGAATTTGATCTGAGTGGCCTGCATTGAGGAGGTCGAAGAGATCGAGGGTGCTTTGTTGGAGATATTCTTCTCCCAAGTGGACAAACCTAGCTGCAAATCACAGAGAGAGAATTTTGAGAATCCTGGGACAGTATTGGAGGTTCATCTTCTGTTACCTGACTTCCTGCATCAATTAAATCTACCATTGGAACTTCCGATACCGACAAGAGTTGGCCATGTGAGACATGTTGTCCTGGATATGATCAACATTCCTATTCCGAGAGAATTTCCTGCGAAATTAAATTAACTGTGTCTTTCCCTCTTGGAAAATATTTTCAATATACTGTTCATTACTGGAACACTTTGGGACTGTTAGTAATAAGAGACTTTTATAGGTTGCTGGAAAGAGAAAAGAAGATTACCTAGGCCTGAGTGGAAGAAGAATAAAAATAGGGTTGCTTTGAGAAGAACGTGGAGTAGGGCTAGAGAAGTCTCACAAAGATTTGTATATAACGCTGTTGCCCATTAGGAACTTGGTTTTGCTTTTGCACAGGTGGAGACCGACAGGGGAGACTCTGCTGCTGCTATTCTCCGCCCACTGGCCTGACTTTAGAGAAGTTGTGGAAACTAACTCATATTATCGTAGGCGTAGGTACATACTAGGCACTACCTTGTTAATTGTAGTTGTAGTATTAGTTTTGTTGCTTGAAGGGTTTTATTCCCATGAATCTAATTCCGTAGAGGAGAAGGTTCAGTCTAAATTCAAATCATCACATGTAGCTGATAGAAATCTTTATTCATTAGGTGAGTCAGACTTTCATACAGACTTATCTAGAGGAGATTACACGTTAAACGCATACACTAGAATGGTTTATGAATATGTCGACACCATGGATGCAAGGGATTGCTACATTTGTATGCAATTTCCTGAGTAGGAGGCTGAAGGCATCACTTACCACCATAAACCTTTAACATATGGTGTTTCTTGTAGTTTGGTAATGAGTCTTTTCTATAGACAGGGCCATTTCAGTATTATTATTCGAATTATGATTTAGTTCTTTCAGAACTCCCTATGTTTAAACATTTGACTCAACATGCATATTCTTCAATAAGTGACAGTTCAAAAATACTTTGTCCCTATCAAAAAATTAGGTACAGCTTATGCCCATCGACATAATTTAACTTGCTTGTTGACTGATGTTGAAAAGAAATGTATAGTTATAGTAGTAGAATACCCAAATGGTCACAAGAGGAGGTGGATCATCAAATGGCAGGAAGTACAGGTGCATTATCCTTAGATTTGCAGCATACAGGGAAATTATGTATACAGAATGATAAGAATGAGTTTGTCACTTTGTAGGGAAGATGGAATGTGATCATACTTTTGAAGCTAGAGCACAATGGGAATTATACCTAGATCGAGATGATCCTGCGATTCCTGGAGTTTATTTTATTTGTGGGAAAAATGCTTACTTCAAACTGCCCAAGAAATAGTATGGTACATGTTACTTAGGTGTAGTTTTTCCCAAGATAAGATATATCATGTAGAGAATTTTGATCATCCTGTGTGGAAACAGGAAAAATAGGCCTAAAAGAAGACCTAGTGCTGGAGAAATTATTGGAGATATATTTGGTGCTATTATTCCAAATGTAGGGGTGATCCTGAATGATATTAACATTAGAAAGTTGTCTGTAGTTGATAAGCTGTCTACTAGTATGGCAGGAGCTTTGTTGCTTGTAGATACTGAAATGGCTGTTATTGGGTCCATGGATTTGCAGGATAGATGAGTTAGACATCCTACTTCGGAAGGAAGGCGGAATCTTCCAAATGTTGAAAGTTCAGCAGTGTTGTACTTACATTGCTGATAACAGCAAGGATTTACAGAACTATATTAAAAATATTACTGATTTACAGAGCAATATGGGTGGGTAGACCGCGACAGGTGCCTGGGAGGCAATTGGAAATGGACTGCAGTAGGAAACTGGTTGGGAAATTTGGAAAGTGAAATAGTGGGTTCTATCTTGAAATCTGTTGTGATTATTGCACTTGTGCAATAGTTATAGTGGTGTCTTTTTTTAGGTGTATGAGGGTGAAGGCAAGGAAGGGAGTGAAAAGAAAGATCTGATGAGGTTCTAGAGGAGAAACAGAGCAAATATTATGATAAGAAATGTCTGGAAGAGCTTAGATGAAAGGCAATTAAGACCATGAGGTTTTAATTGGTTATCTGATAACATCTAGTTATTAATGTGATGGCTTGGTTCTCCATCAGAGGGGGATTGGAGCAGCTTAATTTGGCTCCTCCCTTACACATTCTTTACGTTGATTTATGTAATTAGCATTTCTTTATTTTTTGGGTTCTAACGTTTAATAGACAAGGGGGATTTTGAATGTAATTCTGAAATGTTCTGTGATAAAATTTAATAGAATCATTTAACAAATGCATACTAATGTTGAAGATTTTACTAGAAATGTAGTTCTAGGTCATAATTATATGAATGATTTAAAATGTAACACACAATTGTATGTAGTCATGATTTACTCTCTGTGATATTTCATACATGTATTCATTTTAAATGTGCATGCACATATATTCAAATGTCAAGTGCACTTTAACTGCTGGGCTAACTTAGCATGACCCAAGACCTTAAGCTTCTGAATATCAATGTTTAACTTTCACATGAGAATTGTTTTGCTTCAATGTTCTCCCCTCGGCAGGGGTGCAGATACAAAGCTTTGTTAGTTAGAGCAAGGCATTTTTTGTGTGTAGTGATAGTGAGGTAAGGGAGGAATTTCTTGGCAAGGAGAAGAAGTGTTAATGAGATGGGAGACAAGTTCTCATGGTGGAGAAGGGATGCTCAAGGACAATCGAATGTACCCATTGAAAGTGTGGGAGAAAGGCTGGATGTCGCAATTTCTACCTAGAACAAAGGAAATGTACTGGAAAATTATGACACTGGTAACCTTGAATACTTTGTGTGTTAATAGATGTTGTATTGTTAGTTAGAGAGCAGGGGTTCTTAGGATTCCACGAGGAACAGACCTCTCATGCGATTCCTCTCACTGTGTAGCTTATGCTATATCTTTTTGACTCTCAGTACTTTTACAAAAAGCTCCATCATGCTGACACCTGTTCCTTGCCTCCAATTGCTTTCTAGGGTTTTCCCCGAAGTTAGTATATAGTAGCATAATTCAGATTTCATCAGAAATACTAATGACAAGGCAGGAGGATCAAATTCTGCAAATAAACCTCTGATTCTTTTTGTCATCTTTTGTATTCCAGCTACCGAGCTTTTGGTGTGTTTCCTGTTGTTTAGAATGAATTTCATTAGGAAATTTGGATTCATTCTTGTGATACTATATTTCTATAATATGCTTCTTAGATTCATCTATAGCAGTTTGTTTCTAGGTCTTTAATAAATCCCTTTAACTGTCTTCAGTAGTCCTATCAATCAATCAATCATGTCACTTATAAAGCGCACTACATACCCGCGAGGGTCTCAAGGCGCTGGGGGAAGAGGGGGGGTGGTGCTGCTACTGATCGAAGAGCCAGGTCTTGAGGAGTCTTCTGAAGGCCAGTAGGTCTTGGGTCTGTCGGAGGTTGGTGGGGAGGGTGTTCCAGGTCTTGGCGGCGAGGTGGGAGAAGGATCTGCCGCCGGCGGTCGTTTTCCGGATGCGGGGGACTGTGGCGAGGGCGAGGCTGGTCGAGCGGAGCTGGCGGGTGGGGGTGTAGAAGCTGAGTCGTCTGTTGAGGTAGGCTGGTCCGGAGTTGTGGGTGCTTTGTGTGCGTGGGTGAGGAGCTTGAAGGTTATCCTCTTGTTGACAGGGAGCCAGTGCAGGTCTCTCAGGTGGGGTGTGATGTGGCTGCGTCGGGGGATGTCGAGGATAAGACGTGCAGAGGCGTTCTGGATGCGTTGCAGCCGTCTCAGGAGCTTAGCCGTCGTTCCTGCGTAGAGGGCGTTTCCGTAGTCCAGCCTGCTGGTGACGAGGGCCTGGGTGACTGTTTTTCTTGTTTCGGTGGGGATCCACTTGAAGATCCTGCGGAGCATTCGGAGGATGTTGAAGCAGGATGAGGAAACGGCGTTGACCTGCTTAGTCATGGAGAGGGTGGGGTCGAGGATGACCCCTAGGTTGCGTACGTGGTCGGTGGGTGGCGGGGCTGTTCCCAGTGATGTTGGCCACCAGGAGTCGTCCCAGGCTGAAGGGTTGGAACCAAGGATGAGGACCTCCATCTTGTCCGAGTTCAGCTTCAGGCGGCTGGTCCTCATCCATTCGGCGACGGCCTTCATTCCTTCGTGGAGGTGGGCTTTGGCGGTGTGAGGGTCTTTGGTGAGGGAGAGGATCAGCTGGGTGTCGTCGGCGTAGATGATGTTGAGGTTGTGCTGTCGGGCGACGTGGGCGAGGGGTGCCATGTAGATGTTGAACAGCGTTGGGCTGAGGGAGGAGCCTTGGGGTACGCCGCAGATGATCTTGGTGGCCTTGGATCGGAAGGGGGCGAGGCGGACGCTTTGTGTTCTGCCGGAAAGGAAGGATGTGGTCCAGTCCAGGGCCTTCTCTTGGATCCCGGCGTCATGAAGGCGTGTTCGTAGTGTGTGGTGGCAGACCGTGTCGAAGGCGGCTGATAGGTCCAGGAGGATGAGGGCTGCTGTTTCTCCGTTGTCTAGCAGGGTCCTGATGTCATCGGTGGCGGCGATGAGGGCGGTTTCGGTGCTGTGGTTGCTGCGGAAGCTGGACTGGGAAGGGTCCAGGATGTTGTTCTCCTCGAGGTAGCGGGTCAGTTGTTTGTTGACGATTTTCTCGGTGACCTTCGCGGGGAACGGGAGCAGAGAGATGGGTCGGAAGTTCTTGAGGTCCTTGGGGTCTGCCTTGGGTTTCTTGAGTGAGGCGGTGATCTCGGCGTGCTTCCAGCTTTCCGGGAAGGTTGCTGTCTCGAAGGAGATGTTGATTATTTTCCGGAGATGGGGCGCGATGGCTGTACTGGCTTTGTTGAAGATGTGGTGAGGGCACGGGTCTAGCGGTGAACCGGAGTGGATGGTGTTCATGATCTCGCTGGTGTCCTCGTCGTTGATGTTGGTCCAGGAGAGCAGGCGGTTGGTGGTTGTGGGGGCAGTGGTCTCGGTGGTTGCCGGGACGGTCGTGGTGTTGAAGCTGTCGTGGATGTCGGCGATTTTGCGGTGGAAGAAGGTGGCCAGTGAGTCGCACAGGTCTCGCGACGGCTGGATGTCGTTGGTGTTGGAGCTGGGGTTGGAGAGTTCCTTCACGATGTTGAAGAGCTCTTTGCTGTTGTGTGCGTTGTTGTCTAGGCGGTCTTTGAGTGAGGCCCTTTTGGCGGATCTGATGAGGTGATGGTGACTGCGGGTGGCGCTCTTGTGGGCGGCGTAGCTGTCCGCTGTCCGTTCGTGGAGCCAGATCTTCTCCAGTTTTCGGCATGTTCGTTTGGAGGCCTGGAGGTCTTCGGTGAACCAAGTGGCTTTCTTGCTGGTGTGGCTGTTGGGCGGATTCTTGAGCGGCGCGAGGGTGTTGGTGCAGTCGTCGATCCACTGTCTGAGGTTGCGGGCGGCGGTGTCTGGGTCGGAGGGTTCGGCGGGTGGGCTCAGGGCGAGGGTTGTGGTTAGCTGGTCTTCCGTGACTCTGCTCCAGCAGCGGCGAGGCATTTGTTCGGTGCGGTGGTGCGTGGTGGGCTTCCTGTAGGTGAAGTGGATGCAGTGGTGGTCAGTCCAGTGGGGTTCGGAGGTGTGGTTGAAGGAGACGTGTGGGCTTGCGGAAAAGATGGAGTCTAGCGTGTGGCCGGCGGCGTGGGTGGGTGTAGTCACGAGCTGTCTGAGTCCGAGGGTGGCGAGGTTGTCGATAAGGGTGGTGGAGTTGGTGTCCTTGTTGTTCTCGAGGTGGAAGTTCAGGTCCCCGAGGAGGATGTAGTCCGTGGAGGCGATGGCGTGTGTGCTGACGAAGTCAGCGATGGAATCGCTGAACTGTGGTCGGGGTCCGGGGGTCTGTAGATGAGGGTTCCTCTGAGGGTGGTGTTGGGATCGGTGTGGATCTGGAAGTGCATGTGTTCGGCGGTGCTGAGGGTGTCGTCGGTGTTGGTTGAGACTCTGAGGGTGTTCCTGTGGACGATGGCGATGCCTCCTCCGACTCCGTTGGTGCGGTCCCTGCGGGTGATCTTGTATCCGTCCGGGATGGCAATGGCGATGTCGGGGGCTGAAGCGGGATTCAGCCAGGTCTCCGTCAGGAATGCGACGTCTGGGGAGGTTGAGTCGAGAAGGTCCCAGAGTTCGATGGCGTGTTTGCGGGCGGAGCGGGTGTTGAGGAGGATGCATCTGAGGTAGTTGGGTTCTTTCCTGGGCGGTGGTTTGGCGGGGCGGGTGCTGGCGAAGCTGCAGTTCCGGCAGGTGAAGGGCCCTTGGGTGCACTTCGGGGTGGCCTGGTAGCAGGCGTGATCTTTTCCGGGGTTGAGTGCGTGGAGGGTGCTGGCGTCGTATCGGCGTCTGTTGATGTGGCGGGCGCGGGGGATGCCCGGACCAGGGGGTCTGGCGCTGGGCGCGGTCACGGCGCAGACGGGCTTGCCTTAGGCGCGCCTTTGGCGCACCAGCGGTGTGCCCGCTGCGCACGTCCGCTGCGCGGCCGCACAGCGGCCGCCATAAATGGGGAGGTGGGAGGGAGGAGCAGGGAATGGGGCAGCGAATGGGCAGTGAGGGGGCTGGGCCGCAGGGGCGCAGCGGCGGGAAACAGGCACAGAAGGGAAAACGAGCAAAATCAGGGCATCAAGGGGGCACAGAAAGGGAAAAAAATGAGCACAATCAGGGGCAGCAAGGGGGCACAGAAAGGAAAAGCGAGCACAATCAGGGGCAGCAAGGGGGCACAGAAAGGAAAAACGAGCACAATCAGGGGCAGCAAGGGGGGCACAGAAAGGAAAAACGAGCACAATCAGGGGCAGCAAGGGGGGCACAGAAAGGAAAACGAGCACAATCAGGGGCAGCAAGGGGGGCACAGAAAGGAAAACGAGCACAATCAGGGGCAGCAAGGGGCACAGAAAGGAAAAACGAGCACAATCAGGGGCAGCAAGGGGGCACAGAAAGGAAAAACGAGCACAATCAGGGGCAGCAAGGGGGCACAGAAAGGAAAAACAAGCACAATCAGGGGCAGCAAGGGGGGGCACAGAAAGGAAAAACGAGCACAATCGGGGGCAGCAGCAGGGCACACAGACGGAGCTGTGTGGTGGGGGAGCGACCTACCAGTCAAGGTCAGGGGTCGCTCTCTTCACCACGCAGCGGCCGCCATAAATGGGGAGGTGGGAGGGAGGAGCAGGGAATGGGGCAGCGAATGGGCAGTGAGGGGGCGGGGCCGCAGGGCGCAGCGGCGGGAAACAGGCACAGAAGGGAAAACGAGCACAATCAGGGCATCAAGGGGCACAGAAAGGAAAAAAAATGAGCACAATCAGGGGCAGCAAGGGGGCACAGAAAGGAAAAACGAGCACAATCAGGGGCAGCAAGGGGGCACAGAAAGGAAAAACGAGCACAATCAGGGGCAGCAAGGGGGGCACAGAAAGGAAAAACGAGCACAATCAGGGGCAGCAAGGGGGGCACAGAAAGGAAAACGAGCACAATCAGGGGCAGCAAGGGGGCACAGAAAGGAAAAACGAGCACAATCAGGGGCAGCAAGGGGGGCACAGAAAGGAAAAACGAGCACAATCAGGGGCAGCAAGGGGGCACAGAAAGGAAAAACGAGCACAATCAGGGGCAGCAAGGGGCACAGAAAGGAAAAACGAGCACAATCAGGGGCAGCAAGGGGGGCACAGAAAGGAAAAACGAGCACAATCAGGGGCAGCAGCAGGGCACACAGACGGAGCTGTGTGGTGGGGGAGCGACCTACCAGTCAAGGTCAGGGGTCGCTCTCTTCACCACGCAGCGGCCGCCATAAATGGGGAGGTGGGAGGGAGGAGCAGGGAATGGGGCAGCGAATGGGCAGTGAGGGGGCGGGGCCGCAGGGCGCAGCGGCGGGAAACAGGCACAGAAGGGAAAACGAGCACAATCAGGGCATCAAGGGGGCACAGAAAGGAAAAAAAAATGAGCACAATCAGGGGCAGCAAGGGGGCACAGAAAGGAAAAACGAGCACAATCAGGGGCAGCAAGGGGGCACAGAAAGGAAAAACGAGCACAATCAGGGGCAGCAAGGGGGGCACAGAAAGGAAAAACGAGCACAATCAGGGGCAGCAAGGGGGCACAGAAAAGAAAAACGAGCACAATCAGGGGCAGCAAGGGGGCACAGAAAGGAAAAACGAGCACAATCAGGGGCAGCAAGGGGGCACAGAAAGGAAAAACGAGCACAATCAGGGGCAGCAAGGGGGGCACAGAAAGGAAAAACGAGCACAATCAGGGGCAGCAAGGGGGGCACAGAAAGGAAAAACGAGCACAATCAGGGGCAGCAAGTGGGCACAGAAAGGAAAAACGAGCACAATCAGGGGCAGCAGCAGGGCACACAGACGGAGCTGTGTGGTGGGGAGCGACCTACCAGTCAAGGTCAGGGGTCGCTCTCTTCACCACGCAGCGGCCGCCATAAATGGGGAGGTGGGAGGGAGGAGCAGGGAATGGGGCAGCGAATGGGCAGTGAGGGGGCGGGGCCGCAGGGCCGCAGCGGCGGGAAACAGGCACAGAAGGGAAAACGAGCACAATCAGGGCATCAAGGGGGCACAGAAAGGAAAAAAAACGAGCACAATCAGGGGCAGCAAGGGGGCACAGAAAGGAAAAACGAGCACAATCAGGGGCAGCAAGGGGGCACAGAAAGGAAAAACGAGCACAATCAGGGGCAGCAAGGGGGCACAGAAAGGAAAAACGAGCACAATCAGGGGCAGCAAGGCGGGGCACAGAAAGGAAAAACGAGCACAATCAGGGGCAGCAAGGGGGGCACAGAAAGGAAAAACGAGCACAATCAGGGGCAGCAAGGGGGCACAGAAAGGAAAAACGAGCACAATCAGGGGCAGCAAGGGGGCACAGAAAGGAAAAACGAGCACAATCAGGGGCAGCAAGGGGGCACAGAAAGGAAAAACGAGCACAATCAGTGGCAGCAGCAGGGCACACAGACGGAGCTGTGTGGTGGGGGAGCGACCTACCAGTCAGCTCCTAGCCTTATTGAGTGACTAATTGGTTACACTGTTATTGTGATATCCAATTTATGTTTACTCCCTCTTATCTCTCATGCAACTAATAAATGTCCACCGAACAAGGGGAGGAAACTTGCAACCCTACTGGAGTGTTCTCAGAGGTAATGTGTCTCTAAACACCAAGAGGCCGGAACGAGGGCGAATGATTACTCTCAATGGAAAACAAAAACATAGCATGATTTACAGCCTCCTTTCCTTGAATTTTAATAAACACAGGTACATAACGAATAACATCGGTATGCATAACCGTGTGGTAAAGGGCACTGAACTAAAAAGTGTGTTCTATGTTGATATGACCTGAAGTAACAATGGCTGTACTAAGTGAATGCCATTTTAGCTCTCCTGTTTGCCTAAGTCTGCACAATCTTTTTTTTTATCCTTTATTGTGCTTTTAGCATAAGCTGTCATTTCCTTGGACAATTGAAATCACTAAGCCCCAAAGATCTGTGCTTGTTGACACAGCAAAATTAGTCTACCACAGGGAACAGAGCAATTTAGAGGAACTCGATTATAGAGGCCATCATTTCCATTTGTAATAAGGTAACCCTGCTGTGCAAACAACGATAAGACGTTTGGTGTTGTCTAATCTGTCCATCAGGAGAAGCAGAGCAGCCATTTTGTTTTGGATATGGCAACTGATTAGCCTGGCAGGACCACAGAAGCAAGACTGTACCTGACCTTGAAATTTACCAATCAATTGTGCAAGAGCGTTTTTAACGACAGATATTCTACTCTGCACACTAAATTTGTTTGTGGCTAGTCCACTAGCAAATTTACATTTGTATAGTTATGCAATAGTTCACGAATTTTATAATTTTGCTGTAATTTTCATTTAAAGTGTTTATTTCTTTGGGATATAACAATATTCTGACCTTCTGAATGATGTCCCTGAAACTGGAACTGGGTTTCTCTCGGTGAAAATAAGGGACTTATTCAGCTTGAGCCTGGATGCTGGTGGGAAAACCTTTGCTAAACTGCCAAGTTTGAGTGCAGAGATTCGTGTAGGAGAACACTTTTTTAATCAAAAATACTGTGATATTATCGCATTACATAAGCACGGTAATACAAAAATGGAGGAACGGGAAAACCGAGCTTTTTTATACACGCGAAAAAGTTATTTTTGACTCGCCAGAGAGCAATACAAAAAAAACAATCATTTTGACGAGTCATTCCCCATTTTAAAAAAAAGCGTAGCAAAACCGTACGTAACACTTGCAGTATCTAATTGTTATAGTATTGCGACAAATGTACTGACATTTTTTAAATGAGCTCCGGCGTCGTGTTTTTAATGTCTGAGATAAACGTTCCTCTCCGATGCTGCAGACAGGATGTAAAATCTTCGAATGCTGCGTGTCCCCGAGTCCTGAAACTGACCATGAAAGACAAATGACGAGAGTGTGTGTTAGATGAAGGTGAGTTACACTGTGTGCACTTATCCATTACTGACACCATGGTGTGTATGGGATATGATTGTATCTATAGACATGTTGCTTAGTAAGCAGTTGAAGCCTCACTTGTCTGCGAACACGAGTGCATCCTTAGCATTTATGAAAGTACCGGTGTCACTCAAATATTTTCAATGTGCTCTTTTGGAAAGATGCTGCACGCCATCTTTTGTTTGGTCTAATAACAAGCGGTTTCTGTTCCCCACAGTTCGGCGGCTGGGGTCGGGTCCAGCAGCTGTTTATAGCCATCACCTCACCTTAGAGGTCTCTGGGTTCTGTGTCTCTGGAGCTGGACCTATGAGGTCCGGAGTCTGAGGACCGCATAAGTCCAGCCCTTAGACCCTGAAAAATTGTAGTTGTCTGGAGCGGTAGCTCCCTGTGGGTACCTCTTCGGGCTTTGCATATAGCTGGGTCTGAACTGGGGTGGCGAAGTGAGCTAAAGAATGATGATCGATTCAACCCAGATCTGTGGGTGAGTGTCTGAAAAGTTTCAGCGCTCCGTCCATCATCTCCTTGTGTTTGCTTACACCCTATAGATAGGCTGGCAGACAGGACTGAACTGAACCTCTTTTTTGCCCAGCCACGCCGTCGAGGAGGTCACTCGGGTCGTCGTTGTCGATCGGGTCGTCGTGTTCACAAGGTTAGTTATCGCCACCCCCTTAGAGGCCGACGGCACAGGGGCGGTGTCCTGGGTGGGTTACTCGCCCTTCACCTCCTCTCTGGTACGGGCTTGTCGGTGCCTTGGAGCGCATCCTGCCCGGTGCCTGTGGCGTGCTAGCTACGCCTTCGGCGTTGGCCTTGGGCATAAGAGGGCTATTGTAAGGGTGGACTGCCTCCAGCTTTTCGCTGCAGCCAGTGCGCGCCGAGTGCGGGCGGGGGAGGCTGGCAACTGCCGGGTCTTTAGGCGGCGCTGTGGCGTGGTTCTCGCGCCGGCCGAGTATCAGGTGACCCGTTTCGATCGGAGCAGTGCCTCACGGTCTTTCAAGGGTCTGGGGAAATGGCGGCATTGGGAATTTCGGTCAGCTGCGAGCGGCGCATACCGGGACCACAGCAGAGCACGCACGCGCCGGGCCTCGTGCGCAGAGCTGGGCTAACTCTTCCGGCCTCCGTCAGCAGATCTGTATCAGCTGCGCCAAGCCTTCTGCGCCCCCAATACTGTTTTCATTTCCCCGATACTGCTGGGATTTACGTAAGAGCGAACCAGGGGGTCCAGCAGATCTCGTGGCTCCGCTGGCCGAGGTGAGGCAGGGGTCGCTTGGTGAGCGGGGGGCTCACTGACCGATCGTGCCTTGGGCGGTGCTGCCGGTGTATTCTAGCCTGCCTGGGGAGCGATGTTAGCGTGGGCGCATCATGTACGGGGGGCGGTGAGCACCCGCAACCGTTGCGCGGCTCGGCACGTCCCTCCCCTCACATAAGGGGGCTGGCCTGGAGGCACGGGTACCTGCTCTGCCTGCCTCTGCTCCGGTCACCGTGGCAGTCAGTACAGGGGCAGCACTTGGGGCTCTGGCACCAAGGGGGCGCCGAGCACATAAGTCCCAGGTATAAAGGCGTGCAGGAGGGGGTGGGGCACCGGGGAGCAGGTGCAACGGACCCCAACTCCCCAGCGGCACGTAGGTCACACTAAGATTTGTCGGGTCACCCACGCTGGGTGATCCCGGCGGCATGTGTGCAGCCTGTGCATATCGGTAATCGGTTAGCACAGGGCCAAGGTTTCTTTTCTGGAGGGGGGGCGGGCGCTCTCCCCTGGAGGCTGGGTGTCACTGCACACACTGTATGGCATGACGCCATACTTTGAGCTGATTTGCCCTGCCCCGGGCGTTTTGGGGCACGCCGGGTCTGGATATGTTTGTTGGGGAAACTATATGAGCATCACGGGCGAGGAGCTGGAGCTCCAAGGCATGGTTGTGTCACGTTGGAGGCAGCATCAGACGTCGATGTGTGTGGTGAGTACAGGGCCCTGTGGGACCCCTGCTCTGAGCTCCTGGCGACCCCTTCGGGGACAGCTACTCCTGCCTCCCGGAGCGCTTTGCGGGATCACGGGTAGCTGGGTTGTGGGCACGTCCTCGCGGGGCTGGCAGTGCCCCTGGGGGGAGGGGGTTTGTCTCGTGCACATTCTTCCCTGTGGCTGCGCAGTGCATGTTGAGGGTGTTCCGACATGTACCCCAGGCGTGTCCTGCAGCAAGCTTTACATTGCATCTCCGGCGTCCCCAATGTGTGGCAACGCAGGGCGTCCACGAGTGTGTTATATCCTCATCCTATTTGGTATTGTGACTCAAATATCCCCCCTCGGCTTGGGTCCGGTAGATGCACGCTTTGGTTGTTGTCAAAAGTCTTTACACCACATGTTTTGTGTTGCGGCGGTCAAACGATCCTATCCACAACCCCCTATGCAGTAAGCAGACCCATTTTCTTTTCCGGACGTCGTCGGGGTTCCCTGGCCTTCTTATCAGTGGGGGCCCAGCTCCTTGTGGTATTTGCTCCCATTTATATGGTCAGAGTGCTTCTAGGGGACCTGTTACATTACACAGAGGCGTTGGAGCACATGTCTTCCCCATGAGACAAGCCGAAAGGCTCCGATTCACTAGAATGTTAGAAGCTCTATAATTAATACAGATCTAGTGGTTAGAGTTGCACACTGTATATTCTATAATTTACTCAGGGGTTATACCACAGGCCTTGTATTAACTCACCCTGATGGGGCATTCTAGGGGATTGTAATACATGCTATATGTAGCCAGCAGTTTGTTTAAATCAACCAGTCTGACACCACTGCTTCTTCACCTCCGGAGCCAGAATGAGCTGTCGCACTCATAGGAGTGGCGAGGTTAGTCACTGTGCGGGAACTGCTAGACCGCATTCCACCAATAACGCAGGCTGGGTAGGTATGACATTGCCTGGTTTGACCATTTCCCTTGATAGGAAATTAAAATCAATGATTGCTCCCTTAAAATGTAGGTTAAATATACCTGGGGAAGCAAAGTCGGGCCTGCTCTGTGTAGGATAGTTGCAGACTGCACGGACCTTTAATTTGGGTGCCACCCCAGAGACAGCTGCATGTTCTTTCCTCCCAGTAATCCTGCGAGTTTTCAGTCGCACCCAATCTGCCAGGCAGCGTAAACCTCGGTACAAGTAGTAAGTATGGCAGTGCGGTCCATGCCCAAGGGCCAAAGTGTCCAGTTTGGGACGGAACACCAAGTGTTGGTCCCTCTGGTGCAGACAGCTTGGCACGCCTTACAAGGGGGCAATAAGGGTCGGAGAACTTGGCAAGGAAACCATGTTCCATGGTGCGGGCCCGATTCATTAGACATGTGTTGGACCTGTATCCCGTGTGAATAATGCAGAGGTAATGTGTGAGTAAACAGCATTGTTGTTTCATACATAGTTTTCCTATAACATCTCTGGATCGATCTACGCGAGGGGGCTTGTGCACATCACGGTGCAAGGAAAACGGCGCTGTCATGGCATCTTTAGAATTATTGACTAATAATTACGCAGCACACTAAGTACCTTTAAGCGGTCAGGTGGCACATTAGGATAATTGTGCTGAATATGTAATGTAACTGGCGCTCATGTATAGCGTTTCAATCCCTTGGCATTTACATACACGTTACATTTGGGTACTTATTTTGTAATTATCAATGCGCGTTAGATTAACGCTATGAATGGAGGACCGGATCTGCCTTCAGCTGGCGTCGCGGTGTCTGCCTTGGCGGCAACCGGATAGGGTGCCCTGGGTGGGGCAAAACAGTATATCAGTTTGGGGTTGATGATTGGTGCGCTAAACCAATTCATACTGCCAGGGTGCCACAAAGTGGGAAGGCCACTTGGGGGCAGGGTTCCCCACTTTGGGGTACATGAATGAATAATGCCTTCATTCACTAATACCAATAATGGGCATTGCTCCTTCCTTCTCAGCAAAGTAGACCAAGGTGCTTTGTTATGTCCTTTGACTTTGAGCGGGTCTTTCAATGCTTTGCTTTCAAAGAACTATTCTTGCCAATTTCAATTCGGTAGTTTGGATGGCTCATAGGTCTCAAATCCATCAATATTTCTTTGACGATCTGGTGGCTCGCATTTAGGGGATGTCCATGGTTCTTTGCGTGGCTAATTAATGTTTCCAGTCACAAAGACACCCGTTGCTTAAGGTCTCATGCTCCTATTGCTTCAGCCTTGGTTGGGTCATACCATATAAACCGTCGGTTGGCTACGTTAGAAAGACTTTTTCACACCTGAGATTATCTGGAGCCGCTATAGCTGAGAAATTCGGAGGAGAGTTGGAACGACCACTGCCTCCAGGGGGTGGCTGACCACTGTAGCAACAGGTGGCTAGGGCATGGGTGCAAGTAACACAATTTTTAATGGTGCAGGATAATTATTGTTTTACTCTAGGAAACTGGGATCTCATGACCAGGTTCTGTCTTTTGGCCGTCGGTTACCAGCCCAAGGGTGGGAAAGTACAATTTTCATTTACTCGGTGCTGTGTTATGCTAAATACAGTTCCTGCCAGCAACTACGGGGTAGTGCTAACTGAGCTGTAGGACGGTGGCCCGATTGACCTAGGAGTTATGTATTCCCTGTGATGTCATGATGAGGTTTGGTAGCACAGGGTAATAGGGGCAGATGGTACTAAGTCTCTCTTGGGTGGCCGATACGAAGGGTAATTAAAATAACCTGGTATGGAGTCTCTGCTGTAGTGTGCCACTGTGGGAGTGCGGTTGGCACATTAAATTTACACTGCCTCTGGGATAAGCCAAAGTCTCTGCCTAGCCACCTAGGGGTGGGCAGGAGAAAGCCCAAGTGTGCACCCCTTCTCCTGACTAGAGGGGTGGGTTCGGCCAGGCTTAGGCGCATACCCTAGCCTACCAGTAACTCCATCTCAACATGAGTAGAGAATGCCTAGGAGTTATTTGCAGTCCATTCGCAACCGCCCCACAGGGCGAATGTTTTAGGCCACAAGGTTGGGGATGGCTCTTGTGTGGGAGCCTGGTGAAGAGCTAAGGTCAGGCTAGGATGTCTCGTGCTTTCACCGCACTGTTGAGTCCCAGGCACGAGCGGATTGTATCAGGGTGAGCTGGCTGTGGGTCAGGAAGCGCCAAGGCATCAGTAGCACTGAGCGGCTTACAGCCAGAGGCGGTATCCGATGCACGGGGCGCCTGTTAGATTAGAGCCCTACTTAGAGGTACCGCCTTAAGTGCTTGGATGTCTGTTGGCACCGCCTTTCAATGGAAGCCATTGTCTGGCGGGCTGCTCTGAGCAGAGCATTTGCAGGCGTAAGTAACAGTTTCCGCTACCAGCCCAAATGGGCATCTTTCACTAAGTTACTCAGATAACGGGGACAGGAAGGGCTGGATAACTCTTGCTTCTACCTGCATTGGCACATCTTGTCAGGAGTGATTGTCAAAGGGATTGCACTTCAGCCAGGTATTGTCAGTGCCATGAATTACTAAATTGAACGAAACAGGAGGCTTGCCCGCGGGTAAGCCAGCAAAAGTTTGGGGAGAGCTAGACTCCGCCCATGGTCAAGGGGTAGGTTTAAGTAGTTGGAGTGGCACTCTTATTTGACATGGGGTTCAATGCGACACTAGGGCATCGCCGCGTTGCGGCCAGAGCACGGGCATTGTATGGCTCCCAGGGGGCAGCAAGTGTAGGCTAGGCGCTTTCCAAACCAGGCACCAGAACACAAGGTAGTCTGGGCCAACTTGCCTGTTGGGTGAGTTATGTAGGCACCTGGGTAGTTGTCACTCCAAGAAGAGGTGAGTTGTCTCCAATAGTGGGCACAACACATATATGTGTGTCTCTGGCCTACAGCGATGTGGGGCCTGTCTCATTTTGAGGTGCGCACAGGCGGAAATTGTGTACTTAAGGTTCGCATGACCAATGTGGTTGTGGTATCTCCTAGCCCACCCACTGAAGGTGTACTGCAGCTAAACAGGAACCTGGGAATCTTGGTTTCCGTCACTTTGGCAGGTTTTAAAGCAGCCAGGGTCGGCAATGGACAGTAGGTACTGCGCATCTGTTATCCGACGGCAATTATGCAAGCGGGGTGCGCTGCTTAAATTGTAATTACACGAAAGGGCGAGGTGTCTCCAATAGTGGGCACAAGACATGTATTGTTTCAAACCAACTTCGATACCATTAAGGTGTTCACCAGGGTTTAGCAAACAAAGGGGTTTGTGCAACCGTCTGGTCAACGGGGGAAGTAAGTGCACCCAGAACCTAGGGTAGGTGACTAGTTCCTGCAGTAAGCGATGCCCGCCCGGTTAGCTATGGTAGCCTCGCTGGGTGATGACGCTGACAGCCAACATAGTGTGCTGCCGTTCCGAGATAGGGGGAAACAAGGTGTCAAGCACAAAAGGCTACTATGTAAAAGAACATTTGGCACGTCCAGTGATCAACAATGATTAAAATTTAGCAGAGCAGGTAATTTTCCACCCATGGGGTGGGAACGCCCCTGTCCCCCTGGTCGGGAATATTCTAGGAGGGGGTTGGTAGGACTTAGACAATCCTTAATGTTAGGCACCATACCGGTCAGTGCGTTGAATCACACAGATTCTCTTAGCTGGTATGCCCAGGGGTTTCCCCACAAAGGGAGCTGAGCTGGCGGAATTCCCATAAGGAATAAGGGTGCATTGGCATGGGCAGGCAGGCACCCTTGATCATTGTCACATATTGCTAGTTATGAACATTCCTGTGCATCATGATGTAGAAAGCAAAGGGACTGCAAAGGTTAAGCATAATCCTCCTCGCCCAAATAGCCAAAGCAGGCAGGCGGGGGTGGGAGCGGTTACCTAACAAGGGGGCTGCTGTCCCATAGATGGGGGACACAGGGGATCAGGCACATAGGTGCTAGAATGACGGCAGCTAGGTGGGATCAGCAAATAGATGGGGCAATGTGAGCTTTGGTGTTGGAAACTGTCCCGCCCGGAGTTGGCACGGGGCTAGGTCATGTAAGGCAGAGGAACTTTCCAGCAGGAGGGTGAATAGTTCTTGGCACAGGTTCACAGGACAGAAGAGTCTTTGGTTTCTTCAGACACTAGCTGACCCAGGCGAATGTCAAGGGCTATTGGGATAGAGATGGTGTTCATCTATCATCAGTAGGGAGTGATCTCTTCCCTTAGATTTGCAGGAGGCCTGGAAATGAGCGGTCACATGTGGAAATGCGCTGTTTGGTGAGTTCAGCAACTACATGGGTCAATGTGATGCCCTGATGGGCGGAGATGATCCCCCACTAAGGTGGCATGTAGCTAAGTCAGAGGTGGCCGTTGAACATCCCTGTAAGAGGGAACTGTTCATGGCGTAAGCTCACAGACCAGAGGGGTCTGGGTTCCATCAGACACGAGCTCATCCAGGCAAACGTTAAAGGTTACTTTGATGAGGACGGGGTCCACTTGTCCCCGGTGGGGATGGACTTGTTTCTCCTGGATTTACAGGAATGTTTGGAAAGGGCAGGTTGCAGGTAATAGGAGGTGCAGTGGTGGGGAGGCCCTGGCTGCGACGGTGGCCGCCTCCAGGGCTGTGGCGGAGTTACAGGGCGATCTGGAAGCAGACTGGTACAGTAAGGGTACCTCTGCGGCAGACCGGTACAGTAAGGGTACCTCTGCACGGCACAGTAGGGGTGCCAGGGCCAAAGACCGGGAGCCTCAGGGCAGGTTCCGGGAAAACCGCGACGGCGCCCCGTTAGTCCTTTGGGCGGTTGGGGGCCTGACCAACCGGGGTTTGCCCTGCTACGCTCCGCCCTGAAAGGGCGTGAGTAGAACAGACCAACGTGTCACGTGATCCGGAAGAGGATCGTCTAAGGTAGCACTGACTGGGTGCCCCACAGTGCTGGCTCACCAGGCGGGCGGGGGCAGCATAGGTTGGCACAGCTGCCCCGCCCTTGGATCGCCCGTAAGATAACCCACATATTGCATACTCCTGTATGGAATAAACCTGCAGCAATATTTTCCCACTACAAAGTTGTCTTGTGTATTTATTTATTGCATGCTCAGACAAGGGGGGAGAGGTTGCCAATAATGGCACTATGTGGCTGTCCACGGCCCCCGCAGGGGCCACCTCAGCAGGGCGGCCCTTTAGTGCCATCTTGGCACCACCCACCCGCTCTAGTGCTCTGAGGGGTCTGCGAGCCCTCGGCCGGGCGCCTCCGTGACGTCCTTCCTGTGCGCCGGGGAGGGTGGGAGGGCTTATATGCCTCCCCTGCCCCTCCTGGCGGTCTCTTTGCCCAGCCACGCCGTCTCCCGCCCCACCTCTTACCCGGCGTCCTGGCTGGGGGTCAGGGTATCCTGAATGTTTTAATGTTTTCCTTTTGTGTTGCAGGCGGAGTTACAGGGCGATCTGGAAGCAGACTGGTACAGTAAGGGTACCTCTGCGGCAGACCGGTACAGTAAGGGTACCTCTGCACGGCACAGTAGGGGTGCCAGGGCCAAAGACCGGGAGCCTCAGGGCAGGTTCCGGGAAAACCGCGACGGCGCCCCGTTAGTCCTTTGGGCGGTTGGGGGCCTGACCAACCGGGGGTTTGCCCTGCTACGCTCCGCCCTGAAAAGGGCGTGAGTAGAACAGACCAACGTGTCACGTGATCCGGAAGAGGATCGTCTAAGGTAGCACTGACTGGGTGCCCCACAGTGCTGGCTCACCAGGCGGGCGGGGGCAGCATAGGTTGGCACAGCTGCCCCGCCCTTGGATCGCCCGTAAGATAACCCACATATTGCATACTCCTGTATGGAATAAACCTGCAGCAATATTTTCCCACTACAAAGTTGTCTTGTGTATTTATTTATTGCATGCTCAGACAAGGGGGGGAGAGGTTGCCAATAATGGCACTAAGGGGAACCTGTGCACTTCACAGAGCTGCTTTGAAGTCACACCCCAGCGTGGTCCAGAATGGCCACGGGAGCCATCCCAACATACCCTTGCGGGCCCCTGGTGCACACCTCTGACCAGGCTGATTTTCCGGATTAATGTTTGGTCCTAGAAGAAGCTCATTTACAGATATTTACCATCTTAGGCAGCCAGGCCACACACTTTTAAAGAATCTATTGACTTTTATTGACAATGTTTTCCACACACCAGTCAGTGGTAAATGCTTTCATTCTTGCTCGGCTAGACTATAGAAAAGCCTGCTATTTGGGTCTTCCCAACAATCTCCTTAGTCGGCTTCGGCCATCCAAAATACGGCAGCATGTTTACTCTCTGGCGTGCCATGTAGGGATCATATTTCCCCGGTTCTTAGCAGTCTGCATGGGCTACCAATCTACAAAAAAGAGTACTGTTTAAGTCTCTGACATTGGTACATAAGATAATATATGGCACCACCCCGTTGATTCTGAAAATTAAGCTGCGTCATAATGTACCTTTAAGATCTCTTTGGTCTTGGCGCTTCAATTTTTCTTTTGCTCCCAGAACGAAAACAGCTATGTTTAGTGACATTTTTCTGTTTTAGAAAGCAAAAGAATGAAACAATTTCCCTGATCATCTTCATGGTACTACTAACCTGTTCAACTTTTGAAAACTCCTGAAATCGTACTTGTCCAACAAACATTATCCCACTATTTTATACGTTTTATGACTTCTAGTTTTAGTGCCATGAAGCCTTATGCGTATGTGCACTTTATAAATGAAACAATACAAATCACATTCTCAGAAATGCATCAGAAAATTTGCTAATGTTCCTGTGTTATCACAGGACTGGGGTAGGTGATTGTTCCTTTTCTGTGATCACTTCATAGAAGTGGAATTTACTTTCTAGCCAACTGCCATTTATATCCTGTCACTCAGTTTTCTGGAATCTCCATAAAACATGGCTATTTAATACTTCCTTTTAGGCTGCAAGTATGAGTGCTTCCACAGTTCTATCCTGGGCAACAAAAAATCTCGGAGATGATGTGCACTTTCAGTGGCGGCCGGTAAGTTTTGGAGGGAGGGGGCGGACGGGACACAATCTCATGCACACACACACAACACTCAAAGCAATGTATTCACACACAGGCGCGCACACACACAAAAACACATCCATTCACAACATTCTTCGCCAAACATTCATACGTACACACACGCATGCACGCACACAAACATCCATTCACAACACTCTTCACCAAACATGCATACATACACGCACGCACACAAACACATCCATTCACGTCACTCTTCAAACATTTATACATGCACGCATGCACGCGCCAAACAGTTTAAAAGAAAACAAAAACTTACCTGCAGCCAGCTCTGTCTCGGAGGTTCCAGGAGGCTTGGGACTGCTGCCTTCCCCTATTGGCTGACCTAAGGTCAGCCAATGAGGGAAGGCAGCAGTCCCAACGTCATCAAAGAGGGGGATGGGGTCAGTGAGACTGCTGACCCCACCCCACTCTGTGATGAAGTGTCACTGATTGACACTCGACCCTGGGCACTTCAGGGCTTAAAACGAAAGCGCCCAGGTGCGAGGCAATCAGTGACGCTACCCCTCGTCACTGAGGGGAGGGCCTCAGGGACCTTTGCTGAGCTGAGGAGGTCAGGCCCACAGGAGCTGTGACTTCCTCAGCCCAGCAAAGTTCAGCTCAGGCAGCCAGGAGACTGCGCTAAATGCGCATGTCTGGCTCCTGGCTGCCTGAACTGAAAGTGAACAGTGTCTGTCAGGCTGACCTTTGTTCAGCCTGACAGACACTGTTCATGAGGGGCGAAAGGTGGAGGGGCATGGCCCCTCAGCCCCAATGGACCAGCCGCTCCTGTGCCCTTTATAAGTTCATTGTTTCGACCTCATACGTTCATTCATTCAGCTTCATAGGATCCTCATCCTATACCCCCAAAGTAAGCAATCAAAACACAATATGAAAAAAATAGATACTATCAAAACATTACTTTGGATTTTATGTCAAGACAGCTCATATATGTGACTGAAACTCATTTACTTATCACCCACAGCAGGGACCAGAATAAACATCCCTATAGAACCAGAACTAGCAATACTTTAACATTCCAACATCTTTACAACGTGCCACTTTATTGTTGCTCTATAAGAGATAAGTTGTTTTTTCTCTTCTGTCTTTAGATATACACTTTAAATGTAGTTTCACTTTAAATATGGATGGAACGAACGTGTTTGTATGAGAGTTTGCACTGGGAAGGTTTTTTTAAGGACTTCACAATGCATTGCCTGTGGTGTTTATTCATATCAGATAATGGGATTTCAACTTTTCGGATTTCAGAATTTTATGTGTTTTTTATTTATGCGAGGTGTATGCTTTTGTACAATAGTTTGGAGCTAATTGACTTGGGGAGGCAGTTTCTTTGGGCGTCTTTGAGGCCAGAGAGACAGTTGGTCATGCAACAGTTGTGTTTAGGCAGGTTGCAAAGATATACATATGCAGCAAGTTGAGTGATCTGTTACAAGTGGGTGTGATGATCTGCCAGTTTCAATAAGCGTGCGCACGAGAAAAGCAGGGCCAGATCTCAAGAGTGCGGGAAATGGACATTTTTTTTATTGGTCGCAGTTCACAATGGCGGCTGGTGAGCTTTAATACTGATTGGCTCTGATTGGGCTGAAGTACCTGCCTCGGGAAGGATGGAGACTGTGAGCGAAGCAAGTGAGGCCGGCTTCTTCTAGGAGGACATGGGGGTCTTCCTTCAACACAAAAAATAAATAAAAAGGGCCAAAAATAGTGCATTTTACAGCACAGTTCTGATATAAATTGGCTAAATACCAAGAGGTCCTCAATACAAGGCAGGGATATTGGGGCCCAACATCTCGAAAGAAAACTTGGAAAAAATGGCAGCAGAATGGTAAATGTTTCAGCAAAATTGCCTGGAGAGCTATATGTACTGGAAGTAATAAAAACATCTCGGATTCCTATCTCTGATAGCTTATATTTCAAAATCTTTGCTGCATTTTCCTTTATGTAATTTTTCCATTCTGCCGCTCCAGCATAGATTTTAAATCCTATATTATGGCTGTGTTTCTACATAGAAGAGGAAGATGGTAGAAATCAAAGGTAATACACATTTCAAAATAACAGGCCAAAAAACACAAGAGCTTTAAAAATCTTACAGGCTAAGAAAGCAAGACAACTGTTCAGCTATATAAAGCTTACTGACAAGTTACACCAATTGTACATGATCAAGTTTATGACAGCAGTAGCTAAAACACTTTATCATATAGATAATGAGCTAACTGCTCACAACACATGTAATGAAGAAACATCCACAACAGTAAGTATACTTTGAATCCAAGCAACACGAATCAGCAATAAACATCAAGGTTTCAGTCAAAATGATCCCTGAAATAACAGCTTTAAGTGTTTTCACGAAGGCAATAATTTTGTCTGAAACATCTTCTTGCCAGTTTCAGAAAATATAGACATTTTACCATTTTGCATACATAAGCTCTATTTCCCCAAATAGAAGTGTTTAAGTTCCACAAAAATGTTCCTTTATTTTTACTTAATACAGGTTTCATCCCCAAAGAGCAGCTTGTCATTTTCCTAAGCACTCGTATGTACTGTCATGCAAGGTCAGATTATTCCATACTTTTTTATTATCATCATTAAATACGAGGGATGCGCATAATATTGCAAGCACTTTCGCCACCCTTATGCATCACTGCGCCAAAGCCACCTTCATCCAATTTCTAGCCACAATTACATCAAGGACACACACAAAATGTCAAGGATGGAGTCATTATGCCATCTCTAGCCAAAGCCACCAACAAAGGCCACAATATATGGGCATCATAACTCCACTGACAGCCACCCCAACCATCCCCATATACTCCACTACAACAATTCTACAGAAATCTCACACCTTTTCAGATTCACGTCACTGAGGCACACACATGCATTCATAATTTTATTATTTTAAGCTTTCCATGTTACATTCTGTTACATTCTGTACTTTATTTTTTCTGTCATTCCAAATTCTTTGTTCTTCCATGTGTTCTTTTCCATAATATTTTTATTTAACCATTTTCCTTCATTTGCATTTCTTTCTTAGTCCTTCTGGTCTTATATTTTTGATCTGTACCTCCCTTTTTTTTTATAGCACCACCATTTATGTTTTTTCTTTTCTCATGACCTTTCTCCCTCAATCTTTCCTCTTATTTCAATCTGTTCCTGTTGACCCCAATACTCATCTTATAGCCTCCTGAAAACCCAAATATATCCACAGCCCAAATAATTTTCACAGTTAACGCGAAAGTTCACATTGGCGTTCACCCTACAGACAACCCATTGCATCTCACAGGTAGCGAGTGGTTCAGCAGCAATTATTTTTTGCTATTTTTTTTTTTTTATTTCATCATACACTTAAATTTAAAATAAATAAATTACATTGTTAACTTAATTTAAACAGTTTAAATAGTGTAGAAATTAATTGAAAACAAAACATAACTAAGGGCCTGATTACGATGTCGGGCGGAAAGCCTCTGACCAGCGGTCGGAGGCTTTCCTCCCAACATGGTAGGTTTCAAGTCCAGCCGCCGGATTTGGATGACGGCGGTCAGAGTTATACCTGTGATTCCAACGCAGTTCTGACTGCTCAAGGAGCCCATTGGTCCTTCGGAAACACTGCATAGCTCCTTAATGACGATGGCTCCGCTGTCTGGATTAGGATGTCGGTTTCCGAAAGCCATTCCATGTCGGCCTTTCCGACATGGAAAGGCTGTTGGAAAGTGACATTGGGGGCCCCTAGTAGGACCCCCTTCCCCCTGGCTCTCCTCGTTTGGGCCTGGGGGCACCTATGGTGTCTCCCTAAACATCCCTGCACCGTTTGGCAGGCACCATTAGGTGCCTATCACACGGTGCAGGGATGTTTTAAAATATCCATTTCTGAAAAGAAGCTTGTGCTGTGGACCTTATCCACCCGCTGCACAAGCTTCCATTGAAAAATGGATGCTTTCGACCGCCCTCAGGGCAGTGCATGAATCTAATGCGGTTGGAGCCCCTAAGTCTCTTACAAATCAAATTAAGTAAAATTTAAATGAAAATTTTAATGAGGGTGGGTGATTTTAATGTTAATGTATTGTTCAAAAGACATTTTAAAACTTAACTAATATATTTAAAGTATGTTTAAATTAATTTGCAATTTATTACACAGTTGATTTTTTGAGATAGTGTATTGTATTGTTTTCATTAAGTAATCTTAGGTCAATGACGTGTTTAATGTTATTTTACCTTTTTATTTTATAATAAATTACTAATTTTTCGTTTAAAATAAGAAACTTTATTAAATTTCCCTATATCTTCTAATAGGGAGATCCCTGCCCCAGTGGCAGAGATCTCCATATACAGGTGGAAAGTTACTAATAGTAATCATTTAAAGAGGTGTGGAGACGCTTAGGTTTACATCCAGGAGAAGATCACCACTTGGAAATGGTGAATAGTAAAAAATCAGAGATTTAAATCTAGGTGTAAGAGTAGATCTACACGTGTGTAGATCGACATAAGCAAACATACCATTGTGAATCAGGCCCTTTTATCTACTTCTAGTTAGAGAGCGGCTCCATTTTAAATCAGGCATTTAGTGGTATGACTTCAAAGGGGCAAACATGGATATATTGTAACACTACACAATGAGACGAGATTCAAGAAGGATCCTGGAAGGACTTTCGAAATTTGCCATGGTAGGAAAACCCCAATGTTTAAAGCAAATCTATGACTTTCATGAGGTTCACAAAGAATCCACAGAGACTTTTTGGAATTCTACAACTGTAGATTTCCAGAACAAAGGAATTTCTAAACTTGGAAGTTATGTGGGAGCCCTAACCCCAATAATTCACTGAACCCCGATAATTTTAACACTCAAATAATTTTATCTTCGGTAATTCAGCTTCAGCACCCTTGATAAGAGTCACCAACCTCTACAGCATTAAACCGAACAATTTAGTATAAAATAATAATGGGGACCATGTAATAGCTGAGTTCTCGATCAAAATAAAGTTAAAAGTTTTATTACAGAAATCTTAGTGTAAGGACTACATAGAACTGCAGTAAATGCCATCAAGGCTCAGACACAAAGTACAAAATCAGAGATCAGAATTCTTTTAAACCCCAACTAAACATGAAAGTCCCTCAAAAATATAAATGTCAGACTCATAAAGGGAACAGACAGCATCCTCAGGAGAAGAAAAAGTCTCAAGTAAATCGGCCAGAGTTTAGGGAGGAAAATAAGAAGTCAACCCTGAACCCAAAATGCTAGGGGTTTTTATACACATTTTACACAAACAATTAACAAAACCACAGATTCAGCATGACATGACCATTGTTAGTTCACATTGGACAAACCAGAAGCAGTATTTTAAGACACTTTAGCATTAACCCATTTTTAAGGTAGAAGAGTCCTACTGTTAGCTCCCTCAGCAATGACCATCCAGAGATGTAAAATACAACATGAAACATTCTCAAACAAAGGCTCATCCATTAGTGTGTTTGCAGGCTTCTATTGAAACTTCCAGTGGAAGTGTCTTTCAGAATGATACATTGGGAATACAATGGAATGCTTCATTCACTATACACTCTCTTTAAGGAAAGTTACTAACCACGTCACAATGTACTGTGGTTCACGGTAACTGTGGGGAGAGAAGACTTGCAGCGGGATGTTGATTGGGAGGAGGAATGATCAGGAGCAGATTGAGCAGAACACCAGAAAACTGCATCCATTTTAATAAAATAGTGTCTCACACGAAAATGTGGCATGACTAAACTATAGTAATAAACACATTTTTAAACATTAAAATCAAATCATTACAAGTACATCATCATTAATTCATCAATTACGACTAATTTCACCATAAAAAAACCTTAGTTCAGACAAATTATTTGGCACTCAAAATTCCACATTGAAAAAAGAATTCTACATTTACACCTGGTGGACAATTCTCTGAAAATAAATCATTCACACATGTGCAATTTATTTTTTTTTAAAAATTTCTCCAAGGAAAGAAAATTATCTATGTATAGACGACCATTATCCTAAAGCGACAATAAACACAGGGATGTAACCTTCCCTTTCCCACCCTGGAGAGGCCTTCTAGTAATTTGATGTACATGCATTATATATGCTGGTAAACCACCAGCAATAAGTATGTCAAAACTTAAATTTATAAATTGATAAATGTTCACCTATACCTGTTGGATTCCCCTCCCAGGAATCATTTAATTCCCTGCTTCTCATGCATTTATGAATGCAGAAACTCCATCTTGTTGGAAACATTTTGTATGTGTAAATGCACTTAAAAAGGGTAACATTTTATACATTCTGTTTTTCCAATTTGGAATGTGGAATTTATCCTTGTGCATTTCTCTTTTACAGATCTATTGAAAAATACTTGTGTAAAACTCTTTGTGAATTGGATGCAAGTGAATCACATTGTGCTTGGGTGATTTTGAATTTTAAGGTTCCCAATACAGCAGGTGACTCTTTGCTCTGAAGTCAACATTTCTGGCAGAGATACTAAGAAGTATAGCCAGTAGCCAGAGATGGTGGATTTAATGTGGGCAGCACTATGCGCAAATGAGCAGATTTTAATTTTAATCCTGGTTTCATTTTTAATTCAAATTGAGCGATGTTGGCCATTTTGATGTTGCAAAAGTCTAAGCAAGAGATGATTCAAAGGTAGGCTACTATTTTCAGTTAGTTGGGAGATAAATATGTTTGGTTTTCCTGAATGAGTGCAAATAAAAGTTATGGAGTCTCCTAATTGTATTGTATTTGCATTTATATAGCTCTTACTACCCCTGATGAGGTGTCGAAACTCTTTATGCATGGAGAATGTGAAAGTGTGTTGTCAAGAGTGAAACCCATAGATTTTACTTGTGAAGATTGATGAGCAGGAATCCTGCTTTCTGTGGTTCAACATCAAGAAGTCAGACATCTACTGTTGGAGTTTCAATAGACATTTCAGATTTAAGTGGCCTCATACCTTTATAATATATTTGGATATTATTATAAGGGACACCTCATAAAATGTGGTTATAAATGTTAAAGCAGCCTTAGTTAAGAAAACAGAGGACTGGAGTAGATCGTAACTGATACATTGTAGCCTATGGGGAAAATTTACATTGCAAAGATATGTACAAGCTAATACAGTTGTATATCTTTTTGAGAGTGCACAAAAAAGATCTTTAATCACCTTCTAAGTCCTCCAGTGAAATTTGTGTGTTGGTAAGAAATGAAATTTCTGTTTTTCAGTACTTAAATTAGTAGTCTGTACGATCATTTTAAGACATTTAAAATGGCATCACTTGTCACTGTTGATTAATGCAAATTGAATTAATAAACTTGCATTTAGACACACAGGTGAGGATATAGTTTCTTCTGTGCCTAACGATTAATTTCATAATATCCATAAAAATCTGGGATCCTCCTCAGTGTCCAAACAGGATGAATTAATCTTCAGGTCTTGGTGTGACGGTTAGAAAGATTCAAATCACATTCATATTTTCCACAGCAAAAGATCTTTAAGGAGTACATTTGTTTGAAATACCACATTAGACCTCATGTTATGGAAACCATGGCTGTCCACAGGCATTAATGGTCTAGGACAAGTTTTGCAGAATAATAATCTGGTTTCCTTTGACACCCTGACAGGCATATTTGGCATTTACATTAGGATTTAAACTGTTACTCACTATAGGAAGAGTTTTTTGAAAATCGTAATAACGATAATGCTATTCTGACTGACTTTTAATTAAATCACCTCAGTTCTCTTGTGTGACAACATCTGTATAGCCTGAGTGAAGAACCAAAACCTGAAAATGATTAGGGGTGGGCAGGACTTTTGGAATTTGACTCTGCAGAATTCCGCAGAGCTACATAAAAAAAATTGAGATTCCACAGAGTTCCGCCAACAGGCGGAAATAGGCACATCCCGCTGCTTACTCTGTGATTTAGCGTTGGTAGCGCGTTACGCGTAGAAAAATCAGTGCGAAAGGCACCACGCAGAATGCCAGAGGGCGCTGCTACATAAGTTGATTTTGACACCACTCGAGTAGATTTTCTTCTCGAGTGGCAGCCTTCTGACCACAAACGGTCACGACCGCCCGCATTAGAAAAATATTGTTGGATGTCCTCCTAGTGACTTGGAAATCCCACTAGGAGATGCCAAATCTCACTCGTGCTTGCCAACTTACCGTTCTGGAACTGCACACGAGAAAACATTCCACCATGCGGCGATTGGTGGAATTTGGCAGGAACTTAGGCGTTATAAGTGTAGAGTGGAATCGCAAACATTTTGCCAATTCTGCAGGAGGAACAAAATATTCCACCCACCCATAAAAGTGACAGTCAACAGGCTTCTGCTTATACAAAAAATATAGCTATTATTTGGATCTATTATCTTTTTAACTCCACGGTTGTGTGTGAGTGCCAATATTGTAAGAGCACGGTGGTGCTGACCACCTTTTAATATCAAAATGAGCACTTTTAAAGTAGTAGAGATGACTAATGAGCAGGGGGCCAAAACTGAGGGGCAAGGGGGAAGTAAGTTTATTGAACATAGCACTGGAATCGTTTTCTGTTTTATTTTTCTTTACAGAAAATGTTACCTCTATGGAATGCCTAGAAGGTGAATTGGAGAATCTCCTGTTTTTATGTCCTTAACACCCTATCAGGGGTGAAGACTACAATAATAAAGGGATCTACACCTTGACGAAGGCCGTATTGACCCATGGGGGCATTAGAAACAGGCTGAAACATGTTGGGTTTTGCAGCAGGGATATAGGGACATTTACCTTCCCTATGTATCCCAATGTTGATTTTTAACCCTGCCAAGGGGAACCAGTAGTAAAGGTAACTGTTGGTATCTCCTTAGACAGTGTTATTCTCACTTGTCTGCACTTTAAGATCCCTTCTTGAGGAAACAATTTTCCTTTATATTTATCTTCTCACTTCCCGTTTACTTTTCTGCCTCACCACCTTACTTCTCCTAAAAAATATCTTGCGCTCCGTCCAAGGTGTTGGTCTGCACCTGGACGTTTGATGCGGCCCAATGATGAAGCATGACACTGCATAGTGTGTGAGGGCAGTATTAAGAAAATAAAATAAAAATCCCCCCGGTTTGGGATCTTGTTGCACTAATCAGGCATTAATTATATAGGGGGCTCGATCAGACCCTCCAAACCAGCTCATAGTCCTTTAACATATTTTTAGTCAGTCTTTCTCTCTAAAGTGAGTTACAGTTTAAGAAAGTCATAACATCGTATTTTCTCCCATAAGTATGTTGCTCCTGTGCATATGAACCATTGGGGTCTTTGTGACAAAGATGCACGTTGGGCTTGTAAATTAGAACAGAGTACATTTATGCACATGTTCTCGTTTTATGATTGGAATAGAAACAATTGGATAAGTGTATTTCAAAGGTTTTTGTATTCAGGTATTACGGCTTACCAAAAGGATAATCCTGAGGGAATGGAAATCGACGAAGAAAACCTGTGCCTATGTAGGTTCTATTCAGATTACATTAAGTATCTGTAAAGCGCACATTCACCTATGATTAGGATTGCTGACTAATGCGTATTTATAGTTACCACTCTTAATGGTGATGATATCATCTCGTGTCTGAAAAACTGAACAAGGACTTTGTGTAGTCTTCCCTTGTACTGAAAACATTTCTCTCCCATGGCGATTATAGTTTTTTTGCTACTGTTGTTTAAGATATTGTATTAATTCTCTTGTTTGATCTCATCAATGTAGTTGAGTCTCCTGTTTTATGAACATAATACTGAAAAAACATAACACGTACTTTTAACCCCTTCCCTGCGGGGGTAATTCCCCCACGGGTGCGGGGGGGCGAGCGCGGCGCCGCGGTGCTCGTGATGAGACCAGCTCGTCATGAGTCACGGTGGAGCTGTGCTCATGATGAGCTGGTCTCGTCACGACCCCGCCCACTGAATAATTCTCCCGCACAGGCGGGGAATTAATCCCGCGTGGGCGGAGCGCAGCCGTTATGACGAGACCAGCTCGTCATGAGCACAGCTCCACTGTGACTCATGACGAGCTGGTCTCGTCATGAGCACCGAAGCGGTTAATAAAATTAGTTTTCGTCTTTACAAAAAACAAGAAGGGTTCTGGTAGCCATCACTTTAAAGACAGCTATAATTTTCTAAATAAACTTCACAGGACACTGAATAAAAGTAAATGTCATAAATTGTACTGACACAGTACAAGAAGATACATGTATACAAAAGCGTGTGTACAGAGAAGGGTGTGAGAAAAATGAAAACAGCGTCCTGCAACACAAACCTGGTGCTAGAACATTGGTGATATATACTGATTAATAAAAAAATCATTGGCCAGGATTTAAAAAATGCTCATACACAGTCTGCAATGCCTCAAACACTTGCGAAGAAGCAAGAACATTTTTATGTAAAGACACAATCTGTGTTTTAATATGCATTTCGACTCAAAATTATGACCCTTCTGAAAAAGTGTCTTTACTCTAAACATTCAGAAAATATCGAAAAGTCAGTTTGCAGAGAAATTATGAGTGATCACCTAAATTTTATTACATGTTTAATTACTTTTTAGTATACCTGTACTATATTTTATCATTCTAGAGATGAAAGAACTATATATGTGATTGTAGTATTTTAATTAACTATGCATGGTAAATAAAATGATGTGAAGAAAACTTATATATATATATTCACTGAAAAAACCACAGGTTTCAGGGACGTTTTAGTTAGTCTGGCATTTCACTCGTACAAAACCAGAGAAATTCAGCCGCTATAGTTAGCTGAGCTAACTATAACTCACGCCCCCGCAATGCACTGCTGATGACGTCACATATTACATCACTCATGACATGGTCAGCGACATCACTCATGACATCACTGATGACATCAATGATGACATCACTGATGGCATCATCCACTTACTCTGATGCACCTACTCACACCCTAATATAACCTTTCATACACCCACTCTAAAATACAGACTACCATTCTCAAAACCATAGACTCACCAATACCAGTTAGTACATACCCACTCATTGGTTCCCAGGTCTACACACACATCCACTCACTCACCCATACAGTCACTCATACATGCAGTCACTCATTAATACAGCCACTATTATATGCACTGATACACCCATACAGACACTCACACACCGCCACTCACCCATAGTTACTCACACACCTAGTCAGTCACCCAAAGAGTCAATCACAATGCCATTTACTCACCTATACAGTTATACCCACACCACCTCAATTATTCATACAGATACTAACATACTTACTCTCTTATACAATCACTGACACAAGCACGCACTCATCCATACATCCACTCTCACAATCACTCACTTTCACATACAGTCACTTATATACTCCAACACTCACATATACTGCCATTCACATATGCACTTACACATATACCACTGAGACATCCATTCACTCACCAACACAGCCATATAAACACTCACTCACCCATACAGCACCTCACAGACGCACTCATGAACCCATACACCCAGTGAATCACCCACTCACACATCCATGCAGGTAGTCACACAACACACAGACACTCAGGCACACATACAGGTACTCAGACAACCAATCAATAACCTATATAGACACTCATGTACCTATTCACCAACCCATGCAGCCACTTACACACCAACTGACAGACTGATACAGACATTCATACAGATTAGTCACTCACCCATACATTCACCCAGACATGTATAATCACTCACTTATACAGTCAGTCACACACTGACTGAATCATCATATATAGAGATCACATTCTTAAACTTTTTAGAAACACTCACTGGATGATGTCATCAGTGATGCCATTTGAGATGTCATCAGTGATGTCACTGACCATGTCATGAGTGATGTAATATGTGACGTCATCAGCAGTGCATTGCGGGGCGTGAGTTATAGTTCACTCAGCTAACTATAACGGCTGAATTTCTCTGGTTTTGTACGAGTGAAATGTCAGACTAACTACAACGTCCCTGAAACCTGTGTTTTTTTCAGTGAATTTTATATATATGCATTCAATCGCCTCTCACTCTTACAAAGAAGGAATCAGCACTCCGGTTGTAGTTTGGAAGTATTTAATCTGGAAAAGACGCGACCCACGCGTTTCGGCTCGTCCGAACCTTGATAACGATACAAGTCGCCATTGTAGCTTCCTTATCTAAATGTACAAATGCCTCTAGTTGCCAACATTAACAAAGGACTACATATTACAATAATCCAAAAAGCTAGCGGCCATATTGGCCTAAAGAAAAGAAAACAAGTGCTAATATGCATACAGTGTCATTTCAGCATATCATGCCGCGTGACCGCCGTACCTGTATGTTCATCAACGTGACTTGTTCATAATAAACATACTTACGATTGCAAACATCAACATAAAAAATGGACTACACATTACTTTAAAGTGAAAGGCTATCCGCCATATTGATCTGGGCACTTTGTGTATTATATTGGTTCTTACACAAAAGAAAATAAATAAAAGGGGTGTTGATATACACACACTATCCCTAAATAAAGTTATAACGATTATAGTTCCATTCCATTCACAGCTCATTTGAGATGCCATGACTGATGTCATGAGTGATGTCACTGACCATGTCATGAATGATGGAATGTCTGAGGTCATAAGCAGTGCATTGCGGAGGCGTAAGTTATAGTTAGCTCAGGTAACTATAACTGCTGAATTTCACTGGTTTTGTACGAGTGAAATCTGAGTCTAACTATAACATCCCTGGAATCTTTGTTTTTTTCAGCAAATTTCTAGTTTTTTTTAAACGTTAAGTAAGATTCCCATCACAATGGATGGTGGGGGGTGGGGAGCAGGGCCTGGCCTGGCATTGTGCTGCCCCCACCTAAGCTTGCTGCTCCTGCCTCCCCTCCTCCGCTTTGCCATCCATTGTCCAAGTCCATGCCCCTGCTCCCTCATTACAGCCCTGTGTGGCCGTTGTTCTGCCACTGGCCTTCCCGCCTTCTCTGAACAGTTAGCTTGCTGCCTCATCTACTTCCTCCCTATCCTCTGTTGTCTGAATCCATGCACTAGCCTCCTCCCTCCTGACATGCATGGTCTGATGTGCTGCCACTGCTCTCCATTTAGCATGATGCCCCAGTCCACTCCCCCTGCCCTCCATTGCCCAAGTCTATGCCCCATCATTGACCTCCTGCTTAGCCTCTGTGCTTAGCTTGCTGTCCCTACTCTCCTTCCCCCTGCCCACCGATGTCTGTGTGCATGCCCCTGCTCCATCCTTTTTGCCCACCATGTTCCATGGACCTGCCCCTCCTTTCTACTCTGAGTGTTCTGTTGAGCTGCCACTCCCCTCCCACCTGCCTAGCATTGTCAGATGACTGTAACATGCCCCTGCCACCTCCACCCTGCCTGTCCACGTTCCATGCCCCTATCCCCTTCCTCCTGCACTCCATGGTCCATTTTACTGCCACACCCTTCGGCCCTCCCTGGTCTGTTGTGCTGCAACTGCTCCTCTTGCCTGCCCCGCGTGGTCTGTTGTGAGGCCCCTTCCCCTGAACTCTCTTGTTTGTGCCCAGCTACTACCCCTCCCTTCTATCCTCCATGGTCCTTTGTGCATGCCCCTGCCCCCTCCTTCTTGCCCATCATGGTCATTGTGCTGCCACTAACCCTCCTGCTAGCCATGCATGGTCTTCTGTGCTGCCACGGCCACTCCCACCTTCCCTGTGTGGTCAGCTAGCTGCCCCTGACCCCCTCCCACCTTCCCTCCATGGTCTGTGTGTATGCCATTATAGTCTCATTGTTGCCCTCCATGATGTGTTGTGCTTCTAGTGCCCATCCTGCCTGACCTCCATGGTCAGCTTGCTGCTCCTGCCCTGCCCCCTCCCCCCCTGCTTTCCATGTGCAGACCCCTATTCCCTCCCTCCTGGCTTGTCTGTTCCATTGTAATGCCCCTGGTCCCTCCCTCCTGCCCTTTATGGTCTATTATGCTGCAGCTTTCTCTCCGGTCTGTCCATTATGGTCAGCTTGCTGCCATTGCCTCTTTCCCCTCTGTTCTCTGTTGTCCATTTGCATGGTCCTGTCCCCTCCCTATTGCTTTCCCTGGATTGTTGTGCTGCTCTGCCGTCCCGCATGCCCTGTGTGGTGTATTGTGCTGCTGCAAACCCTGATGCCTGCCCTGTAAGGTCAGGTTGGTGCACCTGTCCATGTCCCTCCTGTCCTCTGTTATCCGAGTCAATGTCCCTACCTCAATTCCTCCTGCCTTCCATGATCCAATGTACCATACTTGCTATCATTTTGAACTTGGTAAGAGGGAGATTTTGAAAACAAACTGGGGAATTGATTTTTCCCATTGACTTACATTGAAAAAGAGGAGATTGTAGACAGGAGACAGATAAAATAAATCCCATTTGGGCTTAAAAACATTGGGCGTTTCCTGGCTGAATCGGGTCTGTTGGCATACATGGTTGTACTACCACTGCCTCTTCCTTCTGCCCACAATGGTCTATTATATTGCCACAGCCTCTCTTGCCTGTCCTGCATTGTTGGTTTGTTGCCCCTGCCCCCCTTTCCACTGCCCTCCATAGTCTGTTGTGCTGCCACTGCCCTTCCTGCCTGCCCAGTGTGGTCAAATTGTTCCCTCTGCACCCTCCTACCTATCTTCAATTTTCAGAGTCCGTGCCCCTGACCTCTGCCTCTCAACAGTAACCTAATGAACAACTAGATTGCTAACATTCTATATTTATTACAAAAGTATGCCACGCCTGATGTCATCTTGATGTAATCAAAACTGTAATACCTAAAGCATTTCCTTTCGAAATTATAGAAATAAGAGGGTCTTATTTGCATCGAAATTCAGGTTAGTGCTCTAAAAAACTAAAATGAGGACATATTTTCTGAGTTCTCAAATTGCGACAAAGGACTTTTAAATTATTTGTAATCTTTATGTTTTTTTATCCAGTTGACCACTTGATTAAATGTTGCACTTAGGGGAGAGGATGTGGTGTTACTTCCAGAGCTGCAGACTTTGCAACTAGGGTACCAGGTTGGAGTTTCTGCTTCAGCTCGACATTCTGTGATTCTGGTCAAATCACTTAATCTCCCCATGCCTAAAACCAAAATGAATTTGTCCTTGTGTGATGTAACCAATGCTCATGTAAAGCACTCCAATACCTGACCCGTCTGCACTATATAAAACTTCAAAAAAACAAAAAATCAAAAGTGTTTTCCACACTTCTGTCATTGGGCTATACGTGGGCTATCTGGGTGGTATTTGTGCTACATTTGGGCTCCTTTTTCTCTGGTGGCCCTCTTGGGAGACTTCAATTCAATTGAATAAACTTTATTCGATCTGATTTAGAAACATAGATCATAAAAGTGTACATAAAAACAGTAAATCCTCTTTCTTAATACAATACAATGAGAATTCATTGAAACCAGTAGGTAAAAACGGGTGTTAAAAAACCCGACTCAGAGCAACTTCAGTTTAACAGAATAGTAAAGTTCAATGTTTCGCAAGATCAATCTCAAGTACTTAGTGCAAAATACGCAATAAGGGGTCCAAGTAAGATGCAACGCTCCAATACCTGACCAGTATGCACTATAAAAAAACCTGCAAAAAAATAAAAAGTGTGCTACATCTGGGTGATATTTGTGCTACATTTGGGCTCTTTTTTCTCTGGTGGCCATCTTGGGAGACTTATTTGTTATGAAGCTTCCTAATTTCCTAATTTACTGCAGTCTCCTCAGTAGGAAATGCTTTCAGTTTTTGAATTTGATTCCATCAAGAAGGCATTCAGATGTGTCACGCATTTGCGATAAATTCAGAATGTTAGCACTCTAGCTGCTCATTAGATCACTGTAGTAAAGCTACTGCTCACCAGGGAGTTAACTGGAAGTCTGCTGCTGGTATTGAAAGTGAATGCTTCAGTCTGCATGTCAGAATTTTTGAATGAAATAGAAGAGGATTTGAGAAGTTACTCAAAATGTGCCCCAATTTTTCTTTCTGCAGCACTAATCATAATTTCTGTGGCAAAATGAACCCCCTCATTTTGTTCCTTTTTAAATTAAATGTTTTAAGTGTTACCAGTTTATTCCAATCAAGATGGCTTCAGGTGTGCCATACTTTTGTCATAAGTAAGACTGTTAGCGCTCTAGTTGTTCTTTAGAACACTCTGGGAAGCTGTAGTAGAACACAAAGGAATCAACTGACAGTCTCTGCCCTTGTCGGATGTACATGTTTTACTGAGAATGTCTGACTTCATTCTCACATGACTGAGAAAGATAAAGTGAATTTACAGAAAATATGCTCTCATTTCAGCTTCTGGAGCACCTTCCAAACCTCTATGGGAAAAGCATGAGAAAATAGTTCTCTCACAAACATGATATCCCAGTAGAAGGCTTTTTCACAGGGTAAAATCACCTTATAACACAACACAATTCCTAAAATTAGTATGGTACCATCAACAAATGATTTATAATGTAACTAAAGTCTGTTATCACCCTTTATTAGGTCTGGGCGGTAAATTCCGTTCCGCTCGCGGAATTTGCGAAATTTTGGCAATTCCGCATTCCACGGAGAACGCGGAATTGCCCAAAATTCTGCGATCCGCGGTGTAGCGGAATTTTTTCCTTGTTCGCGCTTTCAAAATGCGTGTTCGCGCGCGCGGTAGCGACTTACCGGGATCCCTGCGTTCGCCGACGAGTTTTCCTATCCGTTCGCGCGATCCCCCGAGAGTGTGCAATCGCGAACACGTCATTCGGATGCGCCATCTGCATTCGCAAACAGGAAACACGCATCGCGAGCGGGCGGGACAAGTGAAACAAGATGGCCGCGCCAATTGGCGACCGCATGGGCAAGTTGGCGAGATATTTCCCCCCGAGCACGCAAACAGCGTCCCCGAACAGGAAAAACACATCGCGAACGGGCGGATCAAGCAATTCCACATGCTCGCGGAATTCTGCATGCTCACGGAGATTTTTTACCGTTTCGCGGAATTTTGCGTAAAGCGACTACACAAATTCCGCCCACCCTTACCCTTTATACGTTCTCCTTTTGGTGACCCTCAAAACCTTCCATTCACTACAATGCATTTTAATGGGGTGCTATCATGTATATTGGGCCCAAGATGGCTGCCAACATTTGTTGGATGAAGTGCTGACAGCCAATCAGATCTCAAGATGAGATGTGTGGTTAGGCTCCGCCCAGATATCGATATTTCTTTTTCCTTTAATAATTCAAACACTACTGAACAGAGTTACACCATTTAAAGCAAAGAGTGCACTCTGGACCAAGAGCTACCTTTCTGCCAAATTTGGTGTAATTCCGTTCAGCAGTTCGGGCTGTAGCCGCGACAAAAGTTTCCTATGGAAATTCACATGGAGAAAACAAATTTTCTCGGCCCCCGCTAGACGAATCACCCCGAAAGTTTCAAGACAGGAGCTGACCGGAGCACCCCATTAGTTTTGAGAATTTCACAAAGATTCGTCAAATGGTGCCAAAGATATTGGCAAAAGAAAAAAGCTTTTCCTATAGAAACAAGGTCCGCGACCGCCAGTAGGTAATATATATATATATATTCACTGAAAAAACCATAGGTTTTAGGGACAGTTATAGTTAGTTGGACATTGCACTCGTACAAAACCCGTGAAATTCCCCCGTTATAGTTAGTCCAGCTAACTATAACTCGCGCCCCGCAATGCACTGCTGATGACGTCACATATTACATCACTCATGACATGGTCAGTGACATCACTGATGACATCACTGATGACATCTCAAATGACATCACTGATGACATTATCCAGTGACTGTGTGTTTCTGTAAAGTTTAAATATTTTTAATATATATAGGAAAAGACGTATTGAAGAATGAGTGGGTGTGTAAGTGTCTGTATGGATGATTTAGTAGGTGCGTGACTGACTGTATAAGTGAGTGATTTAACGTATCTTACTGAATGCATGGGTTAGTGACTAAACTGGGTGAATGTCTGTATCCGTCTGTCTGTTGCTGTGTAAGTGGCTGCATGTGTTTGTGAATAGCTACATGAGTGTCTATATGAGTTAATGAATGCTTGTGTGAGTATCTGTATGGGTGCCTGAGTGTTTGTGTGGGAGGGGTGTGTGCGACTGTGCATAAATGTGTGAGTGGGTGATTCACTGGGTGGATGGTTTCAAGAGTGCATCTGTGATAGACTGTATGGGTGGGTAAGTGTGTGTAAGAGTGTGTTAGTGAGTGAATGTATGTCCCAGTGGTACATGTGTGAGTAACTACATATGTGAAAGGCAGTATATATGTGTGTTGGAGTATATAAATAGCTATAAGCGAGAGTGAGTGATTGTGATAGTGGCTGTATGGATGAGTGTGTGCTTGTATCAGTGATTGTATAAGAGCGTAAGAATGTGCTAGTATTTGTATGAGTAAGTGAGCTGGTATGTGTATAACTGTATAGGTGAGTAAATGGTAGTGTGTTTAATTATTTGCATGACTGACTAGGTGTGTGAGTACCTCTATGGATGAGTGGCAGTGTTTGAGTGTCTATATAGGAGTATGAGTGCATATGATAGTCCTGTACTGAGTGACCATAAGTATGAGTGACTGTACGGGTGAGTGAGTTGATGTGTGCGTAGACCTAAGAATCAGTGAGTGGGTATGTAGTTATTGGTGTTGGAGTGTCTATGGTTTTGCGAATGGCAGTCTGTAATTTAGAGTGGGTGTATCAAAGGTTATATTAGGGTGTGAGAAGATGCATGAAATTATCACATGGATGATGTCACCAGTGATGTCATCAGTGATGTCATTTGAGATGTCATCAGTGATGTCATCAGTGATGTCACTGACCATGTCATGAGTGATGTAATATGTGACGTCATCAGCAGTGCATTGCGGGGCGCGAGTTATAGTTAGCTGGACTAACTATAACGGGGGAATTTCACGGGTTTTGTACGAGTGCAATGTCCAACTAACTATAACTGTCCCTAAAACCTATGGTTTTTTCAGTGAATTTCAAAGGTTTTTTAAATGCTAATTTGTAACTATAACGTCCCTGAAACCTATGGTTTTTTCAGTGAATTTCAAAGGTTTTTTAAATGCTAATTTGTAACTATAACATGTCTGAAACCTACGGTTTTTTCAGTGAATTTCAAAGGTTTTGTAAATGACAATTTTTAAATGTATTAATTGTTATATAAATTTTTTAATACTAATTTACTCCATTTTTAGAATTTTTTTTTTACATATTTTATTTTTTAAATTACATTGTAATTACATTATACATTACATTACAAAAAATACTTTCTCAGAATGAATTACTTTAGTTTAAATACTTTGCACATAGGCAATAGACTTTTAAGTACAGTAGTTACAGTTGTTGCAATGGGCAACACATTTTCAAACACAATGCAACATTCAGCTCAATGTGAATTTCTAGTTAAATGCAATTAGTTACTTTATTGATTACTTTTCTAACCACAGGACTGGATCCTAGATTCAGTCCTGGCACATCTCCTGTAAACAGTTGAGTAAAAGCGTTTTGGTTACAGTCGTGATTTTTAAGGAATATTATTGTACTTTAAAAGTTGACACTTAGAAACTTTTTCTCATAGAATCACCAATGTTATCCTATGGAAGGAAATTCACTTAGAAGGTAAAAACTGTTATCGTTACTTTTTCTTACTCAGTGTTGGATCCTGGATCCAGCACTGGTGCATCTCCTGTAAACAGTTGAAAGAATGCGTTTAAGTCATACAGGCGATTTTTTAGGAATATTTGTAGTTTGTGAAAATCGACACTTTGAAACTTTTCTGCTGAAAACCAGACAATGGATTCCTATGGAAGAAAATATAAGTTACTGGTAAGTACGGTTAAAATTACTTTTCAGGGTCAGTGCTGGGCTAAAAGATGCAGCACTGGGTTCTCTCCTGATAACAGGTGAGTAAATTGGAATTCGTACTTTGGTTGATTTTAGAGGAATATTATAAAGTTCCAAAACTCCACACTTAGAAGAATTTCCAAGTGAAACCAGTCAATGTTAGCCTATGAAGGAAATTCAAGTTACCGGTAAGTACGGTTAAAATTACTTTTCAGGACCAGTACTGGGCTGAAAGATGCAGCACTGAGGACTCTCCTTATAACAGGTGAGTAAATCGGAATTCGTATTTCGGATGATTTTAGAAGAATATTTGCACAATGGTGAAGGGTGGGGGCGGGGCCTGAGGTGACATCTGTGCAAATGCGCCCCGTGGCGCGTTTTAAGTTGGGGGATTAAGTCCCCTTGAATCCTGAGGGTCCCTAGGGGCCAACTAGCCCACCAGGAACCTCCAATATGCGCCAGGGGCTGCGTTGCAGAGACGTGTAGAGAGGCCACACCCCTTTTACACCTCTCTGCAACGCAGCTCTGTGGCGCTTTCTGGATGTACCTGTTGGGCTAGTTGGCCCCCAGGGACCCTCAGGATTGAAGGGATTTAATTCCCCATCTTAAAACGCGCCACGGGGCCTGTTTGCACACATGTCACCTGAAGCCCCGCCCCTCCCTTCACCACTGTGCAAACGCGCCCGTGGCGCATTTTAAGTTGGGGATTAAGTCCCCTTGAATCCTGAGGGTCCCCGGAGTCCAACTAGCCCACCATATACCTCCAAAAAGCGCCACAGAGCTGCGTTGCAGAGAGGTGTAAAAGGGGCGTGGCCTCTGTACACCTCTCTGCAAGGCAGCCCCTGGCGCATACTGGAGGTTCCTGTTGGGCTAGTTGGCCCCCAGGGACCCCCAGTATTCAAGGGGAATTCGTTCCTCTCTGCAAACGCGCCAGGGCGCGTTTGCAGAGTGGTGAAGGAAGGGGGTGGGGCCTGCGGGCCCGATCGTTTAAAAAAAAAAAAAAATGTTGTCCCAGGAAGGGGGCTGTGTGGCCCCCTTCCTTTTTCTGTTTTTGGGCCCTGGGGACCCCATCCCCCAGGGCCTTACCCCTTTTTTAAATTACAAAATAAAAAAAAAACGGGAAGGGGGCCGCGTGGCCCCCTTCCCTGGGCCTGTATTGGCCCCGGGGACCCCATCCCCCGGGACATGGCCTCTATATTTATTTTTATTATTTTGAGGGGGCTGCGTGGCCCCCTCCTCTGGCCATTTTAAGGCCCCGGGGACCCCATCCCCCGGGGCCGGCCATACTTTTTTTTTTTTTTTTTTGAAAACTTTGGGGAGGGGGCCGCGTGGCCCCCTCCCGGGCCACTACTTGCCCCGGGGACCCCATCCCCCGGGGCTGGCCCTCTCGTTGGGGACTGTGGGGGTCCCCAATCCCCCACAGTCCCGCCGTCTCCCCGCGTCCCTTGGGAGCCGGCATTCCTTTTCCACATGGGGAGCTGCTAAGATGCAGCTCCCCATGTGGAAAGCAATGTGCTTTGGATATTGGAAGAGAGAGCAGGTTTCCCTGCTCTCTCTTCCAATATCCAAAGCAGTTTGCAATGACAGGACGGGAGCCGCGAGGCTCCCGTCCTGTCATTGCAAACAGCAGTGTCCCGGGGGTAGGCACCCCGGGACACTGCAGGAGCCGGCCCTGGGGGTGGTGGTCCCCAGGGCCATCAAGGGCTCCAGGAGGCGGGCCGCGCGGCCCCCTCCCTACATCAGCACAGCCCCGGGGAGGTGGTGGTCCCCGGGGCTTCGGGGGTCCAAAACGGACCCCCATTTTAATTTGTTAGTGCCCTGGGGAGGTGGCGGTCCCCGGGCGTGTGGGGGCTGGAGCCCCCACACAGGTTGTTCAATTTAAAAAAAAAAAGCCCCGGGAGGTGGTGGTCCCCGGGGCTGCGGGAGGCTCAGAGCCCTCCCGCAACATTTTCAAAAAAGCCCCGGGGGGTGGCGGTCCCTGGGGCTTGGGGGCCCTTTGAGGCCCCCACACATAAAATTAACCCCCCACCATGCCCCCGGGACTTGGGCCACCCGGGGCAAATACAGTCGAGCGTGGGAGACCGCGCTTCGATTTTTTTTTTTCGGCAGGATTCGCGCACCCTGAGCGCATCCTGACGATTTTTAAAATTTTTTTTTAATTTTTTTGCCCAGGGGTCCTTGTGGGACCCCCTGAGCAAACCTAGGGGTCAGGGTGTTTCTACCCTGCCCCCTTTGTGCGCTTTGCGCACTTGTTTCTGTCCCTCGGTTCTACCGAGGGACAAAATGGCTGCCAACATTTCCTGAATCGGAATGTTGACAGCCAGCTGACAACCAATTAACATGCAGCTCGTGATCGGGAGGGTACGCGGACCCTACTCGGCCATAGATATCACTATCTTTTTTACTTTTCATTTTCTCAGCAACTACTGAACGGATTTACACCATTTAACAAAAAGGGTTCTTTCTGAACCAAGAACTACCTCTTTGCCAAATTTGGTGTAATTCCGTTCAGCAGTTCAGGCTGTAGCCGTGTCTAAAGTTTCCTATGGAAAAATGCATGGGGAAAACGCGTTTTGGGACCCCCTTTTTCTCGGCCCCCGTTTGACGAATCTCCCCGAGACTTTCAGGGAAGGAGCGGACCGGAGCGGGCCACAAAGTTTGAAAATTTCGCGAAGATACGTCAACCGGCAAGAGAGTTATCTCAAATAGAATGTCGCGGATTTCCTATGGATAATAGGTTGTAACTATAACTATCTACTGGCGACCGCCAGTAGATAATATATATATATATATATTTTTTTTTAATTTCTTTTCAAAATCCATAAGCATGTTTTGCTTTTTCCCTTTAACATAGAGGTGAAAATATTTCCAAACAAGAGTTCACTGTTAAAAAAGCCAAAAACAAACTTTGGGGCCTAATTTAGAGTTCGGTGGACAGGCACTCTGGCACAAACTTGACACATATCCTGCCCGCCTATTTACTAGTGTATTATATTTTAATGTATCTATATTATTAGGACTGTATTATAACCTAATACATTTGTAATACAGCGGACAAGATAAATGTGAAAGTACCAGTCTGCCAAATTGTAAATCAGGCCCATTTAATTTTCCCTTGTACATCCAAAGTTATAAGATATGGGGTGGCAAAATAGAATCCAATATTTTTGAAGTTAAATGTCAGGGATACATCAATCTCAACGAACACGTATTTTGCACCAATTTGTCCATTTTTCAAGGCTGAAAAATGTCAGGCGATAGAAAATTAGCAAACATCTATCTCCATACTCATCTGTATACTTGCTGATCATTTTGCAGTATTTTTAACACAACAATCTTAAGAGTCAAAAATTTTACCCTGTAATTCAATGACATATGTTGCACTGAGAGCAACTGATAATGTCTAAAAGAACACAAGCAGTATCACAAAACATTTTGAACTGGTGCGGTTTCATGCCATTGGTTTAAATAAAAGGAGTGTTTGGTGCAACAACAATTTACCATCATATTGTGAAAGCGGGTTTGTGGTAGCTATAAGGAGCAGCAATGACTTTAGTGTGTATTCATTGTGTTACATTGTAGGATGAGGGAATGTTGCTTTTGTAATTTTGTATTTTTGTGCTGCATTTCTGCATTGTGTTTTAGATCTCTTTTACTGGGATTTTGTTCCTTCTGTTTTGACCGTTTTGGACCTTTTATGTTTTTATTTTGCTTTGTATTACGTTATTGTATTATGCCCTCTAATTACTTCGGAGATGTCAATAATTGCTGGTATATTTCGAACTAAAAGTCGCACATGCCTTTAATAGTAACTATGACAACCAACCATATATCACAGTTTAAAGTGGTTAAAAAAGCACTGCTGTGCATCTTCAACTGTTTAAGGCACCAGACAGCTGAATACTGTGGTAGAGATAAGGGGCAAGATCACAAAACATTTTTGATTAGTACTCTTTCACAGCCTTGTGGTAAATTAAGAGATTAACTGGTGCAACTGAACCCCTTTTGCCACTGCATTATGAAAGCAGGTTTCTGGCGGTGGAAATGTGTGACAAGACAGTTTGTACATAATTGTTGGATGACACTTTGTTGTGGCGGTGATTCATTTTGTTTGTTGTGCTGCTGTGCATTTGTACTGCATTTCTGCAATGTCATTTTGTGTTCTACTGCGACTGTTCTATGGCCCTCGGTTTTGTTGCATTGTGCCCTGTTATGTTTTAATTGTGTTGGTATGTGGCTTTGTGTATGTTAGTTTTCTATGTTGAGTTGTTTACTTTACATATGTCAAAAATGCATCTACATTTCCAGACAAAAGCATCAAATACTTTCAAAGTTCCAGTGACAAGCAGCCAAGTACCACTGTCTAGAGTGGTACAATAGCACTGCTCCAGCTCTACATCTATATAAGACTCCAGTCAGTCAAAGCTTAGTGCTCCCAAAACTCATTTAACGTGATACGACCCCAATTTCTTCATAGTTTTACCATTAACTGTTTAGTACTTTATAACTGAAGAACTTGCCTTCTTTTACTATATTTTTCTGCTTTTGGTTTTTGGGAATAGAATTCACTCTTTGCTACCATCTCTGCCCAGCTTTAAGACGCCATTTTCGGACAGTCAGTGGTTTAGTCATTTACTGGCAGAGGAGGGGACTGTGAGGGTGCTAAATGCTAATAGGTAGACTCGCAGCACAGACGCACATAGGATCTGAGCAGTGAGCACCCCGCTGGGGCACCGAAGACACGCCAAAGGCAAGCTCATCTACTCCCGTCCACGTCTGTTCCATGGCCTGAGCCAGCCATGATGCCGGTTACAACCCAGCCATCTTTGCTCTTTCACCTATTTTCCAGTGGCAATTAAGAGGCTAGGTAAGAGCTTGCACTGTAGGACCAAAATGTGATTTAGTAAAAGTGTTGGGAGCAATATCTTGCTTTATTTGGAAACAAACCTTTAATTTCTCACACAATAACTCCTCTCCCCTTGAGAAGAATAAGCAAGAAGTATAGTCAGATAAATCAAATAGTTTTTATCTTAAATCTGGGTTACAGGGTGGTCTCAAATGTTCGCTCCCGCCTCAAACATCTTTTGGATATCTATAATCTGTTAATTGATAAAAACTTGGATTTTTTGTTTCCTACTGACAATTGGCTAAATGAATCCTCCACCCTTGATATAGCAAATGTGATTCCAATTGGTCACTCCATACATCACTTTGATAGAAAGGGAGCAAGGGGTGGGGCCTGGCAATCGTTATTTGCAACTTACTGCACTGTTTGGGGTTTCACACATATAAATTGGAATTAGTAGAAAGTTTGGGTTTTTGTTTTAAGGCATCCAACATGGTTCCTTTTCTGTTATATTAGTACATCGTCCTCCTGGACCAATTTCTTTGTTAGTTAATTCACTGCTAGACGATGTAACTCCCCATTAGCTACATATGCGAAATCACAGTGTTAGGTGATTTTAATTCTCACGTCGATGATAACAACAATTCCTCAGCTAGGACCCCTTACTGATCATTTAGCTACCCTTAATCTTTCACAATTGGTAACTGGTTCCATGCATTTGGTTGGCCATATACTGGATTTAGTTTTTTTCCAATTTCTAATCTTTAAGGTGGGCCAACCTGAAGTTCAGGTTTGGTCTGATTATAAGCTTATTCCTCTAATACTTGGGTTAGACCCCTGCAGAACTAGTAGAAGGGGTGAAGGAAAGGCATACTATATGTACTGGCATTGAGGTAATCTACAAGACTCTAGCCTCATTCACAACTCACTTGTTTTTCCCCACTAATTACAGGTGACATAGATATGGATTTAGACAATTTTAATATCTGGCCTACTGATGTGCTTGATGACCCAGCACCTCAGAGCCTTTTTCGTCAGAAGAACCGGAAATGTTCTGCTCTCTGGTTGACGCACATCTTGGCTAAAGAACAATCAACCTGTACATAGGGTATGGAGAGCAAGGTATTTTCAAGATGATAGTGATATTTACAGCTCAGCAGTCAAAAGATTGCATACATCTATAAAGGAAGCAAACATTTTTTATTTTTCCACGAAGAAACGACTTGTGTGCAATTTTTCAAATATCTAGAGACTTTCTCCATCCCAAAGCTTGTGCACTTGACCCCGACTCTTCTCATGAATTCTGTGGCTAGCTGGCTGTTTTCCTTGAACAAAAGGTTGAAGCCATTCAAGCTGGTTTCACTCTAAGTCATCAGTGGAGGAGCTGGAGAAGGTTCAGAGGAGACTTCTTTTAATGTCTCTCTCATTGAGGTCAAGTCTATCCCATTGGAACAATCTGAATATGCAACCTTGCTTTGTAAATCACGCTTACCACAGATTCCTGTGCTCAATCTGATTTAAAGAAGGATTTTGAGGTCATCAAGCTGATCTTGAACTCAATTCTAAATCAGTCATTAATGTTGGCTTATGTGCCAGATAGATGGAAGTTAGACCTAGGAAAATGTTGAAAAAGCTAATGCTGACCCCAAGATTCTGTCCAATTTTAGACCTATTTATCTGCTGTCTGGACCAGCCAAAATATTAGAAAAATTAGTTTTTTGTCAGCTTGTGGACGGTTTGGAAACATTCATTTTTTTCAAGTCAGTTGTAGACCATGGCATTCTACTACAAAATCTGCTCTCCTGGAAGTCTCTGAATCAATAAAGTTTATTGCTAGATGGAGGAAATAATGCACTATTGATCCTTCTTGATATTTCAACAGCATTCAACACAATATCGCATTATATCTTATTACAGCATCTGTTAACAACATCATGAAGACACAATGAAAACATAGAACAATTTGTGAATGTTTTAAAAGAACTGATAGTAACATGTAGTTTTGGAATATATGAAAGAACAAATTGTCAGAGACCAATTGATAATACAGTATAATGACTCAAACGTACGGGAACAGTTACTTTTAGGTAAAAATCCCACACTAATGGAAGCCACCACCTTTGCAAAAATGTAAAAACAATCCATTAGATGTGTAAAAGAACTCAAGATAAAGAAAGACTAAATTGAAACCGGAAAAAATAAACAAAAATAGAATGACAAACAAGAAAATAAATGCTGTTAGAGATGTGGTACTGCTAATAATTTAGGGCCTCATTACGATGGTGGAGGGACCGCCACGCTGTCGGTGGCGGTCCCTCTGCCATCGCAATGCAGTTTCCCCCCATCGTCAGAAAGACCGACCACCACGGTCTAGACGGGCGGATCAAATCCGACCACCCGTCGGACCAATTGCTAATCCTTGCATTGCGGCGGCCGTAGGGATAATGATATCCCTTCCCCCCCGGTCGTTCTGCGGCGGTCAACCCACCTCACAAGGTCTGGCAGAAATGGATTTGGGGGCCCATAGCAGGCCCCCCTTAATCCCTGGGGCAGGGACATGTACCTTGGGGGGCACCATAGGTGCCCCCCTACGTAACCCTGCACCACGTAGTGCAGTGATATGTCTGCACCCTATTTTTTGTATTGCAGCGGGCTGCTGACCGCATCCCCGCCACAATACAAAACATAGGTAATGTGACCGCCACGGTGGCAGTCGCATCATAATTCGGATGGTGGGTAGGCCGCCTTGTAGGCAGCCGGTCCAAAATCCGATACGATGGCGGACGGACTGAAGTCCGTTCGCCATTGTAATGACCCCCAAAAGCAAAGCTTGCCCTGCAATAGACAAGAGATGTGACAAATGCAACAGTAAAAGTCACTTTACACATATGTGATCAACTTCGAGAACATACAAAAGAGTAAGTTACACAGAAGGATTGAATAAGGATAATTTGGCACCCGAAATACAAAGTATAGGCGTGAACAATATAGAAGAGGATAAGAAAAAGTAAAAGGACAGAAGTAAAATAAAACAACGCTGCAGAGTAAAATTAGTTGGCAAGCGAGTAACACTTGAAGTAGATTCAGGTTCACCATGTACTATTCTACTAAGAGATGTATGGAAAAATATCTGGCCAAAAAAAGCAATTAAAGGAGTGTGATGTCAGACTGAATGGCTACAATAGCATAAGTACAGATTCAGTTGGTGATTGGAAATGAAAAATTGACTTTGAAAACAGATGTGTTTTGGACGTTTTTGTAGCAGAAAAGGGTCCTGCAATATTAGGATGGAAACAGTAATACGAATTAGACATAAATTAAAAGATTGGCTTCAGAGAACAAGTACATGTTGTGGAGAGAGCGAAGACAGGGAGTGTGCCAGTACATCATTGTCTGAGACCAGTAGCAGTATCTATACAACACAGTTACTCAAAGACTTAGAGCTGGAAGACATAAATGAGCAAGTAGAAGGAACTGAGTGGCTCTCCTTGTAACACTATTGCGCAATCCCGTATGAGTGAGATACGATCACAGAAGCTAGTTCCAAACACCACCTAGCCACTGACTCCGTCCGAATCCTGACAGAAGAATCAAATCATGCCAGTACTCAGGGGAAAGAGGAAGTGAATAAAAGACAATGTCATCTGCTAGTCTGGTCCTTCTGAGCGCAGGTAGTTCACTCTGGTTGCCTCCCTGGCCACTGCAGAATGTTTCTCTGTGTATTGATGAAAGAGAAGTGGGCAAGTACAGGGTATTCTGATACAAAGTCTAAAAAATAATCCTGTTTACCTCCCATGAATTTAGCTTATCACGGACCTCCCTCTTTCCCACTTAAAACTTTGGTGTTTAGAAAAACAGTATATATGTGCGGTGATCCTGAGGAAAAATAACCTGTATCATCACTGGATAATTTTGGGAGAATGTAGTAGCATAAGTGACTTCCCTTATAGGAGCCCTCCTTTTACCTATATAACCACTTAAAGAGGATATTATACCTTGCAAAAGATCCTGGGAATAATATCGCCATTCCCAAAATGCTTCCAATAGTAAGTTAATTCAGGAGGTTGCATTAGATACTTGGTGAAAAATCTCCAAATGTTCCAAAAATTTACTTTAGGACAACAGACCTATGGAAGGGCACTTGTCTTTCTATTTTCAGGAACTTCAAAAAATTCCAGAAAACATGAAGCTTAAGAACATATATCCATTACAGTAAGATTTTCTTCATATTACATTTATACATTGTACCTTACCAAATAGTATCAACAGTTCTCTGTTGATAAGTGCTTCACTTTTTCTTTTGCAGGCCCCCAATTTCCTTCTGTGGAGTGGTGATGCAGGCAAAGAAATGAACAAGCACCAGGACTCACCAAGAGGCAGGAGACAAGCATGGAATAAGAAGGCAAGCAGGTATCCAGGTCCCAAGGATGGGCTGGACAGCGTGGCGGTCCGCGAGTAACAAGACTTCAAAAGACAGGTTCCAACATGGTAAGTATTCCTGTAAGTTTTTACAATAGCAGACAAAATGCAGGCCTCTGGAAATGGCTTTTATTCCTGCCGCGTTCGAACATGCAGAACACAAGGATGTGGACTTCCTAAATGGGCATGGCCTCCAATGCACAGGACAAGGTCAAAAAGACTAAACCACGTCCTGAGCGACACCGCTCTTTCCTAATTACGGCTGCATCAACGTACTCCCAGCGGAGCCGCTGCAGCTGTGACACTCACCCATAGTAATATCGAAAAAAAGGGACGGAAAATTGCATTTTTGTATTGATCTACGTATAATAAAACAAATATTGTTTTGGATAGCTATCCTTTACCAAACATCAGCGAAATGATATCTACCCTAGAGGACACCAATATCTACAGCAAGCTGGATTTAAAATCATCTTATCAGATATTTCTTTATCCAGAGCCTCAAAGTATATCAGCTTTCGTAATGTCAGAAGGCACCTTTCAATTTTAAAAGGCCTCCATTTGGCCTAGCTATGGCTGCGTCCATATTCCAAAGACATATGGACAATATGTTCAAAAATGAGAAATGTGTCTTGTATTTTCAGGATGATATACTAGTGTATGGAAGAAATGATAAAGAACATAATGAGGCATTGAAACATGTGTAGACCATATTAGAAGTAGCTGGCATCACATTAAAGAGAGAGAAATGTCAATTTGGAACATGTAAAGTAGAATAGTTAGGGCACAAGATTTCTGGACAAGGCATAACAGGAAATACAGATGTATTAAAGCAATACGTATGGTACCTGAGCCTGAAAATAAGGAGCAGCTGCGATCCTTTTTAGAACGGACTGAATATCATCCTAGGTTTGTTTTTCATTTCAGCAACAAAACAGAACTATTGAGAAAAATGCCCAGAAAGTATTGCAATTTCTGTGGGGCTAAGAACAAAAAGAGGCTTTTGAAGGCAAAAAATCAAAAGCTATGAACGAAAATCTTAAAGCAATTTAAATAACAAAATACCCAACATACTAACAGTGGATGCTAGTAATTATGTATTAGGCACTACTATTTCCCAGAAAGGCGCTAATGAGGAAGACGTGATACCATCTGCTTCAATAGTACTAACAATCGAAGAAAGAAAGTATGCTATCATATGCAGTGTGTAGGGGACAACATATTTCAACAATTTTCTTTAGGGGAGGATCTCCAATTTCTTTTCTAACCGCTACTTAAAGGGCTGGAATCAGGAGGAACATATAAAGTGTCAAGAGGACTTACACATCTGGTTGCTAAAATTCAAAAATTCACATATAATACAGAATGTTTATCTGGTTGGAAAAATAAGTAATAGATTGCTTGTCCTGCTTACCAGATTCAACAGAAAAAATTATTATAGATAGTGACATAGAATATGAGACAGTGGTGATGTGCAATGAGAAAATTAGCAAAAGAGCAGCAACTAGAAGAGAGCAGAAAAAGGAAATGGCAGCAGTTCAAACAATTAAGGAACTTAGGGGCCCATTATGATGGCGGGCGGAAGCACAACCGCCGTGCTGGTGGATGCAAAAACCACCAGTTACCGCCGGCACGCAGCAGTCCACACGCCCGCCCAATTACGATGCGAAAAGCAGGCCAAACACCGCCGGCAAGCCAGCAACACCGTCCGCCATCAAAGTGCGCCCGCACACGTAGCGGCGCAGCACAACTGACACACACCGTCCGACGAAACACGTCCCGCCCGGCGCATAAATTACGATGCCGCAAACAAACGGCTCCCACGGCAAAGAGACACCGCACGTGAAAGAGAGGCGGAAACACGGACGCAGAGCACGGACAACGAAGAAGCGGCACCCCGGGCAAGAATCCAGCACTGCAGGCCCTTCCCATGCTTCTGCTGATGCACCACCAAGGACGCAACGTACCGCGGAGACGCAGGTAGGCACACACACAACAAGTGCACGCAAACAGCGCACACAGTGCAAGGGCGGAAAAAGCGGACAACCCCCACCAGCGCGTGTACACTACACATCCACCATCGCATCCACATATGACACACAGGCCAAATCGTAACATCGCAGAACACATGTGTACACACCACCTGGGACTAGGAACCAACCACCCCGTCACGGCCCCAAAGCGCCGATGACGCCGCCACACATGCGCACAACGCAGAGGCCAACCGCAGCGCCATGCATGCGTCGCACACAGACACAGGGACACAACCAAGCAGCACACACATCAGCCCCACCCCGAACGCACATGACACGTGACAGGCCGGCCACAGACATGTCCCCAACGCCCAATTCACGGACAACACCCAACGCCACACAACCGACGCACACATGTCAGTGAAGACACGCAACAGCAGGACACACCCCAGTGTAACAAACATGGCGTAGCACACAGCGGCGGCAACACCAACTAGGAGAAGCAGGGCCCCTTCGGGAAGAGGAACGCCAGTACCACACTGAAAAACCCATACCACCCTGCACATATGAACAAGACACATGAAACGGAACACCAAAGAGCCCGGGGACCGACAACAGGTGGCCCAAGAATTACATCCACACACAAGGCCCAACGCAGAGCGGAAAGGCAGCCTGCCGCCCACACAAGGGAGAGCAGACAGCACTGAATGACCTTCCATTCCAACACCGAAACCACAGCCCTACGACAGAAGCCGGTGAATACAGCCATTGTCCAAGAATAGACCAACACAGGCATGCCGAGGAGACCGACCACAGGGCAGATAGCGCATATCACAGAAGCACACAACGGACGGGGAAGAAAGAAGAAAACACTCCCCCATGTCGGCCACATGCAAGTTAATTGGAAGGAGTCACACAGCACTGACCTTGAACTGTCTGAGAAGCATGTGGGAAGAGGGCCCGTGTCCTCCAAACAAGCCAACAGAACACAAGTCCTGTCTCCCCACGACTACACAGAGCTCACAGCAACACCGGAGCGTGCACATTGCAGACTGCACACACAGCCGGAGCACGCCACCTCTACGAACCGCTGCGAAATGGCAACCGCAACACACCTACCCAACTACGCCGAACAGCTCAAGCTGTACCAAACCAACACGATACATACATTGGGATGCGATCTCCTGTCCCTGCTGAACGTAAGTTACCGACTGACTTACCGCATCACATTGTTCAGCTGCGTCATGCCCGTCTTCTACTGTCGGAGGTGTCCCTACCAGCATCCCGTCGAGATATGCCTCTCCAACCCGGCATGTCTGAAGGCGGACCTGCTACCACTACTCCTCCCTCTGGACGCACACGACAGGGCCTGCTCTGCCTATGGGGGCATGGCGTATGTGGCCAACATCGCACGCGCACTGAAATGGAACCACTGTGCCTCCACACGACGGATCATCGAGAACAGCTACATCGAATGTCACCCAGCATGCCCCATCATGGTCCTCCAAGGGACAACCTACGAACAACACCTTGACAGCCACCATCCGCTTCATTGGCTGGCAAACATGTACACCACCAATGACATGGAAGCCCTGCTGGACGGCATCGCATACCTGACAACCTGTAAATACGTCGGACCACAACGCAGGTTCCCGAGTGACCTATGAAGTCCAACCCCGCACCCATGCTCAGCTTCCGCACGGACTGGCCAGTCACCACCACAACAGCCATACCAAACGACCGGCAACTGTAACCACACCATCAACGACATCGCCATGACATCGGATATGACCGGGACATGCACACTGTTCCCCATCACATCCAGGAACACTGCATGCATCGTGGGAGGCAGTGGCATGGGCTCTGTGCATCGCACCCACATGGACGGAACTGCACGAACAACCAGGACACGACATGGATCCAGCGCACATGGACACACACACCGCTCAGTGGACATGAATAGGTCGCCTGGAGTCTGTGGGTGCTGCACCCCTCCCACCCCCGCCCCGGGAATCCCATACCAGGACCTTTGCATGGACGACAAGTGCATACAACAACAACACGACCCCAGTGACTGTGACATGTCCAGTAACCACCACAGTGCAACAACAAGTGGCACGCCGCTGCATGCACGCAAGCACATGCCCTGATGTCATCTCACATGCACGCGTGCATGAGGAACAACACGCAGCAAACCTGTCACATGGAACTGAGATGGACTGTGCCCATGATGCCGAGCGGTCTGGTAGGCTACATGTATACCGTCTGTGTCAAAGTCCGCAGCTCCGCAGCTATATGTAAATGTACATTAGCACAGCCTTGGCCAAGCAGATGTAACCCCACACCCTATCCCATTTGTAATCATGCTCAGTATATCCTCAACATGTATTCCGCTGCCAGTAGTGTCCACTATACTGCATCACAGAGGACAGAAGACTCAATATAATGTTTGAAACCAGAACTGTCTCCAGCTGACTCATTTCACAGAGTACGAATGAGAGAGGATGAGAGTATGTGAAGTACACGGCAGTCGTGACATGACCATGTAGTCCACTGGTATTGGATGTCAACGCAAATGAGTAGCACTACTGTGGAAGACACACATGTGTCGTGTGCAGTCGTATGGACGCAGTGCTCAGGTGGGTGGGTGCGACGGGTAGATGCGCACATGCCAAGTTGGAGCACGCCGTGTTGGGAGGGGTCATGAACAGTACACCACCGCTTCCCTGGGCATTGTGAGAGGACACCTGTCGGGGGGAGTGAACACGTGTGTGCACAGCAGCCGGGCACACGTACAAAGCGGTACCAGGCGCACCTCAGCCCACCCTCTGTGGACAAGCTGGATCCTGTTGTGCGCCCGCCATGCCCCTTGACAAGGCACACACAGCCCCAGTCGACCAGGTGTAACCCCAACATAGTCAATCCGCACAGGCGATACAGGGCACGGGATGGCAGTGGAGCATGGTGTGTGAGAGGTCTCCTCGCGCTCCTCCTGGTCATATCACGCAGGCAATAGAACCTCAACGTCTAGCATGGCACAAGTCAAATGGAAGTGTAGGGGGACGCACCACAGCACGAGCAGCACTGACGTCACGGGAGGTGGCTCGCACCATCCCATCCATTGCCCATCATACCAACCACGCCACATGCCATTGCGACTAAGTGCAAGCGCGTGCGCCACCACCCCGAGCCCTCCCCAGAGAGGCCAAAGAGTGAATGTGTGGGCCAACAGCCACAGACGGACGCGGCCTGGCCGCAAGGGCAGCCACAGCCACTGGGTGTCGCAGGTGGCGGATCCGGAAGGCGAAGACTGTGATGCATAGTCCATGCAGGCCGGGTCTCCATTTGGGGCACCACGCAGGTGGACGGCGTCCCGCCACACATCATACCCTGAGACAGCCCACTCGTGCAACTGGACCCACACATACACTCCTTGCCCTCTCTGGTGCGAGCTTGGGGCTGCCTGTGCAAGCGCTAGCCTCGCAGGTGAGCATGCATATTGGGGGGCGAGGGGAGGACATGAGGGCTGGGGCGATGATGACTGTATCACTGTCAGTTAGTACAAGGGATGACCCAGATGTGGAAAGGAAGAGACGTGTCCTGTGTGTACTGCAACTAGTCGCCAATCCAACTACCCCCATGTCCGGAATGTAAGCCCGCACCTAGGCCCGCCCATCCGCCACATCGAACATACCACCAGCACGACAACCTTCCCATTCGAAACACTGACTGGGGGTGGCGACCAGTGAACAATCATGTGTAGCCTACCCACGCGTACATGTGGGCCCTCCATGATCCATGTCACCTGCGGCAAAGACATGACATGCGCAATGAGGAAGTGAGGAGAGCGGCCCGCCCCACGCGCAGAAGGTGCATCAGCTCCACAGACCCAGCAGCGAGTCCAGCAGGGGTCACATGTGCAGGGGCAGCTGTGCCTGGTGTGAAGGCACATGCATATAGACAGCACATCGACCAATGTGTAGTCTGCCCACATCCACAGTCCATCATCATGCGGACATAGGAATTGAACACAGGGCAACACATATTAGTTGGTACACCCACCGTGACCAACAATGCGCAATCATCGACGTACCCGCCCTGTGCATGGCCCCCCACCCAACGGAGGCACATCCAGTACCACCATCCCACACACACAAGCCTTCCACGGAACATGCTGTGTCCAATGGTCAGTACAGAGTCAGCGCCCATCTGGTGGATCCTGAACAGGAGACACATGCACACACATGCCAGCTCCCACTATGTACGTCTGCCACCTTGCACGTGCAATGCAACCTCTCACCTGTGACGTGTGACTGCAAGCACACAGCCGTCTTGGCATGGGGCTGTCAATGTGGACACCAGTCAATGTTTCGGGAGCTGTGATCCGTACAGTGCTGTACATAGGGTGCAGTGCTGACACCTACTACTGTCTCATATCCCCTCGTGCCACAGGTCCCACTTGTATTGGCCGCTCAGCCCGTGCCCACATCGTCGTCGTCGTGTGCCATACTCATCCAGCCTCGGAAGCAGTTCCATGCTCAGCAGACACTCATGTTGCCGTGGCGTTGCCGCTTGACGGATATGCAGTCAGTCCCCATCAGCACGCCCCGCAAGTCATTGGGGCCTAGATCCCCATGTGCATGCACATGGCAGTGGTATGTCTCACTTACCATTGCCATTGTTGGGAGACCTGTGTAAGTGTATTGTGGCCGTGCCGTCCCAGCTTGACAGCTGGGCTGTGGCTCATGTGCTTGCTCAGTCATGTCAGTGATGTGTATGCGAAATTGCTATGTGCCGTGTTGCTTTGACATGTGTCCTCTGCCATTTAACCCAGGCGGAGACCGAACATTGACCGCCCATACCAATTGCTGGCGGACATGGACGATACAGAGGTAATCAGGAAGTTTCGGCTGGACAGGCCAACTCTGCATCGACTGTGTGCCATGTTAGAGCCCCATCTCCGTCCCCGCAGGGTGTATCCGACTGCTGTCACCCCCACGGCTAAGGTGATGGCCGCCATGCATTTCTTCGCCACTGGGTCATTCCAGCACACAGTGGGCAGTGGAGGAGGGATGTCCCAGCCCATGTTCAGCAAGGTGCTGAGGGATGTACTGGCAGCCATGATGCTGTACCGGAACAGGTACATCAGATTCCCCAGGGCTCGTGAATTGGCGGCAGTGAAGGGTGCATTCTATGCCCTTGGCAGAATCCCACACGTCGTGGGAGCCATTGACTGCACTCATGTTGGCCTTGTTCCACCACAGGCCACTGAGCACCTGTACCGCAACAGGAAGCACACGCACTCCCTGAATGTGCAAGTGGTGTGCCTTGCGGACATGGTGATCACCCACGTGTGTGCCAAGTTTCCAGGCTCGGCACATGACGCACACATAATGCGCAACAGCATCTTGCCACGACTGATGGCCAATCTGCAACAGGATCGTGCCTGTATTGTCGGTGAGTATGTGGAGTGGTGTAGCGTGCTGGTTGTGCGATGCTGTCCCCTGTCCAGTTGGAATTGCAACGGTTCTCTGTGTCCCTCACACCCAGGTGACTCTGCGTATCCGAATGGGGCATGGCTGCTCAGTCCATTGAGGAATCCTCGCACCCCAGCAGACGATCGATACAATGAGGCACATGGGAGGACCAGACGTGTGGTCGAGCGTACCTTTGGCCTCCTCAAGTCCAGGTTCAGGTGCCTGGACCGCACCGAGGGTGCACTGGCGTACTCCCCACAGAAGGTGTGCCAGATAGTGGTGGCGTGCTGCATGCTGCACAATCTGGCCATTCGGAAGCAGATCCCCCTCATTGTGGATGACGGAGATCAACCAGGGCCCCAGCCCGCAGACCAGGACAGCTCGAGTGAGGTGGACAGCGGAGAGGAGGAAGCTGGGAATGTGCGCCAGCAGCTCATCGCCCGGTACTTCACTTGACGGTGAGTGTCCATGTACGACGGATGATGTGTCTGTATCTGTGCAGGTGTGTGTGTGCTGTGTCAGGGTGGCCGTATGTTCACTGCGTGCAGTGTGTCAACGCTCCATGGCCAGGGTAGTATGCCACTGTTGGTGACTGTGGCATTGTGCCCTATTGCTCTGTGCGATGTGTGTACATTGCTTGTAGTTGTTGACATGTACTGTGTGATGGGTGTGTGACACACTCATTGAATGTGCTCCTGTTCTGTCTCCCACCCCTAGGTCCCTACAGGCCCTCCGGATTCCATTGCCATGCCACGCATCAGGTGCCTTTCCGCCCAAGGTGGCCGTTGTATTCCGTACAAATAAAACACAGGGCACAAACAGCAGTTAGTGAAAAAGGTGCATTTATTACAAACTGTGACATGTGATTGTGTGTAAGGTGATGACAAAAGTGGTGCGTGCAGTGACAATGAGCTGTCGGTCATGGCTGCGTGATGATCAGGGTGTACCCACTGGTTCTATGTCCATAGTCCAACACACACATGCCATCCAGCTGGCTGTGTGGAGTGGGATCGTAGAGCAAGTCAATGCAGTGGCTGGTCAAGGAAGGCTGGCGGAAGGCTGGCTGGCTGCCTCACTTGGGACTGGAGCGTGCGAAGTCCTCCCGGGAGATCTGTTTCCTCTTCGGACGGCCCCTTCCATGTTTGGGAGGGGGTGTGTGGTGGCGACCTGCTGGTGGTGGGTGAGGTGTGCTCACTGGCTGTGGACGCAGGGGAAGTGGACACTGCTGCCCGAGCCTGCGCCCTAGCAGGTGGTGGCGGAGGTGGTGTTGCTGGCCTTGCCTGTGACCCCACCGCCACCACCAGCTGGCCCATGAGGTCCACGAGTTGGTCCATACGGGACACGAATTGGCCCATATGGGCGTCCATGGACCTCAGCACCCCCAGCACCTCCCGCGTGTCAGTAGCAGACCTGGCCCATTGTCCTTGGGCCTCTTCATAGGCCCCAAGGACTCTGGCCATTTGAGGCAGGGCATGGCTCCCAGGGGAGGCTGGCGTTTCCCTGACCCTACTCCTCCTACCAGTCCTGCTGCCACCGGCCTGCCCACTAGCCACATTGCACACCACGGTCCTCGCTGTGGCTCCCAGGGTGGATCCAGTCGGCCGGGCCACCACCTGCGCTGGGGCTGGTGCCAGCGAAGACGTGGTGGTGGTGGAGGCGGTGGTGGTCGGTGCGGCGATGGTGGCGGTTGCGGCAGTGGTAGTGGCCGCAATGACCGTGGGTGTGGCCGCAACGACAGTGGCAGCAGGGGACTGGGACTGTTCAGCATCCCTGGATGATGGGTTGGTGGGTAGGAGGGGTCCTGGGGAGCGGCTGGGCCCTGCCACGCCAGATGGGCCAGCTTGGTGGTCCGTGTCCGAAGAGGAGGACAGATCCTCCAGATCCGTGTGTCCTCGTTGGGGGCTTGTGGGCTGGCTGTGCTGGCTGCTGTCTCCATCCCCAGCATCCAGCAGTTCGTCACCTGTGGAGAGAATGAGATTTGTTATTGTGTTGCACCTGGCGAAGTATGTATTAGTCGTCTGACATTGGCAGTTCGTGCAATCTCGTACATGGGTTTCCCGGAGGCGAGTGTGTGGCTGTGGCATCTGTAGTTGTGTGTGCTAGGCAATGGGACTGTGTGCTGTGCACATGTGGCATGGGACGGATTGGCCATGCCGATGGGTGTGTTGCTGTGCCCCTACTCATTGTGACTCTGGTGTATGCGGGCTCCTGGCCCATCCTGGGTCTGGTTTGTACTTTGCTTTTGGAGTTCATATGGAACGCTTAGGAACGCATATGGCAACATGGGGGCCATGCCCCAGATTCGCATTTGGGAGGGATATGCTTTTGGGGTTCAAATGGAACGCTTAGGAACGCATATGGCAACATGGGGGCCATGCCCCAGATTCGCATTTGGGAGGGGATATGCTTTTGGGGTTCAAATGGAGCAGCTTAGGACGCATATGGCAACATGGGGGCCATGCCCCAGATTCGCATTTGGGAGGGATATGCTTTTGGGGTTCAAATGGAGCGCTTAGGAACGCATATGGCAACATGGGGGCCATGCCCCAGATTCGCATTTGGGAGGGGATATGCTTTTGGGGTACATGCTGTGAGCCATGGGTGCCGAACGTGACATGTGTTGTGGCTGCATGACAGTGCATGGTCTGAGGTGTGTGCATGCCTGACATGCCCTGCATATTTGCTGTCTGTTGTGGTTACTGGACATGGCATTGGACGCATCGTTATGAGTGAGTGATAGTTGTGTGCCAGCCAACGTATTGCAGTTGTCCCATCTCCTTGGTGTGCGTGCTGCCCTGTGCCATGTGCATCACTGCAGTGCTCGGGGAGTGTGGCCCATGTTGTGTGTTGTTGCTCACAGTGTGTCGTGCGCTTAATTGACTTCTGGCACATGGTTGGTCATGGGCATGTGTCTTAGCGTGACTGCTGTATGTGTGGCAGCTGTGCGGATGACATGCCTTTCATGAGACTGGGGCTGACGGATGGGATGGATGGTATGTTGTATGTGCATGGTGTGTCTGTGAGTTTGATGGGTTCAGTGGTGTTCGTGTGCATTTCTGTTGTTCCGCTCTGTTGCGTCTAGTGTTGTTTGTCTTACATAGGCGTAGTTGTGGGGTGTGGGGTTGACAGGCAGTGGGGGCTACATGGACAGGACTTCAATGGTGTTTCGGTTGTGTGTGATGAGTTGCACAGTGGCTGCCATGTGGGACTATATTCAGTGTGGCTTGTGCATGCAGACGTGGCTCCTTGGGTGTTGCTATGTCTGTGATGGGTCATGTGGGGTGTGAGTCTGTTGTTCATGTCCGTGTGCACATTGTTCACTTGTTCGTGACGGTGGGCGGTGCTGCGTGTTCGTCTGCTACGTGACATGTCCCATGTGTTGGTGGTGTTATGGTCCTCATGCCTCCAGTAATCCAGCCCTGTCCAGTTTCCCACCTGCAAGTTGTTCGTGCGTGCACTGTACTGGATGCCACATGGCTCTAAGCGGGGGTGCTCCATGTTGCAGGTCTGTGGGGGTGGGGGGTGTAGTGGGTCGTGGGGGTGGCTGTACACCCACTGACACCGATTGCTGTGGACCGTGATGTCTGCCTTTCGGCTGTCGTTGTGCACTGCGGTGGCTGACACGTGGCTGTGGGGTGTGGGGGATGCTCCTCCTTGCTGTGCTGTGGGACTGGGGCCTGGTGCGTGTTGTACTTGGGCTGTCCACCCTCCCACCCACTGCACTTTGTGTTCCTGCCACTTACCTGTTACTTGTCGGTTAGTGCAGCTGTGGCGGACACATGGGTGTGGTGGGTGCTCGTTGTGGCGCTTCTGGCATATTTGGGGACCTGTTGGTGGTTACGTGGCTGGCTTAGTGTACACATGTCCCCACGCATCTTACAGTTGTTCGGTTTGGGCTGTGTGTGGTAGTGTCTGTTGCATGTGTGTGTGATGTGTTGTGTATTGTGTGCTGGACATGGGGGTGTTTGTCCCTGGGAGCTGTGGCATGGTAGTTGCGCATGTGAGTACATAGCGGTGTGCTGGTATACATTAGTTTGTACTTACCAGCCTCCACTCCCCCTGCTAATCCGGCGAGGATCTCCGGATGGATTACGACTCGCACCTTCTCCTCCCACGCTTTGAAGGTCTTAAGAGCGCGGGATTCCCTCCGCCAGTGACGGCAGCCAGCTCTCTGTTTTTGCCCTCCTTCTTCTTGACCAGGCTTTTTACGTCATTCCAACGTTTGTTTATCTCGACTCTGTTCCTGGGCAGGGTCCCGACTGCATTGACCTGGTCTACGATCCGGTTCCACATTCTGTTTCTGGTGGCTAGTGGTGTGTGCTGGACCATGTTCCCATAGATTTGTGGGTACACCTTGATGATCTCGTCGACCATGACCGTCAGCTCCATGGGCGTGAACTTGGGCATCCTTTGTGGTGCCATGGTGTTTGTGGTGCTGGTGCGGTGTGTGTTGTGTAATGTGCAGGGGGTTTGTGGTGCCGGTGTTTGGTGGTGGTGGTGGTGGTGGTGGTGGTGGTGGTGGTGTTTGGTGGTGGTGGTGGTGGTGGTGGTGGTGGTAGTGATGTGTGCGTTTCTGTGGTGTGCTGCTGTCCTTGCTGTGTCACTGTGTCCTCTCCTCTCCTCTCTGGTTTGCAATGTAGCAAGGGGTTGTGGTCTGTGGGAGTGCTGCTTTTGTACTCACCTATGTGGGTGTGTCCTCATGGTCTGTTGTTTTCAGGTGTGTTGTGTCTGGGGTTCTGGCCTTTGTATTTTTTGTTTGTCCGGGGGGTGTTTTCGGGATGTGTACTGTGCTTGTGTATTTGTGCGTGCCTTGCTGTGTGGACTTGTTGGCCATGTTGTGTGCTATTGGTTTTGTGTGCGGATGGTTTCTGTGCAGGTACGTTGGCGCCATGGCTTCTGCCGTGTCGATTCTCATCGGCGTTGTTTGCGCTGGCGGGCGGTATATTTGTTGTTTTTCCGCGCTCATGGCGGTGCGATCGTAATTGCACGTGCGGTGTGTCGGCCGTGTGGGCGGGCGGTTTTGTGTTGTCGTGCGTGTTTCCGTCCGTGGCGGGCGGTTTGACTCCGACTCGGACGATGGCGGGCGGTATTTTGTGTGATTTTTCCGCCGATGGCGGTTTTCGGTTTGTGTACTCATAATGGCGTGGTCGGTGTTCAGGCGGTGTGTGCGGGCGGATTTTTGCCGCTTCCATGCCTGGCGGATTTATTTACGCCGGGTATCGTAATGGGCCCCTTAATTATATAGTTACACAAGGATGGACTACAGAGAAAAAATACTGAAGTATGTATGCAACCATATTGAAACATACAAGGTAATCTTTCAGGAGAAGATGAATTTATCTTAAGAGGGAGCAGGTTAGTACCATCTCCAGCTCTGGGGAATAAAGTGATTGATATGGCACATCATGGACCTTTAGGGAAATTTTTAACCAATGGTTCACTGATAGAATATCGATGTTAAAAATATCCATGTTCAAATTATCGAAAAAAGATATATAAACTACAAAATATCGACTCCCATACCTACACAGGTAAGTACAAAAATATCGAATCAAAAATCTCGATGTAAAAAACATAGAAGTACAAAATATCGATTTAAATATAAATATATACAATAAAATTATATGTATTAAATATACTAAATATTAATTTTAACAAAATAAATTAAATTTAATATACATTTTTACAAAATATTACAAATAAACTTAATTAAAAAAACTAAACACACAAACATAAGTTATACATATAGATTTACTTTAAAATAATTAAACTATTATCTATAATTTATTTTAAAACTTTAAAATTATATAAAAATAAAATATATATATATATATATATAAATAATTTAAAATATAAAAAACATTCTAGAATAAATTAAAACATTAAACTATGAAAAAATATTTAAACTTAATTTGCCCAAAACAATCAGTGCAACAGTAGGAAAAGTGTTGGATAGCAAAATAATTAAATTTACTATTCCAACTCCAGTGAGTGCAACAGTAGGGAAAGTGTTGGAAAGCGGAGGGGTAAAAATTACTATTCCCACTCCAGTGAGTGAAACAGTAGGGAAAGTGCTGGATAGCGGAGGGGTAAAAATTACTATTTCAACTCCAGTGAGTGCAACAGTAGGGAAAGTGTTGGATAGCGGAGAGGTAAAAATTACTATTCCCACTCCAAAGAGTGCAACAGTAGGGAAAATGTTGAATAACGGAGGGGTAAAAATTAGTATTCCCACTTCACTGAATACAACAGTAGGATAAGTGTTGGATAGCTGAGGGGGTAAAAAAATGTATTCCTACTCCAGTGAGTGCAACAGTAGGGAAAGTGTTGGATAGCGGAGGGGGAAAAATTCTCACTCCAGAGAGTGCAACAGTAGGGAAAGTGCAGGATAGCAGAGAGTTAAAAATTACTATTCCCACTCCAGTGAGTGCAACAGTAGGGAAAGTGCTAGATAACGGAGGGGTAAAAATTACTATTCCAACTCCAGTGAATGCAACAGTAGGGAAAGTCCTTGATAGCGGAGGGGTAAACATTACTATTCCCACTCCAGTGAATGCAACAGTAGAGCAAGTATTGGATAGCGGAGAAAAAAATAATTACTATTCACACTCAAACACTTAAGGCCCGATTCCGATCTCGCCCGTTAAGCCCTACGGCCGACTCGGTCCCATAGAGCTTTCCGATTGACTTGTGCTCCGAACGCCCGAGTACGATGCAAGTACACGCTGACGGACTCGGGTCGCTCGGAGCCCCATTGAAGTCAATGGGAGCCTGATGTAGGTTGCGTACATAGGCTTCCAATGCGAAAAAAGAATGTCGCTGAAAAGGGCGCCCCCTGTTGTGGGGATGCGTCGGTGCCCCCCGCACCGTACATGCATGTGTAGGAGGGACCTTTGGGTCCCCCCTGTGACTGAGTCGTAGGGCTACGGGTCAAGGGGGGCCCGCAACGGCCCCCCGAAGTCTGCTTCCCGGAGCTTTTTCGTGTTGGAGGTTCCGAGTCGATCCGGCTGCTCGATGCGCGCATTGTACTTGGCCGCCCGGAAATCGGACCCATTGCGCGGTGCGCGTCGGTGAAGTCGGAGTCATCCGGACAGCGTCGTTGATGGGTACGAGTTGGTCGGAGCATGAGGCTATCCTCGCATCGTACTTGCTCGCTCGTAATGCGGTAGGAGTCGTCCAGAAATCGCGCAAACGAGACAGAGTCACTGCTGATGGATGCCGTCAGGAACCCCTCCGACCGACATCGGAATCAGGCCCTTAGAAAGAAATATATATATTAAAACCTTTTTTAAAAAAATCAATAAACAAAATTAAAAAAATATATATATTACTTATAAAAAGAAAACATTATAATACTAATTACATATAACAAAAACCTACAATTATATAAAAAATAAATTTACAAAAAAATAATTCTTTTAAACTAGAAAATATTTACAACCAAAAAAATTAATTAAAACAAATGTATTTATTTTATACCCTATAACATCACACCAATAACAAAATACTTCAACATTTTTAATTACATTTATTTACATAATTAACATAATTAATAACAAATTAAAGAAATATTAATAAAAAAACTAATAAACATCAATTGACTACACACACTTTAACACAATAATAATCCACAACACACACCTAAATTTACCTATAAAATAATAAAACACACTTAAAACGTATTTTCAAATTAAAAAACTATTACTATTAACAACTAATAATTAAATAATTAAAATGTATTTAATACCCACGCTTTACCCCTTAAAAGTAAAAACACATAACAAATAAACAATTACCCAAAGTAAATATCGAATAATTAAAATTAACTATATATAATTAAACACAAATTACTTCCCACCCTTAACTCCTATAAACACCACAACACACACCTAAAATTAATTACACAATTACCATAATTAATTACCAATTAATTTATTAAAATTAAACCACCAATTATTAATTCATCAATTAAAAAAAATCTTGCCACCCTTACCACCCTTTATACCTATAAAAACCACAACACACACCTAAAATTAATTACAAAATTACCAAAATGAATTACAAATTAATAAATTAAAATTAATTAACAACCAATTATTAATTTATAAATTACAAATAAATTACTTCCCACCCTTTACACCTATAAACACCACAACACACGCCTAAAATTAATTACAAAATTACCAAAATTGATAACCAATTAATTAATATTAACCAATTATAAATTCATCAATTAAAAATAAATTACTTCCCACCCTTCCTACCCTTTACACCTATAAAAACCACAACACATGCCTAAAATTAATTACACAATTACCAGAATGAATAACCAATGAATTAATTAAAATTAATTAACAACCAATTATTAATTCATAAATTAAAAATAAATTACTTCCCACCCTTTACACCTAAAAACACCACAACACACCCCTAAAATTAATTACAAAGTTACCAAAATTAATAACCATTTAATTAATTAAAATTAATTAACAACCAATTAATTCATAAATTAAAAATAAATTAATTCCCACCCTTTACACCTATAAACACCACAACACACCTAAAATTAATTACACAATTACCATAATTAATTACCAATTAATTAAAATTAATTAACAACCAATTACAAATTAATTAATAATAAATTACTTTACACATTTAACACTATAACATCTCAATTAAACAAATACTATATACAAATTAATCAATAAATTTAATATAATTAAATTACTTCCCACCCTATTCCTCAATAAACCCACAACCCGCTACAGAACTAAAAACACAAAATTCAAATAAAAAACAATTAATAAATTTCATATAATTAAATTACTTTCCACCCTATTCCCCTATAAACCCACAACCCGCTACGGAACTAAAAGCGCAAAATCCAAATAAAAAAAAATTAATAACGCCCGATTCCGATCTCGTTCGGAAAGCAAACTGAACGACTCGTGTCCGGAATGCTTTCCGTACGACTCGTGTCAGGGGAGTCCGACCGAACAAGTACGATGCGTTTGAATGCAATGGGAGCGTGTGTACCGAACGCTTACACAGGCTCGCCTTGAAGAAAGGGGTGACTGGGGAAAATCGTGCACCCTGTGACGGGCACCCCTTGGTGCCTGCCACACTGTGCGTGGTCTGGAAGGGGGGACCCATGGGTACCCCCACGGGCATGATTCAGAGGGCCCCGGGTGAAGGGGGACTGCTATGGGCCCCCAAAGACGGATTCCGACAGACTTTTTGTTCTGGGAACAACGACTCGTAAAGGCTGTCCGAATCGTTCATCGTACTTGCTCGCTTGGAAAACCTACTCCATAGAGCTGCACGATTCGGCTCCGGAGGGCTCTATCTCTTCGTATGCCTTCTGGAACCGATTCGGTCAGCGCTAAGGGTTTCCAGGCATCGTACTTGTACGTTCGGAATTGGGAACAAGTCGGTCGGAAACAAGGGCTCCGGATCGGTTTAGGTAAAACCAAATCCGATTCGGAGCCCTTCCAACCGAGATCGGAATCGGGCCCTAAAAATGTAACACCTATATTAAAAATACAAAATTCTTATACAAAAAAACATCCTTCACATACATATAGAATATATACTAAAATATCTAACAATAATAAAAAATGATATTTTTACAACTATATTTTTGCAAACGATATTAAACACTTTGATATTTTTAAAATCGATATTACTTACCTTAAGTCGATATTCTTGACCACGATATTCTTGCTATCGATATTTCTGATCCACGATATTAATGACTCAATATTTGTGCAACTCAATATTTTGTACTCGATATTCTGTCTCTGCAACTAACCAGAGTAAAGAAAGCTATTCGTGGGCTGGAATGGATAAAGAGGTAGAAGACAGAACTGATAAGTGCATAACTTGTGGTGAGAATGAAAAACATCTGTGCACAATAAAGCGCTATATACAGTAGATGAAGCCCACAACGAAGTCTGGCAAAATTTTAAATAAGATTTTACAGGACCAATGGATGCCTTACTTGTAAGTCAAAGATATGCAACAATTATGATGGACTATAAAAGCAAGTGGATTTACATAAATGTTTTGAATGAGATAATAACTGCTAGCACAATTGTGTTTATGGAAGAAACATTTCATAGAGAAGGTCTTCCAGAAACAATGGAAACTGACAAAGGGGTCCAACTCACATTACTTGGAATGAGAAGCTTTCTAAAATATTTTAATATAAAACATTCAAATCAACTTCTTCCTACCCAAATTATAAGACAAGAGGATGATTCGAATAATAAAAGGAGCCATACAACTAGCTGTGTCAAACAACTTGAGTGTAGAAGAAACAGCATATGAAACTTTAAAAGCACAGAGAACAACAACAAAGAGGACTCAAATGTAACACCATTCAAATTCTTTAAGGGTTGTAAACCACATTTTACTCTCCCAGCATGGTGAACAAATGAAATAAAAGATCAAACTCTAATAAATATTTTTTTAAAAAGAAAGAGAAAAAGTTAAATCAATATCAAGAACTATAATGAGCATAAAAGAACAAAGCAACTATTTTTTGGTGAGAGTATAATAACTGCAAGGTGTGCACAAACAAGGAATAAACAAGTATAGACCACCAACGAAGGTCAAGGAAGATCACAGAATGTGGGTGTAACTTAAGGACTGTGGTAAATGGAATTCATAAAGATGTGTTCAAAATAAGGGCAAGGTTACCGAAATGAAGCGAATGATAAAATACTCTGCGGATGCATACATTTCACATGGCAACATTCGCAGACAGATAAGTGGTGAAGAAACAACACCTAATTTGGCTACTGAGGAACTGCTAAGAGATGAGTCACAGAGACGCAGATGGACATAGGGACCTTCTCAAAGTGGAATGACTATAATTGGCATTGCTACTTTAAATACTTTAATTTCCCATTGTACTCTTTTACTTATTTAAAAATGTGTATATAAAGGAAAGGGCATGTGTAGTGACTTTCTTTATTTCTACTTTGGTGCACAGTCCTCAAAACCAGCGTTCTGGAATTTCTAACACAGTGATATTAAAGCGCACCAAAGGGGACTGTGGTGGTGATGGGAAGGGCCGCTGGCAGTGTACATGTTAGGCTGCCCAGCTGATCTCCTCTAATAATACTTATCTTAATAAAACATGTTCTGCTTTGCAATATCTTGCTGCCTCTGTATGGTCCCTTCAATTATATATATTGCTGGTCTGCCAAATAAACTAGTTCTGTCATTAATCAATGACTTAGAAAACTTATGTGTTCTTGAGATGCTGATACCCAGGTTTTAAATAATGAACATTAATTTCAATAGCAGTTACAATTGATAATAAAACAATTATTTTCTTTTCAGTTTGTTATGGACTGTTTTGAAAAATGTAGTATCTTGCAGAGAGCTCTTTGTAGGTTACAGCAGCCGGGAACCAGATTAACTTAAATGAATCAGAAGAAGTTTTTGAAGTATAAGAAACAGGTGTTAGGAGGCAGACATGGTCAAAGATGGAGGTTGTGGTTAAGGCCTAAGACACAAGAGGTTTTTGGCTTAAGGTTGCTGTCATGAAGTCCTCTTCATGGTAATGGACGTGCACCCCTGCCCTGAGTGCCCAACTGTTTTGTTGTCTGAATCCCTAATGCTTTTGTTGTCATAGTCAAACACAGATCATGCGTACGTGCCATGACTTATGCCTGTCTCACATATTGCGGTCTTGTTGGACAGGGAGGGGCTACCAAATCACTACCCTCACAGTGGTGGAAGGTTACCAGGATTTAAGCAGCACATGTGGGGTGGTAGCAGCATACCGTATAGTGATCAGTAGGAGTGAACAGGTCCTTTTTAACCTTTGCCACTGGAGCGAGGCCTACAGACTCACTCTCCTTTTTAAAGTTCTGCTGCTGTGTGCTTAACTCACCCTTGGCCTACATCAGTTAGATGTGAATTGCTGCACAGTGTAGGAGTGATTACTCTGCACTGGTTCTATGTGTGCCTGGGAAGTGTACAATACAAGGATAGAGCACTGATGTGCAGTGCATGCATGGTGAATGCATGCACTGGGTATACGTGTACTTGTAAGGGGTACAGTACATGAAGGGTGTAGTGTTGTCCAGCACATGCATGGTGAATGTGAGTGCTGATAGTATGTATGCTTGCAGTGCTGAACAGTGGCAATAACCCCAATACCATTGCGAGGAACGGGTGGAACAGGGATTTGCCAAAGAAACACTAGACCCCCAACCTCAAGGGGGAATTATGTTGTCTATTAATGTTGTAACCTGCCTTTGAATGTGTAGAGTTAGAAATAAAATATTCTTATTACATAAATATGTATTTGACTAGATATTGATTTATTATAGCTGCTGTGTGTTCTTTGAGTTATGAGTCATGTTCACAAATCTGTACCCACACTTCCCCTCTGAGGGAGCCTTTGGCTGCTCGTCCACAGCAACCACTTACAGTCAATTGCAAAAGGGGTATTTGGCCCAGTTGCTCAGGATCCATAGTAGCTAAGGCTCTTGGACATCTGGAGTAAAAGGCCTAAACCACAAAGGTTGGGCCCAGCAACCCCTGCATGGCCAGTGGCCCTCTGAAAGGGGTTCTGACAGTTTCTAAAGGAAAGGTGAGTTCACAGACAGTTCCTAATCTAACTATATCTTAAGAAATCTTTTTCCGTATCTGTTACCTTTATATTATGCCCCCATTAATTTGCTGACATGGATCGTGAGTATATGGTAGATAATGCATCTGAGGAGTCTAAAGCTGAATACCAAATTGTGCAAGTTATTAAGTCAGTGAAAAGCAGCAGAAGACCAGGATGGAGTAAATCGGTCAGTGAATAAACCTGATCTGGATTGAAGACCCAAGCTCTACTGCCCTTTAATTTTCTTTACTGTTTGACTGGCCTGTTTCCAACTTCATGGAAAGGGTCATGAATTAAATTGTTTTTTCTTTTTTTAAATTAGTTCATTCTGTCTGAGCAGAATTTTGACTGATTTCACTTCTTGATATAGGAGCAAATATGTTTGCTAAGCTTGCCATATTCCAGATCGAGGTTTGGGCAAATCAGAAATGTTTGATCCCACTGGAACACAAAGACTTTTTGATCTGAAGAACATTGCACCATTGTTGTTTCATAGTATTTGGCCCAGAAATCAATGGACACTGAGACAGGTAACCTTTCTTCAAGTTTTAACTTCTCTGCAAAATGTAAACCTTGAGGAATCTCGGTTGGGTTGTCATTTTAGATCGAACAGTGGCGTAACTCAAAATAAATGATAGGCAAATGTGTACCTCCGGCAAGCTTTCTTCAGGCATACCTATTAAGAATGGCCTTAAGCAGGCATTCCTGTCATGATCTCCCAGATGCTTTAAAATATTCATTTAGCTACTCACCTAGTATTGGGGTGGTATCCTTTACAGTGTTATTATGGGCAGAGAAACCAAGGGGTCATTGACAGAATAAAAGTGTCTTCAAACATTAAAACTAGACAAACAGGGGAGTCCAAGTTGGTCTGGACTGCATGAATCTACCCACCTTTTCTTATTGACCATGCCCTATAATCCTCCATCTTTGACACAAAACACACATTTTCTTCATATTTCTGTGAGAGAACGTTCTGGAATCAGTGGGAAATTCACAAATTTCCTATCACTCTGTGTTCCCACACTCGTCCTGAAGGAAACCCTACCCGACTTGAGAGGCTTGGCCCTGTGTGAAAGGAGGGAATTTGGATTTATCCTCACTCTCTAATGAGACCGAATATTGAGGGAAAAAATTTGAACTACAATAATATCGAGTGACAAATATCGTGGAATGGAAATATCGAGTGCAAGAATATTGTTGTCAAGAATATCGATTTGAAGGTAAGTAATGTAAATTTTTATAATATAGAAGTCATTAAAATCGTTTGTAAAAATATAGGGCCTCATTACGATGTCAGTCGGAAAGGCTCCAAACGGCATTCGGTACGTCAGAATCGGATTCGGAACCCGAGTTTCCGACTGACTCGGAAAAACATCTAACCGACCGATTACGATATTTGGAAACCATTCGGTCATTTCGACTCGGTTCCGATAGGGATTCGGAGAAACTGACTCATAGGGCTCTAGGGACTGCGTTTCTGATTGACGCATTATGATGTTGGATTCGAACAGCCTTTCCGAAAACGGTCTGCCCGACACAGATCGGTTGTTAGAACCCGACTTTGGGGGCCCGTAGCAAGCCCCCCTTCACCGAGAGTCCTCCGGTTGGGGCCCGTGGGGTACGCATCGGTCCCCTCTTTCCAACCATGCACGGTGTGTCAGGCACCAAGGGGTGCCTGCCACAAGGTGCACGGTTTTCTGCCACCACCCCTTTTTTCAATGGGAGCCTATGTTGTCAGTTGGAACACAGGATTTCATTGAAGTCAATGGGAGTCTGACCGAACGGTGTTCGGAAACATCGTAATCGGTCGGACTCCTCAAATCCGATTTGGTCGGAAACAATTCCGAGACCGAGTCGGTCGGAATGCTTTCTGACCGACATTGTAATGAGGCCCATAGTTGTTTAAAATATCGTTTTTTTATTATTGCTGTTTTTTAGTATATATTTTAAATGTATATGACTTTTTTTTTGTTTAATTATTGTTTATGTTTCTTACTATATTAGTTACATTTTTAGTAGTTATGGAATTTAATTTAATTACATTTTGTGTTTTTTAGTTCTATAGGGGTATAGGGTGGGAAGTAATTTAATTATAATAAATTAATGATTATTTTTGAATTCTGTAGCGGGTGTGGGTTCATAGGTGTATAGGGTGGGAAGTAATTTAATTATAATAAATTAATGATTTTTTATTAAAATGTATATTATTTATTTAATTGATATTTAATTTTGTTAATTGTGGTATTCATTTTTTTATGTAAATGTTTTTTGCTGGTTGAGGCATTTATAGGGGTAAAGGCTGGGAAGTAATTTATTTTCAATTAATTAATAATTAGTTGTTTAATTAATTAATTTATAATTAGTTAATTGTATAATTAATTTTTTTAGGTGTGGGTTGTGGGGTTGCATGGGTAAAGGGTGGAAAGTAATTTATTTTTAATTAATAATTAGTTGTTAATAATAATGAATGAATTGATAATTATGTTAATTGTTTAATTCATTTTTTAGGTGTGGGTTGTGGGGTAATAGGGGTAAAGGTTGGAAAGTAATTTATTTTAAATTAATTAATAATTCGTTGTTAATTAATAATTAATTAAATGAGAATAATTATGTTAATTGTGTAATTCACTTTTTTAGTTGTGGATTTTGGGGTTATATGGGTAAAAGGTGGGAAGTAATTGATTCTAATGGATTTAGATTTTCATAAATAATATTTGTTTAATTGATAAATAATTATGTTAATTGTGCAAGTATTTTTTTTTATTTAGATGTGGGTTGTGGGTTTTGTGGGGGTATGGGTGGGTAGTAAATTAATTTTAAATTTTTAATATCAAATATATTTCTATTTCGTATTCAACATACTTTTTAATTTATTTACTGTTTTTAAATTATTTGACTTGTTTTTAATGTTGCACTGACTGGAGTGGAAGTAGTAAATTTGACCCCTCCACAATGCAACACTTTCCATACTGTTGCACTGACTGGAGTGGGAATAGTAAAGTTTACCCCTCTGCAATACAACACTTTCCCCAATGTTGCACTGACTGGAGTGGGAATAGTATATTTTACCCCTCTGCAACCCAGCACCTTCCCTACTGTTGCACTGACTGGAGTGGGACTAGTAAATTTTAGTCCTCTGCAATCCAACAATTTCCCTAGCTCTGCAATCCAGCACTTTCCCTTCTGTTGCATTGTCTGGAGTAGGAATATTATTTTTTTCCCTCCGCAATACAACACCTTCCCTACTGTTGCACTGACTAGAGTGGGACTAGTAAATTTTATTCCTCTGCAATCCAACACTTTTCCTACTGGTGCACTGACTGGAGTGAGAATAATACATTTTACCCCTCCGCAATCCAACAATTTCCCTACAGTTGTACTGACTGGAGTGGGAATATTACATATTTCCCCTCTGCAATCCAACATTTTCCCTACAGTTGCACTGACTGGAGTGGGAATATTACATTTTTCCCTCTGCAATCTACACACTTTCCCTACTGTTGCTCTGACTGGAGTGGGAATAGTACATTTTACCCCTCCTCAATCCAACACTTTCACTACTGTTGCACTGACTGGAGTAGGTATATAATTTCTTTTTGTTAATTATAATATTTATTGTTGTGTTAATTGCACTGGGAATAGTAAATTGTACTATTTTCCAATGTTATATTTTTTTATCAAACTTCTTTTTATTGATATTTTGCAGTGAGTCACAGTATGTTGCCGCATGTTGCTCATTGCAGTGAGCTTCTGCAGTAAAATGTTAATTAAAGAACAGAGCAATGGTAGAATATAAGATACATGTCCTAACCAACGTCTCGTATGGTAATGCCAATAAGGAAGTACAGTGTAACAGTGGAGAGGCCTGGACCAGATCTCATTGCTTAAGAATTCCAAAGTCTACTAGCTCAATCCGTCTTTCTTTTGTGACGGTGTGCATTATGCCCTCCCAAGGGGAAGGAGCAAATCAAGAAGGAACAAACTCCCCTAACAAAACCCCAAACAAATGATAAATTAAATCCTCCCCTCCCCCCTCCCGCAGGACAATGGTGGCCGCTTGGGGTTCCCAACGCGCTCAGAGCTGGTTAGTCATGGGTGGGTTAAAATTGGAAGAGATGCATGAGACGGAGGGCAGACAGCCAGGGATAGACCTCGTGAGAAAAATGTAACCAACGGACCCCATTTGTACTCAAAATTTTTGTAGTCGTCTCTGAAGATGTCAGACAGTCTTTCGAGGCTGAGCAGTCTCCAAAGTTGAGAATGCCAAAGGGAGACCGCTGGGGCCTCTCTCTTCTTCCAGGTCGCAGCTATAGCCACTTTGGCTGCTCCTATACACATCCACATAATGGCTTTATCAGCTCTAGTTTGGTGCTCGAGGGTTGGGTCTCTGATACCCAAAAGGCACTCCGCCATAGTGGTCGGGATGGGGTAGCCTAGCATGTTTGATATGTGCTAAAATTTCTTCCCAAAATGGGCGTATAGTAGGACAATCCTCCAGCATCTGTCAGAGGTGGTGGGGAAGATCTTCTTAAGCTTAGCGGGGTATAAGTACCAGTCCATCATGGTTTTAAGCTGGGCTTCACGTAGGTCTATGGAGTGGTTAAATTTCCTGATATCGGACCACAGCTCCGTCCACTCCCTGTCCGATATGACTCGTTGAAGTATGTCCTCCCACATGGTCATATACCGTGGCCGGGGGAGTGTGTGGTGGTGAGCAAGTAGTTATATAGAAATTATATCACCCCTTTCATAGAACCTGCGTTTAGGACAAAGGTCGAAAAGTTTGTAAGGGGACCCGTGGCAGCCTCATGTATGTGTGGGGTGAGGGCCCAGTGCCTCAGCTGGAGGTAGTGGAAATGTTCAGTGTTCTCTAGGCCGTAGTCTCGTCTACAGTTGTCAAAAGTGAGGGGGTCAGCATTATGAAAGAAATGTGTCAGTGCTAGGCATCCTCCTTCCCTCCAGGCGTCGAAGGGACCTTCGCGGAGAGCCGGAGGGAAGGCTGGATTAAAGTGGAGGGGTGTGTAGGGTGAGGGAAATTAGGTCCATTCTTCGGTTCCCAAAACAGAGTCCCATACTTTCAAGGTGGTGGGGGTGCTAATGTAGGTGTTCTGAGGTCTTTCTCTCTTGGGGCGCCATATGAGGTCCCATATGGTTCTTCCCGTCACGGAGTGCTCCATGTAGAGCCAGTGCTTCTCCGACTCGCGTTTGGACCCCTCCGTCACTACCCGCAGCTGGGCAGCTTTGTAGTAGAGACCGTTATCTGGTAGGCCCACTCCTCCCTCCATGCGTGGCCATCGTAATATTGAAAAGGAGAAACGCACTCGTCCACCCTGCCAGATGTATTGTAGAATCATGGATTTGACTTTAGGGAGGAAGTCCCTCTCTAGTTCTATCGGTAGGGCCTGAAATAAGTATAGGAGTTTGAGGAGGAGTGTCATTTTAATGGCGTGTATGCGGCCTAGCCAGGATATGAAGAGAGGTTTCCACCTCGCAAGATCAATTTGAATGCGGTTGAGGGCGGGTGGGAAGTTAGCTCGGAAGAGCCCCTCTACGCGAGGCGTCAACTGGATCCCCAAGTACTGGAGTGAGTTAGAAGTCCATTGGAGCGGGGTATGTCTCTGCAATTCTCGGGCCTCGGATTCAGGAAGTGTAAGGTTAAGTATATATGATTTGCCTAGGTTAATCTTGAACCCCGCTACCTCTTCGAATCTCGCTAGCTCCAATTGAAGTGGGGGTAGGGACCTGGGTGGATCCGTGATAGAAAGGAGAACGTCATCCGCAAAAAGCGATATTTTATGTCGGACTCCGCTAAAGGGAATTCCTTGAATCTCTGGGGCTGCCCTTGAGGACATCGCTAGGGGCTCTCTGCTGAGGGCGAAAAATAGGGGTGAAAGAGGGCATCCCTGGCGGGTGCCTCTGGTGTGAAAGAAGGGTTCTGAGCGGATCCCGTTAATTGGCACTCTGGAGCATGGTTGAGTGTAATTAGCCCGAAGCATAGTAATAAATTCGGCAGCAAACCCGAATTTTGCTAGTGTGTTGAAAAGGAACTCCCAGTCCACCCTGTCGAAAGCCTTCTCGGCATCTAGTCCAACCAGCACTGCAGGGATGTGTTTTTTGGTGGCTTTCTCAATGAGGTGGACTATGCGCCGAGTGTTGTCATGAGTCTGTCGACCTTTAATAAATCCCGATTGATCAGGGTGGATGAGGTCAGGCATAAGGTCGTTTAGTCAGGTCACCAGGATAGAAGAGTAGAGCTTCGCGTCTAGGTTTAAAAGGGCGATGGGGCGGTATGAGGCACATAATTGTGGGTCCTTCCCTTGTTTGGGTATAACTGTGATCACCGCCTCGGCCATTGACCTGGTGCCCTCTCCCTCTTCTGCCATTTTGTTAAAGAGCCGGGTGAGGTGGGGGATTAGGTGTGGGGCAAATGTTTTGTAGAATTGGGCTGTGTACCCGTCTGGGCCTGGGGCCTTGTGTGGTTTGAGGGCTTTTATTGTGGCGGCTACCTCCTCGGAAGATATGTAGGCAGTAAGTTTGTCATTCCATTCTTTCGATACTTGAGGGAACTGTAAAGTCTGGAGGTAGTCGTGTTGTTTACTCGTGTCTTGTTGGTCCCTGGTGTAAAGGGTCTTGTAAAAGGAGCTGAAGAGGTCAGCTTTGTCCTCATCTTTGTGTGTCAAATCACCATTTTCCCTTCGCATTCCTCCTATATATTCCCTTTCCCTTTTTTCCCTGAGTTGTCTGGCGAGATGTTTACCAATCTTATTCCCCTGTGAGTATGATATTTGGCGGAGTTTAAGGAGAGTGAATTCAGCCCTATTATTGTAGATGGCTCTAAGTTTGCCTCGCAGGGCAGTGAGGTTTCGAAGAGTAGCTCTAGTGGGATTAGTTTTGTGGGAGGATTCAGCGGTAGCCAGCTCTACTTCTAGGGCCTCTCTCTCCTTGGTCCGCTCTTTGTTCAGGGTAGAATTGAGGGCGATGCATTTCCCTCAGAAGACTGATTTAAACGCATCCCAATTGGTATATGCCGACGTGTCCTCGGGGTTATTTAGGTTAACAAAATCTGTAATTGTTTCTCTCAATGATGTGCAGTGCACCCTGTCTCTTGTGAGGGCCGCCGGAAAGTACCACTTAGGAGTTGTAGAAGCAATGTTGCTCCATGCTAAGTGGATCGCTACGAGGCTGTGGTCCGATATGGAAAGGGGAAATATCTTGGCTGCCTGGAGGGCTCCCATTAAGTTCTGACTGATAAAAATGTAGTCAAGCCTAGAGTATGTGCGATGTATGTGTGAATAAAAAGTAAAGTCTCGTGTCTGGGGATGAAGAGCGTGCCAGGCATCTTTGAGGCCTAGGTCATGTAGCTTCTGCTTAGTGTCTGTGGAGAAGGAGCCTGTGTCCGCTCGGTGTGGGTGGGTGCTATCGAGGTCTGATTGCCAAGTGAGATTGAAATCGCCCAGTAAAAGTGTTGGTCCCTCTGCAAAGTCCTGGATTTTCCCCACTAATGTGTTTAGGAAGGCTGTCTGTCCTGTATTGGGGGCATATGTTACCACGAATGTGCAGAGTTTGCCTTTTAGAGATCCTTTGACCATAACTAGTCGCTCTTCTTTATCGGTCTGGACATCAAGAGGTTGGAATTTTGTGGAAGTATGAAAGAGGAGCGCCACTCCCCTGTGCTTAGTAAGAGCGGAGGATCTGTATATCAAAGGGTATTGTTTGTGTCGGAAGCGTGTGTCCTCGGCTCTAGGAAGGTGTGCCTCCTGGATAGCCACTATATCGATGTGGTGATCGGTAAGGTATTTCCAGACCTTTTGTCGCTTTGGGGGGGAGTTAAGGCCCTTCACGTTCCATGAGCCGATAGTAACTGCCATCTAATTGGCGTGAACACCCCCCTCCCCCTGCCAGAGCTATGTGCTGCGTCTCTTTTCTTAGTCAAGGTCTGCGTAAATTAGGTATAGCCCTTGCGTATTTGTTGCTTAAGAGAACATCAGAGCCCGATGAACCACCAAAGAGTGACATTAAAAAGCCGCCACCATCCCTTAATCCCACCCCACTCCCCCAAACAGAAATAAACTAGAACTAACATTACCAACATCAACGTTTGTGGGTTCGCTGACAGGTTCCCAGCTGAGGGGTGAGGAACCCCCATGGGAACGGTGGGGGGACTGTACGACTGAGGTCCCCGTCCGTGCCCATCCCGAACATCTCTTGGAACTATGTTTGCCAATAACAGTGTGATTAGCTTGTAGAGACAGTTCTAGAGGTCCGCTCTCATGGTATGCTAGTGTTGCCTCCGTTGTGTGTCTCTGTGGTTGAGATCGTCCGAATTGTCGACAGATAGGTTGGGGTCTCATGGAGGCTCAATTAGAGTCTGGGCATTTCTGAGATCATAACTTCTCCAATATCTCCTCTCAGAGAGGGTCTCGCTGTGGGGTCGTGGCTCCTCATGAGAGGGGGGGCCTTATCACAAAGTTCCATGGGCTTCGGTTGGCAGAGGTGCAGATTCGCCTAGTGTTTGTCCCATTGGCAGTTCCCTCTTTCGAGATAGAGTCTCCCGGCTATGGTCAGATATCCAGTACGTGAGTCGCCGCTGTGGTCGTTTTCTAGGGACAGGTGTGTAGTTTAGATATGTGTAGCACTTGAGTAGGAAAACTCGTCTCCACTGGGCATGGGTGGTGCAATGGGTAGCAGGTGTGGGAATCAGTTGTCTGTGCATTATTTGTGGCCCCCTCTCGAGGTTGTAGACCATTGTGGTTGTGTGGGACCATCTCCCAGGGCCGCTGGTTTGCTACGTGTCAAATCGGATTCGTCCATGGTAAGACCCAGGAGTTCCAGGCCTTCTCTTAAATCAGAAACATGCTGTTGTTTGTTTTTGTATTCGAAACTAAGTCCGAACGGATAGGTCCAACGGTATCTAATGTTGTCATCACGGAGCTTGGATGTGATGGGACGGAACTGTTGTCTTCTGGCCAAGGTAGCAGGTGCTTTGTCTTGGAAGATAGTACAGGAATGGCCCTGAAAGGAAATGGAACCTTTTTTCCGTGCTGCCGCTAAAACAGCTTACTTTACTTTGTAGGAGTGGAATTTCGCCAGGACATCTCTTGTTCACTTCCGTTCTCCCGTTGCCATGTTTCCGACTCGGTGGGCCCGATCCAATTTGATCTTGAGTGTTTGTGAGCCCAGGACTTCTGAGACTAGGCCCACCAGGAAGGCCTCAAGATCTGGTCCTTCTGCCCCTTCTTCAAGGTCACAAATTCGTAGGTTCTCCCTCCGGGTCCTGTTTTCCAAATCCTCAGGCTTGGGCTGGGTTTGGTGTAGTTGGTCTTGTAGGGCCTGTAGATCTTCCTGCGTCTTGGAGGTACGCATTTCTATTTCCTGGTTTTGTGTCTCTAGTTCCACCACTCTGGTGCCCACCGAGTCCACGTCTTGCTGCAGTGCAGCGATGCGCTCGTTGAGATCGGACTTTAGTTGTGCTATTGAGGCATTGATATCCTGAGTGAGTTCTCTGCGGAGCTCCGTTTTAAAGTCTCGTAAGGAGGCCATCAGGTCTTCTTTCGTAAGGGCCATGGCGTCAGATTGTCCGGTTCGGACCTGGGGGAGCTTTTGTCCACAGATGTGAAAAAGCTAGAGACGGTGGTCGTCGCTTTGGGTTGTGTCCTCTTAGGCGGCATAGAGGCGGGCCCCCCAGAGCCCTGCGATCGAGGCGCCAGGGGTTGCGGGCAGCAGTGGCGATTCTGTGACAATTTGGCCCCGCGGGTGGTTGTGTGGTAGTGCGGTGGGCAAGTTGATAGGTCTTCAGTCTACGAAGCGGCTGGTGTGTTTTCAATGCTGCTGTCCGGCCTTACATATGGATGCTCGGCCCTTCCGCGAGTCGCCTCTCTTCCTCTCTTGTTGAGGCGTGATGGTGTGGGGGGTTCCCTCTTCAGAGCCTCCCTGGTTTCCGACTGGAGGTCAACCCCCGTCGCGGCCATGAAGGGGTCTGCGCGACAAGGTAGGTTCGACGTTAAACCACAGCGGTAGTCCACAAGTCCTTTAGTGGTGTGTGTTAGCGGTGCCGGTGTCTGGTGAGATCCCCGCTCCTCGAATTTAAGGAAAATCTGTTGGCCTTACCATCAGGCAGGTCACTAAATGAGGGGCCCCTGGAGCAAGAGGTTGAAGTGAGCTGTGGGCAGTTGGTGTCACGGTGCTGGGGTGGCAGCGCTCGTGGATATGTTAGACCAGTGGAAAGTGGCAGCGAAGCCCACTGTGTAGAAGCTCGTGGTTGAGGCAGTTAGGCGCGCCGCTTTGGGGCCGCCATATTAGGATCAGGCACAGAGTGGTCGAGTCAAGTGACTACTGGCCGTTTTCTGCTGTCAGTTGTATTTGGGCCCCCTTGGTCAGCTGGCTTTGCTCCATTGTACAGGACTTTAGGTGAGTGATTCTGAAATCAGCACGGGCTCATGTGGGTTGGAGTGGGATCTCTCGGGGCGATCTCTTCGCGGTGGATTATTTCTCTTTCTCGGGCCCCCCGGGCATGTGGTGGGGCACATCGGCGGTGGTGAGCCTCACGTCTCCGCCCGCATTCCTCCCAGATAAATGTCGGCGTGACCCCGCCGAGGGAGCCGTCTTTTTCTGCCTGGGATTAAAACCGGTCCGCTATATTAGGGTCAGGCAAGATGGGAGGGCCGGTGTCCGGCGGCTTCACACTGCGCACCCCAGACAATCTCCAGTTAGGCACGTCTGCGTGTATTTTATGCTATTGCCCTGAACCATTCGGTTTACAGCCCTCGGTGCACGCACCTGTTGGCGCCGATACTCGTAGTGCATCTCGACGGCACCAGGCCGCGGTGGTGGTCTCCGTGTATCTGCTCTGGTGGTCTTGTGGTTTTCCCTGTGTCAAGGGTGTCCAAGCACTATTGCCAGTAGTCGTATCCAATGCAGACCCTCAGCGATGCTGGCTCACGGGTGCTCCACTGCGTTGGAGGCTCTGTGAGTCTCAGCGGATGGTCGCCGCCATTTTGTGGAGTGCAAGGACCAGCTAGTATCCGCACCACTCCGGCCCGTTCCTCGTGGTTCGTGACGAGATTAGTGGCTCACGGCATGCCCCCGCCGTTCAGCCGACCGTGGACACCGTTTGTGGGTCGCTCAGCACTGTTTAGCCGCTGATCCTAGCTCGGGATTGTAGCGCGGACCGGGAGCCGAGACGAGCTACGTCCGCTCGGCCATCTTGCTTGGCCACGCCCCCAATGTTATATTTTAATTAATTTTAAATGTATTGTAGTTCGAGTAGTAAATCTTTTTTTGTGTGATGTAAATAATTATTTTATTGTGTTATGTTAGGCGGGAGTACTTATTTGTATATTTATTTTGTATAAACATTTTTTATATTTAAAGTAGTGGGAAATGTTAATGTATTTGTTTTAATATTTAATAATGTATTTTATGTTGTAATTTAGATAATTATGTGTTTGATTTATTATAATAATAATATTTAAAAATGTCAATATTTTTTGTTTGGAAATTATTTATAATTAAATTTTTAAAAATATGTTTACTCTTTATTTTAAATTAAATGTGTGTGTTTACATTTTTAAAAGTAAGTTTATTTGTTATATTTGTTAAAATATACATTTAAATATATTTAATTTTTATAAATTAATGTTAACATTTAATATATGTTTATTTTAATATTTTAAATTATATACATTTAAAAATCGATATTTAATACAACTATATTATTGTAAACAATATTTTTTTCGATATGTTTGTACTTACCTTTTTAAGTATAGGCAGTTGATATTTTTGTATTCTATATGTTTTCCTTGATATTTTTTCTTCTATATTTTTTTCCTCAATATTCTGTCAGTGAACCTCCCTACTCTTCTGGCCCACTAAAAAGTATTTCCAAATGATCAGAATTTACATTCACTTGCCCTGGGGATGGGAATGCTTTAGTCCCCAGAGGGGCAGAATAACTGTTGGGGCTTTAGGGGTGGGGGTGCAGCCTGATACCAGGATGGGCCACCTCACCATATTTTGACTTAAAAAAATTACTTTCCAATGGGCTTTCTGCACCACTGTTGAAGATTAGGGAACACCCCATGTGACCCTGGGGTGCCTGAAGGATTTTATTGCCCCTTTTGGGGTGGAGGCATAGCCAGTTGACTGAGTGGACTGCCGCTACCCCTTTCTTGCCCCAAAATAAAATCTCTGGTGTCTAGCAGGCTTTCTATACTGCAGGGGGCAGATTGTGGGAAAATCCTACTCGCAAAAAAACTCCCTATCAGTCGGCCGGGCAGAAAGTCAGTAATGCTCCTTTTGGGGTGGAGGCATGTACATAAGCAGGGGTGGGAGCCCCACCCCTTTTTTTGCCTCAATGTAAAATTCTTGGTGTCCTTTGGACATCCTACTCACTTGGGGGTCAGATTGGGGGCAAACTACAAATCATGACAAACTCCCAATTTGCCCTCTCTTGGGGTAGGAAAGTCTGTATTTGCCCCTTTTGGATTGGGACATGGCTCAATGCTGCGATGGAATGCCCTAACCCTTGTATTTTTTCCATCATGGGTAAATCCCTGGTGAATGGGGCTTTCTGAGTTTTGAGGCAGGGCAGATTGGAGGGAAGAAGGGCTGTTGCACACTTTCTGGAGTGGGGGTGTGGTTCAAATTTTGGTTAGGCTGCCCCACCCCTCCTTTTTTTAAACCATTTCTCCCCTCGTGTCAAATGGGCTTTTAGCCCCCTGGGGCGGATTGGGGTATGCTCCTCCAATCAACCCCATAGGGGGCAGAAAGACTGTTGCACCTGTTCAGGACTGCTTCCACCTCTTCCTTTTTTTTTTTTTTACTTTTTCCCTGGTGTCTAATGGGCTTTCTGCCCTCTGGTGGGGACAGATTTGGGGTAACCATTGCCTGTCCACCCCCCAGGTGGGCAGAAAGACTTACTCCTGTTCTTCGGTGTGGGCATGGCCCAGTGCCTCGGTGGGCCTGTCCAACCGCTTATGTTTTACCTTTTTTCTCTGGTATCTAGTAAGGCTTTCTGCCCCTGTCGGGAGGGGGCCCAGATTATCGGTATGCATTTTTTCATGTTCAAAAAGAAAATCCCGCTTTGGGGTTTTGGTTGTGAAAATATATTTTTTTAAACTTTGCTGTATGGCTCTGTCATGTTTAACAGAGCAGAATGGCAAAGTTACAATGCAATGATAGCGGTTTCTGTCAATGCATAAAAATGTCCACCGGCCCCCATCAGAAATGTTTTTATTTCAGTTAATTTATCATATTGCACACTCTTGCATTAATCATTTAACATCATTAGTAATGTTTATATAAGTTACAATTTTCAAGGTATAATATTGTGTTGCTGCTTCACATCGCTCGATCTTCTGTACCACATAGTTTGATTGACAAGCCTGTCTGGTTAAACTTTCATATGATAGCGCATACCACAGAAAGAATTGTGCCATGGCACTTAAATTTAGTGCTTAATTAAACAAAAAAGGTAAAGAACCAAGCCTGCTGCCAAATGTACTAAGACTACATCGACTTGATTCACTTTAAGCTCTTTTTCCAACCACTCTAAACTTCCTCTTTCTTTATCTATATGTGAGGAAAGTGGGTTATTGTATGGTGGTTTTGCGACCTCACCATGTATTAAACTCACAAACTCGTCTATGGTCCAGCCAGGCTCATTTGCAAACCCTTATCTTAACTCTGGTTAGCTGTGGCTTTGTGCAGCCAGGGTTTGTCAAAGGAGCAAGTGTAGAGCATTTAGAAGTACCAAGACAGCTGAATAAAAGACAAATGTGACACAAAGAAAATCCGATACCAATTTATAAAAATAGCCCTTATTTGTATGAATTTTTAGACAGCAGTATGAACAAACTCCATTGCAGGTTCGGCAGACAAATTAATGACAACTAATACATCGCTGCTTTTCACTCAAATCACAAAAAAGCATTGACCTCTACTGTGGTTAGCGGTCACTTGGAAAACTTCTGAAAACCGGTGTAAAGTTGTAAATGACTACTCTGCCCTCTTTGGGGGACCAACACTGACAGGGAGCAAGTCACACAGGCCAATGAGGCTCAGTAGGACAGTTACCTCTCAGTCAATGCAGTCTCCAGACCAGTTCCACGCTCTATGGACGAACCGCCATAGACAAAAATGGAGTGTTACAGATGCAAAGGATAGAGAATGCTGAAGATGCTGATGGATGCCTAGGATGTTGTGTCGGTGATGGGGGTCTTCGTGGGGCTACTCCTCAGTCCACAAACATGATGGGGTGATTTTGGCTACAGGGGTCGATGTCCCGAGTAGTATAGAGTGAGTCCAGCCAAAGTCCGGTTGCCACTGGTCTACTAGTCTTCAGTCACAAAAAAACAGTGGTTCCCTTCAACTGAGGCTAGTGTCTGTCTTGGGCAACCACATTGCACTCTGAAGACTCTCCCAGGTTCAGCAGACTCATATGCAACTTTTGAGTGTTGGGACTCGGTATCCCAGGCTGCACTTTGGCGGTCAGCAGCAGTCAAGCGATTGTGGCTACCATCTAGCCAAGGCAGGCTTCTTCAACTACTTTGGCACTGTAGCTGGAGCAGAAAGTCAGCCAACTGATTGTTGGAGTCACTTCTTCTGTCTGGGGCTCAGAGATCACTTTTCTGGAGCAGGGCACCACATGCACAGTCCTCTCTTTGCTAACCCAACCATCAGCAGGTGTAGTCAAGTGTTTGGTGCTGCTTCTCTTTTCCAGGTGCAGGGAACAGTCAGGCAGTCCTTCGGTCCTCTCTCTCCAGTGCAGATGTGATCAGAGGTCTGGGTGCCTGGGGTGTTACATTTATGCCCAGAACTTCCCATTGAGGGATGCGGTGGCTACTACCAATGGGCTGCCAGGTCCCCTCCCTCCTGATCACAACTTCCCATCCAGCATGACATTTAGCTCAAGGATGCAATATTCTGCACTCTCCCAAGATGGCAGGGCCCCCTCACTCAGTGTGTGGATTTTGGTAGCCAAACCTGGAGATGTGTCTAAGGCCTACACGCCCATAGAATACTGGTTTGGTAACGGTTTCTCTCTCTCCTGAGGTGTGTCTCCAACATTTTGACTTCAAAGGTGGCTTCCCCTTTGAAGCTTGCCTTTTTTGCTCAGCCCCTGTTTGGCCTTCCTGCCAGGAAGGGATAACACCTCTTCCAATGGCAGGCCCTTTCTATTTCTTCTTGAGAGTCGTTCACACCTCCCCCAGGTGGGGAGAATGCTGTCTTGAGGCCAGTAACTATAAACGGTCACTGGAAAACGTGGTCATTTTCTTAAAACTTACATTTAAATTTTACTTTGGCATCAAGTCAGGTTTAATGCAACAATTCTTGTGATAACGAAGTACCAACTTTAATAGTCCCATTCAGAAGTTAGCACAGCTGAGTTGTCAGCCGGTAATCCTGTACTTGCAACTGGGGCTATTAGCCTTTTTTACAGCAAAAACAGCAATTTGGGCTTTTTACTTTTAGGACATGTAAGAATGTATGTCTCAATGTTTAATGTTCAGAATGCTGCCTTGGGGCTCGGTAGGCATGCCTTGGGGTGATATATATATATATATATATTCACTGAAAAAACCATAGGTTTCAGGCATGTTACAGTTAGAAATTAGCATTTGATAAACCTTTGAAATTCACTGAAAAACCATAGGTTTCAGGGACGTTATAGTTAGAAATTAGCATTTAAAAAACCTTAGAAATTCACTGAAAAAACCATAGGTTTCAGGGACGTTATAGTTAGTTGGACATTTTACTCATACAAAACCATAGAAATTCCCCCGTTATAGTTAGTTGAGCTAACTATAACTCGCGCCCGCAATGCACTGCTGATGACGTCACATATTACATCATTCATGACATGGTCAGTGACATCACTGATGACATCTCAAATGACATCACTGATGACATCATCCACGTGAAAATCTGATGCACCTCATCACACCCCAATATAACCCTTGATACACCCAGTCTAAAATACAGAGTATCATTTTCGAAACCATCAACACACCAATACCAGTTAGTACATATCCACTCACTAATTCCTAGCTCTACACACACATCCACTCATTCACCCATAGAGTCACTCATACATACAGTCAGCCATCAATACTGCATTATCATATGCACTCACATATCTATACAGACACTCACAACCGCCTCTCATTCATAGAGTTACTCACACACCTAAGTCAGTCATGGAAATAATCAATCACACTTTCATTTACTCACCTGTACAGTTATACACACACCACCTCACTTATTTAAACATATACTAACACATACTTACACTCTAATACAATAAGTAATACAAGCACACACTGATCCATACAGCCACTCTCACAATCACTCACTCTCACATATAATCATTTATACACTCCAATACTCACATATACTGCCTTTCACATATGCAGTTACTCACACATGTACCACTGAGGCATCCATTCACTCAGCAACACACCCATAGACACACTCACCCATCCATACAGCTCTTCACAGATGCACTCTTGAACCTATACACCCAGTGAATCACCCACTCACACATTTATGGACAGTTACACCCAACCCCACCTACCCACACAGACACTCAGGCACCCATAGAGATACTCAAACAACTAATCAATAACCCATATAGATCCTCATTTAGGTACTCACCAACCCATGGAACCGCTTACACACCAACTGACAAACTAAACTGTGTGAATGTCTGTATTAGTCACTAACACATGCATTCAGTAAGACACAATTAATCACTCACTTATACAGTCAGTCACACACCTACTAAATCATCCATCCTGACTCTTATACACCCATTCATTCTTCAATACACCTTCGCATATACATAAAACATATTTACATTTTATAGAAACACATAGTAACTGGATGATATCATCAGTGATGTCATCAGTGATGTCATTTGAGATGTCATCAGTGATGTCATCAGTGATGTCACTGACCATGTCATGAATGATGTAATATGTGACGTCATCAGCAGTGCATTGCGGGGGCGCGAGTTATAGTTAGCTCAACTAACTATAACGGCCGAATTTCTATGGTTTTGTATGAGTGAAATGTCCAACTAACTATAACGTCCCTGAAACCTATGGTTTTTTCAGTGAATTTCTAAGGTTTTTTTAAATGCTAATTTCAAACTATAAAGTCCCTGAAACCTATGGTTTTTTAAGTGAATTTCAAAGGTTTTTCAAATGCTAATTTCTAACTATAACGTGCCTGAAACATGGTTTTTTCAGTGAATTGCAAAGGTTTTTAAATGCTAATTCCTAATTATAATGTTAATTAAACCTATCCTTTTTTTTCTGTGTTTTTAAATTATCATCCCATTCTCAACCTAGTCAAAACTGCAAATCTCACCAGTTTTCCATCGATGCCTTCCGCCAAAAAAATCGCCACAACTAACGCTAATGATATGCAAAGTAGGGGTTCCCGTGGAAAAAAAAAACTAAAACACCACTTCCCCATATTTTCAACGACCAGCCAAATCTGCAATGCGATCCAGAAACCAGGCGATAAGCCGAGTTAGCAGTAAGAAATTAACATCAGCCTTTAACTGGTGTAAGAAGGTGGACTATCTACAGCGTGAATTGGACCCAACTCACAGCCACATCTAAAGACCAACACGTGATACAGCTACTGATCATGCAACTCCGACACCCAACAAGGCCACAACACCCACCGCCACCACCACCAGGACCTCACCACCAGGACCTCCCCCCGGGACCACCCCCCTACTACCACCGAGGCAGCGCAAAACACGACAACGGACCTTCCCAAAACGCCATTGCCGCACAATAGCTGAATGTTGGGACATGTGGGAACCAAGTATGTGTGAAGGAGGCAAGTCACCCATCAATAATAATGCACACAATACCAAGTGTAGCGGTGATGTGCTGGACAGACCTCACTATGCAGAGCACAAACCTCTCCATGTGTACATATACTACTGATACTTGTAGTGTTGTGCACAGTGGACGCAACCATGTAACCTCAGGCAATGGGGAAGATCTCGGTCATGTAGCTGTTTTGTCCCCCCCTGGAAGCGTAAGCGGAGTGGGCTGGTCTAACGTACGGCACTCCAGCTTAGGAGTATGAATAAATAGGCTGGGGCTCTGGGCGTGGTTCACTTGTGGGAAGGCCAAAGCGTCTGCCAGAGCAGCGGCCCTCAACCTGCCACGTGGCTGCCGCCATGACCGCGGGCCTCCTTGACACGGGCCCCCTGCGAACCCAGCGGCACAGCACCGCAGACTTATGTCTGTACAGACTACTGCCTTCGACCTACACTGCGGACAGCAGGGCTCACAATTCAGATGCAGTGGCAATTGCAGATCACACAGTCCAGTAGGCAAGACACATTGCTGGCACTGCACCTCGCCCGGACCACGCATGATCGCAGGCTGCGTACACGCTGAGCGCCAAAGGTACCACTAACTCACTGCACCATAAGTCATCACCACGTGGCCTTATTAAGGCAGAATTCATTAGACAAAAGACATTGCTCCCAGTGCGGCCCGCCGGGACCACGTATCATCGCAGGGTGCGCACACGCTGAGTGCTTCAGGTGCCACTAACTGTGCAGCTCAACTCAACGCCACGTGGCTGTGCGCCCATCCTGACCGCTGCCTCCAGCCTACACTGGGGTTAGCACGGTTCACAATTCAAGATTAGTAGCTATGCAAATTGTGTAAGAGACTATAATGGGTTAACAAGATCAAATGCTCCCAATCTGTGCAGCTCAAGTCAACGTCACGTGGCTGTGGGACTTTGCTGACCGCTGCCTCCGGCCTACACTGTGGAAGACCGGCGACACGTGGTGCCACTAACTCTGTTGAACACAAGCCGATCCCACATGTGGAACTGTGTCCTGAGTCCTGAATGGCAGTGACCCCAACTCCGTGAGAACCACAGCAGCAGACTCCCTTCAATTAGTGAGGCGTATTTGCATATGGAAGGCCGGCGACATATGGTGCCACTAACCCTGTTCAACACAAGCCGATCCCACATGTGTAACTGTGTCCTGAGTCCTGAATGGCAGTGACCTCAAGTCCGTGGCAGCGACCACAGCACCAGACTCCCTTCGATCAGTGAGGCATATTTCCATATGGAAGGCCGGCAACACATGGTGCCACTAACCCTGTTCAACACAAGCCGACCCCACATGTGTAACAGTGTCCTGAGTCCTGAATGGCAGTGACCCCAACTCCGTGAGAGAACCACAGCAGCAGACTCCCTTCGATTAGTGAGGCATATTTGTATATGGAAGGCCGGCGACACATGGTGCCACTAACCCTGTTCAACACAAGCCGATCCCACATGTGTAACTGTGTCCTGAGTCCTGAATGGCAGTGACCTCAAGTCCGTGGCAGCGACCACAGCACCAGACTCCCTTCGATCAGTGAGGCATATTTCCATATGGAAGGCCGGCAACACATGGTGCCACTAACCCTGTTCAACACAAGCCGATCCCACATGTGTAACTGTGTCCTGAGTCCTGAATGGCAGTGACCTCAAGTCCGTGGCAGCAACCACAGCACCAGACTCCCTTCAATCAGTGAGGCATATTTCCATATGGAAGGCCGGCGATACATGGTGCCACTAACCCTGTTCAACACGAGCCGATCCCACATGTAGAACTGTGTCCTGAGTCCTGAATGGCACTGACCCCAAGTCAGTGGCAGCGACCACAGCACCAAACTCCCTTCGATCAGTGAGGCATATTTCCATATGGAAGGCCGGCGACACGTGGTGCCACTAACCCTGTTCAAGAGAAGCCGATCCCACATGTGGAACTGTGTCTTGAGTCCTGAATGGCAGAGACCCCAAGTCCGTGGCAGCGACCATAGCACCAGACTCCCTTCGATTAGTGACGGGTATTTGCATATGGAAGGCCGGCGACACGTGGTGCCACTGAACCTGAACTACGCAGGCCGGTGGGGCCACCAACCTATGCACGTGGCTGTGGGCCCTTGCTCACCGCTACCTCTGGCCTACACTACGGTCAGCAGGCCTCACAATTCACATAGAGTCCCGATTGCACATGACGCAGACCAGTAGGCAAGACACATTGCTCCCAGTGCGGCCCGTCCGCACCAAGCATCATCACAGGCTCATACAGTCTCAATGCTTCTGGTGCCACTAACTGTGCACCTCAACTCAACGCCACGTGGCTATAGGCCCTTGCTGACCGCTACCTCTGGCCTACACTGCGGTCATCAGGGCTCACAATTAAAATTATTTCTTGATTCATTAACTACAGAGTCCAGTAGGCAAGTAACTATCACAGTCCTAAACCCTACATAATATCCTTTTAGTATCCTTGCTTCAAGAACTTTTTTTATATCAGTTATAGTTTAGTACAATGACCAAATTCATCTTCAAGTGCAAACGAACACTCAATAGCAGTCTACACTGCGGGCAGCAGAGCTCACAATTCGATTTTTAAATGCTAATTTCTAACAAGAAGATTGTACTCAGAAAATACAACACTTCGTCAGTGTATTCTATACTTATTTCATCTTTTTATGATACGCCTACACTGCGGTCAGTAGGGCTCACAATTAAAATTAAGTATTGATTCATTAATTACAGAGTCCACTAGGCAAGTAACTATCACAGGCCTAAAATCTACATAATATCCTTTTAGTATCCTTTCTTCAAGAACATTTTTTATATCAGTTATAGCTTTAGTACAATCACCAAATTCATTTTCAAGTGCAAACGAACACTCATTAGCAGTCTACACTGCGGGCAGCAGAGCTCGCAATTCCAACTTTGGACACGTGGTGCCACTAACCCTGTTCAACACAAGCCGTGACACGTGGTGCCACTAACCCTGTTCAACACAAGCCTGCGACATATGGTACCACTAACCCTGTTCAACGCAAGCCGCGACACGTGGTGCCACTAACCCTGTTCAACACAAGCCGGCGACACGTGGTGCCACTAACCCTGTTCAACACAAGCCAATCCCACATGTGGAACTGTGTCCTGAGTCCTGAATGGCAGTGACCCCAAGTCCGTGGCAGCGACCACAGCACCAGACTCCCTTTGGTTAGTGAGGCATATTTCCATATGCAAGGCCGGCGACACGTGGTGCCACTAACCCTGTACAACACAAGGCGCGACACGTGGTGCCACTAACCCTGTTCAATACAAGCCGATCCCACATGTGGAACTGTGTCCTGAGTCCTGAATGGCAGTGACCCCAACTTCGTGGCAGCGACCACAGCACCAGACTCCCTTCAGTTTTATTTGTTGTTGTTTTCTTTAAATAAAATGTTTTATATGTAAACCTATACATGACTAAGATTCTTGTTTGTCCAACCGCACAGGGACACTTCCGGGCCCAAGAAGGTTGTTGGGGGTATGTTGGTAATGTGGGAAGAGGGTGCGTTACCTGCTGATGTGGGGAGAGGCAGCGTGAAAGGGGTATCTCTCACAGAAAGAACTCCGATATGTTTTCAGAAATGCCTCGGACAGATGCCAGCTGACGGACTGAATCACAAAATGGTTTTTCAATGCTTATGTAGTGTGAGTTATGAACAGTTCGCACCCAGGCTCGCAGAGGGACAACTGCGGCCCGTCCGCTCGACTCACACACGCAGTACTACGACCCGTCCGCTCCCAAAGGAACAGCAGCGTAGTACCTCGCAGAGGTACAGGCACAGTAGCGTACTAGCTCGCAAACGTAGAGAGCTGCGAGCCGACGGACTGGCTTCTAACGGCATAGCTGCGAAGTGGTGATGTTGGGCAGACGGAGCGTGAAAGAGTTATCTCGCAGAAACAGAGCTCCGGTATATTAAATTGCCCCCGAGACCTTTCTTTTATATTTTCACTCGATGCGAGAAAGCGCGCTTTCTGGACCAAGACCTTTCTCCCTGCCAAATTTGGCGTAATTCCGTTCAGCAGTTTGACCTGTAGCCTTGTCTAAAGTTTCCTATGGAAAATCCATTGAGAAAACACGTTTTCACACCCCCCACATAGCTACCTGTCGCAGGCGTACTCGCTGTTGGTGTGCAGGTCAGTGGTCTAGTTGTCAACATGTCACGGCCACTCCCTGAGGGCAGGTTTGCACACACACCACACCCATCCGGCACATGCGTCACAGGCCATGTGACCACGCAAATATAATGGATCCACAACGTCACATCCTTTATTGCCGGTGGTGACTGGATGGCGGACGCTCCACGGGTCTCAATCATAAAGACTCCATGAAAAGTTGCGCAGAGGGTTAGTCGCACCCTGAGCTCTATGGCCGTCAGGGGCCTACTACCACGTGGCGCGGACTTGAGTTCCACAGGGTTATTGCCACCCGAAGCTGATGTGGCCGTCAGGGGCCTTCGACCACGTGGCGCGGACTTGAGTTGCACAGGGTTACTGCCACCCGAAGCTAATGTGGCTGTCAGGGGCCTACCACCACGTGGCGCGAACTTGAGTTGCACAGGGTTAGTGCCACCCGAAGCTAATGTGGCCGTCAGGGGCCTTCGACCACGTGGCGCGGACTTGAGTTGCACAGGGTTAGTCGCACCCTAAGTTGTATGGCCGTCAGCGGCCTACCACCACGTGGCGCTGACTTGCGTTGCACAGGGTTAGCGGCACCAAAAGCTGATGAGGTCTCCGCCATTGATGACTCAGGACTCAGCGACATGTGTGAGATCTGCCGGGCTGTGGAGAAGCTGATGTGGTCTCTGCCATTCATGACTCAGGACTCAGCGACATCTGTGAGATCTGCCGGGCCGCGGAGCTTTGACGGGCATGTGGAGTGCCCACTGGTAGACACTTCGGTGGCAGCAGGTAATTATTTGGTCATGGATGCGCAGGGGCGGCAGTATCTCTCGCTCTCTGTCTCTCACTTCCCTCTCTTCACTCTCTCTCTCACTCTCTTCCTTCCTTTTCTTCTCTTTCTCTATCTCCCTTCTCCCTTTCTCACTCCCTTTCTTTCCTTCCCTCTATTTTTCTCTCTGGCTTTTTTTTCCTTCTCTGTTTCTCACTCCTTTGATATGCGCATTACAGACGTCCTTATTTTGCGCTTTATTTTCCAGGCTGTGTCGTCGACATTCATGGTCCCGACAGGAGTCTTCCGCCTTGTTGTTTTGTGTTCAGTTTGTTAAATTTAGTTTATCCTTTATATATACGTTTACAAAAAAATTAAGTTTGTTTAAAAAAAAAAAAAATTCAATAAAGTTTTTGGTTGTTACTTAAGTGCTGTGTGACTCTTTCTCGTTCTTATTACTGTTATTTCGTGGTGTCCACCATGGTGTTAAATTTTGGGGCAGTTATCACGGGAATACTGGTGATGTCTGCAGTTTGCACCAGCTTCTGAATAGTGTGTTATATTTATCTCAACTTTAGTTGCATTAAAGTGCTGATAATGAAATGCAGAGTAGGCGTTCCCGTGCAAAAAGACACGAGGTGCACCTTTGCGATTTATTCTAAATACTAAAATCCTGTATTGAATTGCACTGTGGTAGTGGGTGCACTTACAGTGTACACACAAAATCAATGAAGAAATGTCATTGTATTTATATTGATTGGGAATAGTGGGTCAGGTGCTGGATCTTGACGGGATACACTGCCCAGTTCGTTTATTTTTCTGTACACGAAAAAACCACATCACAACTTTGACAACAACTGCGATGCGAAACAAATTCCGGCGATAAGCCGCGTTAGCACCAGGGATTTTACACCTGCTTTCTGCTGGTGTTAAGCAGGACGACTACCTGCAGCATGAAAGGGAACACAGCCAAGAGCCACACCGAAACACCCACAGGTGCCATACAGTCAATGAGCATGATACACGGATACCCATGAGGTCCACAACACTCATCGCAACAACCCCAGGACCGCCAACGCCCCCGAACCCGCATCTGAGCAAGTGTGTCCGTGTGGTCATTGTGTTAGCATGATAGGCACAGGCCCTGCAACATCACATTGTCAGCAGACGTTACCATGTCACCTCAGCGTTGGCAGTGAGCCTGGACATGTAGCTACGCACGCATCCTCCTGCATGCACAAGCGGCGTGTGCTGGTCCGGCGTACACAGGTCAGCGCAGGGGTCTGCCTATCCGGCAAGGGGAACGGGGTGTCTCGGACATGTCCGTGTTCAGGAAGTGCGGTAAGTGTGTCTCTGTGTTCTGGTGTGGCCACCACAAGGGCCGCAGCAGTCGATGTTGTACAGTGGCATGCACTACCTCCAAACTGCAGTCTCACGGTGTGGTTGGAATGCCGCAGGACATGCGCGAATAGGCATTACAATGGTGTGCCGTAGGAGTGCACGGGATACAACAGTGCACCGTACAAAAGTGTGGGGGCTCGTGGGAGGGAGGAGCAGCTGTTTGGCAACGTAACACACAGTGAACCCGCCCATGTGCCACGTGCTGGGCATCTCATCCATGATGACCAGGGTCGCAGACATCCCACAACACCCACGACCGGCCTTTGTACACATCCTGTATGAATGCAGCTGGAGAACTTACTGTAGGGATGAAAGGTTCTTTGTCTGAGCTATCTTGCAGTAGCACATCTGCTGCTCCGAGAAGGAACTTGCAAGTGGCCAGCCCCCCTGACAGATACGATAATATTTGCATCCGTCTCCCACACTACGCACTGCCCGATTTGAGAACAACGAGTACACATCCCACACTCAAAAGTCCTTCGTCGTAGTTAGCGTGCGTGAAATGGCCTTCACACGTACTCCCACCACACCCCTGCCCTGCACCCATTGCACACAGACCCGGCTCATTGCACCAAGCTGTGCCATTTCATCCACAAGACTGGCACACGGCAAGCCAGTGCAGCTACAAGCAGAGCCACTGACGCAATGGCAGAGCATCCTGAACACATGGTCGACTCCATGCACGTCCACCTATACCTTGCACGTCTGCTGCATGTCCTGGGTGCACTGCCTTTGGCAGTACTGCGGATCACTTACCGGCTGTGCTTCCGCATTGCGGACGTCACCTGCGTTCAACCTGTATTGCAATGTCGCACGTGCCTATCCGAGTGGTGCATGGACGTGTGCCTCTCCAACGAGTGGGTAGCTGACATGGATTACGACAGGTGTGTGCGCCCCCTGTTGGCCCACGACCAGGACTGTCATGGTGATGCCCGTTTATGGCATGCATGGATGTTTGGCATGCATGTTGGGAACTGGGCCTGGGAGATTGCACGTGTCGTAGTATGCAGTGAGCAAATTGACCCACTTCCCGATTCTGCTTTGGTGCACATTGGGTACAGTGGTTGGAGTCAGCACATCTGTCCCGGTCAGCTGATGGATTACGTCGACGACATGTCAAATATTGTGGCCAACCATCACTCATTAGAGATAGTGGCTTACGCAGCTGCACTCGCGTTCATGGACGAGTGACAAGGTACCTGCAACCACGACTCGATGTGCCACATTGCACGTGTCCCTCCGCATCATTGCACGTTGTACATCTGGTCACATGTCCCAAAACAACAGTGGACATGGCTGCATTGGCGTCGAATCATGTCCGAAGCGCGGACAACCAACGCTGCTTGACACTGACGTGTGTTGGTGATGGACTACCCCGAGGTGAACATGGACGTTTTCCTACGTTCCTTATTCAGGCATGCTGCTGCATTTCTCTGCATATCGTGGCACTACTCTTGGCCGTACTGACACGCACTTTTTTTTATAAAGTTTCCACATTTTCACTTGTCTCCAAATGTGTAGTGTCTTCATTTGTATGCCAATGTGTGTGTCACGGACTCTCTGGCTGCCTGCCATACGTGAATTGCTACCCCATCCGGACTGTGGGTTTGTACTTATGCGTTCTCATGTGCCTGTTTCGTACTGACGCTTTTGGACGCTTATCCGCCTCAGGCGAGTGCATTTGTGTCCTGTGTTCGATTGTGCGAATCTTTGTGTTTGGACAACATTGTGTTGGATGTTGGTGTACTCTGCTTCCTATGTGTGTGTGCTGCATTGTGTGTGAGATGTCCCTTCATGTGAGCTTTTGTTCACCCTTCTCCCTTTCCGGCAGTGTGGTTTTCACTTCTATGCTTGTTCAGTGGTGTGATGTTGGCGGGTTGTGTGACTTGTGCTCCTTGTTGGTGTGTTTCATTTTGGCCATGGTTTGTCTATAGTTGTGCTGTACTTAATTGTGCATGTGTACCATTGTGGCCATCTTCCCCCGTCCCCCCACTCCCTGCTTCTTCCTCTTCCTGGTGCTGTTGTGTCTGTAATTTTGTTGCTCCACACATAAATACATGTAATGAACAAATTAGAATAGTTCCTTGATTCTTTTAGGTTTCAAAACTTCTCTCTATTGTTTTTTTTTAAATTTTCCATATAAACAGTTTTTTTAATATTCAAGGACACATAGAAGTCAGAAGTGCAACGTATTCTATCAACACACTTTCTAGAACATTCTACAACACGTGCAGGTTAAAAGTTCATCAATTTTTTTAAACCTAACGATATTTTTTTGCAACATTTTCTCGAACATTTAACGGCACGTGCAGGTTAAAAGTTCACGATTGTTTTAAGTTCGAACAGTGCCTTCCAAATGCAAGTAGCAGGTGTGGTTGAGTTGAGCAAATTTTATCCTATGATATGTACTCCACGTTTAAACTGCTTTTTCTTAACCAATCACAAAGATGCTTTTCCACCAAACGAATGTGCACCCTACTTTTAAAAAACAATGCTTTTCATCTCCCAATCAGGTATTGTTTTGTATGGCAAAAAAAAGTAGTTCCCCATCTTTAAACATATCTCTTATTCTACGAACGGACTGCATGAGCTACAGACATCTATCCATTCCTCCCAGCCATACCTTCAAAATGCTAGTGTGGATCGTAGGACATAGCTATGTTTTCTGGTGCAAGAGGTATGCAGAACAGAGACGTATTGACTTAGACCTAGGTTTACAAAATGTGGACATTAAATGGTTTGGACAAAGAGGATTGAAGTGGCACCAATTGTTGCCTTTGGTTAAAACCTGTTTGCATCTCCAACACCCTGACCTCATGATTGTGCACTGTGGTGGAAACGACCTAGGCACATTGACTGGGGTAGGTTTGGAAATGCTAATGAAGGACACCTTTCGACAATTGATATTGCTTTTGCCTCAAACTGTCTTTGTATATTCCAATATATGCCAAAGACAGAAGTGGAAATGGTCAAACCAATTTTGTCCTCAGATTGAAAAATCTAGGAAGAATGTCAACAAAGCTGTGTCTGCATACCTCAGAGACCATAGAATGGGGTCGATCTACAACAATAACATACGTTTTCATATGGCTGATATCTACAGAAGTGATGGAGTACACTTCACAGATCAGGGAAATCGAGTTTTTCTGAATAACCTGAAGCTGTGCATCCGCACTTATATGTAGCTCCAACTAATAAACACAAGGGCTCTTTTTAGAGCCGCCTTATATTCCCAATATCGGTTCGCAGAGTGACATCTGCGATCCGGCTAGCACAGGGAGACCTGCGGGCCGTCGAGCAGCCTCGCAGAGGGACACCTGGGGCCCGTGGGCTCAGTTCGCACAGGGAGCGCTACGGGCCGTCGGCTCGGCTCGCACAGTGTGAGCTACGGGCAGTCGGCTCGCAAACGCACACCAGCGTGCTGGCTCGCAGAGGGAGAGCTCCGGTCTAACTCACAAAGGGACACCAATGGGCCAACGGCCCTGCTAGCAGACACACACCTATCACCTAACAGACTCACTCGGACATGTACAGCTAGGGACACGACGGCTCGCAGACGCACTGCTGCAAGCCGACGGACTGCTACTGTTTTATGCTTTAGGGTAGTACAGTGGTGTTTGGGTAGTGTAGGGGGTTGTGCTGGGGGTAGTATTTTAGCGTTTAGGGTAGTGCAGTGGTGTTTGGGTAGGGGTCGTGCTGGGGGTAGATTTAGAGTTTACGGTAGTGCACTGGTGTTTGGGTAGTATAGGGGATCGTGCTGGGGTAGTGTTTTCGAGTTTATGACAGTGCAGTGGTGTTTGGGTAGTCTTTGGGTAGTGTAGGGGGTCGTGCTAACAGACTGACTCACAGAGCTCCGAGCCGACGGACGGGCTTCTAAAGACATAGCCGCGACCTGGTGATATGAGGAGAGGCAGCCTGAAAGGCATATCTCACACAGACACAGATGCCAGTGTTGCCTCGCAGAGGTAAAACTACGAACCCGATGGCTTCTACACGGAGAGATGCGAGCTGACGGAGTAAATCACAAAATGGCTGCCAACACTTCCTGGTTTCAACCATTCACAGCCAATAAGCCGCAAGCTGCTGCTTGTAACCCCATAGCCAATCACATGTCAGAATTCTCAAATATCGATATCTGTAAAATTTGATATTTCTCAAAAACTACTGAACGGATTTACACCATTTAAACAAAAGCGTGCTTTCTGGACCATCACCTTTCTCCCTGCCAAATTTGGCGTAATTCCGTTCAGCAGTTTCACCTGTAGTCTTCTGTAAAGTTTCGTATGGAAATTACATGGAGAAAACACGTTTTAGGACCCTCTTTTTTCTCAGCCCCTCCTACACCATTCACCCCCAAACTTTCAATATAAGAGCTAATCCAAAAAAGAGAAACTTTTTGGATAATTTCATAAAGATTCGTCAAACGACGCCAAAGTTACAAGCACATACAAGGCTCCAGAAGGGGGCCGCGCAACCCCCTCCCAACATAAGTGAAGCCCCGGGGCTGTGCGGACCCCAGCGACCCCCCGCCACCCCTGCAAGCCCCGGCTATTATTTTTTAAGAAATACCCCCGCAACCTAGCCCTCCCAAGGGCCTCATTAAAATAAAACGCGAGAACCCGCGACCCCAGCGCAAATTTTTGCCGATTTTGTATTTATTTTTTAAATGATTTTTTGGGCCCTGGGGGTCCTCCTGGGACCCCCTGAGCAGACCTAGTAGGTCAGGGTTTTTCTACCCTGCCCCCTTCTCTTGTTTTATACCTTTGTTTCTCCGTTTTCGGGTGACTCGCTTCTACCGAGCCACAAGATGGCTGCCAACACTTCCTGGTTTGGAGTGCTAGCAGCCAATCACAGTGAAGCTCGCGCACGTGACTTAGGCTCCGCCCAGATATCGAAACTTTTATTTTTCTAATTTCTCAGTAACTACTGAACGGATTTACACCATTTTTAAAAAGGTCGCTTTCTGACCCAAGCACTACCTTTCTACCAAATTTGGAATAATTCCGTTCAGTAGTTTCAGCTGTAGCCCTGCACAAAGTTTCCTATGGGAAATTGATTTTTTGACTTATTTTTTGAATTTCTCAAAGACTACTGAACGGATTTACACCATTTAAAAAAATGGTCGCTTTCTGAACCAAGCTCTACCTTTCTGCCAAATTTGGGGTAATTCCGTTCAGCAGTTCGAGCTGTAGCTCGTCGCAAACTTTCCTATGGAAATTAACATGGAGAAAACGAGTTTTGGGACCCCCCTTTTTTCTCAGCCCCCGCTTGACAAATCACCCCCAAACTTTCAGGATAGGAGCTGACCTGGATAGACTTTGTTTTTTGAGAGTTTCAGGAAGATTCATCAAACGACGCCAAAGTTATTAGCAAATCACAAAATGCTTTTCCAATGGAAACTAGGTTCTAACTATAACTACCTACTGGCGACCGCCAGTAGGTAATATATATATTAAAATGGAAGTTCTGGACTTTGTCACTAGCTTAAATGGCAAAGTCGAGTTAGCAGTTCGAAAACTTCTCTGTCAGCCAGCTCTGGCAGGATGTAAGTCACAGCTTTCCAAACTTTTCATGTTGGTGACACACTTTTTGGAGATGCATCATTTTGGGACACAGTAAGGCAGTGTAGCGAGCGTAGCAAGCGAGCCCGAACCACTTAAGGGGGGTTCAGGGGGGGTTCTCCCCCGTAAGAAAATTTTGAAATAAAGGTGGGCAAATGGTGCATTTTCAAGCAAATTTGAGACCATGAGGTTGAACACAGGCCCCTGCAGCGGATGCCTTCATCCACTGAGCCACCAGACCCGGCATACACACATCTCTCTCTCTCGGTCTCCCTCCCTCTCTCTATCTCCATCCCTCTCTCTATCTCTCGCTCTCTCCCTCCCTCTATCTCTCTCTCTCTCCTCTCTCTCTCCCTCCCTCTCTCTGTCTCCCTCTGTCTCACTCACGCTGTCTGTCTCCCTCTCCCTCTCTCTGTCTCCCTCCCCCTGTCTCCCTCTCTCTCCCTCCCTCTGTCTGTCTACCTCCCTCTGTCTCCCTCTATCTGTCTCGCTCCCTCTGTCGCCCTCCTCCCTCTGTTTCTGTCCCTCTGTCTCCCTCCCTCTGTCTCCGTCCTTCTGTCTCCCTCCCTCTGTCTCCCTCTCCTTCCCTCTGTCTCCGCCTGACTTCCTCCCTCTCCCTCCGTCTCCCCATCCCTCTGTTTCCCTCTGTCTCCCTCCCTGTCTGTCTCCCTCCCTGTCTGTCTCCCTCCCTGTCTGTCTCCCTCCCTGTCTGTCTCCCTCTGTCGGTCTCCCTCTCCTTCCCTCTGTCTCTGCCTGACTCCCTCCCTCTCCCTCCCTCTGTCTCCCTCCCTCTGTCTCCCTCTCTCTCTGTCTCCCTCTCTCTCTGTCTCCCTCTCTCTCGGTCTCCCTCCCTCTCCCTCCGTCTCCGTCTCCCTCTCTGTCTCTCTGCCTCTCTCTGTCTCAGTCTCTGCCTCTGTCTGTCCCTGTCTCTGTCTGTCCCTGTATGTCGCTGTCTCCCTCCCTCTGTCTCCCTCTCCGTCTCTCTGTCTGTCCGTCTCTGCCTCTATCTGTCTGCCCCTGTCCCTGTCTCTGCCTCTGTCTCTGTCTGTCCCTGTCTCAGTCTGTCCCTGTCTCAGTCTGTCCCTGTCTCAGTCTGTCCCTGTCTCAGTCTGTCCCTGTCTCAGTCTGTCCCTGTCTCAGTCTGTCTCTGTCTCAGTCTGTCTCTGTCTCCGTCCCTCTGTCTCCCTCCCTCTGTCTCCCTCCCTCTGTCTCCCTCCCTCTGTCTCCCTCCCTCTGTCTCCCTCCCTCTGTCTGTCTCCCTCTGTCTGTCTCCCTCTGTCTGTCTCCCTCTGTCTGTCTCCCTCTGTCTGTCGCCCTCTGTCTGTCGCCCTCTCCTTCCCTCTGTCTACGCCTGACTCCCTCCCTCTCCCTCCCTCTGTCTCCCCCTCCCTCCCCCTCCCTCTCTCTCTCTGTCTCCCTCTCCCTCCCTCTGTCTCCCTCTGTCTCCCTCTCCCTCTGTCTCCCTCTCTCGCTGTCTCCCTCTCTCGCTGTCTCCCTCTCTCGCTGTCTCCCTCTCTCGCTGTCTCCCTCTCTCGCTGTCTCCCTCTCTCTGTCTCCCTCTCTCTGTCTCCCTCTCTCTGTCTCCCTCTTCCTCCCTCTGTCTCCCTCTGTCTCCCTCTTTCTCTGTCTCCCATGGTTTCCCTCTCTCTCTGTCTCCCTCCCTCTGCTGTCTCTGTCTGTCTCCCTCTGTCTCCCTCCGTCTGTCTCCCTCCCTCCCTCTGTCTGTCTCCCTCCCTCTGTTGCCCTCCTCCCTCTGTCACCCTCTGTCTCCCTCTCTGTCGCCCTCTGTCTCCCTCTCTGTCGCCCTCTGTCTCCGTCCCTCTGTCTCCCTCCCTCTCTCTCTCTCTCCCTCCCTCCCTCCCTCTCTCCCTCCCTGTCTGTCTCCCTCTCTCTCTGTCTCCCTCTGTCTCCCTCTCTCTCCGTCTCCCTCCCTCTCCCTCCCTCTGTCACCCTCTGTCTCCCTCTCTCTCTCTCCCTCTGTCTCCCTCTCTCGGTCTCCCTCCCTCTCCCTCCCTCTGTCACCCTCCCTCTCCCTCCCTCTGTCACCCTCTGTCTCCCTCCCTCTCCCTCCCTCTGTCACCCTCTGTCTCCCTCTCTCTCTCTCCCTCTGTCTCCCTCCGTCTCTCTCTCCGTCTCCCTCTCTGTCTCTCTGCCTGTCTCAGTCTCTGCCTCTGTCTGTCCCTCTATCTGTCTGTCCCTGTCTCTGTCTGTGTCTGTCCCTGTATGTCGCTGTCTCCCTCCCTCTGTCTCCCTCTCTGTCTCTGTCTGTCTCTGCCTCTATCTGTTTGCCCCTGTCCATGTCTCTGCCTCTGTCTGTCTGTCCCTGTCTGTCTCTATCTCTGTCTGTCTGTCTCCCTCCCTCTCTCTGTCTCCCTCCCTCTGTCTCCCTCTCCCTCTCTCTGTCTCCCTCCCTCTATCTCTCTGTCTCCCTCTGTCTCCCTCACTCTGTCTGTCTCCCTCCGTCTCTACGTCTCCCTCTGTCTCCCTCCGTCTCTACGTCTCCCTCTGTCTCCCTCCATCTCTACGTCTCCCTCTGTCTCCCTCCGTCTCTCTGTCTCCCTCTGTCTCCCTCCCTCTGTCTGTCTGTCTCCCTCTTGTCTGTCTCCCTCCCTCTGTCTCCCTCTATCTGTCTCCCTCCCTCTGTCTCCCTCCCTCTGTCTCCCTCCCTCTGTCTCCCTCCCTCTGTCTCCCTCCCTCTGTCTCCATCCCTCTGTCTCCATCCCTCTGTCTCCATCCCTCTGTCTCCATCCCTCTGTCTCCATCCCTCTGTCTCCATCCCTCTGTCTCCATCCCTCTGTCTCCATCCCTCTGTCTCCATCCCTCTGTCACCCTCCTCCCTCTGTCTGTCTCCCTCTGTCTGTCGCCCTCTGTCTGTCGCCCTCTGTCTGTCGCCCTCTGTCTCCCTCACTCTGTCTCCGTCCCCCTGTCTCCGTCCCCCTGTCTCCGTCCCCCTGTCTCCCTCCCTCTGTCTCCCTCCCTCTGTCTCCTTCCCTGCCTCTCCTTCCCTCCCTCTGTCTCCTTCCCTCCCTCTGTCTCCTTCCCTCCCTCTGTCTCCCTCCCTCCCTCTGTCTCCCTCTGTCTCCCTCTTTCTGTCTCCCTCCCTCTGTCTACCCCCTCCCTCCCTCTGTCTACCCCGGACTCCCTCCCTCTGTCTCCCTCTGTCTCCCACATTTTCCCCCTCTGTCTCCCTCCCTCTGTTGCCCTCTGTCTCCCTCTCTCTCGTCTCCCTCTCTTCCTCCCTCTGTCTACCCCGGACTCCCTCCCTCTGTCTCCCTCTGTCTCCCTCTTTCTCTGTCTCCCATGGTTTCCCTCTCTCTCTGTCTCCCTCCCTCTGCTGTCTCTGTCTGTCTACCTCTGTCTGTCTCCCTCCCTCTGTCTCCCTCTATCTGTCTCCCTCCCTCCCTCTGTCTGTCTCCCTCCCTCTGTCGCCCTCTTCCCTCTATCTGTCACCCTCTGTCTCCCTCTCTGTCGCTCTGTCTCCCTCTCTGTCACCATCTGTCTCAGTCCCTCTGTCTCCCTCCCTCTCTCTCTCCCTCCCTCTCTCCCTCCCTCCCTCCCTCTGTCTCCCTCTGTCTCCCTCTGTCTCCCTCCCTCTCTCACCCTCTGTCTCCCTCTGTCTCCCTCTCTGTCTCCCTCCCTCTCCCTCCCTCTGTCACCCTCTCTCTCTCTCCCTCTGTCTCCCTCTGTCTCCCTCTCTCTCTGTCTCCCTCCCTCTCCCTCCCTCTGTCTCCCTCTCTCTCTCTCCCTCTGTCTCCCTCCGTCTCCGTCTCCGTCTCCCTCTCTGTCTCTCTGCCTCTCTCTGTCTCAGTCTCTGCCTCTGTCTGTCCCTGTCCCTGTCTCTGCCTCTATCTGTCTGTCTGTCCCTGTCTCTGTCTGTCCCTGTATGTCGCTGTCTCCCTCCCTCTGTCTCCCTCTCCGTCTCTCTGTCTCTGTCCGTCTCTGCCTCTATCTGTCTGCCCCTGTCCCTGTCTCTGCCTCTGTCTCTGTCTGTCCCTGTCTCAGTCTGTCTCTGTCTCCGTCCCTCTGTCTCCGTCCCTGTCTCCGTCCCTCTGTCTCTGTCCCTCTGTCTCTGTCCCTCTGTCTCCGTCCCTCTGTCTCCCTCCCTCTCTCTCTCTCTCCCTCCCTCCCTCTCTCCCTCCCTGTCTGTCTCCCTCTCTCTCTGTCTCCCTCTGTCTCCCTCTCTCTCTCTCCCTCTGTCTCCCTCTGTCACCCTGTCTCCCTCTCTCTCTCTGTCTCCCTCCCTCTCCCTCCCTCTGTCACCCTCTGTCTCCCTCCCTCTCCCTCCCTCTGTCACCCTCCGTCTCCCTCTCTGTCTCTCTGCCTGTCTCAGTCTCTGCCTGTCTCAGTCTCTGCCTGTCTCAGTCTCTGCCTCTATCTGTCTGTCCCTCTATCTGTCTGTCCCTGTCTCTGTCTGTCCCTGTATGTCGCTGTCTCCCTCCCTCTGTCTCCCTCTCTGTCTCTGTCTGTCTCTGCCTCTATCTGTCTGCCCCTGTCCATGTCTCTGCCTCTGTCTGTCTGTCCCTGTCTGTCTCTATCTCTGTCTGTCTCTGTCTCCCTCCCTCTCTCTGTCTCTCCCTCTGTCTCCCTCTCTCTGTCTCCCTCCCTCTATCTCTCTCTCTCTGTCTCCCTCTGTCTCCCTCACTCTGTCTCCCTCTCTCTCTGTCTCCCTCTCTCTGTCTCCCTCCATCCCTCTGTCTCCCTCCCTCTGTCTCCATCCCTCTGTCTCCATCCCTCTGTCTCCCTCCCTCTGTCTCCCTCTCTCTCTCTCTCCCTCTGTCTCCCTCCCTCTGTCTGTCTCCCTCTGTCTCCCTCTTTCTGTCTCCCTCCCTCTGTCTACCCCTCCCTCCCTCTGTCTACCCCGGACTCCCTCCCTCTGTCTCCCTCTGTCTCCCACATTTTCCCCCTCTGTCTCCCTCCCTCTGTTGCCCTCTGTCTCCCTCTCTCTGTCTCCCTCTTCCTCCCTCTGTCTACCCCGGACTCCCTCCCTCTGTCTCCCTCTGTCTCCCTCTGTCTCCCTCTTTCTCTGTCTCCCATGGTTTCCCTCTCTCTCTGTCTCCCTCCCTCTGCTGTCTCCGTCTGTCTCCCTCTGTCTGTCTCCCTCCCTCTGTCTCCCTCTATCTGTCTCCCTCCCTCCCTCTGTCTGTCTCCCTCCCTCTGTCGCCCTCTTCCCTCTATCTGTCACCCTCTGTCTCCCTCTCTGTCGCTCTCTGTCTCCCTCTCTGTCACCATCTGTCTCAGTCCCTCTGTCTCCCTCCCGCTCTCTCTCCCTCTCTCCCTCCCTCTCTCCCTCCCTCCCTCTCTCCCTCTGTCTCCCTCTGTCTCCCTCTGTCTCCCTCCCTCTCCCTCCCTCTGTCACCCTCTGTCTCCCTCTGTCTCCCTCCCTCTGTCACCCTCTCTCTCTCTCCCTCTGTCTCCCTCTCTCTGTCTCCCTCCCTCTCCCTCCCTCTCTCTCCCTCCCTCTCCCTCCCTCCCTCCCTCTCCCTCCCTCCCTCTCCCTCTCTCTCTCTCCCTCTGTCTCCCTCCGTCTCCGTCTCCCTCTCTGTCTCTCTGCCTCTCTCTGTCTCAGTCTCTGCCTCTGTCTGTCCCTGTCCCTGTCTCTGCCTCTATCTGTCTGTCTGTCCCTGTCTCTGTCTGTGTCTGTCCCTGTATGTCGCTGTCTCCCTCCCTCTGTCTCCCTCTCCGTCTCTCTGTCTCTGTCCGTCTCTGCCTCTATCTGTCTGCCCCTGCCTCTGTCTCTGTCTGTCCCTGTCTGTCTGTCTCCGTCCCTCTGTCTCCATCCCTCTGTCTCCGTCCCTCTGTCTCCCTCCCTCTGTCTGTCTCCCTCTGTCTGTCTCCCTCTGTCTGTCTCCCTCTCCTTCCCTCTGTCTCTGCCTGACTCCCTCCCTCTCCCTCTGTCTCCCCCTCCCTCTGTCTCCCTCTCTCTCTCTGTCTCCCTCTCTCTCTCTCTCTGTCTGCCTCTGTCTCCCTCTGTCTCCCTCTCTCTCTGGCTCCCTCTCTCGCTGTCTCCCTCTCTTGCTGTCTCCCTCCCTCTGTCTCCCTCTCTCTGTCTCCCTCTCTCTGTCTCCCTCTCTCTGTCTCCCTCTCTCTGTCTCCCTCTTCCTCCCTCTGTCTACCCCGGACTCCCTCCCTCTGTCTCCCTCTGTCTCCCTCTTTCTCTGTCTCCAATGGTTTCCCTCTCTCTCTGTCTCCCTCCCTCTGCTGTCTCTGTCTGTCTCCCTCTGTCTGTCTCCCTCTGTCTGTCTCCCTCCGTCTGTCTCCCTCCCTCCCTCTGTCTCCCTCCCTCTGTTGCCCTCCTCCCTCTATCTGTCACCCTCTGTCTCCCTCTCTGTCGCCCTCTGTCTCCCTCTCTGTCGCCCTCTGTCTCCGTCCCTCTGTCTCCCTCCCTCTCTCCCTCCCTCCCTCTCTCCCTCCCTCCCTGTCTGTCTCCCTCTCTCCGTCTCCCTCTGTCTCCCTCTCTCTCCGTCTCCCTCCCTCTCCCTCCCTCTCCCTCCCTCTGTCACCCTCTGTCTCCCTCTCTCTCTCTCCCTCTGTCTCCCTCTCTCTGTCTCCCTCCCTCTCCCTCCCTCTGTCACCCTCTGTCTCCCTCCCTCTCCCTCCCTCTGTCACCCTCTGTCTCCCTCTCTCTCTCTCCCTCTGTCTCCCTCCGTCTCCCTCTCCGTCTCCCTCTCTCTGCCTGTCTCAGTCTCTGCCTCTATCTGTCTGTCCCTGTCTGTCTGTCCCTGTATGTCGCTCCCTCCCTCCCTCTGTCTCCCTCTCTGTCGCCCTCTGTCTCCCTCTCTGTCGCCCTCTGTCTCCGTCCCTCTGTCTCCCTCCCTCTCTCTCTCTCCCTCCCTCCCTCTCTCCCTCCCTCCCTGTCTGTCTCCCTCTCTCTCTGTCTCCCTCTGTCTCCCTCTCTCTCCGTCTCCCTCCCTCTCCCTCCCTCTGTCACCCTCTGTCTCCCTCTCTCTCTCTCCCTCTGTCTCCCTCTCTCTGTCTCCCTCCCTCTCCCTCCCTCTGTCACCCTCTGTCTCCCTCCCTCTCCCTCCCTCTGTCACCCTCTGTCTCCCTCTCTCTCTCTCCCTCTGTCTCCCTCCGTCTCCCTCTCCGTCTCCCTCTCCGTCTCCCTCTCTGTCTCTCTGCCTGTCTCAGTCTCTGCCTCTATCTGTCTGTCCCTGTCTGTCTGTCCCTGTATGTCGCTGTCTCCCTCCCTCTGTCTCCCTCTCTGTCTCTCTGTCTCTGTCTGTCTCTGCCTCTATCTGTCTGCCCCTGTCCATGTCTCTGCCTCTATCTGTCTGTCTGTCCCTGTCTGTCTCTATCTCGGTCTGTCTCTGTCTCCCTCCCTCTCTCTGTCTCTCCCTCTGTCTCCCTCCCTCTGTCTCCCTCCCTCTGTCTCCATCCCTCTGTCTGTCTCCCTCTGTCTGTCTCCCTCCCTCTGTCTCCATCCCTCTGTCTCCCTCTGTCTGTCTCCCTCTGTCTGTCTCCCTCTGTCTGTCTCCCTCCCTCTGTCTCCCTCCCTCTGTCTGTCGCCCTCTGTCTGTCGCCCTCTGTCTGTCGCCCTCTGTCTCCCTCTCTCTGTCTCCGTCCCCCTGTCTCCGTCCCCCTGTCTCCGTCCCCCTGTCTCCGTCCCCCTGTCTCCGTCCCCCTGTCTCCCTCCCTCTGTCTCCCTCCCTCTGTCTCCTTCCCTCTGTCTCCTTCCCTCTGTCTCCCTCCCTCTGTCTCCCTCCCTCTGTCTCCCTCCCTCTGTCTCCCTCTCTCTCTCTCTCCCTCTGTCTCCCTCTCTGTCTCCCTCCCTCTGTCTCCCTCCCTCTGTCTCCCTCTGTCTCCCTCTTTCTGTCTCCCTCCCTCTGTCTACCCCTCCCTCCCTCTGTCTACCCCGGACTCCCTCCCTCTGTCTCCCACATTTTCCCCCTCTGTCTCCCTCCCTCTGTCTCCCTCTGTCTCCCTCTCTCTGTCTCCCTCTTCCTCCCTCTGTCTACCCCGGACTCCCTCCCTCTGTCTCCCTCTGTCTCCCTCTGTCTCCCTCTGTCTCCCTCTTTCTCTGTCTCCCATGGTTTCCCTCTCTCTCTGTCTCCCTCCCTCTGTCTCCCTCTTCCCTCTATCTGTCACCCTGTCTCCCTCTCTGTCACTCTCTGTCTCCCTCTCTGTCGCCATCTGTCTCAGTCCCTCTGTCTCCCTCCCTCTCTCTCTCCCTCCCTCTCTCCCTCCCTCTCTCCCTCCCTCTCTCTCCCTGTCTCCCTCTGTCTCCCTCTGTCTCCCTCCCTCTCCCTCCCTCTGTCACCCTCTCTCTCTCTCCCTCTGTCTCCCTCTGTCTCCCTCTCTCTCTGTCTCCCTCCCTCTGTCACCCTCTGTCTCCCTCTCTCTCTCTCTGTCTCCCTCCGTCTCCCTCTCCCTCTCTCTCTCTGTCTCTCTGCCTCTGTCTGTCTCAGTCTCTGCCTCTATCTGTCTGCCCCTGTCCCCGTCTCTGCCTCTATCTGTCTGTCTCTATGTCTGTCTCCCTCCCTCTCTCTGTCTCTCTCTCTCCCTCCCTCCCTCCCTCCCTGTCTCCCTCTGTCTCCCTCTGTCTCCCTCCCTCTCCCTCCCTCTGTCACCCTCTGTCTCCCTCTCTGTCTCCCTCCCTCTCCCTCCCTCTGTCACCCTCTCTCTCTCTCCCTCTGTCTCCCTCTGTATCCCTCACTCTGTCTGTCTCCCTCTCTCTCTGTCTCCCTCTCTCTGTCTCCCTGTCTCTGTCTCCCTCCCTCTGTCTGTCTCCCTCTTGTCTGTCTCCCTCCCTCTGTCTCCCTCTATCTGTCACCCCTCCCTCTGTCTCCCTCCCTCTGTCTCCCTCTCTTCCCTCTATCTGTCACCCTGTCTCCCTCTCTGTCACTCTCTGTCTCCCTCTCTGTCGCCATCTGTCTCAGTCCCTCTGTCTCCCTCCCTCTCTCTCTCCCTCCCTCTCTCCCTCCCTCTCTCCCTCCCTCTCTCTCCCTGTCTCCCTCTGTCTCCCTCTGTCTCCCTCCCTCTCCCTCCCTCTGTCACCCTCCTCTCTCTCTCCCTCTGTCTCCCTCTCTGTCTCCTCTCTCTCTCTGTCTCCCTCCCTCTGTCACCCTCTGTCTCCCTCTCTCTCTCTCTCTGTCTCCCTCCGTCTCCCTCTCCCTCTCTCTCTCTGTCTCTCTGCCTCTGTCTGTCTCAGTCTCTGCCTCTATCTGTCTGCCCCTGTCCCCGTCTCTGCCTCTATCTGTCTGTCTCTATGTCTGTCTCCCTCCCTCTCTCTGTCTCTCTCTCTCCCTCCCTCCCTCCCTGTCTCCCTCTGTCTCCCTCTGTCTCCCTCCCTCTCCCTCCCTCTGTCACCCTCTGTCTCCCTCTCTGTCTCCCTCCCTCTCCCTCCCTCTGTCACCCTCTCTCTCTCTCCCTCTGTCTCCCTCTGTATCCCTCACTCTGTCTGTCTCCCTCTCTCTCTGTCTCCCTCTCTCTGTCTCCCTGTCTCTGTCTCCCTCCCTCTGTCTGTCTCCCTCTTGTCTGTCTCCCTCCCTCTGTCTCCCTCTATCTGTCACCCTCCCTCTGTCTCCCTCCCTCTGTCTCCCTCCCTCTGTCTCCATCCCTCTGTCACCCTGTCTCCCTCTGTCTGTCTCCCTCTGTCTGTCTCCCTCTGTCTGTCTCCCTCTGTCTGTCTCCCTCTGTCTGTCTCCCTCCCTCTGTCTGTCGTCCTCTGTCTCCCTCTCTCTGTCTCCGTCCCTCTGTCTCCCTCCCTCTATCTCCCTCCCTCTGTCTCCGTCCCTCTGTCTCCCTCCCTCTATCTCCCTCCCTCTGTCTCCCTCCCTCTGTCTCCCTCTCTCTCTCCCTCTGTCTCCCTCTCTCTCTGTCTGTCTCCCTCTGTCTGTCTCCCTCTTTCTGTCTCCCTCCCTCGGTCTACCCCTCCCTCCCTCTGTCTACCCCGGACTCCCTCCCTCTGTCTCCCACGTTTTCCCCCTCTGTCTCCCTCTCTGTCTCCCTCTGTCTTCGTCCCTCTGTCTCTGTCCCTCTGTCTCTGTCCCTCTGTCTCCCTCCCTCTGTCTCCCTCTGTCTCCCTCCCTCTGTCTCCCTCCCTCCCTCTGTCTCCCTCCCTCTGTCTGTCTCCCTCCCTCTGTCTCCCTCCCTCTGTCTGTCTCCCTCCCTCTGTCTGTCTCCCTCCGTCGCCCGTCTCCCTCTGTCTGTCTCCCTCTGTCTGTCTCCCTCGGTCTGTCTCCCTCTGTCTCCCTATGTCTGTCTCCGTCCTTCTGTCTCTGTCCCTCTGTCTCCCTCCCTCTGTCTCCCTTCCTCTGTCTCCCTTCCTCTGTCTCCCTCTCTCTCTCGGTCTCCCTCTCTCTGTCTCCCTCTCTCTGTCTCCCTCTCTCTGTCTCCCTCTCTCTGTCTCCCTCTCTCTGTCTTCCTCCCTCTGGCTGTCACCCTCTGTCACCTCACCCCAGCTTCCCGGGCACACACACAGCCGCACCCGAGTACTTCGCAGGTCTTTAAAAGACCATTTACTCGGAGACGTTATGCCATAGATGAGGCATTGTGAGAACAAAGCTTTCAAAGGAATGCCTCTTAATTAGCAGCAGTTATGTGCTAAGTGCCCGTTAATACCAGTGTCATCCCGCGACACACCCATTTGCAGGCGACACAGTACTGTGTCGGGACACACAGTTTGGAAAGCTCTGATGTAAGTCTTGCTTTGCTTTGTCAAACTTGTGATGGCATGATAAGTGCTAGTGTTCATGAGAGACACTTTATCTTACAGGCCCTGGATACACATGGTACCATATACTAGGGACCTATAAATAAGTTACCTCATGCCATTTGTGGGTGAGCCAATCAGACATACATATTTTATAGGTCAGAGCACTGGCACTGAGGTCTGTTTGGTGGGGCTCAGTGCATTATCAGAGTTGCAAAACTAGCAGCATAAGTCCAAAACTATGGAGATGATCATGCAAAAAGAGGCATTTCCTTACATTCTCCCTTGCAGGATTGTTTTCATCCTTGCTTTCTCTGGGTTCATTGGTCAGCCATTTCTGACTCTCTTCACTGTGATTGATGTCCTTTTGCTTTTGCACATGTGCACTTCCACCTAAAACTTGTTCTACTTCAGTGGCAGGGAAAAAGACAAATCTCTACTTTTATTTATTGTTTTCTATTTATTTATTTTTGAGATGGGTCGGTTTTAAATTTTTTATTTTATTTACAAAATTTGCAAGCCACATTTAGATGGCAGCACTACTACTTTTAAACTTTTAACGCTTATTGAACTTATTTGAAAAAAATAAAAATAAATTGAAGGCTGTGAACGCCGGACATATTGGCTTTGCTAAAGTTTGTTTAAATGAAATCCTTGGGTCTTTTGTATTAAACATTTTTAAATCTGTACCCTTAGAAATACAATTACATATGGGTGCAGATTAACTACTTTTAGTATTAACAAACATTCTCAGAATTATGCCTGGAAAGCTATGTGAGGTGCTAGTTTCTAGGCATAGTTCTAGGAACCACGTGATTTTTTCTAAAGGATCCTATTCCCTGTGTGTGGAGTTCACTATAGCAGAGAATGCTGCATAGAAACGGTAGAGTCTCCTGTGGAAATGTAATTTTATTGTCAATGTGGAAAGCATTTTTCTGCCATGGAGAAAGTCCTTTCCGTACAACCTCAGCAAGTCTCAGGGTCTCCAACCAGTTCAAGAGTGGAATCGGGTTGAAGAGGAGACTCTGTGAATGCTAACAAGGTATGGGCGCGATTCACAAAGGTAAACTGAGACAAAAGTCTAACTTTACGACTTTGGTATTCACAAAGGGCATTTACGAGTAATAAAGTTAGACTTTTGTCTCCGTTAAACTTAAGTTTTGGTCAGAAGTTTGACCATAACTGAGACAAAAGTCTAACTAAACTACTTGTACATGCCCTTTGGGAATACCGAAAGTTTGTTAAATTAGACTTTCATCTCAATTTACCTTTGTGAATCTGGCCCTATATGTTTGTGGTGGGTGTTCCTAAACTTCGAAACCACACCTTGGAATGCCATGGGCCAAAAATGCATTAAAAAGAAATACATAATGGTAAATTTAATCATAATCTTGCGTTTACAACCCAATTTATTCTTTGTGAACAAGGTCCGTGTCTTTCTCTTCAAATTGAATAACTGGTAAGGCAGCAGGCAGCAACTTAGTGACTATTAACCAGGGTACTTCAATAGCTCATCTTGCAAAAATAATATTAAGCCCTTTCTCATTTATTTCTGCATTTATTTTATGGATATTTGCATGCAGCAAGTTTGAATTAAATAACAGTAGAATTAGATCTTAATATGAGGATCAAATAATGATGTTAATCATTTGCAGTGACTGAGATAATGCAAACAAAGATGGAAAAAAAACTAACGTTTAAGCTAGTTTTAGCATTCTTCACAATATTTGTATGATAAAAGTTCCTATACTATTCCAGTTTCTGTACATTATCTTGTTGAGGTACTAGTTTCACTCAGGAGCAAAAACATCTAAAAAATGGCTACAGCACACTGAATAATACCTGTCGAAGAAGCCGCCCCATCTACTTAGGATTTTCACCTTCCATAAGGATGCGCTGACTCGCTTCACATTACATTCCAAAGACTAATTTAAATTTAGGTCTGTTAAACACTTTGCATGTGTGCACTTTCCCTCCAGCTAGGAAACAAACAAAACCAATGAAAAACTGAAACGATACTTCTTTGCTGTGTAATAATGTTTAACTGCTTTACATTGTTGGAAGATTACAGTTTTTTCATGCCACACCCAGAACTTGTGTTTCTGAAAACATCACTGTTAGCACACAATGATACTGAAATTTTTTGTTCTGAAATTTGGTTACATTTGACCCTAGTCTCAAAAAGCATAATCAATAGTAAGAAAATGTTAAAATTACCTTGTTCCAATGGCTAATGGCTATTGGAGGCTGTAATGCTATATAGAGGGCCAGATTATGAGGATAAGTAGTATCCCCAGGTGGGATATTGCTCAGCCTGATCATATTTTGTGTCCCTGCACCCAGATTTCTGGGTGCAGGACCAGCAGACCTGATTTTACCAGCCGCAAAATCTGCAGATCTGGGTGCAAGCCCGGCCCTGCTCAGCCGAAACCCAAAATGATTTTACAGCATAGGTGAAGCACGGAACACTCCTTCTGAAGTGGCAGCTCCTCCGCTAAGGCGGAGGAGCGCCGATCCACTGCTGCAAAGCAGTGAAAATAAGAACAAATACAATGACAATAACTCGAGATTATTATCATTGTATTTGTTCCTGCTGCACAGCTTTGTGGTACGGGCGGGGCTGGTCTGCTCTCAGAGCAGGGGAGGAGTGGTTTGCCCACTCCTAGTGCGCAATGACTGTTTAGCCCGCTCTCTGGGGCCGTCCAAAACAGTCAGGGGCACTTTGCATGTTCTCCATGCAGGCTGCATTACAGCCTGTGTGGAGAACATGCCCGGGCCCCCATTCCCTGGCTGAGTGTCGATCCACGGCGCTCAGACCAATCACAATGCTGCATTGCAGAGTTGTGATCGGCTTAGGGGAGGGAGCCTTGCTGCTTCCTGTTCCGGCCCCGGAGAGGAGAGATTGAGACGACGTGCAGGAGAGCATCGAGAAGCTAAGTTTCTTTACTTTTCTTTTATTTTTTTACATCACCGGTCCCCCTCATCCCGTCACCACTCCCGATCCGTGCCGGCCCCAACTGTCCTTCTGCTGGTACATTGCCTCTCATGCGCCCTGATGCCCTCTCCGGCCTCTCTCCAGCTCTCCACACACACAGGCCCACACTCTCATTTACCACCTGTTCAAAGCCTGTGGTAAAAGAGAGCTGATTTACCCCAGGAGTGGGGACTCAACATGTTGATTTGGCCGTAGTAATTTTAAGTCCACATATTATTCTCCATTGAGTGGACAGCTCAATGGGGAATAATATGTGGGCTCACAATTACTAGGTCAACTCAAAATAGCTGTATTTAGGTGTAGGGATATAAGCTGCCATCGTTATTTCCAGGCATACGGGATCCCAGGACCTCAGTCAGGCACACTAGGAATCGGGCCATATAATACAAGTAAGTACCAGCTGACTAACATTTATGGCTGGTCCATTTTGAAGTGAATTTTAAATATTAGTACATTATATATTCAAGATGTGATAACATCAGTGACGCACTACTACCCAAAGATGCGTCGCCCACTGTACAGACATCTCAGAATTTTTAGATCTGGAATAAACTCAACTTTAATATGAAGTATAAAGGGCAAGTTAAAAGTGACCCAGCAGGAAATAAAGCAACTTTCAAAACTATGCCATGTTAACATGGATTTTACTAGTTCAAAAGTTGATTGATTTGCCCTAACTGTTCTTTGTGAGTGAAAGCTCCTCTTCACACAAAGTAGAATTGGATTATTTCTGGTAGTGCTGATTTACAATCCCCTAAAGGTTATCAACATGGGCGAGGGGGTAGGGGACAAGTTCCTGCAATGAAGGTAGTTTGGAACAGGTGGGCCTCTGAACAAATAGAACAGAAAACCCTCTACTAGAAATGTTTCAGTAAGCAAGGTAGACCTCTGACCTAGAGGAGATGCCCCCCTGAATGAACAGAACATGAGACCCTCAACTAGAAATGACTTAGTAAGCAAAGCAGACCTCTAACCTAGGGCAGGATCTCGATAAGGGAGCATAATGGGGCTCCGATCGACAAGGAGTGCCCAAAGCTGCAGAAGTATGCAACAAGATGACTTTCTAAAGCACAGTTAGAGGATGTGGAATCTGCATTTTAGGAATTTGTTTTCTTCATTGCAGTGAAGCAAAGATAAGGAAGAAGGTATTTGAAAGCCATGCTGATGCTTCTTTGATGCAGTGTAAGAAATTCAGCATGGAGAAGGAAAGCTTGACTCCACTCTGGAGCCACAAGAGTTGGTGAATATCCAGAAGTCTGTGCTAGCATGGTTCTAGGGGCCCCCAGAAGTCATTTTAGAGGATGAATGACATCTTACATATACTGCTGAACAACAAGACTGCACTCAGGAGATCACGCTGACACTAAAGCTGATGCTCTGGAAAGAATTCAGCAGAAGAACAACTTTCTCATAAAGCAGATGACTGAGGAAGTAGAGAGTTACTTATGGGTGCACATTAATATGCTGTTGCAGGCACCATGCACGGACTTTGGAAGGGAGAGGGACATGCTATCTTAGTGCAGACATGCCCTGTTGAGGCTGATGAAGGTGGCCAACAAAGGTAAAGAGTAGAAGGCAAAAGATAATGCTACTTAGTTAGTGGGAGGCAGGCATTCACACTCCAACAGCAGCAAAGAGGAGAGTAGTTCCCAGACTGGAGCAATAGGTAGGCTATCTACGATATTTAGGGCCTCATGTATGAAAAGTGTTGCATCGCTGAGGTAAAACAGCGATGCAACATTTCAGTGCGCCCTCCTTGCAACACCATGGATGCGCCGTATTTACGGCAATCCATGTCGCAAGGATTGACCAATACGTCAGGAATCCGGACATATCTGTTGGTGCAAAAATGGCACTTTGCTGGAGTGTGTCTGGAAACAGAAGTAATTGCAAGTCCCCTAGATCTCAAAAAGGGTTTGCACAGCTTGCAGTCCTGCCTCTCCCTTTGTCCTGTCAATAGTGTGTGAGGCACAGGCTGTAGAGACTTTGTCCTCCTTTCTAACTTGACCCCTGTTATCATAGAATGTGAGCTGCTGGGAGACCATGCATGTTGGCATGTGTTTCTCTGGTAGCAATTGTCATTCATTGACAATGGGAGCCATGGGAGTAGAATACAGAAATTCAGCAGGAACCATGGATTTTTTATACAGCACTCTACCAAGAGCTATAGGGGCATATCTACAAGGGGATTGCGCAACCACAACGTCACTTTTACCAATGTTGCGGTGGCGCCATGCCCTGCACCATATTTACAAAATGGCATTAAGCCACTTTTTGTGGCTTAACGCTGCTTTGTAAATATGGTACCCTTTCACGCAGATATCTGCGTGAAAGGGGCGTGCAATGGGTGTTGCTGTGGACATTCCACCACAACACCCATTGCTTTTTGACACTGCCCCAGAATTACAAAGATCTGTAATTCTGAGACAGTGCCAAAAGGGACACCTTCCTACACATAAACAAGCATTCCCTGCAATGCTGGCACCCTTTCACTATGGCAAAGGGTGTCTGTGTTGGTGTTAGGCAGCTATTTTTAGCGCCAGCACTAGGGAAAACACAAGGGTGCATCATGTTGTTGTAAATACGGTGCAGCTCTGCGTTTTGGAAATGGTGGAGCGCGGTGCTGTGAAATTTGCAGCGCTCTGCCATTTCCTTGTAAATATGCCCTGTAGAGTCCAAAACATTGCTTCCATCTTATTAGTCTATGACTCCGAGCAATAAAACTGGAATAGGACCTTACTGGCTCCACATTCTGACATAGTGGGCTATAATTCTATGTTGTGCCCTACTCTTAATAAACTGGGGATGCAGGAATGTATTTGATATTTTGATTCTTTTTTGTAATACATTGTATGTACATAGTACAATCTAAGCAAATACTAATATGATTCAATGTATATCTACCATGAATGCAAAACCTTGAACCATTGCTTAAAAAAGAAAAAAATTATAAAGATTAATCATACTAATTCTGATTTGTTTATCCATACACTAGTAGTTCCAGTCACTTGTTCTTAAGTTGCTAATTTGTAAAGTTCACTGATCCATTCTGTATTAGTGTATCCCACCCCTTTACACTGAAGGACAATCAACTCCTTATCCAATTTGTTGGCATGTTGCACCCATAACTTTCTTAAAGGGCACTGAGAGGAAACACCGGATATGTTATTAAATATAATAATTTCTCTCAGATATTCACTTCTCCTGTAATCTCGTCCATCCTCGTCACATAGTTTTCCCAGAAGTTAAAGGTTTAAAGGGAAAATCTACAAACTATTTATGTAAGTGCAATTCCATTCTTACACTTACAACATATGTCAGACTAGCATGATATCAGTTTTCTGGTATTTTTACAGCCAGTGTTCTCTAGCACAAGCATTTTGATGCATTGGCCTTCCAGTCAAAATTCATCTCCATTGAAGAATGTCCTTAGTGTCAATAGAAAACAAGAGAATGAACACAATCACATAGCTTTCAATACATTACTCACAACTCTACCATTCTTATCCTTGCTCAGGCTCACCCATCTCAGTCTCAAAAACTCTTTTATTTAGTTAATTGCGATAATTGTGAACATGTACCTTTACTAGAGAAGGTTGCAGAATAGTTACACTTCTGAAACTGTAGTGTTGTTCACCTATCCATGAACTCCCTTGAAGGCACTATCTCCCTCGAACATGCAAGATCCTGATGAAACTGCTGAGGAGTGTAAACTCTGCAAAATACCGCAACATTGTGGATCATGCACTGCAGATTGAGTTTCTCAACAGCTTAGTGACATAGTTGGAGTTTGGAGCTTGGAGCAGGGGAAACAAACCAGTGTTTCGCCCAGGAATGCAGTGTCCTTGCAGGGCGTTGATTCCAGGGCAAGTGTTACCTGCTCACTCCATCAGGCGCCGTGAGGTCAGACCACTCTACTATGTGTACATTCTTTGATGGAGGGTGCAGAGTATGAGGTAGGTGTGGGTAGGCTCTGCTATTCTTTGTGACTGCACTGTGCTCAGTTGAAGGCATTAGCTCTAACCATGCCAGTTTGAGGCTCACAAGCAGACCTGCAGGAGCACAGAAGCACAGGGAGCAATTTGTAACGTGACAGTGTAAGTGGAGCCGGTTGATGGGCCGAAGTTTGGTAAGTCTGTTTTGAGATCGACTGCTGTGAGAGAAACCCTACAGCTGGACGATCTTTCAAATACAGGGACCAAGGGGAGAAGGTGGCAGCAAGCCATCAAAAATAAATGAATGTACTGTGTTCATTGTGTTTGCATCATCAGTACAGCTTGCGTCCACATCCTTTTCAGTACAGTCTGCACAACCAGTGTTGGGCTCACTGGGCCTAATCAGCTGTATTTTGTCATCCGTTTGGATTTGATCCTTGTTCTGTAGATCTAATTTTCTGAAAATGTTTTCAAATTCTGCTCCAACAGACCTTTACTAGAATGGTTAATTAGACCTGAGATGTTTACCTGTACTAAGAATGGTGCAACCTAGACTAATTTAAGCTGCAGCAATAATAAGGATAATTACACTGCTTTTGTCCATTTAGAACATCTATCAATGGGAAGTCCCCCCAAAGTCAAAAAGATGGCCTGTTTTTCAATTTCAAATCTTGCAACCTTCAATATAGATATTACTGCTGATATTATCGACATCATTTATACTATTGACATTGCCTCCCGATCCTCAGGCTCTCCAACACATACAGGGATGACCCCAGAGACAATTTATTCATGCATCAGCTCATTAGCGCATGCCAGGTTACCACACATCTTCTGGGTAGGGTGTACAAGGAGAGACAGGGTAGCATACTTGGTAGTGACTTGGTAGATAGACAGTGGGAATTGGTTTGTTGCGACATGGGATCTGGTTTGTTGTGACGGTGATAAATGCTCCATTAACATATAGGAAAGAGAGGACCATTACAAAGTCATATATGAGTGGTACCTTCGCCTAGTAAAACTTCACACTAATCCACTGTTAGACTTGAGATCCATGGTGTGGTATTCCTCCACACTTTTTACTTTACTAAACTGATTTTGTTGACATTATGACTCAATGTACTTTACCCCTGGTATCCATTGCTAAAGTTCTTGTGCTCTCTCCTTAAAATAGGGTAACATTGGAATACACCTAATTGACACATTTCATTTACTTGTAAATCCCTAGTAAATGGTACTACACGTACCCAGGGCCTGTAAATTAAATGCTACCAGTGGGCTGCAGCACTCATTGTAGCACCCACTGAAGTAGTCTTTTTAACCATGTCTCAGGCCTGCCACTCCAGCCTGTAGTGTAGCTTTAAACTGCCATTTTGACCTGGCAAAATAAACCTTTTGCCAGGCCTAAACCTTTCTTTTTATTACTTATAAGCCGTTCCTAAGGTGTGCTGTAAAGGCTCCTAGGGCAGGGTGAATGGTGATTAAAAAGTAGGACATGTGTGTTAAAGTTTTACATGTCTTGCAGTGAAAAAGTCCTACTGTCGTTTTTCGCTGGAGAAAGACCTATTTCTACCATATACTAACACTGGGTTACTTTATTACCTTTGATAAATGCCAATTTCAGACTGGGAGCAGGTAGAGAAATGATGTATTCACTCAAGTGAATTGTAATTTAAAATCATCTTTAATGGCAAAGTCAGATTTTAAGTTACAATTTTAAAAATGCCTCTTTTAGAAAATTGGTGCATACTGGCCCAAACCAACTGTGCCTTTCTGTCAGTGTGCGGGGGTCACATGAATGTGAATGGCTGCTCTGTTGTGTCTTGCTACTAGCCAGTGAGACTAAGGAAGCCTAGGTGTGAACGGTGATGGTCTTCCTGACAGAATGGCTAGGGAGGAATTGTATCCTGCCAGGATTACATTCCAAAGAGCCCTGCATGCAACACACACAAAGGAACCTGACTTCAGGCTTGCCCTTGCATTTTTCACCCTAGACAGATTGGAGCAGGACCTGGGTAAGGGGAAGAACTGACCAGAACCAGTTTTGAGGATAGCTCAGGAAATCAATCCACACAAAGGCTCGGACCAGGTATACAAATAGGACCTTCAGAATCACTCATGAGAAGACTCCTGGAACTGTGGAAAATTTAGAAGAATGACTGCCCCACTGCCAGAAGGACTGCCCTGCTGCTGCAAGGATTGCCTAACTGTCCTAAGAAGGAAGACTGGACCCGTTTGCTTGTTCCCAGGTTAGTCATAGTGACTCCAAGGATGGCTGGCTGGCTTCTGTGAGAGCCACAGGAACACAACTAGCTTCCAGAGGCCTCCCTGCAACTGGTCAGCTGACCAGCAGAAACTGGACCTGCCTGAGCCCTGTTGCTGGCCTCTGCTTGAATGAGTCCTGTTCCCTAAGAGGTGACCTCCAGATCCTGGACCCTGGCGGCTGTCATCAGTGAGAACTCCTAATCAAGAAAAGGGAAAAATCCTGAAGTTTGGGCTCCTAGTGACTGCGAGGTGACCCCTTCATACTGAGAATCAACTGCCCATGACGATTGCCATCACAAAGCTCCAGCTCGACCTGTTTTTCACACTGACAATGACCATCCGTTAAGACCAGCAACGGGAGTCTTACAGTTTGCGCCGATAGTGACCGTCCATGATGATTAACCAATGTGGAAGTCCAGTGATGGCCAGCTCCTTGTGCTATAGCAACAATCGTCCATGATGCTTGACCTGTTCCTCATGTCGAAAGTCTCCTCTGCACAGCCTTTTCCAATGCTAATGGAAATCTTCACACCAGATTTGAGAATGTAACACTTTAGCAGGACTAACCTTGTCCCTGTATCCGTCCCGCGCTCCATGACAGTCATCCTGAACTTGTGACATTCCCTTGGTCTAGCGTGAACAGAAAACTGCAAGTGATGCTTTATGCTTCTTGGAGGTATTTTAACCAAAACTTAAAAAATATATATCCCCAGTTCTACTGATTGGATTTTTTTTTGTTTTGGTCTCATTTTATTTATCATAATTTACTCTATTTTTCTAAATTGGCATTTGGAATTGTTTTGTGTTGTGTTGTCACTTTATTGCTGTCTGTATGCTGCATAAATACTTTACACATTGGCTATCAGTTAAGCCTCACTGCTTTGTATCAAACTACAAGAGAGTTTATGCACTGGTTAATTTAGTGACTTTTCACCCTGACGAGGACTGTGTTTATTATTTGAGTCTGGTCTCCATTCATCTCAGCTAATAACCCAATTTCTTACACACACAGTGCTGGGGCTGCAGCCTGATGTAGGACTTGCAACACATCCAAGAGATTAAATCAACCATGCTCTGCTCCCAGACATGCTTAAACACTCATAGGTTCTAAATGAGATGTCTTTGCAGTTGTAATCCTTAAACCAGATCATACTAAATTTGAAAAGTGCCAAGTTCAACCGCCTTTTCATTATCTTGTACAGTTGCCCTATTTATTCACTCATCTTTTATGTGTTCCATTACCATATAGCCAACTAATTACATATTTTTCTCATGGATCCTGCAAAGTATCATGGTGTTGTAGTTGATTTAAACGTTAATCAACTTTAGGGTCCACTTTTGCTAATGCATATTACTGCACCAGTTTTTGAAAAGTGTCTTTATTTCCATTCATGTCTATTGAAAAAGGGAGTTGGTTTCTTAAGCAAGAGCACACAGTATGTTTATTTTTTGAATTTTAGATCCCCACATATGAGATGTACCAGCTGGAAGACGCTTGGGTTTCTCTACGTAGAACAACTTAGGTCATCTCTGCTGACCAAGGTATTATCCTTTTTGTGAAAACAATACCATAGATTGAAAAATATACAATAATATCAGAAAAATTAAAATCACATAAAATAAAATGTGTGCTGTTTGAGTTAGGCATTAGGGGGCGGTGTTAGCCATGTTAGAGCCTCCTGTTATGGAGACTACGTATTTATCAGTATACCTTATATGTTATGTTATGTCATGTTACAAATATTTGATATAGCGCTAAAATGGCTCACTCCATCCCAACTCTTAGGCCTTGTTAAGAGGAGGCAAACAAAACCAAAATCTCAGAAAGAAGTAAGATTAAAAAGTCAAGTTATTTTAAGCTTTTTAAAGAGCGAAAACATACTACAGGAGGGGATGTGAACTGGCAAATTGTTCCAGTAGTGAGGGGCAGAATACAAATAGGAATTTTTTGAGTAGTTCGAATTGTGCAGGAGGCAGCCAAAGCGGTATCGGATGATCTCAGAAACCTACCTGGATAATAGAAACTGATAAAGGAGCACAGATACTACAGGCCAGCCCCATATAGTGCCTTGTGAGCGAGGTAGAGAAGCTTAAAAAGGCACATTTTCCTAAATGGAAGCCAATGCAAAGAACCCAGCACCAGGCCTATTTTTGCACCTACTGGTAGGTGTCCGACCAAGCAGGCCACTGAGTTTTGAACCACCTGAAGCAGAGTCACAATAGATATATTCATATCTACCAGCCAAGCATTTCCATAGTCCAGGTGACTGGTTACAAGTGCGTGAATCACAGTCTTCCTACAATCCAAAGGTAGCCAAAAAACACCTTCCTAAGAAAGAGTAGTATGCCAAAAAAGGTACCACATGTGGCCTTGACATGGCTTTCCATCGCAAGCTTGTCGTCCATTACAAAGCCGAGATTTCTTTTTAACTCTATAGAGCAGGGTGGGATACCTAATTCCTGGGGCCACCAATACTCTGACCAACCCTGAGGAGCTTTTCCAATGATTATAATCAGTTGGAGAAAACTTTGTTTCATCCACATTGCCATGGAAAGCATGCACTCCCAAATCTGATTTTAGTAAATTCCATCTCTTGGCCAAAAGACAGCGCCAACTGGGTGTTGTCTGCATAAGGAGAATCTCAATTCCAAACAACCTCATTATCTTTGCCAAAAGGGCCACATAGATGTTAAAAGGCATAGGGCTCAGGGAAGATCCCTTGGGTACCTTGCAGATGCTATCAGCCACCCTGGATTTGTAAGGGGGAACATAGACTACACCTGGGAATGATCGTCCAGAAAGTCTTTTAACCAATCTAAGGCCTGGCCATGCACCCCAATGGCAAAACATCAGTCAATAAGTAATGCATGCAATGCTGTGTCAAATGTAGAGAAAAGATCAAGGGGTATCAGTACTGCTGCGCTAACTTTGTCTAGGGAAGACCCAATAGATCCGTTACTGCTAAAAGAGTTGTTTTGGTACTGTTCGCAACCCTGAAGCATGACTGAGAGGGATCCAGTGTATGATTGTTCTCAAGAAATGTTTAGAGTTGCTTATTAATCGCTTTCCCTAAAACTTTAATGGAGACCGCCAATAGAGAGATCGGCTCATAGTTGGAAAAGCTGGTCAGATCTTCAGATATTTTTTGAGAATTGGCAAAACATCATGGATGTCATTTAGGGGTCGCCAGGGGTCACAGCTGCGACCCCTGCCTTGCGACCCCTGGCACTGCCTTTGCGACCCCTTGCCTCAAAGGTGGCAGAATCATTGCCAGTATTACAAGGGCAGCTTGTCCTTATGGGCGTCGGTTGTGGCTCCACTTTCCTTGTTTTCTGTCAATTTTATTACAGTAATAAGGAATAATATTTTATTGTTCATTATTACTGTAATAAAGAATGCTTTACAAGTAGCTGGGATATGACCCTGCCTGGCATCAAAGGAAAGTAAAAAAGGCTTTTAAATATATGTTGTGTGCGTGCTTGCGGGTGAGAGCGTGTTTAAGTGAGAGTGTGTGTATGTGTAAGCATGCATGCATGTGTGAATGAAAGTAAAGGTTAAATGGCATGTGATGTCACATCTGTTACGCCAGGCATTTTGGTGAATTGATGTTCATGCAAGACATATGCAAGTTTCCAGGCTTTCAGCACTTCAGCTGTTTTTGAAGAAAAATGAAATAATTCAGTGAAATGAGGTATCAGGAGAGGGGCCAAAGAGGCAAAGATGTGAGATGTAAATGGATCTCGGTACATATAGGTATTGAATGTTTCATACAATTATTTCTGCGAAACATTGAGGCCAGGTGTTCTATTCTATGATGTTTTGTTTTTTTAATTACTTTGCCTTACAAGTTGTTTGTGTTCAAATGCCATCTGTGATCTGTTGCTATAGTGTGGGGGAGTTCTACATTCCAGGTGGCAGAAGCTCAGGAGGTCTTGCCTAGAGTGGTTGCATGTACTGTGCTGAAACCCATTAAACATTTATTTTGTATATTCCTTGCCTTGGACTACTTCACTCAATTTTGGCGACGACTGAAGACTTTTCTGCTACATTTTCAGCACAGGGGTGATCTGTCTTCAAGGGTAAAGAATCTTCTCGTGCAGCATTTGGATTACTATTGGTGCCTTTATCTACATGCCTTATACTGTGTACTGCCTGGATTTGCTTGCTACCTGCTACGACTCAATGGAAAACTGGAAAACCCCTGAACTTTCATATTCTCTAGTAAGCTGTTTTTGTACTTGGGGCATTGCTCAATGCACGATCTTCGTTCACGCGACATGCACGCAAACACGCACTCTTTGCATTCAAACACTTACCGCGGGATCGCTAGACGTTTCTTCACAAGGCTTGCCTCCGTGATCCTCGGATGTTCCTACACAGCGTGAGGTAAAACAGAACCTTTGCTTTCTCCACAGTACACGTTGTACACACACATGTAGTTTTACATGAGGGTGTTCCCTCTACCTCTGTGTTACCTGCAAATTCCACAATTTTCTGCACTTCGGAGCAGCGTGCTTCGCTGCCTGGTTTTTACTTCTACTCCTGTGTATCGGAACAAAGTACTTCATATCGTGATTTCTCCAAGTAAGCTTGAAAATATATTTTGTTCTTTAGCAGTGCAGTGCAGCACGTTATATCTCGTGACTTTACCAAGTAAGCCCCAATATTACGATTTTGTGCAGTGCAGCATGTTATATCCTTCACATCAGGGGATGCAGTGAGGATTATACATATATTTTGGTTGTGGGCACATATATTGGCTCCATTTCTTGTTACTGTTCTATCTTATTTTACTTATGATGCAATTTGACCCTCCTTCCAAATTCCTCAAACAAAGGGGAACCTCCCACTCCATGGACTAGGTGGAAGGAGGAATTTTTGACTGACCTCAAAGCTATTGACGGCGAAAGACTATTTGCTGAAAGAAAAAAAAAAGATATTTTTCATTGTTTAGCATCAGAGGGTCAGGTCGTTTTCAGGACACTTCCGCAAACTGATGGCAGTGGTGACAGGAATGTATTTGAAGACGCTATGGTCCGTATAGAGGCTAGATTCAAACCCACATCTAGTGTTGCTCTTAACAGGTTCAAGTTTTATATGAGAGCTCAAGAAGAGCGTGAGACATTTGATGATTTTCTTACAGCTTTGCATTCTCTGTCTGTGAACTGCAATTTGGACCCATCTCCGCTGAGATGTTCAGAGGTCAGATTATTGTTCATATCAAAAGCAAAAAAGTGCAAGAACAACTCTGGATTATGAGTGACCCTAACTTGAGGGATGTCATCAGTACTGCCAAAGCCATGGAACAGTCAGAGAAACGGATGAAATCTTTGAATAAGGATGGCAAGGGAGGAGTAGACAATGTGTGTGTTGTAAAAACTTGAAATCCACATAGTGGAATCAGTGAACAAAGTCTTTAAAACATTTGACAAAGAATTTCAATGCTTTAGATGTGGGAGTGTCAGTCATGGGGCATCTTTCCCAAAATGTCCTGCATTGGTGTAAAGAATGCAAAATGTGTGGACTTCGTGAGCACTTTGCTGTGGTATGCAGGGATCTCAAAGTGCTAATGGGGGAAGTTCGAATAAGGGTACAGTTTCTTATATAAATGAGGAAGAAAATGATGACAGTTTGAATGGGAATGGTATGGGTATAGTATTATCCATTATTGATGATGGTGACACAGAGTAATCAGGTTTGCCTCAATCCCCCCAAATGTATTGTGCATGTTCTTGGTTTATGGTTTAAATCTTTTATTAGCATTTTGAAAAGAAGGGCAGACAGAAACAGTAGCACATTAAACACTTCAGGGAAATAACTCCCCAGTAGCTAGTCACCCATGGTTTGCTGCAAGTGATGCATTACAAGCCTGAACAAAGGAAAAGAAAACCCTGCCCTAAAGATCCCTCCCCCCCTAGAATCCCCCCCCCCCCAACTCCCCCACCCCATCCACACTCACCTAGTGACCTAGATTGTACTAAAGGGGATAGTTGGCTGCAGACTTTATGCTGTGTGTTGGTCCGACTTAGGTGCCTCAGTGAGGCGAAGGAGCCTGAGATATTGTGGGCAGGTCATTTCGTTGAATTCCTGCGAGAGTAGAGACATATATGGTTCCCACACCTCCTGAAATTCCTTCCCCTTCCCTGCCAGAGACATAGATATCCGCTCCATACCCAATATGTGCCAGATTTTATGTAGCCAGTTCGTGTGAATGGGGGTATTCGTTGTTCCCCAATGGGCAAGAATGGCCATACCAATCTGTCTGCCGTGGACAGACTTTAGGGGGTAGGTCAGAGGATTTGAGAGACCCAGCAGCACATAAGTGGGGAAACGCGGGAGCTGCGTGTCTAGGTGCTTGTCGTTGTCATCGAGGACTCGTGTCCAGTAATGCTGGATGTGTGGGCACTCCCACAAGATGTGTGTCAAGGTCCCTCTGTCCCTGCAACCCCGCAACCCCGCCAACACATGCTCTCGGTTTAGAAGTAGAACTAATGGCTGATTCAGGTTCGCCTTGGATGATAATTACTAAAGAATATTTCCTTGACTGTTTCAAGGGAGTTTTGTGTCTCAAGGATTTAAAAACATTGGATATTATTGCCAATGCCGTTGATGGTTCCAGGATTGGCATGGAGGGGTATGCAGAAGTTGACATGGAACTTAAAGGACGTGTTGCTCACGTTAAGTTATATGTTGCTGTCAAAGGTGTGAATGTTTTGGGATGGAGGGCTCAATGGAGTTTGGGGATAATTCTAAATCTTAGGAGATGTGATCCCGTGTTGGTGGTATCAGAAGGCGAGGACAGGAGTGGAGTTGTTAATTAAGTCATTAACTCTTTTCCTAAAGTATTTTCTGGAAAGCTTGGCAAACTTAACACTTTCAGTCACAAGATAAAGGTAAAGAATGTAGCAGTACCTGTCAAACAAAAACTTACCGGTGTTCTGGTGAATGTGAGAGAAGATCTTAAAATTTTGTTGCAAAGTCTCATTGATGATGACATTATTGAGGAGGTAGAGTCATCCGAGTTGGTTTCCCCCATTGTTTTGGTGAGAAAGACTAATAAAAGTTTGAGGCTATGTGTGGACTTGAGAGCACTGAATGCTAATCTGGTGGTAGATCGCCACCCCTTACCTAATATTAATGAAGTAGTGTGCATGTTGGAAAGAGCCAAAGTGTTTTCCACTTTTGATCTACGATCGGCCTACCATCAGATTGCCTTGACTGATGACTTTAAGCAGTTTACTGCTTTCCTTACGCAGCAGGGGCTTTTCCAGAATAAGAGGATGCCTTTTGGGTTGGCTTCTGCGGCGTCAGTTTTCCAGAGAAATATGTATCACATCTTCAAGTACATAGATGGATTTGTCAAATGTTTCCAAGATGATATACTTGTATTTTCTCGGAATCATGAAGAACATATGGGGCATGTAATGGAAGTTTGTGAGCGTTTAGAGTTGCATGATTTAACACTTAAGGATAACAAATGTAAAATGTTTTGCAGTTTGGTTGAGTATTTAGGACACACTCTTTCTGGAAATGGTGTGGTTCCAAAAAAATCACTTGTGGATGCCATTGTGAAGGCCCCAGCCCCAGATAATAAGGAGAAACTTCTGTCTTTTGCTGGGTTATGTGAGTATTATAGCAAGTTCATCAAGGACTTTGCTACCAAGATGGAAACTCTTAAAGAACTTACGAGGCACAAAGCGGAGTTCTGTTGGACTAAAAGACAACAAGATGCATTCCAACAGATCAAAGATGAAATTGTACAGGCTCCTACGTTGAAACCATTTTGTGCGAACAAGTTATGCATTGTTACTGTTGATGCTAGCTTGTGTGGAGTGGGCGGTGTATTATCTCAGAAGTGTGGTAAGGATGAGTGGTGTGTTGCCTTTGCTTCCCGCGCCCTTAGTGATACTGAAAAAAGGTACTCTGTCATTGAGAGATAACTTTTGGGGTGTGTGTAGGGGATTGAGCACTTCCGCAATTTTTTTAATGGGGAAGCAGATTCATACGTAGGACATATCACAAACCTTTAGTGTTAATTTTGTCACCTGGGGGTGGTTGGAATACTACAGCACGCATAAGTAGACTTATGTCCAGACTGCAAGAGTACAATTTCAGTGTGGAGTGTGTTCCAGGCAGGAACAATGTAACTGCTGACTGCTCTCCCACCTACCATGTCCGAGTAGAGAAACCATTGAAGCGATTGAGGATATTGAGTTTGTTGCATCTGTGAGAGATTATGTTGCAGAAGAATTTGCTGCTATCTCTGAAGACATTTGGAGTAAGAGTGATGTTACAGATGGAAGATGGAACTTGCTGAAGAAGTTTATTCTGGAGGGATGGCCCAAAGCAAGAGAAGTTCCCCCAGAAATAAAGTCTTTTCAGCAAGTATCTAGTGAATTGGAGGTAGAAGGTGAATTAATTTTCAAAGATGATAAAAGTGTGCCACCAGAGTTGATGCAGGATGAAATCGTTAAACTTGCACACAAGGGTCATCCAGGCATGTCCACTATGAAAAGATTGGTGAGATCTAGTTTTTGGTGGCCCAGTATGGATAAAATGGTTGATAGAGTAGTGAGGGAATGTATGTATCAACAGTGACAATATGTTGAAGCCTTTTCCTGCCCCATTAAAACCAGTGCTGTAGCCCAAGTGTCCATGGCAGAAAGTGGCATTTGATATCTCTGGTCCATTTTATTGTTTGCCACAGGATGCCTGGTTAGCTTTGGTGATTGATTATTGATTACCACTCCAAATGGCCAGAAGTTAAGTTTGTCACTCATGCTACTTCACAAGTTGCTATTGAATTTTTTAGGGAAGTTTTTGCCCGTGAAGGGAGCCCAGAAGTTTTGATAACTGACAATGGCGTGCAATTGAAGTCACATGCAATGGAGGATTTTCTGAAGATGTGTATTATTAAACACATTACCACTGCACTTTATGAACCACAAAGTAATGGTCAGGTTGAGAGGTTCAACCGAGTCCTTAAAGATGGTGTGGAATGGGCCAGGAAATCTGGGAGAGACTGGAAGGGTATGTTGAGGGAGAGATTCCGGATGTATCGAATTACCCCTCATTCTGTATCCAAATTGTGTCCGTGGTGGGTTAAGAAGATGACTGAAGTTGTGAGTAATGATGTGCAATGTACTTCTCTGAAGGTGAAACAGAAACAGGAGAAAATGAAAGAGTTATGATGGCAGATGGAAGGTGAGGGTACCCACATTTGTGGTGAGTGATTAGGTAAGATTACTCAAACCTGGTTTCATAACGAAAGGAACGGAACTCCTAAATATGGTTCTGCCCTTAAAGTTGTGAAAGTCAACATGAACAGTATTGTGACCCAGGATGGTAAAGTGTGGAATGTAATAAGGGTTGTCAAGTGTCGTGCTGGAGTGAATGAAGGATGCCATAAGAGCAATAACGAAGACGAGAATCAGTACTTTGTCAGAACTAATGGGCAAAATGATTTTGTTGGACATGGAATTCACGGAAGAGGTCTCTGTTATGAACATTCCGGGAGCTCTGTTGATAGACATGTTGAGGTTGAATCTGTAGCTTCCATAGTTTAAGTGACTGGGAGAAATGCAAATCCTCCTGTGAAAATGAGAGATTATATTTAGTATTCTGTTTGGTTTTTGCTGTATTAAGGGGAGGAATGTGTTCTATTCTATGATGTTTTGTTTCTTTAATTACTTTGCCTTAAAAGTTATTTGTGTTCAAATGCCATCTGTGATCTGTTGCTATGGTGTATGGGAGTTCTACATTCCAGGTGGGAGAAGCTCAGGAGGTCTTGCTTAGAGCGTTTCGCATGTACAGTGCTGAAAACCATTAAACTTCATTTTGTATATTCCTTGTCCTGGACTACTTCACTACACCAGGTCTTGCGGTTTAGTGGTCTAATACGTCCACTATAGGGGCCTGTGTTTTACCTCATGATCACAGGTTCAAATCTCTGTGGGTCCACTCAGCCTTTCATCCTTCTGAGGTTGATAAAATGGGTATGGTTGAGTAACAATAGACATCTGTTATTCAGCGCCAAGAGTCCTACGGGTGAACGTGTGCTTTACAAATACACATGTTGTGTTATTCATTATCGACAATATTTTTACTGCCCTTCAAATGATGAGAGATTAGAATAGTAATAGTGAACACATCCCCAGTTCTCCTTTTCCCTTTTTCTATGCCTTGGTGTGTTAAAGCGATACCAAAGGGGATGATGGACGGAGCGTTAGAGCAAATCAAACACTCACCCCCAGTCAACTGATCTGGGTTTAATCCATCATCATTCTTTAGCTCACTCCACCACCCCAGTTCAGACATGGCCATATGCAAATCAGTCTGACCCTGTGCCTCATGGGAACAGTCCAGCCCAAACTGCCAAGCCATGTCTTCCCTGGACCGGAAACAAGCATCCTGGGACCGGTTTCGGGTTCATAACCCTCATCAGCCAGGCTATCTTGAATCCAGTGGCAAAGTGAGCAAGGGACCCACGTCTGGGCATACCCTGCCAACTTAGGGCGAACAAAGCGATACCAAAGGGGATGATGGACGGAGCGTTAGAGCAAATCAAACACTCACCCCCAGTCAACTGATCTGGGTTTAATCCATCATCATTCTTTAGCTCACTCCACCACCCCAGTTCAGACATGGCCATATGCAAATCAGTCTGACCCTGTGCCTCATGGGAACAGTCCAGCCCAAACTGCCAAGCCATGTCTTCCCTGGACCGGAAACAAGCATCCTGGGACCGGTTTCGGGTTCATAACCCTCATCAGCCAGGCTATCTTGAATCCAGTGGCAAAGTGAGCAAGGGACCCACGCCTGGGCATACCCTGCCAACTTAGGGCGAACAAAGCGATACCAAAGGGGATGATGGACGGAGCGTTAGAGCAAATCAAACACTCACCCCCAGTCAACTGATCTGGGTTTAATCCATCATCATTCTTTAGCTCACTCCACCACCCCAGTTCAGACATGGCCATATGCAAATCAGTCTGGCCATATGCAAATCAGTCTGACCCTGTGCCTCATGGGAACAGTCCAGCCCGAACTGCCAAGCCATGTCTTCCTGGACCGGAAACAAGCATCCTGGGACCGGTTTCGGGTTCATAACCCTCATCAGCCAGGCTATCTTGAATCCAGTGGCAAAGTGAGCAAGGGACCCACGTCTGGGCATACCCTGCCAACTTAGGGCAAACAAAGCGATACCAAAGGGGATGATGGATGGAGCGTTAGAGCAAATCAAACACTCACCCCCAGTCAACTGATCTGGGAAGGGTATGCCCAGACGTGGGTCTCGTGCTCACTACGCCACTGGAGTCAAGCTATCCTGGCTGATGAAGGCTGATAGCCTGAAACCGGTCCTAGGATGCTTGATTCCGGTCCAGGGAAGACATGGCTTGGCAGTTCGGTCTGGACTGTTCCCATGAGGCACAGGGTCAAGACTGATTTGCATATGGCTATGTCTGAACTGGGGCGGCGTGGTGAAGCAAAATAACGATGGATTAAACCCAGATCTGTGACTGGGGGTGAATGTTTGCCAATGTGCAGCATTCCGTCCATCATCTTGTGTGTTTTGCATTTCGCCCCTAAGTGGGAAGGGTATGCCCAGACGTGGGTCCTGTGCTCACTACGCCACTGGAGTCAAGCTATCCTGGCTGATGAAGGTTGATAGCCTGAAACCGGTCCTAGGATGCTTGATTCCGGTCCAGGGAAGACATGGCTTGGCAGTTCGGTCTGGACTGTTCCCATGAGGCACAGGGTCAAGACTGATTTGCATATGGCTATGTCTGAACTGGGGTGGCGTGGTGAAGCAAAATAACGATGGATTAAACTCAGATCTGTGACTGGGGGTGAATGTTTGCCAATGTGCAGCATTCCGTCCATCATCTTGTGTGTTTTGCATTTCGCCCTAAGTGGGAAGGGTATGCCCAGACGTGGGTCCCGTGCTCACTACGCCACTGGAGTCAAGCTATCCTGGCTGATGAAGGCTGATAGCCTGAAACCGGTCCTAGGATGCTTGATTCCGGTCCAGGGAAGACATGGCTTGGCAGTTCGGTCTGGACTGTTCCCATGAGGCACAGGGTCAAGACTGATTTGCATATGGCTATGTCTGAACTGGGGTGGCGTGGTGAAGCAAAATAACGATGGATTAAACCCAGATCTGTGACTGGGGGTGAATGTTTGCCAATGTGCAGCATTCCGTCCATCATCTTGTGTGTTTTGCATTTCGCCCTAAGTGGGAAGGGTATGCCCAGACGTGGGTCCCGTGCTCACTACGCCACTGGAGTCAAGCTATCCTGGCTGATGAAGGCTGATAGCCTGAAACCGGTCCTAGGATGCTTGATTCCGGTCCAGGGAAGACATGGCTTGGCAGTTCGGTCTGGACTGTTCCCATGAGGCACAGGGTCAAGACTGATTTGCATATGGCTATGTCTGAACTGGGGTGGTGTGGTGAAGCAAAATAACGATGGATTAAACCCAGATCTGTGACTGGGGGTGAATGTTTGCCAATGTGCAGCATTCCGTCCATCATCTTGTGTGTTTTGGTGTGTTAAAGGCCAGCAGTGTATCCCTTTCCCCGATGTCCCACTCCTTAAAACTGGACTTCCAGCAGGTGTATTGTGGACGGTGCTGTGGTGTCTCCTTTTATCACAAAGCTAAGTCCTGCCCTTATTGGTAGTCAAGGAAACTGATCATCAATTCCCTGCCACTTGATGTTATGTACTTGCAGAAGGTGCTTCTGACTGCACCCCTTAAAAGTTGGGTGAAATCTGGAATCTTCAGATGTCTTTACAAAGGCCGAACATTTCTGACATTTTCTTTCTTTGCAGACAAAGTTAAACCTGTGTGGACCTTTCAGTATAACAGAATTACAACATTCCCCCTACTGATGGTAAAAAAACCTAACATTGAGAAGCAGAAAGAAACATTGGAATGCTGAAACAGAATGCCTATCAAACCAATGTTGGCCCTCTGCCACTCTGTTATCTTCAATGGAAATCTCAACATTCCAATTTTTTAGTTTATCATTATAGCCCACTGCTGAGTGTAATACCGGTTGATAAATGCCTTGATCCTGAGCTATTGGCCCAAGCGGCTGGCAAGTGTCCTATAATGTGGGTGAGGGCCTTTAACAACTAATATAGCCCAAGGCAGAAGGGCGACAAGGCTATTCGACCATTCCATCCACTGAGAGCAGAATGTTCTAAATTAAACAGGAAGAAACAGAAAGAAAAACAATGTTGGAGCAGAGGCCTATACCAGCCATTCTTGTCCCTAAACTACACCATTATCTTCAATGGAGCTCTCAACATTTCAATGTTTTAATTGACAAATACGTATGCATCACCTACTTGCTTTTCTTAACAACGATCAAGTATATACGGATGAATTAACCAAGACATCCATGAACATTATAGCCTGTTATGAGATGTATTTGTATGGCCATGCTGTCTGTGCACTTGTGAATTAATGTTCTTTAGCATTCATATAATGTATACAGTTACTGTACATTGACTGTTGGATGTCAGCATGAGAAAGTGTATGTGTGTGTGCGTGCGCACTTACAAGTATGTGTGTGTATTCAAAGTTTATTTCGCCAAGTATGTTTGGAAATTTAAGACAGCGTAACAGCACATTTTAATGATGTGCAAAGCAAAGGGATTTGTTGGCATGTGTTTATTATCTGCATAGTTCATGTTGACCAAATTGATGGAGGACTTTATGGCAAAAAGCCTGCGATAATCCAGCACAAGGGACATTTTATTTGTGAATGATCCCTATTCAGATGCTCATTAAGTGGCTGTAAGTTCTTCTAGAAGTGACATCGCTTGCCCTCTGAGCGCTCTAGGCTCAGTTGTTCCTCTGCCAAACTGTCAACCACGTCTTCAGGTATGCATGTGCTGCCATTCTGCCTCGGTCATTTCGAAGGTATTTACCCAGTGACTGGACATGCACTCTCGCGGTCTCCTCCTGTACAAAACTATGCTTTAAGGCATTTTCCTCTTTGAATTTGTGCTGCAGAATGCAGCACACACGTGGAGGAAATTTGTTTGAAAAATAAAATCGACTTGCAGACCATGTTAAAATTGCACTTTAGAAATGTGTTCAAACTGCTGCAGAAATGCTTTCACATAGAAAATGACACAGACAAAATGTGCCCATTTCATAACCGGAAAGAACCCTTGTTGATGCTGCAAATAGATATATAAATCCTTCAGATGTAGGGGAAAGCGTGCTTACAAAATGTTTATGAAATAATGTATTTAACATTTTTTGTACTAAATATCATTCTTAAATATCCACTTTTAGTTAGGCCTCAAAGCCTTTTTCTCTTGACTCTTGCTCAAATCTTAGTAGACATTTATTAGAATATTTTGCCTAGCACCAGCAACTTGCCTAGAATGTGTTGACTTCAACTGGTGTTTCACTTAGTTCCCTCACCCCATGTTAGATCATTTACCTTAACACAATGAGACGTGCTGTGATTGTTATAACATATAATGATTAGGACATTTTATGTATGCTTCATCAGAATATTATTGCTAGTTTGCCTCCACATCTCTGACAAGCCTTTGTCTTTACACTGAAACTCATAGCGCTTCTTTTAGCTTATGTTAGAAGGTTTCCATGAGAACTTTCCTCCATGTAACATAGTCCTGAAACAATGTTTAACACTATAGTGATGTGAATGTTTACCGTGGGAATCGGGAGAAGAGACATCGGAAGTTGACAACACCATCGGATGAGTGGTTTCCATTGGCTGGAGGAGCTAATACCTAATAGAGTTTCAATACATTATTGTGTGATTTTATAATAATGAGTGTTCCTAGTTAGAGTTAGGAGGAAGTTCCCAATGTGAAACCAAGAGATCCAGACCCATCTCCCCTGCCTTGAGACTTTTCTACTGGACAGTTGATCTTTTCCTTTGTTACCAACAGCTACTGCTGAAGGTGACTTGTTTCCTTTTATCTAATAACCTTTCCTGATCAATGCTACTGCAGATATCATTCTGTCATTGACAGTTGCTACTGCTCCTGTAAGGAACTCGGCTGAGTTTCCAGAACGACTCTTTATAGGAAGTTCTTCTTTTAGTTTCACTCTTGCTCTTTTCCAAAAAGGACTCTTCATGGGTTCTACTTAGACTAGGTTAGGTCCCCTAGTTAGTTTAGTGGTGTTTTCCTTTATGGGACACTGTGTATTGATTTATGCTGTCACTAATTAACCTTTTACTGGTATTTCCATAAACCGACTAATTTGAATAAAGATGACAAAACAATACTATTCCTTTAAGATAAATAAAGGTGTTGAAAACTTCATCAACCTCTCATGATTGGCTGAACATTTAAATTCTAAGTGTCGATGATATATGCATAGTTTATGTTTTTGTTCCAGCTCCAATTCACAAACGGTGGCAAAGACCCATTGACTTTTCAAGAGCCATCAGGATTTTAACTCAAACACAGATTCGACAAACAACCGAGTCTCATGGTTTTGAGATACAAATTCTTCAAAAGAAAACAAACGGAATTTGAAGATGTAGATTCGTACATTTCAACATTACGCAAGCTTGCTGCGGATTGTAAGTTTGACAATTTCACTGAGCAATTGATTAGAGACCAATTCGTCTGCCATTGTAAAGACAAGTCTATCAGACAAAAACCTTTGAGTTTGGCAGATCCCTCTTTGGAAGAAACTATAAAAATCGCCAAAAGTATTGAAATTTCCATGGTTTCTCTCAAGGAGCTTGATGAGAAACTCAATGATGTTGTCAATGTTGTCAATGTTACCAGTTCTTCCAAGCAACGTGTTAAATCCAAAGCTAATTCATCCAACGTTTTTGCCAGTTCAGGCAACACTTCCTTCAAACCTAAACCTCAAAGTTCAAATTTTTTCAAGGGAAAGAGTAATATATGTTTGAGATGTGGGAATTCGTTCCATCAAAGGGGGGCTAAATGTCCTGCTATAGACATTATGTGTAACTATTGTAAAAAGATGGGGCACTTTGCAAAAGTTTGTCTCAAGAAAAGGAATTTCAAAAAACCTACTGTTTGTTCAATTGAATCCGACAGTGATTCTGATACTGAGATCATATCTGTAGTCACGTATGAGGAAAACAATTCCATTAGTCATTCTAAAGAGGTGGTTGAGGGTGATCCATCCTCATGTGTTGATCCTGTGGTTGACATTAGCGTAGGTCCTCACACTATTAAACTGTTAGTTGACTCAGGAGCTAAGATAACTATGATAACGCAAAGGCTATTTGATGAAGTTTGGAAAGGATCTCAAACCCTTTCTCCTCCTGACAGGTCACCGGTGTCCTATGAAGGACGTAAAATTGATCTCTTAGGCTTCTTCGAAGATGAGTTGATGTTCAAAGACAGAACGATCAAAGGAAAGATATACGTTGCTGTCAAGGGTCTCAACATGTTGGGGTGGTTTCACCAGGGACTCTTTGGGATGATACTCAAGCCAGGTGCAATAGACCAAGTCTTAGTGGTTGGCAACGAAGAAGAAAGTCAAGCTTGGAAAGACAAGTTTCCTGAAGTTTTTAGGTAACACATTAGGAAAAATAAAAGGTTTCAAACATAAGATAGTTGTAAAGGATGGGGCCATACCAGTTAAACACAAGCTGAGGGGGGTCCCATTCAGTGTTAGAGATGATTTAGAGAAGGAGCTTAAAAGTCTTTGCTCTAAAGGGATCATTGAGCCCACAGAATCTTCACTGTGGTTGTCGCCTTTGGTCGTGGCCAGAAAAAGGGGGGGGGGGCAGATCTCCGCATATGTGTGGATTTAAGATCCTTAAATAAGGAAATTTGGGTAGACTCCCATCCTTTACCAAGAATAAATGATCTTCTTGCTTCCACCAAGGGTGCTTGTTACTTTACAAAGTTAGACTTAGCTAGTGCATACCACCAGGTAGAATTAGACCCCGGATCCCGTCATTTGACTGCCTTTGTCTCCCCTTTGGGCACTTTCCGATATTGTCGCATGCCTTTTGGGCTTGCATCTGCAGCCTCAGTTTTTCAAAGAATAACGGTCAACATTTTGAAAGGAGTTGAGGGGGTCTTAGTCTTTCAAGACGATGTACTTGTTTTTGGGAGTGATTTGACTTCTCATAGCTCAATACTTGACAGTGTTTTAACTCTTTTTAAGAAGAATGGTGTGGTACTTAAGGAAGAGAAGTGTGAGTTCTTGCGTTCCAAAGTGGAATACTTGGGTCATGTTATTTCAAATGATGAGGTCAGGCCTAAATCCGGGTTGTTGACAGCAATCTTAGACGCCCCAGCTCCGGTAGACAAGGCAGGAGTCAAATCTCTGTTGGGTCTGTGCGAGTATTACTCAAGATTTGTTCCTAACTTTGCTTCGATTGTGAGACCCATCAGCAGTTTGCTCAAGAAAGGGGTGAAGTTCAAATGGTGTACTGATTGTGTGGTTGCCCTTAATACCATCAAGTCTTCATTGAAAAGTGATTCTACTCTCAAACCGTTTGACCCCAACCTGTCCTGCTGTATCACTGTAGATGCCAGCCAAGTGGGTTTGGGTGCCATGTTGACTCAGACTGACAGAAGTGTTGAAAACACCCTATGCTTTGCTTCTAGAGTCCTGAGACCTGCCGAACTTCAGTACTCAGTCATAGAGAGGGAGTTGTTGGCCTGTACATGGGCCATTGAGAAGTTTCGCTCTTATATTTGGGGCAAACGTTTTTTACTACAGACTGACCACAAACCTTTGGTCAATATTCTCAGAGGGGGAATGAGCAAATGTTCAACTCCTAGGATTCTACGCATGGTTTCTAAACTTCTTCAGTACCAGTTTGATGTCCAACATATCGCTGGGGGAAAGAATGGACGAGCTGACTTTTTGTCTAGGTTCCCTGTCAAGTCTGAAGAATGTGACAATGTAAATTTGCATGATTTTTCAAATGAGGACTGTGATGACTGTTTGGTAGCAGCGTTAGAAATACCTGGAATGAATCTCTGTTCGGAGAGTGAATGGATGCGAGCTGTTGAAACTGATTGTGTTCTTCAAGAGGTGTGCTCTCACGTCATTGAGGGTTGGCCTAGGGAGAAAACAGTTAATCCTTGTATTCAGCCTTTTTGGAAGATACAGGATGAACTTTCTTTGGAGGATGGCTTACTCCTTAGCGGTGAGAAATTTATTCCACCCCATGCATTTCGCAAGGAGATAATACGTAGAGCTCATGATGGTCATCTTGGCTGTACCCTCACCAAGCGTAGGATAAGAGACACTTACTGGTGGCCAAGCATGGCTACTGAAATTGAGGATGTCGTTTTGAATTGTTGTGTTTGTGGTGCGGCTGATAAAAGTTTGAAGGTATCAGTTCCGCCTTTAATGCCGATCGAGTGCCCACAAGGACCATGGTTGAAGCTTGGAATAGATATCATGGGACCTTATGACGGTCTTCAAGGGGGTTCTCGGTTTGTATTGGTTCTCGTGGACTATGCATCCAAATGGCCGGAGGTCAAATTGGTCAAAGAAGCTAATACCAAGGCCATTATTCTATTTTTAAAAGAAGTGTGGTTGAGGGAAGGGTGCCCTGAAGTCCTTATCTCTGACAATGGCACACAATTTGTGAGTCATGAGTTTCAAAGTTTTCTGTCAGAATCAGGAGTTAAACACTGTAAAACTTTTTTATATCACTCCCAGTCAAACGGACTTGTGGAGAGAATGAATCGAGTGATTGGGGAGTGCATCAGATGGGCGAGAGCGGATAAACATGATGTTCAGAAGCCTTTAGACAGTTTACTTTGGTTCTATAGGACAACACCCCACTCCACCAAAGTCTCTCCTTTTGAGTTAGTCAGAGGAAGGAAGGCCAATACCAATTTCAGGCCTGGTTGGATGGGTAAGTGGGTAAAGTCTGAATCAGATGTCTCCAGATTGATGTCTACTGGTTTGGAAAATGTGACTGATTCTCAGGTCAAACAAAAGGAATGGTTTGACATTAAGAAAGCTGCTAAAGTTGTTCCCCTTGTGGTGGGGGATATGGTAAGAATCAAATCCCAGGTGCACACTAGGAAAGGGGATTGTAAGTTCAGTGAGCCGATTAAAGTTATTAAGATTGTTGGAAATGCTGTTAAAGTCTCGGGAGGACATTGGTGGAACCTCAATAGGGTTGTAAAGGTTCGCGCCAAGGTCTCAGCCTTCTTTTGTCAAACATCTGAACCTTCTTGCTCGGAACAAACCATCGTCAGACGAAGTTCCAGACATATTGTTAAACCTGCTAGATATAGATCTTGATTCTGTTTTTTTTGTTGTTTAGTTTTGTTGTTTTTGTTTTTGCTTTGGAAAGGAGGAAGATATGTTATATTTAGTTTTTGTTCGCTTTGCTTTAGCCATATTGCCTGTGTTCTATTCCAGTCTAAGAATATTCTATAGCTCCTAGCAACTGCGATGTTTATTCAGTTGAGCTGGAGTTGCAGTGGGAGTTGGTTGGCACCTTCTCCCTTCTATGTGTAGCCTTAATAAACCTGCTAATCACAACCCTGGCCAGCTTGATTACTACAATTTCCCAAGGATGAAGCCTGAAAGTTGGGTGTTTAATCTTAAAACCATACTTGTCTAATCCTCAGGCTCCCGCAAATGCAAAGAAGAATTTTTTTTTTTTTACAAGATTTCTTCTCATAACCCTATGCCTCTGGGAGGCACATGATTCTGGTGCAAATCCCTGTCTACAACTCTTTGTAGATAAGGATTTGAATAAAAACCTATGGATGTTTGCTTGAGAACACATGCGCCATCCGTTGAATGCCCCCTTCATCCAAAATAATGAAAAGGCAGCACATCGTGCTGCATTGTGTTACTTTGGGTGACAATCCAACGTAAATCACGATTTCCATTGGATTGCAAATCCCACCAGTATACTTTGCATCAGGTCTGCTTTTAAAAAGTAACAGAAATTTGACACAAAGTATTTATAAATCTGGGCCCAAGTGGCCAGTAGCCTTAATTGTCACCCGGTTTCTGGTTCGAGCTCCAGAACTCTCATAAACGACTACATTACTACAAGATGATGCAGATGGTTGGAAGTCTTGCGAACATGCATGAATGCTCAATTTACTTAATAAAAATCCTCCTTACTCTGTCTTCCTTCTTCCTTCCTTTACTTAAAAATGGAATGTCTCTCCTCAACACAGACTACCTTTCTTCGTTTCCTAACAAATAAACCCCAATCTTTTATTTCCTCCTCAACCAACTAGTGTAAGTGGGAATCCCAAAAAGGCAGACCTCTACCCATGTTCCACAGTGACATATGAGCAATTCTAATCTGGGATCATGGTGAAAGAGCAATCCAGGTCATAGAAGGGATGTCAGTACATGCAAAAAGAAGGGCAACATTAGAGTAATGTGGAATATTGGTAAGTAATCTGAGCATTACCTACTCATCATATACCTTGCTGAATAATGATATAACCAAGTGGCATGTTGGCAGCCTAATCCAGACTGAATAGAAAACACAACACCTCCAGTACAACCATCAACTGTTGAAGCAAGGGAGAAACATAATGAAACATCAGAGTACATCCATTCCAGTATCACCACAGACAAAATCTCTAACTCAAAACGAAAGCCATCTTGGCACGCAGCCCCAGGGAATAGATGAGGGTGTAAGCACCCCAAACCAACCCTGAAATTTTTGAGGGTGTAGGCACCCCCATAAACAACCAAATGGAGATCACATATTTGAAGCTATGACCCTCACAGAACTTCGCAATAGAGGAATCTGAACCAAAAAGGTAGTACGAATCCGAGCTGGTGTTGACATATTACCAATAAAATGACTTCTACAACTGAAGGTATCCAGAGAGGACAGAATAAGACCCCACATGAGACATGGGCTTTAAATGACACCTTACAGAAGCTGTCAGAAGAAGAAGCTGTGGAACCATCTCATCAAAGATGAGAACCCTAATGCACAGCATGTAAGATTGGTATGGTGGGAGGGCCAGAGAAGAGGAACCTATTTATGACAGCTGATTTATCCAGGCCATGCTAAGTAGCTGAATCCAAGACCCTCAGATCCTGAAGACCCACAGCCAAATTCCACCAAATGGAGGAATAATCAAGTTCTGACAGTAGCCAGTGAAATAAAGTGAGGAGTCTCCCCATTGTAGTTTCCCCTAACATCTGCTCCAAGCACTGTAGGGGTGAAGACTGAACCAGGAGGGAAATAAACCCCACATGAAAGATCGTTCTGAAAGAGGCTACCCCCAAAAAGCATGCAACTAGACATTCAGCTTTCAGAACCAAAGCCATAGGTGGCATAGTACTAGGCCCCAAACTTGAGGAAGACAACAAAAGACACATTTGTCTTGTATGTAGAAAAGGCCATGAATTCACTTGAATCCTGACAGTTGGCAGAAACAAGAACCATAATACAGCCACAACGTCTTACCACCCATGGAGAATTTCCAATCACAGTCTCTCCCAGTACTCTTCATCATTCCTGCACCCAGAGAAACACAGACTAGCATCACACACTTCCATTGGAAAACCAGAATCTTAACTTGGGTCTCCACATGCCTGCGAGGCAAAAAAAGCCTTGAGAGCTTGTAAGCAAGTCCTACCAGAATCCAGGCATGCAAGAGAACCCACAGAAATATTTGGTTGCTTCCAAAGTAGTCACAGTACTGCAAAATCTAACATGGTGACGCCAAGACCCAAACCATCTTGACAAAAAAAGCATTATGAATAAGCTAAGTGGCCAGAAAAGCAAAGAGATTCTTGCCTACAATGCAGAGGAACACCTGGGTGGGCCAAAAGCAACAAGAAGAAAAAAGGGCCCTAAGAACTCTGCCAGGAGATAGAATTAGAACGTGTTGCGGATTTGTTACTTAGAGACTTCGGGAGCCAAGCGGCGATACGTACAGTGCCCATATGTACAAAGGCACTTTACATTCCTTAATGGTGCGTATTGCTATTTCAGGCCGTTAGGAAATGGCAAATAAATTTCCAAATGTACGAAAGGCATTCGTGGTGGTGTAAAATGCCATTTCTACCTTGGAGTAATCGCATTTTTGAAATTGCTAAATAGGAAATCGCCAATAGAGATTGCCAAATAGCACACTGCTAACCGCATGTACAAAGGATTTCCTAATTGCGACTAGTTGCAAAATGGTCATTCAGGAAATGCAATTACCATTGATTCAGATCAGGTGGTAGCCAGGTGCAAACGATAATGAGGCACCCAAAACATCTGGCTCTTTCACAATGGTGGCTTTGTATATTCTGGTGAAGAGGATGAGGATTTTGGCTGTGAAGCAGAGAAGGAGGAGGAGACAGGAGATGTTTAGGGTGAGGGTCGCCATGTGTTAGAAATGTGGTCTCTGGTTGGCTAGGGTATGCACCTAAGCTAGGCAGAACCCACCACTCTAGTCAGGTAAGGGAGTTACACACTCAAGATAACCCCTGCCTGCTCACCCCCTTGGAAGTTTGGCCAGAGCAGTCAGGCTTATCCCAGAGGAAATTAGCAAAGCGTTTGCGCAACACGCTCACACCAGTGACACAATAAATACACCACAAAAGGAGACTCCACACAAGATTACATATATAAAAATATAGTATATATTGTACAAATAACAGACCAAAATGACATGAATCATGAGAACTGTGCATATTATGCAATCACTGATTCATTACTCATTATCCTGACATGGCAAGAATCACAATGACACAGGGCATGAAATGCAACAGTTTATACAGTAAAAACATATGAATCATCAATGCGGTGCATACTTATGCAAATCCTGACATTTTAAGAATCAGAACGACATCTGTGATGACCTCAGTGCATGCAAGGCAAAGTAAATTGGGGTAAAACACATAAATCACCCTGAACACATAGGCAGGGTGTACCTGTGCTCCTATTCAGTTCCATACGGTAAAGTGCAGAAGCAGCTGCGTGCCTACTATAGAAAAGACAGCAACCCCAGTGACTTATTGGACAACAAATTCCTAAGCTGGACCTCTGTAATATGAAATCCAATGCCCCCAGGTACGTCTTCAAGGTAAGGAATGCACAAAACTCATGGGCCACAAGGGAATTACTGCTGCAACAGGCGTGGGAGACTTCTCTTGGCCTCTCCTAGCTGCCCTCGCTCAGCATAATCAAAGGCTGCTGCCTGCGAGTGCTCAGTGCAGCTGCCAACACTGTGAAGCCAAGCCCCTCTCTGGAAGAACGGGCCTCCGCGTTTCCCCCCACAGTACCTGATCATAGGGGACCCCTTGGGGAGTTCTTGATCCCGTATGGCTTCTGGATTCCCTAGACTGTCGGCGGGCCTCCACAGCAGAGGTCCGCGTCACTGACTCTGGTAGTCACTGTAGGTAGGGTGAGGCAGCATGGACGTGCCCTCGCTACCCGGGCGACGGAGTCCTGGCAGGGAGCTCCTTAGTCAGGGATCTCCTCTGGAACCAGATGATGTCTGTTACCCCTGGAAGAGGCCCCGCGTTGCCAGCTCCTTTGTAAAGTATACCTGCGAGGAGGTAGCGGCGAGTTCTTCTTGCAATGGCCAGAGGAGTCTCCCCCTCCGAGGTTCAGGGGAAAACAGTGCCGGCATGTCTCCTCTGGCGGTAAAGCCCCGCCCACCATGTGTTGCCAGCAGAGTTCCTCCGGGCCACAAACTCCCTCCCCGGGGTTTCCTTCACTGGTGCAGTGCCTCTCCCTCGCTGGAGAGTGCAGACCTAATTCCATAAAGCAAGCGCTCCCCACTCACATTACTGCAAAATGAGCAGTCCCTTGGTGCAGTATGTAGAGCCAGCAGCGTCTGGTTACAAGTCCCATGCAGTGTCTCAAAACATGGAGTCAGAGCCCCTGCACTTATACCGAAAATGCCTTTGATGTAGCAGTCACTTCAAAAGAACCATAGAAGTGTACAACACCCCATTCAACCCAGCTCCGGCTGCAGACATACAGTAGGGGGTAAACAAGCCCTTTGTGTGAGGTCAGAACACAGCCTATACAAATGTAAGTGCACCTGCCTCCTTCTCTCCTAACCCAGGAAGACCATTCAGTATGCAGATGTAACTCTGTTGCGCCTCAACCTCCCTGTGTGATGGTCGTCTGGAAAGTATGCACAAAGCCTAGCTGTCACTCTAACCTTGGTGTCAGCCTGAAAAACACAAGAGTCCTGAGCACAGTGAATTGCCCACTTTATTAAAGTCAAATTTCTACAATAGTAATGAAAAATCCACCTACACCAATAAGCAGGGTTTATCAGCACTATTCCAAATATACCAAACATGGCAACACTACTCCTTTCAGATCAGAAATCACCATTGGAAAACATATCAGGGAATTCCCAATGCTAACTTATGAGAGGAGCAGCACTCGCAGTAGTGAAAACGAAATAGGATGTTTGTCACTACCAGGACATGTCACACAATAAAGGCACATGTCCTACTTTTTACCTACACAGCACCCTGCCCATAGGGCTACCTAGGGCCTACCTTAGGGGTGACCTATATGTAGTTAAAGGGGAGTTTCAGGCTTGGTAAGTAACTTTAAATGCTTAGTCAATGTGGCAGTAAACTGTGCATGCAAGCCCTGCAGTGGCAGGCCTGAGAAAGGTTTGAAAGGCTACTTCTATGGGTGGTGCAAGCAGCACTGCAGGTCCACTAGCAGCAATTAATTTACAGGCCCTAGTTTTATGGGATATCACTTTACAAGGGACTTGCATATAAACTAAATATGCCAAACAGGAGCCCTATTATATATAGGGTGCACTTTCCCCGTTTGTGCCCGGCGCACCTTAAATCAGGTGCGCCGGGCGCAAACACGGAAAGTGAACCCTATTACACAGAATGCACTGCCCCCAGGGCAGCCGCGAAGCACAAGCGTCTGCGGCCCTTTCTGTAATACCAAAGTACCCTGGGGCATGCAAAGCGGGTGCAAACACCTGTTGCGACCCTGGGCACTTTGTGTAGTATGGTCCCTGGTGTAAACCAATCATATCATGTTCAAAACCGTGAGCACATGCACTTTAGCACTGATTCGCAGTGGTAATCCTCCCGGAGTCCTAAAGCCAAAAAAAAGAGGGTCAGAAAAATAGGAGGAAGAAAGCAACATGTTTGGGGATAACCCTGCAAAAAGGGCCACGTCCAACACCCTGTTTGAACAGACAGAGGAGGAGATTTTTGAGAGGTACAGACTGAGTGGCTAGGTAATACTTGATTTAATTGCTGAGTTGCGACCTCAGCTACAGGCCCGAACACTCAGAAGCAATGCAATACCACCACATGTGCAGGTATTATGTTGCCTACACCTCTTAGCTTCAGGCAGTTACCAGGGGGACATTACAGTGGCAGGGGTGGTCACGAAGTGCTTTTTCCAGGTTCTTTCGCAGGTACCATGACATCATGGTGAGCAAGGTCAACCAATATATATTGTTCCCCAATACCCCTAATCATTGCAGCAAACCAAATTGATGTTCTACAGGGTAGCAAAGTTCCCCAATGCAATTGGCTGTTCAGATAGCACCATATTGCCATATGTACCCCTCAGCAACTGAATACATATACAGGAACAGGAAAAGCTCAAACTCCCTCAATGTGCAGGTAGCGTGTGATGCCTCCTGTATTATAACAGACCTTGTGGCCAGATTCCCAGGCAGCACCCACAACTCATTCATGTTTTGCCACAGTGGAATACAAAAACCACTGGCACAGGATGAATTTGGCGATGGTGTCCTACTTGGTAAGAGAATAGCAGGCTCAAAGAATGAAATGGCCAGGACAGTGTGTTTGATGTGACCTAATGATTTTCCTTCTCATGCTCTTAAGATGACAGTGCATATGCCTTATGTCCCTGGATACTCACACTGAACCTGACTCCGAGGACAAGACGTGAGCGGCAGTACAACAGGGCACACAGGACAACGTGCTCAATCATTGAGAGGACCTTTTGGATCCTGAAGTCCCGCTTTCCCTGCCTCAGAAAGACCAGCGGAGGTCTACTGTCCAAACCGGATACATGCTGCAAGACAATTGCCGCTTGTGCCATACTGCACAATATTGCAATGAGGAAGGGTCTGCACTACATCCCCATAGAGCCTGATTCTGACTCTGATGATGATTTTCCACAAAGACAGGTACAGCAGGAGGGTAGACGTGCAGCAGGGGGATGTGCACGATGCACAGAGATCACCAACAACTATTTCTGAGGTAAGAGAAATTAGAATATCAAATAATGAGACATCACACATGCTGGTAATGCTTGGTGCGTAACTGAGAGGCCACCTTTTATTCAGGAAGCAACCACATTGTTTCATTCAAGGATCAACTGTATCCTTGTGGATGTAACATTGTTCGAAAATTAACAACAATGTAACTAATGCCAAAAAAAACAAAGGCGACTCATTTCTCTGAGTTTACAGTGCTTCACTTCTTTTGTTCTCTGGGTTTGGGTGATTGTCAGCAACATTGGGCTGTGGGACTTGTGGCATGTCATTCCCAGAGGTGTCTCTACGTCAATTCCTGCTACTGTATACCTCCTGAACGGATATGGCACTGAGGTTGGAGCCCTCTTCACTGTCAGGTTGGGGCAGGATGTTGGGGACACAGAGGTTGTGGGTCTGAATGTTCTCTAGGGTTATGGTCACTTGCACGAGGCCACATGCAATGTCCTTACAGCAGTGCCCCATGTCAGTCCGAATGTTCATAGTCTGCCTTGCTAACGATGTTGTGGTTACTGCCAGGCAGTTGATGGACAGGGTGAATGACTCAAACCTTGCACGGTACTGCCTGTGTCTCTGTTTCTGCACACAGTGCTCCCTCTCCATTGCTGTTGGCCACTGGTCCTGCCCTTTCTCCAAGTTCTGCAGCTACTTAGGCATACGTTGCAGCTGTCTACTGGCATTCCATATCTGTTTTGTCTGCAGGCGCTGTATGGAGATGATGGACCTCTCCAAACCACCATACACAGAAGCACTCTCCGACATGTCGTCTGACGCGTTCTCAGTACGGACTGCTGATATTTGCCCTCTACACTGTGTGTGTTCTGGGCTCCGATGTTGTGGGGTCCCTGTTCTGTGATTGACCGTCATCACTGTCTACAAACTAGCAGCGGTGAGATGGTTGCTCTCCTGCCAGTTGAAGTTGGGGTGATGGGCGTCGTGGTTGGTGGTGTTGTGTCCTGAATGACCACAACAGTGTCAGTAGGGCCTTCCACTGCAATGGTTCCCGATACGTCCGGGCTATGATCTGTGTAAATACATGTAAATAGTGCAAAAATGGTTAAAGTTTGCCCACAATATTGTTGTGACTCTGCTTCATGAGTTTGGGACATGTTAATGTTCTAAAGATATGTTTGGTGTAGTCATCAGCACACAGTTCAGCAAGCAAATGTTGTGTACTACAACTCCCATGATGCATTGCCAGGGTGTGGCAAGGATTTCAATGGAGTTATTCATGCTGTGATGTATGATATATGGATTTGCTAACATTATGTTTTGTTAGGTAAGTAAAGGAAAGAAGGCTTACTCTGAATGGTGCCTGCTGGATTGGAAGTGTCGATGTAAGCTACTCACACCACATTGTCTGGCTCCAGGGTCTCCTCTATGAGCGTCTCCATGGGAGTCAGAGGGTGATGTTTTGAGGGTTCTCCACCGGTTCCATGTCCCTCTGACATCCTGCTGGCCACCTTCTCTATCATATGAGGCCTCAGGTCATACCCCCTTTGTGGATCTCAGGAATAGTCCTCTGGGTGACTCCTAGGGAGTTCACATTCTCCAGGATGCTGGACCAGATCCGGGTCTTTAGGCTCTCTGGCACAGAGAAGGAGGATGGTGTTAGTCAGTGGCAGTGGTGATGCAGGCGTACTCCTTGCTCCCAGCCTAGGTCTCTGGGTTGTGGCCACTCCCTATATTTGTAGACTTCCTGATCCGACATCATCATTCTGCAATCAAAAAAGGGGGGGGGGCTTCTGTTCCTGAGAAGAAGAAAAAGGTGTGTCTAACCGGTATTATTGGACCTATATCATGAGAAAAGTCAACAGGAATGTCTCATGTTGCCCTCACACATCCCCAAAGGGATGTCATGCTTCATCTTCGGGCATTGCTCCTCGTCGGGCCGGCATGTAGGGGTATATTTTTTCCCTGTAGAATTTGCGTATGTCCTTCTGTAGCTTCTGTATTTTTTGCTGCATCAAATAATTCTTGTGTTCGTTGAGTTCAGTATTGATCTCGGCTAGGCGAGATTTGTAAGATGAAATGCTGATGCTAGCCTTAAGTGCACTCTCTGCAATATTGATATTAATTATCAGAGCCTTAGAAAGACGTTTGTCGGTGATGATAATCCGTATCAGCCAGTCCCGTGCATAGAAGTTGCGAATTGTCATGTTTTTTAATGATTGTTTATGTGCAGGAATGGATACCTTCCTGCACGTAAACAATCAATGGTGTTTTGCTGTTTCTATGTGTGCTGCACAACTTAGCACACATGGAAACAGCAAAAACAAGGAGAAATAAAGCATTTCTCCTCATTTTACCCTGGTCTTAATTCTGGCGCTGCCCTATATTTACGCCACCCTTGTAAATATGGGGCAGCGTCAAAATCGATGGGTGTTGCAATGGAACGCCCACCACACACCCATTGCCCACCCCTTTCAGGCTAAGCATAGCGTGAAAGGGTGCCTTATTTACAAAGCAGCATTAAGCAAGTTTAAGTGGATTAACGCTGCCTTGTAAATAAGGCGAAGCCCATATCGCCACAGGAAAGTCACTAAAAGTGACGTTCCTGTGGCGATAGGGGCTTGTAAATATGCCCCACAGTGTATGTAGAACCCAACCATAGAGATATCTTGATCACCATAAGCTTTAGGCTGTATGTCCGGTGTGCTCAGGATAACATTAGACCCCCACAGTTGGTAAAATAAGCTATCAAATATGATAGTAATAGGTCCACCTGAGTCAAACGTTGTAGGAAAGTAGGATCTTCTTCTATGGTTACCCCCACTTTTTGCCTGGCGCTAAGCTGTATTATGACTGGTCTGACTGGGATCCTGCTAATCAAGACCCCAGTATATCTGCTTTCTCCCTAAATTGAGTTGAGTACTTAGTTACACTCCAGATTGGATACTGGGGTACCCTTATCAGTCCCTAGTATACAGTATTAAGGTACCCAGGGCATAGGTACCCCAGAGTTCTCCCATGGGCTAAAGCATGCATTATGCCACCCACAGGAGACCATGCAAAATGGATCTACAGACCTGCCATTGCAGCCTATGTAAGTTGGTGTTTGCACCACTTACTTGTGATATAGGTTTACTATATCTAAGGGTCACTGCACTTAAAACCTATAAGCCACCCCTATAGCAGGCCTTTGCAATCCAGGGTGCTTGGCTCTAAGTGAGAGGGTGCCCCTGCATGAGCAGGACATCCCTGCAGCCTACGGAGTCCATTCTCCCGGGTTGTCAGTGAATCAGCCATATACTATATAGAGGGGCACCGCGTAATTACGCGATGACCATATTGAAAAAGGCTGCACTGAATCCTATCATGTTTGGTATCAAACATGTTGGAATCATACCTCCCACACCGTAAACAGTGTGGGAGTTCTAATTCCAAGCACTGGAAGAGATCTCCGTTAGGCTCTCAAGGTTCCCGGTAGCAGTCTTCTAGACCCGGACAGCACAAATGGTTGCTGCTGAACAGAGACACATTTCTGCCGTCCTGCTGCTAAGCCAAGCTCGAGCAGAGGAAGGTGGAACAATAGGCATCCAGTTACAGGGAGGTGTGACCACCTCCCAGACAGGATTTAGCGTATTGGGACCGAGAGGGTGCACTTGCCAGCGTCAAAAAGTCTGCATGAGGGGCACACTTGGTGTCCCTGTGCATAGTCCAGTTCAAATCAGTTCTGGGAACCATTGGCTCCCACTCTGGTGTGAAACTGGACAAAGGACATGGGAGTAACCTCCCCTCTGTCCAGACCCTCCCCTGGGAGGGTCCCCTGAATCTTCCCAACCCTTTCCTTAGGGTACTTAAGGGCTTACCTGGGTGTAGGACCCTAGATTCGTCGTGGGGTAAGATTCAGATCAGACAGCACTGCACTTCTACCGTCTGGGCACTCTGGACTTCGCGGGACTTCGTTTGGGCCTGACTTCATCTCCCTTCCAGTCTGCTGCATCATCTGTGCCTGTGCATCATACAAGAACCTTCCAAGGCCTGTGAAGCATCAAAGACAACCGAAGTAATCTCCCTTGGAGTGAAGGAATCACTCCCCTGCATTTGCAGGCACCGCAACTAAGTTGACCAGTCTGCAGATCCTGAGCTCCTCCGGACTCCGTGGGCTCTGCAACACAGGTGGTGGTTTTCCACAGCTCCCGAGGCCTACTCTACCCTCTGACCAAGTTTGAGGACAGTATCCCTCGTGGGGGTTGCAATAACCGAACCCCTGTGCACCGCGTCCAACTTGCAGTTGCAAAGGCTTGTTGGCTTCTTTGCAAGAAGATCTTCAGGCTCCAAGTAGCCCCAACATCAAGCACATCCAGTGACCAGAATCTTCAGCCACACCGCATTGTGTGCATTGTGGCCTGCATCTTTTGGTGAGCTGCTTGAGGTCCTCTCGAGACGCCAGTGCATCCGGCCTGTGGGTCCACTTGAGGGTCACACTTGTTTCTTTTGGGCTCCCCTGGTTGCTCGGGGCCTGCTCTGACTCCCCTGCCTTTGGTGAGTCCCCTGGACCTTGCTGGTCCCGACGTTGCACCTTCTTTGATTCCGGTGTGGCTTGCCTTTGCCAAGGCTTGTTGGTGTTCCCGCCGGACACCGTTCCCCCAGCACTCAACATCCTTCGTGGGACAGCTCGTACCTGGCTCCTGCTCTTCCACAGCATTGCCTGGTCCTCACTGCTGCAGAGTCAAGGTCATCGTCATCTTCCCTGAAGCACCCGAAATCGGAGGGCATTCATCTTCCAAGTCTCCTGGTCACTCCTGAGTGACATAGACTCTGTCCCCTCTGCTTTCAGGTACTCCTCTTCAAGAATCCACGTTTGGATTCCTACGGACACTTTCTCCTCTTCCAGCAGCGGCACTTTTCTGAAGTCCTCCATTTGGTTAGACGGCGGTTACCGATACCAATTCACACGTATTCACCCACCTTCCCTGGTGTAGGTAATGTGGGTACTAGGTTATGCATGGGTGGGGTGGCTCTCCAACCTTCTGTCTTCCAAGGGGTTTCTTCAGGGTCCACTGTGAAGGGTCCTTAACCTTTAAAAATCCAACCGCGACTTGCACATAGAGTTGTACGGAGTACGCGGTCGTGTTTCCACACTGCACATGCTCTCTGTGGGATCCCTATTTACTCACCTTGGGTGGTTCTTGGGGCCCCAGCACTTCTACGTCCTCTCGACCCTGTCTTGACTCGAGTCGTGGTTCCTATATCATTTTCTTACTATATGGTTTGGTCCACCCCCCCCCGAGGCCGCTGTGTATTTCTTGCTATTTACTGTGTTTCTTTGCTAAAGTATTGTGTGCAATGTGTTTATCTCCATGTTGGAGATATTGTAACGTACTAGAGAGTATTATATAATAAATACATATTTTTATAAATACTTGGTATGGTTCTTTTTCATTTAATCTATACTATAAGATTATTTACAAAATTCCCTAGCAAACTTGAAATTAAAGGCAATAACAATGTGACAGCAGTAGCAAAGTACGTCAACCAGAACATATGTCCACAACACAAAGCAAGTTGCTTAGAATCTTCAGTCTTTAATTCTTTTGTTGATTCTTCTTTTATGTTAATTACTGTGACTGGTCGAAAGCCCAAAGCCAACACGTGTTTCGTCGCCTCTTGTTAAGTGAACATGCGACTTTTTCAAGGCTATGTAAGAGATAGACCACAGTCACTATTTTTTCATTCGTAAAAATTACTTGGCTCTAAGACATTGCACCAATGTTCCTCCACCGTGACACGTCATACATCAGTTAAGTGAGAGCAATTTATTCCCAAAAACTTTTTTTTAAATTAACTCCATTTTCTAAAATATGATTTCCTCATCATAATACTCCTCATGCTGCGCATTGTAAATTTTCCTTATTACAGCGGCGCTCAGCTCCAATTTCAAAGAAACCTTATGTATTATGTGTCAAATTATGTCTACTATGTGACTATTCACCACCAATCCTGCCTGCCAAAATCACTATGCAATTCAACCAACAACCTGATCACCCACACATGAGTGCCCTGCCACACACACGTGCAAAACGAAACAATATTTGATACACAAACCTCGATTGGCTTCTCTTTGTAACTATTATAGAATCAAACAGAAAAGAAAAAAACAGAAGTCCCAATTACTATTCGCCCTGTCAAACCCTTTGAACATCTCTTAATCAACCAGGGGCATAATTTGTCCCTAATTCAGGTACCTACTTAGCGTGTGGTGTTATTTCCGACCCACACGATCCTCCGGCGTGGGTTATATCTCTCTATAGGGGTAATCAATATCGACGCTCCTTATCCGGTATCCTGTTGCCAAACTACAAAAAATATAAGTAAACAATCACTAGTATCTGCCAGATGCATATGACCAGAAAGGTGTCTAATTCTGCATCTGCTCCCAGGTATAGTTATACGCTAAGTCCCACATGGCTGGTCTACGTGTTAATGTACACAGCCATCTATTAATGTGCGACCTCACACTATCATCACCGGTATATAGCTTGCACACAGTGTATAATTCCGCACTTATTTACCGCCACTTATTTACCCGGATATATCCTAGACTCGCTTATAACGCCGATCTGTATAGTTGCCTTTATAGTATTACAAACAAGTGCACAATTACCTAGATTAGTGATTATAACTAAATATACCCCCCAACAACTGGGAACTCACACTCTAGGCCCGGTCCCTTCTATACAGTTATAACTCCTTCCCAATCGCTAAGGACCCTTTAACACAGGATTTAAAACTCCCCAGTAGCCGATCTGTCTCTTACCGTCTAGAATATATAAATTCTCTCGTCCACAGGCCCCTCACGCCGGCATCCTCAAGTACGAGGCCGATCCTTCGAGCGATCAGCTCTTTTGAACTCTGACCTCCATCACGTGATCCCCCGAGTAGCACGCCTCTCCTAACCTGCACTGTTTGCGTCAGCGCCATCTTGTGCGTTCCAATACTCCCATTAGATTTACAGTTACTTCTACGACAAAGTTTCTCAGCTCATATCTGAAAAAAGCGTCTCCCAAGATCATTCCTTGACCTCGTGTTCCGTGTATACTCCCATATTACGTACATCAATCCTGCACCGATCCAAATATTTTAGAAACGCTATTTGCAAACTCAATTCCCTTTTAGAACTGTAATTCCAAATTCAGTCAAAATTTATAAAGACGTTCACTAACTCAATATCAAATGTACGCGCTATGTAAAATACCAATAAAATCTTCTATGTGTCCTCCCATATCCGAGGAACCTCCAACCGTAAATGTATAGTCGCCATCTTGTAACGTATGGCACACTCATTTCTGCCTTTCAGACAGAATTAAAGCCCCATTCTCCTATCATTATTTATTTCTCACTCATCAAAAAATGATTCCCTATATCATCCTCCCAGACAGTCAGACAAGGGTGAAACTTATGTGTATATGGCAATCCTCCTTACTTATTAGCGTATTGTCAGTCTGATGTGCATACCACAACCCTGCTTCAGATGTCATATATCACATCATTTTATCAACCATTTAACAATGCATATGTCCCATATGTTTACATGTTAAGCGCTCAGCAAGAAATATATCATTTGACATCCCTACACAGATCTATACAGTTATGCAACTGGTGCCATTCATCACGCTCCGAACAGCCACAATTGTAGATAGTCAATCCTTATCCAACATCCTCCAAAGCCTTACTCATTGTTTTCTGTATAATGGGTGAGTACATCCTAATGTCTATAACATCACCTTGCATTTCTGACAATAATGGTATACAGCTTTTCCTTGTTCATATATTTACATTTCGGCCACTAAACAGAGTAGCCATAGACAGTTGTTAAGTATAAACAAGACACATTTGTTATTACATCCCTAAAAAGTAGTGTAACTCCTGGTCAATGTTCAAACTCAACTCAGTCGTCCGCAATCTCAAAATCCAAGTTGCCTCGTTCCTCCGCAACATGAGTTCTCGATTGCCCCCCGTGGGTGTTTCAGTGTTTGTTCAATTCCATAAAATCTGAAGTCCTTATTTCTACCCTGTGATTCACATTGGCAGATATGTGCGGCAATCGGGTACCTTAGATCGCACTGTTTTACTGCTCTGATGTGTTCTCCCATTCTTTCTCTCAGCGTACGTATTGTGCTACCAACATATTTCCCGTTACATCTGCACTCTATTATGTACACTACGTATTTGATGCTGCAGTTAATATTGGTAAAGATCTTATAGCATTTGTCCCCAGGGCCCACAATATCTTTTTTTCCATTACTAGCCCATTTGCACCACACACAGTGTCCACATTCATAAAAACCTGCAGTCTCTAGTGTGAGCCAATCACTATTTCTTTTTGGAATGCAGTAACTTGGGCTCAATAAGTTCCTAAGGCATATGCCTCTCCTGTAAGTAATGTCAGGTCTGGACTTGATGAAGTTACTAAGGGATGTGTCCCCCCTCAGGATGTGCCAGTGTCTATTAAGGCTCTTCACAAGTAGTTTTGATAATGTGTTGTGATTGGTTATCATTCTTATTGTGTCATCATTTTTCTTTTGTTGTTCCGTACACTCTCTCAACGTGTCTTGTCTTTTAATTTTACTAATCCGTGATCTCGCTGAGTCTAGAACACGTCTATCATAACCTCTCTTTCTGAAACGTTTCAACATATTGTTAGCACACTCTTCAAACTCTGGGTCATGGCTACAATTTCGTCTAGCTCTGATAAGCTCTCCATATGGAATTGCTTTAATCTGATGTGAGGGGTGAGCACTGCTAGCGTACAGCACAGAATTGCACGAGGTTGCCTTCCTGAATAGTCGGCTATGTATCCTACCCTCTCTAATATATAATTGTGTGTCCAGGAAAGCAATCTGGTCTTTACTATTTTCATAAGTAAATCTGATATTAAAGTCATTGTTGTTGAGGTGCCTAACAAACTCATCTAGTTTTGTGTTGTCACCTGTCCATACCATCAGGCAATCGTCAATGTATCGCCCCCAGTATAAAATTGAGTCATTCCATTTACTTCCAACGGTGCTCCAGATTCACACCTCCTCAAGCCAGCCCATGAAAAGGTTAGCATACGAAGGTGAGAATCTGGAGCCCATGGCAACACCTTGCTTTTGTCTGTACCAATTGTCTTTAAAGATAAAAATATTGTTATCAAGAATACGTTTGATCATATTGATAACCATTTCCGTGTGTTCCCATGTGCTTGCAGACCTGACACTGAGCATCCTTCTAATGGCCTTAAGTCCGTCCTCTCTTTTGATGCTCGGGTAGAGAGCAATGACGTCTAAAGTCACCAATGTCATGTTATCCACCCAACTCAAATCAGATAATGTCCCTAGAACGTGTTTCGTGTCTCGAATAAAAGATGGCAAATTGTTAACCAAGGGCTTCAAAAAAATGTCAACATATTCTGACAGCCTTTCAGTTGGTCCTTCTTTGCCAGAGATAATTGGTCTCCCCGGTGGGAATGGGAGATTTTTATGTATCTTAGGGAGTGTGTAGATACATGGGTACCTAGGTCGATCTACCTTGAGATAACTCATCTCCTCATCGTCAAGTAGACCCATACCATGCCATTGTCTGAGGTGTTTGTTGAAGTGATCTGTGAGTTTCCAGATAGGGTTCTCTGGAAGTGACTCATAACATGTAGTATCATTCAATTGGGAGAGAATCTCTGTATCATAGTCAGTACTTGTCATAACCACAATATTCCTCCCTTTGTCCGCCTCCCTGATAGTAATGCTGTCATCTTTCATCAAAGTCTTAAGTGATTTCCTCTCACCAAGAGAAAGGTTGTCATACCCCTTCAAAGGCCGCTGTGTCTTGTCATTATATCTATCCAAGTCCGCTAATACTAGCTTGTGGAAGATGTCAATGTTGTTCCCCATGTATAAGGTCGGTGTCCATTTTGATTTGTCTTTAAGGCCGCTAGGTACACTGAACACATTCAAATCTCGCATGACAATATCAGCGCTCACCACTTCATCCCCACACTCAGTCAGTGACAATAACAATCTAGTGTCCATGATCTCTTGGATAGTAATCTCACTTAAGGGATGTGTCCGATGCGGTTGTGCAGGTATTTTATTCATTTCATTACACAATAGAAAATGTTTCTTAATCTTTATCCGTCTAACAAACTTAATCAGATCAATTTTTAGTTCACATATATCACCATCATTTTTTGGACAGAAACCTAGTCCCTTTTTCAATAACGAGAGATCATTAGTTGTTAGATTTTTACTAGACAAGTTCATTACATTCATATCATCTATTTCCTCTGATTCCAAGAACGCGTTCTCATCCCTGGCCTGTCTTTTCCTGTTGCCCCCTCTTTTTCCCCTCCTTGTTTTTGACCTGTAGTTGGACGCCTGTTCTGTTCTCTGTTCCCCCGTTTGATGCGCTGTACTTCCCGTAAAAAACAATTTTCACTATTTACAGTGTCTGTGGAATCTTCCCCTCTCTCCGATTCCCGTCCACTGGTAGCTGGAGTGTCTAAAGATGTTGAGCTGGAGCTAAGTGAAATGCCTTCCTTGGGCTTACTCTGATGATATTTGTTCACTAGTTCGTCATATTTCCTAGCAAACATGAAAATCCTACCGTTAAGGTAGTCATATTCGTCCCTCTTGAGTTTTTTTGTCTTTCTCTGTTTAATCTCAGCCAGATGGCGTTGAGGCACTTCATTTAAGATTACGTCGTTTTGTTCTGTTGCCTCTGGTAAGTTCAGGGTTTTTATTTCTGATTCTAAAGCTTCTATTTCAGTTAGAAATCTACCCACTTTCCGATCACAATTTTCTATGAGTATCCCCATTAGTTTGTAGGAGTTGTTGGTTAGCTCTTGTTCCCACGCTACTAATAAGTCTACATCCAAAACATCGTAGTTGGGTATTATTTGGGATCGTAGACCTCTGGGGATACTCTGCACCTTGATGTATTGGCGCAGAGTGGCCCCGTCCCACCATTTAGACATCTCATTTCTGCATAGCCTCTCCAATCGAATGAATTTATCTCTCAATCATTCTTTTCTCATTGAGTTAGTTCCTAGAGCTTTGGAACCGGCAGGTCTATTGCCCGACATATTACCAAACAATTCCTCAGCTTCCTTATCTCTATTACTTCTCTCATCACTAAAGGTACTCATAGTGTTTCCTGGCCGCCACCTATTTTACTAAAAGCTTAGACACAGATAAATAGTGGTATTGGGCATAGGGAAGGCGCCACTGGAAATATTCACTAATTCGTCATTCTTTGGAAAGTGTTATACAGTGCTACAAGGAGGAGAGAACCACCCACCTCTCCTAATTCTGTGGCCTAAACTGCAACGTAAATATTTACAAAATTCCCTAGCACACGTGAAATTAAAGGCAATAACAATGTGACAGCAGTAGCAAAGTACGTCAACCAGAACATATGTCCACAACACAAAGCAAGTTGCTTAGAATCTTCAGTCTTTAATTCTTTTGTTGATTCTTCTTTTATGTTAATTACTGTGACTGGTCGAAAGCCCAAAGCCAACACGTGTTTCGTCGCCTCTTGTTAAGTGAACATGCGACTTTTTCAAGGCTATGTAAGAGATAGACCACAGTCACTATTTTTACATTCGTATAAATTACTTGGCTCTAAGACATTGCACCAATGTTCCTCCACCGTGACACGTCATACATCAGTTAAGTGAGCGCAATTTATTCCCAAAAACTTTTTTTAAAATTAACTCCATTTTCTAAAATATGATTTCCTCATCATAATACTCCTCATGCTGCGCATTGTAAATTTTCCTTATTACAGCGGCGCTCAGCTCCAATTTCAAAGAAACCTTATGTATTATGTGTCAAATTATGTCTACTATGTGACTATTCACCACCAATCCTGCCTGCCAAAATCACTATGCAATTCAACCAACAACCTGATCACCCACACGTGAGTGCCCTGCCACACACATGTGCAAAACGAAACAATATTTGATACTCAAACCTCGATTGGCTTCTCTTTGTAACTACTATAGAATCAAACAGAAAAGAAAAAAACAACTTGCTTTGTGTTGTGGACATATGTTCTGGTTGAAATACTTTGCTACTTTGCTACTGCTGTCACATTGTTATTGTCTTTAATTTCACGTGTGCTAGGGAATTCTGTAAATATTTACGTTGGCCTAATGATGTACGGGAAAGCCCCGGCTCTGTTGAACTCACCGATCTTTTAACAGGAATGAACTGCACCCAGCATGTAAAGGTAGCCACCCACATAAAGGGGCACATCTTAGACCAGATCTGGACATCCAACCTGGAAATTTCTCATCTACTGATTTCCCCTTGTACATGGTCGTACCATCATTTTATTACCTTTTTTATCCCTAGTACTCCCCCTACTATAGCCCCTTCTTCAAGTAATATCATGGCCAGAAACTGGAGTCATGTGGACACTATAGAATTCTGTTCCTCGTTAACCACCTCAGCCCCTACTGCCCAGGAGGAATCCCCCCACATCCAGGCAGAAAACATCAACATCTGGCTGGAATCTGCCAGAGACAACATAGCCCCCTTGAGGAAAATTAAAAACAAGAGGCCCCATGATGCTCAACGCTGGTTCTCTGACGACCTAAAGAGAAAGAAACTGGCTCTGCGACAAGCTGAACGCAAGTGGAGATGCGATTACTGCCCCGATAAAAAGGCTATTTTCGTGTCCTTACTTAGGGAGTACAAAAGCGCTATCCTCCAGACCAAAGTAGATTACTTCTCCTCTAAAATATTAAAATCAACCAACAAAGCTAAGGACATCTTCTCCATAGTGGATGAACTTGTCAAACCAGATCGTGTCACTGCTAAACCCACCCCATCACAATTCTTATGCGACTCCCTTAACACATTTTTCATTGAGAAAATTGCTATCATTAAGGAAAGTATCCCCAAGTCTATCCCACCTTCGGACCCTCCGTGCTCACACACCAACCCCTCTCACCTTGATCAAATTCCTTTTATCACCTGAGATGCTTTCTTTGCCCTACTTAAAAAGATCTGTTCCGGTTCCCCTTTGAACAGTTGTCCCCCCCACATCCTTTGGGAAGTTTTTCTGCACTGCCCAGACCCCCCTTTATGGCTTCTAAATAACTCCCTTGCCCAAGGTATTGTCCCTAATCTATTTAAAAGCGCGGAAGTTGTTCCTATCCTGAAGAAACCGCGCTCTGACCCCTCGATACCTAGCAACTATCGCCCGTTATCTTTGCTGCCTTATTTGGGAAAAATTTTAGAAGCCCACGTCGCTAACTGTCTCAGCGCCTTTGTAGAGCAATCTAATTACCTGGATTCACATCAAGCAGGTTTTAGACCAGCACACTCCACTGAGTCAGTCATCTTGGCAGTCCTCGATGAATTAAGAAGGGGGGCCGACCAGAGCACCACTCAAGCCTTGGTGCTCCTGGATTTGTCGGCCGCCTTTGACACGGTCGATCACCATCTTCTGATCGACCGTGTCAGATGCGCCGGGATCCAGGGTCTGGCGCTGAAGTGGATTACCTCTTTCCTCAGCAACCGCTTCCAAGCAGTCCACCTTGCTAATTTCTCCGCTGAAAAAAGAAGACTGACATGCGGAGTTCCGCAGGGCTCCTCCCTTTCACCCCTTCTTTTTAACCTGTACATTTTACCCTTGATTCTGGCCCTTCCAAAGAGAGAGGTCGTAACTTTTAACTATGCTGATGACCTTCAGCTAGTGTTTAATATCGACTCATCCCCACCATCAGTTGCGAGCTTCCAATCTACCATGAATTTTTATTAGCAACTGGATGAACGTCAACCAGCTCAAATTAAATCCCGACAAAACCGAGCTGATTCTTACCGGTGGCCCAGCTAATCCTTGGAATTCTAATTTCTGGCCTCCACTACTGGGGTGCTCCCCACTCCCAACCAGCTCGGTCAAAAGCCTGGGAATCGTGATCAGCAATGATCTTACTATGAAGCCCCAGATCAGCTCAGTGGTCTCCGCTTGTTTTTTCCATCTGCGGAGAATCCGGAAAATCAGTAGATTTCTGACCACCGAAGCCTTGACCCAAGTTGTCCTTGCCCTGGTAATGTTGCGTACTGATTACGCAAATTCCTTGTATACTGGCATCCCAGTATACCAATTACGTCGGCTACAATTGGTGCAGAACCAAGCGGCCAGGCTTATTCATGGTCAGCCTAAGCACCACCATGTGAAACCATTGTTGAAGAGCCTCCATTGGCTCCCTGTGACCCAATGCTGCCTCTTCAAGTTAGGCTGTACCAACTATAAAGCCCTCTCTGGATACGGCCTGGCCTTTAATGCCTCAAAGATACAGCGATATGCTCCTTCCCGCGATTTACGTTATTCTAATAAGAACCTGTTGATCTCCAGCTCCTTTAAACGGAAGAAACATGGGGGCCTCAGATTCTCGACCCTGGCACCTCAATTTTGGAACCTTCTCCCTCTTGAACTGCGCTTGGCCACCTCTTACACCCAGTTCAGGAAACTACTTAAAACATGGATATTCACCCAGGCTTACAATGTTTGAAACCGTCCCAGCTCAGCGCCAAGAAACCGCTCGGTGTACATGCGCTTAACAAGTCACTTTAACATTACATAACATAACGTTGCAGCTTAGGCCGCAGAATTAGGAGAGGTGGGTGGTTCTCTGCTCCTTGTAGCACCTTATAACACTTTCCAAAGAAGGACGAATTAGTGAATATTTCCAGTGGCGCCTTCCCTATGCCCAATACCACTATTTTCCTGTGTCTAAGCTTTTAGTAAAATAGGTGGCGGCCCGGAAACACTATGAATACCTTTAGTGATGAGAGAAGTAATAGAGATAAGGAAGCTGAGGAATTGTTTGGTAATATGTTGGGCAATAGACCTGCTGGTTCCAAGGCTCTAGGAACAAACTCAATGAGAAAAGAAGGATTGAGAGATAAATTCATTCGAGTGGAGAGGCTACGCAGAAATGAGATGTCTAAATGGTGAGACGGGGCCACTCTGCGCCAATACATCAAGGTGCAGAGAATCCCCAGAGGTCTACGATCCCAAATAATACCCACCTACGATGTTTTGGATGTAGACTTATTAGTAGCGTGGGAACAAGTGCTAACCAACAACTCCTACAAACTAATGGGGATACTCATAGAAAATTGTGATCGGAAAGTGGGTAGATTTCTAACTGAAATAGAAGCTTTAGAATCAGAAATAAAAACCCTGAACTTACCAGAGGCAACAGAAAAAAACTACGTAATCTTAAATGAAGTGCTACAACGCCATCTGGCTGAGATTAAACAGAGAAAGACAAAAAAACTCAAGAGGGACAAATATGACTACCTTAACGGTAGAATTTTCACATGTGCTAGGAAATACGACGAACTAGTGAACAAAGATAATCAGAGTAAGCCCAAGGAAGGCATTTCACTTAGCTCCAGCTCAACATCTTTAGACACTCCAGCTACCAGTGGAGGGTAATCAGAGAGAGGGGAAGATTCGACAGACACTGTAAATAGTGAAAATGGTTTTTTACGGGAAGTACAGCGCATCAAACGGGGGAACAGAGAACAGAACAGGCGTCCAACTACAGGTCAAAAACAAGGAGGGGAAAAAGAGGGGGCAACAGGAGAAGACAGGCCAGGGATGAGAACGCGTTCTTGGAATCAGAGGAAATAGATGATGTGAATGTAATGAACTTGTCTAGTAAAAATCTAACAACTAATGATCTCTCGTTATTGAAAAAGGGACTAGGTTTCTGTCCAAAAAATGATGGTGATATATGTGAACTAAAAATTGATCTGTTTAAGTTTGTTAGACGGATAAAGATTAAGAAACATTTTCTATTGTGTAATGAAATGAATAAAATACCTGCACAACCGCATCGGACACATCCCTTAAGTGAGATTACTATCCAAGAGATCATGGACACTAGATTGTTATTGTCACTGACTGAGTGTGAGGATGAGGTGGTGAGCGCTGATATTGTCATGCGAGAGATTTGAATGTGTTCAGTGACACGCCTGTACCTAGCAGCCTTAAAGACAAATCAAAATGGACACCGGCATTATACATGGGGAACAACATTGACATCTTCCACAAGCTAGTATTAGCGGACTTGGATAGATATAATGACAAGACACAGCGGCCTTTGAAGGGGTATGACAACCTTTCTCTTGGTGAGAGGAAATCACTTAAGACTTTGATGAAAGATGACACCATTACAGTCAGGGAGGCGGACAAAGGGGGGAATATTGTGGTTATGACAAGTACGGACTATGATACAGAGATTCTCTCCCAATTGAATGACACTACATGTTATGAGTCACTTCCAGGGAACCCTATCTGGAAACTCACAGATCACATCAACAAACACCTCAGACAATGGCATGGTATGGGTCTACTTGGCGATGATGAGTTATCTCAAGGTAGATCAATCTAGGTACCCATGTATCTACACACTCCCTAAGGTACATAAAAAGCTCCCATTCCCACCGGGGAGACCAATTATCTCTGGCAATGAAGGACCAACTGAAAGGCTGTCAGAATATGTTGACATTTTTTTGAAGCCCTTGGTTAACAATTTGCCATCTTTTATTCGAGACACGAAACTCGTTCTAGGGACATTATCTGATTTGAGTTGGGAGGATAACATGACATTGGTGACTTTAGACGTCATTGCTCTCTACCCGAGCATCAAAAGAGAGGACGGACTTAAGGCCATTAGAAGGATGCTCAGTGTCAGGTCTGCAAGCACATGGGAACACACGGAAATGGTTATCAATATGATCGAACTTATTCTTGATAACAATATTTTTATCTTTAAAGACAATTGGTACAGACAAAAGCAAGGTGTTGCCATGGGCGCCAGGTTCTCACCTTCGTATGCTAACCTTTTCATGGGCTGGCTTGAGGAGGTGTGGATCTGGAGCACCATTGGAAGTAAATGGAATGACTCAATTTTATACTGGGGGCGATACATTGACGATTGCCTGATGGTATGGACAGGTGACAACACAAAACTAGATGAGTTTGTTAGGCACCTCAACAACAATGACTTTAATATCAGATTTACTTATGAAAATAGTAAAGACAAGATCGCTTTCCTGGACACAGAATTATATATTAGAGAGGGTAGGATACATAACCGACTATTCAGGAAGGCAACATCGTGCAATTCTGTGCTGCACGCTACCAGTGCTCACCCCTCACATCAGATTAAAGCAATTCCATATGGAGAGCTTATCAGAGCTAGACGAAATTGTAGCCATGACCCAGAGTTTGAAGAGTGTGCTAACAATATGTTGAAACGTTTCAGAAAGAGAGGTTATGATAGACGTGTTCTAGACTCAGCGAGATCACGGATTAGTAAAATTAAACGACAAGACACGTTGAGAGAGCGTACGGAACAACAAAAGAAAAATGATGACACAATAAGAATGATAATCAATCACAACACATTATCAAAAATACTTGTGAAGAGCCTTAATAGACACTGGCACATCCTGAGGGGGGACACATCCCTTAGTAACTTCATCAAGTCCAGACCTGACATTACTTACAGGAGAGGCATATGCCTTAGGAACTTATTGAGCCCAAGTTACCGCATTCCAAAAAGAAATAGTGATTGGCTCACACTAGAGACTGCAGGTTTTTATGGATGTGGACACTGTGTGGCGTGCAAATGGGCTAGTAATGGAAAAAAAGAATTTGTGGGCCCTGGGGACAAACGCTATAAGATCTTTACCAATATTAACTGCAGCACCAAATACGTAGTGTACATAATAGAGTGCAGATGTAACAGGAAATATGTTGGTAGCACAATACGTACGCTGAGAGAAAGAATGGGAGAACACATCAGAGCAGTAAAACAGTGTGATCTAAGGTACCCGATTGCCGCACATATCTGCCAATGTGAATCACAGGGTAGAAATAAGGACTTCAGATTTTATGGAATTGAACAAACACTGAAACACCCACGGGGGGCAATCGAGAACTCATGTTGCGGAGGAACGAGGCAACTTGGATTTTGAGATTGCGGACGACTGAGTTGGGTTTGAACATTGACCAGGAGTTACACTACTTTTTAGGGATGTAATAACAAATGTGTCTTGTTTATACTTAACAACTGTCTATGGCTACTCTCAGTTTAGTGGCCGAAATGTAAATATATGAACAAGGAACAGCTGTATACCATTATTGTCAGAAATGCAAGGTGATGTTATAGACATTAGGATGTACTCACCCATTATACAGAAAACAATGAGTAAGGCTTTGGAGGATGTTGGATAAGGATTGACTATCTACATTTGTGGCTGTTCGGAGCGTGATGAATGGCACCTGTAGCATAACTGTATAGATCTGTGTAGGGATGTCAAATGATATATTTCTTGCTGAGCGCTTAACATGTAAACATATGGGACATATGCATTGTTAAATGGTTGATAAAATGATGTGATATATGACATCTGAAGCAGGGTTGTGGTATGCACAGCAGACTGACAATACGCTAATAAGTAAGGAGGGTTGCCATATACACATATGAAGTTTCACCCTTGTCTGACTGTCTGGTAGGATGATATAGGGAATAATTTTTTGATGAGTGAGAAATAAATAATGATAGGAGGAGAATGGGGCTTTAATTATGTCTGAAAGGCAGAAATGAGTGTGCCATACGTTACAAGATGGCGGGTATACATTTATGGTTGGAGGTTCCTCGGATATGGGAGGACGCATAGAAGATTTTATTGGTATTTTACATAGCGCGTACATTTGATATTGAGTTAGTGAACGTCTATAAATTTTGACTGAATTTGGAATTACAGTTCTAAAAGGGAATTGAGTTTGCAAATAGCGTTTCTAAAATATTCAGATGGGTGCAGGATTGATGTACCTAATATGGGAGTACACACGGAACACGAGGTCAAGGAATAATCTTGGGAGACGCTTTTTTCAGATATGAGCTGAGAAACTTGGTCGTAGAAGTAACTGTAAATCCAATGGGAGTATTGGAACGCAAACAGTGCAGGTTAGGAGAGGCGTGCTACTCGGGGGATCACGTGATGGAGGTCAGAGTTCAAAAGAGCTGATCGCTCGAAGGATCGGCCTCGTACTTGAGGATGCCGGCGTGAGGGGCCTGTGGACGAGAGAATTTATATATTCTAGACGGTAAGAGACAGATCGGCTACTGGGGAGTTTTAAATCCCGTGTTAAAGGGTCCTTAGCGATTGGGAAGGAGTTATAACTGTATAGAAGGGACCGGGCCTAGAGTGTGAGTTCCCAGTTGTTGGGGGGTATATTTAGTTATAATCACTAATCTAGGTAACTGTGCACTTGTATGTAATACTATAAAGGCAACTATACAGATCGGCGTTATAAGTGAGTCTAGGATATATCCGGGTAAATTAGTGGCGGTAAATAAGTGCGGAATTATACACTGTGTGCAAGCTATATTCCGGTGATGATAGTGTGAGGTCGCACATTAATAGATGGCTGTGTACATTAACACGTAGACCAGCCATGTGGGACTTAGCGTATAACTATACCTGGGAGCGGATGCAGAATTAGACACCTATCTGGTCATACGCATCTGGCAGATACTAGTGATTGTTTACTTATATTTTTTGTATTTTGGCAACAAGATACCGGATAAGGAGCGTCGATATTGATTACCCCTATAGAGAGATATATTCCACGCCGGAGGATCGTGTGGGTCGGAAATAACACCACACGCTAAGTAGGTACCTGAATTAGGGACAAATTATGCCCCTGGTTTATTAAGAGATGTTCAAAGGGTTTGACAGGGCGAATAGTAATTGGGACTTCTGTTTTTTTCTTTTCTGTTTTATTCTATAGTAGTTACAAAGAGAAGCCAATCGAGGTTTGTGTATCAAATATTGTTTTGTTTTGCACGTGTGGGTGGCAGGGCACTCACGTGTGGGTGATCAGGTTGTTGGTTGAATTGCATAGTGATTTTGGCAGGCAGGATTGGTGGTGAATAGTCACATAGTAGACATAATTTGACACATAATACATAAGGTTTCTTTAAAGTTGGAGCTGAGCGCCGCTGTAATAAGGAAAATTTACAATGCGCAGCATGAGGAGTATTATGATGAGGAAATCATATTTTAGAAAATGGAGTTAATTTTTAAAAAAAGTTTTGGGGATTAAATTGCGTTCACTTAACTGATGTATGTCACGGTGGAGGAACATTGGTGCAATGTCTTAGAGCCAAGTAATTTATACAAATGTAAAAATAGTGACTGTGGTCTATCTCTTACATAGCCTTGAAAAAGTCGCATGTACACTTAACAAGAGGCGACGAAACACGTGTTGGCTTTGGGCTTTTGACCAGTCACAGTAATTAACATAAAAGAAGAATCAACAAAAGAATTAAAGACTGAAGATTCTAAGCAACTTGCTTTGTGTTGTGGACATATGTTCTGGTTGACGTACTTTGCTACTGCTGTCACATTGTTATTGCCTTTAATTTCACGTGTGCTAGGGAATTTTGTAAATATTTACGTTGCAGCTTAGGCCGCAGAATTAGGAGAGGTGGGTGGTTCTCTCCTCCATGTAGCACTGCATAACACTTTCCAAAGAAGGACGAATTAGTGAATATTTCCAGTGGCGCCTTCCCTATGCCCAATACCACTATTTTCCTGTGTCTATACTATAAGATTACATTCTGGTAAAACAAGCTGCTTTACACTCCTTCTGAACTAAGCCTGAAGGCTGCTCTCCACAGCTACCACTTAGAGCGATTTCTAAGGTTGCTAAGACCTCTTAAATCACCATAAGGGTTGTCTGGACTGGTGCAGGGTGCCCACTTACATTAGTGGACATGATATACCAGGCCAGCTTCTCACACACAAATCATGTTAAGAGTTATTTTGAAACCTTGCCTGACATGGTATTTAGACAAAATATTGAGTCAGAAATGTCGACTTACACAAATATTTAGTGTAAATATTGTGACACAGAAATATCGATAGCAAGAATATCGTGGTAAAAAATATCGATTTTAAGGTAAGAAATAACGTTTTTAAAAATATAGAGGACATTAATATCATTTGCATAAATAAAGTTGTTCAAAATATAAATTTTTTAATTAGTGTTAGCTATTTTAGTATATATTTTAAATGTATGTGATATTTTTTTTGTATAAGTTTTGTTTATGTTTTTTAATATATGTGTTGATCATTAATATTAATTAATTGATAATTAATTAGGGTCATTGTATATTTTTTTGTGTGCGGGTTTTGGTTTTATAGGGGTAAAGTGTGGAGAGTAAATTAATTCTACTTAATAATTAGTTGTTAAACACCATTAGTTTTATTTAATTGTGTAATTAATTTTTTTATAGTTTAATTTTAGCTGTAGGTTGTGGGGATTATATGGGTAAAGGGTGGAAAGTTAATTAATTTTTATGTGTTTTAATTTGTTTTTTAATTAATAATATTTTTTTAATTGATAATTATGTTAATTATGGAAGTAATTTTTTTAAATTTAGATGTGGGTTGTGAATTGTGTGGTGTTCTAGGGTAGGAAATAAAAAAAACGAAATTTATGTAATTATTAATGTTTTTGTTTCTGAATAATTTCTCATTAAAATATGTAATTGAATTATTTTTTTAATTAATATAATATTTGTAGGTATTTGTCATATGTATTTAACATTATAATATATCTTTATTTTTTAAATTTTTAATATTAAATATATTTGTATTTACATTTTTAACATTTATATATTTTTTTATTTATTTTCTTTTTAAAATATTTTATTTGTTGTTGATATTTTGTTCGTTTTTCATTTTGAACAGACTGGAGTGGGAATAGTAAATTTTATCCCTCCATTATCCAACACTTTCCCTACTGTTGCAGTCACTGGAGTGGGAATAGTAATGTTTACCCCTCCGCTATCCAACACTTTCCCTACTGTTACACTCATTGGAGTGGGAATAGTAATTTTTACCCCTCCGCTACCCAACATTATCCCTACTGGCGCACACACTGGAGTGGGAATAGTAATTTTTACCCCTCTGCTATCGAACACTTTCCCTACTGTTGCACTCACTGGAGTGGGAATAGTAATTTTTACCCCTCCGCTATCAAACACTTTCCCTCCTGTTGCACTGACTGCAGTGGGAATAGTAATTTTTATCCCTTTGCTATCCAACACTTTCCCTACTGTTGCACTCATTGGAGTGGGAATAGTATTGTTTACCCCTCCGCTATCCAACTCTTTCCCTACTTTTGCACTGACAGGAATGGGAAATTTAAGTTCAAAGATTTTTAAATAGTTTAATGTTTTAATTTATAATAGAATGTTTTTAATAGATTTTATGTTATTGGTATATGTGTATATAAATACATTTATTTGTTAGATTTTTATACAATTTTAAAATTATAAAATAAATTAAAATTAATGGTTTATTAATTTTTTTAAAGTAAATATATATATTAATTATATATGTGTTTAACTTTCTTAATTAAGGTTATTTGTTATATTTGTTAAAATGTATATTGAATCTAATTTAGATTTTTTAAATTAATTTCATTATTTGATATATTTAATATTTATTCTTTTATTTTATAAATAAAAAAATATATTTTGTGCAACTATATTTTTGACATCAATGTTTTTTTTCCTGATATTTTTGTACTTACCATTATAAATATAGATGTCGATATTTTTGACATCTATATTTAAAACTCTATATTGTGGTATGGGGACATTTTAGGTGTCGATATTCTGTCAGTGAACAGCCTGACATAAAGGTTCCTTAATTTTGTTTGTGGACAAAGAGTCAATCTCCAGATGCAGGACCAAATTTTATAGATCCACAAAACAGTCGCTTTATTTAAGTCAGCACCATGTACTTTAACTTAGTGCTCACCAGATCTGCAAACACTGTGAAAGTGACCTAATTTCTTGCACTTATTGCATTGGTTACCTACTGCTGGACATTGCATATGATTGCTTAAATTGGATTTAGATCCGCACCCGAAACAATAAGTGCTAGTATTAATTGAACATTGTTAATGAATTTGGCCTTAATTTGTACAGCATTAACATGTAGAAAATACCCCACAGCAATAACAATTGAAGAAAATGTCTGAGTGGATTCCTGAGCCATCATGCGACTAGAGATTAATGAACGTTCAATGCCTTTGGTCAGATCTACAACCTCTGACAATGGAGGGTCTCTGCAACTGAGTAGCCTTTCTTGTATCTTTGTTAAAAAGCAGCTATACACAAACTGATCTCAAATGTATATGTCAATGGATTCTCAAAAATTGCATGTATAAGCTAATGCCCTAATGCTAATATGAATTCTTCAACAGTTTCATCTGTTTCATATTGAAAAAATGTAATCTCTCCAATAGAACAGTAGGTTGTTCTGAGAATTTGACTATAAGTCTTGCAATGGCTTCTGAGTACTCAGAGTCTCCGGATTGTCCAGATGTGGCATCAGCTGGTGACAAATTATCAAAAACATGCTGCCCTTCATTTCCCAAATGACTTAAAATAGCAGCCTTTCTCTTAGGCTCAAAGCCATCTACTTCAACTGCAATTAAATAGTTCTCAAAAGATCTTAACCAAGCATTCTACTTAATTAAAGGCTTTCCAGGAAATTGAAGAAATTGTGAGGTCTAAGTTAAATTGTGAGAAGACATTGAAAACTATTGTTTAAAATGCCTCCAACCAATGAAGAGTTGATACAGGTAATGAGACAGCTCTGAGAAGTCAATAAAAATTTTCAATTTTGCTTGAGCCAATTCAAACAAAAGCTGCCAAGTTTTAAAGAAATGTTGCTGTAAATTTGAGCTATCCAAAGCAATCTAGAACTGTCATTGATATTTGAGCGTATTGGCACAACGTCAATAATTAAAGCAGAAACAGAAAAGAAATTTAAAGTTAGTGCCAGGAGGACATATGTGTGCAGGGCAACTAAGTATTTACTTGTAGGATAGGCATTTAAACTGAAGAAATGATAGCAAGTGCTTACACGAGCGTGCTGGCTCAGTGGCTCACCCGTGTTGAGGAAGAAGTGGAGCACACGGAGCGGAAATGACAAAGTGGGTTTGAAATAGCCCAAAAGTAGCCTTGGGCTGTGTGGGCTCTAGGACCTACAGGAGAAACATTCATCAAGTCACGGCTTCGATGAGTGAAATGATATTGATGATATCGTTGGTTAGTCTGAATTATGCTGTAGGCTCCAAACTCTCAAATTTCTTCATAAATCATCGCCAAATGTTACATTTAGACTTCGGAGGCCAAGCGGAGAGAAGTACCGTGTTTATTTCGTGAAGTACAAGGTAAGAAATAAGGAGCCTACACGCAGCTTGTCCTCATTCATCAGACGCCCAACAAAGACTGAGCATCCGATGTGGAACAGCAGCGCGGGCCATAAGACAGTAACTTAAAAGGAAACATAACAACCGGAATGCATTTTTGATAAGTGATCTCGCTCAGCAAACCAGGTGCTTGCTCACTCATAACAAGTACTTAAAGGTACTGCGCTGTTGTACGGTTTCTACTAATTCAGTAAGACTGTGCTTTTTGGGCAACATAAGCATCAAAACTATGGAGATTACGTTCACTCATACCATCAGAATATGTTGACCTGGTTCCTGGCTAGCTCACAGTGTGTCATCTGGAACCCTAAACCTCACGGGGTACCGGGTGGTGTCTGCACCTCAGAAAAGGACAATCTTAATGCCCCCGAGGAAATAGTGGAAAAAGATTTACCCTTTCGTTGTTGTCTCAGGTATGCCCAAGCAGAGACACAAGAAGTACACAAATTGGCATTTTAAACATTTATTGAAGCAATTGGACTCTTGTGTAAAATATGTGCACTGCAATGATTAGTAGAAGGAAACAGAGCAGTGTAACCAGCATTACAAGAATGGTGAAAAAGATTAATAATTCAACCTTTATAATTATGGCATTGATTTTACAATTACATATATTTGTACTCTTACCTAGCACTACTTATGCTAGAGAGCATATGCTTCTGCCAGATACCTTGGAGTGGTCTAACTCCCATTTATCTGTGTGCGTGTTTCATCAGGAAGCCAGTTTGGTGTAGAACTGGAAAGTGATGCGAATCAACTGGGCTGGAATTCAGGCACGGGGCGACAATGGCAATCCATAGAAATGCTCCTCTGCTGAACAATGGCTCGGGGCAATGTATATAATGAAACTGGACCCATATTGCACTGTGCCCGAGTCTAGTTCTGGCTGTCATTGATGATTCGACTACTTCAGAGCTGTCTCCGAACAGACAACAATATGCAAAGGAAGTTTGCGCAGTGTACTTGGTCCTTGGACAAAGAGTACAATGGCATGATAATGTGCCTACGAAGAAATGTATTTGTAAGCAGAACACTTTCTGAGTACACTATCACATGCAAACACACAAGCAAAATGTGCTAAAAGTCATCTTCTAGAAAGATGCCAACTTTAAACGTGAACATGTAAAAATGGGAGCATTTGTGCACAGGCCCTATTAACACCCACTTCTTGTCTGTAAGGGGACTAAAAGCTTTAAACTAAACAAAGACATATCCTAAAATCTAAATTAAAATATATGCAATTGAAACCTAAAAATCTAAAAAATATATCACTTTAATAATAAAGCACTTAGAAAGCTAGATTGCATTAAAAGCCAATTTAGAAATAAGCAATTAATATCTGCATAAAAATATCACAATAAAAATGTTCTGAGTCTTCAGAAACCATGATGTTCCTAGCTTCTGCAGATGATGTTCCCATTGGTGTCCCTGTCACAAGTTCCAAAGAACAATCATGGTCATGTTCAACCCAATCAGCAGCCGCTGAAGGTGTGACAGTCTGTAGTGCATCTGCAGACAACGAGCCAGGATCCACAGAAGGCTCATAATATGCATTTTGCAGCAACAGCAATCACATTGGACATCTCTGAAAATGGATTTGCAAAGGACCCATCAGCAGTTCCATATCCATAGATTGTACCAATTGCATTCCAAGGCACACTCGAAAGTGCACAGCAGACAGCAAGACACAGGCTGTACGCAATGTAACCATACAGGTCGAAAGGACAAGGACCAGCCGACATTCAGTTCCTGAAGTAAGGGCACGCCAAAGTACTGTATCATGCAATCATGACAGATCAGTAAATGTGGGAATGCCATTTTCATTTGGCTACGTGGTGGAACATCCATTGCGGAGCAGCAAAAATAGTAGCAGAATCCTCAAAATCAGAAATAGCATAAGTGATATACCTCTAAAACTCTGGAAATCAATGAGTGTATAAAAGATGGCATCACACCGAAGACAGTCTGGAAAGTACTAATAAACCCAGACCCAATAGCTTTTGAAAAAATGTCATACTCTCGAAGTATTAGAAGCATTAAATATGCGGTGCAGAAATTCTCTGAAGTGTTGGGGGAGGTTAGTGCGTAGTAGTGATTGTATTTCAGAAGACCTTGCAACTTGAAGATCAAACGTCTCTTTTGCAGATGTTAAAGAAACTTCCTTCTTAAACAATGAGACATACAGTCTGCTCAGACTATCACAGTACACATTAAAAATAAACATTTAAGGCCAAACCATCACTCCTCTAACTGTATGAGTTCGTACAACAGGGCATGACCCTGGAAACCGTCACTACTTAGTGTGCTCCCGGTCTCATGCTATAGCAAGCTTGGTCATTCAACATTACATAAATTCGATTCAAGAGCAATCTGAATCCTGGATGAATTACAGAAGCTGGGGAACCCTTCACTCACCAAGCTAAGGGGCACATTACGATGACGGGTGGACAAAGTCCGCCCACCACCATAGCGGGGAATGGGACCGTCCGCCATAGGAGCGTCGGTCCCGCCGCGAGTATTAGGTTGCCACGGTGGCATCCCCTATTCCCAATATTGTGGCGGGCGGTGTTCACAGCACCGCCCGCCACAATGCTGGGAATGCACTCGTGCATTGGCATGCACAAGGTGACAGGTACCGCGCGGTGCCTGCCACCTTGTCCATGCCAATGCAGGGGGGGTACCATAGGTACCCATGTGCACCCCCCCCCCCCCCCCAACACTCTGGGGGCCCGCAACGGCCCCCAATAGCGAAGACCGTATGCCTTTCCATGGCGGCGTTGCCGCCATGGAAAGGCTGCTCTCCGCAACCATCCTAATATGGATGGTGGTGTCTTGCAGACACCGCCACCATATTAGTGCCCTTTTCCGCCCGGTCACCTGTGACTGGCGGAAAACCGGCAGACGGTCTTTCCGTCCACCGGGCTCCCCCCCGCCATTGTAATGTGGCGGGGGGAATGGCATGCGAGCGGAGGGGAATAGCGGGCGGATCGCCACCTCCATGCGGGTGGTGGCGATCCGCCCATCATCGTAATGACCCCCTAAGTTTGCTTTTGATCCATTACAAGCTCTGTGAATTGTGACCTCCCTGCAAACTAAAGAATGACCAAAAGTATTCTCGCAGTCTGTACTGCTAAGAAAAACTTCAGGTTCCCCATTCCTACACCTGTATTCGAACGGTAGGATCCATGTCTCGTCTACAAATCTCTCCCCTAATGCTTCATATATGCCTACCTGAAACTGTTTCAAACAGAATGTGAAGTGAAATGTTTAAATTGGCAGAGAAAGAAATCCATGATTTAACCAAACTGCTGATGGTGTTTCCGCCACTGTAAACAATAATATCTCCAAATGTTCTATGTTTAACATTGTGTATGTTGTGTTCATCGTCACCATTATTTTCTGCACGTGTTAAATGATATTGCAGAAATAAATCGGTAGTGTTTAAATGCTTCCAGAGCATGCAACCACTCTTCAGGGTCTGTAATGTTCAGCTTAATACCATGATAGATCTAGGCTGACTTTGCCAGTGTTGTAAGAGGGACATGCCACTTTGTACATCAATAGCTGATGAGACAATGTTACTAAAAGAATAAATTCTAGTGGATAAAGTAGTCATACCATTGTCAACTCAACTACTGCTAAAGCTTTTTTTAAATTCACTCTCTCAACCTCAGGCATCAGCTCAGCAGTTTCCTTCTATGAAACCTTCTAAAGCTCATTGTACACATACAAAAAGAGTTTATGGCGTGGCTTTCTAGGACCTAATAAAAAATCCTGTAAATCCATGTCATCGGAAAGGAGAAACACATGTTTTTTACCTCATCTAATGTGCTGTTTCTTCTAAAACACTTTGGGGTCGATTCCGATTCGGGCCGGAAAAAGCACCGACCGACTCGGAGCCGGAATTTATTCCGACCGACACGTACCTGTGGCGCCCGACACGCCAAGTACGATGCAAAGCGTGCAAAATCCGACCGACACGTACCGAACCCAAGCCGAACGACCGAGCCGCACGGAAAACAGCAATCCGGCCGGAAAAACACACGAATCGAACCGACCGACACGCACCCGGAACAAATCCAACCGAAACGTACCCGCGAACTCCAAACCGCAAAGTACGATGCAAGGTGCGAAAACCACGACCGAGTCGTACGGAGGACAAGCCGTACGACCGACACGCATACAAAACCGAGCCGAAATAACACAAAACACCGCGACCGACGCGTACGCAGCATAGAAAACTGCACAAACACAGCGTGAACGAAACGGAGAACACCGTACGAGACAAATGCAGGGTCCGACTCGGTCACAAGAACGTTTCCAACATGCACAGACAGTACAAAGGAAAATTACACAAAAAAGGCCAAACAAGCAATTACAAAGCCAATAAATACTGGGGGGTGGGGACAGAGAACAAAGACACACCCACAACTCCACCCATATAAAGGACACAAATCCCAACCATGATCCTTTGCAAATGCCATTCTACTGCCAGCACCCAACAGACAGCAACCACACACCCACAGCTCATCCCTCACACAAGCCACACACCATCAGCACACCAACAAATACCTACCTCACATACACCCAGCAAAACACACACCCACACACCCTCATCTGCACACCAACACACACATCACTCACCATCACCACCCATCACCATGCCCCCCAAGAAGAATCACAAGTTCCTAGATTGTGAATTGGAAGTCCTGGTAGACGAGATCCTCAGGGTAGAGCCACAGCTGTTTGGCACACTGGTCCAACAGACCCCCATCTCCCAGAAAACCAAGATGTGGGAGAGGATCATCAACAGGGTGAACGCACAATCACCATGTCTGCGCACAAAGACCGACATCCAGAACAGGTGGTATGACGTGCGCAGGAGGGTCCGGGAGCTGCTCAAGAAAGACTACCTCCTGAGCCAATACACCGGCAGTGGCCCTCCTGCCAAGCCAGTATACCTCAGGCCCTGGGAGGAGAAGGTACGGGCCATCCTTCCGCCAGTGAGCGTATATGGACTAGAGAACATCCCAGAGCCTGGTGAGTACACAACAAATGTACACAATATTCTGCCACAATACACACACACACATTACTGTCAAGGGGAGAGTCAAACCATGCACTCATAGCAATTACACAGCAACCAGAACAGAATCATCCCAAAATGTGTATGTCAGTCAGATAAACACAACACATGCCATCTCAAAGTTACATTTAACCGTGCCATCACATGTACAAACACAACTACAACTACAGCTAGGCAGTGGCACAAATAGAACTAACAAACACATCCAGACATGTAGCCACCACTACACCAACACACAGTGAAGACCACTGAAAGAAAGGAATTCTGTGTATGCTGGGCAAGTCAGTGTAGCCAATAGCATCATGGGAGTCGTAGTCACACATATTGCCCCCCACAACTGTCCCATCAACACCACCATGAACCATGCGCACATCACAGGGAGTGGAAAAGGACTCACAAGATGGCTGACACTGGCTACTGCTGTGGGGAGCACAAGGCCCTGCTGGCAACTGTGCAACAACAAACAGCAGGACACCACTGACTGACATCCTGAGAGACAACTTCCACTCCCTGCAATGGAAGCACGTTCCATGGTGGGATATCTGGCTGGCTGGGTGGGAAGGAGGACTTGCAGCACTGACCATAGTCACAAGCACCTCCCCTCACACACTCCCTCAACACAAACTCCACAGAACCCACCTGGGAGAATGCAATGCCTCACATCCTAACTCAAGATCCCACAAAGAACCACCACCCTGGGTTATGTTGTGTGAAGCACAGGGACACTCTTGGGACTTTTAGCCAAACAACTGCCAGGACAACACTCCCAGCCATCCTGTCAGCACAGGCAGCCCACCCCACAGGGAAGCAGAGTCAAAAGGAAGGAAGCATGGGCATGCTGGGAAGGGGGTGGAGGCAATAGCATGATGGGAGTAGTAGGCACAGATATTGCTCAGCCTCACAACTGGCCCATCAACACCACCCTGAACCATGCTCACATCACAGGGAGTGGAGAAGGACACACAAGATGGCTGACACTGGCTACTGCTGTGGGGAGCACAAGGCCCTGCTGGCAACTGTGCACCAACAAACAGCAGGACACCACTGACTGACATCCTGAGAGACAACTTCCACTCCCTGCAATGCAAGCACAGTCCATGGTGGGATAACTGACTGGCTGGGTGGGAAGGAGGGCCGGCTGTCAACAAAATACAACCAATGCAGACCATGTTCACACCCCAACAAATACATAGTAATGCCCAAATAATGCAGGACAATGTGCCACACCAATATCAACCCCTGACTGTGACGACTTAGGACAATGCAATGTACAGGCCCGCACCCAGAGGCACAGTCACAACTGTCAGGTGTGTCAACCATTGATGCCTGCAGAAACATAACATACATTGTGTGTGTCTCCCAAAAACAGGTGATGATGGGGACACAGCAGCAGACGCTGAGGAGTCCCAGTCCCAGGCTCAAGAGGATGCGGAGCTCACTGGTGTCGTACAGCCTCTGCCCTCCTCGGACGAAGAATACCAACCTGGCACATCCGGTGCAAGTCTACATGCAGCACCAGCAGGACCACCAGCTGCAGCACCAGCAGGACCACCAGCTGCAGCACCAGCAGGACCACCAGCTGCACCCCCTGCACCCACCCCTCCAACGACTGTCACCACAAATACCATCCCCGCCGACATGGACAGAACAAGGAGCAACACCAGCACAGGGACCCTGGACCAACGTAGGGCCATGGACACCACCACCACCACCAACCCCCAAGGTGGACCAGGGTCATCTGTGCGTGCCACTGCACGCACTGCACATGTCGGCAGGGGTGGTGGGAGGGGTGGGAGACAGAGGTCGCTGCTTGCAGATGTTGCTGGTGTGCATGATGACCCACAACTGGTATGCATAGCTGATGCGTACCAGTCCAGCACCGGAGATCTCAGCCAGGTAGTGGGGCTCCTCAGAGACATGAAACAGCAGCAGGCTGCCCATCATGCCCGCTTGGACGCACACATGTCCCGCGTGGACTCACACATGTCCCGCGTGGAGTCCAAGTGGGACGCACTGCATGAGATGACGGCGGTGCACAGGGACATTTTACAATGCCTCCGCCAGATGAACAGCAACCAGTCCACACCTCCCTGTGTGCCAACAACATCTGGTGCTGAACAAACTGCAACTGCCACAGGGAGGGAGGATGACTCTGGCGGAGAGTCCCCTGCACCGCAGCAGCCTGTACTTGAGGGGCCCCCCCAAAGAAGAGGGGTTGTCCGAGGAGGGGCAAGTGAGAGGCGGATGGCCAAGCGCAACTCCCAGGAAGCCTGAACCTGTTCTGGATGTTCACCTTTGTGCACAGACTGTTCGGGCTGAACTGTTCCCCCAAGGAACAGGGTCAAGACTGATTTGCATATGGCTGGGTCCAAACTGGGGTGGTGTGGTGAGCAAAAGAATGATGGATTTAACCCAGATCCTTGTGACTGGGGGTGAATGTTTGCATTGTCCAGCATTCCGTCCATCAATTGTTTCTTTTGTATTTGTCACCCTGTTGACGGCAACACAACTCCCACACATTGCATGGGGAGTACAAGTTGGACCAATGTCTCAGACAACTGTGGCCCCGATACCGGGGATTTTGTCTACCAGGACTTTCAATTCACCTAGGAACTTCTGATTGCAAGATATATGTACAGCACTACCCATCCTATGCACTATTCACACAAATGTATCACAATAAACACACTAATACACCTTACTTGCCTCTGTTGTGATTCCAACGTGGGTGCTGTTATGGGGATGATGAACTGCAAAATTACACTGTGTATGCGAACTGCAACAGCAAGTACAACACAGGCATGTGAGTAAAGGCAACGTGACACATATTAGGGAGACACACCACCAGGGCTACACAACACATACACACCTAGGCCATCTGACTCATTGCCTACACTGATGTTGCCAGGGAAGACGGTGCAATGCACAGACACCACACCTATTCCCAGTTGTAGTCAAGTAGCCCACAGGTGCAGTGAGCAAATGGCAGTCAAATGTGTGACCACAGACAACGCACATCACAAAGTGAAGCACAGGTTTATTACACAGTTGCAACATGTCGTAACCACTACAGATGCAAGGTAATCCCACCTGGCAGCGGGCACACAGTCAACAACTGTAGAAGGAAGGAAGTCCATGGGTGTGGTGCACATCACCTGTAGGGACACAACAGCTACCACCCTGGAAGTACAATCACGTCGTCGGTGGACACAGTTGACCAAACGAATCTGAAAGTACCCTGTGAAGGACAGAAATGACCACAGTCAAAAGCAATGGAGAACAGGACAGAACAGCAATACTCATGCCCAATACATGTTACAAGATACCCACCCAGAACCAAGTTAGCATGTCAACACTGTTGGGGAGTACAGACCACCTGTAAGCACACATCGCTACACACATCCAGTCAAGTAGCCCATGGACACACTCCAACAGCACCAGAGCACCACCTACACATATCATGCCAACTCACATCATTGACATGACACCTCAGGATACTCACATTCAGCTAAAGAAGTTGGTGATTAGCTGTGTGCGGACATCACCCTCATCATCATCATCATCATCACTGGCATCGTGGTCCAGGCCAGGATCCTCCACAGGTGGCGGATGTTGGTCATTGTCATCCTGGATGAGAGGCAACTCCTTCCGCACTGCCAGGTTGTGGAGCATGCAGCAAACGATGATAATCTTGCACACTTTCGCAGGGGCATATGGGAGGGACCCTCCGGTCTTGTCCAGGCAGCGGAAGCGGCTCTTCAGGAGACCAAATGTCTGCTCAATCACTCTCCTGGTCCGACCATGTGCCTCATTGTAGCGCATCTGGGCTGGTGTCACAGGGTTCCTGAGGGGTGTCAGCAACCACGGCATGTTGGGGTATCCCGAGTCACCTACGGACAGACAAGTGCACATTAGCTGACTTGGAAAAGTGGGCGGAATACTACAGATCAGATCACACACAATGGCACAAAGTCAGTACACACCGACAAGCCAGGCACGCTGGTTCTGCATCTGTGCCATCATCCTGGGGATGCGACTACTCCTCATCACAAAGGCATCGTGTGCTGAACCTGGGAAACGGGCACACACATGTGTGATGGTCATATCTGCAAGACACACCACCAGTGCATTGACCGAGTGGTAGTGCTTGCGGTTCCTGTAGGCCTGCTCCTGGGCCTGTGGTGGTACCAAAGCCACATGTGTCCCATCAATGGAGCCAATGACATACGGCATCCTCCCCAGGGCATAGAAGTCACTCTTCACGTCAGTGAGTCGTTGAAGTCTAGGGAAATAGATGTACCGGTTCAGGAATAGCAACATTGCCGCCAAAACATCGCGGAGCACACGGCTCAACATGGTCTGTGACATCCCACCAGCAGTCGCCACAGTATGTTGGAAGGTACCGGTGGCAAAGAAGTGTAGGGCTGCCATCACCTTCACCTTGGGGGTCAGCGCTGTAGGATACGGCCGGCCAGGCTGCAAATGTGGGGCCAACTGCACTGCCAAATCCTCAATCAGCTGCCTGGTGAAGCGGTACCGTCGGATGCTGTCCCGTTCCACCATCGTTGCCAGGTCTGGGAATGGCCGATGGACAGCAGGAGCCCTGCAGTGCAGAGGAGAAGAAAGCAAGATTGTCAGTCACCCCACATATGCGGCATTGAACACACTCAATATCCCAACATACATCATTATGAGGCACAACTACATGAAGTGTGCAGTTCCGTAAGGACATGTATGGTACATACATGGCCAACATCTGTCATCACGGTTCAACAAGTGGCATCAATAAGTCCCAGGTTGGCCCATTGGATATCATGAGGCCGTGTCACAGTTCCCATCTCCTGCTGCCGTGTCACAATCACCCCCCACAGTGACATGTGAGGACAGATATGCCCCAGGCATCACAGCTCAACGACAGGTACATTCCCAGGGACCCTGTATTGCCACATGGACACTGGCATTACATGGAGTATCATGTATACACCACAGCAAAACAACTATGACCCCCACAGGTAGTGGTCCCACTTGCCACTGCAGGACAGACATGGACGTCTGTGACACACACACGCACAACATCAAAGTCCATGCACACACAACGTGGATGTGGAGACTGTCTCCCATTGTGCACATGAAATCAGAGACATTGTAAACACTACATGCACACAGACTGTGGAGGACCATCACTATTGTGACACTGGGACACCCTGGCTCAAACATACCGTCCCACATGGGACTCACGGGGTATGTGACATGACATACACATACACCACCGTGAAATGTGACCATGGCACATGCACAGATATGAACAGTTGCACATCACAGTGGTCATGTACACGTAACACCCAGGATCCTGTCCCCATGAACACGTGCACAGCCTGGGGGTGGCTGCCCCCAGGTGACACCCACAGGACAACATGTACACCAACATACACACAATAGGAAATGCAGCCTTACATGCCTTATTATACAGTTTGGACAGGCTGTCGTGTTGTAGGTGTGCCCCTCACTCCCTGGGAGCTATCTGTGGCTGGCATATGTCCATCTGAGACAGGCATGGTGACATATGCCAGTCACTTGTACAGGGATGCGTTGAACAGCAATGGACCGATCGGTGCCCCCGGCCGGCCTATTGCATTCAATGTGTGCGGGTACGCGTTGTACCCCTGTACGCGTTGATCAGCAATGGACCGATCGGTGCCCCCGGCCGGCCCATTGCATTCAATGTGTGCGGGTACGCGTTGTACCCCTGTACGCGTTGATCAGCAATGGACCGATCGGTGCCCCCGGCCGGCCCATTGCATTCAATGTGTGCGGGTACGCGTTGTACCCCTGTACGCGTTGATCAGCAATGGACCGATCGGTGCCCCCGGCCGGCCCATTGCATTCAATATGTGCAGGTACGCATTGTACCCCTGTACGCGTTGTACCGCAATGGACCGATCGGTGCCCCCGGCCGGCCCATTGCATTCAATGTGTGCAGGTACGCGTTGTACCCCTGTACGCGTTGTACCGCAATGGACCGATCGGTGCCCCGGCCGGCCCATTGCATTCAATGTGTGCGGGTACGCGTTGTACCCCTGTACGCGTTGTACCGCAATGGACCGATCGGTGCCCCCGGCCCATTGCATTCAATGTGTGCGGGTACGCGTTGTACCCCTGTACGCGTTGATCAGCAATGGACCGATCGGTGCGCACCCATTGACAATGGCCTAGCCTGGCAACGGACGCGTTTTCGAAATTCAAACGAGTCGGTTGCTGGAAATTCAGTTGGTCACCCACAACAATGTTGCAAAATCATGTATGTCATGAAGTTGAAGATTTGAAGGATGCTGTGGGCGTGAATTGGTGCTGCTATTCCATGGATTGGCCAGATTCAGAAGATGCAAACGACTTGGACCTATCACTTTGGACACAAGGGACAGTATCTGCCTCTCCAGCACATATATATTGCTGGCTGTTCCCCTGAGAGCTCACTTGCCTGCACTACATGCTCCAGGACGACATCTGCCACTGCACTGCTGCTGTCTCTGCCCCTCTGGACCCTGCAATGGCACGTACTGTGGAGAGAGCCCCAGCCTTCAGCCTTGAGGAGAACCAGGCCCTGCTGGACAGCCTACTTCCACAGTACAGCAAGCTGTATGGGACACCAGGGGAGCAGGTGAGTGTTCTGTGCACTGCCTTTCTGAATGTGCATTTTGTCTGACTAGCAAGGCTGAAAGTCTGCACGCCACTGGCTAGCAGGCTCACTGAGTAGTTGTCACCCCCATAGTGTGTAGTGACATGCACTGGACAGGTATGGTGCAGTGACAGTGCATTTGAACAAGGTTTTACTTCCCATGCAATGATACCATGTAGTGACTTCTGGCAAACTGTCCATGGGCAGCTTTGCACTGCCTGTGTACATCATGTGCCCCTGTGATTGAGACATGTATATACAACTGTGTCATGCACGGATATGTTGCATGTGTAGTAATGGCCTTTTCACTTTGTCATCCTGACAGGTTAATGCCCATCGGAAGCAGGAGATCTGGAAGGACATCGTCCGGGCTGTCCGGTCCATGGGGGTCTACAAGCGCCGGATCCGCAACTGCCAGAAGAGGTGGCAGGACCTTCGGGGCTGGACCCGGAGGATTGCACGGGTCCAGCTGAAGCTGTCGCCTCCTCGCAGGAGGGGCGGAACACGGACCCTGACCCCCCACATGCTCCAGATCCTGGCGGTGGTGTTTCCAGACCTGGATGGGCAGCTGAAGGCCAGACAGCAGCAAGGAGGGGTGAGTCAAAGACTGCACTGTGAACTCTGTATTACATGCTATGTGCCCTCCTCTGGTCTGGTTAAACTGCCACAGTACAGCAGTCATGTTGTCCAGGAGCCATGTCCCTCTATTGTGCACTGCCCACTCCTCATCTGATACCCAGGTGTGGTCCTTACATTCAGGGAATTGTGTCACTTGGGACTGTGTCCTTGCAGTTTGCTTCACTAAAGGTGGGGGACAGCATCTGTTTCCCTAACTCTGTTGTGGGCATCATGGGTGGGTCCATTGTTCACACAACGCCTGTGTTCGGACATGTAATCTACGTGTTGCTTTGATATGCGGTCCACTTGCTGAGCTGAGCCACCACATGTGCCTGGGGTATGTGGCACACACCCATGCAGCGGGTGGGAACAATGTTTGGGCCCCAGGAGTGTGCAGATTACGTGTGTCACACATACATAGCCAGCTATCCACTGTCCAGGGCTCATCCCTCATTCATGTGGGGCAGGACAGTCATGCCTACTCCAGGCCATGCAATGCACTCTGTACTCCCACTCCCGTGTATCAGCTGACACATTGTGCGCAGTGATTTGACCCCTCAGGTGTCTGCCTCTGTGTCAGTGTGCTGTGGATTTGTTGCCAGGACTGCTGGGGTGTTTCTCGGTAGGGACTCAGCATGCCACTGGAGATGTGACCATAGGAGACGATACTTGTGTGTCACATAGGTGTTTGATCAGCTGCCCGTGCAGACTGGGGTATGCAAATGTGAAGTTCAGGCAGCTGTTCCCCATTCACAGCAGATTGTGAGGGGCTCAGGTTCAGAGGGTAGTGTCACAGGTCTCCCATATGTCCAATCGGTATGACCTGGACAGATGAGGGTTAAGATGATGTGTTGTGTGGGGGATGTACATGTGCACTTGTGCAGCTCCAGGACTTGCATTCCCCATGACCTACTATTGTGACACAGTGCAGAGTGTTGTTGTCTGGCTGCCAAGTCATACATCACTGAGACAGTGATGTATGACTTAGCAGTCATGCCTCCGCCATGGCATGTGTCTACTTATTGGTGATCCTGCAGGGGAGTGACATGTGCTACATGCACACCATTGTGGCGATGGCTATCAGGACATGGGTGCATCATGGTGTCTGTCGCTGGTATGCATCACATGCATTTCCTATTTGACTCTGGGCGTCCCTTTCATCCGGAAACCTGTACTGACTCAGTGGCAAGAGTTGTGATGTGTGCATGTCCACATGCTACACCGTGTCCTCTGCACTGTCCAACTACTGTGTAGTTGGTGCATGTGTCCACACTGGGGTGTTGCTATCCAACAGACACCAGACAGATGGGTGCAAGGCCATGTGGGATGTGAGTGCCATGGTTGGCATCAGACTGACAATTGGCTTCTCCTGTTCAGTTAGGGCACTTTTAGCAGTGTACAACTAATGATGCCAGGGCTTGCTCTGTAATGTGCTGTGCTCACAGTGGTGTGTGCGTTTGGTGCAGGTGACTGATGTCTGTCTGTTTCCCCATTGTTTGCAGATACATCCACGGCCACGGAAGGGGACAGCTCCACAGACCAGGAGGAGCCGGAGAGCCAGACTGGGTCAGCAGCCGAGGAGTGGTCGGAGGGACCCAGTGGCACGGAGGGCGAGGGAGCCACACCGAGGAGTCCTCAGCACCATCCACCTCAGCTGAGGACCAGAGCAACTCGGAGGATGACTCACTTATGGAGGCGGGTGTCAGCAGCCACCACACCCCAGCTAGTGTTGCTGTCCCCGCCACCACCAGCACCACCACCGCCCTCCCATCGGCTCCCATTCCCCAGGTCCGTGGAGGCTCCCATGTTCGGGAGCGTGTCTCCTTTGGGCCAGGCACCGCACCCCCTGCCCCTGTGTCCCCTGCTGCCCTGAGTGAGGAGTCTGTGTACCTCCTTCGCCAGCTCCATGTAGGGCAGACAGCCATGCTGTGTGTCCTCCATGCGCACACCGCTCTGTTGACTCAGCTGGTGTCGTTCATCTCATCGGGCATGTCTGACCTACAGAGGGGCAACAGGTCCATGGTCTCCTCCCTGACGGCAGCAGTGTCCCTCCTCAGACAGTCCCTCACCCCTCCTGCCTCTGCTCCATCCACACTCCCCAGCACCTTACCCGTCCCAAGCACACACACACCGGCACAGGCACACACCAGCACACACACATCCAGCACACAGACACACACGCCACAAACAAAACGCACACGCACGCACAGTCAGGGGACTGAAACCAGACTCACAGGGGATGGGGCCCTGGAACACACACAGGCATCCACGAGCACTGCGCAGTCCTCAGTTGCCTCTCCCTCCAAAACACCCTCCCTTGCCTCCCTTGCCTCACCTGCAACCCCAAAGACCCAGCGGCTCTTCCTCAGTGACCTCGGCCTCTTCCCCTCCGATCCAGCTGATACAGCATACAGGGGGAAGAGGAAGCCCACCCACACGGAGCAGAGTGCCCCTCGCCCCCGGACACCCTCCCCCAGGCGCAGACAGACTGAGGCCCCCACCCGCAAGTCCCCCCGGAGTCGTAAGAGCAAGACCCCGCCACCGCCGCCCTGCAGCTCAGGCACCAGGTCTCCTTCCTCCATCCCTCAGGCCCCCACTCCACAGGTGCCCCCACCACACCCTGCCCCCACCACACCCTGCCCCAGGTTCCCCCACCCACAGATATACCATCCCCAAGAGGATCCGGCCTTCTCCCCCTGCCACTTGCTCTCCCGGCACCACCCCCCGCTGCGCTTGTCTGTGCCACTGATGTGGTGAGGGTGTCCTCCCCTCTGTCCAGCCCACCTTGCCTGTTCCCCATTCTCCTCCCCTGGTGGTAGGCACTGCAGTGGAGTCCACTACCACCCTGTCTGACTTGGGCACTGCAGTGGCGGACCTGTCCACTCCATCTGCAGGGTCCACTGCAGTCGTGCCGGCACCCACAACATCTGAGTCATGCCCCCCAGTTGTGCCGGCACACACCATGTCAGACACCTCCACTGCAGTTGTCAGTGGCTCTCCAGCACCCACCACCCCTTCCCTGCTTCCTCCTGGTGAGCCCTGATCCTGTCCCTGCGGTGCCTGGCCTGCCCCCCGGTTGCCCCTCCTAGTGGATTGTCCCTGGTTTTGTGCAGGCATGCGTAGGGTGACATCTGCCACTGTCACCCTGTTTGGACTTTGACAATGGACTGGCCATTGGCCTTTGTGTTTTTTCTGGACTTTGTTTACATTACACACATATATGCTGAATAAAGCAACTTTCTGTTCTCTAGTGCTTATGCTTCTGATGTACATGTTGTTGATGATGCTAACCATGCCCTTGCTGCAGTGATGGTGATATTTGGTCTCATGATAATGAAGTGTTACTGTGCAGGAACCCATGTGGTCCAGGGGTAATGTGTCCTATCCTGTGGTGTATCCATGTCATCCATAGCAGCATCTGAGGGTGTCATGTGTTCAGTATTTGGCAATGGGATTTCCTACTTAGATTAGCTATTTCACATCTGTGGCTTCCACCCCTGCACATCTGTTGTGCCTGCCATTGTTCAATTCGTCTACTTCCCTGACCGTGTGGCCATCTCCACTGGACATGCAGGTTTGGGCATCAATGGGGAAGGACTCATCTGTGTTGTCGGTGCAACATTGCTATACAAGTGTGTTGGATCTGTGCTGATGATTTTGTTGGCACTTCCATGACCAGGCTGATGTGACGGGAGCCCTCATTTGGTGCTAATTGTTGATTGTGTGACCAAGTGCTCAGCTGACATGATGGGGCCCTACTGAGGCAACATATGGCACAGCTTTCCTCACACAGGAGTGGAGTCCCCTCATGGCAGTGTGTACTCCTGTGACATTGCCTGCGCCCAAGGTGTGTGTTGTATGTGCATGTCTGTGTGTTCACTTCCGTTTAGCTGTGCATGCTGTGATCCCTAGTGTTGTACCTGTTTGTGATGCTTGCTGAGTTGACCTATGTTCCCCCAAAGTCTTCTCCCTGGGTTCTCTGTGATGTGGGTGCATGGCACATTACTGGTCATCAGGGTGTCACCCATAGGTGTGTTTGCTGTCAGGGCTGAGTTTGTGTGCAGACGCAGATGGGTCACAGTCAGGTTTCCCCTTGGCACTTGTTGTTTGCCCCTGTCATGTGATTTCCAGTTTGTGTTATCTTTCAGTGATTGTGACACGTTGTGTGTGTGACTGCTGGCACTCCTCAGAGTCCGGGCTGCAATGTTGGTTGTTGTCTATGTGTGTTCTTTGTGGGTGACCTTGGCTTCTTCATTGGTGTGTGACTGTGGCTGGGATGCCATTGGTTGGTGTGGTATTGCCGTCATGTCCATGTACAGCGTAGTGTGCAGTGTGTCAGACGTTCAGGAGTCTTGTTGAGTGGCCATGTGTGATGTGTTTCTGCACCTTGGTTCCCACCCACCACCCTGGAATAGTCATGGGTGCATGTGCAATGTCACCAGTGCATGTGTGCTTCACTGCTGCACATTGTTGGAGGTCGAGGGGTGTGGTGTTGAGTGTGTGCAGATGAGAGTTGTTGCCCGGCTAGGCCCCTGCCTCCATGTTGGCCTTGGCTTACTGGCCATGCTGATTGATTTGTGCTTGTGTAGGTGTGATTGTAGTTTGTTGCTCAGGACACATGACTGTGGTTCACAGTGTGAACGACATTTAGCTTTGTCATCACAGTGGGATTGTAATGCAGCCCAGGGTCACCACATTGTGGGGGCCCTGGGGGTAGTGCTGTGGTGTGTCTGTGTCTTGCTGTGTCAGTTGCTGTTCCTACGTGCCTGTGTGACATGTGTGATTTGTGCTCCCTCTCATCTGACAATGCCTGCTTGCCCACATAGGGGATTTGGATCCATGAGTTACCTTTGTGTGGCACTGTATGCACATCTGTATGATTGGTATTCAGGTCTCCTCATGTGTTGTGTGGTTGCCTGGGGACACTGGCACCCCCCCTCACCTGTTGTGTATGATGTGCAGTGTGGGTCTGCCTGTTTGTGTTTGTGCATCTGCACCACTGCATTGGCATATCTTGGGTGTGCCATTGGCTGTATGTAGTTTGGTGGCTTTCCCCTGCTGTCCCTGGGACTCCTAGGTCATCGGTCAGCACAATGATCATGGTTTGTGTGTCCCATTGCTGCCAGGGTATGGTATCTGTTCACCTCACATCTACAGTCTCCACAGTGTATCTGCATTTGTGTGCCCATTGGTGCAAATATGTGGGTCTGCATTCTGATGGTCACTTCTGTCATTGTATCATTGATGAATGTTGACAGTGTCAGCCCCCATGGGTGTTGTTTGTCTGCACATGGCCAAAGGTATATCTTATTTGCACTGCAGTATTTGGCTCCCCCAATTTATGTTGCAATGGGACACATGCACTACTTTGCCACTGATGTGTTTTATGTTCTGTGACCAGGAATCATCCATGCAGTTTGGCAGTTGCAGCTCTTTCTTTGTCAACACTTACCTTTTGGTCACTGTGATGATGGGGGTTTGGACCCCATTGCCACAATGTTCAAAATGTGCTTCAGCTATGGACCCCACACTTACCTTTTGGTCACTGTGGTGATGGGGCGTTAGACCCCATTGCCACAATGTTCAAAATGTGCTTCAGCTATGGACCCCACACTTACATTTTGGTCACTGTGATGATGGGGGTTTGGACCCCATTGCCACAATGTTCAAAATGTGCTTCAGCTATGGACCCCACACTTACCTTTTGGTCACTGTGGTGATGGGGCGTTAGACCCCATTGCCACAATGTGCAAAATGTGCTTCAGCTATGAACCCCACACTTACATTTTGGTCACTGTGATGATGGGGGTTTGGACCCCATTGCCACACTGTTCAAAATGTGCTTCAGCTATGGACCCCACACTTACCTTTTGGTCACTGTGATGATGGGGGTTTGGACCCCATTGCCACAATGGTCATGGCCTGCTTGCATTGTGGGGGCCACACACATATGTGTGGCACATGTGCTAGGGGGTCACATTGTATGTTCAAAGTCATGTTCAGTGTTGTAGGCATTTGACACAGTCTACACACGCTTGTCATGGTGTTGGGGGATGTCTTTCTTGCATTCCCTAGGTTGTGGTGTGCTGGTTGTGTCATGCATTGTCCATCCTATGAGTGGGGGTGGTGTTGGTGGTAGGCATCCAGCCCCCATGGGTAGAGGTGGTAGTAGTGGTAGGCATCCAGCCCCCCTGGCTAAGGGTGGTAGTAGTGATAGGCATCTGGCACCCCCATGGCTAAGGGTGGTAGTGGTGGTGGGCATCTGGCACCCCCTGGCTAAGGGTGGTAGTGGTGGTTGGCATCCAGCCCCCTGGCTTAGGGTGGTAGTAGTGGTAGGCATCCAGCCCCCTGGCTTAGGGTGGTAGTAGTGGTAGGCATCTGGCACCCCCTGGCTAAGGGTGGTAGTAGTGGTAGGCATCCAGCCCCCTGGCTTAGGGTGGTAGTAGTGGTAGTCATCTGGCACCCCCCTGGCTAAGGGTGGTAGTAGTGGTAGGCATCCAGCCCCCCTGGGTAAGGGTGGTAGTGGTGGTAGGCATCCAGCCCCCTGGGTAAGGGTGGTAGTTGTGGTAGGCATCCAGCCCCCTGGCTAAGGGTGGTAGTAGTGGTAGGCATCTGACACCCCCATGGCTAAGGGTGGTAGTGGTGGTGGGCATCTGGCACCCCCTGGCTAAGGGTGGTAGTAGTGGTAGGCATCTGGCACCCCCTGGCTAAGGGTGGTAGTGGTGGTGGGCATCTGGCACCCCCTGGCTAAGGGTGGTAGTAGTGGTAGACATCTGGCACCCCTGGCTAAGGGTGGTAGTAGTGGTAGGCATCCAGCCCCCTGGGTAAGGGTGGTAGTGGTGGTAGGCATCCAGCCCCCTGGGTAAGAGTGGTGGTGGGCATCTGGCACCCCCCTGGCTAAGGGTGGTAGTAGTGGTAGGCATCCAGCCGCCCTGGCTTAGGGTGGTAGTAGTGGTAGGCATCTGGCACCCCCTGGCTAAGGGTGGTAGTAGTGGTAGGCATCCAGCCCCCTGGGTAAGGGTGGTAGTGGTGGTAGGCATCCAGCCCCCCTGGGTAAGGGTGGTAGTGGTGGTGGTGGTGGTGGGCATCTGGCACCCCCCTGGCTAAGGGTGGTAGTAGTGGTGGGCATCCAGCCCCCCTGGGTGAGGGTGGTAGTGGTGGTAGGCATCCAGCCCCCCTGGGTGAGGGTGGTAGTGGTGGTGGGCATCTGGCACCCCCCTGGCTAAGGGTGGTAGTAGTGGTTGGCATCCGGCCCCCTGGGTAGGGGTGGTGGTGCGCATTCAGGCCCCTGTGTGCATATGTGGCATTGGTGATGGGCATCCCGCCCCTATGGTGCTGCTGTTGCTGGTGTGAGTAAATTCTGCATCCCTCTGTGTGTGTGTGATGTGTCGTGTACGGGTTGTATGTGTTTTGTGGTTGGTGTCTGACTTACCTTCTGCGCCGTACGCGTCCGTGCCTGTTCCGGTAGTAAATGTAGAATATTGGTATGATCGGGACGAAGGGATTCATGGTTGGTTCGTGTCGTTCGTCCTTCTCGTTGCTTCGCGTCGTCCTCGTCGCTTCGCGTCGTCCTCGTCGCTGGCGTGTTCGCCTCGTAGCCGTGGATCGTGTTGTGGCGCGGATCGGAGCTTATGTGCGCCTCTCCCGGATGCTTTGACGTGCCGTGCGTAGCGACGGGTTCGGCGCGTACGGAAAGTGCATCGTACTTGTTCGGCTGGACGGAGCTGCATTTTCCCTTCCGTGCGACTCGATTCAGCGTTTCCGGATTTGCCTCGGTCGGAGAACAGGACCTGGATTGGGTGAGTACGACTCGGCCGGATTCTGTGCTGTTGTGCGCATCGTACTTACTCGTTCGGTCTGCTGTACGGATCGGTCGGGAAACAGGCATTCGCATGGCTTTTTTCCCGACCGAATGGTATTGGGTGCGCCTCCGACCGAGATCGGAATCGGCCCCTTTGTGTTGTTCGAAAACGTGAATAACAAACAATAATATCTAATGACCACCCTAACCACCTCCCTGGACTAGAATGTGAGAAATTATATGTACTATTCTGAGGCATACTGTTGAGCTGTTTCTCTGTATAATTTGTGAATTGTTGCCAATTATCAAAAAATGCAAATGTGGGAAAGTACGAGGTGTTCAAATCTTGTATCTTAGCCAAGCCAAGGCAGGATGTTTGCTGTACAGACTTGTTCAGAAACAATATTTGTTTCGGTATTAGACATGCTCTAAACAAAGCCTCATTGCCTTGAACTTGCCAGTATTTCATTCCCCAAATAGATTTTAGGTAACCCCGGGCGGGTAACTCCGCTCCGCCGACGGAGTTTGCAGATTTTTGACTACTCCGCGCTCCGTTCCAAACGCAGAGTTTAGGCAAAAACTCCCCTCCGTGGCGGAGCGGAGTTAGCCAGCCCCTCCACCCTCCCAAATTAATAAAAAATTAAAAAAGAAGGCCCTTACCGGTAAGTGCCTTCTTTTTATTAATTTGGGAGGGAGCGTATTTCCACAGAGTTTTTTTCAAACTCCGTGAAAATACGCGTAGAGGCACTACGCCTGCTACGCCCAGGCTTAATTTTAAGTCAATATTGTCTTTCCAAAATTCATACCCTTGTATTGCCATCTGGGAAAGAGAGGAGGCAGAATAAACTAATTTTGCTTCTGTCAGCATATTTTCCTCCGACTGGTGTGGGAGAAGTTTATAATATTAAGACACTGGGTCTACGGGGTTCTTGCCAGAAAAATATGGAAACTCCTGTACGTGTGTTTTGCAGCTACCCAAAGGTGGTATCGGGCAATGTTCCCATTGTGCACCATTAAATACTGCATGTGGGATACTAGCTCGGTGTAAATAACGGTGTGCACAGTGATGGTAACAAACCATTTTATCATAATTTGATGCAACACTTCTTGCTAAGCGCTTCCAACACCTGGAACAGTCTTTCTCTCCCTATCAAATCCTCTACCAATCCTCTTACTTTCAGGAAATCTCTCAAGACTTGGTTATTTAATAAAGATTAACTCTTTGTTTCCTTCTTGCACTCTGTAGTAAGCGCCAAGACGCCTCCAGGCAATCACGTGCTTAATAAGTACATACAACATAACAAAACATATCTTCATGTTCAAATACAGTATAATGCTCTAGCGCCAAGAGCATAGATCAAACAATGTTAATCCCCCAATCAAGAGATGCTGCCAGGAGTTATTATGTCATTAAGAAATCTTGAATACATACGTATTTGCATAGTCTCTGCGGTACCAAAAATATCAAATGGAACCTTATCCCAAACAATGGCTTCTGGGACAGGAACTGCAGGAAAGGTTCGCAAGGGACAGGTCTCTTTGCACTTTCTGTGATGAAGAACGAGTCTTCAATACCTCGGTTAGGGCGCCTTGAAACCAATTTGTGTGTTCCTGAAATGTTAGTGCTACTTATAAATCTTCATAAGCTTTATAATTGTTTGATATGGCTGTTTCAGTGTATGTGTGAAAAACTCCATTGCTGGAGTCTGCTGCTGGAAATGTTACCCATGAATAGAATAACTCTGTTCTTTATACTTCGTGGGCCTCTATCACGAAGGTAACATCTCCTCCCATAAGAGGAAGCCCTTCTTGTTGTAATATCTGTGTTAATGCATGTCTGCCATTAAGTGAAATAACCACCGGTACTGGATTAGCCATTTCAATGAATGGATTTCAGAGTAGGGAAACTATAGTGGGGTGATCCATTGAAAGGTTAAAGCTTGAACAACCTAAATACAGAAATAGAGGTTCCCTATTTTGCGGAGGAGGATTTTTCCCTAACACCATGGACATCTCCATTTAAGGTGACTAGGGGCTTAGGGTGCACATAGGAAATCTACTCAGGAGACCCATTAAATATGTACCAGACCCAACCAATGTTCCCTCTAATTTTTTTCCTCCATGTGCAGCAATAAAGGTGCTCTGTGCACTGCAGCTAGGCTGCATGCACTGAAGACAAGTAACAACTTTATATGCAAGCACATGCGGTATGCAAGCTACCAAAATTAGCAGTTTAGTAAGGGTGCCATGGGCCCTTATGCAAATGAGAAAAAAATACTCCCCGTACATCTGGGTTGGTATTAAAAGATGCCCATTACAGGGGCGCAGTGGTCTCCTCGCACCCCCGGCCATGGGTGCCACAGCATCTAGTGCCCTAATTGTTCTACCTACAATTCCTCTTTATTTGGTATCTCCATGTTGCTCGTATATCCTCCTTGCACCTTTTCTTATCCCTATCCACTACCACTCAATGTCTCTCATTTGTCCTTATCTCCTTCCTCCCTTTTTTAAGTTTTTTCTTCCCTTTGCTGCTCCTTACCCTCCCCACTCTTCTTTTTTTTTTATTTGTGCTCTGCTCCACTTCTCCCTCATCCTGTCTCCTCCCTTCAATCTACGTCCTCCTCTTCTCTCTCCCACAGACTCCCTCTAATCCCCCTGTTCGCTCTCATTCCAATCCACCTCTATAATATCTATATCTTGAATATGCTTCTCTCTCACCTACCTCATTTCTCTTCTTGTCTCCAACCTGGTCTGTCACCTCTTAGCCTACCTATCCTCTTTTGGTTCTTTGATTGTCCTTTTCTTCCTTGTTCCTTTCCCTCCCTTTTTTCTTTCCTTTCCTTTCTACATTTAACTCCCTTTTCCTTCTTTTCCCTCCATATCTTGCTTATTCATGTGTTCCTTTCTCTGTCTCACTTCCATAGCTTATCCTCTCCATATGCTCCTCCTTTTCTCTCTACACTCACATCTCCCCTTTCTCTCGCACTGCCAAATCTTCTCTCCTATCCATGTTTCTATTATTTTTCTCCTTTCCTATCTATTATATTTTCTTTCTTTCCAATCCCCATACTTATCTTTTCTTCTTTTCTCTACTCTCCCATCTTTCTTTCCGTTCTTTCTTTACTATCTCCTTATTCATTCTCTAATGCGGTCTTTCCTCTTCCTTTATTCTCTTTACTTCATATCGCAATCTCCCCCCTCAATTCTTTCTCTCCTTAATATCTTGACTCCACAGTTGAACTCCTCCTTCCATCGTCATTCTATCCACCTCTGTTTAATCTCACCCTTCTCTTTTTCTTCATTTCTGCTGCCTTTTCACCTCATCCATCAGCTTTCACCCCGTCTCCTTGGCTCTTTTCTACTGTATGACAAGGTCCTGCACAACCCATTGAATGAATGTTTGGCTTCTGCTCTGCTGTATACTCTGTTTTGAGTTCACTAGTGCCTGCCTGGGACTGGTTTCATTCTCTGCTTGAATGACTCTTCCCCAACCCCTCGCAGAGGAAAAGACCACACAGAGCTAAACACAGGGAGACACTTCACAAAATTCTTGCAAAATATGGGCAGTCTGGCTGCTTGTGTTGTGGTTCAGGGAGAACGTGGCCTGGCAGTTTTAGGCTTGACTGTTCCTATGGAGCAAAGTCAAGACTGATTTACATATGGCTGGGTCCAAATTGAGTTGGCCTGGTGGGAAAAAGAACAATGGTTTGGAATGCCTCCCAGAGGGATTGCCTGTGGTTAGACAGGAATGTGAGCCAAAAAATTAGGACTCTTCGAGGCAGGCATAACAGTGGAGCAAATTCTAAAAGTCTCCATATTTTTCAAACTTTGTATGTGTGTTGCACTGTGCTGCACACGCAAAGGGGGTCAAGTCGTAAAGGATATTGGCACTAGAAGGATCCCCTTCCAGTACAAATCCTATGCCGGACAGAAGCCTCACATCCTTGTACTAGGTCAGGGCCACTGAAATTATGCATAACTATGGATTTGGCACATATGTCACATAATCCATCATCTACTGTATAGTCTTCAGATTTTAAACCCCAAAAATTGTTTCTAGCTTTAATGTTTCAAAAGGTACTAAAACCGTGACTATCTTTATTGCTGCAAAGTGGAAGACCCTTTGCAAAGGTTAACCGGTCACCTTTCTGTTGCTAATTGTTGTATTTGGGAATTAAATTGGTACTAATGAGGTGCACCATTTGCCCAGTGTTAGCATGTGTGAAAATGCTAAAATAGTATAGTAATACTATCACAAAATATGCCACATTACACTGCATAATTTGCGTTTTCTTGCCCCTTAATTCAACCCTGACGCATAATTTGGTCCTCTCCTGTCGCATAATTCCTGTGGCTCTGACTATGGTGCAAGGTACAGGTGTGAGAGTCAACAAATTAACAGGGGCAGCTGAGCCAAGGGTCTGCTCTAGCTCTTAAGAGCCCATGCACAAGCCGAGCCTTGTATATATGTGGCATGTCAATCATGCAGCACAGATCATGTAAGAATTTGGTGAGGTGTTTTCAAAATTAAAAAATTAAAATGTGGAACTGTTCCACCTTAGTCAGTGCCACTAGAATTATTTGATTCTGCGGCAGTGGCTTTTTTCTCATATTTATGGATTTTCTGTACTTGCCACATAATCCATCATCTGCTGCATATTCTGCAGATTTTAACCCCAAAAATTGTTTTAGGTGAAACGAATCAAAGGTCACTAAAAATGTGGCCACGTGCTTGCACGCAGTGGAAGGCCCATAGCAAATGTTAATTGGTCATCTTTTAGCTGATTATTTCTGCATTTGGTTGTTAAACTGGTAGTAAATAAGTGAAACCTGTGCATAGACAGTTTTATCATGTGTAAAAATGACAAAACAATGAAGTAATACAAACAAAAAATGTACCGCATCATGCAGTGTAATTTGTAATTTCTTGCCGCATAATTTAGTCATCTTTGAGAAAAACGTTCACATGGAACTCATTTAAACATAGATATATGGGTATCACAGATTTTTTCTGTGCGGACCAAATCAAAAACACATAAATGAAATATTTCAAACATTTCGAAGGAGCAATGATAACTCAGCCAGTATGTAACAGGGTTCAGCCGAACCGAGTTTGTTCAAAACAAACAAAAATTCAGACAATCAAATCAGTTGTGTACAATAAGAAGAAGGTAGTAGCAGACCCCAAGGGTGTAGTCAACCAAGACAAGGAAAAATTGAAAGAAGTGTGAATCAACAGAAAAAGGGGGAGTGATTGGTTTGGATCACATGTGGGACAACAAATTTAGATACAATCAGTCATGGATACAATAATGCAATAATTGTATCTGCAGACAGCAAAAAACATTGTCAGCCTCTATACTCGTGTCGACGGCGTTTCAACCCTGTTAGAATATTAGGGTCTCATCAGGACTGAAGATAACAGGGATTGGCTTAATGGAATATGGCGTCTAGTCTCTGGTGATTGGAGGGATCAGGAATGTCAATAGAAAGTCGCATCTCTCAAGTCCACTGGGATGTGGACTAAATCATTATGATTCAACAGTCTGTATGAAACTCATGGAAGGCGGATATCAATATTGGTCACAATTCTAATGTCCATGGATTAGGATGCTGGGTGGACTCCAATAAGGAAGGGAAGGGTTCAATAATACCAGAATACTTTTTAGAGCCAAAGTGCTCGTATTGGCACGGACAATACTGCTTGATGCTGGCATATTGATATCCGCCTTCCATTTATTGAAGCAATTGGATTCTTGTGTAAGTTGTGTGTGCTGCAATGATTAGCAGAAGGAAACAGAGCATTGCAACCAGCATTACAAAAATGGTGGAAAAGATGAATAATTCAACCATTATAATTATTGCATTCATTATATGGTTACTTATATGCGTACTCCTTCCTAGCACTACCTATCGTAGAGAACATAGGGCGAATATGGGTCTGCCAGATACATTGGAGTGGTCTAACTCCCCATTTACTTGTGTGTGTTTCATCTGGAAGCCAGTCTGGTGTAGAACAGGCCACCTTCCCTCACAGGATAGTGATGGGAGTCAGTGGGGCTAGAATTCAGGCACGGGGCGACCACGACAATTCATGGAAATGCTCCTCTGCAGAACAAAGGCTTGGGGCAGTTTATATAATAAAACTGGACCCATTCACACTGTGCCTGAATCTAATTCCAGCTGTCATTGTTGATTCTACCAATTCAGAACTGTCTCTGAACATACAACAATATGCAAGGGCAGTTTTCGCAGTGTACTTGGTCCTTGGATAAAACGTACGATGGTATGATAATGTGCATACAAAGAAATGTATCTGTAAGCAGAACACTTTCGCATAAAAGCACGTAAGCTAAATGAGCAAAAAGTCACTGCTTCGGGGGGCGTGGCCGGCAGCCGATGAAGATGGCCGCCGCCTAAGAGAGCTCCGCACCTCCGGTGGCTCCCACGAAAATCCGGGCTCTAATCCGCACCTAAAAACCACACACAAACGACAGGGGCAGTGTCGTGGTCCCCAGGCATCAGCCGAGCTGCTCGCGGCACCGCAATTCAGCAATCCAGCACCACTAGGCAGGCAGCAGCCGGGGCCTCTACTAACATCAGCGCCCGGTGAGTGTGACCAGCATCGGGCGCTCCACAGCACATGTGGGCGGAGCGCGCTGCGGCCCAATCCTGCAATACGGGGCCTCCCGGTGGGGCTCTCCCGGTGGCGTTCCAGCCTTCGGCCCCGAGGGGTGACCCGCCGGATATACCACGGAGGTGACCCGCCAGTCATGACCCCCACAGGCCGGGACAGGACGGCTCTAGAGGCGCTTCCGTGCAGAAAAGCACGAGCGGGCAGAACATGGTCGCAGATGCGTGATGGGTCCGACTGTCAACTAATTGCGGTGACCGCTGCGACAGAGGCCGTAAGGACGTGGGGCCCTAGTGAGCACCAGAACCGGGCTGTGAGACCGCTATAGTGGGTGTATGGTGAGCACGAGGTGGGCGCGCGGGGCGCTGGGACCAGCCCACAGTCGCCTTCGCTGCTTTGTGGGGCAATATCCTTGGCCGGGGGCCCACCCGGCGGCATAGAGCTGCTACCTCTGGGGTCTAATGCCCGGAGGCGCATCGTGCAGCTGCCCCTTGCAAGGGCCTGTTGGCTCCATCTGCCCTCCCTGCTGCACCTGCGGACCCGGCTGGTTCAGTCCACCTGATACAGCGAGAATCCACCGCCTGCGGGGTTGCAGTGGGTGAAGGCCCCATACCACGTACCTTGCCACCTCCCCTACGAAGACGCCAACGCACTAGCTAGTGGGTAGAAAACCCGGCAGGCTGCGTGCACCGCGGGGTTGCACAGGCAGGCGGTGGTGAGTACTACCAACTGGCGATCAACAACTGGATTTCAGCACTACAAAATAAGGCAAAATGGGAGGCCGTGGCCAACGCGTGACTCAGCAGAATAAACTTGAAAAATATGCTTTTTCCAGGCCCGATCAAGACCCGCAGGACCCCACTACCGCCGGAGTTACAGATAAAGGGCCTACGACTGGAAAAGAAATCACGTTGCAGGACATCATGGCAACACTCAAAGTGCACACATCCTTGGAGTCCCGCATTGACACTATCGCTACGGAACTTTCATTAATCTGCGTGGACTTCAGGAAACTCAGATGTAGAAACGACAACAACCGCTTTGAGTGTGGACACTACCGCCCTGAATAAACAAGCGAGACATCTGGAAATGGAAAATAAGTCCATGGCAGCAAAACTGGGCGATTATGAAGGTCGCTCCCGCCGCAATAACGTACGAACTGTGGGAGTGCCCGAGGGAACAGGAGGCCCTGCAGTGGACCTCTTTGTGGAAGACCTGGTTAAGAATCACCTGCAGCCCAAAGGACTCTCCAACTATTTCTCGGTCGAACGAGCCCACCGCGTCCCCGGGGGCAGGCCCAGGCCGGGTGCACCCCCTCGACCCATTCTGGCACGAATCTTCAACTTTCATGACCAAGACCTTATTCTCCAGACAGCAAGGATGGCCCCTCCGATACGATATTAGCAAAGCGCGATCTCCTTCTTTCCGGACTACACGGCGGCAGTAGCCAAACAACGGCGGAGCTTCATTGCCATAAAACAGGAACTCAGACATCGTGAACTGAAATACTCAATGATGTTCCCCGCGAAGTTGAGAGTAGAGGCTGACGGGAAGACGTGGTTCTTCTCCACTCCGGAGGAGGCACAGGACTGGCTCGAAGGATGGCGTCAGGTCTCACATTGCGGTAAACCGGGAAGGAGCACCAGCCGCACTGCGAAGGGGCTGACTTCTTCAGAAATGGAGGGAACATCGGCCGCGACCGCGGTCCAGGAGAAAGAGAACTGAATAGAACCATGGATTGTTTCCTCTTTAAGTCTGCAAAACACACAAGATGATGGACGGAATGTTGCACAATGGCAAACATTCACCCCCAGTCACAGATCTGGGTTTAATCCATCGTTATTTTGCTTCACCACGCCACCCCAGTTCAGACATGGCCATATGCAAATCAGTCTTGACCCTGTGCCTCATGGGAACAGTCCAGACCGAACTGCCAAGCCATGTCTTCCCTGGACCGGAATCAAGCATCCTAGGACCGGTTTCGGGCATTCAGCCCTCATCAGCCAGGATAGCCTGACTCCAGTGGCACAGTGAGCACGGGACCCACGTCTGGGCATACCCTTCCCACTTGGGGCGAATTGCAAAACACACAAGATGATGGACGGAATGTTGCACAATGGCAAACATTCACCCCCAGTCACAGATCTGGGTTTAATCCATCGTTATTTTGCTTCACCACGCCACCCCAGTTCAGACATGGCCGTATGCAAATCAGTCTTGACCCTGTGCCTCATGGGAACAGTCCAGACCGAACTGCCAAGCCATGTCTTCCCTGGACCGGAATCAAGCATCCTAGGACCGGTTTCGGGCATTCAGCCCTCATCAGCCAGGATAGCCTGACTCCAGTTCCTCTTTAAGTCTGACAAATAGTGGCCCATTTCACAATGGTAATGAATCACTTGGTAACGAATCACGAGGCTACGCTATGGATCCCTACAAACACCGAGGTCATGGTAGCCTGCAACGAACCACACACGGACACTCGCTGCCATGGTGCTACCTTCGAAAAAGAGTCGTCAATAGCTTATGAACACTGCTCTGCATGAATCAGGGGCACACAGGCCTCTTGTACCGACCTCCTCTGTAATTCTGAAATGGTATACATGTTTGTGAGGGGGCCCTGGGGGGACGGCGAAGGAGCTCTCTCCCCATACGAAGGTACCGGGTAATGGGAAATAGGCACTCTGCAAAGTTGGGGTGGCGGGTAGGTCTCAAACCGTCATGCAGGGAGGCAGGGAGGGGGGAGGGAAAGAGGGTTAAGTTGGTAAGTCTTTGTTTCATTGTTTTTTTTGTGTTGCTAAGTTTTGTGGTACACCAAGGGTCCACCCCTATTGATCCTATATTTCCGTACGAAAGTCCAGATCTGATCGCATACATCTACACCACCCATGACACTGCCCCATGATCCAACCGCTCCGGCGACAACACGCACACAGCACCTGCCTCTAATATCCTGGAACGTAAACGGTCTCTGGGATAAACTGAAGAGGGGGCTAGTCCTACAATACCTAAAACGCAAAGCACCGGCAATAGCCCTACTACAAGCGACCCACTTGACTGGGTCGACTTGCAAAGCGCTTGACAGGTGGGGCTTCAGACTAGCGGTCCATTCGGAGTTCACGTCAGGCTCACGAGGGGTAGGGATATTAATTAAAAAGCAATACCCGATTATTGTCAAACGCACGTACATGGACGACCAGGGCTGATTCGCTGCACTGTCCTGTCAATGGGAGGGGCGGGTGGTCAACGTAGTGTCAGTCTATATCCCCCCTGCCCTGCACTCATTGGCGTTCCCAGCGCTTAGCGCTTTCCTACTCCAACTTCCACAAGGGGATTTAGTCATAGGAGGTGACTTTAACGCAACATTAGATGACACCCTAGACTGAACACCTCCCCGGCAGCAACACCGGACACATTCTAACCTGACAGACTTCCTGGACATCATGGGCTTGGTGGATGTCTGGCGACTCCGCTTTCCACAAACTCGGCAATACACATACTATTCGGGAGCACATAACAGTCTTTCTAGAATAGATCATATATTGGCGCCGGCGGGCGAGATGGGGAAGTTTGCAGACGTAACACATCTACCAAGGGGCATTTCGGACCATTCCCCTATTTCCGTTAGCTACACGTGGCACACAACAACACAGCATCGAATATTCCCTATATACCCCAGGTATCTCAAAAACCCTAAGATCTGGAAGGGAATGACTGACAACACCAAACATTATTTTAATGAGAACATACCCACGGTCTCCTCCCCTCTTATTTTGTGGGAGGCATATAAATCGGTGCTTCGTGGACAGGCGATCTCACTCATAGCAAACCACAAAAAAGAAAAGGCTCAGACGGTAGTGGCACTCGAACAGGAGGTGAGCGACCTGGAGAGGTCCCAGGGGCAGGACCCCTCGGACGCAAACACACATCTCTTACTCCTCAATAAACAGGAATATAAAGACCACTTATGGGAGGAAGCGAAGATGCGACTATTCACGACTCAACACATGATATATGAAGTCGGTGAGAAAGCTGGCAAGCTTCTTGCCTGGCTTGACAAGCGAGACAGGGCAGATAGGTGGATCGCGGAACTCCAGCTCCCCACAGGTGAAGTTACGCCACACCCTCAAGCCATAACAGACCTCCTGGAGCTTCACTATGAGCGAGTGTACACTTCTGCGATTAATATAACACAAGAGGAAGAGGAGGAGTTCCTCCCTGATATCCGACTCCCTAAACATCCCAGAGGAGGAGTCTCAACTATTAGAGGCAGAGCTCTCCACGGAAGAAATATCGATAGCGATCGGAAACATCCAATCAGGGAAGGCCATGGGCCCAAATGGTATTCCTATAAAGTGGTACAAACGTAGTACACCTGCACTTACGCCTCACCTTTTGGCCATGTACAAGGCCAGTTTAGAAAAGGGGGAACTCCCGCGAGACCAAAGAACCGCAACGATAGTAGCCATCCACAAACCCGGCAAACCCACTCGGGAGTGTGCCTCATATCGGCCTATAGCCCTGATTAATGCGGAAGCGAAGATACTGGCTAAGACTTTGGCCAACAGACTCACGCCGCACTTGTCCACATTAAAACACCCAGATCAGTCCGGGTTCATGCCAGGAAGAAACACGGCCCTAAATCTAAGACGCCTCCACAACGTACTGGGAAGTAAACACACCATACAAGAAAACGCCATTATATTATCTCTTGACGCACGAATGGCCTTCGACACGGTCAAATGGCCCTTCCTTTTTGCCATCCTCACGAAGGTGGGGTTTGTACCAAGATTCTGCTCCTGGGTCAGATTACTATACACCAATACCCTGGCCCATGTGGTGGCTAATGGGCATCAGTCCAATGAGTTTCCACTGAACCGCGGTACGAGACAGGGCTGCCCACTATCACTGCTTCTTTTCGCACTAGTGCTGGAGCCCTTGGTGGCCTGGATACGTCAGAACCCGGTCATTCGTGGGCTCCGCTGGACTGGCGGGTGTGAAGATCTTATTTCCCTATACGCAGACGATGTTCTTCTATACATGGCCTCCCCTACACGCTCCCTATCTTGTGTACTGGACATATGTGACTCCTACGGGAGACACTCCGGATACACGATCAATTGGAATAAATCAGTTTTCTATATTCTCAGAGGGGCGCCGCCGATACTACCCGCCGGCTGTACCGTAACGATGGCTGAGAATAGTTTCAAGTACCTGGGAATCCATGTCACCCATGACCCGGAGGTCTTCATGACGCTGAATCTTCAGGCCCCCCTGAAACGGCTCCAAAGGGACACCAAACACTGGCAATCGCTGCCACTATCGCTGCTAGGAAAAGCGGCTCTTTTTAAAATGATGGCGCCCCCTAGATTCCTCTACGCCCTCCAAAATACACCGTTTTTAGTCCCCAAGTCCTACTTCTGAGCCATAGAGGCAGAAGTCACCAAACTCTTTTGGAATAACAAACCAGCTCGCATAGCGATGTCGAAGCTGGTCAGAACCTGGTATGATGGTGGCATCGCACTCCCTAGTGTGCAGACGTACTATTGGGTGTCCCAATTGACTGTGGTCAACCACTGGTTGCATGTCCCCCACACAGATCCGGCCTACAGCTTCGACAGATTGGAGCTGGGAGAAGGAGGGCTGTATCGGGCACTCTATAATAAAACCCAGGCCCTGATAGGACCAACGAAACACACACTCCAGGTATGGAACATAGTACTCAAAAGGTTGAGATGGGACAACAGAATCACACAAGCAACGCCCCTGTGGGACACGGTCAGGCTAGGTAGACTGTGTAAGAGCAAGGGTTTCAAGCAATGGGACAACATAGGGATATCAAAAGTGGGTGATCTCTGGGTACAGGGAAAGGTGATCCCATTTGCGCAACTCCAAGACAAATATAAAATGGCGCCCACGGAACGATTCTGCTATCATCAGATTAAGCACGCCCTGGAGGCGGCAATCCCTCCTGACACCAGTCTCCCCGAGGCCTCACCACTAGAGGCTAGATTGTTGACAGACCACATGGACACGAAGGCCATATCCATGACATATCGTAAAATCGTCAATAACCTACCCGATCCCATGCAAAAGCTCCGAGATAAATGGCAGGAGGAGCTGGGGGACCTAGATGATACCGATTGGCAGGAGGCTTTAGCTTCCCCTAGAGAAGTTGCGATCACATCCAAATTGCGCCTTGTACAGCTGAAGATCCTGCATAGAATTTACTACACTAGAACTACTCTCTACAAGATAGGAAAAACCGATAACCAACTCTACCTGCGACAGTGTGGGGCGACCGGTAATTTTTTTCAGACAATTTGGGACTGTCCCGCAATAGTATTGTATTGGAAATCAGTCATGTCCATCATTACGAGAGTGAGCGGGAGCCCAGTCCCACCAGAGCCAAAACGATGCCTTCTCAATATCTGGGAGGCGACGGACCTTAATTCTACGACACAGACTTGGGCAACGCTGGGGATGATGCTGGCCAAGAGAAACATTGCTAAACACTGGGGCGCACTCACCTCCCCCACGGTTTCAGAATGGTGTAAAGATATGGATATGGCTATGGTGGCGGAAAAAACGGTATATGTACGTAGGGGATGCCCCAAAAAATGGATGCGACTATGGGGCGTCTGGAACACATACAGGGGAGATATATGCACATTGCCAGTAATAAATCAAGAAATAGAAACTGATTAGCGGGATCTGGACACCACTGAATGTATGTACACATGTGGACTAAAAAACTGCAAACGCAATATATACTCTAATGCTGATGTAAAGTGAAATGTGCTACATTATATAAATGCGTACTGATATCTATGTACATTGATACAATAATTGTACCACTTAATGTAAATAAACCAAAAAAGAAATTTAAAAAAAAAAAGTCACTGCTTCAAAAAATTTCAACTTTAAACATGAACTTGCAAAAATGGGAGCGTTTGTGCCCGGGCCCTATTAACTTCATGACACCGCACTCCATACACTGCAATGTCTTATAGTACAAAAGGAATCCAACTTGAAATGGTTCATTCACATGGAAGAGGGGGAGCTGCAACTTCAAAATGAGAAGAAAGTTCAAACGAGCGTTGAGGAGTTGCAATGTGCCATAGATACCTCATGATACAGGAAGGATTACGCTTTACAGCAATAGTCTCCAGAGACTTATAAGATTTGAGAATTGATTTAATTGTCAACAAACTAATCTGTGAATTGGGAGAACCAGAGGCAAAACACAGAAACAACTGCTCTAGATAACACTCATGATCTGAGCATAAGAGAAGGAAATCCCCTTGCCAGCAAGTACCTACACAGACAAGCACAAAATGTCCAGAGCACCAAGGAGGAAGAAGCATAGTTCTGTGGGAGAATAGCACTCTCCAGCAGGCATAAGGTAACGTGGAATATCTTGTGCTGTACAATTTCTCACCAAAAGTGTCCTTTTCAGACATGGTGAACAAACATGTGAACGGTCAATTCATAAGCAGTGCAAGGGGCGGGTGGTGTATGAGTTGTACCTGCTATGTTCTACTTACCAGTGCTGTGCACTTTAAGAAAATGCATCATTTCAGTTGAAGTTGTAAGGCTGTGTTTCCATACCGATCTGAAAGTGTCTAAGAATATTTATATTTTAGATTATCAGAGCACACATTTCATTCCCATTTTCTTGTTCTTGAGTGCATGAAGTTCCGTCCCTTAACATGTGACTTTTAGAGGTGCAGTGCCTGCCTCAGCAGCAGCAATACTTGGGTATGGAGAATCTCAGAAGTAAAGTAAAGGAGACAAGCATTTGCAATGCAATTGGTCTCGCATTTACGCGAGTTTAAGCTATTGGCATTGTAAATGACAATGCGTTTTATTTATGTTTTAAAAACCAAAACATAAATAAAAGACATTGTCAGTTACAATGCCAATAGCTCAAACTCACGTAAATGCGAGACCTATTGGATTGCAAATGGTAGGCATCACGGGCAACGGGAGGGTGGGCGGGCGTTTGGGGGGGACAGGGAGGGAGAAGGCACGGTCAACGGGAGGGAGGGCAGGGGGGTAAACAAGACACAACAACGGGAGGGGGGGGTTAAAGAAGGCACTAAAGCACGTTGTGCCTGCAGTAAGAGAAACTGAATAAAGAAAATAGTGCTCACAGTCTAAATCACACGTACCGTGTAACAACCGAAGTAAAGGGGCCAGTCGCCATGGGAGGTGACAAATGAAGAGGAAGCAGTTCTAAGGGGGGACTAACAAGCATATTTACCAATCAGAAGCCAGCATTTCAGACAGACAATGACACAAGCCAATGACAAATATGGGCGGAGAGTGGGCAGGTCTTCTATTCGCTACTCCACCACAACAAGTCTCGCAGAGCAGCGCGTGCGCGCTGGCTCTAGGCTCGACCTAAAAAACGAGGCTCAGTCAAGGACCTGAGAAACATTTATTACTAAAATGTTTTGGCTTGAAAAAATGTGTCCTATGCCTAAACAAATGTTTCCAGAAGTACATTTTACACAACTACAATTTCCTTAACTTCAATAAATAATTTTAAAAGTCATGAAGCTTCAGCTGGAGCAAACCATTGCTGGTCCCATTAGACATGATAAGCTGTGTGCTATCAGCATTGATTTATGGAAGTTGCAGGCAGGCATCAGGTCAGATATCTGAAGCAGGTGAGTGGCATCTTTACTGGATGTACCTGTGAGCTGGGGAAACACCGATTCTACGTGAAGGAGAAAGGAGCCGTTTACCAAGAAAATGCAACCCACCTTTTAATTTTTTACTTTTCTCCCTGGGGTAAACCAAAAAAAGGAGTACTATCTTTTTTATAGGAGGACTCACACCAGTAGCATCTTCCCCAGCCCGGGGGCCTTCAAGTGAATATGTCATACATGGAGCTCTGGATTGTACTTCTTTATTCCTCCACTCACAATCACACACTGTTCTCTGATTAAGTCATAACTGTTAATAATCACATCTTAACACCCAGGCAGTTACATACTTCCTCTGTTGAGTCCACCCAGAACTGCAAGGGTCCTAGCACACATAGTCTCACAACACTACATCACCCACATATCCTATTGTGGCAGCTTCGTCAATGAGTCTTCTCCCAGATACTCCATGTTTCTGGGCAGGCTCAACCTTGACCTTCAAGGCAGCACTAGACAGTAGCACTATCTACTACCTGGCTGGAGTAAGTTAACACTCAATAGCATTGTATTGCTTTTAATCTTGCAAAGCGGACCCCATATTGAAGGAAGCAAATATGTAGAAAGGTTAAAAAGCAATTATAACTGAGATCCCCCCACTTTTTGGAGGTGCCTCCTTGAAGGTCAAGGTTAAATCTGCTCAGATCCATGGAGTATCTTTGCGAGGACTTGATGGTGAAGCATGCCACCATAGAATATAGTGGGCGAGATTCCTCTTATAAAAAGGATAGTACTCCCATTTACATCAGGGAGACCAGTAAAAAAATAAAGAGTGGGCTGCCTTTTCTTGGAAAACTTATGTACATCGGAAGCAAAGCCAACCCTCTATAACACTTCTTTTCTCCACCTTCCTTGATAAGATGGAGAAAGGATCTGGTCATGCAATGAAATCTGAGGATTTCTGTCCTAATAAATCCTTGTTTTGCAGGATATATCCTCACCATCAAAGGAAATTTTCAGCAGAAATACAGTTCACAAAATTGCAATTGAAATTCATCAGCAAAGGTACATAGTTGTTACCTCAACCCCATGCAAAGGTGTCACCTGCGTTTAAAGGGGCACACCGACTCCAATTTAACTTCGTACCTGCAGTTTATAGTGAAATACCACTAAATCAGCTCCTAACTCACCCTCAAATTAACCTTTGCACCTGCAGTTTATAGTGAAATATAAATCAGTTCCTGTTTAACAGACAACTTGATTGTTTGGGGACAACCATTTACCTGAATAGAATTGTTCAAAGTATAGTCCCCTAGAATGGCAGTAAAGTGAAAGGAACGGGCAGAAGTAGGCATCATCACACCTTATAAGGTTGGTACAGTACTGGGGCGAGGTGTCCATGACCATATTTTGTAAGTTCTCCACTGTTACTCATTGGCGCCATGCTCAGACTACCCTGGTGAACTGGTGCCTCTCCTTGATTAGTAAACAGCATCTAGTGGAAACAAGGCCACAGCTATGCCAGACACTAAAACAATGCAGTAATTGAGGCAGGGATGTGTTGTGGAAAGGGGTTCTGAGCCAAGATGGAGAGGCTGGTTCTTTAAAGTTTAGGCATTGTTAGACCTGTCAGCCTTAGGGCGGTCTTCCCCCAAACTTTATTTCTGCTTACCTCCAGTTTTGCTGAATTCTTTTTGTTGACCTCGTCAGCCAGGCTAGCTTGAATCCAATGGACCCTAAGTGGGAAGGGTATGCCCAGATGTGGGTCCCATGCTCACTGTGCCACTGGATTCAAGCTAGCCTGGCTGATGAGGGGTGATATCCCAAAGCCGCTCCCAGGATGCTTGTGTCCGGTCCAGATAGGACCTGGCTTGGCAGTTCTGGATGATTGTTCCCATGAAGAGCAGGGTCAAGACCGATTTGCATATGGCCGAGTCCGAACTGGGGTGGCGTGGTGAGTAAAAAAACAATGGATTAAACTCAAATCTTTGTGACTGGGGGTGAATGTTTGCATTGTTCAGTATTCCATCCATCAGTTGTTCCTTTTGCTGTTGTTGCCTTAAGTGGGAAGGGTAGGCCCAGACTTGTTCCCATGCCCACTGTGCCACTGGATTCAAGCTAGCCTGGCTGATGAGGGGTGATGCCCGGAAACAGGTCCCAGGATGCTTGTTTCCGGTCCAGGGAGGACCTGGCTTGGCAGTTCAGTCTGGACTGTTCCCATGGGGAACAGAGTCAAGACTGATTTGCATTTGGCTGGGTCCAAACTGGGGTGGTGTGGTGAGCAAAAGAATGATGGATTAAACCCAGATATTTGTGACAGGGGGTGAATGTTTGCATTGTTCAGCATTCCGTCCATCAATTGTTCCTTTTGTTACTTTTAGAAAGATGGCATTTTTCTATTCTTAGCCCTGCGTGCCTGCAGCCTGTCTCCAATACACGTCTGGGGTGGGTGACAGACTTTGTGCACTCCCTCTAGGCAGCCCCACTCAAAGGGGACTTTGGTGTGATTGAGTGGCCATCCACATTCTGATGAGTCATCCTGGGCAGGATTGGAGGGAGGAGCTGACACCTGAACAGCTGTGTCCTGTCCCCACACAAAAGGCTGAATAGCCCCCTGGAGTGAGTCTGGAGCCAGGGCTGGTGAGGGAGGATCTCTAAGCACTTCAAAGCCCCTCTTTGAAGTGTCACCCACTTCAAAAGCACCACTGGGTATCATACTTGGCTTCTGACCCTACACCTTCAGTTCAATACTGGACCTGTGAAGAACTCTGCCAGGAGGAAAAATTGCTGTACTTCTAAAAGGATTGCTGGACTGCTGTTCTGGAAGAACTACTTTTCTGCTGGCTGCCCTCTGCCCTGACTGAGGAAGAACTGAACCCATCTCACTTGAACCCAGAGTGCCTGCAAGGGCTTGCTGGCTTGCCCCCTGTTCTAAGTCTCAGGGACATCAAAGACTTAAAAACATCCTGCACATGGACTTTGCTTGCTGCAAGTCTTGCCCTGCCAAGTGGTGCCAATCCAGGTCTGGGCCCTTGGAACTGGGTATAAAGTGCTGCTAGAACCAGAACCCACACATCAAGACAGTTGCACCGATAAGAACCGGCGCATCTCCCTTGATGCCAACGCATCGCCGCTGCTGTGACGACCACGACACCACCTAATTGACTGCACAGTGCTTCGTCTCCAGTTTCCGACGCATCTCAGACTTTGTGCGGGTCAGCACCAACGCATAGCCTTCAATCCTGTGCTCTGACGACTATGAATTGCCTTTTGTTTCCCGCATCTCGGCACCATTGATGATATGTCTAAGGTACTGTTCAGAAGACCAAGGCTGGTCCCTGTATCTGACCCCCGCTCCATCGTGGCCAGCCTGAGCTTTTGGATTTACGGGGGTCTATCGTGACCAGATAGCCTAGGTTGATGCTTTAAGCTTTTAAACACTACAATTTCATTTAATCTTTAAAAATTCATAACTCCGGTTATACTTATTAGATTTTTGTCGTTGAGGTCTTTTTTTTCATAAAAACATTATCTATTTCTCTAACCTGATGTGGAGTCTTTTTGTGATGTTTTCACAGTGTTATGTTTGAAGTTTTGCACAAATACTTTACACATTGCCTCTTAAGTTAAACCTGACTGCTCTGTGCCAAGCTACCAGAGGGTGAGCACAGGATACTTTAGGGTGTGTGGTGATTTCTCTGACTAGGATTGTGGTTCCCTAGTTGGACAAATGCATACCTCTGCCAACCAGAAACCCAATTTCAAAGGAGCATGCATTGTATTTAGGGGTCGCCAGAAGTTGCATGCCAGGGGTCGAAGCTCAGACCCCTGGCTTGCCCCTTACAGCAACTGGAACTGCCTTTGTGACCGCTGGCCTAAAGGGTGGCAAAATCAGTGCCAAGAACATGCAGGGGCTCTAAATTCCCTATTGTTCACCTGTTTTTTTATTATCCTAATAGTGAATAATATTTTATTATTCACTATTAGTCTAATAGAAAATGGACCACACTTAGGGCCTTTGGTGGCAGCGTTGCTGCACTGCCCTGTGTCAAAGGGAGAGAGACAAAATATCCCAATATCTAATAAGATATTCGATGCCGCTGCTTGCACTGTGGTTTGTGGGCACCGCTCGTAAGTTACACGATGCACCGTCCTCATCCCGCACCGCAGCCTTGGCCTACGGATGCCGGCGCTATCGACTCCAGTTTGTCAGCCGACGACAGCACTTCAGCAACGATGACACCGCTGCTTGCACCCTGACCTGCCAGCACCACGACGAGCACTGCATCACTTCGCACCGCAGCCCTGGTCTCACCGACCCCACTGGATGACCGTCACCGAGCCGCTGCTTGCACCGTGACCTGAGGGCACCGCACGCCGCACCACTGCACTTCGCACCACAGCCCCGACACCTGCCGACGCCGGTGCTCCTGACTTCAACCGTGAGGAGTTCGATCTGCAACGCATGTGATTTTAAAGGCCCAACGACTCATGCACCAACCTCCGGAACTGAGGCCTGAGGACGCTGGCTCTTCAGGGCTCAAAGAGAGGTCACCGACGCCCTGCATTTCTAAAAGGTACTATTTTGTAGGTCTTTCTGACACCGTAGCTGGCCCGCGACGCCGCGGTCAGCCAGAACTGGATTTGTTGTTCAAGACGCCGTGATAGCCCCGGACGGAGCCATCGACTTCATGGAACTGTATTTTAAGTCTATTTTTGTTTATTGAGATTAATGAGAACTGTATGGTGGATTTTTATTGTTTTTGGTCTTGTTTTGGATATATAAAAATATTGGAAATTTTTCTAAACTGGTGTGGTGTCCTTTTGTATTGTTTACACTGTATTACTGTTGGTTATGTGCAAATGCTTTACACATTACCTCTGAGATAGCATCTCCCCCACAGCTCTTGTGGCAGCATAAACTTCCCATCCGTTTCTTCCATCATCAGCGCCAGTACCAGTGTGATGTTTCCTTCTTTATAGGTATATCAAAAATCAAACTTTCTTCAAGATCATTCGAGCCCCCTATCCTACTGTCCGATGACTGGAACCATCTCTGGATTTGTAAGTATTTAAACCTTGAGACTTAATGATTTGTTTTGCGTTGAAGTTCTTCCCATGAGATCAGTTGTTCTCCCTCTTGTAGGTCCTCCCATCTCACAATGCCAGCTTTCCTTAACGGCCCTGCCAATTTATCCTTAGTCCAGTCCGAGGATCCTGGTGAATCCCAGATAGGGGCAGGATTGCTGTAGTACGGCAATTTTAGTTTCCTTTTAATCCTATACCAAATTTCCGCCATGCCTTGGAGGATTTTTAGCCTCACCTATTTAAAGTATCTTGGGTCTGCAAATTTCATCATAAAACCAAGACCATCTCCTTCTACTCCTTTCAACATTCCTGAAAACAACCTGCCAATTTCCGAGCATGAGGGTCTGTCAAGAAGCAGCCTACCATTTTTAAGCAGAAAAGCCCACGCATAAAATTGCAAATCCGGAAGAGCTAACCCTCCTTTTTCTCTCCTCCTCAACTTCTTCCAGGAGATACGCGGCCCTTTTGCTGCCCAAATAAAAGTGCTGATCTTACCCTGTAATTTCGTGAACCATCCATCTTTAAACAGCAGGGGTATTGCATTGAAGAGAAAAATGAACTTCGGGAGTATGACCATTTTCACTAAGTTTACTCTTCCATAAATCGTTAAAGGAAGGTGCGCCCAGCTTGCCATTAAATCACTTACCTCTTTCTTTACCCTATTAAAATTTGTTTCCGCGAGTTTCGTAATGTCTTGTGTCACTCTAACTCCCAAATATCTCATCTCAGTTTTAATTCTCTCTACACCTCCATCCATGTTCCAAGTCATAATCTCAGTCTTGCCCCTTTAATCTCATATCCTGAAACTCTTCCAAAGTCCTTAGTAATTCTAACTACCTGAGTCACTGAGGTCTGCAGATCCGCAGTGTAAATCATCAGATCATCAGCATACAATGGCAGTTTCTTTACCCAACCCTTACATTGAAAGAGTGCAATGCTCTGTTCTGCCCTCAATTTTTTCACCAGTGGTTCCATATACAGATCGAACAACAGCGGAGACAAAGGGCACCCTTGTCTTGTCTCTCTCTTGATCTTAAATGCTGATGTTAATATGCCATTCACAAGGACTTTTGCCCTTGGTGCCTTATAAATTTCCGCTATTGTTCTACAAAATCTGTCCCCTATATTGGCGGCTTTCAACACTGATTGCAAAAAGGCCCAGTTCACTCAGTCAAAAGCTTTGGTCGCATCTAAAGCTATGACTGCTAGGGGGACGTTATTTGCTGTGGCCAAATCTATTGCCCCTATAAGGGAGTAAGTGAGCTCATGCAGTGCTCTCCCTTGTATAAAACCCTCTGATCTTCATGAACGAGCTCCCCCATGACCCCATTGAGTCTCTCTGCAAGATTTTAGCAAAAATCTTATCAACATTATTCAAAAGTGACACCGGCCTATATGAATCACAACTATTTTCACTCTTCCCTGGTTTCAAGATCAAAGAGATTGTGGCTTCTGGCCAAGACTCTGGTTGAGGTCCCCCTCCATAAAGATCTCATTGAACAATTTGTTTAGAATCGGAGTCAATGTACCCGCTAATAAACTGTAAACTTCCAGTGGGAGACCATCTGGACCGGGGGCTTTCCCCCATTTGCTCTTCTTCAGTGCCTGCTCCACTTCCCCCATCTGGAATTGAGCATTTAAAATCAAGGTTTTTTCCTCATCCAGAGAGTCTACTGAACCCTGATTCAACCAATTGCCTCTCTCTTCTTCTAAAGTCACCAGATCCTCCTTATACAGATTCATAAAGTAGCTGTAAAAGACTCCCTCAACCTCTTTTCTATTTGTGAACACCATCCCGGTATCTGGCATTTGTTTTCTCGTATTAGATTCTTCACCTGGTCTTTCTTGGTTTGCCATGCTAATAGCTTCCCACAGTTCTCCCCATACTAAAAATGCGCAAGTTTGCTTACTTCCCACCTCTCCCTGACTCTATTTTCGAGGATGGTAGCTAGTTTAAGTTTCAAATCGGATAGTTCAGGCTGTCTAGACTCTCTCTGATTTGTGCTTGCCATTTCTTTTTCTACTAGTCTTATCTTTTCCTCCACCTTCCTGACTTCTTCCCAGAAGACTCTCCTCTTAGCTGCCGAACAGCTTATTAACTTCCCCCTCAGATAAGCTTTGTATGAGTACCACACTACTCCGGCAGGAGCAGAGCCCCAATTGAAGTAAAAAAACTCAGCAGTCTCCTCCTTCAATCTCTCCACTACTGCCTGGTCCAGCAACAGAATGCGGTCCAAAGTCCACCTAGTTGATAAACTATCCTCTGCAAGAGCTATCTCTAGCAAAACCACAGAGTGATCTGACAAGTGAGCCCCAATATGTTTAATGGCTTGTACTTGGTCTTTTAGTACGGAGTCTAATAGAAAGTAATCTATCCTGGACTGATGACAGTACTTCCTATTGGAATATGTGTACCCTCTTTTATCCCCCATTCTCCATCTCCAGATATCACACAGCCCCAATTAATTCATCATTAATTTGATCTGAGCCACCATCTTATAATTAACAATCGCTCTACTCCTCGTTGATCTATCCAACAAACTATCTAACACCACGTTAAAATCACCGGCCAGATTAATCGGATCAGAAAAGCAGGGCAACTCCGCCAACAGCTCTTTTAAGGGTGTTTTATCATCTATGTTCGGCCCGTAATACCCTGCCAGCGTGAAGCCTTGTGCCCCCACTTTCAATTTTGCTATGACCCATCTGCCTCTGCTATCAGTAATACTATCTGTAATAGTGATCTTTGAGTCTCGCTTTACCAGAATCGCCACCCCTTTAGTTACCAATGTATGCTTAGTACACACCAGTTGCTGCACCCACCTTCGAGACTTAAATATCTCCTTGCACTCTTTCTCTGTCAGGTGTGTCTCCTGTAGAATAAAGACCTGGGCAGGGGAATCTTTAATATATTGTAAAATCCGCTCCCTCCTTGCCCTCACCCTTAACCCATTTACGTTCCAGGATAGAATCTTAAGATTTAGCTTCTGCCCATCACCCATACTCCTTCTTGCTGCCTTTCACAAATGTCAAATCATCGGCTTCTGAGGAATGTTTTTTGTTTTTCTCCCTGAATGCTCCCCACCCAGTGACCCCCCCCCCATGGAGAACCTACCCCCGTCATAATGGCCTTAGCTAATGGGTGACCCTCCGAGTGTGCCTTACTAAAAAAAAAAAACGTCAGGAGGACTATTCTTAAACACTATGTTCATTTCCTTTGTATTCATACTGCCTATTTACAAGACTCTATGAAGTCATCCACTTCGCTAACTGCTCTAAAGTTATGCATCTTGTTGTTCATCACCACTTTTAGCACCGCCGGAAACTTCATCTGCACTGAGGCCCCTAACTCCTTCAGTTGGTCCATTCTCTTCCCCAACTCCCATTGCCTATTAGAAGTGATGTAATAAATGTCTGACCTGATTTCGCAAGAAAGTCCATCTACTTTAACTACTTTCATTTTCAATGCTCGAGATAATGCCTTCTCTTTCATGGAGTAAGTAAGGAAATTTACGAGGATCTTCCTTGGTTTGCTTCTGTTCGGATTAAGCCTGAAAGGGTCCCTATAAACCCTCTGAATATCCCTGCCAATCTCCTGATCTGACTCTTCCAGATGTAAACCTGTTTTAATCAGCCTGACTATGAAGCCTTTCAGATCATCCCCTTCTGCCCCTTCCGGCACATTTAGAATCCATAAATTGATCCTCCTTTGATTGTTTTCAATCCTTTCCTCCCATTCCTGGCGTCCCTGTTCTTTCAACTTTAAGGCTTTTATATCCTCTTTATTCATTTGCACCTTGCCCTTAAGCTCCTCCACTGTAGCCTCTAGGACTGTTGTTCTCCCTGCCAGGTCATCGATCTTTTTCTCTAAAGCCTCACAAGCCAACTTGATCTCTTTCTGATTCCCCTCCAAAAGTTCGAACCTGCTCCTTATCTCCAAGGTGAGAGCTGCAATCAACTCTCCCAAAGCTGCCCCCCCTGAACTTGCTTCCATCCGCTCACTCTGCATCTCGTCCTTCCTCCCCTCCATGATCGAGCCATGTACTAAGCCAGGCTTACCAGCCAATCCAACCATAATGGCCTCCCCACCTCTGGGTCTGATTGAGGGGCGCTGCTAAAATCTAAATTTTCAGGGCTCTCTAAAACACCTGGATCATCTACCTGTAATGACTCAAACCTATTGGGGCTACAAACACTCCCCCACTCGGCCAGTACTTCCTTTACCGGGAGGTCTGGCTGTCTCTCCCCTCCCTTGCTCCCTTTCACCTCCTTCCCCGACATCCCTGCCTCACTTAATATTAGAGTCTTCGGGAGTACTTTGAAAAAAGTCCTAAGAGAGGGGGTAACCTTCACCTTTTGGGATGTGTTCATGCGCTTCTTTACCAGCCCGTCTAGCTTATCTGACCTCTGTTTCTTTGCGACTGGGTTACTCACTAATAGGGCTTTCCTTTCCACACTCTCTTCCTTTACCCTTCCACCTAAGAGCAACCCCCGCTATACTCTGCTCGAACAGGACTTTCCCCCTCTTCGCACTTCTCAGCGTGTACCTCCCCAAACCTCACTTTTGTTCCTGCTCCTCGAGTCTATTAAGTTTCCCTGGGCCCCTTTAAGCCGCTTTTTCCCCTCTCCTCTGACCTTCAGTCCTTGCTCCTCTTCTTGGCACCATACATCGGTTTCCTCATTCCCCCCCCACCCCCGAGTCTGCCCTTGGTGATGCTCTGAGGCCGTCCCCGCCTCCTCTCCCCTGGAAGGTAATCCTTGCTGCAGGCTGCCTCCCTCTCCTCACCCCCAGGGTGGCTCTCGACCAGCGCTGCTCGCTGTGGTCACCACCCGCCATGGCTGCCGTGTACAATTCTCTCCGGCCGTGGCTTCACAATACCCAGGAGTTATCCGGAGCCTCTAGAGCCGGTAAGTGCCAAGTAAACACCATCTTCCTCCACGCAAACCTTGGCTCAAGGACTAAACCTGGGGCAGCCCAAGCTAACCCCCACCAGCCGCAAAAACGCAGGGGAAAAAACCGCCGTGCAGAGTCCTCGCCTCAGTCTGTGTTTCGAGGTGTTTCAAAAGTCAGACCCCAAATCACTTGCAGTGCTCTCCCTACTTTCCTCTGATTAGAAAGCTTCTTCGTCCACCATAATCCGCTTCACGCCTCCCGCAGTCCTGCTTGTTTGCACACTCGGAGAAGCTCCCTCGACCCGGCACTACCCGGCCGCCATGTTCTCCCTCCTTGGCCCTGTAGGTGAGATGCTTGCTGGAAGCAACGCTGGAGAAGTTATGGCAAGTATCTTTTTCTATGCTTTATCAAGTGATTAAGCCCGCCTATTTAAGAAGAAACCATCTTTTTTCAATTCAAAGAGTGTACTGGACGCCACATAAGCTATCGAAATTTGGAAACAGAGGAGTGGTGGCATGTCCCAAATGCGGTCAGAGGATGGCGGATGTTCTTGGAGTGCCCTGGGATACAGGTATTCTGGGGTGATGTGAATAAGGCTATTGCGGACATTCTGAACTTACAGCTTCAGGTAAGCCCTCTCCTTGTTTTCTTTGGTGTGACTTTGGAAGTAAGAGAGTCTGATAAGGAGAAGCTAAAATTAATTTTCTACGCAGTATTGCTGGCACGGAGAGAACTGTGTAGGAAGTGGACTAGCCCGAATCCCCCTATGTACAACGAGTGGAGGGCGTCCATGGAAAATACAATTAGGTTGGATGCAGTATCCCCAGAGAAGAAGAGATATGCCTTTTGGCTTCCTGTGGTGGAATGGCTGGGAAGGGAGGGCTAAGGGATAGGAAGGGACTGCCCAATGATTACGCCTAACCAGACCTCAGTACAAGCACATGCTACTCCCACCCTTTCGCTTTCTTTCTCGGTCTCTTTCCATTTGGTTCTGATGGGAGAGCTGAATGAAAGGGAGAATGCTTCGAAGTGCATCTGGCAGGTTTTGGATGTTGGGGCAGTATCAGAACCCCCTGTCCCGGCACAAGGGCATTATATTTTGACGAAGGTGTTGTGGAAGGTGAATCTGAGGCTAATGAGGACAAAAAATAAATTTACCTCTGAGATAAGCCTGACTGCTCATGCCAAGCTACCAAGATGATGAGCAGGGGTTATTTTAGGAATGTAACTCCCTTCCCCTGACTAGGAAGAAGGGTCCCTACTTGGACAAAGGTGCCAACCCTTGCCAACTAGAGACACCCATTTCTAACAATTTGGCAATTTTTTTCTCTCCCAGTGCGCGGGCTCGTTTTGCAGCTATGCACCAATGTGCATACCCCTAGAGGGATCAGGGTCAGGGGTCACATGATGTCACATTATGTGATGTCACTGACTCAAAGGGTATGTGATGTCACTTCCACTACTTCTGGCATTTTGGTGAATCGACGTCCATGAGGGATGAGGACGTTAGAGGGAAGGAGGGGCCTAAGAGCTCATACTGAAGGAGTAAAACACTTTTACAGTAAATTTGTTAATGTTGTGGGAGAGGATAGGTGTAGCTTTTTCAGAAGTGCTGTGGGTTCAAAGACCCCCTCTCTCTTCAGCCCCACCTTCCTCTACACTGTGAAAATTAGTGCAGGTTGGAATGTCTGCTTTGGTCTTGAAAACTTGGCAGGTATTCTCAGTTCTGATGAATGTTACTGGTACAATGAGTTTCGGAATGCACTCTCTCCCTCAATTCATAAAAAAACTTAGTGGTACCTGCACTTTCGGTAGCTGAATTAGAGGTGTGATCGTAAAATAGTGAGGGGCATATTTACAAGACAAGGGTGCAGCCCGGTGCCACAAGAAATTTTGCTGCGCTGAGCTGCGTCATTGTCTAAGTGCAAGAGTGCGCTGTATTTACAAGAATATGTCGCATTCCTGTACTCACCCATGCGCCGGCCCACAAACAGCAGCCATGCGCCAATGCAGACACTCTTGCATCATGGTGCAAGGGTGCCTGTGTTGCAGGGACTATTGTTGTTGTGCAGGAAAGGACAACTTCCTGCTCAAAAACAATCATCAATGGAGTTGTGCTCCTTTTATGTATGCTGTATGCAGAATGCAGCACACATAGAAAGAGCAAAAAATGAGGAAAATAAAAGTATTTCTCCCCGTTGTACCACCCTTACGCCTCCCCTGGGGAGGCAGAAGTTTTTGGCACTGCCTCAGATTTACAATTCGTTGTAAATCTGGGGCAGTGTCAAAAAGCCATGGGCGTTGCTGGGAACGCCCACAGCAAAACCCATTGCAAGACCCTTTAACGTAGAAAACTGCGTCAAAGGGAACGATATTTACAAGACCGCGTTAAGCCACAAAAAGTGGCTTAGAGCTGCATTGTAAATTGGACACAGTGCCAGCAGAGCTTCGCAAAAAGTAACGCTCTGGTGGCGCAGGGGCCTTGTAAATGAGGCCCTGAATATTCCCACAACGGAGACTCTCTTGAACAGGCTGACTATCATTGCTCCTCCCGCCAATCAAGCTCGTGCTCTCCAGTTGCGGCTGGCATGGCTCGCGGGTGGGGGGGGTTGGTGCGGGGCGGGTCGCGGGGAGGGGTCATGCACGGCGGTGTTATAATTTTTTTTTTAAAGTTAACTTACCTTGAGGCCAGGTCCCGCGTTTTCTCGGCTCCTGCTCTCCTGCCTCCGACAGGAACAACACTGCAATGCAGTGTTGTGATTGGTCTGGAGCGCCGTAGCACGATACTCAGCCAGGGGCTAGAAGGGCAAAGTGCGCATGACTGGTTTGGGCAGCCCGAGAGGGCCGACCAAACAGTATTGCGCACTCAGGATTGGGCACATCACTCCTCCCCTGCCCTGGTCGGAGAGTGGGGCGACGCTCCTCCGCCATAGCGGAGGAGCCGCCGCTGGTGCTCTCACAGAAGAACAAGCCCGCAGAGTTTCATCACTGCACCTGAATGTCACCTTGTCGTTCCATTGCTTATGAAACACTCAGTTGGAAATTCAGCTGTTTCCAGTTCCTCCCGCTTCCCGCCGCCTTAGACAGACAACCCCATCTCTTACTCAACTCCCATGAACATCTGTGATCAGGAGGCGCTGTTTGCAGAGGAAATCACACTAATTCTGGTCTTGAAAAGTTGACAGGTATGTTTTAAATGAATAAAAGGTCAAGGGAAAAAAGACTGGTGTGGGCCTTATTGGGCCTTATAAATGTGCATATACATTACCAGGATGGATTTGTGGCACTTGAAGTCAGCAACGGTCAAGAGGGCGAAGCCCTCTGCCTTTAAGACATTCTGACTTTCTAGAATGTGCCGAATCGCAATCCAGAACAAGCATTGGCATAGCCAATAGGTCTCGCCTTTTGGACCTTATAAGTGTGTAGCTATGCAGCACATTATCCTGGGTAGGCAAAATTGTTCAAAGCAAGACTAATATGCAAAGCATACACAGCTCAAAGACACTACCATAGGAAAATAATTTCGACAATAACAGTAGACAATTGTGTTATTTTTCAGAGTAGGACAAGCAGCACTGTCCAAAAGAAGCACACCAATTTAAAAAGAGAAAGGGTGACGCTTATTGGGAAGAAAATAATAATGTGTCAGAAAGACCTTTCTAGCATGTTTAAATTCGATACTAACTAACATTTATTAAACAGCTAAATGAACGTTCGCCAATACACAAAGGGAGTGAGGATTAACTAACAAAAAAGAGAATGCTTTGATTCAGACTTTGGCTTCCCCTGCTCAGGCGATATTAGTAATTGAATTGGAAAGGAAATGCATGTTAAAATGTATCCAGGCGCTCTAAGATTAGTTTTTGGGGACATCTGTGCATCCTGGGGAGGTAGTGTGACCCGTGGCTACTGTGTATTATTCATGCAAGTGCACACTTTACATAAAGATTTGTGTCACGTGATGCCTACAGCAGACGGGTTCGAGCAGAAAATGTCTACATGACACGTTTTGAGCACACAGTATCCAACGTGTGCACAACTTGCGTGAAATTGTCTCATTTCGTCAAATTGTATGGATTTTGCATACCTCAAAATTCAGGGATGTTGGCTGTTATTAACATCTTGCAGAGGGTTAATTAACACAGGCAACAGTGCACAAAAGTCACTCGCGTACGTATTACCTTTATTTCTCATGACGCCATTTTGGGATATAAGCCACATATTTCTTCCTTCTGATTCAGCTTCCATACTATGTAACCAGTTAGATGTCATCTTCGAGCCAAGGTCGAGTGGTGTCAATTCCCCCTTGGCATCATTATGCTAATTAGTGGTTTAGAACTTGAAAACTCCAACCTATTCAGCTCACATAACATTCGCAAGCATGAGATATACCCTCACTGCAGGATGCTACTTAAAAATACTGATGACCTTACCAGTTAATGATAGTAGCAAAAGCAAGTATCAATTGTTTCGCGAACATTACGTCACCCTAATTTGAGAACAGGGTGTAGCACAACTGGCAACAAAGACTGGTTCACAATCACCACTGGGAGGAGGACAAAGTTACATTTCTTCGAGCCAGCACAGGCAGCAAGGAAAAAATCCGTGCCTCGGATCTTCCCAGTCTATTAAAAGAATACTAAAAAGCTGATCATCTGGAGAATTCGGGTCCCGAAGTGATTAATTAGACCTTATTTTGTCTTGAACAGATTTACTAAGCTTTTTTCCCAAACAGCCACATTGGCTCCATTGGCTGGCCTTAGTTACTTCACGCTCGAACAGCAATCTGATTGAGCACTCGTTAGGGTTTCATTCGTCATTGTAATTAGCCATAATCATAGCCTTTCCTGGGTCCATGAGAATGCACGAGCGGCTGATTCACAACCTCGGTCTATTTGAATATGAATCTTCTGTGGAAAGGAGCAATAAAACCGGGAGAAACAAAGCCGCTTCTCAGGGGAATTTTTGCAGAGTACCACCGGCTCTCATTCTTCGACCTTAAAAACAAGCACAGCACGAAAGTGAAAGCGACCGCGAGCCAGGCAAGGCAAATGTAAACAAGCGCGGCCACGCTAATTACAAACAGATGGCCCCTGCGCGCCGCTGCTCGCTACCGCAAGGTGGATGCCATGGCATGCACGAGTTTCTGAAAAGTGCAGACCGATTCCAAAAGGTCATCTCCTAGAGCAGTGCATGCGCGCTGCGCTAGGCTCGACCTAAAAAAGTGCAATACCAGAGAAGATAAGCCTCATTTAGGGCATACAGTTACAGATGCAGCCATTATTACTTTAATGTGTGCGCTAAATACATCCCTGTAATTTATATACAAATACAATTATAACACAGACAAAATAAATATAAATGTTAGCAAGAATCTTTTTCCGCGATATAAACCCCTATATGTTAATCTGCACTCGGCTGCATTTTCCGGTGTTGTGAGTAGCAGACAGCGGATAATCTACAGGGCATTACCTAGACGAAAAGTTATTGATTTATTTGTTTGGTCTTCTTAGAGTATTTTATCTTACTAATTGTCTTCGAATGCCAAGGGACCTGTTTACACTCGGAGAATAAAAATTGATTGCTTTGCAGCACGCCTCTCAGCCACATCTCAATTTGTCCCCAGTGTTTACTGTGCACCGGAGACGAGATGAGCCTTAGCATTTTACCGAATGGCAATGTGAGGTGAAAAAAGGAGGTTTCTCTCTTTCAGTTATCCGATTTGGGATAACAAGAACTCTTAAAGTTGCTGCAAGTGAGCAACGACATCATTACAAATTTAAATAAATTGCCCAGTGCCTGCACTTTAAAGTGATGACACTTCTTGAAGGGGGCGCAAAATATTGTATTACTTACTAAACTTTTAAAAATAAACACTGTATAACAAGAATATAGATGATGCTTCCTCGAGTTGCTCCTTTTTCATCATTTAAAGGAATATAATTACACATGGGCCCTTTACAGACAGAGACATTTTTTAAGATCATATGGCATATCTTGAGAACAACCCATGTAAATTAGGTATGCGAGCAATGTAATTGCCATAATACCTAATGATAAAGTTCACTAATGTAAGTTCAGAGTGAAGATATCACAAAATATTCTTAACTTTCTTTCCTTTTAAACTGAAACTCATTCGCCTAACAAACATCAGTAGTTCAAGCTGAGGAAGGGAAGATGTTTCACTGAAATGCAGTTTATAGTTTCAGAAACCTGTGACCTCTCTCAGGATAAGCCTGATAGAGTTATGGGAAGCACAATAAATATAAGAGCCACTGATGGACACCCTCTTTTTTAATTCAAAAGATTGTATTTGCATTTGTCATACAAAGACATCAACAAAAGGCAGCTAGAGCATTATCCATTGGATGTGGAGACAATATAGCAGTATTAGGCAAACAAGTGGTTAAAAATTAGAGTCCGGGAGTGAAGAGTGCTTTGACCCGTAAGGAGCAGCAGACTAATTAACGCTCAAATATATTTGAATGTCGAGTATTCCACAGCCGTCGAGGATTGACTCAGGGTTTTACCTGTAGAAAAGCTGCAGGGACTACAGGCAGCCTGTGCACCTGTGAAATGAGTGACAACCTCTTTGAATGAATCTTCAAGGTCACAGGCAAGGATGCAGCTCCTGGCCTCTACTACTACTTCAACTCCTAACTCGCTATTTATTCTGGTTTATCTCAGCACCAGTACAAACATTCCCACAAGGATATCACAGAAGCCTTTAAACCTGATGGCACCGGAAGGTTCTGCACTACAGCACATTTACATACGCCCGTCCCACGGCTTTAAGTGGGCCGGGTCTCACCGTTGCAGAGCACCGGCAGTTTTTTGAAGGGGGCCTCGAAACGGGTCTCTATCGGGCTCTGTTTTGTGCCCTGGCACAGGCGGTCCGTTTTTTTCCGGACTGCAGTGACAGCAGGCACATCGATGTGCACGTGCTCACACTGCTCACGTCTCACTTGTGGAGAAGTTACGGCATGACGTCATGCCAGGTGAGCGTGGTAGGGGGAGGGAAAGCCTTTAAAGAGAGCTATCTTCTCTCTGGATTTCCCTTCTCTTTTTAAAAATCAGGACCAGCAACATTGTTGTGGCGTCACCAGGGCTATAAGTCGAAGCTTTTTCAATATTATATACAAGCCATAGTTGCTGCTTTTTTATCTTATGCAGCTAACAACCATTGACAAAGCCGATAGTCGTGACTTGTTGTAGGTATGATGTTACTACTTGTATCAAATATCTGGATGCAATGACAGAAACAGCAAAGTACAAGTCGGGCGGCACACTATGCTAAGCACAGATATTTAGCTTACATGTTTTTAAGCCACGCCCTTAATTACATTGGTCACGCCCCTTTGAGAGACCCCCCCAGTTTTTTCATCCGACTTAAAGCGTCCTATACAAGTTAGAAACCCTGATGAAATATGCACCCAACCAGTAAATCGCAGACATGCTGCTTTGATTCCTTTACATACTAAATGACACTGAAAATGTTATGCAGTGCAGGAGAGGAGCATCACCTGCACTGAACAATCACTTCTTTGCAAGCATTTGAAACATAGATCTAATAGACACCATAATTTGTTAGATTCAGTTCCTCGGTAGAAACATTACTTTATAAATAATGAAGGGCGCAGGACTTATCAGACCCTCATGCTACTTTCCCCTTTGCACTTTGGCAGTAGGGAGATATTTTGTGTATTCCTAAACATTAGCTGAGTTGGGTAGAAAGAAAATTTATGGTGGGATTCTACGTGGATAGTCTTTTGATCATATTCAGCCAATCCCCACTGACTATTGCTTTTGACCATGCAGAGAGAAGGGGTTGGAAACAGGCCCAGCACCCAACCTAATGTAGGCGACCACTGTTGTGCATGGCATATGGGCATTGATCACAGGACCTTTGGCCAGGTCCTGAGCTTATTTCTCCATTAGTGACCATCCGTTCACAGATATCCAACCCACATTTAAATGTAAAAAATTGTTTCACCGGTTCCGTGGTACTCCAGCAGTACTGGTGACTAAGCTACAACCTTACAGTACCGTTGTACCATGCAAGTTTCACACATTGATTGGTACCACGGTACCGGAGGGGTGAAGTGTGCACGTTGCTCTCACAGGATAACGTAGTACTTCATCAGAGGTCCACACTGGGTCCTGTAATAGTACTGTGGTAGCGGAGGCCTCCCAACTTTTTTTTGGAAACATTTGGCCCTTAGGCGAGTGGAGAGTTCCCTCTAAATACTCCCTACAAGGTCCTGGGTATCAGGCTATCCCTAAGGAGGTCCATTCCAGCACCCCTTGACAACAGTCACCTACCTCCTTCCTCCTTACTGCTGCCAAGTGGCCAGGCCACACCATCACCTGCCCTTGCCAGACTGCCCTTGCCAGGCTGCTCTACAGTAAGTGAAGCCCTTCCAGACCCCAGCACCACTAGCCCTTGAGGTTCTAGTGCCCCTCGGATCCATCACTTCACCGTTTTCCCACGGCTCTCCCACTTCTTTTTCTGTCTCCCGCTCCCAGCCACCCACCTCCCCTGCGCCCCTCCCCCACTCCCCTCACAGAACCTACTTTCTGGAGGCTGCCAAAGGCATGCCAAAGGTTAGGACACCTGGGCCTGCACTGCGCACAGCGCCAGGAACCCTGCCCTCCGGACACCCACAGATACGCCACTGCAGATCTCTGCCATGACCCCAGACTCAACAACAACTGCTGCCTCACATCTCTCCGCTCTGCAGTGGGACCTTTCACCTGTCTTAGCTATCCCTTCAGCCTCACCACAGGACTGACCACCCTCGCAGGATCCCGCACTAAGCCGTCCGTGCCACCCGAGATCCCACCGGATCACCTCAGATGCCTCCTGATCAATGCCAGATCGCTCTGCAAACATCCTAACGAAGTCTGGGACATCATTTCCACCCTCGCCCTGGACGTAACCTTCATCACAGAAACCTTAATCACCCCTGTACAAGCCCCGGACATCGCCCCCGCAACACCCAGCAGCTACAAGATGAAGCACCATGCCCGCACCAACAGGCACAGTGGAGGCATCATCATCGTACACAAAGAAGCAATCATCTGGACAACCACTGAGGATGGAATCCCACCATTCATGGAACACCTGTATTTCCAGCTCCACACAGATGACACAACCGCCATAAGAGGCACCTTCACCTACAGACCCCCAGGACCACAAACCAGCCTCAGCGACGCCATCACAGAATTCATCACCCTGCTCGCGATCGAATCACTTCATCTTCCTGGGAGACCTCAACTTTCACCTGGACGACCCCACAAACACCAAATCCACCGACCTCCTGAAACACATGGACAATCTTGGCCTCACGCAGCTGGTCTCAGACCCCACGCACAGAGCTTGTCACAGTCTGAACCCCATCTTCACGTCCAGCAACAGAATCAGACAGCCTCACCACGGAACTCATCTTGTCCGATCATTCCATCGTACACTTTACCATCACCAGATCCCCCCGCACCACCCAGACTGCCACAGCGCCCCCTTCTGCACCTGGACCAAGGTCACTCAACAACAATGGACTGACACCCTCAGCCTCTCCCAGTCTGACACCTCCACCAACCTGAACCAGGGAATAGAGAACTTTAACACCTGGATCACCTGCGCCACTGACTGAGTCGCCCTCATCCAAACCAGCCAGAATGCACGGACCCATCAAATGAGCCAGCTGGTACACCTCAGAACTCTGCATGGCAAAATGTAGATACAAAAGACTGCAATTGAAAATGGCACTCCTACAGATGTGGCAGTGATTGAGCCATCTTCGAGCCTGCCCTCACCAACTACCACCACCTACTCAAAGCCGCAAAAAAGAAAGCCCTGACACACCACATCGAAGCCAGCGCCAACCTGACTAAAAGTCTTCACCATCGTCCAAGAGTTCACCTGCCCATCAGACACAAAAAACTCAATCCCTTCCTTACAGGAACTCTGCAACGCTCATGAAAATCACTTCCACAAGTTAGCCACCATATACAGAAATGTCAATCCCCACGCCACTGATCTCTTCAGCATCCCCACTGCCACAAAGATAGCCACCAACCATCCACTCACCACATGGGAACAACTCAGCACAGCAAACCCCAAGCCCTGAATGAACTCCAGCCACTCCAGAGCACCCGACGTTTGCCCCATCAACTCTTCAACCTCAGAAATGATGAGATCAGTCACCAGCTCACCACCATCCTCAATACCTCCATCACCACAGCCACCTTCCCCGATGCCTGGAAACACTCAGAGGTCCGACCCCTCCTCAAAAAACCCTCCACAGACCCCGATGACCTCCAGAACTATTGCCTCATCTCACAGCTCCTGTTTCTCGCCAAAGACCTTGAGAAGGCTATCAACATCCAACTGGCACCTGGATAGAAACAACCTTTTAGACCCCTCCCAATCAGCATTCAGAGCCAACCACAGCACCGAGACAGCCCTGATCGCTGCAACAGACAACATCCGCACCCTACTCGACAGAGGAGAATCAGCCACCCTGATCCTTCTTGACCTCTCTACTGCCTTCACCACCATCTCCTACCACACACTTATGAACCAACTGCACCACATCAGAATCAAAGACGATGCCCTCAAATGGATGGCATCCTTCCTCTGGGTGCACACTGAGGATTCATCTCCCTCCCTTAACCTCACAGCCCAAGCACACCATCTGCTCATCCTGCAAGGCTCGTCCATCAGTCCCACAGTCTTCAACATCTACATGACGCAGCTAGCAGACATCATCAGAACCCCTGACATCAACATCATCTCCTACACCGACTACACCCAGCTTGTCCTCTCACTCTCAACAGAACCACTATGATGAAAACCAACTTTCACAACTGCACGAAGAACTTTTCAGCCTGTATGAAAGACAACTTCTTGAAACCCAACATAAACAAAACTGAAGTACTGATTTTCGGCAGCCACACCTCTCTCTTGAACGACTCCTGTTGGCCATCGGCACTCGGACCCACCCCCCACTCTGAAAGATCATGTTCACAACCTCGGCATCATCGTAGACAGCGAACTCTCCATGAAGCGACAGGTCAGTGTGTCTCCTCTAGCTGCTTCCACACGCTCCGCATGCTCTGCAGAATTTTCAAATGTCTACCCACTGGCATGAGGAAAACAGTGACGCAGGCTCTCATCACCAGCCATCTGGACTATGGCAACACACTATATGCAGGCACCACTGGCGAACTCATGAGAAGACTCAAGACAATCCAGAACACAGCAGCCAAGCAGATCCTAAACCTGCCCAAAAGTACCCACATCTCCCAGAACCTGAGAGACATCCATTGGCTTCCCATCCAGAAGAGATGCCATTTCAAGATCCTGGCCCACACCTACAAAGTTCTCAAAAACTAAGGACCGGCATACATGAACCACTACCTGAACTTCCACCAGCCACTGAGAAACCAATGCACTGCTCTCCTTGCTCTCGCACAGACACTGCGCATTCGCCACTGCCACACTGGAGGACTTTCCTACTCCCACCTCACTGCCAAATCCTGGAATGCCCTTCCCCCACCTTTGAACAGCACCCTCATTGGCGGACTTCAGGAAGGGACTCAAGACATGACTTTTCAACTGTGACCTACAGCGCAGTGCCTGAATACCGTCAAGGGTGATAAGCTGACTATATCATAACAGTTTGATTGATTGATTGGCCTGCCCCCTTATACTAGTTCCCAAAATGTTTTCCATGATACAGGGACCAAGTCCCTGAGCACTGTACTGGCAACTGTGACACTTTCTTCAAGGTGACAGCTGGCCAATCAGATCGGTACTGAAAGTCTAATGAGAGGGCCCTATTTTTTGATTTACCGGATTTAGGGATTGTCAAATCTGTCGAGAAGGTATTAAGACTAACCTGGTGCCAAAATGTTTGAAAGGATCAGAGTATTTGTCCCAGCTGCCCTGACGATTACATGCCAGAAGTTGAAACTTCAACACAATGCAAACACTGGGGCGAAGGGGATGGGAGGAAAATGAGAGACTGCTCTCTGATGCTTGCAGTTCTGCCCTGAGTGTTCTCAATCTGGCCCTCCTTCTAGATGTTCTGGTAGTCTGCAATACTTTGGGCAAACACCTGAAATAATAATACAACAATGCCTGAACAATTAAATTCCATTCATAATATGATTTTATAACATCTATTTCTCAAGGATTGTTCTCATTCTCAGATTTTCATAGCTCCACTCGCTCACACTTGCTACATATATTTATTTTATATACCTAATGCCTTTGGCAGGGGGTAGCTCCTCTCTTGAAGTTGAAAGTCTCTTAACGTTCAATAAGATTTATATTACTGCTTCTTCCAGAATAGTTCAGTAACTGTTCTTGAAATGTAGATATTTAAAATAAAGTCTTTAGACAGAATTAACTTAAAAAATAACTATGATACATATGACTCGAGATTAATGTCATCCTTGTTCTTGGAAACTGTCCTTACTTGAGGAATCCAGTCAGAATTTTCCATATGGAGAAGAGACAAAAGAAAACACAACATCCAATTATAAGGAATGACCTCTGTATGCACACATACTGGTTACCCAGGAGGAATTACAAAATGAGAATTTCTGTTTGGTAAATTCTTCACACAGACATGAGCGATGAAGAGACGCTGCTCCTCTGTCTGAGGGAGCAGTTGAAGTGTGCAGCGTGATCCTCGCGCATGTGCAATAAACCTATGATGCGAAGTCTGAGTAGGCAAGGAGATAAACTAGACCACCAGCTCACTTCTCATAATATGGGTCACCATCTTGGATTTTTGGCACAATAAAGCAACGTTTGATCCGTAAGATCATAGACCTTCTCCCAGATCATGCTTGGAGAACGGTGATTCAGGCACTAGTGGTCTCAAGATTGGACTACGGTAACTCACTGTACCTAGGGGCCCCCAAATACATAGTCAACAGGCTTCAGATTGTCCAAAACGCAGCGGCCAGGAAGCTACTGAAGATACCCAAGCAGGAGTCAGTGAAAGCCTCACTGAGCAAACTCCACTGGCTACCTATCCGATCCAGGGTCAAGTTCAAGGCCCTCTGCCTAGCCCACAAAGCTATGCATGGCAGGGGTCCAGCCCTGTTACAATCCTTTGTTTCTCCATATGTCCCCAAAAGGGCCCTTAGGTCATCATCAGACTTCCTCATGAGTCCAACGAGGATAAAAAAAGCCAGAGGGAGATCCTTTTCTCATTTGGTCCCAAAACTCTGGAACACAATGTCCATAGAATTGAGACTCCTAAAGGACATATGTAGCTTGAGGAAGAAACTCAAAACCTGGCTCTTTCCATGATTGCTCCCCCACAATGCCTTGCCTCCCCACCCTCTCTGCAGCGCTGGGAAGCCCATGGGCAGCTATGCGCACTACAAATCATATAAACATAAATATTCTCTTTAATATGAATTGAAGAATCAGCCAAGTGAAGGGTAGCCAACGTTTTGGTATGAGTTATTTTTACATTCTTGCCCTTTTTTACAATAATGTTCACTCCAGTTTTCCTGACAGGGAGTCCAACGGGAAAAACATTCAGGTATACCTCTTTATTTAACCCATTCATGACCACACTGAGCACCTCTTTAAATGCAAATTTCAAAAAAATTAATGAATGGTTTGAAACCAAATCTCAAAAAGCATGCTTTCTGAATATAGTTCTAATGTTTTGCTAAATGTGGTGTCATTTTCTTCAGTTGTTTTTACCTCTACCTGCAATAGAAGATTTCTTTGGGAATTAACTTGGGAAATCAAACTTTAGGGACCCCCTTTTCATTTGGCCCTGACTTGATGAATCACCCTGTAACTCTCCAGGAAGAAGCTGTGCCGGATGAGCTTTTTTGGGGGAAAGTTTCATGCAGATTCACCAAATAGCAATAAAGTTATTATTTAAAAAAATTGCTCTTTCTATAGAAACTGTAACACAATATGAATATGAATATATATATATATATATATACATATATCACACACTGGAAAAACGGATTGTCCGCATAGGTTGCAGTGAAGTGTAATTAAACTTCACTGCGACCTACCCGAGAGTGCGGACAATCCGTTTTTCCAGTGTGTGATTTATCCATGGTGTGCTCCGTTGTCATTCCGCGCCACTTGCCTCGGGCCCGTGATCCCAGCAGGAGCATTGCAGAGTGTGATATATATATATATATATATATATATCACCAAATCAGAAGTTCCCCGCGCCTCAGCGTGCAGCAAAGCACCAAAGAGCCACGAACCACTGCAATGTAGGCATCAAAATTTCTTTATTCCTCACGACGCGTTTCGGGCAACACTTGCCCTTGATCACATAGCCGAGAAAGTGGTTAGCCTTCAATTTAAATGAACTGTGTGATGAAAACATACACCACGTGACCTAACATGTGCAATAAACATAGAAAACACACTTAGCACACTATTTCGCACAGAGAACTGAGTCTGTTTTCACCACTAATTCCAAACTGTTACTACTAATTTAAACTCAGTTACAACACATGTCAGATTATCAATGTTAAAAAGTATAAGATATTAACATTGTAAAACCCTCTTAAATATTTGCAATAAAACCATCATTCATTATTTTACAAATCACCTTTAAAAAATGATATTAAATAATGTGGTTAAAAATTGCAATAAGGAATACCATGTGCAAAACATCGCATCACCTAAAATCACCTGATTTAAATAGGTACCAGAAACACTGGAAAATATATTTTCTCCAAAATACCTGCATAAATGCAGACACCCATGGGCCAGTTAATTACAGACTTTTCATTGATTGAACACCCCTCGATCAACTCAACTTATAAGCCCATCGGGTACACAAAAGTGCTGTGTGCTAAAGTGTCACCCTGCAATATTTGCAGTCAAATCTAATAAAGTGCTAGTGCTAAAAAATACCAAAATTCATCTTACATATGATATACACACCACAAAATTAAAACCATGCGAGCCTAAAATTACAGAACTAATTCATCAAGCCGCAGCGGGAATCAAAATAGTTACATACCTATGTACATACAAATTCAAGTCAAAAACAATTACTCCTTTTATAAAAAAAAAATACTTCTTTTATAAAAAATGATGCAGATCTTCAGTATTGTTAAGGCCATGCGGATATTTACTGTCCAACTCCAAAATCATTTTAGGCTCCAATTGCCTAAGCTTTCGCTCTCTCTCACCCCCTCTGCGTAGTTTAGAAACAGCTGCCACCACAAAATATCTCAAGCAGTTTAGATTGTTGTTATGCTTCTGCTTGAAATGACGAGCCACTGGATAATTGGGGTCATTATTGACAATGGCTCGCAAATGCTGTAAAATTCTGACATGCACCTGCAGCTAGTACTGCCCACATATCTGAGGCTGCAGGTGCATGTCAGAACATACACTGCAAATTCCGTCCTGCACGTAAAATTGCCTGATATAGGGATCTTTTCGGGGCTAAAAGGAGTTGAATAATGAGTAGTATTCTCCCCGAATTTACATGCTCTGCAGGAGGAACATTTAGTGAAGCCTAATTTAGGCTGCAACCATGTCTTAGCGGTGGTTAGCTCAGGGCAAATCTTCACAATTTGTGTCCTCATAGAGGGTCCCTTCCTGTAGGTGACAACAGGTTGCGTAGAAAGCCTAGGTGCCAATACCCCATCTGTTAAGACAATGGGCCAGTTGCGTTTGATGATGGAATGTATTTTCCTCTCTTGTTTACTATAACTAGTAATCAACCTAGGGGCCCCATCATCCAACTTTGATGTATTGGTATTCATACCAAACAAGGACTCCTGGCTCTCATCTGCACTTTGTTCACTGCCTCATTGAGGATACTCTCATTGTATCCTCTTTCCCTAAATCTCACTAAGGCTTGTTCAGTACATTTAGTAAACTCTTCCTTAGTACTACAAATACGTTTCAAACGCAATAGTTCGCCAAACGGGATATTTTTGATGAGGTGTTTGGGATGTGCACTGCTGGCATGAAGCGTCAAATTGCCAGCAGTGACCTTTTTTCTATGTAGCGAGGTGGCTAACTGACCTTCATTAACAAAAACCCTCACATCTAAAAATTCAATGCTGTTGCTATTGATGTGGGAAGTAAACTTCAAATTAACAGTGTTCTTGTTTAGTTGGTCAATAAAATCAATAGCACTTTCCATATTATCTCGCCAAACAATAAAGACATCATCAATATATCTTAGCCAATGTAAAACATGACGGTTAAAAAGATTGCCATGCATTGTTTTGAGGACCTGCTCCTCCCACCAGCCTACATGCAAGCATGCATAACTGGGGGAGAGGCAAGCCCCCATGGCAACCCCACGTTTTTGCAAATAGATGTCATTACCAAAAGAGAAGTAATTATTGTGCAAGCACCATGAAATTAAACTCAGAAGCAGTTTGTTATGGTTAAAACAATGAATAGGCCTAGAATCAAGAAACTGTGCTACTGCGTGCAGCCCTGCAGTGTGTTCAATACATGTATACAGTGCTTCAATATGAATATGAATATATATATATATATATATATATATATATCTATATCACACACTGGAAAAACGGATTGTCCGCATAGGTTGCAGTGAAGTGTAATTAAACTTCACTGCGACCTACCCGAGAGTGCGTACAATCGTTTTTCCAGTGTGTGATTTATCCATGGTATGCTCCGCCGTCATTCCGCGCCACTTGCCTCGGGCCCGTGATCCCAGCAGGAGCATTGCAGAGTGTGATATATATATATATATATATTCACTGAAAAAACCATAGGTTTCAGGGGCGTTATAGTTAGTTGGACATTTCACTCGTACAAAACCATAGAAATTCCCCCGTTATAGTTAGTTCAGCTAACTATAACTCGCACGCCCGCAATGCACTGCTGATGACGTCACATATTACATCACTCATGACATGGTCAGTGACATCACTCATGACATCACTGATGACATCTCAAATGACATCACTGATGACATCACTGATGACATCATCCTTGTGATAGAGTGGCAGACCTCCTCTCACCCTAATATAACCTTTGATACACACACTCAAAAATACAAACTAACATTTTCAAAACAATGGACATACCAATACCAGTTACAACACACCTATTCAGTAATTCCAAGATCTACACACACATCCACTCATTCACCAACAGTCCATATACAGTCACTCATACATGTACTCACTCATCATATGTACTCATACACCTATACATCCTGTTACACACCGCCACTCATCCATAGAGTTACTCACACAGTCACACATGCAAACAAAGTATCAAACATCCATTTACTTGCATATACAGTTATACACACACTACCACACTTACTTCTACAGAAACTTACACATACTTACTCTCTTAAACAATCACTTATAGAAACACCTACTTATTTGTACAGGAACTCTTCCAATCTCTCACTCTCACATATACTCACTTATATACACCAATACTCACATATACTAGTTTAAAACATATGTAGTTACTCATAAAGACACTATTGAGACAGTCATTCACTCACTAACACACCCATACACATACTCATCCACCTATACAGTCCTGCACACATGCTGTCTTCAACACATACAGTGAGTCACTCATTCATGCATCTATGCACTAAGTAATACCCCCACCGAACCATACAGACACTCAGACACTCATACTGATACTCAAAAAACCAACTAATAACCCATAGAGACACTCATGTAGCTACTCACCAACCCATGCAGCCACTTATACACAAAGTGAGAGACTGATAGATATTTTCATATTTAAACATTACTCACTAACCCATGTATTCACTAAGATACACTTAGTCAGTTATACAATCAATTTTACAAAACAAAATCATCCATTTAGACACTTATATACCCATTTATTCTTCCATCGACCTTGAGATATACATATATAAAACATATTTAATTTTCAGAAAAACACAGTCACTGGATGATGTCATCAGTGATGTCATTTGAGATGTCATGAGTGATGTCATGAGTGATGTCACTGACCATCTCATGAGTGATGTAATATGTGACGTCATCAGCAGTGCATTGCGGGCGCGCGAGTTATAGTTAGCTGAACTAACTATAACGGGGGAATTTCTATGGTTTTGTACGAGTGAAATGTCCAACTAACTATAACGCCCCTGAAACCTATGGTTTTTTCAGTGAATTTCTAAGGTTTTTAAATGCTAATTTCTAACTATAACGTGCCTGAAACCTATGGTTTTTTCAGTGAATTTCTAAGGTTTTTTAAATGCTAATTTCTAACTATAACGTGCCTGAAACCTATGGTTTTTTCAGTGAATATATATATATTTATTATACTATGTATACATGTGAAAATGTCTCGGTCCCCTGTTTGCCTCGGTGGCACGGAAAAAATGGGTGGAACTGACGTCAGCACGCCGACGAGGTTCTCTTATGGCTCCGATGACGTCATACGGTGTCGCGAGCGGAGCCATGCTATTATGACGTCCTCGTTGACATGGGTGAGCTAGGAAAGAATTTCCGTGGAATGCTGGTGCAGGGGATATTCACCTAAGTGTTCAGGCTAGTCCTTTGGGAGCAACTGTTTATGTTGCCACTCCAGAAACCGAAACCAGTGATCCGAGGGCAGAGGCCCTGCAGATGGCACACGAGGTGGGGTGCCCAGTCGTGTGCACCGGCGGGGCAGCGAAGTGACAAGCACCACAACCCACAAAAAAGGTAACGAGGGCACTGAATAACACAGGATCTTCTCTTTGTATCTGGCAGGAACAACGAAGTTAAAATGCCCTAGTACCAAAATGTAGAATTAGTGCTACAACGGTCTTCAAGAGGACCTGCGATGCCGCTTCTGTCTCCCGTACCCTGGAGGTGGCACATGGGTCACGTGGTACGGTCATACTGCGGTGGGACGCACACTCTTTGACCTCTCATGGCACTGCTCCACACTTCAGGGAGGACGCTTTCCATTAGCTATGTTTTCTGATGACATGTCGCGCCGGCCCCGTCCAACAACAGAACTCCTTTAGATCCAAACAGACTCTTCCACTCTCTCACCGGAAGTGAAACCAGGCCACGCGGACACTTTCACAATACAACAGCCGGGAATGCACTTTTCGGTAAAAAAAACACATTCCTTCCTCCTAATTAATCAAATAAACGTCTCACTGAAGAACAGGGGCCAGCTTCGATCGGTAAACAGCCGTTACAACGACTTTTTACTTTGCGATACCATTACAACGCATGCATTACCACGCATGCGTTGTACATCACGAGTCATTACTACGCATTTTTAGAACGCATGGTCATTTACCACGCATGCCTTTACAACGAATTTTGTTGTAAAGGTATGTATGGTAAATGACCATGCGTTCTAAAAAACATGTAGACAATCCATGTCGTTGTAAGGAAACGGAGGCTGTTCTGTTTCCTCACAACGACGTGCACCGCCCCTCAGAGACAACGTGAAGCAGGAACCACGAGGAGAGAGGAACCACGAGGAGTGAGAGGTAAGGGGGATTGGGCATGGGGTGGGGGTTTCTTTTCTAGGGTTTAGGGTAGTGCAGTGGTGTTTGGGTGGTGTAGGGGGTCGTACTGGGGGTAGTGTTTTAGGGTTTAGGAGTAGTGCAGTGGTGTTTGGGTAGTGTAGGGGGTCGTGCTGGGGGTAGTGTTTTAGGGTTTAGGGTAGTGCAGTAGTGTAGGGGGTTGTGCTGGGGGTAGTGTTTTAGGGTTTAGGGTAGTGCAGTGGTGTATGGGTAGTGTAGGGGGTCGTGCTGGGTTAGTGTTTTAGGGTTTAGGGTAGTGCAGTGGTGTTTGTGTAGTGTAGGGGGTCATGCTGGGGGTAGTGTTTTATGGTTTAGGGTAGTGCAGTGGTGTTTGTGTAGTATAGGGGGTCATGCTGGGGGTAGTGTTTTATGGTTTAGGGTAGTGCAGTGGTGTTTGGGTAGTGTAGGGGTCGTGCTGGGGGTAGATTTAGGGTTTAGGGTAGTGCAGTGGTGTTTGGGTAGTGTAGGGAGTCGTGCTGGGGGTAGTGTTTTAGGGTTTAGGGTAGTGCAGTGGTGTTTGTGTAGTGTAGGGGGTTGTGCTGGGGGTAGTGTTTTAGGGTTTATGTTAGTGCAGTGGTGTTTGGGTAGTGTAGGGGGTAGTGCTGGGGTAGTGTTTTAGGGTTTAGGGTAGTGCAGTGGTGTTTGTGTAGTGTAGGGGGTAGTGCTGGGGGTAGTGTTTTAAGGTTTAGGGTAGTGCAGTGGCGTTTGGGTAGTGTAGGGGTTCATGCTGGGGGTAGTGTTTTAGGGTTTAGGGTATGGCAGTGGTGTTTGGGTAGTGTAGGGGGTCGTGCTGGGGGTCGATTTAGGGTTTAGGGTAGTGCAGTGGTGTTTGTGTTGTGAGGGGGTCGTGCTGGGGGTAGTGTTTTAGGGTTTAGAGTAATGCAGTGGTGTTTGTATAGTGTAGGGGGTTTAGGGTAGTGCAGTAGTGTTTGTGTAGTGTAGGGGGTCATGCTGGGGGTTGTGTTTTAGGGTTTAGGGTAGGGCAGTGGTGTTTGTGTAGTGTAGGGGGTAGTGTTTTAGGGTTTAGGGTAGTGCAGTGGTGTTTGTGTAGTGTAGGGGGTCATGCTGTGGGGAGTGTTTTAGGGTTTAGGGTAGTGCAGTTGTGTTTGTGTAGTGTATGGGGTCGTGTTTTAGGTTATAGGGTAGTGCAGTGGTGTTTGGGTAGTGTAGAGGGTCATGCTGGGGTTAGTGTTTTAGGGTTTAGGGTAGTGCAGTGGTGTTTGGGTAGTGTAGGGGGTCGTGCTGGGGGTAGTGTTTTAGGGTTTAGGGTAGTGCAGTGGTGTTTGTGTAGTGTGGGAGGTCATGCTGGGGGTAGATTTAGGGTTTAGTGTAGTGCAGTGGTGTTTAGGTAGTGTAGGGAGTCGTGCTGGGGGTAGTGGTTTAGGGTAGTCCAGTGGTGTTTGTGTAGTGTAGGGAGTCGTGCTGGGGCTAGTGTTTTAGGGTTTAGGGTGGTGCAGTGGTGTTTGGGTAGTGTAGGGGGTCGTGCTGGGGTACTGTTTTAGGGTTTAGGGTAGTGCAGTGGTGTTTGTGTAGTGTAGGGGTCATGCTGGGGGTAGTGTTTTAGGGTTTAGGGTAGTGCAATGGTGTTTGTGTAGTGTAGGGGTAGTGTTTTAGGGTTTAGGGTAGTGCAGTGGTGTTTGTGTACTGTAGGGGGTCGTGCTGGGTTCTAGTGTTTTAGGGTTTAGGGTAGTGCAGTGGTATTTGTGTAGTGTAGGGGGTAGATTTAGGGTTCAGGGTAGTGCAGTGGTGTTTGGGTAGTGTAGGGGGTCGTGCTGGGGTAGTGTTTTTGAGTTTAGGGTAGTGCAGTTGTGTTTGGGTAGTGAAGGTGGTCGTGCTGGGGGTAATGGTTTAGGTTAGTGCAGTGGTGTTTGGGTAGTGTAGGGGTCAACCAACATGAATTTGTCCTTGTGTGATGTAACCAATGCTCATGTAAAGCACTCCAATACCTGACCAGTCTGCACTATATAAAACTGCAAAAAACAAAAAATAAAAAGTGTTTTGCACACGTCTGTCATTGGGCTATACGTGGGCTACCTCTGGGTGATATTTGTGCTACATTTGGGCTCTTTTTTCTCTGGTGGCCATCTTGGGAGACTTATTTGTTATGAAGTTTCCTAATTTCCTCATTTACTACAGTCTCCTCAGTAGGAAATGCTTTCAGTTTTTTACTTTGATTCCATCAAGAAGGCATTGAGATGTGTCACACATTTGCCATAAATTCAGAATGTTAGCACTCTAGTTGTTCATTAGATCACTGTAGTAAAGCTACTGCTCACCAAGGAGTTAACTGGAAGTCTATTGCTGGTATTGAAAGTGATTGTTTCAGTCTGCATGTCAGAATTTTCTAATGAAATAGAAGAGGATTTGAGATCTCACTTAAAACATGCCCTAAATTTTCTTTTTGCAGCACTAACCATAATTTCTATGGCAAAATTAACCCCCTCATTTTGTTCCTTTTTAAATTAAGTGTTTTAAGTGTTACCAGTTTATTCCAATCAAGATGGCTTTAGGTGTGCCATACTTTTGTCATAAGTAAGGCTGTTAGCACTCTAGTTGTTCTTTAGAACACTCTGGGAAGCTGCAGTAGAACACAAAGGCATCAACTGACAGGCTGCTCCTGTTGAAATATAACAGGAAGATATTTGAGATCTCACTTAAAACATGTCCTAATTTTTCTTTCTACAGCACTAACCATAATTTCTATGGCAAAATGAACCCCCTCATTTTGTTCCTTTTTAAATTAAATGTTTTAAGTGTTACCAGTTTATTCCAATCAAGATGGCTTCAGGTGTGCCATACTTTTGTCATAAGTAAGATGTTAGCGCTCTAGTTGTTCTTTAGAACACTCTGGGAAGCTGCAGTAGAACACAAAGGCATCAACTGACAGGCTGCTCCTGTTGAAATATAACAGGAAGATATTTGAGATCACACTTGAAACATGTCCTAATTTTTCTTTCTACAGCACTAACCATAATTTATATGACAAAATGAACCCCATCATTTTGTTCCTTTTTAAATTAAATGTTTTAAGTGTTACCAGTTTATTCCAATCAAGATGGCTTCAGGTGTGCCATACTTTTGTCATAAGTAAGGCTGTTAGCACTCTAGTTGTTCTTTGGAACACTCTGGGAAGCTGCAGTAGAACACAAAGGAATCAACTGATAGTCTCTGCCATTTTTGGATGTACATGTTTTACTGAGAATGTCAGACTTCATTCTCACATGACTGAGAAAGATAATGTGAATTTACAGAAAATATGCTCTCATTTTAGCTTCTGGAGCACCTTCCAAAACTGTATGGGACAAGCATGTGAAAATAGTTTTCTCTCAAACATGATTCATGATATCCCAGCAGAAGGTTTTTCACAGGGTAAAATCACCTTAGAACACACCACAATTCCTGAAATTAGTATGGTACCATCAACAAATGAATTCTAATGTAACTAAAGTCTGTTATCACCCTTTATAGTTCTCCTTTTGGTAACCCTCAAAATCTTCGATTCACTACAATGCATTTCAATAGGGTACTATCATTTATATTGGTCCCAAAATGGCTGCCAGCAATTCCAGGATGAAGTGCTGACAGCCAATCAGATCTCACAATGACATGTGTGGTTAGGCTCCGCCCAGATATATATGTGTTTTTACTTTTGATTTTCTCCGCAACTACTGAACGGATTTACACCATTTAACAAAAAGGGTTCTTTCTGAACCAAGAACTACCTCTTTGCCACATTTTGTGTAATTCCGTTCAGCAGTTCGGGCTGTAGCCGTGGCTAAAGTTTCCTATGGGAAAATGAATGGGGAAAACACGTTTTGGGACCCCCCTTTTTTCTCGGCCCCCGCTTGACGAATCACCCCGAAACTTTCAGGGTAGGAGCGGACCGGAGCGGGCCATAAAGTTTGAAAATTTCGCGAAGATTCGTCAACGGACGCAAGAGTTATTTCAAATAGAATGTTGCGGATTTCCTATGGAAAATAGGTCCTAACTATAACTATCTACTGGCGACCGCCAGTAGATAATATATATATAGCTTCCATGGGACAAGCATTTTTTTGACTTGCCTATAACTTTGCAGCCATTTGAGGAATCTTCACAAAAGTTTCCAAACAAATCTGACGCTCACTTCAGCTGCTGTCTGGAAAGTTTTGGTATGATCCGTCAAGCGGAGGCAAGAAAAAGGGGGGTCCCAAAACACGTTTTCCCTATGTTAATTCCCTTAGAGAGTTTGAACACGACTGTAGCCCGAACCGCTGAACTGAATTACGCTAAATTTGGCAGAAAGCTATCTCTTGGACCAGAAAGCGTGCATTTTGTGATTTGGTGTAAAAATAGTTTTAGGGATATTTAAAGAAATCCAAATTTGAATATCTAGGTACACGGACCCTCCACAGATCCACCTGCTGTGGATCCGCGGCTCCACGCGCCACACCTCGGCCCTGATTGGCTGGCCGCAACCTGAGAGAAAAGTAGCGGTGCCATTATATATGTCAGGAAATGGTCCATGGGGCTGAAAAGGAGCATGTAAAACAAATGAAGGGGTCATGGTTGAGGTACCCTGAGCCTATGGGTGTGTTATAAATGTGGGGAAAGCATGTTTAATGGGGAGTAAAATGCCAGAAAATGTATTTTTAATCACTCGCAAACACGCAGAGCTGTCGCAGGGCATAGTGCGATCCCCCCTGTAAATCTGCAAATCTTACCGCGAAGCTACACAGGGGACCATGCTGAGTGTCACAGAGGATTCACATAGTCATGGAAAAAAACAAACGAAATTGGGCTTCTTCGCAGGGAGCATGGAAAGGGTTAAAGAAATACTGACCATTTAGAAATGGTACAACAAAAAGAAAGATGTAAGGAATCCTGTGATTTGTTAACAAGTGTGATCACATGGTGAGGGGTAGCCATTTTACCTGCCTTTCTACTGAGAGAGGAGGTGGATTGCAGGAGTTCTGACTGGAGATTTGGAATGAAAACAGATGTTAAGAGATAAAAAATAAAACTGGGAGAACAGCAAAGAGCTTTTACAGGTATTTTAATTAGGTTGTGGTACATAAAAGTCTATTTGGCTAAAACATTGTCAGTGTATGTAAGCTGAAAGAAAATGTGTACCTTCTATAGGCTATACTAGAAGAAAAAATAGAAGAGAGCTTAGATGAGAACATTAACTAAAGATACAGTGCGCAGGAAAGGAGAAAGAGAAATTGGTATGCTGAAAGTATAGTTATTTTATTAGATTTGGGTGTTTGCTTACAGTATGTAATTTAATAGTATGTAATTTGCACACATTCACAGAGTCAGGCATGCACTTACATATCCAGTTACACTCCTACAAATGCCCTTTTGTACCCACCACTCATGTAGCCAGACAGTGACTTCAACACTCAGTCACACAACCATAAAACCATTCATACACCCATTTATTCACCTATACGTCCAAATTTGAGTTCTAGTATGGCCTTGGTGCCTGGGAGGACATGAGCAGAATTCAATCTGCACCACAAGAATAGTTTGGAGATGACTATTTCAGGACTCTTTAAAAGGGAGAACCCTGATTGTAGTTGACCTCAGAATCAGGGCCCCAAAGGGCAGTGGGTTTCAGAAGGAGGGAGAGGAGTGGATGAAAATGAGTGGGTAAAGTCTCCAGAGAAGAGAGGGGCTCCCCCAGAGACAAACGTCTCTATTGGACATGTTGCAGGAAGTACTGTTTCTTCCCAAACCCAGTTCCCTTAGGACCTCAAGGACACACAGCCTGAGTGGTACCTGAGGCCACACCTCAAGTTGAGATTAAGAGAACCTTGGAGGAAAAAAGGGTCTTGCTGGCTAGAGTGTTAAGGAGGTGCATTTGAAGGCCACATATCTGTTAGAGTCTAGCAAAAAAAGATGTGAGCACCACTACTGTGTCCAGCGCAGAAGAAGTTCATGTATTTAGAGACTTGGTGCCTGACTTTAAGGAAGGCTTTGATATGTACAGGTTATTTCTGGCATAAGAAGTAGCTGTAGTGTATAGAGGACCTCTTAGGAGGATTGTAGAAGTGCCTTTGAAGTCATATTCGTGGTGATGGGATGGACAACATACTGGCTCTAGAAAAGGAGAAGAGGTTGAGGGATCCCATTATAAAGGAGGGCCTTGTCAGGAATATGAATCAACCCTAGAGGAGTGCAGGTTGAAATTCAGTGATAGTCAGAAACTGTGTGACTACTACTGGGAGGATGTTGTGGTATCGTTTTGAAATGTTTTTTAAAAGTACTGTTGTATTTTAGGAGGGTGTTTCTAATAGTTTTATACTTTTTCTTTTTTTCAAAGAGGACTGAGAAGAAGCAACTTGAGGAACCTTTTCTTCAGACACTTATTGGAGTTCATTTAGCTTGTTTGATCTGGTACAGTTCAATGGCATCCCCATATTCTCCTTTGAATGTAGTAGATGAATTCTGTAATGCTGATATATTTCTTCAGATCTACTTCTATCCACTTTTTCAAATTGTCCACTTGAAGGAAAAATTTCTTCCATCATGTAACTTCCATGTTTGAGAACATCTACATCTTTATAGTACACATTATTGTGTTTAAGATATAATGTAGCTTTCTTCACCTTATTTACATCCACTTCTTCCTGACAGATTTTTTTTTCTGTGGGCACACCATTCACTAGAATGACAAGTGGTCCTTCCAAATCTGTCTCGACGCCCACAATTTCAATATAATGTTTCAGATCTAAAAGAAAATACACAACGGTACTTTAAGGCCTTTCAGAAGCTCCATGGATGCTACCTATAATGTTAGAGTTTGCTTATCTCAGAAGGTAATGTAAGTAATCCTATGAATATTCTACAAAACTCAGGGTTAGAAACAAAGCTAATGTTCCAAAATTTCACAACATGTACTTAAGCTCAACATGACGATGATACCAGTACTTATTTGTCCCAATATTTGCAGAGGTACAGTAAATAGACAGCAGCATTGCAAGTACAATGGTGTGGTCCTGCTGTATCAATGTATTCCTGGCAAATAATACATATAAATTACACTCCTATTTATACACAGGAGCATGCCTACACCTCCCTTGTACCTTTTTACCTATTTCTTCCTCTACGTTACTAGGAATCATCTCTTCTTTTCCAATGGTGCTACTTTTTGTTGTAAAAGTTCAAGTTTCAGTGTGTTTAGTATTTGTAAATAGTTAAATAAGTTATGTTCTGTTTGTTTGTTAATTGTGTGGTTAAAATTGTATTGTAATATGTTAAAACAATATACTTGTAAAATTAAACATATATTTATTATAAGTTAAGTTAAGGGTCAAAAACACACCCATACAGGTACTCCTACATGTTCTCACACACCTATACATTCATTCACACAGGTACAGTAGCAGGGAAAATGGACCCACATAACACATTTTTCAGCTGCAAATATGTGGCATTTCACACATTTCTTACTCAATTATTCACAGGCTGCTGGTATCCAGATGACCGCAGCTGAAGAACACTCTCCCAAAGGTGCTCTAGCGGTGGAATATTCTGCTGCATCTAGTTTCTCGTGCATCATTCAGTTGTACACACTTTCATGAATTGCTTTTAAGTGCTTCTTGTCAGTGCTGCTGGGTAACTGTATGCCGCAAATATTACACTGCACATATTTAGCTGTAATCTTTTCCCCTGAAAGTATTCTAAATTGTTTCCAGATATCACTTTCTTTTGTGCTGCTGTAAAGATTCACCTGCATGTGCTTGAAGTGATTGTGAGGTGTGGCGCAGCAGACAGGGCGGCTGGCTCTGGAGCCCTGCAGGGCTTGCGGTTTGATCGCCGGTGGCAGCTCAGCCCAGTACCATGTGACTCTGGGTAATAGCTCACTTAATCGACCCAACAGCCCTCAGCGCCTTGAGACCCTTACTAGTTATTAGTTTGCGCTTTACAAATACCGGGTTTTTATTATTATTGTGTAGAAAACTGTATTTGTAAATTGTTAAATAAGTTGCATTATGTTTATTTGTAGTGAGTGCAATGTACAGTGTTCCTTAACCCTTTCAGTGCTCATGACTGAATGGTTCCGTCATGAGCACCAGTGCCCCTGTGCTCATGACTGAACCATTCTGTCATGAGAACAGGTGCACTAACTCCCTCTGCTGCAGACAGCAGAGGGATTTACTTTTTTTTTATTGGCCTCGGGAGGTTGAGGAAGAGCTTCCCCAACCTCCAGAGGCTGATTTGCATTTTCATTGCAATGCCGATCGCGCGCATGGCGCGCTGACATCATTGCAATGAAAATGAAACTGAAACACCCCCCCCCCCCCAAAATAGCCACAGTCTTTCTGCCCCCCTTGGGGGCATATCGGGGCAATAGCCCACTATTTGCCCCCTCCCCAGGGTGGCTGAAAGCCCACTAGGCATTGACTTTTTTTCGGAATGTGCCTACCTGTGGATTTTGGGTCCTAGCGCAGCCGGCACCTAGGGAAATATAGCAAACTTGTAAATTTTTGTAAACCAGACACCTAGGGGAATCCAGGATGGGGTGACTGGTCTGGCTCTCACCAGGTTCTCTTTCCCAGAATCCCTTGCAAACCTCAAATTTTGTCCAAAACAAGCACATTTTCCTCACATTTCTGTGATGGAAAGTTCTGGAATCTGCGTGTATCCACAAAATTCCACCCACCCCACATTCCCCAAAGTATTCCGATAAAAATGGTACCTCACTTGTTTGGGTAGGCCTAGTGCCCGCGACAGGAAACGGCCCAAAATGCAACACGGAGACACCTCATTTTTACAGTGAAAACTGACCCCTTTTTTACAAAGTGCCTAGCTGTAAATTGGAACCCTAGCTCTGCCGGCACCTAGGAAAACCTAGCAAACCTATACATTTTTGAAAACTAGACACCCAGGGTAATCCAGGATGGGGTGACTTGTGTGGCTCTCACCAGGTTCTGTTTTCCAGAATCCCTTGCAAACCTCAAACTTTGTCTAAAAAACACATTTTCCCCACATTCTGTGATGGAAAGATCTGGAATCTGCATTGATCCACAAACTTCCACCCACCCCACATTCCCCAAAGTCTCCCAATAAAAATCATGCCTCACTTGTGTGGGTAGGCCTAGTGCCGGGGACAGGAAACGGCCCATAACGCATTGTGGACACACCACATTTTTACAGTGTAAACTGACTCTTTCTTGGCAAAGTGCCTAGCTGTAGATTTTGAACCCTAGCTCTGCCGGCAGCTAGGAAAACCTAGCAAACCTATAAATTTTTGAAAGCTAGACACCCAGGGGAATCCAGGATGGGGTGACTTGTGTGGCTCTCACCAGGTTCTGTTACCCAGAATCCCTTTCACATCTCAAACTTTGTAAAAAAAAAACAACACATTTTTCACACATTTCTGTGATGGAGAGTTCTGGAATCTGCGTAGATCCACAAAATTCCACCCACCCCACATTCTCAAACATCTTGCGATAAAACTGGTACCTCACTTGTGTGGGTAGGCCTAGTGCCCGCAACAGGAAACGGACCAAAACGCAACGTGGACACACCACATTTTTACAGTGAAAACTGACCCCTTTTTCGCAAAGTACCTAGCTGTAGATTTTGAACCCTAGCTCTGCCGGCACCTAGGAAAACCTAGCAAACCTATACATTTTTGAGAGCTAGACACCCAGGGGAATCCAGGATGGGGTGACTTGTGTGGCTCTCACCAGGTTCTGTTACCCAGAATCCCTTTCACACCTCAAACTTTGTAAAAAACAAAAAACACATTTTCCTGTGAGAACAACCCATGTAAATTAGGTATGCGAGCAATGTAATTGCCATAATACCTAATGATAAAGTTCACTAATGTAAGTTCAGAGTGAAGATATCACAAAATATTCTTAACTTTCTTTCCTTTTAAACTGAAACTCATTCGCCTAACAAACATCAGTGGTTCAAGCTGAGGAAGGGAAGATGTTTCACTGAAATGCAGTTTATAGTTTCAGAAACCTGTGACCTCTCTCAGGATAAGCCTGATAGAGTTATGGGAAGCACAATAAATATAAGAGCCACTGATGGACACCCTCTTTTTTAATTCAAAAGATTGTATTTGCATATGTCATAAAAAGACATCAACAAAAGGCAGCTACAGCATTATCCATTGGATGTGGAAACAATATAGCAGTATTAGGCAAACAAGTGGTTAAAAATTAGAGTCCAGGAGTGAAGAGTGCTTTGACCCGTAAGGAGCAGCAGACTAATTAACGCTCAAATATATTTGAATGTCGAGTATTCCACAGCCGTCGAGGATTGACTCAGGGTTTTACCTGTAGAAAAGCTGCAGGGACTACAGGCAGCCTGTGCACCTGTGAAATGAGTGACAACCTCTTTGAATGAATCTTCAAGGTCACAGGCAAGGATGCAGCTCCTGGCCTCTACTACTACTTCAACTCCTAACTCCAAACTCGCTATTTATTCTGGTTTATCTCAGCACCAGTACAAACATTCCCACAAGGATATCACAGAAGCCTTTAAACCTGATGGCACTGGAAGGTTCTGCACTACAGCACATTTACATACGCACGTCCCACGGCTTTAAGTGGGCCGGGTCTCACCGGTGCAGAGCACTGGCAGTTTTTTGAAGGGGGCCTCGAAACGGGTCTCTATCGGGCTCTGTTTTGTGCCCTGGCACAGGCGGTCCGTTTTTTTCCGGACTGCAGTGACAGCAGGCACATCGATGTGCACGTGCTCACACTGCTCACGTCTCACTTGTGGAGAAGTTACGGCATGACGTCATGCCAGGTGAGCGTGGTAGGGGGGGGGAAAGCCTTTAAAGAGAGCTATCTTCTCTCTGGATTTCCCTTCTCTTTTTAAAAATCAGGACCAGCAACATTGTTGTGGCGTCACCAGGGCTATAAGTCGAAGCTTTTTCAATATTATATACAAGCCATAGTTGCTGCTTTTTTATCTTATGCAGCTAACAACCATTGACAAAGCCGATAGTCGTGACTTGTTGTAGGTATGATGTTACTACTTGTATCAAATATCTGGATGCAATGACAGAAACAGCAAAGTACAAGTCGGGCGGCACACTATGCTAAGCACAGATATTTAGCTTACATGTTTTTAAGCCACGCCCTTAATTACATTGGTCACGCCCCTTTGAGAGACCCCCCCAGTTTTTTCATCCGACTTAAAGCGTCCTATACAAGTTAGAAACCCTGATGAAATATGCACCCAACCAGTAAATCGCAGACATGCTGCTTTGATTCCTTTACATACTAAATGACACTGAAAATGTTATGCAGTGCAGGAGAGGAGCATCACCTGCACTGAACAATCACTTCTTTGCAAGCATTTGAAACATAGATCTAATAGACACCATAATTTGTTAGATTCAGTTCCCTCGGTAGAAACATTACTTTATAAATAATGAAGGGCGCAGGACTTATCAGACCCTCATGCTACTTTCCCCTTTGCACTTTGGCAGTAGGGAGATATTTTGTGTATTCCTAAACATTAGCTGAGTTGGGTAGAAAGAAAATTTATGGTGGGATTCTACGTGGATAGTCTTTTGATCATATTCAGCCAATCCCCACTCACTATTGCTTTTGACCATGCAGAGAGAAGGGGTTGGAAACAGGCCCAGCACCCAACCTAATGTAGGCGACCACTGTTGTGCATGGCATATGGGCATTGATCACAGGACCTTTGGCCAGGTCCTGAGCTTATTTCTCCATTAGTGACCATCCGTTCACAGATGTCCAACCCACATTTAAATGTAAAAAATTGTTTCACCGGTTCCGTGGTACTCCAGCAGTACTGGTGATTAAGCTACAACCTTACAGTACCGTTGTACCATGCAAGTTTCACCTATTGAATGGTACCACGGTACCGGAGGGGTGAAATGTGCACGTTGCTCTCACAGGATAACGTAGTACTTCATCAGAGGTCCACACTGGGTCCTGTAATAGTACTGTGGTAGCGGAGGCCTCCCAACTTTTTTTTGGTAACATTTGGCCCTTAGGCGAGTGGAGAGTTCCATCTAAATACTCCCTACAAGGTCCTGGGTATCAGGCTACCCCTAAGGAGGTCCATTCCAGCACCCCTTGACAACAGTCACCTACCTCCTTCCTCCTTACTGCTGCCAAGTGGCCAGGCCGCACCATCACCTGCCCTTGCCAGACTGCCCTTGCCAGGCTTCTCTACAGTAAGTGAAGCCCTTCCAGACCCCAGCACCACTAGCCCTTGAGGTTCTAGTGCCCCTCGGATCCATCACTTCACCGTTTTCCCACGGCTCTCCCACTTCTTTTTCTGTCTCCCGCTCCCAGCCACCCACCTCCCCTGCGCCCCTCCCCCACTCCCCTCACAGAACCTACTTTCTGGAGGCTGCCAAAGGCATGCCAAAGGTTAGGACACCTGGGCCTGCACTGCGCACAGCGCCAGGAGGCCTGCCCTCCGGACACCCACAGATACGCCACTGCAGATCTCTGCCATGACCCCAGACTCAACAACAACTGCTGCCTCACATCTCTCCGCTCTGCAGTGGGACCTTTCACCTGTCTTAGCTATCCCTTCAGCCTCACCACAGGACTGACCACCCTCGCAGGATCCCGCACTAAGCCGTCCGTGCCACCCAAGATCCCACCGGATCACCTCAGATGCCTCCTGATCAATGCCAGATCGCTCTGCAAACATCCTAACGAAGTCTGGGACATCATTTCCACCCTCGCCCTGGACGTAACCTTCATCACAGAAACCTTAATCACCCCTGTACAAGCCCCGGACATCGCCCCCGCAACACCCAGCAGCTACAAGATGAAGCACCATGCCCGCACCAACAGGCACAGTGGAGGCATCACCATCGTACACAAAGAAGCAATCATCTGGACAACCACTGAGGATGGAATCCCACCATTCGAGGAACACCTGTATTTCCAGCTCCACACAGATGACACAACCGCCATAAGAGGCACCTTCACATACAGACCCCCAGGACCACAAACCAGCCTCAGCGACGCCATCACAGAATTCATCACCCTGCTCGCAATCGAATCACTTCATCTTCCTGGGAGACCTCAACTTTCACCTGGATGACCCCACAAACACCAAATCCACCGACCTCCTGAAACACATGGACAATCTTGGCCTCACGCAGCTGGTCTCAGACCCCACGCACAGGGCTTGTCACAGTCTGAACCCCATCTTCACATCCAGCAACAGAATCAGACAGCCTCACCACGGAACTCATCTTGTCCGATCATTCCATCGTACAGTTTACCATCACCAGATCCCCCCCGCACCACCCAGACTGCCACAGCGCCCCCTTCTGCACCTGGACCAAGGTCACTCAACAACAATGGACTGACGCCCTCAGCCTCTCCCAGTCTGACACCTCCACCAACCTGAACCAGGGAATAGAGAACTTTAACACCTGGATCACCTGCGCCACTGACTGAGTCGCCCTCATCCAAACCAGCCAGAATGCACAGACCCATCAAATGAGCCAGCTGGTACACCTCAGAACTCTGCATGGCAAAATGTAGATACAAAAGACTGGAATTGAAAATGGCACTCCTACAGATGTGGCAGTGATTGAGCCATCTTCGAGTCTGCCCTCACCAACTACCACCACCTACTCAAAGCCGCAAAAAAGAAAGCCCTGACACACCACATCGAAGCCAGCGCCAACCTGACTAAGAAAGTCTTCACCATCGTCCAAGAGTTCACCTGCCCATCAGACACAAAAAACTCAATCCCTTCCTTACAGGAACTCTGCAACGCTCATGAAAATCACTTCCACAAGTTAGCCACCATATACAGAAATGTCAATCCCCACGCCACTGATCTCTTCAGCATCCCCACTGCCACAAAGATAGCCACCAACCATCCACTCACCACTTGGGAACAACTCAGCACAGCAAACCCCAAGCCCTGAATGAACTCCAGCCACTCCAGAGCACCCACCGACGTTTGCCCCATCAACTCTTCAACCTCAGAAATGATGAGATCAGTCACCAGCTCACCACCATCCTCAATACCTCCATCACCACAGCCACCTTCCCCGATGCCTGGAAACACTCAGAGGTCCGACCCCTCCTCAAAAAACCCTCCACAGACCCCGATGACCTCCAGAACTATTGCCTCATCTCACAACTCCTGTTTCTCGCCAAAGACCTTGAGAAGGCTATCAACAACCAACTGGCACCTGGATAGAAACAACCTTTTAGACCCCTCCCAATCAGCATTCAGAGCCAACCACAGCACCGAGACACCCCTGATCGCTGCAACAGACAACATCCCCACCCTACTCGACAGAGGAGAATCAGCCACCCTGATCCTTCTTGACCTCTCTACTGCCTTCACCACCATCTCCTACCACACACTTATGAACCAACTGCACCACATCAGAATCAAAGACGATGCCCTCAAATGGATGGCATCCTTCCTCTGGGTGCACACTGAGGATTCATCTCCCTCCCTTAACCTCACAGCCCAAGCACACCATCTGCTCATCCTGCAAGGCTCGTCCATCAGTCCCACAGTCTTCAACATCTACATGACGCAGCTAGCAGACATCATCAGAACCCCCGACATCAACATCATCTCCTACACCGACTACACCAAGCTTGTCCTCTCACTCTCAACAGAACCACTATGATGAAAACCAACTTTCACAACTGCACGAAGAACTTTTCAGCCTGTATGAAAGACAACTTCTTGAAACCCAACATAAACAAAACTGAAGTACTGATTTTCGGCAGCCACACCTCTCTCTTGAACGACTCCTGTTGGCCATCGGCACTCGGACCCACCCCCCACTCTGAAAGATCATGTTCACAACCTCGGCATCATCGTAGACAGCGAACTCTCCATGAAGCGACAGGTCAGTGTGTCTCCTCTAGCTGCTACCACACGCTCCGCATGCTCTGCAGAATTTTCAAATGTCTACCCACTGGCATGAGGAAAACAGTGACGCAGGCTCTCATCACCAGCCATCTGGACTATGGCAACACACTATATGCAGGCACCACTGGCGAACTCATGAGAAGACTCAAGACAATCCAGAACACAGCAGCCAAGCAGATCCTAAACCTGCCCAAAAGGACCCACATCTCCCAGAACCTGAGAGACCTCCATTGGCTTCCCATCCAGAAGAGATGCCATTTCAAGATCCTGGCCCACACCTACAAAGTTCTCAAAAACTAAGGACCGGCATACATGAACCACTACCTGAACTTCCACCAGCCACTGAGAAACCAATGCACTGCTCTCCTTGCTCTCGCACAGACACCGCGCATTCGCCACTGCCACACTGGAGGACTTTCCTACTCCCACCTCACTGCCAAATCCTGGAATGCCCTTCCCCCACCTTTGAACAGCACCCTCATTGGCGGACTTCAGGAAGGGACTCAAGACATGACTTTTCAACTGTGACCTACAGCGCAGTGCCTGAATACCGTCAAGGGTGATAAGCTGACTATATCATAACAGTTTGATTGATTGATTGGCCTGCCCCCTTATACTAGTTCCCAAAATGTTTTCCATGATACAGGGACCAAGTCCCTGAGCACTGTACTGGCCACTGTGACACTTTCTTCAAGGTGACAGCTGGCCAATCAGATCGGTACTGAAAGTCTAATGAGAGGGCCCTATTTTTTGATTTACCGGACTTAGGGATTGTCAAATCTGTCGAGAAGGTATTAAGACTAACCTGGTGCCAAAATGTTTGAAAGGATCAGAGTATTTGTCCCAGCTGCCCTGACGATTACATGCCAGAAGTTGAAACTTCAACGCAATGCAAACACTGGGGCGAAGGGGATGGGAGGAAAATGAGAGACTGCTCTCTGATGCTTGCAGTTCTGCCCTGAGTGTTCTCAATCTGGCCCTCCTTCTAGATGTTCTGGTAGTCTGCAATACTTTGGGCAAACACCTGAAATAATAATACAACAATGTCTGAACAATTAAATTCCATTCATAATATGATTTTATAACATCTATTTCTCAAGGATTGTTCTCATTCTCATATTTTCATAGCTCCACTCGCTCACACTTGCTACATATATTTATTTTATATACCTAATGCCTTTGGCAGGGGGTAGCTCCTCTCTTGAAGTTGAAAGTCTCTTAACGTTCAATAAGATTTATATTACTGCTTCTTCCAGAATAGTTCAGTAACTGTTCTTGAAATGTAGATATTTAAAATAAAGTCTTTAGACTGAATTAACTTAAAAAATAACTATGATACATATGACTCGAGATTAATGTCATCCTTGTTCTTGGAAACTGTCCTTACTTGAGGAATCCAGTCAGAATTTTCCATAAGGAGAAGAGACAAAAGAAAACACAACATCCAATTATAAGGAATGACCTCTGTATGCACACATACTGGTTACCCAGGAGGAATTACAAAATGAGAATTTCTGTTTGGTAAATTCTTCACACAGACATGAGCGTTGAAGAGACGCTGCTCCTCTGTCTGAGGGAGCAGTTGAAGTGTGCAGCGTGATCCTCGCACATGTGCAATAAACCTATGATGCGAAGTCTGAGTAGGCAAGGAGATAAACTAGACCACCAGCTTACTTCTCATAATATGGGTCACCATCTTGGATTTTTGGCACAATAAAGCAACGTTTGATCCGTAAGATCATAGACCTTCTCCCAGATCACGCTCGGAGAACGGTGATTCAGGCACTAGTGGTCTCAAGATTGGACTACGGTAACTCACTGTACCTAGGGGCCCCCAAATACATAGTCAACAGGCTTCAGATTGTCCAAAACGCGGCGGCCAGGAAGCTACTGAAGATACCCAAGCAGGAGTCAGTGAAAGCCTCACTGAGCAAACTCCACTGGCTACCTATCCGATCCAGGGTCAAGTTCAAGGCCCTCTGCCGAGCCCACAAAGCTATGCATGGCAGGGGTCCAGCCCTGTTACAATCCTTTGTTTCTCCATATGTCCCCAAAAGGCCCTTAGGTCATCATCAGACTTCCTCATGAGTCCAACGAGGATAAAAAAAGCCAGATTGAGAGGGAGATCCTTTTCTCATTTGGTCCCAAAACTCTGGAACACAATGTCCATAGAATTGAGACTCCTAAAGGACATATGTAGCTTGAGGAAGAAACTCAAAACCTGGCTCTTTCCATGATTGCTCCTCCACAATGCCTTGCCCCCCCTCTCTGCAGCGCTGGGAAGCCCATGGGCAGCTATGCGCTCTACAAATCACATAAACATAAATATTCTCTTTAATATGAATTGAAGAATCAGCCAAGTGAAGGGTAGCCAACGTTTTGGTATGAGTTATTTTTACATTCTTGCCCTTTTTTACAATAATGTTCACTCCAGTTTTCCTGACAGGGAGTCCCACGGGAAAAACATTCAGGTATACCTCTTTATTTAACCCATTCATGACCACACTGAGCACCTCTTTAAATGCAAATTTCTAAAAAATTAATGAATGGTTTGAAACCAAATCTCAAAAAGCATGCTTTCTGAATATAGTTCCAATGTTTTGCTAAATGTGGTGTCATTTTCTTCAGTTGTTTTTACCTCTACCTGCAATAGAAGATTTCTTTGGGAATTAACTTGGGAAATCAAACTTTAGGGACCCCCTTTTCATTTGGCCCCGACTTGATGAATCACCCTGTAACTCTCCAGGAAGAAGCTGTGCCGGATGAGCTTTTTGGGGGAAAGTTTCATGCAGATTCACCAAATAGCAATAAAGTTATTATTTAAAAAAATTGCTCTTTCTATAGAAACTGTAACACAATATGAATATATATATATATATATATATATATATATATATATATATATATCACACACTGGAAAAACAGATTGTCCGCATAGGTTGCAGTGAAGTGTAATTAAACTTCACTGCGACCTACCCGAGAGTGCGGACAATCAGTTTTTCCAGTGTGTGATTTATCCATTGTGTGCTCCGCCGTCATTCCGCGCCACTTGCCTCGGGCCCGTGATCCCAGCAGGAGCATTGCAGAGTGTGATATATATATATATATATATATCACCAAATCAGAAGTTCCCCGCGCCTCAGCGCACTCGTATTTCAGCGCGCAGCAAAGCACCAAAAAGCCACGAACCACTGCAATGTAGGCATCAAAATTTCTTTATTCCTCACGACACGTTTCGGGCAACACTTGCCCTTGATCACATAGCCGAGAAAGTGGTTAGCCTTCAATTTAAATGAACTGTGTGATGAACACATACACCACGTGACCTAACATGTGCAATAAACATAGAAAACACACTTAGCGCACTATTTCGCACAGAGAACTGAGTCTATTTTCACCACTAATTCCAAACTGTTACTACTAATTTAAACTCAGTTACAACACATGTCAGATTATCAATGTTAAAAAGTATAAGATATTAACATTGTAAAACCCTCTTAAATATTTGCAATAAAACCATCATTCATTATTTTACAAATCACCTTTAAAAAATGATATTAAATAATGTGGTTAAAAATTGCAATAAGGAATAACATGTGCAAAACATCGCATCACCTAAAATCACCTGATTTAAATAGGTACCAGAAACACTGGAAAATATATTTTCTCCAAAATACCTGCATAAATGCAGACACCCATGGGCCAGTTAATTACAGACTTTTCATTGATTGAACACCCCTCGATCAACTCAATTTATAAGCCCATCGGGTACACAAAAGTGCTGTGTGCTAAAGTGCTATGTGCTAAAGTGTCACCCTGCAATATTTGCAGTCAAATCTAATAAAGTGCTAGTGCTAAAAAATACCAAAATTCATCTTACATATGATATACACACCACAAAATTAAAACCATGCAAGCCTAAAATTACAGAACTAATTCATCAAGCCGCAGCGGGAATCAAAATAGTTACATACCTATGTACATACAAATTCAAGTCAAAAACAATTACTCCTTTTATAAAAAAAAAATACTTCTTTTATAAAAAATGATGCAGATCTTCAGTATTGTTAAGGCCATGCGGATATTTACTGTCCAACTCCAAAATCATTTTAGACTCCAATTGCCTAAGCTTTCTCTCTCTGTCACCCCCTCTGCGTAGTTTAGAAACAGCTGCCACCACAAAATATCTCAAGCAGTTTAGATTGTTGTTATGATTCTGCTTGAAATGACGAGCCACTGGATAATTGGGGTCATTATTGATAATGGCTCGCAAATGCTGTAAAATTCTGACATGCACCTGCAGCTTAGTACTGCCCACATATCTGAGGCTGCAGGTGCATGTCAGAACATACACTGCAAATTCCGTCCTGCACGTAAAATTGCCTGATATAGGGATCTTTTCGGGGCTAAAAGGAGTTGAATAATGAGTAGTATTCTCCCCGAATTTACATGCTCTGCAGGAGGAACATTTAGTGAAGCCTAATTTAGGCTGCAACCATGTCTTAGCGGTGGTTAGCTCAGGGCAAATCTTCACAATTTGTGTCCTCATAGAGGGTCCCTTCCTGTAGGTGACAACAGGTTGCGTAGAAAGCCTAGGTGCCAATACCCCATCTGTTAAGACAATGGGCCAGTTGCGTTTGATGATGGAACGTATTTTCCTCTCTTGTTTACTATAACTAGTAATCAACCTAGGGGCCCCATCATCCAACTTTGATGTATTGGTATTCATACCAAACAAGGACTCCCTGGCTCTCATCTGCACTTTGTTCACTGCCTCATTGAGGATACTCTCATTGTATCCTCTTTCTCTAAATCTCACTAAGGCTTGTTCAGTACATTTAGTAAACTCTTCCTTAGTACTACAAATACGTTTCAAACGCAATAGTTCGCCAAACGGGATATTTTTGATGAGGTGTTTGGGATGTGCACTGCTGGCATGAAGCGTCAAATTGCCAGCAGTGACCTTTCTATGTAGCGAGGTGGCTAACTGACCTTCATTAACAAAAACCCTAACATCTAAAAATTCAATGCTGTTGCTATTGATGTGGGAAGTAAACTTCAAATTAACAGTGTTCTTGTTTAGTTGGTCAATAAAATCAATAGCACTTTCCATATTACCTCGCCAAACAATAAAGACATCATCAATATATCTTAGCCAATGTAAAACATGACGGTTAAAAAGATTGCCATGCATTGTTTTGAGGACCTGCTCCTCCCACCAGCCTACATGCAAGCATGCATAACTGGGGGAGAAGCAAGCCCCCATGGCAACCCCACGTTTTTGCAAATAGATGTCATTACCAAAAGAGAAGTAATTATTGTGCAAGCACCATGAAATTAAACTCAGAAGCAGTTTGTTATGGTTAAAACAATCAATAGGCCTAGAATCAAGAAACTGTGCCACTGCGTGCAGCCCTGCAGTGTGTTCAATACATGTATACAGTGCTTCAATATGAATATATATATATCACACACTGGAAAAACGGATTGTCCGCAAAGGTTGCAGTGAAGTGTAATTAAACTTCACTGCGACCTACCCGAGAGTGCGGACAATCCGTTTTTCCAGTGTGTGATTTATCCATGGTGTGCTCCGCCGTCATTCCGCGCCACTTGCCTCGGGCCCGTGATCCCAGCAGGAGCATTGCAGAGTGTGAGATATATATATATATATATATATATATATATATATATTCACTGAAAAAAACCATAGGTTTCAGGCACGTTATAGTTAGAAATTAGCATTTAAAAAACCTTACAAATTCACTGAAAAAACCATAGGTTTTAGGGACAGTTCTAGTTAGTTGGACATTGCACTCGTACAATACCCGTGAAATTCCCCCGTTATAGTTAGTTCAGCTAACTATAACTCGCGCCCCCGCAATGCACTGCTGATGACGTCACATATTACATCACTCATGACATGGTCAGTGACATCACTGATGACATCACTGATGACATCTGAAATGGGCACCCCGGGACACTGCAGGAGCCGGCCCTGGGGGGTGGCGGTCCCCAGGGCCACCACAGGCTCCAGGAGGGGGCCGCGCGGCCCCCCTCCCATTCAGTGCATAGCCCCGGGGAGGTGGTGGTCCCCGGGGCTTGGGGGTCCAAAACGGACCCCCATTGTAATTTTCTTAGTGCCCCGGGGAGGTGGTGGTCCCGGGCGTGTGGGGGCTGGAGCCCCCCACACAGGTTTTTCAAAAATAAAAAAGAAGCCCCGGGAGGTGGCAGTCCCGAGGCTGCGGGAGGGCTCAGAGCCCTCCCGCACCATTCTACATAAAGCCCCGGGGGTGGTGGTCCCCGGGCTTGGAGGCCCTTAGAGGCCCCCACACATAAAATTAACCCCCCCAGCCCCCAGCATGCCCCCGGGACTTGGCCCACCCGGGGGCCACTAACATCGAGCGCGGGAGACCGCGCTCGATTTTCGGCAGGATTCGCGCACCCTGAGCGCATCCTGCCGATTTTTAAAAAAAAAAAAAATTTTTTTTGCCCAGGGGTCCTTGTGGGACCTAGGGGGTCAGGGTGTTTCTACCCTGCCCCCTTTGTGCGCACTTGTTTCTGTCCCTCGGTTCTACCGAGGGACAAAATGGCTGCTAACACTTCCTGATTTGGAGTGTTGACAGCCAATTAGCATGCAGCTCGTGATCGGGAGGGTGCGCGAATCCGACGCGGCCATAGATATCACTATCTTTTTACTTTTGATTTTCTCAGCAACTACTGAACGGATTTACACCATTTAAGAAAAAGGGTTCTTTCTGAACCAAGAACTACCTCTTTGCCAAATTTGGTGTAATTCCGTTCAGCAGTTCGGGCTGTAGCCGTGTCTAAAGTTTCCTATGGAAAATTGCATGGGAAAACGCGTTTTGGGACCCCCTTTTTCTTGGCCCCCGCTGACGAATCCCCGAGACTTTCAGGGTAGGAGCGGACCGGGCCACAAAGTTTGAAAATTTTGCGAAGATACGTCAACCGGCAAGAGAGTTATTTCAAATAGAATGTCGCGGATTTCCTATGGATAATAGGTTGTAACTATCTACTGGCGGCTGCCAGTATGTATGTATGTATGTATGTATGTATGTATGTATGTATGTATGTATGTATGTATGTATGTATGTATGTATGTATATATATATATGTATGTATATATATATATATATATATATATATATATATATATATATATATATATATATTATCTACTGGCGGTCGCCAGTAGATAGTTATAGTTAAAACCTATTATCCATAGGAAATCCGCGACATTCTATTTGAAATAACGTTGGCGCCGGTTGACGAATCTTCGCGAAAGTTTCCAACTTGTTGGGGCGCTCCGGTCCGCTCCTATCCTGAAAGTCTCGGGGTGATACGTCAAGCGGGGCCGAGAAAAGGGGGTCCCAAAACGCGTTTTCCCCATTCATTTTTCCATAGGAACCTTTAGTCGCAGCTACAGCCCGAACTGCTGAACGGAATTACACCAAATTTGGCAAAGAGGTAGCCCTTGGTTCAGTGTCGTGCCTTTTGCTTAAATGGTGTAAATCCGTTTGGTAGTTCCTGAGAAAATCAAAAGTAAAGTCACATATATATCTGGGCGGAGCCTAACCACACATGTCATCGTGAGATCTGATTGGCTGTCAGCACTTCATCCTGGAATTGCTGGCAGCCATCTTGGGACCAATATAAATGATAGTACCTCATTGAAATGCATTGTAGTGAATAGAAGATTTTGAGGGTCACCAAAAGGAGAACTATTAAGGGTGATAACAGGCTTTAGTTACATTAGAATTTATTTGTTGATGGTACCATACTAATTTTAGGAATTGTGGTGTATTCTAAGGTGATTTTACCATGTGAAAAACCTTCTGCTGGGATATCATGAATCATGTTTGAGAGAACACTATTTTCTCATGCTTGTCCCATGGAGGTTTGGAAGGTGCTCCAGAAGCTAAAATGAGAGCATATTTTCTGTAAATTCACATTATCTTTCTCACTCATGTGAGAATGAAGTCTGACATTCTCAGTAAAACATGTACATCCAACAAGGGCAGAGACTGTCAGTTGATTCCTTTGTGTTCTACTGCAGCTTCCCAGAGTGTTCTAAAGAACAACTAGAGTGCTAACAGCCTTACTTATGACAAAAGTATGGCACACCTGAAGCCATCTTGATTGGAATAAACTGGTAACACTTAAACAATTTAATTTAAAAGGAACAAAATGATGGGGTTCATTTTGTCATAGAAATTATGGTTAGTGCTGTAGAAAGAAAAATTAGGACATGTTTCAAGTGTGATCTCAAATATCTTCCTGTTATATTTCAACAGGAGCAGCCTGCCAGTTGATGCCTTTGTGTTCTACTGCAGCTTCCCAGAGTGTTCTAAAGAACAACTAGAGTGCTAACAGCCTTACTTATGACAAAAGTATGGCACACCTGAAGCCATCTTGATTGGAATAAACTGGTAACACTTAAAACATTTAATTTAAAAAGGAACAAAATGATGGGGTTCATTTTGTCATAGAAATTATGGTTAGTGCTGTAGAAAGAAAAATTAGGACATATTTCAAGTGTGATCTCAAATATCTTCCTGTTATATTTCAACAGGAGCAGCCTGCCAGTTGATGCCTTTGTGTTCTACTGCAGCTTCCCAGAGTGTTCTAAAGAACAACTAGAGCGCTAACAGCCTTACTTATCACAAAAGTATGGCACACCTGAAGCCATCTTGATTGGAATAAACCAGTAACACTTAAAACATTTAATTTAAAAAGGAACAAAATGAGGGGTTCTTTTTGAAATAGAAATTATGGTTAGTGCTGCAGAAAGAAAAATTAGGGCATGTTTTAAGTGAGATCTCAAATCCTCTTCTATTTCATTAGAAAATTCTGACATGCAGACTGAAACAATCACTTTCAATACCAGCAGCAGACTACCAGTTAACTCCCTGGTGAGCAGTAGCTTTACTCCAGTGATCTAATGAGCAACTAGAGTGTTAACATTCTGAATTTATGGCAGATGTGAGACATCTGAATGCCTTCTTGATGGAATCAAAGTAAAAAACTGAAAGCATTTCCTACTGAGGAGACTGCAGTAAATGAAGAAATTAGGAAACTTCATAACAAAGAAGTCTTCCAAGATGGCCACCAGTGAAAAAAGAGCCCAAATGTAGCACAAATATTACCCAGATGTAGCCCACATATAGCCCAATGACAAAAGTGTGCAAAACACTTTTTATTTTTAGTTTTTTTGCAGTTTTATGTAGTGCAGACTGGTCAGGTATTGGAGCATTGCATCTTAAAACATGACCCCCTACACTACAAAAACACCACTGCACTACCTTAAACCCTAAAACACTACCCCCAGCACGACCCCTACACTACACAAGCACCACTGCACTATCCTAAACCCTAAAACACTACCCCCAGCACGACCCCCTACACTACCCAAACACCACTGCACTAACCTAAATCCTAAAACACTACCACCAGCACGACCCCCTACACTACCCAAACACCACTGCACTACCCTAAAACATGACCCCCTACACTACACAAACACCACTGCACTACCCTAAACCCTAAAACACTACCCCCAGCACGACCTCCTACACTACACAAGCACCACTGCACTACCCTAAACCCTAAAACACTACCCCCAGCACGACCCCCTACACTACACAAACACCACTGCACTACCCTAAAACACTACCCCCAGCACGACCCCCTACACTACCCAAACACCACTGCACTAACCTAAATCCTAAAATACTACCCCAGCACGACCCCCTACACTACCCAAACACCACTGCACTACCCTAAAACATGACCCCCTACACTACACAAACACCACTGCACTACCCTAAACCCTAAAACACTACCCCCAGCATGACCCCCTACACTACACAAGCACCACTGCACTACCCTAAACCCTAAAACACTACCCCAGCACGACCCCCTACACTGCCCGAACACCACTGCACTGCCCTAAACCCTGAAACACCAGCCCCTGCATGACCCCCTACACTGCCTGAACACCACTGCACTGCCCTAAACCCTGAAACACCACCCCTAGCACGACCCCCTACACTGCCCGAACACCACTGCACTGCCCTAAACCCTGAAACACCACCCCCTTCACGACCCCCTACACTGCCCGAACACCACTGCACTGCCCTAAACCCTGAAACACTACCCCCAGCAAGACCCCCTACACTGCCCGAACAACACTGCACTGCCCTAAACCCTGAAACATCACCCCCAGCAAGACCCCCTACACTGCCCGAACACCACTGACCTAAACCCTGAAACACCACCCCCAGCACGACCCCCTACACTGCCCGAACACCACTGCACTGCCCTAAACCCTGAAACACTACCCCCAGCATGACCCCTACACTGCCCGAACACCACCGCTCTGCCCAAAACCCTGAAACACCAGCCCCAGCACGACCCCCTACACTGCCCGAACACCACTGCACTGCCCTAAACCTTGAAACACCAGCCCCTGCACGACCCCCTACACTGCCCGAACACCACTGTACTACCATAAACCCTGAAACATCACCCCCAGCATGACCCCTACACTGCCCGAGCACCACTGCACTGCCCTAAACCCTGAAACACCAGCCCCAGCATGACCCCCTACACTGCCCGAACACCACTGCACTGCCCTAAACCCTGAAACACCAGCCCCAGCACGACCGCCTACACTGCCCGAACACCACTGCACTGCCCTAAACCCTGAAACACCAGCCCAAGCACGACCCCCTACACTGCCCGAACACCACTGCACTGCACTAAACCGTGAAACACCAGCCTCAGCACGACCCCCTACACTGCCTGAACACCACTGCACTGCCCTGAACCCTGAAACACCAGCCCCAGCACAACACCCTACACTGCCCGAACACCACTGCACTGCCCTAAACCCTGAAACACCACCCCGTGCATGACCCCCTACACTGCCCGAACACCACTGTACTGCCCTAAACCCTGAAACACCACCCCCAGCGCGACCCCCTACACTGCACTAAACCCTGAAACACCACCCCTGCACAACCCCCTACACTGCTCGAACACTACTGCACTGCCCTAAACCCAGAAACACCATCCCCAGCACGACCCCCTATACTGCACGAACACCACTGCACTGCCCTAAACCCTGAAACACCACCCCCTGCACGACCCCCTACACTGCCCGAACACCACTGTACTGCCCTAAACCCTGAAACCCCACCCCCAGCATGACCCCCTACACTGCCAGAACACCACTGCACTGCCCTAAACCCTGAAACACCACCCCCTGCATGACCCCCTACACTGCCCGAACACTACTGCACTGCCCTAAACCCTGAAAAACCACCCCCAGACCGGCCCCCTATACTGCACGAACACCACTGCACCGCCCTAAACCCTGACACACTACCCCCAGCAAGACCCCCTATACTGCCCGAACACCACTGCACTGCCCTAAACCCTGAAACACCACCCTCAGCAAGACCCCCTACACTGCCCGAACACCACTGCCCTAAAACCTGAAACACCACCCCCAGCAAGACCCCCTACACTGCCCGAACACCACTGCCCTAAACCCTGAAACACCACCCCCAGCAAGAACCCCTACACTGCCCGAACACCACTGCACTGCCCTAAACCCTGAAACACCACCCCCAGCACGACCCCCTACACTGCCTGAACACCACTGCTCTGCCCAAAACCCTGAAACACCAGCCCCAGCACGACCCCCTACACTGCCCGAACACCACTGCACTGCCCTAAACCCTGAAACACCAGCCCCAGCACGACCCCCTACACTGCCCGAACCCCACTGCACTGCCCTAAACCCTGAAACACCACCCTCAGCATGACCCCCTACACTGCCCGAACACCACTGCACTGCCCTAAACCCTGAAACACCAGCCCCAGCACGACCCCGTACACTGCCCGCACACCACTGCACTGCCCTAAACCCTGAAACACCAGCCCCAGCACAACCCCGTACACTGCCCGAACACCACTGCACTGCCCTAAACCCTGAAACACCAGCCCCAGCACGACCGCCTACACTGCCCGAAAACTACTGCACTGCCCTAAACCCTGAAACACCACCCCCAGCAAGACTACCTACACTGGCCGAACACCACTGCACTGCCCTAAACCTTGAAACACCACCCCTGCACGACCCCTACACTGCCCAAACACTACTGCACTGCCCTAAACCCTGAAACACCATCCCTCAGCACGACACCCTACACTGCCCGAACACCACTGCACTGCCCTAAACCCTGAAACACCACCCCAGCACGACCCCCTACACTGCCCGAACACCTCTGCACTAAACCCTGAAACACCACCCCCTGCACGACCCCCTACACTGCCGGAACACCACTGCACTGCCCTAAACCCTGAAACACCACCCCCAGCACGACCCCCTACACTGCCCTAACACCACTGCACTGCCCTAAACCCTGAAACATCACCCCCAGCACAACCCCTACACTGCCTGAGCACCATTGCTCTGCCCTAAACCCTGAAACACTAGCCCCAGCACGACCCCCTACACTGCCCGAACACCACTGCACTGCCCTAAACCCTGAAACACCAGCCCCAGCAAGACCCCCTACACTGCCCGAACACCACTGCACTGCCCTAAACCCTGAAACACCAGCCCCAGCATGACCCCCTACACTGCCCGAACACCACTGCACTGCCCTAAACCCTGAAACACCAGCCCCAGCACGACCCCCTACACTGCCCGAACACCACTGCACTGCCCTAAACCCTGAAACACCAGCCCCAGCACGGCCCCCTACACTGCCCAAACACCACTGCACTGCCCTAAACCCTGAAACACCAGCCCCAGCACCACCCCCTACAATGCCCGAACACCACTGTACTGCCCTAAACCCTGAAACACCACCCCCTGCACCGCCCCCTACACTGCCCGAACACCACTGCACTGCCCTAAACCCTGAAACACCACCCCTGCACGACCCCCTACACTGCCCGAACACCACTGCACTGCCCTAAACCCTGAAACACCACCCCCTGCACCACCCCCTACACTGCCCGAACACCACTGCACTGCCCTAAACCCTGAAACACCACCCCCAGCATGACCCCCTTTACTGCTCGAACACCACTGCACTGCCCCAAACCCTGAAACACCACCCCCAGCATGACCCCTTACACTGCCCGAACAACACTGCCCTAAACCCTGAAACACCACCCCTGAACAACCCCCTACACTGCCCGAACACCACTGCACTGCCCTAAACCCTGAAACACCACCCCCTGCACGACCCCCTACACTGCCCGAACACCACTGCACTGCCCTAAACCCTGAAACACCACCCCCAGCAAGACCCCCTACACTGCCCGAACACCACTGCACTGCCCTAAACCCTAGAACACTACTCCCAGCTTGACCCCTACACTACCCGAACACCACTGCACTACCCTAAACCCTAAAATACTCCCCCAGCATGACCCCCTACACTACCCGAACACGACTGCACTGCCCTAAACCCTAAAACACTCCCCCAGCACGACCCCCTACACTACCCGAACACCACTGCACTGCCCTAAACCCTAAAACACTCCCCCAGCACGACCCCCTACACTACCTAAACACCACTGCACTGCCCTAAACCCTAAAACACTACCCCGCATGACCCCCTACACTACCCAAATACCAATGCACTACCCTAATCCCTAAAACACTACCCCCGCACAACCCCTACACTACCCAAAGACCACTTCACTACCCTAAACTCTAAAACAATACCCCCGCACGACTCCCTACACTACCCAAAGACCACTGCACTACCCTAAACCCTAAAACACGACCTCCTACACTACACAAACACCACTGCACTACCCTAAACCCTAAAAAACTACCCCCAGCACGAACCCCTACACTACCCAAACACCACTGCACTACCCTAAACCATAAAACACTACCCCCAGCAGTACCCCATACGCTACCCAAACACCACTGCACTACCCTAAACCCTAAAACACTACCCCCAGCAGTACCCCTACACTACCCAAACACCATTGCACTACCCTAAACCCTAAAACACTACCCCCAGCAGTATCCCCTACACTACCCAAACACCACTGCACTACCCTAAACCCTAAAACCCTAAAACACTAACCCCAGCACGACCCCCTACACTACCCAAACACCACTGTACTACCCTAAACCCTAAAACACTCCCCCAGCACGACTCCCTACACTACCCAAACACCACTGCACTACCCTAAACCCTAAATCTACCCCCAGCATGACCCCCTACACTACACAAACACCACTGCACTACCCTAAACCCTAAAACACTACCCCCAGCACGACCCTCTTCACTACCTAAACACAACTGCACAATTTGTTACAGGCGTTGCAACGCAGGCCTGTGGTGCTTACTGGAAGTACCTGGTGGGCTGGTTGGGCCCCAGGGACTCTCAGGATTCAAGGTGACCTAATCCCCCAACTTAAAACGCGCCACGGGGCGCGTTGCACAGTGGTGAAGGGAGGGGCGGGGCCTCAGGTGACATGTGCGCAAACACGCCCTGTGGTGCGTTTTAAGTTGGGGAGTTAATTCCTTTGAATCCTGGGGCCAACTAGCCCACCAGGTACCTTCAGTAAGCACAACAGAGGTGCGTTGCAGAGAGGTGAAAAAGGTGCGTGGCCTCGGAACGCCTCTCTGCAACTCAGCTCTGTGGTCCTAACTGTAGGTACCTGGGGGCTAGTTGGACCCCAGGGACCCTCAGGATTCAAGGGGACTTAATCCTGCAACTTAAAACGCGCCACGGGGCGCGTTTGCACACGTCACCTCAGGCCCCCTCCCTTCACCACTGTGCAAACGTGCACTGGCTCTGGTTAGTCAGAGTCAGTTACCACCAGTACCCGTCTGAAAAAGTTGTGGGCACAGGATGATTTTGCAACAAGGCCTCTTTCTGCTCCTCTGTTGGTTCTTTCTGCACATCTTTTGCTTCTTTCTGTGCGTTTTTCTTCTTTCTTCACATGTCCTACCTCTGTTGGCATAGTTAGAAACTAGCATTTAAAAACCTTTGAAATTCACTTAAAAACCATAGGTTTCAGGCACGTTATAGTTAGAAATTAGCATTTAAAAACCTTTGAAATTCACTGAAAAAACCATAGGTTTCAGGCACGTTATAGTTAGAAATTAGCATTTAAAAAACCTTTGAAATTCACTGAAAAAACCATAGGTTTCAGACACGTTATAGTTAGAAATTAGCATTTAAAAAACCTTTGAAATTCACTGAAAAAACATAGGTTTTAGGGACAGTTATAGTTAGTTGGACATTGCACTCGTACAAAACCCGTGAAATTCCCCTGTTATAGTTAGTTCAGCTAACTATAACTCGCGCCCGCAATGCACTGCTGATGATGTCACATATTACATCACTCATGACATGGTCAGTGACATCACTGATGACATCACTGATGACATCTCAAATGACATCACTGATAACATCATCCATGTGATAATTTCATGCATCTTCTCACACCCTAATATAACTTTTGATACACCCACTCTAAATTACAGACTGCCATTCTCAAAACCATAGACACTCCAACACCAAAAACTACATACCCACTCACTGATTCTTAGGTCTACACACACATCCACTCACTCACCTGTACAGTCACTCATACTTACAGTCACTCAGTACAGGACTATCATATGCACTCATACACCTATATAAACACTCACACACCGCCACTCATCCATAGAGGTACTCACACACCTAGCCAGTCATGCAAAAAAATAATCACACACCCATTTACTCACCTATACAGTTATACACACACCAGCTCACTTACTCATACAAATACTAGCACATTCTTACGCTCTTATACAATAACTGATACAAGCACACACGCATCCATACAGCCACTCTCACAATAACACACTCTCACTTATAGCCATTTAAATACTCTAACACACATATATACTGCCTTTTACATATGTAGTTACTCGCACATGTACCACTGAGATATACATTCACTCACTAACACACCCATACACACACTCACCCACCCAAGCAGTCCATCACAGATGCACTCTTGAAATCATGCACCCAGTGAATCACCCACTCACACATCTATGTATAGAGTCACACACACCCCACCCACACAAACACTCAGGCAGCCATACAGATACTCAGAGAACCAATCAATAACCCATATAGACACTCATGTAGCTATTCGCAAATCCATGCATCCACTTACACACCAACAAACAGACGGATACAGACATTCACACAGTTTAGTCACTAACCCATGCATTCAGTAAGATACGTTTAATCACTCACTTGTAGAGTCAGTCACTCACCTACTAAATCATCCATTCAGACACTTATACACCCACTCATTCTTCAATACGCCTTTCCCTATATATATTAAACATATTTAAACTTTACAGAAACACACAGTCACTGGATGATGTCATCAGTGATGTCATCAGTGATGTCATTTGAGATGTCATCAGTGATGTCATCAGTGATGTCACTGACCATGTCATGAGTGATGTAATATGTGACATCATCAGCAGTGCATTGTGGGGCGCGAGTTATAGTTAGCTGAACTAACTATAACAGGGGAATTTCACGGGTTTTGTACGAGTGCAATGTCCAACTAACTATAACTGTCCCTAAAACCTATGTTTTTTTCAGTGAATATATATATATATATATATATATATATATATATATATATATATATATATATATATATATATATTCCATGGGACAAGCATTTTTTTGACTTGCCTATATCTTTGCAGCCATTTGAGGAATCTTCACAAAAGTTTCCAAACAAATCTGACGCTCACTTCAGCTGCTGTCTGGAAAGTTTTGGTATGATCCGTCAAGCGGAGGCAAGAAAAAGGGGGGTCCCAAAACACGTTTTCCCTATGTTAATTCCCTTAGAGAGTTTGAACACGACTGTAGCCCGAACCGCTGAACTGAATTATGCTAAATTTGGCAGAAAGCTATCTCTTGGACCAGAAAGCGTGCATTTTGTGATTTGGTGTAAAAATAGTTTTAGGGATATTTAAAGAAATCCAAATTTGTATATCTAGGTACACGGACCCTCCACAGATCCACCTGCTGTGGATCCGCGGCTCCACGCGCCACACCTGGGCCCTGATTGGCTGGCCGCAACCTGAGAGAAAAGTTGCGGTGCCATTATATGTGTCAGGAAATGGTCCATGGGGCTGAAAAGGAGCATGTAAAACAAATGAAGGGGTCATGGTTGAGGTACCCTGAGCCTATGGGTGTGTTATAAATGTGGGGAAAGCATGTTTAATGGGGAGTAAAATGCCAGAAAATGTATTTTTAATCACTCGCAAACACGCAGAGCTGTCGCAGGGCATAGCGCGATCCCCCATGTAAATCTGCAAATCTTACCGCGAAGCTACACAGGGGGCCATGCTGAGTGTCACAGAGGATTCACATAGTCATGGAAAAAAACAAACCAAATTGGGCTTCTTCGCAGGGAGCATGGAAAGGGTTAAAGAAATACTGACCATTTAGAAATGGTACAACAAAAAGAAAGATGTAAGGAATCCTGTGATTTGTTAACAAGTGTGATCACATGGTGAGGGGTAGCCATTTTACCTGCCTTTCTACTGAGAGAGGAGGTGGATTGCAGGAGTTCTGACTGGAGATTTGGAATGAAAACAGATGTTAAGAGATAAAAATAAAACTGGGAGAACAGCAAAGAGCTTTTACAGGTATTTTAATTAGGTTGTGGTACATAAAAGTCTATTTGGCTAAAACATTGTCAGTGTATGTAAGCTGAAAGAAAATGTGTACCTTCTATAGGCTATACTAGAAGAAAAAATAGAAGAGAGCTTAGATGAGAACATTAACTAAAGATACAGTGCGCAGGAAAGGAGAAAGAGAAATTGGTATGCTGAAAGTATAGTTATTTTATTAGATTTGGGTGTTTGCTTACAGTATGTAATTTAATAGTATGTAATTTGCACACATTCACAGAGTCAGGCATGCACTTACATATCCAGTTACACTCCTACAAATGCCCTTTTGTACCCACCACTCATGTAGCCAGACAGTGACTTCAACACTCAGTCACACAACCATAAAACCATTCATACACCCATTTATTCACCTATACGTCCAAATTTGAGTTCTAGTATGGCCTTGGTGCCTGGGAGGACATGAGCAGAATTCAATCTGCACCACAAGAATAGTTTGGAGATGACTACTTCAGGACTCTTTAAAAGGGAGAACCCTGATTGTAGTTGACCTCAGAATCAGGGCCCCAAAGGGCAGTGGGTTTCAGAAGGAGGGAGAGGAGTGGATGAAAATGAGTGGGTAAAGTCTCCAGAGAAGAGAGGGGCTCCCCCAGAGACAAACGTCTCTATTGGACATGTTGCAGGAAGTACTGTTTCTTCCCAAACCCAGTTCCCTTAGGACCTCAAGGACACACAGCCTGAGTGGGACCTGAGGCCACACCTCAAGGTGAGATTAAGAGAACCTTGGAGGAAAAAAGGGTCTTGCTGGCTAGAGTGTTAAGGAGGTGCATTTGAAGGCCAAATATCTGTTAGAGTCTAGCAAAAAAAGATGTGAGCACCACTACTGTGTCCAGTGCAGAAGAAGTTCATGTATTTAGAGACTTGGTGCCTGACTTTAAGGAAGGCTTTGATATGTACAGGTTATTTCTGGCATAAGAAGTAGCTGTAGTGTACAGAGGACCTCTTAGGAGGATTGTAGAAGTGCCTTTGAAGTCATATTCGTGGTGATGGGATGGACAACATACTGGCTCTAGAAAAGGAGAAGAGGTTGAGGGATCCCATTATAAAGGAGGGCCTTGTCAGGAATATGAATCAACCCTAGAGGAGTGCAGGTTGAAATTCAGTGATAGTCAGAAACTGTGTGACTACTACTGGGAGGATGTTGTGGTATCGTTTTGAAATGTTTTTTAAAAGTACTGTTGTATTTTAGGAGGGTGTTTCTAATAGTTTTATACTTTTTCTTTTTTTCAAAGAGGACTGAGAAGAAGCAACTTGAGGAACCTTTATTCAGACACTTATTGGAGCTCATTTAGCAAAGTTTGAGGTGTGAAAGGGATTCTGGGTAACAGAACCTGGTGAGACCCACACAAGTCACCACATCCTGGATTCCCCTGGGTGTCTAGCTTTCAAAAATGTATAGGTTTGCTAGGTTTTCCTAGGTGACGGCAGAGCTATGGTTCAGAATCTACAGCTAGGCACTTTGCTAAGAAAGAGTCAGTTTTCACTGTAAAAATGTGGTGTGTCCACAATGCGTTATGGGCTGATTCCTGTCCCCGGCACTAGGCCTACCCACACAAGTGAGGTACCATTTTTATCGGGAGACTTTGGAGAATGCGGTGTGGGTGGAAGTTTGTGGACCAACGCAGAATCCAGAACTTTCCATCACAGAAATGTGAGGAAAATGTGTTTTTTTTACAAAGTTTGAGGTTTACAGGGATTCTGGGTAACAGAACCTGGTGAGAGCCAGACAAGTCATCACATCCTAGATTTCCCTGGGTGTCTAGTTTTCAAAAAAGTATAGGTTTGCTAGGTATCCCTAGGTGCCAGCAGAGCTAGGGTTCAAATCTACAGCTAGGCACTTAGCAAAAAAGGGTCAGTTTTCACTGTAAAAATGTGGTGTGTCCATGTTGCGTTTTGGGCCATTTCCTGTCGTGGGCACTAGGCCTACCTACACAAGTGAGGTACCGTTTTTATTAGAAGACTTTGGGAGATGTGGGTGGGTGGATTTTTGTGGATCCACGCACATTCCAGAACTTTCCATCACGGAAATGTGAGGAAAATGTGGTTTTTTTTTACAAAATTTGAGGTTTACAGGGATTCTGGGTAACAGAACCTGGTGAGAGCCAGACAAGTCACCCCATCCTAGATTCCCCTGGGTGTCTAGTTTTAAAAAATTTATAGGTTTGCTAGGTTTCCCTAGGTGCCGGCAGAGCTAGGGTTCAAAATCTACAGCTAGGCACTTTGCAAAAAAAGGGTCATTTTTCACAGAAAAAATATGGTTTGTCCACGTTGCGTTTTGGGCCGTTTCCTTTTGTGGGCACTAGACCTACCCACACTCGTGAGGTACCATTTTATCGGGAGACTTAGGGAAACACAGAATTGTAGAGCAACTGTTATTACCTATTGACTTTCGATGCATTTCTGCCTTCCAAATGTAAGACAATGTGTAAAAAAGAAGTCACTTTGAAAAATGTCCTATAATTCACATGCTAGTATGGGTACCCACAATTTCGGAGATGTGCAAATAGCTACTGTATCTAAACTCTATATTTTGTTTCCATTTCAGAAATGCATAGGTATCTTTCATACCGATTTTTCACTATTTATATTTTCCCAAATGAATTGCTATATACCCTGTACACAATAAAAAACCATTGCAAGACGCTGCTCAGTTATTGGCCTGGGTTCCTCGGGTTCTTGGTGAACCTACAAGTCCTATATATCTCCACAACCAGAAGGATCGAACGTATGTAAAGGTATATTGCTTTAAAAAAATCCATCATACTTAGAAGAAGTTACAGGTGAAAACGTTGGCACAAATGGCTGTTTTTTTCAACTCATTTTCAATTTTTCCCATTTTCAACTGTTAGTTTCTATAAGAAAACCTTGAAGGATCTACACAAATGACCCCTTGCTGAATTCAGAATTATGTCTCCTGTTCAGAAATGTATAGCTTCTCAGGATCCATTATTGCTTTCATACCCATTTTTACCATTAACTGGAAGGAGGCTGAAGGTACAAAAAATAGCAAAAATAGGCTATGTCCCAGTAAAATGCCAAAACTGTGTAAAAATGTTGGTTTTCTGACAAAAGTCTGTCAGTTCCTGAAAGCTGGGAAAATGGTGATTTTAGCACCACACACACTTTGTTGATACCATTTGCAGGGAAAAAAAAACGCTTTCATCTGCAGCACTTTTTTCCCATTTAAAAAAACCAAACCAAAATGTAGCTGTATTTTGGCTAATTTCTGGGTCCCCTCCAGGGGTATTAACAAATCCTGGGTACCTTTAAAATCCCCATGATGTTGGAAGAAAAGGATGCAAATTTGGCGTGGATACCTTATGTGGTCAAAAAGTTTCTGGGGCCTAAGAGCGAACTATCCCAAATAGCCAAAAAAAGCTTAGCAAGGGGGGCGGGGGAGAGGCCTAGCAGCAAAGGGGTTAATTGCAATGAGATAGTGTTCAGTTTTTTTCTACAATCTTAATGATTGCTTTTCCTCCACTGTTCAATGATGACTGCTTAAATAGTTCATCATTTACAGTGTATGAGTAAAGAAGCTGAGAACAGTACAAAAGGGAAAATGAAATGCTTATTTATCTTAATGCATACCTTTACAGTGTGAGAAATGTCTAGTTATTTCTTAGGATTATGTGTTTATGCATTGTTCAAATTAAACATTAGTTTTGTCATTGAACAACAAATAAATATCTTTTTTTCTTTCTTTTTATGCAGATCAATGGCACCATCTATTGAGGTAATGTACTTTACTAATTTGTTCTTGCAGTGTTGTTGCATAACTTTAGATTTTGAGGATGCACACCCAAGGACAGATTGCTACAGTTACTAACACACCTATGCACAAATCAGCACAGCAACTTCAACACCCAGCTACACACTGATAGAGGCACACACACAGGCTCATACTGATACAGCCACTGACACACTTAGACAGAGCTCATTACAGTCACTGGCACACTCAACTAAACATGATACAGCCATTGACACCATCCAGCCAAACACTAATGCATGAAATAACACACCCACGTATACAGTGACATACCCAGGAACTTACTAATGCAGACACTCACACACCCAGGCATACAGCAATGCAGAAACTCACACAGCCAGACAAAGATTAATGCATCCAATAACACTCCCAGGCACACACTGATGTGGGCACTGAGAGAGTCAGAGACTTAGCAATGCAGAGACTGACACCACCAGGAATACAGCAATGGAGACACTCACACACCCAGCCAGACACTAATGCATCCAATTATCCACCGAAGCACACTGTGACGAACACACTGCTATACCCAGAGACTCACCAATACAGACACTGACACACCCAGGGACTTACCAGTGCAGACACTGACACACCCAGCAATACAGCAATGCATACACTGACACAGCCATCCAAATACCAATGCATCCAATTAGACACCCAGGCACACACTCATTTGAGATGTCATCAGTGATGTCACTGACCATGTCATGAGTGATGTAATATGTGAGGTCATAAGCAGTGCATTGCTGGGGCATAAGTTATTGTTAGCTCAGGTAACAATAACTGCTGAATTTCTAGGGTTTTGTATGAGTGAAATCTAAACCTAACTATAACGTCCCTGTGACCTTTAGTTTTTTCAGTAACTATATATACACATTTATATATCCCAGTGGCAGTCACCACTGAGTAGTTATAGTTAGGATTGCTTTTCCATAGACAGGGCATATTTGGTCCTCTTTTGTGTTGTTTGACGAATCTTCATGAAACGTTCCAAAAAAAATGCAAATTCACCGCTGCTCCTTCCTGGAAAGTTTCAGGGTGATCCGACAAGCGGGGCCAAAAAAAAGGGGGGTCAAAAAAGCTAATTTCCCTATGCATTTCCCATAGACTTCTTTAGGGAGCGCTACCACAAAAACTGCTGAATGCAATTACACTAAATTTGGCAGATAGCTAGAGCTTAGTTGGCAGATTCTGCTTTTTGTGATTTGTTGTAAACCTGTTCAGTAGTTTTGGAGATATTAAGTTCCAAACATATTTGGGTATCTGGACCGTTTGGTTTGAGGGACTCTTGCGAAAGTCTCTTGAACCCAATTTAAAAAAAATAGAGCATTCCGATTGGCCCAAGGAGCTTTTTTTTTTGGGCCACTTTGCTCCCACGGGAGACATGCTACTGAAGGAGCAAGAGCTCTGATTGGCTGCCAGCAACATGATAAAAATTTTGTTGGCAGCCATCACAGGACTCGGGGCACATGCATCAATGTAGACAATTGCGATTCCATAATTGCAATTATTAAGGAATCGCAATTATGGAATCTCAATTGCCTATGCATGTAGATTTCGCTAAAATATTAGCGATTCCAACATATTCCTCAATTGCGAATTGCAAATTGCGAATCGCAATTAAAGAATAGCTTCCCATTCATTCCTATGGGTCTAGAGGCCCATAGGAATAAATGGGAATTGCATGCGCAATTTGCGAGTACCAAATAGGTACTAGCAAATTGCACATGCAATTCCAAGGGTGCAAGGGGGCCAAAAGGCCATCCTGATGCACCCCCAAAATTGGCATGTGTGCACATGTGGCGCACACACATGCCCTAAGGGCATGTGTGTGTGCAACATGGCACTTTGAAAAATGCACTTTTGTGCATTTTTCAAAGGAATTGCAAATTACCATCCCCTTGAAAATCTCTGTAATTTGCGATTCCTTAATGCAAAGTCGCAATCTCAGATTGCTTCTTGCATTGCATTTGAGGGATCGCAAATTGCAATTCCCTAAATGCATTCGCAATTTAGGTAATCGCAAAATTTAGTTTTTTGGGGCTTATGAGTTTCACGGAGGGTCATATTTAAAGGAAAAGGCATCAAGGCATAACTACCTATGAGGGGGGCGCCAGGGCAAAGAGTGCAGAGAGATATTATAAGCCCCTCTGAGAAAGGACAACCATTCTTGCCACGTTCTGAAGGAGACTTCTTTGGAGTTCTTCCATTTATTAAGTACTATTTTGCAGGCAAGTGTAAGCATTAGATCTAACAGATAGCGGTCATTTTCATCTGGTAGCATTGGGTCTAGAAAGCCCAGAAGGATATAGGAGAATTCCCTGAGGGGGGTAGATAGTGAATGTTTTGCTTATACAGTTGTCTATTTCGTCCCAATATGTTTGTAGAATGGGGCATTGGAAGAGCATGCGAGCTAGATCACCAACATGTGCATTACAATTCCAGCATATAGGGCTCTGGCTGAGGTTAAGCTTAAAGATCCTTTCAGGGGTCCAATATGTCCTGTTTATTAGCATAAGTTTCGATGGGATAGTACTGGAGAGATTTTATTTGAGAAGGGAGTTTTATATATCTTGTCCCAGTCAAAGGGGATGTTTCTAGTGTTAGATTCAGATTCCCATTTTATCTCGCTTTTCAAGTGTGATTTGCGAGGTTTTGGGGATAAAAGCTTGTAGATTTTAGATACAGTGTGCCCTGACTTTAGTAGCTGGAGTATCCTTGAGAGGATCGACGGGTCGGTGGGTATTATTGAGCGTAGCGTGAGCTGTACCTTTAGTTTCAGAAATTTATAAAAATCTAAGGAGTGTAAACCAAACAGTGATTGTAGCTCGGAGAAAGGAGAAGGGAGTTTCCCTGTAAAGAGGTCTTTGACTAGGTTTATGCCGTTTTTTGACCATTTTTCCCAGAATAACATTTCTCCGTCCACCTTCAGATAGGGGTTGCGCCATCGAGCGGCTAAGTTGGATTTGTTGATTTTTACCGCTGACATTTGGTCCAGGCTTAGCAGTGCTCTTTTAGTATTTTGAATGATATATTTAGAATGAGGGATGGAAGAGATATCCATGGTTAGGAGAGCAGGTAAAGGGATTTCGTTGATGATTGACCTTTCTATGTCCACCCATACTGGGATGTAGTCAGGGTCGGTAAATAGGCAGTGAGATCCTTGCTTGCAAAGATACGCAGTTTGATAGTTCCTAAAGTTTGGAAGACCCAAGCCCCCTTTTTCTTTGGAAAGTTGAAGTTTCTTCATGGAAATTCTGGGCCTCTTTCCTTGCCAGAGGAACGTGTTGAAAATCTAGTAAATCTTGGTCAGGAACTCATTAGAGAGTGTCATAGGCAACATACTGGCCAAGTAGTTTACTAATGGGGTAATCATCATTTTTAATGTCTCTGCTCTTCCCCACCAGGATAAAAATTTTGGTGACCAGCCATCTAGTAACGTTGAAATTTGTTTGGTGAGGGCATTCTCATTAGCCTGCAGGGTGGTGATTAAGTCTCTGGTGAAGTCTAAGCCTAGGTACTTGATATTATTTGGTTGCCATGTAAGGCTCGAGTTGCCAATTATTTCTTTGTCGCCAAGGTTGTTGAGCATTTTCACCTCAGTCTTGTCTTTATTGAGCTTATAACCCGATACCGCGGAGAAGTCTTCTATTGAGGCCATTAGTGCAGTGAAATTCTCGGAGTGCATTCTCGGAGATGACTAACACGTCGTCTGCGTAAGCTGTTATTTTTACTGTGTTGTTGTTGAAGGTCATTCCTGTGATCGGTTTGTTGTTCCGAAGCTGATAAAGGAACGGCTCTATTGCTAATAGGAATAAGGAAGGTGAGAGTGGACATCCTTGCCTAGTTCCCTGCTCTGGTTTAAAAGATGAGGAGATGCTCCCACCTGCTCTAACTTTGGCGGAAGGGTTAAAATACAGTGCCATTACCATACGGATAAAATTGTCTCCCAGATTGAATTTTTCGAGTGTCGCTTTAAGGTAGGACCAGTCTATTTTGTCGAAAGCCTTTTCGGCATCCAACGTGATTGCAACTGTTGGGGAGTCTGTTATTTTGGCTTTCTCAAGGCGTGACATATAGTTCGTGTATTATCACTAGAAAGTCTCTTCTTTAGAAATCCCACTTGTGAGGCAGAATAAGTTTGGATAAATATTTTTGGAGACGTTTAGCAAGGATCATGGCATAAATTTTGCAATCTATGTTAATCAGGGATATAGGCCTGTAATTTTTAGGATGTGATGGGTCCTTCCATTCTTTGGGTATCACCGCTACGATAGCCTCTGCGGGTTACCCATTTATCTGGCCAGATTCACTAAATTCGTTGAACATGTTTAGAAGAGGGGGAATCAGAGCGGATGAAAATTACTTATAGAATTTTGCATTGAACCCGTCAGGTCCAGGCGCCTTCTCTACTTTAAGGGATTTTATCATGTCCCCAATTTCGTTGGCAGTTATTGGGCCGTTAATTACATCCTTGTCTTGTTCCGAGAGGGTAGGTAGGTCGCATTTGCTTAAGTAGTTTTGGGCTTTAGCGATGCATAGGTCGTGGTTTTTGCTATACAATGTACTGTAATAATGCTTAAATATTTCTGCTATTTTGTCAGGATCAGAGTGAGCGTCTCCCTTCTGGTCCAGTAAGGTCTTAATCGTATTTTTCTGTAATTTGAACTTTAAGTAGGAAGCTAAGCTCTTGCCCGCCTTGTTGGATTCACAGAGCCTAATGCTTTTTTGTTTGTTAATCCACACCCCTGCCCTGTTACTTATTTTATTATACTCATATTTCTTTTTCACCAATTCATTCAAAACAGAGGTTTCTCTAGATACAATGTGTTTCCCTTCGAGTATAGATATCTCCTTTTCTAGATTTTGAAGGTTGCTATTGGTGTCCCTGTTCATGGCAGACCTAATTTTAATGATCTCACCCCTAAGTGTGCTTTTTAGTGCTTCCCATCTTGTGAGGTCCGAGGTGTCTCCAATTTTATTTACCATGAGATAGTTGTGGATCGCACACTCAATGCTTTGCCTGTTTGAGTCTGTATCTAATACCTCATTATTGAATCTCCAAAGGAATTGCTTTTTAAAAGGTTTCGGGTCAGTAATGGATAAACTAATACATGAGTGATCTGAGATCACTCTTGGCTCAATGGAAGTTTGGTCTATTCTGTTTACAGCATTGTCAGAAATAAGCAGGTAATCAATGCGTGAATAAGAATTATAGGGAGATGAATAAAAAGTGTACTCCCTACCTGTGGGATTCTGTAACCTCCAAGTGTCAGTCAAGTTGAAACGTTTGCATAAATTGTTAAGAGCTTTGTGAGACCTGTTGACATGAGATTGAAGTCACCCGCAAGTATGTGCATGGCGGTGTCTGGAATTGTTTTAATTTGTTTATTAAGATCCACCCAGGAGGCAGAATCATCTTTGTTGGGGGCATAGATGTTTGTGATGTAGAATTCCGTGTTATGTTTTACCAATTTCATTGTGACCCACCTACCCTGTGTGTCGGCTGAGCATGAAACAAGGTCTATGTTGGCTTTTTTGGCTACCAAAGTGAGGACACCATTCTTTTTACCTATTGCATCTGAACCTGCAGCGTCGCTGTAAAACTTATTTCTAAGTGAGTTGAATTGTTTGGAGTCAATTTTAGCTTCTTGTAACAAGAGGATGTCACCCCTCTGTTTGTGGAGATAGTCAAGGATCTTCCTTCTTTTGATAGGGTGGTTTATGCCCTTAACATTCAGCGAGAATATCTTGATGTTGTGTTGGGCCATAGCTATCGGTGAGAACTGAGACATGATAGGTGTGGTATGGTCATAGTGTGTGTCTCTCTACCTAGGGGAGTCCTTTTGGATCGTTTTCTCATGGTATTGGTAAGGAGTGGACCTCCTTTTTGTATGAGCAGTAGAATCATTATGCGCTCAGATGCTATATTGGGTAGTATTGTGAACATATAGGGCATCCTCCCATTGAGGGACCACCTGTATGAACAAAGGTTTCACAGCAATTCGTGACACTCGAATAATGAAAACAATAATGATAATAATAATAACAGCAGGCAAAGAATAACAAAACAAGTACATAAGGGAAAACAAAACAAGATCTAAAACCCTTCCCCCACCCTCCCACACCCCAATCCCTCCTTCCCAACCTCCAAAGTAGTGAACTGACATGGTGATAGGGGAAGAGAGCTCCCCTCCCATGGAAAAACAGACTAGAGTAAGCTGAACGCATGAAACTAACCTATGCCTTAAGGCATGAACATCAATAATCTAATTGAGATAGAAGTCTCTGCTAGAGATAAACTGCCTGCTCATTTAAACGTATGAGCAGTATGGAGTAAATTGGAACAAGCTAGTTGCTATAACCATTTATCTGGTGTTATTTGTGTGGTATATGGTGTTATAACATTAAGAGCGTATATACACTACGTTGAATCAACAGTGGACTGCGAAGAACTAACGTTATGGACGAACAACATGGCTGAGCATAGTCAGAGCCATGTCAGCACATTAACGGGTGAATTTAGTGCAAATTTATACAAACTCCAGAACTGTGGTTCGACGGATTTGCATAGCTTTAACACAGTAATGGTGTGTTAAATTTCGATCACTTATAAACACTTGGCAGCTGTTTAACTTAGCAAGCGTGTCGTTTGGCAACATTACACTAGTCGAAGAATTTCACGTGGCAAGATTACCAGCAACCTAAGATGTATATCTTACAACTTACATAGAGGACAGAAGATTCAAAGTTGTGCACTTGCCAATACAGTGGTCATTCAAGTTTTTACAGCAGAAGGCCCGTTGGCCGAAATTGCCGAGATGACCGAGATGACCAAGAGAGTTTCATCTTTCCCGTTGTGCATTTGACAATGCGATGGTAGATCAAGATCTTGTAGCAGGAGGCCCAGGGGCTGAGATGTCCATAAGAGATTCATCTTTCCCATCGAGGAATCTTTTCGATGATCGGTGAAGAAGTGTGGAGACCCCTAAATCGTGACGCGATATTTGGCTGGGCCTGCAAAGGCAAACTGGTAGTTCATGGCCCTTAGTCTGGGGCAAAGCGCCAGGAAGCCCTTTCTTGTGTCGACAGTTTCTTTACTATAATCTTGCGAGATATAGATTTTATTGTTTTTCCAAAGGATGTGGTTATTTTTCTGCATGAAGGCGAGGATCAGCTCTACATGTTGATATCGGAGAGGTTTACACACTATTGGTCTTGGTGATTTTTGACTTGCGAGTATTCTTGAAGGTACCCTGTGAGCTCTATTGAACTCCAGGGGTTTACTGAAAGTCAGGTTTGTGGCTTGAGTAAACCATTTTTCCAGAAAAGAGATGCATGACCCGGAAGGGTCTTCCTCCCCTTCTGGGATTCCAAAGATTCACAGGTTCCCCCTTCTGTTTCTGTCTTCCAGGCCTGATAACCGTTTCGTGAGCGAGTCCGTAGTAATGGTTAGGCACTGGAGGGATTTACTCATTTTGTTCTCCGCATCTTCCAGTTGGCTGATTCTGCTTTCTGTTTCTGTTATTCTAACGTTGGTATCTCTGATGTCTTGTCGGATCGCAGAAATCTCGGTCTGCATCCTATCAGTATTTTCCTTCGTGGACTTAGCGAGTTCGTGGACTTCCGCTAATTTACTTAAAATGGTTTCCATAGTGGTACTGATGTCTTGCTTGCCTTTAGTGGGTGAGTCCAGATTAGGCGGGTCAGCCTTGACTCTTTTGAGGTTTGTCTTGATCTCTTTGTCTGCCATTTTTGTGCGGGAGCCGTATTTCTTCAGTGTTCCGATGAATCAGATGACACCGAGGTGGTCAGGCTACCCCTTCAGTGCTCCTACAATGTCTCTAATGCCACTGATAACACTGTTGATAGCACTGTTAGCACTGTTGATACCACCGTTGATAGCGCTGTAGAAAGTTGATAATTGACGGCGCCGCACATAGTACATCAAATATTAGAGAGTGCTTGTAGCACTGTGGATAACACTGTTGACAGCACTGTTAATAACACTGTTTATAACACTGTTGATAAGCACAGAAAAACATCAAACATCAGAGAGATCTGTTGATCTTCTGTTGATTTTCTGGAATGTTCTTAGAACATGGTAGGGGCCATAGCAGGGTCAGGCAATGTAAGCTTGCATAGGTGTTGCATAGGTGTTGGTGCTGGTAGGCACAATATATGCTCTATAGACGCTCTATAGTTGTCGTGGAATAGTACCTTGAGCTTATAGGAGCACTATGCTATAAGATTCTGCAGGTAGCTGGTTGTATTGAAGTAAGTATAGTAAGTTTTGCAGGGAGTGTTGCAATTAATCCTCATAACGGCCGCCATTTTAGAATCAGGCAGCGCGAGGGATGAAGCGTGCTTGCACTTGTTTGCCTCGCCCGCGTTCAGGGCTTTCTACAACCAGCCTGTCTATCCTGTGACGTTAGAGTGCTGTAGTAGTGGCAGATACAGCAGGATCAGTAGGTTTAGCTGGTAAAGTCGGGAGTTTTTGCAATTTGCCTCATTACGGCCACCATTTTAGAATCAGGCAGCGGTGCGCGGGGTTAAACGCGAGGAATTTAACGTATTTGCTCGCTCTTACTTCTTTTTGTTGATCCTCTTTGTAGATCTCATACCCGCGTTCGCCGCAATCATCGTATTCTGCGTCCAGTTCGTGACCTCATGAAGCAGCCCCGTTGCTTGCCGTGAGAAGCCTGAGCAGGGCACGCGTCATGGCCTCGGAGGCACAATACTTGCTAGACGGACTGGTGGGCTGTTAGAGAATGCGCCGCTGCGCAGCCGGTGAGTGGATCTTCAATGTCTTGAATCCGCTTGATTCCCCTGATTTTTAGCAGAGATTCTGGTGAGAAGAATGCACTTAGAAACAGCAATAAGCATATATAAAGGCTTAATAAGGCTCATCCATGGGAGGAGATGCAGGCTCAAGCCGCCATCTTCTCCGCGATCCATACCATGCCCCAACAATTTCTAAGGTTTTTTATATGCTAATTACTAACTAACGTAGTAGTCGCGTTTGCAGAGTGGTGCAGAAAGGGGGCTTGGCCTCCGACCATCGCTCAGGAATTCCACTGCGTTGGACTTACTGGAGGTACTACGAGGGCTTCTTGGCACCCAAAGTCCCTCAGGAGTAAAGTGGACTTTATCCCCCAACCCATAGTGTGCAGGAGGAGCATTTGCAGAGTGGTGGAGAAAGGGGAGCGTGGCCTCCGAAGGCCTCTTAGCAATACCACTGTGTGGGACTTACTGGATGTAACAGGAGGAGTAGTTGGCCCCCAAGGATGTCCTTGGGGCCAACTACCCCACCTATTACCTCCAATAAGTCCCACACAGCAGCATTGGTAAGTTCTAATAGCAGGCCACGCCCCCTTTGCCCACCATTCTGCGAACGCGCTCCCTGGCACACTCTTGGATGGGGATTAAAGTACCCTTCGATGCTGGGGGTTCTTAGGGGCCAACTAGCCTACCTGACACCTCCAGTAAGCCCTAGATAGTAGGATTGCTAAGAGGAGCACACAGGCCACGCCCCCTTTCTGCACCACTCTGCAAGCGCACCTCCTGGAGCGCTCTTGGTTGGGGGATGGAGTCCCCTTGCCCCATGAGGGTCCGTGGGGGCCAACTAGCCCTCCTGTTATCTCTAGTAAGACCCACACAGCTGGATTGCTGAGAGTGGTCCGAGGCCACACCCCCTTTTTACACAACTCTGCAAACGCGCCTCCTGGCGCACTGCTGCTCGGGGGATGAAGTCCACTTTAGTCCTGAGGTCCTCAGGACTCATGCAGACCTCATCGCCCCACCAGCAGTGCGCCAAGAGGCGCGTTTGCAGAGTTGGTGTAAAAAGGGGCATGGCCTCGGACCAACTCACAGTATTCCCACTGTGTGGGGCTTACTGGAGATACCTGGTGGGCTAATTGGCCCCTAAGAACCTTTAAGGATCTAGGGGACTTAATCCTCCAACCCACAACGCGCCAGGAGGCGCGTTTGCAGTGTGCTGCAGGGAGGGGGAGGGGCCTCCGGCGAGATGCCAGCTTTTTTTTCCTTTTTTTTGGTTAGAAGGGGGGCTGTGTGGCCCCCCTTCTCAATATTTTCTGGGCCCTGGGGACCCCATCCCCCAGGGCCTGCCACTTTTGATTTTTTAAAAACAAAAAACGGGAAGGGGGTCGCGCGGCCCCGGCGAAGCCGATTACGGCCCCAGGGACCCCATCCCCCGGGGCATGGCCACATATTTATTTATTTTTTGTATTTTATTATTTTTAAAGGAGGGGGCCGCACAGCCCCCCTCCTGAGCCCTTTTTTGGCCCCAGGGACCCCATCCCCCGGGGCATTGCCTCGTTTATTTATTTTATTTTTTTCTGTTTCGGGAGGTGGGCCACTTTTGGCCCCGGGGACCCCATCCACCGGGTCCTGGCCTCATGTTGAGGACCGCGGGGGAGACCTAATGCCCCCGCGGTCCCAGCCGGCTCTCCGCCTCCTGCGGGAGCTGGCATTGCATTTGGAGAAGGGGAGCTGCTAACCTGCAGCTCCCCTTGTCCAAAAGCAATTCTGGTTCGCTTCATGGAAGCAAGAGCAGGTTTCCTGCCATTTAGGGCTCCACGAGGGGGGCCGCGCGGCCCCCCTCCAACAGATTTAAAGCCCGGGAGGTGGTGCTCCCCAGGGCTGGGGGTCCGCTACGGACCCCCGTATTTAATTTAGTCAATGCCCCGAGAGGTGGTGGTGGTCCCAGGGGCAGTGTGGGGGGGCAGAACCCCCCCCACACTTTTATTTCTATTGAAGCCCCGGGAAGGTGGTGGTCCCCAGGACTTGGGGGGCCCACGAGTCCCCCCCGCTCATAATTATGCAGATGCCCCGGGGAGGTGGTGGTTCCCTGGGCAGTGTGGAGGGCAGGAGCCCCCCAATGCATAATTTATACAAGCTCCAGGGAGGTAGCGGTACCCGGGGCTGCGGGGGGGTCGCGTGCCCCTGCATAATATTAATCATGCTCCAGGGAGGTGGCAGTCCCTGGGGCTGTGGGGGGCCCACATATATTTTACTTATTGCCACCGGGACCTGGCCCACCCGGGGGCTTATTAAAAACGAAGTGTGGGAAATCGCGCTTTGTTTTTAAAAATGTTCTCGCCGGGATTTGCGCACCCAGCACAAATCCCGCCAAAAAAATGCTTTTTTGGGCCCTGGGGGTCCCTGTGGGACCCCCTGACCAGGCCTACGGGGTCAGGGTGTTTCTACCCTGCCCCCTTTTCTTTCTTTTTTTAACCATTTTTGTCCCTTTTTTCTTCTGACTCACACAGAGTCACAAGATGTCTGCCAACACTTCTTGGTTTGGAGTGTTGACTGCCAATCAAAATGAAGATAGATATTTTTTTATTTTTGAATTTCTCAAGAACTACTGAACGGATTTACACCATTTAAAGAAAAGAACGCTTTCTGAACCAAGACCTACCTTTTTGCCAAATTTGGTGTAATTCCGTTCAGCAGTTCGGCTGTAGCTTTGTCTAAAGTTTCCTATGGAAATTAACATGGAGAAAACGCGTTTTGGGACCCCCCCTTTTTTCTCGGCCCCCGCTCAATGAATCGCCCCAAAACTTTCAAGACAGGAGCTGACATGAGCGAACAATTAGTTTTGAAAATTTCGAAATTTCACGAAGATTCGTCAAACAGCGCCAAAGATATTGGCAAAAGAAAAAACGCTTTTTGAATAGAAACGAGGTCCTAACTATAACTACCTACTGGCGACCGCCAGTAGGTAATTAAAATGTATAAATATATATATATGCATTCTGGCATGTGTCTCGATCAGGAGCACCGAGTACAGCCGGCTAGATGTGGTAGTAGTGCATGAGGTGCACATCTCGGCGCCCCACCCCCGGCCGGGATTGTGTTGTGGCAATGGGGAGAGAGCAGCAGATTTACTGCTGAATGAGCCGGTCCACAGTGAGGAAACCCGCCACTGATCCTGCAGATGAGAGGAGCTGGCAGCACAATGGCTGACGTTGTCAGGGCATTATCGTGTGCACGGGCTGGTCACTGTACTAAACTCGCGGATTTGGACTGTCTTGTATCCTTGGCAGGATCGGCACATGTGGCTGAAGGGTAGGAGCCTTTGAGAAAAGCAAGAGAGGAGAGTACTTACTTGTGGAACTTTCCTTGTCCTCTCTTTGTATACACCAGTGATCCAATGGGACTCCTCTTTCAAGTATTTAATAAACCCCGCGAAAAACTCAGTATCGGACTATCAAGCACAAAACTGGCATCGAGGAAGGCATTCGCTGAAACGCGTCTGCCAGGTGCTGAGATTGAGAAAACGCGTTAATTTGATGTGCTAAGTGGTGGCATTAAAACCTTGCTGCAAAACGACTCAAGCTGTGTCAGACCCGTTTTTGAGTAGGAAGCGGGATTGGTGTAATGTAATATATATATATATATATCCAACGAATTCCTCCCTAGAAGAAAAGAGGGTCGCACTCCAGCAGTCTTGCTCCAGTGATAATTTATTCTTTAAGCAGGCACAGACCAAACCGACGCGTTTCAGTATCACAGATACCTTGATCACGGTTAATTACTAGCCCCGTCCCCCTTCCTTTTGAAAATCCTGATAGGATACAGTATTACATCATTTCCTATGGGGAGATCAGGCATAGTACTTGGAATTATGGGATATGTAGTCCCTTGTTTTTTTGCCTATAACAGTGTGAAAAAACATTCAAATTAAAAAAGTGTTTGTGAACCAGTGAAGTGAATTAAAAAGATCATATATATATGTATATATAGGCGTTCTGCCTCACTATGTACATGTCCTCATTATTAATTGTCCTGCACGCAATGTTTTCAAACAAAGTCCACCTATAATTTTTTTTTATTTTATTTTATTGTTTTTCGAGGTCACATCACATCAGTTTCCTAGGGGGAGTCATTCCATTCTCCTTCCCATTTTCCTGCTCCATGTCTTTCGACGTTGTGCATTTATCGTATGTGCCTTAACTCGCTTTTTTTGTTGTTTCATTTCTTTTTTATTTGTATTTACATGGACTGATACCCTCCAATGGGTTTACTTGTGCTTTTATTTGTTCGTGCATTGTCGCTTATTTCTTCTGATTTTGATGACTTGTACATAAGGTTTCTTTCTTTTTCTCTTTTCTCCTTTCTTTCTTGAGGGTAGACCATCATTTTATAGGTGTATATACAATTCCTCTGACTGATTTAAACCGTAAGGTGTCATGCTGCGGCGATTTAAGATATGACGCGACTCCTTTTGCCGTAGTATCTTCTCACGATTACCCCCTCGTGAGTTCGCTGATACAGTTTCAATCCCATAGAAGCTTAGTTTCTTCCAATTTCCATCATGATGTTGCTCCATATGTTAACTACTGCGTTGATCCTGTCTTTATTCTTTGTTGCACGTATGTGCTCTAGTATCGGTTTCTTCAATTCACAGATGGTGCTACCCACGTATTTCAATCCGCACGGGCACTCGATCACATACACAATGTATTGACTCTTGCAGGTTATGAGCTCCCTTATTTGCCAAACTTTGTTATTAGCTGTCATGACTTCTGTTGTTGGTTTTGCTATTTGGCATACTTTACATCCTTGACACTTTACAAAGCCTTTTGTTTTTAACCATGTCTTTTTTGGTTGTTTTCCCTTGAAATGGCTATGTATCAATCGATCTTTTATGTTCTTTGCTCTCCGGTAAGTTATTATTGGATGAGGTCCCATTTTCTTTCCTATTGTCGTATCTAACTGTAGGATTTTCCAGTTCTTTTTTACTATCTCCACAATCTGTTTGGATTCTTGTGAGAAATTCATGATTAATCTTATGGGTTCCTCATCTAGTTGCTTCTCGCAAGTTTTTGACTTCAGGCATTCTTCTCTGGACCGCTCATTCGCTTCTATTCCAACATTTGTTTATGATGCCTTTGCTGTATTTTCTTGCTTAGAATCTTTCCCTACTTTTATTGCTGTGTTTCTTCCATTCTCCTTCTTCACTGCAAATTCTTCGCAGGCGGAGAAATTCCCCAAATGGTATGCTGGATATTAATGATGGTTGATGAAAGCTTGTTGCTTCCAATGTAGCATTTGTTGCTGTGCTTTTTCGATGCAGTGTTGTTTCCAATGTGTTGTTTTTTACATAAATTTCCACATCGAGAAAGTTTACTCGTTCTTTGCTGATTTCATGGGTAAACTGGAGATTAGGTACACTAATGTTTAAAATTTCAAAAAATCACGGAAATCCTCCTTTGTTCCATTCCAGACGATAAGAAGATCATCTATGAATCGCATCCATTTAATGATCTTTTTTGTGTATCTTTCATGCTTGATGTTTTGCGCAATCTCCTTCTCCCACCATCCCATTACTAAGCAAGCGTAACTTGGGCTGAAGGCAAAACCCATAGCCGCTCCGTTGCGCTGTCGATATAGCTCATCGCCAAATGAGAAAACATTATTTGTCAGACATAACGAAATCATATCCATAAGCATTTCATTGTGTTCTTTGTAATGGATGTTCCTTTCTTGTAAGAAACATTTGCATGCTTTTAAGCCTAAGGCGTTGTCAATGTTTGCGTATAGAGCGATCACGTCCATTGTGATCAAATAATAGGTGCTTTGCCAGGTTATTCCACAGAGGGTTTTAAGGAGATCTGTTGTGTCCTTTATATACGAGCTCAAGTTTGCCACATATGGTATGAGAAAATAATCAATGTAGTTTGCTATAGGTTCCAGAAGGGAACCTTTTGCTGACAATATGGGTCTGCCCAGTGGTTTTTTGGGGTCTTTATGCAGTTTTGGGAGAAAATAGATTGTTGCCAATATCGGGAAATCCACTGTCAAATATTTGCATTCCTCTTCATCAATTAATTTTTTGGAAGTCCATGCCTTAAGTTTTTTATCAATTTCTCTTTTTGTTGTTGTGATAGGATTTGTTGATAACTTTTCATAATACACTTCGTTATTTAATTGAGGAGATGCTTCTTCAATATATGCTTTTCGGTCCCACACTACCACATTTCCACCTTTGTCTGCCATTTTTATTACCAGTTGATGGTCATCACTTAATGTATTCAGGGCTTCCCTCTCTGTCGTTGATAAGTTGTCTTTGTAGCATGTTTTTTTCATTTTGTATAGGTCATGAATAATCGCTTCCTGAAAAATATCAATTTTGTTTCCGGGTGCGAGCTGGGGATAAAATTTAGATTTTGGTCGCATTTCACTCAAACCAGCTCCCAGCTGGGGACATGCTGTTTCCAGGGGTATCATTTCCCCCCATCCGCATTCAAATTTAATAAGGTCAGAAAGTCATTAGATTCCTTTGCCGTAAGTGTCAATGTTGGTTTTTCCACTGTTATTATTTTCGGTCTATTTTGATTTTCCATGAAGTGCTTGGCCAATTTGATCTTCCGGATATATAAGTAAAGATCTATTCTGGTCTGAGCTAGATCCATTCTTTGTACCGGGCAAAAATGTATTCCTCGTTTAAGTAGTGATACTTCTGCTGGGGATAGTTCACAATTTGAAAGGTTCACTACTTGAAGTTCATCCCTTATTGATCCTTCCTCTGTCTCATGCTCCTTGTTTTTGTTCCTATCCTTTCGGATGAGCTGTTTGCATCTTCGTCCCCTTTGTTGCGGTTTCGCTGGTGCCATAATTTCCCTCTTCCCCTTCCTCGTGATTGTCTTGGCGCCGTTTGCCGTTGTTCCCATTGGCGTTGCTGCAGGACAAGGCGCATGTCCCCTAAAAAAGCCAATCTTGTGCTATCCATTGGTGTTTCAGGTTCCCCACTACTTAGGTCGGTGGAGGTTAGGGAAGATAGACTGCTTGATGCGCCCCCAATATTGCTTTCCATTCCTTGTTGTTTGAAAGGGTCAAATTTGCGGGAGAAAGTGAAGATGCGTCCCTCAGCATAGTGAATAGTATCCCGTACAAATTTGTTATGTTTCCTCTGTCGGACCACCTCTTCATGCTGGTCAATTTGGCTTTCTAAATCTGTTTTAAATTTCAACATTTCTGTATTTAATTTGAGTGATTCCAGCTCTTTCTCCGTTTCCTGTATTGTGATTTGATTTTTTCCAAGGAGATCTCAATATGTTTAACAAGTATTTTTATTAGACCCAACGATGAATTCAAAGTATGCTCACCCCACTCTTGTAATAAGTCATTTGTGGCATCCTGGTGGTTAGGCATTAGCATAATTCTTAGGCCTCTCGGGACCCGTTGTACATCCAAATATTTTTTCAGGGTTATAAGCTCCCAAGATTTATTTATCTCTTTTTGCTTAATTTCTCCCATAGTCGCAATTTACTTTTAATGTCCGATTTTACTGATGAGTGTTGCTTATCCGATTCCTTTTGCAAATCACCTTTCGCAAACATTGTTGTTAATTGTTCTTTCCTTTTGGCCTCCCTCTTTTCCATCTCAAATCTGTGCCTTTTGCTCAATTTTCAAAACTGTATATCTTTTTACTGGGGCTGCTGTTGGGACTGTTCCTTAAATAGGAATTAGTGACACTCCTCTGCTCGCTTCAGTTGAAAACTCAGTGCAGAATTTAAAACTATTCCATACAAAACAGATCCCACTTCTTAACCGAATAATCGTTGATGCTTCAATCTTGTTTAACATGCAGCATTTTAACATACTCAGTTTCCAGACACACTCCTACCTCAGGATTCCTCCCCGGATGGTGTGTGTCGGTTACCTCCGTTTTTGTTCTTCACTTTCTTTTTGGAACGGCGAGCACCGACCCAGGCTTAACAAATCCTTTCACATGTGGTTCACTTTTGCCGGGTTGCAGGCGCTCGTGAAGGTGCGTAATCCATGCGGTTGAACCAAACCGCTTGTAATATATCCAACAAATTCCTCCCTAGAAGAAAAGAGGGTCGCACTCCAGCAGTCTTGTGTAGTATCCTGATGTTATGTATTGCCTCTCCCATGTTTCCCTGTCCCTAGCTGCTCAGCATGTGTGAGTGTTCTGAATGGAATGTTTGGTGTGTGGGCTATGAGTGGAATGTGTGGGTGACTGGATGAGGAGTGACAGTTGGATGGATGGGGCTGAGCAGCTAGCAGGCTGCTCCCGGTGGGGCTTATGATATGGACTTATACATCTGCTGATGGAGTTTATCCTACCTGTAACCTACCTATGAATAAACCTACTTGGTTTATATCTACCAGCGTGTCAGTCATCACTACATTTAATTTGGCGACGAGTTAAGGACGTCCCCACGCTCTACACTTGATTCAAGCGGTTTTTAAAGACTTTAAAATGATTTCTACAAATCGCCGGCAAGAAGCTTCTACAGGTATGAGGACATATCGACGGACACTGGCAACAGTAACAAGAAGGATCAAAAAGGAGTCACAAGAGGCCACTCAACACTGTCGAGTCAAAGACATTATCATTCAAAAGGACCTTCTCAACTAAGTACAGCGCGCCGTGCAGCCCCCCAGTGTCCATCACACCGGACAGCCCCCACACAAGCGTGCTGTACAATGTCTACAGAGGCCACTACTTCAAGACACCTCATGAATGCTGTGCAGAGACACTTTTCATATACAGTAAGCCTCTTCTTTTATCTTATGGATGTTGCGCAGAGTGTTACAAACTCGACATGTGGATGCCTGATTTCTGCCTGCGTTGAAGTAGTGTTCTTTACACATTGGAACCTACTCAGAGTCACGCATGTAGGCACACAATCAGATGTATATGGACATTGGCATCCAAATTACCAGCTGCGGAGTGTCTTTACGTTAGCTGTGTCTGGCAGATAAAGAACATGTGAGAGGACGTGTCTGAGGCCACACAGCTACTATGCCTTGCGTACACCTGGGGGCAAGGAGAGGTGAGACATTCATGGCACAAGTTTTTTCATGTTTGCCCTTGTTTTCACTCAATATTTATAAACATTGCGAGTGGGGGCATTTTTCGACAATTAGTGTTGGTCTCTTCAGAGACATTGGCAGTTTAACTGCCCCATGGCATTTGAAGATTCAAGTGCAAGCATTTTCCAGCGCGCGCACTTACCTGCCTTTTGCTGCCTTCCACGGAGCCCCTGTGACGTATTGTCTTTCTCGAGGGATCCTCAGATGCTGTTTAATGTTGGGGAGCACCTGCGCGCCGGGAGCCACCCGGCGCGACGTGATCAACGTGCCGCCATCTTAAGGTTGGAAATTCTTCAGTACAATTGCAAGTGCTCTACTCCCGTTTTGCCAACCACGTTTTCGTCAGTTGTGACGTTTTAAATAAAGTTAATTGAAGCTTTAGCCTGTCAGGAATGCCGTCGTGGGAGCAAGAATTACACGCTTTGTCTGCCTGCTCGTGGATTTTCATGGACTCATAGGTACTTTTCATTCTCGCTCCGAAAAGGAATGTCATGTTGTTGGTTGTTAACTCGTGTGAGACAACGCTCACAGGTGTTGCTTGCCTGCCCATACATATGACTTTAACGGATTCTTCGGACTCATGTTATTTGTTAGTAATGTGTAAACTAACAAGTTCTAGTGGATGGCAGTCAGAGTTATCCTCCACTTCAGGGATGGGTTTGGCATGCTAGCTATGTGTTGATTTTGGCATAGTTAAACAGGTTTTACATAATATTACAGTGTTTTAAAGCATTTTCTCAACATAATTTATGAAAATGTGTATTAAGTTTGTACTACTATGGTGTTCACACTATCCCTTACATGAGGGTTGGCCCTATACAGGGGTGGGTTTTTGGGTCATTTTTCCATATACACATTTAGTACCTCATTTGGAGGTTGGCACCTGAGTTTTTTTTTTTTTACATTATGCTTCAGTTTCTTCACATGGTTGGGTTATTAGTCCCATTTTACACCTTTTACGTTGTACCCTTACGTGAGGGTTGGCCCTACAGGGGTAAGTTTATGGACATTTTTCCCATTTCTACATTTGTAACTTCAGTCACACATGTCTGAGTCCTCAGTCCCATTCCACGCTAATTTACAGTGTACCCTTACGTGAGGGTGGTCTTTTGACTTGTTGCAGGGGTGTGTCCCTGCGTGCTTAAGACGCCTTGCGCCGCACGAGTTTATGTTGCAGGGGTGTCCCTGCGTGCTTAAGACGCCTTGCGCCGCACGAGTTTATGTTGCAGGGGTGTCCCTGTGTGCTTAAGACGCCTTGCGCCGCACGAGTTTATGTTGCAGGGGTGTCCCTGTGTGCTTAAGACGACTTGCGCCGCACAAGTTTATGTTGCAGGGGTGGTCCCCTTGCACTGCAAGGGTTTTTGTTGCAGGGTTTTCTTCCTGTCTGACTTCTCACATTGGAGAGCTCTCATCACAGGTTGTCCCTTAGTTACTAGTGGGGCAGGACATTGGGTGTAGTCCCTTTTGTCCTCAATTCATAATGATTTTACAGTTGGTGTCCCTTATTTTAGTTTGGAGCAGGATATTGGGTTTAAGTCCTTCTGTCCACATTTATCTACACGTTGTCCCCTGTTTAGGGTGGGGGCAGGACGTTGGGTACTAGTCCCTTCTGTCCACATTGACTTTTCTCCTTACATGGAGATATTACATATTTATGTCTACTCATTTTTTATCATTAGAAGAGGGAGATGGGTATTATTATTTATCCGTCTTTCTCTATAGTCTTCTGTTCCTTTCCCTCTCGTGATGCGTGTTTCCCGCCATCCCTGGGTCTGGGCTTTAGATTCATCTTTATTAGTTCTATTCCCCTTGTGATGTTGTTTTTCTCTCATCCCTGGGTTGTGAACTATTTACCGTTGTAATTTCATGTTTATATGCTGTTTTTATCTTTTATGCTTTGCTTACGTTACACCATTCTTCTGTTCATTAGGGAAGAGGTATGTAGTATCCTGATGTTATGTATTGCCTCTCCCATGTTTCCCTGTCCCTAGCTGCTCAGCATGTGTGAGTGTTCTGAATGGAATGTTTGGTGTGTGGGCTATGAGTGGAATGTGTGGGTGAATGGATGAGGAGTGACAGTTGGATGGATGGGGCTGAGCAGCTAGCAGGCTGCTCCCGGTGGGGCTTATGATATGGACTTATACATCTGCTGATGGAGTTTATCCTACCTGTAACCTACCTATGAATAAACCTACTTGGTTTACATCTACCAGCGTGTCAGTCATCACTACATCTTCCTCCAGTGATAATTTATTCTTTAAGCAGGCACAGACCAAACCGACGCGTTTCAGTATCACAGATACCTTGATCACGGTTAATTACTAGCCCCGTCCCCCTTCCTTTTGAAAATCCTGATAGGATACAGTATTACATCATTTCCTATGGGGAGATCAGGCATAGTACTTGGAATTATGGGATATGTAGTCCCTTGTTTTTTTGCCAGCAACATAGTGTGAAAAAACATTCAAATTAAAAAAGTGTTTGTGAACCAGTGAAGTGAATTAAAAAGATCATATATATATGTATATATAGGCGTTCTGCCTCACTATGTACATGTCCTCATTATTAATTGTCCTGCACGCAATGTTTTCAAACAAAGTCCACGTATAATTTTTTTTATTTTATTTTATTGTTTTTCGAGGTCACATCGCATCAGTTTCCTAGGGGGAGTCATTCCATTCTCCTTCCCATTTTCCTGCCCCATGTCTTTCGACGTTGTGCATTTATCGTATGTGCCTTAACTCGCTTTTTTTTGTTGTTGTTTCATTTCTTTTTTTATTTGTATTTACATGGACTGATACTCTCCAATGGGTTTACTTGTGCTTTTATTTGTTTGTGCATTGTAGCTATTTCTTCTGATTTTGATGACTTGTACATGAGGTTTCTTTCTTTTTTCTCTTTTCTCCTTTCTTTCTTGAGGGTAGACCATCATTTTATAGGTGTATATACAATTCCTCTGACTGATTTAAACCGTAAGGTGTCATGCTGCGGAGATTTAAGATATGACGCGACTCCTTTTGCCGTAGTATCTTCTCACGATTACCCCTCGTGAGTTCGCTGATACAGTTTCAATCCCATAGAAGCTTAGTTACTTCCAATTTCCATCATGATGTTGCTCCATATGTTTAGCTACTGCGTTGTTCCTGTCTTTATTCTTTGTTGCACGTATGTGCTCTAGTATCCGTTTCTTCAATTCACAGATGGTGCTACCCACGTATTTCAATCCGCACGGGCACTCGATCACATACACAATGTATTGACTCTTGCAGGTTATGAGCTCCTTATTTGCCAAACTTTGTTATTAGCTGTCATGACTTCTGTTGTTGGTTTTGCTATTTGGCATACTTTACATCCTTGACACTTTACAAAGCCTTTTGTTTTTAACCATGTCTCTTTTGGTTGTTTTGCCTTGAAATGGCTATGTATCAATCGATCTTTTATGTTCTTTGCTCTCCGGTAAGTTATTATCGGATGAGGTCCCATTTTCTTTCCTATTGTCGTATCTAACTGTAGGATTTTCCAGTTCTTTTTACTATCTCCACAATCTGTTTGGATTCTTGTGAGAAATTCATGATTAATCTTATGGGTTCCTCATCTAGTTGCTTCTCGCAAGTTTTTGACTTCAGGCATTCTTCTCTGGACCGCTCATTCGCTCTATTCCAACATTTGTTTATGATGCCTTTGTTGTATTTTCTTGCTTTGAATCTTTCCCTACTTTTATTGCTGTGTTTCTTCCATTCTCCTTCTTCACTGCAAATTCTTCGCAGGCGGAGAAATTCCCCAAATGGTATGCTGGATATTAATGATGGTTGATGAAAGCTTGTTGCTTCCAATGTAGCATTTGTTGCTGTGCTTTTTCGATGCACTGTTGTTTCCAATGTGTTGTTTTTTACATAAATTTCCACATCGAGAAAGTTTACTCGTTCTTTGCTGATTTCATGGGTAAACTGGAGATTAGGTACACTGATGTTTAAAATTTCAAAAAAATCACGGAAATCCTCCTTTGTTCCATTCCAGACGATAAGAAGATCATCTATGAATCGCATCCATTTAATGATCTTTTTTGTGTATCTTTCATGCTTGATGTTTTGCGCAATCTCCTTCTCCCACCATTCCATTACTAAGCAAGCGTAACTTGGGCTGAAGGCAAAACCCATAGCCGCTCCGTTGCGCTGTCGATATAGCTCATCGCCAAATGAGAAAACATTATTTGTCAGACATAACGAAATCATATCCATAAGCATTTCATTGTGTTCTTTGTAATGGATGTTCCTTTCTTGTAAGAAACATTTGCATGCTTTTAAGCCTAAGGCGTTGTCAATGTTTGTGTATAGAGCGATCACGTCCATTGTGATCAAAAAATAGGTGCTTTGCCAGGTTATTCCACAGAGGGTTTTAAGGAGATCTGTTGTGTCCTTTATATACGAGCTCAAGTTTGCCACATATGGTATGAGAAAATAATCGATGTAGTTTGCTATAGGTTCCAGAAGGGAACCTTTTGCTGACAATATGGGTCTGCCCGGTGGTTTTTGGGGTCTTTATGCAGTTTTGGGAGAAAATAGATTGTTGCCAATATCGGGAAATCCACTGTCAAATATTTGCATTCCTCTTCATCAATTAATTTTTTGGAAGTCCATGCCTTTCGTTTTTTTATCAATTTCTCTTTTTATTGTTGTGATAGGATTTGTTGGTAACTTTTCATAATACACTTCGTTATTTAATTGATGAGATGCTTCTTCAATATATGCTTTTCGGTCCCACACTACCACATTTCCACCTTTGTCTGCCATTTTTATTACCAGTTGATGGTCATCACTTAATGTATTCAGGGCTTCCCTCTCCGTCTTTGATAAGTTGTCTTTGTAGCATATTTTTTTCATTTTGTATAGGTCATGAATAATCGCTTCCTGAAAAATATCAATTTTGTTTCCGGGTGCGAGCTGGGGATAAAATTTAGATTTTGGTCGCATTTCACTCAAACCAGCTCCCAGCTGGGGACATGCTGTTTCCAGGGGTATCTCTTCCCCCTCCTCCGCATTCAAATTTAATAAGGTCAGAAAGTCATTAGATTCCTTTGCCGTAAGTGTCAATGTTGGTTTTTCCACTGTTCTTATTATTTTCGGTCTATTTTGATTTTCCATGAAGTGTTTGGCCAATTTGATCTTCCGGATATATAAGTAAAGATCTATTCTGGTCTGAGCTAGATCCATTCTTTGTACCGGGCAAAAATTGATTCCTCGTTTAAGTAGTGATACTTCTGCTGGGGATAGTTCACGATTTGAAAGGTTCACTACTTGAAGTTCATCCCTTATTGATCCTTCCTCTGTATCATGCTCCTTGTTTTTGTTCCTATCCTTTCGAATGAGCTGTTTGCATCTTCGTCCCCTTCATTGCGGTTTCGCTGGTGCCATAATTTCCCTCTTCCCCTTCCTCGTGATTGTCTTGGCGCCGTTTGCTGTTGTTCCCATTGGCGTTGCTGCAGGACAAGGCGCATGTCCCCTAAAAAAGCCAATCTTGTGCTATCCATTGGTGTTTCAGGTTCCCCACTACTTAGGTCAGTGGAGGTTAGGGAAGATAGACTGCTTGATGCGCCCCCAATATTGCTTTACATTCCTTGTTGTTTGAAAGGGTCAAATTTGCGGGAGAAAGTGAAGATGCGTCCCTCAGCATAGTCAATAGTATCCCGTACAAATTTGTTATGTTTCCTCTGTCGGACCACCTCCTCATGCTTGTCAATTTGGCTTTCTAAATCTGTTTTAAATTTCAACATTTCTGTATTTAATTTGAGTGATTCCAGCTCTTTCTCCGTTTCCTGTAATTGTGATTTGATTTTTTCCAAGGAGATCTCAATATGTTTAACAAGTATTTTTATTAGACCCAACGATGAATTCAAAGTATGCTCGCCCCACTCTTGTAATAAGTCATTTGTGGCATCCTGGTGGTTAGGCATTAGCATAATTCTTAGGCCTCTCGGGACCCGTTGTACATCCAAATATTTTTTCTGGGTTATAAGCTCCCAAGATTTATTTATCTCTTTTTTGCTTAATTTCTCCCATAGTCGCAATTTACTTTTAATGTCCGATTTTACTGATGAGTGTTGCTTATCCGATTCCTTTTGCATATCACCTTTCTCAAACATTGTTGTTAATTGTTCTTTCCTTTTGGCCTCCCTCTTTTCCATCTCAAATCTGTGCCTTTTGCTCAATTTTCAAAACTGTATATCTTTTTACTGGGGCTGCTGTTGGCACTGTTCCTTAAATAGGAATTAGTGACACTCCTCTGCTCGTTTCAGTTGAAAACTCAGTGCAGAATTTAAAACTATTCCATTCCATTCCAGTGGAAAAACCAACATTGACACTTACGGCAAAGGAATCTAATGACTTTCTGACCTTATTAAATTTTAATGCGGAGGAGGGGGAAGAGATACCCCTGGAAACAGCATGTCCCCAGCAGGGAGCTGGTTTGAGTGAAATGCGACCAAAATCTAAATTTTATCCCCAGCTCGCACCCGGAAACAAAATTGATATTTTTCAGGAAGCGATTATTCATGACCTATACAAAATGAAAAAAATATGCTACAAAGACAGCTTATCAAAGACGGAGAGGGAAGCCCTGAATACATTAAGTGATGACCATCAACTGGTAATAAAAATGGCAGACAAAGGTGGAAATGTGGTAGTGTGGGACCGAAAAGCATATATTGAAGAAGCATCTCATCAATTAAATAACGAAGTGTATTATGAAAAGTTACCAACAAATCCTATCACAACAATAAAAAGAGAAATTGATAAAAAACTTAAGGCATGGACTTCCAAAAATTTATTGATGAAGAGGAATGCAAATATTTGACAGTGGATTTCCCGATATTGGCAACAATCTATTTTCTCCCAAAACTGCATAAAGACCCCAAAAACCACCGGGCAGACCCATATTGTCAGCAAAAGGTTCCCTTCTGGAACCTATAGCAAACTACATCGATTATTTTCTCATACCATATGTGGCAAACTTGAGCTCGTATATAAAGGACACAACAGATCTCCTTAAAACCCTCTGTGGAATAACCTGGCAAAGCACCTATTATTTGATCACAATGGACGTGATCGCTCTATACACAAACATTGACAACGCCTTAGGCTTAAAAGCATGCAAATGTTTCTTACAAGAAAGGAACATCCATTACAAAGAACACAATGAAATGCTTATGGATATGATTTTGTTATGTCTGACAAATAATGTTTTCTCATTTGGCGATGAGCTATATCGACAGCGCAACGGAGCGGCTATGGGTTTTGCCTTCAGCCCAAGTTACGCTTGCTTAGTAATGGGATGGTGGGAGAAGGAGATTGCGCAAAACATCAAGCATGAAAGATACACAAAAAGATCATTAAATGGATGCGATTCATAGATGATCTTCTTATCGTATGGAATGGAACAAAGGAGGATTTCCGTGATTTTTTTGAAATTTTAAACATCAGTGTACCTAATCTCCAGTTTACCCATGAAATCAGCAAAGAACGAGTAAACTTTCTCGATGTGGAAATTTATGTAAAGAACAACACATTGGAAACAACACTGCATCGAAAAAGCACAGCAACAAATGCTACATTGGAAGCAACAAGCTTTCATCAACCATCATTAATATCCAGCATACCATTTGGGGAATTTCTCCGCCTGCGAAGAATTTGCAGTGAAGAAGGAGAATGGAAGAAACACAGCAATAAAAGTAGGGAAAGATTCAAAGCAAGAAAATACAACAAAGGCATCATAAACAAATGTTGGAATAGAGCGAATGAGCAGTCCAGAGAAGAATGCCTGAAGTCAAAAACTTGCGAGAAGCAACTAGATGAGGAACCCATAAGATTAATCATGAATTTCTCACAAGAATCCAAACAGATTGTGGAGATAGTAAAAAAGAACTGGAAAATCCTACAGTTAGATACGACAATAGGAAAGAAAATGGGACCTCATCCGATAATAACTTACCGGAGAGCAAAGAACATAAAAGATCGATTGATACATAGCCATTTCAAGGGAAACAACCAAAAGAGACATGGTTAAAAACAAAAGGCTTTGTAAAGTGTCAAGGATGTAAAGTATGCCAAATAGCAAAACCAACAACAGAAGTCATGGCAGCTAATAACAAAGTTTGGCAAATAAGGGAGCTCATAACCTGCAAGAGTCAATACATTGTGTATGTGATCGAGTGCCCGTGCGGATTGAAATACGTGGGTAGCACCATCTGTGAATTGAAGAAACGGATACTAGAGCACGTACGTGCAACAAAGAATAAAGACAGGAACAACGCAGTAGCTAAACATATGGAGCAACATCATGATGGAAATTGGAAGAAACTAAGCTTCTATGGGATTGAATCTGTATCAGCGAACTCACGAGGGGTAATCGTGAGAAGATACTACGGCAAAAGGAGTCGCGTCATATCTTAAATCTCCGCAGCATGACACCTTACGGTTTAAATCAGTCAGAGGAATTGTATATACACCTATAAAATGATGGTCTACCCTCAAGAAAGAAAGGAGAAAAGAGAAAAAAGAAAGAAACCTCATGTACAAGTCATCAAAATCAGAAGAGATAGCGACAATGCACGAATAAATAAAAGCACATGTAAACCCATTGGAGGGTATCAGTCCATGTAAATACAAATAAAAAAGAAATGAAACAACAAAAAAAAGCGAGTTAAGGCACATACGATAAATGCACAACGTCGAAAGACATGGGGCAGGAAAATGGGAAGGAGAATGGAATGACTCCCCTAGGAAACTGATGCGATGTGACCTCGAAAAACAATAAAATAAAATTTAAAAAATTATACGTGGACTTTGTTTGAAAACATTGCGTGCAGGACAAATAATAATGAGGACATGTACATAGTGAGGCAGAACGCCTATATATACATATATATATGATCTTTTTAATTCACTTCACTGGTTCACAAACACTTTTTTAATTTGAATGTTTTTTCACACTATGTTATAGGCAAAAAAACAAGGGACTACATATCCCATAATTCCAAGTACTATGCCTGATCTCCCCATAGGAAATGATGTAATACTGTATCCTATCAGGATTTTCAAAAGGAAGGGGGCGGGGCTAGTAATTAACCGTGATCAAGGTATCTGTGATACTGAAACGCGTCGGTTTGGTCTGTGCCTGCTTAAAGAATAAATTATCACTGGAGCAAGACTGCTGGAGTGCGATCCTCTTTTCTTCTAGGGAGGAATTCGTTGGATATATTACAAGCGGTTTGGTTCAACCGCATGGATTACGCACCTTCACGAGCGCCTGCAACCCGGCAAAAGTGAACCACATGTGAAAAATATATATATATATATATATATATATATATATATATATATATATATATATATATATATATATATATATATACACACACATGCACATATACATATTACACATGGGCAGTTGCCAGTAGGTAGTTATAGATACGATCTAGTTTCCATAGGAAAAGCATTTTTTGACTTGGCTATAACTTTGGCGTAGTTTGACCAATCTGCATGAAATTTTGCCAAAAAGTGTCACCGTGGGTACTATTGATTGGGAAAGTTTGTGGGTGATCCGTGCAGTGGGGACCAAGAATTTGGGGCACAAAATAAGGTTGCGTTTGTAATGTTAATTCCCATAGGAACCTTTAGCCACCTCTACAGCCCGAACCGCTGAACGAACTTGCACCAAATATGGCAGGGAGGTAGATGGCGGTTCAAGGAAGTGTCTTTTCCTTATTTGGTGTAAATCCATTCAGTACTTTTTGAGAATTGTAAGTTTAAAATTATAGTGATATCTCTGGCAGCAGATATTTTGCGAAGGTTACGTGATGAATCGCGAATGCGCGCGCCAATAGGAAAGCTCTGATTGGCTGGACGCAACCTGAATAGAAAGTTGCGGCTGCCATTTTATCTCTCGGGAACGGTTCCCGGGGCTGAAAATCTGTGTGAAAGCCCACATAAGGGGTCAGGCTGGAGATACTCTGACCACATGGTAGAGAAATGGAGATGTTAGTGATAGAAGTTATATGTCCAAAATAGATTTTTTAAATGGCGTGTGATATTCGCGACGACGACGCGACCGCCATCGCTACCCCCATGTACTATTGTGGGGACATCATGACTATAAACGTTGTCGCGAATATTGGTGAAAATATAAAAAAATTATATCAATGAATCATTAGTATGCATTGTTATAGAGATATTCATAAATGCTTTTATAGAGTTATTTATATAGTGAGTTATCTACTGTGATGGTTAGAATTAATTATTTAGTTATAATTTTTTAATATGGTAGTGACTATTGAATTCCTGCTTTTGCTTTCTGCTTTCGCGACGTACCAGCGGGGATCGCGATTACCAACGTCATCGCGATCTCCGGCCTCACTGCGAAAACAGAAAATAGGTTTTAGAGATGGTTGTTCTAGAAATACATTAGAAAAACATGAGTTTGAAGTGTACAGTAATTAACCTCTAGTGTGTAGAATACTGTAATGTGTGTGCATATATGTGTTTTCACTTTATGAGAAAGGGGCAATCATCGCAGTTAACGACGCCATCGCGACGTCCTGAATAACCCCAAAAATGGGAAATAGGTCTGAAAGATGGTTTTCAAAGAAACTTAGTACTAAAATATGAGTTTAAACATGCTTTGAAAGAAGTATGTATATAGTAATGTGTGTAGGGCAATGTTCAGAATGGATTTTTTTACATGTTATTTTTGGATGTGTTGTGGCCATTGAATATCTGCTTTTGTTTTCTCTTTTCACGACGTGTCCGTTGGGATGTGGACACATCGTGAAAACGGAAAACAAAAGCAGATATTCAATGGCCACAATACATCCTTAAAAACAAATGAAAAAAAACCTTTTGAAAAAAACTTCACAATATTTCGGGTACTAGGGTGACTCTGACAAGAGACGTTGTGTAGGTTGTGTGTATATGGCTGCTACACATAAGACCAAATGCAGAGTTTCAGATTACTTAGAAACACCCTATTGCCTTCATCTGTAAAGTGCACTTCATCAGTTCTATAAATTCCATGCACGTCAAAACGCAGATTATTGTTATAGATACAGCCCATGTGATGGTCTCTGAGGAATGCAGAAACAGTTTTATTAACATGTTTTCTAGCTTTGTCAATCTGTGGACAGAATTGATTTGACCACTTCCATTTGGCATATATTAGAGTACACCAAGACAGTGTGAGGGAAAAGCTATATCAGTTCTGCAAAGGTTTCTTTCATTAGGATTTCCAGCCCTACCCTGGTCAATGTGCCTAGGTCACTGCCACCACAGTGCACAATCATGAGGTGAGGAACTTGGGAATCCACAATGGATTTAACCAAAGCCAGCAACTGATGAAACTTTAACCCACTCTGGCCAAACCAAGTAATCTACACATTTGGCAAACCCAAGTCCCTGTCAATATCTCTCTTTTTTGCAGCCTCTTTTGCCCAATAGATATAGCTGTGGCCCACAATCCATACACTAAGCATTTTAAAGTGAAGGAGCAATAGTAGTCAGGAGAAGGCTGGAGCTGAATGAGGTAGATTTCCAAAAGAAAATCAGTTAAAATGTGTATTTTTTTTAAAAGATATATTGCATTGGATGCTGTCAGCATGAAAGTGAATAAAATTAGTTAGTGTGTTGGATGGTTTCGCAAGAAGTCTTATCATTGGCTGTTGTTTAAGAAAAGAAATGTAATACCAACATGTATATGCTTTTGAATCTGTGGAGTAAAGCAACCTGCTGTATCTCATTGGGAAGTAGCATGTTCCAGCTAGACTGTGCTATGAACTTGTGACCTACTGATTCCAGTGGGTTGCTAGGTACACTGAGCTAAGAGTGTATTGGGGGAAAACGGTGTTAAAGAGACCGAACATTTTTTTTTAAAGTTGAGGAGTGATGACACAATTTAAGTAATCGCAAGCTTCAATTTCCAACTCAGGACTATGTAATAAAGTGCTGTGTAGTATTTTAAAAACAATTGAAATGAAGCTAGATATATTTTTGAGCTCCTGTTTTTTTCGCAATTTCTCTGCGATCATCGCAAATACATTGCGTACACACATAGATAGGAATCTCTTTTTGAAGGGAGCAAAAGGGTTAACAGATACCATTCACAAGTGAAGATAGTGTAGTCTAAAATGAAAGATATGATTTAATTTGCTGCCTTTCCCATGATCACATAGTGCAAAGTGGAAGAGGTTGCCATTTCATTGTTGCTTTGTATGAGAGTGGTGTACATTCTTGTGCTTAGTTTTTACAAATCCTAACAGTGTTAAAACTATCCAGAAAGAACTAAAACAACAATATAATCTACAAAATGAATTCACTGCTATGTACATAACTTTTCAATCCTTTATAAAATATACATTAGAAATTGAGATGTATATGGGAGTTTGATAAAAAGAGTATCAAAGTGATAAAAAAAATATAGCAGATGAATTGTATCTATTAGAGGGTATGTGTTTAAGAGGTTAGTGGTGAATGTTTTGGGAAGTAAGAGAAAAATGAATTAGTGCCTCTGTATTACATTGTGTACTTTATTGAAAAATAATAGTATAGTATTGTGGAAAGTTGCAATGAGGAACTAAGAATGTTTTAAATGTCTAAACATCATGTGCAGAACAGATGCATCTGTTATTTGCGTTCTGGGAGTTGTAGTATTTTCAGTAACATTAATAAACAGGAGTATTGTAGTCATAAAAAAAGATGGGAACATGTTGTCTGCCTATTTATGAATTAGAAAGAAGCAATACTTGTCAGGTATGTATTGGGAAGTGTTTGTCAATGTGGTTTTTAACTTATATGACCGCTTTGCATATGCTTAGATGGTGAGATCTGGTTCTTGTGGTTGCACATAGCTATATATACGGTGGGACTTTTGAGTTTACTTAAAGATTTAGAGAGGTATATATTTTTGGAAACATGGCTTGAAGGTGTACATATGTTAAGAAATCGCATATATGTTTACATGGTGTTAGAAATAGGGGTCTCTAGTTGGCAGAGGTAGGTACCTTTGACCAAATAGGGAGCCTTGCTTCTAGTCAGGGTAAGGGGGATACACATTTTAGATAACCCCTGCTCACCCCCTGGGTAGCTTAGCACGAGCAGACAGACTTATCCCAAAGGCAATGTGTAAAGTATTTGAAATGAAAAATGAAATGAAAATAAATTTTATAAAGCGCTCGAATGCCCGAGGGCATCTTGGCACTGGTAGCACAGCAACAATGTTGAAAGCCATAAAAGCAGAAGCTATATATTAAACAGCCAAGTCTTAAGATTGAGGGGTAGGGCATTCCATAGTTTGGTTGTACCATATATGAAGCTTCTCCCCCCAGCGCAATCATCTGACCTTAGGCACTGTAAGGTTACCTACTGAGGATGATCGAAGTGTTCTAGTAGTAGTATATCTGGTTAATTTATCTTTAAAATAGATGGGGCCGTCTCTGTGAAGGGCCTCATAGGCGATGCAGAGCACCTTGAAGTCTATCCTCTTGTTGACTGGCAGCCAGTGAAGTTCCACTAGAGCCTTGGCCACTGAGCTGTGTCTTGGTATCCCTAGTAAAAGATAAGCTACCGAATTCTGCAAGATTTGTAATTTGCTGAGGAGACGTTTCTGTATATTAATATACAAACCATTACAGTAATCTATTTTAGATAGCGTAAGGGCAGTTGCCACAAGTTTCTTCAGCTCCAAGGGGATAGAAGGTAAAACCTTTCTTAAAATTTTTAACGTAAAAAAGGCGCAAGAGGTAATAGCATTCACCTGTTTGTCAAACAACAGCTGGTTGTCAAAAATCCCCCCCAGATTTTTTACCTTAGTCACCGGGATTGGTATAGAGCCTAGCTAGTCCGGCCACCAGTCTGGTGACCAAAACAAAGTATTATTTCCCAGCAGCAACACCTCAGTTTTATCTGAGTTCAACTTCAGACAGTTGCATGACATCCAGTTATTTACCTGTCGCATGCAGTTTCTGAAGGAGGCCGCTGACTCTTTGTGGTTGCCAGCAACAGAGACAATCATTTGTGTATCATCAGCATAGCAAACAACTGAGAACCCCAAATTTCTTATCAATGTGGCCAACGGAGCCACGTAAAGATTAAACAGGGTTGGGCTCAGTGATGATCCTAGCGGAACCCCACACAGGAGAGGATAGGTGTCTGAACAATAGCCCCCCAACGATACTGCCTGCACTCTATCTGTGAGAAAGGAGGCTAATAATGATAGAGCTGGGCCACAAATCCCCAAAGATTCAACACAGTCAATCAAAATCTCATGATTGACCGTGTCGAATACTGCCGACAGGTTAAGAAGGATAAGCACTGCCGAGTTCCCCGTCCAACGCGGCCCTTAATTCCTCTGTGGCAGTGATTAGAGCCAATTCCGTACTGTGTTGGGAACTAAACCCATACTGTGAGTGAATCAAGCTATCATTTGATTCTAAGAACACGGTAAGTTCTTTATTCATTGCTTTTTCTGCAATTTTGACTATGAAAGGAAGCCTGGAGATAGGGCGATAGTTACCAGCATCGGAAGAATCCAAATGGGGTTTCTTCAACAGTAGGAGTACTGAGGCAACTTTCAAACTTGATGGAAATAATCCCTGCCTAAACATTTCATTAATAAGTGGAGTTAATATACCTGCTAGCGTTTCAGAGACCATATGTAGGATATCTGGAGGGCAGGGGTCTAATGGAGATGACGAGCGGGAATTGAAGATTAGTTCCAACAACTTGTTCCGTCAGTAGCGACGAGAAAGCTGAAAAAGATGGAAAGGTAAGATTGGCAGCGCTGAAAGCTGGAGTAGGCAAATGCTCAGGCTACAATACTCCCCCTTTGATGGTTTTCACTGCTGAAGAGACTCTGTCCGAGGAGTTGGTGAAGGATTCCAACATATTAAGAACTTTATTTTGAAAAGCAAGCACAATCTCATCACAGAGCGGTTGGCTACTTTCTACTATCTTTACCTCCGAGTAGTTAGCCAGTTTTTTAACTATAGAATACAGTTCTTTGCTGGAGTTTTTTGCTGCCTTAATTTTCAAAGCAAAGTAGGCCGATTTTCCCTCATAATCTGAGCCTTGTATTCCTCAATTTTTTGTTTATATTTATCTTTTGCTAATGGGTCATACTTTAGTCTCCAAAGACGCTCCTGGTGTCTACAAGACTGTTTTAATTCCCTTAGGTTTGGGTGAAACCAAGGTTGAGAAGGTGATAATCTATTGTTATTACCGGGCTTTTTGAGTGGGGCTAACCGGTCTAAGGCTGAAATAAGCCATGCATAGTAATTACCTATATCTTGTTCTAAATTACCACTCAGTTTGGTGGGGGAAATTTTTTATGTACTTTCCAATTCCACTGGCTTTATTTTGTGGAGGGGATGATAGTATTGAGGTCACATAGGATTCCGATGATTGACAACTTTAGCAACAATGGACAAATGAAAATACATTGCTGAATGATAAGACCATGTCAACGGTACAGATTCTGAAAGTGTTAATGCAGGATTATCCATAAAGATTCCATCCAGAGTATGACCAGCTGAATGGGAAGCAGCTATTTGTACTTAAAAACACAGTAATACCGTAATAACACCACAAATGGACACCACACCAGTTTAGAAAATTTAAGTATCTTTATCTAAACATAACAAGACCAAAACAACAAAAATGCAACATACATGTAATAAGAATATGACTTTACAAAGGTTTCAACAACTTGGTCCATTGAAAATATGGATGCGTGATTTCCCACAAAAAACCTGTAGATGCGTCAAAATTCACAAGACCAAACAGCCGCAGAGAAGGGAAGCGTCGAGAAACAATGAGATGCGTCAGTTCCTGAGTCCTTGGGGAGGCGATGCAACACTTCTGCTGCACGCAGGAGAAGTGATGCATCGTGTCCGGTCTGTAGGGGGAAGTGATGTGTCAACTCCAAGACAATTCTGGTCCGCGGGTGATGTGCCGGGAAAACTTGCCACACATGTGCGATGCGTGGAAATCTGGGATGCGTCGGCTATCACTGCGGCGGTGTCGAGCGGCGCTGCATCAGTTTCTTTAGCTGCGATCCCTCGATGCGTTGGTTCTCGCAGCGGCGACAGGCGCTGAGTCGGTTTCGGCAGCGGCGCGGCGATGCGTGGAGATTCTTCTCACACAGGGGTGCTGCATCAAAAAACCAGCCGCAAGAAGAGCGATGCGTCGATTTTCTTAGTTTTTCAGGTTTTTTCCATCTCCTAGCAGCAAGCACAACCTCCAGAGGCCCAGAACTGGAACAGGCACCTCCTGGCAGGTGAGAACTCTCAGCAGCAGAGTTCAGGGGAGCTGGGGACTTCAGAACAGGAGGCCAGCACACACAGGCCATTGGAGATCTTCTTCACGCAGGTTCGAAGCAAAGTTCCAGTCTTTATCCTTTCCTTGGCAGAAACAGCAACTGCAGGCCAACCCACACAGCACACAGCAAAGGGGCAGTACTCCTCCTCACAGCTCTTCAGCATTTCTCCATGGCAAAGGTTCCTCTTGATTCCAGAAGTAGCCAAAAGTTCTAGGGTTTTAGATCTAATACTTATACCCCAAAATGTCTTTGTTCTCTTTGTGCAAGGGTCTCTGAGCCCAGTCCAAACAATTACTGTCCTCACTGGTGCAGTATGACCACAGGGGGTGGAGACAGCATTGTGCAAGGGAGACAGGCCCTATTCAGGTGCAAGGAAATCTCCCACTACTCTAAATTCAGCCAAGGTCTATTCAGGCCAGCTCTGAGTCATCCAGGAAGAGCCAGGCACACCTCAAACCCCCCCTCCCCGGCATGGCTGTCTACAGTGAATGCACAACCCCAGCCCCTGTCACTCCAAAACCAGACAGTCAATATACAAAGAGGCAGAGGTACACAGAATGGTTAAACAAGAAAATGCCTACTTTCTAAAAGTGGCATTTTCAAACACACAATTTAAAAACTATCTTTACTAGAGATGTGTTATTAAATTCTGAGTTCAGCGAGCCTAAACTTATTTCTCCATCTTGTCCCAATGGGAAGTTATACTTGTAAGATGTTACAAAGCATTTCCCATTCTATCCTATGGGGCAAGATAGCCTTTCAATAGTGAAAAACGAAATTGGCAGTATTTCACTATCAGGACATGTCACACACACCAGTACATGTCCTACCTTTCACATACACTGCACCCTGCCCAGGGGGGTACCTTGAGCCTACCATAGGGGTGCCTTTCATGTAAGAAAAGGGAAGGTAGGGCCTGGCAAGTGGGTGCACTTGCCAAGTCGACATGGCAGTTCAAAACTGCGTGCAGACACTGCAGTTGAAGGTCTGAGATACCTTTTTAGGCCTACTCATGTGGGTGGTACAATCAGTGCTGCAGGCCCACTAGTAGTATTTGATTTACAGGCCCTGGCACACTTCAGTGCACTGTACTAGGGACTTACCAGTAAATCAAATATGCCATTCAGGGAGAACCAATTGTACCAACAATTTATACAGGGAGCACTTGCACTTTGACACTGATCAGCAGTGGCAAAGTGCCCAAAGCATCTAAGCCAGCAAAAACGAAATACAGCACAGCATCAAAAATACAGGAGGTAGAGGCAAAAAGTCAGTGGAAACCACGCCAAAGATACCAAACCTAACACGTGTCCCCTCCAGCTGAGGGATGGGCAGAACTACCCACCCTCTTGGGAGTTCTCATCACTAAGGCAGAAGAAACTGGACATACCATCAGCATTGGCGTGTTCTGTACCAGGGTGGTGTTCCACCGTAAAGTCCATTCCCTGTAGGGAGATGGACCACCTCAACAGTTTTGGATTCTCACCCTTCATCTGCATCACCCATCTGAGGGGCATGTGGTCTGTCTGAACCCGGAAGTGAAACCCAAACAAGTAGGGTCTGAGCTTCTTCAGCGCCTAGACCACAGCAAAAGCTTTTCTTTCAATTGCACTCCACCTCTGTTCCCTGGGAAGTAGCCTTCTACTAATGAAAGCTACGGGTTGGTCCAAGCCCTCGTCGTTCAATTATGAGAGTACTGCTCCCACACCATGCTCTGAAGCATCTGTCTGCACAACAAATTCTTGGGAGAAGTTGGGTGCCTTGAGCATGGGCGCTGTGCACATGGCAGATTTCAGGGCATCAAAAGCGGTCGGACAGGCATCGGTCCAGATCACTTTTCTTGGATGCTTCCTTGAAGTCAGCTCTGTCAAGTAGGCAACAATGGTGCCATATCCCTTGACAAACCGTTTGTAGTACCCGGTGAGTCCTAAAAAGGCTCTCACCTCTGTCTGGGTCTTGGGGGGGCTCCCAAGCCAGAATGCTGTTGATCTTAGGCTGTAGGGGCACCACCTGGCCGCTTCCTACCTGGTGCCCTAAGTACACCACAGATCCCTGCCCTATCTGGCTCTTACTGGCCTTGATAGTGAGGCTTGCCTTCTTTAGAGCCTTCAACACTTTACAGAGGTGTTGCAAGTGTTCCTCCCAGCTGGAGCTGAACACAGCAATGTAATCCAGGTAGGCGGCGCTGAATTCCTCCAGCCTGGACAGTACCTGGTTGACCAGTCCCTGGAATGTGGAGGGGGCGTTCTTCAACCCAAAGGGCATGACACAGAACTGGTAGTGCCCCACTGGCGTTGAAAACGCAGACCTCTCTCTTGCCCCATCAGTCAAGGCAATCTGCCAGTACCCAGACATTAGATCAAATGTACTAAGGTACCGGGCAGCTCCCAGCCGATCAATGAGCTCATCAGCTCTGGGATGGGGTGCGTGTCAGTCCTGGTGATGGCATTGAGCCCACGGTAGTCCACGCAGAACTGGAGTTCAGGAGTGGCACCGGGTGCAGCAGCTTTCGGAACCAAAACCACTGGGCTAGCCCAGGGGCTGCTGGAGGGCTCTATCACCCCTAACGCCAACATTTTGGAAACCTCTCCCTTAATGCTGGCCCTGACTTTGTCAGTTACTCTGTAAATGTTATGTTTTACAGGTAAACTGTCCCCAGCGTCCATATCATGGACACACCAATTGGTGATTCCTGGAGTCAGGGAGAACAGGGAGGCGAACTGTCCCAGCACCTGGCGACAGTCCCTCTGCTGCTCTGGGGTCAGAGTGGGAGGGAGGTTCACTCCATCCACTGACCCATCATGTTCCTTGGCTGATGGGAGGTCAGGAAGAGGCTCACTCTCCTCTTCCATTCCATCTACTCTGTAGCCAGGAGCATTGTTACTTCAGACCTCTCAAAGTGAGGTTTGAGGCGGTTCTCGTGTAGGACCCTCCAAGGGTTCCTGGGAGTCTGCAAGTTGACCAAGTAGGTCACATCACTCTTGCGCTCCACCACCCCAAATGGACCGGTCCACTTGTCTTGGAGTGCACAAGGCTCCACTGGTGCCATCACCCACACTTTTTGGCAAGGCTGAAACTCAACCAGAGTGGTATTCTGGTTGTACCATCGTTTCATCTACTCCTGGCTGGCTTCCAGGTTCACCTGAGTGATTTTCCTGAAGCGCAGAGTCTGGTTTCTGAAGGCCAGCATGTAGCTGAACACATCTTGGGGGTTCTTACCAGGGGTTTTCTCCCAGCCCTCCTTCACCAGACTCAGAGGTCCTCTCACAGGGTGCCCATACTGCAATTCAAAGGGACTGAACCCTAAGGATTTCTGCGGTACCTCCCAGTAGGCAAACAGCAGGCATGGTAGGAAGATGTCCCACTTATGTCTCATGGGTTCTGCAAGACCCTTTATCATGCTTTCAGGGTTCGGTTGAATCTCTCAACCAACCCATTCCCTTGGGGATGGTAAGGAGTGGTGAATTTGTACATTACCCCACACTCCTCCCACAGTGGCTTCATATACCTGGAAATGAAGTTTGTACCACGGTCTGAGACCACCTTTCTGGAGAACCGCACACGGGAAAAGATCCCCATCAATGCACGGCTCACCACAGGGGCCGTAATTTGTCCTGAGAGGGACAGCTTCCGGGTACGAGTGGCATGGTCCACCAAGATAAACTTGTTGCATAAGGCTGTCTTGGGTTCCAGTGGCCCCACAATGTCAATGCCCACTCGCTTAAAAGGGGTGCTCACCACAGGAAGGGTTGAAGGGGAGCAGTACACTTCCCTCCAGTCTTGCCAATTGCCTGGATAGTCTGACAAGACCTACAATTTGTGCCAACGTGCTTCTGCATTTGGGGCCAGTAAAAGAGGGTGACAAGCCTGTGATAGGTCTTGTCGCACCCCAAATGTCCTGCCAAAGGCACGTCATGAGCTAGACCCAGTAGGAAGGTCCTGTAGCACGCGAGTACCACCAGCACACGGGCTGCCCGGGCTGAGCAACCTTAGGCTCACTGTAAAGAAGACTATTCTCCCAATAAATCAAATGTGATCCGGACGGACCACCTGCTGCCTGGTCTGCAGCCTGCTGCCGCAAACCAACAAGAGTAGGGCATTCCATCTGTGCCTTGTAGAACTCCTCCCTGGAGGGACCTCCTTCCTGCTGCCAATGGGTCAGCTCAGGCAGGCTGCCCAGTTCTGCTACTTGCTCCCCTGTAGGGTCCAGGGCATCCCCCTCAGGTTCTGCCTCCTCCTGGACCGTAGGAACCTCGGGGGCTGGTTTCCCATGCCCCCTGCCCTTCCTCTTTCTGGCAGGCACCTGGGCCACTCTTTCAGGCTGAAGGTCCTCTTGATCACCCCTCCTGGCTGCCATTGACCGAGTGGTCACACAGGCCCACTCGGGCAGTCCCAACATCTTTAAATGAGCCTGGTGCTCCACCTCCTTCCAAGGAGAGCTCTCCAGGTCATTGCCAAGCAGACAGTCAACAGGCATGGACGGACTTACAATGACCTTCAAGGAACCTGAGACCGCCCCACTCAAAGGGAACCTGCGCCACCTTACACAGGAGCTCAGAGTTGTCTGCAGCAACTACAGGGTGAAGTATATTGGGGATGACCTGCTCTTCAGACACTCATTGACACCTGGCAGATGTCACACTGGCTCCTGTGTCTCTCAAAGCCTCTACTCTCCTCCCATTGATGATCACCCACTGCAGGTACCTTTTAGTGTTATCCGGCAGGCAGGTTTCCTGGACCATCTCTCTATCTCCTAATGAGATAAGGGTCATCACAGCTGGCTCCCCAATCTCACTAGGAACCAACGCCTCCCCCAGCACTACACTAACTAACTCCGGTGACGGTGCACCAGCGTGTGCTGGTAGTGCCTTGGGGCACTTGGGATCATTCGCCAGGTAGCCTTCCTGACCACATCCATAACACTTGCGGGGACCATGGCTTCTTAGAACTGGGGGGCTGGGAATCTTTACCCTGGGAACTATTTTGGGGCCCTTTAGAGAACTCCTTTTGGTTACCCTTGTCCCCCCCACTCTTCTGCTGGGGACCCTGCCCACCTTTGGCTGGGTTTCCCACATACCCTTTGTGGACCCTGGTACTCGTCCAGTGGTCCGCCCCCTGAGCAAGCCTCCTGGGGTCAGTCAGCTTACTGTCCATCAGATGCTGGCGCAACTCTGGAACACAAAGAGTACTCAGGTGCTCCCAACCAATCAAGTTGTACAACCCCTGGTAATCAGTTACATTGCTGCCCTTTATCTAACCACCCAGTGCTCTGCAATAAAGGTTCACACACTCAACCCACATATTGGATTCAAGCTTCTTGAAGTACCTAAACTTTTCCCTGTACTGCTCAGGTGTGAGCCCATACCTGAGGCATAAACCCTCCTTCATATTGGGATAGGTCAGAGTACCTGCCGTCTCTAAAGGTGTCAGGGTGTTCCTCCCATTGGCCTCAAAGTGTCTCCACAGGACAACCCCCAGTTCTTCTCAGGGACCTCCTTCAAACCATGCATAAATATCCTCCCCCTTCTGGAAATTCTGTACTAGGTCCTTGGGAATGTAAACCTTACCCCCTTGCACTGGCTGTGCGCTGCCGCCATTTGTACTGGACTCCACCTGTTAGGCCTTGATGTCCAGTTCCCTCATGCTCAATTCATGGGCCAAGATCAATTTCTTTTCCTCAAAAGCACGAGCGTTCTTGCTCTCCTCTGCCTTGGTCTGGAGCCTCAAAACCTCCAACTCATGATCCCTGGCCCTGCACTTTTCCTCCCTTTCCTCTGGCGCCCATTTTCTGGAACAATAATTGCTGCCAGCCCTAGAGGCTGCTCTCCCAACAGGCAAATCCTGGGATCTGAAACCACCATTTGGTGCACCCCTATCCACATCTGCCTCATCTGTCTCCTCAGCGTGTCAAGCCTCCCACCAGGCCCCTAAGGCCTTCTGTAGCTCCTCTTTCCTAGAGTTGCTCTTCATGAGACATCCAAAGCTCTTGCAGAATTGCTTGAGTTGCTCTACTTTGAAACTACTTAACATTTCAACGTCAAACTCCAAGTCTGCAGCCTCACTTGCTGATTTACCATTCAGAGACATGGTGCGTGGATACTTCAAGGGTCAGATCAAAAACAGAACCAAAAATAAAATACAGTATGTGGTTGCGTAGTGGTCTGCACTAACTAGTGATGTACACCAATCACTGTGGGTCAAGTACAAATACAAGTTCAAATCCTCACCGCTGACCACCAATGTTATTAATGGGGGTCTCTAGTTGACAGAAGTAGGTACCTTTGACCAAATAGGGACCCTTGCATCTAGTCAGGGTAAGGGGATACACACTTTAGATAACCCCTGCTCATCCCCTGGGTAGCTTGGCAGACAGACTTATCCCAAAGGCAATGTGTAAAGTATTTGTACTCAAAACACACAGTAATACAGTAATAAGACCACAAATGGACACCATACTAGTTTAGAAAAATAAAGTATCTTTATCTAAACACAAGACCAAAACGACAAAAATCCAACATACATGTAATAAGAATATGACTTTAGAAAGGTTTCAAACAACTTGGTCCATAGAAAACTATGCATGCATGATTTCTCACAAAGTACCTGTAGAGGCGTCAAAATTCACAAGGCCAAACAGCCGCAGAGAAGGGAAACATCGAGAAACAAAGAGATGCGTCAGTTCCTGAGACCTTGGGGAGGCGATGCAACAGTTCTGCTGCACGCAGGAGAAGTGATGCGTCGTGTCCGGTTTGTAGGGGGAAGTGATGTGTCGACTCCAAGACAATTCTGGCCGTTGGTGATGCATCAGGAAAACTTGCCGCACAGGTGCGATGCATGGAAATCCAGGATGCGTCGGCGATCAATGCGGCAGCGTCGAGCGGCGCTGCATCAGTTTCTTCAGCCACGATCCCTCGATGCGTTGGTTCTTGCAGCGGCGGCAGGCGCTGCGTCGGTTTCAGCAGTGTGGAGATTCTTCTCGCACAGCGGTGCTGCATCGGAAAAACAGCCGCAAGAAGAGCGATGCGTCGATTTTCTTAGTTCTTCAGGTTTTTTCCAGCTCCCAGCAGCGAGCACAACCTCCAGAGGCCCAGAACTGGAACAGGCACCTCCTGGCAGATCAGAACTCTCAGCAGCAGACTTCAGGGGAGCTGGAGGCTAAGTCTTTGTGTCCCTGAGACTTCAGAACAGGAGGCCAGCACACACAGGCCCTTGGAGATCTTCTTCAAGCAGGTTCAAAGCAAAGTTTCAGTCTTTGTCCTTTCCTTGGCAGAAACAGCAACTGCAGGCCAAGTCACACAGCACGGCTCTTCAGCTCTTCTCCTTGGCAAAGGTTCCTCTTGATTCCAGAAGTAGTCTAAAGTTCTAGGGTTTTAGGTCTAATACTTATACCCCAAAATTTCTTTGTTCTCTTTGGGGAAGGGTCTCTGAGCCCAGTCCAAACCAGTTCTGTCCTCACTGGTGCAGTATGACCACGGGGGGTGGAGACAGCATTGCGCAAGGGAGACAGGCCCTATTCAGGTACAAGGAAATCTCCTCCCACTACTCTAAATTCAGTGTAGGTCTATTCAGGCCAGCTCTGAGTCATCCAAGAAGGGCCAGGCACACCTCAACCCCTCTCCAGTGGCTGTCTACAGTGAATGCACATCCCCAGCCCCTGTCACTCCAAAACCAGACATTCAATACACAAACAGGCAGAGGCACACAGAATGGTTAAACAAAAAAATGCCTACTTTCAAGCACACGATTTAAAAACTATGGGGCAGATTTACAAGGCCCTAGTGCCACTTTTGCGTAATTTTTAACATGGGAAAAGTGATGCAAAAGTGGCGCAAGGGTCTTGTAAATAAGCCCCTATATTTTCTAAAAAGATGTGTTATTAAATTCTGAATTCAGAGAGCCTAAACTTTATTTCTCTATCGTGACCCAATGGGAAGTTATACTTGTAAGATGTTACAAAGCATTACCCATTCTATCATATGGGGCAAGATAGCCTTTCAATAGTGAAAAACGAAATTGGCAGTATTTCACAATCAGGACATGTCACACACACCAGCACATGTCCTACCTTTCACATACACTGCATGCTGCCCAGGGGGGTACCTTGGGCATACCATAGGGGTGCATTACATGTAAGAAAAGGGAAGGTTACGGCATGGCAAGTGGGAGCACTTGCAAAGTCGACATGACAGTTCAAAACTGCGCGCAGACACTGCAGTGGCAGGTCTGAGAGACCTTTTTAGGGCTACTCATGTGGGTGGCAATATCAGTGCTGCAGGCCCACTAGTAGTATTTGATTTACAGGCCTTGGCACACTTCAGTGCACTGTACTAGGGACTTACCAGTAAATCAAATATGCCAATCAGGGAGAACCAATTGTAACAACAATTTATACAGGGAGCACTTGCACTTTGACACTGATCAGCAGTGGCAAAATGCCCAAAGCATCTAAGCCAGCAAAACGAAATCCAGCACAGCATCCAAAATACAGGAGGTAGAGGCAAAAAGTCAGCGGAAACCATGACAAAGATGCCAAGTCTAACACATGGTGATCTATGTTCAGTAAGGCTGATGAAAATTTCATGTATATAGAGAGGGTGATGTTTTTTCTTTAAACATGGTTTGTTTAAAATTGAGGAGGATTGATAGTGCAGAGTGCCTCCAGAGTTCTTGTGGTACCTTCATTTGGAGTGTAACTTTTGTTTGAGAAATGCTGAATATATGTTTTAGAAGCAGAAGAAGTATTTGAGAAATGGTGTAGGTATACCATTCACAAAAGGTTTTGTGCTTTGAAAAATTTTAAAATGTTGTTTTCCGTTTTAGAAACTTACTGATGCATGTTCACGCTCAGTAACAAAGCAATATATGCTCCTAGAGAGCCATGAATGCAATTATTTACCAAGTGTGATATCTAGACTTCACACACATATAGCTCAATAGAAAAGCATATATACAGTATAACAGGTAGTTTGATACTGACAGAAGGAGATAACCAATGAGTCAGAGATACAGTCACAACTGTTATGTATCTAACAGCAATGAAGGTACTTTCACAGTCAGCCAGGCAGTATTCAGGCACTCATGCAATCACCCAACCACTAGTGAGGCAGTCATCAAATCAGTGATTCAATATCCATGGGGTTATTCAATTACTTAGACACTTTGAATCAGGCAGGCAGAAATTATGTAGTCATTGAACTATGGAGGCACTACCTATACATTCATCTAATCACCCAGTCACTAACCATTTACTTATGCAATTAACAAGGCAGTAACTATGCAGATGTAACACTTGTGCAATAGCTATGCAGTCATCTAAACATCCACTTACAACCCATGCAGTCATTGTAATACTGAGGCACACACATGAACTCATTCAAACACTTAGATACTACTCATGCACTCATCTAATTACGTAGAAAGTACCATTATAGTAAACCTGTTATCCATCCAGTAGCTATGCACTCATTTACTTACTGAGGGAATACTCTTGCACTAATACAATCACCCCAGCAATACACTTACTTTCATCCAATCTCTCAAGCTTTAACAATGGAGTCATGCAATCACTCAGACACTAGCCATGCACTCATCTAATCAGCCATGCACTACTGATGCACTTATTCAATTATCCAGGCTCTACCCATGTAGTTATCTAAACACCCAGGCACTACCTGTTCACTGAACCAAAAACACATGGGCAGCAGCCATGTAGTCATGCACTCATTGAAACACTCTTTGTGCACTCATCCAATCTGCTAGGTGCTGTGCATGTACTTAAACAATCATGTATGCACTTTCCATGCACTCTTTAAATCACCTATTTACTATCTATGCACTCCTGCAATCATCCAGGCACTAAAGGAGCACTCATTTAATCATCCAACCACTATCTATGCATGTATTGAATTATTGAGCCATTAGTCATGCATTTATCTAATCATTCAGGTACTACTCATGCACTCATCGAAACACCCAGATAGTAGTGATATACTCATGCAAACATGCAGGCAGTAACTATGCAGATTTGGAACGACCCATGGAGTTCTGATATACTCAAGGAATCATCCAGGCACTACCTGTATCCTCAAAGAATCACCTAGGTACTACCTATGCACCAATTCATTTATCCAGGGAGTATTCATGTATTCAATCACAAACACATGTTTTTACAAGTTTTACTGAGTAATATGTAGTCTTTTAGAACCATCTGGTGAATTATATATGCAAGCTGTGACACACTCTTTGCATGTACTTGGAAGAATTATTGAGCTATATACTTTGATAGAGATTAACATGCAGGTTGTTATATGCACCGTTTCCCAAAATTAAAATCTAATACATTTAAGTTGAACAGTACTGAGATACTAAATACACCACCAACACAATGGCAGAGAGGCATCCTATAGCTCTTATGTTGTGTTTTCATATTTACAGTGTAGAGACACTGTATGTACTTGTACACTTGGGGCTAAATTTACAAAAACGTAATGCAGTATGGAGCTGCAAGTCATTTGGCTGCGCAGTGCTGCATTGCTTTCAAAGCACAGGGATGGTTCATATTTACAACAATATGATGGATCCCTATGCTCTCCCCTGTGTTAGCACACAAATGGCTGCCATGCGCCAACGGAGGCACCCTTGCACCATGGTGCAAGGGTGCCTGTGTAGTGGGGATGATTGTTTTGTGCAGGAAGGGACACCTTCCTGTACAAAAACAATCACAAGATATATTTTCCTCTTTCTATGAGTGATGTGGAATGCAGCACACATAGAAACAGGAAACAATGAGAAGAAAGAAAAGGATTTCTCCTCGTAGCATCTCCTAACACCTCCTCTGGAGAGGTGTAGGATTCTGACGCATTCCCAGGTTTACGAATTATTGTAAATTTGGGTATGTAGCAAAATCTATGTTGTGTTGGAACACCCACAGCAACACCCATGGCATGCTCCTTCACGCAAAGTCCTGCCTGAAAAGGGCCTGTATTTAAAAGGCCATGAAAAGCTACACAGAGTGACTTTACGTGGCCTTTTAAATATGCAGTACCACAATACGGAGCCAGTGTGTCAAAAAAAGTAACGCACCGAAAAGTGCATGGGGCTTGTAAATATGCCTCCTTGCCTTGATGTTCATTTTAAAATTTACTACAGAAGGGATAAACTGTTCTTTCACCATGTATAAGTGAGAAGTGAGATATGCTGTAGCTGTTTTGTACGACAGGGTGCTAAAATGTTAAAAGGTAACCAATAAATAAATGTTTATGTTTTGCTCTGGGTTTGTTATATTGAAGTAAGTGCATGTAGTAATATATCTAGGTTTGTCTGTAGATTTAAAACTGCATCATAACATGAAAACTGTTTTTGCATTATGTGTAAGTCAGTAGTAAAGTAGATGGTAGATTGGCTAGTGTAAAAAATAAAATATACTTGTTATTTCACAGAACAATATCTACATAACTACACACAGTTAGAATGCCTTCAAAAGCTTGGACGAAAAAGCAACAGACGCAACTACAGTATATTTGCAGAATTGAGTTACACAAGGGGCAAAATGCAGAAAAAGTGGTGAAAGAAAAGAGAGCTACTGGTAATAGGACAACGTAGTTTCTTAAAAATATATGTGCACATTTGCAAAGATTTCAAAATAAAGAAAATGAAATTATGACTATGAGAAACAATAAGAGTGGACAAAGTGTACATTGCAAGAACAGAAAAGATTATAAAAAACATGGACGCACCTTAACAAGGAGACAGAAGCAGTTTAAGGAAATCAGAGCCAGGATGTTTCATAGTAGAGTGGTTGTAGATCTACTGAGAAATTTGAAAAAAGATAGAAGAAGGAGGGATGCACTGAAACAGAAAGAACAAGTTAAGAGAGTAGTTGATAAGGCCTTTGCTTTGAAGAGAAAGCTTTTCATTTTGATTCAAAGTAGAATGAAGACTCTTGACAAAATTGTGTTGTGCATGAAGCGACAAAACCAGAAGAAAAGATAAGTGAATAGAAGTAACTTTTGTACAGTTTTTGATGGAGAATGGATACATACTTCTAGTACAGAGCCTTTCTTTAATGAAGAAAGCTATCTCCAGGATAACAAATTAGTTTATGCTATTGATGATAGAGGACGATGTTATGAAATGAAGAATGGCAGTCCTATAGCAAAAGAGGTGATGGTACCTAGAAATATAGAAGGTATTGCAGAAGATGTACAAGGAAGGCGTAGTCAGGCCCCTGAATACAAATGGAATTGTAGTAGTGTTTGTAGTATTAGACAGCAATCCATTGATATGTTAAGAAAATTCCTACATATATTTCCATGGCGAAGTTTAAAACACAAATTAAGTACTTTATAAGGTTTGGATCCTTGCAAGCTGAGAAAGCATACCAATTTGCAGGGACACTCACTAGCTTATTTATCAAAGAAAGTGTGCCAAAGCACCTTTCATCATTTTAGGATGTTAGCCGTACACCACTCAACAATGCAAACTTTAGTTAGGAGGCTGTACTATGTGAAAACTCCTGCTTTATGTTTAGGAGCAATTTATAGGGCACTTTTGCATGGTACTGTGGCAGAGGTACAAAAGGTTTGTGATGATGTACAGTTTTGTTTCTTTGGTCCAGAACAGGACTGTAGAGAAATTGAAGAGTTGATAACAAGAGGAGTTGCAGAACAGGACACAGGTACTACAGTCAATAGTTTTGAAGAAGAGATGACAAAATTTAAGACGGTATGTTCTGAAAAACCAGAGTAAATTTGTATGTTGTCGACGCACTCACTACACGAATCAAACACGGACTGTTGACTTATATTTAAAAAGAGAAAAAGAGAATAATGATAACTGGCAAAAGTTTGCACTGTACTTATTTGTAGAGCAACGATTTGACTTGTCCACACAACAATATTTATATGTAAGTACTGCTACAATAAATTCGAGGATAATAAAATGCCTGCTAGAGCTGTGCATAACAAGTTAGAACTGGTTCCCATTCCAGAAGCACTTCAAGGTTTAAATATTTATGAGTCTATTCTTATCCAAACTATACATCCATTTCAGACTATAGTACTTATGGAGCCAAAGACAGCCAAGTTACCCCCAACAGAGCTGCAGAAAGGTCTAAAAGGAAGAGTAGTGTATTTGCCATTAGATGTCAAGAAAAATATTGAAACGGTAGGGGTAGATAGAGATTTAGAGGAAGGACTAGTAATTTTTGTAAATGGTGTGCCTACCAAGAACAAAAAGATATGGCAGGAGTTAGTAGATATTACCAAAGTTAAAAAAGCAACTTTATATCTAGTACAAAACAATGTTTACTATAGAAATGTGCAAAGCCTGCAAGATATCACACATATGGAGGATCAGACATTTCCATCAACAGGCCAGATTGAGAAGGTGGATCAGTCCAGAACAGAAGAAATGTATGAACATTATAGCATCCACCCTTTGCATTTTAAAAAGGTTATTGGTGATGGCATTGAGCTGTTTCAAATTAAGGAAGCAAAAGGAGCTCCATTAAGTCTGTTGGGAAAAAGGTTTAGAAGCTCGGTGTTTCACACATCTTTTTCCTACTGGAGTTGGTGGCAGGTATGACGAGGTGCCTGTGCAAATACCTGCAGCTGAGTATAGCTGTACTTGACTTTATTCAGAAGACTCTAGATTTCGTCATAGTATTCCATATATATTTCACCTATTATTTGAGAGTGACTTGTCTTGCCTCTCATATGCTGTGAATCATTTTCGAAAAACTGGATTTAATCTGCATAATATATCAGCAAGAGAACTTTTGGAGAAAGTTCAAGGAAAAGATGAGCACTTGGAATACAATTTAATAAACCAAATGGCATGTCAGCATGGGACTAATGAATATTGGTTTGAGCATCATGGTGAACTGAAGTGCATGTTGAGGAACCTTGGAGCACCTACTTGGTTCCTGAAGCTGAGTTGTTCTGAATATGCATTGGATGACCTGCTAGAATTCTTGCAGGAGGCAAATTCAAATATAAAAGACAATCATCTGAAGACACCAGGAGAACTGTGCTCACTAGACCCTGCAAATGTTTGCAGATATTTTAATCACAGATTTCAAGCAATGATGTCTTTCATCTTGAACAAAACAAAGCCTCCTCTTGGTGAAGTGTTAGATTTCTTTTGGCGTAAAGAGTACCAAGACAGAGGTTCTCCCCATATTCGCATGCTGTTATGGGTAAAAGATGCCGCAAAGTTTGGAACAGACAGTGATGAGTCTGGAGTCTGTGTTGTCTTTTATTGAGCAGAATGTAACTTGCTCCATCCCAAAGGACAGTAGTGACAACATATTAAGACAACAAGTTGTATGATTCCAAAATCCTAGATGCAGAAAATACTGTCAGCAAAAATACAGAGCAAAAGCGAACTTTTATACAAGCTGTCGTTTCGGATTCCCACGACCTGTCATCTCACAAGAAAGTCAACAGCTTTTTGTCTGCAGTCAGACATACACTTACAAGGAAGACACCGAAAAATACATACAACCTAAGAATAACAGAGGCCTCCAAGTAGATTAATGACTACAACCCTGTGATTCTGAAGATGTGGAATGCAAACGTGGATGTACAGTTTGTTGCAGACAACTCAGAGAAAACTGCGATGAATAGATGTGGGAGGAGATTTCAGCAGAAAAGAGTCTCAACAAAGAAATTGTACAGTTTTTGTTTGAAAATGCTTTCTCACAGAGAGATAGGCTCCTATGAATGTGTAGACCGGTTACGCTAGTTTGTTTTCTAAATCTAGAGGCGTTCTATGGGTGAGTTTAGGGCTTGCTAATACTCGTAACAGAGTACTGAAGTCTTTTCCTGAAATTCAATATCTTGCAGAATTTGACCCACGCAGTACAGATATTCTGAAGAGTAACATGTTGGATACGTACTATCCAAGAAGAAGTCCTCATCTGGAAAGCATGTGCCTCTACGAAATACTTCAACATTATACTTTTAGAAGTAATGTCAGTGAAAACATAGATGAAGGTAAATTTGCTGTGGCTAGATGTGAAGTATGTTTGGTGAGACATAACAAAGGAAACTTAATTAACCATCGAAAGCTAAGTTGCCTAACTCCAGACAAAAGAGAGTTTTTCTATTTAGCCTTGTTACAGTTGTTTAAGCCATGGCGAACTGAAAGTGAGCTGTTAGGAGAATTTGACTGTTATGAAGACTCATTCAACGCTATGAAAGACAGCATTGAGTGCTGTGTGTTTCAAGTGTATCTTCAAATGTAGAGAGAAGAGATTGAACAAGAAGAAACAATTGCTGCTGAGATAGCAAGAGTGAGTTTTCAGAGCAGTCAAAGTTCAGCACCTGGAAGTCAAGATCCTCTTGGACAGCCAATCATTGAAAATGAAGCTGCAATAGCTATGAATGAAGAGGAGAATGCAATTCAGCAAGTAAGATGGGAAACTGTGGATCTAGAACTACTAATACAGCAATTAAATGCAGATCAGAAAGACATTTTTGAAGAGATAAAAGGTAAAGTAGAACATGGATTTCTCCATAAGAAAAAAATGTGCATGTTGTACATACAAACCAGTTCTATTGTACATAAGTGGTCAAGCTGGAACTGGAAAAAGCTTCTTGATTAAACTACTGACAAGTTATCTATAGAAGACAACAGTTTCCAATTTGTTGTGTGCAGTCACTACACCGACAGGCTTAGCTGCTCATAATGTTAAAGGAGTTACCCTTCATCGATTATTAATGCTGTCTGTTGAACATGACAACAATACATTATCTGGTGATGCTTGTCATGAAGTGGCAACAGTATTAAAGAAATTAAAGCTCCAAATTATTGATGAAGTCAGCATGGTGTCTAACCTAATGCTAGCTTTTATACATTTAAGAATGCAGAAAATATTAAAAACTGACTACGATGTACTTTTTAGAGGAAAACACTTAATAGTCTTTGGAGGCCTGCTACAACTGACTCCCGTGAAAGGACAACTTGTATTCAAGAGACTACTACATAATGCAAGGAATTCACTAGGAAATATTGGAAATGTAAACATTTGGGAAAACTTTAAACCCAAAATATGTGCCAAGCATCAGATATGCATTATGCAGATGTACTAAAGGATATAAGAGTGGGAGTCCTCACAAAAGAGGGAAAGACAGTATTACAAACCTGTCTCATCAAAAATTTGTTTCAAGTAATGTTAAGCTGCTGAAGTAATGTATAATTTTATTAAGGAAGAGAAGTCTATTGTTTGTTTGATGCCAATTCTTGAGGAGTGTAGAAAATGAACAATTATTGCAACTGGAAAAAGAAGAGATCGTCGAAATTAGAGAAATTTATAAAATGGAACATCAAGGAGTTTCAATGCTACTAACAGAAAAACTGCAATCGAAATTGGGTAGTTTAGAAAAATCTGTGTCGAAAACTACAAGATTAGAAAAAACAGTTACGTATGTGTAAAAATTGTTGTGTAATCTTACTTCGTAATTTTAATTTGAATGGCGCAATGGGTAAAACAAACAAAAATGATGTGGAATACTTAGCAATAAAATTTGATGATATTGCTGAAGTTAAACAGATTGGTAGATGCGTTGTACGTTTCCGACTTGTGAAAGACTTGTATGTCCAGCGAAAGCAGTTCCCAGTGTCTTAGGCGTATGCAGTAACTATTCACTAATCGCAAGGTTTAAGTGTAGATACAGTTCTTGTTAATATTGATAGAAGTGTATTCAAAGAAGCATTGTCATATGTTGCTTTGTCGTGAATTAGAACATTGTCTGGTTTATTTCTGATTGATTTTGATGAGCAGAAAGTAAGTGCTGATGTGAGCTGTGTAACTGAGTATAATCGGTTAAGAGCTCAATATGCTCCTCATTTAGGCCAGTATCCTCTGGTTTAAAAAACAATACTATGTCCAAAGCGGAAAATATCAAAGCAGTGTATCAGAGTTGAACAGAAGGATGAACAAAAAGAAAATCAATAAGGAGGAAAGAAAAGAAAACTACTGCGCAATGAGGAAATACAAGACCATCACTTTGATAATAAATCTGGAGTGAACTGTTACGTAAATATAGTGTTAAATGGACTATATCATTTGCCTCATTTTACAAATTCTATTAAAGAAAAGGTGGATAAAAGAATGTCTTCACAAGTATGTAGTTTACTTGAAGAATTAAGAAGTGACAGATGTATTATACATTCTGCTACTGGAATAAGAAAACTCACCGATGACTGTACTTGATCAGTAGTGTTCTCTCAAAATCTTCAGCAGGATGCTCAAGAATTTCCAATGGTAATGCTAGGACTATTAGATGAAGAAGATGTGAATATCAATTAATTATTTGGTTTAACTTATAAATGGACCCATAACTGTGAAGATTGTAAATTTATGTCTAGACCTGAAATCAATTCAGAACGATTCCTCTACTTGAAATTACCAGATTGTAACGCTGTGTCATTGGAAGATTTAACTACAAATGCCCATCAAGATATGACCTGTCCAAACTGCAGATCACAACTTAGGTCAATGTTGTTTCTACAAAGGTATGGAGAATATCTCATAGTCATGCTACAATGATGCTGAGTGGATGGTACTAAATTAGGAACTGAAATTACAAACTTTAAAGCTGCACAAATTTCCATTACAAAAAGAACTTTCACAACTATAGCAATCATATTTCATGAAAGAGTTAATATAATCTCTAGACACTACACAATATATTTAAGTTGTCAAACAGGATGGACAGACTACAATGACATGCAAGTGACATTCAAATCAAGACTACCTAAAAAGTTACCAAACTCATATCTGCAAATTCTAGAACTGAAGTTCTAAGGAGAATCTAGGATAAGAAAATGTGGTATTGTGTTGACATATATGGATTATGTGTTTCTGAGACATTATTCGGCCTATTAGGGGTATTGTCTACAGCAAGCTGTTAGAAATGAAGGACTCTTTTTAACTGCGGGAAAGGGATTTATAAATATTTGAGAATTACACTGTGTTACTACAGATAAAAAGTAAATGGAGGTACTATGATACCAGTACCCTTAAGTTGCATGTGGAAAGTCTCTTCACCACTAAAAGAAAATGCCCCCTTTTGTTTCTGTTAAAGTAACTTCTACGTAGTACTATGTGTTATGTTTTTCAAACATGGTTTAAGAATATTTTAGACATCATTTGGCTAAACAGGTTTGATGTTTCCAAAAGGATATGCAAAAATAAAGACTGCTTCATAATTGTTGGACATTTTGTACCAGATATAAAAATATCAGAAATAGTTTTAACATATAGTTGCTTTCATTAAGGTAGTAACCTATCAGCAAGCCAGTATTAAAAAACTTGTAGTGAGTGCAGTGAACAGTATGACATAGTTGTAATGATTTACTGTGCACATTTTTTTTTTTTACAATCCATTGATAGTTTTTTCCCACTGTTTAATGGTGATGCTTCATACAAAGCACTGTTGAAAGTGAACAAGTATGAAAGCTGAAAACATGAAAAAACAGTAAAACATTTGTATATGTTGAATTAAAATTTTGGTTAAAAAATATTGTATGTTGTTTGGTTGCATAATGTTCAAAATGAAATTCTAATACATTTTTTGTATGTTTCTATTTTTTCACAGTGATTGGAGGTTGAGCTATATTTTGTGTGTCAAATCAATCGTCCAATCACCCAGGAGTCATCCATTCACTCAGGTACTGCACTTGAATTCATCTAATCTCCCAGCCACTACTCATGCACTTATCCAATCACCCAGGCGCTACCCATGGAGTCATGCCTTCACTTAGTCACTACTAATGCAGTTATGGAATCACCTAGGCACTACACTTGCATTCTTTCATTCATCCTGGCACTCCACTTGCAGCTATCCATTTACCCAGGTACTACACTTGCGCTCATGCATTTACTGATATCCTACCCATGCGCTCATCCAATCACCCCCCTGGGTGATTGATCCTACTCATGCACTGATCCATTCACTCAGGCACTACGCATGCACTCATCCAATCACCCAGGCACAACCCATGCACTCATCCAATCACTCAGGCACTACTCATGCACTCATGCAATTAACCAGGTAGTACCCATATATACATACAATCACTCAGGCACTACCCTTGAACTGATTCATTCAACCAGGCACTGCACATGCATTATGCAACCACCCAGACACTATGCATGCACTCATCCAATCACTTAGGCACTACCTTTACACTCATGCAATCATCCTTGGACTACTTTTGCACTCATCCAGTCACACAACCACTACGCATACACTCATCTAATCACCAAGGCACTACCCATGCACTCACCCAATCACGCAGGCACTACCCTTGCACTCATCCAATTACTCAGACACTACCTTGCACTCATTTACTCACTCAGACATTATCCTTCCACTCATTTATTCACTCATGCACTACTCTTGCAGTCATCCATTCACTCAGGCACTACCCATGCAGTCATCCATTCACCCAGGCACTACCCATGCACATTTCAATCAGCCAGGCACTACCCTTCCACTCATCCATTCACTCAGGCACTATGCATACGCTTATCCATTCACTCAGGCACTACCCATGCACTCATCCAATGACCCAAGCACTACACATGCACCCATGCAAACACCCAGGCACTACCCATGCACTCCTTTAATCACCCAGGTACTACCTTGCACTCATCCATTCAATGAGGTGGTACCCATGCCCTCATCCAATCACTGAGGCGCTACTCTTGTACACATCCAGTCACCCAGGCAGTACCCATGCACTCCTCTAATCACTCAGGCACTACACATACACTCATCCAATCGCCCAGGCACTATCCATGCACTCACACAATCACCCAGGCACTACCTTTGCACTCATCCATTCACTGAGGCACTATCCATGCACTCAACCATTCACCCAGGCACTACCCATGCACACATCCAATCACCCAGATACTGCCCTTGTACTCACCAATTCACTCAGGCACTACACATGCACTCATCCATTCACTCAGGCACTATGCATGCACTCACCCATTCACCCACGCACTACCAATGCACTCATACAATGACCCACGCACTACACTTGCACTCATCCAATCACCCAGGCACAACTTTTACACTCATCCAGTCACCCAGGCGCTACCCATGCACTCATACAATCAACCAGGCACTACCCATGCACTAATCCAAACACCCAAGCAGTACCCATGCACTCATCCATTCACTCAGGCACTATCCATGCACTCTCCCAATCACCGAGGCACTCATACAATCACCCAGGCACTACCCTTGCACTCATCCATTCAATCAGGTGCTATCCACGCACTTATACAATCAACCAGGCGCTACCTATGCACTAATCCAAGCACCCAAGTAGTACCCGTGCACTCATCCATTCACTCAGGCACTACCCATGCAGTCATGCAATCAACCAGGCACTACCCATGCACTCATCCAATCACCCAGGCAGTACCCATGCATTCATCCAATCACCCAGACAATACCCTTGCACTCATCCATTCACTTAGACACTACTCATGCAGTCATCCAATCACTCAGGCACTACCCATGCACTTATCCATTCACCCCGGCACTTATCCAATCACCCAAGTAGTACCCATGCACTCGTCCATTCACTCAGGCACTACCCATGCAGTCATGCAATCAACCAGGCACTATCCATGCACTTATCTAATCACCCCGGCACTACCCATGCACTTATCCAATCACCTTGGCACTACCCAAGCACTCATTCAACAACCCAGGCACCACCCTTGCACTCATCCATTCAGTGAGGCACTACCCATCCACTCATCTAGGCACTATTCATGCTCTCATCCAATCACCCAGGCAGTACCCATGCACTTATCCACTCACCCAGGCACTATACTTGTACTCATCCATTCTAAGAGGCGCTACCTATGCATTCATCCAATCACCCAGGTGCTACTCTTGCACTCATCCAGTCACCCAGGCGCTACCCATGCACTCATACAACCAACAATGCACTACTCATACACTAATCCAATCACCCAAGCAGTACCCATATACTCATCAATTCACTCAGGCACTACTCATGCAGTCATGCATCAACCAGGCACTACCCATGCACTCATCCAATCAATCAGGCACTACCCATACACTCATCCAATCCCCCAGGAACTATCCATGCACTCACTCAATCACCCAGGCACTACCCTTGCACTCATCCATTCACTCAGGCACTACTCATGCAGTCATCCATTAACCCAGGCACTACCCATGCACACATTTAGTCACCCAGTCACTACCTTTGCACTGATCCATTCAGTCAGGCAGTACCCGTGCACTCATCCATTCACTCAGGCACTACCCATGCAGTCATCCAATGACCCAGGCACTACCCTTGCACTCATCCAATCACACAGGCACTCATCCATTCACTGAGGCACTACCCATGCACTCATCCAATCACCAAGGCACTACCCATGCAATCACCCAATCACTCAGGCACTACCCTTGCACTCATCTAATTACTCAGACACTACCTTGCACTCATTCACTCACTCAGACATTACCCTTCTACTCATTTATTCACTCAGGCACTACCCATGCAGTCATCCATTCACCCAGGGACTACCCATGCACACATCCAATCAGTCAGGCACTACCCTTCCACTCATCCATTCACTCAGGCACTATGCATACGCTCATCCATTCACTCAGGCACTACCCATGCAATCATTTATTCACTCAGGCACTACCCATGCAGTCATCCATTCACACAGGCACTACTCATGCACATATCCAATCAGTCAGGCACTCCCCTGCCACTCATCCATTCACTCAGGCACTACGCATATGCTCATCCATTCACTCAGGTACTACCCATGCACTCATCCAGTGACCCAAGCACTACTCATGCACCCATGCAAACACCCAGGCACTACCCATGCACTCATCTAATCACCCAGGTACTACCCTTGCACTCATCCATTCAATGAGGCCGTACCCATGCACTCATCCATTCACCGAGGTGCTACTCTTGTATGCATCCAGTCTCCCAGGCAGTACCCATGCACTCATTCAATCACTTAGGCACTACCCATACACTCATCCAATTGCCCAGGCGCAATCCATGCACTCACACAATCACCCAGGCACTACCCTTGCACTCACCCATTCACTCAGGCACTACACATGCGCTCATCGATTCACTCAGGCACTACCCATGCACTCATCCAATTACCCATGCACTACCCTTGCACTCATCCAATCACCCAGGCACAACTTTTCCACTCATCCAGTCACCCAGGCGCTACCCATGCACTCATACAATCAACCAGGCCCTACCCATGAACTAATCCAAACACCCAAGCAGTACCCATGCACTCATCCATTCACTCAGGCACTATCCATGCACTCTCCCAAACACCTAGGCACTATCCATGCACTCATCCAATCACCCAGATACTACCCTTGCATTCATCCATTCAATCAGGTGCTACCCACACACTCATACAATCAACCAGACACTACCCATGCACTAATCCAATCACCCAAGTAGTACCCATGCACTCATCCATTCACTCAGGCACTACCCATGCAGTCATGCAATCAGCCAGGCACTACCCATCCACACATCCAATCACCCAGGCAGTACCCATGCACTCATCCAATCACCCAGGCAATACCCTTGCACTCATCCATTCACTCAGGCACTACTCATGCAGTCATCCAATCACTCAGGCACTACCAATGCAATCATCCATTCAGTGAGGCACTACCCATGCACTAATCAAGGCACTAATACAAAAACAACTATTGATGGACAGAATGCAGAACAATGTCATACATTCACCCCAGTACAGAGATCTGGGCCTAAATCCATCGTTTTTTTGCTCCAAATGCCATTCCAGTTTGAACCCAGCCATGTGCAAATCAGTCTTGACCCTGCGCCCAATGGGAACAGACCAGCCCGAACTGCCAGGCCAGGTCCTCCCTGGACTGGAAACAAGCATCCTAGGACCGGTTTTGGGGTTTCACCCCTCATCAGCCAGGATAGCTTGACTCCACTGGCATGGAGAGCACGGGACCCACGTCTGGGCATACCCGTCCCACTCGGTGTGACAAATGCAAAAACAACAATTAATGGGCAGAATTCAGAACAATGTCATACATTCACCACAGTACAGAGATCTGGGCCTAAATCCATCGTTTTTTTGCTCCCCATGCCATTCCAGTTTGAACCCAGCCATATGCAAATCAGTCTTGACCCTGCGCCCAATGGGAACAGTCCAGCCCGAACTGCCAGGCCAGGTCCTCCCTTGACTGGAAACAAGCATCCTAGGCCCGTTTCGGGGTTTCACCCCTCATCAGCCAGGACAGCTTGACTCCAGTGGCATGAAGAGCACGGGACCCACATCTGGGCATACCCGTCCCACTCGGGGTGACAAATGCAAAAACAACAATTGATGGACAGAATGCAGAACAATGTCATATATTCACCCCAGTACAGAGATCTGGGCCTAAATCCATCGTTTTTTTGCTCCCCATGCCATTCCACTTTGAACCCAGCCATATGCAAATCAGTCTTGACGCTGCGCCCAATGGGAACAGTCAGCCCGAACTGCCAGGCCAGGTCCTCCTTTGACTGGAAACAAGCATCCTAGGACCGGTTTCGGGGTTTCACCCCTCATCAGCCAGGATATCTTGACTCCAGTGGCATGAAGAGCACGTGACCCACGTCTGGGCATACCCGTCCCACTAGGGGTGACAAATGCAAAAGCAACAATTGATGGACAGAATGCAGAACAATGTCATACATTCACCCTAGTACAGAGATCTGGACCTAAATCCATCCTTTTTTTGCCCCCCATGCTATTCCAGTTTGAACCCAGCCATATGCAAATCAGTCTTGCCCTGCGCCCAATGGAAAGAGTCCAGCCCGAACTGCCTGGCCAGGTCCTCGCTGAACTGGAAACAAGCATCCTAGGACCAGTTTCGGGGTTTCACCCCCCCATGAGCCAGGATAGCTTGACTCCACTGGCATGGAGAACACGGGACCCACGTCTGGGAATACCCGTCCCACTCGGGGTGACAAATGCAAAAACAATTGATGGACAGAATGAAGAACAATGTCATACATTCACCCCAGTACAGATATCTGGGCCTAAATCCATCGTTTTTTTGCTCTCCATGCCATTCTAGTTTGAACCCAGCCATATGCAAATCAGTTTTGACTCTGTGCCCAATGGCAACAGTCCAGCCCGAACTGCCAGGCCAGGTCCTCCCTGGACTGGAAACAAGCATCCTAGGACCGGTTTCAGGGTTTCACTCCTCAGCAGCCAGGATAGCTTGACTCCAGTGGCATGGAGAACACAGGACCCACGTCTGGGCATACCCGTCCCACAAGGGGTGACAAATGCAAAAACACCAATTGATGGATAGAATGCATAACAATGTCATACATTCACCCCAGTACAGAGATCTGGGCCTAAACCCATCGTTTTTTTGCCCCCCATGCCATTCCAGTGTGAACCTAGCCATTTGCAAATCAGTCTTGACCCTGCGCCCAATGGGAACAGTCCAGCCTGAACTGCCAGGCCAGGTCCTCCCTGGACTGGAAACAAGCATCCTAGGACCGGTTTCGGAGTTTCACCCCTCATCAGCCAGGATAGCTTGACTCCAGTGGCATGGAGATCATGGGACCCACGTCTGGGCATACCCGTCCCACTCGGGGTGACAAATGCAAACACAACAATTGATGGACATAATTCAGAACAATGTCATACATTCACCCCAGTACAGAGACCTGGGCCAAAATCCATCGTTATTTTGCTCACCATGCCATTCCAGTTTGAACCCAGCCATATGGAAATCAGTCTCAACCCTGCGCCCAATGGGAACAGTCCAGCCCGAACTGCCAGGCCAGGTCCTCCCTTGACTGGAAACAAGCATCCTAGGACCGGTTTTGGGATTTCACCTCTCATCAGCCAGGATAGCTTGACTCCAGTGGCATGGAGAGCACGGGGCCCACGTCTCGGCATACCCGCCCCACTAGGGGTGACAAATGCAAAAACAACAATTGATGGACAGAATGCAGAACAATGTCATACATTCACCCAAGTACAGAGATCTGGGCCTAAATCCATCGTTTTTTTGCTCTCCATGCCATTCCAGTTTGAACCCAGCCATATGCAAATCAGTCTTGACCCTGCGCCCAATGGGAATAGTCCAGCCCCAACTGCCAGGCCAGGTCCTCCCTGGACTGGAAACAAGCTTCCTAGGACCGGATTCGGGGTTTCACCCCTCATCAGCCAGGATAGCTTGACTCCAGTGGCAAGGAGAGCAAGGGACCCACGTCTGGGCATACCCGTCCCACTCGGGGTGACAAATGCAAAAACAACAATTGATGGACAGAATGCAGAATAATGTCATACATTCACCCCAGTACAGAGATCTGGGCCTAAATCCATCGTTTTCCCATGCCATTCCAGTTTGAACCCAGCCATATGCAAATCAGTCTTGACCCTGCGCCCAATGGGAACACTACAGCCTGAACTGCCAGGCCAGGTCCTCCCTGGACTGGAAACAAGCATCCTAGGACCGGTTTCGGGGTTTCACCCCTCATCAGTGTTGGAATAAAAATTATGCTTTCACATTGTTTTACGTAAGTTAGCATTCGCTGCGCCATTTTGTGTTCAGGCGCCATTTTGTATCGTGATCGAAACCAATCCTTTGCCATTTCCGAGAAACGGCCTTCTATAGGTTATGTTTCTTCAGAGTTGAGTTCTGCTACACTAATGAATGCACTGTTCTTATTAGCGCATACCTTTCCTTTTAGATGTAAGTCTTCTCCCACTTGTCTAGTGGCCGGCACAGGCAGAGTGACCTTGAATAGTAGATAATGTGTGCCCAGCCTCAGAATCGAAACTTACTCCTTTGTAATTTACTGTCCAGCTGCATCTCTCTAGAAAATTCCATGGTGGGCATGCTTTCATTGGTTTCGAAGTGTATTTAATGTATCGTTATGCTTGCTGATGTCAGTCCCTCTGTAGCACTCCTAAGCGACTGGGCAGATTGGGCTCCGCTCTGAGTGTACTCTGAATAAACTGTTATTGGTTTGTATTCTCTACTGTCTGACCGACTCTTTATTTTAGTGGAAGGCCGAGAGGTGGTCATCAGTGACCCGAGTGACCCGAGTCGGGTCACTTCCTTCAGTTGGCGCCCAAACAGGGACTCCTTCGGGTGAGTGACCCATCACCTTCCACGGACGGGTGGGGAGGTCGAGGCTATTGTCGGGTCGGACGGACGGATCAGGGATCCCTGCACGAAGAGTTTTTGGTACTCGCAGCTGCCCCTTCTGTCTGGTCGGACAGTGCCTCGCCCAGTGGTCATCCCGACTGGAGTCCTGAATGGCAAAACCCTTGGATCTGACCGTTTGGTCTGAAGAGTCGGCAGTGGAGAATCGATTTGCTTTGACCTGCATATATCAGGTGATTTTGTTTTGGTTTTTTGTGGCTATAGTACAATATTTGGTTTGTATTTGGTGCGGTCTAAGGACCGTCTTTGGATTAGAAGTATTTGCTCTTGTTTTGTCAGGCATAAAATAGAGAATGTTTGAAAATGCCTAGTGTCAGAAAATTGATTTCTTTGTGCTGCCTCTGTTGTTCTGCAGATGCTCGATTGGAAGAAGCTCAGCCGGCGCCTCCAGAAGGCACTGCCAATTTTGATATGTATGTGAAGCATGCTCTTGGCCCCATTATGTTTAGTACATTATGGCACAAATATACGAGGGACAATGCTGAGTTGCAGTGGCCGTTGACGGGCACGTTTGATGAATAAAAGATTGAGTACTTACAAGAACAGTTGTTTAAGAAACGAAGTAGGCAGTCTATGTTTGATTCCCTCAGAACATGGCAGAAAGTAGCAAGACAGCGGCGATTGAAGGCAGAAAAAGAGGCCCGGAAAGGAAAAATGCTGACATTGACTCAGAATGCTGTGGCATATGATAGGGAAAAAAGGAAAAGGGAGTTGAATGTGAAGATAGAAGGTTTCGATTACAAATCGATAAATCATATGTTGTTCAGGAAGAAGATGATACTTTTGTGGAAGAATTGTTGTTTGCCTGACCCCCCCTACATATGCCCCACAAAGAATATATCCCACTGTTCCAGTCTCCTCACAGCCGCCTGTTACAGTTGTGTCCACTGTCTCTGTCCCTGTGTCTACCCCTGTTATGACAGCGGCTGTAGCTTCGGCTCCTCCTCCTCCTCTTCCTTCTGTCTCTTTGCCGTCTGTGGCAACTGTGACTGTTAGTACCCCTGCCACACCTATTGTCTCAGCGTCCCTCTCGCCAGCTCTTTCTCCCGCGACACAACAATTATCAACGATAGTGCCTGTCACTTCTGTTGCTTCTCCCACTATGGTCTTTCATCCTCCGACATTAGGAAGTAGTGGGACACCGTTGCGTGGATTTGAGGATAGGGATTGGATGAAATTTAAGGAGCGCATGGGACCGTTAGTGCGAACTGATGTGGGAGTTGATGAGAAACAGGTAATAGCCAATCAGGCTGCACAGTGGGCCTGTAATCATATCCATAGTGTAGAGGATGTTTGGGCGACTATGAGAGATTTTGATCCCTTCATAGAGCAGCATGCCCTTAAACATATGTGCGCAACTTTAATTGGTCTTTGGCAACAGTGTTTTGAAGCGGAAGCACCTCAAATTTTATATGACATAAGAGATCGAGTGTATATTAGTGAATTGGGCCAGAAAAAGTCTTTGCTAATGTCATGACAATAATAGCTTATAGGGGAAGACTGCAAGAGAAAAGTCCCAGGTCAGTGTCTCAGTTTCCAATGAGAGAGGTTCATCCTATATATCACCCTGAGATACCGGAATTAACGGATGGCCATGGTAATGTTACTCGAGCTGCAGTGGCGGCCAGGTTTCAGGAGCAATTTATACTCCATGGGAAAGAAGTGAGGTTTTATCCCTTAAGACTCATTTGCCCGACCCTATGAAAAATCCTTCTGCTTATTATAAGGAATTGATTGAAGCTGCCTCTTCCACCGTAATGACTCTCGCTGATGTTGAAATGTTTTTGGGCCTTCTTGTTACGGTTGACATTTGGAGGCAGGTGCACACGCAAGATCATGTTTTGGAATTAGGAGGTACATGGGATCAAATTAAAGCATGGGACCGGGAAAGAAAGCCAGGTGATAAGCCCGAGCGGAAATTTTGGCGTTGCCAGGCCGCATTATTACGTATATGCATTCTCTTATTCCGCCGAGAAAGGTAGACTGGGATAAAGTGTCAGCTTGTCGACAAAAGAAAGATGAGAGTGTGTCTGATTTCTTCACCCGATTTGAAGGTACATTTTTGGACTACAGTGGGCAGGATTTGTCTATTGAGGGAGGTGTTCGGTTGTTTGTTAATAGATTTGTTTCTAATTTGCTTCCTGAAATTGCGACTCTATTGCAGGCTTCTGAGAGTACTTGGTCCACCTCTTCCCCCTCTGTTATTTTGAATATGGCACAATATTATGAGCCTAGGGATAATGAGGAAAAGGAGAGGACAGAGAAGAGACATAAGGATCTAAAGACTAAGGTGTTGTTACAGCAGGCTTTTAGAGGGAATAGGAGAGGACGTGGTGGTCCTGCCCGACAGCTTCCACGCACTAGTAGGCAGCCAACAACTACGCCTTTGGGTTCGAATCAGTGTACGTATTGTAAAGAGGAGGGACATTGGCGTAGCGAGTGTCCTGTGCTTTTGCAGAAGGTAGCGGTCCCTAGAGGACGATGTTCCCGTGGACGGGGTCGTGGAACTGGTGGGTCAGATAGGGCTCAGAATGCTACAGCCTCACAGGGTCGTTCTAATAATAATTACTTTGGCGACCCTCGTGAAGGACATTACTATCATGATGATTATGATGTGGAGGAAGTGACAGGGATGTCTTAAAGTTAGGACAGCCAAGGACAGAGTGGAGGACCAATTCCGAGACCTGTAGACCAGCGTGGCCCTTATGTGACAGCGGAACCGCAAGGTTCAACTAAGGAATTTTTGGTGGACACAGGTGCGACAAAAAGTTCTGTTTCTCAAAATATAGTGCCTGGGGCAGCTCTGTCTGGCCATAATAATATTTCGGTAGGTTTTTCTGGTGTACCGGTTGTAAGCCCCATTTCAAAGCCCCTTGCGTTGATCATTGGTCCTTTTACTGTGGAATCGCCATTCTTGTTGACATCCAACTGTGGTGAAAATTTTATGGGTTTGGATTTGCTGAAGAAATTGCATGCTACTATTTATTGTTCCCCGGCAGGTGTTTATATGACAATGGGTCCAGATGTAGTACGTGCTAAGCAGTGTTTGTCTAAAGATGCGCCTCTTCCTGTTGAGTTCGCTGCTGTGCCACCCTCTTTGTGGGCAACAGGTGATACAGACATGGGTTTGCTGCAGATACCTCCGGTCTCAATACAGGTTAAGGATGGAGCTATCTTACCCCGTATCCCTCAGTATAAAATACCACAGGCAGGAGAGCGAGCCCTATTGCAAATTATTCAGGATTTGCTTAAGAAGGGAGTGGTTGAAGAGACGACTGCAAATATTTGTAATAGCCCTATCCTTCCAATTCTTAAACGGACACACTCAGGTTCCCTTGATGACCATGAAGATGTTTATCATTTTGTGATTGATTTGCGCGAGGTTAATAAAATAGTGGTTCCCCAGTTTCCAGTGGTCCCTAACATCACTACTCTTTTGACAATGATTCCTTCTACTGCTAAATTCTTCTGTCATTGACTTGAAAAATGCTTTCTTTAGTATTCCTATTCATTCGGATAGCAGGTACTTGTTCGGGTTTACACTAGCTGGTAGCAGCTTTAGGTTCTGTCGAGCTCCTCAGGGCTATCCCGAGAGTACAAGTATTTATAGTCAGGCTTTAAAGTCCCAATTGGATTCCCTTTCGCTTCCCTCAGGTAATGTATTGGTGCAGTATGTTGATGACTTGCTCATCGCTTCTGACACGGAACAAGGTTGCAAAGACAGTACAGTTAAATTGTTGTTGCATTTGGCCCAACATGGACATAAGGTCAGGTGTCCCTTTCTAAATTTCAATATTGTCGACAGGAGGTTACCTATTTAGGTCACCTACTGTCGAAGGAGGGTAGGAGATTGACCCCGGAGCGCATCAGTACCATTGTTAAAATGCCCCTTCCACGAACTCATAAACTTGTGCGCGCTTTTATAGGTATCACTTCCTACTGTTGCCAGTGGATACCTAACTATTCGCTACTAATCAAACCCTTGCTTGCACTAACATTAAAGACATGCATGAGCCCCTGCCTTGGAAGCCTGAATGTCCGCAGTCTTTTGAGCAATTAAAAACTGCGCTTTGTTCAGCTCCAGTACTTGGCACTCCCGATTTTAACAAATCGTTTGTATTGTTCGTCCATGAGATGGCTGGTTGTCCGCTTTCTGTTTTAACACAAACATTTGGAGATAAGCAACGGCTGTGTGCTTATTTCTCTGCCATTCTTGACCCTGTCGCACAAGCCCTCCCGAGCTGTCGAAGAGCGGTCGCGGCTGTGGCCGTCTCGATAAGACAATCGGCTGGACTCATACTTGATACTGACCTCACAGTCATGGTACCCTATGCTGTGGATACACTTTTGAATAAGACACAGCACCTCACCAGTGTACGTCTGACTGGATATGAATTAACATTGCTTGCTAAACACATCACGATTAAAAGATGTGCCACTCTGAATCCAGCCACGTTACTGCCCCTCCCTTCTGAGAATGATGAGATTGATAAACATGAGTGTATCTTCCGGACGGAAGAAGAGACGAAAGGATGGGTAGACTTAACTGATGTTCCCTTATCTGACCCACAAGGGGAACTACACGTTGATGGCTCTTGTTTTAAATTACCAGAAGGCACTACAACTGCTGCGTATGCTATCACCACGCTGCATACAGTAGTTGAGACATAACGAGTTCCCTATCAATCGGCCCAAGCTGCTGAGCTTGTTGCCTTAATACAAGCTTGCGAATTGAGTGAGGGATTGGTTGTCAATATTTATACTGACTCTGGGCTGAGAGAGGGTTTCTTACTTCGCATGGCACCAAGATTCAACATGGGCACCTTATACTGAGGCTTTAGTCTGCTTTGACACTCCCAAAGAAATTGGCTATAGTAAAGTGTAGTGCCCACCGGAAAGTCACTGATGATGTAGGTAGAGGAAATGCTTTTGCAGATCAGACAGCTAAAGAAACAGCCCGGACTAAAATGAAAAGAATGTTTGTAGCAGGTCGGTGCCTGAAGTTACCATGTTTGAGGATACACTTGAGAATGTGAAAGAGATACAAAGTGAGGCCACAATAGAGGAATAAGCAATGTGACAAGAACAACAGCATATTCTAGGACAGGATTGTCACCGTACGAGGTCGTGTTCAGATGTCCCGCGACCCCGGCGGTTCTCGGATATTGAGTATCCGTTGCTGATTGATTATCTTGCTCAGTTAACTGAAAATTTGCGTTCTATTCACCAACAGGTCCGGGAAACCCTGCCAGCTACACCAGAGGGGCCCGGACACGACATTCAGCCTGGAGATTTTGTTCTCGTCAGAAGTTTTCAGCGGAAGAAGAGTTTGGAGCCACGCTGGAAAGGACCAGAGCAGGTCCTCTTGGCTACACGCGCAGCTGTCAAGGACGCTGGCAGAAGGACTGGGTGCATGCCATCCATTGTAAAAGGGTGCCTCTACCTCTGCCCTATGATCAATGGGTAAGAGATGGATTAGGGGACTCTGAGTGTGAGACGGTACCTCAGTTGGTCCCCTTTAGTGACGCCAGGCTGACCTGGACCAAAACGGATGAGGAAAATGATGAATGCAGCAGTACCCCCCGGGAAATACAGGCTATCCAGGAACCCCTTTTCATTGATCCCTCTGTGCCTGGACTCACCAGGTACAATCTGCGCCCTCGGCTGAGGAACGGTACACCAAAGAAGAAGTTAGATTAGTCAGGGATGGACTGTGTAAGTTAGGTGTACTTTGCTATAGTACCAACGGAATTAGTTTAGGGTGATGTGAGATTTGTGTACTGTTTGAACGCTGGACAGGATAGATTGAAAGTATCCCCTTGGGGGTACATTATCCTGGTCGACGTGGGAACCCGAGCTTAGGACAGAGCAAGCTCCACCGCCGGTACTCAAGCGCGCTAACGTTTTGATGGACAATAGGTGCCTGTACCAGTGAGTCTCTGACGGACACTGGGAACTTGTATATTCCTTTTGCTGGCATTTTGCCCCCTTGCCTTATCATTTGCTATGCACCCCTTTGGCAGAATGATTGATGATGAAGAGCAGCAAGTGATTCCACTTGCTCAAACACGCATGTTTTGGTCTACCAAGAAAAAGGTAATATGTGCTATCTTTGTGCTATTACTACTATTGATTCTGGGTGGGGTGTCCTGGGTTTTGGAATGTGATCAGAATGCACCGTCATGTATTAACAATAAGGTTGTTTCTCAAGTTCGCATCAAAACGACAGCCCCGAGTAATGTGTTTCTAGACACACATAAACCGTTTTTTGGAGAAGGTACTGCTTGCTACCCTACTGAGTCTGTTACTAGCTTATGGACTGCATATCCATTGTCACTTGTTAATTACACTTATACTCGGCCCCCTGAATTCGTATTAGTACAAGGAGTATTTGGATTTGGTTATCCAGGCCCATGGCTATATCATCGAAAACCACAAGGTATAGGTTATCCAGGATGTAATAACAATACTTATTGTGATAATTTCTATATGGAGAAACAGAATGTCACACTGGTGGGTTGGCAGTACAAAGAATTGACAGTTCCCCGACAGGCTGGTTATTACCCTGCATTTTGCCCAATCGTCAATTATACTGACCTCATTCTGTATGCTAACTGCTCAGGGATAATTCTGCGTAAGGGCACGTACTCTATGGTAGATCCAAAGGATCCTCGTACTGTTGGATGGAATTCTAGATATGCTGCTGTAGATTATGATAGGCCCATTTATGCACACCAAGGGTTTTTCTTCTTATCTAATGGGACTTATTCCAATATGCATAATGGTACAAATGATGTGGCCCTTGGGATGGTGTTGCCTCTAGGTGTGCCTTGTAAACATGCGACGCCTAAGGTCAGATGGGTTAAGAGAACACTGACAAAGGAATTTTGCAAAGGGGTGACAGACCTTGAAGTCAATAATTATAGTAATGGTATCACTTTTGGGTATATTCTCTCTTCCATTATTACTTTTGGTGGTACTGCAATGACCAGGGGTGAGAAAGCTAGAGAATATTTCGGATGTAAGCTGCAGATTCTGTCTAACTCGACAGTAGCGGCTCTGCGTGATATCACCACCCAATTGGAAAGTATGCGGATATATTCCGAGCAAACTAGATATACTATTGCTTGCATCTTAGCTAAGAGCGGTGGTGTGTGTGCGGTAGTAGGAGACCAGTGTGTAGTCAGGATCACTAATATGGAAAAAAGCATTACCCAAAACATTTTAGACATCCTAGAAAACGTTAAAGGAATGGAGAGTGGGAACTTGAGTTGGTCATTGTTTGGTGGATGGGGTTGGATCCTTGAAACGGTGATCTATTTCTTTGTTATTTTGATTTCTTGCTGTGTCCTGGTCCAGTGTCTTCCCTTATGTTGCTCTTATTGTACCACTCTTCTCGCTCCTAAGAGAATATCAATTCATGATACTAATGCGACAATTATGATTCTAAAGGAAGTAGAAGACCTCATGCAAACAGATGAGGGTATTTTTGAGACTTCTTCCCTCCTCACTGTTTCCCTTCCTAAAGCTGAAAACATGGAGTACTCCTAAAAATGTATTCATGATTTGTTGAATTATATGTCTTATTTTGCTATGACACAAAATTACTTAGCTAATGCTAAAAGGAGGGTCTGTTGGAATAAAAATTATGCTTTTGCATTGTTTTACGTAAGTTAGCATTCGCTGCGCCATTTTGTGTACAGGCACCATTTTGTATCGTGATCGAAACCAATACTTTGCCATTTCCGAGAAACGGCCTTCTCTAGGTTATGTTTCTTTGGAGCTGAGTTCTGCTACACTAATGAATGCACTGTTCTTATTAGCGCATACCTTTCCTTTTAGATGTAAGTCTTCTCCCACCTGTCTAGTGGCGGGCACAGGCAGAGTGACCTTGAGTAGAAATGAATGTGTTGCCGGCCTCAAAATCGAAACTTACTCCTTTGTAATTTACTGTCCAGCTGCATCTCTCTGGAAAATTGCATGGTGGGCGTGCTTTCATTGGTTTCGAAGTGTATTTAATGTATCATCAGTCCCTCTGCAGCACTCCTAAGCGATTGGGCTCCGCTCTGAGTGTACTCTGAATAAACTGTTATTGGTTTGTATTCTCTACTGTCTGACCGACTCTTCATTTTAGTGGAAGGCCGAGAGGTGGTCATCAGTGACCCGAGTGACCCGGATCGGGTCACTTCCTTCATCAGCCAGGATAGCTGGACTCCAGTGGCATGGAGAGCACAGGACCCACGTCTGGGCATACCCGTCCCACTCGGGGTGACAAATGCAAAAACAACAATTGATGGACAGAATGCAGAACAATGTCATACATTCACCCCAGTACACTCAATTGGATGAAATAACCTGTGCCACTAGTGCAACTTTCATCGCAGACTTTGCTGCGGTTAACCTGATGCTTCGCAATTCCGGACCCACACATGTGGCGGGCCATCTACTTGACCCTATTTTCTCGAGCTGCATAATATTCACTGCTCTTCAACTCTGCCTGTACCGTGGTCTGATCACTTTTTAGTTGGCTTTCAACTTTCTGCTCTCTCCCATGATTTTTCTCCAACGATCTCTGGTCTTACAACCAAATCAAGGAAATGGGGAAAACTGAACACTGATGTGCTCAATAACATGCTATCCAAAACTGCCCCAACTGTTGGCCTTTCATTTGTAAATGATGTGGCTGCTGTCCAAAGTTGGCTTCTTAACTCTGTAGAGACCTGCCTTCCTTTATCTGTTATCAAGGCAAATAACCATCGTCCGCCTGCCCCTTGGTTTACAGAGATCCTAAAAGCGGGAAAAAGCAAATGTAAAAATTTGGAGAGACGCTGGAGATTGACATATACTCCTGAGGCCAAATCAATTTACAAGATGGCCCTAAGGTCTTATCATACACTTTGCAAGTCTGCACGCTCTGAATATGTGGCTTCAGCTATTTCCAGCGCACATAATAATTCTAAGAAATTATTTAAGCTTGTAAAAAATTTGTCTGGGGCTGTCTGTCTGCCTGTTTCGCCTGATTTGAGCGCTCTACACTGTGAGGAACTTGCTACTTTCTTTTGAGAAAAGTTGAATTAATTTATGACTTATTTCAAAATTCTACGTCTAATAATGCCTCACAGTTTACCGGAAATTCTCCTTTTCCGATTAATGAGGAGCCTGCACAACCTGATTCGCTTGATAAACACTTTGTTAACCTTGTTTGCTGGGCACCCCTAGACACTGACTCCTTCAGGCGAATATTGGATAGCCTTAAATCTGGCTCCCCAGAGACCCCATCCCTGTTACTGTGCTTCAGAAATTGGCACCACCATCCTTGTTTTTAATCATGGAGCTGCTTAATGCATCTTTAGCAGAGGCTATTGTCCCATCCATTTGGAAACATGCAATGGTTTTGCCGCTGTTGAAGAAGGCCACGGCTGACCCCGCGCAATTATCTAATTTTAGGCCTATTTCCCTCCTTCCTGCATTTTCCAAAATTCTGGAAAAGCATGTCAACTCACAATTGACATCTTTTGTGACCTCTCAAAATTTCCTTCATAGTTCTCAGTCAGGTTTTAGAGCGGGCTTCTCTACTGAAACCGCTTTGCTTGGGGTCACAGATATGGTGCGCCAGCAGGTTGATACGGGTGGTACTGTGGCACTTATACTTTTGGATCTAAGTGCCGCATTTGACACTGTATCACATTCTGTGCTACTGCATGCACTACAATCACTGGGTGTGACTGCTAAAGCCCTCAAGTGGCTTGCTGATTTCTTGACTAATCGAACGTTTCAGGTCTTCTCGCCGATAGCATGCTCCGAGACTCATAATTCCCCTTATGGGGTTCCCCAAGGCTCTATCCTCAGCCCGCTACTCTTTAACATCTATGTCAGACCTATGGCGAGGATTGCTGAGGAAGCAGGGTTGTCTCTTTTTTCGTATGCTGACGACACCCAGATTGTGTTCTCCCTCTCTGCGGATGGTGCTTGCAACCCTTCCCTACTTCAGGCCGGTCTGAGGAACATTGCAGGTTGGATGCATACCAACATGTTGAAACTTAACGGCGAGAAAACTGAAGTGCTGATTGTGGGCCGAAATAAAGATCTATGGGGCTCCCAGCACTGGCCCACTGAAATGGGTCCTTTGCCACAGCCTAAACATCAAGTTCAAAACCTGGGTGTTTTAGTTGATGACCAACTGTCTATGAAGCAGCAAGCAGTGACAGTTGCCTCGATTTGCTTCACAATCCTTAGATGGCTAAAAAAAATCTTATGGATGTTGCCTTCTTCTACCCAACGTACGGTGGTCCAGGCTCTTATCACCTCAAGACTGGACTACTGCAACATCTTGTATTTGGGTGCTGCCAAGGAGGTATTACGCAAGCTACAACTAGCACAGAATGCGGCTGCAAGGCTGCTCTGTAGGATATCTAAAACTTCTCCCATTTCCAGCTCTATCCGGGATCTCCATTGGCTCAAGATTGAAAGCCGCATTAAGTTTAAGGCATTGAGTCTTATGTTTAAAATAAAAACTGGAAAAGCACCTCCCTACTTGAAGTCTCTTGTTCACCCTTATGTTCCATCTCGTGCTCTGCGCTCAGCCACCCAGGCCAAGTTCATTGTTCCCAGGACGAGACTAGTGCACATGGGCGATCGCTCTTTTTCCCACTTGGGACCTTTCTTATGGAACTCCCTTCCGATCAATCTTCGTATTGAAGCTTCATACGAGAACTTTCGAAGGGGCTTAAAAACCTGGTTATTTAACATGTAGACCCCTCTGTTTACGTTGGCTCCTTTCAGGCGGCGCCGGGAAACCTTAGGGTAGCTGTGCGCCTTATAAAATTAAAATAACATAACATAACACTATTCATGCTCTCATCCAATCACCCAGGCAGTACCCGTGCACTCATCCACGCACCCAGGCACTATACTTGTACTCATCCATTCAAAGAGGCGCTACCTATGAATTCATTCAATCAGCCAGGTGCTACTCTTGCACTCATCCAGTCACCCAGGTGCTACCCATGCACTAATACAACCAACCAGGCACTGCCCATGCACTAATGCAATCACTCAAGCAGTACCTATATACTCATCCATTCACTCAGGCACTACTCATGCAGTCATGCATCAACCAGGCACTACCCATGCACTCATCCAGTCAATCAGGTACTACTCATACACTCATCCAATCACCCAGACACTATCCATGCACTCACCCAATCACCCAGGCACTACCATTGCACTCATCCATTCACCCAGGCACTGCCCATGCACACATTCAGTCACCCAGTCACTACATTTGCACTCATCCATTCAGTCAGGTAGTACTCATGCACTCATCCATTCACTCAGGCACTACCCATGCAGTCATCCAATGACCCAGGCACTACCCTTGCACTCATCCAATCACCCAGGCACTTCCCATGCACTATGCATGCACTCATCCATTCACTCAGGCACTAACCATGCACATATCTAATCACCCAGGCAATACCTGTGCACTCATCCTTTCTCCCAGGCACTACCCATGCACTATGCAATCAACCAGGCACTACCCATGTACTAATCCAATCACCCAAGCAGTACCCGTGCACTCACCCATTCACTCAGGCACTATCCATGCACTCACCCATTCAATCAGGCGCTACCCACGCACTCATACAATCAACCAAGTATTACCCATGCACTAATCCAATCACCCAAGCAGTACCCATGCACTCATACAATCAACCAAGCACTACCCATGCACTAACCCAATCACCCAAGCAGGACCCATGCACTCATTCGTTCACTCAGGCACTACCCATGCAGTCATGCAATCAACCAGGCACTATCCATGCACTCATCCAATCCCCTAGGCAGTACCCATGCACTCATCCAATCACCCAGGCACTATCCATGCACACACCCAATCACCCAGGTACTACCCTTGCACTAATCTATTCACCCAGGCACTACCCATGCACTCTTCCAATCATCCACACACTACCCATGCACTCATCTATTCACCCAGGCACCACCCATGTATTCATCCAATCACCCAGGCACTACCCATGCACTCATCCATTCACTCAGCCACTACCCATGCACTCATCCATTCCCTGAGGCACCACCCATGCACACATCCATTCACCCAGGCACTACCCTTGCACTCATCCATTCAATGAGGCGGTACCCATGTACTCATCCAATCACCCAGGCGGTACTCTTGCACTCATGTGTCACCCAAGCAGTACTCGCATACTCATACAATCAACCAGGCACTACCCATGCACTAATCCATTCACTCAGGCACTATCCATGCTATCACCTAGTCAATATCCATGCACTCATCCAATCACCCAGGCACTACCCTTGCACTCATCCATTCAGTCAGGCACTACCAATGGCCTCATACAATCAACCAAGCACTACCCATGCACTAACCCAATCACCCAAGCAGTACCCATGCACTCATCCATTCACTCTGGCACTACCCATGCAGTCAACTAGGCACTACCCATGCACTCATCCAACCACCCAGGCAGTACCCATGCACTAATTCAATCACACAGGCACTATCCATGCACTCACCCAATCACTCAGGCACTACCCTTGACTCATCTATTCACCCACGCACTACCCGTGCACTCATCAATTCACCCAGGCACAACCCATACACTCATCCAATCACCCAGGCACTACCCATGCACTCATCCATTCAATCAGACACTACCCTTGCACTCATCCATTTACCCAGGCACTACCACTGCACTCATCCATTCACTCAGCCACCACCTAGGCACTCATCCATTCACTGAGGCACTACCCATGCACTCATCCAAACTACCAGGCACTATCCATGCACTCATCCAATCACCCAGGCACAACCCTTGCATTCATCCATGCAATGAGGTGGTACCCATGCACTCATCCAATCACCCAGGCGGTACTCTTGCACTCATCCAGTCACCCATGCAGTACCCATGCTCTCATCCAGTCACTCAGGCACTACCCATACACTCATCCAATCACCCAGGCACTATCCATGAACTCAAACAATCACCCAGGCCCTACCCTTGCACTCATCCATTTACTCAGGCACTACCCATGCACACATACAATCACCCTGGCACTAACCTTGCACTCATCCATTTACTCAGGCACTATGCATGCACTCATCCATTCACTCAGGCACTAACCATGCACATATCCAATCACCCAGGCACTACCTGTGCACTCATCCATTCACCCAGGCACTACCCATGCACTATGCAATCACCCAGACACTAACCATGCACATATCCAATCACTCAGGAACTACCCATGCACTCATCCATTCACGCAGGCACTATCCATGCTTTCATTCATTCACTCAGGTACTACTCATGTAGTCACCCATTCATTCAGCCACTATCCATGCATTAATCTATTCACTCAGACACTACCCATGCACTCATTCCATTATCCATGTACCATTCTTGCATTCATTCATTCTTCAGTACGCCACTCATCCAGTCATTCACTATGGCAAACATAATACACATAATTATACACACATTCATTCATTCAGTTTTTTTAATAACTGTATAAATGTGGGGGGGTTAAGGTTTTGTTTTGTTTTTGTGATTTTTCAACGTATTAATTTCTTTTTCTTTTTTGATGCAAAAATTAACTGCAACTGGCAGTGGAAAAACTTGAAGAAGCTATCAAAAACATGAGAATACTGCAAGGACCCAAAGACAAAATCAACATTTATGACTAGCAACTGTTGCAGAAAGCTGTTATGCTCTGCTCACCAGCACTAAACACAACTCCACAATCCATACAATAAGTGGCCATCCGGCTGCATTCAGGTGCGATGTCTTGACATGTGGTTGAACTTCAGAAGGCACTCTTTATCCAGGTGTTGATGGAATTGCTAAAGATGTCGATGGACGTTCAGCCTTTTGTTGCCTCTTCACAGCTTTTAATTGGTTGTTGTGGAAAGTTTTCATATGGTTGAGCATTGAAGTTATTCCACAAGAGTATTTTTTATTTGTACCTCTCGACAACTTCTTCTCACGAATTGTGCATTGCACAATTTTTGCTGCAGTTTTGGATTCTACAGAAGGAATTGTGAAGAATGCCCATGCAATGCTGCTTTTATTCTGTGGAGGCCCTCTTCAGAGTCTTCAGAATGCAGTTCCTGGACTTCGTGGTTTTTCTGTTGTTGCTGGTTTTCCCCCTGTTGTTGTTCTGTTGTTTGAGTTGCCATTTCTTTAATCTTTAAAAATATAACTATATATGCTGTTCCGCAAGGGTTGGTTTGTAAGTACTTAGCTATCTTAGCTGTGAACAAAAATACGATGCAAACACAAGGAGATGATGGACGGAGCGCTGAAACTTTTCAGACACTAACCCCCAGTCACAGATCTGGGTTGAATCCATCATCGTTCTTTAGCTCACTTCGCCACCCCAGTTCAGACACAGCTATATGCAAATCTGTCTTGACCCTGTGCCTCATGGGAACAGTCCAGCCCGAACTGCCAAGCCATGTCTTCCCTGGACCAGAAACAAGCATCCTGGGACCGGTTTCGGGCTAACAGCCCTCTTCAGCCAGGCTAGCTTGAATCCAGTGGCAAAGTGAGCAAGGGACCCACGTCTGGGCATACCCTGCCAACTTAGGGCAAACAAAAATATGATACTATTGATTGAAAAATTACTAGTTCTGTATGAAAACATAAGAATTATTGTACCCTTGTTATGTAAAATGTCTTAAAAAGTCATTCAGGAATGTACAATTTACCTGCAAACCCGAACACTTAATAAAATATGTGTTAAAAAAAAAGAGTTGCCATTTCTTTAATAAAGTTGTTAATATTTCACCAGAAAATTCCAGAGAATGAACCAGAAAGGTGTATAGGTGTGTTCTTCCCAATGTTATATTTGAAAAGTGTATCATCCAATCATATTTCTTTGTTTCCCAGTCACATGATCTTCGTGATGATCGGCGTCATCGCGAAGACTGCAAATTGAACAGAATAATATTTTGTTTGAAAATAAGTAGTTAACATAAATGTTAACCGACTGATATTAAACCCCAAATGATTATCATACAATGTAATATGTATAACTATGTGTTATACACTTTACCAAAAACACTCGTACATTACTGATGTCATCGCGACTTCCGGCATCACAGCAATCACAAATATTAATTAAATTATGTCTAAATATGTGTCCCCAAGTTTTGAAAAAACACGCACACTTCGCGACTACCAACGACGTCGCGGTCTATAGAGTCACCGCAAATATATATAAAACATCACATTGAAGAAGTTTTTACACAAATCTATCACACAAACTCAAATATAAACTCTACAATAATAAACAACTTGTGTCTGCCTGTCTTTATATATGTTTAAGACTTCCTCAAAAACATGCGTGTTTCGCGATGTCACCGCGGGTATCGCGACATTGCGTGAATGTAGAAAAAAAAACAACGCTTATTAATCCACTGAAGAAAATACAAGCTTATGAAAATGCCCCTTATAGAGCCCTTTTAGATAGAAAATACAATTTAAAAACCTTAAAAATTCTATTTAAAAAAATAATAGGTTACATGGATGTTATAGTTGGGAAATAGAATTTGAAAAACCTTAGAAATGTACTGAAAAAACCACAGGTTACAGGGAAGTTATAGTGAGGATTTAGCATTTAAAAAACCTTAGAAATTCACTGAAAAAAACAAAGGTTGCAGGGGCGTTATAGTTAGGAAATAGAATTAAAAAAACCTTAGAAATTCAGGGAAAAACCAAAGGTTACAGGGGCATTATAGTTAGGCCGACATTTCACTCGTACAAAACCAGAGAAATTCAGCAGTTATAGTTAGCTGAGCTAACTATAACTCGCGCCCCCGCAATGCCCTGCTTATGACCTCACATATTATATCACTCATGACATGGTCAGTGACATCAGTGATGACATCTCAAATGACATCACTGATGGCATCATCCACAGAATCACCCACTCGCACCCCCAAATAACCTTTCATACACCCACTCCAACTTCCACACTATCATTCTCAAAACCATTGACAAACCCATACCAGAACTTACACACCCACTCTCTGATTTATAGGTCTACACACATATCCACTCAGTCACCAATACAGCCACTCATACACCAACTCGTTCACTGATACAGCCACTGATATATCCACTCATACACCCATATAGCTACTCACACGCTGTCAGTCACTCATAGAGCTACTCATACTCCTACTCACTCACCTAGAGTCACTCACACAGCCATTTACTCACCTTTACAGTTATACACACTCACTCACTTATTCATGCAGATACTAACACATACTCACTCACCTATACAGTCACTGACACAAGCACACTCACCCATACAGTCACTATCACAATCCCTCACTCACACATACAGTCACTCATATACTTCAACACTCACCTATACTGCCTTTCAAATATCCAGTTACTCACCCATATACCACTGATACATTCATTCACTCACCGACACACCCATACACATACTCAGTCACCTATACAGCCCCTTACTTACACAATTACTAACCCATACAGCCACTGACTCACCCACTCACTCATCCATGCTGGCAGTCACACTCCTTCTCACCCAGCCACATAGACACTCATACACCCATACAGGTACTCAGACATCTAATCAATCACCCATATAGTCACTCAAGTACCCACTCACCAACCCATACAGCCACTTAGACACCATCTGTCAAACTGATACAGACATTCTCAAAACCTAGTCACTCACCCATACATTCACTGAGACACCTAATCACCTACTTATATAGTCTGTCACGCACCACTGAATCATCCATACAGGCACTCATACAGCCACTGATTCATCAATATTCTGTGGATCATCTTAACATTACTAGTCCCATTGCTGCTATTGTATGGATTCTTATGTTATATATTGTATTATGCTGATATTTTAATGAAATAATGTTTAACTTTTGTAATCTTTGATGCTGCTGAATTACACAAATATGATTGTACTCAATTTTTTATTCCCAAAATTTTGTATAGGAATGTGTGTGTCTATGTATTTTATGTCTTGTACTTTTATGATTTTAATTAATCGAATAAAGTGGATCGATTGATTGATTCATCAATATACTTTGTTATATATATTTAACACTCATAAGCATTTTAAAAACACTCACGGTCACTGGATGATGTCATTAGTGATGTCATTTGCGATGTTATCAGTGATGTAATCAGTGATGTCACTGACCATGTCATGAGTGATGTATTATGTGAGGTCATAAGCAGTGCGTTGTGGGACGTGTGTTAGAGTTAGCTCAGCTAACTATAACTGCTGAATTTCTCTGGTTTTGTACGAGTGAAATGTCAGCCTAACTATAACGTTCCTGTAGCCTTTGGTTTTTTCACTGAATATATATATATTAATACGCTTCATAGACGATCTCTTTATCATTTGGGACAGCACGGAGGATGACTTTGTAGTGTATTTTGAAATATTGAACAACAATGAGGCCAAACTAATATTGACATATGACATCAGTTCCGAAGAAATAGCATTTTTAGATACTGGAATCTATGTGGAGGAAAACACACTACAAACAACATTACATTGCAAAACAACCGCTACTAATGCAATCCTCCATGGAGAAAGCTTCCATCAAAACACTCTAAAATGGAGCATTCCCTACAGCAAGTTCCTAAGACTATGAAGGAACTGTTTGTCAGATGCAGAGTTCGAAAAACATAGCCAAGAAGCACAGATACGGTTCAAAAAGAGAAAGTATCCAACGAAAGTCATTGAAAAAAAGTCTCCATAAAGTAAAAACACAAAAACGTACGGAGATTTTACAGGGCTCAAAAAAAGCAAAGCAAAAAGAAAATCCACAGAAAATAAGATTGATAACAACATACAGTGTGGAAGCAAGAAGTTTGACTCAGACGATCAAAAAACACTGGGGAATATTACAACTGGATCCAACACTATCAGCAATAATTGGAGACCATCCAAACATAACCTACAGGCGAGCCGGAAATCTAGGAGACAAGCTAACGCACAGTCATTTCAAAACAAAGCAATCATCAACATGGACACAAGTAGAAGGTTTCTGGCCATGTAAACAATGCAAAGCCTGTCAAATAGCAGTGCATAAAAAGGAGGTGGAACTTAATGGCACAAAATGGAAAATCAAACAACAATTAACCTGCAAAAGCAAATTTGTAATCTATATTGTTGAATGCCCTTGTAAACTAAAATACATTAACAGACCACCTGGGAAATTAAAAAGAGTATCTTAGAACACATCAGAGCGACAAAAAACAATGATCACGCCAGTGCCATTGTAAAGCCCATGGAGAAATCTCATCTAAGATTCTATGCCATTGAACAGATACCCATATCAGAAAGAGGCGGCAACCGAGAAAAACTACTACGGCAGAAGGAATCCAAACACATTGTGTCATTAAGAACATTAAACCCGAGGGGTTTGAATCAGGATGAAGAGCTGTTTGTACATTTTTAGGGCTTCATGAGTAACTGCACAACCCAGCCATTGAGATCAATAGAGAGGATATGTGGGCTCACAAGAGAGCCACAAAGAAATCCATGAGCAAAAAACCATTGTGTGCAAAACCAAGTATTGAACTATAGAAAATGACTCAATACAGTGCAACATTACGGAGCATTATTGATATAATCAAAATAGCTCACTAGAGAGCCAAAAAACTTTGAAACTAATCACGAAATATCTGCAATTAAATGAAAATCAAAAAGAAAAATGTATAAAATTATGTAAAAAACTGTAAAAAATTGTTTAAAATATGCCTCATGAATTTTTTATGAGTTTTAAAATATCCGGTGGCACTGGTTGCACTTTGTCACTTTTTGCAATTTAGTAATGCACTATGCATGCTGTCACTTTAAAAACTTGCCAAACTACATGTACCAGCATGCAATGCCAACAGGAAACAGGAAAAAGCTGTTTTTTTAGAAATAAATGATGTCTGTGACCGTTAAACAACTATTCCGTGACCAAGGTCCGAGTAATGGACCGAAACGCATTGGGCATGGCAATGGCCTCTTTGCACAAATAAACTTTCAACTTGAATCCCAAGTGAGTGCGTGTTCAATCATCGCCGTGGTGGATCTTGGACGCATTAATTACCGGCTTGGCCGTGTCGGAGAAACACGCACCGCCCCCAGTAAGAAGCGCTGGCGTCCAAATAAGGGCTGAAAATGGAGAGTATATATATATATATATATATATATATCACACAGATGTTATTGGAAACGTTGCCCTTTTGTCTCACTCACATTTTTATTTTTGATGGCAAGTATTATCTGCAAGAACATGGCACAGCCATGGGCACCTCCTTCGCCCCACCTACGCTAATTTATTTATGGGGTGGTGGGAGAAGGAGGTGGCCTGGGCGCAAGAGAATGACATCTTTACAGGAAAGATCACTATGTGGACTCGATTCATAGATGACTTATTCATTCTATGGGAAGGTAGTGAGAATGAATTTAACAGTTATCTACAAATTCTGAATCACAACTAATTGAATTTACAGTTTAAAGTTTACAAGCACTCAGAGTCACACTCATTGTGAATTTTTAGATGTGAGTCTGGAAGTGAAAAATGAAACACTTAGTACGAGGATACATAGAAAGCCCACAGCAACTAACTCCTTGTTGCATGCTGAAAGTGGATATCCGCATGTCTTGAAGTGGAGTATTCCTTACAGCCAAATGCTTAGAGCAAAGCGGGTGTGTTCAACAGAGGAGTTGTTCAACCGTGAGTTAAATAATATGGTTCAATGTTTCCGGAAAAGGGCATATCCTATTAGCATTCTGGATGATGCCAAGAGGAGAGTCAACAAGAGGACAAGGAATGAATTATTGTTTCCACGTATCAATAACTTGAAGGAACAAACAAATATAATAAAAATAATATTTTTGGAATATAATGCCCCCCAAATGGATATCAAGAAGATCGTCCAAAGAAATTGGCATGTTTTGAAGAAAGATGAACATTTAGTGGATATTGTGGGTATAGGACCGCAGATTACATCCAAAAAAGTTAAATCCTTGGGTGACATTCTGACTTCTAGCTACTACTACCCAAAAAAGGAATCTAAAAATGAGTTATCAGCTAATATGAGAGGTTTTGTGAAATGTAACTCGTGTAAGGCATGCAAATATGGACTGAATTGCAAGGATTGAATTGCAAGAGTTATCGGACATTTGAGGGGCGTGAAGTATAAATTAATGATTGCATTTACTGCAATATGGATCATGTGATCTACGCTCTCAAATGTGGCTGCAATAAGCTATACGTGGGTAGCACCATAAACAAGTTGAAGCTTAGACTATTGCAGCACATACAAGCCATATAGAATGGAGATAAAAGCTACCCTATGGCTTGTCATTTTGAATAATTCCACAATCGATCCTTATCCACTTTTAGTTATTGTGGAATAAAGCATGTCAGAGCACACCCAAGGGGAGGAGATCGAGTGAGAGAACTAAGGAGACAAGAATCTCGATTGATCCTGTCAATAGGAACAGAAATACCTTGGGGACATAATGCTGATGCCGAGTTATATGTACATCTTTGACTTAGAGATTAAATAGGACAACATTGCAATTTTTAGAATTTGTATGGAAAACGTACTCTGAATTTTAAGATGTGGGATTTTTCTGACTTTAACAGCTCAAAAGCAGAGGATAAATGCACCTAGTACGATATGGGAGTACCACAGTGTGGGGGCTCTTATATTTATACATATGCACTTTTGAAGCACAAGACACTTTCAGTTTGCATGAGATGTCCTAATGTATTTTCTGATATCAGAATGTATGGGAGCTTTTACATCTTTATATACATGCACTTTTGAAGCACAAGACACTTTCAGTTCGCATTTGATGTCCCAAATATCTCCAAATATTAGTAGAAATGTGTGGGAACTTTGTAGTTAGAATCCCAAGGGAGGACAATGGTCCTAAACTGAATGGCACTTTAGAACTGCATCATCTGTACTATTTGATAATACTCATTGATATGTGGCACATTTAGGGGCCGATTCCGATCTCCGAGCCCTATTTCCCGACCGAATCGTACGTGTGTCCGGGCGAGGGAATACGATGCGTGCGCTCGTGAAATCTCTGACCGACTCGTTCGCAGGACCCGACCGCTCCGACCGACTCGCACGGGGACGACTCGCACCGCGCAATGGAGACGTTCCCCGGCCGGGTAAGTACGATGCGCACCTCGACCGCTCCGACCGACTTGCGCAGTCCGGCTCCAAGGAGCTGTCAGAGCCGCACTTTGGGGGTCCGTGTCGGACCCCCCTGGAAGCGTAGGCATGCGAGTCGCACACAGGGGGGAGCCATGGGTCCCCCCTACACGTGCATGTACGGTGCGACCCGCATCGACGCGAACACGCTGTAGGGGGCGCCCTTGTTCGCGTCGTGCCCATTGAGTCAATGGGAGCCCGTGTACGCGTCGTACGACTGGCATGACTTCAATGGGAGTCCGACCGAATCGAGTCCGATAGCATACGTGCGCATCGTACTCGTTCGGTCGGACTGCTAGGGTCCGATTCGGTCGGAAATCTCTCCGAGTCCGGCTCGGTCGGAGAGATTTCCGGCCCGAATCGGAATCGGCCCCTTAATGTCTTGTTCGTATTGCACATCAGAAATAATAAGCACTATGGGACCAGGGCGAGGTCAATACAACCGATGAACTTTAAGGAAGAGAAAAATAATGCACTTTATTAGTAAGATGTACTCTGACTATGTCTATACTATCTTAGTAAAATTTTCGGAAAGCACCTATGCACTTTATCTTGAGTACTCAATCTAATTTTACCTGTTGGTATGTGAAAAAAGAGTTCATGTGCAATAGATATTGTATCATAGGGAGGGTAAAACTTATTGCCTAATTGAACTACACCCTTGAGGAATCTTTTTAGTAAAGATCAGTGGGATTTCCCATCTATTTTCAATGTTGTAAAAATATGGGGTGATAGAAAAAACAATCATGTCATAGAAAGAATTATGAGTGCATTGGAAATGTTCAATTATATCATTTTTGAATGGTTTTAAATTTCTGAATTCCATTTTAAAACTCTTTGGATAAATGTGCAAACAATTGGATTTATGGAGACTGTTTTGTGCCAAGAGAGCCTATCTAAAGTTAGCGTTTCAGTGTTTCTTAGGGGTCATTGAAATGGAAAAAGGAATGGTTTAAATATGCTACTTACCATTTTGACCGGGAGACCCAGTTGAAGGCGGCTGCCGAAATGCGTCGGTTAGTTGTTGCAATTGTTGTAGACCACACGATTGTGGCACGTTCATTTACAAAATAAATAAATAAAAGAGACCGTATTGGTCAAACGTCCTGGAGAGTCTTGGATCACCTTTCTCCGTCTGTGCCGCTGCATGGTGGGCTGATTTAATTGAGCCGCTTTTGTTTGAATATATATATATCTATATCAGTCATGTGATCAAGGCCCGAGGAGGGGCTGAAACGCGTCATGGCTGTAAAGGTTGGAGAGCAATAAATTTCATTCCTTGCTGCACCAAAATTGAGGTCCGTGCTCCGTTATTTGGAAAACAATCCATGTTCTGGCGGAGTTTTCCTGAATCTATATACATATATATCTACATATATATATATATAATATATATATATTCAAAATGCAGAGTTATAAATACTAAATCTATACTTGCATCAATGCTATTAAGCTGGTTGATTTTCCAGCTATGATATTCCAGCAGGGTGATATTTTTGCATACGATATCGTAGAATCAACTCCAGGAGCACCTCTATAGACACCCACGCTAAACAATATCCGTACATTGAACCATTCTTCAACTATCCGTGGTTCTGAGACTACACCACACAGCACTGACTAGTCATTGAAAAACCTGCGATCTGTATATTTTATGAACAGTAGTTTGTGAAACAGCACAGTGATCATGAACAGCCAATGACTGCAAACAGTAGGTTTAGTGATTACTAGCTTATATTGTCTTGTGTTGAGAGATTTCTGGTTTGTGCTCCTTGTTCTAATTTGTAGAGTGTTACAATTTTAAGGTGTTATTAGGTTTGTATGCCTTCTTGAGGTAATAACCCTGACCTGACATTCCAACCTTATTAAGGTTATAGTTTCTCAAGCTTCATATCAAGTACCCCATCATTCATTGCTCGCACAAGCTAACCTTGGAAAATCAAGCTTGCTTCAGAGTCCCAGCTCTCAGTCACACTTTTCAACAAAGCCCTGTTTGTCCTTGCTTTGTGATGCCTGTGTGTGCGTGATGAATAGAGTTGTGGGTATGAAGTCATGGTTACTTCTATCACAAGGTCTTCAATAGTATCATGTTGTAAGATTGAAAGTCCTTGCTGTGAGCACCTTAGAGAGCGCATGCCATTTTGTTTCTTTTCTCCTTGCTTGTTTTTGCTGAACCTCTGTCTTTCAGCTACACTCTATTGACATCCAACAGAATGACAACTATGATCTCTGCCACAGAAGCCCTATGGTTATCTTGACTAGTGGTGCCCACTTTCTTTGGCGAGTACCATTGCCTAGCTGGTTGTTAGAAGACCGCCTGGTTGGTGGCACAAACTTGACTTGGTCAAATGCACAAACCCTTTGCACCAAGAAACTTTTGTTCATTTCAATTTTCAATTCCATTCAATTGAAGTTTTATTTGCATTCATTTAACCGAATCTTTGTGTTAAAAAAACTAAGAACAGTTTATCTTTAAAAAAAAAAAAAAAATTCTTTCTTTCTCAGGGAATAAACAACAAATGCAAATAATACAGATATAAGCATATGGCAGTGTAGTCACCAACTCCGCCTCACTATACGAAACAAGATATATACCAATATATAGACAGATACATTATTAGAATTACTACCGCAATACACAAAATCTCAAAGCAAATCAAGAGAAAGAAGAAAAAGAAAAAGAAACACACCAGAGCAAAAGACAAAAAAGAGATGAGAATGACCAAAGGACCAGCAAAACAGCGTTAAGTCCTATTGACCTCCTTTTTCCATGACCCCCCATATACGTGTCAAATGTTTTCATAGAACGGATTCCTCTTGTCTTAGCTAGGGCCAACTCTCTTTCATATAGTTCTCTCATAGTAACCCACCACTCTGATGCCCTTGGTGGTGCTGCAGATATCCATAACCCTGCGATACAGAGCCGGGCAGTGACTATGATAATGGAAAAAAGACATCTTAGACCTAGATCTGGTGTTGGCTTATAGCGGAGCATAATTTCCCCTTCTGTTAATTGAAAATCCAAGCCTAAGCGGCTTGCAACTATCTGACCTACCTCTTTCGAGAACCGATTCAATGCTGGGCAGGTGGCAAAAATATGTAAGCTATCTACAGCAGCCGACCTGCATTTAGGGCATATGCCCATATCTTCTATATCTTTTCCCTTGTTCAAGGTCCAGTTAATTATTCGGTCAGGGGTACAGTATAGCATACATATAGTTCGGAATTGTTGCAATTTTAAACTAATGGAGTGTGCTGCCTCATCCGGAGTTCCTAGTGCGTCAATGATATCTGAGGGGATGATATCCTTTGATAGCAATTTACTCCATTTAGATGCTAAATTTGCAATGTCGTGGATTCTGTATTGACAGAGTATCTAATAGACACTACTAATTGATGGCTTCTGGGAAACAGATTGCAAGCATTTCATCAAGTCAGAATCCTTGAGTACCCTTATACCCTTCCTCCCCCCAATAAAATCTCTAATCTGTAGATATTTAAAAAATATCTATTGAGGGAGGCCAAATAAAGTCTGTAGGTCTTTAAATGCTCGAAACCCATTAGAGTCGTATAAATGCCCTAGCTGATTAATCCCATTATCTTCCCATAATCTACCTGCCCGGTCGTGAAATATTTCCGGAAGTGCTGGGTTTTCCCATAAAGAGAAACTAATATGGATAAGAGGAAGGGAACATTTAGATGATATTTACCGCCATATGTAGAAAATATCGCGGGCTATCTTAAAACGTACTCTTTTGAAATAATTAGGGTCATTTGTACTACACAGAAAAAATCTGCTATCCGGTCCTAGCGCAAAAATGTAGCAGTAGTCTTGACTGCTCGTAGAGAGCAAGCCACGTAAGCGTCCCACAAAGGAAGCCCAATAATATAATTTAAATCAGGGAGCTGAAGCTCCCCTTGTTTATAGGGGAATTTAATGAATTTTATTGCCCGGCGCGGTTGCCTATACCCCCAGATAAAATTACTGATTGCCCCTTCCAATTTCTTAAAGAAATAATTCTGGACCCGTAGTGGTATTGCTCGAAATAGATAAAGAAATTTAGGTAGAATATTCATTTTGATAATGTTACATCTCCCTATGATACTGATAGGCAGTTTGTGCCAGTTCTTCATGTTTTTAATGGTTGCTTGTAGCAGAGGATCATAGTTGAGTCTTACGACCTGTTTCGTCTTTGAATAGATCTGTACCCCTAAATAAGTGGCTACTGAACAGGTCCCCGAAATTGCCACATTAGGTTGATGATTGAGAATGACCTGGGTCTTGCTTATGTTCAGCTTGTACCCAGAAAAAGTGCCAAACTTATTAGCCTCGCTTTGAATAATGTCTATTGTGGTTGCTAGATCTGCAGAAAAAAAGGCTATGTCGTCTGCATAAGCCATTACTTTTAATTCGCCAAACCTTGATTGAACCGGAAGTATATGTATATTTAAAAGTAATGATCTTATGAATGGTTCAATATATAAGGCGAAGAGAAGAGGGGAGTGGGGGCAACCCTGGCGGGTGTCCTGATAAATCAGAAAAGGAGCAGACTGCGATTGTAAATAAGTTAATTTTGCTCTTGGTTGATTATATAGGGCCTGTACCCATTTACAGAATGGACCATGCAAGTCAAACTCCGCAAGTATGGCCCATCAACATCTCCAGGCAACTTGGTCGAATGCCTTTTCGGTGTCGAGCAGTACCATTCTCATTTCTAATCCTAACTTTTTTCACTACATCAAAGGCCACTATAGCAGGATTTGCATGAGCTGTAGTATCCCTGCCTAGTATGAACCCATGCTGCTGACTTGACACAAGTTCAGAAATCAGAGGTGCTAATCGAGTTGACAAGATTTCAGAGGAGATTTTGGCGTCTGCGTTTATGAGAGATATAGGGGCATATTCACAAGAACGTGTGATAACCACCGCAAGTCCAGCTTAACGCAACTCTGTATATCGCAGTCCATCGCGGGAAAACAACTCCGTGTTAACGTGGTATTCCCAACACGGCGGCACCATGCGATAGACACACGAGAACGCGACAAACGAACGCGTTAAAAGCAACGCGACGCCGCAAAAACTAGAAACCCCAACGCGAAAATAATAGCGATGACGCCAATAGCGATACCAAAATCTGAGAAAAGCAGCCACAGGCCTGCAATTCCCACGCATCATGCGGGAAAATGCACTATAAAAATAGAAGAAAAAAAATAAACAAAAGACAAACAACAGCGAAGCACAATGGAGGCACCCAGAGCAAGCACAGAGGACAACCAGAACCCCACAAGCCCCATGGAGGACCAGCCTGGGACCTCGGGGTTAGGGAAGGGCAAGGACAAGAAGAGTCGGAAGAAGCGGTTCAGTCCGCAGGAAAACAGGATCCTGATAACGGAGGTGATAGAACACCATCAACTACTGTTTGTCACCTCCACTGTGTCACTGGCAACTAAAAATGGAATATGGCAGACCATCGTGGACAAGGTGAATGCAGTCGGAGTGCTGAAGAGGACAATGGACGAGGTCAAGAGGCGCTGGAATGATGTGAAGCGCAAAACCAAGCAGAAACTCGCAAACAACCTGAAGGCAGCAATGCAGACTGGAGGTGGGAGTCCCAGCGACACAGGAGGAGCTGGATGAGATGGAGGAAATGGTTTCCACAGTCATCAGTGGGGAGACGGTGGCAGGAGTGGGGGTCCGGACACTGCTCAACATGACCGGACACAACAGCAACAGGGTGAGTAACCACCAGGGACTGATGGGATGGGGGGAGAAGGGCACAATGGCACACATGCACAAGTAAGCACAGCACATCTGCGTACAAACCATACCCCAGACCCCAAACTCCCACCAAGAGACCAATGCACACAGGTATGCAACATCTCAGCACCGCATAAGCACAGAAGCCAGAGGCACACCGCATGTAAGGGATAAGGGGCAGCGAAATCAGACCAGCAGGGGCGACTCCCCCAAAATGCGGCACACACACATTACATGCAGAGTACATCAACATTGACAACGATGTGGTACAAACCGCAACACGTCCACAACAGAACAGAGGACACAACTGCTGCCGCATGTGCGTAGAAACTGGCCAATCACATTTGGCACTGCAGGGAAATCTGAGTTGACAATGTACAAGTACAAACATACATCCGTGATGTAGTCGGAATGTCCACTGTCCCGTATCAAATAGGCAGCCCCCCAAACAGTCACAATGTACACTGTCATGCAGTCTGAATGTGAACCTGTACAATGCGTCAACATACATGTGAACATGATGTTAAACTGCATCTCCCCTCCACATTGCAGGGGGAAATCCAACACCTCCTGCAGTGCAGTCCGAACCTCTCTTCTCTGATGACGAAGAGGACCACCACACCTTCGACTCCGACGCCCTAAAACAGCTCGTGGAGAGCCTACGCAGCCCACTTCCAGGAGCAGGGCAGCCCAGCTGACGAGGAGAACCCACTCCCTGCACAGTACACACAGCAGGCAGCACCCACCACCACGGCCGCCTCCCAGGACCCCCACGACGAACACATGGCCTTCCAACGCCGTGTGTTGGGGTGCCAGGAGAAGCTGGCTGAACAGGTGCAGGTGGGCTTCGACCGCATGGCAGCCAAACTAGACGCCATACGTGGGTGTCTAAGTCCCATCAGGGACCACTCACAGTCCCTAATGGACACCCACAGTCCGCTCCATGCTCTCCAACGAACCATGGCTGACATCGCTAGAGTCCTGACTCTGCGACAGGAATGACTGTCAAGTCAGAGTGCCTCCAGCCAGCTCGCCCGGGAGTTGGGACACATGCGGAGGATCATGGAGAACATGGAGCGGACGCAGGCGGAAAGAGCGGCTGCCACGGCTGCACACCAGTGAGATCTAGCAGGGTCCCTCCAGACCATTAAGACCCTCCTCATGGCTTTGCTGCCACAAGGCCTTGCGCTGATGCATGCTGCTGCTACCACCCCATCCACATCTCCGGCCCCTGATGTGTCAGTGCCACACAGTGCTGGAGACATAACACCACCACCCACATGTGAGGGACAGGCAACAGCAGCGGACGAAGATGCGGATGAATCTGCCTTCATGGTCAGAAGGACGCAGTAGCATACATTTCTGCCATGTGGTCTGTTTCTGCTTGGTTCTGCCCTCTGCATCATCACCTTCCACTGTCCCCCGATGCACTCTGCAACACTCACCTCGGACCCCGACATGGACTGCCATATTCTGTTTGCTCACCAATGACACAGCTATCAGACTGCAGACTGAACTCCTCCTCTCCTGATGTACCGGTCACTCCCTGAAGGACTCTGGCTGGCCCTACACGGGCCGACAATGTGAAGTGGGGTTGGCATGGCCTGTACTGCTCCAGCTGCAACACTCCCTTGAATGTGCAATAAACATTCATATTCACACTGATGTGTCATGTCAATGATCTTTCAAGTGTGGAAGTATGGATGAATGTAGGGTCAGTGATTCCCCCTTACGTCGATGTTGCCCATGTTGTGGGACTTTTGTCACTGGGAGGCACATTTCCGTTGCGGGCCGGGGGTTGCTGACACTTCAACAGAGACACATCCATTAGTCACTTCCTTGTCCAGCCCAGGACGGAACCACGCCCAGAGCCCCGGGGTCATTGTTCACACCCTTACCCTGGACTGGCATACGCCAGGGCAGCCCACTCCGCTTACGCACACAGGGGGGGATGACAACGCTACATGTTCCAGCTTTTCACTGCAGGGATCTGCAGCTCACAGGTCTAGCTGTCAGCATGCCACAGCCACTCCCTCACGGCTGGTGTACACCCACACCACACCCATCCAGCACAGGCGTCACAGGACATGTGACCCTGCCAATAAAAAGGGCCTGGCGCACGTGCTGGACGCCATTTTAACTCTACAACTGGGTGTCTCCGTGTAGTTCCCATCTACGCATGAGGGCCTAGGGCCCTGCCACCTCACATTGCCCAGTGCCGGGGGTGACATGATGGCGTCCGCACAACGGGACTCAATCATTAAGGGTCCATGGCTAGCGGGGCACAGACTTGGTGGCACCGGATACACTGCGGCAGGCACAGGCACCCCGCCACGGGACGGTGTCTTGTGGTGCAGTGAGATAGGGGCACCTGAAATTCTGAGCGGGTGTGCAGCCTGCGATGATGCGCCGTCCTGGCGGTCCGGACTGGCATGGGTTTGTGTGAGACCTGCTGGCCCGCAGTGTGGGCCTGGGCAAGGGCAGGGCGGGCCTCCCACCACGTGGCGTTGCGTTTCACAGAGTTAGTGGCACCTCAAGCGCTGATGCCGTGTCCACAGATGTGGTCTCTGCCATTGCGATATCAAGACCCAGCAACATGTGTGTGACCTGGTGGCCCGCGGCGCGGGCTGCATGATGTGGAGGGTGTCATGGTCGCGGGCCCCGGGCTTGGAGATCCCTCCGGAACGTAGTGGGCCCTCTTGGAGACACGCCGATGGTGGAAGGTGAGCAGTGAGGCCTGGTTGCGCAGGGGCGGGCATTCACCGCTGGGCGGCGGGAGGGGCTGGGGTGCAGCAGCCTGTGTGCACAGGGGCGGGCAAGCGATGGTGGCGTGTGCAACTGTATGGGCTCTGACATTCATGTCTCTGGAAACTGTTTCAGATGAGGGACCTGGGGGACTGCTGTGAATCCCGGCACGTGGTTGGAGACACACCAGTGGCAGCAGGTGAGCAGTGGGGCATAGGTCCGCATTGTTGGCACTCTCTCCCTCTCTCTTTCTCTCTCTCCCTCTCTCTTTCGCTCTCTCTCTCTGTGATTTGATGTGCGCATGGCACTCCTTCTTATACATATTTCTGTTTTGCAGGCTGTGACTTGCAGGATGTCGTGGGACGACCCGCCATGCCTCTTCTGATTTTCTGTTTTTGTTTTGTTCTGTAATAAACGTGTTATTTGGATGTTATGATATGGATGTATGATTTCCCTCTTTTCTGACCACACATGTATGTTGAGTGTTGTGATTGTGCGACTTTAGGCGATTTGTTTGGTTCATGGTTTCGTGGAGTTGATGTGCAATATCTTTGTCCTGGGGGGGATGTGGAGGGTGCCCGGTGTAGGGCCCGGGGGGGGGGTGTTGGGGGTGGTGGGGTCCTGGGGGTGGTGGCGGTGGGTGTTGTTGACCTATTGGGGCTCCGGGCTGCATGGTCGTTTGCTCCAGGGCATCTGTTGTTCTTCATGTGTGGCTATGGGCTGTGCTCCCTTGTCTGGTGCCGGTTGTCGTCCGACTTTGCACCAGGTAGGAGCAGGTGTTAATTTCCTGCTGCTAACGCGCCTTATCGCATGTTTTGTGGTCTTATCGCCGATCGGGCTGGTTGTTTAGAATGTTGTGGAGTGGTGTTGTCGCAGATTTTTGCACGGGAACGCCTACTTTGCATCTCATTAGCGTTAGTTGCCGGGGTTATCTGTGGCGATGTTTTCTGCGACTGCTTTCGCAGGTAAACTGGTGTTATGGGCTGTTAGCACCAGCTTGGGAATGGGGAGTTAGATTTATCTCGAATTTGGCTGCGATAAAGTGCCGATAACTCGGCGATGTGTCCTTGAGAATATGCCCCATAGGGCGGTAAGATCCGCGCTCTTCTGATGGTTTGTTCTTTTTCCGAAAAAAGACAATGTTCGTCATATCCCATGAGTCAGGCAGTTCCCCTCTGGTACCTATGTATTGTATAACCTTCCTCATTGGAGAGACAATGCAATCTTTAAAAGTTTTATAAAATTTGGCTGGTATCGCATCATCCCCTGCCGCTTTGCCAGAAGGTAAAGCGATCAGTGCCTCTTGAACCTCATCGTCCATGATCTCTTGATAAAGAGCGTTCGCCTGCTCCTCATTAAGCCTTGAAAGTTGACACCTCTCTATATACTCTGGGGCCGATTCCGATCTCGGCCGGTAGGGCTCCGAATCGGATTCGGCTTAACCGGATCCGATTCGGAGCCCTATTTCCCGACCGATTCGTACGCGGGTCCGGGCGAGCGAGTACGATGCGAAATCGCCGACCGACTCGTCCAGGCGTCCCGACCGCTCCGACCGACTCGATCCCGGGTCTAACCGCACCGACCGACTCGCTCGGACTCGACTCGCACCGCGCAATGGAGACGTTCCCCGGCCGGGTAAGTACGATGCGCGCCGCGAGCAGTCCGACCGAGCCGCGCACTCTGGCTCGAAAGAGCAGTCGGAGCCGTACTTTGGGGGTCCGTGTCGGACCCCCCTGTACGCGTAGCCGCGCGAGTCGCACACAGGGGGGACCCATGGGTCCCCCCTACCTGTGCGTGTACGGCGCGAGTCGCTTTGCCGCGTACCCGCTGTAGGGGGCGCCCTTGTTCGCCTCGCACCCATTGAGTCAATGGGAGCCCGCGTACGCGTTGTACGACAGGCTCCCATTGACTTCAATGGGAGTCCGACCGAATCGTGTCCGATGGCATAAGTGCGCATCGTACTCGTTCGGTCGGGCTGCACGGGTCCGATTCGGTCGGAAATCTCTCCGGGTCCGGCTCGGTCGGATAGATTTCCGGCCCGAATCGGAATCGGCCCCTCTGTGTATTTTTCAGCATCAAAAGTATCAGATTGACTATATAATTTTTGATAGAACTGTTCAACTATTTGCTGAGGTTGTGTATATAATACTCAGTTGTCCCCTTTAATAACCTTTATCTGACTTTTAGCATTTTTTATCAGTGAGTTGATGCGCTAAAATTTTCCCGACCTGTTCCCCGTATTCATATTTCAAAGAACGATGTTTATTATATCTAGCCGCGTTCCTTTCCTTTAGCGCCCTTCCCAGGTTGGAGCGTTTCTCAATCAAAGAGAGGTACGTTTGTGTTTGTGTCAGCGTTTGCATGTGGCCCCTCTGCTTAGCCTCTTCAGCATGTATAATTTCGAGTTGTAAGATCATGTGACAGGCTGTCCTAAGGGCGCTATCTTTATTTTTGTTTTGTGAAAACATGTATTGTTGAGTAGTGCCCCTTATATAAGCCTTCAATGTATACCAAACTATAAGAGGAGAAGCAGAGTGTTCGTTTTCTTGGAGAAAATCTCTAATATTTCCTTTAATTAATGAGATATATTCCACATCTGTCAGCAAATATCTCAGGAAAGAAAATAGCCGTGTTTGCCTATTGACTACGCCTGGATGGAATGAAAATAAAATGGGATTGTGATCTGAAGTAATCTTAGGGCATACCTCCATATCTGCTAAATCTAGGATCTTATTATTTGCAAAAACCATGTCGATTCTGGAATAATGCTTATGTGGGGCACTATAATATGTATACCCAGGTTTTGCTGGAAATAATGTCCGCCATGCATCCTTGAGACAGTGCAAATGAGTCATCTCAAATATAGAGGCCCTTACTTTCCCCATCCTAGCTGAAGCACGCCAATTTGAGGAATCTATGGTAGGATCCATAGTACAGTTGAAATCACCCATAACTACTAACTCCCCTTGCCAATCCAATAGCTCTAATGTTAAACTATCAAAAATTTCAGAATCATCAATATTAGGCCCGTAGATAGTGCGTAGCACATATTTTATATCCTGAATTAAGACCTGTATGATTGCCCATCTCCCCCGTTGATCATGAGAAGCTTTAAGGAGAGTACAGTCGAATGACTTATCAATCAAAACAGCAACCCCTCTGATGGATACGGTCTGAGATGTACAAGTAATTACTTTGTAACCTAGCTGTTTGAGCAGATATCTATCCTTATGTGCCAGATCTGTCTCGGTAAGAGCAATTATTTGGGGCTTATAGATTCTCAGTTCTTCCCGAACCAACTGCCTCTTACTGGTAGAATTCATGCCAGTGACATTCCAGCACATACATTTAATTATCCCCATCGTGAAGTAAGTGAAGTTTCTCCATGAACAGTCTGTCTATGTCCTTTACCCATTTCATATCTAAACGGCCACGTAAATTTAGTCTTCTAATCTGTGCGACTTCAGTGTTACAGTGACATAATTCATTCATTCGCCTCCCAAGTTTATCCCCTTTGACAATTTATTCCCACCCCCACCCCCTTTCCCCCCTAGCCCACCTTCCAACCCCATTAACAAAACGCCAGTGAAAGCAAAAATAAATTGGAAGACAGTCTTTCTGTGCAATGCAAGTCACCCTCCCACCCCTCCTCCCCCATGTCCTGAAAAAGGAATCATACACTCCCAAGCTGTCGATGAAATGACAGCAGACAGAGAGTGCGGGACCCCGGGCTGCCCGCAGCGACATCTACACCCGCCCTAACAAAAAAAAACACCTATGTAAGGAGACCAATTAAAAATAGTATAAAGCAAGAGAAAAAAGAGAAGCAGGCTGCCAGAGATACATAAGCAGGTGGCCCTTCATTCAGATCATAATCAGACTTGCTTGATTTTTCCTGACAGCCAAGAAAAAAGGAAGAAAATGATCAATAGGATGACATTAAGAGCAGAAGACGGCATTAACTAATTAGTCTAAATAGTCGCTTTCTCTAGATTTTTTTTTGCTTGGTGTTCCCAAGAGTTAAGGGCTTGTTGAGCCTTGAAAGCTGTATGAAAAACCCAAGTGTGGCCCTCCCTAATGGCTTTCAAATGTGCTGGTTCCTGAAGGAATTCCTGTGCCCCGGCCGCCTTCAATGGGTCGATCTGCTGGCGCATTTGCCAGTGTCTTTCTATCGTATCCTTACAGAAATCTGATCTCACAAAGAAGGTCAGGGAATCGGTCGTGATAGGGGCTGCTGGGCGAGCTCTATAGAAGACAGCCTGTCGCAGCAAGAAATTGCCAAAATAAATAAGTATTGGGCAAGGGTGCTATCGCTTAACTCTAGATTCCTGACTTAAAGAGAGTGGAAGTCTATAGGCTCGCTAAATCTGAGAGTCCCAATCCCAGTCCGACAGATCCGGAAATGCCTTCTGGAGTAACTGTACTATAAATGCTCGTGGCTCAGACCCCTCTCTTCCTTCAGGCACCCCAAAAAGTCGCAAATTGTTCCTGCGCTGCCGGTTTTCTAGGTCCTCAACTTTTTCTTTAAGAAACAGGATCTGCTCACCCTGCACCTTAATTGTTTTCGCTGTTGTTGCAGTGAAGTCTTCTGTCTCTGACACCCATTGTTGTAATTCTGCTACATCACTTGCCAATGCAGCAACTTTGCCAGTCACTTCGACCAGAGCTTTCTGTATTGAAAAACTGTCTGCTCTGGCTTGGGTAAAATGTTCTTGTGCCTCTGCCCTTTGATCCTCGAGTGCCTGGAAGATTGTAGACAGCGAGGTTTCGACTGCGTAGCAGAGATCGGTTGCTTTAGGAGGGAGGAGAGTACTGGTAGCTGGTGAGTCGGATAGCGTTTAATTGAGGGGCTGTGAGTTTCCTCCTGCTCCTAGGCTAAGCCTTATGTTGTCAGGTGGCTCCCATGTCTCAACGTTATTAAAACCCCTTGTTGTTGAGGGTAATAAAGCTGCCCCATCGTTAGTGAGCGAGCCTGACAATCTGGATATCAGTGCCTTCACTTCTCCTTTAGAAGTAACCCATTTGTGGAGGGGGCTATCATTGGCCCCAGCTTTATTTCGAGAGTGCAAAGACTAACCAGTGCGTGGAGCCTCCGAATGCTCAGTGGGCTTTTTCGTGCTCTTCAAATTTTTGATCTTATTTTGTTTCTTCTTTCCCTGTGACAGAGGTTCCGCCTGTAGGTCGTCTGAACTTTTTGAAGCGTCTGTGAGGGTTTCGATAGAGCCAAGAAGTAGATATGGCCTTGTAAAGTTATCTAAAGAGGTTTTGCAGGCAAGATCATTGCCTTGTTCCATGGCCAGTTTTTTAGCTTGTTCATCGCTGCAATTTTCAAGAGACACGTCCCCCTCTGGAGTTTTAGGGATATCAGATGAAAGCTTAGAGAGATTGTGCGTGCCCAAGCCCCTCCCATCTTTAAGCTGACCAGAGGAGTTTTGACTGATTTCTGGCTCCGGGACCCTTTGATAGCCCCCCTCCGTGACATTCACATTTTTCAGTACCAATTTAAATGCAGGCATTGTTGGTAAAAGAAGCGTATCTGGACTTGCAGCATTGTTATTGACACTGTTATTAGTACTATCCAGCGCTTCGCTTAGTATATTCTGGGTTGCTTTGTTACCTTGTGCAAGCTCTGCTAACCGCATATCCTGTTGTGTCAAGTCTGCCGAGTCTTCAGTTCCATTATTCTCGGCGGTAGCGGCCGTGTCTGTATGTTCAGAACAGACTGCTTTCAGCAGCGAATCAGCCATTGCCACTTCCAGCGTTGAGTCCAATGTCCCGCAGGTCTGCAGGATGTCAGCCGCTTTTCCTGACTGTAGCAGCTTTAGCATCGGCTTACCAAGTCGGGAGCCATTTCCATTTGTCGCTGACATTGCTGGGTAGCCTTTACCAGCTTCCGCCCGAGCTGACAGGTTCAGCAGAGTCTCCTTAGTGGCATTCTCTGAAAGAGTCAAAGCTGGAGTGTGAGAGCTACGAGCTCCCCTTGATGTGTTGCCTCTCTGTGGGGCCATACCGCTGGTTGGAGTCGAAGCTGAGCCCAGCCAAAGCCAATAGAGAACGGAGCGGCTCGACCCCGGCAGCCTCCTCGCGGTCCTGGTCAGCTGAAGAAAGTAGTGTGGAGACCATGTCTGCTGAACGAACATGGAACCCGGAATACTTGCCACCAGTCCTGGCGTCTCTGTTTTCCTCTTTTTTTTTTAAGGTGAGGAATCCGTTTCTCAGTTTCTAGCGGTAATGCAGCATGTCGGAGCGGGAGCAGCCTCAGGTATGCGCTCTCTTACGGCAGAGTCAATCCGTCATCTTCCTTTTTCCCCCTCAAGAACAGTTTATCAAGAGGATTATACAGGGATAATCGAATGGGTAGAAAGTAATATATGTGACGGTTACAGTAGGATGTGCAAGATCAACCAGCCGTTAATGATACAAAAATCCTTAGCATGCAGATACGGACTCCCTGTATTTTCAGCTAGCAGAGTTATGGGCTTCTGCATCCTTTGAGGGAGGCATTCTCTACGTCACTTTGTCAGGGTTTATCTTTCTCAAATGTAGGTGTCAGCTACAAACAGCTTTAGCACTGTGTTGACAGATCTATTGTTTCAAATTCATGTTACTTAGAGTAGGCTTTGAGTCAACCCCTGGCTCATGATTGGATGTTTTTGCTGTCCATCTCTGGTGTCTGCTCTTCATTCAATGACTTTCCTTTCTAGTCATGTGTTTGTCGCACCTAGGAGCATTTTGGTCTCACAGTGTTCTGAATGGAGGAGTAGGATCCATTCCCCCCTTGAGATTACTGTTTTTTCTTCATGTATCAGCACTCCAGATATATGCATTTGCATGTGAATTGCTATGACTTTTGCAGCTGAGACCTATTGGCTTTGCAAATACTTGTTTGCATTGCATGCTCACTGGTACTGCTTCAGCAGCTATGTTAGGAGATTTTGTTCTCCAGCAACAATGCTAGATTTCCTATTGCCCTTGTTCATCTTTTTGTTCTGAGCTTGGGGTAAGCTCAGGGGCTAACCAAGTCATGAAAAATACATGCATGTTAAGAATAGTGGTGCAAAGGGCCGGGGCATGCACTTTAATTTTAACTTCTTATTTATTCCATGTAGGCTAAATATGCCCTTTTCATGTGCTGATTTACTTCCTCTCTTGTAGAACGTGATCCTCTAATGTTGCAACCTGTGTCTCCACTTCTTCATTGTTGATTGTAGGTAACAATCAATACACTTGAGGGCTTGAGGAGATTTAAGGACCTGCGTGAGCTGACTCCCCACCAAATAATGTAGCACACGAAACAAGCCACGGGTCCGGGTTAGGAGGAGGTTAGTGTGTCATGCAAGGGAGAGGGAAGGAAGATTCCCTTTTTAGGACGGTTCCCCTCACACACCAGAGGTGTCATGCTTCATCATGGGGGTACCTCCTCACACGGAAGACCTAGTCTTCGTGTGGGCTACAACCCCCTCTCTACGAGGGAGGAGCTCAGGGATGTTTTTATTTGGTCAGGCAGGGTATACTAAACCCCTATGTGAGCCGGTGTGTGTGTATGGAGCAAGAAAGTGCAGTGCTGTAAAGTGAAAAGTTAAAACTGGCTACAGGGTTAGCTATATTGTGACTTTATTCAGCTACCCGGTGTCAGGATTAAAAACAATGAGGAGCTGATGATACACGTGCCGACATTAAAAGCACATGTGTGGCTAGACCAACATGTTTCGGCCAGGAGGACCTAGGTAGTATCGCGGCCTTCTTCAGGGTCAATTTATTCAGCTACTGCAGTTATACAGTGTGTGTGCGTGACAAAATAATTTTAAAAACACGTGAATAAATCAAAAGTTAGATACTGAACCAGTAATCTGACTGTTCAGTATGGACTGCATACAACCGCAGTGGGTTGTACAGTTCACTACATCTGTCCAGGCATATTAGCCATGTGGTACGTACACCAGAGCCACAGGGGATGTGGGTCCTATTCAGTCGAGCACGTCCAGGGCAGGAAAAGGTAGGTAACAGCCAACTTTTGCTGAAGCATTTATTCACACATTGCCCAGATGGAACACCGTCATTGCTCTATCCAGTTCATGCGGGAAAATGGAATAGGCACTCTAAAGCCTGAGCAACCAGAATATTTGAATTTGAATAATGCAACTCTTTGACTGGAGATATGAACCCATTCCAGAGTCAACCCTTCTGCAGGTGCTAGACCGGTGAGCCAGAAGGTTAACTAGCCTGAAAAGTTACTGGAATCTCTGATAATGGTGTCGTAGAGTGAAACTGGGCATTGTGTTCCCGTTGTTACAAGCATGAACAAGCTGAGAGTCCTTTCCCCTTAAAGGAGAACTTGCTGCCAAGTGCAAGGACATACTGTGTACTCATTGCCATTCTTTGAGAGTCTCTGGGGCTGTTCCATCAGGAAAGGGAGTTAGCCTAGTCACAAAGGAGACCGAGCGAAAGGGTTGCTACAGGTGAGTGTGTGTTCCATGAAAGTTCTCCATCATTCATGGGAGGAAATTCTGCCTGGCGACTCCATCAGGGATTATGCCCATAATGCCTACCCCAGAGTCCCTGTAGGGAGCTTTTGCATGCAGCATTCATTGTCACTGGCTAGGTGGCTCAAGGGCCTACGCAACATGAGTGCTCTGACTTAGACTTAGATTTACTCACACTCCTATTGTGTGCCCCAAATCCCTAGAGCTGTGAGGCCGGGTGCCGGTGATCCATGGTGCCAATACTCCCTTGTCAAACAGAGCGGTTGCCTTGCAGTGTCAAACTGACTGCAGTGAACACAAAATCCAGACAACAAAGAAGTCTAATGTGCCACCCATTCTGTGTGAATCCTCATCAAGACCGCAGTCACCAGGGCCACCATGTTCACTGGACCACAGTCTGCCCTTCATAGTAGTAGGCTATTTTTGACACAGTAATATCTGCTATCACCTTATTTTGCTATCTCTGTCTTTATCCATGGATGTAAACTAGGGAAGTTGGAAAACTAGCAATCCTGAAAGGTCTGGCCCTCACAAAGTCACAGGCTATTTTTCCCTGATCCAAGTCCTCACAGAGGAGAACAGTACTGAAAGTTCAGCAGCTACAATAGAAGTGACTCTATCCATGGCACTGAATTGCCATTGGATAACACTGTGACATTGGTTTAACATTGACTGCCATATGACAACATTGACCCCATTGTTTTTTATGTGAATGATCACTTTGGCTATGTGTACAGTGTTATGGGTCATAATTTTGGAAAAGATAGTCTTAAAACGATGAGGGTGAAATTGTTATTATGCTGTTGTAATCTTGCATAATTTTGGAAAATTTGCAAATCCCTGACATTTATTACATTACGCCATGTGGCAGAATCAGGCCACATTCATGGCAAAAATGTAGCTTTTAGGCTAGATAGATTGTTTTTGACGGAGACTGTGGAATTCACGCTAGCATGTCGACGACGCACAATGCGAGGGGAGGAGCCTGTATGGAGCGAGTTGAGCAAGCTGGAACTGCTCGTTTTCCCATTCCCTGTCCCCTCTTACAGCTTGACCATGGTCAACCGGGTCCTGTGGGTAAACCGCGACCCGCTTATCCGTTGGAGTGGTGCATTGCTCTGCCAGCATCTATTAGCGGGTGTGCGGGGTGCGCAGACGAGTGCTGCTGCCGATAGTTGGCGGTCGCTGAGCGTGAGACGCAGGCAATACACGGAGGCGGCCCGACCAGGTGCGGGTGCGGCCTGTGGTCTCGTCGTGGTCCCCACTCGTCAGTCCAGCTTGCAGCAGCTGGCCAGCGGGAGCTGGCAGGAGTCAACAGAGTATAGGGGGAACTTCAGAAAATTCCCCAGGAAAACAAAGGGAAACAAAAGTAAACAAAAGGAAAAAAATAATTAAAGGAAAAATAAAGGAAATCAAGTAGAACATAGGAAAGCCCAGCTGGTGACCCAACGCAATTCCAGAGGTCACTTTGGTCAGAGTCTAGCTACATTCTGGTACTTCCTGCAACTTCCTGCAATTTTGACCATGGCTCTGCAAGTTTGTAGGATTTAACAGAACAGCTAAGGAGCCACGGGAGGCTGAGAGGCTGGAACATTGCATTTCTCCAGCCTCGTCTTATTTCCTTGCCTCTCAGAACCTTGTTCTCCATCCTTCACTCTCCGATTCCCTGACTGACGGCCTCTCTGGCATACCTGCTCTACTGGTGGTGCGGTTGCCATCAGCGAGCGGGGCAAGAAACAGGATTGCAGTGAGGGGTGACTGTGGTGGTGTGGGGTTGAGGACGGAAGTGCAGCCGAGACGGAAGTGCAGCTGATTAGCATAGCGCGGCACGGAGCGCCGGCACGGAGCGGAGTGCCTGTTAAGCCGCAAACCACAAGCTGCAAGCCAGGCCGAGCCGAGCCAAAAAGCCGCGAAGACCCCTCCTTGCATCTCCAGCCAGGAGACAGGAAAGCCGCGGAGACCGCACCCGTACCCTCGCATCTCATGCTTGTAAGACGGTGAGACGCGGGGGAACAGAGCCGCTGCATCGCCTGATCCATCACCTGACCCAGCGGTATCGCTCGACCCAGCGGAAGCGGCCAGCATTAGGCTGGTGCAGCTTATTGGGTTGGTGTAGGCAGCTCCTTGCTCACCTCGCCTAATTTCCACCAGAGTGCTCTGTCGGCAGCCAGCCCATAGACTTGGTCATTGCTCTCATTGCGCTCATATTTGTTAAATTTGCTCCATATACTACATATACTCCATATACTACCAACCAGAGAGTGTGGCCAGTGGGTAGAGGTCTGGTCTGGTCCAGGCTGGTTCAGGTTACTGGAGCACTTTTGAGCCAACGAAGATTCAAGGACCTCAACTACACAGGAAATTCATTCCTTGCAAGTGGGTTTAACGTGGACAGGTTATTAATGGTCGGAGGACAGGCGGACTAGGCTGAGAGAGTCGTGTAGTCCCTGGACCTTTGAGCACCGCATAAACCGTGTGGTGGCCGCGAAGCCTAGGAGGACAGGCAGTCTAGGCACCCACGGTCAGAGAGGCGACCAGAGAGGCAGAATAATTGGCCAAATAGGTCTAATGAGACTAAAGAAAAGCTTGAGCCAAGTGTTCCCCTCTCCTGGTCTGGGTTGTGAGTGCGAGTAAGAAGGGCTCAAATAGCCGGAGGATGCCATCTAGATGCCTGCGCTCTGGTCGGCCAATTGTATCTACAGAGGTAGGTGCGGAGCCTTCTTCCGGACCAGTTGGAAGTGAGATCGATTGCCCTAGCTCTCTTAAATTGCACAAAACCATCAAGCGTAAGTAGCCACAAGATCATCTGTCCTTATTGAAATCTCACCCTACGGTGTTAGCAATGTTCACTAAGGGGTTGAGAAATAAGTCATTGCGGATTACCAAAGAGGGGATGTCCCCTAGAATGACTAGTGTGGATGAGTCAAGTACTGATATGGTCATCTCACAGTTATTAGTTCCGCACCAGAGTAAGTCCATTGTGCAGAAGTTGGTGGAATCTCCCATTTTTACTCAACCTACCCATTTTATTGAGCAACCTTCGTTGAACACATTGGTTGAAGATATAGAAATGGACATGTCTGATGCTAAGGGTAATTTTGAAATAGCAGAAGCTGGGAAAAAGCTGTCGCCTGAAATTGCTGCCTCGCTGAAGACAAGGAGCGTGGTGGCTATAACTGGCACTGCAAATGCGGCGGAGTTAAATTTAGGATTGTCTTCATTCAGGGGGTTGTCTCAGATGCCCCAGGATGATCACCATGGGGATGAATGTAGTTTGGCCCCTGGCGATTCAGAGGACATCACTTTGCCGGATATAGCTTTACCCTTGGCGAAAAATCAAGAGTTGGAGGCCAAATTAAAATCACTGATCGCTCAAGAGGCAGTATTGAGAATGTCAACAGACTGTCCAGCTAGCTGTCCACGAATGCCAGCTATGTATAGCAGTACTCCTTCAATTGTTGGTCTTTCTCGTATATCGGAGACATTGAACTCTGAGGGGACCCTAAGCAAGGGGACACAGGACGTATGGCAGTTAATGAATGAGGGTTCCAATTGGAACGAGGATGAAAATGTGAATAGGGGAGGAAGGGATAATTTTGAAATCTTAAACACCTTAGAGAGGATTTTGTCTTCAATTTTAACTTTGTTAGAAAAATGTACTATTAACTCTGACCATTTGTTGGATGTACTGACGCCAATTTTGGTAGGCGTACAGTACCTTACTATTACCGGTTGCCTTCTAGAAAAAGGGAAAACGGGTAATGATTTGAATACTCAGGCTTCCCAGACTAATATAGTGGTAAGGGAAATGGGAATCCAAGTGGGAGCTTGTGGGGATACAGGAGTTGCCTCAGGCGGGGAGAACGAAGAAACCACAAAATTAAGCAATATGGGTCGTGCTGCCCCTCCAATCCAGCTTTCTGAGGATAAACTATCAGGTGTTGTTGCAAGCAAAAACACAAAGGGTCAAGTTTTTAAAAACTCCTTGTCTATTTATTCAATATTTTAAAAGGGAATTTACGCACATTGGGTGATCCAGAAATTACATTTGCTCTCTCTCTTAATAAACAGTCTAAGGTTGAAACTGCACTGGATCCTCCTGGGGAGGGTGCCTCCGAACTTGAATTTAATGGGGTAAAAACACGGAAGAGAAAGAAACAAAAGAACCGGCGTATCACAAAACGTAAACCAAAAACACTGAGGTTTCTTGAGGCTTCAGAAGTACCCGATAATGCCATTTTGCCCAAAACTGGGAAAGAGTATAAAGCTGCTGGCCTCCATGGTGGTCAAGAACCAGAATGCCCGGATAATAATCCTTCCTATCCCCCTTCAAGTATGATAGAGGTGCCTTTATTGGGGGATTTGGACAAAATGGTGTTAACTCGGATTTCAGAATAGGAAGCTATAATGAAAGATTGGGGTCTGAATAGGAGAACCAAACTCCAGGGTCTGACTCGGATGTTAAGGAGAACATAGTGGTAAAAATAAAATCTAATAACATCACGTCTGAGGTAGGGCGAAGGGTGGTTAGTGCTCCCCAAAATTGTTCCCATACTGATACTCACCATGAATGGATAGACTCTAGCCTTGGAGGGGAGAATGAAGGTGGGGTGGGTTGTTCTTCTGTGTCCTCTTTTATGGTGCCTCTCCCACCAGTAGCAAATATAGTGGAACAGGGGGAAGAACAAATGTATAGTGATAAGGTATTAAGAAGGTGTAAGCCAGGACAGGCATTTAAAACCCTGACTTTTGCCTCCCTGTTTGACAGAGAACTGGGCCCATTAAATAGAAGCTGCCTTTTGCAGCTCCTATCCGAAATTGAGGATTTGAGATTGATTACAAGTAGAGATATCGATCTGGTTTTATTGGGCTATCGAAATGGGCTCCCGAACTCTAAAGTTATTTTTAGCTCTGGGATAATTGCAGGGTTAATCCTGGCAAATGTCGATCAGTTTAGGAAAAATGGGATTGATGTATTCTTGCATGAGGAGCCAGTAACTCCACAGAATGAATCAGTTGAAAGTGCTCATCAGGTCTTATGCAGAACGACATCGAATAGTAGGGGTCCCACAAATATGAAAGAGATTATCAGAATTTCGGTTGGTAGCAATACAGGTGAAAGGGTGATTAACATTGCAGGGTTTGGGGAGCAAAGGGCAACTAAAGTTAGTGAGGAAGCTGAATTGGCACAATGGAGTTGGGTATCGGGTACATTGAATGGTTTTAAAGGAAATAAAAAACTCCCTATGCTGTAGAGGTAGCCCCCTGGGGAAGATCCTGTCCTGGAATGTGGCAGGTGTAGGAAATACAAGTTTTAAATTAAGTTCTCTGATGATTTAGGATCCTAAGATAATTTGCCTTCAGGAAACATGGCGCTGTACAGATTTTACTTTTGAGAATTTGTTTGTATTTTGCTGTGCAGCGAAACCCTCAGCAAAGGGTCACGCAAATGGGGGCTTAGCGATCCTACTTAGTAATAGTATAAATTGGAACCTTCTGGTCTTTATTCATTCGTCAAAACTTTGCATGTGTTTAAAACTGACCTTGGGTAACGTAACAAAAGGTCAGCATTCATCTCTCTTATTGGCAAACATATACATTCCTCCTGGTAGGGCATCCGACTTTCTTGTTGACTCCATTTTTTCTTTTGTGCATAGAATCAGTATTTCTGAAGATTGCACCCGGATAATTTTGTTAGACGATTTTAATGCCAAAATCTCAAATTGCTCCTTGTGGGCCTTTAGTAACCAAGATCTGGAAGATGCATGGTCCATTCTGAAATTTTATTGTCCACTCAGACCCGATCAGATAAGAGAGGATTGAGTCTTCTGGACTGTTTAAGAACTAATGATTTGGTTATATTAAATGGGAGATTTCCAGAGGACTCTCCCGCATCCTATACACTCCACGCTGCCCGGGGGCAGTCATTAATAGACTATATGGTGGTATCATATCAACTCTTTGGAGCATGGACTCAGTTTAAAATCCTGGGTACTGATCTGAGTGACCACAGTATTTTATCAGTAGATGTAAATTTGGAGTTTAAGTTGTCTGATCGTTGGATTTCGAGAAATGATACAATTAAGTTTAATAGAACAAATGGACGAACCTTTTGGGATAATAAAAATCTGATAAGTTTAAGGAGGTATGTTAAAAATGCAAGCTCTGGCCCTGGTCAGGAAAATCCTATTGATTGGTTTGAGAAGCATCTGGCCCAATTTAGATTATGTGGAAGTAAAAAAATAGGCAATGGTATTGTAAAACCGGCGGTTATTTCACAAAAGGTAAAAAAAGCTAAATCAGGAATTGAATGCCTTAATAAGGGACCAATTTAAGCAGGCCTTATTGTCTAGGCAAAGGGAAATTAATAGGTTAAAAAGGGTAAGAACTAGACTTAAGGCTGCTGAACGTAGGGGGGTGGAGGACTCTAAATGGATTAAACTAAGAGAGGTCGCACGCTCCGGGGACTCAAGTAAATATTGGACCCTAATCGCTGAATTCTGCGATACTAGAACTAAGGCAGCAGCCATTTTAATATCTGACGCTGAATGGACCCAATTTATTTCACAGCTATATGCTCTAAATACTGGGAGGAGTTTTAATCCGGAGTCAATCCCAGAGCACTCCATGCTGAATATTTATGGTCCTCCGTCCTGTTGGTAAATAGAGAGTTTTATTAAAGGGGCACGTTATTCTGGTGCAATGGGCCTGGATGACATCCCGATAGCTATTATTAAATAAGACAGCCAGTCATGGGCTCATTTTCTTTTACCTGTGTTTTCTTACTGCTATTCTTACGGAATTATTCCGCCCTCCTGGAGAGGGAGTATTGTGGTCCCATTATATAATAAAAAGGGCCCTAAGGTTTCTCCCGCCAGTTTCAGGCAGATTTCCTTATTGGATGCAACGGGAAAATTGTTTGCTAAGAGTGTACTTCTTCATCTGCAGGATTGGGCATTTGTTAATGATCTTGTACCTGCAGAACAAGCGGGATTCCGTAAGCACAGTGGCACCTTGGATAATATCACCGTTTTACAAACTCTGATCGAAAAATATCCAATAGGTAAAGGGATGACCTTATATGCAGCCTTTATAGATTTCTCCACTGCCTTCGACTGGGTTGACCGGGGAACGCTGTGGAGGAAACTGGCTGAAATGGGGATTCCGGGCCAATTACTAAGACTGATCATCGCACTACATACTGCTACATGGACACAGGTGTTGATGGGGGGCAGCGAAGGCCTGTCAAGTAAAGTGGTAACTCATAACGGGCTGAAGCAAGGGTGCCTATTGGCACCTCTACTTTTTTCTTTGTACATCAGTGATCTGCCGAGCCAGATAGGGCAGTGTAAAGGAGATTTGCCTAAATTAGGCCCCTTGGAATTGGGTTGTCTTCTTTATGCGGATGACGCTATCATTTTGGATTTGACTCCAATAGGCTTGTAAAGGCGACTTAATGAGTTAGTTCGTTTTTCTGATGACAACTTTTTAAAAATAAATATTATAAAAAGTAAAATTATGGTCTTCAGGTCTCGGGATGCAAGGTTAGGAAAATTCTACATTGGTTTCTGGGGAAAAGTAAACTTGAGGTTGTGAAGCAGTACCCGTATTTGGGGAGAATCTTCTCGAGCAAGTGCTCTAGCAGCGACCATACTTACCAGTGCAGAAGTAAAGCAATATCCCAGGCATCCGCACGTGGTAGGCTATATAAATGTTGCGGGCAAAGGCATTTTTCACATGTTTTATCTGTTTATAAAATTAAAATCCCACCATCTCTGAGCTGTGCATGATAATCGGTGGATGCACAGCAGTGGGATTTATTTGAGAAGGTAGAAGGGCGGATTTGGCGCCAAATATGTCATTTGAACAGTGGAGCCAGCATAGCAGCCCTTCGGCTGGAATTTGAGCTTCTCTCAGCTCTCAGCTCTCAGCTCTGGCAAACCCATGGCTGCGTGTTTAAGATGGGGTAATGCTTTATTGGAAAATGACGCAAATCCGATTCGGGTTGCGTTAAGGCATGAAATTTTTGTTAGCCTGAAAGGGAAAAGCGTTGTTTTGAGGAATTACGAGAATGCCCAAGATTTATTTGAAATTGGTCGTAGTGGCCCTCACCCAAAATCTGTACTGAAAACTCTAATTAAAAAATATATATATAAAGTTAGTCACAGGAGAGATATATTACTGTGTGCAGGGCAATCGAGAAACGATATAATAGTGGGGAGTTGTATGGAGAAAAACCCCAACCACATATTTTATGGAATCTCCTCCATGGAGTACGTAGAACCATTTTGCTGTTAAGGATGAATCTCCTCCCATTAAGAATTATAACAGGGGCATGGGAGGGACTACCTAGGGAGAAAAGACTTTGTGATCTATGTGTAAGCTGGGTGCAAGATTTAAATCATGTCTTATTTGTTTGTCCCCTATTACAACATTTACGTCGTTGTTTATTAAGACCTGTATTTCTAAAGAATAACATCACTACAGCAGAGGAGGCCCATAATTGTCTTTTAGCCCCGCCTGTCTGAATTAGTGTGTTTTAAAGTCTTCAGTTTTTTTAAACAATTTTTAAACATCTTCTAATTATTAGTATATTGTGATTTTCATCTCCGTTAAATTAAATATATCTGTCTATAAAGATGGGTAGTGTATCTTGCACATTACAAAACGGAGATTAGTATGTAATACTTGTTTGCCCCCCACTATACTATATGTGTAGTTCTGATAGGTTATATTAGTAGTGTTGCACACTCTCTTGGATTATTAATGGATATAAAGGAAGATGTCACACTATTGTTTGCGATATGATATACTGTAGTTTTGTACTATTTTATAAGTGATTGAGTAATGTCCTTATTTATGTGTACTTGCACTTTATATATTAGGTGATGTGATTTAATGGACCCACCTTTGCCTTTTCCTAAATAATGTTCCTTAATTTTATTGTATAATGAAATTATAATCGTTGTACTCTTGTTTGTATTTTATTCTGGTATTAACATGAGAATGATTTGTTATATTTAAATTTCTTCTTTTTTACTTGTATATCTTTTATGTGGAACTCATTGGAGTTCCGAATCATAAATAAAAATTTCATTGAATTGAATTGGATAGATAGGAGCATGGAAACAATGCAAACAAGAACACAAGCAGCTGTTATTTACAGTGATTCATGATTGCAGTTAAAAAGGCCCTGTATGTGTAAACAAGATTAGTATGTTAGGTTATTTAGGATAATGAGCTAATACCTGTGTAATAAGGTTTCGGTGTTAACATAACTGGATATATTTTAAGATGTTCTGGTTTCTACAGGATTTTAGTAAATGAATTTTTAATCACGTTAAATTGTGTATATGTATATTTATAATGTGATTATGTCTGTAATTGGTGTGTTGTTTAAAGACCGTTGGTCTAAATAAACATTTCTTTGACTGACTCTATATACGTGGGTGTTTTTTGTACTTTTTTGCAAGAAATATTTGTTGCATGCAAAATCATCTTGAGGGCGCATTTTACACTGAAATATAGCTCTAAATGCTGGATTGGCATTTTACATAATTTTGCATAATTTTGTGAAATTTCATATGATTATGAAAAAGCAAATAGTGTGACTTTTGCACACTCTTATCTGGTCCCAACCCTCTAAACAAAACAGTTGGACCAAATACCTTGAGTGCTCAAGCAATGCTACCCCGGGTAAGCCAAGGCTTTCAAGGAGTTTTTATTTTCCCTTTGCATTTCAGTGCCAGGTATCTATCTATGCTTGAATTTTCATTTTGCATAATTTTTGTATACTTTTTGTGAAATTTCACCTAATTTAAAAAAAAGGCTAATGGGAACTTCATACACCTCTAGCTGGTACCAATCCTCTAGCCATGTCCTTTACACCATAGACCTTGATTGCTCCAGCAATGCTACCCCAGGTGAGTCAAGGCAGCTCAGGAGTTCTTTACTTCCCTCTGAATTTCAGGGCCTAGTTTCTAGGCCAGTGGGAAACAAGCATGTTCAAACCAGCCCAGCGCTGAAGGAGGCCATGATAGAATGGGGTAATGATAACATTGTGGGAATCCACCCTGCTCTGAAAGCACCCCATAGCCTGAAGCCCACCAGGGAAATGCCTGAGTGGCAGAATGGCCGGTGCAGCCCAGATGTATGTCCAGAATCTCCTGTGTGAAGTTACCTGCTTTCTCCCAGGTTCTGGGAAACAGCCTGATATCAGCGGAAGCAACGTTTTTTTTAAATTTCTAGACCGAAGTGAACCAAACTTTCAAACTTTTCCTAGGACCCTGCCGCCAATGCTGTTGATTGCCTGTGTTGTTGAATACCAGTGGCTTGGCAGTTCGGGCTGGACTGTTCCCATAAGGAACAGGGTCAAGACTGATTTGCATATGGCTGGGTCTGAACTGGAGTGGCGAACTGAGCTAAAGAACAATGATGGATTCAACCCAGATCTGTGACTGGGGGTGAGTGTGAGTGTCTGAAAAGTTTCAGCGCTCCGTCCATCATCTCCTTGTGCTTGCTTTGTTCACCCTAAGTTGGCAGGGTATGCCAAGACGTGGGTCCCTTGCTCACTTTGCCACTGGATTCAAGCTAGCCTGTCTGATGAGGGCTGTTAGTCCGAAACAGGTCCCAGAATGCTTGTTTCCGGTCCAGGGAAGACCTGGCTGGCAGTTCGGGCTGGACTGCTCCCATAAGGAACAGGGTCAAGACTGATTTGCATATGGCTGGGTCTGAACTGGGGTGGCGATGTGAGCTAAAAAACGATGATGGACTCAACCCAGATCTGTGACTGGGGGTGAGTATCTGAAAAGTTTCAGCGCTCCGTCCATCATCTCCTTGTGTTTGCTTTGTTTGCCCTATATTGGGAGGGTATGCCCAGATGTGGGTCTCTTGCTCACTTTGCCAATGGATTCAAGCTAGCCTGGCTGATGAGGGGTGTTACCCCGAAACCGGCCCCAGGATGCTTGTTTCCGGTCCAGGGAAGACCTGGCTTGGCAGTTCGGGCTGGACTGTTCCCATAAGGAACAGGGTCAAGACTGATTTGCACATGGCTGGGTCTGAACTGGGGTGGCGATGTGAGCTAAAAAACGATGATGGATTCAACCCAGATCTGTGACTAGGGGGTGAGTGTCTGAAAAGTTCCAGCGCTCCGTCCATCATCTCCTTGTGTTTGCTTTGTTTGCCCTATATTGGGAGGGTATGCCCAGATGTGGGTCTCTTGCTCACTTTGCCACTGGATTCAAGCTAGCCTGGCTGATGAGGGGTGTTATCCCGAAACCGGCCCCAGGATGCTTGTTTCCGGTACAGGGAAGACCTGGCTTGGCAGTTCGGGCTGGACTGTTCCCATAAGGAACAGGGTCAAGACTGATTTGCATATGGCTGGGTCTGAACTGGGGTGGCGAAGTGAGCTAAAGAACTAAGAACGATGATGGATTCAACCCAGATCTGTGACTGGGGGTTAGTGTCTGAAAAGTTTCAGCGCCGACCATCATCTCCTTGTGTTTGCTTTGTTGAATACCAAGCCTGATTTTTTTGACAACACCTCATGCCTCTTTCATCCCCTACTCTTCACTTCCTGTCTCTTCATCTCAATTTTTTCAGATTCTTTATCATCAAGGCTTTCTCCATTTGACAGGGTTTATTCGTCTTTCTGCTCTTCCCTCTTTCTTTTTCTCTTTCCTGCTTTTCTCTCTCTTGCCCTGGGTCAAAGTCTGTTGAAAAATAAGCCCTAATCCCCAAAATGAGTGCAGGCGCTGACCTCCTTCCTCACCCACGACGCAGGGCGGACAGCGCCTGCCTGTGTGTCACTGGGGTACCCATGGGCAAAGCATGAACTGCCCTGGATAATATCAACAAGAACTCTGGCTGTGGTCTACATAGCCAGTGTGTCACGGGTGCTGGTACAAGGAAGGAAAATGGCCTGCTGACTCCTGTTTGAATGATAAAATCCAGTAATAAACAGGGTTCAGTGGGCCTCGGTGCCCGGTTGCGCCTACTGCACCAATGGAAACTACGCCCCTAGTGGTCCAGCAACAAACCACCCTGTGCAGTGAGATGCCCACTGGACGGGCAGCGCCAGATTATCACTGGGAGGGGAGGGGGGATGTCAAGGTCATCCACTTGTCTCTCTGTGCCTGTCACACTCTCTCCACGGTGTCCTTATTTTCCTTTTCAACCCTCGTCTTCATCGTATCTTCTTTCTCTTTCTTTTTTATTGCGTAATCCTCCTCGTCTTCCTTCTGCTTCTTCCTCTCTTGTTGCACTTTGAACTCATCTTCACGCTCTTCTTCTATTTCTTTCTCCTCCCTACTCCTTTTCCTTCTATCATCCTTCCACGCCCTCTTATACTTCCACTGTCTCTTCCTCTTCTCGTTCTTTGTTTTATCGTCACGTTGTAAATCTTCCTCCTTGTCTTCGATCTCGGTTCCCAACTCGGTGCGACTCCCACTGCCCCCCCCACCCCCCCACCACCCTTTGGCCGAGCCTCTTTCTCAGTCTGTGTGAGTGCCATGACATCTCTGCTCATTCCCCGCCCCTGCCCTCTCGTCCCCCCTTGGCAGCTGGCAGAGACGCACATGTGACTGTGGTAAGGCAGTGAGTGTGCAGGTGAGCCGGTCCACGGGAGCCTCCTGCTGCTGAAGGGAGGCGGTAACGTAACCGGTGCTCATGTAAAGCGCTCCAATACCTTCGGGTCGAGTTCGCGCTATATAAATCTGCATTAAAAAAAAAAAAAAGCGTGGTCCTGGCAGCGCTGAGGGAGGACGGCAGGAGCCCTGGGGAGGGCACTGCGCCCGCGAGCGACTCCAGCTAACCTGAGTGCGGCTGCCGGAGGGTGAGGGGAGCCCCGGGGAGGGAGCCTCCCTGCCTTTCCCGAGTGGGGCTGTAGGAACGTGGTAGGGAGACACCTCACCATGCACCACGGAGAACCGCCATCCCATCCCGCTGCCGGAGGGGAGCGGGGACACCCTACCTCGCTTCTCTCACAACACCCACCGCTTGTCCTGAATGAGGCTGCAGGGCGGTGAACGGGAGATAGATAGCCCCTCACGCAGACCCACCCACTCGCCGCTGGCCGTTAGTGCAGCAATGTGCAATGACTACGGTGGGCATTTATACTTCCCTCGCCTTTTCCTTTTAAAAAAAGCATAAATGCAGTGCCCGGTGTCTCTGGCACTCAGAACCCCCTCCCCCCACCAGCCTGTGTCAGTGCTGGCAAAGGAGCCGCCTGCCCCGCGGCGCGAGTGAGGCCAGGGCTCTGAGGGGGCTGCAGTGCGTGAGACACTGGAGTGCGGACAACGGGGGCAGGAGGATCTGTGCAGAGTGGGGCGCTCGGTGTGACCCTCGGCGCACCGTGGGCTGGGCGATGTGCCGATGACCCTTGGTGGAGAGGGGCACAGTCACGTCACATCTGTCCATTGGATTCATCACTAACCACAGGTTGCTGAGCAGCGATTTACCGGCTGTAAAGCGCTTCAACACCCTGACCCTGTCAGTGGTAGGAAGCGCTATAAAACTATCACAAGCTGCCCACGCGGCTGCTTCTGAAGAAAAAGTGGGGAGTAGGGATGATTTCAGAACCCTAGTCAGGGACATGTGGGTGAACCCTAATAACTTAGCAGGGGAAGGAGGGGTTTGGAGTTTACAGACAGAAAGTTCACACAGTAGTACTTTTCAGTTTGAAAGAAATGCAGTCAAGTGGGTGAGCACCAAAAATTGGAGACCACTTACACGGAGTATGTGTTTTCACGTGTCCCTTTGGGCTGGATAATCCACAGTTGTAACTGACCTGTAATTGTGTCAAAAAAGGCAGCCGTCTATCCCATAGGACCCCCGCTGTTATTTTTAATATTATACGTATGATCATCGTAATCCTGCTTCTTCTGCTAAAAGTCATTATTATTGGTACTAAGAATTATTACTAATAATACCGGGTATTCGAATCATAATAATATTTCCGTGTTGTGCTATGGTTCGTTTTCCGCGTGCCCCTGATGCCCCAATAGGACAGTGTGAGCCTTGCTACTGCAAGAACGCATGGCGCCATCTCTGGTCCGGACTGAGCTTTGAGGCGGATCACAGCTGTTCAACAGATGTGTAAGAGGCGCCTGCATCGTGCGCACCGCTTTAGCCAGCGCGAGCCTGCACCCCTGTTTCGGGGAGACGGTGGATGTGGGTCCGCTACTAACTAATGTGTGTGGCGGGGGGCATACTTTTTTTCAGAGCATGTGGAGCATTCCGGCCGTGCTACCTTGGGATGCCAGTCCCCACGTTGCACTATAGTAAAGACAGTGACGCCTGTTTTCACGAGTCCTACTCAAGCACATAATGCCAGACAGCCCTTTTATGTGCGTGGGAGACATACCTGCTAGAAATCCTAGTTGGCCAGTTATCATCAGATTTATACTGGATCCGACTGCGTCCACGTGTGTTCTTGGGCATGTGATTCTGAATTTCTGAACTAACTGCCACCGAGAGGGAAAACAACGGCAATTGTAAAGGAATTAATTAATGCCTGCGTAGTTGGATCTGCCGGTTTTAAAACTGTTTTCTATTGGGTGTGAGGTGTCCTCCATTTGAAAAGAACAAACATAATTACGGGCACGTAAAAAATGCTTAAGTTCTGCGAGCGCCTCTTCCCGTTTTTCGGAGCCTCTGACAAGAGATGAGGCGGCTCTGACTTCAGACAGACTGTGTGGGGGTAGGGAGGGAGAGGGCGGGGAGGCAGTGGACGGGGGTCCCCAGCAGAGGAGGCCTCCTCCTGCATCCCTCCCACCACCCTCACTCGCACAGCAGTGTGCGGAGGAGACAGGAGCCTCCCCCTGCCCGAGCGCCGGAGCCTCCCCCAGCCCGTCAGCGCCCCCAGTCTGAGCCCGGAGGAGCCCAGCGCAGGCAGCAGCGTGGGGAGGCAGGGAGGGAGGAATAGGAGGACCCCCATCCCACCAGCACTCCTCAGCCGCCAGGATCCCTGCCCGGGGGATGCGGGGACACAGCAGTAAGGGACCGTCCTCTCCGGTAAGGAGTTGTATTTGATGTGCTTTCACACTGTGGCCAGACGTGCAGGAGGATAAGTGCACCTTGAAGGTCACCCCTGGCCGTGCACCGTGGCACGGATACTTCTGCGCTCACAGCGCTTGCTGCTGTTTCTAGTTGTGTTATCTGGTGCTGAACCCGCCCGGGGCTTCCAAAGTTGGATCGGAGCTGAGATGCAAGGTACCCAGTGTGGTCTGGAAGCCGGCAACCCTACAGCATAGAGGTTCTTGTTGATGGAGTTAGCCTCTGATCTCGGTGCACAGAGGGCACGTAGACTTCGCACTGTGTTTTCTTGCTGGTGTTTGTCTGGTGATGACAGCGGTGTTTCATCTGAGGTGAGCCCGGCTGCCGGATCGGCTTTTTGTGGGGGAGGGGAGGGGGGGGTTCGGTGTTGGGGTGCAGAAGAGGTTAAAGGGAGCTGCGCGTGCCAGCCTCCTCCACATGATGTGCAGGGGGGACCACATCAGCCTCGCCACCCACGGGGGTGAAGTGAGGTGGAAGACTTGCAGCGGGTGCTGTCCTGGCACAGGCAGTGCTGGTCCCTCCCCCCCCCAACCCCCTTCATACACCCCGCACGCTGAGTTGCAGGGGACTCACTCGCCGCGCCTCCTCAGGTCACCCCGATTGCAGGACCTTGCCAGTGTGCTCTTGATCTTGTTCCGGGGCACCGGCCCTTTAATGCCGCAGATTAGAGCCGCAGCCTCGGCTGATCCGCGGATTGTGTGTCCCCGGGAGATCAGGGCGCCGGGATGTGACATCTGTACAGCGCGGCAAAGTTTCCTGCTGTAAGTCGATGCGGCGGGGGACGTGGGGATGCCATTATACCGCGAGGTGATGCTTTATTTATGCTCTCGGGCTTATGAATAGATGAAAATAGAGCACAGAATCGATACCGCAGGAGCGCTGAGACTGAAATACACACACACACACACAGGCTCTAGCACTCGGCCTCCTCCAGCCTCCTCTCTGCGGCCCCTCGGCGTCTCGGTGTGAGTGGGCAACATGGATGGAAGAGTGGGTGGATGGATGGATGATGGACAGACGGATGGATGTTATGTTACTTTTCATATCTGTATAGAGCAGCACACACTGGGTTTTGATCTCTGTGTCTATAGTCTGTGTAGCCTGTTTCTCAAATTGGCTGCTTCTATCTCCTTAACTTTGTTAATTTACCTCCGTCTTCTCAACCTTTCTTACATTCCCCCTCTTCTTTTGGGACTGCCCTCCTTCCCTTCACCTCCTTTTTACCCCCCCTCTCACCGGAGGAGTGAACGCCTAGTGCCACACGCATGCACAGACCGCGCTATGCGCTAGGCAGCTTGCCGCTAATGCACCTGTCCTGCGGTGATCTGTCCTTCGCAGTATGTAGGGGTCCTCTCACAAAGGCGCAGTGCAGGGGTCATCCACTGTACAGTGCAGGGGGTCCTGGCTGATTTGAGCCTTTCAGGTCCGGTCTCACACTGAACATCATACAGGGAATTCTGTGCAAGGGGGTTCCTAACAACCATTGCACTATAGAGGGCGTCAGGGTCAGCGCAGGGGTCGCCACTTGCGTTTTTAAATGTGTCCCGGTTAAGGGCAGCGCAAGGGTCATTCAGATCAGAATAAAGACGGCCCTTCATGGGAGACAGTGACGGGGTCACTCACTGTAGTACAATGGGGTGACCCAATCGCACATTTCAGTTTTGAGGGTGCCCTGTCTGAGGGGGCAGTGCCGGGATCCCCCTTTGCAGTATAAAGGTGGTCCTGCCCGCGGGCACTGCAGTATAGTGGAGGTCAGCGCAGAGATCGCCCCGTGCAGTTTTGAGGGTCTCCTTCCTTTGGGGGGACAGAGCAGAGGGGCACACATTGGCCCTGCGTGTGGGAGCAGTGCAGGGGTCACCCGGTGCAGTAACGGAAAGGGTCAGCGCACAGATCCCCATTGCCTGCGGGGGTCGTCACTTCGCAGTGCAGGGATCACCCATTGCACGCGGCGCAGCGCGAGGGTCTTTTGCTGCAGTCCAGGTGCGTTGTCAGAGCGCGCGGCGTCTGAACTTACTGATATGGCTAGAATGAAAGGTGAATGCCTTTTGCTGCTTTGCTCAAAATGTGCTTTCATATCCCGGCGCATATGTTTGTACCTGAGGAGGTGTGTGCGCAGGAGTCGATACTTAACATAACCGGTCAGCCCTTGGGGGGTGGCATTGTGCCTATAGTTGTCTATATTACGCTAGAAAGATGTGCGCATTTACTCCTGACAGGGCGAATAATGTTGAGTCATGATTACGTTACACTTGAGGGCTCCGAATATAGGCTGCATTATTATTTTGGGAGTGTAAACGCCGTCTTTGTTATAGCATTTATTGTAAATTATAGTAGGAAACATTGGTGTTTTGGTAAGTGGTGCGTCCTGTCGTGTGTGGTTGCCCCTAGCTGTAGGGCTTGCTGTTTTTGCCTGTAGGTAGGAGCACGTCGGAGCAGGCGGTGTGTATCCGGACCGTGTGTTGAGCGCTGGTTACTGTGCCTGGGAAGCGCATCGCTGCTCTCATGTAAACTAGTTCGTGTCTTGGCGCGCCAGCAATAGGTGTGTCCATCACCCAGCACGGCGATCGTTATTTCATGGACGCGGAATGTGGAGCGGCCCCACCAGGATTGAAACCTGTGCTCCGCTGGTTCTGAACCCACTGAGCTAGGCGTGCTGGGGTCGTTCTTGGCGCGAGTGAGGACTGAGGTGCGTCTGGCCTAGCACCCCCCACCCTCCTCCCCTTCCCTCCCGTATCAGTTTGAAGCAAGGAGGCACCCGCAGCTTCTCGATGAAGGGACAGTTCCTGGTCTGTGTGAGCCCCGGCGACCCCTCGGAGCCTCTAGCCGTGTCACCGGCCATCATACGCCTGCAGGAGCGTAGCTACCACTGATGCAGAAGATTCAGTAGCACCGAGGCCTAGAGCCCTGGCGGCCTCACTGGACCCAGACAAATGTATTTTCCTACCCCAACAGCAGTCAAAGGGACAACTTTCTTTGCTCGCGTCACTCCGAGTGCATCCCTGCTAAGCTTCTGTACTCCGGGTCCTATATAAGCCCCCACGGCCTGCTCTCCAGCGGAGCTGGACAGTGGGCACGCTGTAGGGGCGACAGGGCGCAGCCCCAATGGAGACTGTGTGGGCCCCTTCATTCCACATCACTGCGTGGCCGCACATTAAGGCACTGCGAGCAACGCTGTAAATTCCGAAGTACTGGCCTGTGGCGTAGCTGCTGTCACTGGCCTTGGGCTGGAAGGGATGGGCTGCTGGAAGCTGCTAGCTTGAATTGTCAAATACAGCAATAATGAGGGTTCAGTGGACCCTCCTCGGACCTCTTGGCCCCGGTGTCCCTGTACCTGCTACACACCAATCCAAGCTGCGCCGCTGGCACTGGCTGGAGCGCAGTGACTGCTGTCTCTGCTCAAATTGTTGTGCCTCCTTGGAGAACTCGGCTATATGTTCTCCAAACCCCTCTCCTCCGAGCCTTTTTTGGAACCCTCGACCCCTCCCCGACTCCCCATATGTCTTGTCAAGGAGCTCTCCTAGCACCCCATCCTCCCCCCCCCCACACACACACACACACACACACACAGTTACACACACGCAGACACATAGGCAGACATGGACACGTGCACTCACGCACCGACACCGGAGGCACGCACACACACGACCTGCACAGAAGCCCCCTCCCTCCCCCTGCTCTGGGAAGCTAGCCAGCCTCTCAAAGCTGACGTATCCCAGGTCCATGTCTGACTAATAAGACCAGGTCTGATTTTTTTTTTTTTTAAGAATTCTGGGACTTGTAGTCTTTTTGAAACCGGTATATAATAAATCTGGACTACAAGTACCAGAATTTTAAGAAAAAAACGGACTGGACTATAGTCCCCCGTGGACCTAGGAAACGTGGGAGTTTCCTCACATCCGCACCGCCTAGGGCAAGGGCCGCTTCGTGAGTGGCTGGCGAGCTCCTGGCAGTATGCTGGCCTGGCCCTATTGCAGTGGCCGTGGAGGGGTGTTCAACCCTCGGTCTGCTCTCTGCTTTCGATTTTGTGCTACAGAATTTCAATTAGGTTCCGAATCGGCGCAAATCTCTCAACTAATTCAATAAGCGCCAAGTATAATGCACTGCTCTCTGCACGTGCACTGGGGCCTGCAGCGCTCCCCCCACAGACACGTAGACTGCCTCTCAGGAGGAGAGAGTGGGGTAGTATGGGGCGACAGAAAGTGAGAGCGAGAGAGGAAGAGATCGAGCGACAGAAGGGGTGGGAGTTGGGCTCGAGTGGGAAGAGAGAGTGACGCGGAAGACTAGCGGCTGGGAGCAAGTAGATTGGAGGAGAAAGATAGACGGGGGAGTTAGGCGGAGAGCGAAAGCCTGCTGGTATAAAGATAGAGAAGGAGAGAGCAAGAGGTACAGAGGGAAGAGAAGCAATAAGTGGGAAAGGGCCACAGATGAGAGATGTGGATAGAAGCAGGCATGGTAAAAGGAGAGATGGAGAAAGATAAGCGAGGAACAGGAAGTAGGAGAAAGATGACAAATAGACAAAGTGTGTCTGTGGCTTCGCAAGTGCTGTGCAGTCCTGTGACGAGGAACACTCCGGAGAGATGGGACTAGACATGGCGTGTGCACCTTTGTTTTGTTTTAGTGTTCGTAAGGATAGATGAGCGATAATAATTTATTTTCGCGTAGCGCTATATGTCGGCCGACTCTAAGCACTGCTTACAACAAATGACACTATTATTTAACCTATTGATACTCAGTTTTCCAACCTCGACAGGATGATTTGATTTACCTATTTTCGAACTCGTGACCTGCAGGTCACCGCAGATGTCAGCAGCTGCAATCGTAATTCACCGAGTAAGTAACCCAATGTGCCCTTGGGGCTTGTTGGAGCTGCGAGGTGTGGCAGATGGAGCCACTGCCAGATGGATGTGAGAAATATGAACACCGCGCGCCTGTTCACGAGGCCTCAGTGCTCACAGAAGCTGCTGCGTGTGTCCCACAGCTCCGCTTTTTTGAAGACTTCTTGGTCAAAGCGGCAATGAACTTATAATGAGGGTCTGGCAAGAACCTCACATTAGGAAAGTGATATATATGTGTTCTGTTTCCAGCCCCAAGTTGAGCAGCTGCTGACATCTGGACGCCTTGGTCCTGGATGGCGCAACACAGTGTGGTGTGCCACTTATTCAAGGAGCCTGTTGCACACCACAATCGTCACAGGCTGCGTCACAGCTCAAGCAGGAGCATTTTTAGTATCATTTTGTTTGCTATATGTAGGCAACTTCCGGACGATCTGAAGAGTTATCAGAGCCGGGCACCTTAAAATGGTAACTGAATAAAAGATGCTCAGCTTTTAATTTTCAAACAAGATGGCACTGCGCATTGAGTGGTTCCTTTCATTGGTGTCAGTCACAATAATCAAGATGCTCAATTGTTGGGGGTCGATGGAGTCCTAGCATACAATTGAAGAGTGACATGGATAAAACACAGTGAGCCCTCATCTTGCTTATCCAGATAGTATTTCAAAAACGGAGATCACTATTGAAGTAAAATATTTTCTCTGAGCTGTTAAGCTGTAGAACACATCAGAGTGTGGTTCCTGGTTATTTATCAATCAGCGGCGCAAGGCCAAGAAGACAATGATAGCATTTCTAAATACAAATTAACATTAATTGGGCAGAATAGTTAAACTGGCAGCTGAATCCTATGATATTGCTGAGTGGGTTTCTGCTGCTGTTGTACAGCTGCCACAGCCCCTTCTCCAGCTGCAGCACACAATCAATCAGTCAATCAAGCATCTATATAGCGTGGGAAATCACCCCTGAGGGTCTCGAGGCGCTGAAAATGCAGGCTGCTGCATTGAGGTTTGATCATTCAAACATCCAGGTCTTTAGTTCTCTTCTGAATTGCTGGAGCGACGGTGTGGTCCTGAGGTGCAGGGGGAAGTTGTTTCATGCCTTGGCTTCCAGGTGCGAGAAGGAGCGTCCTCCGCTGTTGGCTCGGCGGATCCGTGGGGTGTCTGCTAGGGAGAGGGAAGCAGATCAGAGGTGTCTGAACGGTTGGTGGAAGTTCTGGCATTTGTTGATGTATGCAGGCTCTGTGTTGTGCAGGGCCTTGTAAGCGTGGTTCAGCATTTTGAACTTGCATCTCTTCTGAATCGGGATCCAGTGAAGCGTCCTGAGATGGGGTGTGATGTCAGTCCTTCTGGGGAGGTCAAGTATAAGTCTTGGCGCAGAGTTCTGTTTTGTCTGGAGTCTCTTCATAAGGTGCTCAGTAATTCCAATGTAGAATGTGTTTCTGTAATCCAGTCTGCTGGTGATGAGGGCCTGCGTGACGGTCCTTCTGCTGTTTACCAGGAGCCACCTGAAGATCTTGCTGAGCATGCGAAGGGTGTGGAAGCAGGCAGATGAGACTGCATTGACTTGTTTCTTCATGGATAGCTTGCTATCCAGAATGATGCCGAGGTTGAGGTTGTGGTCTGTTGGGGCGGGGGGTGAGCCGAGTTTTGCAGGCCACCATGGCGAAGTGTTGTTCCCAAAGATGAGGACTTCTGTCTTGTCTGTGTTGAGCTTGAGACAGATGTTCTTCATCCAGTCTGCGACGTTCATCATGCATCTGTGGTAGTTGGCTTTTGTGGTAGAGAGATCTTTGAGCAGTGAGAGGATGAGCTCGGTTTCGATGGCGTAGAAGATGATGTTGAGTATGTGCGATCCAATGATGTTGGCCAGGGGGATCATGTAGGTGTTAAAGAGAGTCGGGCTCGGTGACAATCCTTGGGGGATGTAGCAGATGATCTCCTTGGGCTTTGAGGTGTACATTGGGAGACAGATCCTTTAGGTTCTGCAGGTTAGTTACCAGGCAATCCATTTGAGGGTGTTTAATTGGATCTCAATGTGGTGGAGCCTGCTGATCAGGATGCGATGGAAGATGGTGTCAAACACAGCGGACAGGTCCAGGAGGATGAGGGTTGCTATTTACATGCAGTCCAGGGGGGCTCTGATGTCATCAGGGGCTGCAATCAGGGCTGTCTCGATGCTGTGGTTTGTTTGAAATCCGGATTAGGAGGGGTCCAGGAAGTTGTGGCCTTCTAGGTGTAGGGTGACTTGCTGGTTGATTGCTTTCTCAAGGACTTTTGCTGGATAGGAGAGCAGAGAGATGGGCCAGTAGTTCTTTAGTTCGTCAGATGTTTTTTTCAGGACAGGCTTACTTCAGCATGTTTCCAGTACTCAGGGAAGGAGGCTGCAGTGATGGAGGTGTTTAGGACCTTCCTGAGCTCGTCGCCGATTGTCTTGCTTCCAAGGTTGAAGACGTGGTGGGGGCATGGGTCCGGGTGCTCCCGAGTGCACGGAGTTCATGATGGAGATAGTGTTTTGCGTGGTGAAGAGGACCTGTGGATGAGCAGTTGTTTGGGGTTTGCTATCGTGGGAGTGGGAGTGAGCTGGTAGATACTATTGGCTGCGGAAAGCTGGTGATCAAAGTTTTCGTAGATGGCCGAGATCCTATCGTGGAAGAAGTCAGCGAGGTAATCGTATAGTTCCTGGGAGAGAGTGATAACTCAGTGGCTATAGGATTGGTGAACTCCTTCACAATGGCGAAGAGTTCCTTGCTGTAGTATGCGCTGGCTTTGATACGGTCTGCTAGGGCGTTCTTCTTGGTTTCTTTCAGGGGGCGGTGGTACTGGTTGAGAGCGGTCCTGAACGCAGTGTGGTCTTCAGTTTTTTTGCTGATGCGCCACTTCTTTTCTAGTTGTTGGTAGTTGCATTTGGTTTGGTGGAGTGCAGTTCCTCGGGTTAACCAGCTTGCTATTTAGCTTTGTTCATTGACCTTGGCGGTCTTGGCGAGGGCGATGGAGTCAGCACTATCTGTGATCCACTTGGTGAAGTCTTTTGCTGCTTGTTCCGGGTCGTGTGTAGAGTCTGGGAGGTGGGAGCAGGCAGCATTGTTGCACTGGTCTTCTGATACCTTTCTCCAATTTCTTCGCATGGATCTGGGGGGCATGGTGTAGGAGTAGGTGGGTCCTGAGATTGTGAACTGTACGCTGTAGTGGTCGGACCAGATGAGTTGAGTGGAGTGATTGTACCTGACTCTGTCGCTGGAGGTGAAAATGGGGTCGAGCATGTGTCCTACGATGCGGGTAGGGTAGGTGACAGCTGCTTGAGGTTGATGTTGCTCATGCTGTCCACGAGGTGGGTGGTGTTGGCGTCGTCGAGATGGAAGTTGAGGTCCCCCAGGAAGATGTAGTGCTCTGGGGCATTTGCGAGTGGGGCGATGAGTTTCGGGATGGTGTTGCAGAAGCTGGGGCATGGTCCTGGTGGTCTGTAGGCGAGAGTGCCTCTGATGGTGCTTTTACCATCTGTGTGGAGTAGGAAGTTGAGGTGTTCCATTGCCGTTGTCGGGTCCTCAGGGAATGTCATGCAGTAGATGGTGTCCCTGTAGATGATTGCAATTCCCTGTCTGTGTTTGTTGGTCTGGTCTCAGTGTGTTATCTTGTTGCCTTCGCGGCTGGGGCAGAGGCGAGATTTAGGCAGGTTTCTGTGAGGAAGATGATGTCCAGGGTGAGGGAAGAGATCGTGTCCCAGATCTCTGTGGCACGTTTGCTGAATGGCCGCGCATCGATTAGGATGCGCTGGAGTTGTGTTGTGGTGGTCTTGGTCAATGTGGCAGATGCAGCTGCATTAGTAGTGTCCCTGGTGTCATTGGTTGCTTCTGGATGAAGGTGAGGCATCAGTGTCGGCAGGAGAACGGTCCTTTAGTGGTATACTTGGGGATGTGCAGCAGCAGTGGTTGTTTGTGTGTCCGGGGTCCAGGGCTCTGAGGTCCGTGATGGTGTAGATTCATGAGGCAGCAGAAGAGCCAGGGGTCATAGCACTAGCGTGCTCCGGGCGCAGACGGGCTTGCCTTCATCGTGTCGGTGGCCCGCACGTGCAGCGGCCTCCATAAGTAGGTGGGAGGGGATGGCAGGGAGGTGGCAGGGCGGGGGAGTGGGAACCTGCGGGAAAACGGCGGGAGCAAGAAAAATAGCATTACAGTTCAGTTAGGTAGCTATAATTACAACAAATAAGAAATACGTCGTCCTGCATAGAATACAGACCCTGAGAGACCCAGTTCGCTTTCAGGTTTTGATGAACCTAGCCACAATACCACTTTTATCAATTATTCAAAAATAACACGCACCTCAATTTGCGCGACCACCAAGATTTTGTTAATGCACTAGGCTGTCGCGTGGTTAGCAGCAGCTTGTGAGTGGCTTTGCTCAGGCGATGAGGTGGTTGCTGGTTTTCAGTGTACCTGCCCCTGGGCGCCCCTGCGTTGCTGAGGTTACACAAACAGCGTCCCGCGGATTTATGGCCTAGTTTATCAAATGACATTTGCCATTCAGCCTGGGACGTCCTTGGAAGAAATACAGAAATAATAAGCAGCAGGGACCGCACTGTGTTCGAGATTCCGAGAGAGGTCACATTTCTGTAGAATGCGTGACCCCAGTGCGGCATCGCGCTCACCGTCGGAACCGCCAGTCCTGTCGTCTTCCGATGGTCCTCGGCTGCGGGTGGATCTCAAACAGCGCAGTTGCTAGGGCGCCCCGCACTGGTGGAGACGTGCGGTGTGTTCAATGATCTCGGAAGATCACGTGTTGAGACAGAGTTGAAAGCACCAGAGCCATGGCCTGGGACTGTAAAGAGAGCAACACGTGTTCATGGTGGCAAAGAGAGATGCGAGATAAAGGAAGCCATAATGCCAGCACAGAAAGGCTTTACTGGAAAATGCACTTCATGTGGTGTTAGTCAGAATGCGAACCCTGACGTCTGAGGAGACCTCATCGGAAGTTGATGGTATTGGCTCTTGTCTGTAGATGGCGCATGGTAGTGGCACCGGCCGATGAATGAGATGGGGTGAGTTATTGACTGTGGTCTATGGATAGCGTATGGTATTGACTCTTCTCTATCGATAGAGAATGGTACCGACCCTGACCTAATGGACAGGGTGGGGTCTTGTGGGGTAGCGAGTTTTATCCATGGATAGAGGATGATGTTGGCACTAGTTTACAAATGGTTGATGGCACTGAGATTGTATTGTCCTTGGTCTACGGACGGGCATTGACACGTTGGTAGGTTGATAGTGGTCCTGGCCTATGTATGGGGTGGGGTGCTTTACTGACTGTGGTCTGTGCATGGTGTGTGGTATTGGCTCTTGTGTATTCATGGAGCTTGGTGCTGCCCCTGACCTATGGACAGAGAGAGTTCTTGGTAGTGAGTAGAGGATGGTATCTGCCCTGCTCTGTAGGTGGAGATTGATATCGGCCCTGGCCTGTAGGTGGGGAATGACCTGTCCATCCTATGGTACCATGGGTTTGCTTCAGAGCACGTCAGGACACAGTCCTCAGCTCGCTGCCATAATAGCACCTTTTGAAACATGGTGCTCAGTCTGCTTACAGCAACTGTCTATATTTTGAGAATTTTCAATATTACTACATTTTTTATGTTTCTCTATGCTCACAGCATCCCAAAGCTGTGTGAAGAGGCCACGGTGTGGCATTTTGACAGGATATAAAATACCCAAAATAATAAACAAACCTGTCTTTTACACCAGCCACTCATCTGGTCGCTACAGTTTTCTCGCAGAGAAGCACCTCCACTCCCATATATGCTCGCCAAATTATGCGTAATTATTGCATGGCTCTGAGGTCTTTACTCAGGAAGTGGTCACATACACATATGCCCTCAGAGACTTGTAAGCCAGCAACTGATTTCCCAGATTTTGGGTTATGATACATTTTAAATTCACTTGTTCCACGTGGAAGCCTTCTTAAGACAACCGGAAGTGGACTATTGACTGCCATTTTCCCAGCCAAAAGAATTCGAATTTTAAACTAACACTTTAAGCACAGTTCCCAAATGTGTAGATTCCATGCACGGGTATCTCATGATGTCATGGTTTGCGTTCCTTGCATTCTTATCCTTGCCTCTTTTATCCTGTTTGCCTGTTGCCCCTATCAATAAGGCACTACAAGTCCCTGCCTATCTTAGTGCCAGATGTGAGTGACCCCATTGAACCTGTTCAGTTATTATAAAAGGACAACCCAGACAAATAATGGACAAGACATCATTTTTTGGCCCAGTGAGTTGTAATCACGACCACAGACGCTGTCAGGATGGGTTTGGGAATAGCGTGGCTGCTATCATGGCTCAGACAGTGTGCATGAAGGTGAATGGGTAGGGCCCTGATCCTCTTCTCCACAAATTTAGAAGGATGGTTATTGAACATCAGGAGACTCGTAAAAGACCCACCAAAATGCCTGCTAAAAATTGTATTAAAATCTAAGCATAGTTCTGTCTGGCAAGAGAACAAATATTTTAAATGTCTCAATACCCTAATAATGGGAGGTGTCCAATCCAGCAAATATAGACAAAGTGAAAGATTTGTCAGTCTCCAGGAAAATAAAGAGAGAGAAAGAAAGAAAGAAAAAGAATTGCTTAAAACTGGATCCACGATCCAAAGTTAAGAACTCAAAGACAAAATACTCAAACCTTAGTGCTTGAAGGTCAGATAGTAAACCGGCCATTGCAGGTAGGGGATTTGCTGTAGATGGCAAAGGAAAGCCCTCTCTCATTTTAGCATAATGTGTATTTGTAAAGCACAGGTATCACAGCACTGAATAGCTGATGTTTATTGTTACCTAAGAGTACTCATTTTATCGACCTCAGAAGGATGAAAGGCTGACTTGACCCGCCAGGATTTGAACCTGTGACCATGATGTGAAATAGAGAACCTCATAGTGGATGCATTAGTCCACTAAGCCACCAGACCCTGCACAGACAGGCTTATAAGGCTTTGTGGTCAAAAGGCTTAGAGATGTGCCTCTGGCACTCAGGGGCCGATTCCGATCTCGGTCGGAGGCGCACCCAATACTATTCGGTCGGGAAAAAAGCCATGCGAAAGCCAGTTTCCCGACCGATCCGTACAGCACACCGAACGAGCAAGTACGATGCGCACAACAGCAAAGAATCCGGCCGAGCCGTACTCACCCAAACCAGGTCCTGTTCTCCGACCGAGGCGAATCCGGAAACGCCGAATCGAGTCGCACGGAAGGGAAAATGCAGCCCCGTCCGGCCGGACAAGTACGATGCGCTTTCCGTACGCGCCGAACCCGTCGCTACGCACGGCACGTCAAAGCATCCGGGAGAGGCGCACATAAGCTCCGAATCGCGCCACAACACGATCCACGGCTACGAGACGAACACAGCACAGACGAGGACGACGCGAAGCGACGAGGACGAAGCGAAGCGACGAGGACGAAGCGAAGCGACGAGGACGAAGCCAAGCGACGAGGACGACGCGAAGCAACGAGAAGGACGAACGACACGAACCAACCATGAATCCCTTCGTCCCGATCATACCAATATTCTACATCTACTACCGGAACAGGCACGGACGCGTACGGCGCAGAAGGTAAGTCAGACACCAACCACAAAACAAATACAACACGTACACGACACATCACACACATACACTGGGAATCTGAATATACTTACACCAGCAGCACCATAGGGGCGGGATGCCCATCACCAATGCCACATATGCACACAGGGGCCTGAATGCGCGCCACCACCCCAACCCAGGGGGGCTGGATGCCAACCACCACAACCACCCTTAGCCAGGGGGTGCCAGATGCCCACCACCACTACCACCCTTAGCCAGGGGGCAGGATGCCTACCTCTACTACCACCCTTAGCCAGGGGGCAGGATGCCCACCACTACTACCACCCTCACCCAGGGGGGCAGGATGCCCACCACTACTACCACCCTTAGCCAGGGGGCAGGATGCCCACCACTACTACCACCCTCACCCAGGGGGGCAGGATGCCCACCACTACTACCACCCCCACCCAGGGGGGCAGGATGCCTACCACTACTACCACCCTTAGCCAGGGGGCAGGATGCCTACCACTACTACCACCCTTAGCCAGGGGGCAGGATGCCTACCTCTACTACCACCCTCACCCAGGGGGGCAGGATGCCCACCACTACTACCACCCTCACCCAGGGGGGCAGGATGCCCACCACTACTACCACCCTTAGCCAGGGGGCAGGATGCCTACCACTACTACCACCCTTAGCCAGGGGGCAGGATGCCCACCACTACTACCACCCTCACCCAGGGGGGCAGGATGCCCACCACTACTACCACCCTTAGCCAGGGGGCAGGATGCCTACCACTACTACCACCCTCACCCACGGGGGCAGGATGCCTACCACTACTACCACCCTCACCCAGGGGGGCAGGATGCCCACCACTACTACCACCCTTAGCCAGGGGGCAGGATGCCTACCACTACTACCACCCTCACCCAGGGGGCAGGATGCCCACCACTACTACCACCCTCACCCAGGGGGGCAGGATGCCTACCACTACTACCACCCTCAACCAGGGGGGCAGGATGCCTACCACTACTACCACCCTTAGCCAGGGGGCAGGATGCCTACCACTACTACCACCCTTAGCCAGGGGGCAGGATGCCTACCTCTACTACCACCCTTAGCCAGGGGGCAGGATGCCCACCACTACTACCACCCTCACCCAGGGGGGCAGGATGCCCACCACTACTACCACCCTTAGCCAGGGGGCAGGATGCCCACCACTACTACCACCCTCACCCAGGGGGGCAGGATGCCCACCACTACTACCACCCTTAGCCAGGGGGCAGGATGCCCACCACTACTACCACCCTCACCCAGGGGGGCAGGATGCCTACCACTACTACCACCCTTAGCCAGGGGGCAGGATGCCCACCACTACTACCACCCTTAGCCAGGGGGGCTGGATGCCTACCACTACTACCACCCTCAACCAGGGGGGCAGGATGCCTACCACTACTACCACCCTTAGCCAGGGGGCAGGATGCCTACCACTACTACCACCCTTAGCCAGGGGGCTGGATGCCTACCACTACTACCACCCCCACTCATAGGATGGACAATGCATGACACAACAAGCACACCACAACCTAGGGAATGCAAGATTAAGACATCCCCCACCACCATGACAAGCGTGTGAGCAGGCTGTGTCAAATGCCTACAACACCGAACATGACATTGAACATACAATGTGACCCCTAGCACATGTGCCACACATATATGTGTGTGGCACCCACAATGCAAGCAGCCCATGACCATTGTGGCAATGGGGCCTAAACCCCCATCATCACAGTGACCAAAAGGCAAGTGTGGGGTCCATAGCTGAAGCACATTTTGACCATTGTGGCAATGGGGTCTAAACCCCCATCATCACAGTGACCAAAAGGCAAGTGTGGGGTCCATAGCTGAAGCACATTTTGACCATTGTGGCAATGGGGTCTAAACCCCCATCATCACAGTGACCAAAAGGGAAGTGTGGGGTCCATAGCTGAAGCACATTTTGACCATTGTGGCAATGGGGTCTACACCCTCATCATCACAGTGACCAAAAGGTAATTGTTGACAAAGAAAGAGCTGCAACTGCCAAACTGCATGGATCATTCCTGGTCACAGAACCAAAAACTCATTTGTGGCAAAGTAGTGTATGTGTCCCATTGCAACATAAATTGGGGGAGCCAAATACTGCAGTGCAAATGAGACATTCCTTTGGCCATGTGCAGACAAACAACACCCATGGGGGCTGAGACCGTCAACAGTCATCAATGACACAATGACAGAAGTGACCATCAGAATGCAGACCCACATATTTGCACCAATGGGCACACAAATGCAGATACCCTGTGGAGACAGCAGATGTGAGGTGAACAGATACCATACCATGGCAGCAATGGGACACACAAACCATGATCACTGTGCTGACCGATGACCTAGGAGTCCCAGGGACAGCAGGGGAAACACACCAAACAACATACAGCCAATGGCACACCCAAGATATGCCAATGCAGTGGTGCAGATGCACAAACACAAACAGGCAGACCAACACTGTCATCATACACAGCAGGTGAGGGGTGGGGGTGCCAGTGTCCCCAGGCAACAACACAACACATGAGGAGAGCTGAATACCAATCATACAGATGTGCATACACTGCCACACTAAGGTAACTCATGGATCCAAATCCCCTATGTGGGCAAGCAGGCATTGACAGGTGAGAGGGAGCACAAAACACACATGTCACACAGGCACGTAGGAACAACAACTGACACAGCAAGTCACAGACACACCACAGCACCACCCCCAGGGCCCCCACAATGTGGTGACCCTAGGCTGAAGAAAAATACCACTGTGATGACAAAGCTAAATGTCGTTCACACTGTGAACCACAGTCAGGTGTCCTGAGCAACAAACTACCATCACACCTACACAAGCACAAATCAATCAGCATGGCCAGTAAGCCAAGGCCAACATGGAGGCAGGGGACTAGCTGGGCAACGACTCTCATCTGCACACACTCAAGACCACACCCTCGACCTCCAACAATGTGCAGCAGTGAAGTACACATGCACTGGTGACATTGCACATGCACCCATGACTATTCCAGGGTGGTGGGTGGGAACCAAGGTGTAGAAACACATCACACATGGACACTCAACAAGACTCCTGAATGTCTGACACACTGCACACTACGCTGTACATGGACATGACGGCAATACCACACCGACCAATGGGATCCCAGCCACAGTCACACACCAATGAAGAAGCCAAGGTCACCCACAAAGAACACACATAGACAACAACCAACATTGCAGCCCGGACCCTAAGGAGTGCCAGCAGTCACACACACAACGTGTCACAATCACTGAAAGATAACACAAACTGGAAATCACATGACAGGGGCAAACAACAAGTGCCAAAGGGAAACCTGACTGTGACCCATCTGCGTCAGCACACAAACTCTGCCCTGACAGCAAACACACCTATGGGTGACACCCTGATGACCAGTAATGTGCCATGCACCCACATCACAGAGAACACAGGGAGAAGACTTTGGGGAACATAGCTCAAGTCAGCAAGCATCACAAACAGGTACAACACTAGGGATCACAGCATGCGCAGATGAATGGAAGTGAACACACAGACATGCACATACAACACACACCTTGGGCGCAGGCAATGTCACACGTGTACACACTGCCATGAGGGGACTCCACTCCTGTGTGAGGAAAGCTGTGCCATATGTTGCCTCAGTAGGGCCCCATCATGTCAGCTGAGCACTTGGTCACACAATCAACAATTAGCACCAAATGAGGGCTCCCATCACATCAGCCTGGTCATGGATGTGCCAACGGAATCATCAGCACAGATCCAACACACTTGTATAGCAATGTTGCACTGACTACACGGATGAGTCCCTCCCCATTGATGCCCAAACCTGCATGTCCACTGGAGATGGCAACACGGTCAGGGAAGTAGACAAATGCAACGATGGCAGGCACAACAGATGTGCAGGGGTGGAAGCCACAGATATGAAATTGCCAATGTAAGTAGGAAACCCATTGCCAAATACTGAACACATGACACCCTCAGATGCTGCTATTGATGACATGGATACACCACATGATAGGACACATTCCCCCTGGACCACATGGGTTCCTGCACAGTAACACTTCATAATCATGAGACCAGATATCACCATCACTGCAGCAAGGGCATGGTTAGCTGCACCAACAACATGTACATCTGAAGCATGAGCACTAGAGAAAAGAAAGTTGCTTTATTCAGCATATGTGTTGAGGCCAAACGAAGTCCTGAAAAAAGAGCAAAGGCCAATGGCCAGTCCATTGTCAAAGTTCAAACAGGGTGACACTGGCAGATGTCACCCTACGCATGCCTGCACAATACCAGGGACAATCCACTAGGAGGGGCAACCGGGGGCAGGCCAGGCACCGCAGGGACAGGATCAGGGCTCACCAGGGGGAGTCAGGGAAGGGGTGGTGGGTGCTGGAGAGCCACTGACAACTGCAGTGGAGGTGTCTGACATGGTGTGTGCCGGCACAACTGGGGGCATGACACAGATGTCGTGGGTGCCGGCACAACTGCAGTGGACCCTGCAGATGGGGTGGACAGGTCCGCCACTGCAGTGCCCAAGTCAGACAGGGCGGTAGTGGACTCCACTGCAGTGCCTACCTCCAGGGGAGGAGAATGGGGAACAGGCAAGGTGGGTTGGACAGAGGGGGGGACACCCTCACCACATCAGTGGCACAGACAAGCGCAGCGGGGGTGTGGTGCTGGGAGAGCAAGTGGCAGGGGGAGAAGGCCGGAGCATCTTGGGGATGGTATATCTGTGGGTGGGGGAACCTGGGGCAGGGTGTGGTGGGGGCACCTGTGCAGTGGGGGCCTGAGGGATGGAGGACGGAGACCTTGTGCCTGAGCTGCAGGGCGGTGGCGGGGTCTTGCTCTTAGCACTCCGGGGGACTTGCGGGTGGGGGCCTCAGTCCGTCTGCGCCTGGGGGAGGGTGTCCGGGGGCGAGGGGCACTCTGCTCCGTGTGGGTGGGCTTCCTCTTCCCCCGGGATGCTGGAGCAGCTTCATCGGTGGGGAAGAGGCCGAGGTCACAGAGGAAGAGCTGCTGTGACTTTGGGGTTGCAGGTGAGGCAAGGGAGGGTGCTTTGGAGGGAGAGGGAACTGAGGACTGCGCAGTGCATGTGGATGCGTGTGTGTGTTCCAGGGCCCCATCCCCTGTGAGTCTGGCTTCAGTCCCCTGAATGTGCGTGCGTGTGCGTTTTGTCATTGGCGTGTGTGTCAGTGTGCTGGATGTGTGTGTGCTGGTGTGTGCCAGTGTGTGTGTGCCTGGGATGGGTAAGGTGCTGGGGAGTGTGGATGGAGCAGAGGCAGGAGGGGTGAGGGACCGTTTGAGGAGGGACACTGCTGCCGTCAGGGAGGAGTCCATGGACCTATTGCCCCTCTGTAGGTCAGACATGCCCGATGAGATGCCCTCCATGAACGACACCAGCTGAGTCAACAGCGCGGTGTGCGCATGGAGGACACTCAGCATGGCTGTCTGCCCTACATGGAGCTGGCGAAGGAGGTACACAGACTCCTCACTCAGGGCAGCAGGGGACACAGGGGCAGGGGGTGCGGTGCCTGGCCCAAAGGAGACACGCTCCCGGACATGGGAGCCTCCACGGACCTGGGGAATGGGAGCCGATGGGAGGGCGGTGGTGGTGCTGGTGGTGGCGGGGACAGCAACACTAGCTGGGGTGTGGTGGCTGCTGACACCCGCCTCCACAAGGGAGTCATCCTCCGAGTTGCTCTGGTCCTCAGCTGAGGTGGATGCTGCTGAGGACTCCTCGGTGTGGCTCCCTCGCCCTCCGTGCCACTGGGTCCCTCCGACCACTCCTCGGCTGCTGACCCAGTCTGGCTCTCCGGCTCCTCCTGGTCCGTGGAGCTGTCCCCTTCCGTGGCCGTGGATGTATCTGCAAACAATGGGGAAACAGACAGACATCAGTCACCTGCACATAACGCACACACCACTGTGAGCACAGCACATCACAGAGCAAGCCCTGGCATCATTAGTTGTACATTGCTAAAAGTGCACTAATTGAACAGGAGAAGTCAATTGTCAGTCTGATGCCAAGCATGGCACTCACATCCCACATGGCCTTGCACCCATCTGTCTGGTGTCTGTTGGATTGCAACACCCCAGTGTTGACACATGCACCAAGTACACAGTAGTTGGACAGTGCAGAGGACACGGTGTGGACACATCACAGCTCTTGCCACTGAGTCAGTACAGGTTTACGGATGTAAGGGATGCCCAGAGTCAAATAGGAAATGCATGTGATGCATACCAGCGACAGACACCATGATGCACCCATGTCCTGATAGCCAGCGCCACTATGGTGTGCATGTAGCACATGTCACTCCCCTGCAGGATCACCAATCAGTAGACACATGCCATGGCGGAGGCATGACTGCAAAGTCATACATCACTGTCTCAGTGATGTATGACTTTGCAGCCAGACAACAACACTCTGCACTGTGTCACAATAGTAGGTCATGGGGAATGCAAGTCCTGGAGCTGCACAAGTGCACATGTACATCCCCCCACAACACATCCTCTTAACCCTCATCTGTCCAGGTCATACCTATTGGACATATGGGAGACCTGTGACACTACCCTCGGAACCTGAGCCCCTCACACTCTGCTGTGCATGGGGAACAGCTGCCTGAACTTCACATTTACATGCCCCAGTCTGCATGGGCAGCTGATCAGACACCTATGTGTCACACAAGTATCGTCTCCTATGGTCACATCTCCAGTGGCATGCTGAGCCCCTACCAAGAAACTCCACAGCAGTCCTGGCGACTAATCCACAGCACACTGACACAGAGGCAGACACCTGAGGGGCAAATCACTGTGCACAATGTGTCCTCTGATACACGGGAGTGGGAGTACAGAGTGTATTGTATGGCCTGGAGTAGGCATGACTGTCCAGCCCCACATGAATGAGGGATGAGCCCTGGACTGTAGGCAGCTGGCTAAGTATGTGTGACACACGTCATATACATACTCCTGGGGCCCAAACATTGTTCCCACCCGCAGCATGGGTGTGTGCCAGGTACCCCAGCCACATGTGGTGGATCAGCTCAGCAATTGGACCACAGATCAAAGTAACACACTGAATACATGTCAGAATACAGGCATTGTGTAAGCAATGGACCCACCCATGATGCCCACCACAGAGTCAGGGAAACAGATGCTGTCTCCCACCTTGAGTCAAGCAAACTGCAAGGACACAGTCCTAAGTGACAGAATTCCCTGCATGTAAGGGCCACACCTGGGTATCAGATGAGGAGTGGGCAGTGCACAATAGAGGGACATGGCTCCTGGACAACATGACTGCTGTACTGTGGCAGTTCAACCTGGCCCGAGGAGGGCACATAACATGTTAGACAGAGTACACAGTGCAGTCTTTGACTCACCCCCTCCTTGCTGCTCTCTGGCCTTCAGCTGCCCATCCAGGTCTGGAAAGACCACCGCCAGGATCCTGAGCATGTGGGGGTCAGGGTCCGTGTTCCGCCCCTCCTGCGAGGAGGCGACAGCTTCAGCTGGACCCGTGCAATCCTCCGGGTCCAGCCCCGAAGGTCCTGCCACCTCTTTTGGCAGTTGCGGATCCGGCGCTTGTAGACCCCCACGGACCGGACAGCCCGGACGATGTCCTTCCAGATCTCATGCTTCCGATGGGCAGAAGCCTGTCAGGATGACAAAGTGATAAGGACATTACTACACATGCAACATATCCGTGCATGACACAGTTGCATATACATGTCGCAATCACAGGGGCACATGGTGTACCCAGGCAGTGCACGGCTGCCCATGGACAGTTTTCCAGAAGTCACTACATGGTATCATAGCATGGGGAGTAAAACCCTGTTCAGAAGCACTGTCACTGCACCATACCTGTCCAGTGCAAGTCACTACACACTATGGGGGGTGACAACTACTCAGTGAGCCTGCTAGCCAGTGGTGTGCTGACTCTCAGCCTTGCTAGTCAGACAAAATGCACATTCAGAAAGGCAGTGCACAGAACACTCACCTGCTCCCCTGGTGTCCCATACAGCTTGCTGTACTGTGGAAGTAGGCTGTCCAGCAGGGCCTGGTTCTCTTCAAGGCTGAAGGCTGGGGCTCTCTCCACAGTACGTGCCATTGCAGGGTCCAGAGGGGCAGAGACAGCAGCAGTGCAGTGGCAGATGTCGTCCTGGAGCATGTAGTGCAGGCAAGTGGGCTCTCAGGGGAACATGCAGCAATATATATGTGCTGGAGAGGCAGATACTGTCCCTTGTGTCCAAAGTGATAGGTCCAAGTCGTTTGCATCTTCTGAATCTGGCCAATCCATGGAATAGCAGCACCAAAACACGCCCACAGCATCCTTCAAATCTTCAACTTCATGACATACATGATTTTGCAACATTGTTGTGGGTGACCAACTGATTTTCCAGCAACCGACTCGTTCGAATATTCGAAAACGCGTCCGTTGCCAGGCAAGCCCATTGTCAATGGGTGCGCACCGATCGGTCCATTGAGGTACAACGCGCACAGGGGTACAACGCGTACCCGCACACATTGAAAGCAATGGGCCGGCCGGAGGCACCGATCGGTCCATTGCTGTTCAACGCGCACAGGGGTACAACGCGTACCCGCACACATTGAAAGCAATGGGCCAGCCGGAGGCACCGATCGGTCCATTGCTGTTCAACGCGCACAGGGGTACAACGCGTACCCGCACACATTGAAAGCAATGGGCCGGCCGGAGGCACCGATCGGTCCATTGCTGTTCAACGCGCACAGGGGTACAACGCGTACCCGCACACATTGAATGCAATGGGCCGGCCGGAGGCACCGATCGGTCCATTGCAGTACAACGCATCACTGTACATGTGACTGGCATATGTCAGCATGCCTGTCTCAGATGGACATATGCCAGCCACAGATAGCTCCCAGGGAGTGAGGGGCACACCTACATCACGACAGCCTGTCCAAACCTTATCATAAGGCATGTAAGGCTGCATTTCCTATTGTGTGTATGTTGGTGTACATGTTGTCCTGTGGGTGTCACCTGTGGGCAGCCACCCCCAGGCTGTGCACGTGTTAATGGGGACAGGATCCTGGGTGTTACGTGTACGTGACCACTGTGATGTGCAACTGTTCATATCTGTGCATGTGCCATGGTCACATTTCACAGTGGTGTTTGTGTATGTCATGTCACATACCCCGTGAGTCCCATGTGGGACGGTATGTTTGAGCCAGGGTGTCCCAGTGGCACAATAGTGATGGCCCTCCACAGTCTTTGTGCATGTAGTGTTTACAATGTCTCTGATTTCATGTGCACAATGGGAGACAGTCTCCACATCCACGTTGTGTGTGCATGGACTCTGATGTTGTGCGTGTGTGTCACAGACGTCCATGGCTCTCCTGCCATGGCAAGTGTGGCCACTACCTGTGGGGGTCATGTTTGTTTTGTTGTGGTGTACACATGATACTCCAGGTGATGCCAGTGTCCATGTGGCATTACAGGGTCCCTGGGAATGTGCCTGTCGTTGAGCTGTGGTGCCTGGGGCACATCTGTCCTCACATGTCACTGGGGGGTGACTGTGACACAGCATCATGATATCCAATGGGCCAACCTGGGACAAATTGATGCCACCTGTAGGACCGTGTTGACAGATGTTGGCCATGTATGTACCATAAATGTCGTTCCGGTACTGCACACTTCATGTAGTTGTGCCTCATGATGATGTATGTTGGGATCTTGAGTGTGTTCAATGCCGCATATGTGGGGTGACTGACGATCTTGCTTACTTCTCCTCTGCACTGCAGGGCTCCTGCTGTCCATCGGCCATTCCCAGACCTGGCAACGATGGTGGAACGGGACAGCATCCGACGGTACCGCTTCACCAGGCAGCTGATTGAGGATTTTGCAGTGCAGTTGTCCCCACATTTGCAGCCTGGCCGGCCGTATCCTACAGCGCTGACCCCCAAGGTGAAGGTGATGGCAGCCCTACACTTCTTTGCCACCGGTACCTTCCAACATACTGTGGCGTCTGCTGGTGGGATGTCACAGACCATGTTCAGCCGTGTGCTCCGCGATGTTTTGGCGGCAATGTTGCTCTTCCTGAACCGGTACATCTATTTCCCTAGACTGCGACGACTCACTGACGTGAAGAGTGACTTTTATGCCCTGGGGAGGATGCCGCATGTCATTGGCTCCATTGATGGGACACATGTGGCTTTGGTACCACCACAGGCCCAGGAGCAGGCCTACAGGAACCGCAAGCACTACCACTCGGTCAATGCACTGGTGGTGTGTCTTGCAGACATGACCATCACACACGTGTGTGCCCGTTTCCCTGGTTCAGCACACGATGCCTTTGTGATGAGGAGTAGTCGCATCCCCAGGTTGATGGCACAGATGCAGAACCAGCGTGCCTGGCTTGTCGGTGTGTACTGACTTTGTGCCATTGTGTGTGATCTGATCTGTAGTATTCCGCCCACTTTTCCAAGTCAGCTGATGTGCACTTGTCTGTCCGTAGGTGACTCGGGATACCCCAACATGCCGTGGTTGCTGACACCCCTCAGGAACCCTGTGACACCTGCCCAGATGCGCTACAATGAGGCACATGGTCGGACCAGGAGAGTGATTGAGCGGACCTTTGGTCTCCTGAAGAGCCGCTTCCGCTGCCTGGACAAGACCGGAGGGTCCCTCCCATATGCCCCTGCGAAAGTGTGCAAGATTATCATCGTCTGCTGCATGCTCCACAACCTGGCAGTGCGGAAGGAGTTGCCTCTCATCCAGGATGACGATGACCAACATCCGCCACCTGTGGAGGATCCTGGCCTGGACCACGATGCCAGTGACGATGATGATGATGATGGTGATGGTGATGTCCGCACACAGCTCATCACCAACTTCTTTAGCTGAATGTGAGTATCCTGAGGTGTCATGTGAATGATGTGAGTTGGCATGATGTGTGGGTGGTGCTCTGGTGCTGTTGGAGTGTGTCCATGGGCTACTTGACAGGATGTGTGTTGCGATGTGTGGTGACAGGTGGGCTGTACTCCCCAACAGTGTTGACATGCTAACTTGGTTCTGGGTGGGTATCTTGTAACATGTATTGTGCATGAGTTTTGCTGTTCTGTCCTGTACTGCATTGCTTTTGACTGTGTGTCATTTCTGTCCTTCACAGGGTACTTTCAGATTCGTTTGGTCAACTGTGTCCACCGACGACGTGATTGCACATCCAGGCTGGTAGCTGTTGTGTCCCTACAGGTGATGTGCGCCACACCCATGGACTTCCTTCTGTCTACAGTTGTTGACTGTGTGCCCGCTACCAGGTGGGGTTACCTTGCATCTGTAGTGGTTACGGCATGTTGCTACTGTGTAATAAACCTGTGCTTCACTTAGTGATGTGCGTTGTCTGTGGTCACACATTTGACTGCCATTTGCTTACTGCACCTGTGGGCTACTTGACTACAACTGGGAATGGGTGTGGTGTCTGTGCATTGCACCGTCTTCCCTGGCAACATCAGTGTAGGCAATGAGTCAGATGGCCTAGGTGTGTATGTGTTGTGTAGCCCTGGTGGTGTGTCTCCCTCATATGTGTCACGTTGCCTGTACTCACATGCCTGTGTTGTCCTTGCTGTTGCAGTTCGCATACACTGTGTAATTTTGTAGTTCATCATCCCCATAACAGCACCCACGTTGGAATCACGACAGAGGCAAGTATGGTGTATTAGTGTATTGTGATATATCTGTGATAATAGTGCATAGGATGGATTGTGCTGTACATGAATCTTGCAATCCCAAGTTCCTAGATGAATAGAAAGTCCAGGTAGACAGGATCCCCAGTATCGGGGCCACAGTTGTCTGACACATTGTTCCAACTTGTACTCCCCATGCTATGTGTGGGAGTAGTGTTGCCATCAACAGGGTGAACAGTCTGTGCACAAAGGCGAAAATCCAGAACAGGTTCAGGCTTCCTGGGAGTTGCGCTTGGCCATCAGCCTCTCACTTTCCCCTCCTCGGACGACCCCTCTTCTTGGGGGGGCCCTCAAGTGCAGGCTGCTGCGGTGCAGGGGACTCTCCGCCAGAGTCCTCCTCCCTCCCTGTGGCAGTTGCAGTTTGTTCGGTACCAGATGTTGTTGGCACACAGGGAGGTGTGGACTGGTTGCTGTTCATCTGGCGGAGGCATTGTAAAATGTCCCTGTGCACCGCCGTCATCTCATGTAGTACATCCCACTTGGACTCCACGCGGGTCATGTGGGAGTCCACACGTGACATGTGGGAGTCCACACGTGACATGTGTGACTCCACTTGGGACATGTGGGAGTCCAAGCGGGCATGATGGGCAGCCTGCTGCTGTTTGATGTCTCTGAGGAGCCCCACTACCTGGCTGAGCTCTCCGGTGCTGGACTGGTACGCATCAGCTATGCGTACCAGTTGTGGGTCTTCATGCACACCAGCAACGTCTGCAAGCAGCGACCTCTGTCTCCCACCCCTCCCACCACCCCTGCTGACATGTGCAGTGTGTGCAGTTGCACGCACAGATAACCCTGGTCCACCTTGGGGGTTGGTGGTGGTGGTGGTGTCCATGGCCCCAGGTTGGTCCAGGGTCACTGCGCTGGTGTTGTTCCTTATTCTGTCCATGTCGGCAGGGATGGTATTCGTGGTGACAGTCGTTGGAGGGGTGGGTGCAGGGGGTGCAGCTGGTGGACCTGCTGGTGCTGCAGCTGGTGGTCCTGCTGGTGCAGCATGTTGACTTGCACCGGATGTGCCAGGTTGTTCTTCATCGTCCGAGGAGGACAGAGGCTGTACGACGCCAGTGAGCTCGGCATCCTCTTGAGCCTGGGACTGGGACTCCTCAGCGTCTGCTGCTGTGTCCCTATCATCACCTGTTTTTGGGAGACACAAACAATGTATGTCATGTTTCTGCAGGCATCAGTGGTTGACACACCTGACAGTTGTGACTGTGCCTCGGGGTGCGGGCCTGTACATTGTATTGTCCTAAGTCGTCACAGTCAGGGGTTGATATTGGTGTGGCACATTGTCCTGCATTATTTGGGCATTTCTATGTATTCTCTGGGGTGTGAACATGGTCTGCATTGATTGTGTTTGGTTGTCAGCCAGACCTCCTTCCCACCCACCCACCCACCCAGTCAGTTATCCCACCATGGAACGTGCTTGCATTGCAGGGAGTGTAAGTTGTCTCTCAGGATGTCAGTCAGTGGTGTCCTGCTGTTTGTTGGTGCACAGTTGGCAGCAGGGCCTTGTGCTCCCCACAGCAGTAGCCAGTGTCAGCCATCTTGTGAGTCCTTCTCCACTCCCTGTGATGTGAGCATGGTTCAGGGTGGTGTTGATGGGACAGTTGTGGGGGTGAGCTATGTCTGTGACTACGACTCCCATCATGCTATTGCCTCCACCCCCTTCCCAGCATGCCCATGCTTCCTTCCTTTTGACTCTGCTTCCCTGTGGGGTGGGCTGGCTGTGCTGACAGGATGGCTGGGAGTGTTGTCCTGGCAGTTGTTTGGCTAAGAGTCCCAAGAGTGTCCCTGTGCTTCACACAACATAACCCAGGGTGGTGGTGCTTTGTGGGATCTTGTGTTAGGATGGAGGGCATTGCATTCTACCAGGTGGGTACTGTGGAGTTTGTGTTGGGGGGGGTGAGGGGAGGTGCTGGTGACTATAGTCAGTGCTGCAAGTCCCCCTTCCCACCCAGCCAGCCAGATATCCCACCATGGAACGTGCTTGCATTGCAGGGAGTGGAAGTTGTCTCTCAGGATGTCAGTCAGTGGTGTCCTGCTGTTTGTTGGTGCACAGTTGCCAGCAGGGCCTTGTGCTCCCCACAGCAGTAGCCAGTGTCAGCCATCTTGTGAGTCCTTCTCCACTCCCTGTGATGTGAGCATGGTTCAGGGTGGTGTTGATGGGACAGTTGTGGGGGTGAGCTATGTCTGTGACTACGACTCCCATCATGCTATTGCCTCCACCCCCCTTCCCAGCATGCCCATGCTTCCTTCCTTTGACTCTGCTTCCCTGTGGGGTGGGCTGGCTGTGCTGACAGGATGGCTGGGAGTGTTGTCCTGGCAGTTGTTTGGCTAAGAGTCCCAAGAGTGTCCCTGTGCTTCACACAACATAACCCAGGGTGGTGGTGCTTTGTGGGATCTTGTGTTAGGATGGAGGGCATTGCATTCTACCAGGTGGGTACTGTGGAGTTTGTGTTGGGGGGGTGTGAGGGGAGGTGCTGGTGACTATAGTCAGTGCTGCAAGTCCCCCTTCCCACCCAGCCAGCCAGATATCCCACCATGGAACGTGCTTGCATTGCAGGGAGTGTAAGTTGTCTCTCAGGATGTCAGTCAGTGGTGTCCTGCTGTTTGTTGGTGCACAGTTGGCAGCAGGGCCTTGTGCTCCCCACAGCAGTAGCCAGTGTCAGCCATCTTGTGAGTCCTTCTCCACTCCCTGTGATGTGAGCATGGTTCAGGGTGGTGTTGATGGGACAGTTGTGGGGGGGCAATATGTGTGACTGCGACTCCCATGATGCTATTGGCTACACTGACTTGGCCAGCATACACAGAATTCCTTCCTTTGAGTGGTCTTCACTGTGTGTTGGTGTTGTTGTGGTGGCTACATGTGTGGATGTGTGCGTTAGTTCTATTTGTGCCACTGCCTAGCTGTAGTTGTGGTTGTGTTTGTACATGTGTTGGCACAGTTGGATGTGACTTTTTTGATGGCATGTGTTGTGTTTATCTGACTGACATACACATTTTGGGATGATTCTGTTCTAGTTGCTGTGTAATTGCTATGTGTGCATGGTTTGACTCTCCCTTGACAGTGATGTGTGTGTTTTGTGGCAGTTTATTGTGTACATTTGTTGTGTACTCACCAGGCTCTGGGATGTCCTCTAGTCCATATACGCTCACTGGCGGAAGGATGGCCCGCACCTTCTCCTCCCAGGGCCTGAGGTATATTGGCTTGGCAGGAGGGCCACTGCCGGTATGTTGGCTCAGGTGATGTAGTCTATCTTCAGCAGGTCCCGTACCCTCCTGCGCACGTCATACCACCTGTTCTGGATGTCCGTCTTTGTGCGCCGACATGATGATTGGGCGTTCACCCTGTTGATGATCCTCTCCCACATCTTGGTTTTCTGCGACATGGGGGTCTGTTGGACCAGAGTGCCAAACAGCTGTGGCTCCACCCTGAGGATCTCGTCTACCATGACTTCCAATTCACTATCTAGGAACTTGGGATTCTTCTTGGGGGCATGGTGATGGGTGGTGATAGTGAGTGCTGTGTGTGTTGGTGTGCAGGTGAGGGTGTGTGAGTGTGTGTTGTGCTGGGTGTATGTGAGGTAGGTATTTGTTGGTGTGCTGATGGTGTGTGGCTTGTGTGAGGGATGAGCTGTGGGTGTGTGGTTGCTTTCTCTTGGGTGCTGGCAGTGGAATGGCATTTGCAAAGGCTCATGGTAGTGATTTGTGTCCTTTATATAGGTGGAGTTGTGGGTGTGTCTTTGTTCTCTGTCCCCACCCCCCCAGTATTTATTGGCTTGGTAATTGCTTGTTTGGCCTTTTTTGGTTGATTTTTCCTTTGTGCTGTTTGTGTATGTTGGAAACGTTCTTGTGACCGAGTCGGACCCTGCATTGGTCTCGTACGGTGTTTTCCGTTTCGTTCACGCTGTGTTTGTGCAGTTTTGTATGCTGCGTACGCGTCGGTCGCGGTGTATTGTGTTGCTTCGGCTCGGTTTTGTATGCGTGTCGGTCGTACGGCTTGTCCTCCGTCCGACTCGGTCGTGTTTTTCGCGCCTTGCATCGTACTTTGCAGGTTGGAGTTGGCGGGTACGATTCGGTCGGATTTGTTCCGGGTGCGTGTCGGTCGGTTGGATTCGCGTGTTTTTCCGGCCGGATTGCAATTTTCCGAGCGGCTCGGTCGGTCGGCTTGGTTTCCTGACGTGTCGGTCGGATTTATCGCGGCTTGCATCGTACTTGGCGTGTCGGGCGCCACTGGTACGTGTCGGTCGGTATTTTTTCCGGATCCGAGTCGGTCGGTGCTTTTTCCGGCCCGAATCGGAATCGACCCTCAATTGTGAGATTGCGGAATTTGAATTATTTGTTCTGTGCATATTTTCATCTTAACGTTTAAAGGACATTTTTTCAAAGTTCATTGTGAGATAGTTTAGTGGGAAAGTTAACTCCAAACCGATGCCATAGACTGTTACATTGTATATTTCTTACAGTTGACAAACCTGTGTTCCCAGCCAAGTCATTCACATGAAGTGCTTGGGAAAGAAGGCAGGAGTAACTGAATGTATTTAGTGATTACATATGTAAACCAATCTGACAATGGACTGACCAGTGGAGTGACGCCACATCATTAAGGTGCTATAAGGACTCTAAAAGAAGAAACCCCAAAGGAGGGACAATGAAACACTATTATCTTTCTTTGGGTGCACAGACAGAATATCGAGCTTAAAATGTCGACATACAGAAACATCGAGTTTTAAATATAGTGATACCGAAATATCGACAGGAAGATTATCGTGGTCAAGAATATCGACTTGCAGGTAAGAAATATCGTTTATGGAAATATAGAAGTTGTTAATATTGTTTGCAAAAATATAATTGTTTAAAATATCGATGTTTTAATTAGTGTTATGTATTTTAGTATGTATTTTAAAAGTATGTGATCTATTTTTCGGTATAAGAATTTGTTTTGTTTTTTAATATATGTGTTACATTTTTAGTAGTTATTCATTTTATCTTAATTAAATATTGCGTTTTTAAGTTCTGTAGCGGGATGTGGGTTTATAGGGGAATAGGGTGGGAAGTATTTTAATTATAATAAATTAATGATTATTTTTCATGTATTAGTATTTATTTAGGTTAGATTTTATAGTGTTAATTGTGGGAATTAATTTATTATTAATTATTTATTAATTGGTTGTTAATTATTTTTAATTAATTAATTGGCAATTATGTTAATTGTGTCATTTTCTTTTAAGCGGTTTGTGGGTTTATAGGGGAATAGGGTGGGAAGTAATTTAATTATAATAAATTAATTTAAAAATGTTATGTATTAGTATTTGTTTAATTTAGATTTTATAGTGTTAATTGTGAGAATTAATTTAAAATTAATTATTAATTAATTGGCTGTTAATTATTATTAATCAATTAATTGGCAATTATGTTAATTGTGTCATTTTTTAAGAGCGAGTTGTGGGTTTATAGGGGAATAGGGTTGGAAGTAATTTCATTATAATACATTACTTATAATTTTTTATGTGTTAGTATTTATTTAATTTAGATTTTATAGTGCTAATTGTGGGAAGTAATTTAATATTAATTATTAATTAATTGGCTGCTAATTATTAATAATGAATTAATTGGCAATTATGTTAATTGTGTCTTTTTTAGGAGCGGGTTGTGGGTTTATAGGGGAATAGGGTGGAAAGTTATTTAATTAAAATAAACATATTAATATTTTTTATTTATTTAATTTGCTATTTATAGGGTTAATTGTGGGAGTTATTTTATCATTAAATATGTATTAATTGGCTGTTAATTATTATTAATTAATTAATTTGTAATTAATTATGTTAATTGTGTCATTTTTTTAGGAGTGGGTGGTGGGGTTTATAGGAGAATGGGGTGGGAAGTAATTTATTTATAATGAATTCATAATTGTTTGTTCATTAAAGCTAATTAATTAATTACAATTAAAATATGGCAATTGTGCAATTAATTTTTGATGTAAGTAGTGGGGTTTATAGTGGTAAAGGGTGAAAAGTAAATTCTTTTAACTTAATTAATAAGTTAGTGTTAATTGATATTAATTTATTAATGTAAAATTAGTTATGGAAATTGTGTAATTATTTTTATGTGTGGGTTGAGGTGTTTATTGGGGTAGAGGGTGGATAGTAATTTATGTTTAATTAATTAATAATTAGTTGATTATTAATATTAATTTAGCAATTGATAAATATTTATGGTAAGTGTTTATTGTTATTTTGTGTGTGTGGTTTGATTTTATAGGGGTAACGTTTGGGGAGTAAATTAATTTTTATTTCTTTTACATTTTTTTATTTCAATAATGGTTGTTTAATTGATAATTAATTATGTTAATTATGGAGGTTGTGAATTGGGTGTTGTTATAGGGTAGGAAATAAAAAATATGACATTTATGTAATAATTAATGTTTTTGTTTATAAAAATGTTCTATTAAAAAATAGTTTTTTGTTTTTAAAATATTTTAGATTTTTTTAAATAATCTTTCTAGGTATTTGTTAGATCTTTTCAACATTCTAATCTGTTTCTATCTTTTGTAATATTTAAAACTTTTATATATGTTTTATTTTTTTGTTTTTTAAATCTTTTGTGTTGTTGTTGTTAATTTGTTTGTTTTTAATTTTGAACTGACTCCAGTGGAAATATACATTTTTACCCCTTTGCTATCCAACACTTTCCCTACTGTTGCACTCACTGGAGTGGGAATAGTATTTCTTTACCCCGCCACTATCCAACACTTTCCCTACTGTTGCACTCACTGGAGTGGGAATAGTAATTTTTACCCCTCCGCTATCCAACACTTTCCCTACTGTTGCACTCACTGGAGTGGGAATAGTATTTTTTACCCCTCCGCTATCCAACATTTTCCCTACTGTTGCACCCATTGGAGTGGGAATATTAAGTTTTACCCCTCTGCTATCCAACACTTTCCCTACTGTTGCACTCACTGGAGTGTGAATAGTAATTTTTACCCCTTCGCTATCCAACATTTTTTTTACTATTGTACTTACTGGAGTGGGAATATTAAGTTTCACCCCTCCGCTATCCAACACTTTCCCTACTGTTGCACTCACTGGAGTGGGAATAGTAAGTTTTACCCTTCCACTATCCAACACTTTCCCTACTGTTGCACCCACTGGAGTGGGAATAGTAATTTTTACCCCTCCGCTATCCAACACTTTCCCCACTGTTGCACTCACTGGAGTGGGAATAGTAATTTTTACCCCTCCGCTATCCAACACTTTCCCTACTGTTGCACTCACTGGAGTGTGAAGAGTAATTTTTACCCCTCCGCTAGCCAACATTTTTTTTACTATTGTACTTACTGGAGTGGGAATATTAAGTTTCACCCCTCCGCTATCCAACACTTTCCCTACTGTTGCACTCACTGGAGTGGGAATAGTAAGTTTTACCCCTCCACTATCCAACACTTTCCCTACTGTTGCACCCATTGGAGTGGGAATATTAAGTTTAACCCCTCTGCTATCCAACACTTTCCCTACTGTTGCACTCACTGGAGTGTGAATAGTAATTTTTACCCCTCCGCTATCCAACATTTTTTTTACTATTGTACTTACTGGAGTGGGAATATTAAGTTTCACCCCTCCGCTATCCAACACTTTCCCTACTGTTGCACTCACTGGAGTGGGAATAGTAATTTTTACCCCTCCGCTATCCAACACTTTCCCTACTGTTGCACTCACTGGAGTGGGAATAGTAATTTTTACCCCTCCGCTATCCAACACTTTCCCTATTGTTGCACTCAATGGAGTGCAACATTTAATTTTAAAGACTATAAAATATTTTAATGTTTTAATTTATAATATAATGTTTTTTAATTAGATTTTATGTTATAAGTGTATGTAAATATATATATTTATTTCTAAATTTCTATATATTTATAAAATTATAAAATAAATAAAAATTAATAGTTTATTAATTGTTTTAAAGGAAATAGATATATATATATATATATTACATTTTATATATGTATGTTTAAATATTTTTTAAATTAAATTTATTTTATTATATTTGTTAAAATGTATATTAAATCTAAATAATTTTTTAAGTTAATTTTATTATTTAATATATTTATCATTAATTTTTATTTAAATAAAAAGATTGATAATTTGTACATATATGTTGTTTACATCGATATTTTTGTATCGATATTTTTGTACTTACAATTTTAAATATAGTATGTCGATATTTTTGACATCGATATTTTTGCATCGATATTTGTGTATGGGGATATTTTGGGCATCGATATTCTATCAGTGAAACCTTTCTTTGGAACAGTAACATTCACTCGATGCCATGATTTTCTTTTCTTCTCAATCTGAGGACACCCACATCGCAATGTAATAGTAAATTTTCTTTCTATGGGACACAACTTATCACGTTTTAATTTTATCCTTTTATCGCAACACCCTAATTTTCCCTATCTTGGACTGCCTTTTTGCTGATGCTGATGCTGCTGCATTCATGCAGTTGACCTGGAATCCTTCTTTGCCAAACAAATTGATTTTTGATTCATATTTCCTTTTTGCTAATGCTCATGGTCTCGCCCTTAGAGGACTTTAAAATTGATTCCTTTACCCCTTTTTTCGATCTGTAGATGCTGTTAAAAAGGACTGTACTATCGTTCTGACTTTAATGGTGGTAGAAGTCTGTAACCTTATATCTGATGTTTATTTTAACCCATCCTCTTTGGATTTGAACCTCTGACTAAATGTGTAGTCTAATACTACATGCCTTAATATTCTTGACTGAGATGCTTAAGAAATTGCTTATCTGTATCGATTTTGGAACATTAATACTATAACTAGCGTCACAACCAGGTCAAACGATCAGAGCGGAAGGGACCCCCACTGGAGAAATGGCTGGCATCGGGCAGATGAATGACCCAGCTTTATCGGTGGTATTGCAAACAATCAAGAGCTTCCAGGAGGAGGTGAAGATGGACAACCGGAGGGCACGCTTGGCAGCAAAACAACTGCAGGGGGCTGTTAGGAAGGTCGTCAAAACGTGTGCGGAGTTTGCAGACAGAATGGCCTCCTTAGAAGTACGCACTGAGATGCTTGAAAAAGATGTTGCCGCCGTAAAGACCCAAATTACGAGCATGAGGGAATCGTAAAAGACCTGATGTGGAAGATGGAAGACCAGGAAAACAGGCAACGACGTAACAATCTTCGTTTTCTGGGAGTCCCTGAGTGGGTAGAGGGACGTGACCCCAGAAGCTACATGGTCTCTCTGTTGAAGGGGGCCTTTCCCGAATTGAACACCTGGGACTGGGATAAGGAGATCCAACGAGGTCACAGATTTCTATTAACCCCCTCCAAACATCCCATGAATACACAGGAACGACCAGGTGCTATGCTGGTATACTTTGGGAACTTTTTACTACGTCAATCTCTATATGACCTAGCCCGCCCAACAGCAAAAAAAGAATACAAAGGAGTGAGTTTCTTCACCAGACCTGATTTCGCTCACGCCACCGTGGAACGAAGGTGGAGATTAAGACAACTTTTTTCCCCATTTCAATAGATAGGTGCTGAGGTCTATTTACAGAACCCCGCTAGGCTCAAGATTATTTTTAAGGGAACGACCCGTAGTTTTGTTTCAGAGATTTAAGCACATGCTTATTTGAAGGAGATTTCCGGCAGCTTTGGGAATAAGGACTGACGATCTCTTAGATGTAATCATCCTGGCTCGGGTCGAGCCAGGTCACCTCAGCTATAGGTGGTGGGAGGGGGGACGGGGGATGGGTTCAGACACGGGGGTGAGGGGGGCTATTCAGTGGGAGAAAGATCTTCTCAGCCTTAATCATGCTTTTTTTAAAAAAAATGATTATATCTTTGATGGATAAGATACGTATTGCCACCATCAATATCAATGGCCTGAATGACCCTAAGAAAAGACGCCATACCGCCATAGGGCTTCGCATACTCAAAGCAGATGTAGTATGAATATAGGAGACTCACATAGAGGGAGCGCAAATACATCTCTTGAAATTATTAGGATATAGAGTGGTCGGAGGGACAACACAAAATACAAGGACAAGAGGGGTGGCGATTTTGTCCTCAAATATCACATTACAATTTCCGCAAACAATGGTTGACCAAGCAGGGAGATGGGTGATAACAGAATGCTGTATGTCTACTGGAGAATCACTAACCATTTGTTCAATCTATTGCAGCATCCTTGACGACCCAGGGGTATTTGATCAAGTAAATAGTGAACTTGCTGCTTGGCCACTCCCTATCGTTTTCTGTGGGGATTTTAATATTAATATCCCGGTTGAACTCAGAAACTAAGGGGCCCTATAGCGGCCGGAAGCCTAAAGTATTCCGAGCATTAAGAGCACTATGTATAGATCACGGACTGAACGATGTATGGAACTGGCAAAATGCTTCGGACCCTGGTTTTACTTTTTGTTCTAGTCCTCACAATATGCAGGCCCGACTTGATTTTATATTTGTATCTTATTCCCTTCTTCATGATTGTAAGATTGAAAAAGCTCCACGCATACTCTCTGATCATAATCCTTTAGTTATAGAAATCAAGAGAAAAAATTCTAGACTCCAGCCTCGCTCCTGGAGTTTTGAGCGAGCCTTACTTTTGAATGAGGATTATTGCAAACATATCAGGAACTGGATACCTCTGTTCTTAAGGGAAAACCTAGGTAGTACAGGAATCGATTATGTCTGGGACTCATTGAAAGCAGGTATACGGGGGAAACCGTTAGATTTTCTCTGAATCTCAATAAAAGGAAACGGCAACAAATTCACGATTTACAAAACGCGTTAGCTCAAGCAGAGGAGGATCTGGTCAAAACACTTCAAAAGGATGGGGGGACTGAGGAGGTATAGGCCAAGGTAACAGTAGCAAGATCACGCATTATGGAAACTATCGCTAAAGACGCTGCTGACAGACTTTCTGTTTGGAAAGAGGCAGTATATGAGTGCAGTGAGCAAGTAGGGCATCATTTGGCCGCGAGAACCAGACAAAAAATGACTCAAAACACAATAAAGGAGATCAGGGATCCTATACGAGGACTAGTCTCGGATCCAGATGATATCTGAAACACGTTTTCACAATACTATCAAAAGTTATATCAGGACGACCATCCAGGAGATCCCGTAAAAATCAAGGAATATTTTAACTCAATTCCAGGAGAACGATTTCTGGCGGAAGATCAACAACAACTAGAAGCTCCCCCAGATTGGATCAAGATACTATTAAGCATTAACAGCCTACCTAATGGTAAGGCCACAGGGCTGGACTGCATCCCTGCTTTAATTTTACAAAAAAATTCTCACAGCAACTCAAAGATTGCATGACCCTGCTATTTAATCAGGTATTTAAAGGGGGGAAACCACCGAGCTCCTGGTCTTCCACCAAAATTGTAATCTTCCTTAAAAAGAATAAACCGGCGAGTGAGCCCGGATCTTATCGACCAATAACACTAATAAACAGTGACAGTAAGATATACTCCAAAGTCTTGGCATTCCGTATAGCGCCAACTATCCATAAAGTAGTCTCTGAGCAACAGCATGGATTCATCCCAGGGAGGGGGACGGTTGGCCATGTCAGAAGGGTAATCACACTTTTAGATGCCACTAAAACATCTAATGACCCAATGGCCCTGATTTTACTGGACGCAGAGAAAGCCTTTGACAGGGTCTCCTGGTCTTTTCTATGGGAGGCCCTGTCAAGGGTCGGTATTAAAGATGGGCTATAACAGGCCATCAGGATGCTCTATTATCAGCCGATGGCCATGGTCTGTGTTAATGGCACACTGTCGGAACCATTTGACATAACTAGGGGGACCCGACAAGGCTGCCCGAGCTCACCCCTACTATTCGCGATTTATATTGATTTCTTTTTACGACAGTTAGGAAATAACAAAACCATCAGACCCATGTGACTCATGGCTGGGAGACGAAAGTGCTGGTGTATGCGGACGATATCGCCCTTGTAACCCCAGATCCTATTAAGACTCTTCAGGAGGTTGAAAAAGAAGCAGATAGATTTGGGAAACTCTCTGGATATACTCTTAATCACTCTAAAACGCAGCTGGTAATTAATAAAAATATAACAATGACTGATGATAGAATTAAGGAAAAAGCAACTTATCTAGGGATAGATATATCCGCAGAAATAGATGATATCGTCAAAGACAACATAGAACCGCTAATAACTAGAACTAAGCACAATTTATATAGGATAAATAACCTTCATTTATCCATTACTGGGAGATGCAATGTTAAAAAAATGCTTTTCTTCCCTAAAATTTTATATTTTTTCTGAGCAATTCCACTAGAATTTTCGAATGAATGTCTTAAGAAAATGGAAGATATGTTTTTCCGATTTATATGGGCATACGCCAAGCTAAGAAGGGCTTTCAAATTTCTTTCGCTCCCGAGGGAAAGAGGAGGGTGGGCCTTACCTAACCTCAGATTATATTACTGGGCTACCACACTGGTATACAACCGGGTTTTGGTCCAAGAGAAACCGATCAATAGACGCATTGGAGAGACTCCGAATCCACTTGAGCTTACACTTGGGGATGAAGCTTGGGGATGGCTATGGCGACATTTGAATGATAATCACTATAAAAAAGTTAGATTTAAGACTTTACCAGGGGGATTTAAAGTTTGGAAAGCTGTTCGCAGATTACTGGATATCGGAAGACTGAATTTTTATACACCTTTGTTAAGCAACCCAAATCTGCCTGGAATATTTCAAGACCGAACGATAAAAAGATGGGGGGGGGGCTGGGCTTGGCAAAATTTGGGTCTTTCTTTGCTGTCGAAGGATTTGTTTCCTTTGAAAATCTTAGAGAAATATTTAAGATAGAGTGGAGGGATTTTTTTAAGTATCTTCAAGTTCGGGATTTTGCACTTAAAAAGGGAGGTGGACCAATTGGCTTTTCTAAAAATTGTATAATTGACATAATAGTAGGAGACAGGGATCCCACCATAGGTACCATCTATAATCTCTTCAATGCTTTGATGAAAGATGATCTAGAACGATGGTCGCAACGATGGAAAGAGCAGATTGGTATATCGGCGGTCCTATTCCAGCACTCATTTGAGATGGCGCGGAAGATACTAATCCCGGCTCGGTTACAGGCACGATATTATAAAACCTGCTTTTCTTTATACTACACTCCTAAAAAGATAGCTAAATGGGGGAATGGTCAAGGGGCACGCTGTCCCCGATGTGCTCTATACCAGACAGATTTGGTACACATTTTCTCTACCTGTAACACACTCATGACCATAAAACGAGACATCACTGAGGGGCATATTATCAACGGCCAGCGATAATTATCGCTGGCAGTACATAGCGATAGAAATATTATCGCTGGCTATCGCTGAATATTATCGCCATGATAACGCTATATTTACAACGCATAGCGCTATGGCGATAATATTTCAGCGATAGCGGTGTTTTCAATGGAACATCACTGGTTTTCCAGCGATGTTCCATTGAAAACAGCGATAACATTGCTGATACGACCCTGTGGTCGTATCAGCAGAATACATCTCCCATTAAAAGTATGCCTTAGTCAGGAATTTAACAGACGTTAAATTCCTGAGTTAAGGCTGAGGTAGCGCGATTCTTTTTATCGCTGCACCTCCTTGTTAATATCGCGAAGCTGCCTTCACGATATTAACATGTGTTGTTTTCACAGCCACGCCTTCTTTGCATCTCATTAGCGATGCGAGGCGAGGCTGTGAAAAAACGGGCTCTACATCAAGGAAACACGCGCTAGCGTGTCCTTGATGATATTGCGATATAATTATCGCCACTTTTCGCCCAAAAACGGACGCTAAAGCGGCGATAATTATATCGCCAGCCCTTGCTAATATGCCCCTAAATTCTTTATAGAAACTCTTGGAATAGAATGTACTCTATCTCCTTGCATGATGGTTTTAGGGGTTGCGGAAGCTGAACTGGGGGGCACGGGTCAAGAGCTACTGTTTATAGCCATGGCAGTTTTACGACTTTGTATAGCATCCGCATGGTTTGATCCTAATACCCCAACTTTTCAGCAATGGCTTTCCCGCTTTTTGGCAATCTATAATCTAGAAAAAGCTGTGTATGCGAGAAAAGAGATCCGAACTAAGGGTGTTAAAAGGTGGGCGCCAGTAGCAGGGTGGGTTGAGGGAAACAGTTAAAATACTTAGGGGAAAGTAATGCAGAAAGGATCAATTATACCTCAGTAAGTGTTTTAGGAAATAAAGACCTTATGATCTGACAGGGCTGTCTGGAAGATAAACTGAGATCTTAGTAGCCCCCCCGGGGTGGGTGGGTTGGGGTCAAAACGGGGGGGGGGGAAGTGCACTACTGTTTTGAATGTGTTCTCAATGCTATTATGTGTATATATATATATAAACACTGTGCAAATAAAAAATGTATTTTAAAAAAAAAAATAACTAGCTATCTAAATTGCCTAAGTCTATTATTGTGTCCTGATGGTATTTATTTGAAACTGAGTTAAATTCTTTTGATCTAAATGCGTTGTAAGGAGAATCAGCAAATTTTTTCTGAATATTGTCATATGTTTCCTGCATGCCCATTGTAGTTTTCCCTATGTTAGCCTAATGGTGCATATTGTAGCCCTCATTTTCCTTTGCACATGTTACTATATAAACACATTTGCTTTTGTGCCACATTGTATTTTCACACAGAACCTGCATATGTTTTCGCGTTCTGTTCTTTTCCTGGGATTTGGTCTGAACACCATAGACAAGGTCAAACAAAAATGTCACATGTTATTCTTTCTGGCCAGGCCTTAGCACCTAAACATAACACAAGAATGCAGCTGTTCTTTATGCACATACACGTCCTTTCATACAGATCAGCACATGAGCAAAAAACAGATACATGGCACAAGAGTTCTGAGAGAAGAGCACTGCATCTGCTGATATGTAGAGTGTTCATCTGTGTATGCTAAGGTACGGGGCTGACAGTAATCCCAGATATCTTTGATATATAATCATTTAGCTTTATTGGCAATGGAGGGGGTTTAGGTTACTCTGTCCTATAAAATGACAGGGCTTTTCATCATATATGGATTATTAACCATGCTAACATATTTTTAGTATGTATTTGTTTTCTAATTGTGGCACGTATACTGCTTTTCACAGCACGATAGTTTAAATAAATATTCTAAACTGCCTTTGTGTCTTCTGGTTATCTTATTGTGGATGAGTACGAGTAAGAAAGCGAAAGGGTGTGTCCTGTTACCGCGATCCCTGAGGGGGTCAAGAGTGTTGTGTTCTGGGGTGCCAATTCAATTTTCTCTCCGATAAGGTTAGGAGGGCAAGTGAGGCACTATAGCTAGTCGGATTCAGACTCATGGATACTGAGGTAGTATGGTGACTCAGTCCCTACATGCTGATGTTTTATGGTTCCAAGCATAGTTCTTTTCCAGAGGAGAATCCCTGCAACAATATCATGTTCTGCTTCTTTAATTCTGTGTCGCAGTAGCATTGCTTCTAGTATGTATCATTTTAGTTAGGCTTAATTTCTTTAGGAGATTGGGTTTCCCCATTGCGATACTTTATTTTTACAACATGGTCCTGAGTGTAGTGTATTTTAGCCTTATCTCAAACTTGTGAGTTAGTCACCAATTAATGGTCTTCATTGAGTGGCTAACGTTGTGTTTTGGACATCCTAATTCCCACCCCTCCTATAGGCGGAGAAAGATTCATCAGATTACCATTCGCCTCTGTGGTGAGGGTAATTCTGTAATCCCTCTAACTGAAGGGGGCCCAGTACAGTTACAGGGATAAATGAGTAAGTAGTGAATTTAAAGTTAAACTTAAAATATTTATACCGCTTACGCTGGATCAGTATGTCCTATGATGAGTTTTTCTATGCACCAACTAAGCACCAATAGCATGGGGAACTCATATACTAACATTAGATTTAGTCTATTTTACTAACAATATGGTTCAATCGTGTTCTAATCAGATCTCCTATAAGGACATTGAATAAGAGTGTTTGATAGACTAATGATGCTGGTCATTGATGGGTATTGTTGATAATGTTGGGAGTCACTGGTGAACTGGCTCAGATTTCCCAGAGTGGGTTCTGGAAGTGGTGGTTATGGTCACCATCTCTACCTGGAAGAGGGCCAAGGTTCTTCAGACTCCAACAATCAGCTTCCTAGTAGTCTACTCATTCAAATGGACACCAAAGCCCATATTACATATAGGGCACGCTTTTCCGGTTTGCTCTACAGTGCACCATCAAACAGGTGCACTGTGCACAAACAGGGAAAATGAGCCTTATGATTTTGAATGCGCTACCTTGGGGGCAGCACATTCAAGTGAAATACAGAGCAGCTGCTTCAAAGCGGCTTCGAGTTTCACAGTGGAAGCGGTACCCACCAGCACTTTCAAAAGGGATAAGAGATTCCCTTGCAGGAAGGTGCAGTGAATGACTGCACCCGCCTGAAAGAAGATCTCTTGGAGGTTCAATGGGACCCCTTTAATCCCTTGAAAGGGCTGCCTCAGGGGGCGCACAGACAGTACACCACCTTTTTGTGGCACACTCTCAGTGCACCTCCTGCGGCTTCTTTGCCTTTGCGCCCGTGTCTATAATGCAGAGGTCAAGAGAGTCCCACATTTGCCTGGGGTCATGCCCCCATGTAAATGAGGGAACACCCTCTTGAGATAGCGCTGGCACTACATGTGCACCAGCGCTATCTGTATTATACAGAAGGGGCTGTACAAGCGCATGGAGCCCCTTCTGTAATACCAAAGTGTCCCAGGGGTGCACAAAGAAGGAGAACAAGCCCGTTGTGCCCCGGTGGCACTTTATATAATTCAGCCCCAAGACTCTCTTTGGCATTAGGAACCAGCACATGCCACCCAAAAATCTAATCTGGGACTCACTTTAGTTGACTCTAATGTTTCGGGCTGTTTCATGGATTTACAGGCACCTGGAGTGGACCCCTCATTGAGCCTTACACCAAAGGTTGTCGAGGATCTTTTTTAATGGGTAAATGTATCAAAACCAGCATAATATATTGTAGCTTTCTCTCTGGAACCTCTGCCCCATTCACTGATAACTGTGAGCCATCGGTTCTTATATCGCTATACTCCCAGGGTGTCTTCTGGTCCAATGGATTACCTTATTCTTTCCTTTAAGGCTTAATGCATGAAGCAGCTGTTCTCATCAAGAGCGTAAAGATATTTGAGTGTATCACCCCAACCCTGGTGGTACCAAATTGGCCCCTCCCTCAAGCCTGCATCATCTTCAAGATAGCCAGCCTAACAGACACCGCCCCCACCCCATGTCCAGCTGAGAAATTACATATCTTCGAGGAACGGCCCCACATCTGAAGCCAAGACAACACCTTACATGAAACAGAAAAACTACAAAAAAAAGCAAACCTGAAGAAAAGTCTTTAGCTATGCTCCCGATATCGTGAGAACCACAATATTTTTGGGATTGCACCAGCATAGTTTTCCCCAGCCAATATTGTAAGTGCGTCCTTTGCAGAGAAAAAGAACAAAGTCAGGTGTTTCTCACCTCTACGTGATCATTGTTCTCACATACAGAAAAGGCTGTTTATAATACGACAAGTATGTTAAAACATCTATTGTTCTTACAGGAGAATGTTAAAGGGGCGCCATCTACACCCCAGAAACAGTGCACGCACAAACACACCAAGACACCTCCGGGTATTTGCGTGCTTTAAAAGTATATATAACATAACATAACAAGCGTTGTCATTTTATTATGATTAGTGTGTGTTATTCGTCTACAAATCATGTAAGAATAATAATGAATATTTGAGCACTTGCAAACTTAAGTAAGAACAAAAGTTTACCTCGAACATTGTTCATGGCACATCCCTAGACAATTAGTCTAAAACTCCCTATCTGCCTATCACCATTACATTAGTATTGTTAATTTCTGAGGCATAGTACCTCCCCCCTCCATACTAGTAGATTAAAAAAAACTTCAATTCGTTGTTCCGACTGACAGCATCGATTGCCGCCCTAAGCTGAAAGCGATGCTTTTGCTTAAAGCTTTGTTGAAATATTAGTTTGTTACTTAACACCACATTCGCTAAGTAGGTAGGAGTTAGTTACGTCATCCTGCTGGACACAGTTTCATTACCCCCAGGTCCCTTATGTCCTCGTCCCATTCATTACAAAGTGGAGATAACCATCTCCCGACAGAAAAAAACAAGAGGAATGCTGGGACCCTAATACTGCCCCTCCCACTGGGAGTACATAAGCAGTACTTACCCAGCATCCCGCCTGTTCTTTTTTCTGTCTGTCAACAGAATGGACTTGACTGTGCTGGTGCTGCTCCTGCTGGGCTGGAGTGGCGGTGCTTCTCTTCTCACCCGCCCGGCTGCCTGGCTGTGCGGGCATGGGGTTCCCTGGGCTGTCTCCTGGCCTGCCGGGCCTCCTGGGAGTCAGTCGCTGTTGGAGCCGGTGTCCTGCTTGCTCTGCATGGCCTCCCGGCCCTTTGCGGCTGGGGCTGGAGTTCCCGGTTTCTTCCGGGTCACGGGCTCGTCTTCCCGAGCTTGGCCGGGTGAGACGTGCCGCGCTGGATGGCCTCCTGCCGGTCTCCTGGTGTGATGGCGTTTGGAGTGGCGGCCTTGTTCCTGGGGTTGGCCCCCACTCCGGGTGAGTGCTGCTTGCCGGTTTCTTTACTTCCCTGCTTCTGCCTGCCTGTCTCACTGCTGTTGCCCGCCCCCTGTGCACTGCTCTGCGGTGCTTCAGCGCTGCTGGTGTGTTTGGCTGCGGGGCTTTTGTGACTATACGCTGGCTGTAGGGGCCTTGTTGTCTGGTGGCCCCCGCTTCCGCTTGGCGGCTTCCTTCCCCGGCCTGTAGTGGCTGTTGCTGCCTCTTTCCGGGTGCTTCACACAGATGGATGCAGCACGAGAGATTTCCATCATGAAATTAATCCCAGGTTGTGCTACGGAGGGATGGGGCGTCTATCTTTGGTGCTGGGGTGCCCGGTTCGAGTCTCGGGTACCTCGGTGCGGTGGCTCGCAGTTGGTGCTCTCCCCGTGCTTGCCCTCGGAGTGTTCCTTGGGGTTCCTATGACCCGTCCGACATGCCCCTGTTGGTGCGGGCAGTCGTGCACTGCTCCCGCCTGCTGTGGGGTTTTGCCCCTTTGGAGTATAGGCTCTGGTGCTTTCCGTCGCTATTTTGTCAGCGACGTCGGGTTACCCTGGTTGTGACGCTCCGTGGCGAAGCGGGGTGTTCCGCTTTCTCTGCTGTTGGGGTCCAGCTCCGCTGTCCAGTCCTCCCTTGTTTCCTGCAAGGGGGGGGATTGGTGTCGCTGTCTCGTGGCACGAAGATATCGCGATAAGCTCTCAGGCCTTGTAGGTGCTTCCTTTTGGGGTGCTCCGGGAGGTGTGCGCTGTGCAGGGGTCCTGGTGATGTGGGCTCTGCTGGTCCCTCTGGCGGCTCTGGCTCGTGGGGGTGCCGGTATTGTCCCGGGGCCTCATGCCTGCTTGCTTGCGTTCTACCCCCTGCTGCTTGCTTTGCAGGTCAGGGTCGCCTCTCGCATCCTTGGATGCGGCCTGTTGGGGTGCGCTTCTGGTCCTCCCTGCTCCGGGCTCCTCCGCGGCTCCCTGCCCCCGGCTGGTGGTGGGACAGTGTTCCTGCTCCTTTGGCGGCTGCATGGGGGGTCCTGTTGGCTCCCCTGGGTTCCTGTTGGCCTGCCGGGGTCTGCCCCGCTTTTCTTTGCTGCCCCACTTTCCTTTGCTGCCCCTGTGCGTCCCTGCTTCTCGGGGTGTCGCGGGTGCGGGTGTTGTGGCCTGGCCTTGGGTGTGCTGGGTCCGTCTGTCTGCCCGCCCTTTCTTGGGGGGCCTTGCCTCCGCTGCGGGCGGCCTGTTAGGTTGTGGCTTCTGCTTCGCTTGGGTGTGCTGGGTGTTCACCTTCGCTTCCTGGCTTCTGTGTGGTTGGTCAGGGTCGGTGCACGGGGGCTCCTGGTTCCTGGCTTTGATCCTTCCGTCCTTTGGGCTGTGCCTGGTTCCTCTTGGGGCTTCCTGGTGTCGTGCCTGGTGCTCTCTGCGGCGCTCTGCCCCCTCTGCCTGCGGGTCCGGTTTGCGTTTTTGATTTGCCGGCTTCCGTCCCGTTCTGTGGGTTGGCCTTTCTGTGTTCCAGGGTTGCTCGTGCTGCCTCATGTGCGGCTGTTCTGTTCTCCTTTGCTCCGGCCTGGGGCTTCGGGTGTTTGTCCCGGGGCCTTCTGTGTGCTTGGGTTGCTTCGTGGGTCTGGCTGGTTGGTACTGTCTCTGTCTGCTTGCCTCATCCTTGCTGGGTGCTTCTGTCTTTGGTTGCTCCTGCCCTGGCGCTCACTGTGTTTGCCTTTGGCTTGCTTCGGTGTTTCCTGGCCGCCCCTCCTGGTTCTGCCGACGTTCCTGCTCTCATCTGGTCTCTGGGGTTCCGCTTGGTCGGGCCTGGTTTGTTCCTGGTTGGGGCTGCCTGGGGGTGCCTGGTGTGGGCTTCTCAGGCTGGTGTGGTTGGGCACCTGCTCTTCCTTTCCTTTGCGTCCCCGCCGGGGTGTGTTTCCGGTGGCGGTTCGCCTTTTGGTCCCTGGGGTTTGTGCCTCTGCTGTTTGGGCCTGGCTGTCTTTCGCTGCTATCGTGTCCTTGGCGTGGTGCCTGTTTCTCCTCTTCTGTTCTGCGGTTCTCCCGGTTGGGGGGTCCGTCTGGGCTCTGGGTGCGTTTGCTCCCTGGGGGGTCCTGGTCTCGTCTGGTTCCCGTCGTGGATGCCTGGCTGGGTGTCTGCTGGGGCTTTCCCGCTCCTGCGGGTTTTGAGCGCCTGTTGGTCGCCTTTTTTTCGGCTCTGCGTCCTTGCCTGTGCTCTCTTTGTGTATCCTGTTGCGGGGATTCTGCACATATACAGAGCTATGCACAGGAAAATAGGACCTCGGTGTATAGTGGTGTACCGACCATGCACCTTAGTACCCACAATCCCAATCCGACTAGCTTTAGCATCTCATTCATTCTCCGTACTACAGCGAAGCTACCAATGAATAGACATACCAGAACATTGACTCTCTCAGGAATCGCGGGAGCAAGAACACTCTTTCATTACTCACTCATACTTGTCCACAACGTGCGTAATAAGAGACACTGTATAGTTTAAAATGTTTATTTCAACTATCGTGCTCTAAGATAAAGTACACGTGCCAGTACTATCAGCATAATGCATAATGATAAAATAATAAGCATGGTTACAATTCCATGGAATACAAACGGGGAAAGAATTTTATAAAGATAGTGGATATAGGGCTAAATGGCCTTACCACCCTCCCCGTGCTAGTAACTAGTTTATTATACAAATAGAAGACCTCTGGGCTTTGTCAGGCGGACCCCCATACCTCAATATCTAGATGCAAGGTTTACATCATCAGACAAGCACAGCTCTTCTCCCTGGAAAGGTTTTTCTCCAAGTGCCACCAACAGGGAGATCACAATATTGAAAGCACACAAATTTCTCCAGTGCAGCTGTATTTCGTGTTATGTCTAAGTGAGAGGGGCTGACCAGATCAGCAATAACAAGGAACGTTGTTTTTCGACCTTGTACATGGTGTGTAGACGAAACCCACAGGGAACATGAGAAAAGGTGAAAGGCAAAAAGGCAGACAGTTCTAATATAGCCGGGCACAAGCAGAGTCTGGAAAAACAAAGTCACAGAGTAACGTGTGCAAAGAAGGCATCATGGCAGCCAGGCCTAAGATAACTTAGCAATGTAGACAATGAGGCCACAAACCACACTACACCCTCCCCTGGTCAGTCCATAGGCCAAGACATAGGACGAAAACAGAGTTCAAATAGATGGAGCAGAATGTAAACATCTATCTATGAAAAGTCCTCATGAAGGACAGTGAATGAAAAAAGTTCAGGACAACAACAAAAAAAATTTCCAGATAGGTCTAGAAATTAGGGCAGTATAAAACAAAAAATAAAATCCAGAAATGCAGTTTGTTGTAAGCGAAGGCCCCTAATCCAATAGAGTGTATGCGCATAAAACTGCCACACCTTCCAAGAGGACATCATTGGTATCGTCTGAAAAAAGAGATGCCATCCAGTTCAACAAATCAAAACTGCATTCATGTTCCTCATAATAGGGAGCAGTGATCAGCATTGCGGGACAACTTGCGTAATACTCAACATAACTTCGTTGTAGGAGATTCTGAGCAGCCGCCCAGATATCCCATTGCGCCAAAACCCCAAGTGCAGGCGCACGCGCCATCAATCCAGTGCCAGAACATTCCTGTTCATGGGCCACTAAGGGGCCCATCAGCTGGCCAAAATCCGGGTCCGATCGAGACGTATTGGAGAGGCAAACATCCAAGGACCAAGAGAAAGGACATCGTATGCAAGACATCACAGGTTGCACGCAAGTGAAATACACAAAGCGAAAAGAAAGTCTATAGGACACGCCGAGTGTCGCCAACGGTAGGACGCCGAAGCTGATGAGCATATGTTCACGGAGCATCCGGAGTCGACCTTGGTCGAGTAGGCCCCCAGGAAGTGCAGCACCTCGAGGTCCATTTTTTCGGACCTCGAGGCCCTAGAACAAAATCGGACAGATCAATGTTGCCTGATAGGAGGGATAAATGTTGTTTTACAGAATCTAATGAAGAGTGCTGCAACCACTGTGTACACAATTTACCAACAGAATATGTTGTAACAGTACGAGAGTCAGAAAACCTTGGATCTGGCCTATCCTGATTGTAACCAGGAGCAGAGTCATGAAAACGTAGTTGGCAGGCATCCGATGCTATGGGCCAAGCCAACCAGGGTGACTGAACAAACGTAGAAATAATAAATTAATTATTTTGAAACAAAGCTTGCAAAGTAGTAAGGGAAATATTAAAATGCAAGCTTTCGTTGGGATTTGAAGATAATACGGGAATGGAGGGTGCATTCAATTGTTTGGAAGTAGCCAAACCCCAACAAGTTGTTTGATAGATCGTACTATTTAAAAATAAAATTTGGGCCGGGATTAGGCAAGCACGGTGTAAGGCTTCCGTACCGCGTACCTGCCATGATTTGGTGCCCCAAATAGATTTTAAGTCAATGGTGTCCTTCCAGTGCTCATAACCACCCACGGCTAATGCGCCCAAAAAGGAACTCGAATATAGCAATTTGGTGTGTGCCAACATGACCTTCTGATTTGACGAAACGTTCAATTTAAAATAATAGGACCCAGGGTTTGACCTATCAAAGTCTGTAAAGTAAGTAAATTTACTTCTAAGTGTTTGGGAGCTACCTGGTAAAGGGGTCGGACAATGTTCCCATTGCGTGTAATTAAAAGAACCCCGAAGATTACTTGGTTTGTGGAGAAAATGGTTGCCCCAGTGCTGGTAACAATATAAATCAGCATAATTTGCAGAATTTAAGTACAAATCTTCAGCATCAAAAGCAGCATAATATTTCAAATCAGAGAATAACGATTCAACGGCATGCACATCCCAATCGTCAGAATGAATATTCCTTTTCACCACATCACCCATGGAAACACGGAGGACATTCGGTATATTAATAATCTCGGTTGGTCCATGAATTTGGAAATTTACAGCATCCCACACGATGCCATCAGCGACTGGGAATGCGGAAATGTTCACAAATGTGTGGTCACGCTTCATGATGTGAGATGAAGAATGCGGAGCCAAAGTTCCAGCGACACAGTTCACCGCAGAGTGTTCTGGCAAATAGTGACCATTGATGAGCAAGAAAAAAACTGTCACAAAGCCGATGGACATGAACAGGAAAATCAGGAATAGCACCAACCAGATGTATGTCCATGGTGGGACCAAAAAATTGCCTCTGAACCAGGATATAAAAATACTGAAGCTGGACGGAATAAGTGATGAGGTGGAAGCTGAATCAAAGGAAAAACGGGTTGGGCTCAGTGGTGTTGTGGGTAAATGAGCCACCGACTCATTGGCGGGGTAGGCATACTCAGTCTCCTCATTGCAGGAGGAAGCTGGGAAGGTGAGCAGGCGTTCAGGCAAAGCAACCATCTCAATGGCAACATCAGTGTCCGTGTAGGCTGGAGGGCCACAAACAGGAGTCCTTAAAATGGCTGGACATGATACCGCAGGTGTCACGCTATTCAGGATCGGCCAGATGTTGTAGCTTGACATTGTCCACTGAGATGTATCTGTTGTCTTTGCGACCAGGTAGCGGTGGTAAGATGACTGTACGAGTACCCTTCAAGCCAAGAACTGGAACCGGTGCACGATAAGAGGGGCCAAATTCTTTTTGTTCTCCACCTTCTCTCGGACCAGATCTCCAACCTTTGGAAGCCAGCCGGCAACCGGAATCTGCAACGCAGCGTCAGAGGCTGAAGGCAAGTGTTCGTTTGCAAGTTTGTCACGGGTTTCTTGTAAGTTCTGCAACATAGTAGAATGATTATCTACGTCAAAGATTGCGGCATTCGCCGCCATGTCTAGACCATCAAGGTCTGGCACAAACATTTGTATGCCAAAGAGCATTTCGTATGGGGTCCGCCCACCCAGAGATCTTCTAGGGAGATTATTAAGTGCACGTTGCACGCCATACAAGTGGGCCAGCCAGTTCTTGCCAGTACCTAAGACTCTAGCTGTCAAGGATTGCTTTAAGTCATGGTTCATTCGCTCAACAATCGAGTTGCCCTCAGGCCGATATGGAGACGAAAATTGCACCAGCACCCCCAGTGACCTCATCGCGTCCTTGTACGCCTTAGAGGTGAACGCTGGACCTTGGTCGGAATGGAATTTGCCACAGGCAAAAATTCCCACAAAGACACGCAAATCCCTGATGACATTTCGAGCGTCAGTACCTCGTTGTGGCCAAACCCAGATGAAACGTGTGCACGAATCTACTGCAACTAAGATGTATTTATATGCAGTGTCAGAAGAAAATGGACCGCAGTGATCCAGGTAAACACACCCAAAAGGTTTGTTAGAAATGCAGAGCTGTGTTTGCGGTGGTCGAGTAACCGTTGAAGGCTTAACTTGCTGACAAACGTCACAAGAAAGCACATAAGTACGGGTCTGTTTATATAAACCACGCCACCAGTAATGCTGCTGCAAGATGGAAACAGTCGCAGACACGCCAGCATGGGCTGAAGCCAAGCCTTCGTGTGCGGCCGTTATCAAGGAAAGTCTGCGGTCCGCGTTGGGAATCAGCCGATCACCAACGTCTGGAATTCTTACGTAAGGAACCTGTTCGGGACCTAAATGATAAGAGTACTTGGAAGGGAAACCCCGTGGGTAATTAGCACCTTCCTTTGTTGCAGCAATAGCTGCCAAAATCTCATTATCTATTTTTGTCATGGATCTTGTAACTGCTGCTACTGAGCACGTGGCTACTGCTGATTTGGCAGCTTCATCTGCCAAACTGTTATGACAGCGTGTGCGCCCACATGCTGGTGGCCAAGAGTGTGAATCACCTGTGTGAGAGGCAGACGTTGTTTAAGATCTGCCACTCAAACCCAAAGCATTGTATGCTTAATTGTGCTGCCTTTAGCATCTCTATAGTCGTTTTGAGACCAAAAGAATAAGTTGTCCTTAAAGGATTGAACACAGTAGTAAGAATCGCATACAACAAGTGTCGTCACGTCTGGATTTGCGAACTCAAGTGCGAGCACCAAAACACGCAGCTCGGTCAATTGCGCAGTACTGTCTCCTAGTGCCTGCGTGTGCACCACACTCGATTTGAACTCACTGTTCACCATAGTACCTGCAACAATAGCACATGCTGCGGAATAAGCATGCTTAGAACCTGTGGCCGGTTGCGCCGAACCATCGGTGTAAATGATACATTTGTACTCCTCAAGCAGCAGCAAAGACAAAGGAGGAGGATGAACAAATTCATACTGCAAGAACTCCTGTGTCTGAAGAGAGGAATCAAAAATAAAAGTGACATCCGGGGACATCAGAGATGTAGCCCATTGTATCCAATGGGGGTGCAAAGCCTTAGAGTTTGGTACACTTGGCTTCGTCACTGCCTCGAGGGCAGGATATGGTGTTACCACCAAAATGCGTTTTACCTGAATCGCCATTTGCACTGCAGTCAAAACTTTCTCCACAGTGGAAAAGCGCAACTCCGCTGAAGTGTAAAGATGCGACTTGTATGCAATAGGGACTGTGTCACCTTCGTTAAACGTTAAGTACGTGAAACCCACTGCCCCTGGCACAATTCTAATCACCAGGTTTGTGTGGTTATCACGAGTCAACAAGAACTTAGATTCAAGTAGATCAAACTGCAAAGAGTGCAGTATAGAGGAATGTTCAGGAAGCCAGCATGACTTCGAAAAGTTAGGTTGTATCAAGGCGTAAAGAGGCTTGATACGCTGGGCATATTCGGGAATGTAAGAACGCCCAAAGTTTAAAAATCCCAGTAATGACTGAAGTTTCTTCAGGGTCGTTGGAGGGCGCAAAAGTGCGCACTTCTCCAAGAAATGGGGAGCTTAGCCCCTACCTTCATTGTTGAGCTCATAGCCCAAAAAAAAAACTGTGAATTCTGCGATGTGTGATTTGGCAAAATTAAATTTGTATTCTAAGACCGCAAATTCAAGAATAATGCGGTCCACACGGGAAAGATGCGGCCATAATTCGTCGTCTGTCAGATAGATATCGTCGACGTACGAATACGCATCTGGGTCTATGCTGTCCAACAAAGAGACAACACGGGCGGCGAAGACTCCCGGGCTGTTCTTGTAGCCCATGGGCAAACGCCGAAATTTAAATTGTTTTCCACCGGAAGTGAAAGCGCTCCATTGGCTGCACTCCGGGTTCAAATTGTGCGTGTAAAATCCATTGGAAAGGTCAAGTGTCGTTTTATATTTTTTATGAACTAGACTGTCTACGAGTGCAGAACTATGGGTATTCTGAACCGCAAAGGTCCAACAATGAGAGTTCAAATGTCGGTAATCCAAAACTAAACGGTACGACCCATCGGGTTTAGAAACCGCAAAAAGGGGATTATTCATTGGTGATACGCATGTCTCAATTACTCCTTGATATTCTAACTGTGTCAGAATGTCGGAAACGGGACCCTTAGCTTCCCGCCGGAGGGGATATTGGGCTTGAGGCTGTGGCAGAGACCACAAGGGGATATCATGGGGGGGAGAATCCTCATCCCAGCCATGTGGTTACGGTATAGCGCCGGAGCCAGGGCCCCAGCCCATTCAGCCGCTAACGCCTCCGCTTTGTCCTTGGGGACATGATGCGAAAAGCTCGGAAGGATTACCTCCTCATCTCTCGGTGCTGCAAGTACGAATGGGGGCGGCCAATCTGCCTCTGTCAACAAAATGTCGTAAGATGAGGTTAGATTTTCCCAAAAAATCCCTTTAATAACACGCTCAATGTCACCTTTAATTTGAATGACAATATCAAATAGTCTGTCAGGGGGTGCCACTCGGGTGTCAGCTGTCTCGACAGTAATGAAAGTATCAGTTGCTGTCGCCTCCACATGAGGACGCAGTGCCTCCCGCACTATGGTAACTTCCGCTGCGCTGTCTAGCAGCGTCACTGCCCACGTCCAATTCAGGAGTCTCGTTCTCACTGTCTGTGGCATACCTCGCTGTTAATGCTGCGACTTTTTTCTTCTGAAACTGTGGGCGAGAACGTGGAAATTCTTCTGGTTTCCCTCGGCCTGGTTGTCGAGGTTGGTCTCGTCCCTGTGGGGCCTCATGACCCCTGCCTCTATCCTGGCGATCTCCTCCACTAGTCTGGGAGGTCGATGGTGCCTGTGAAGAACGAGGAGAACGCGGGTCAGGGATTTGAAATCTATCTGGAGATTTAATTCTCGCTCTGTCGCACAAATCATAAGTGCGTTCAGAAGATACGGAAACCGGGGATGCAGCACGCGACCCTGGTTTTGATTGTTGCTTACCCTGTTTTTTCAACTTCCAGTTCTTTTTAGAAAAGAACGGTTTTTCTTCTTTCTCAGACTGAGTTTTTTGTTGTGGTTGTGATTGAGTTTGCATTTTAGCAAAAGGCTTAACCCCCAAACTATTGCGGCCAATGGTTTTATAAGCCTGTGCAATAATTTTCGGTAATTCGTGTGGCTTGTCCGGCTCCGGGACCAAAGCCAAAGCATTAGCGACTTGAAAGTTGACTGCGTCACCCTTGACGTTCGCAAGGATTAGATCAGCCACTACATCGAACACTCCCACCAGTCTCATCCCCAATTCCACAGCCGCTTCAGGGCCATGTTCATCCTGCACTCATTTAATTACAGAGGGGAGAACCGTCATGGAAGGAGTGCCAAAACACTTCGCATACACTGCTGCGAATACCTTGCCCCAGTTGTTGCATTCTGTCAACTCTGAAATTAAGTCTTCCGGCAAACTAATCATCAAAATCCTGTGTTTGTCCACAGGAGAAGTATTCGGAAAAACAGCCTTCAGCTGGTCAAATGTTTCTGCAAGCCAATAAGGCAAATCATCCTTATTTTGTGGGCGCTTGCCCATCACCGAATTAACCATGATGGGACTTATGGTTACACCGCCCGGTCCAGCTGGATGCGCCACAACTCCAGGAGGGGCCCCCTGGACGTTGCCAGTAACATATTGTACCAAAGCTCTGTGCACGCGGATTAAAGACGCATGCAACGCGCGCAGTTCATCAACCGCAAGCGTCAAATAACGCGGATGTGGGGTATACCCGGCCAAGATTGGCCAAGTGGCCCCCTCTATTGATAAGGGGCCTAAACTAACCGGGGTGACCGGATGTGAGAGGGCTCCATTAAACCAAATACGGTGTTGCCATGCCGTAAGTGGTACTTCAAGAGCCTGATAAGGCCGATAAGCATTGGGTAGGGCAGTGGGAGCGTAAACATGAAACAAATTGTCAGCTCCTTCCACCGCCGGAAAAGTGACCCAAGGGTAAAACACCTCAAAGTGGTGAGCCGGATCAGCCTGCACCACAAAGATGAGAGCGACACCCGCGTCAGGCACTCCATAAGCCAGTAAATGAGCCCGGAGCGCAGCGCGGCTATGTGCCAGTATATTTACATTCGCGGCCATTAAGACCAGGAATGATCAACAACCTAGTGTGAGGCAGCGCAATATAGGCTTAACATAAAAGAAAACACCTTTTAATAACTTCAAGCTTGAAAGAACCTATAAAAACATCAATATAGGAGGTATCACCCTCACATACGTTTCCGGAAGCGTAAGCGAAGGTTATTGTGGACAAGCACAAGCACTACTCAAGCGTCTCGCAGGTAAGAAGCCCACTACGTTGGTGGCGCCATGTTGCGGGGATTCTGCACATATACAGAGCTATGCACAGGAAAATAGGACCTCGGTGTATAGTGGTGTACCGACCATGCACCTTAGTACCCACAATCCCAATCCGACTAGCTTTAGCATCTCATTCATTCTCCGTACTACAGCGAAGCTACCAATGAATAGACATACCAGAACACTGACTCTCTCAGGAATCGCGGGAGCAAGAACACTCTTTCATTACTCACTCATACTTGTCCACAACGTGCGTAATAAGAGACACTGTATAGTTTAAAATGTTTATTTCAACTATCCTGCTCTAAGATAAAGTACACGTGCCAGTACTATCAGCATAATGCATAACGATAAAATAATAAGCATGGTTACAATTCCATGGAATACAAACGGGGAAAGCATTTTATAAAGACAGTGGATATAGGGCTAAATGGCCTTACCACCCTCCCCGTGCTAGTAACTAGTTTATTATAAAAATAGAAGACCTCTGGGCTTTGTCAGGCGGACCCCATACCTCAATATCTAGATGCAAGGTTTACATCATCAGACAAGCACAGCTCTTCTCCCTGGAAAGGTTTTTCTCCAAGTGCCACCAACAGGGAGATCACAATATTAAAAGCACACAAATTTCTCCAGTGCAGCTGTATTTCGTGTTATGTCTAAGTGCGAGGGGCTGACCAGATCAGCAATAACAAGGAACGTTGTTTTTCGACCTTGTACATGGTGTGTAGACGAAACCCACAGGGAACATGAGAAAAGGTGAAAGGCAAAAAGGCAGACAGTTAAAATATAGCCAGGCACAAGCAGAGTCTGGAAAAACAAAGTCACAGAGTAACGTGTGCAAAGAAGGCATCATGGCAGCCAGGCCTAAGCTAACTTAGCAATGTAGACAATGAGGCCACAAACCACACTACAGTCCTGGCGGGGCGCTATGCGGGTTTGTGGCCGTGTCCTGGTGGGTCCTTCTGGGCCTGCTCCTGCCGGCGGTTCTCTTCCCGGGCTTGGTTCGCCTGTGGTTGGGTGTCCGTTTTTTCTGCCTGGTCCTGGGGTTTCCGCTGGGTGCTGTTGGGCTTCGGGTTTTCCCCTTTGCCCCGGTGCTCCTTCTTCATTGGCTTCCTCCTGGGTTGCGGTTCCCCTGTTCGGGCCTGTGTGGGGTCCTGGTGTTCGTGCTTCTGGGTTGGCGTGTCCTGGGTTGCCTCCTGTTGCTCCGGGTCTGCCGGCTTCCTGCTGGTTCGGGGTGGCCTCGGGCTGTGCCTCCTTGGCTTGCTGGCTGTGCTGTCACTTTTTGGCCGGCTCTGGGGTGTGTTTTGCTGGGCGTTCCTGGTTCTTTCCTGGTTCTGGTGTCCTGGCGCGCTCCTGTCTTCCCTTGCTTCCCCGGGCTCTGTTCCCGGTGTGTGTCTATTTGGGTGCCCCCCCCTTCTTGTTTGGGGTGCGGTTCTGTGGTGTTCCTCTTGCCTCTGTGGGGTCCACCCTCCTGGCTGCGGGTTGTCTGGGGTTTTGCTGCTGCTTGGCCCTCTGACTTCTCTGCTTCCTCCGGTTTTCCGCTTTGGCGGTTTCCTCTGTTTCTTTTCAGGCCTTCTGTGTGGTCCGGCGGTGGTGTGCTGGGGGGTCTCTGTTCCTCCCTGCCTTTTGCTTTGGCCTGGGCGCTCCGTGGGCTCCTTCCGGGGGTTGGTTGGGCCTGCGGGTCCTCCTGCATCGGTGGGTTGCATGGCTCCGGTCCTGGCTTCCTGGTTCCTTTTGCGTTTGTTGGCCTGGTTTGGGCTGTTTTCTTGGCTCCTCTCCGGCGTTGCTGGGGTCGGGTCTTGTGGGCTTCTGGTCTGGGTGCTGTGCGCCCTGGGGCCATTTTTTTTCCCACTGCTCCTGCCCTTGCTGCATGCTTGGCCTGGGTGTGGGGTGCCTGTGTGGTCCTCAGCCCTGTTGGCACCTGTTTTTTTTTTTCTGCCCTCTGTGGTTCGGTGGGTTCGTGCCTGGTTGTTTCCTGGTTTGGGGGCTGCAGGGGGTTCCCGGTTACCCTGGACTCCCGTCCTGCCTTGTTTTTCCCTCCCTTTTGGGGTTGGGGGTTTTTGGGGGTTGTGGCCGGTGGCCCTTTCCCCGCCCTTGCTGGGCTTGTTCGTTGTTGGTTTCCGGTCTTTGTTGGCCTCCCCGTTGTTGGTCGGCTTTCGGCTGGTTCTTTCTGGGGGCGTCTCTGGCCTGTGGTCTTTGGGTTGGCCTTCTCTGCCCATTCTGTTCTGGGTTTGGTTGCCTTCCTGGTTTGGCTTGTGGCCTCCTTCCCTGTGGGGCTTTTGGCCTCCTGGGGTTTCGGGTCTCTGTCTCCTTCCCTGTCCTTTTCGGTTTGGTTGGGGTCTCGCTCCTGTTCGGCCCCTGGGCTCTTGCTGCAGCTCTTCCCTCTTGGATGGGTGCTTGGTGGTTGTCATTTGGTGGCCCTGGGGGTGCTGGTTTTTCTTTCCTGGGCCTCCTCGGCGGGGTTTGGTTGGCTTTCTCCTCTGGGCTCTCTGGGGCCAGGTCGTTCGGTTTGGTGGGCCGGTTTCTGGCCTGTGCTTCCTCCTTCCTTGTTGGTCTGGGTGCTTGTGCCTGCGCTCTGTTGGCCGGTCTTGGCTTCTTTCTTTGGCCTTCTTAGGGGCGGTCGCGGTTTGCTCTGTCTCTGTGTGGCTGCCGGGTCCTGTGTGCCTTCCTGGTGGTTCTGGGCTGGGCGGCCTTGTCCGGTGGGTTCCTTGGCCGTGTCCTTTGGGTCTTGGTCCTGGTTGCCCTGTCTCCGGTTTCTCTGGTTGGCGGCCTCCTTGTTGGGGCCCTGGCCTTCTGTGTTTTTTTCTTGGTTGTCTCCGGTCCTTGTTTGGTCCCTGCTGTCCTGTTCTGGGTTGCGAGCCGGTTGCTTCCTGCAGTCCCCCATTCCCTTCTTCTCGGTGCTCCCGTGGGTTGCTGCTTTTGTTGCGGTTTCCTGGGTGAGCTTGTGGGTTCGGAAGGCCGGTTTTCTGCTTTGGTATTCTCCACTTTGTAATGAATGGGACGAGGACATAAGGGACCTGGGGGTAATGCTCTATTACTTACCGGTAATCTTCATTACTCTGGGTCCCGTTGTCCTCGTCCCATTCATACGCCCCTCCCTCCCTCCCGGACGGCCGGCCTTCCTGTATGGGCTTGGTTGTAGAGGTGGGATGCTGGGTAAGTACTGCTTATGTACTCCCAGTGGGAGGGGCAGTATTAGGGTCCCAGCATTCCTCTTGTTTTTTTCTGTCGGGAGATAGTTATCTCCACTTTGTAATGAATGGGACGAGGACAACGGGACCCGGAGTAATGAAGATTACCGGTAAGTAATAGAGCATTCTCTGCTAATTTTCAGCACGTACATGGAACATGTCCCTATGGTAGAAACAGCAGACGTGGAACTTTTGCACACACGCAAAATACCATCAGCTTGCATGAAATAATCCAATTAAAACAGCATTTATTACTTAGCCGGAGCTACATGTCTAATACCGGTATGCTATGTCAGTTCTCATAAATATGAAAAAATATGCCATTCTATGCCGTTCAAAGCACAGAGACTATAGTAACATGCACCAGTCCCTGCAATGCATATGTTACATTGTCAAAACATATAAAAGAGTGCTGCATGTGACACAAGGATCTACAAAAGCAACCCCATCAGCATCACAGATTCCCAACCTTTCTCCAATTCAGAAAGGAGCTGAAGACCCACCTCTTCTGAGATCACTTCATCTCCACAGGATAGAACTCACTGCTCACAAACACAGTGCTTCATTGCAAACCAGTGGCGGAGCGTGGGTGGGGCCACAGGGGTGGTTGCCCTGGGCGCAAAATTCTTTGGGGCGCAAAATTTCCAAAGAACAAAAAATCGGCAGCAGGTCTCTTGTTGCCTAATTATTTTTCTTTTTTAAATTTTGCTCCCCGGCACGGGCTAGGAGGCCAATACTTGTCATGCCCTGGGCGCTGGCAACCCTCCCTACACAGCTGTTGCAAACAATCCCAAATCCTAACTCAGGGCTCCAGTCCTTGTTCGGCGCTCCATTGTTCTCAGGCTACGTTCATGCTCTACAAATACCTAAACATACATACATATGGGGCCTATTAGCAATAACCGGCGAAAACTATCGCTAAGCGCAGTTAGCGCTTGGATAATTATCGCCGGCTATCGCAGGTTTCTATCGCGGAGATAGCGTGCTATCAGCAACGCTTATCTCCTAAGCGATAGAAACCCTGGAGAACAGTGTGAATATCGCTTGAAAACAAGCGATATTCACACTGTGACCAGTGTTAGCTAGGTGATAGGGCGAGGGGATTTAGCCATGTAATCCACCTCCCATTGGATTACATGGCTAAGTCAGGTCTGGACCAGGCGTTAACAAACCAGCGCTAAACGTGTTTAGCGCTGGTTCGTTAATCACCTCCCCTGCCTCGCTAATAGGCGATAGCGAGCTTAGCAACTGTTTCCAGTCGCTTTTAGGTTGGGAACGCCTACTTTGCATGCCATTAGCGATAAATATCGCTGGCATGCAAAGCGGCACCCAACCCGGTCGCTATCGCCTAGAAGCTGTCGCTAACAGCAGTTAGCGACAGCTTGCTAATAGGGCGTTAGAATTATCGCCGCTTTAGCAGGAAAAAGTCCCGCTAAAGCGGCGATAGAGCCCTTGATAATATGCCCCATATAATTCACACCACAGAAACTCCTCAGTACAGACCGACTGCTCCCGTGAGGGAGAAAAAAGACCTCGTAGCAAAGGTAGACCACTCTATGCTTCTCAATAGATCATTGTTGACAGTGTGATCCTGTAAATCTGATTACTGAAAAACAGACAACTAGCAGCTGAAGCCTAAAAAAACACTAAACGCTTTTATTTTTTAAAAGCACTGCAAAATAGTAGACTACATTGCAGAGGTTTCACTGAAATTGAAAGGACAGTCAAAGTACCACATAGAGGTGGGGAGGTGAATAATGTCTCAATTCCTGTCGTTTGAGGATTTGCATGTTTGCACCTGGGGATTAGCATAAAACCTCTCTCTCCTCGAATGAAACTAGGAAACACCCTCCACATGGATTTCTAAAGAGCTGCAAATTAACTATTCTTCGTTGCCACTGCCTGTGTCTAAAGACTTGTAAAATAAGGGGCCCTGGTAGCATTTTGAAAAATTGCCATCTGTCGCACGCGTGGCAAAATCACATAAATATGTACTCCTGTCACTGTGACAAATGTGTGCACAATCTACAATGCTCTTGTGTGTTTCTAGCAGTCATTTGTGACAACCTGCTGTGGGATTTTAGATTGGGTTTCATATTAAAGTCTGATTGTTTTGCTGAGGTGTCCCGAAAACTGGTCTGACATATGGGCTGCGAAGTTGACTTGCAGTGTGGGGATTCCCTACTGGCCTGGGCAGTGCCTGACACAGTGAGCTCCATCTTGTAAACTCGCAGTTTCAGCTCTGGAGTGGAAGCTGCAATGATTTCGTGTGTAGCTGAAGAACACGAGGGGTATGAGAAACGTGTAATGTGCTTTCATGTGAAAGTTTTAGAAAATTGTGCGAAATTATGCACTATTATGTGAAATACAAATCTGTCATTTAGTGCTAAATTTTAGTGCAAAATGCACCTTTAATTTTTGACTGGAGGATACATTCTGCACCAAAAAATTGTAACACAATTGCCTGATCAACAGCTGCTCATGTTCTGGTTGTTTGTGTTGTTGATGTGCGCCTGTGCTATAATTTTGTCACAAACTGCAGCATAATTACTTGAAATGGCGTAATGGCGTAATTTCAGGAATGTTCAGGAATTTTGCATAGCTAGCATGGCATTACATTTTCAAAGTTACGCAAATTAAGTTGGCATAATTTAAATTTCGTCCAGCCTACCGATGACCACAACTGTCTTTTTATGTTGGCTTTAATGTATGTTTATTCTTCGCTTTATTGCTGTAGTTTGAGTTATTTAATTATGATCACTGCAGCTCTTTGGAATTCCAGTAAAAGCGCAGAAATGCATATACATTAAGGCATTTTATGCATCAGCTTCTTAACTGGGTTTCCAGGCACGGATCCAGCCTGGAGAAATTGATTTCTTGGAGGAGGTAAACCCACGCACAGGTGACAAATCGGTATCTCTTTAACGAGCTTCTCAGGTCAATCTTTGCAGCAGAACAGTGGATGCGGCAAACAGGGAGGATGCTGTGAAATTGAGTGATCTCAGTACTGCTCTGAGACTGAATGGAAGGTGCAAGGACATGGGATGAACATGGACAGACAAGATTGAAAGTGCAAAAGAAAAGTGGCATTTCAGTATGAGGGCTGAGGGCTGGGGTCAGGGAAAACCTTCACCACGCAGAGGCCTTTAACATACATGCCTTTGCAACGAAATTCAATGTAAAGGCATGCGTGGTAAAGGCATACTCATTATAAAAAAATGCGTGGTAAAGGTAATGCGTGGTAAAGGCATTTGTGTTGTAATGTATACGTGGTAAAGGCATGCGTTGCAACCAGCAGCGGCCCATGCAGGTAAGAGCGGTGGGGCCGGATCTGGGGTGATATCGACAGACGACGACGAGGGAAAATTAATTATTTATTTAATTTTCCCTCGTGGCGTCTGTCAAAATCCCCACCCGGCCTCACCGCTCTTACCTGCACGGGCCGCGGCTGGTTGCAATGGAAGGCATTGTTGCGTCATACAACCCTATCTCATCAAACCTCAGGGTTGGACTGGCATAGAAAATTGGCTTGGGCGTCAAAATAAAAGTGTCCCCTAATTAGTGGATCATATTCCTAATTAAGTGGCCCATGTTTGGGAATCAGGCAATTTTGAGCTTGTAAGGACACACTGGATAGTTGTTTTGTGAGGTATGGAAGACTGCATGCATTTGTGCTTTCTGCAAGTATTGTTTGTGGTAGTATCAGGGAATTGAAAAGTAAAAAACATCCTATTAGACCATAAAACAGGCCCACAAATGGCCAAAAAATGCACTTACGCTGTCCTGTGAGACCAGCTCTTCAGGTACTACCGGATTGCCCTACAGGCCAGTTCGACCCTGCCAAGCTGCAGTCAGTAAGCAAATATCCATAAGAGAAATCAGAGGCAATTGTGTGGCCTTGGACTCAGGGTTAATTTGTAAAAAAATAAGTGCCAAGGCCCTCATCAGGAGGCCACTGCAGCTTGCACCACCCATTACACTGCCAGCTCTGCCAATGACAGTACCAGCACAAGTACTAACCATCAGACTCCTACAAGTGTGACAGTTCAGACCATTTCAGGCCCCCAAAGCTCTAAGAATGGCTTGGGCGGGAAGTATTAGTTGTTATTAATCTATATTGAATTAATAAACAACTGTTGTTCTGCTCATCTCTAAATTACACACATATTGCCACCATGTTGCAGCTCTCATAAGTACCGGCACAAATTAAGCACTGGTCTGGGTATTTGAACGTCATTTGTGTGAACCCCCCATTTAAAATCCGGTTGTTCCCTGCTAATTCGCCATAGCAGTGAAAAACAAAAGACATTTTTCACTGCTATGACCTCACTCAATAAAATGTGAATGACGATAATGAGTCGCCAGCTTCCACCTGTCCTCTCAGACACACATCTGCACAGACTCATTGATGACGAGGAATTTCACTATGTGCCAAGTCATTGTCAGCATGGAGGATGATCTCTGCCCTCTCACTGAGAGTGCACAACACATTGCTGGTTTGAGAGGCAGAAGAAAAGCCAAGAGAGCTGGGGGGAAAAATGCCAATCAGTGCAGTCTTTAGGGCTACCTCATCGGGTGCCAAGTTTGTGAAGGCACCCTTCGTGTGACAGGTTGAGGCGAGAGAATCCTGGAGAGAGTTTTGTGTGCCCAGCATTTTCCAGGGGACAATAACAATGGTATAACTCTGGTGGTTAATGCACTTGATGGAGACATCTGTGATTTCTCTGAAAACAGTTTTGACTCAGGATAAAATGCCATAGAGGGTTAATGTTCCTGCTGCAAATCACAATGTGTGACATGAGATCACAGATTTGCGATGTATGTTGATAGCTCAGTGGGTGGCTGCTTTTGACACAGAGATTTTTTCATTTTGTTACTTGGAGTTCAGAAGTTACAATCCTTCTAATATAGCACATTGAGCTATGCACAGGCATCAAAGCGCTGCATGCAAATTGTAAGGCATAGGTTTAGAACCTTATTGTTTTTTCCTCGATGTTTTGTTATTCTAAGGTGTATAATAAGGGGGCATTTGAGCAGTAATACAATTTGATTAGTAAGACATCCCTAATCTTGGTGTTACATTTCAATTCTTCTGTTTATGGAGCAGATTTACTAACATTTTGTGCCTGTTTTGCATCACAAAGGTGACATACGCTTGGTCCAAAGTGTTGTTTTGGGATTTACTTTCCAGTACAAATTGTGAATTACATGGAAAGTAGCCCTAAAGCAACACAAAGTAGCACCATGAGCTACTTTGTGTCAAGGAGGCCTACCATGGGTGTTATATGGACGTTCCCATGCACCCACCTTTGGGTTTTGATGCTAATCCCTGTACAAACTTTGGTAGAAAGGGATTTGCATCAAAAACTTACACCTCCTCGAGGCAGGCATAAAGTTGGAGAAAATATTTATTTTCTCCAAGCCTTTACATCTTTGCTGCACCGTACAGTACATATACACAGTGGTAAAGTGTTAAACTTTGTCAAAGCATAGAGGTTTGTGCTGGAAGGGTACCCTTCCATTATAAAAAAAACCTCTGTTTGATATCACACACCCTTGCACTGTGGTGAAAGGTGTATGCTTTGGCACCAGGCAGCCTATGGTATGCAGGCACTACAGAAGAGAGCAATAGCACAATTTCTTAGCAGATATGGGGCACTTGTGTTTTCTCATTTTCACGCAATGCAGGGCAGACATTTTGGATACGGTGCTGCATTAAAACTTAGTAAATACCCCTTCCCTTCTCCAGACCAAGCACTCTTAACATATAATGCCTCCCACTATGGATGACGTGACTCTTCATAACATATAACGCCTCCCACTATGGATGACGTGACTCTTCATAACATATAATGCCTCCCACTATGGATGACGTGACTCTTCATAACATATAATGCCTCCCACTATGGATGACGTGACTCTTCATAACATATAATGCCTCCCACTATGGATGAAGTGACTCTTCATAACATATAATGCCTCCCACTATGGATGACGTGACTCTTCATAACATATAATGCCTCCCACTATGGAAGACGTGACTCTTCATAACATATAATGCCTCCCACTATGGATGACGTGACTCTTCATAACATATAATGCCTCCCACTATGGATGACGTGACTCTTCATAACATATAATGCCTCCCACTATGGAAGACGTGACTCTTCATAACATATAATGCCTCCCACTATGGATGACGTGACTCTTCATGACATATAATGCCTCCCACTATGGATGACGTGACTCTTCATGACATATAATGCCTCCCACTAGTGATGCACTAAGATACAGCGGTCTTCAGGTCCCCCCCCCTGCGGTGGCTCACTTGTGGCTTTCTTGCCCCAACGCAGACACCCCTGGGGCCCAGCTGTACCAAGCCTTTGTGTCGCCCTTGCATCGCCAGAGGAGACGCAGGCCCTTTGTCCATTTTGGCAAAGGAAATAGAAAGGCTCTCAAGTCTCTTCTTTATGCTTGTTTTAAAAACTACAATGGAGCATTCAATAAAATCGAATATGCTCTACTTTGGTGTAAGTTGGTGCTCCTTGAGATGGACAGTAGGTAAAAAAATGTATCGAGTTTCATTCAGAATACGGGTGGTGTCAGGCTCATGTCTGGACAGCCATTGTTTTCTACCAGTAATTTCCCCAGTGGGGTGGAGGCATTGGGTGCTGTTTTTTAATGCAGGGGACTGCTGCTGGCCCCTTGGCAACTTTCTCCAGCTTCCCTGGGTAATTACAGCAGGCACAGGGGGCAAGTGGGAGGGTTTAGGAGAGAGAGAGAGATGCGAGAAAGCAAGTAGAGAAAGAAGGGGGAAGGGGAGAGAGACAGGAGAGGAGGAAGGGAGCAGGGCTGATTTTGGTTCCCAATCCAGCGTTGGTCAGGCTCTATCAGGCAAACTAGTCCCCTAAGACTTATTGGTGGAATGGATTTAAACAGGAGTGCATATTAGCAGCCATGTGGTTTAATCAATTTCAGGCTGACATATATGATGAATTAAAACAAGTGTCATTCTTTACTCTGAAACGTTACCCCTGTCAGTTATCTTGTTTTATGCTGACAAACATGTTATTGATTGACAGAATGCTAGTGGTTCTCTCTAGAGCTTCATCAATATATTCAACAGTTCCAACAGGGGAAATATGTTATATCGTAGTGCATTGCAGCATTTCTGGAGTAATTCATGCCTCTGATGAGGCCACAAAGTGCTCCAATTCCCATTGGTGACTTGGCACCCTTTCGGAGGTGTGTGGTGTGAAGAATGCTGGATGTACAATGGCCTATCAGGTGGATGTTGGTTGAAGTACGTGAGTCAAACACATGCTCAAAACACGGTGCAGTATACATTGCCACATGTATGAGTAAGGTGTTGGAGAAACTGTGAGGGAAGACGCAGGTGCGCATCTTAAGTGCTACACTCAGGTTACTGATGGCCATGCTTTTGTCAAGACCAGAAAAAAGTCATAAGGGCTTGCCAGATTAAAACAAAAGGGTTTAAAAATGGCCTCATTTGTAAGGCAGTAGTTGCACCCAAACATGTGCGACCTACAAATGCAGATCATTATTTTTGGAAGGAGTGGAATCTTTCAGTTTTTGGGGCAGATTAATTATTTTTTTCACGTAGCGCACTGCAGCAGCTGCAAATGCTGCGCAGCGCTATGTGAAAAGGAGAGAGGAGGAAAGCACCCTATTTACTAAAATAAGGCACTCTCCTCCCCTCTCACTAGCGCCGGTGCTGAAATCAGCTGTCGTGCGCCATGGAGACACCTTTGCACCATGGTGCAAGGGTGTCATCGTGAGTCTAGCATAGGTTTTGTACAGGAAGGGTACCCTTCCTGTACAAAATACCATGCCTAGACAAGATGCAAAGCTTTTCCCACTTTGTATGTGTTCTGCACAGTGCAGCAGGCATGCAAAGTCAGAAAAGGAAGGAGAAATGAAAGCATTTCTCCTTCCATGCGCCTACTTTAAAAGGACACAGTTTTCACTCGCTAAACCGAATTTACTTTATTTAGTAAATTGGGTTTAGCATGAGAAACCTTGGGTGGTTGCATGGTAATACCTACGCTCCACCCTTGGTACGCTCCCATGACGCTAAGTAATGTAAAGCAGCGCCATGTGCTGTTTTACATTACTTTTCTGTTATTTCCAGCATTAAACGAGTTGAACCCTGGAAAGTAAATTGGAAAAAAAGATTTTGCGCCGATTTGTGTCACTTTTGTGACGCAAACACAGCTCAAAATCTTCGTAAATCTCCCCCAAAGTGTCTTGGAAACTTTTGCCTTTCAGTTGTGAAGCAATATTCCTAGGGCCCGATTACGATGCGGGCTGGAACGGCTCCGACCATCGGTCGGAGCCCTCCAGCCCGCATCATAAACGGATGGTCGGATTCTCTTCCGATCGACCCATTTTGATTGGGTCGGTCAGAAGGGAATCTGAATCAGACATACGAACGGCTTCCGATGGGCTTGGAGAGCCCGTCCGCCATTCGGAAATCCTGCAGTAATCCCTCGGCCTGCTCTTTCCAGCCAAGGGATTACGATGGCAGCTTCCCACTGCCTTTCTGGGCTGGCCTTTCTGACACAGAAAGGCATTGGGAATCTGTCTTTGGGGGTCCCCAGCAGGGCACCCATGGGTGCAAGGCTGCCGAATGGTGGCCTAGGGGGAACCTATGGTGCCCCCCTGTTGATCCCTGCACCCGGTGGCAGGCACCTTGAGATGCCTGCCACGGGGTGCAGGGATAGACTGCACCTCTGCTCTTTGCAATGAGAGCATGCATTCCGTTCTGAATGCATGCTCCCATTGTAAAGAATAGGCATGAAACCGAACAGGGTTCGGTCGCATCCTAATTCCTGGGCTGGAACCGACAACTGGAGGTCGTTCGGTTAGAATTCCAAACCATCCGACATCGGAATCAGGCCCTTAGTTGGGTGTAGAACATGTCTCCATATTGAATTCAGTAATTTTGTAAAGATGAAAAGATTGTGTTTCTTGGTAGACATCTTTGCTCTTGTCGTATATGGTGCAATAATTGTCCACTTAATTATCACCTTAACACTTTACTATTGAATGCTTTAGTTAATCAATCAGTATCACAAAAGAGGAATTAAGTATTGTTGGACGTGGCCCTTTTTGCAGGGTCATCCCTGAACTTTTTGCCTTCCTCCTAGCCTTTTTTCTGACATGGTGTTGGTGGTTCTAGGACTCTGGGCACTTTAGCACTCTGTCCAGTGTAAAGTGCGTGTGCTCTCTGTGGTAAACATGGTAAGATTGGTCTACACCTGTTTGGCTTATTTAATTTACCTATCAGTCCCTTGTAAAGGGGTATCTCACATACCCGGAGCTGGTAAATTAAATGCTACTGGTGGACTTGCAGCGCTGATTGCGCCACCCAACAAAGTAGCCTTGCAAACTTGTCTCAGGCCTCTGCCATTGCAGGGCCTGTGCGCGCAGTGTTACTGCCGCTGTGACGTGGCACCTAAAGTGTGTGCCATGTCTGTGACCCCCCTTTTACTGCATGTCAGTCACCCCGAAGGTAGGCCCTAGCTAGCCCTATGGGCAGGGTGCATTGTAGGTAAAAGGTAGGACATGTACCTTAAGTGTGTGACATGTCCTGGTAGTGACAAACCGCCATTTTGGTTTCTCACTGCTGTGAGGCTGCCCTCTCATAGGAATGGTTTGGGGATTCCCTGATAAGAGTTTCAGTGATAATTCCCGATATGAGAGGAGCAGCGTGGTCAAGTTTGGTATGTTTGGAATAGTAATAATAAATGCTGCGCAATGGTGTGCACAGATTCATTATCACTATTTTTGAAATGCCACTTTTAGAAGTTGGCATTTCTGTGTGCTATGTGTCTGCCTGCCTGATGTGTATTGCATGTCTGGCTCTGGAGTGACAGGGGCTGGTGAGGTGTGTGTGGCTCCAGGGAGGGCAGGATGAGTCAGCGCTAGGCTGAATAGGGAGTCTGCATTTGGAGTAGTGGGAGGAGTAGTCCCCTGACCCTAAATAGGCCTGTGCCTGCCTAGGTGAATGCTGGCTCCGCCCCCCTGTGGTGTGTCTGATGACAGAGCCCCAACCTGACAAAGGAGGGTGGGAGCCCTGTAAACAAAGTGCTCCACACCCCCAGAACCAGTTGAGGCTGGATTTCCCCAAGCCCTGTGCCAGCGCAGACAAAAGAAAAGGTACTATAAATATTGGGGCTGTGACCCCATGAAAAGGTGTGCTTGTGCTTACTTGGACTTGCTGGGCCCCAGGAGGAACCGCCACGAGGGACTGCCTCCCTGCTGGAGGGCCCTGTGTGCTGGCCTGCCTGGGCCCAGCTCTTGCCCCTCTGAAGTTCCTGGACTCCAGTCCTGCCGAGAGAAGAGGAGCGCGTGGGCTCTGCAGCGCTGGGCTGCATTGTGTCCCGAGGGAATCCTGACGTGGGGATTCCCCCGCATTACCGAGAAGACAGCGGGAGCCTACCCCGCATTTTTGCGCTCCTGAAAGCGGCAGCCCACCCCGTTGTTCATGTGCTCCTGCTCGTGGGAGCCCACCCCGCATTTGGTTATCTCGTGCCGCATCTATTGAAAAGCAGGAGCCTACCCCGCGTTTGCCCAGGAGAGAGGAACCGCTGTGAAGCCGCCGCCGAGATCGGCGACCCGGAAGTCAGGCGTGATTGCGCCTGGTTGTGGGCAGGACAGGGCCAAGAAGGGGAAGGGGAAGTGCCGGAAGGAGGGCGGGAGCCTACCCGCCTCCGTAAGCGCAAGCGGAAGAAGTAGCCGAGCCTCGCGGCCTCCCATCAGCTGGGAACCGCCGGAGGCTCACCGAGCCGAGTGATTAGCGGGAGCCTACCCCGCATTGGAGGGCACCCAAAGCCCAGAGACGGAGCCCAAGAACAGGAGACTTCGCTCCAGGTCGGCCCAGGCCCGGGCCGGAAGTCAGGCAAGTCTGCCTGATCAGGGGCAGAGCTTCCCCCAATGCCGACGGAGGACCGGAGCCTCGCGGGCTCCCTGCCGGACGCTGCAGTGTCCCAGAGGGAAGTGAGGAGAGGCCCTGGGAGCAGGGGCCCGCCGAGGCACATTGCCGGTGCCTGGAGCCAGCCGCGACCTGTCCCGCTGAGTGGGGGCAGCGCAGAGCAGAGCAGTGTTGGCACTCCCGGAGGCACCGGGGTGCCGGTGCAGATTTCCTTTTGGGGCAATTTGGTCGCAGGAGTCCCGGAGTGGGGCTCCAGCTCATTTGTGCCTGTTCGCCACAGCTGCACCGCAAGAGAGCGGGCAGCTGCAACACGGGGCATGTTCTTTTTGGTAATAAGAAAGGAGTGAGTTACACTCCCCGCCCCCAGCTCATTGTGCACCTTGGCTTTACTGCTTGGGCAGCCAGAGGGCTACTTGAGAGGCCCTATCTTTACGCCCTGACATTCTGGACAGAGGGCATTTTGAGCCCCAGAGAAAGGCCAGTTGGCCTAGGGTCATTTTCCTGGTTGGTCCCTGTGTGTACTGGTAGTGCATAATGTGTTTTATGCCTAAATGTGATGCCTATTGCATAATGTGTTTATGCTGATGAGGATGCCTAATGCAAATGTTATGCATAATGTGTTTTATGCCTAATGCGATGCAGACATAATGTGTTTATGTTGCAGGTGATAATGCTGAGTACAGTATTTTGCCAGTAGTTACTGGTTATATTTTATATTTGCTACTTGTGCTTTGTGCTGGTTCTGACAGTGGCCCGAGTGGCCCTGTCATGTATATAATCCCCTGTAAATATTGCCTAGTGCCAGTTGGCACAGTGTATATTTGTGATTGTGAATCTAATGTGTTTATGATAATACAAAGGCTATTATTTATATAACCTTGTGTGGAGTTTCTTTTGTGGTGTGCCTAGTGTGTCGCTGCTGTGTGAGTGTGTTGCACAAACGCTTTACACATTGCCTCTGGGATAAGCCTGACTGCTCGTGCCAAGCTACCAAGGGGGAGAGCAGGGGTTATCTTCAGCGTGTAACTCCCTTGCCCTGACTAGAGTGGTGGTTTCTGCCTAGCTTAGGCGCATGCCCTAGCCAACCAGAAATCCCATTTCTAACAAGTATGTATTCAATTGAATCCAGAATTGGTTGTGTGCTGCTGTTTCATTTGGAAGGGGCAGTTTCTCCGTTAGGGCTGTGGGGCTGCGGCCCCCTGAAATTCCTACATGTTTACCTGAAAAAATAATAAATAGATCAATTTATTTAAAGATACAATTGTGTCTCTAAAATCATTGATGTATTTAAGTTTGGGCTGTCTGTCCCAGGCTGCCTGCCCTGCCTCACTCTAAAGCACGAGACGGAAGCCAGGCAGTATATTGACACATTACGCAGGGCTTACCTCTCTAAAGCCTTTCATTGCCATTGTAGTCTAGGGTGGTATGCACCGTATGCCAGTGACGTCGTCACCATCACAGTTTTGGGCATTAGAGTCTGCATCCCTGCATGAGGTCAGTCATCCGTCATTCACAGGCATAGATCCCACTCTTTCCCACTAGTCACACGGTAAGGCTGGATGCAAGCACATGTGATTTGGCGCCTCGTCCTCTGTAATGGTAAGTGTTATAATGATAATCTTGTGTTATGTATATTGTGCTGAGAACCCTGGTCATGCTAACCTCCCCCACTGTGACACCCCAGGCCCTGGCCGCAAGTCGCCGGCCCCTTTGGAAGTGAAGCTGCTGTATTTGTTCCCTTGCGAAGTTGATCCAAAAGACGAGCAGGGTTTTTGTTCCCTTGCGAAGTTGATCCAAATATCCGAGTCAAGTTCAAAGGGAGAAATGTGTGCATATAGTAAAGACAGTTAGATGCTGTATGGCATTAAAACTGGCCCTATCTTCATGCCCTTAACATTAATGCCAAAAACACAGATTGATTTATGAACAATGATTGTTAAAAACGTTAAGGTAATGCATGTCAGAGATTTAGTTCCTCTTTTATTTCACATGTTTTACTTACTCTTGCTTTCCCGAAGAGTGGTAACTATTTCATCATGTTGTGTTTCTGTATTTTTTGGTGAATCTTATTACTCTTATATAGTCAGTGCTTTAAATGGGAAAAAATAAGTGCAGGTACTCATTAATATGAACTAGAGGCGTGGCAAGTGGGCGGGGCTAGAGGCGGGCTTAGGGCAACATATGACGATACATAATGACTTCTATATCAGTTGCAGCAACTATGAAAAACACATGAGAAATGTGTTTATGTAAAGGAAACATGTTAACTCATTACACAAAATGAAACCCAAAAGGATGATATGTGAACAGTTTCTCGTTTTGTAATATTTGCTGCTTCTTAATGCCATACTGTTATGTGGCACAATACTATATACTCTCAAGCGTGCACACACACATGCACGCACGCGCTCTCTCTCGCTCTCTCTCCACATTCCGTCTAAAATCTACTGAGCTTCTCTCACTAGTTCTGCTCCTCTTCCTCCCACCTTTTGCTTACTCTCCACAAGTCTTACATTTTCTCCCTGGTTTTTCCGTACTTGTCTCCAGTTCTCCCTATATGCTGTACTCATCCCTAAATTTGCCATCTGGAAAATTCAAGTTAAGAAATGCACCAGATTTATGACTTTACAGAAATGTGTGTTAAAATACCATTTCTGAGACGATTCATTATTTCAAAACTCAAATATCTGGTATTTTTATCTGAAGATAAGTGGCAATCCTACCTTAACCTGCCACCTCACTTTTACATTCATCCCTACTCCTTCCGTCCACAAAGAGAAGCAGCTCCTGTCCTGAACAAAAAGATGAAAAGAAAAACGGCTTTGGCGAAGGCAGAGGATTTTGTTGGGCTGTCACTCACTTTAGAACGGCCAGTGCAATCAATATCCTAAATAAGACTGGATTACTGACTGAGTGCCGGTCCCAACCCATTTACACACCTGATGGAGAGGGGCGGGGGTGAGGCTAAAGCACTTTCAGCTGAATAGTCGTTGCGCATGTGATCGACAGTGAAGGGTCTGTCTAGACCCTGCACTGTTAATCACAGCGTGACGCAAGGCAAGCCCTCTTAGACCCCTGCAGTCTCAGGCCATTCACATGGGCGCCGCTGGAATCTCCAGCAGGGACTCTGCAGGAGGCTTGGCGCGCTTTCAAGCTCCTGAGAAGCAGAGCGGCATCTACCCTGTGCTAGAGGACAAAAATAACCGGAGCCTGCAGTGCCATCTATTAGGGTACCGGTACTCTCCCTGGCTAATGAGAAGTGCCGGTACTGAAGGCCAGAAAATTCAGAAGTGCCGGTACTCAGTACCGGTGAGTACCGGCCCATTTAAAGCACTGTATATAGTGCATACATGGAGTTGTGCCAGGTGAGCTTTGAATGACAACTCTGGCACTGAGGCTGAAGGCAGAGCAAAGTGCCTGTCTGTGCAGAGCACACAGAACAATGGTCATGTACTCCATTTTCAATTGAGATTCTGTGTAAATGTGTGTGAAGGGGTACACAGATGTCAAAATATTTACAAGGCAAAAGTAAAAGAAATTAAAGTACTTACCTGTGAGTTAGTACAGTGTATGTTTGGGAGTGATGAAGTAAGGGAGATGCGAGGAAGTGCATTCGGTGGAGAGTGAAAAGAGGGTGCTGAAGAGGAAAGAGATGAGGTTAAAGATGTGCAGATGGACGAGGTGTGCAGAGAAAAAGGGCATACATATCTAACATGAAGCACATATAACTAAAGGGCAATACTTCTTGCAAAGGCCTCAATAAAATTTAATTCACAGTCTCACAAGTTCAGAATTGAAACATTTCCAATGTTGTTACTCATTTATCTTAGACAGCTAACAACTATGGACAAAGCCAATAGTACTGGCAGGTTTTAGGTGTATGTCATTTGCTGTGTAATATATCTGAATGCAATAACATTTCAGAGAGAAACCCAAAATATTGGTCGGGTGGCACACTATGGGAATCCCAGGAATTTGTTTTACATGTGCCCTTTTAGAGAGCCCCCACTTTTTCATCCCACACAAAGAACTGTCTTCACATATTTCTATATGACTGATTGCAGCCAGCAGCTGTGGGTGCTTCCCGACTCCTGGTTAGAGCATTTTCTTTCAAAGTCGGTGCCGCATGCGGTGAAAGACACTGGGCAAGCTAACACTTTAAAGGGCCTGAAGTTGTCGCGCTGTACACTTTGCATATTACAGTAACTGTTAAACATATTAATGAAGTAAAATATAGGGCAGTTTTTAATGCGTTTAATAATTCATGACTATACGTTCCCACTGCTTTCGAAACCTTGCTTTCTCACTAAATTAATTTCCCTAAAAAATTCATCATTTGCCAATCGGGTTTAAATTTTTTCTCGAGGGGAGGACCCCCCTAAACCCCACGTTTGTCCATCAAGCTTGCTCGCTTCGCATGCTATATAAAAGTCATAACCAACTTTTACGCCACACCACTTTTACATGCCACCAGCCACCATTATTTGGTATGAGCCTTCTTCTTTGGGCAGAAAATTACTGTTTAGCTGCAATGCGACTACTGTTTTTATCAACAGACTACAATATAAGTGGGAGACTTGTGTATACTAGTCTTCAACTTTCAAAAATGTTTGCATTTGGGCTATAACCCATTAAGCTACACCTCCAGCAAAGCAAATGAAAATGACTTTCAAAATGTAAAAGTAGATCTGTCACAGCAAATCAAATATCTTCAAGTGCATACATGTAGCTTTACTGCACACATATTTCCACTAGAAAAACAGTTGCCCAAGATAGTTAAAACACGCTTTTTCTTGCTCAGCAACCTGCATTATTCGGATGATCATATTAGTATTATGTTGAGTCTAGCATCTTATTCGGCAACCATTTTATTACCAGTCGGAATCTAGCATCTTATTTGACCAGCATCTTAGCTGCAGTTTGAAGGAGCAACATAATATTAGCAGTAAGATGGGAGCAGCAGTGAGTGGATCCGGAGGGTGCAAATAGTCTGCTCTGAAACTGCAATTTGAAGGCCGCTGATAGCATCTCGCAGCTTTAATGAGTTCTGGTGACTGCGGTTATCCCACTCACAATCAGCTGCCGGTGGCTTTCCTTGCCTTCAGTTGTTTCTTGGTTCTTATTTGTTCAATTAACTCCTGTGTGCTCCTCTTTTTGGTACCTTTGACCCCGCGCAGTCTTCCTTTAGTGCGAACCATCGAGCGGTAGAAGGAGTCTGATGCACACACTGGTGTCGCTGATTGTGTGGGAGAACAGTTGACAAGGTCAGGCAGAAAGCTTCGCCTCCCTTGGTTCGAGGCCCGTCTCCTGAATATAAATGAAAGGCTTTAGCAAAACTGCCTATTAAACCGTCTAAAAAATAATGCTGAGAGGAGAAATAAATGGTGAAAAGGTTTTCTGTTAAAAATGATGAAAACTATAATCTGGTCAGTTCTGAAAACAAGCTTTGAAAAGGTAGTATAGCTGAAGAGCTTTCCATTGCAGATTAGTTTCTCGTATTTTTGAAGCACACTATACTCCAAAAGTATATTAGAAACAAATCATGACTTAATGGCATACATTTCAAGGACATTATATAAAATTGTATATGACTATGTAATTTGCATGTGAAGTTGTTGCATCCACTATATACATGACATCATCAAAGTTTTACCTACTGGAGGGTAGTTATTGTTAGGTCGATGTTTCCATAGGAAAAGCAATTTTTGACTTGCCTATATCTTTGCCGCTGTTTACCAAATCTTCACGAAATTTTCGGAAAAAAACTGTGCCAGTGATTCTTGTTGCACATGAAAAGTTTAAGGGTGATCATCAAGTGGGGACAGAGTAAAAGGGCGGCTGAAAAAAAGTGTGTTTCACATGTTAATTCGCATAGGAGCTTTGAACACGACTACAGCCCTAACCGCAGGAAGGAATTACACCGAATTTGGCAGAAAGGTAGATTTGGTTACGCAGATCATGCTTTCAGTCATTTGGTGTAAATCCGTTTAGTAGTTGTTGAGAAATTTAAGGAAATCCAAAGTTGTATATCTGTGATCGCGGCTAATTCGCAAATAATAACAAGCTTGTGCAGAGAACTGCAGAGCTCTGATTGGCTGCCAACACTTCAACCAGGAAGTGTTGCAGTCATCTTGGGGCTCGTAAAGATCCTGAATTTCCTCCGCTCACCAACAGCTCCTGATCCCCAGAGGACCTCCCTCCCGTGCGGGTGAGCCTTCCGCTGCAGGAGAAGTGCCTGAGAAACAAGGACTCGCTGTGGCAGACTGCCAGACCGAGAGGCCGCTGAGACCTTGCCACCCTCGCTGCTGCCGTACGACCCAGCCGCGGACCGCGGACGGCGCCACACTACTGGGCGGTGCTTAGATGCAGAGAGGAGACTCGACTCCTACCGCTGGAGTGGGCCTGAAACACCGGGGCGGGCACCCTGTACATTATCAGGAGATTAAGATGGAGGGCCCCCATATGGTTTACCTTGAACCCACGTAGCGGCCGCAATGAAGATGGGCCGCACTGAAGGGGTAGTGGCATGGCTAGATGGACATTGCTGATGCTGATGCTGGACATTGTGGTGCACTAACCTGGCCTTGCACCCCATAGGGCTGTGGTACACAACGTACGGCCCACAGGCCGCCAGCGGCCCGGCAGACCTTCCTGGGCGGCCCGCGGACCTTTTTCACCAAACCACATTTGTAGCAGCCGGGCTCCCCGAGGCTCTCAGTAAAACAAAAGAGGGCAGCTGGAACATGCGCGTGATAACAACTTCCCTGCTCATGCTCCAGCAGCCCTCTTTTGTGTTACTCGTGAGCCTGGGTGACGTTGCACGTCTGGCACTGGCGGCAAGCAAAGGCCCCTTTAAAGTCAGCTGTTGCACATTCACAGCTGACTTTAAAGGGGCCTTCCGAAAGCTTCCTGCTGCTTTTGCCGATGACGTTGCCACCCACAGCCTGCTCTTTTCAACGGTGTATGCAGCCTTTGAGGACTGCAGCAGGTGGCCTCCCGTGGATTGGGCCAGCCTGTGCCCCTCCTCGCCCCCCCACCCCCTTGGAATCACCAGTACAAGATGGCGAGGAAGGAATTTCTATTACTCTTCGGCACTAAAATATCATTTTTCAGATACAGTTCTAAGGTCTTTTTGAAAAAAAGTGCCCCTGGCTCTAAGGTTTGGTCTGCATCCAGTTGCTTTTCACTTCAAAATGTTTTCTGCTTTAATGTGCTTTCAGGAATCAGACCCTCTCTTCCGGAAGACATTCTTTAACAACCTTGCAGTTAGCAAAACACTCTGGTTTGTATAGGCAAAGTGCAAAGCTATCCTTCTAAGCCTTTTGCAGATCATTCCACGCATAAAATCCTGTTACATGCTGATGTATCAAGTCAGGGTCTAGCACACATTATCAATTCACACAACTTTTAGTCGACACATCACTGATCACTTTCATCCGACCATACACAGAAAAGGAGTAGCACCTTACTGAACCAGCCATAAAGAGCTTGGTGCTCAGTCCAGAGCTAGGAAAACGCTTCAGAAATTCTGACTTCAATATGCTTTCCATTTGAAGGTGCTTTGAACTCTTTGTGTGAAGTTATGCTTTTATCATGTCTTTATCAATGGCATTCTTTCATGATGGTTGCAGAAAAATGTCTAGGTTTACCGTGCGACCATTGTTTTAACCGTAGTAGACATTTTCTTCCATATTTCGATAATATACTCTGACCATCATTATGGGAGAGCCTGCAATGGATACGATAAATACTCTTATTCCAAGTTTAACTATAGAAAATTAGGAATAACATGAGTGTTTGATGCTTTCCATACTACTGCATGTGTTGAAATTTAATGCATATTGGGGTGGTGTTTAATCAGATTTCCAATCCCTGTGCAAACCAGAATTTGGCTAAGGTTTTGAGTTAAACTCCCCCTTGTGATGAATGCCTCTGTTTCAAGACTACCTTGGACTTGATTATGAGCGAGGTTGGTGGTGGTGGGGTATTTACTGCGTCTGGTAAATACCAACACCTGGGATGAGGGCCGCACCAGGGCCCTACATTACAATTGACCGGGACAGCGGCCTGGGCAGGGGGTCATTGCGGTGTTTGTGGAAGATGGGGGGAGGGGAGGGGATTGATGGGGTGCTAACAATTACGCTAAGGTACATTAAGGGCTGATTACAAAGTCTTTAATGGGAACCGATTGAGTCCAAATGGGATGAAGGAGCTGCTGTTTGCATGACATTGTCAAGTAGCTCCCTGCTGCAACCCTCGGAATATTGTCACCCCGGGCATGGGCCCAGCTCGCCCATACCCAGGGCCGGCCCTGTGGGGCACTTATCATATGTGTGACATGCCGCATATTCTGAGTATGCCCAAGAAAATGGTGAATTGTACTTCGAAATTTTGAGTTCTGTACTGAAGTCTGCATGTATCAGAAGTTATCAGGTATTTACCTTCACCTGAAGGGAAGCGTCTGGCACATGGGAACTATGAGAGCCTGCCCATTCCTCCACCTCTCCAGAACCCCAAAGATTTCTAATCCAACTATCCTTTGCCGGCCCCTAGAGGCACTCCTGCCTATCCCCCCTTCTTCACCATCCTCTCTGCCACTTGAAGTACACTTAGTTGCTCATTTGCTCCCTTTTCACAGTTACCACAAGCACACCCAATGGAGCCCTTCCATTGGCTGTCAAGCACAGTGTAAGACCCCTCCGCCCTTCCATATCTTACCTGCCAAAGCACGCACAATGCTCCCATTAGTCCTCTGTATAAACTGAAACACATCCAATGACCATCTCCATTCATCTCTCAGCTTCTGAGGCCCACTCAATGGCTCCCATCGCCTCGTATCCTACATCCAAAAAGAACATGTGATGCCCCCTTTATTGTCCCCGCAGTTGCTCAAAGCACATCAAATAACCCTCTCTGCTTCTTCTGTTAACTGTCCAAAACTCAATCTATGGTCGTCTCTGCCTCCTTACCCTGCTCACGCAAACCACACACAATCGCTCCTTCACCCATTTGCTTGAGGCATACCCATTTTTATCACCCTCCTCCTTTGAATGCCAATAGTAACTTTGCCTGCAGTATTGCAGCCATGCACTGGAGGGGAGATGCAGCCCCTCGCTGTGGGAGTTAAGTGTTAAAAAAAAAAACTGAAATGCCTCAAATACTGTGTGTATATATGTGAGTGTGTGCCTATACACAAGTGCATGTGTTTTGCCTGCTTGTGTGTGTACGTGAGTGTGCATGAGCGTTGTGCCCATTGCCCACCATGGTGATATAAATAATTCTGAATGCATTAAAGTCAAAGTAGGCGCAGAGAAGAGAAGAACCAATACAAGGGAATACATGCAACATTACGTTACAGTACAGACTTAGTCAACCCTTTTACCTCCTCCTTGTAGCTTTGTAGTTACATCTGCTTTTGAAAAACAGCAGTGTCAAGTAATGTTTTGGAAAGGTGGTGATTTTTCTTGACTCTAGTAGCCCTTGCTCCCACTGCCCCTGCCCCACCTAACCTCGTCCCCACCTGCCGGCCCATCGGTGCGGCCCTCAGCCACAAACCAGACTGTGCTTTTGGCCCCCGAGATAAAGTTTGTGAGTACCCATGCCATAGGGCATCTGGCACCCCCACCAAATATCACCGCAGGACTGTTGAATACCGACCACAGGGGCTCTACACAGGACTTGCCCCGCCCTACATTTTATATCGAGACCTGCAGGACACCCAAGATATGACCATGTGAATGCAGCCATTGATAGCCCACATAACCTGAGAGAAGAGATCAGTATCCATGCAGACTGGGCGCTAAGTACTGCCGATGTACTGCAAGTAACCCCCGCATCAGGGGGCCATGTTGACTGGACTCTGTTCATATACGCCCTGCGGTGTAGAACCGGGCACCGTCTACACTTGTGGACCACCTTCCCCCATCGGGGTATGTGACTAAGGACGCCTGTGAAGTTTTTCGAGGGGCAGGTGGCGGACTTCAAGCCCTAGCTTGAACCGCGGCTGCTGACTGCGCCACCAACATCACTCCCCTGCGCCCAGAGGCGCTTACTTATTTGGACGGGGGCTCCCGCAGTGCAGGATGCTCATATAGCTTTTTGAGGGGCGGAGGCAGACTTCAGGCCCCAGCTTGAACCGCAGCTGCCGACTCTGCCGCCAACGTCACTCCTCTGGCCCGGAAGGACTTACTTAATCGGACGGGGGTCCCACTGTGCGGGACGTGCCCTGGCACGTGCCTGGGCCAAGACAGGGCCCGTCTGCGCCCATCAGTGACTGGAGGGGGCACGGCTGGGCCTACTCTCTTGGTTTTTACACTCAGTGCCTGGCAACTCATCAGTCCATCAAACTGCTGGGGGTGTATTGAACTTGGACGCTTTCCCAACTGCAGGACCCAAAAGAAGCCCACACAGTGAGTAATTAACTATTTTGCGCTGCAAAGCACCCTGGTCCTGGTTTTGCGCTTCTGTCTTCTTTGGGTTTCCTGCATTTTGGCAAAATTTGGAAGAGGAAGGCTGTACCCCCTACGACTCCAAAGTGAATAACTATTGACTCTTTTCTAGCAAAAGCGATGGGGGCCATCTCAAAGAAAATGGACCTGGCAGAGAGGAGGCTCTCTGTAGGACCAGGAAATTCACCCTTATCATCACCCAGGGAAGTTCCACACATTCCTCAATAGAGCTGAAAGTTTTCTTTCCACCAGTAATACAGTTTCTCCCTCTCCTTCTCCAACCCCACAGCTTCAGGCTACAAGTACTGAGATCCCCCCCTCAGACTACCCAGAGAGAGGACAGCCCCATATTTATACACCTACGACAGTGAGACCGACGAGCCACGAGCCTAACCGCTCGAATGCCGCCTCCCAGCCGACTAATCCTCAAGCATGTCGCAAGCAGGCAGTTATTACCAGCCAGCGCCCCTGTCACACATTCCTGAAGCCCCAATGGAATCTCTAACCTTTACCAACAGTCCCGGGCTTCCTGTTATTAACCTTCCACCATCTTGCTGCCCTTATATGCTGGTTCTGGCAGGGGTACCAGGGCTCGGCTCCTCAAACCAGGAAACCATGGTGCAATTGATTAACAAAGTTTCTCACTGGCTAGGCAGACACACCAGTCATAATGTGGCAGAATATAGACAAATCTTGATGGCCAGAAGGGTGTCTTGGATAGGGCCCACTAGGAAAACATTTGAGGGAGACTGTGTGATTATCACCTTTAGATACCCTGAGTTGGCATCAAACATCCTGAAGCACTCATCCCAGTCCTTTCTACAACAAACAGATATTAAACCATTACCACTGGGTTTCTTTTATAGACCCCCCCTTGATACCAGATGTAGTGATTTTCCTTTAGCCCGTGGTGGGGGTGAATGTGCCCTGGGTGGATTGCAGGCTATCTCTAATCATTATGCTCCTTTGGCGGACCTTAATGATTTAGACTGACTTTTAGAGAATGCCAGAAGAAGCACAGTGCCATGTTAGAATTGAAAATGTAATTGTCCTGTTGCTCATACTTCGTTCTGTATTAAGTTAGCATTCATGGCACCATTTTATTAGCAGCCGCCATTTTGTTCTATGATCGAAGCTGAGCTTCTGCCTCATGCTGCTTGCCTCAGCAGAAAACTGCCTCAATGTATCTTTTAGTTTGTATTTCTCCAAGGCCGAGTTTCGCTGCACTAATGAATGTACTCTCTATTATGGCATACCCTTTGCTGTTAGAAAGGCTCGTTCCCTCCTTCTAGAATGGCGGGCGCAGGCAGAGTAACCTTGAAGTGGAGATAGCATGTACCCGGTCCCAGGACCGTTGCTCATCCTTCTGTGCCTCCTTTGTTCGCTAGTGCCTGGACCGGAATTTTCCAGCCTGGGCGTGTTCTTGGGGAATTGGAAATGTATAATATCTGATGTTATGTTGGGGGGAGTCAGTCCCTCAGCAGTCATCTCGTGAGGCTGGTCAGACTGGGCTCCGCTGCAGCGCAATACTAATAAATAATTTTGGTTTATATTCTCTACTGTCTGACCAACTCTTCATTTGTTTGGAAGGCCGAGAGGTGGTTACAAGTGACCCGGGTGACCCTATTCGGGTCACTTCCTTCAGTTGGCGCCCGAACAGGGACTCCACCGAGTGACCCATCCTCGCCCGCGGACGGGTGAGGAGGACGAGGCTACGTCGGTCGGATGGGTGGATTGGGGATCCCTGCACAATAGAGCCTAGTACTCGCAGCTGCCCCGCCTGTCTGATCGGGTGGTGCCTCGCCCAGTGGTCGTCCCGGCCGGGGTCCTGAAAGGTGAAACCCTTGGATCTGACCGTTTGGTCCGAAGAGTCGGCAGTGGAGAATAAGTTTGTTCGACCTGTGTGCACCAGGTGAGTTTGCCTTGGTTCTTTGTGAATATGGTGCCCTTTGAATAATACTTGGTAGGTCTGCGGACCGATTTGGGTACAGTGTCTGCGGACACTCTGCCAGGCAACGTAATGGATCTGACTTACTTTTGAAAATGCCTGGGATTTGGCTGATTTTTGGTTTCATGGTATCGACTCTGGTTTGTCTCTTTGGTGCAGTCTGAGAACTGACTTTTGGTTTTCTTTGTTTGACGCGGTCTGGGACCAATCTTTCGAAAGATATTTGCGAATTATTTGTCTGGCACGAATAGTGAACTTGTTTCCTTTTAAGATGCCCTCCTGGAGCACGTTGTGTTGTTTGGGGTGCTGTTGTTGTTCTGCTGATGCTCGATTGGAAGATAGGCAGCCTGCGCCTCCAGAAGGCACCCTGAACTTCAATATGTATGTTAAGCATGGCCTTGGCCCTATTATGTTTAGTACACTGTGGCACAAATATACGAGGGACAATGCCGAGTTGCAGTGGCCGCTAACAGGTACCTTTGATGAACAGAAATTGAATTTCCTGCAGGATAAATTGTTTGCAAGACGAAGTAGGCAGTCGATGTTTGATTATCTCCAGGTATGGCAAAAGGAAGCTGAGCAAAGAAGAATGAGAGCAGAAAAGGAGGCCCGAAGAGGAAAGATGCAGACAGTAACCCAGAAAGCAGAAGCGTATGATAGAGAGAAAATAGAGAAGGGTATAGAGTGCGCTGATAGAAAGTTTAGGTTGCAATGTGACAAATCCTATGTTGCCCCGAGAGGAAGGCGATACATTTGTTGAGGATCTGTTAGATACCCGACCCCTGCCTCCATATGCTCCGCAGAGAATATATCCTGCTGTCCCACAGCCCCAGTCTTCTGCCTCTCCTGCCCCTGCCTCTGGTTCTTCTGCAATTGACCTGGCTGCCTCTGCTACAGCGCCTCCTGTTTCTTCTTCGGCTTCACCTGTCACGCCTACAGCGACTGCAGGTCTCTCTCCTACGCCTATTGTTCCAACTTCTTCCCTCTCTCCATCACTTACACCTACGACACAGTCGTTAGTAACTCTGGTGCCTGCCTCTTTGACTATTGTGCCCTCCCCACATCTCCTCTCCCGACATTGTTGAGCATTCGAACGCCGGTGCGTGGACTGGATGACGGGGACTGGGCGACTGCAAGGGAACCAATGGGGCGGGTGCTGATTCGGTCTGATGTGGGGGATGCAGAGAAAAAGATGGTACCTAACCAGGCTGCCCAGTGGGCCCGGAGTCCGATTTACAGTGTGGAAGATGTGCTGAAAGAGTATGAACCGTTTGTACAGCAGCATGCCCTCAAACACATGTCGGCTACTTTGATTGGGTTGTGGGAACAGTGCTTTAATGGTGTTGCACCCTAAATTATTTATGACATCCGGGACCGTGTGTATGCTGCTGACATGGCCCCTAACGACGTTTTTAGTAATGTTGTGACGTTGATTGGATACAGAGGCAGGTTGCACCAGAAGAGCCCGACAACAGTGTCCCAGTTTACGATGAGGGAAGTACATCCGATCTTCCACCCTGAGATATCAGAGCTGCGAGACCAGAGGGATGCTGTTGTCAGACAGCGAGTAGAGGCCCGCTTCCAAGAACAATGGGTTTATACTCCTTGAAAAAGGAGTGAGGTCTTGTCTCTTAAGACTCAGTTGCCTGACCCTAGGAGAAATCCAACTGCATACTATAAAGAATTAACAGAGGCTGCGTCGTCGATGGTAATGCCGTTGGCAGACATTGAGATGTTTTTCGGTTTATTGGTGCCAGTTGATATTTGGCAGCAGGTGCATATGCAGGACCATGTTGTGGAGTTGGGTGGCACTTGGGATGAGATCAGGGCATGGGATAAAGAGAGGAAGCCTGGTGAGAAGCCTAAGGCGGAGATACTAGCTTTGCCAGGTCGAATTATTACTTACATGCACTCTCTAATACCGCCCAGACGAGTAGATTGGGACAAGTTAACAGCATGTCGTCAGAAGAAATATGAAAGTGTATCTGATTTTTTTACTAGGTTTGAAGATGTGTTTTGGGATTTCAGTGTACAGGACTTGTCGATGGAGGGAGGTGTCCGACTGTTAGTTAACAGATTTGTTACGAATCTGCTTCCCGAGATCGCGACTCAGTTGTAGGCTGCGGAGAGCACTTGGACTACCTCCTCCCCATCAGTGATATTAAGCATGGCACAGTATTTTGAGCATAGAGAGAATGAAGAGAAGGAGAGGGTGGAGAAGAAAAATAAGGAGTTGAAAACGAAGGTGTTGATGCAGCAGGTGTCCAGGGGGAACGGTAGAGGACACAGCACTGGTCCGGCCCGACAGCTGCCCCGTACTAGAATGCCACGCCTGTGAGGCCGAACCAGTGTGCATATTATAAGGAGGAGGGACACTGGCGCAGTGAGTGCCCGACGCTGTTGCAGAAGGTTGCGGCCCCTAGAGGACGGGGGTCTCGTGGATGGGGTCGTGGAGCAGGTGGCCATGACTGAGGCCAGGAAAATGAGGAACAGCAAGGTCGCTCTGATCGGAACTATTTCGACGACCCTCGGGGGCGACAGTACTCATGATGACTATGATTTGGATTAAGTGACTGGGTTAACTCATGGTTAGGACAGCCAGGGACAGGCTGAGGGACCAGTTCAGATACCTGTAGATCAGTGCGGACCCTATGTTACTGCTGATTTGCAGGGCTCAGCTAAGCAATTCTTGGTGGATACAGGCACAATGAATAGCTCTGTTTCTCGTTCACTGGTCCCCGGGGCATCCCTGTCCAGCCAAAATAATGTTTCGGTAGGCTTTTCAGGTATACCGGTTGTGAGCCCCATTTCCAAGCCACTTGCCCTGACTATTGGTCCTTTTACTGTATATTTGCCCTTTCTATTGACATCCAACTGTGGAGAAAATTTAATGGGTTTGCATTTGTTAAAAAAGTTGCACGCGACAATTTCTTGCTCCCCGGATGGTGTCTATATGACAATCGGACCCAATGTAGTGTGTTCCAAGCAGTGTCTGTCCAAGGATGAACACCTTCCTGCTGAGTTTAAGGATGTGCCAACAACTTTATGGGCTACAGGTGATACAGATGTAGGGCTATTACAGATACCTCCAGTTTCTATCAGGGTCAAGGACAACGCTGTTCTCCCTCGTATCCCTCAGTACAAAATACTGCAAGCAGGGGAGCGAGCTCTATTACAGATTATACAGGATTTGATTAATTCAGGGTTTGTTGTAGAGACGACTGTGAATGTGTGTAATAGCCCTATTCTTTCCATTCTTAAGAGGACACCCTCGGGTTCCTCTGATGATCATCCTGATGTCTATCGGTTTGTGATTGATTTGCGTGAGGTTAATAAGATCGTGGTCCCTCAGTTCCCAGTTGTCCCCGACATCACTGCCCTTCTGACTATGATTCCTTCCTCTGCCAAATTCTTTTCTGTCATCGATTTGAAGAATGCATTATTTAGCATTCCAATCCATCCAGATAGTAGGCATCTGTTTGGATTTGCCCTTGCCGGCAGAAGTTTTAGATTCTGTCAAGCTCCTCAGGGCTATACTGAGAGCCCTAGTATATATAGTCAAGCTTTAAAAGGCCAATTGGATTCCCTCTCACTTCCCCCAGGTAATGTATTACTGCAGTATGTGGACGATCTCTTGATCGCTTCTGACACTGAAGACGGTTGCAAAGATGCAACGGTTAAATTGTTGCTACATTAGGCCCATCACAGACATAAAGTGTCCCTTTCAAAATTCCAATATTGTCGACAGGAGGTCACCTACTTAAGTCACCTACTGTCGAAAATGGGAAGGAGACTAACACCTGAACGTATTAGTGCTATTGTCAAAATGCCCATCCTTAAGACTCAAAGGGATGTGCGAGCTTTCATCGGCATTACTTCGTATTGTCGCCACTGGATTCCTAACTTTTCCTTACTAACGAAGCCGCTGTTGCAGCTAACTACTAAAGATGTGCATGAACCCTTGCCCTGGACGCCTGAATGTCAACAAGCTTTTGAGCAACTAAAGGTCACACTTAGCTCTGCGCCTGTGCTTGGTACACCTGACTACCAGAAGCCGTTCGTGTTGTATGTACACGAGACGGCTGGCTGCGTGCTCTCTGTCTTAACACAGGCCTTTGGAGGTAAGCAGAGGCTGTATGCTTACTTTTCTGCTCTACTAGATAACGTTGCGAGAGCCCTCCCGAGCTGCCTAAGAGCGGGTCGTGGCTGTGGCTGTCTCTATCTGACAATCGGCAGGGCTCATCCTTGATACCGATCTCACAGTCATGGTACCTCATGCTGTGGATACACTTTTGAACAGAACAAAGACACAGCACCTCACCAGTGCACGTCTGACTGGTTACGAATTAACCCTTTTCGCACCACACGTCACCATCAAAAGATGTGCCACCCTGAACCCAGCCAAGTTACTACCCCTCTCTTCTGAAAGTGAGGAAATAGACGTGCATGATTGCATCTTTCGCACTGAGGAAGAGACGAAGGGACGGGTAGACCTGACTGATGTTCCCCTATCTGAACCCCAAGGGGAGCTATATGTCGATGGCTCTTGTTTCAAATTACAGGATGGCACAACAACTGCGGCGTGTGCCATAACTATTCTGCACACAGTAGTCGAGACATCACGAGTTCCCTATCAAATGGCCCAAGCTGCAGAGTTAGTTGCCCTTCTTTGAGCTTGTGAGCTAAGCGAGGGACTGACTGTCAATATTTATACTGACAGCCAGTACGCCTTTGGAGTTGCCCACAACTTTGGGCGGCTCTGGGCAGAGAGAGGATTCCTGACTTCACACGGGTTAAAGATCCAGAATGGCCCATTGATACACAGGCTTTTGTCAGCCCTGACACTTCCCAAGAAGTTATCAATAGTGAAGTGCAGCACCCACAAGGCAATTAACGATGATGTGGGAAGGGGAAACGCATTTGCAGACCTAACAGCTAAGGAGACAGCCCGAACAAAAATGAAAAGAATGTTTGTGACAGGCCCTGCTAGATGGGTACCCGAAATTACTATGTTTGAGGATACACTGGATAGTGTCAAAGAAATACAGAGTGAGACAATGATTGAGGAGCTAGCAGTATGGCAGGAAAGCACAGCACGTTTAGACGAAGATGGGTGCTGGACGGATAAGTCAGGAAAGCAAAGGTGGATGTTACAGGATGCGTACGTCCTCCCTGTAGTCAATATGGAGCACGGGCCAGCTCACATTTGCGCCAAGGGCATATGCAAGCTATTGGACCCCGTGTGGCAGAATGATAACATCCCGAAGGTAGCTGCCCATTTGGTTAAGTATTGTATGGTATGCATGATGTACAATCCTGGGAAGGGCACTCCTACACCTCCTGGCAATTTCGCACCCCCTTCTTTCCCTTTTGAGGTCCTTCAGATGGACTATATCGAGATGGAGCGGGTTAACAAATTGAAATATGTGTTAGTGGTTGTTTGCGCATTCAGTAAATGGGTTGAGGCTTACTCCACTAAGGAGAATACAGCTTTGGCGACGGCGAAAGCCCTCCTGACGGAGTTCTTTCCCCGCTTCGGTTTGCCTCGTTTGATTTGGAGTGACAATGGCATTCACTTTAATTCAAAAGTTATCCAGTTGGTGTGTGATGGGTTACACATTAGACAGAAGTTTCACGCTGTACACAACCCCCAATCAGCAAGCTTGGTTGAGAAGTACAGTGGTACTCTCAAACTGAAAATGGCAAAAATTCAGGAAAGCACAGGATTGAAGTGGCCAGATGCTTTACCGTTAGCTCTTTTGTCAACCAGGGCTACGGCTTACACTAGAACAGGATTTTCCCTATATGAGGTCGTGTTCGGCCGCCCAGCAAATGTTTGGGGTGTCCCTCGACCAAAGCATTTTTCTGATATTGAGTATCCTCTGTTGGTAGACTACCTTTACGAATTGACTAAAAATTTGCATTCTATCCATCAGCAGATACAAGAGACGTTGCCACGGCCAACAGAGGGACCCGAGCACACAATCCGACCTGGCGATTTTGTTCTCGTACAGCACTTTCAGAGACGGGGAGCCTAGAGCCTCATTGGAAAGGGCCTCTGCAGGTGCTTCTTGCCAACAGAAGTGCCGTCAAAGTGACCGGTCACAAGAACTGGCTGCACATCAGCCATTGCCGCAAGGTGCCGTTGCCTCTCCCCTATGACCAGTGGGTGATCGTTGGCATGGGTGACCATGAGACAGAGAAAGTGCCACGCTTTATCCCTTTCTCGGATGCTCGACTGACGTGGGTGCAAACAGAGGAAGAGAACGATGCCGTGTTGAATGAGGCGGTCCCCCCAGAAGTAAGGGCCGTCCAGGATCATCCTCCACCTGACCCACAAGTGCTTGAGCCTCAGTCTCTTGGCCGCTCTGAATTTGAGCCCCTGTTTACTGATCACTCTGTGCCCAGAGTGGCTAGGTACAATTTGCGTCCCCGATGGAGGGACAGTGCACCAAAAGGAAAAGTCAGCTTAGTAGGGATGGGCTGCATGGATGAAGAATAGGGTGTATGTACCCTGCCTGCGGTACCAACGATAGCTTGGGGAAAGGGAGTTTGGTGCATTGTCCAAGACACTGAACGGGATAAGTTAAGGGTGCCTTCCCGAAAGGGGGGGTGCCCTATCCTGGACGACGTGGGATTTCTTCAACGGGCTGCGATCGTGCTGCCCCACCGTAGATGAACAATAGGAGTCTGCCAGCGAGGCTCAGACGGACGCTGGAAATTCTTTTCCCATCCTACTATTTCCTTGTCATTGACACCATTCCATTGCGTTTTCCTCTTCTGATCACTATGTATCCTTTTGGACGCCCAATTGTTGAGGAGGGACAGCCTTTTGCAGCACCACGTTTGGAGGGGAATGGGGTTGGTTGGCCCAGTTGGTCGAGAAAGAGTAAAATAGTGTTTATGCTAACTGTCCTGATTTCTCTTATAGCAATGCTTGGAATAATGTGGTTGCTTGAAGAAAAATTCCGGTGCATTCCTTGATTGGTACAACACCTGCTCCCCCTGAACATATGTTTGTAACTTTGGCACCTCACAAAGGGGAACACCGGAAGTCTTACAAGGATAATGTGTTTATACAAATGTTGCACCATGCACATAATGCGTTTAATGTGAAAAACTGTTGGGTGTGTGGACTACTTCCTTCGGTGACCCATAAAAGTGAGAACTTATTGTCCATGCCGTTGTCCTATATTAACAGTTGTGAGGGGTGGTTTGCATTGCTTATTAAGGTGCGTCCCCATCCCCCATTTAATACATTAGAAAGAAAGAGTATTTGTTCCCGCACCATAATACAAAACGTACGCTTCCAGCATAGAGCACCTCCCGGTGCTCCTACAGGTCGAGAGCTGTTCGGTAAATTGTTCCTAAGCTCTTGCATGCATGCATACAAAGGGGTAAGAAATGGAACATGGTCTCGTACGGAAATAGATGATTTCCTGGGGTTCAACACGTCAGAATATTTCCAGTCCTTCCAGGCTCGTAATGTCACTGAGGATAAGCCAATGCCGCTGTCAGTGGTTAACACCACCGATACTTTCTGTGTCCAGGGGAGTGGGAAGATAGAGGGAGGGGAGAGCAGGTGCAAATCTACATATAAGCTGAGAGCGACAGATAGTCCACCCCTGGTACTACCCCCTAATGTCTACTTTGTTTGTGGATCCCAGGGTTGTGTTTGGCTCCCTGAGGGATGGTCGGGTAGGTGTTATCTCTCTTACCTCTTGCCCCATATATATAGCTCTGCCCAATTACCATAAAGACAATCGGTTGCAACGTAGGAGCACAAACCTGTCCCGAGTCAGGAGGGTTATTAACACAGAAGATGTAGATCAGACAGATACCACTCTGCAGCAGTTCACCGATGCCATGAAAGGTATTGTACCCTTTTGGGGCCCTATGTCCAATAGCCTAAATATTCGCAGACTCACTAGGGTGGTAAAAGGAGTGATAAATGCAATTGCTGCTATCCTGACTAACATCACAGCTGAGCTCCAGGCTACGAGACTCGTTGCCCTTCAAAACTGGATGGTGTTAGACGTCATCCTTGCTGATTGGGGTGGGGCCTGCCGCGTCATCGGCAGTAGCTGCTGTGTATACATACCGGACCACGCTCCAAATGTATATGCTGCTATACAGAAGCTCCATAGGCTTGCCTCTGACATACACCAGGAGAATGGCACATGGTCTCTCACGGGGTGGTTTTGGGGCCTGTTCGCATCTTGGGGTTGGAAGATTATCATTTTCCTGGTTGCCATAGCTGGTATCATTTTAACATGTTGTCTGTGCATACACTGCCTTCCTGCCTGTTGTGCCTGCTGTGTACAAATGTTGACGCCTCGCCCCAAACACTTGGAACATGATTCTAAGAATAAGGCCATGATGATGCAAGACATCCAGGATATGATGTGTATTGACGAGGGCATTTTTGAATATTAATGATGTATGTCTAGCCTTGTAATGTGTTCATTACATATCGCATAAAGTTTTAGCTTTCGCTGTCAGCCACATAAATTAGCAAATGTTGCCTATGCTCAAACATTTTTCCTATCTTTAGAATTGTAAGGCCCTTACCTGATGGCAATAATAAAATTTAGCAATGAATGCTAAAAGGAGGGTCTGTTGAATTGAAAATGTAATTGTCCTGTTGCTCATACTTCGTTCTGTATTAAGTTAGCATTCATGGCACCATTTTATTAGCAGCCGCCATTTTGTTCTATGATCGAAGCTGAGCTTCTGCCTCATACTGCTTGCCTCAGCAGAAAACTGCCTCGATGTATCTTTTAGTTTGTATTTCTCCGAGTTTTGCTGCACTAATGAATGTACTCTCTATTATGGCATACCCTTGCTGTTAGATAGGCTTGTTCCCTCCTTCTAGAATGGCGGGCGCAGGCAGAGTAACCTTGAAGTGGAGATAGCATGTACCCGGTCCCAGGACCGTAGCTCATCCTTCTGTGCCTCCTTTGTTCGCTAGTGCCTGGACCGGAATTTTCCAGCCTGGGCGTGTTCTTGGGGAATTGGAAATGTATAATATCTGATGTTATGTTGGGGGGAGTCAGTCCCTCGGCAGTCATCTCGTGAGGCTGGTCAGACTGGGCTCCACTACAGAGCAAAACGAATAAATAATTTTAGTTTATATTCTCTACTGTCTGACCGACTCTTCATTTGTTTGGAAGGCCGAGAGGTGGTCACAAGTGACCCGGGTGACCCTATTTGGGTCACTTCCTTCAGCCAGGCCCCCCTATAGAGCTCCTCCTACAGGATGCACCGGATGTAGAGGCTGTGCCCCATGTAAATGCAGAATATCCCCCAAGAAGGGTACCCGTTAACGTGACCATTGACCAGCTTGTAGGTCCTATAACCCCTTATCTAAGCCACAGTCAGGGAACTGGGGAAACCCTAAGCATTGTGTCCTGGAAAGTAGCCAGCCTAGCGGCAAAATTCACTGACAATAGGTGGATTTCGTTTATTAGATCTTTTAACATTATTTGCCTCCAGGAAACCTGGGAAGTGGAAAAGAACTTTTTTATCGAGGGGTTTAAGACCTTTTTTCTCCCTGCTGTGGGCTCTAGAGTAGGTAGAGCAAGCGGAGGTCTAATCATTTTTGTAGCCCTCGAGCATTGCGGGTCAGTGAAATTACTGAAGGGGGACTCAAAAGTACTCCAGGGTCTTAAATTAGTAGTGGGAAGATCGCTACGATTGTCACGAATTAACTTTTATAATGCAAAACGGAGGAAGCAAGGGCCGTCGAGCCTATCAGCTTTAAGTAGTGCCTTTGAATCATTACGGGGAGAAAGTCTCTCCCAGGAGAATCTCATTGTGGTGGGAGATTTTAATTGTCACTCATGTCCAGACTCATTACCATACCCGCATAGACTGCAAGCATGCATGATTGCAGAAGAACTGCATATGGAGCACTCCCCAGAAGGTCTTGAACTGAATGGTCTCAGACACGCTCATGGCTTACTATTCACCTTAGATAAAATGCCTAATTTTTTTAAATCTCATTTTCCCCCTACCTATAAAGGTAGGGGATGCACAACCATCATACATTCACCTACATTCTTGTTTCGGCTTCTTTGGGTCAGTCTCCATTTTCATTTAACATATTACATAGCCTTTTCAGTGACCACAACCCTTTGACTTTAAGGGCCAGATGTACGACCCGTTTTTGCATGCGCAAACAGGTTTGCGAACCCGTTTGAGCATGCAAAAACCTTTTGGGCCATGTACGTAGCCTATTTAGCGAGTTACTATTTTTTTGCGACTCGCTAAATAGGTTTTGCGACTCGCTATTTGGAAGGGGCGTTCCCTTCCAAATAGCGAGTCTCAAAACCATGTACAAATGTTCTGCGACTGCAAATGCGTTCGCAAAACACTCGCAATTACCACCTACTTCAAGTAGGTGGTAATGCATTCGCAAATGGGAAGGGGTCCCCTTCCCATTTGCAAATGCATGCACTGCCTGCCCTTAAAAAATGAAACGAAAACGTTTCATTTTTTTTTTTTTAAATGCATCCCGTTTTCCTTTAAGGAAAACTGGGCTGCATTTTTTTTTAAAACTGCTTTATTTAAAAGCAGTCTCAGACATGGTGGTCTGCTGAGCCCAGCAGGCCACCATCCCTGGGAGGGCTGGCATTCCCAATGGTCTCGCAAATTGCGAGAGGCTCATTATTTTAATGAGCCTCGCAATTTGCGACCCCATTGGGAATCGCAAACAGTGTTAAACACACTATTGTACATTTCTTTTAGCGCCTTGCAATTTGCGACTCGCAATGTGTCGCAAATTGCGGGCGCTAAATGAAATGGTCGTACATCTGGCCCATACTTGAAGGGTTTGTTACCCATGTGGTACATCCTAGCACATCTGTGGGCACTTTATCTCTAACTGGTCAGGGAGGTGTCTACTCTGGTCGCAGCTGGACACCTGGGGGGAGCTTTACAAAAAAGTCACGTAACGCAGCGCAGCCCCCCGTGAGGCTGCGCTGCGTTGCGTGACAGGGAGGGAGCAGGCGAGCTGGACAGGGAGGAGATAGCCATATCTTCAAAGATATGGCTATCTCCTCCCCTTTCCCTTGCGCCGGCGCTCATTACAGCTGCCGCGCACCATGCACACACCTTAGCGCCGCAGCGCTAGGGTGTGTGCATGAGTCCAGCATAGGTTTTGTACAGGAAGGGTACCCTTCCTGTACAAATTACTATGCTCGACACAAGGGAAAGCTCTTCCCACTTTGCATACGTGCTGCACAGTGCAGCACGCATGGAAAGTCGGAAAAGCACGGAGAAATGTAAGCATTTCTCCTGTTAGCGCCTCCTTTGAAGGGGCGTTAACTTTTGGCGCAAAACCATGTTTACAAATCTTTGTAAATATGGTTTTGCGTCAAAAGGCATGGGTGGTTGCATGGGAATGCCCATGTACCACCCATGTAACGCCCCTTCGGTGCAAAGTAACGCAAAGCAGTGCTTCACGCTGCTTTGCGCTACTTACAGAGTTCTTTCCAGCGCAAAACAAGTTTTGCGCTGGAAAGAAAATAAGAAAGAAAAACATTTGCGCTAGTTTGCGTCACTTTTGTGGCGCTAAACCAGCGCAAAAGGTATGAAAATCTCCCCCCAAGGCTTTTAACTACTCTCTTTTTAAACTCGCGACAACAAGAGATTTTAACTTGTTTAGATCCGTCAGCCTCTGATGAAGAGACTGTATGTTCATTTAACCATATCGCTCAGTCAATCGCTAGTCTGTTAACAGTCCCGACAGTCGATCCCCCTTCAGGACACCCGAAATGGTTCGATGCTGATTGCTGTTGAGTTCTCCGTCTTCTGAAGGAGGCCCTGAAACAGTTCCCTTGAGATAGATTCTGGGTGGCAAAATACCGAAGCAATTATAAAGGGGCCTTCAGGGATCGAAAGCGTCTGTTACAAAGACAAGCTTGGGATGAGCTAACTCAAGTGAGTGAGCAGCGGGATTGTACTTTATTCTGCCAAGTCATAAATAGACCCTGTTTTTCAGAGTCATTGAGACCTGCTTTATGCCATCCTATCACCCCGGAACAATGGTTCGCCCATTATGAAGGAGTTTATAACTTCGGACAAAGCGAAGGATCTACAAATGAGACAGAACTTTGCCCGATTGATACTCCCGTCATTTTTCTTTTGGACGTAGTAAGGCTGGGCATTAAGGGATTGTCCTGGAACAAGGCCCCAGGTCCAGATGGGATTCCTCAGAACTTTTTTCGGGACAACATAAAAGTCTGGGCTCCGGTTCTGACCAGGGTGCTAAATGCTGCAGTAAGGAATGGGATGCCGCCTTCATGGTCTACTGCTATTATTATCCCAATTTTCAAGAAGGGGAATAGGGACAATCCTTGCTGCTACTGCCCCACATCCCTCGTTGAATCTACAGTCAAGGTCTTGGGCCGGGTCTTATCTAATTGACACCCTGCTTGGGTTGGCACAAACCAAATTATTTCGGAGGTGCAATACGGTTTCCGTTCAGAAAATTCAACCACAGAGCAGGGCCTAAACCTTTACCTCTTATCCTCCAAATATACGGTCGCCCATTCTGGATCCCTTTTCCTGGACTTTCTGGATCTTACCTCAGCTTTTGACCTGGTGAACCGCAAGAAATTATGGGCCTTACTTGACTATCTGGGGGTTGAGCCGGCTATTGTAAATATATTAATGACCCTCCATGTCCATACCACAGCTGCAGTCAGATACTCTTATGGAGCGGGTCTAACAGATCATTTTAACTGCACTAGGAGAGTTTGACAAGGGTGTATCTTGGCCCCTTTTTTATTTATGGTATACATCAACGGCCTAGAATCTGCTCTGACAACACTACAGACTGACTGCCATAGAGTGAGTAGGAAATCAGTACCAGTTTTATTATACGCAGATGACGCAGTACTGATGGCATGTACACCAATGGGATTACAGACCTTGATTGATGGTTTTGTCTCTTTTATGAATGAGTTGGACCTGTTGCCAACTTCACAAAATCGTATGTTATGGAAGTAGGCTCGATCTAAGACCTCTAAGGCAGGAACCCACACTTTAGCCAAGGTCCCGGACTTCTTCTATTTGGAAATTTTATTTGACGTACAGCTAAATTGGAAACATCTGATGGAGGGGAAGCTAGGAGATATGAACAAACCAATGAGAGCTATTGCCAGTTATGCCCAGAGACTAGGCACGTGGGGCCCGATTCACAAAAGTAATCTGAGACAAAATCCTAACTTTACGGCTTTCGGTATTCACAAAAGGCATTTTGGAGTAGTAAAGTTAGGATTCCTAACTTTACTACTCTTAAACTGAGACAAAATCCTAACTTTACGACTTTCGGTATTCACAAAAGGCATTTAGGAGTAGTAAAGTTAGGATTCCTAACTTTACTACTCCTAAACTGAGACAAAATCCTAACTTTACGACTTTCGGTATTCACAAAGGGCATTTAGGAGTAGTAAAGTTATGAATCCTAACTTTACTACTCCTAAATGCCTTTTGTGAATACCGAAAGTCATAAGGTTAGGATTTTGTCTCAGTTTAGGAGTAGTAAAATTAGGAACCCTTTCTTTACTACTCATAAATGCCTTTTGTGAATACCAAAAGTCGTAAAGTTAGGATTTTGTCTCAGCTTACTTTTGTGAATCGCGCCTGTGGTCTCCGGAGGTTATCTTAAAGCTTTACCAGTCCTTCTGTACCTCCAAGGTCCTGTACGGAAGCAAGGTCTGGGGCTACATGGCGGTTAACAAACCGCAGACCGCACAAAATAAGTATTTGACATGTATACAGAAAGTACCCCAGCGTTTTCTGTACATGAAGAACTGGGAGTTAGGTACTAAACTGACTTGGTGGCAGTATAACACTTGTTGTGCTGGGTGAAGATATGGTCGAATGATGAGGCAGAAATAACCGCTTGGTCATCTCAGAATGTCTATCACTTGATCATGCACTCAAAATCCCCTGGTTACGATATGTTAAAGAGGCCTTCACGGCCCCATGAAGAGGATACATTTTTCACAAACATGACACAGTGTAGTCCTGTGATCTGTTATCAGTAAAAGAGTTGTTTTTTAAACGTGCCACAGCTACCCATGAAGATTATGAGCTTAGCGAACATTTGGTGAGAGGGCATGCTCTTGTAAAATCAGTGCAGGGCATGGAGAAATATCTGTCCATTATAACAAGTGCCTCTGACAGACGTTTGATAACTAGATTTAGATTTAACCAGCTTCATCATCTTTTGGTGTCTCCGGCTGGTTTTGTCTCACTTGCTGAGGAAAGAGGTTCCTGTGGCTGCAACGATAGATCTCCACAGGATACCCTACATTTTGTACTTTTATGTAAATATTTTACTCGTCCAAGGAGATTATTTCTCAAGCCCCTTTTAAAAGATATGAGTTTTAGACAAGCCTGTGTTGCCCCAATGTATTTGCAGCTTCTGCCTAATTATTATATGCTTTTTGCTGTAGTAAATTTCTTGAGAGCGGCACTCAGGTCCAGAAATTCTAGATGTGATTGAGGGAACTTAGGTCATTGCGATTTTGCACAAATGTTAAATGTATTTTAATTGTATTTTTTTATATCATGTTTTTATTTTTTATGGTTGTGAACACTTCAGAGTAAAGATTATTATTATTATTCAATCAATCAATCAAAATATCTTTATTCGAATATAAAAATATCCATAAAAGCACAATAAAACAATTCATAGATGGCAACATATTCATGACAAAAGATACAGTACATTAATGGTAATGACTAAAATAGGTCATAAATAACATGATATATCATATATTAACAATCAATGGTAGAATTTAAATATCAATACAATAAAATACATTTCTAACGACCTTCATTGGGCACACATAGTTCTACGTGACCGTACAGCCGACTTCAGGAATGATCCGACACGGAAAATTAATTCATCATCCGCCAATTTGAGCACCTCCGTGTATGCTAACCTGAAGTCGGAAATAGCACGTGATTTAAGAAAAGGTATCAAAAATCCTTTTGCAAATTTAAAATAAAAACCGCAAAAGAATAAAAAATGCAACATTGTTTGATTACTGTGTGCGTTACATGGACAAGGCAATGCATCAAGATCGGTATTATAGCCCAAAGGGAAACATAATAAATATTTCATAGTGCCTGCTCGTAGACGAAATAACAACCCTCTTTCCCAATATCCTAGGGGTTTTAAAAGATATCTAGCAGGCAAATAAGAACAATTCTCTATGGACATATACTTTACAACTGAGGTTTTCTTGGTCTCTCTCAGGTGCCTTTCATCGCTATATTTTTTGTACAGTGCTTCTTGTATTGCTTTTTTATTAATTAGCTCGGATTGAATTGGATTTAAAAAGATGCGTAAATAATTTACGCCTTTTAGGCTCTCTTTTACAGCAGCAAGCCATGGTATATCCCCGCCCCTCTCACATCTAAGGCAATCCGTTATTATATCTCTAGTGAGGGTTGCCGCAGTGTTTTTCCAAATTGCAACCCAGAACAGTGCCGGACGAGCCCTAATGTAATCTTCAATGTAGGGCAGGTTCAATTCTTTGTGGCACACATATACCGATGAAGAAATCGGTGCACCCAAGAGTTTCCTACATAATCTATTTTCTTCCGATTGAATACTACTACATTTGGTGAAGCCCCAGATTTCTGCTCCATAGGTTGCAATGGGAGCACACTGCAGTTTAAACATTTTCTTAAAAGCTAGGGCGGTTTCAGACCTTTTGGGTCGGGGTAATCCCAGAAGTGTATTGATGCTTCTTGACAGTTTACTTCTGCTGTGTGCCACATGTTCAGACCATGAGCCATTCATAGCATAAAGTAACCCAAGATAAGAAAAAGTGCAAGTGCTTTGTAAACTTTCTGAATCAACAATAATTTTATTAATGGGGCGCTTTTTAGGGCCGCATGCCATTAAAAATGATTTTTTTAAATTAGTCCTTAAATCTAAAACAGCCATAAAATCTACAAAACCTCGTACTAAGATGCGTAAAGCATTCGGGGTGCGTGCCATTAAAACAGCATCATCGGCATACAATAGAGCAGGCAGTGTGTTGCCATTTATACTCGGTACGTCGTGGGTAAGTCTTACTAGTGAGTCATGCAAATCATTAATATATAAAATAAAAAGAAGGGGTGCCAGGACGCACCCCTGTCTGACACCTCTATCAATTTTAATATCACTTGATACGTCCCCATCCTGACTAATCCTCACGCGCGCATGCAAATCTCTGTGCAAATATGCTAAAAAATGAACTAAAACTTCATCCAAGCCTTGTTTTAAAAGAATAGACCATAAGCGTGACCTGTTAACGAGGTCAAACGCAGAGGTGAGGTCCATGAAGGCAAGATATATGGGAGATTTGTTTGCGACAGTGTACTTGCCAATAATCAAATTTAAGTTCAGACACTGTTCTACTGTGCCTACTTTACTTCTAAACCCCAGTTGACACTGCCTTAAAATATTGTCGCCCTCAGCCCAAGACCGTATCTTATTATAGAGAATCCTTCCCAGGATTTTCAGGGTATTGTCGATAAGGGAAATAGGTCTGTAACAACTGGGGTTAGAGCGATCGCCCTTTTTAAAAATCGGTACGATAATACTCATGGACCACGTGCTCGGGATTGTATCATAGGTTAAGTTATTAAAAACGTTCAATAAAAGAGGTGCCCAAAAATCTGGGTTATTTTTAATAAGATCAATGGGCAGCCCATCAGGGCCCGGCGCTTTGTTACCCAGACTTTGTTGTATTGCATCCTCCACTTCCAACAGAGTTATATCTATTGGGGTAGGCGCATGATATTCATATAAGTCCTCTGTACCAATTGGGGCCGAGTAGATTGTAGAGAAATGGGCCACCCATAAGTCGCTGGTTATATTACAACTAATAGCAGTTAGGGGATGTCCTAATGTCCTAATGTTTTTAACTGCCGCCCAAAAACCATTTCCCTTTTTTAGAGATGCACTGCATGCTAAGCTCTCCCAGTGATTTTTTAGGATTTCATCTTTCCTTTGTGTGGTTACTGTCTTGTAATGGAGCCTCAAGGTTTTGACAAGTACCCGATCTCTAGGGGTCATTGACAGTGCCTTACGAAGCTTCCTATTTGCTAAGGAGCAGTCTTTATTAAACCATCTTGGTCCCGTTCTAACTTTCGTAATAGGCCTTGACAACAACCATTTTGTGCCCGCACACAATTGAGTGAATGCACCAATCACATCGGGATTTTGATCCTTAAACGACAGGCAGGTGTCGACAAGTGGCGAGAAAGCAGTTAACATATTATCAAATAACTTATTGATATCAATTCCTCGCCAAACTAGTCTCAAATTATCTGTAGAAGGTAACAGATTCCTAGCACCACACTCCTTATTGTTTACAGATTTGGGGGCAATTTCCAATAATATTTTAATGGGGTTGTGGTCTCCATGATGGGTCGGTATAACCTCTGCACAAATGTTAAATGTATTTTAATTGTATTTTTTTTTATATCATGTTTTTATTTTTTATGGTTGTGAACACTTCAGAGTAAAGATTATTATTATTATTTTGGGACTCGTTTTCAGCCGAATTCCCCAAAAATATAATGTGAAAAAAAGAAAAAGGGGCAGGCTAGGTATATCCTGGCCCCCAAGACTTGGTCTTGGGGTCCCAGAGGGACCCTGTCTGGGCAAAAAAGTATTTTGATTTTAATTTTGCCACAAAATTTGCAAATTTGCAGGATTTAAAAAAAAACAAGCATGGACTCCTGAGCTAACTATAACTTATGCCCCGCAATGCATTGCTTATGACCTCACATATTACATCACTCATGACATGCTCAGTGACATCACTGATGACATCACTCATGACATCATCAACAGACAACTCACACACCCACTCCTACCCCCATAGAACCTCTCATACACCCACTGCCACTCACACAACGCCGACATACCAATTCACAGACCCGTACCAGTACTCACACAACCAATCACTTAACCATAGAGCCACTCACACAACCACTCACTCATACTGACACTCACACACCCACTAACTCACCCATACAGCCACTAATGCACCCACTCACTCACCAATACATTGACTCACACATCCAGTCATACAGATATTTACACACCCACTTAAATATCCTTACAGCTACTCACATACCCACTCAATCACCCATAAAGAAACTCACACAGTCACTCCCTCACCCATACAGGTACTCACACATCCACACACTCACCCATACAGCCACTCACACTGCCACTCACTCACCAATACAGCTACTGACACACCTACTCACTCAAAAATACAGTTCCTGACAGCCACTCACTCGCCCATACAACCACTCACACACCCACAGAACCACTTACATACCAATTCACACATCCATACAACCAGTCACACACCCACTCAATGACACAGCCACTCACACCAACATTCTCTATCCAAAACAGCCACTCACACCCATTCACCTATATGCACACTCAAACAGCTGCTTAATCACCCATACAGCCACTCAAACCCCCGCTCCCTCACTAATACAGCCATTCACACAGTTACTCAGTCACCCATATAGCCACTCACAGCCCCACTCACATACCTATGCAGCCTCTCCCCCAGCCGCTAACTCACCCATACAGCCACTCACACACCCACTCACTCTCCAAAACAGCAACTCACACAGCCACTCACTCACCCTTACAGCTGCTCACATACCCACTAACACATCCATACAGCCACTCACACACCGATACAACCAATCAGACATCCACCAACACACTGATACAGACCGTCATACAGCCACAATCATTAGTAGTACAAAAAGAATAGTAATTTAACTTATGCAGTAGCTTAGTATATATCTTTAAGTTTCAGAAACGTTTTCTAAACACTTACACTCACTTTATAATGTTATCAGTGATGTCATTTAGATGTCATCAGCGATGTCACCAGCGATGTCACTGACCAGGTCATGAGTGATGTAATATGTGAGGTCATAAGTAGTGCATTGAGGGGACGTAAGTTATAGTTATAGCTCAGGTAACAATAATTACTGAATTTAACTGGTTTGGTATGAGTGAAATCTGAGCCTAACTATAACGTCCCTGTAATCTTTGTTTTTTTCAGTGAATTTATACGTTTTTTTCAATTCAATTTCTAGCTATAACAACCCTTTCACCTTTAGTTTTTAAGAGAATTATAATGGTTTTTCAAATTCTATTACCTAACTATAGCGTCCCCATCAACCTTTAGTTTTTTGAGTGAATGTCTATGTTTTTTTAATAGTAGTTGCCTTTGCAGCGTGGTGGAGAAAGAGGGTGGGGCCACAGACCAGCTCTCAGGAATCCTGCTGTGTCGGACTTACTGGAGGTAACGGGAGGGCTTCTGGGCTCCCAAGAACCCTCAGCATCCAAAAGAACTGCATACCCCAACCCGCAGTGCGCCAGGAGGCGCATTTGCAGAGTGATGGAGAAAGGGGGTGTGTCCTCCAAAGACCTCTCAGCAATCCTGCTGTGTGGGACTTACTGGAGGTAACAGGAGGGCTTGTTGGCCCCCAAGGACCCTCAGCATCCAAGGGGACTTCATCCCCTAACCAGAAGTGCACCAGGCAGCGCATTTGCAGAGTGGTGAAGAAAGGGAGCATGGCCTCCTAAGACCTCTCAGCAATCCTGGACTGTGGGTCTTACTAGAGGTAACAGGAGGGCTTGTTGACCCCCAAGGAGCCTCAGCAGCCAAGGGGACTTAATCCCCCAACCAGTTGTACACCAGGAGGCTTGTTTGCAGAGTGGTGGAGAAAGCGGGCATGGTCTCCAAAGACCTCTCAGCAATCCCACTGTGTGGTACTTACTGGAGGTAACAGGAGGGCTTGTTGGCCCCAAGGACCCTCTGCACCCAAGTGGACTTCATCCCCCAACCAGCAGTGTGCCAGGAGGCGCATTTGCAGAGTGGTGGAGAAAGGGGGCAGGGCCTCCGGTGACTTGGTGGGCCGGCCTTTTTTAAAGATTTTGTTTATTTACTCTGGAAGGGGGGCCATGTGGCCCCCCATTCCCTTGGCCAATGTTGGCCCCGGGGACCTAGAGGGAGCTGCTAATATGCAGGTCCCTCTATGTAAAAGCAACTTTGCTCCGCTTCCACCAAACAAGAGCATTTTTTATGCTCTTGCTTGCTAGAAGCGGAGCAAAGTTTGCCATGGGCTGGCGGGAGCGGTAAAGCTCCTGCCAAGCCATAGCAAACAGCTATGTCCCGGGGTGGGCACCCCAGGACATAGGAGGAGCTGGTCCATGGGTAGCAGTACCCAAGGCCATTATTGGCCGTGTGCCCCCCTCCTTTCTTACAATTTGCCCCGGGGAGGTGACGGTCCCCAGGGCAATGGGGAGGCCATACACCCCCCACATTCAAAATCACAAAATCCCCGGGGAGATGGTAGTCCCCGCTGGCCCCCTGCTTTGATTATCAATGAAGCCTCAGGGATGTGGCAGTCCCCAGGGCTGGGGGGGTCCAAGAGCCCCCCATTCATAAAAAGATGAGCCTCAGGGAGGTGGTGGGCGCCTGCGCTTCCTTTAAAAATATATATTTTGGCGGGATCTGCGGACACAGCCACATTTTATTTTGAAAAGCTTTTTCGGCCCTGCACGATCCCTGTGGGACCCCTTCTAAGAGGCCTACAGAGTCAAGGTACTTCTACCTTGCCCCCTTTTCCTTTTTTTAATGTTTTTTCTGGGACTCGGCTCAAGACAAGTCCCAATATGGCTGCTAACACTTCCTGGTTGAAGTGCTGGCAGCCAATGAGATTACAGCACAGGAGCTTCTGGATCTGCGGATAATCCGCATCCCCAGATATACAAATTTATTTTCCAGTTAATATGTCCCAAACTACTGAACAGATTTTTACCAAATCACAAAAAGCACGATCTGCATACCAATTTATTTATTTATTTGTTTATATAGCGCTAGAATCGACCCCTGAAGGGGTATCTCTGCGCTTAGAGCGGACCGTGTGGGTGTAAAGCAACTCCAACCGAGTTTAGCAAGTGCGAAAAAGATTGGTCTTAAGCAGCTTCCTGAATTGCAAGTGATCCAGACACTGTCTTAAGGGCAAGGGGAGTTCATTCCAATAACGAGGACCAAGATAGGAAAGAGCTTTTCCTCCTAATCTTGCCTTACTTACTCGAGGCACCACCAAAAGGTGTTTAGCACTCGAGCGGAGGGATCTTGATGGTACATAGGGCGTGAATTTCTCGGAAAGATAGGAAGGGCCCAAGTTGAGCAGTGCCTTATGAATGGTGCAGCAGATTTTAAATTTGACCCGTTGGTGGATGGGGAGCCAATGCAACTTCATAAGAAGAGGGCGGGAGGGGGTCCTAGAAGGAACATTAAGGACCAACGCGCCGCCGTGTTCTGAACCACCTGTAGTCTACTGAGTGAAGCATCATTAGCAGAGACCAGCAAGCCGTTACAGTAGTCCAGACGACTCAATACCAGCGCCTAGACTAGGGTTTTCCGGGTGGAATCAGGAAGCAGGGGGAAAACTCGACGGAGCAGGCCTATTACATGAAAGCAGGAACCAGTTGTCTGAGCAGCGTGTTCCTTCAAACTGAGGGCTTGATCTAAACGGATACCCAGATTTTTGACTGTAGACTTGGGGGCAGGATGGGGACCCAAGTCGATCGGCCACCAATCCGGGGTCCATAGAAGGGGGGCCTCTCCAAAGAGCATTATCTCAGTTTTTCCCACATTACACTGGAGGAAATTATTCTTCATCCAGTGTGATATGGCTCTCATCCCATTGGAGAAGGCTAGCCGGACCGTTGAGGTGAATTTATCAAATGGAAAAAGTAACTGGGTATCATCGGCATATGATATGGGAATGAACCCATGTGTCCTCAAAAGGTTGGCCAAGGGAGCAATATAGATGTTGAATAATGTAGGGCTCAAACATGAGCCCTGGGGTACTCCCTTGGTCAAATCTATAGAGGCCGAACGATACGAGCCTAGGTTGATAATCTGGGAGCGATCAGACAGAAAGCTCCTCATCCATTGTAAGGCTGATTTTCTTAGCCCAACCTCTTCCAACCTTTTGATCAGAATACTATGGGAGACTGTGTCGAACGCTGCGGATAGGTCCAACAGCACCAGAATCATAGAGTGGCCTTTATCTAGGTCATCCTGATGTTATCTGTGACCACTAGTAATGCTGATTCGGTGCTGTATTTGGGCCTAAAACCGGACTGGGAAGGATCTAAACATCCTGTCAGTTCGACATAGTTGGAAAGGTGGGTATTAACATGTTTTTCCATTAGTTTGCTCAGGAACGGGAGGAGTGAAATAGGACGGAGGTTAGAAAAATCCGTCCATGGTGTTTTAGTATTCTTACGAATGGGTCTAACCTGGGCAACCTTCCACTCCAGTGGTACATGACCTTCTGTTAGAGAGAGATTAATAAGAGATTGCACCGAGGGGGACAAATGTTTAGCCAAAGACGGAATGACTTTAGCTGAAATATGATCAGAAGGGGACCCAGACTTTATCTTGTGAATCAGTGATTCAACCTCTGCTAATGTAATTGCAGGGAAGTTCTCTAACAACTGAGAGTTTGTTAGATTCAAATGTTCCAAGGCCATAGAGATCTGCTGCAGGTCTCCCATTGCGGTAATTTTTCCATAGATAAGCTCTATCTTTTGTACAAAATAGAGAGCAATATCATTACACAGCAATTGGGAGGAGGCCTCTAAACTTTCACATGCCTTAGGATTAATGAAAGACTGAAGAATCTGGTACAGGGTTTTAGAGGAGTTGCCAACCTCGGCTAACTGAGCTGTTATATGGGTTTTCCGTGCTATTTTTATATTTTTATGATAGCTGGACAGAGTGGAATAAAACCGATCTCTGTCCGCCTCATTATGAGAAGTACGCCAGATTCTCTCCAACTTCCTGCAGAGTTGCTTTTGATCTCGCAGTTGTGTCGAGAACCAAGCTGCCTGTGGGCGATTAGGATGGCTCAAGGAGCATTTCAGAGGTGCAATGTGGTCAATGGCTGTTAAAACCGCCGAATTATATTTAAACAATGCTTCCTCAATGTTGTCCGATGTAGAATTTTGAGGCCTCAAAAAAACTGTTTGAAAATTATCCGCGGAGACTTTCTGCCACTGCCTACGAGTATAAGATGTAGCTGGTTTAGGTATTTTAAGATCTATAGGGTCCTGAATAAAAAATTCAATGACTGAATGATCAGACCAAGAAAGTTGTTGGGGGGGTTCACACTGAATCTTAGAAGAATTTGAAAATATAATATCCAAAGTATGACCAGCTATATGGGTAGGGCCTTCATTAAGCTGGGATAGGCCTAAGAGGGCTAGGTCAGCCAAAAGAGTCTGTGCATCTCAGTTGGAGAGGCAATCACTATGGATATTAAAATCTCCCAAGAGTAGGAAGTTATTGCACGCATTCACGTATGGGGCTAATAGTTCAACCAATTGTAAAGAAAAATCAGCTAGGAGTCCTGGGGGACGATAAATTAACGCTCCTTTCCAGCTAGCCTGCATAGAGGAATCTATCCTAAAGACCAAAATCTCCATAGTAGCATCGCCACGTTGTTCTAGGACGGAGACATTGATTCCATCTTTATGCACAATGGCGATTCCACCCCCTACCTTCATGGATCTGTCTAGTCTAACCATTTTATACCCCTCCGGTATGCCTAACGCTATAGCGGGCACAGAATGGGGTTTGAGCCAGGTTTCGGTTAGAAAGCCCAGTTCAGGTTGAATCGAAGACACTAGGTCCCATACCTCAACAGAGTGTTTGGGCAGCGATCGAACATTGCACAACATGTTTTTCCACCCCTTCCGTGAATTATCCACGGGAGTGTTGATAGCCTGACCAGAAAGGATATAATTTGCCTGAAATCGGCATGCTCGGCAGGAAAACGGACCTTCTGGATAAGGCCAGAATTTTGTCCGACAGGTAGGGGTTACATTAGTCTGTAGATTAATTAGCTCTTGTCTAGTATAGTGTATTTGCATGAGGGGACCGTGGTTGACAAACACCTGACCAGGGTCTCCGGCTCCTAGCGACGTCCTGGCGCGGACGGGCGCAGACGGGCTTACCTTTGGCGCGCCTTCGGCGCGCCACCGGCGCGCCCGCAGCGTGCGTCCGCTGCGCGCTGCGCTCTGCATGCCCCTTTATGTGCAAGTGAGGGTGGGGACTAGACCACCAACCCTCGATTGGCCGGAAATGGCTTCCCTCCACACAATCGGGATTAGGACCCGCGGTGGACCGGGGAAGTGAACCGGAAGTGTGGCTCCGAGAAGAAACCTCCCAGCAGCAGGTATTTTCCCTCGTAATCTTAAAATGTTTTAAAAGATATGTGCATCAGATAATAACAGTTTAAAAGTGCTAGCAGCAAGCGTCATACAACTAGCGCTGGGCAGTATCACAAAATACAACTACCTCACGCGCGTCCGCTGCGCGCTCCGCTCTGCATGTCCCTTTATGTGCAAGTGAGGGTGGGGACTAGACCACCAACCCTCGATTGGCCGGAAATGGCTTCCCTCCACACAATCGGGATTAGGACCCGCGGTGGACCGGGGAAGTGAACCGGAAGTGTGGCTCCGAGAAGAAACCTCACAGCAGCAGGTATTTTCCTCGTAATCTTAAAATGTTTTAAAAGATATGTGCATCAGATAATAACAGTTTAAAAGTGCTAGCAGCAAGCGTCATACAACTAGCGCTGGGCAGTATCACAAAATACAACTACCTCACGCGCGTCCGCTCTAGCGTCCAAGATCTAGCTTCCTGCCAAATTTGGTGTAATTCATACCAGCATTTTGGGCTGCAGGCTTGTTCAAAGGTCCTATGGGAATTACATGGGAAAAACGCGCTTTGGGACCCCCCCTTTTTTTCCGGCCCTCGCTACACAAAACACCTCAAAACTTTCCAGGCTCCATCTGAAGTATTGGTCAATTTTTGGGGGAAAGGTTCATGGAGATTCATCAATCGGCGCCAAAGAAGTAGGCACCTGAAAATTACCTCTTCCTATGGAAACTAGGCCCTTAGTAGGTAGTTATACCCGATACTTCAGATGGAGCCTGAAAAGTTTTGAGGTGTTTTGTGTAGCGAGGGCCGGAAAAAAAGAGGGGTCCCAAAATGCATTTTTCCCATGTAATTTCCATAGGACCTTTGAACAAGCCTGCAGCCCAAACTGCTGGAAGGAATTACACAAAATTTGGCCGGAAGCTAGATCTTGGAATGCAGATCGTGCTTTTGTGATTTGGTAAAAATCTGTTCAGTAGTTTGGGACATATTAACTGGAAAACAAGTTTGTATATCTGGGGATGCGGATTATCCGCAGATCCAGCAGCTACCATGCTGTAATCTCATTGGCTGCCAACACTTCAACCATGAAGTATTGGCAGCCATTTTTGGAGTTGCCCAGTAGGTATATATATCTACATATATATTATCTACTGGCGGTCGCCAGTAGATAGTTATAGTTAGGACCTATTTTCCATAGGAAATCCGCGACATTCTATTTGAAATAACTCTTGCGTCGGTTGACGAATCTTCGCGAAATTTTCAAACTTTATGGCCCGCTCCGGTCCGCTCCTACCCTGAAAGTCAACGGCCCCACCAGCGCTGGGATGCCTGGCTTCACCTTGGGGGTGCCCAGGAGTGGACATTTCACAGGGAAAAGCCAGGAAGGGTTCCACAGCGGTATGCGTACAGCGCCAGGAAACCCCAGGGTATCAGTGCGCTTTACAAGTACAAATTCATTCATTCATTCAAGTCTCAGGGTGATTCGTCAAGCGGGGGCCGAGAAAAAAGGGGGGTCCCAAAACGTGTTTTCCCCATTCATTTTCCCATAGGAAACTTTAGACACGGCTACAGCCTGAACTGCTGAACGGAATTACACCAAATTTGGCAAAGAGGTAGTTCTTGGTTCAGAAAGAACCCTTTTGTTAAATGGTGTAAATCCGTTCAGTAGTTGCTGAGAAAATCAAAAGTAAAAGTACATATATATCTATGGCCGCGTCGGATTCGCGCACCCTCCCGATCACGAGCTGTCTGCTAATTGGCTGTCAACACTCCAAACCAGGAAGTGTTGGCAGCCATCTTGTTCCTCGGTAGAACCGAGGAACAAGAAAGCAGTAAAAAAGTGCGCAAAACGCACAAAGGGGGCAGGGTAGAAACACCCTGACTCCCTAGGTCTGCTCAGGGGTCCCACAAGGACCCCTGGGCAGAAAAAGCATTTTTTTTTAATCGGCAGGATGCGCTCAGGGAGCGCGAATCCTGCCGAAAAAAAAATTGAAGGGCGGTCTCCCGCGCTCGATTGTATTTTGCCCCGGGTGGCCCAAGTCCCGGGGGCATGGTGGGGGTTAAATTTATGTATGGGGGCCTCAAAGGGCCCCCAAGCCCCGGGGACCGCCACCCCCGGGGCTTTCTTTTAAAATGGTGCGGGAGGGCTCTGAGCCCTCCCGCAGCCCAGGGGACCACCACCTCCCGGGGCTTCTTTTTTTTTACTTTTTGCAGTGTGGGGGGCTCGAGCCCTCCACATGCCCCGGGACCGCCACCTCCCGGGCACTAACAAATTAAAATGGGGGTCCGTTTTGGACCTCGAAGCCCCGGGACCACCACCTCCCGGGGCTTTGCTGATGTGGGGAGGGGGCCGCGCGGCCCCCTCCTGGAGCCTGTGGTGGCTCCTGGGGACCGCCACCCCCAGGGCCGGCTCCTGCAGTGTCCCGGGTGCCTACCCTCGGGACACTGCTGCTTGCAATGACAGGACGGAGCCTCGCGGCTCCCGTCCTGTCATTGCAAGCTGCTTTGGATATTGGAAAGAGAGCAGGGAAACCTGCTCTCGCTCCAATATCCAAAGACAATTGCTTTCCACACGGGGAGCAGCATGTTAGCTGCTCCCCGTGTGGAAGCAATGCCGGCTCCCTTAGGACACGGGGAGCCGGCGGGACTGTGGGGTTTGGGGACCCCCACAGTCCCCAACCAGAGGCCAGGCCCCGGGGATGGGGTCCCCGGGCCATAAGTGGCCCGGGAGGGGCCATGCGGCCCCCTCCCCAGAAATTATTTTTAAAAAGGCCTGCCCCGGGGGATGGGGTCCCCGGGGCAAAGGAGGCCTGAGGAGGGGGCCACGCAGCCCCCTCCTTAAAAGGAATGTTAGTGTGGCCATGCCCCGGGGGATGGGGTCCCCGGGGCAGTTTTCGGCCAGGGGAGGGGGCCACGCGGGCCCCTTCCAGTTTAATTTTAATTAAAAAAAAGGGGGTAAGGCCCTGGGGGATGGGGTCCCCAGGGCCCAAAAATAAGAAAAAGGAAGGGGGCCACACAGCCCCCTTCAGGAAAAAACAACAAAAAACGATCGGGCCGCAGGCCCCGCCCTTCCTTCACCACTCTGCAAACGCGCCCCTGGCGCGTTTGCAGATGGGAAGTAATTCCCTTTGAATACTGGGGTCCCTGGGGGCCAACTAGCCCACCAGGAAACTCCAGTTTGCGCCAGGGGCTGCGTTGCAGAGAGGTGTACAGAGGCCACGCCCTTTATACACCTCTCTGCAACGCAGCTCTGTGGCGCTTTTTGGAGGTACATGGTGGGCTAGTTGGCCCCCAGGAACCCTCAGGATTCAAGGGACTTAATCCCCCAACTTAAAAGCGCCACGGGCGCGTTTGCACAGTGGTGAAGGGAGGGGCGGGGCTTCAGGTGAATGTGTGCAAACAGGCCCCGTGGCGCGTTTTAAGATGGGGAATTAAATCCCTTCAATCCTGAGGGTCCCTGGGGGCCAACTAGCCCAACAGGTACATCCAGAAAGCGCCACAGAGCTGCGTTGCAGAGAGGTGTAAAAGGGGTGTGGCCTCTCTACACGTATCTGCAATGCAGCCCCTGGCGCATACTGGAGGTTCCTGGTGGGCTAGTTGGCCCCTAGGGACCCTCATGATTCAAGGGGACTTAATCCCCCAACTTAAAACGCGCCACGGGGCGCGTTTGCACAGATGTCACCTCAGGCCCCGCCCCTCCCTTCACCATTGTGCAAATATTCCTCTAAAATCTGCCGAACTACGAATTCGGATTTACTCACCTGTTATCAGGAGAGACCTCAGTGCTGCATCTTTCAGCCCAGTACTAATCCTGAAAAGTAATTTTAACCGTACTTACCAGTAACTTGAATTTCCTTCCGTAGGATATCATTGCCTGCTTTTTGCTGAAAAAGTTTCTAAGTGTTGATTTTTGAAACATACAAATATTCCTCTAAAATCAGCCGAAATACGAATTCCGATTTACTCACCTGTTATCAGGAGAGACCTCAGTGCTGCATCTTTCAGCCCAGTACTGATCCTGAAAAGTAATTTTAACCGTACTTACCAGTAACTTGAATTTCCTTCCATAGGATATCATTGCCTGTTTTTTGCTGAAAAAGTTTCTAAGTGTTGATTTTTGAAACATACAAATATTCGTCTAAAATCAGCCGAAATACAAATTCCGATTAACTCACCTGTTATCAGGAGAGACCTCAGTGCTGTATCTTTCAGCCCAGTACTGGTCCTGAAAAGTAATTTTAACCGTACTTACCAGTAACTTGAATTTCCTTCCATAGGCTAACATTGACTGGTTTCACTTGGAAATTCTTCTAAGTGTGGAGTTTTGGAACTTTAAAATATTGCTCTAAAATCAGCCGAAATACGAATTCCGATTTACTCACCTGTTATCAGGAGAGACGTCAGTGCTGCATCTTTCAGCCCAGTACTGATCCTCAAAAGTAATTTTAACCCTACTTACCAGTAACTTGAATTTCCTTCCATAGGATATCATTGTCTGCTTTTTGCTGAAAAGGTTTCTAAGTGTTGATTTTTGAAACATACAAATATTCCTCTAAAATCAGCCGAAATACAAATTCCGATTTACTCACCTGTTATCAGGAGAGACCTCAGTGCTGTATCTTTCAGCCCAGTACTGGTCCTGAAAAGTAATTTTAACCGTACTTACCAGTAACTTGAATTTCCTTCCATAGGCTAACATTGACTTTGTTTCACTTGGAAATTCTTCTAAGTGTGGAGTTTTGGAACTTTAAAATATTCCTCTAAAATCAGCCGAAATACGAATTCCGATTTACTCACCTGTTATCAGGAGAGACCTCAGTGCTGCATCTTTTAGCCCAGCACTGACCCTGAAAAGTAATTTTAACCGTACTTACCAGTAACTTATATTTTCTTCCATAGGAATCCATTGTCTGGTTTTCAGCTGAAAAGTTTCAAAGTGTCGATTTTCACAAACTACAAATATTCCTTAAAAATCGCCTGTATGACTTAAAAGCATTCTTTCAACTGTTTACAGGAGATGCACCAGTGCTGGATCCAGGATCCAACACTGAGTAAGAAAAAGTAACGATAACAGTTTTTACCTGCTAAGTGAATTTCCTTCCATAGGATAACATTGGTGATTCTATGAGAAAAAGTTTCTAAGTGTCAACTTTTAAAATACAATAATATTCCTTAAAAATCACTACTGTAACCAAAACGCTTTTACTCAACTGTTTACAGGAGATGTCCCATGACTGAATCTAGGATCCAGTCCTGTGGTTAGAAAAGTAATCCATAAAGTAACTAATTGCATTTAACTAGAAATTCACATTGAGCTGAATGTTGCATTGTGTTTGAAAATGTGTTGCCCATTGCAACAACTGTAACTACTGTACTTAAAAGTCTATTGCCTATGTGCAAAGTATTTAAACTAAAGTAATTCATTCTGAGAAAGTATTTTTTGTAATGTATAATGTAATTACAATGTAATTTAAAAAATAAAATATGTAAAAAAAAATGTTTCTAAAAATGTAGTAAATCAGTATGAAAAAAATAAATATAACAATTAATACATTTAAAAATTGTCATTTACAAAACCTTTGAAATTCACTGAAAAAACCGTAGGTTTCAGACATGTTATAGTTAGGAATTAGCATTTAAAAACCTTTGAAATTCACTGAAAAAACCATAGGTTTCAGACACGTTATAGTTAGAAATTAGCATTTAAAAAACCTTTGAAATTCACTGAAAAAACCATAGGTTTCAGGCACGTTATAGTTAGAAATTTGCATTTAAAAACCTTAGAAATTCACTGAAAAAACCATAAGGTTTTAGGGACAGTTATAGTTAGTTGGACATTGCACTCGTACAAAACCCGTGAAATTCTCCCGTTATAGTTAGTTCAGGTAACTAAAACTCGCGCCCCGCAATGCACTGCTGATGAAGTCACATATTACATCACTCATGACATGGTCAGTGACATCACTGATGACATCACTGATGACATCTCAAATGACATCACTGATGACATCACTGATGACATCATCCATGTGAGAATTTAATGCATCTTCTCACACCCTAATATAAGTTTTGAAACACCCACTCTAAATTACAGACTGCCATTCTCAAAACCATACACACTCCAATACCAATAAGTACATACCCACTCACTGATTCTTAGGTCTACACACACACATCTACTCACTCACCCGTACAGTCACTCATACTTACAGTCACTCAGTACAGGACTATCATATGCACTCATACACCTATATAAACACTCACACAACGCAACTCATCCATAGAGGTATTCACACACCTAGTCAGTCATGCAAATAATTAATCACACTCCAATTTACTCACCTATACAGTTATACACACCAGCTCACTTACTCATAAAAATACTAGCACATTCTTACGCTCCTATGCAATCACTGATGCAAGCACACACTCATCCATATAGCCACTCTCACAATCACACACTCTCACTTATAGCCATTTATATACTCCAACACACATATATACTGCCTTTCACATATGTAGTTACTCACACATGTACCACTGAGATAAACATTCAATCACTAACACACCCATACACACACTCACCCACCCATACAGTCCATCACAGACGCACTCTTGAAACCATGCACCCAGTGAATCACCCACTCACACATCTATGCACAGAGTCACACACACCCCACCCACACAAACACTGAGGCACCCATACAGATACTCAGAGAACCAATCCATAACCCATATAGACACTCATTTAGCTAGTCAGAAACCCATGCAGTTGCTTACACAACAACAGACAGACGGATACAGACATTCACACAGTTTAGTCACTCACGCATGCATCCAGTAAGATACGTTTAATCACTCACTTATAGACTCAGTCACGCACCTACTAAATCATCCATTCAGGCGCTTCTACACCCACTCATTCTTCAATACGCCTTTCCCTAAATATATTAAACATATTTAAACTTTACAGAAACATACAGTCACTGGATGATGTCATCAGTGATGTCATCAGTGATGTCATTTGAGATGTCATCAGTGATGTCATCAGTGATGTCACTGACCATGTCATGAGTGATGTAATATGTGACGTCATCAGCAGTGCATTGCGGGGGCGCGAGTTATAGTTACCTGAACTAACTATAACGGGGGAATTTCACGGGTTTTGTACGAGTGCAATGTCCAACTAACTATAACTGTCCATAAAACCTTATGGTTTTTTCAGTGAATTTCTAAGGTTTTTTAAATGCAAATTTCTAACTATAACGTGTCTGAAACCTATGGTTTTTTCAGTGAATTTCAAAGGTTTTTAAATGCTAATTTCTAACTATAACGTGTCTGAAACCTATGGTTTTTTCAGTGAATATATATATATATATATATATATATATCCAATCCAAGCGTGAGCGTGAGCAAGAAGCGGACGCTTCGAACGCGTTGAGTGACTTTGCCGAATAAATCACTCTGAAGCAAGTTTGGTGGCTCTGGCGTGTTGTCTCTCTTTTTTATCGTTTGAACAACGCTTGGATTGGTTATTAAGGGTTTGCGACCCTTCCACGGCCCGCCGTTGCAAGTGGCTCGGGTGCTGCGCTACTAAACTGTTGGATATATATATATATATATATATATATATATATATATATATATATATATATATATATATTATCTACTGGAGGTCGCCAGTAGATAGTTATAGTTAGGACCTATTATCCATAGGAAATCCGTGACATTCTATTTGAAATAACGTTGGCGCCGGTTGACGAATCTTCGCAAAAGTTTCCAACTTGTTGGGGCGTCCGCTCCGCTCCTACCCTGAAAGTCTCGGGTTGATTCGTCAAGCGGGGGCCGAGAAAAAAGGGGGGTCCCAAAACGCGTTTTCCCATTCATTTTTCCATAGGAACCTTTAGTCGCAGCTACAGCCCGAACTGCTGAACGGAATTACACCAAATTTGGCAAAGAGGTAGCCCTTGGTTCAGTGTCGTGCCTTTTGCTTAAATGGTGTAAATCCGTTCAGTAGTTCCTGAGAAAATCAAAAGTAAAGTCACATATATATCTATGGGCGAGTAGGGTCCGCGTATCCTGAGCGCACCCTGCGTGCACCGTCCCGATCACGAGCTGCATGCTAATTGGCTGTCAAGTGGCTGTCAACACTCCAAATCAGGAAGTGTTGGCAGCCATTTTGTCCCTCGGTACAACCGAGGGACAGAAACAAGTGCGCAAAGCGCAAAAGGGGGCAGGGTAGAAACACCCTGACCCCCTAGGTCTGCTCAGGGGGTCCCACAAGGACCCCCTGGGCAGAAAAAAGCATTTTTTTTTTCAAAATCGGCAGGATGCGCTTAGGGTGCGCGGATCCGCCGATTAAAAAAAAAAAAGCACAAGAAACAAGTGTGCAAAACGCACAAAGGGGGCAGGGTAGAAACACCCTGACCCCTAGGTCTGCTCAGGGGTCCCACAAGGACCCCTGTTCAGAAAAGCATTTTATTTTTTTTCAAAATCGGCGGGATGCGCTTAGGGTGCGCGGATCCCACTGATTAAAAAAAAAAACACAAGAAACAAGTGCGCAAAGCGCACAAAGGGGGCAGGGTAGAAACACCCTGACCCCTAGGTCTGCTCAGGAGGTCCCACAAGGACCCCCTGGGCAGAAAAAGCACACACAAAAAAAAGACCGGCATCGTGCCGAGGCCCCGCCCCTCCCTGCAGCAGTCTGCAAACGCGCCCCCTGGTGCGTTTTAAGAAGGGAAGTAATTCCCCTTGAATACTGGGGGTCCCTGGGGCCAACTAGCCCACCAGGAACCTCCGGTATGCGCCAGGGGCTGCGTTGCAGAGAGGTGTACAGAGGCCACGCCCCTTTTACACCTCTCTGCAACGCAGCTCTGTGGCGCTTTTGGAGGTACATGGTGGGCTAGTTGGACTCCAGGGACCCTCAGTATTCAAGGGGACTTAATCCCCCAACTTAAAACGCACCACGGGGCACGTTTGCACAGTGGTGAAGGGAGGGGGCGGGGCTTCAGGTGACATGTGTGCAAACAGGCCCCGTGGCGCATTTTAAGATGGGGAATGAAATCCCCTTCAATCCTGAGGGTCCCTGGGGGTGAACTAGCCCACCAGGTATGTTCAGAAAGCGCCACAGAGCTGCGTTGCAGAGAGGTGCAAAAAGGGGCGTGGCCTCTGAACACCTCTCTGCAACGCAGCTCCCTGGGCATACTGGAGGTACAGGGTGGGCTAGTTGGACCCCAGGGACCCTCATGATTCAAGGGGACTTAATCCCCCAACTTAAAACGCGCCACGGGGCGCGTTTGCACAGATGTCACCTCAGGCCCCGCCCCCTCCCTTCACCATTGTGCAAATATTCCTCTAAAATCAGCCGAACTACCCATTCCGATTTACTCACCTGTTATCGGGAGAGACCTCAGTGCTGCATCTTTCAGCCCAGTACTGATCCTGAAAAGTAATTTTAACCGTACTTACCAGTAACTTGAATTTCCTTCCATAGGATATCATTGTCTGCTTTTTGCTGAAAAAGTTTCTAAGTGTTGATTTTTGAAACATACAAATATTCCTCTAAAATCAGCCGAAATACAAATTCCGATTTACTCACCTGTTATCAGGAGAGACCTCAGTGCTGTATCTTTCAGCCCAGTACTGGTCCTGAAAAGTAATTTTAACCGTACTTACCAGTAACTTGAATTTCCTTCCATAGGCTAACATTGACTGGTTTCACTTGGAAATTCTTCTAAGTGTGGAGTTTTGGAACTTTAAAATATTCCTCTAAAATCAGCCGAAATACGAATTCCGATTTACTCACCTGTTATCAGGAGAGACCTCAGTGCTGCATCTTTTAGCCCAGCACTGACCCTGAAAAGTAATTTTAACCGTACTTACCAGTAACTTATATTTTCTTCCATAGGAATCCATTGTCTGGTTTTCAGCTGAAAAGTTTCAAAGTGTCGATTTTCACAAACTACAAATATTCCTTAAAAATGCCTGTATGACTTAAACGCATTCTTTCAACTGTTTACAGGAGATGCACCAGTGCTGGATCCAGGATCCAACACTGAGTAAGAAAAAGTAACGATAACAGTTTTTACCTGCTAAGTGAATTTCCTTCCATAGGATAACATTGGTGATTCTATGAGAAAAAGTTTCTAAGTGTCAACTTTTAAAATACAATAATATTCCTTAAAAATCACTACTGTAACCAAAACGCTTTTACTCAACTGTTTACAGGAGATGTCCCAGGACTGAATCTAGGATCCAGTCCTGTGGTTAGAAAAGTAATCCATAAAGTAACTAATTGCATTTAACTAGAAATTCACATTGAGCTGAATGTTGCATTGTGTTTGAAAATGTGTTGCCCATTGCAACAACTGTAACTACTGTACTTAAAAGTCTATTGCCTATGTGCAAAGTATTTAAACTAAAGTAATTCATTCTGAGAAAGTATTTTTTGTAATGTATAATGTAATTACAATGTAATTTAAAAAATAAAATATGTAAAAAAAAAATGTTTCTAAAAATGTAGTAAATCAGTATGAAAAAAATAAATATAACAATTAATACATTTAAAAATTTTCATTTACAAAACCTTTGAAATTCACTGAAAAACCGTAGGTTTCAGACATGTTATAGTTAGGAATTAGCATTTAAAAAACCTTTGAAATTCACTGAAAAAACCATAGGTTTCAGACACGTTATAGTTAGAAATTAGCATTTAAAAAACCTTTGAAATTCACTGAAAAAACCATAGGTTTCAGGCACGTTATAGTTCGAAATTTGCATTTAAAAAACCTTAGAAATTCACTGAAAAAACCATAAGGTTTTAGGGACAGTTATAGTTAGTTGGACATTGCACTCGTACAAAACCCGTGAAATTCCCCCGTTATAGTTAGTTCAGGTAACTATAACTCGCGCCCCGCAATGCACTGCTGATGACGTCACATATTACATCACTCATGACATGGTCAGTGACATCACTGATGACATCACTGATGACATCTCAAATGACATCACTGATGACATCACTGATGACATCATCCATGTGAGAATTTAATGCATCTTCTCACACCCTAATATAAGTTTTGAAACACCCACTCTAAATTACAGACTGCCATTCTCAAAACCATACACACTCCAATACCAATAAGTACATACCCACTCACTGATTCTTAGGTCTACACACACACATCTACTCACTCACCCGTACAGTCACTCATACTTACAGTCACTCAGTACAGGACTATCATATGCACTCATACACCTATATAAACACTCACACAACGCAACTCATCCATAGAGGTATTCACACACCTAGTCAGTCATGCAAATAATTAATCACACTCCAATTTACTCACCTATACAGTTATACACACCAGCTCACTTACTCATAAAAATACTAGCACATTCTTACGCTCCTATGCAATCACTGATGCAAGCACACACTCATCCATATAGCCACTCTCACAATCACACACTCTCACTTATAGCCATTTATATACTCCAACACACATATATACTGCCTTTCACATATGTAGTTACTCACACATGTACCACTGAGATATACATTCAATCACTAACACACCCATACACACACTCACCCACCCATACAGTCCATCACAGACGCACTCTTGAAACCATGCACCCAGTGAATCACCCACTCACACATCTATGCACAGAGTCACACACACCCCACCCACACAAACACTGAGGCACCCATACAGATACTCAGAGAACCAATCCATAACCCATATAGACACTCATTTAGCTAGTCAGAAACCCATGCAGTTGCTTACACAACAACAGACAGACGGATATAGACATTCACACAGTTTAGTCACTCACCCATGCATCCAGTAAGATACGTTTAATCACTCACTTATAGACTCAGTCACGCACCTACTAAATCATCCATTCAGGCGCTTCTACACCCACTCATTCTTCAATACGCCTTTCCCTAAATATATTAAACATATTTAAACTTTACAGAAACACACAGTCACTGGATGATGTCATCAGTGATGTCATCAGTGATGTCATTTGAGATGTCATCAGTGATGTCATCAGTGATGTCACTGACCATGTAATGAGTGATGTAATATGTGACGTCATCAGCAGTGCATTGCGGGGCGCGAGTTATAGTTACCTGAACTAACTATAACGGGGAATTTCACGGGTTTTGTATGAGTGCAATGTCCAACTAACTATAACTGTCCCTAAAACCTTATGGTTTTTTCAGTGAATTTCTAAGGTTTTTTAAATGCAAATTTCTAACTATAACGTGCCTGAAACCTATGGTTTTTTCAGTGAATTTCAAAGGTTTTTAAATGCTAATTTCTAACTATAACGTGTCTGAAACCTATGGTTTTTTCAGTGAATATATATATATATATATATATATCCAATCCAAGCGTGAGCGTGAGCAAGAAGCGGACGCTTCGAAACGCGTTGAGTGACTTTGCCGAATAAATCACTCTGAAGCAAGTTTGGTGGCCCTGGCGTGTTGTCTCTCTTTTTTTATCGTTTGAACAACGCTTGGATTGGTTATTAAGGGTTTGCGACCCTTCCACGGCCCGCCGTTGCAAGTGGCTCGGGTGCTGCACTACTAAACTGTTGGATATATATATATATATATATATATATATATATATATATATATATATATATATATATTATCTACTGGAGGTCGCCAGTAGATAGTTATAGTTAGGACCTATTATCCATAGGAAATCCGCGACATTCTATTTGAAATAACGTTGGCGCCGGTTGACGAATCTTCGCAAAAGTTTCCAACTTGTTGGGGCGCTCCGCTCCTACCCTGAAAGTCTCGGGTTGATTCGTCAAGCGGGGGCCGAGAAAAAAGGGGGGTCCCAAAACGCGTTTTCCCCATTCATTTTTCCATAGGAACCTTTAGTCGCAGCTACAGCCCGAACTGCTGAACGGAATTACACCAAATTTGGCAAAGAGGTAGCCCTTGGTTCAGTGTCGTGCCTTTTGCTTAAATGGTGTAAATCCGTTCAGTAGTTCCTGAGAAAATCAAAAGTAAAGTCACATATATATCTATGGGCGAGTAGGGTCCGCGTATCCTGAGCGCACCCTGCGCGCACCGTCCCGATCACGAGCTGCATGCTAATTGGCTGTCAAGTGGCTGTCAACACTCCAAATCAGGAAGTGTTGGCAGCCATTTTGTCCCTCGGTACAACCGAGGCACAGAAACAAGTGCGCAAAGCGCACAAAGGGGGCAGGGTAGAAACACCCTGACCCCTAGGTCTGCTCAGGGGGTCCCACAAGGACCCCCTGGGCAGAAAAAAGCATTTTTTTTTTTCAAAATCGGCGGGATGCGCTTAGGGTGCACGGATCCGCCGATTAAAAAAAAAAAAGCACAAGAAACAAGTGTGCAAAACGCACAAAGGGGGCAGGGTAGAAACACCCTGACTACCTAGGTCTGCTCAGGGGGTCCCACAAGGACCCCCTGGTCAGAAAAAAGCATTTTTTTTTTTCAAAATCGGCGGGATGCGCTTAGGGTGCGCGGATCCCACTGATTAAAAAAAAAAACACAAGAAACAAGTGCACAAAACACACAAAGGGGGCAGGGTAGAAACACCCTGACCTCTAGGTCTGCTCAGGGGGTCCCACAAGGACCCCTGGGCAGAAAAAGCAAAAAAAAAAAGACCGGCATCGTGCCGAGGCCCCGCCCCTCCCTGCAGCAGTCTGCAAACGCGCCCCTGGCGCGTTTTAAGAAGGGGAAGTAATTCCCTTGAATACTGGGGGTCTCTGAGGCCAACTAGCCCACCAGGAACCTCCGGTATGCGCCAGGGGCTGCGTTGCAGAGAGGTGTACAGAGGCCACGCCCCTTTTACACCTCTCTGCAACGCAGCTCTGTGGCGCTTTTGGAGGTACATGGTGGGCTAGTTGGACTCCAGGGACCCTCAGTATTCAAGGGGACTTAATCCCCCAACTTAAAACGCACCACGGGGCACGTTTGCACAGTGGTGAAGGGAGGGGTGGGGCTTCAGGTGACATGTGTGCAAACAGGCCCCATGGCGCATTTTAAGTTGGGGAATGAAATCCCCTTCAATACTGAGGGTCCCTGGGGGCGAACTAGCCCACCAGGTATGTTCAGAAAGCACCACAGAGCTGCGTTGCAGAGAGGTGCAAAAAGGGGCGTGGCCTCTGAACACCTCTCTGCAACGCAGCTCCCTGGCGCATACTGGAGGTACAGGGTGGGCTAGTTGGACCGCAGGGACCCTCATGATTCAAGGGGACTTAATCCCCCAACTTAAAACGCGCCACGGGGCGCGTTTGCACAGATGTCACCTCAGGCCCCGCCCCTCCCTTCACCATTGTGCAAATATTCCTCTAAAATCAGCCGAACTACCCATTCCGATTTACTCACCTGTTATCAGGAGAGACCTCAGTGCTGCATCTTTCAGCCCAGTACTGATCCTGAAAAGTAATTTTAACCGTACTTACCAGTAACTTGAATTTCCTTCCATAGGATATCATTGTCTGCTTTTGCTGAGAAAGTCTTCTGTGTCGATTTTTGAAACATACAAATATTCCTCTAAAATCAGCCGAAATACGAATTTTGATTTACTCACCTGTTATCAGGAGAGACCTCAGTGCTGCATCTTTCAGCCCAGTACTGATCCTGAAAAGTAATTTTAACCGTACTTACCAGTAACTTGAATTTCCTTCCATAGGATATCATTGTCTGCTTTTTGCTGAAAAAGTTTCTGTGTCGATTTTTGAAACATACAAATATTCCTCTAAAATCAGCCGAAATACGAATTTTGATTTACTCACCTGTTATCAGGAGAGACCTCAGTGCTGCATCTTTCAGCCCAGTACTGATCCTGAAAAGTAATTTTAACCGTACTTACCAGTAACTTGAATTTCCTTCCATAGGATATCATTGCCTGCTTTTTGCTGAAAAAGTTTCTAAGTGTTGATTTTTGAAACATACAAATATTCCTCTAAAATCAGCCGAAATACGTATTCCGATTTACTCACCTGTTATCAGGAGAGACCTCAGTGCTATATCTTTCAGCCCAGTACTGGTCCTGAAAAGTAATTTTAACCGTACTTACCAGTAACTTGAATTTCCTTCCATAGGCTAACATTGACTGGTTTCACTTGGAAATTCTTCTAAGTGTGGAGTTTTGGAACTTTAAAATATTCCTCTAAAATCAGCCGAAATACGAATTCCGATTTACTCACCTGTTATCAGGAGAGACCTCAGTGCTGCATCTTTCAGCCCAGTACTGATCCTGAAAAGTAATTTTAACCGTACTTACCAGTAACTTGAATTTCCTTCCATAGGATATCATTGCCTGCTTTTTGCTGAAAAAGTTTCTAAGTGTTGATTTTTGAAACATACAAATATTCCTCTAAAATCAGCCGAAATACGTATTCCGATTTACTCACCTGTTATCAGGAGAGACCTCAGTGCTGTATCTTTCAGCCCAGTACTGGTCCTGAAAAGTAATTTTAACCGTACTTACCAGTAACTTGAATTTCCTTCCATAGGCTAACATTGACTGGTTTCACTTGGAAATTCTTCTAAGTGTGGAGTTTTGGAACTTTAAACTATTCCTCTAAAATCAGCCGAAATACGAATTCCGATTTACTCACCTGTTATCAGGAGAGACCTCAGTGCTGCATCTTTTAGCCCAGCACTGACCCTGAAAAGTAATTTTAACCGTACTTACCAGTAACTTATATTTTCTTCCATAGGAATCCATTGTCTGGTTTTCAGCTGAAAAGTTTCAAAGTGTCGATTTTCACAAACTACAAATATTCCTTAAAAATCGCCTGTATGACTTAAACGCATTCTTTCAACTGTTTACAGGAGATGCACCAGTGCTGGATCCAGGATCCAACACTGAGTAAGAAAAAGTAACGATAACAGTTTTTACCTGCTAAGTGAATTTCCTTCCATAGGATAACATTGGTGATTCTATGAGAAAAAGTTTCTAAGTGTCAACTTTTAAAATACAATAATATTCCTTAAAAATCACTACTGTAACCAAAACGCTTTTACTCAACTGTTTACAGGAGATGTCCCAGGACTGAATCTAGGATCCAGTCCTGTGGTTAGAAAAGTAATCCATAAAGTAACTAATTGCATTTAACTAGAAATTCACAATGAGCTGAATGTTGCATTGTGTTTGAAAATGTGTTGCCCATTGCAACAACTGTAACTACTGTACTTAAAAGTCTATTGCCTATGTGCAAAGTATTTAAACTAAAGTAATTCATTCTGAGAAAGTATTTTTTGTAATGTATAATGTAATTACAATGTAATTTAAAAATAAAATATGTAAAAAAAAATGTTTCTAAAAATGTAGTAAATCAGTATGAAAAAATAAATATAACAATTAATACATTTAAAAATTGTCATTTACAAAACCTTTGAAATTCACTGAAAAAACCGTAGGTTTCAGACATGTTATAGTTAGGAATTAGCATTTAAAAAACCTTTGAAATTCACTGAAAAAACCATAGGTTTCAGACACGTTATAGTTAGAAATTAGCATTTAAAAAACCTTTGAAATTCACTGAAAAAACCATAGGTTTCAGGCACGTTATAGTTCGAAATTTGCATTTAAAAAACCTTAGAAATTCACTGAAAAAACCATAAGGTTTTAGGGACAGTTATAGTTAGTTGGACATTGCACTCGTACAAAACCCGTGAAATTCCCCCGTTATAGTTAGTTCAGGTAACTATAACTCGCGCCCCCGCAATGCACTGCTGATGACGTCACATATTACATCACTCATGACATGGTCAGTGACATCACTGATGACATCACTGTTGACATCTCAAATGACATCACTGATGACATCACTGATGACATCATCCATGTGAGAATTTAATGCATCTTCTCACACCCTAATATAAGTTTTGAAACACCCACTCTAAATTACAGACTGCCATTCTCAAAACCATACACACTCCAATACCAATAAGTACATACCCACTCACTGATTCTTAGGTCTACACACACACATCTACTCACTCACCCGTACAGTCACTCATACTTACAGTCACTCAGTACAGGACTATCATATGCACTCATACACCTATATAAACACTCACACAACGCAACTCATCCATAGAGGTATTCACACACCTAGTCAGTCATGCAAATAATTAATCACACTCCAATTTACTCACCTATACAGTTATACACACCAACTCACTTACTCATAAAAATACTAGCACATTCTTACGCTCCTATGCAATCACCGATGCAAGCACACACTCATCCATATAGCCACTCTCACAATCACACACTCTCACTTATAGCCATTTATATACTCCAACACACATATATACTGCCTTTCACATATGTAGTTACTCACACATGTACCACTGAGATATACATTCAATCACTAACACACCCATACACACACTCACCCACCCATACAGTATATCACAGACGCACTCTTGAAACCATGCACCCAGTGAATCACCCACTCACACATCTATGCACAGAGTCACACACACCCCACCCACACAAACACTGAGGCACCCATACAGATACTCAGAGAACCAATCCATAACCCATATAGACACTCATTTAGCTAGTCAGAAAGCCCATGCAGTTGCTTACACAACAACAGACAGACGGATATAGACATTCACACAGTTTAGTCACTCACCCATGCATCCAGTAAGATACGTTTAATCACTCACTTATAGACTCAGTCACGCACCTACTAAATCATCCATTCAGGCGCTTCTACACCCACTCATTCTTCAATACGCCTTTCCCTAAATATATTAAACATATTTAAACTTTACAGAAACACACAGTCACTGGATGATGTCATCAGTGATGTCATCAGTGATGTCATTTGAGATGTCATCAGTGATGTCATCAGTGATGTCACTGACCATGTCATGAGTGATGTAATATGTGACGTCATCAGCAGTGCATTGCGGGGCGCGAGTTATAGTTACCTGAACTAACTATAACGGGGGAATTTCACGGGTTTTGTACGAGTGCAATGTCCAACTAACTATAACTGTCCCTAAAACCTTATGGTTTTTTCAGTGAATTTCTAAGGTTTTTTAAATGCAAATTTCTAACTATAACGTGCCTGAAACCTATGGTTTTTTCAGTGAATTTCAAAGGTTTTTTAAATGCTAATTTCTAACTATAACGTGCCTGAAACCTATGGTTTTTTCAGTGAATTTCAAAGGTTTTTTAAATGCTAATTTCTAACTATAACGTGTCTGAAACCTATGGTTTTTTCAGTGAATATATATATATATATATATATATATATATATATATCCAATCCAAGCGTGAGCGTGAGCAAGAAGCGGACGCTTCGAAACGCGTTGAGTGACTTTGCCGAATAAATCACTCTGAAGCAAGTTTGGTGGCCCTGGCGTGTTGTCTCTCTTTTTTTATCGTTTGAACAACGCTTGGATTGGTTATTAAGGGTTTGCGACCCTTCCACGGCCCGCCGTTGCAAGTGGCTCGGGTGCTGCGCTACTAAACTGTTGGATATATATATATATATATATATATATATATATATATATATATATATATATATATATATATTATCTACTGGAGGTCGCCAGTAGATAGTTATAGTTAGGACCTATTATCCATAGGAAATCCGCGACATTCTATTTGAAATAACGTTGGCGCCGGTTGACGAATCTTCGCAAAAGTTTCCAACTTGTTGGGGCGCTCCGCTCCTACCCTGAAAGTCTCGGGTTGATTCGTCAAGCGGGGGCCGAGAAAAAGGGGGTCCCAAAACGCGTTTTCCCCATTCATTTTTCCATAGGAACCTTTAGTCGCAGCTACAGCCCAAACTGCTGAACGGAATTACACCAAATTTGGCAAAGAGGTAGCCCTTGGTTCAGTGTCGTGCCTTTTGCTTAAATGGTGTAAATCCGTTCAGTAGTTCCTGAGAAAATCAAAAGTAAAGTCACATATATATCTATGGGCGAGTAGGGTCCGCGTATCCTGAGCGCACCCTGCGCGCACCGTCCCGATCACGAGATGCATGCTAATTGGCTGTCAAGTGGCTGTCAACACTCCAAATCAGGAAGTGTTGGCAGCCATTTTGTCCCTCGGTACAACCGAGGGACAGAAACAAGTGCGCAAAGCGCAAAAAGGGGGCAGGGTAGAAACACCCTGACCCCCTAGGGCTGCTCAGGGGGTCCCACAAGGACCCCCTGGGCAGAAAAAAGCATTTTTTTTTTTCAAAATCGGCGGGATGCGCTTAGGGTGCGCAGATCCGCCGATTAAAAAAAAAAAAGCACAAGAAACAAGTGTGCAAAACGCACAAAGGGGGCAGGGTAGAAACACCCTGACCCCCTAGGTCTGCTCAGGGGGTCCCACAAGGACCCCCTGGGCAGAAAAAAAGCATTTTTTTTTTTTCAAAATCGGCGGGATGCGCTTAGGGTGCGCGGATCCCACTGATTAAAAAAAAAAACACAAGAAACAAGTGCGCAAAACGCACAAAGGGGGCAGGGTAGAAACACCCTGACCCCTAGGTCTGCTCAGGGGTCCCACAAGGACCCCTGGGCAGAAAAAGCACAAAAAAAAAAAAGACCGGCATCGTGCCGAGGCCCCGCCCCTCCCTGCAGCAGTCTGCAAACGCGCCCCCTGGCGCGTTTTAAGAAGGGGAAGTAATCCCCTTGAATACTGGGGGTCCCTGGGGGCCAACTAGCCCACCAGGAACCTCCGGTATGCGCCAGGGGCTGCGTTGCAGAGAGGTGTACAGAGGCCACGCCCCTTTTACACCTCTCTGCAACGCAGCTCTGTGGCGCTTTGGAGGTACATGGTGGGCTAGTTGGACTCCAGGGACCCTCAGTATTCAAGGGGACTTAATCCCCCAACTTAAAACGCACCACGGGGCACGTTTGCACAGTGGTGAAGGGAGGGGTGGGGCTTCAGGTGACATGTGTGCAAACAGGCCCTGTGGCGCATTTTAAGATGGGGAATGAAATCCCTTTCAATCCTGAGGGTCCCTGGGGGCGAACTAGCCCACCAGGTATGTTCAGAAAGCGCCACAGAGCTGCGTTGCAGAGAGGTGCAAAAAGGGGCGTGGCCTCTGAACACCTCTCTGCAACGCAGCTCCCTGGGCATACTGGAGGTACAGGGTGGGCTAGTTGGACCCCAGGGACCCTCATGATTCAAGGGGACTTAATCCCCCAACTTAAAACGCGCCACGGGGCGCGTTTGCACAGATGTCACCTCAGGCCCCGCCCCCTCCCTTCACCATTGTTCAAATATTCCTCTAAAATCAGCCGAACTACCCATTCCGATTTACTCACCTGTTATCAGGAGAGACCTCAGTGCTGCATCTTTCAGCCCAGTACTGATCCTGAAAAGTAATTTTAACCGTACTTACCAGTAACTTGAATTTCCTTCCATAGGATATCATTGTCTGCTTTTTGCTGAAAAAGTTTCTAAGTGTCGATTTTTGAAACATACAAATATTCCTCTAAAATCAGCCGAAATACGAATTCCGATTTACTCACCTGTTATCAGGAGAGACCTCAGTGCTGCATCTTTCAGCCCAGTACTGATCCTGAAAAGTAATTTTAACCGTACTTACCAGTAACTTGAATTTCCTTCCATAGGCTAACATTGACTGGTTTCACTTGGAAATTCTTCTAAGTGTGGAGTTTTGGAACTTTAAAATATTCCTCTAAAATCAGCCGAAATACGAATTCCGATTTACTCACCTGTTATCAGGAGAGACCTCAGTGCTGCATCTTTCAGCCCAGTACTGATCCTGAAAAGTAATTTTAACCGTACTTACCAGTAACTTGAATTTCCTTCCATAGGATATCATTGTCTGCTTTTTGCTGAAAAAGTTTCTAAGTGTCGATTTTTGAAACATACAAATATTCCTCTAAAATCAGCCGAAATACGAATTCCGATTTACTCACCTGTTATCAGGAGAGACCTCAGTGCTGCATCTTTCAGCCCAGTACTGATCCTGAAAAGTAATTTTAACCGTACTTACCAGTAACTTGAATTTCCTTCCATAGGCTAACATTGACTGGTTTCACTTGGAAATTCTTCTAAGTGTGGAGTTTTGGAACTTTAAAATATTCCTCTAAAATCAGCCGAAATACGAATTCCGATTTACTCACCTGTTATCAGGAGAGACGTCAGTGCTGCATCTTTCAGCCCAGTACTGATCCTCAAAAGTAATTTTAACCGTACTTACCAGTAACTTGAATTTCCTTCCATAGGATATCATTGTCTGCTTTTTGCTGAAAAAGTTTCTAAGTGTTGATTTTTGAAACATACAAATATTCCTCTAAAATCAGCCGAAATGCAAATTCCGATTTACTCACCTGTTATCAGGAGAGACCTCAGTGCTGTATCTTTCAGCCCAGTACTGGTCCTGAAAAGTAATTTTAACCGTACTTACCAGTAACTTGAATTTCCTTCCATAGGCTAACATTGACTTTGTTTCACTTGGAAATTCTTCTAAGTGTGGAGTTTTGGAACTTTAAAATATTCCTCTAAAATCAGCCGAAATACGAATTCCGATTTACTCACCTGTTATCAGGAGAGACCTCAGTGCTGCATCTTTTAGCCCAGCACTGACCCTGAAAAGTAATTTTAACCGTACTTACCAGTAACTTATATTTTCTTCCATAGGAATCCATTGTCTGGTTTTCAGCTGAAAAGTTTCAAAGTGTCGATTTTCACAAACTACAAATATTCCTTAAAAATCGCCTGTATGACTTAAACGCATTCTTTCAACTGTTTACAGGAGATGCACCAGTGCTGGATCCAGGATCCAACACTGAGTAAGAAAAAGTAACGATAACAGTTTTTACCTGCTAAGTGAATTTCCTTCCATAGGATAACATTGGTGATTCTATGAGAAAAAGTTTCTGTCAACTTTTAAAATACAATAATATTCCTTAAAAATCACTACTGTAACCAAAACGCTTTTACTCAACTGTTTACAGGAGATGTCCCAGGACTGAATTTAGGATCCAGTCCTGTGGTTAGAAAAGTAATCCATAAAGTAACTAATTGCATTTAACTAGAAATTCACATTGAGCTGAATGTTGCATTGTGTTTGAAAATGTGTTGCCCATTGCAACAACTGTAACTACTGTACTTAAAAGTCTATTGCCTATGTGCAAAGTATTTAAACTAAAGTAATTCATTCTGAGAAAGTATTTTTTGTAATGTATAATGTAATTACAATGTAATTTAAAAAATAAAATATGTAAAAAAAAATGTTTCTAAAAATGTAGTAAATCAGTATGAAAAAAATAAATATAACAATTAATACATTTAAAAATTGTCATTTACAAAACCTTTGAAATTCACTGAAAAAACCGTAGGTTTCAGACATGTTATAGTTAGGAATTAGCATTTAAAAAACCTTTGAAATTCACTGAAAAAACCATAGGTTTCAGACACGTTATAGTTAGAAATTAGCATTTAAAAAACCTTTGAAATTCACTGAAAAAACCATAGGTTTCAGGCACGTTATAGTTAGAAATTTGCATTTAAAAAACCTTAGAAATTCACTGAAAAAACCATAAGGTTTTAGGGACAGTTATAGTTAGTTGGACATTGCACTCGTACAAAACCCGTGAAATTCCCCCGTTATAGTTAGTTCAGGTAACTATAACTCGCGCCCCCGCAATGCACTGCTGATGACGTCACATATTACATCACTCATGACATGGTCAGTGACATCACTGATGACATCACTGATGACATCTCAAATGACATCACTGATGACATCACTGATGACATCATCCATGTGAGAATTTAATGCATCTTCTCACAACCTAATATAAGTTTTGAAACACCCACTCTAAATTACAGACTGCCATTCTCAAAACCATACACACTCCAATACCAATAAGTACATACCCACTCACTGATTCTTAGGTCTACACACACACATCTACTCACTCACCCGTACAGTCACTCATACTTACAGTCACTCAGTACAGGACTATCATATGCACTCATACACCTATATAAACACTCACACAACGCAACTCATCCATAGAGGTATTCACACACCTAGTCAGTCATGCAAATAATTAATCACACTCCAATTTACTCACCTATACAGTTATACACACCAGCTCACTTACTCATAAAAATACTAGCACATTCTTACGCTCCTATGCAATCACTGATGCAAGCACACACTCATCCATATAGCCACTCTCACAATCACACACTCTCACTTATAGCCATTTATATACTCCAACACACATATATACTGCCTTTCACATATGTAGTTACTCACACATGTACCACTGAGATATACATTCAATCACTAACACACCCATACACACACTCACCCACCCATACAGTCCATCACAGACGCACTCTTGAAACCATGCACCCAGTGAATCACCCACTCACACATCTATGCACAGAGTCACACACACCCCACCCACACAAACACTGAGGCACCCATACAGATACTCAGAGAACCAATCCATAACCCATATAGACACTCATTTAGCTAGTCAGAAACCCATGCAGTTGCTTACACAACAACAGACAGACGGATACAGACATTCACACAGTTTAGTCACTCACCCATGCATCCAGTAAGATACGTTTAATCACTCACTTATAGACTCAGTCACGCACCTACTAAATCATCCATTCAGGCGCTTCTACACCCACTCATTCTTCAATACGCCTTTCCCTAAATATATTAAACATATTTAAACTTTACAGAAACACACAGTCACTGGATGATGTCATCAGTGATGTCATCAGTGATGTCATTTGAGATGTCATCAGTGATGTCATCAGTGATGTCACTGACCATGTCATGAGTGATGTAATATGTGACGTCATCAGCAGTGCATTGCGGGGCGCGAGTTATAGTTACCTGAACTAACTATAACGGGGAATTTCACGGGTTTTGTACGAGTGCAATGTCCAACTAACTATAACTGTCCCTAAAACCTTATGGTTTTTTCAGTGAATTTCTAAGGTTTTTTAAATGCAAATTTCTAACTATAACGTGCCTGAAACCTATGGTTTTTCAATGAATTTCAAAGGTTTTTAAATGCTAATTTCTAACTATAACGTGTCTGAAACCTATGGTTTTTTCAGTGAATATATATATATATATATATATATATATATATATATATATCCAATCCAAGCGTGAGCGTGAGCAAGAAGCGGACGCTTCGAAACGCGTTGAGTGACTTTGCCGAATAAATCACTCTGAAGCAAGTTTGGTGGCCCTGGCGTGTTGTCTCTCTTTTTTTATCGTTTCAACAACGCTTGGATTGGTTATTAAGGGTTTGCGACCCTTCCACGGCCCGCCGTTGGAAGTGGCTCGGGTGCTGCGCTACTAAACTGTTGGATATATATATATATATATATATATATATATTATCTACTGGCGGTCACCAGTATATAGTTATAGTTAGGACCTATTATCCATAGGAAATCCGCGACATTCTATTTGAAATAATGTTGGCGCCGGTTGACGAATCTTCGCGAAAGTTTCCAACTTGTTGGGGCGCTCCGCTCCGCTCCTACCCTGAAAGTCTCGGGTTGATTCGTCAAGCGGGGGCCGAGAAAAAGGGGGTCCCAAAACGCGTTTTCCCCATTCATTTTTCCATAGGAACCTTTAGTCGCAGCTACAGCCCGAACTGCTGAACGGAATTACACCAAATTTGGCAAAGAGGTAGCCCTTGGTTCAGTGTCGTGCCTTTTGCTTAAATGGTGTAAATCCGTTCAGTAGTTCCTGAGAAAATCAAAAGTAAAGTCACATATATATCTATGGGCGAGTAGGGTCCGCGTATCCTGAGCGCACCCTGCGCGCACCGTCCCGATCACGAGCTGCATGCTAATTGGCTGTCAAGTGGCTGTCAACACTCCAAATCAGGAAGTGTTGGCAGCCATTTTGTCCCTCGGTACAACCGAGGGACAGAAACAAGTGCGCAAAGCGCAAAAGGGGCAGGGTAGAAACACCCTGACCCCTAGGTCTGCTCAGGGGTCCCACAAGGACCCCTGGGCAGAAAAGCATTTTTTTTTTCAAAATCGGCGGGATGCGCTTAGGGTGCGCGGATCCGCCGATTAAAAAAAAAAAAGCACAAGAAACAAGTGTGCAAAACACACAAAGGGGGCAGGGTAGAAACACCCTGACCCCCTAGGTCTGCTCAGGGGGTCCCACAAGGACCCCTGGGCAGAAAAAGCATTTTTTTCTTTTCAAAATCGGCGGGATGCGCTTAGGGTGCGCGGATCCCACTGATTAAAAAAAAACACAAAAAACAAGTGCGCAAAACGCACAAAGGGGGCAGGGTAGAAACACCCTGACCCCTAGGTCTGCTCAGGGGTCCCACAAGGACCCCTGGGCAGAAAAAGCACAAAAAAAAAAAAGACCAGCATGTGTGCCAAGGCCCCGCCCCTCCCTGCAGCAGTCTGCAAACGCGCCCCCTGGCGCGTTTTAAGAAGGGAAGTAATTCCCCTTGAATACTGGGGGTCCCTGGGGCCAACTAGCCCACCAGGAACCTCCGGTATGCGCCAGGGGCTGCGTTGCAGAGAGGTGTACAGAGGCCACGCCCTTTTACACCTCTCTGCAACGCAGCTCTGTGGCGCTTTTTGGAGGTACATTGTGGGCTAGTTGGACTCCAGGGACCCTCAGTATTCAAGGGGACTTAATCCCCCAACTTAAAACGCGCCACGGGGCACGTTTGCACAGTGGTGAAGGGAGGGGGCGGGGCTTCAGGTGACATGTGTGCAAACAGGCCCCGTGGCGCATTTTAAGATGGGGAATGAAATCTCCTTCAATCCTGAGGGTCCCTGAGGGCGAACTAGCCCACCAGGTATGTTTAGAAAGCGCCACAGAGCTGCGTTGCAGAGAGGTGCAAAAAGGGGCGTGGCCTCTGAACACCTCTCTGCAACGCAGCTCCCTGGGCATACTGGAGGTACAGGGTGGGCTAGTTGGACCCCAGGGACCCTCATGATTCAAGGGGACTTAATCCCCCAACTTAAAACGCGCCACGGGGCGCGTTTGCACAGATGTCACCTCAGGCCCCGCCCCCTCCCTTCACCATTGTGCAAATATTCCTCTAAAATCAGCCGAACTACCCATTCCGATTTACTCACCTGTTATCAGGAGAGACCTCAGTGCTGCATCTTTCAGCCCAGTACTGATCCTGAAAAGTAATTTTAACCGTACTTACCAGTAACTTGAATTTTCTTCCATAGGATATCATTGTCTGCTTTTTGCTGAAAAAGTTTCTAAGTGTCGATTTTTGAAACATACAAATATTCCTCTAAAATCAGCCGAAATACGAATTCCGATTTACTCACCTGTTATCAGGAGAGACCTCAGTGCTGCATCTTTCAGCCCAGTACTGATCCTGAAAAGTAATTTTAACCGTACTTACCAGTAACTTGAATTTCCTTCCATAGGATATCATTTACTGGTTTCACTTGGAAATTCTTCTAAGTGTGGAGTTTTGGAACTTTATAATATTCCTCTAAAATCAGCCGAAATACGAATTCCGATTTACTCACCTGTTATCAGGAGAGACCTCAGTGCTGCATCTTTCAGCCCAGTACTGATCCTGAAAAGTAATTTTAACCGTACTTACCAGTAACTTGAATTTCCTTCCATAGGATATCATTGACTGGTTTCACTTGGAAATTCTTCTAAGTGTGGAGTTTTGGAACTTTATAATATTCCTCTAAAATCAGCCGAAATACGAATTCCCATTTACTCACCTGTTATCAGGAGAGACCTCAGTGCTGCATCTTTCAGCCCAGTACTGATCCTGAAAAGTAATTTTAACCGTACTTACCAGTAACTTGAATTTCCTTCCATAGGATATCATTGACTGGTTTCACTTGGAAATTCTTCTAAGTGTGGAGTTTTGGAACTTTATAATATTCCTCTAAAATCAGCCGAAATACGAATTCCTATTTACTCACCTGTTATCAGGAGAGACCTCAGTGCTGCATCTTTCAGCCCAGTACTGATCCTGAAAAGTAATTTTAACCGTACTTACCAGTAACTTATATTTCCTTCCATAGGAATCCATTGTCTGGTTTTCAGCAGAAAAGTTTCAAAGTGTTGATTTTCACAAACTACAAATATTCCTTAAAAATCGCCTGTATGACTTAAACGCATTCTTTCAACTGTTTACAGGAGATGCACCAGTGCTGGATCCAGGATCCACCACTGAGTAAGAAAAAGTAACGATAACACTACTTACCTGCTAAGTGAATTTCCTCCCATAGGATAACATTGGTGATTCTATGTGAAAAAGTTTCTAAGTGTCAACTTTTAAAATACAATAATATTCCTTAAAAATCACTACTGTAACCAAAACGCTTTTACTCAACTTTTTACAGGAGATGTCCCAGGACTGAATCTAGGATCCAGTCCTGTGGTTAGAAAAGTAATCCATAAAGTAACTAATTGCATTTAGCTAGAAATTCACATTGAGCTCAATATTGCATTGTGTTTGAAATTGTGTTGCCCATTGCAACAACTGTAACTACTGTACTTAAAAGTCTATTGCCTATTTGCAAAGTATTTAAACTAAAGTAATTCATTCTGAGAAAGTATATTTTGTAATGTAATGTATAATGTAATTACAATGTAATTTAAAAAATAAAATATCTAAAAATAAATAGTTTAAAAAATGTAGTAAATCAGTATAAAAAAAAATATATAACAATTAATACATTTAAAAATTGTCATTTACAAAACCTTTGAAATTCACTGAAAAAACCATAGGTTTCAGGCCTGTTATAGTTAGGGTTTAGCATTTAAAAACCTTTGAAATTCACTGAAAAAACCATAGGTTTCAGGCCTGTTATAGTTAGGTTTAGCATTTAAAAACCTTTGAAATTCACTGAAAAAACCATAGGTTTTAGGGAAAGTTATAGTTAGTTGGACATTGCACTCGTACAAAACTCGTAAATTCCCCGTTATAGTTAGTTCAGCTAACTATAACTCGCGCCCCCGCAATGCACTGCTGATGACGTCACATATTACATCACACATTACATCACTAACTTTCCCTAAAACCTATAGTTTTTTCAGTGAATTTCAAAGGTTTTTAAATGCTAAACCCTAACTATAACAGGCCTGAAACCTATGGTTTTTCAGTGAATTTCAAAGGTTTTTTAAATGCTAAACCCTAACTATAACAGGCCTGAAACCTATGGTTTTTTTCAGTGAATATATATATATATACCTATATATATATATATATATGTTGCTCCAAGGTTTACCCACAAATTGAGGAAGCACTCGGGCAGCAGCAGTGCACGGCAGACCACACATGCAGCAGGAGCAGCCTGACGCGTTTCGGAAACCTCCTTCCTCAAAGGCTCAGTCCCACAGATTAAAACAGCGTTTGGGCCACACTACATTTATTGTCTAAACTGCCTGCTGATAGGCTGCTTCAATAAGCCACAACATGATTAGTTCACAGGCCCCTCTGGAATTCTGGGACATGTAGTGCAGCAATCTCACCCAAATGGGTGCCGTGTCCTCTGGGTCCTTTATGCATAGCCCTCCAATCGGCCCCGCTGTGTGCGCAGTCTGAATTCCTGGCGCTGCTTGCCCCATGTGGAACTGGACGTATTTCCAGCTCCCAGCCCGCTTTGCCAATCCTAGCGGTGGTGCTCCCTCCAAGGCTGGGCAGCCGCGAAAATATGTTGCTCCAAGGTTTACCCACAAATTGAGGAAGCACTCGGGCAGCAGCAGTGCACGGCAGACCACACACACAGCAGGAGCAGCCTGACGCATTTTGGAAACCTCCTTCCTCATAGGCTCAGTCCCACAGATTAAAACAGTGTTTGGGCCACACTACATTTATTGCCTAAACTGCCTGCTGATAGGCTGCTTCAATAAGCCACAACATGATTAGTTCACAGGCCCCTCTGGAATTCTGGGACATGTAGTGCGACAATCTCACCCAAATGGGTGCCGTGTCCTCTGGGTCCTTTATGCATAGCCCTCCAATGGGCCCCGCTGTGTGCGCAGTCTGAATTCCTGGCGCTGCTTGCCCCATGTGGAACTGGACGTATTTCCAGCTCCCAGCCTGCTTTGCCAATCCTAGCGGTGGTGCTCCCTCCACGGCTGGGCAGCCGCGAAAATATTTTGCTCCAAGGTTTACCCACAAATTGAGGAAGCACTCGGGCAGCAGCAGTGCACGGCAGACCACACATGCAGCAGGAGCAGCCTGACGCGTTTTGGAAACCTCCTTCCTCATAGGCTCAGTCCCACAGATTCAAACAGCGTTTGGGCCACACTACATTTATTGCCTAAACTGCCTGCTGATAGGCTGCTTCAATAAGCCACAACATGATTAGTTCATAGGCCCCTCTGGAATTCTGGGACATGTAGTGCGGCAATCTCACCCAAATGGGTGCCGTGTCCTCTGGGTCCTTTATGTATAGCCCTCCAATGGGCCCCGCTGTGTGCGCAGTCTGAATTCCTGGCGCTGCTTGCCCCATGTGGAACTGGACGTATTTCCAGCTCCCAGCCCGCTTTGCCAATCCTAGCGGTGGTGCTCCCTCCACGGCTGGGCAGCCGCGAAAATATTTTGCTCCAAGGTTTACCCACAAATTGAGGAAGCACTCGGGCAGCAGCAGTGCACGGCAGACCACACATGCAGCAGGAGCAGCCTGACGCGTTTCGGAAACTTCCTTCCTCATAGGCTCAGTCCCACAGATTAAAACAGCGTTTGGGCCACACTACATTTATTGCCTAAACTGCCTGCTGATAGGCTGCTTCAATAAGCCACAACATGATTAGTTCACAGGCCCCTCTGGAATTCTGGGACATGTAGTGCGGCAATCTCACCCAAATGGGTGCCGTGTCCTCTGGGTCCTTTATGCATAGCCCTCCAATGGGCCCCGCTGTGTGCGCAGTCTGAATTCCTGGCGCTGCTTGCCCCATGTGGAACTGGACGTATTTCCAGCTCCCAGCCCGCTTTGCCAATCCTAGCGGTGGTGCTCCCTCCACGGCTGGGCAGCCGCGAAAATATGTTGCTCCAAGGTTTACCCACAAATTGAGGAAGCACTCGGGCAGCAGCAGTGCACGGCAGACCACACATGCAGCAGGAGCAGCCTGACGCGTTTCGGAAACCTCCTTCCTCATAGGCTCAGTCCCACAGATTAAAACAGCGTTTGGGCCACACTACATTTATTGCCTAAACTGCCTGCTGATAGGCTGCTTCAATAAGCCACAACATGATTAGTTCACAGGCCCCTCTGGAATTCTGGGACATGTAGTGCGGCAATCTCACCCAAATGGGTGCCGTGTCCTCTGGGTCCTTTATGCATAGCCCTCCAATCGGCCCCGCTGTGTTATATATTGGGTCACCAGTAGGTAGTTATAGTGAGGACAACTTGTTTCTATTCAAAAAGCATTTTTTTGCCAATATCTTTGGCGCCGTTCGACGAATCTTCACAAAATGTTCAAAACTAACAAGGCAGTCGTGTCAGCTGCTGTGTTGAAAGTTTCGGGGAGATTCATCAAGCGGCAACTGAGAAAAAAGGGGGTCCCAAAAAGTGTTTTCTCCATGTTAATTTCCATAGGAAACTTTAGACACGGCTACAGCCCGAACTGTTGAACGGAAATACACCAAATTTGACAACAATGTAGCTCTTGGTTCAGAAAACACTCTTTTTGTTAAATGGTGTAAATCCGTTCAGTAGTTCCTGAGAAAAGTAAACATTTCTCAGATATCCATATATTGACGCGAAGGATCCGTGAACCCTCCCGATCTCGAGCCTGCGATCTGATTGGCTGTCAACAGTTCCAACCAGGAAGTGTTGGCAGCCATCTTGTGACTTGTTTGAACCGAGTCACAAGGAAAAAGGTTGAAAAACATAAAAAAATTAGGAAAAGGGGGCAGGGTAGAAGCACTCTGACCCCCTAGGTCTGCTGATTAATAAATATTCATCAGGAGTTGCGTAGGGTCCGCAAACCCCACCGAAAATTGGTCTCCCGCACTTTGTTTCTTTTAAGCCCCCGGGTGGACCAGGTCCCTGGGGCAATTATAAATAGATAAGTGAGGGCCCACGGGGGCCACCGAAGCCCTGGGGACCACCCCCTTCCCCAGGGCTTTTTAAAAAAAAAATGCGTGGGGGGCTCCTACCCCCCATGCAGCCCCAGGGACCGCCACCTCCCCCGGGCTATTTATGTTAAATGCAGGGGGCCATACGGCCTCCCGCTGCCCCGGGGACCGCCACCTCCCAGGGCATTTTACTAATAAGGAGTGGGGGGCTCCTGCCCCTCAAGCAGCCCCGGGGACCACCACCTCCCCAGGGCTACTTTGCAAATTGGCAGGGGCCCCTCCTGGAGCCGTAAATGGCCTCGGGGACCGCCACCGTTCCAGGGCCGGCTCCAGCAATGTTCTGTGGTGCCCACCCCTGGGATATTGCAGTTTGCTGTGGCATGGCAGGAGTGCTGCTCCCGCCATGCCATAGCAAACTCTGCTTCGCTACATGGAAGCGAGAGCTTGAAAAATGCTCTCTCTTCCATGAAGCGAAGCAGAATTGCTTTTGGGCATGTTTGCAGCTCCCTCTGCCCAAAAGCAATGCCGGCTCCCGCAGGAGTCGAAGAGCCGGCAGGGACCGCGGGGCTCTTGAGGCTCCCCACGCAGTCCCCAACAAAGTGGCAATGCCCCAGGGGATGGGGTCCCCTGGGCAATATCGACCCAGGTAGGGGGTTCGCACAGTACCCATTTTTTTTTTTTTTTTTAAACATAAGGCCTGGCCCCGTGGGTTGGATCCCCGAGGCCGAAATTGGCCTCAGGAGGGGGGCTGCGTGGCCCCCTCCAAAATAAAAATAAAAAAACACAAAGCAGGCCCCGTAGATGGGGTCCCCGGGACAAAACTGGCCCAGGGAAGGGGGAGCAATGCGGCCCCCCTTCCTTAAAAAAATAAAGAAAATAGCCAGGCCCTGGGGGATGGGATCCCCAGAGCTGAAATCAGCCAGGGGAGGGGAGCTGCCCCCTCCCGCTTTTAAATTGTATAAAAATTAAAAATGGGTAAGGCCCCGGGGGATGGGACCCCTTGGCCCAAAAGGTTAAAGGAAAGGAGGCCACACAGCCCCCCTTCCTGAATTTAAAACAAAAAAAAGAAGCTGTCAACTCGCAAGGCAAGGGGAGTTCATCACCCAACCAAGAGCACGCCAGGTGGCGCGTTTGCAGAGGGGTGGAGAAAGGGGGCATGGCCTGCGACTACCTCTCAGCAATCCCAGTGTGTGGGGCTTACTGGAAGTAACAGTTAGGCTAGTTGGTCCCTAAGGACCCCCAGTAGCAAAGGGAACTTCATCCCCCAACCCAGAGCTCGCCAGGAGGTGCGTTTACAGAGTAGTTGTAAAAGGGGGCGTGGCCTGGTATCAGAACTCAGCAATCCTGCTGTGTGGGACTTACTGGAGGTAACAGGAGGGGTAGATGGCCCACAAGGACGTCCTTGGGGCCAACTACCTCTCTTGTTACCTCCAGTAAGTCCCACACAGTCAGATTGCTAAGAGGTCTTCGGAGGCCACACCCTTCTTTCTCCGCCACTCTGTAAACACACCTTCTGGCACACTACTGGTTGGGGATGAAGTCCATTTTACTCCAGAGGGACCTTATGGGGCCAAGAAGTCCTCCTGGTACATCCAGTATGCCCAATACAGCGGAATTCCTGAGAGCTGGTCGGAGGCCGAGCCCCCTTTCTCTACGGTTCTGCAAACGCGACTGCTAGTTAAAAAAAAACTTAGAAATTCACTGAAAAAACCACAGGTTTGAGGGCTGTTATAGTTGGAATTCAAATTTAAAAATCCTTAGAAATTCACTGAAAAAACCACAGGTTTCAGGGATGTTATAGTTAGGAATTAGCATTTAAAAAACCTTAGAAATTCACTGAAAAAACCAAAGGTTACAGAGACCTTATAGTTAGGCTGACATTTCACTCGTACAAAACCAGAGAAATTCAGCCGTTATAGTTAGCTGAACTAACTATAACCTGTGCCCCTGCAATGCACTGCTGATGACGTCACATATTACATCACTCATGACATGGTCAGTGACATCACTGATGACATCTCAAATGACATCACTGATGACATCACTGATAACATCATCTACATAATCTCTGATGCACCTGCTCACACCCTAATATAACCTTTCATACACCCACTCTAAAATACAGACTACCTTTATCGAAACCATAGACACACCAATACCAGTTAGTACATACCCACTCACTGATTTGTAGGTCTATGCACACATCCACGCACTCACCCATACAGCCACTCATACGTGCAGTCACTCATCAATACAGCCACTGATATATGCACTCATACACTCATACAGACACTCACACACCGCCACTCACCCATAGAGTTACTCACACACCTAGTCACTCACCCAGAGTCAATCACACTACTATTTACTCACCTATACAGTTACACACACACCACCTCACCTATTCATACAGATCCTAACACAGACTTACTCTCCTCTATAACCACTGGCACAAGCATGCACTCATCCATACAGGCACTCTCACAATCACTCACTCTCATATACAGTCACTTATGTACTCCAACACTCACATATACTGCCTTACACATATGCAGTTACTCACCCATATACCACTGAGACATCCATTCACTCAATGACAGAGTCATATGCACACTCACTCACCCATACAGCCCCGTGTAGATGCAGTCATGAACCCAAACACCCAGTGAATCACACACTCACACATCCATGCAGGGAGTCACACACCCCCTCACCCACCCACACAGCCACTCAGGCACCCGTACAAGCTCTCAGACAACCAATCAATAACCCATATAGACACTCATGTAGCTACTCACCAACCTATGCAGCCACTTACACACCAACTGACAGACTGATAAAGACATTCACACAGATTAGTCACTCACCCATACATTCACTGAGACACATATAATCACTCACTTACACAGTCAGTCACGCACCCACTGAATCATCCATACAGACACTCATACACCCATTTATTCTTCAATACACCTTTGCGGGGGCACAAGTTATAGTTAGCTCAGCTAACTATAATGGCTGAATATATATAAATATATATATGTATACACATATATACATGTGTGTGTATGTGTATATATATATATATATATATATTATCTACTGGCGGTCGCCAGTAGATAGTTATAGTTAGGACCTATTTTCCATAGGAAATCCGCGACATTCTATTTGAAATAACTCTTGCGTCGGTTGACGAATCTTCGCAAAATTTTCAAACTTTATGGCCCGCTCCGGTCCGCTCCTACCCTGAAAGTCTCAGGGTGATTCGTCAAGCGGGGGCCGAGAAAAAAGGGGGGTCCCAATACGCGTTTTCCCCATTCATTTTCCCATAGGAAACTTTAGACACGGCTACAGCCCGAACTGCTGAACGGAATTACACCAAATTTGGCAAAGAGGTAGTTCTTGGTTCAGAAAGAACCCTTTTGTTAAATGGTGTAAATCCGTTTAGTAGTTGCGGAGAAATTAAAAAATAAGAGTCAAAAATCAATTTCCCATAGGAAACTTTATGCAAGGCTACAGCCCGAACTGCTGAACGGAATTACACCAAATTTGGCAAAGAGGTAGTTCTTGGTTCAAAAGAACCCTTTTTGTTAAATGGTGTAAATCCGTTCAGTAGTTGCTGAGAAAATCAAAAGTAAAAACACATATATATCTGGGCGGAGCCTAACCACACATGTCATCGTGAGATCTGATTGCCTGTCAGCACTTCATCCTGGAATTGCTGGCAGCCATCTTGGGACCAATATAAATGATAGTACCCCATTGAAATGCATTGTAGTGAATCGAAGATTTTGAGGGCTACCAAAAGGAGAACTATAAAGGGTGATAACAGACTTTAGTTACATTAGAATTCATTTGTTGATGGTACCATACTAATTTCAGGAATTGTGGTGTGTTCTAAGGTGATTTTACCCTGTAAAAACCTTCTGCTGGGATATCATGAATCATGTTTGAGCGAAAACTATTTTCACATGCTTGTCCCATACAGTTTTGGAAGGTGCCCCAGAAGCTAAAATGAGAGCATATTTTCTGTAAATTCACATTATCTTTCTCAGTCATGTGAGAATGAAGTCTGACATTCTCAGTAAAACATGTACATCCAACAAGGGTAGAGACTGTCAGTTGATTCCTTTGTGTTCTACTGCAGCTTCCCAGAGTGTTCTAAAGAACAACTAGAGTGCTAACAGCCTTACTTATGACAAAAGTATGGCACACCTGAAGCCATCTTGATTGGAATAAACTGGTAACACTTAAAACATTTAATTTAAAAAGGAACAAAATGATGGGGTTCATCTTGTCATAGAAATTATGGTTAGTGCTCTGGAAAGAAAAATTAGGACATGTTTCAAGTGTGATCTCAAATATCTTCCTGTTATATTTCAACAGGAGCAGCCTGTCAGTTGATGCCTTTGTGTTCTACTGCGATACAAAAGGGGATGATGGACGGAACGTTTGAGCCAATCAAACACTCACCCCCAGTCAACTGATCTGGGTTTAATCCATCATCATTCTTTAGCTCACTCCACCACCCCAGTTCAGACATGGCCATATGCAAATCAGTCTGACCCTGTGCCTCATGGGAACAGTCCAGCCCGAACTGCCAAGCCATGTCTTCCCTGGACCGGAAACAAGCATCCTAGGACCGGTTTCTGGCATTTCAGCCGTCATCAGCCAGGCTTGCTTGAATCCATTGGCAAAGTGAGCAAGGGACCCACGTCTGGGCATACCCCCGCCAACTTAGGGCGACCAAAGCGATACAAAGGGGATGATGGACGGAACGTTTGAGCCAATCAAACACTCACCCCCAGTCAACTGATCTGGGTTTAATCCATCATCATTCTTTAGCTCACTCCACCACCCCAGTTCAGACATGGCCATATGCAAATCAGTCTGACCCTGTGCCTCATGGGAACAGTCCAGCCCGAACTGCCAAGCCATGTCTTCCCTGGACCGGAAACAAGCATCCTAGGACCGGTTTCTGGCATTTCAGCCGTCATCAGCCAGGCTTGCTTGAATCCAGTGGCAAAGTGAGCAAGGGACCCACGTCTGGGCATACCCCCGCCAACTTAGGGCGACCAAAGCGATACAAAAGGGGATGATGGACCGGAACGCTTGAGCCAATCAAACACTCACCCCCAGTCAACTGATCTGGGTTTAATCCATCATCATTCTTTAGCTCACTCCACCACCCCAGTTCAGACATGGCCATATGCAAATCAGTCTGACCCTGTGCCTCATGGGGAACAGTCCAGCCCGAACTGCCAAGCCATGTCTTCCCTGGACCGGAAACAAGCATCCTAGGACCGGTTTCTGGCATTTCAGCCGTCATCAGCCAGGCTTGCTTGAATCCAGTGGCAAAGTGAGCAAGGGACCCACGTCTGGGCATACCCCGCCAACTTAGGGCGACCAAAGCGATACAAAAGGGGATGATGGACGGAACGTTTGAGCCAATCAAACACTCACCCCCAGTCAACTGATCTGGGTTTAATCCATCATCATTCTTTAGCTCACTCCACCACCCCAGTTCAGACATGGCCATATGCAAATCAGTCTGACCCTGTGCCTCATGGGAACAGTCCAGCCCGAACTGCCAAGCCATGTCTTCCCTGGACCGGAAACAAGCATCCTAGGACCGGTTTCTGGCATTTCAGCCGTCATCAGCCAGGCTTGCTTGAATCCAGTGGCAAAGTGAGCAAGGGACCCACGTCTGGGCATACCCCCGCCAACTTAGGGCGACCAAAGCGATACAAAAGGGATGATGGACGGAACGCTTGAGCCAATCAAACACTCACCCCCAGTCAACTGATCTGGGTTTAATCCATCATCATTCTTTAGCTCACTCCACCACCCCAGTTCAGACATGGCCATATGCAAATCAGTCTGACCCTGTGCCTCATGGGAACAGTCCAGCCCGAACTGCCAAGCCATGTCTTCCTGGACCGGAAACAAGCATCCTAGGACCGGTTTCTGGCATTTCAGCCGTCATCAGCCAGGCTTGCTTGAATCCAGTGGCAAAGTGAGCAAGGGACCCACGTCTGGGCATACCCCCGCCAACTTAGGGCGACCAAAGCGATACAAAAGGGGATGATGGACGGAACGCTTGAGCCAATCAAACACTCACCCCCAGTCAACTGATCTGGGTTTAATCCATCATCATTCTTTAGCTCACTCCACCACCCCAGTTCAGACATGGCCATATGCAAATCAGTCTGACCCTGTGCCTCATGGGAACAGTCCAGCCCGAACTGCCAAGCCATGTCTTCCTGGACCGGAAACAAGCATCCTAGGACCGGTTTCTGGCATTTCAGCCGTCATCAGCCAGGCTTGCTTGAATCCAGTGGCAAAGTGAGCAAGGGACCCACGTCTGGGCATACCCCCGCCAACTTAGGGCGACCAAAGCGATACAAAAGGGGATGATGGACGGAACGTTTGAGCCAATCAAACACTCACCCCCAGTCAACTGATCTGGGTTTAATCCATCATCATTCTTTAGCTCACTCCACCACCCCAGTTCAGACATGGCCATATGCAAATCAGTCTGACCCTGTGCCTCATGGGAACAGTCCAGCCCGAACTGCCAAGCCATGTCTTCCCTGGACCGGAAACAAGCATCCTAGGACCGGTTTCTGGCATTTCAGCCGTCATCAGCCAGGCTTGCTTGAATCCAGTGGCAAAGTGAGCAAGGGACCCACGTCTGGGCATACCCCGCCAACTTAGGGCGACCAAAGCGATACAAAAGGGGATGATGGACGGAACGTTTGAGCCAATCAAACACTCACCCCCAGTCAACTGATCTGGGTTTAATCCATCATCATTCTTTAGCTCACTCCACCACCCCAGTTCAGACATGGCCATATGCAAATCAGTCTGACCCTGTGCCTCATGGGAACAGTCCAGCCCGAACTGCCAAGCCATGTCTTCCCTGGACCGGAAACAAGCATCCTAGGACCGGTTTCTGGCATTTCAGCCGTCATCAGCCAGGCTTGCTTGAATCCAGTGGCAAAGTGAGCAAGGGACCCACGTCTGGGCATACCCCGCCAACTTAGGGCGACCAAAGCGATACAAAGGGGATGATGGACGGAACGTTTGAGCCAATCAAACACTCACCCCCAGTCAACTGATCTGGGTTTAATCCATCATCATTCTTTAGCTCACTCCACCACCCCAGTTCAGACATGGCCATATGCAAATCAGTCTGACCCTGTGCCTCATGGGAACAGTCCAGCCCGAACTGCCAAGCCATGTCTTCCCTGGACCGGAAACAAGCATCCTAGGACCGGTTTCTGGCATTTCAGCCGTCATCAGCCAGGCTTGCTTGAATCCAGTGGCAAAGTGAGCAAGGGACCCACGTCTGGGCATACCCCGCCAACTTAGGGCGACCAAAGCGATACAAAAGGGGATGATGGACGGAACGTTTGAGCCAATCAAACACTCACCCCAGTCAACTGATCTGGGTTTAATCCATCATCATTCTTTAGCTCACTCCACCACCCCAGTTCAGACATGGCCATATGCAAATCAGTCTGACCCTGTGCCTCATGGGAACAGTCCAGCCCGAACTGCCAAGCCATGTCTTCCCTGGACCGGAAACAAGCATCCTAGGACCGGTTTCTGGCATTTCAGCCGTCATCAGCCAGGCTTGCTTGAATCCAGTGGCAAAGTGAGCAAGGGACCCACGTCTGGGCATACCCCGCCAACTCAGGGCGACCAAGCGATACAAAGGGGATGATGGACGGAACGTTTGAGCCAATCAAACACTCACCCCCAGTCAACTGATCTGGGTTTAATCCATCATCATTCTTTAGCTCACTCCACCACCCCAGTTCAGACATGGCCATATGCAAATCAGTCTGACCCTGTGCCTCATGGGAACAGTCCAGCCCGAACTGCCAAGCCATGTCTTCCCTGGACCGGAAACAAGCATCCTAGGACCGGTTTCTGGCATTTCAGCCGTCATCAGCCAGGCTTGCTTGAATCCAGTGGCAAAGTGAGCAAGGGACCCACGTCTGGGCATACCCCGCCAACTTAGGGCGACCAAAGCGATACAAAGGGGATGATGGACGGAACGTTTGAGCCAATCAAACACTCACCCCCAGTCAACTGATCTGGGTTTAATCCATCATCATTCTTTAGCTCACTCCACCACCCCAGTTCAGACATGGCCATATGCAAATCAGTCTGACCCTGTGCCTCATGGGAACAGTCCAGCCCGAACTGCCAAGCCATGTCTTCCCTGGACCGGAAACAAGCATCCTAGGACCGGTTTCTGGCATTTCAGCCGTCATCAGCCAGGCTTGCTTGAATCCAGTGGCAAGTGAGCAAGGGACCCACGTCTGGGCATACCCCGCCAACTTAGGGCGACCAAAGCGATACAAAAGGGGATGATGGACGGAACGCTTGAGCCAATCAAACACTCACCCCAGTCAACTGATCTGGGTTTAATCCATCATCATTCTTTAGCTCACTCCACCACCCCAGTTCAGACATGGCCATATGCAAATCAGTCTGACCCTGTGCCTCATGGGAACAGTCCAGCCCGAACTGCCAAGCCATGTCTTCCCTGGACCGGAAACAAGCATCCTAGGACCGGTTTCTGGCATTTCAGCCGCCATCAGCCAGGCTTGCTTGAATCCAGTGGCAAAGTGAGCAAGGGACCCACGTCTGGGCATACCCCCGCCAACTTAGAGGCGACCAAAGCGATACAAAGGGGATGATGGACGGAACGTTTGAGCCAATCAAACACTCACCCCCAGTCAACTGATCTGGGTTTAATCCATCAAACAAGCATCCTAGGACCGGTTTCTGGCATTTCAGCCGTCATCAGCCAGGCTTGCTTGAATCCAGTTGGCGGGGGTATGCCCAGACGTGGGTCCCTTGCTCACTTTGCCACTGGATTCAAGCAAGCCTGGCTGATGACGGCTGGAATGCCAGAAACCGGTCCTAGGATGCTTGTTTCCGGTCCAGGGAAGACATGGCTTGGCAGTTCGGGCTGGACTGTTCCCATGAGGCACAGGGTCAGACTGATTTGCATATGGCCATGTCTGAACTGGGGTGGTGGAGTGAGCTAAAGAATGATGATGGATTAAACCCAGATCAGTTGACTGGGGGTGAGTGTTTGATTGGCTCAAGCTGCTCCGTCCATCATCCTCTTTGTATCGCTTTGTTCGCCTCTAAGTTGGCGGGGGTATGCCCAGACGTGGGTCCCTTGCTCACTTTGCCACTGGATTCAAGCAAGCCTGGCTGATGACGGCTGGAATGCCAGAAACCGGTCCTAGGATGCTTGTTTCCGGTCCAGGGAAGACATGGCTTGGCAGTTCGGGCTGGACTGTTCCCATGAGGCACAGGGTCAGACTGATTTGCATATGGCCATGTCTGAACTGGGGTGGTGGAGTGAGCTAAAGAATGATGATGGATTAAACCCAGATCAGTTGACTGGGGGTGAGTGTTTGATTGGCTCAAGCTGCTCCGTCCATCATCCTCTTTGTATCGCTTTGTTCGCCCTAAGTTGGCGGGGTATGCCCAGACGTGGGTCCCTTGCTCACTTTGCCACTGGATTCAAGCAAGCCTGGCTGATGACGGCTGGAATGCCAGAAACCGGTCCTAGGATGCTTGTTTCCGGTCCAGGGAAGACATGGCTTGGCAGTTCGGGCTGGACTGTTCCCATGAGGCACAGGGTCAGACTGATTTGCATATGGCCATGTCTGAACTGGGGTGGTGGAGTGAGCTAAAGAATGATGATGGATTAAACCCAGATCAGTTGACTGGGGGTGAGTGTTTGATTGGCTCATGCTGCCCGTCCATCATCCTCTTTGTATCGCTTTGTTCGCCCCTAAGTTGGCGGGGTATGCCCAGACGTGGGTCCCTTGCTCACTTTGCCACTGGATTCAAGCAAGCCTGGCTGATGACGGCTGGAATGCCAGAAACCGGTCCTAGGATGCTTGTTTCCGGTCCAGGGAAGACATGGCTTGGCAGTTCGGGCTGGACTGTTCCCATGAGGCACAGGGTCAGACTGATTTGCATATGGCCATGTCTGAACTGGGGTGGTGGAGTGAGCTAAAGAATGATGATGGATTAAACCCAGATCAGTTGACTGGGGGTGAGTGTTTGATTGGCTCAAGCGCTCCGTCCATCATCCTCTTTTGTATCGCTTTGTTCGCCCTAAGTTGGCGGGGTATGCCCAGACGTGGGTCCCTTGCTCACTTTGCCACTGGATTCAAGCAAGCCTGGCTGATGACGGCTGGAATGCCAGAAACCGGTCCTAGGATGCTTGTTTCCGGTCCAGGGAAGACATGGCTTGGCAGTTCGGGCTGGACTGTTCCCATGAGGCACAGGGTCAGACTGATTTGCATATGGCCATGTCTGAACTGGGGTGGTGGAGTGAGCTAAAGAATGATGATGGATTAAACCCAGATCAGTTGACTGGGGGTGAGTGTTTGATTGGCTCTAGCTGCCCGGTCCATCATCCTCTTTTGTATCGCTTTGTTCGCCCTAAGTTGGCGGGGGTATGCCCAGACGTGGTCCCTTGCTCACTTTGCCACTGGATTCAAGCAAGCCTGGCTGATGACGGCTGGAATGCCAGAAACCGGTCCTAGGATGCTTGTTTCCGGTCCAGGGAAGACATGGCTTGGCAGTTCGGGCTGGACTGTTCCCATGAGGCACAGGGTCAGACTGATTTGCATATGGCCATGTCTGAACTGGGGTGGTGGAGTGAGCTAAAGAATGATGATGGATTAAACCCAGATCAGTTGACTGGGGGTGAGTGTTTGATTGGCTCAAGCGTTCCTGATCCATCATCCTCTTTTGTATCGCTTGTGTTCTACTGCAGCTTCCCAGAGTGTTCTAAAGAACAACTAGAGTGCTAACAGCCTTACTTATGACAAAAGTATGGCACACCTGAAGCCATCTTGATTGGAATAAACTGGTAACACTTAAAACATTTAATTTAAAAAGGAACAAAATGAGGGGGTTCATTTTGCCATAGAAATTATGGTTAGTGCTGCAAAAAGAAAATTTAGTGCATGTTTTAAGTGAGATCTCAAATCCTCTTCTATTTCATTAGAAAATTCTGACATGCAGACTGAAACAATCACTTTCAATACCAGCAGTAGACTTCCAGTTAACTCCTTGGTGAGCAGTAGCTTTACTACAGTGATCTAATGAACAACTAGAGTAATAACATTCTGAATTTATGGCAAATGTGTGACACATCTGAATTCCTTCTTGATGGAATCAAAGTAAAAAACTGAAAGCATTTCCTACTGAGGAGACTGCAGTAAATGAGGAAATTAGGAAACTTCATATCAAAGAAGTCTTCCAAGATGGCCACCAGTGAAAAAGAGCCCAAATGTAGCACAAATATTACCCAGATGTAGCCCACATATAGCCCAATGACAAAAGTGTGCAAAACACTTTTTATTTTTAGTTTTTTTGCAGTTTTATGTAGTGCAGACTGGTCAGGTATTGGAGCGTTGCATCTTAAAACATGACCCCCTACACTACAAAAACACCACTGCACTACCCTAAACCCTAAAACACTACCCCAGCACGACCCCCTATACTACACAAGCACCACTGCACTATCCTAAACCCTAAAACACTACCCCCAGCATGACCCCCTACACTACACAAACACCACTGCACTACCCTAAACCCTAAAACACTACCCCAACACCACTGCACTAACCTAAATCCTAAAACACTACCCCCAGCACGACCCCCTACACTACCCAAACAACACTGCACTACCCTAAAACATGACCCCTACACTACACAAACACCACTGCACAACCCTAAACCCAAAACACCAGCCCCAGCACGACCCCCTACACTACACAAGCACCACTGCACTACCCTAAACCCTAAAACACTACCCCCAGCACGACCCCTACACTACCCAAACACCACTGCACTAACCTAAATCCTAAAACACTACCCCCAGCATGACCCCCTACACTACCCAAACACCACTGCACTACCCTAAAACATGACCCCTACACTACACAAAAACCACTGCACTACCCTAAACCCTAAAACACTACCCCCAGCACGACCCCCTACACTACACAAGCACCACTGCACTACCCTAAACCCTAAAACACTACCCCCAGCACGACCCCCTACACTGCCCAAACACCACTGCACTGCCCTAAACCCTGAAACACCAGCCCCTGCACGACCCCCTACACTGCCCGAACACCACTGCACTGCCCTAAACCCTGAAACACATACCCTAGCACGACCCCCTACACTGCCCGAACACCACTGCACTGCCCTAAACCCTGAAACACCACCCCCTTCACGACCCCCTATACTGCCCAAACACCACTGCACTGCCCTAAACCCTGAAACACCACCCCCAGCATGACCCCTACACTGCTCGAACACCACTGCACTGCCCTAAACCCTGAAACACTACCCCCAGCAAGACCTCCTACACTGCCCGAACACCACTGCACTGCCCTAAACCCTGAAACATCACCCCCAGCAAGACCCCCTACACTGCCCGAACACCACTGCCCTAAACCCTGAAACACCACCCCCAGCACGACCCCCTACACTGCCCGAACACCACTGCACTGCCCTAAACCCTGAAACACCACCCCCAGCACGACCCCCTACACTGCCCGAACACCACTGCACTGCCCTAAACCCTGAAACACCACCCCCTGCATGACCCCCTACACTGCCCGAACACTACTGCACTGCCCTAAACCCTGAAACACCATTCCCAGCACGACCCCCTACACTGCACGAACACCACTGCACTGCCATAAACCCTGAAACACTACCCCCAGCAAGACCCCCTACACTGCCCGAACACCACTGCACTGCCCTAAACCCTGAAACACCACCCCCAGCAAGACCCCCTACACTGCCCGAACACCACAGACCTAAACCCTGAAACACCACCCCCGCAAGACCCCCAACACTCCCCGAACACCACTGCACTGCCCTACACCCTGCTACACCGGCCCCAGCACGACCCCTACACTGCCCGAACACCACTGCACTGCCCTATACCCTGAAACACCACCCCCTGCATGACCCCCTACACTGCCCGAACACCACTGCACTGCCCTAAACCCTGAAACACCACCCCTAGCACGACCCCCTACACTGCCCGAACACCACTGCACTGCCCTAAACCCTGAAACACCACCCCCTGCACGATCCCCTACACTGCGCGAACACTACTGCACTGCCCTAAACCCTGAAACACCACCCCCGCACGACCACCTACACTGCACGAACACCACTGCACCGCCCTAAACCCTGAAACACTACCCCCAGAAAGACCCCCTACACTGCCCAAACACCACTGCCCTAAACCCTGAAACACCACCCCCAGCAAGACCCCCTACACTGCCCGTACACCACTGCACTGCCCTAATCCCTGAAACACCACCCCCAGCACGACCCCCTACACTGCCCGAACACCACTGCACTGCCCTAAACCCTGAAACACCACCCCCAGCAAGACCCCCTACACTGCCCGAACACCACTGCACTAAAGCCTGAAACACCACCCCCAGCAAGACCACCTACACTGGCCGAACACCACTGCACTGCCCTAAACCCTGAAACACCACCCCCTGCACAACCCCCTACACTGCCCAAACACCACTGCACTGCCCTAAACCCTGAAACACCACCCCTCAGCACAACACCCTACACTGCCCGAACACCACTGCACTGCCCTAAACCCTGAAACACCACCCCCAGCACGACCCCCTACACTGCCCGAACACCACTGCACTGCCCTAAACCCTGAAACACCACCCCTCAGCACGACACCCTACACTGCCCGAACACCACTGCACTGCCCTAAACCCTGAAACACCACCCCCTGCACGACCTCCTACACTGCCGGAACACCACTGCACTGCCCTAAACCCTGAAACACCACCCCCAGCACGACCCCCTACACTGCCCGAACACCACTGCACTGCCCTAAACCCTGAAACATCAACCCCAGCAAGACCCCCTACACTGCCTGAACACCACTGCCCTAAACCCTGAAACACCACCCCCTACACTGCACGAACACCACTGCACTGCCCTAAACCCTGAAACACCACCTCCAGCATAACCCCCTACACTGCCTGAACACCATTGCTCTGCCCTAAATCCTGAAACACTAGCCCCAGCATGACCCCCTACACTGCCCAAACACCACTGCACTGCCCTAAACCCTGAAACACCACCCCCAGCACGACCCCCTACACTGCCCGAACACCACTGCACTGCCCTAAACCCTGAAACACCAGCCCCAGCAAGACCCCCTACACTGCCCGAACACCACTGCACTGCCCTAGACTCTGAAACACCAGCCCCAGCAAGACCCCTACACTGCCCGAACACCACTGCACTGCCCTAAACCCTGAAACACCAGCCCCAGCATGACCCCCTACACTGCCCGAACACCACTGCACTGCCCTAAACCCTGAAACACCAGCCCCAGCACGACCACCTACACTGCCCGAACACCACTGCACTGCCCTAAACCCTGAAACACCATCCCCAGTACGACTCCCTACACTGCCCGAACACCACTTTACTGCCCTAAACCCTGAAACACCAGCCCCAGCACGACCCCCTACACTGCCCGAACACCACTGTACTGCCCTAAACCCTGAAACACCAGCCCCAGCACGACCCCCTACACTGCCCGAACACCACTGCACTGCCCTAAACCCTGAAACACCACCCCTGCATGACCCCCTACACTGCCCGAACACCACTGCACTGCCCTAAACCCTGAAACACTACCCCCTGCAGCACCCCCTACACTGCCCGAACACCACTGCACTGCCCTAAACCCTGAAACACCACCCCTTGCACCGCCCCCTACACTGCCCGAACACCACTGAACTGCCCTAAACCCTGAAACACCACCCCCAGCACGACCCCCTTTACTGCTCGAACACCACTGCACTGCCCCAAACCCTGAAACACCACCCCCAGCATGACCCCCTACACTGCCCGAACACCACTGCCCTAAACCCTGAAACACCACCCCCTGCACGACCCCCTACACTGCCTGAACACCACTGCACTGCCCTAAACCCTGAAACACCACCCCCTACACTGCCCGAACACCACTGCACTGCCCTAAACCCTGAAACACCACCCCCAGCACGACCCCCTACACTGCCCGAACACCACTGCACTGCCCTAAACCCTAAAACACCACCCCCAGCATTACCCCCTACACTGCCCAAACACCACTGCACTGCCCTAAACCCTAGAACACTACCCCCAGCACGACCCCCTACACTACCCGAACACCACTGCACTACCCTAAACCCTAAAATACTACCCCCAGCACAACCCCGTACACTACCCGAACACGAGTGCACTGCCCTAAACCCTCAAACACTCCCCCAGCACGACCCCCTACACTACCCGAACACCACTGCACTGCCCTAAACCCTAAAACACTCCCCCAGCACAACCCCCTACACTACCCGAACACCACTGCACTGCCCTAAACCCTAAAACACTCCCCCAGCACGACCCCCTACACTACCCAAACACCACTGCACTGCCCTAAACCCTAAAACACTACCCCCGCATGACCCCCTACACTACCCAAACACCAATGCACTACCCTAATCCCTAAAACACTACCCCCGCATGACCCCCTACACTACCCTAAACCCTAAAACACTACCCCCGCACGACTCCCTACACTACCCAAAGACCACTGCACTACCCTAAACCCTAAAACACTACCCCTACACTACAAAAACACCACTGCACTACCCTAAACCCTAAAACACTACCCCCAGCAGTACCCCTACACTACCAAAACACCACTGCACTAACCTAAACCCTAAAACACTACCCCCAGCAGTACCCCCTACACTACCCAAACACCACTGCACTACCCTAAATCACTATCCCCAGCACGACCCCCTACACTACCCAAACACCACTGCACTACCCTAAACCCTAAAACACTACCCCCAGCACGACCCCCTACACTACCCAAACACCACTGCACTACCCTAAACCCTAAAACACTCCCCCAGCACGACTCCCTACACTACCCAAACACCACTGCACTACCCTAAACCCTAAATCTACCCCCAGCATGACCCCTACACTACACAAACACCACTGCACTACCCTAAACCCTAAAACACTACCCCCAGCACGACCCTCTTCACTACCTAAACACAACTGCACAATTTATTACAGGCGTTGCAACGCAGGCCTGTGGTGCTTACTGGAAGTACCTAGTGGGCTAGTTGGGCCCCAGGGACCCTCAGGATACAAGGTGACCTAATCCCCCAACTTAAAACGCACCACGGGCGCGTTTGCACAGTGGTGAAGGGAGGGGGCGGGGCCTCAGGTAACATGTGCGCAAACACGCCCTGTGGTGCGTTTTAAGTTGGGGAATTAATTCCCTTTGAATCCTGAGGGACCCTGGGGGCCAACTAGCCCACCAGGTACCTTCTGTAAGCACAACAGAGTTGCGTTGCAGAGAGGTGAAAAAAGGTGCGTGGCCTCGGAACGCCTCTCTGCAACTCAGCTCTGTGGTCCTAACTGTAGGTACCTGGGGGCTAGTTGGGCCCCAGGGACCCTCAGAATTCAAGGGGACTTAATCCCGCAACTTAAAACACGCCACGGGGTGCGTTTGCACACATGTCATCTCAGGCCCCCTCCCTTCACCACTGTGCAAACGCGCCCTGTAGCGCGTTTTAAGAGGTAGTTTTAATCCCCTGCCCTATTATGTACTAGGGACTTGCAGAGGAGGTCATGCTAATCACAGGGGTACCCCAACGCATAGTGTTCCCTAGTGTATGTAGGTGTTTTCACTGTATTCTAAGTGTCTTTTAGCATAGCACTGGCTCTGGTTAGTCAGAGTCAGTTACCACCAGTACCCGTCTGAAAAGTTGTGGGCACAGGATGATTTTGCAACAAGGCCTCTTTCTGCTCCTCTGTTGGTTCTTTCTGCACATCTTTTGCTTCTTTCTGTGCGTTTTTTCTTCTTTCTTCACATGTCCTACCTCTGTAGGCATAGTTAGAAACTAGCATTTAAAAAAACCTTTGAAATTCACTTAAAAATCATAGGTTTCAGGCACGTTATAGTTAGAAATTAGCATTTAAAAAACCTTTGAAATTCACTGAAAAAACCATAGGTTTCAGACACGTTATAATTAGAAATTAGCATTTAAAAACCTTTGAAATTCACTGAAAAAACCATAGGTTTTAGGGACAGTTATAGTTAGTTGGACATTTCACTCGTACAAAACCATAGAAATTCCCCGTTATAGTTAGTTCAGCTAACTATAACTCGCGCCCGCAATGCACTGCTGATGACGTCACATATTACATCACTCATGACATGGTCAGTGACATCACTGATGACATCACTGATGACATCTCAAATGACATCACTGATGACATCATCCATGTGATAATTTCATGCATCTTCTCACACCCTAATATAACTTTTGATACACCCACTCTAAATTACAGACTGCCATTCTCAAAACCATAGACACTCCAACACCAAAAACTACATACCCACTCACTGATTCTTAGGTCTACACACACATCCACTCACTCACCCGTACAGTCACTCATACTTAGTCACTCAGTACAGGACTATCATATGCACTCATACACCTATATAAACACTCACACACCGCCACTCATCCATAGAGGTACTCACACACCTAGTCAGTCATGCAAAAAACTTAATCACACACCCATTTACTCACCTATACAGTTATACACACACCAGCTCACTTACTCATACAAATACTAGCACATTCTTACGCTCTTATACAATCACTGATACAAGTACACACTCATCCATACAGCCACTCTCACAATCACACACTCTCACTTATAGCCATTTATATACTCAAACACACATACATACTGCCTTTCACATATGTAGTTACTCACACATGTACCACTGAGATATACATTCAATCACTAACACACCCATACACACACTCACCCACCCATACAGTCCATCACAGATGCACTCTTGAAACCATGCACCCAGTGAATCACCAACTCACACATCTATGCACAGAGTCACACACACCCCACCCACACAAACACTCAGGCACCCATACAGATACTCAGACAATCAATCAATAACCCATGTAGACACTCATGTAGCTATTCAGAAAGCCATGCAGCCGCTTACAAACCAACAGACAGACGGATACAGACATTCACACAGTTTAGTCACTAACCCATGCATTCAGTAAGATACATTTAATCACTCACTTGTAGAGACAGTCACTCACGTACTAAATCATCCATTCAGACACTTATTCACACACTCATTCTTCAATACGCCTTTCCCTATATATATTAAACATATTTAAACTTTACAGAAACACACAGTCACTGGATGATGTCATCAGTGATGTCATCAGTGATGTCACTGACCATGTCATGAGTGATGTAATATGTGACGTCATCAGCAGTGCATTGCGGGGCGCGAGTTATAGTTAGCTGAACTAACTATAACGGGGAATTTCTATGGTTTTGTACGAGTGAAATGTCCAACTAACTATAACTGTCCCTAAAACCTATGGTTTTTTCAGTGAATATATATATATATATATATATATTATCTACTGGCGGTCGCCAGTAGGTAGTTATAGTTAGGACCTTGTTTCTATTCAAAAAGCGTTTTTTCTTTTGCCAATATCTTTGGCGCTGTTTGACAAATCTTCGCGAAATTTTCAAAACTAATGGTTCACTCAGGTCAGCTCCTGTCCTGAAAGTTTTGGGGTGATTCGTCAAGCGGGAGCCGAGAAAAAAAGGGGGTCCCAAAACGCATTTTCCCCATGTTAATTTCCATAGGAAATTTTGGTACAGGCTACAGCCAGAACTGCTGAACGGAATTACACCAAATTTGGCACAAAGGTAGCTCTTAGTTCAGAAAGCGCCCTTTTTTTAAATGGTGTAAATCCATTCAGTAGTTCCTGAGAAATTCAAAAAATAAAAATGTTGATATCTGAGCACCGAGGAGGATTCGCGAATCCTCCCAAGCACAAGCTTAATTCTGATTGGCTGCCAACACTCCAAACCAGGAAGTGTTGGCAGCCATCTTGTGACTCGGTAACCGAGTCACAGGAAAACGGTTAAAAAAAAAAAAATGAAGAAAATGGGGCAGGGTAGAAACACCCTGACCCCTAGGCCTGCACAGGGGTCCCACAGGGATCCTCAGGCCCAAAAAAGCATTTTTGTTTTTAATTTCGGCTGAATTTGCGCTGGGTGCGTGAATCCGGCCGAAATTATTAAAAAAACGTTTGTTTTAAGCCACCGGGTGGGCCAGGTCCCGGAGGCAGTTCTTAATTAAGGTGTGGGGGCCCATGGAGGGCCCCCACAGCCCCGGGGATGGCCACCACCCTGGGGCTTTGACTTAAAAAAATGTGTGGGGGGGGCTCCTGCTCCCGACTCTGCTCTAGGGACCGCCACCTCCTTGGGGCATTCCTAATTATGTGCGGGGCCCTCGTGGGCCCCCCCAAGCCCCGGGGACCACCACCTCCCCGGGGCTTAAATATATGTAAATAAGTGTGGGGGAGCTCGTGCCCCCCCACACTGCCCCAAGGACTACCACCTCCCGGGGCATACACTAATTTAAATGCGGGGGTCTGTAGCGGACCCCCAGCCCTGGGGACCACCACCTCCCTGGGGCTTTGAAAATGTAGGGCTGGCTCCTGCAATGTCCCGGGGTGCCCACCCCCGGGACATTGCCATTTGCTATGGCAGGGCTGCATCACGGCTCCCGCCCTGCCATAGCAAACTCTATGCGAAACCTGCTCTCGCTTCAACGAAGCAAAGCAGATTGCTTTTGGACAAGGGGAGCTGCATGTTTGCAGCTCCCCTTGCCCAAAAGCAATGCCGGCTCCAGCAGGAGGCGGGGAGCCGGCTTGGACTGTGGGGGCATTGGAGCTCCCCCCACGGTCCCCAACGCTAAGGGCCGGCCCTGGGGGATGGTGTCCCCGGGCCCAGAAGTGGCCCGGGAGGGGGGCCACACGGCCCCCTCCCTTTATTTAAAAAAAAAGAATGGCCGGCCCGGGGGATGGGGTCCCCAGGGCCAAAATTGGCCTAGGGAGGGGGGCCGTGCGGCCCCCTCCTCATATATAAATAATATAAAAAATGGCTATAAATATTTAAAAGAAAAAGGCCATGCCCCGGGGGATGGGGTCCCCAGGGCCAAAAGTGGCCATGGGAAGAGGGGCCGTGCTGCCCCTTCCCGTCTTTTTTTTTTTTTTTAAAGGGTCAGGCCTTGGGGGATGGGGTCCCCAGGGCCCCAAAAATACTAAAAGAAGGGGGGACACACAGCCCCCCTTCTAAAAATATATTTTTAAAAAAGCTGGCATCTTCCCCCTCGCCCCCTCCCTGCACCACTCTGCAAACGCGCCCCGTGGCACGTTCTAAGTTGGGGAATTAAGTCCCCTTGAATACTGAGGGTCCCCTTTTTACACCGCTCTGTAAACGCGGCAACTGGCGCACTGCTGCTCGGGGGATGAAGTCCACTTGTGTCCTGAGGTCCTCAGGACACAAGAGGACCTCATCGCCCCACCAGCAGTGCGCCAAGAGGCGCGTGTGCAGAGTGGTGTAAAAAGGGGGCGTGGCCTCGGACCACTCTCAGCAATCCAGGTGTGTGGCGCTTACTGGAGGTACCTGGTGGGCTAGTTAGCCCCAAGGACCATCAGGAATGAAGGGGACTTAATACCCCAACTTAGAGCATGCCAGGAGGCGCGTTTGCAGAGTGGTGGGGAAAAGGGGCGTGGCCTTTTTCCACCTCTCAGCAATCCTACTGTGTTGGGCTTACTGGAGGTAAGAGGTAGGCTAGGTTGCCCCTAAAGGACCCCCAGCAGGGAAGGGGATTTCAATCCCCATCAAAGAGCACGCAAGAGAGCGCGTTTGCAGAGTGGTAGGCAAAGGGGCGTGGCCTATGAGAACTTAGCAATCCTGCTGTGTGGGACTTACTGGAGGTATTAGGAGGGGTAGTTGGCCCCAAGGCTGTCCTTGGGGGCCAACTACCCCTCTTGTTACCTCCAGTAAGTCCCACACAGTGGGATTTCTAAGACTTCATTGGAGGCCATGCCCCCCTTTCTCCACCACTCTGCAAACACGCATCCTGGCAGACTACGGGATGGGGGATGAAGTCCAATTTACAACTGAGGAACTTTGGGGGCCAAGAATCCCTCCTGGTACCTCCTGTAAGTCCTACGCAGCGGAGTTCCTGAGTGCTGGTTGGAGGCCCAGCACCCTTCCTTCACCACTCTGCAAATGCGACTACTAGTTAAAGAAGTGTTTGCAATGTAATAGGTTTCACATTTGCAAGAATTAGAGCTATTGGCATTGTAAATGTAAAAGTTTTTTACTAATGTTTTTTGGAGTGGAGTGGATGTATGTTGTGTGTAGTGGAATTATGTGGTATGTTGTGCAGTGAAATTATGTGGATAGAAAGTATGTGGTATTTAGTGTATAGGAATCATGTAGAGTGGGATTATGTGTTATGGAGAGTAATTTAGCGGTATGTTAGTCTGTGTTGTGGAGTGGCAACGTCAGGTTTAGTCTTCCTCGTTTCCATAGAAGCTCAACTATGAACTCAGTGAGACAAAAAAAGAAGGAATCACTGAGGAGCACTTGTGGACCTAGTCATAGGTATGAGCAGGGCCATTGGAATTATGCAACTGTTTGGCTGCACCGACTTTCGCACAATTATACATTTTCTGCATTAGCCACATAATTCATCATCTGCTCTCTAATCTGCAGATTTGAACAAAAAAAGCCTTGTGTCTAGCTCAAACGGCTCAAACGTTACCAGAAATGCAGCGACAAGTGTTACAGCGTGGTGGAAGGCCCTTTGCAAACCTAGAATGGTCACCTGTTACTTATTGCTAAATGTGGGTGTTAAATTGGTACTAATGGTGTGCAAGCCACTCTTGCTTCCTTCTGCGCCTCTCTTGCCTCTTTCTGCATTTTTGTTGCTTCTTTCTGCACATTTCTTTCTTTTTCTGTACTTCTCTTGCCTCTTTCTGCAAATCTCTTCTACTTTCTGCACCTCTCTTCCCTCCACATCTGCTGCCTCTTTCTGCACCTCATTTGCTTCTTTCTGTACCCCTCTTGCCTCTTTCTGCACCTTTCTTCCCTCTTTCTGCACCTCTCTTGCCTTTTTCTGAACCCCTCTTATGTCTTTCTGCACCCTTTTTGCCTCTTTCTGCACCTCTGTTCCTTCTTTCTGCGCTTCTTTTGTTTCTTTCTGCACCTGTCTTGCTTCTTTCTGCACCCCTCTTGCCTCTCTCTCCACCCCTCTTCCCTCTTTCTGCACTTCTGTTGCTTCTTTCTGCACTTATCTTGCTTCTTTCTGCACCTCACTTGCCTCTTTCTGCACCTCTATTGCCTCTTTCTGCAGTTCTCTTGCCTCCTTCTGCACTTCACTTGCCTCTTTCTGTAACTCTCTTGCTTTTTTCTGCACCTCTCTTGCCTCTATCTGCACCCCTGTTCCCTCTTTCTGCACCGTTCCTGCCTGTTTCTGCACCTCTCTTGCCTCTTTCTGTACCTCTGTTGCCACTTTCTGCACTTCTCTTGCTCTTTCTGCACCCTTTGCGCCTCTTTCAGCACCTCTGTTACTTCTTTCTGCACTTCTCTTCCTTCTTTCTGCACCCCTCCTGCCTCTTTCTGTACCTCTCTTGCCTCTTTGTGCACCCTCCTACCTTTTTCTGCACCCCTCTTGCCTCTTTTTGCACCTCTGTTGCTTCTTTCTGCACTGCTCTTGCTTCTTTCTGCACCTTACTTGACTCTTTCTGCACTTCTCTTGCTTCTTTCTACATCTCTGTTGCTTCTTTCAGCAATTCTCTTGCCTCTTTCTTCACTTCTCTTCCTTCTTTCTGCACCCCTCCTGTCTCTTTCTGTACCTCTCTTGCCTCTTTGTTCACCTCTCCTACCTCTTTCTGCACCTCTCTTGCCTCTTTTTGCACCTCTGTTGGTTCTTTCTGCACTGCTCTTGCTTCTTTCTGTACCTCACTTGCCTCTTTTTGCACTTCTCTTGGTTCTTTCTAAACCTCTGTTGCTTCTTTCAGCAAATCTCTTGCCTCTTTCTGCACTTCTCTTGCTTGTTTCTGCACCTCTCTTGCATCTTTCTGCATCTCTGTTGCCTCTCTCTGCACTTCACTTGCTTCTTTCTGTACCTCTCTTGCATCTTTCAGCACCTCTGTTGCTTCTTTCTGCTCCCCTCCTGCCTTTTTCTGCACCCCTCTTCCCTCTTTGTGCAACTCTCTTGCCTCTTTCTACACCTCTCTTCCCTCTTTCTTCACCACTCTTGCCTCTTTCTGTACCTCTGTTGCTTCTTTCTGCACTTCTCTTGCCTCTTTCTGCACCTCTGAGTTAGAGGTAGTTTTAATCCCCCTGCCCTATTATGTACTAGGGCCTTACAGGGGAGGTCATGCCAATCACAGGGGTACCCCAACCCATAGTGTACCCTAGTGTATGTAGGTGTTTTCACTGTATTCTAAGTGTCTTTCAGCATAGCACTGGCTCCGGGCCTGGTTAGTCAGAGTCAGTTACCACCAGTACCAGTCAGCAAAAAGTTGGGGGCACAGGATGACTTTGCAACAAGGCCTCTTTCTGCACCTCTGTTGGTTCTTTCTGCATATCTCTTGCTACTTTCTGCACTTTTCTTCGTCTTTCTGAACTTCTGTTGCCTCTTTCTGCATTTCTCTTGCTTCTTTCTGCGCCTTTCTTCCTCTTTCTGCACATGTTCTATCTCTGTAGGAATAGTTAGAAATTAGCATTTAAAAAAACCTTTTAAATTCACTGAAAAAACCATAGGTTTCAGGGACGTTATAGTTAGAAATTAGCATTTAAAAAACCTTTGAAATTCACTGAAAAAACCATAGGTTTCAGGGACGTTATAGTTAGAAATTAGCATTTAAAAACCTTAGAAATTCACTGAAAAAACATAGGTTTCAGGGACGTTATAGTTAGAAATTATCATTTAAAAACCTTAGAAATTCACTGAAAAAACCACAGGTTTCAGGGACGTTATAGTTAGTTGGACATTTCACTCGTACAAAACCAGAGGAATTCGGCCGTTATAGTTAGTTGAGCTAAGTATAACTCGCGCCCCCGCAATGCACTGCTGATGACATCACATATTACATCACTCATGACATGGTCAGTGACATCACTGATGACATCACTGATGACATCCCAAATGACATCACTGATGACATCACTGATGACATCATCCACGTGATCCTCTGATGCACCTCCTCACAGCCTAATATAACCTTTGATACACCCACTCTAAAATACAGACTGCCATTCTCGAAACCATAGATGCACCAATACCAGTTACTACATACCCACTCACTGATTCCTAGGTCTACACACACATCCACTCACTCACCCATACAGTCACTCATACATGCAGTCACTCATCAATACAGCCACTATCATATGCACTCATACACCTATACAGACACTAACACACCGCCACTCACCCATATAGTTACTTACACAGCTAGTTAGTCATGCAAAGAATCAATCACACTCCCATTTACTCACCTATACAGTTATACACACACCACCTCACTTATTCACACAGATACTAACACATACTTACTCTCTTATACAATCACTGACACAAGCACACACTCATCCACACAGCCACTCTCACAATCACTCACTCTCACATATAGTCATGTATACACCCCAACACTTACATATACTGTCTTTCACATATGTAGTTACTCACACATGTACCACTGAGACATCCATTCACTCACCAACACAGCCATACACACACTCACCCACCCATACAGCCCCTCTCAGATGCACTCTTGAACCCATACACCCAGTGAATCACCCACTCACACATCCATGCAATGAGTCTCACACACCCCACCCACCCACACAGACACTCAGGCACCCATACAGATACTCAGACAACCAATCAATAACCCATATAGACACTCATGTTGCTACTCACCAACCCATGCAACCGCACACACCAACAGACAGACTGATACTGACATTCACACAGTTTAGTCACTAACCCATGCATTCAGTAAGACACGTTTAATCACTCACTTATACAGTCAGTCACACACCTACTAAATCATCCATTCAGACAGTCATTCACCCACTCATTCTTCAATACACCTTGGCCTATATATATATAAAACATATTTAAACTTTACAGAAACACACAGTCACTGGATGATGTCATCAGTGATGTCATCAGTGATGTCATTTGAGATGTCATCAGTGATGTCACTGACCATGTCATTAGTGATGTAATATGTGATGTCATCAGCAGTGCATTGCGGGGGCGCAAGTTATACTTAGCTCAACTAACTATAACGCCCGAATTTCTCTGGATTTGTACGAGTGAAATGTCCAACTAACTATAACGTCCCTGAAACCTGTGGTTTTTTCAGTGAATTTCTAAGGTTTTTTAAATGATCATTTCTAACTATAACGTCCCTGAAACCTATGATTTTTTCAGTGAATATATATATATATATATTCCAAAAGCAGTTGATGCTGATAGCAAGGCCCTTCCTACGGGCCAGGGCTCTTTCATGCGGGCGTCCCCACATAAAACATTCCACATAGGTCGCACTCTTCAATCCAAGGGCGCAAAGAGAGCCACACCATCCGACTCGGGCAGAAGAATCTTTAATAAGTGGACAAATCCATCATTTGTCCATGACGCGTTTCAACCTATTACCGGTCTTGTTCACATGGTTTTCAAAGTGGGCAGTAACCTTCAGGATTTAAATACATATAAGACAAAGGAACAACGCCGAGGCCTGAAACACAGCGCCAGGCTTGCACCAGACTTTGTTTGGAATTTGATTTAAAGACCAGCCAGAGTTTGCTGGATTATTGTCCCCGGCACGTTTTCCGGCATGGAGGGCTATAAGATGTCTCTTTGACAAGCGTGGACCAGTGTTGGAATAACGCCATCAAAATAACTGCAATTATTGTGGTCATGAATGTGTTTTGCCTGAAATGTTTAATTATGAACACGAAGTGCACAAAATGGAATTTAATCCTTGGAGGCACGTGAGTAATGTTTATTGTGATATGCTTCAGGCAAACGCAGTTATACATGAGAGAGTGACAGGAATCGATCTTGAAGAGACACAGCCAGTACTAAACAAATTACAAAGGATTATGGTTGTTGTAGTGAACAACGGAATGCAAGTGCCAACATTTGAGTACTATACCAGTATTTTGGGTTAAGATCACTGAATAATAACTACTCAGAAGTATAGACTACATTTATTTCTGCAACGAACACTGGCTCTATGACTTTATTGATAAGAATTACTGTGACTTTAAAATTTGAACTGTACGTACGTGGCTGTCCTTCTTCTATGTCTTCTATGTATTTAAATCCTGAAGGTTACTGACCACTTTGAAAACCATGTGAAGAAGACCGGTAATAGGTTGAAACGAGTCATGGAAAAATTATGGATTTGTCCACTTATTAAAGATTCTTCTGCCCGAGTCGGATGGTGTGGCTCTCTTTGCGCCCTTGGATTGAAGGGTGCGACCTCTGTGGAATATATATATATACATATATATATATACATATATATACACATATATACACATATATACACACATATATATATATATATATATAGTACAAATCTTCTTGTTTCTAGGACAATAATCCAGCACTCCAAGAAGGTTCTCTTCACTCGAACTTTATTAGTAAGGTGATGGCATCTACGCGTTTTGGCTGCTACACGCAGTTTTGTTCACGGTGCAGTTCGCCATTTAATTAAACATTAAATACTTTCCAGTGTGCCATGAACATAGACAAAGGACAAACCTATTGTACATCAAAGCCTATGACTATGTTAGTTTGGGAGCCATTTTGGAACATGTTAAATAGCATTGTTCATATTACAATTCACTTGCAAGTGCAAATTAAATTTCATTGGTTCTGTTTTGAGCAGTATAATTCATCACTTTCTCAAACATTAAAAACCAAATAAATACATAAAGACTTTCCTTATTTCAATACATTGAACTGTAGTGCAAAATATTCCTAGGTGACCCATACTATACTTAGAAGTCTCCTAAGTTTATAGTCTATATAGCTTCGTTAAAGTGCTAGTGCTCATTTTTTTCATTTTATTTTCTTTCTTTTCTATTTTTATATACAGTACATTTATTTCTTAAAGTGCTAGTGCTCAATTCTATTTATTATTTTTTATTTCTATATTTCTTTATATTCTAATGCTCCCGTATATTAAAATTCATATACTTTTCTTACAGAGAATTAAAATCTAAAGTGCTAGTGCTTAATTCTTCCTATGAATAGTTTAAAGTGCTATATATTAAAGTGCTAGTGTCCTTTGTCCTTCTTCTCATTTTATAAATCATAACGTTTAAAAAAATAGTTCCTTTGAATGTGCAGCTTTCTTAATAATTCTAGTACAGGCACGTAAACAAATCCTCATCGATGTTAGGTCCATTGGGTTCTTTGCTGTCTAACTCCAATATAAAATATGTTTCTAATTTTCGGAGTCCCTTTTCTCTATTCCCCCCCTCTTTCTCTTGGGGACTTCAGCTATAACGCTATATCTCATCAGTGTGGAATCGCTTTGATGTTCTTTTTCGAAGTGCCTGGCCACAGGGTAACTTCTATCTCTATTAATATTGGCTCTTCTGTGTTGCAGGACTCTTTTGTGGGCTATATATATAATTCTTAAGTGCACATTCACTTACCTTGACAATTCAGGGGTAGTCTCAATAGTGGATGCAATATTTTGTAGTTCGATATTTTGACCATAATACAATGATAAAATTGTGTCTTATAGGGCCTGATTTAGAGTTTGGTGAATAGAATACTCCATCATTACCATGACGGAATCTCCATCACCCAAACCTTTGGTCTCCTTGCCTATTGAGTGTCAGGTGGACCATCAGCTTTCCGTTGGCCTTGCTCCTGAAGGCTCCTTTGATGGAAAACTTACGCTGACAGAGTGCGGACCATCTGAGTAAATTGTTTCAAAGGACGGGGGAAAACAAAATAGGCTCTTGGGGGAGGGGTCCACTAAAAGAAGTACAAAAATAAGATTGTAACTATAGATTAGATATCTTTTGTAAAGAATCCAACAATGACATTTTTTTTTTGTGCTGTATTGAATTAGTTTCATATAAGTGGGTTAACAACAAATTGTGACACAATCTTTGGGTGGTATTGGTATTTAGAAAACTTCAACCTTGTAAACTCTGAATCCGTCTTGGCATACAAAAAAATGTATTACATACAAAAACATAGAACACAACAATTTCACTATTACATAAAAATTACATTCTTTTCAATGTCCAATGCTTTTTTAGTAGGCAGCTCATACTGTCCTGAGTCAGAGGACCATGCTGTCCATTCAAGAGAGCAATATATGCCACTTGCGAGGGTACATAGTCTCTTGCCAAAATGTGGGTCTGATGCTCCAATTTAGTAGTTCATCCAATCAATTCTTCATGATCATAGACAAGGCAAAGCATGAATTCATCCAGTACTCTTCACATTAACGCCTAGGAGTTTTGACCTTTATAAGGAGGATGTGATTCGAAAAGGTCTTCATCAGGGTCAAATTGCCATTGTTGAGTCAGGCTACTGTACAAAAGAATTTTTCATGAGAACCAAGGCATCAGGACTCATCACATATAGCTCAGAATAAATGCGAGTATACATTCCATTAATGTGTGAATGTGCCATAAACCTGCTAAAAAAAGAGAAAGAAAGAGTTGTCAACCCAGGGTCCTCTATGCATATCAGCATATCTCACACTAACACCATGTTTTGAATTCCAATGTGGTCTCACCTGTACAAATATCTTTTAAGGTGGCTGGTCTGTAAGTGAAGCAATTTCAAAGAATTGGTAAATGACCTCATATGTACAGGCATTGTGGCCAAAGTTTAAAAATGAGGATCTTTCCTGAAAAATATCTTACTTTAAAATGTTTCTTTAAATTTTTATTTTTGTGTTTTTATATTTCCGAAAAATTGGTTATCCATGATTTGGTTTCCTCAAATGTGGTTTCTCATTTTTCGTTTTCCTTTGATTCACACCCATTTGTGTGTGACAGGAACAACGTGTATTGAAATTCACTTCAAAAAGCACTTTGCATTTTGCTCTATACTTGCTTTCCCTGTTTGCAAATGGCCCTGTAAGATACTTCGTGGTAGATTTATTGTAGTTGTAAGAGTGTGCTCGTTTGGGTGCACAGTGATGTAAAATTAACTACCTATTTCCTTTACATTATATAGGCCTGCAAGTGCATAAGCACCCATGCAAATATTAGTAAACCAACCAATAATATAAACAGCATATGGTTAGATATCCAGGACTGAATAATAAAGTCAAAAACTTTTGTATAAGGATGAAATTGAAATAAGCTCCATCTACGCCTGCTCCCCTATTTCCCCAATTAATTCATATACACCATATTAATCCAATCTAAATTTTCAACTTGCCCACGTATCCATGGATACATGTTGTTCCATGGCCTTATAAACAAAAAAAGCTTCCAACTGACCAATCCTCAGACTCGTGCCTTTGTCTATTGAAGCTTTTATTTCAATTTTTACCAAACTCCCTCCATCCTATATACTATTTCTTCTTTTACACCACCCGACTAACCCATTTCCCCGTCTTTACTGATTCTTCTTCTATGGTAAACCTTCCTCCATTCCTCACTATTATTTTATCTCCAGTTTCTATTTTCTTTGCACCAAGGTTAATTTAGTTTACACATACTTGACTATATTATCACGTTCTGCATGTTACAATTAAGAGTAACAATATATTTGTATTTAAAATTTAAATGTGTATTTGTGAAAGGCCAGTGGCTGAAAGGGCTTGTACATAATAATAATAATGGTAATAATAATAATAATAATAATAATAATACTAATAATAATAATAATAATAAATAGTGGTATCACATAGGACATGGGATCACTTCCTAGCTCTTCTTTCCATTGCTACATTTTTGCCCAGCTCTTGAAGGACCAAATTAAGATTGCATGAAAAATAAAATGTAATGCTTAGGCTTTTAAGACAATTAAGAAAATCTCCTCTGTGACTTATGAGACTCAAGGACTGAATTCAACAGTTCGGGCTGAAAGTCAGATATCTGATTCTGATCTATGCCAAGAAGTTGGTCACACACGGTAGATCCCTCTTGACCCACAGTTATAACCTATAGAACTGTGGAGCGGAGGAAATATGAAATAGGGTTTCTTTGTTTCTATTTATGTTTTGTGGGACTACATGATGGGAAATCATTGGTCTACTAAACATATATGATATACATTATACACCGGAAGCAGCATCAATCAATCAATCAATCAATCAATCAGGGGTTTATAAAGCCCACTACTCACCCGTGAGGGTCTCAAGGCGCTAGGGGGGGGGGGCAGCTCCGGATCAGTCGAAGAGCCAGGTCTTGAGGTCCTTCCTGAAAGTGTGCAGGGTTGGGGAGCGTCTGATGTTCACGGGGAGCTCGTTCCAGGTCTTGGCTGCGATGTAGGAGAAGGCTCTCCCGCCTGTTCTGTTTCTGCGGATGCGGTGGACCTCTGCCAGGGCGAGGTCGGCGGAGCGGAGTTTCCTCTTGGGTACGTGGAAGGATACTCTCTCATTGAGGTATTTGGGTCCGATGTTGTTGAGGGATTTGTAGGCGTGGGTGAGGAGTTTGAAGGTGACCCTCTTCTCGACGGGGAGCCAGTGGAGGTCTCGTAGGTGTTGGGTCATGTGTTCGTGACGTGGAGTCCCGAGGACGAGTCAGGTAGCGGCGTTCTGGATGGTCTGGAGTCTGTGTAGTAGAGCTCTGTTGATTCTGGCGTATAGGGCGTTGCCGTAATCCAGTCTGCTGGTTATGAACACGTGGGTGACGGTCCTTCTGCAGTCGGGGGGATCCATTTGAAGGTCTTGCGGAGGATGCGTAGGCAGTTGAAGCTGGTGGAAGCGACGGCGTTGATCTGGCGGTTCATGGAGCGGGAGGAGTCGAGGATGATGCCGAGGTTTCGTGCGTGGTCTGTAGGAGTGGGTGGATTTCCGAGGGCGGAGGACCACCAGGTGTTGTCCCAGGCGGAGGTGCAGGGGCCGAGGATGAGGACCTCGGTCTTCTCTGAGTTGAGCTTCAGACAGCTGTCCTTCATCCAAGCTGCCACGTTCTTCATTCCTTCTTGGAAGCGGAGTCTGGGGTCTTCGGGATTCTTCGTGAGTGAGAGGATGAGCTGGGTGTCGTCGGCGGAGGATACAATGCTGAGCCCATGCTGTCTCACGATGGCGGCGAGGGGGGCCATGTAGATGTTGAAAAGCGTGGGGCTGAGCGATGATCCTTGGGGTACTCCGCAGTTGATATCGGTGGGTTCGGAGAGGAAGGGAGGGAGTCTGATCCTCTGGGTTCTGCCGGAGAGAAAGGATCGGATCCAGTCGAGGGCGGCTCCTTGTATCCCTGCGTCGTGAAAGTCTGGCTGCGAGAGTGCGATGAGACACGGTGTCGAAGGCTGCGGAGAGGTCTAGAAGGATGAGGGCCGCTGTGTGTCCCTGGTCAAGTAGCATGCGGATGTCGTCCGTAGCGGCGGGAAGGGCGGTCTCTGTGCTGTGGTTGCTGTGGAATCCGGACTGGGAGGCATCTAGGATGGAGTTCTCTTCGATGAAAGTGGTCAGCTGGGCATTCACGAGTCTCTCGGTGACTTTGGCCGCAAAAGGGAGGAGAGAGATGGGCCGGTAGTTTTTCAGAAATGTGTTGTTTAGATATGGAGATGCACAACTTAAGCTACACCCTATACGTCACCACAGAGCAATACTGTCTGGGATTAGCACAATACATTTACTGTGTGCCTTGACCCTATTAATGTGAAGTGACACACCAAACATACTGCTGGAGTGTATTCACAGTAGGAAGTAGTTATCCATATAGGTGTGTGATTTAATATTTCATTATAATGTTACAAATTGTAGTTCTTTTTCACATTTACACTTGTGCATTTTGAGTTATATTGCTTTTACTGGAATTTAATTCTTATGTACTCATCTATTCATTTATTAAGGTTTTGCATTTATTCTATAATCATAGGTGCACCTATAATCATGTATTTCAAAGTGTACACTGACTGCCTTACTAAGTTAGCCTAACCAAAGGCCTTAAGCATTTGGTCCCTAATGTTTAACCTTTATCATGAAAGTTTTGCTGGCAGTGCAATGTCCTTTTTTGCAGGTGCTTTGACATGATTTCATAGTCAGTGAAAGGAATATTGTGAATTAGCAATTGTCAGGTCTGGGAGGAGAACATTTTGCAAGAATGAGAGTCGCTAACAAACTAAGAGAAGACTCCTATTCATATGGTATTAGGAGCAGGGAGACATCCAAGGTCATTTTGATGTTCAAACTGTAGGATGGGAAAATCGAGTGAAATTGCCAATTTCCATTGTAAGAAGGTGGAAAACTACTGGAGTCGATGACGTGGAATTCTCAAATGTTCTATGGGTTTCATTGGAGTTCACACTGTTAGTGTTTAGAACAGATTCTCTTGGACTTTGAGGGGTACAGACCTCTATGCTCTTATTCTCTTTGTGTGGCTTTATGCTATGCATTGCCTCGATTTGGAGAACTTCTATTGAAGTCTCCACTGTGCTGACACTTTTCTGCTATCCCTGATTTAACTCAGTTCCCCTGTTTTTCCCACTTTAGGTTACAATTAGTTACGACGACTTTAGATTTATTCATGCAGAGGTAGAAGGATTGAAAACTGTACACGGATCTTCAAATCCTGTTTCTTATCTTTTGCATTGCTGCAACTGAATTTCTTGTATGCCTTATGCTACTAAAACTTAATTTCATTCGACGTTTCGGTTTACCTTTGGTGATGCTGCATCTTTACCATATGTTTTTAAGATTCAAATATATCAATTTGGCCCTTAATTTGTTTATTTTACTTATCAATTCCTGGTCCTTAATTTGTGGCCAAATGGGCTTCACTGTAATTTGAATTGTTGGATTGATGATATCTCCCCTTTACCTCTCAGACAACTAACAAAGATTCATCGCAGGAGAAATGGTTAGACCGGCCCAGTGCTCTAGCAGGTACATAGAACAATTTTACATGAAAACTGTAGGATGTAACAATCAGTTTCATATATCAAGAATAAATATTCTAATATTGAACAGCATAACTTTTTTATATGAAAGACAAAGGGGCATCATGTTAAATGGTACATATTACTTGGCATAAATTACTGGCCTTAAAGGGCACATGGCACTACAGCAAGGTAACTCCTCAGTTTGACATGGTTTTCTGACTTTTAAGGGATTCACAGCGGATGCAGACAGTCCTTGTGACTTGTAGATTTTCATGGATATTCTAAAGTAGAAAATGTACTTGTGAAATATTTAGTGGATGGAACATGTAGCATGAGCAAATATTTCAGAAACGTGCATTATACAATGTACTTTTTCTCTGCATAGACAACCTCGCCTTTTCCACCATGTTGGACATTTGCTTCTCTTTTGATAAGAATAAAAGGCATATTTACAAGGGCATTGCGCCAAAGGAACGCCATTTTTAACGACATTCCTGTGGCGCAATGCCCTGCTTTATATATACACTTTGTGTGGCTTAACGCCACTCTATAAATATGGTAACCTTTCACGCATGTATTTGCGTGAAAGGGGCATGCAATGGGTGTTGCTGTAGGTGGCGTTCCTCCGCAACACCCATTGCTTTTTGACGCTGCCCCAGATTTACAAGTATCTGAAATCTGAGGCAGCGCCAAAAACTAATGTCATGCAAAAGCAAGCGTTAGAATGGCAAAATGAGGAGAGAAACTTTTATTTCTCCTCGTTTTTGGTTTTTCTATGTGTGCTGCATTCTGCATAGAAGTAACAAATAGCCATTAGTGATGGTTTATGTGCAGGAAGGGACACCTTCCTGCACATAAACAATCATTCTCTGCAACACAGGCACCTTTGCACTATGGTGCAAGGCTGCCTGCGTTGGCGCCAGGCAGCTAATTTTAGTGTCAGCGCTAGGGAAAACACTGGGGTGCACCGCATTGTTGTAAATATTGCTTATCCCTGCGTTTTGGAAATTTCGAAGCTCCGACATTTCATTGTACATATGCTCCTAAATTTGTATGCCCATAGTGAGAAACTGAATGTAAATTATCAAACGTACACATTTATTAGTGTTCACTAAAAATACAGTAATTCCTCACTGAGGATGATTTACAAAATTCAAAATTGAATTTTATGAGAACAAAATATAATCAGTTCTGAGTATGTGAATCAGGATGTGAGATTTATCCTTACAAATGTTTTTCTGTGTACTAAGGTTCACATGTACAAAGGTTTGTGAATGTGTTCCTCACAGCCGGATTTGATATTGTGCAAATCGTATTTGTGTACCTACAAAAATTTATATTTTCAAATCTATAATTTATGGAGAACACAATCGCATGAGAAGCTATAATGAAGAAAATGTTCTAAACAGAAATTTCTTAATATATTAGTGGCTATTCTATCCCCAGCGCACATTTTCCTGGGAGACACTAGGGCCCCAGTCTATGATGCTCATTGTATGCTCCTGCCCCATACGATTCTGAGGTTGGGCAGGGGGAATGCAGATTAACACATGGGAACCGGTATTACTGGGCACTTTCCCATATGTTTTTACTGTGTGTTTCCGCACTAAGGGGCAGATTTATCAATGAGTTGCATCGCACTTGCGCTACGTAAGCAGGCGCAAGGGCGACACAACTACTTAGTCAGATTTATCAAGCCATGCAAGGCCACCATGCGTGGCCCTGTGTGGCTTGATAAATCTAGAGTAACGCAACGCAGCGCAAATCACTGCATTCCGTTACTCTGGCACAGGGAGGCATTCCATGAGTGGAGCATGGGTTTTCCCACGCATCCACCCATGGATGTTGGCACAGTCCCAGATTTACCATTACTGGTAGACTGGGAATGCATCAAAATGCTATGCCTCACCAGATGAGGCATAACGAAGAGAAATATCTCTATTTCTCCTTGTTTTTTACTCTTTTCATATGCGCTGAATTCTGCAGCACACATAGAAAGAGGAAAATGCCTCAGGATTGCTTTTGTGCCAGAAGGTGCCTCGTCCTGCAGAAAAACAATCCTGTCTGCCATGCAGGCATCCTTGTACCAAGGCCCAAGGGTGTCTGCATTGGCGCTAGGCAGCACATTGTGCCCCAGCACAAGGAAAGGACACGAATGCGCCTTATGATGTTAAAACGTCGCATTACTGCCCTTTCATGCAGTGCAGCGTAGCAAGGTGGCTTGATGCGCTGCCTGAAATAATGATAAATCTGCCCCTATATTCCTCATGATTTCAGCAGCATTATTTCTGTTAAGTCAGCATGAGGCTTTGTGCAGAATGGAACCACTAGCGGCCTACATTCGAACTCATGTTGATATGGGCATTCCCCTAGGGGACGGAACACACACAATCTCGCTATACGCGGATGATGTGTTGCTATATGTGAGAGATCTCCAGAACATACCATCATCACTAAATCTGGCACTAATAAAGTTTGCCAAAGCCTCTGGGCTGCAGGTAAATGCCTCAAAATCCATACTCTCTCCTTTCTCGGAGGCAACTACGTACCCATGATACACCCTCGGGGGAGTCCCAGTACTGTGGTGCACTGGAGCATTCAGGTACTTGGGGATACAGGTGTACCGTGACAGAAATGACCTTTTCGAAGGGAGCATTACCAGGGCCACCACTGCCATACAGTCGCAAATGGGCTTCTGGAAGTCCCTGCCATTGGCAGTATCGGGAAAGATCACACTTACAAAGATGGTGATCCTCCCTCACCTCCTTTACTACTTCACCACTCTGCCTATCTACATTTCGCCCCCATACTTTCGTAGATGGGAAATGGTAATCAGGGATTTCATTTGGGGGGCGTCGCGGCATAGAGTTTCTCTGAAGAAGCTGTGTTTGTCAACAGGACAGGGCGGGCTTGCGGTACCCAATTTCGAACACTATTATCTAGCCGCACACTTACAATGGATAGCGAGATGGCTGTCCTCCCGTAACCTGTTGGATACAGCCTCTTTATGCCCGCCAATGACACGTTACACCCTGCTTAGCGCCTTCCATCCATGTGCGAAACCCGGGGTCCTGGGGTCACTACTGCCAAATATAGCATATAGATGTTTCCGTAGAAGTTTATTTATCACTAAAGGCACCATACCTTATGCTCCAGCCAATCCTCTTCTGGGGGCGCCGCAAGGTAGCAAATGCACCTCAGCAGCTGAACTGAGAAGCTGGGACGCGACAGGTATTCAAGACACAGGGGATCTTTTTCTTGATGGCGCTCTCATACCGTACTCTGAACTTATATCTGATGAAGACATGCTGCCTGGACAATTCCTCTTACACCATGCACTCATAGCCTCTCTGTCTTCTAAATGGGGCAATCTGATATCGGAGTCTCCCATACACCACACGTTGCAATACCTACACGTGATGGGGGAGGGGAGACACCTGACTCGCTGGTTTGCGTCTTCACTGCGACAACACACGGCAATTGATCTGACCCCCCTGCGACGGTGTTGGGAGGACGATCTAGGGCATGCTTTCACAGACAAAGAATGTGAGTCTGCACTGGAGGGTCCTACACAAGTACCTCGTAATCAACGTTTTAAACGGATACAATATTTTATATTACACAGAGCATACCTCGCCCCGGCCCATATTAATACGTTTTTTCACCTAACTGATGCAGCTTGTCCCAGATGTAGTCTGCCAGATGCTGACTTACTGCATATGTTATGGAACTGCCCCACCCTCGGTGATTACTGGTCTAACATAGCAGCCACACTAGCGACCTGCACGGATTGAGATATCTCTTTCCGTTGGGAGACATACATACTACACCTCTTTAGTAGGAGCAAAAAGAACAGAGTTTCCTCCCGATTCTTAGATTTGGACCTGGTTACAGCTAAACGTTTGCTTACCAAAAGATGGAAATCACCGATAGCTCCCCACACAATAGCTTGGCAACGCTCGCTGCTGAACTGGGCTAGGGCAGATGGGGTGGCCTTACGTAGAGAAGACCTACTGGGACTGCGTAAAATTCCCTTGGCTAGTAAAGTCATAGTAGCTGAATTACAGAACCTAATGACAGTCGCGGAAGAAACACAAGCAGAAGCAGGACGACAGGCTCCCCAACACACCAACTCCACAGGCACACACGTGGATCCCCGGGAGAGACATGACCCTACAGACACAGGCTAGACACCGTCATTAAGGATTTCACGGGCGGCCACAACAGACAGGGCTCTCGCTGGGCGCAGCGTTAGGCGACAGGTCTCAGGCAATATCCCTATCACTGATTATGTTGCTTTGTCCCCATTTTATTGTATCCTACTCCCAAAGTTAATACGAGTGAGGCATCATGCTTAGCTAATAGGCACTCTAGATACTGCAATAACGCCTTGAATTCATTTCATCACTGTAATGATACTCGATAAGTAATAATCTAGGCTGTCAAAGTTACATAATGTCACAGTTTCATCCTATTTTGTATCATGTGCTACGATAACTGAATGTTATAAAGATACATGATGACGCTATGCCAACAAAAAAAAAATGAGTCTTTGTGCAGAAAGTCTCGGTAAACACCAGAGGGCATATTTACTAAAAGTTCACGCAATGCAGGACAGCAAGCAAAGTTGCTGAACTGCATTGTGTGAACAGGAGAAAGCTGAACAGCGCCATATATTTACAAAGAAATGGCACTCTTCAGCTTTCTATCTGCAAAGGCACACTGAAGACCACCTACCGCCAATGTGAGCATCTTTGAGCCTTGCTGTAAGAGTGACTGGATTACAGGCAGAGTTGTTTTTATGCATAAAGGGACACCTTCCTGCTCAAAAACAACCCTAAGAGGCAATTTCCTCTTTCTATGTGTGATGCAGAATGGCTCACGCTTAAAAAGAGAAAATAACAAGGACAAATAAGCATATTTCTCCTTGTCGCCTCTCTGTGGTAGGCACACCATATGGGCACAATCTTAGATATAGTACCTTTAGTAAATATGCAATTGCATCAAATTCCATGGGTGGATGCACAGGAACGCCCATGGTCCGCCCATGGAACGCCTACTACAATGAAATGAAATGCAGCTCAAGATACTGCGTTGCATTTAATTTCTTTATAAAGTCGCACAAGACAGCAGAAATAGCTCCTGTGTGACTTTGCAGGGGCGGTGCGCCCATTAGGGCGTGGAGGCGGTGCCCCACTCATATTTTGGGCCCCTGGCCCCAGAAATTAAATGGGAATATTTCTAACAGAAAATACTAAACATAAAGGGGCCGATTCCGATCTCCTCGGGTAGGGCTCTGAATCGGATTCGGCTTAACCGGATCCGATTCGGAGCCCTATTTCCCGACCGATTCGTACGCGCGTCCGGGCGAGCGAGTACGATGCGAAATCGCCGACCGACTCGTCCGGGCGTCCCGACCGCTCCGACCGACTCGTTCCCGGGTCTAACCGCACCGACCGACTCGCTCGGACTCGACTCGCACCGCGCAATGGAGACGTTCCCCGGCCGGGTAAGTACGATGCGCGCCGCGAGCAGTCCGACCGAGCCGCGTACTCCGGCTCCAAAGAGCAGTCGGAGCCGTACTTTGGGGATCCGTGTCGGACCCCCCTGTACACGTAGCCGCGTGAGTCGCACACAGGGGGGACCCATGGGTCCCCCCTACCTGTGCGTATATGGCGCGAGTCGCTTCGCCGCGTACACGCTGTAGGGGGCGCCCTTGTCCACCTCGCACTCATTGAGTCAATGGGAGCCCGCGTACGCGTTGTACGACAGGCTCCCATTGACTTCAATGGGAGTCCGACCGAATCGAGTCCGATGGCATACGTGCGCATCGTACTCGTTCGGTCGGGCTGCACGGGTCCGATTCGGTCGGAAATCTCTCCGGGTCCGGCTCGGTCGGAGAGATTTCCGGCCCGAATCGGAATCGGCCCCTAAGTCTGTCAGCCATGGAAGAGCGGCTGAGGCAGTTCTTGTAGGGTAGAAACCAGTGTGGCTGGGTCTGAGGGGGCGGGGCTTACATTGACAGACAAGTTAGTACTGTACAAGGCAGCGTGCTGCGCATTCCTGTTCCCAAGTGTGCATGTCGGGTTGGATGGCTGCCTTGCCCTGGCCAGCCCAACAGGCGCACTAGAGGCATCTCCATCTGTGCATTAGTGAGCCGGGGGTGACTCAAAGCTGCATCCTCCGGTCTCAGAAATGAGTGGCGAGGCCGCCTGCCTGAGCCAATCCTGGCGCTGCTGTAACAGCAGGAGCAGAGCTGGATTGGCTCAGAGAGACGCAGTGGTTTGGTTACTAGGGGCCTCTGTGCAGGCTGTGCTCGTGACATCATGTGAGGCAGCACGGTGGTGGGAGGAGGCGGTCTCTCTCTTCCCCATTTTTGTGCGATATGATTAGAAAGTTGTTGGTTGCTACGGACCTATGGCACGGCACGCATTTCAAAAGATAAGTTCTGCAGGTACGTTGGAGTACGATTAATATGTGTCTATGTCGTTGGTGGCAGTAGATTGGAAAATAAATACACAGGAATATATAGAGTATACACGTCACAAGATGGAGTTCGAATCCCCCACCTTGCTGCTTGCTTGACTACTGGAATTTGTGTACTCCCTGTGGTGGCACTTTTAAATTAAAATGCTGATCCTCGTGTTCCGCTTTACTGTGCCTGGTGGTTGTGAATGGGCTCTGCGCCTGCTGCTGAAATATGTTTACTTTGCAACCAGATACTTGCTACGATCAGGCGTACGGCATGCATTTGCGACGAGCTGAGCTGCCTTAAGTTCCACAGGTAGTAAGTTTAATTAGTGAGTTTATCGTTGGTAACCGTGAATTGGAAAAAAAATACACAGTATTATAGTATTTGTGTCCGACCTGTGGTGGTGCTTTTAAACCAGGCCTGGGCGTAGTTCGCGGAGTTTTGCTACGCGGAACTTCGCGAAGTTACAAAAAACCTCCGCGAAGTTCCGCGAGTGGCGTAATGCAGTGCGAACTGCAGTTTGTGCTGGTATTCCTGCCGCTCGGGTAGAAATTCTACCCGAGCGGCAGCTCGCGCTCATGAACTTACTGTTCGCGATCACGAACTTACTGTTCACGATCACGAACTTACCGTTCACGATCGCAAGCGGGGAAAAACTCCGCTGCACATCGCGAAGCGGAGTTTTCTGCACTCCGTGAGCTCCGCGGAGTGCGGAGTGCAGAAACCTCCGCAAACTCCGCGAACAGAGCGAAGTTCACCGCCCAGACCTATTTTAAACTAAAATAGCTATCCTGCATGTTCAGCTTTGCGATGCCTGGTGGTGGGTAATGCCCTGCTGAAACTCCTTGTGCTTTGGTGAGATTTTACTCGGGCCTTCGTGTGCTGCAAGGTAGGTGAATGGGCTCCGCGCCTACTGCAGAAATCTGTTTTCTTTGCAACAGATACTTGATACGGACCGCAAGACACATTTGCGAAGACCTGAGCTGCTTTAAGTTCCACAGGTAGTAACTAAAATGAGGATCTTCATGTTCCACTTTACTGTGCCTGGTGGTGGGTAATAGTGTGCATACAGCGTGCGAGTCGCCCCCCCTCCTTTAGTGACAACAACATCCTTATTCTCCTCAACACCCCTTAGGCATCATAGAAAAAACATGAGGCAGTTAGTTGGTCATCACTGCGTAGTCCTTTATTATATCTTAAAGCAGAGTAGTCTTTTATTGTTCATTGTCTGAGACACTTGACCATTTTTTCAAAGCATAGGTAAACCAAACAACACACTTGTTAGCCAAAAGAGGTAGGTTATTTCCATTCCAAAGAATGCATTTTCAAACGATAATATTTACATTCCAGTCATGGCCTTAGCCATCCCGATATCAAGACACACACTTCGGTCATGAATCCCCCTGTGCTTGCTGTGCCAGCAGGCCCCAACTTGCACTGTTTTATCAGTAGTAACTTTCAGTCCTAGTCCTCCAACCCAGAGAGAGGCACTACCACCAGGGCACTGCTTAAGCCTTGGCCCCACCGGGGTTCCTGAACACCGGATACCCCCTCCAAAGTTTCTTAACATACACACAGGCATCTCGGGTAGGGCAGGAGAGTCCAGGACCACCATCAGGTCAGTCCCCCCTCCCGCCAGCCCAGAGCCCCCATTTAATGCTTGCCCTGTTCCAGGGTCAGCCAGTCCATGCCAAAAAAGGAGTCAATGCCATTTTTCTTGCCCGGGACCCCGCCAATCTAGTCCTTATTCTCAGGGATGGGTGGGTGGGTAACTTGTTGCTGGTCTGCCGCCTCTGGAGCTGATGGAAAGGACAAAGAGGGTTTCCCTGTCTCTCCCGCCGCTTTTATCCGTGCCGGGGAGAGAAAGGCAACCCTGCGCCCTTTGATGACATTGCACGGGGGCCGCCCCTTTCGCTTCCTTCCGGGCCCCGACCTGCCTCACCTACAGGAAGTACACAAACACTACCGGCTCCCGCCCGAGATGCCACTAAGGGCACCACTCCCCTAGGTGCGGGTGGCGCCAATCATAATGTGCATACAGCGTGCGAGTCACCCCCTCCTTTATTGACAACGACATCCTTATTCTCCTCACCACCCTTTAGGCATCATAGAAAAAATATGAGGCAGTTAGTTGGTCATCACTGCGTAGTCCTTTATGATATCTTAAAGCAGAGTAATCTTTTATTGCTCATTGTCTGAGACACTTGACCATTTTTTCAAAGCATAGGTAAACCAAACAACACCAGCCCGGAGCCCCCATTGAATGCTCGCCCTGTTCCAGGGTCAGCAAGTCCATGCCAAAAAAGGAGTCCACACCATTTTTCTTGCCCGGGACCTCGCCACAGGGCGAGGAGCTTACTGGCGCTCTCGCCCTCCGCCACCTATCGCTTGCTCACCTGACCCTACAGCCATGGCTCCTAGGACCGTCTGGATGAACAATTCGAGCCCTTTGTTAGCCAAATGCACACCATCTGGTAGATACAGCTCTGAATTGGATGTCTGTATCAGACTGTGCCTGAATCGTCCGCAGGGGTGATCCAGTCAATAACTTAGTGACTGCCTGGTTCAATTTCTTCACCGATCTGTTCACCGCTTGTGTGGGCACACCATTGGCCCAACACTGACGAGGAATTACCTCTGACCAAAATATAACCGTGCCCGGCAAAAGGTTCCTCACCCGTGAAAGCATAGAGAGTAATGCTTCTTTAACCCCCCTCCAGCCAGCATGGATCATATCATTACCTCCCGAATGAATAACCAGCACATCTGGGATGGGCATGTCGCCTACTTCCAAGGCCTTCCTCAAGTGGTTGAACAGTTTGCTTAACCATTGCCCTCCAACCCCTAACCAGTGGTGTTCGACTCCTATTGCCTTCTGCGAACTCTCTAACTCTGTACCACGAAAAAACTGTCCTGCTCTGCGCACAAAAGAATGGCCACTCCAGGAAGCTCCACTCCCCCCGCCCTTATTACAGGCCACTCTACCAAGGAACGCTATACTACGTCCGAACCATGGGCTTTTGATAACTATAAATGCAAAATCACTGACATCTCCTAGCCTTATACTGCAAGCTCCTAATGTACTGTACCGACTGGGCCTTACCATGCCAATCCTCTGGGCTGGATTGGTGCAGCCTCCCCACTGCAGCGACCTTGCTCTGTGGGCCCCCGCTAAAGTGACATCCTGGAAAGTGGGTACCTCACAATTGCACAACTCTTCATAAATATTGGCTCTCCAGTATTGCTGTAGCTCAGAAGGTTGCTGAGAGATGCCAAAATGTTTACCGCCCTCATGTACTTCGGAGGGATATATTTTAATATTCTACCTGCCCTGACAAGAGCCCAAACGTCCTCTATAGCACTGGCTTGTCCATAGAACAAGGGTCCAACATAAATCCCACTGCTGGCGATTTGAGCCCAAAATTGCGTCTAACACGTTGAGGCTAACTCGCCTTTGCACAAGTTTTCAATGACCCTTCATCAAATTACTTGAGGTTGCCATAAGCGGATGACATACGTTAGCAGGAGCAAAACCATGGATGCTTTTCTTTGTCGCTCCATACCTTGAAAAACCCATGTGTACCACTGGCAAATTGAGCAAGAATAATGTATTTGACCCAGTCTTTCAAAGCTCCCAGATGTCACCTGGCTACTACTAAAAACCTGCCGTACGGGACAAATAAAAAAGGGGGTGTCATGCTCCCTTCCCTAACTATTAATAACCCCTATCTCTCAAACCAAATCACTTCCAGCTGCCCTATGCAGGAAACTGCAAAGCATGCCCTTAAACCGAGATGCTGTATCTCTTATGTGTCTGCCATGCACTGCATATGACCTTGCATATTACATCAGTCATGGCATGTCGAGCGACATCAGTCTACCTAAGACCCATCCTGACCATGATGTGACTTACTATGTAGTGTAAGGGGACGCCAAATGACTTTGTTGCCAGGAAACTATCTGCTTCTGCACCTCAATTTGGGGTAGGACCCCCACTCGAGAATCTCCTGAGCGATGTAGGTTAATACCCTGCGCTATGTAAAAGGCTTAATAATATTTCCCCCCACTTCTGTAGCTTACCTGATCCTAAGTAGGAAGTCCCAGAATGTAGGCGACTGACTCCCAATGGATCGTCTTTGCCGAAAAAGACAACCCAGCAGGAACACCCTGCCCAAGCCCGCATGTGTACCACCTGCATATTAACGGGTCTGGGTCACTACCGCTACTAATTAGTTTAAATTACTATGTTCCCAAGGACAGAGGTCATGCAAATTGGATCTACCTAGTTAAGAAGACCCAACATATCAAATAAGCATAAGAAACACTAGTGCTTGGTGCTTAGGGTAGTCACACTGTTCAATAAAAAGGAGTGCGTGCACACAGAGTGTACTTAATAATGACACAGAACCAGTACACTACAGGATGTGGCAAAAGGTAGAGAACACAGATTGTGAACCACCACTAAACAATTAATTAATCTAAGGGTCGCACAGGCTGATGGTGTCAGGACATTTACTGCACCAGTCTGAGATGTCGTATGACACCCTATTAATGGTCCTCCGGGATCCGTATCCAGGAAAATGTTCTAAGGGTCGCACAGGCTGATGATGTGAGAACATTTACAGCACCGGTCTGAGATGTAGTATGACACCCTATCAATCGACCTCCCGGATCCGTGTCCAGGAAAATGTATGTAAACAAAGGAGAAAACTACCATCCAGCGCCAAGCTCTTAACTTGGAAAAGAAGACCTCAAAGTGTTGGGTATTATTTCACCAATTAGAAGATCCCAGAAAGCTAATGTGCGTGTTCCCCTTGTAACACATACGAGCCAACATACAAGCCTGACTGTTTACGATTTAGCTACTCAACAGCGTGTCAAAAGGACGTCAAAGTTTTGGTTATTATTTCAACGAATAGAAGATCCCAGTTAGATAATGTGCGTGTTCTGCTTGTAAACATACAAGCCTGTATGTTCACTATTTAGCTACACGACAGCCTGGCAAAAGTCCATGCCCCCGGTCAGGAAAATGAATGCCCGGTTTCTATAAAGTCAAAAGAATAGCTCCTGTTTATATAAGCAGAGTGCTATTTCCACATCATTATCCCTTTACCCTCATCCTGCTCCAAAGCCAATGCTACCCAACAGGCAAGCACTATGTAGTTCCTTGCTTCCGTGCTGCCAATTGATATACTATTAGTGCCCACAGATCCAGGTCATGGGATGTTGCATTCTCTTCGGCCCTTGCCCCGCGTTGCCCTAGCACTAAATAATTCGCTTTTGTCATTTTTAAGGCCCCAAAGATTACTTGCCGCATACCCTGCAGCCTTTGCATAGCCCCATGCCCATTAACATTTATGAGATTACCAGTTGATGCGTTGATAAACCCAAGCCCTTCACACTCCTGAACTGCCCTGATATTGCACCATCTCTGATATTGACTTTTCAAAGGTAACACGCATACCTGCGCCACTGCCTGCATAACCGACCTGGCAACTACGGCCCCACTCTACTGCAATCCCCGTCCACAATACCACCAACATCTCAGATGACTCCGGCCTCTCTGGGCCTGGATGCTGGCATAGCTGGTCGCTGTCTTAGCCCACGCTGTTTTCGCCCACCGGAAATGTAGATTGTTCTGGGTGACTCTCGGGAAACCGCCCTGAGCGTACAGCAGTCACTCCACGTGGCCTCGTGTACCATATCGAAAACAGAAAAAATTACACAAGGGCTATACACAATACACAAATACCGTTCACTAGAGTTTCATGCATCGCGGATTGGCTTAGAATTATTTACAGAAGAAAACTCATGCGGCGTGCCTGCCTCGGCAAAGGTTTTTGGGAAACGGGACGACAGTAACCCACCTTGTTATGCGGTAACCTATATAGCGTTGCATGCTGCCCGAGAGTCCTGCCCCCCTAGTCCTCGTCCCGTAGAGATATCTCACACGCAGGTTTCATATATAATTTAATATGCACCGCTCCTGTTCCCTTTGCTCACCGGCACCTCAGCCCGCTTAATGAGGCATGAACAATGGGTTTGTGCATTTAACCACGCAGTCTTATGTGGCATGTTATAGCAATGTTCGCCAGGGCCTCTCGATATGCTGCCCATATTGCAACAGAGCATCCAGCCCCCCCATGCGCCAACATGCGCCATGAACTACTGTAACCCTGAACCATCAAGAGTGGTGCTGCTTCGTGCGTAATGTCCTTAACTGCTTAATCCTTATGGCGAGGCCAAGTGATTTGCGACTATAATGGTACCCGTGATACCTATGCTAAGTCCACACACGAACTACATTACATGATCAAGTTCCAATCGGAGGAAACCCGAGACTACACATCATCCTGAAGGGCCTGTGCCTACTACTGCTGGCCCAGCCAAACTATGACCTCATGGCTCCCTCTACTGGCTGCATGACTTAGCTATTTTCAATGCCTGCCGAAGGACCAATTCAACATTAAAATCTGTTTTGGTTTTATCTTATTATATACGGCTCTGTAATATTGCCCCCCGGCCTGGATTGTAAATCAGCACAGAACCAATACTGTGCCCCTCCATCTACCGTGTTCACCTTAATGCTGCATCCTCCCATGAGCCCAGACTCTGGGCCTTGTGCGAATGTAGTACGATGGATCCCGGAAAGCATGCAACACGTGGGTGCGCTGCCAAGACCCAGGGCACCGGGGATACTTACTACCCTAATGCCCTGGATTGGTCCTGCAAAATTTATGCGACGACACGAGCACCAGTTACATTACGGGTGAACCAAACCATTGTGTTGAAAAACTGTGATTAGCCAAAATATTGAGCGTCCCTGCCGAGACTCGAACCTCCAACGACGACACCTTACCCGAGCGTCTGGGCGAACGTTTTTACGACCTTATGTAAATGCCAAAAACCCTAGCTATGACACTGTATCACAAAACCAGTTGTAGAACACCTCGAACATATTTTAAAGTATTTCTCAAACACCCGACTACGCTGTGAGGCCCTCTCCCTTCCTCCGTGTGCAGCGAACCAGCCTATTAACCTGCGTCCTTTTCCACCGATAGCGCTTCGAGCACCACATACGGGGAAACCTCTCAAGCACTGTCGCACCATGTGGACGAACTGGGACGCCGATTACACTCGCTGTAACTTGTTGCTGGTCTGCCGCCTCCGGAGCTGATGCAAAGGACAAAGAGGGTTTCCCTGTCTCTCCCGCCGCTTTTATCCTTGCCGGGGAGAGAAAGGCGACCCTGCGCCCTTTGATGACATTGCACGGGGGCCGCCCGCAACACCTTTCGCTTCCTTCCGGCCCCCGATCTGCCTCACCTACAGGAAGTACAGAAACACTACCGGCTCCTGCCCGAGATGCCACTAAGGGCGCCACTCCCCTAGGTGCGGGTGGCGCCGATCATAGGTTTCCATTAGGGCTGACCCTCATTTAAGAGTGGGTCTTCGGAACCTGTGCTCTCGTCACCGCCAAGAATGTCATCATGATCATTATACTTGAATGTTACGGAAATAGTTCTTTCCGTGCGACCAATTTGCTTTTTATTTGAATCTGTTTGTGAACAGATTTCTGCAACAGGCATGGAGCACATTCAGCCTGAATGGGCTCCGCGCTTGCTGCAGAAATCTGTTGGCAACTAGATTCAAATAAAAACATTCTGGTCGCACGGAAAGAAACTATTCCCATAACATTCAATTAAAATGCTTCAAGTTTGTGTAGTTCAGTTTACCGCTAACTTTTTACTCTTGGCCTAGGGAATGCAGGGTGTTCTATTTTATATATACAGTTACAATTATTCAATGTTTTAATTGTATTTTATGTATAAACACAGTACTTTTAAAAATCAATTATAATATTTTTCAGAATGTCACAGGTTACTTGTTGACTAATTAGATTGCGCATGTGATGGTTTTGGTTAAGAAATCAATAGATGATGAAGAGGTAAACAAACAGCAATACCAAACATGAAAACGTTATTATTGGTCCATGTTATGTTATATTCAGGAGATAGTTATCAGACTTCACCTATCTGACGTCAAAATGAGTTTCGTGAGCTGGTGTCAATAAATAGTAATGATTGTCTCACTCCTAATTACTTACTATTATTCTGAACACTTTGCATTGAGTTTTTAGCTTGCCTGCGCTGTTCCAAGCAAGGACCAACCATCAGTAGATTTCATTTGTAAAGGTATATCAATAAATAAAGATTTATGTGAGGTACTCAGCATTGTTATCTCAAAGTCTGATATGAAGCCGCCACTGTGACTTTGTAAACCCCAGTTAAGGACTTGCAATCCTGTTCAACGACTTGAGTCACGCAAAGACAATGCAGGTCCTTAATAAATCTCGATGAACAACAAAGAGGGTCCCTGACTGTTCTGGATGGATTTGGAGAAGAAAGCAGGGAATTTACGAGGTAAACAACAACAGAACTTCTCCAAAACAATATCATTTGTTAAATTGTAATCTGTCCATGATATACAAAGTGTTCTGAACCAGACCAATGGTTTTAAAAGTTTATTTATCAAAAGTACAAAAATATTTTAAGTAAATCTTTTTTCTTTTTATATATGAGTATTCATTTTATATAAACAAACAGAAACATATGTCACAATATTTTCATGTATTAAAATATGCAGCACCCATAACAACAATATAAATAAACATTTACATACAAAACATAAAATTAACACAGTGCAAATAACAGATCTCACAAACCATAATCAGACTAAGGGCCCTATTCCGATCTCGTAGGGAAAGCCCTCCATACAACTCGGATCTGGAGGCCTTTCCGAGCGAGACGTGCTCGGGGAGTCCGAACGAGCGAGTACGATGCTGCTGTATGCTTAAGGACTCGGCTCGCTCGGACTCCCATTGAACTCCATGGGAGCCCGTGTACAGACGCGTACACAGGCTCCCATAGCAAAAAAGGGGTGGGCGGGGAAAAGCGTACACCCTGTGGCGGGCACCCCATGTTGCCCACCACACTGTGCATGCTTGGATCGGGGGGATGCATGCGCCTACCCCCCGGACCGACTCGGAGGGCTCCGGGTAAAGGGGGGCCTGTTATGGCCCCCCGAAGTTCGAATCCGGCAGCCGTTTCGTCTCGATGAGACCGAGGCAATACAGCTGTCCGATTTGTGCATCGTACTCGCTCGGTCGGAAAACGGCTCCATTGTGCGGGACGATTCGGCTACTAACGTGTTGGACGGACAGGTTCGGGTTCGTAAACGAATCACACGGCGCGTACAGGATACTCGATTCGTACTTGGTCGTTAGGAACGGGGGACGATTCGGGCAGAAAGATAGGCTCCGAATCGGATTTGGTCTTTACAAATCCCGTTTGGAGGCCTTCCTTACGAGATCGGAATCGGGCCCTAAGACAATACAGAAGTAAGAGAACAATAACCATACAGAGCAAAGAAAAAAAGACATTAACAAAAATTAACAACAAGAATAATTCATTCTATACTTATATTTGAATTAATCAAGTGTTCCGATTCAACATAAGTGCATTAATCAACAGGAATGCGCCAAATCTCGGCCAGGTGTGACTGTGCACCGGGTGAACACAGAATGAGGCAGGCAGTATGATGACCCAGACAGATCTCTTTGCTTGACTCAGATTAGGGCACGAGGTGTCCCATGCTCATTACTGAGCAGATTGTGAGCATGGATCAGGGGGAGCAGATCCAGAGTGCATCATAAGATTTGAAGAGTGCCTCATCCACCTTTTTCTGGAAGTCAAGCGATAATAGTAGAATACAGAGACATATAAGTAGCAGACCCCACGCACTGAACTTTATGTTAGAGGTTGGCGAGCCAACCAGTTCACAGAGCGAGCCGAGCCAAAGCTGAGCCAAAGGTCGGGCTTAGCTTTCAGAGCCCACGCGCGAGCCGAGCCCTGAAAATGTTTGCTATGTAAATCATACCAGAAACACCATATAAACTATTATAAAGTCTCTTCAAAATTAAAATAAGTGTATTTCTTTAGCGTGCGGAGCGTTTCACCTAAACACAGAAGTTTATATGACTGCACTTTTGGGCATTTAATCAAAGTGACAATTTTTAAACACGAAGGAAACATTCTTTTACCCCCCCCAGCTGCCATTACAATGCCATTAGTGGAGTGAAAAACAAGTTTGTTGTTGTATGTATCCTATATGTGACCTAAATTCGTATTATACGCAAAGAAACATTATAGTCTATTAAATCAAACACAAGGGGCCTCATTTATGATGCCCTACCGGCACTTTTGTGCTGCTGGAATGTCACTTTTTTGACGTTCCAGTGGCGCAATGTGCCACTGCATATTTATAAGGCCACATGGCCTTATAAATATGTGCCCCTTTCACGCAGAAAGCTGCGTGAAAGGGGCGTGCAATGGGTGTTGGTGGGGGCGTTCCCAGCAACATCCATGGCTTTTTGACACTGCCCCAGACTTACGAGAAATCGTAAATCTGAGGCAACGCCAAAAACATACGGAGGCGTAAGGGAGGCACAACGAGGAGAAATATCTTTATTTCTCCTCGGTTTTCCTTTTTCTCATTCTGCAGCACCCATAGAAAGAGGAAAAGCCTCTTGTGATTGTATTTGTGCAGGAAGGTTTCCCTTCCTGCACATAAATAATCATCCCCGCAACGCAGGCACCCTTGCAACATGGTGCAAAGGTGCCTGATTTGGCACACGGCAGCCCATTGTGCGCCAATAGATACAGCACATTCCTGCCCTTTTCTTTTGCCGTAGGGTAACGCAGCAGGAAAGCCTGCGGCGCTGACCTACGGCAAAAACTCATAAATGAGGCCCAAGAGGTTTTTATACAGCACATATCCTGAACTCACATAGTTGCTCTCTTATGTGATCATGAAGTAAAAGGGGGTCTCAGTGAAATAAAATGTTCACCTAGAATCCAGGGGTGGCTCCTCCGCTAAGGCGGAGGAGTGTCACCCCACTGCTCTCAGAGCTCGGGAAAGGAAAAATAAAATTATATTAACCTCGTTATTATCATTTTATTTTTCACTACAGGGCTGGGCGGGGCTGGTGGCACAGGGAGAGGAGTAGTTTGCACACTCCAAGTGCGCATGACTGCTTGGGCCGGCCAGTCATGCGCACTTTGCATGTTCATCACCAGGCTGTAAAGCACAGCCTGGTGGGGAACATACCCAGGCTCCCTGTCCCCGTCTGAGCACCGAATCACAGCGCTCAGACCAATCACAATGATGCATTGCTGCTTTGTGCTTGGCTTAGGGGATGGTGCCTGGGTGCTTCCTGTTTCCACAACCAAAGTTGAGGAGAGACAGTGGCATCAGAAGGGACAGAAGCTAAGGAGAGACGGAGGCGGGCAAAAGGAAAGTGGTTTTTAAAAAAAAAATTGCCCCCCCCCCACCACTTCACGTTCCCTGCCAGCCTCCACTGCTAGAATCATACAATTTGATCACAAAGGGAAACCGGGATTGTCCCCAGGTTTTCTAGTTCCCCATTATGCAATTCAGCTACTAGATTGGCATCTCTTTCTCTGTCTCCGGTCATAGCGTGAGTTACAGGCAAAAACTACACGCAGGCTCGGCTCGTTTTTTGGCTCTAGGGTCTAAGAGCACCTCAAGCTGAGCGAGAGCCAGGCATCAGGCTCGAGCCATCTGTATTTGTATTTAGTAGTATTTATATAGCGCAACATTCATCCCGAGGGACATCACGGCGCTAGGACGGGTTATAGTGCAGTGCAGTTTGGTTCATTGGGTAGAATCAGAATCTAGGGAACAGGGTGGTTTTTAGTTTTTTTCTAAACAGCAGGTAATCGTCTGTCCGGCAAAAATCAAGGGGTAGGTTGTTCCAAAGGACCGCGGCTGATTTGGAAAACGACCGATCGCCCATTCTAACCTTGGATGTGCGCTTGACTGAGGCGAGGGCTTGGTGGCACGATCTCAAGTTGCGTGAAGGGACATGGAATTGTAACTTATCTTGCAAAATGTGTGGTCCTTTTTTATGCAAGGATTTATGCGCAAAACAAAGGAGCTTGAAACTGGCTCTCTGGCGGACTGGTAGCCAGCGTAATTCCTTCAAGCAGTGAGAAGCAGAACTGTATTTTTTTATTGCATATTAATTTGGCGGCAGCGTTCTGGACCACCTGAAGTCTGGAGAAAAGATAGTCAGCCATGCCAACATAAAGGGCATTGCTGTAGTCAAGTCTGCTCAAGAGCAAAGCCTGTGTTACCGTTTGTCTGCAATTTAGTGGGATCCAGGGAAAGAGTTGTCTAAAAAATTTCAGTGTAGAAAAAGCTTTTCCGCACCAAATGCGTACTTGGTCCTGCATAGATGGGGTGTCATCAAAGATGATGCCCAGATTTTTTGCTGCTCGCTTGGGTTCTGGGGCGGTGCCTAATGCCTGGGGCCACCAGCTATTGTTCCAGATTGCCTGGGCACCCCCGAAAAGCAGAATTTCAGATTTCCCAGCATTTAGTTTTAAGCAGTGCTGGGACATCCAGTCTGCGAGTTCAGTGAGACAATTTAATAGGTTGTTCTTAGTCTCAGTGTTGGTCAGTCTGTTTATCAGGGGATCACCAATTTCGTGTCATCAGCGTAAGAGCAGATGTCAAAACCCCATTTCTTACTAATATCCGCCAGAGAAGAAACATATGCATTGAAAAGGGTGGGACTCAAGGTTGCTCCCTGCGGGACTCCGTACTTAATGCTGTTTGAGGTGGAGGTACAGGATCTCATTTGAATTGTTTGGGTTCGATCTTTCAAAAATGAGGCGACCCATGACAGGGCTTTCGAACAGATCCCTTTTTTGTGTAGGATATGGAGTAGCTTATTGTGTGATACTGTGTCGAAAGCCGCAGTAAGATCTAGTAGAATCAATGCTACGGCTCTGCCTTGATCCACTAATGATCTAATATTGTCAGACACAGCCAGTAAGGTGGCCTCGGTGCTGTTATTGGCCCTAAAGCCAGTCTGTGAAGGGTCAAATAAGTTATTAGATTCGAGAAAGGTAGTAAGTTGCTTATTGACTAATCGCTCCAGAACTTTGGATAGATAGGGTAATTGTGAGATGGGGCGATAGTTGGCTGGGTCATATATTCCAAGACCTGCTTTCTTTAAAAGGGGAAAAACCACAGTTTTTTTTCCAAATGTCTGGGAAAGAGGCTTGCTCCAGAGATTGGTTGAGGATTTTGGTGACGTGAGGGGATAAAACCGACACTAGTCTAGTGAAAATAAAATGCGGGCAAGGATCAAGTGGGGATCCTGCCTTGACCTCGGTCATAGCTTTGGCCACCTCTTCCGTGGCTTGCCCACTTCTTCTTTATGTAAATATTATAACATCTCGGTACTAGACTTGAGTCCGAGATCATAATCAAATTACATGAAAATAATGAATTGCAAAAATTTGGTTTATTCCAATTCCCTCTCATAAAAACATTGTTGCCAAGGAACCACGTACCGGGGTCAAGGAGAATCTCACAGATAAGGTCATGATTACAGATATGCTAGCCCCCAGGGGTCATGCCTTCCTGCACCCAAAAAGAAACAAGGTGTTGAAATACTTGGCAATGGAGTCTGAATTTGACGAAATGTGCAACAAAGAATCAAAATTGTTGTAGAATGTGTAATGTGATTAATAAACAAATGTTGATAGAACAACTTTAATTGGATCCCCGTAAAATTGACAAAATACGAACTCCAGAACAAACCTATCTTTGACACAATGCAAAAACGTTGAAGAGCAAATTAGAAATTAATGCCAAATATTATCCACACATGCCCTGACTGTAAACTGAATTCAGTATTGACATGGAATCTATGTAAAACATATGCCCACAGGGAGAAACTAACCCTTGGGGTTGAAATTCGAAGACCTCTCTTTAACATTTAGGGGTGTGGGCTCTGGGATTAATGCCAATGAATTTGCAGGAGCTGGGCAAAGGAACTGCACAATAATACACTGAACTGATTAATTCACGCTTTAGCAATTACACTTCACAGGTGCAACATCTGCGCGAGGTATGGGAGCAGGGCAGCAGCAAAGCAAGGTATAGCATGACCTCTGTGCTGGTGTGGTCAGCATCGTTGGTTCTAGGATTCTTGGAGCCCCAGGCAGAAAGGGAATGTATAGGGCTGTGTGGGCAGCCAGACAAGAAAGGCCTGGTTGCAGGACAAACCTGCAGACTGTGCCTCCTTGCAACTGGGACCATAAGAAGGGGTCCCACTCCCTTAGGCCTCACCTCACTACAGCATGACAGGGAAGCCTGGGGGGGGAGGCCACGGTGGGGCCCTCCTGTGGGCACAATTGCAACAAGACACCTTTCTTTCAATTGGATCAACAGGGGACACACAAGGACTAGTGTGCCGCCATGGCCTTGCTGTGTCGTACTGGTACATGTCTGCTGTTGGTGGGCTGAATGCAGGGTCCTGGGCAGCTGCCCACACTGCCCATGTCTAGTGCCGACCCTGGTGGTCAGAGGAGGATTTAAAATGCAGTAAAAAGATGGACACAGGCAAGGTTAACACTGGCTGCAAGACTGGCTACCTCTTAGGCTTTTAATTAGGCTCCCTGAGCCATGCCAGAGATCACATGGCCTCCCTATTAGGCTGATATCATAGGATGTATCGCTCAACAAAGTCCCTAACTCCTACATTAAATATGGCCTCAACCAATTCCACCAAGAGCATTTGAAACTCATATCTTTGAATCACCAACTATCATTATGATATGAAAAAGCTCTATCAGTCCCTTTCAGGGTTCAATCCATATCTGAACTTGGCTCTGTGTATTGATGGTGTCCAGAAGGCATAATTATCAATAATGCATCCTCCTATTATTTAATCCATTGACGTTCAAGGAAAACAACCTCATCATATCGTCCCCCCACAAAGAAAAGCCTTGCTGGAACTCTGCTGTGACATTCTTTCATTCTTCTGCCACAACCCAACCTAGGCCTACTCAGACCTTTCCAAACCTTGCTATGTGCAAATATGCACTTCTCCCTTCTCCTAGTGCAGACATCAAACATTATAGTGTAAATGCATGTAGTGCAAATTCACAAAAACATTCTATAAATTGCTTCCATAAAGTTCCTACCCTACAAAGTGCATGCAATCACATCCTAATATACATTCTATTACTTACACAGCTACCCCTCTAATTCATCCTGTTTGGGGTACCCTTCAGAATTTCTAGACTTTTGAACATAGCCATACCATAACATAATAAACAGATGGTTTTGCACCTCCTTTTTTTAATCCTGCTTCAACTTAACACCCCTTCTCTCACCCGCTCCCTCCACCACCACCAAAGCTGTAGTGGGAGCACTGCCCTTCCTCCCACCCCAGGCATCCATCCCAAGCCAGCAGGCAAATAACACCATGACAAGGTGTTGTTACTATCCCGTTCCAAGAACCACGCCTCCCCATCCTCTTTTTTCACTTCTTTACTTCCTCCACCAAAACAATTATATTCAACCTCTAACCAAAATCAGTGCAAGTGAAAGATATCTACCCCCACCAAAGTACAAATAATTCCATTCAACCTATACTTAAACCAGAACACAGCTAAAGAAGCTGCCTCCATCCCCCCAGCTTTTGATCCAATGCCTGATCTGCTTCCCCCTTTTATTTCCGCAAAGAAAGTTTGAGCATTTGCTGCCTGGGAAAAAAATGGAACCATCCTCTAAACAACACATTCAATTTGGCAATTTGAACCAGAGGAGCCTGAGCACCAATGGCCTGAAACATTGAAATCATACTTTTAAGTTCCTTGTGCCACCATGCTGTTTCAACTATCGTATCGGAAAACATTTGAAAAGTGTATTCATTTTGTGCTGAGAAAGCTTTTCTTTTATGGCTTTAGCCACCACCTTTAACCCTATAGTCTTCCAAATTGATTAATATAGCATGGGGCTACTTAACGTTAGACAAAATATGTGATGGCCAGCTATAAGCCCACACTCTAGTAAAATCGTAAGTGAATTCTGGAAGGACATAAGTTGTAATCAAGGATTCTACAAATGCAATCTGATCCATACTATCTTCCTTCCTTTCCGGCACTCCCACAATCCTCAATTTAGATTGCCTAGAATGATTTTCCATCTGCTGCTGCTTTTCATAGAAGGACTTTATTTTTTTCCCCAGCTGCATTTTCTGAGAAGAGGCAGCCTCTGACTTATCTTCGCAGCCGTAGACCCGATGCTCCAATTCTTCACATCTGTCTGTGAATTGAGCCATTTGCTCACCATTTGATCTCGTTTACCAAATCCATCTACAGCTGCCTCAGACATTTAATTTCCCCGAGAACCTCTTTAAGCAAGAGCATCACAGGGCTAAAAACATCAATTTCCAGACTCACACAACATGAATCCAAAAGGACAGGTTGTCTCAATTGCAATTTTTAGCCACGAAATTGTCTGCAGATTGATCTACAGATGAGCCCTGCGCCTCCATGCCGGTTTGGTATGATGTTGCGATTTGGCGTAGCTGAGGTCCTGCCCCATTCTCTAGTCCTGTTAAAGTATTGATCTTATTGTCCAAACTGTCCTCTCCTGATCTAGCCTCAAGGTTGCTTCCAAGAGGGGGCCTAGACTATTCTGGACTGGCAATAAGATCCGATATAACACCAGAATTGATTGTATTTAATACATTGTCTTCGCAACAACCAGAGCTCTTCAAATGTATTCAGCTAATGCCATTACTACTTGTTGCACTGCAGCAAATATGCTGTCCTTTCAGCAACCCTTCCACTGCCTCAGTACTACCTTGATCTTCTAATACCCGAAGTGTGCCAGCATCTGTTGCATTTTCCCTTGTGGCATCACCCATGATTGACTTCAGATCTTGATTATCACCCTTAGCCGCAGTTTGATCCAAGGAGTAAGTGCTTTTATCTATAGTCTGTAGCAATCGTGATGAAGGCTTTGGCGCAGAAGAAAACAATGGAGAAACTGATGGAACAGCTAGATTAGGTCACACTATCTCACTTGACCCCCTGGCATTTTGCTGTGGAGCAAAAAAATTGAGGTTGATTTAGATCCAATTGCCTGTTGTTGCTTGCCGTTCTTCATGCCTCTAGTCTTAGGCCCCTTGGGCTGCACCATTCTTCTGCAAGGCAGGGCTTGGTATGGTAGAGCTTTCATATATTTCATATATTTAGCCCAGGCTTTACAGATTGACTCACTCCAACTAAGCACAGATCCTTCCGTATATGTCCAGCACCACTTACAATGGGCTGACATTCAACATATATTGAAATTGAGGTTTTTAATAATATATATAAAAATGGCACTAAAAAGTGTTACTACCTCGCAACACTAACCTTTGTCAGCTGACCCGTAAACCTGCCACAGACAAAGATGCCTCTAGAACACCAAATACTTGTCAGATACCTGTTGTAGGGCACTGCGGTAGATGTCCCAGAGTCCACTTCTGTTGAGTGGAAAACGTGTGCCTCCTATCAGTTCCTGCTCCTTCATGCAAGAATAGCCTATAGGCCATAACACTATTCAGGGGAGCTTTCGCTGCTCAAGTTATAGTAACTATGCCCCATGGCTGCTGCTCCTTGCTGTCTGACTCCAACTCTCCAGCTCTCCAATCGTGGTGGTGCTCGCTCGGGTCTAATTGGTCCGAGCCACCTGATTCCTGCAATACCTCAACTCCGCACTTCCCGGCTCGATACGGCACACAACAGCATGCGTGAGCAAATCCAAGTGAGCCGGCTGCAGCATTATCCTTAGTTACGAAGAATCCCCTGTTACACATCGCCCCGCTTTGCAAACGTATCGAAAATGGAGCACACCATCCAGCTCTGTTGGAGGACTGGGGTGTGGCCAAGGAACCGGAAGTGACTGAACACTACTTGGGCAGCTTAGCGTGCATCCCCATCATGCCCCTACGATTCTCGTGGATAAAAAGCAATAAGCCAGCAGTAGTCTTTTTGCAAGAAACTTGCATTTCCCTTGAGTTTGGTATGTTTAAAACATGGGCTGGCTTAAATGCTTCTTCTTGGGGTGCTGCACATAGAGGGGTGGCAACATATATTAATAAAAGTGCCAAAACTAAGATTCATATATTGCAAGCTGGTACTGAAGGGCGGTGATGTTGGGTGAATTGTACGATTAATTGGCTATGGTTAACCTTAGTTAACCTATTTGCGCCAATAGAAGACAATTCAACACCGTAGAGTAGGTTGTCTCAATTATTTGTTATGATTGACGGGAAATAATTCTGGGGGGAGATTTTGACTTTTTACAAGAACCGGATGTAGATACCACAACGGGTAGAAAGAAACTGCAAAAAACAAAGATTTCAAAAATGTTGGGGGAATATCAAAGTATTTATGGATTGGTAGATCCCTGGAGGGTGTCATTTCCTGGCAAAAAAGAGTATACTTGTTTTTCAGCCAGACATAAAACTGCTACCCGTATTGATTATTTTTTTACTTCATCAACAATCAAGTTTAAGCAATTAAACATGTTACCTAATGGGCTCGCCGTCCATTCAGCATTGAACCTTGAGATAATTGGTAGGGGTCTGGTGATGAAGAATCATAGATGGGTTTATCTGGAGGGTGAAAGTTGGACTGGGGCATCTAGAGTGGAGATCGAGTTATTTTTTGAGAGAAATAAAGGTACGGCTGCAGTTAATATGGTATGGGATGCCTTGAAACCCTCTATAGGAGCATATGTGATTTCTAGCTTTAAAGCTAGAACTAAAGCTATGAAAGAGGAAGAAGTGAGGCTGGAGAATCAGGTTAGATCAAATATGAGAATCACAGATTCCTAGTGCAAGACACAGATGAGAACAGGAAAGAGAAAACGAAAACGAACAGGAAGTGGAAACGACCCTTTGGGAGTTCTTGTGTTAAGAACTATGTGAACAATTCTACTTACTTGCAAAAGATCTACAAGGAGAGCAACTTTGCGTAGAAGTTTATGGCACGGCAAACCTGGCAGTGGGCTGTAAATAACTTGATTAGTGCTGTTAAGTGCCCTAGAATAGGTGCATGCTGTACCTCTGAGCAATAACTGAATGCTGTTTTTAAGAGCATTTTAGAAATATTTATAACATCTCCCCTAATGTTAATTTGTCAGAATTGAATCATTTTAGGGATTTTGTTCCGATCCCAGTATTATTAGAGGAGGATCGGAGGTTTATGGACAGCCCTTTTTCCCTGCAAGAGAGTTGGAGGAAGTGATGTGAAGACTCCCTGAGGGCAAAGTGTGTGGTCCAGATGGGTTTTCCTCTGAATTTTATAAATCTTTTGGAGAAATTTCTAACCCTTATTTTTAGAAGTCGCAAGCTCTATTTTAAAAGGGGAATCGCCGCCACCTTCTTTAAATCTAGGGAATCTGGTTAGTTTTCTTAAAAACAGGCAAAGACCATATGGACCCAAATTCTTATCACCCGATAACAGTTTCAAACACAGCCTATAAAATCACAATAAAGTTAGTTGCTAATAGATTTAATAGACTAGCATCCAAGCTTATTCACAGGGACCAAAATGGTTTTGTTGTGGATCAGCAGCTCTGTACAAATAATAACTAAGTAATAGAAGCGCTGGACATGTTAACATAAATCAGATCCTGGCTGCAAATTTTAGTAGATGCAGATAAGGTGTTCAATCTTATGGTCTGGGAAACGCTTCTGTGTATACTAGAGAGATTTGGATTTTCGTCCCAGATCACCAGATTTATATAAATAGTGTACAATAGTGCTCAAGCTAAACTGATTTTAAATACATTGGAAATTGGGGCATTTAAGGTCCAGCGCGGAACAATGCAAGGCTGCCCTCTTTCGCTGGTTCTTTCTGCTTTTTTCTATCAAACTACTATCCTTAGCCATTCGGAATGATAGAACAATTCAGGCTTCTATAACCCAAATGGCTAAAATTAAGCTATATGCTAACAACATTATGTTATTGTTATCCCCCAAAAAAGAAGTGCAGGAGAGAGTATTTGAAATTGTCTTGGCATTTCAAATTCTACGAGGATACAACGTTAATAAATCAAAGACTAATATTATTTTGAGCAATTATCAGATAGAGGATTGTTGCCAGAATTTCGGAACTGGGTACATGCTCAGCCTTAGCATTATTTAGGTTTTTTTTTTTACAGAGAAGATGTGGGAGATCTGTACGACTTAAATTATAAGCCTATTATGTGAAAAGTTAAAGGACTATTAACGAAGTGGATGACGCTTCCCCTTGTGCATCACTGACAGAATAATGGAACCAAAAATATCATTGGACAGAATATTGTGTCAAAAATATCCAGGATCAAAATATCTAGAAGGTAAGGTGCAAATACGTGAGTATAGATTTACTCTCCTGAACCACATCGATGTACCTTGAAGATATATATGTCATCAAGGTACATATATGTGAAGTTTTATATAGTAAAACTTTGCTTCCCTATAGAAACTTACCTTCACAATATTTTGTTCCACGATATTTTTGGTTTCGATATTCTAAACACCTCCCTTTACGCTACTTGGAATGGTAGCTCTAATAAAAATGGCGGTCCTCCCTTTTGTGATGTGTCACCCGAAGGCTCTAGGCCGCAGCGGGGACACACGGTAAATATGACACAGACACCTGGTAACACTCGCTGTTGGCGCGAAGACCCCGAGCGGTCTTCCGCCGTCTATTTATACTCTCGGGACGAGCCCGCCCCGAGAGGTGCGTGCGCGTATGCGAATAGCTACATTGTAGGAGAGAGCCCGGATGGCTCTCTACATCCCTTCCTTCTTTTGGTTGACGTCACCAAAGTCATTACCGTTCATGGGGATAGACACAAAAGTCCTTGAACTTTTGGCTCGGCACCGGGTTAGCCCTGAGGTGGTATCGCTGACTCCGGGCCACGGCCTCGTTTCCGGCAGTCTCCACGGCACCCCCTGGTGAGCCACCATGGTGTTCCGACATGGCCAAACCTGGTTGGGTGACAACTTCTCGGGTCCCCGAGAGCTCTCTTTCTGGGATGTGGTCACTGACTTCAGAAGATGCCGGGGAGGGCCCGCCGGGATTCTCAGCCTCATCATCACCATCTTCACCACATCGACCACCCCTGATCACTCGTTTGAAACACGACACATTTCGGGTGACTTGGCTGTGTCCTTTGCGGGCTGTCACCATCGTTCCTTGCCTTCCGGTGACAGTCCATGTTTCGGGCTCGAACGGAGTTCGAAACTTCCACCCAGGGTGTCGATCTTTGACTACCACCTTGTCTCCGACTTGGATGTTGGAATCATGAGCCCCCGGACTTCGCTGGCTTTTCGGTTTGTAGTTTCTCGGCGGGCTTGGACGGCCTCGTCGTCTCGCCTCGGTGGAGTCCATGTCGGGTCAACGGGTATGCTGTCCCTCGGTGGTCTCTGAAACATCAGGTGGGAGGGCGCACACCGGGTGGTACTGTGCGGCGTTGATCGATACACTCCGAGGAATTGGTCCAACGCTGCTTCCGCATCTCTCTCTTGTTCCACAGATATTCGCAGGGCCCTGTTGAGCGTCCTCATCAGCCGCTCCACCTCCCCGTTGGCTTGGGGCCAGAGCGGAGTGATCTTCCGGTGACGGATTTCCTTGTTCTTCAGATATTCCTGAAACTCCCTGCCCTGAAATGGGGGCCCGTTATCCGACCTCAGTTCCTCCGGCAGCCCGAACATGGCAAAGGTCCGGTCCAACGCTCTTCTCACGTGGGAAAACGCGGTTGACTCCACAATTTCTACCACTGGGAATTTCGAGAACGTGTCGACTAGAACCAGCATCTGGCGGCCATCTGGGAAACTTCCAAAGTCGAGACTGACATGGGTCCATGGAACAGTGACCGGGTCCTCGGTGATCACCGGCGCCGGCGGGGGTCTCTCCCTGTGATCGTGCATTCATGGCAGCTTCGGACCATTTCATCCACCTTCGCATCCATGGCCGCGAACCACACCTTTGGCGCAAACGCGCTTTCGTCTTGGCCATGCCCTGATGTCCAACGTGGGCGAGCTCGAGAACGTGTTGTTGCAGGTCCTCCGGTATCACGACCAAATGTCCCCTTAGGATAACACCATGTTCTCCCACGCTTAACTCGTGCCGCACTCTCCAGAGCTGCTGTCGGTCATGTCTAACCTCCGGGCGTAACAGGCGACTTCCATCCATGAAGCGAACCCACATGTTCTTTGCGAGCGCTTCCTTCACCCTTGATAGTGTTCCGTCCCCCACCGTGGCCTGCCCGACCTCTTCCAGGGTCATGGCCTTCGGGCATGCCTGCTGAGAAACCATCCTCACGAATTCTTCCGTGCTCATTTCTTCACTGGCCTGCTTCCTGGGCGATGCAGGGTCCGGGTGACGGGACAGGTAGTCAGCGGGGTTGTGGGCTCCGGGTCGGTACACGACCTTAAACTGATATGCCTGTAATTGCACGGCCCATCGCTCAATCCTCGGGGGTGCCAGCCGTGACGAGCCAGCGAACAGCGGAATCAGGGGCTTGTGATCCGTCACTACTTGAAAATCCTGTCCACACAGGTACAGATGAAAATGTTTGCACGCCCACTTAATGGCGAGAGCCTCCCTCTCGATCTGGGCATACCGGGTTTCAGTATCCGTGAGGGCCTTGCTGGCATAGGCCACCGGTTTCCACACTTCCGGATCCTGTTCCTGTAGGAGTACCGCTCCTAGACCTGTGGGGCTAGCGTCCACAACTAGTTCTGTGCGGCTCCTTGGATGGAAATACGCCATGATTGTTTTATCTTGCAGCCTTTCCTTGATGTCATTGAAGGCCTTGTTCGCCACACTCGACCATTCCCATGGTTGCCCTTGTTTCGTCAAAACCCGAAGCGGCTCTGACAACGTTGCGAGGTTCGGGATGAAACGCCCACAATACGTCGCCATGCCCAGGAAACTTCTCACTTCCGTTGGGTTTTTCGGCGTGCTGGCTACCCGGATTGCCGTCGCCTTCTTCGGATCCACCGGAGCCCCTCTCTCGTGAATATGTAGCCAAAGAACTCCACGGTGTCCTGATAGAAGGAACACTTCGCCTTGTGTAGCGTCAGGCCTGAGTCTTCTAACCTTTTCAACGTGGCTCGGAGGTGCTTGTGGTGGTCTTCCAGCGTGCTCGAGAAGACAAGGATATCGTCACTCAGGTTGATTACCCCTGACAGTCCTGACAACACCTCTCTCACCGCGTTCTGAAAAACCTCAGCTGCTGAGGATATCCCGAAGCTTAGTCTCTTGTATCGTCGCAGACCAACGTGGGTGGAAAACGTGGTAATGTACCGGCTCTCCGGTTCCAACTCCAGCTGATGATACCCAGCGTTGAGGTCCAATTTGGAGAACCATTTGGCCCCATTGAGGTCGGCCACAATGTCGTCCATCGTTGGGGTTATGTGCCTTTCCTCTTCACTGCCACGTTGGGTAAGCGCATGTCCACGCAGAGACGTATGGCCCCCGGTTGTTTGGGCTTTGGGGCCACCACCAGCGGCGATACCCACGGGGTGGGACCCGAGACTTTTCGATCACGTCCAGTTCTTCCAGTTTTCTCAGTTCCTCTTCGACTTGCGGCCTCATATTAAACGGCACTCTCCGATGTCGGAGGGCCACCGGCCTCACTGTCTGGTCGATATGTAGCCGGAACTTCTTCCCTTTCAGTTTCCCCAGGCCTGTGAAGAGGGCGGGGAAGTCTTTCAGTATGGTCTCAGCATGCGACTCATGTATTTGGTGCGCGAAGAATACCAGTCCTAGATCCTCTGCAGTGTGGCAACTGAGCAGGGTCCCCTTTCTTCCCTCCGTTATGTGGAACCGGGTGTTCGTGGTGTACGTGCCACTACTGACACTGGCCTGGATGACCCCCTTCAGCGGGAGCGGATCGGTTCCCCCATATACGTAGATTCTCGCTGTTGTCGGCTCCAGTGCGGGCCTTGGTGACAGGCAGTCGTATTGTTCCGCGTCCATGACGTTAACCGAGGCACCCGTGTCAATCAGGGCCTGCACGTCCGTGCCCTCCACCGTCACCGAGCACATCGGGGGAGGTCTCCGTCGCCTGTCTGTTCTACTGACATAGGACACCACAAATACGTCATCTTCTTCCTCGTCCCACACTTGCCTGGCGTCGTGACGCGGGGGCGAGTCCTCTAGGGACACCTGTTGTATTCGCTGAGACATGTTCCTTGACCTTGCCGGGCCCTGTCGGAACCGTCCACCCCTGCAAGCCCTCGCGTAGTGGTTCAGCCTCCCACATCGGGAGCACGTTTTCCTTTCGCCCCACAGACCGCTGTAGTGGCATGTTCGTCTCCACAGTATCCACATTTGCCTCCTCGTGGCATCGGTTGCGCTTGCCGGGCCTGGGCTGGTCTCCTCTGTATCGCGTCCACTCTTTCCTCCTTGATAACCGGGTATCTTGGGGCACTTGGAGCCGACACGGGCGTATGGAGGGCCGCCTCCATTGCTTCTGCCCGGACATCTGACAATTCGTGCGAGCGGGCTAACACCAGGATCTCATCCAGTGAGATTCCTGGTTGTCGCAGGATGAGTTTTCGCAGGGGCTTCGAGCGACAGCCCAGGATGATCTGGTCTCTGATCTCCCCTTGCGGAGCTGTGAATGCACACGTGCTGGCCAGCTTGCGCAGCCTGGAATAGAACATGTCCACAGATTCTGAATCTGTCTGTGCGGCTCTCCGGAATTTGAATTTTTCAAAGTCTGGATTCAGCTGCGGATCGAAGTGCCTATCTAGCGCCCTCACCGCCGCTTCGTAGTCATCTTCTTCCCCTTTGTTTGGGAGTGTTTCGAAAAGGTCGTAAATTTCGGGCCCGCCGTAGTAAATGAGGAGCGACCTCTTGACTGTTCCATCTGTCTCCCTGGTCCCTTTAAAGTATAGGTTCAGCCATCCTACCCACGCCTTCCATCGTGGTGCGGCCGTCGCTGGGTCCGACGCCTCGCTGAACGGCGGCAAAGGTGCGATGGCGGTGTGGTGACTCCTGGGGTGCAGCGCGGCCTGGTCTGTGTCCTGCGCTTGGGCGCCAGCCGTCGCGCCGGCCGACTGGGTATTGCTCATCCTCCCCCTCTCTTGGTTCTTGGCCACGTGCTAGGGGCAGGGTATTCGCTGTGGCCCGGTGAAGTAGCAGGCTGGGGCCTCTTGCGCCTTATTCTGGACTCTTCTCCTGTCCTGGGCCACCTTAAATCAGTAGCATTAAATGGTTGTCCATAACCATTAGGGAAATGTCTCTTCCCCCTTTTTTTTTTTTTTTTTTTTTTATTGTCCCCCGACGCGCTGGGCCGTCTATCGCCTCTCCAGGCAGTGGCGCACGTGTCTTGGGCCGGAGAACACTGCCGGGGAGTGTCGAGGGCGTGGCCTGTCCCACAGTAGCGCGGAGGGCCGCACTCACCTTCCCCCACGCTGCCTCTGCGCCGCCGGCTGAACGCGCTCCCTCTGACTGGGGAGACGCGTGGGCGGGCGCATGCAGGAACAGTCGACACCGACGCCTTGCCTCCGCACGGGCGCCGCCAGCTGAACGCGCTCCCTTTGGGCCAGGAGACGCGTGGGCGGGCGCCGCGCTGAATCAGGCAGAAAAACGCCACCGCAGGTAGAGGCGAGTGCAGCGGCCGCTGCGACTGGAAGCGTGCACGCGTGCCGGTCCAACCGGCCTCGTCGCCAGTGTGATGTGTCACCCGAAGGCTCTAGGCCGCAGCGGGGACACACGGTAAATATGACACAGACACCTGGTAACACTCGCTGTTGGCGCGAAGACCCCGAGCGGTCTTCCGCCGTCTATTTATACTCTCGGGACGAGCCCGCCCCGAGAGGTGCGTGCGCGTATGCGAATAGCTACATTGTAGGAGAGAGCCCGGATGGCTCTCTACACCTTTATTTACATTTTTTATTCGCTGCTGCCCCTTGTGTATTTTATTCTAGATTTTTTTAAACATGTAAACTCTATGATCCTTTTTATGGTACAGTTTCAACCCGAGATTAGCACTAAGCACTTTGTATAGCAGCGCAGAGGAGGGAGGTTTGGCTCGTCCAAGTTTTTTTTCTTCAAATTAGAGATATTTTAAGGTTATTCAAGTCCCCCAAAAAAGTGAGGTATACAATGTTAAAAGGTTTTTTTTTAACAAGAAGAGCACAATTTTATAGAATGTATGATATTCCCTATGTGAATTCAAAGAACTATTGGGATCAACACGAATGGGATAATTGATGTATTATAGACTCTGCAATCTTAGCTAGGTGGAAGGTAAATGGTTTTGTGAAATTAGAGAACTTTCTAGCTAACAATAAGTGGAAACCTGAAGTGAGACTGAAGAACAGATCAGGAGCGATAGAATTTGGTTGCCGTAAAAAATAGTAAAGTGTCCTAATGTCACACCAAGCATTGAACCCATCAAATGTTGACCATAGTTCCAAGCTGCTACTAGTCTGAAAAAAGGCGCTAAAAAGTTTTGGGGTGCAAAAAGGCTGTCAACTATCATATTTATGTGTTAACGCAATTTGTTGAACGAAGTAAGCAACTCAAAGCAATCATATGGTTTCATGTGTGTATTTATTTTAACACAAATGATGATTTTTACGGGCTCATAGCACGTGATTTCGTGACGTAATTGAGCTTGGAAGTGTGTTATTGAGGTGTAATTGAGAATACTAGCATTTTTCTTATAAATGTACTTTTTGTTAAATCTATTCTGGTTCTATGAAGAAAATTAAAAATGAAAAGTAATATACATTCTAACAATTTACAATGTGTGCAATGGTGGAGGCGTTGCATCAGTGGGGCGGTGTGCCTTGATGAGGTACATAATTGAGAAAAACTAAAACTATAAATGTTACTAAGTTAAGAGAACAAAAAAATCTCTTTAACAAGTGCAGAACTCTGGAAGGTTAAAACGTAATCCAATAGACAAAGATCTCACAAAGAGAAAACATTATCTATGTGACTTGAAATTACTTTCTCAACGTTCCTTGAGTATTTCTTAACTTTTTATCGGCAATGCCTCCTAGGCATGTAGAAGCTTCAGGATCTGCACCACTCAATACCTCAGTCATACCACACAGTGTCTTACTCAAAAGATTAGGGCCTGATATACTTATATTTCTTCTTTTAAACTAATAAAGATATTAGAACAAAAAAAAATATATATACTTATATTTCTTCTCTTAAACTAATAAAGATATTAGAACAAAAAAAACAACAAGAAAAAGATTAGGGCCTGATGTACTAAGGACGGGTCACATCTCAGATGTTGTTTTTGCTCAGTGTCTGCATTGCAACATGAGCCTTCATTTGAACTGTGTCAGATGCACTAATCGGGAACAACGAAAGAAGTCCATCCCAAGGATTCATAGAAATCCTGCATCATGAATACTAGTGGGGTATGGTTGCCTTTGCTAATCCATGGGAATGGCTGCCGAAGCACAGAGGAGCCTTCAAAGAGCCACAGAGCTTCATCTCTGCATCTGGGGGGGCACAAAGGCCCAGGGGGCATATTAACAATATTCTGACGTAGGACAGCGCTGCAGGCCTTCTAGCTGCGCTGCCATATGTCAAAAGAAAAGGGCAGGAATACACCGTATCTACAAGATACAGCTCATTCCTGTCCTTTCTGCCGGCGCACAAACTGCAGTCTTGCTCCAACGCAGGCACCCTTGAACCATGCTGCAAGGTGTCTGTGTTGTTGGCATGATTGTTTTTGTGCAGCAAGGGACACCTTCCTGCACAAAAACAACTAAAGGAGGCGTTTTCCTCGTTCTGTGTGTGCTGCAGAATGCAGAACATGTGGAAAGAGGAAAGAACGAGGAGAAAGGTAAACATTTCTCCTGGTTGCACCTGCTTTGGGAAGGCGTTAGTTTTGCTGCTACCCTAGATTTACGCTATGTTGTAAATTTGGGGCAGTGTAAAAAACCATGGTTGTTGCATGGGAATACCCACAGCAACACCCATGGAACGCCCCTTCCATGGAAAGTAAAACATTGTCTAACTCCATATTTACAAGGCCATGAAAAGCCACGCAGTATGGCTTTGCGTGGCATTGTAAATATGGGCCGGCACATTGCGCCTCCAGAGTGTCACAAAAGTGACGCTTCAGTGGCATAGAAGTGCTGAAGGGGCATTGTAAATATGCCCCTAGATTTACTAACATTTGCACCATGGTTAGGTCACTTTTTTGGGGCAGTCACGAAGCAAAATGTTTGTTGGTATTTACGAAGCAACGATATGGCCAACTTGCGCCACCATGTATAGCTTGGTAAAGAAAATGTACACTGTGTCTGGTAGGCGTTCCATCGATGGAGCATCCACCCATGGATATTGGTACATTCTCAGTTTTACTAAAGTTAGTCCCGAGTGAGGCGTCACAAGGAGAAATATCTTTATTTCTCCTCATTTCTTCCTCTTTTAATGTGTGATGCATTCTGCATCACACATTGAAAAAGGAAAGTGCCTTACAAGATTTGTTTGGCAGGAAGGTATACTTTCCTGTGCAAAAGCAATCCTGCCCATAACGCAGGCACCAAAGCAGCATAATGCAAGGGTGCCTGAGTTGGCGCTAGGCAACCACAAGCGCACAAGTGCTAGGAGGGAGCTGAAAATTGTTATATCTTAGCAGATATAGAGCTGTTCAGCTCTCTCCCATTTACACACTGCACAGCAACTTTGCTAGCTGCTCTGCATTGCGTGAACATTTGATAAATATGCCCTAACATATCTTTATTACAACCCCTATCCTGAAATTAAAAAAGCAGCATCATGCAAAGGTACACAGGGAGCAGCATGCAGATCTCACATGTACCTCTGGCTGCTTCCTCTGATATCTACAGCTGTCCTTAATAGAATGGAAGCTGTCCCCCACGAACAGCTTCCACTTTGCAAATGAATACGAACTGCTCTGAAAAGTTAGTCATCTAATAATGGTTTACAATCACAGGATTGATCCCAAGGGGAGAGGATTTGGCCTAACGGCTAGGGCGGTTGACCTCGAATCTGGGGAACCCGGTTCGAGTCTCGGCAATGACGCTGAACAGCCTGTGATTCTGGGCAAATCACTTAATCTCCCCGTACCTAACAAAAATGATGAATGTGTCCTCATGTAACGCAACTGGTGCTATGTAACTCTCTGATACCCGATACCGGGTCAAGTTTGTGCTATATAAAACTCCGTAAAAAAAACACTGATTCATGTCCTCGTAAGTTGCAAGAAGGGATGCCCTGTTTTCAATGTGACTCACAAGACCTCACAATGTGGAGACTGGGAATCACAAAACTCTTAGGGGCATATTCACAAGGAGCTATCGCCGAATTAACGGCACTTTATCGCAGCCAAAGTCGTGATAAATTTACCCCCCCATTCACAAGCCGATGTTAACAGTCCACAGCACCAGTTTACCCGCGATAGCAGCCGCAAAAAACATCGCCAAAGAGGACCCTCGCAAATATCGCTAATGAAATGCACAGTAGGCGTTCCTGTGACAAAAGCAGAGACAACAGCACACCTCAACATTCACAACGACCAGCCTCATCCGCGATAAAAACACAAAACACAGGCGATAAGGCGCGTTAGCACCAGGAAATCTACACCTGCTCTGACCTGGTGTAAACTCGGACGGCAGCCAGCACCACAAAAGGGAGCACAGCCCAGGGCCACATCCAAAGGGCAACAGATGCCATGGAGCCACACATCATGCGGCCCGGACACCAAAGAGGGCCACAACACCCTCCGCAACCACCCCCAGGCCCGCAACACCCCCCCCCCCCCGGGACCATCCCCAACCCCGGACTAAGAAATTGCACACCAACACCACGAATCCCAAACCAAACATTTTGCCTGATGTCGCACAAGCAGGAAAATAAACATACATGCGTGGCCAGAAAATGGAGAATCAGTCATACAGCAATGCAATCACCAACACAAAACACCATACAAACAAAAGCAGAAACAACCCTTAGGATGAGTCCTAGCTGCTCCTCACTGGACAATCTGTAGCACACAGCCTGGAAGACCAAATCCAAGAGAAGAAGGTGTGCCATGCGCCCAACAAAGGAAAGAGAGGGAGAGAGCGAGGGAGAGAGACGGAGTGAGATAGCACAAGCAGCGCAAGGCCGCTCGGGCACCTGGCTCCACATGCCAACATGTGTGTGTGCATCGCCATCCGTACACCATGAGCCCAAGGCTGTGTCCCAATCTCAGCGCCAAACCCACATCACATTCCGAAAACGAAAGTAGTAGTCAGACAAACATCAGGGATGAAAGCACCATTGTCCCAATGCAGAATGCGGGAGGACACCTGCACCTCTGACCTTGGTCCAGAACGCGCCTGGATCACCCTGATAGAGATGCAATGGCAGATGGGGACGACTCCCACACCACGCATTCCGCAAATGAACATCCGACTCATCCACAGCCCACACACAGAAGCCCCTGCCTGTGGTACCCCCGCATGGGATGCCCTTGACACTCACGGAAACAGCAACCCATAACCCACAACGTTGCACACACATACGAATCATTGCTCAGAGCTGTGGCATATCCTCCACACAACTGCCGCAGTCCAGAAGAGTGCCTGTTCACGAGACGCACCAACGCAATGGTAGGCCATACCGGGCAAATGCACAACCCCGGTCACGTGGAACAGTAACGTGCACGTATGCTGCATTTACTGGGCGCACTGCCACTGGCAGTGCTGTGGATCAGTTACAGGCTCAGCTTCCGCATGGCCCACGTCACCTGCGTCCAGCCCTGGTTCCACTGCCGAACATGCACATTCGAGTGTCCCATGGATGTCTGCCTATCCAACACAACTGTTGATGAATTGGACTATGACTTGTGTCTGCGCCCCCTGTTGGCTCACGAACAGGAGTGTAACAGAGACAGCCATGCATGGGATGCCTTGACACCATCTCAGGGCACTAGTGTAGTCACTTGACCCCAGGCAGGGGATCCAGGGGCATCCGAAGTGAATCCAGGCAGCATTGGGGGCACCCGCCCCCACAGCGGTTAATCAGATAGTGTGTTGGGAGAAGGTGCTGCTCCTCCGCTAAGTCACAGCAGCCATATTGTTTGAGTGCTGCGCCAGGCCCCTGGTGATTGCCACTGGGCTTGGGATGCCAGAATAGCAAATCACCCTGGGGCACCATGATCACTGGTGCATCGTGATTGCACTCTCACACATCTGGGCCTTACCCACCTGGCTAATGGCTCCGCTTGAACAGCCTGGGGGCCGGAGCGCGCACCGACCATCTCATGGGGCCGCCATCTTTGTTACAACTCCCAACTATGGGTTGGTATGATATGAAATAAGCTGTGAGACTCTGTACCAGTTTATTGTTCTGACGTGGTAGGGGCTGAACTGATTATCATCCCTTATTTTTACTTTTTTGTCTGTACCCCTATAGAATAATTTTTATCAAATGTTTTTATTTTGTGTTATATGTGATTTTATTATTATTAGTATGTACAGATGTATTTTTATATGTATGCTTTATGATTATTTTTTAATCATCAATTAAAGAAAGAAAGAACCCGTAATGCCACTTTTGTTCACTGTAAGTTATTTTTCGTATTTGCAAAGCTGCCATTTCACATACCACAAACTTTAAAAGTCCAAATCATTTCATACATGTATCTCTTTGTCCGTCCCTTCAGGACACCGTTTATTCCCCAAATGATCATACGTATGTCATCTGAAGCAGTTGGGATAATGCCTTTGCCATACTACACTCTTAACAGGTAATATGAGGTGCAGAAAACTAGTTTCAAGGATGCTTCATAAAGGCAATGATCAGTGGATCTCCTTGCGAATGAATGACAGAAACGTTAAGCCCTGCCACGTTAATTTATTTGAATGTTGAGTCAACGGACAGGCTAATATGCAGGGCCAACTTTAGCGCTGGTGGTGTCCTGTGTTACAATGTTTGTTGGTGCCCCCCAGTGACCACCGTCGCCAAGGATTCCCACACTACCACCCTTTAACAGTGCCCCTCAAGTCTCCATAACCACTCTCTCGCTCAGAAGCATTTAATTAGGTTTATAGCGCCACTCATACCAGTGAAGGGGTCAGAGCACTTTACATCCCACACGCAGTACACAGAGACAATCAATCATGTGTCTAAATCGGTGCATAGGAATGTTACATAAGACAGAGGACCACAAGGTGTAGGAGGCACATGTCATCCATACTGATAGACAGTATAGTTTGAGAGTGCTTGGTCTGGAGAAGCACAAACTAAGAATTAAAAACATAACACCATGGTTGGGGGCTACATTTAATAATACAATTTTTCTTTTTATCGAAATGAACCCTTTTTGCAACATTAGAACAATGAAAGACTGGGAGGAAAGATCATGACGCTCTAACCTATACCTTGCAATTTGCATGCAGCTCTCTGATGACAGTTATTAGCTCACTGTTCTGTATTAGGATGTTAACATATACACTGCAAGCAACAAAAGGATCTCTCTTACAAAAGCACTGGCCTATTTACATTACATGCACTTTGTGATCTGCATGGTACACATGCTTTGCAGCAGGCATATTAACCCGCTGTGCTACTTTATGATGAGTCAAAACTTTCACTAGACAAAACTCCCATCTCTCGCCAGGAAAAACATTAATCACTGGAGTTATGTTGACATTTTTAATGTTGTATGAAAATTGCTGGAGGCAAGGAACGCGGCAACATGTGCTTTTAAAACTATAATTCACTTGCAAACACGGCGCTCCCCGAAGTCATCACTGGGTGCAGTGGCACCGGTCGCACCGCCCTAGAGCCGGCCCTGCTAATATGTGCAATCTACAGTATTAGTGCATTGTGTGAATGAGAGAACTTGTAAAATGTTTATCATGAGCCCATATGAGACGAGTTTTGTTTCTGGCAGTGGACTATGGAGGGTAAAACAAATAAGGGAAGAAAAGAAGATGAAGTGTTGACACCGATGGATTACAATCTAGTACCAGGTAGCCTTGTCCCAAAGGAGCCGTACTGGTGTAGATTAGACCATAAATATTCAAGGGGGGAGGGAGCACACTGCTTCTCATCCCAGCACAGTTCTCCCCATTGCATCCTGGTAAATGCAGTATGCTTACTTTCAAAGTTGCTGTAATTCTTCACCAAAGTTGGTACAGGTAGTGCTGTTATCTCTAGACACGTGTTTCTGGGTTTAGCCCTTCATCAGTAGAGAGCAAAAGTAATGTATAGCAGAGAAAAGTCATCAGGGGTTGCTGAAATGGTGCCCAAGTATTCAGTCCCTTGCTTACAACCCCTTCAAGCCCCTACAATAACCACTGGAACACTTGATATTGCCCCTCCCATCGCCCTGACAAATAAAAGCTAGGCAAATAAGCAATCCTAGATAGAACGAAAAGGGGGTGTTGATTATCACAGGGTATGTTACGGCGCCAACCTAGTGTCGTGAGTATAATGGAGGAAATAAGAATATTGTGGTGCAACAAGTGAGGAAAAAACCCCAAAACCCTCAATTGAGGACAAAAGTCCGTCTTACTATGACAACAGTTCCTGTGCACACACAAAACAGTAAATACAGCATCAAGGTAAACGTTATTTCAGAAATGATGACAGTATGTTCTTGCTTGGGGTGTCGATTTATTAGAGGTACCACTTCACAGGCCAGCCAACACGTGTTTCGTCATTGGGTGTGTAACCCTAGACTTCTTCAGGGCTGGAAATGAACATGGAGAATGACTCATGTCACAATGTAATAAATACAATCACATAGATGTGTGTCTTACAAGATGGGACACTGTGAGTACACTCAAAACTTAGTTCGTCACCAGGAAAACACCAAGGGGCCAGGATCTTAATTGAAGTAAAAAGTTTTGTCGTGAAGACCATAATATTCGATCTCATGCATATAAAACCAATTGAGTAGTGACAGTCAAACTAAATTGCCCTGTTCAATATGTGGTGGCAATGTACTATGTCAATAAAAACTGTACCACTCTAATGCCAGTACAGTTGGCGCAAAAGTGCCAAGTCAAGTGAACACAAAGCTCAAATGCCACAGTGAAAGGTAAATCAGAGTAATGTGAGGAAAAGTGGGGTGAGAAAAGGTGTCCTACTCTTAAAATTACTGCACCGAAAACCCGTGTTAGGGCTAGTAAGAAACTAATGTGACTTATTCGCTGCTCGTATTATCTTAAGCACGCCTACCTCAGGTGGAGTAAAGCAGGTCTTCAGACCTACAACACATGAAAGGGCATTATTGTAAACAATGCTCGTGAGGGAAACAGAGCGTCAAGACTAGATAAAAACCAGCTGTAGGGTGAGCTCTGATGGGTGTGACTTAATTTTGAAACATACTCATAATAGTTATTATTATACAGATTTACCGAAGTTTTGGGAAAGAGAAAAAGAAAACTCACGCATCAGACTGAATATTAGGACCCACTGGGTCGGAAGTATCACCAGCCGAGAGGTGAGCTCACCCTACAGCTGGTTTTTATCTAGTCTTGACGCTCTGTTTCCCTCACGAGCATTGTTTACAATAATGCCCTTTCATGTGTTGTAGGTCTGAAGACCTGCTTTACTCCACCTGAGGTAGGCGTGCTTAAGATAATACGAGCAGCGAATAAGTCACATTAGTTCTTACTAGCCCTAACACGGGTTTTCGGTGCAGTAATTTTAAGAGTAGGACACCTTTCTCACCCCACTTTCTCACATTACTCTGATTTACCTTTCACTGTGGCATTTGAGCTTGTGTTCACTTGACTTAGCACTTTGCGCCAACTGTACTGGCATTAAGTGGTACAGTTTTTATTGACATAGTACATTGCCACCACATATTGAACAGGGCAATTTAGTTTGACTGTCACTACTCAATTGGTTTTATATGCATGAGATCGAATATTATGGTCTTCACGACAAAACTTTTACTTCAATTAAGATCCTGGCCCATTGGTGTTTTCCTGGTGACGAACTAAGTTTTGAGTGTACTCACAGTGTCCCATCTTTGTAAGACACACATCTATGTGATTGTATTTATTACATTGTGACATGAGTCATTCTCCATGTTCATTTCCAGCCTGAAGAAGTCTAGGGTTACACACCCAATGACTGAAACACGTGTTGGCTGGCCTGTGATGGTACCCTAATAAATCGACACTCAGCTAGAACATACTGTCATCATTTCTGAAATAACGTTTACCTTGATGCTGTATTTACTGTTTTGTGTGTGCACAGGAACTGTTGTCAAAGCAATCCTAGATAGCCTGGCCCCATAGGTGTAACAGTTAGGGAGATCTTCTTGGACATAAATACTTGTCCATACCTCCTGCTTTCAAAACAAATCATTGGACCACTCCGCCTCATGTCATTTTATGGCAATACTAGACTGTCTATCAAAGTCCAAACACTGATAAATTGGAACTATTTCTTTCCTGGTACATCGAAACAAAGCTCTTTTTCTTGGCATGGGATATCTCTCTGCCATTGGCACTCCTCATAACCCATCCTAGTCATTTGAAAAGATATTGTACATTTGGAGTCAATCTTGATGCTTACATCTCAATAATTCCACTGGCGATTCGCAACACAAAATTAAAAATGTCCATAGTCATGTCCTGCATGGAATACTGCCTATGCTACCCTTGTAACAATAAAACACCTTATTGAGCTGATGGTAGTCCTCTGGCCAGACAGATGGCTAAGTCTAATTGGAGCCTTATGCGTGGCCTGCTACCATAAACGGAACAGGTCTATAACTTTCAAAAAACACTCTTCGCTTCCATGCATAGGAACTAAATTATTCCATCTGCATTGCCCCGTCAACCACATAACCACATGTCATATGAGAGAAAGGGAAAATTCTAAGTATGAGTTAATCAATTTCCTTCCTATACATCTCAGTTCATATCATAAATACAATAGAATCACATCTATTATACAAAGACATATTTGGACAATTTTTTATATCTCACTGCATAAGCAGGTAAAATCCATATTATTCAATTAAGAAAGAAAACTGTCTCTCATACAAATAGAGTTAAACATTTAGTTGGATTTAAAAATCTAGGGGGCATATTATCAAGAACGGCGTTAAAAATTATCGCCGGTTTAGCGGCAGAAAACTGCCGCTAAAGCGGCGATAATGGGCTTGATAATATGCCCTTGAGAATTCCAATAGAAGTCCATGTTCTGGTGTGAACATGGGCTTCTATTGGAATTCTCCAGGGCATATTATCAAGCCCATTATCGCCGCTTTAGCGGCAGTTTTCTGCCGCTAAACCGGCGATAATTTTAACGCCGTTCTTGATAATATGCCCCTAGGAGTTTATTTACAAGCCCATTGCGCCGCAGGGGCATCACTTTTTTTGATGCAACGGCGGCGCATTGTGCCTGCCCATATTTACAAGGCTATGTAAAGTCACCCTGCATGGCTATTCATGGCCTTGTAGATATGCCCTCCTTTCATGTCTTACTCTGCGTGAAAGGGGCATTCCATTGGCATTGCTGTGAGTGTTCCCACGCAACATTCATGGACCCTGACGCATTCCCAGAGTTACAAGGTTTCGGAAACATGGGAATGCATCACATTCCTACGCCTCCCTAGGGTACGTGTAACGGAGTCGCAACGAGGAGAAATACCTTCATTTCTCTTCGTTTTTCCCTTTTCTATGTGTACTGCATTGTTGGGAAGTTGTCCCTTCTTGCACAAAAACAATCACCCCTATAACGCAGACACCCTCGCACCATGGCGAGGGTGCCTGCTTTGGTGCATGGCAGCCCATTGTGCGCCAGCAAAGGGGGAAACCATAGGAATGCATTCCTGCCCTTTTCTTTTGAAGCACATCAGCGCAGCAGGAAGGCTTGCTGCGCTGCCATGTGTAAAAATATTGTAAATGAGGCCTGTAATTCTTAAAACATTAAATTAACTTTGTTAGACATATTAAGATTAAATGCAAGTGAATTCATTCACTTCTAACAAATGGATGAGATCATCTTTCTGCGATATATGACTCACCAAATAGTGAGGAGCAGCGTCGGTAATTCTTCCAAGGGCTGAAGAGATGAAAGGAGGGTTTACTTAAAGGGCATGGTACCAGAATATCACTATCTACACCCAATAGGAGAATAGTTTTGTAAACAATATTTAGGACTTAATATTAATGTCAAACAATATTTCTAACAACAATATTCTGATATATAACCTTAGGAAAGCAGGCATTGCACAGAATAGTGACTAGTTTTTTATTGCATTAGGAAAGGGTTTCCAAATGAGCTAAAAGTCCTTTGCTACCGTTTTGGACTATATGGCAGCCCAAACTAGAGGTTATGCTTTTTCTCATGTTGTCAGGAATGGATCTTGACATGCAAAGGAAATTATGTATTTTATCTGTGGATCCCAGGGACTTATTCAAAACTCTTTCTGATCGTAAGCCAGACTTACACACCCAAACAATTTCATCCTCTACGCACAAAACCTCACACTGATTCATAAACACAAGGGGGTGTATTTACGAGTAAATGGAGCGCTGAGCTGCGCCAAATTTTGTACCGACGCGCTCTGACATTTTCAAAACGCAGTGATACACCATATTTACTACAATACGGTGCACCCCTGTTTTTTCCCTAGCGCTAGCACTAAATCTAGCTGCCTAACACCAACACAGGCACCCTTGCACCATCGTGCAAGGGTGCCTGCATTGCAGGGAATGATTCTTTATGTGCAGAAAGGTGTCACTTCCTACACATAAACAATCCATATCGGCTATTTGTTCCTTGTGTGCTACATTCTGCATCACACAGAGAATTGGCAAATCACCATTATTTAATAATTGTTTATGTGCAGGAAGGGACACCTTCCTGCCCATAACAATGATTAATGGCGTTTTGCTCTTTCTATGTGTGCTGTAGAATGCAGCACACATAAAAAAAGCAAAAATGAGGAGACATAAAACTATTTCTCCTCATTGCGCCATTCTAATGCCTGCCCTTGCATGCCGTTAAGTTGTGGCGCTGCCTCAGATTTACACCTCATTGTAAATCTGGGGCAGCGTCAAAAAGCAATGGGTGTTGTGGTAGAACACCCACAGCAACACCCATTTCTCGCCAATGCCGTAGAGGACTGCTGCGGAAAGGGGCATATTTACAAGTTGGCGTTAAGCCACGCTAAGTGGCTTAGCGCCAGCTTGTAGATATTGGAAATGTCGCTACGCCACCGGAGCATCAAATAAAGTGATGCTCTGGTGGCGATAGGGGCTTGCAAATATGCCCCTGGATGTCCTATCACGTAAAAATGAGGAAGCTCTGCAAGTTATGCAGATACATCCACATTTGTAAATGGCAATTAAAGTAGGTGACTTGGGCATTTTTAGGGGAGTGTCATGGTAAAGTCAGGGGAATACAAGTCAAATGGAGTCAATATTCAGACCTGATTTGGACCGGGATGGACTTAGGCAGTAATTTGCACCTGCTTACAACTTGCCATTTGACAGCTGGCCATCTGTGAAAAGTCAGGGCCAAGGCAAGGTTTCTTGCAATTGGAAGATAGACTGATTGCCTCTCCCTCTACCAGAAGCCAGAAAGATGTCTACCATATTGACATAAGGTGATGGTACTTGCACCCAAATTCAGCTAGGTCACAAAGCAGAAGAGCAGTTGGGTAGAAATGGGACCAGCAATTTTTGAGCTGATGGAGTCACCCGTGCCACCCTTACCATGGCCATGGGCGTCACCGTGGATTCTCTTTCCATTTCTGCTGTACATTCAAAGAAAAAAACAACAAGGTGATGGATGTAATGCTTAAATTAACATCAGTCACTGGCAATTGCTCAGGGCTGCATCCCAATCCATTGTTGTTTTACCGACCATTCCACCTCAGTTTGGTAGGGGTGACTTATATGTATTAAAAAGGAAGGTTTGGGCCTGGCAAGAGGGCTAACTTGCCAGGTCGAAATGGCAGTTTAAAACAGCACACACAGGCAGGACGGAGACATGTTTAAAGGGCTGCTTGAGTGGGTGGCACAATCAGTGCTGCAGAACCACTATTAGCATTTAATTTACGGGCCCTAGGCACATGTAGGGCACTTTACTAGGGACTTGTAAGTAAATTAAATATGCCAATTGTGGATATGCCAATGTTACCATGTTTTAGGGAGAGAGCACATGCACTTTAGTACTGGTTAGATGTGGTAAAGTGCCCAGAATACTAAGGCCAGCAAAAATGAAGTCAGCAAAACAGGAGGTCAGAAGGCAAAAAAGTCAGGGGAAACCACGCCAAGGCTGCCAAGTCTAACACAAGTCCCCCCCCCCCAGCAGAAAGTGAGGAGAGCAACCCAACTGCTTGGGAGTTCTCTTCACTAAGGCGGAAGAACCCTGTTCCAGGGCGCTGTTCCACCATAAAGTCCATTCCCTGTCGGTAGATGGGCTACCTCAACAGTGTGGAATTCTCACCCCTCATCTGTATTAGCCATCGGAGGGTCCTGTGGTCTGTCTGAACATGGAAGTGCGTGCAAAACAAGTATGGCCTTAGCTCTCAGTGGCCAGACCACAGCAAAGCCGTACCTTTCTATTGCACTCCACCTCTGTTTCCTGGGAAGTAGCCTCAGGCTACAATATGATCCAGGCCCTCTTCATTTAGCTGTGAGGGCGCTGCCCTACACCATACTCTGAGGCGTCTGGTTGAACAATAAATTCTTGGGACAACTCAGGGGCCTTGAGAATGGGTGCTGTGCACATGGCCTCCTTGAGGGTGTCAAAAGCTTTCTGACATGCCTCCGTCCCAGTCACCTGATGTGGCTGCTTCCTGGAAGTCAGTTCTGTCAAGGGGGCAACAATGGTGGCATAACACTTGAAGAATCTCCTATAAACACCAGTGAGGCCTAAGAACACTCTCACTTCTGTCTGGGACTTGGGAGGGTTTCCAAGCCAGAATGGTCTCAATCTTTACTTGGAGGCCCTGCACCTTGCTACCTCCCACTAGGTGACCTAAGTAGACCACAGATCCCTGCTTCATCTTGCATTTACTGGCCTTGATAGTCAGGCCCGCCCTCTGCAGAGCCTGAAGCACTTCCTTGAAGGTGGCACAGGTGGTCCTCCCAGCTAGAACTGAAGTCTGCAATGTCGCCTAGGTAGGCAGCACTGAAGCTCTCCAACCCAGCCAGGACCTGGTTGACAAACCTCTGGAAGGTGGCAGGGGTGTTCTTCAATCCGAAGGGCATGACCCAGAACTGAAAGTGCCCTTCTGGTGTAGAGTCACTGACCTCTCTTTTGCCCCCTAGATCAAGGCCATCTGCTAGTACCCAGACGTTAGGCCAAATGTGCTGAGAAACTAGCAGCTCCAAGCCAATCTATGAGCTCATCAGCTCTGGGGATGGGGTGTGTGTCAGTCTTGGTGACCGCATTGAGCCCACGGTAGTCCACACAGAACGTAAGTTCAGTTGTGACACTTGGAGGGGCAGCCTTGGGGACCAATACCACTGGGCTGGACCAAGAACTGTTGGAGGGCTAAATTACTCATAACACCATCATCTTGAAGACCTCCTCTTTAATGCTAGCCCTCACCTTGTCAAACAACCTGTACATTTTGTTTTTCAAAGGTGTGCTGTTTCAGGTATCAACATTATTGGTACGACATGTAGTGAGTCCTAGGGTAAGTGAGAATAGAGAGGCAAACTGCCCCAACAACTGGCAGCAGTCTCTCTGTTGATCTAGGGTGAGTGTAGGGGACAGGCTGACATCCTCCCCAGACCCATCCTACTCTTTGGAAGATAGGAGGTCGGGAAGTGGTTTACTCTCCCCTTCCACCCCATAATCTGTGATGGAGAGCATGGCAATCTCCGACCTCTGAAAGTGGGGATTGAGGCAATGAACATGCAGTACTCTCAAAGGGTTTCTAGGCGTCTTGAGGTCCACCAGGTAGGTGACATCGCTCTTACACTCCTTCACCTCATAGCGCCCAGACCAGAGGTCTTGCAGAGCTTGAGGCTCCACGTGCTCCATAACCCACACTTATTGGCCAGGCGGAAACTCAACCAGAGTGACATTCTGGTCCTACCAACATTTAATATCCTCCTGGCTAGCTTTCAGATTCTCCTGGGCGAGCTTCAATAAGCGGGCTATTAGTTTGCAAAGGGCCAGCATGTAGCTGACTCCATACTGGGGGACTCTCGCAACCCTCCTTTACCAAACTGAGAGCCTCTCTCACAGGGTGCGCATACAGAAGTTCAAAGGGGCCGAAGCCAACCCCCTTCTGTGGTACCTCCTTGAATACAAACAAAAGACATGGCAGGAGGACGTCTCACCTACGCCTCATGGGTTCTGGTAGTTGCATAATCATGCCTTTTAGGGTTTGGGGGTGGCAAGGAGTGGAGAACTTGTAGGTTACCCCACACATCTCCCACATGCTTTCATGTAGTTAGACATGAAGCTGATATCCCAGTCAGATACCACCTCAATGAGGAAACCCACACGGGTTAAGATCCCTATCAGTGCCCTGGCCACGGCGGGTGCAGTCATCATCCTCAGAGGGGTAGCTTTCGGATTCCAGGTGTCATAGTCCACCAAGACCAGAACAAATCTGTTGTCGATGGTTGTCTTGGGGTCCAGAGGCCCAATGATGCCCACTATCCCAAAGGGGATGCTAATGACAGGAAAAGATTGCAGGAGGGCCATGCACTTCTCCACGCCTTGCCACTCGCCTTGCAGGTAGAACAGGACCTACGGTACACGTCGGAGGCCTTCAACATTTGAGGTCAATAAAAGTGGGTGACAAGCCTGTCAAAGGTCCTGTCTTGCCCCAAATGACCTGCCAGTGGCACATCATGAGCCAGACCCAGTAGGAAGGTCCACTAGTACTGGAGACCACCAATCCATGTGTTGCATCAGGCTCAGGAGCCTAAGGCTCACTATACAGGAGACCATTCTCCCAGTAAATCAGGTGCTTGCCAGAGGCGTCACCAGCTGCCTGGGTCTCAGCCTGCGCCAAAGACCCACAAGAGTAGGGCATTCCTTCTGTGCCTTGCAGAACTCCTCCCTGGTGGGACCCCCTTCCTGCTGCCAGTTGGACATCTCAGGCAGGTTCCCCAATTCATCCACATCTTCCCATGTAGGTACCAGGGCATCCCCCTCAGGTTCAGCCTCCTCCCGGAACGTGAGAGTCTCAGGAGTGGGTTTCTTGTGCCCCTTGTCCTTCCTCTTTTGGCAGGTAAATGGGCATTTTTCCAGGCTCCAGGTCCTTTTGGCTACCACCTCGGGCTGCCATGGACCATGTGGTCAGGCACGCCCACTCAGGCAACCCTAACATCTCAAAGTGAGACCTGAGCTCCACCTCCTTCGAGGCAGTATGCTCCAGGTCATTGTCAAGCAGACAATCACAGGCATGGATAGACTCACAGCTACACTCAAGGAACCTGAGACCCCCCCATTGAAAGGGAATCAGAGCCACTGGGTAGCAGCTCTCACGGTTGTCAGCAGCAACAACTTGGTGGAACACATTAGGCACTATCTGCTCTGAAGACACCAGATGACACCTGACGGATGTCATGCTGGTTCCTGTGTCTCTCAGAGCATCCACCCTCCTCCTATTGATGGTGACCCACTGACTGTACTTCCTAGTATTGTCAGGCATGTGGGTTCTCTGCACCATCTTTCCGTCACCCAGGGATGCTAGGGTAACTTCTACACTGTCTCACAAACTATCTGGGACAATCTCCTCCCCAAGTACTACACTAGCCAACCCCAGTGACTTCCCACCTTGCAGAGGGCTGTGCCTGCTTGAGACACATGGCATCTCCCTTGAAGTGACCACAAGGAGATGATGGACGGAGCGCTGAAACTTTTCAGACACTCACCCCCAGTCACAGATCTGGGTTGAATCCATAATCATTCTTTAGCTCACTTCGCCACCTCAGTTCAGACCCACCTATATGCAAATCAGTCTTGACCCTGTGCCTCATGGGAATAGTCCAGCCCGAACTGCCAAGCCAGGTCTTCCCTGAACCGTAAAAAACCTCCTGGGACCGGTTTCTGGGTAACACCCTTCATCAGCCAGGCTATCTTGAAACCAGTGGCAAAGTGAGCAAGGGATCCACGTCTGGGCATACCGTGCCAATTTAGGCCAAACAAAGCAAACACAAGGAGATGATGGACAGAGTGTTGATACTTTTCAGGCACTCACCCCCAGTCACAGATCTGGGTTGAATCCATCAACATTCTTTAGCTCACTTCGCCACCTCAGTTCAGACCCAGCTATATGCAAATCAGTCTTGACCCTGTGCCTCATGGGAACAGTCCAGCCCGAACTGCCAAGCCAGGTCTTCCCTGGACCGGAAACAAGCATCCTGGGACCGGTTTCTGGGTAACACCCTTCATCAGCCAGGCTAGCTTGAATCCAGTGGCAAAGTGAGCAAGGGACCCACGTCTGGGAATACCCTGCCAACTTAGGGTGAACAAAGCAAACACAAGGAGATGATGGATGGAGCGCTGAAACTCAATTTTTGCTTTTGCATTTGTCACCCCGAGTGGGACGGGTATGCCCAGACGTGGGTCCCGTGCTCTCCATGCCACTGGAGTCAAGCTAATCTGGCTGATGAGGGGTGAAACCCCGAAACCGGTCCTAGGATGCTTGTTTCCAGTCCAGGGAGGAACTGACCTGGCAGTTCGGGCTGGACTTTCCCATTGGGCACAGGGTCAAGACTGATTTGCATATGGCTGGCTTCAAACTGGAACGGCATGGTGAGCAAAAAAACTATGGATTTAGGCCCAGATCTCTGTACTGGGGTGAATGTATGACATTGTTCTGCATTCTGTCCATCAATTGTTCTTTTTGCATCTCCCTTGAAGTGTCCTTCCTGCTGACAATTAAAGCACTTCAGGGGAGCCTTCCCTGCTGACCTACTTGCAGGGAACCATTTCTTCTTCTTCTCAGTAGGGTGATTGGAGCCCTCACCCACAGAACTAGTTTGAGGCTCTTTACTGAACTTCTTGTTTTCATTTTTGTCCTCCCCCTCCTTCTGGTCAGTACGCTGCCCACTATTGTGGTGATTCCCCCCTCCCGATTCCTTTTTATGGACCCTGGTGCGAACCCAGCAGTCTACCTCCTTTGTAAGCTCCCTGGGGTCAGTGAGATTACTATCAACAAAGTGTTGGCCAAGATCTGGAAAACATAGACTGAACAGGTGCTTTTGTGTAATCAAATTATACAGCCCCTGGTAATCCTGTACCTCACTGCCCTTCACCCAACCATCGAGTGCCTTGCAAAAGGAAACCACACAATCCACCCATGTCTATTGGGATAGCTTTTTACTGTCTCTGGACTTGTGCGTATACTTTTCTGGGGTCAGAACAAACTTCCTGGTTAGGGCCTCCTTCATGGGGGGAATACCTCATCCTGTCACCCCTCCTCTAGGGCGAGTAGGGTGTCATTCCCCTCACTAGGGTTATGCCTCCACAGACTAGCTTCCCAATCCTCCTAAGGGACCTTGTGTATCTGTAAAGCAATCTCATAGGCCTCAAATCATCTGCCTATGTTGTTTCCTGCCACAAAGTCAGACACCAAACCCTTGGGTATGTGGACCCTCCTGTCAGTGGGCACTGCAGAATTGCTGCACCACTGGACTCTATTTGCATAGCCTTTAAGTCCAGTTCCTTCAGGCTCAGCCAGCCACTTCAGAGCAAGCTTCTCCTCCATGGCCAGTTTCTTTTCCTTCATGGCCAATTTCTTTTGTTTCTCTTCCTCCTCCATAGCCAGCCTTTTCTCCTCTAAGGTTCTCTCCATCTCCAATCTGAGCTTAGCCAGCTCCAATGTCAATTTTTTCTCCTGCCTCCAGTCCTCCAGCTCCTCTGGGGACAGGCCTCTAGATGAAACACTGCTCCCTACCCTGGGGTGAACCTCCACTCCATTAACTCCCTGCCACACTGGAAGTTCCAGATTCCCTCAGCGCCTTTTGCAGCTCCATCTTGCTGGTGAAGCCTCTTGTAGAAAGCCCAGACCCCTTGCAGAAATCCTTGAGCTGGACCACAGTGTAATTCTCCAGCCTGGGCACCTCACAGTCCATTTTGCAGATGTAGGGCCTCCAGTCAGACAAAATGATTTTAGGAAAAAGCAAAAATGGCAATCAGGGAGAATAGAAACATTTTCAATCAGAGACAATTGATTCAAATTGGTCATATATGTGGATGGTAATGTTCACCAAATTACTGTAAGCCACTGCACAAATACAAGTCCTAGCTTCACCACTGATCCCCAATTTTAGAACTTAAGAGGCAGTGTATAAAGTATTTGTGCAATACTTAAAACAGAAAACAGTGAAAACACCACACAAAAATAATCCACCGCAGGTTAGTAAAATACAGCCTAATTTAATGAACAATAAAGAATATCTTGAAATATAGCGCTTAGAAACCTAAAGCTGGCAACCTAACTGGTAGCACTTGACCAGATCAAATCTGAAAGGTCGGGCCGACCGCGATGGAGAGTGGTTGGGTAAAGGGACCAACCTTGTCCCACTGCAAAAGTGCCTTGCGAAGAGCAGAGGAGGAGATGTGTCGGTGTTGATCCCTTCAGATGCAGGCGATGCAGCGGTTCTAATCCATGCAGTCAGAGATGCGTCCTCATCTGACCCCTCTTGATGAAGATGCATCGTCGTCATTGAGCCGCACAGCCAACGATATAATGTCCTCATTTTTGACGGCAGCCGCCAAGCATTGGCGTCGAGGTGAGATGCGTCGATTCTGACAGACAATGAGTGGATTTCAGCAGAAGATAGCCAGAAAAACCACTTCCAAGGGCCCAGGACTGGATTGGCAGATTGTTCTCAGGTCCAGAAGTGTACTGAAGTGATGGTGTCTGAGGTCCAGTAGTTATACCCAGTTGTATCTTTGAAGAGGGGGAAATTTCAAAGAGAGGCCTTTGAAGTGCACAAGGCCCCTGCCCTTCCTGCCTGGCACCAGACTCACTACAGGGGAGGTATGCTGCTCTTTGTATAGGTACAGGCACTGCCCTATTCAGGTGCAAGCATCAGCTCCTCCCTCCCATCCTGCCCAGGATGGCCCATCAGCCTGATGATGGCTCATCAGGATGTAAATGGCCCATTAGGCAAACCTAAGCTCTCTTTTTGTGTGGCTGTACAGAGGGGATGCACAAAGCCCAGGTGTCACCCACCCCAGACATGCATTCAGAGACAGGCAGAGATAGAATGGTTACAGTATGATAATTCCAACTTTCTAAAAGTGTCATTTTCACACTTGCAACTGAAAATCCAACTTGACCATAAGTAGCGATTGAGTCCAGAGACACCAAACTCTAAGTATCCATATTTTCCCAATTCGAAATTACACTTATAAAATGTAGTAGGTTATTCCCAATGTTAACCTATGTGAGAGATAGGCCTTGCAGTAGTGAAACACATAATTTGGAGTTACTCACTACCTGGACATGTAAAACTTGAAAGTACATGCCCAACCTTTTAAATACACTGCACCCTGCCCTTGGGACTGTCCAGGGCCTACCTTAGGGGTGGCTTATATGTATTAAAAAGGAAGGTTTGGGCCTGGCAAGAGAGATAACTTGCCAGGTTGAAATGGCAGTTTAAGACTACACACACAGGCTGTGCAAAAACAGGCTGCAGAAATATTTAAAGGGCTACTTGAGTGGGTGGCACAATCAGTGCTGCAGAGCTACTAGCAGCATTTAATTTACAAGCCCATGACACATATAGTGCACTTTACTAGGGACGTATATGTAAATTAAATATGCCAATTGTGGATATGCCAGTGTTGCCATGTTGTAGGGAAAGAGCACATGCCCTTTAGCACTGGTTAGCAGTAAGTGCCCAGAACACTAAGGCCAGCAAAATGAAGTTACCAAAACAAGAGGTCAGGGAAACCACGCCAAGGATGCCAGCACTAGCAATCACCACTCTTATTCCCCAAGGCAAGGAAATCAAAGAAACAGACCCATCCTTTTGTTGTTACTTTTGTATACCCAAGAGAGACACAGGAAAGATACAAATCTGGCTTTTCAAACTTTTATTAAAGTAATCATATTCTTGTATAGAAAGCGAGAGCTGCAATTATTAGTAGGATAACACAAACCTTTGTACCAGCATTACAAGAATGGTGAAAAAGATAAACAGTTCAATCATTATAACATTACTATGTGATTATAATTATACTCCTATCTAATACTAATTAATATTGAGAACATAGTGGGACTACCCTCTGCCATATCCATTGGGACAGCCTACCACCCATACCTGTGTATGATGTGCCAGGAAGCCAGTCTGTGTGGAAGAGGCTATCGTCCTCTGCAGGATGAAGGATAGAATCAGCAGGGCTGCATCTCAGTCACAGTGCAAAGCATTCCAGGATAATCCCAGCAGAAGTGCTCCTCTACTGATTGCAGCACAGAGGTAGTTTATATATTAAAAGCACCATTCCAATTGCACGGTGTCAAAGGTGCAGAGCTGATGCGATGGTTTGTCTGGAGCCTTGTAGCTGTCTCAAACTGGACATCCAAATACAAGGGCATCACGTTCTATGTGCCTAGCCTTGGACAGAATGTACGAGCAACATGATAATAGTGCTTACTAAGAAATGAAATGCATGTAAAATAGCTTCCCAGTACATTATCGTGTAAGTGTAAAACATGGAAAAAGTCACCATTAGAAAAAGATGCCAAGGTAAAACGTGTAGCTAAAATGGAGACTTAGCGCAGGCCCTGTTGTGCATTACAACACACACTTCCATGTGTCATTGTAATGTGCTTGCCACTAAACCTCATATTTACTGATATTTACTAATATTCCTCAGGCACCTCATACTCCAATAGTATACCATAAATAGCAGTATTAATATCCCAATCATGGTCCCTGGATCATCACAGAGAAGTAAAGTAAAAAAGAAACTGAATAACCCACCTGGTGAAGTCTCTACTGATTGCTAATTGTCATTGAACGTTCATTGCTGGTGATAAGGTACTTGTAATAAATGAATTAATTAATTAATAAAGTGGTTCTAAAAAATAGCAAGGATGTCATACTTCTTGGTACAATGGTGTGAAAGACTTTACACTATGGAAAATTCTAGTTTTTTTATGCAAGGTTCATCAAACCATCACTATGTGCCAACGCCCTAAAATCCTTTGAGATAATCTGTATTATTTAACAGAGTCTTCATCGGGATAGATGAATTCAATTCATGATAACATTTAAGTCACATATCCTCTCCTAAAAAGGAAGGTAACTCAACACTTTTGAAAATATTTCAAGAAAGCAAATTTTGGAGACAGAGGAAAAGTGGGAATATTACTTTCAAATTTGCATTTCAAGCTTTAGAACAATTTATCTCAATGAGCTAAAGAAAGCAGCACTGATTATATCTACTGCTGTTTTGAAATGTGTTAATTGAGTATTATTACAACATAATGTGTGCATTCATATTTGTGGTAAATAAAAGAATGACAGAAATGGCCTTAATGACAACATAGAATGGAATGTCTAGTCTTGTTGATTAAGCCATCACACCTTTAATACTAAAACACAAGAACCCTACACTTTCACACACTCTATAGAGTGTGACTGAGAAATTCAGTATGGCAGCCAGATTGCCAGACTACTTCAGTTTGCTTCATTGAAACCAATCTCTTTGGCCCTCTAGGTATGAATTCTTGGCCTTCTTTTTCATTGATGTAAGAGATTAAGCATAGTTTTCATAGTGCATAGATAATAGTTGTACTGTTTATCCACCTCCTGTCCAGACAGCTGCTCAGGTGAGCTTCAGGACACAGATCCAATGATGTGATATCGTGAGAAATTGAGTTTTCTGAAGCCATAAACACAAATAGGTTATGTACTGACTACACCACTAGATCTAGGAATATCTGATTTTGCTGAGTATTTAATTTGGGGGTAATGGTTTTAACACAAGTTATTTTATTTCTTGTTCGTATTTTTTAACATGGGAAAATAATTGCTGCATGCAGAGTAGTAGTAGAAACTGTACTAGCCAAAAGACAACTCACAGCAAGTTTTAGTTAGTAGATAGTATTTATATAAACCAGCCCTGATGAATATGCCAAGCCATTGGAGACAGAGAGACATGTCGACCCTCCATCAGATGGGTAAACATAGGCCTTATTCTTAATGTGTTCCCAATGTTCCACAGTAGTTAAATATTTGTGTCGTAGCTTCAGATACAATGTAAGATTTAAGTCTACACTGTTGTCACTTGGAGGCTTCTATAATGCCCACCTAAAAAGCTTCTGACTTGTTAGAGCAAGTTATAGGTAGCTGGTGAATAATGTGTTACACCACTGACACTGCGACAGGCTGGGAAAGTGGTAGGAGACTGAAACACGGAATCATTTGCCCCGCCCCTTGTCTCAAGCACATGTGAGGGCCGCAGTAGCGGCCCGTGGTGGGAGTGCTGCCGGGCGGTGGCGTGGGGCGGGGGAGGGGCTGGGTGGGGGTAGTAAACTACGGAATACGGCCGAATAGAGGTACGTCGCCCACGGTGAGACCAGGGTTGCGATGCGAAGCGGGGCGATGCGGTCTGCGGTGCAAACAGGTCACCGGCCAGGGATGGATTCGGTTGACGGAGTCGGTTGCAGTTCCCTTCCTCTGTGGCAACTGAAACAGCGTTCCAGAAGCGGTACCCAGAGGCTTGTGAAGTCTTTGTAGTCCCTGAGACTTCTTAACAGGAGGCCAGCTCGGTTTCAGGCCCTTGGAGATACTCAGCACAAGTTTGTAGAAAGTTCAGTCTAGTCCTTTCACTGCCCAAGGCAGAAGCAGCAGCTGCAGGCCAACCCAACAAAGCAACAACACAGCAAAGGGGCAGTACTCCTCCTGGCAGCTCTTCCAGCGCTTCGTCTTGGCAGGTTCCTTGATTCCAGCGAGATCTAAATTCATGGGGTCAGGGCCCCAATATTTATATCCCAAATTCCTTTGTTCTCTGAAGGCAGAGAGGCCTTTGCCTGGTCCAAACCAGTTCTGGAGCACTTTGTTGACAAGTCTCCGTCCCTTCTTTCAGTGAGTAGGCCAGGGACATCAGACGCACCACAGGAGGTGGAGCCAGCATTGTGGAGGGAAGGCACTGTCCTATTCAGGGCCCAGGTGCGACACCTCCCACCCATCTACAGGTCGATCTGGCTATTCAGCCCTGCGCTGACTCACCCTGTCTCCTGGCATCCCCCAGCCCCTGTCACTCACACTCCAGACAAGGAATACACAACCTCGCCGAGGCAGGCTTGGATGGTTAGACAAGAAAATACCCACTTTCTAAAAGTGGTATTTTCAAACACAGAATGTTAAAACCAACTTCACTAAAAGAAGCATTTTATCATTCTGAGTCCAGGCATACTAAACTCGAATTTCTACCATGTTCCCGGGGTCAGTTAGGATTATAAGCTGTAATAATCAAAACTGCCCATTCTGGCCTAGGGGGAACAGGTAGCCTTGCAATAGTGAAAAACGAACTAGGCTGTAATTCACTATCAGGACATGCCGCACACACCAGGGCATGTCCTACCTTTCAGCGTACAACGCACCCTGCCCACAGGGGTACCTTGGGCCTACCTTAGGGGTGACTAACATGTAGCAAAGGGAAGGTTTAGGGACTTGCAAGTGTGTGCACTTGCCAAGTCGACATGGCAGCCCCAGGCTGCGCACAGGCTCTGCGATGGCAGGCCCGAGTTACACTTTTACGGGCTGTTTGCGTGGGTGGCACAATCCAGTGCTGCAGCCCACCAACAGCATTTGGTCTATAGGCCCCGGGCACTCGTAGTGCACTTTACAAGGGACTGACTGATAAACCAAATAGGCCAATCATGGAAACACCAATCCATAACACATTTTATACAGGAGCACTTGCACTTTCCCACTGGACAGCAGTGAGGAAAGTGCGCAGAATCATTACACCAGCAAAAACAGAGTCCAAACCGGGAGGTCAGAAAGCAAAAAGTCAGGGGAAACACGCCAAAAGTTGCCAAGTCTAACACATGTCCCCTCCAGCTGAAAGTAGGGAGAACTACCCAACCCCATTGGAGTTCTCTTCACTAAGGTGGAAGAACCTGGACAGACCATCTGCGTTGGCGTGTTCTGTACCAGGACGGTGTTCCACCGTAAAGTCCATTCCCTGTAGGGAGATGGACCACCTCAGCAGTTTTGGATTCTCACCCCTCATTTGCATCAACCATCTGAGGGGCCTGTGGTCTGTCTGAACCCGGAAGTGAGTCCCAAACAGGTATGGTCTCAACTTCTTCAGTGCCCAGACCACAGCAAAGCTTCCCTTTCTATGGCACTCCACCTCTGTTCCCTGGGAAGTAGTCTCCTGCTAAGGAAGAGTACAGGCTGATCCAGGCCCTCTTCGTTCAGTTGTGAGAGCACCGCTCCCACACCATGCTCTGAAGCGTCAGTCTGCACGACAAATTCTTTGGAGAAGTCAGGTGCCTTGAGCACGGGCGCCGTGCACATGGCTGCCTTCAGGGCATCAAAAGCTTTCTGGCAGGACTCAGTCCAGATCACTTTCCTGGGCTGCCTCTTAGAGGTCAGCTCTGTTAAGGGGGCAACAATGGTGCCATAGCCCTTAACAAATCTCCTATAATAACCGGTGAGACCTAAGAAGGCTCTCACCTCTGTCTGGAGTCTTGGGGGTTCCCAAGCCAGAATGGTGTCAATCTTGGGTTGTAGGGGCGCCACCTGGCCGCTTCCTACCTGGTGTCCCAAGTACACCACAGAACCCTGCCCGATCTGGCACTTACTGGCCTTGATCGTGAGGCCTGCATCTTGCAGAGCCCTCAACACTTTCTCAAGGTGCTGTAAATGTTCTTCCCAGCTGGAACTGAACACAGCAATGTCATCCAGGTAGGCGGCACTGAAATCCTCCAGCCCAGCCAACACCTGATTGACCAACCTCTGAAAGGTGGCAGGGGCATTCTTCAGCCCAAAGGGCATCACCCGGAATTGGTAATGACCTTCTGGGGTTGAGAATGCTGATCTCTCCTTGGCCCCATCGGTTAAGGCAATCTGCCAGTACCCAGGCGTCAAATCAAGCGTGCTGAGGAACCGGGCAGCTCCCAACCGATCAATGAGCTCATCAGCTCTGGGGATGGGGTGCGCGTCAGTCCTGGTGACGGCATTGAGCCCACGGTAGTCCACACAAAACCGGAGTTCTGGAGTGGCACCGGGCGCCGCAGCCTTCGGGACCAAGACCACTGGGCTGGCCCAAGGACTGTGGGAGGGCTCAATCACCCCTAACGCCAACATCTTAGAGACCTCCTCCTTGATGCTGGCTCTGACCCGGTCCAGTCAACCTGTAAATCTTGTGCTTCACAGGAGGGCTGTCACCGGTGTCCACGTCATGGGTACACCAGTGAGTAACACCGGGGGTCAGAGAGAACAGTGGGGCGAACTGTCCCAACAACTGGCGACAGTCCCCCTGCTGCTCCTGAGTCAGAGTAGGGGAGAGGATCACACCTCTACTGACCCATCATGCTCCTTGGTAGACAGGAGGTCAGGGAGAGGCTCACTCTCCTCTTCCACCCCATCATCTGTCGCCAAGAGCATACTCACTTCGGACCTCTCGAAGTGGGGCTTGAGGCGGTTCACGTGAAGGACCCTCAAGGGTTCCTTGGAGCCTGCAAATCCACCAGGTAGGTGACGTCACTTTGCGCTCCTTTACCTCATATGGCCCAGTCCACTTGTCCTGCAAGGCACAAGGTGCCACTGGGGCCATGACCCACACTTTTGCCCAGGTTGAAATTCGACCAGAGTGGCATTCTGGTCATACCATCTCTTCATTTCTTCCTGGCTTGCTTCTAGGTTCGCCTGAGCGAGATTCCTGAAGCGGGCAGTTTGGTTTCTAAAGGCCAGCATGTAGCTAAATACATCCTGGGGAGTTTTCCTGGGAGCTGCCTCCCAGCCTTCCTTTACCAAACTCAGAGGTCCTCTGACAGGGTGGCCATACAGGAGCTCAAAGGGGCTGCACCCAAGAGACTTCTGAGGCACCTCCCTGTATGCAAAGAGTAGGCATGGCAAGAGGACGTCCCACTTATGCCTCATGGGTTCTGTTAGACCCTTGATCATGCCTTTCAAGGTCTGGTTGAATCTCTCCACCAGACCGTTTCCTTGTGGGTGGTAAGGAGTGGTGAACTTGTAGGTTACACCACACTCCTTCCACAGGGATGTCATATACTTCGATATGAAATTGGTCCCACTATCAGAAACCACCTCTCTGGGGAATCCCACACGGGAAAATATCCCCATTAACGCCCGGCCCACCACTGGCGCCGTCGTTGTCCTGAGAGGGATTGCCTCCGGGTACCGGGTGGCATGGTCCACCAAGACCAGGATGTACCTGTTGCCCATGGCTGTCTTGGGATCCAGTGGCCCCACAATATCCATCCCTACCCTTTCAAAGGGTGTTCCAACAACAGGAAAAGGTTGGAGAGGAGCTTTGACGTTCCTCCCACTCTTACCACTTGCCTGGCAAGTTTGGCAAGACCTACAGTGTGCATCTGACTGCCTTCGCATTTGGGGCCAAAAGAAGTGGGTGACAAGCCTGTCAAAGGTCTTGTCCTGCCCCAAATGTCCTGCCAAAGGCACGTCATGAGCCAGACCCAGTAGGAAGGTCCTGAAGCGCTGGGGTACCACCAGCACACGGGCTGACCCAGGCTCCAGCAACCTTAGGCTCACTGTATAGGAGACCACTCTCCCAGTAGATCAGATGTGACCCGGACTGATTACCAGCTGCCTGGTCTGCAGCCTGCCGCCGCAGACCCTCCAGAGTAGGGCACTCGTTCTGCTCCTGCAGAACTCCTCCCTGGTGGGACCCCCTTCTTGCTGCCAATGGGTCAGCTCAGAGATGTCTCCCAGTTCGGCTACCTGCTCCCCTGTAGGCACCGGGCGTCCCCTCGAGGTCCGCCTCCTCCCGGTCCGTGGGAACTTCGGGGGCCGGTTTCCCGCCCCCTGCCCTTTCTCTTGGCAGGGACTTGGGCCACTGTTTCAGGCTCCAAGTCCTCTTGATCACCCTTTCTGGCTGCCATTGACCGAGTAGACACGCATGCCCACTCTGGCAACCCAAGCATCTCCAAGTGAGACCTGAGCTCAACCTCCTTCCATGAGGACTGCTCCAGGTCGTTTCCTAGCAGACAATCTACAGGCATGGTAGGGCTCACAACCACCCTCAAGGGACCTGAGACCCCCCCATTCAAAGGGAACCTGCGCCACCATACACTGGCGCTCAGAGTTGTCGACAGCAACTACTTGGTGGAATGCTCCTGGGACTACTTGCTTCTCAGACACCAGGTGACACCGGACTGAGGTCACACTGGCTCCAGTATCTCTGAGAGCCTCTACCCTGTTCCCATTAATGGTCACCCAGGTGCTATATTTCTTTGTGTTAGGGGGCACCTGGTTTCCTGGGACCATCTCACTGTCCCCTAGTGAGACAAGGGTCATTTCTGCGGGATCCCCACCCTCCTGTGGGCACCCCTCCTCCCCAAGCGCTACACTAGCCAACACTTTGGACTGTCCACCGGTGGGTGGCTGTGTCCCCTTCGGGCACTTGGGGTCCCCCTTAAAGTGACCTACCTGGTCACATGCATAACACTTGCGGGGGCCGGTCTCAACAGGCTTCCCTGTAGAGACCCCTTTCTTCTTATCACCGGGGGCTGGGAACCTTTACCCTGGGTACTAGTTTGGGGCCCTTTAGAGAACTCCTGTGCTTTACCCTTGTCCCCCCACCTTTCTGCTGGGGACCCTGCCCACCTTTGGCTGAGTCTCCCCCAAACGCTTTCTTGTGGACCCTGGTACTCACCCAGCGGTCCGCTTCCATAGCAAGCTTCCTGGGGTCAGTTAGCTTACTATCAACTAGGTGCTGGCGCAGATCTGCAAAACATAGACTAGACAAGTGCTCCCATGCAATCAAGTTGTAGAGCCCCTGAAAATCTGTTACACTACTGCCCTTCACCCAACCATCCAGAGACCTGCAGAACACATCCACACATTCCAACCAAGTGTTGGCATCAGACTTCTTACTGGACCTGAACTGATCCCTGTACTTTTCAGGAGTAAGACCATACTTCGTGAGAAGGGCATCCTTCATGTCAGCATAGGTGAGGTGATACCCCTTACCCAAAGCTATCAGAGCATCCCTTGCTTCTTCAGGGAAAAGTGGCCACAATCCTGCTCCCCAATTCTCCTCAGGGACCCCATTCATGTGTATGGCTGCCTCATAACCCTGAAACCACCTTTGTATGTCATCCCCCTTCTTGAACTCCTTGCCTATGTTCTTGGGAATGTGCACAATCCTGTCTGCCTTTCTGGACGAATTGCTGCCACCATCTGAGCCTGACTTACTCCTAAGTTCTAGCTCCTTCAGTTCTCTCTCATGCTCTAAGAGCATCTTCCTCTCCTCTATGGCCAATCTCTTCTCCTCCCGCTCACTCTCCAGCCTGAGCTTCTGCAGCTCAAACTGCCTTGCCTCCCGCCTGTCCTCCAGCTCCTCTGGGGACAGACTGCTGCTGCCTGACCTGGCGGGTTCCCCCCTACCCAAAAGCACATCCACCCTGGAAATAGGCTCCTCCACCTCCTCACTGAGATCACCAGGCTGCCCATTGGCATGTCTGGCTGCTACCCAGGCCCTCAGCGCCTTCTGTAGCTCCTCCTTCCTTGTGAGGCCTTTAATTTGGACTTTCAGGTTTTTACAAATCGCTCGTAACTCCTTTACGGCGTAGGATTCCAACCTATCCTCCTCAAAGATAACTTCCAGAGATGCAACGGATGATACAATTTATTCAGGCATGACAAATGTAGTGAGTTGAAAACTGACCAGATCAAAAATAGGCCAAAAGAAAAAGAACCAGTATGTGGTACGTAATGGTCTGCGATATGGTAGTAGTGCACACCAATCACTGTAAGTCAAGTGCAAACACAAGTCCTATCCTCACCGCTGACAACCAATGTTAGAAATGGGATCTCTAGTTGGCAAGGGCTTGCACCTTTGTCCAAGTAGGGACCCTTCTTCCTAGTCAGGGTAAGGGTGTTACACTCGTGAAGTAACCCCTGCTCACCCTCGTGGTAGCTTGGCACGAGCAGTCAGGCTTAATTCAGAGGCAGTGTGTAAAGCATTTGCACATAACCCACAGTAATACAGTGTAAGCACTACAAACGGACACCACACCAGTTTAGAAAAATAACCAATATTTTATATACTCAAGACAAGACCAATTACGACAAAAATCCACAATACTATACGTTACGAATGAATACTTGATACGGTAACTTCTTCTTTGCAGGAATAGCACAAAAGCAAAGTTCGTGCGAGTCGGTAGCTCCGTCCGAGCCTACCGCGATGCTGAAAACCACAGAGTCTAACAGTTCCAGCCGACCGCGTCGATACGGGCCAGCAGAGTCATGAACAGACTCGGTTACAGTACCTTTCTCGTTGTGGCTGGTACGGAGTGTACGAGCCGGTCGGCGTTCGTCGCGTTTGCGGTGCAAGACGGAGCGATGCAAGGTGCGGTGTCCCTCGATGCGGTGCAGGCAGCGGCTCGATGAGCGTCGTGCAGACGGAGTCGGTGAGTCCAAGGCGTGCGATGCAGGGTGAGACGATGCTCGATGCGGTGCTGACAGGTTGCGATGCAGGCGACCAAGCCGGAGTGCAGGAGCTGGCGTCGGACAGCGGTGCGAGTTGGAGCGGTGCGTCGCAGACGTGCGAGCGGTGCCCCAAATGCGATGCGGTCACGACTCTTGAGCCAGTTGCAGCGACCGCGTCGGTCGGGTCCAGTTGGTTCAGTGAAGCGATGCGATGCGAACTGCGGTGCCCACAGGTCACGGTGCAAGCAGCGGCTCGATGTTGGCGGCGTCGGACGTCGCCCACGGTGAGACCAGGGTTGCGATGCGAAGCGGGGCGATGCGGTCCGCGGTGCAAACAGGTCACCGGCCAGGGATGGATTCGGTTGACGGAGTCGGTTGCAGTTCCCTTCCTCTGTGGCAACTGAAACAGCGTTCCAGAAGCGGTACCCAGAGGCTTGTGAAGTCTTTGTAGTCCCTGAGACTTCTTAACAGGAGGCCAGCTCGGTTTCAGGCCCTTGGAGATACTCAGCACAAGTTTGTAGAAAGTTCAGTCCAGTCCTTTCACTGCCCAAGGCAGAAGCAGCAGCTGCAGGCCAACCCAACAAAGCAACAACACAGCAAAGGGCAGTACTCCTCCTGGCAGCTCTTCCAGCGCTTCGTCTTGGCAGGTTCCTTGATTCCAGCGAGATCTAAATTCATGGGGTCAGGGCCCCAATATTTATATCCCAAATTCCTTTGTTCTCTGAAGGCAGAGAGGCCTTTGCCTAGTCCAAACCAGTTCTGGAGCACTTTGTTGACAAGTCTCCGTCCCTTCTTTCAGTGAGTAGGCCAGGGACATCAGACGCACCACAGGAGGTGGAGCCAGCATTGTGGAGGGAAGGCACTGTCCTATTCAGGGCCCAGGTGCGACCCCTCCCACCCATCTACAGGTCAATCTGGCTATTCAGCCCTGCGCTGACTCACCCTGTCTCCTGGCATCCCCCAGCCCCTGTCACTCACACTCCAGACAAGGAATACATAACCTCGCCGAGGCAGGCTTGGATGGTTAGACAAGAAAATACCCACTTTCTAAAAGTGGTATTTTCAAACACAGAATGTTAAAACCAACTTCACTAAAAGATGCATTTTATCATTCTGAGTCCAGGCATACTAAACTCGAATTTCTACCATGTTCCCGGGGTCAGTTAGGATTATAAGCTGTAATAATCAAAACTGCCCGTTCTGGCCTAGGGGAACAGGTAGCCTTGCAATAGTGAAAAACGAACTAGGCTGTAATTCACTATCAGGACATGCCGCACACACCAGGGCATGTCCTACCTTTCGCGTACAACGCACCCTGCCCACAGGGGTACCTTGGGCCTACCTTAGGGGTGACTAACATGTAGCAAAGGGAAGGTTTAGGGACTTGCAAGTGTGTGCACTTGCCAAATCGACATGGCAGCCCCAGGCTGCGCACAGGCTCTGCGATGGCAGGCCCGAGTTACACTTTTATGGGCTGTTTGCGTGGGTGGCACAATCCAGTGCTGCAGCCCACCAACAGCATTTGGTCTATAGGCCCTGGCACTCGCAGTGCACTTTACAAGGGACTGACTGATAAACCAAATAGGCCAATCATGGAAACACCAATCCATAACACATTTTATACAGGAGCACTTGCACTTTCCCACTGGACAGCAGTGAGGAAAGTGCGCAGAATCATTACACCAGCAAAAACAGAGTCCAAACCGGGAGGTCAGAAAGCAAAAAGTCAGGGGAAACACGCCAAAAGATGCCAAGTCTAACACATCATCATACAGTTTATTCACTGCGTCTTTTAGGATTTTGCTAGTAATTATTTCCCCATTCTCTCGTATTCATTTATTGTGTAATTTTATCTTTAAACATTTGATAAAAATCCACATATGATTAGTGACATGTTGAGGGGAAGCAAGAGAGATACAGAGCAAGCGGACTTACGTAAACCTACGCAGTGGTAGAGTGAAAAAGTGTTTAAATCTAAAACTGTGAAACTCACAGAATGAAGCTGTTAAATTTCAAGTGAGGTATAATCAAAAGAGTTTTAGTTTTGGGAGTGGTGTCATTGGCTTTTCTGTGGGGCTGAATGGTATTTACTCGACAGTATTTCTGTGCACTGCTGTCAGGACTTGCTGTGGTTTCCACCTATGTGCTGTCACTGTGACATTTCCATAGGGCTGAAATTGAGAATTAGGTACAATATTCCAAATGATAACTCTTGTAGTCAGCCGTGGCAAGGCACAGTAGGTAAATGGCAATGTTCTGTAAGATAAATGTGAAATGTCATCGAAGCTGATTATGCCATATAATAGAGCTTTGACAACTGAATGGTCAAGCAGTTACATTTAAACATCTTTTTATGATTTAATTCATATGTCAAATGTTGCATAAATTGCCGCTTCGGTGATTGGTTTGACTGTTGTACAGACAGTATTTCTGGATAATTGCAGACAAGAATAATTACTTAAAAAAAGGCCATCCAAAAATATCAATTAATTGAACGCCAAAACTATTGATGTTCTGCATGGGTAACATTGAAGGAGTACATATAAAATAACTATCAAGTCTACAAAAGTACTACCATTAAAAATCCAGACTTCATTACAAATCCCTAAATGCACATTAAGCAATAAATGGAGACCACCATGTAAGTTCGACACTAAATAAGCAAATAGTTACTAGCCTACTACTATGAAACGCTAACCATAACATCTATAAATAACAAACTGTGCTTGAAATAAATAAATATATGTGTGTGTGTATGTATATATCAAAATACACACACACACACATATATATATATATATATATATATATATATATATATATATATATATATATATAAATATTATCTACTGGCGGTCGCCAGTAGATAGTTATAGTTAGGACCTATTTTCCATAGGAAATCCGCGATATTCTATTTGAAATAACTCTTGCATCGGTTGACGAATCTTCGCGAAATTTTCAAACTTTATGGCCCGCTCCGGTCCGCTCCTACCCTGAAAGTCTCAGGGTGATTCGTCAAGCGGGGGCCGAGAAAAAGGGGGTCCCAAAACGTGTTTTCCCCATTCATTTTCCCATAGGAAACTTTAGACACGGCTACAGCTCGAACTGCTGAACGGAATTACACAAAATTTGGCAAAGAGGTAGTTCTTGGTTCAGAAAGAACCCTTTTTGTTAAATGGTGTAAATCCGTTCAGTAGTTGCGGAGAAATTAAAAAAATAAGAGTCAAAAAATCAATTTCCCATAGGAAACTTTATGCAAGGCTACAGCCCGAACTGCTGAACGGAATTACACCAAATTTGGCAAAGAGGTAGTTCTTGGTTCAAAAAGAACCCTTTTTGTTAAATGGTGTAAATCCGTTCAGTAGTTGCTGAGAAAATCAAAAGTAAAAACACATATATATCTGGGCGGAGCCTAACCACACATGTCATCGTGAGATCTGATTGGCTGTCAGCACTTCATCCTGGAATTGCTGGCAGCCATCTTGGGACCAATATAAATGATAGTACCCCATTGAAATGCATTGTAGTGAATCGAAGATTTTGAGGGTTACCAAAAGGAGAACTATAGAGGGTGATAACAGACTTTAGTTACATTAGAATTCATTTGTTGATGGTACCATACTAATTTCAGGAATTGTGGTGTGTTCTAAGGTGATTTTACCCTGTGAAAAACCTTCTGCTGGGATATCATGAATCATGTTTGAGAGAAAACTATTTTCACATGCTTGTCCCATACAGTTTTGGAAGGTGCTCCAGAAGCTAAAATGAGAGCATATTTTCTGTAAATTCACATTATCTTTCTCAGTCATGTGAGAATGAAGTCTGACATTCTCAGTAAAACATGTACATCCAACAAGGGCAGAGACTGTCAGTTGATTCCTTTGTGTTCTACTGCAGCTTCCCAGAGTGTTCTAAAGAACAACTAGAGTGCTAACAGCCTTACTTATGACAAAAGTATGGCACACCTGAAGCCATCTTGATTGGAATAAACTGGTAACACTTAAAACATTTAATTTAAAAAGGAACAAAATGATGGGGTTCATCTTGTCATAGAAATTATGGTTAGTGCTCTGGAAAGAAAAATTAGGACATGTTTCAAGTGTGATCTCAAATATCTTCCTGTTATATTTCAACAGGAGCAGCCTGTCAGTTGATGCCTTTGTGTTCTACTGCAGCTTCCCAGAGTGTTCTAAAGAACAACTAGAGCGCTAACAGTCTTACCTATGACAAAAGTATGGCACACCTGAAGCCATCTTGATTGGAATAAACTGGTAACACTTAAAACATTTAATTTAAAAAGGAACAAAATGATGGGGTTCATTTTGTCATAGAAATTATGGTTAGTGCTGTAGAAAGAAAAATTAGGACATGTTTCAAGTGTGATCTCAAATATCTTCCTGTTATATTTCAACAGGAGCAGCCTGTCAGTTGATGCCTTTGTGTTCTACTGCAGCTTCCCAGAGTGTTCTAAAGAACAACTAGAGTGCTAACAGCCTTACTTATGACAAAAGTATGGCACACCTGAAGCCATCTTGATTGGAATAAACTGGTAACATTTAAAACATTTAATTTAAAAAGGAACAAAATGAGGGGTTCATTTTGCCATAGAAATTATGGTTAGTGCTGCAAAAGAAAATGTAGTGCATGTTTTAAGTGAGATCTCAAATCCTCTTCTATTTCATTAGAAAATTCTGACATGCAGACTGAAACAATCACTTTCAATACCAGCAGTAGACTTCCAGTTAACTCCTTGGTGAGCAGTAGCTTTACTACAGTGATCTAATGAACAACTAGAGTAATAACATTCTGAATTTATGGCAAATGTGTGACACATCTGAATGCCTTCTTGATGGAATCAAAGTAAAAAACTGAAAGCATTTCCTACTGAGGAGACTGCAGTAAATGAGGAAATTAGGAAACTTCATAACAAAGAAGTCTTCCAAGATGGCCACCAGTGAAAAAAGAGCCCAAATGTAGCACAAATATTACCCAGATGTAGCCCACATATAGCCCAATGACAAAAGTGTGCAAAACACTATTTATTTTTAGTTTTTTTGCAGTTGTATGTAGTGCAGACTGGTCAGGTTTTGGAGCGTTACATCTTAAAACATGACCCCCCTACACTACAAAAACACCACTGCACTACCCTAAACCCTAAAACACTACCCCAGCACGACCCCCTACACTACACAAGCACCACTGCACTATCCTAAACCCTAAAACACTACCCCCTACACTACACAAACACCACTGCACTACCCTAAACCCTAAAACACTACCCCAACACCACTGCACTAACCTAAATCGTAAAACACTACCCCCAGCACGACCCACTGCACTACCCAAACACCACTGCACTACCCTAAAACATGACCCCCTACACTACACAAACACCACTGCACTACCCTAAACCCTAAAACACTACCCCCAGCATGACCCCCTACACTACACAAGCACCACTGCACTACCCTAAACCCTAAAACACTACCCCCAGCACGACCCCCTATACTACACAAACACCACTGCACTACCTTAAACCCTAAAACACTACCCCCAGCACGACCCCCTACACTACCCAAACACCACTGCACTAACCTAAATCCTAAAACACTACCCCCAGCACGACCCCCTACACTACCCAAACACCACTGCACTACCCTAAAACATGACCCCCTATACTACACAAACACCAGTGCACTACCCTAAACCATAAAACACTACCCCCAGCACGACCCCTACACTACACAAGCACCACTGCACTACCCTAAACCCTAAAACACTACCCCCAGCACGACCCCCTACACTGCCCGAACACCACTGCACTGCCCTAAACCCTGAAACACCAGCCCCTGCACGACCCCCTACACTGCCCGAACACCACTGCACTGCCCTAAACCCTGAAACACATACCCTAGCACGACCCCCTACACTGCCCAAACACCACTGCACTGCCCTAAACCCTGAAACACCACCCCCTTCACGACCCAATACACTGCCCGAACACCACTGCACTGCCCTAAACCCTGAAACACCACCCCCAGCATGACCCCTACACTGCCCGAACACCACTGCACTGCCCTAAACCCTGAAACACTACCCCCAGCAAGACCTCCTACACTGCCCGAACACCACTGCACTGCCCTAAACCCTGAAACATCACCCCCAGCAAGACCCCCTACACTGCACGAACACCACTGCCCTAAACACTGAAACACCACCCCCAGCACGACCCCCTACACTGCCTGAACACCACTGCACTGCCCTAAACCCTGAAACACCACCCCCAGCACGACCCCCTACACTGCCCGAACACCACTGCACTGCCCTAAACCCTGAAACACCACCCCCTGCACGACCCCCTACACTGCCCAAACACTACTGCACTGCCCTAAACCCTGAAACACCATCCCCAGCACGACCCCTAAACTGCACGAACAACACTGCACTGCCCTAAACCCTGAAACACTACCCCCAGCAAGACCCCCTACACTGCCCGAACACCACTGCACTGCCCTAAACCCTGAAACATCACCCCCAGCAAGACCCCTACACTGCCCGAACACCACTGCCCTAAACCCTGAAACACCACCCCAGCAAGACCCCCTACACTGCCTGAACACCACTGCACTGCCCTAAACCCTGAAACACCAGCCCCAGCACGACCCCTACACTGCCCGAACACCACTGCACTGCCCTAAACCCTGAAACACCACCCCCTGCACGATCCCCTACACTGCCCGAACACTACTGCACTGCCCTAAACCCTGAAACACCACCCCCGGCACGACCCCCTACACTGCACGAACACCACTGCACTGCCCTAAACCCCGAAACACTACCCCCAGCAAGACCCCCTACACTGCCCGAACACCACTGCCCTAAACCCTGAAACACCACCCCCAGCAAGACCCCCTACACTGCCCGTACACCACTGCACTGCCCTAAACCCTGAAACACCACCCCCAGCATGACCCCCTACACTGCCCGAACACCACTGCACTGCCCTAAACCCTAAAACACCACCCCCAGCACGACCCCCTACACTGCCCGAACACCACTGCACTGCCCTAAACCATGAAACACAAGCCCCAGCACGACCCCCTACACTGCCTGAACACCACTGCACAGCCCTAAACCCGGAAACACCACCCCCAGCACGACCCCCTACACTGCCCGAACACCACTGCACTGCCCTAAACCCTGAAACACCAGCCCCAGCACAACCCCGTACACTGCCCGAACACCCCTGCACTGCCCTAAACCCTGAAACACCAGCCCCAGCACGAACACCGACAGTGCCCGAAAACCACTGCACGGCCCTAAACCCTGAAACACCAGCCCCAGCATGACCCCCTACACTGCCCGAACACCACTGCACTACCCTAAACCCTCAAACACCAGCCCCAGCCTGACCCCCTATACTGCCCGAACACCACTGCACTGCCCTAAACCCTGAAACACCAGCCCCAGCAAGACCCCCTACACTGCCCGAACACCACTGCACTGCCCTAAACCCTGAAACCCCACCCCCAGCAAGACCCCCTACACTGCCCGAACACCACTGCACTAAAGCCTGAAACACCACCCCCAGCAAGACCACCTACTCTGGCCGAACACCACTGCACTGCCCTAAACCCTGAAACACCACCCCCAGCACGACCCCTACACTGCCCGAACACCACTGCACTGCCCTAAACCCTGAAACACCACCCCCAGCACGACCCCCTACACTGCCCGAACACCACTGCACTGCCCTAAACCCTGAAACATCAACCCCAGCAAGACCCCCTACACTGCCTGAACACCACTGCCCTAAACCCTGAAACACCACCCCCTACACTGCACGAACACCACTGCACTGCCCTAAACCCTGAAACACCACCTCCAGCAAAACCCCTACACTGCCTGAACACCATTGCTCTGCCCTAAATCCTGAAACACTAGCCCCAGCAAGACCCCCTACACTGCCCAAACACCACTGCACTGCCCTAAACCCTGAAACACCACCCCCAGCACGACCCCCTACACTGCCCGAACACCACTGCACTGCCCTAAACCCTGAAACACCAGCCCCAGCAAGACCTCCTACACTGCCCGAACACCACTGCACTGCCCTAGACTCTGAAACACCAGCCCCAGCAAGACCCCTTACACTGCCCGAACACCACTGCACTACCCTAAACCCTGAAACACCAGCCCCAGCATGACCCCCTACACTGCCCGAACACCACTGCACTGCCCTAAACCCTGAAACACCAGCCCCAGCACGACCACCTACACTGCCCGAACACCACTGCACTGCCCTAAACCCTGAAACACCAGCCCCAGCACAACCCCTACACTGCCCGAACACCACTGCACTGCCCTAAACCATGAAACACCAGCCCCAGCATGACCCCCTACACTGCCCGAACACCACTGTACTGCCCTAAACCCTGAAACACCAGCCCCAGCACGACCCCCTACTCTGCCCGAACACCACTGCACTGCCCTAAACCCTGAAACACCACCCCCTGCATGACCCCCTACACTGCCCGAACACCACTGCACTGCCCTAAACCCTGAAACATCACCCCCAGCAAGACCCCCTACACTGCCCGAACACCACTGCCCTAAACCCTGAAACACCACCCCCAGCAAGACCCCCTACACTGCCCGAACACCACTGCACTGCCCTAAACCCTGAAACACCAGCCCCAGCACGACCCCTACACTGCCCGAACACCACTGCACTGCCCTAAACCCTGAAACACCACCCCCTGCACGACCCCTACACTTCCCGAACACCACTGCACTGCCCTAAACCCTTAAACACCACCCCCAGCACGACCCCCTACACTGCCCGAACACCACTGCACTGCCCTAAACCCTGAAACACCACCCCCTGCACGATCCCCTACACTGCCCGAACACTACTGCACTGCCCTAAACCCTGAAACACCACCCCCAGCACGACCCCTACACTGCACGAACACCACTGCACTGCCCTAAACCCCGAAACACTACCCCCAGCAAGACCCCCTACACTGCCCGAACACCACTGCCCTAAACCCTGAAACACCACCCCCAGCAAGACCCCCTACACTGCCCGTACACCACTGCACTGCCCTAAACCCTGAAACACCACCCCCAGCATGACCCCCTACACTGCCCGAACACCACTGCACTGCCCTAAACCCTAAAACACCACCCCCAGCACGACCCCCTACACTGCCCGAACACCACTGCACTACCCTAAACCATGAAACACCAGCCCCAGCACGACCCCCTACACTGCCTGAACACCACTGCACTGCCCTAAACCCTGAAACACCACCCCCAGCACGACCCCCTACACTGCCCGAACACCACTGCACTGCCCTAAACCCTGAAACACCAGCCCCAGCACAACCCCGTACACTGCCCGAACACCCCTGCACTGCCCTAAACCCTGAAACACCAGCCCCAGCACGAACACCGACAGTGCCCGAAAACCACTGCACTGCCCTAAACCCTGAAACACCAGCCCCAGCACGACCCCCTACACTGCCCGAACACCACTGCACTACCCTAAACCCTCAAACACCAGCCCCAGCACGACCCCCTACACTGCCCAAACACCACTGCACTGCCCTAAACCCTGAAACACCAGCCCCAGCAAGACCCCCTACACTGCCCGAACACCACTGCACTGCCCTAAACCCTGAAACACCACCCCCAGCAAGACCCCCTACACTGCCCGAACACCACTGCACTAAAGCCTGAAACACCACCCCCAGCAAGACCACCTACACTGGCCGAACACCACTGCACTGCCCTAAACCCTGAAACACCACCCCAGCACGACCCCCTACACTGCCCGAACACCACTGCACTGCCCTAAACCCTGAAACACCACCCCCTGCACGACCTCCTACACTGCCGGAACACCACTGCACTGCCCTAAACCCTGAAACACCACCCCCAGCACGACCCCCTACACTGCCCGAACACCACTGCACTGCCCTAAACCCTGAAACATCAACCCCAGCAAGACCCCTACACTGCCTGAACACCACTGCCCTAAACCCTGAAACACCACCCCCTACACTGCACGAACACCACTGCACTGCCCTAAACCCTGAAACACCACCTCCAGCAAAACCCCCTACACTGCCTGAACACCATTGCTCTGCCCTAAATCCTGAAACACTAGCCCCAGCAAGACCCCCTACACTGCCCAAACACCACTGCACTGCCCTAAACCCTGAAACACCAGCCCCAGCACGACCCCCTACACTGCCCGAACACCACTGCACTGCCCTAAACCCTGAAACACCAGCCCCAGCAAGACCTCCTACACTGCCCGAACACCACTGCACTGCCCTAGACTCTGAAACACCAGCCCCAGCAAGACCCCTTACACTGCCCGAACACCACTGCACTACCCTAAACCCTGAAACACCAGCCCCAGCATGACCCCCTACACTGCCCGAACACCACTGCACTGCCCTAAACCCTGAAACACCAGCCCCAGCACGACCACCTACACTGCCCGAACACCACTGCACTGCCCTAAACCCTGAAACACCAGCCCCAGCACAACCCCCTACACTGCCCGAACACCACTGCACTGCCCTAAACCCTGAAACACCAGCCCCAGCACGACCCCCTACACTGCCCGAACACCACTGTACTGCCCTAAACCCTGAAACACCAGCCCCAGCACGACCCCCTACACTGCCCGAACACCACTGCACTGCCCTAAACCCTGAAACACCACCCCTGCATGACCCCCTACACTGCCCGAACACCACTGCACTGCCCTAATCCCAGAAACACCACCCCCTGCAGCACCCCCTACACTGCCCGAACACCACTGCACTGCCCTACACCCTGAAACACCACCCCCTGCACCGCCCCTACACTGCCCGAACACCACTGCACTGCCCCAAACCCTGAAACACCACCCCCAGCACGACCCCCTACACTGCCCGAACACCACTGCCCTAAACCCTGAAACACCACCCCTGCACGACCCCCTACACTGCCCGAACACCACTGCACTGCCCTAAACCCTGAAACACCACCCCCTACACTGCCCGAACACCACTGCACTGCCCTAAACCCTGAAACACCACCCCCAGCACGACCCCCTACACCGCCCGAACACCACTGCACTGCCCTAAACCCTAAAACACCACCCCCAGCATTACCCCTACACTGCCCAAACACCACTGCACTGCCCTAAACCCTAGAACACTACCCCCAGCACAACCCCCTACACTACCCGAACACCACTGCACTACCCTAAACCCTAAAATACTACCCCCAGCACAACCCCCTACACTACCCGAACACGACTGCACTGCCCTAAACCCTCAAACACTCCCCCCAGCACGACCCCCTACACTACCCGAACACCACTGCACTGCCCTAAACCCTAAAACACTCCCCCAGCACGACCCCCTACACTACCCGAACACCACTGCACTGCCCTAAACCCTAAAACACTCCCCCAGCACGACCCCCTACACTACCCAAACACCACTGCACTGCCCTAAACCCTAAAACACTACCCCCCGCATGACCCCCTACACTACCAGCTCACTTACTCATACAAATGCTAGCACATTCTTACGCTCTTATACAATCACTGATACAAGTACACACTCATCCATACAGCCACTCTCACAATCACACACTCTCACTTATAGCCATTTATATACTCCAACACACATATATACTGCCTTTCACATATGTAGTTACTCACACATGTACCACTGAGATATACATTCAATCACTAACACACCCATACACACACTCACCCACCCATACAGTCCATCACAGATGCACTCTTGAAACCATGCACCCAGTGAATCACCAACTCACCCATCTATGCACAGAGTCCCACACACCCCACCCACACAAACACTCAGGCACCCATACAGATACTCAGACAATCAATCAATAACCCATGTAGACACTCATGTAGCTATTCAGAAAGCCATGCAGCCGCTTACAAGCCAACAGACAGACGGATACAGACATTCACACAGTTTAGTCACTAACCCATGCATTCAGTAAGATACATTTAATCACTCACTTGTAGAGTCAGTCACTCACGTACTAAATCATCCATTCAGACACTTATACACCCACTCATTCTTCAATACGCCTTTCCCTATATTTATTAAACATATTTAAACTTTACAGAAACACACAGTCACTGGATGATGATGTTTCCTGCTCTCTCTTCCAATATCCAAAGCAGTTTGCAATGACAGGACGGGAGCCGCGAGGCTCCCGTCCTGTCATTGCAAACAGCAGTGTCCCGGGGGTAGGCACCCCGGGACACTGCAGGAGCCGGCTCCTGGGGGTGGCGGTCCCCAGGGCCACCACAGGCTCCAGGAGGGGGCCCCGCGGCCCCCTCCTTACATTTTGAAAGCCCCGGGAGGTGGTGGTCCTCGGGGCTTGGGGGTCCAAAACGGACCCCCATTGTAATTTTTCTTAGTGCCCCGGGAGGTGGTGGTCTCGGGCGTGTGGGGGCTGGAGCCCCCCACACAGGTTTTTCAAAAATAAAAAAGAAGCCCTGGGGAGGTGGCGGTCCTCGGGGCTGCGGGAGGGCTCAGAGCCCTCCCGCACCATTATACATAAAGCCCCGGGGGTGGTGGTCCCCGGGCTTGGGGGCCCTTAGAGGCCCCCACACATAAAATTAACCCCCCCAGCATGCCCCCGGGACTTGGCCCACCCGGGGCCAATTAACATCGAAGCGCGGGAGACCGCGCTCGATTTTTTTTTTCGGCAGGATTCGCGCACCCTGAGCGCATCCTGCCGATTTAAAAAAAAAAAAAAAAAAAAATTTTTTGCCCAGGGGGTCCTTGTGGGACCCCCTGAGCAGACCTAGGGGGTCAGGGTGTTTCTACCCTGCCCCCTTTGTGCGCTTTGCGCACTTGTTTCTGTCCCTCGGTTCTACCGAGGGACAAAATGGCTGCCAACACTTCCTGATTTGGAGTGTTGACAGCCAATTAGCATGCAGCTCGTGATCGGGAGGGTGCGCGAATCCGACGCGGCCATAGATATATCTATCTTTTTACTTTTGATTTTCTCAGCAACTACTGAACGGATTTACACCATTTAACAAAAGGGTTCTTTCTGAACCAAGAACTACCTCTTTGCCAAATTTGGTGTAATTCCGTTCAGCAGTTCGGGCTGTAGCCGTGTCTAAAGTTTCCTATGGAAAATTGCATGGGGAAAACACGTTTTGGGACCCCCTTTTTCTCGGCCCCCGCTTGACGAATCCCCCGAGACTTTCAGGGTAGGAGCGGACCGGAGCGCCCCACAAAGTTTGAAAATTTTGCGAAGATACGTCAACCGGCAAGAGAGTTATTTCAAATAGAATGTCGCGGATTTCCTATGGATAATAGGTTGTAACTATAACTATCTACTGGCGACCGCCAGTAGATAATATATATATATATATATTCACTGAAAAAACCATAGGTTTCAGACACGTTATAGTTAGAAATTAGCATTTAAGAAACCTTTGAAATTCACTGAAAAACCATAGGTTTTAGGGACAGTTATAGTTAGTTGGACATTTCACTCGTACAAAACCATAGAAATTCCCCGTTATAGTTAGTTCAGCTAACTATAACTCGCGCCCAGAATGCACTGCTGATGACGTCACATATTACATCACTCATGACATGGTCAGTGACATCACTGATGACATCACTGATGACATCTCAAATGACATCACTGATGACATCATCCACGTGATAATCTGATGCACCTCCTCACACCCTAATATAACCTTTGATACACCCAATCTAAATTACAGACTGCCATTCGCAAAACCATAGACACTCCAACACCAATAACTACATACCCACTCACTGATTCTTAGGTCTACACACACACATCCACTCACTCACCCGTACAGTCACTCATACTTATGGTCACTCAGTACAGGACAATCATATGCACTCTTACTCCTATATAGACACTCAAACACCGCCACTCATCCATAGAGGTACTCACACACCTAGTCAGTCATGCAAATAATTAAACACACTGCCATTTACTCACCTATACAGTTATACACACACCAGCTCACTTAATCATACAAATACTAGCACATTGTTACGCTCTTATACAATCACTGATACAAGCACACACTCATCCATACAGCCACTATCACAATCACTCACTCTCGCTTATAGCTATTTATATACTCCAATACACATATATACTGCCTTTCACATGTGTAGTTACTCACACATGTACCACTGGGACATACATTCACTCACTAACACACTCTTACACACACTTACCCACCCATACAGTCTATCACAAATGCACTCTTGAAACCATCCACCCAGTGAATCACCCACTCACACATCTATGCACAGTCGCACACACCCCATCCACACAAACACTCAGGCACCCATACAGATACTCAGACAACAAATCAATAACTTTTATAGACACTCATGTAGCTATTCACAAACCCATGCAGCCACATACACAGCAACAGACAGATACAGACATTAACCCAGTTTAGTCACTAACCCATGCATTCAGTAAGATACGTTTAATCACTCACTTATAGAATTAGTCACACACCTACTAAATCATCCATACACACACTTATACACCCACTCATTCTTCAATACACCTTTCCCTATATATATTAAAAATATTTAAACTTTACAGAAACACACAGTCACTGGATGATGTCATCAGTGATGTCATTTGAGATGTCATCAGTGATGTCATCAGTGATGTCACTGACCATGTCATGAGTGATGTAATATGTGACGTCATCAGCAGTGCATTGCGGGCGCGAGTTATAGTTAGCTGAACTAACTATAACGGGGAATTTCACGGGTTTTGTACGAGTGCAATGTCCAACTAACTATAACTGTCCCTAAAACCTATGGTTTTTTCAGTGAATATATATATATATATATATATATATATATATATATATATATATATATATATATATATCTACTGGCGGTCGCCAGTAGATAGTTATAGTTAGGACCTATTTTCCATAGGAAATCCGCAACATTCTATTTGAAATAACGTTGGCGCCGGTTGACGAATCTTCGCGAAAGTTTCCAACTTGTTGGGGCGCTCCGGTCCTCTCTTATCCTGAAAGTCTCGGGGTGATTCGTCAAGCGGGGGCCAAGAAAAAAGGGGAGTCCCAAAACGCGTTTTCCCCATTTACACTTGTCTAACACAGAACTTCTTTTTGTTTGACGGACTCATATACCGTCAAACCCTTGGTACCGCGATGGGCACTTGCTTCGCCCCCAGTTTTGCGGGTTTGTACCTGGGCTGGTGGGAGGAGCAAGTTGTTAGTAACCTGGACCAGTATAAAACACATGTTAAAGCCTGGGCACGGTACATTGATGATATTTTCTGTGTCTGGGATGGCAGTGCCGAGGAAGTTACTGAATTTGTCAATGCATTGAATGCAAATACCTTGAATCTGACTTTCACAAGTCACGTCAGTATGGAAACCATTGAATTCCTAGACCTTATTGTTAAGATTAAGGACAATAAGCTCATGACAGCTCTCTTTAGAAAAGAGACAGCTGGGAACAGCCTGTTACACGCTCACAGTTGCCACCTAGGGAGCCTCATTAGGAGTATTCCCCTGGGTGAGCTTCTGAGAGCTAAACGTACCTGCAGCATGAAGGATGATTATGAGAAAGAGAGCCAAGTAATGTATGAAAGATTCAAAGTTCGAGGATACACTTCTAAATGCATTGACAAAGCTCGCTTTGAAGTGGACAAAAGAGAAAGGAGTGACTTACTTAAAGAGCAAAATAAAGTTTCCGATGAACCTGGAGCTGTTGAACCAACCAACAAGGTTCGTTTTATAACTAACTTTAACAAACGATCAAGAGAGGTCAGAGGGGCCCTTAGTAAATACTGGAAGGTTCTTAAAACTGATAAAGACTTGGCCAAGTGTGTAGAAGACTACCCACAAATAACTTATCGCAAGGCAAAATCCCTAAAAGACACAATCTGTAAAACACTCACTACACCAGATGTAAGAAAGAGCACTATACAGGGGTTCTTTACATGTGGCAGATGTAAGGCCTGCAAGTATAGTGTTAACTGTAAAGAAGTCGAGCTGTCTCCCCATTGTAGACCTTTTAAAATCCTGAGACACTACTCATGCAACATGGAATTTGTTGTTTATGCCCTCAGATGCCCTTGTAATAAATACTACATAGGTAGTACTATACATAAGGCTAAGAAGCGCATCTTGGAGCATCTGAGGGCAATAAAGAACAACGATAAGCAATACCCAGTTGCAAGACATTTTGCGGCCTACCATAACGGTAACAACACATTACTTTCTTTTTGTGTCTTGGACAATGTCCCTACCAGGGAAAGGGAGGTGACAGAGTCCAAGAGTTAAGACGTTTGGAATCTAAAATGATCATAAAATACCACACAATGCATCCTGAGGGACATAACGGTGATGAAGCGCTATCAATATATTTGGGATAGGGATCAAAATGCTTGCCTCTATGACTTTATAAGGATTTTACTGCTTAACTGTTGAAACATTGGGTTTTACGAATGTTTTTAATCCTCACTTCTCTTGTATAGAACTGTATAGTGGATGTAAATTGTGATGGAAGTGTGGTATGGTTTTTGCACCTATGGTTATTATTATTATAATTATTTTTATTATTATTATTTTTTACAGGTCCCTGGTTAGTTTCATACGGAGAGTGGAATGCAAGACTGATTTAATTAACTGAGTATGTAAATTGGAGATACGAGTGGGCAAGTGAAGACACTTATGACCAATTGTCGAGAGTTGATTTTTACCCACTGGGGTTGGATAGGCCCATAGGGCTTAAAATGGCATTAATATGACCCAGAAATGCACCTGGAATGACATGAATCTAGAAGAGGTTTTTAGAATAAAGTTAAATTGCCCATCTGGGCTATACTTTACCTAATTAGTCACTAGTATCAGTAAACCAAGGCGGTTTCAACCGAGGGTGTAAGATTACACATGTTTTGGGTCGTATGTTTATACAACATAGAACTCTGGCTAGCACTAATGGTTAAAATATATTAAGATGCAGCGCATGACGTTGCAGTAACAATGAGTTCTATGACGGTACATATCAATGACTCTTGGTTCAATAATGTATAAAAATGTTTAAACAAAAAAACTCATAAAATTGTTTAAGTTAATAATTATAATTATAATTTCGAATTTAAGCATTACATGTTGACTTCAATGTAGTGATTCACAATGTATCTCTGAATAATAATGGTGACAAAATAAGTCTGTTTTTCTAGCTCCGTGAGCATTCAAACACCTTGAATCTGTCTTCACTGTTTATTAGGGAAAGGTGTGTCACATGATATGTTATAAACACTGTGATTTGCATTGCACTCGTACTCGTGAACAAGGAGGTTTCTCCGAAACGCGTCGAGTGACTTGGCTGAAAATAAAAACACGCTGAAAAAGGATTATTTGTGGCCCTGGGAAACCAGTGATAACGATTGTGGTCGCCAGTAGATAGTTATAGTTAGGACCTATTTTCCATAGGAAATCCGCAACATTCTATTTGAAATAACGTCGGCGCCGGTTGACGAATCTTCGCGAAAGATTCCAACTTGTTGGGGCGCTCCGGTCCGCTCCTATCCTGAAAGTCTCGGGGTGATTCGTCAAGCGGGGGCCGAGAAAAAAGGGGGGTCCCAAAACGCGTTTTCCCCATTCATTTTTCCATAGGAACCTTTAGTCGCAGCTACAGCCCGAACTGCTGAACGGAATTACACCAAATTTGGCAAAGAGGTAGCCCTTGGTTCAGTGTTGTGCCTTTTGCTTAAATAGTGTAAATCCGTTCAGTAGTTCCTGAGAAAATCAAAAGTAAAGTCACATATATATCTATGGCCGAGTAGGGTCCGCGTACCCTCCCGATCACGAGCTGCATGCTAATTGGCTGTCAAGTGGCTGTCAACACTCCAAATCAGGAAGTGTTGGCAGCCATTTTGTCCCTCGGTAGAATCGAGGGACAGAAACAAGTGCGCAAAACGCACAAAGGGGGCAGGGTAGAAACACCCTGACCCCCTAGGTCTGCTCAGGGGGTCCCACAAGGACCCCCTGGGCAGAAAAAAGCATATTTTTTTTTTTAAATCGGCGGGATGCGCTTAGGGTGCGCGGATCCCGTCGATAAAAAAAATAAATCGATGCGCGGTCTCCCGCGCTTCGATGCTAATTTGCCCCCGGGTGGCCCAAGTCCCGGGGGCATGCGGGGGGTAGGTTTATGTTTTATGTGGAGGGCCTCTAAGGCCCCCTAGCCCCGGGGACCACCACCCCCGGGGCTTTAAATAAAACATGGTGCGGGAGGGGTCTCCGCCCTCCCGCAGCCCCGGGGACCGCCACCCCCGGGGCTTCTTTTTAAAATTAATCACCTGTGTGGGGGCTCCAGCTCCCACACGCCCCGGGACCACCACCTCCCGGGGCACTTAGAAAACAAATGTGGGGTCCGTTTCGGACCTCGAAGCCCCGGGGACCACCACTTCCCCGGGGCTGTGCAATTAAAGGGCGGGGGCCACGCGGCCCCTCCTGGAGCCTGTGGTGGCCCTGGGGACCACCACCCCCAGGGCCGGCTCCTGCAGTGTCCCGGGTGCCTACCCCGGGACACTGTAGTTTGCTATGACAGGGACGGGAGCCTCGCGGCTCCCGTCCTGTCATAGCAAACTGCTTTGGATATTGGAGCGAGAGCAGGAAACCTGCTCTCGCCTCAAAATCCGAAGACAATTGCTTTCCACATGGGGAGCTACATGTTAGCAGCTCCCCATGTGGAAAGCAATGCCGGCTCCCGCAGGATGCTGGGAGCCGGCATGGTCCGTGGGGAGTTGGGGTCCCCCACGGACCCCAAAGGATAGGGCTAGCCTCGGGGGATGGGGTCCCGGGCAAGTAGTGGCTCTGGGAGGGGCCACGCGGCCCCCTCCCCAAATTAGAAAAAATAAATAAAGACTGGCCCCGGGGGATGGGGTCCCCGGGGCCTAAGGAGGCCTGAGGAGGGGGGCAACGCAGCCCCCCTCCATGAAAATAAAATTTTTAAAAAAGTGGCAATGACCCGGGGGATGGGGTCCCCGGGCCGAATTGGCCACGGGAGGGGGCCCACGCGGTCCCCTTCCCGTTCACATTTAAAAAAAAAAAAAGGGGTCAGGCCCTGGGGGATGGGGTCCCCAGGGCCCAAAATAATTTAAAAGAAGGGGGCCACACAGCCCCCTTTAAAAAAAAAAAAAAATCCGGCATTGCGCCGGAGGCCACTCCCCTCCTTGTCAGCACTCTGCAAACGCACCCCCTGGCGCGTTTGCAGAGGGGGAACGAATTCCCCTTGAATACTAGGGTCCCTGGGGGCCAACTAGCCCACCAGGAACCTCCAGTATGGGCCAAGGGGCTGCGTTGCAGAGAGGTGTACTGAGGCCACGCCCCTTTTTACACCTCTCTGCAACACAGCTCTGTGGCGCTTAATGGAGGTAGCTGGTGGGCTAGTTGCACCCCAGGGACCCTCAGGATTCAGCAGGAGTTAATCCCCCAACTTAAAACGCGCCACGGGGCGCGTTTGCACAGTGGTGAAGGGAGGCGGGGCCTGAGGTGACATGTGTGCAAACAGGCCCCGTGGTGCGTTTTAAGATAGGGAATTAAATCCCCTTCAATCCTGAGGGTCCCTGGGGCCAACTAGCCCACCAGGTACCTCCAGTAAGCGCCACGGAGCTGCGTTGCAGAGTGTTGTAAAAGGGGCGTGGCCTCTGAACACCTCTCTGCAACGCAGCTCTCTGGCGCATACTGGAGGTATCTGGTGGGCTAGTTGGCCCCTAGGGACCCTCGGGATTGAGGAGGAATTAATTCTCCAACTTAAAACGCGCCACAGGGCGTGTTTGCAGACATGTCACCTCAGGCCCCACCCCTTCCTTCACCATTGTGCAAATATTCCTCTAAAATCAGCCAAAATACGAATTCCGATTTACTCACCTGTTATCAGGAGAGACCTCAGTGCTGCATCTTTGAGCCCAGTACTGATCCTCAAAAGTAATTTTAACCGTACTTACCAGTAACTTGAATTTCCTTCCATAGGCTAACATTGACTGGTTTCACTTGGAATATCTTCTAAGTGTGGAGTTTTGGAACTTTATAATATTCCTCTAAAATCAGCCGAACTACGAATTCCGATTTACTCACCTGTTATCAGGAGAGACCTCAGTGCTGCATCTTTGAGCCCAGTACTGATCCTGAAAAGTAATTTTAACCGTACTTACCAGTAACTTGAATTTCCTTCCATAGGATATCATTGCCTGCTTTTTGCTGAAAAAGTTTCTAAGTGTCGATTTTTGTAACATACAAATATTCCTCTAAAATCAGCCGAACTACGAATTCCGATTTACTCACCTATTATCAGGAGAGACCTCAGTGCTGCATCTTTGAGCCCAGTACTGATCCTCAAAAGTAATTTTAACCGTACATACCAGTAACTTGAATTTCCTTCCATAGGCTAACATTGACTGGTTTCACTTGGAAAATCTTCTAAGTGTGGAGTTTTGGAACTTTATAATATTCCTCTAAAATCAGCCGAACTATGAATTCTGATTTACTCACCTGTTATCAGGAGAGAACCCAGTGCTGCATCTTTTAGCCCAGCACTGACCTTGAAAAGTAATTCTAACCGTACTTACCAGTAACTTGAATTTCCTTCCTTAGGCTAACATTGACTGGTTTCACTTGGAAATTCTTCTAAGTGTGGAGTTTTGGAACTTTATAATATTCCTCTAAAATCAGCCGAACTACGAATTCCGATTTACTCACCTGTTATCAGGAGAGAACCCAGTGCTGCATCTTTTAGCCCAGCACTGACCCTGAAAAGTAATTCTAACCGTATTTACCAGTAACTTGTATTTCCTTCCATAGGAATCCATTGTCTGGTTTTCAGCAGAAAAGTTTCAAAGTGTCGATTTTCACAAACTACAAATATTCCTTAAAAATCGCCTGTATGACTTAAACGCATTCTTTCAAATGTTTACAGGAGATGCACCAGTGCTGGATCCAGGATCCACCACTGAGTAAGAAAATGTAACGATAACATTACTTACCTGCTAAGTGAATTTCCTCCCATAGGATAACATTGGTGATTCTATGTGAAAAAGTTTGTGTCAACTTTTAAAATACAATAATATTCCTTAAAAATCACTACTGTAACCAAAACGCTTTTACTCAACTGTTTACAGGAGATGTCCCAGGACTGAATATAGGATCCAGTCCTGTGGTTAGAAAAGTAATCCATAAAGTAACTAATTGCATTTAACTTGAAATTCACATTGAGCTCAATGTTGCATTGTGTTTGAAATTGTGTTGCCCATTGCAACAACTGTAACTACTGTACTTAAAAGTCTATTGCCTATTTGCAAAGTATTTAAACTAAAGTAATTCATTCTGAGAAAGTATATTTTGTAATGTAATGTATAATGTAATTACAATGTATTTAAAAAATAAAATATCTAAAAATAAATAGTTTAAAAAAATGTAGTAAATCAGTATCAAAAAATAAATATAACAATTAATACATTTAAAAATTGTCATTTACAAAACCTTTGAAATTCACTGAAAAAAACCATAGGTTTCAGACATGTTATAGTTAGGAATTAGCATTTAAAAACCTTACAAATTCACTGAAAAACCATAGGTTTTAGGGACAGTTATAGTTAGTTGGACATTGCACTCGTACAAAACCCGTGAAATTCCCCGTTATAGTTAGTTCAGGTAACTATAACTCGCGCCCCGCAATGCACTGCTGATGACGTCACATATTACATCACTCATGACATGGTCAGTGACATCACTGATGACATCACTGATGACATCACTGATGACATCATCCATGTGATAATTTCATGCATCTTCTCACACCCTAATATAACTTTTGATATACCCACTCTAAATTACTGACTGCCATTCTCAAAACCATACACACTCCAATACCAATAACTACATACCCACTCACTGATTCTTAGGTCTACATACACACACATCTACTCACTCACCCGTACAGTCACTCGTACTTACAGTCACTCAGTACAGGACTATCATATGCACTCATACACCTATATAAACACTCACACACCGCCACTCATCCATAGAGGTACTCACACACGTAGTCAGTCATGCAAAAAATTAATCACACACCCATTTACTCACCTATACAGTTATACACACACCAGCTCACTTACTCATACAAATACTAGCACATTCTTATGCTCTTATACAATAACTGCTACAAGCACACATGCATCCATACAGCCACTCTCACAATCACACACTCTCACTTATAGCCATTTAAATACTCTAACACACATATATACTGCCTTTTACATATGTAGTTACTCGCACATGTACCACTGAGATATACATTTACTCACTAACACACCCATACACACACTCACCCACCCAAGCAGTCCATCACAGATGCACTCTTGAAATCATGCACCCAGTGAATCACCCACTCACACATCTATGTACAGAGTCACACACACCCCACCCACACAAACACTCAGGCAGCCATACAGATACTCAGAGAACCAATCAATAACCCATATAGACACTCATGTAGCTATTCGCAAATCCATGCATCCACTTACACACCAACAAACAGACGGATACAGACATTCACACAGTTTAGTCACTAACCCATGCATTCAGTAAGATACGTTTAATCACTCACTTGTAGAGTCAGTCACGCACGTACTAAATCATCCATTCAGACACTTATACACCCACTCATTCTTCAATACGCCTTTCCCTATATATATTAAACATATTTAAACTTTACAGAAACGCACAGTCACTGGATGATGTCATCAGTGATGTCATCAGTGATGTCATTTGAGATGTCATCAGTGATGTCATCAGTGATGTCACTGACCATGTCATGAGTGATGTAATATGTGACGTCATCAGCAGTGCATTGCGGGGCGCGAGTTATAGTTACCTGAACTAACTATAACGGGGAATTTCACGGGTTTTGTACGAGTGCAATGTCCAACTAACTATAACTGTCCCTAAAACCTATGGTTTTTTCAGTGAATTTGTAAGGTTTTTAAATGCTAATTTCTAACTATAACGTGCCTGAAACCTATGGTTTTTTCAGTGAATATATATATATATATATATATATTCACAGAAAAAAACATAGGTTTTACAGACGTTATAGTTAGAAATTAGCATTTAAAAAACTTTAGAAATTCACTGAAAAAACCCATAGGTTTTAGTGATGTTATAGTTAGTTGGACATTTCACTCATATAAAACCAGAGAAATTCCACCGTTATAGTTAGTTCAGCTAACTATAACTCGCGCACCCGCAATGCACTGCTCATGACGTCACATATTACATCATTCATGACATGGTCAGTGACATCACTGATGACATCACTGATGACAACTCAAATGACATCACTGATGACATCACTGATTACATCATCCACGTGAAAAAATGATGCATCTCCTCACACTCTAATATAACCTTTAATACACCCACTGTAAAATACAGACAACCATTTTCAAAATCGTTAACACACCAATACCAGTTACTACATACGCACTCACTGATTGCTAGGTCTACACACATATCTACTCATTCATCCATACAATCACTCATACATGCAGTCACTCATAAATACAACACTATCATATGCACTCATACACCTATACAGACAATCGCACACCGCCACTCATCCATGCAGTTACTCACACACCTACTTAGTCATGCAAAGAATCTATCACAGTCCCATTTACTCACCTATACAATTATACACACACCACCTCACTTATTCATACAGATACTAACGCATACTTACTCTATTATATAATCAGTGATACAAGTACAGACTCATCTATACAGCCAGTCTCAAAATCACCGACTATCATGTAGAGTCCTTTATATACTTCAACTCTCACATACACTGCCTTTTACATATGTAGTTACTTGGACATGTATCAAGGGAAAAGACAGGCTAGACCAAGCATGAATGTATAGAGTTATTACAGGACATCTAACACTAAATCAGGCGACATAGTGCTTGATTATTATCAAAAATATATTTTTATTTTATATATTGTTTCATCATTCTTTTCTTTAAATATCACAAAAATATAATTCTATATGTTTAATAGTCACAATATATCAACAACATATATTCACAATGCATTAACAACATATAACACAAATCACATAGATTATAGATTAAAACAAACACTGTGCTGATATAAATTGATACAGTATCCTTTCTTTTATGTTTCCAATAGAGTCCAGATCAACATGGACAGAAAGGGGGGGGTCGGCGGTAGATGAGACTACGCGCGTTTCGGCAAGTTGCCTTCCTCAGGACACCGTCTCAACTTTCACTATTTGATTTAATTGGACTAAGAAGTCAAATCAATTTCCTTGTTTATGCTTGATAAAAAGCACAGAGTCCCTGAGTCTTATTTTGTAATGGATATCCGTTTGAAACCATTCAATATTTTGAATAAGGTTGGTACATCTCTAGGATGTGTTGATATTGCTTGAAGATTAGGTGCAGTCACCGATATATTGCTCTGTATGTGGTCCCTATATGACCAACCGGATTATGTTCAATGTGCTCAGGGCATCTATTTGATTTAATTGGACTAAGAAGTCAAATCAATTTCCTTGTTTATGCTTGATAAAAAGCACAGAGTCCCTGAGTCTTATTTTGTAATGGATATCCGTTTGAAACCATTCAATATTATGAATAAGGTTGGTACATCTCTAGGATGTGTTGATATTGCTTGAAGATTAGGTGCAGTCACCGATATATTGCTCTGTATGTGGTCCCTATATGACCAACCGGATTATGTTCAATGTGCTCAGGGCATCTCCTAGATCATCGCGCCACCGCTGCCCATTTTATCCGGTGCCCGGTGTCCGTGGAAAATACAAAACCCGCTGGGCCAGGTCTGTGCTCCGGGGGGGGGCGTCCGGGGAGCGTCCGGGGGAGCGTCCAAGTCTGGGTCCAGGCAGGCTGAGTCCGGGCCAAATCGTTAACACACCAATACCAGTTACTACATACGCACTCACTGATTGCTAGGTCTACACACATATCTACTCATTCATCCATACAATCACTCATACATGCAGTCACTCATAAATACAACACTATCATATGCACTCATACACCTATACAGACAATCGCACACCGCCACTCATCCATGCAGTTACTCACACACCTACTTAGTCATGCAAAGAATCTATCACAGTCCCATTTACTCACCTATACAATTATACACACACCACCTCACTTATTCATACAGATACTAACGCATACTTACTCTATTATATAATCAGTGATACAAGTACAGACTCATTTATACAGCCAGTCTCAAAATCACCGACTATCATGTAGAGTCCTTTATATACTTCAACTCTCACATACACTGCCTTTTACATATGTAGTTACTTGGACATGTACCACTGAGACATCCATTCACTCACCAACACACCGATACACACACTCACGCACCCATACACGTGTTTCCACATGCACTGTTGAACCCATACATCCAGTGAATCAACCACTCACACATCTATGCACAGAGTCACACACCTCAGACCCACACACACACACACTCAATCTACCCCAAACAATACTCAAACAACCAATCAATAACCTATATAGACACTCATATAGCTACTGACCAACCCATGCAGCAGCTTGCACAACAACAGACAGACTGATACAGACATTCACACAGTTTAGTCACTAACCCATGCATTCAGTAAGACACATTTAATCGCTCACTTATACAGTCAGTCACCCTCCTACTAAATCCTCCATCCAGACACTTATACACCCACTCATTCTTCAATACACCTAGGAATATATATAAAACATATTTAAAAATTACAGAAACAAACAGTCACGGGATGATGTCATCAGTGATGTCATCAGTGATGTCATTTGAGACGTCATCAGTGATGTCATCAGTGATGTCACTGACCATGTCATGAATGATGTAATATGTGACGTCATGAGCAGTGCATTGCGGGTGCGGGCGTGAGCTGAACTAACTATAACGGTGGAATTTCTCTGGTTTTATATGAGTGAAATATCCAACTAACTATAACGTCCCTAAAACCTATGGTTTTTTTCAGTGAATTTCTAAAGTTTTTTAAATGCTAATTTCTAACTATAACGTCTGTAAAACCTATGATTTTTTCTGTGAATTTCAAAGGTTTTATAAATGCTAATTTCTAACTACAATGTCCCTGAAACCTATATTGTTTTTAAGTAAATTTTAAAAAGACGTGCATACTTTTTGTAGTGAAAAACTAACTGTAACAGTAGTCTGTTATAAGTTATAATTTAACAATGTTTAAAACTTAATTAGCACTAATTAACATTTAAGTGTGGAAAATGTGTGACGCAGCAGCTATGATACCTGACTTCGAACAACAGCGTTCACAGTTCGATTCCCGGCTCCAGCGGCACGTTAGCCCACCACTATGTCACTGTGGGCAACACCTTGCTTAATCTTCCCGACGCCCCCGGGGGCCGGCACACCATTCCGGGGGAAGCTGAACGCTTTACAAATGCTGGCATTTTTTTAATTTAAAACCATAGTGATGAGAAATATTAGCACATTTTTTTTCTATTCTGAACGATATATTTTTTTATGTCTTCTATTTAGAATTACGGCAATAAATAGATGTTTGTAGTCATGAGAATGGAAATGACACGGTTTGCCGGGTAACAGTTAAGCTCTCCAACGTATGTACATATTAAGGACCTTAAACGTGTTAGGATCGAAATCAAAACCTTTACCGCTTCACATTTTGTAACTTTTCCCAACATGTGCACAAGTTAAACAGTGAAAGCGTGAGCACGTGTCAACTGTAAAACGTGACATCTAAATGGGTGGAGCCGCATCTTCCTTCCATAGACTACTCAATAACCAAAAAGTATATAAACCACACCCGTTGTTTGATTAGTTTCGTTTATGCGAGGTATTTACGCGTGTCCATTCTGTGATGCACGTTCCCTTTTCTAGCGTTGGATTCTTGTTTTGCAGCAACAAAACATATTCCAGAGTTGTAAGTTGTTTGATTATTGCATAGTAGATATTTATAATACGTAGCTATTTGTCAATATTTAAACATTTGTATTTTGAAAAAAGTGTTATTGGTTGTTTTTGCCATTTATATGTAACGTCAGCAGCTTGTTTTCAGAAACAGACAGAATACAGCAAACGTAGGGGCATATCAGCAACAACCGGCGATAATTATCGCTAAGCGCATTTAGCACTAGGATAATTATCGCCGGCTATCGCTGGATGTTATCGCTGAGATAGCGCGCTATCAGCGACGCTTATCTCAAAGCGATAAAAATACCAGCGATAGCGGGGAAATCGCCGTTTTGCAGGGAACATCGCTGGATTTCCAGCGATGTTCCCTGCAAAGCGGCGATGACTTCTGCTGATACGACCCTGTGGTCGTATCAGCATAATCCACCCCCTATGGTAAGCATAGGTAAGTCAGGATTTTAGCAGGCGTTAGTTTTTGGCGAAAACCGCCGTTTTCGCCAAAATCTAACGTGTGCTAAAATCCTGATGGGCTGCCTTGTAAATATCGCGATGTGAACATCAGCGATATTTTACAAGGTAGTCCATCCGGGTACGCCCAGTGATGCCCACTTTGCATCTCATTAGAGATGCAAAGGGAGGCATCGGGAAAAGGGTGCTAACATGCGATTATGCATGTTAGCACCCTCTTGATAATAGGGCGATAGTTTTATCTCCGCTTTTTGGCTTTTTAAGCCAAAAAAGCGGAGATAAAGCCCTTGTTAATATGCCCCATTGTTCCTTTTCTGGCTCCTTTGAGATCATATAGTGTGACTTTGTATATTATAATATTGACACTGTACTTGACCTCAGAGGTGTTGGTGACCCGTCGGCGCGAAGACTAAAGATTTATATGTAACGTCAGCAGCTTCTGGTTCTTACTCTGTTTCCCCCTTGGGATCATATACTGTGAATATGTATATTAAAATATTAACAGTCATTGTGATCTCAGAGGAGTTTATGACCCGTCGGCGCGAAGACTAAAGAATTATATGTAACGTCAGCAGCTTCTGGTTCTTACTCTGTTTCCCCCTTGGGATCATATAGTGTGAGTATGTATATTGTAATATTCACAGTCATTATGATCTCAGAGGAGTTTATGACCCGTCAGCGCGAAGATGAAAGATTTAGAAGTCCCGGATAAAAGAAGCTCTGAACATATTCACCGCTGGAAAGTATTTCGTTATTAATCTTGTTTTGTGTTCATGACTTTATTTTCCTTTTCCTTTTTGTGTGGCATCAGTGTCACTCTCTATATTGTAGTAGAGTGTCATATTTTCACACAACAGGAATTGGAGATTTGTCGCCACCAGGAGTAAACCATCTGAAATACAGCTTACTGACCTTTATAACTTACCTGATCAGATATTTTTTCAGTGAGAATATTTTTCGAAAATGCAGTTTAAAAAAAGATTGTTTGCATAGACACTTTCTTACTGAATGCCTTTGATAAACCCTACATTTTTGAATGATTTTTTGGTATTTCTCTTTTCTCTGTTGTGGTTCCTATTCTCGTTCTCCCTATAAAATTGATAGGAATAGTAGTGTATATATTACTACTATCCTATATGTTCTTAAATTAAAGGAGTCCGTGATCTGTTAGCGGAGCAGTGAGCGACCTCTAAGCACTACGACTGAACTTTCCAGAGTTCTACAGAATAGAAATTGTAAAAAATGATGAAGCGTACATTTCTATGTAATATAAAGTCATTTGTGTTTCACAGTTTTTTACTTGTTATTGTTCTTGTGACCTGAGATGATGTAGTGCGGGAGTGTTTCTTGTAGCACTTCTTTTCTACTTTATCTAAAAGTAACTCATGCCCTCTTATAGTATCAAGAATATGGGGCAGCACTTTTACAAACTATAGCAGAAAAAAAAGGGAGGGTGTGGCCACGCTTAAGGGATATTTTATGAATTGCGTTTTTGTTTGTCACCTCTTTGATATATACAGCTTCAGTTTTCGAAGAAAGTTTATTTGTAATTGCTTAATAAAAACTGTTTCAAACCTAGACTGAAATTTTTGCTGCGCAAACACACCTCCCCGTCAGAAAAGTAAACACCACATTCTAAGTAAATAGTGCTACTGGGAAGTATCCCACCCGCAAACTTAATAAAAAGAAGACCGCAACACACTGTTATTTTCCAGCCGTGATTTGTACACCCCACGCCAATTATATAAATGGCCCTTAAAATATATAAAAAACAATTTTTACCTTCACAATACCTGTTCACCACCTTGTGACCACTTTACAGAGTTAATAGTGTTCCTACCCTCCCCGCTACTACTTTGTTTTCCCGTACTCCATTGAAGTGCGCCACAAAACGCTTCACAACAGTGAAACGTTCCCAGCCAATAATGAGCAAACTTGTACTCGGAACACTTTAGCCAATAAAATGTCCATGGTGTTCCGCAGAGGGGAAGGGAATCCCTGCCAACACTTCTACTTTTAATGCTTCACAGCCAATGAACATTAAGCTTGGGAAGGTCCTGCTTGGAACACATTACCCAATCAGATGTCCCTGATGCTCCGCGGAGGGGGAGGGAATGGCTGGCAACACTTCTACTTTCAATGGTTTACAGCCAATGAACATTAAGCTTGGGAAGGTCCTGCTTGGAACATGTCAACCAATCAGATGTCCCTGCTACTCCGCGGACGGGGAGGAAATGGCTGGCAACACTTCTACTTTCAATGGTTCGCAGCCAATGAACATTAACCTCTGGAAGGTCCTGCTTAGAACATGTGAGCCAATCAGATGTCCTTGCTACTCCACGCAGGGGGAGGGAATGGCTGGCAACACTTTTACTTTTAATGGTTCGCAGCCAATGAACATTGAGCTCGTTGTTGGAACACCTCAGCCAATTAAACATTAATTTTGTTCATTGTCCGTGATAAAAGTGAACACCGCATTATAAGTAAACATTACTGCGCATTATATTAAAGGAAGGTAAAGGAAGGCTGCAATACGGCGCATTGTTATTTTCCTGATATGATTTCCACAGCCTACTGAACATTGTCGCAATTCCGCGCATCGTTGTTTTGCGGACGTGATTTCCACAGCCTACGCAACATTCACACTACCTGTGTGCACCCTACACACTGCTTGCCACAATACGGTGCATTGTTTTCCCGACGGGATTTCCAGAGCCTACGCAACCTTGCCGCAATACCGTGCACCGTTGCTCTGCGGACGTGATTTCCACGGCCTACGCAACATTCAAATTCCCTGCCTCTGCACCGTACAGACTGCTTAAACTAAGACCACAGTGTTCCTACTATACCCTCTTATACAATTATTCTCTTATTTTTCCCCGTACGCCTTTCAACTCAGTCACAAAATGGCTGCCAACACTTCCTAGTTTCAACAGTTCGCAGCCAATGAGCCGCACGCTCGTGCTCGTAACGCCTCAGCCAATCAAATGTCAGAATTCTCAAATATTGATATCTGTAAATTTTGATATTTCTCTAAAACTACTGAACGGACTTACCCTATTTAAACAAAAGCGTGCTTTCTGGACCAAGACCTTTCTCCCTGCCAAATTTGACGTAATTCCGTTCAGCAGTTTGACCTGTAGCCTTGTCTAAAGTTTCCTATGGAAATTGCATGGAGTAAACACGTTTTGGGACCCCCCTTTTTTCTCAGCCCCCCCTTGACGAATCACCCCCAAACTTTCAACATAGGAGCTGATCTGAAAAGAGAAGTTTTTGGGAAAAGTTCGTAAACATTCGTCAAACGATGCCAAAGTTATAAGCAAATCAAAAAACGCTTTTCCTATAGAAACGTGGTCCTAACGATAACTATCTACTGGCGACCGCCAGTAGATAATATATATATATATATATATTCACTGAAAAAAGGTTAAGCTAACATTATAGGTGAGAATTTCAGTGACAACATAACGTTTTAAACATACAAAATCACAGAAATTTACCACTTATAGTTAGCCCCCGCCATGCACAGTTTTCTGATCAATAATTTAATTGCAAATGTTGGAGTGATATCATCAATGATGTCATAGAAGATGTCATGATTGATGTAATAGGTGGGGTGATCAGCAGTGCATGGTGAGGGCACAAGTTATAGTTACCTTGGGACACGGGTTTTAATTGCCAAAGCTAACTATGATTGGTGAATTTCAGTGGTATTGTACATTTAAAACGTTGCGTTGTCACTGAAATTCTCACCTAACTATAAACTTACTACAACTTTCGTTTTTTCCAGCTAATTTCTAGGGTTTTTTTTATGCAAAGTAATATTTTGTTAGCATACGTAAAGCCAACCCCCCTCCACGCATGGCCTTCATAGGAGTGAGGCAGTGAAACAGAACGGATGTATGCTCCCTGCGGCGGGAGCATGTTTAAATCTCCCGCTGGGTGGGAGCAGACTTGCCTTCGCTGCCAGCACTTCTGCAGGCAGGGAAGGCATGTTTGCTCCCGTTTGGCGGGAGATTTAAAGATGTTCTTGCCAGGTGGGAGCAAACATGTGTTTCCCTGCCAGCATCCTTGAAGGCAGGGAAACTACAGTGTACGGGAAACGGGCTCCTCGAGACACAGTAACTTAACTGGCCCCTGGGGATGGGGTTTCCTAGGGCCTTTAAAGGCTCAGGGAGGGGGACCGAGTGGCCCCCTCCCTTTTTATTTCTGTTACGGCCTGGGGGATGGGGTTATTGGGCCTTTTTAAGGCTCGGGGAGGGGTCGGCGCACGCTCTCCCCTTTGATTAAACATTTTGGCCCTAGGAGTTGGGGTCCCCAGGGCCAAATTTGGTTTTGGGAGGGGGCAGCGTGCCCTCCTCTCTTCTTTTTTTTACAGCAGCCCCGGACCATTGGTTCCACAGGGCCTCTCAGAGGCTCGGGTAGGGGAGGCGAAGCGCCCCCTCCCTAAAATGTAAACCTAACGTCGCCCCTCCTGGCCCTGGCTCATCCGGGGGGGAGGAGGGGGGGTAAAAAGAAACGCAGGATTTTTTTAAAAAATGCCACGGATTTGTGGATCTTTCATAAATTTGTGGCAAAATAAAAAATATTTTTGGCCTCAGACGGGGACTCAATCACCAGGCCTAGGGGGTAAGGGTATCCCTACCCTGCCCCATATGTATTTTTTTTACCTTTTTTTTTAACTCTCTGGACTGAGTCATGAGTCCTAAAGTGGCTGTAACCACATCGTGATTGATGTGGTGGCAGCTAATCAGATCTCAGCTTGAGATCTCTTGCAGTCCTGAGGTCCCCTGAGCCTCTGCAGCATGAAATATACAAAGTTTGTGAGCATTGATTGCTCAAAAACTACTGAACAGCTTTACACCAAATCACAAAAAGCACTCTTTCTGGACCAAGATCTAGCTTTCTGCTAAATGTGGTGTAAATCCATTCAGCGGTTTGGGCTGTAGCTGTGTCTTAAGATCCTATGCACAGTGAATGAGGAAATTGTGTTTTGGGACCTCCCTTTTTTCTCAGCCCCCGCTTGACGATTCACCCGGAAACTTTCCAGGAAAGAGCTGAGGTGGAAGAACTTTTTAAAAAAGGCTTTGTGAAGATTCGTCAAACAGTGCCAAAGTTATTAGGAAAACAAAACATTTGATTCTCAATAATATTTTTGTTTCCACCTAAAAGGCCATACAAGAGCAAGATATACATAGCCAGTGCCAGAGCCAGCAGCCGAGGTGAAAGGGTGGTCTGGTCATGGAGCATAATTGAAGCAGCTGTTTAAAGCAACAAAAATGAAGCATTGTTTTTCTTTATTCTGCTCTATTTTAATAGCTTAAAATGAAAAGTCGAGAGAATATGTTTATTATATGCCCTCCTAGGACAGAGAAAAGCTAGAATCTTTCTGCATGTTTCTTCACATTCCAAGCTACTGCAGCTTTTTTTTTTGACAGACTTGTATTTAACTGTGTCTAATATCTGTTTGTAACAAATACCTAACAGGTTTTTGGTGTCTTTAATTTTGCACTAGAGGTTTTATTTTTATTCTTCATGTTTGCAAATATGCTCGCTCTTTCATATGAAAGAGCTACGCACCACAATTTTAAGTGGTTTGTGGGAAAGGTGATGGTGTGACCATGTATTATATAGGATAAATACCCCCTGGTGTACATTATAAGGATATTTCAAGTCACCTTGGAGTTCCATAACCTTATAAAGGAACTCTGTATGGTTATGGAACTACTCAGTGACCTGCAATATCCTTATAATATATGAGAGGGCGTGCTTTATCCATTATATGTAGAAAAAGACTTCATTTTTTCCATATTTTATTGAAAGTTTTATGAGTGAATAAACAGCTTCAATTAATTGCGTTACATACATAAATGTCCTTATTTTGTAACCCTTAGTTTGCCAAGTACACTATAAATTGTATGAATATTTAGTATATATTCTTAGTTACAAAATCTAAATATTTATTTTGCTTTATACATGAATGTATAAATTAACCATGTATAAATCTTTATTTTGATAAATGTTACATTTAAAATGGATGTATATTTTTCATTTCTTTAAAATGGTTTCAATATACTATATTAATAATAAAACAATATACTTTTTATGTTAATAATATTCTGTTTAATTGTTAATTATTATTATCTTTTTATTTCATTATATATTGAACTGTTACTTTACTAACCAAACTCTAGTCTATAAAAGATTAGAAAAAGTACATAAATTGAGTGGGTCACACTTAGTATTATAGCTCTAGTCTTAACACACTGTACACAGGGCAAAGTACAGAGTTGGGCTAAGAGGTACTTTTCTGACTCCAAACCCGCAAATATTAGGGGAACTGCTTAATTTGGAGAGGGTGGATTTATTATTCTAACTCCACTTGCCCACATATTGAGGAACGTGCATAAATTTGAGGTGAGTTTTACTATTCTAACTTCAGTCCCACAAACACTTTACAAAGTGCAGAAATGTGGATGAGGGTGGAAGAGAATTACTGTTCTAACTCCAACCACACACACGTCGGGGAAAGTGCAAAAATCATAAAGTGGTCAAATTCACTATTTAAAATTCAGTTGCACAAACATTGGAGAAAGTGCATACTTTAGGAAGGGCAAGGGTAACTATTTTACCTCCACTTCTAAAACCTTTGGAGAAAATGCAAAAATTATGTTACAAGACAAACAATAGCAACTCTAGCCCCCAAAAACATTGTAGAATATGTAAAACATCTACTATTCAAACACCGTCTGAAAAACATTGGGAAAGTGCAAAATGTTGAGAGGGAGGATGATTTAGTACTCTAATTTCAGTTAAAATTTTTATTTAAAATGCATGTATTTGAGAAGTTAAAAACTCATAACCCTAACAGTCCAAAATGTTTTGTACACCAATATTTTAAATAAATAACCAGAATTCCAATTATAACCCACAAGTCAATTCAATATTTTTGAACACCAACTTTTTGTTTAAATAACTATAAACACTCTAGCCACCCAACCCAAAAGATATTTCATGTGCTCAGAAAAAAAATCACATTTATTTTTAAACAAATTTAAGCCCACTACCTGTAAACCCCAATTTACAACCTATACAAATCAGATGCCACAGAAATATAAATTATATTTGAATGATAAAAATATTGGTCCCATGAATACCCTCAAATCCACCTACAGAATAGACCACAACTCCCAAAAAGGAAAACAAAGTTTCAGGGAGAAATTGTGAGTGATAGAAAATAGCTTTGACACAACTTTCTAATCCATTCCACCTCCTCTGATATACTCTCACACCTGGAATTTCTCTTTGCCAATTACTGAAGAGGAACTAGCTACATCTTTAAATAACCTGAGTGTGTCAAGACTGCTCAATCTTTTTTGTGGTTTAAATTGTGTTTGGGAGTGTGTGGAGCAATTGTATTTGGTTTGTAAGACAAGGTTCTTTAAGTGCGCTAAAAGCATTATTTAGAGGCTTTACATTTGGGTCTTACTTGCAGGACTGAACAGGAACTGCAAAGTGTGTATGGGGCCAGCCTGTATCAAAGGGGATTGTGAGCCAAAGAGAACATCCCTCTTCCTCTGCACACCAGTTTCTGGTTAAGCGATTGAGCCACAGCCACCAGAGCAGGCCGTCCTACTCTGCTCACATCTGGCATAGTCCCTCAGGTTTGTGGAAGGAACCTCAAGGTAGCCACCTCCATTTTTGTACCTCCCAGCTTTTGTGTACCCTGAGCAGCCGAGAGAGCAAGGCCAAAGGAAAGGTGGTAAGAGCAGGCACTCACTGCTTTGAAACTTCACTCTAAATCTGCTGTTTTTATCTATGTGTGACTGTTTACATTTCTTTCCTTGTCTCCTCCAATCAGTACTAAGGTTATTAAAGGCCAAGCATCCCCCTAGAATATTATCAAAAAAGGCAAAAAAACGAACCCTAGCATGAGTGTGTAGAGACTGCGTAATCTGTTTTTTGTAGTTTAAATTATGCTTGGGAATGTGTGTAGCACCCTTTTTGGGGTGGTAAAACAAGGTTTTTTTAAGTGCACGAAAAGCATTGTTTAATGGCTTTATATTTGGGTCCTACCTGCAGTGTTGAACAAGAACTGCAAAGTGTGTATTGGGCCAGTCTTTATCTAAGACGATTGTGAGCTGAAGAGCATCTCTTTCTCCCTCTGCACACCAGTTTCCGGTTAGGTGATTGGGCCACAGTTGCCTGAGCAGACCTTCCTCCTCCACTCACACCTTGTACAGCCCCTTAACTGTAAGGTCACATGCTGTTAGAATAAGGTTTTAATAGGGCTAGGGTTCTGATTTGCTCCCTGAGATATGGCTGTAAGGCCAATACCTTTTTCATTCTGATCTGAGGTGTTTACATGTCAAACAAGAGCTAATACATTTAAAGCAACATGCATGCTGCCTTCACATCAGAGACCAAGAGACTGATAGGGGGAGTCCCACAGGGATCATTCCTCAGCCCCACCCTTTTCAACATATACAGGACACCGCTCACCAACATCATCCAATCACAAGACTGTCATCTCTTACGCCGATGAAACCCAACTCACCCTCTCCCTGAAGGATAAGACAACATACACCAGGACCAAGTTCACTAACTGCATAACCATGGTAGTGGACTGGATGTGAACCAACTGCCTGCAGCTCAACTCTAACAAGACAGAAGTACTGGTCTTTGGGAAAAAAAGACATACCAAGGGACTCCACCTGGTGGCCGTCAGAGCTAGGATCAACACCCACAGACCATGCAGGAAACCTAGAGGTCATTTGAGAGGACATGCTCAACATGACGGCTCAAGTCAACGTAGTGTGCACCACCTGCTTCCACATCGTATGCCTGCTATGAAAGATCTTCAAAAGTTTGCCGCAAAACATCCAGAAGGATCATGCAAGCACTCATCTCCAGCCGGCTGGACTACGGCAATACGCTCTATGTCGGAATCTCCAAACAACTCCTACACTGACTTCAGACCATCCAGGACTCATACTTGACCTCTGACGCAGCACCCACATCACACTGCACCTCAAAACACCAACTTTTTGTTTAAATAACTATAAACACTCTAGCCACCCAACCCAAAAGATATTTCCCACCTGCCCTGGACACTGGAGCACCAGCGCCTTCCTGTTTGCCAAGACCAGGGTGCCCTGTGTTGATGAAGAGAGCGTTGGAAGGAGTGAGGTCCAATGAGGAGCCCTACCATGAGGTCTCCATGTGCGAGGTGTGAGGATTTGGCTGTGCACTGATCAGGTCATTGCCCATGTGAAGTCTTTGCTTGGCGACCCCCATATGCCAGGACAGAACAGCCGTAGACAGAGCCATATTGTGTGCACCATGTAGGTCTTGCTAAGCCCGTACTGCTACACTGGGGTGACCCTGTATGCTAGAGGGATCACCGGTAAAGTTGCTACTGTTAGAAGTGCTGAGACTCGTGATTGTCTTGGCAGGGGCGCTTATGCCACAGGAGCCTGTGCCCATATTATCCCGAACCGCGGCAACCCCTTATGCCAAGATGGGCTGCCGGTACCAATATTGCCAAAGGATTCAGGCTGCCACCCAAAGGACAGACTGATGCTACGTTCAGCGGGTTGGCCCTGTACTGCGGGGGGACTGCCCCTGACTAACCACTGAGGACTGCCGAGGATGCTGTGGATGATGTCTCACCCTCGCTGCCTTCAGTTGGGTGCTGAAGAAAGGATCTCTGGGTGAAGCCAACTTACCGTGACTTCATAAGCTGGTAGCTGCTCCAACAACTGAGAGAACTCTGGCAGCGCCACTCAGGAGAGAAAGAGCCTGCACCCCTGGGTGCTGCTGCATGGACTGTGGGTAGCTCAACTTCTCTGAGCAGAGAAGGACTTGCGGGTGCTCACGCTGAGGGCACTTACTGCACTACTGAACTCTTCTGTGCTGGGAGAGCAGGCAAGACGTGAACTGGGCCGGTTGGGCCCCAGGGTAATCGCTGCTAACGGTGCTGCAGCACCTTAGACTCCTATGTCTAAAACCTGAAAAATCAATGGGGAACTCTTGACTACGGCCTAATAGTGCAAATTCCCTGGATGCAGCCACCAGTGAATGCAAATAACCCTGTACACATGTTACACAAAGGAGGGTGGGACAGGGATTTGCCTAACAGCTGCTCGAGACCCTAACTCAAGGGGATTGGGTTGTTGCTTCTGAATATCGTATTCCTTTGCATGTGTAGAGTTAGAAATAAAATACAACTTTTTTTTATAAAAGCAGGCATTTGACTGGACATTGATTTATTGTTCGTAGTGTTTGCACTTTGAGTTATGGGTCGTGTTCACTGACCTGTATCTACATCTCCCCCCACCCAACCCCAAGGAAGCCTTGACTGCTCGACCACAGCTACCACTGAGAGAAGTCTGGCTTTAGGGCAGTGTGATCGGTACGGCCGCACTGGGCACTGACCTGGAGAGGGGGCACTGACCTCGGGGGCACTGTGTTCAGCAATAATTTACAATTTAAAAGCACCTGCTGGAGAGTTCCATGTGCGATAAGCTTTCAGGCAGCAATAAAAATGTTTAGATAACTCTTGCGATTAATATTGCTGCTAGAGAGAGAGGTCAGAGTTTTGTCTAGTAGCAGTTTTGACTCGCCATAAAGTAGCGCAGAGGGTTAATATGCCTGCCGCAAAGAACAGATCTGGATTTTATGTGGGCAGCTGAGTGGATTAGTAAACCCAGCCTTTACCAGTGCTTTAAAACAAATGAAATGTATGTGAGAGAGGGGTTAGGGAGTGATAAGGGGCACTTGTGCCAGGTGGTAGTGAGGGAATCCAAGGAGAAGGTAATGGGGAGGGAGGGCGCCAAATAAAATTTTCGCACCAGGCGCCACCAGCGCTAAAGCCGCCCCTGACTGAGAGTCAAGTGCAGAAGGGTGACATGCCCAGTTGCTTAGGGTCCATAGTAGGTCGTACCATAGGACATCAGGAGTATAAGGCCTCAACCACCATGGTTGGGCCCAGTAGCCCCTGCATGCCCTATGGCCCTCTGAAAGGGGTTCTGACAAATGGCTAGTACAAACTATTCATATTCACTTATCTCCAATACTCTATGGACGTATTCTTGCCTGTTTACTGATATTTATAAAACTCGCCCTGTCTGCATGTTACTAGTAATTATTCCAAATTATTACAATAAAGCATACTTGCACTGAGCAATCTGGAGCCATAAATAATTAATAAATGCACTCCACCATGTTATACTCTTTGGTCCTTGCAATACCTTTTAAAGAATCTACGCGAGGGGTGGGACCTGAGGTCCACCTTTGCATTCCACTAGCTTTCCATCTGTCATTGCTGAGCTTTTTTTCATGTTTCGTGATTGATATTTTTTTTTGCATGGAAGCAAGTCAGCAGAAATGAAGGGTGGGGATCATGTCTTTCTCCCTTCAGGCACCATTTTGATAACTTGGTTACACAGATGAGAAGAAGCAAATGCCCACAAGGTAATGCAAACAAATTTCATTCATACCCAATCTCTGCACAGGACAGAGCTGAGCCTGTGACGCACACAAAATGACAGTTACGTTAAAATGGAATATTAAAGGTTAATACATGCCTCACAGAAGGATGCAGGCATGAGAGATTAGTTTATTTCTTAATTACAGTGCAACATGATATACTGCGGATCAGCAAACGACCTCAGTTGCAGTTATTGAAACATTTGACATATGCCTCTAATCATAAAAAGATATTTAAATTGAAGTGCTTGAATGTTCAAGTATCACAATACTATTATTCACCACAACTAGATTTAATGACATTTTACATGTATCTAACAGTACCTTCAGGGTCAGACAGGTAAAAAAATAGGCCCGGGCACCGAAAAAAAAGTAGCACCCCATTAGGATACTAGATATCTTAAAAAGTGGCCCACATTTACAAATCAAGCCAGTTTTGAACTTGTATAGGCATTCTGTATGAGTATTTTGCAACAAATGGGAGATTGTATATGTTAGACCTGTCATCCTTAGGGTGGTCTTCCTCCAACTTTTTTCCTGCTTTCCCTCACTTTTTGCTGTGTCTTTTTGTTGGCCTTAGGACTCAGGGCACTTTACCACTGCTAACCAGTGCTAAAGTGCTCCCCTAAAACATGGTGACATTGGTGTACACAAGATTGGCATATTTAGTTTGGCTACAAGTCCCTTGTAAAGTGGTTTGCCATATACCCAGGGCCTATAATCTAAATGCTACTGGTTGTGCCACCCCCACAAGTAGCCTTCCAAACCTGTCTCAGGCCTGCCATTGCAGCGCCTGTGTGTGCAATTTACTGCCATTTGGACTTGGCATTTAAAAACACTTGCCGAGCCTTAAACTCTCCTTTTATTACACATAGCTCACATCTAAGGTAGGCCCTAGGTAGCTCTAAGGTCAAGGTGCTGTGTGATTAAAAGGTAGGACATGTACTTTTAAGTTCTACATGTCCTGATAGTGACAAACAACTAAATTCGTTTTTCACTACTGTGAGGCCTACTCCTCTCATAGGCTAGCATTAGGAATTCCCTAAACACTTTTAAGCTGTAAGCCCTGATTAGAAAGGAGTAGCTAAATCATGTTTCATATCTTTGGAATGGTAATAATACATCTTCTATAGTGGTAAAGTTGAATTTGGCATTACTACTTTAAAAATACCACTTTTAGAAAGTGGACATTTCTCTGCTCTTAACTTTGCTCTGTGTGCCTGCAGTCTATCTCCAATACGCATCTGGGCTACATGACAGCTATACTTTGTGCATTCCCTCTAGACAGCCACAAACAGAGGAAGGGTCGGTGTGACAGAGGACTCGTCTGCATTCTGATAGTGTTCCTGGGCAGGAAGGGGGAGAGGGAACTCACACTTACATCTGAATAGGATGTGTCCTGTCCTCACCCCAAGGACTGATTTACCCCCCCCCCCCACATCCTCACCACAGATAGGCTGGCAGACAGAGCTGGGATGAAAGGGGACCTGTGCACTTCATGGAGCTGCTTTGAAGTCACCCCCCACTTCAAAGACACATTTGGGTATAAGTCCTGGGGCTCTGACCATACCTAATCAGTACACTAATGGACCCGGGAAGAACCCTGCTGTCTGCTGGAGTAAACACTGCTGTGCTGTACGGATTGCCACTTTGCCTTGACTGACTGATCTGAGGAATTGCTTCCCTGCTTTGCAGAGCTGTCCTGCTGCATGCTGATCAATGCCCTGCTGAGGACAAGGACTGCACCCATCTCACTTGAACCCAGAGTGACTCCAAGGTCTTGCTAGCTTGCCTCCTGTTTTTTGAAGTCTCAGGGACACAAAAGGCTGCCTGCAATTCTGCTGGTGCTGCTGGACTCTGCCATTTGTGAGTCCTACCTTTGCCTGAGGTACCCCCCCCCCCTCCAGTCCTGGGCCTCAGAAGTGGGTTCTGCAGCTGATTTGCTGACGCATCGTCACCTTTGCGCCAATCTGAACCAATGCATCCCCCTTCTACAAAGAAGGGGAATGGTGCACCCAGAACTATAGCAGTCCAAAAATCCTCAGTTGTGTTTAAAAAAAAATCTTTGTTCTCCCTTTATTTCATATTCAAAAAATTACCATTTAAACGGACATCCAGTCAATGCTTTTCGTTGAAACAAGCATTTGAGCTTCGTCAGCGCTCTTATATCTTAATATCCTTTATATTCCTGGTGCAGAAATTAATGAGAGCAGTTTTCCAAATTCATTTGGTCAAATCAAGCAGAAACTGTAATTGGATGATCTCCATATTCCTGAGCCAAATCCACCAAAAACATATTCAACTGGTCCAACAACAAAAGGGACAATAGTGTCCCCCCATATGATACCTGAGTCCGTATCAAACGTGACCCTCCATACCTCTTACTGGGGCATTCGTACTGAGAAAAGGCTCCCTTCTATGCCAACGCAGAGGCTGTTCGATGACAGCAGTTCTACAGCCAACATGGCCTGATAAAGACGCTCTGTGCAGCTCGAGGATGACCCATTGCCTGCATCTCAATGGAGCTCGACGACTGAACAGCGACCTGACTGCTTGGAAAAGATCAATGCATCGTGCCCTCAACATCAACGCTGTGCTCCATCCAAGGTACTTATTCCATGGGACCTGCATGTCTCCTAGCCAGCCTACCCTCCATCACGGTCGACCTGAATTTTGGATTTACCCCTGTCCCTGGCGACCTCAAGTAACCTTTTAGCGCTATTAACTTCAAAGCACAGTTTTTGCATTTATTCTTTAAAAATTCATATCTTGACCTACTTATTGGATTTTTGTCATTTAGGTCTTGTTTTACTCAAATAAATATTCTCTATTTTTCTAAACCTGTGTGGTGTCTTTTTTTGGTATTTACTGTGTGTGTGTGCGTGTGCATGTTGCACAAATACTTTACACATTGCCTCTTAAGTTACGCCTGCCAGCTCTGTGACAAGCTACCAGAGGGTGAGCACAGGTTAAAGTGTGTATTTAGCTTACGCTGACTAGTATTGCGGTCCCTACTTGGACAGGGTGCAAACCTCTGCCAACTAGAGACCCAAGGGCATATGTAGAAGGCCCTTTCGCCACCACAACGTCACTTTTTCCGACGTTGTGGTGGCGATACGGGCTTAGCCTTATTTACAAGGCCGCGTTAAGCCACTTAACGTGGCTTAACGCTGCCTTGTAAATAAGGCCCCCTTTCACGCTATGGTTAGCGTGAGAGGGGTGGGCAGTGGGTGTTGCGGTGGGCGTTCCACCGCAACACCCATTGATTTTGACACTGCCCCCCTATATACAAGGGCAGCGTACATAGGAGGCAGCACCAAAATTAAGACCATGTAAAACCTGGTCTTAAGTTGGCGAAAAGAGGAGAAATGCATTATTTCTCCTCAGTTTTGCTTTTTCTATGTGTGCTGCATAAACAATTTGTAAAAACAAATGCCATTTTGTGACTTTCATGTGTGCTGCATGAAGCAGCACACATAAAAGTGACAAAATGGCATTTTAGAATTGTTTATGTGCAGGAAGGGACACCTTCCTACACATAAACAATCCTCCCCTGCACGCAGACACCCTTGCACTATGGTGTAAGGGTGCCTGCGTTGGTGCTACACTGCTCAGTGTAGCGCCAGTGCAGGGGGAAATGCAAGGCTACACCATATCCTTGTACATATGGTGCAGCCTTGCGTTTCAGAAGTGGCGGAGTGAGGCGTTAAGCAATGAAGGCTAACGCCTCACTCCGCCACTTCCTCGTACATATGCCCCCCAATTTCTAACAGTATGCTTTTGTGTTTGCTGCAGTCAATGCTTGTGGTAATATCAGGGAAATCTACAGTAAAAACAGGCCCACAACAGATCTCTCAGGCCAGCCCATTGGGCACTACCTGATTGCCCTATAGACCAGTCCAACCATGAGTACCTTAGTAGCTACGGCAACCACAAAGACTCATGGATAATATTGCATTTAGTTGTGATGTCTTACCTTAAGTATTGATGCCACACGTGATATAGTGTGTAATTTCTACAGCACGCATCTGTTCCATTCCCTCCTATGAAAGATTGTAATTTTTAATTAGCATATTTCTATGGCCTTGATTACGAGTGCCTTGTTGGGTTACGCTGTGTTTGTCACATACAATAAAATCCAACATCACATTGAAATAAGCACGTAGTTTAAGTTTTACCATTAAGAATGGGGCGTAACATGCAGATTTTGGATTTAGGATTGACCTATCAAAAATGATCCGTGGGGATGTGGACTTTATCGCACCTGATAATATCTGTTACTGCTTCTGAAGGAAGTACCTCGGAAATTCTCTGTGCCACAACTTGCCAAAATACTCCCAGCCTGTTAGTATGGTTTCACTCCCAGCCTTCTAATATTGTTTCCCTCCCAACCTGCTAATATGGTCTCACTCCCAACCTGCTAATATGGTTTCCCTCTCAGACAGCTAATATGGTCTTACTCCCATCCTGCTGATATGGTTTAACTCCTAGACTGCTAATATGGTCTCCCTCCCAGCCTGCTAATATGGTTTCACTCCCAGCCTTCTAATATGGTCTCACTCCTAGCCTGCTAATATGGTCTCACTCCTAGCCTGCTAATATGGTCTCACTCCTAGCCTGCTAATATGGTTTCACTCCTAGCCTGCTAATATTGTTTCTCTCTCAGACAGCTAATATGGTCTTACTCCCATCCTGCTGATATGGTTTAACTCCTAGACTGCTAATGTGGTCTCCCTCCCAGCCTGCTAATATGGTTTCACTCCCAGCCTTCTAATATGGTCTCACTCCTAGCCTGCTAATATGGTCTCACTCCAAGCCTGCTAATATGGTCTCACTCCCAGCCTCCTAATATTGTTTCACTCTCAGACAGCTAATATGGTCTTACTCCCATCCTACTGATATGGTTTAACTCCTAGACTGCTGCTATGGTCTCCCTCCCAGCCTGCTAATATGGTTTCACTCCTAGCCTGCTAATATTGCTTCACTCCCAGCCTGCTAATATGGTCTCACTCCCAGCCTGCTAATATGGTTTCACTCTCAGACAGCTAATATGGTCTTACTCCCATCCTGCTGATATGGTTTAACTCCTAGACTGCTAATATGGTCTCCCTCCCAGCCTGCTAATATGGTTTCACTCTCAGACAGCTAATATGGTCTTACTCCCATCCTGCTGATATGGTTTAACTCCTAGCCTGCTAATATGGTCTCACTCCTAGCCTGCTAATATGGTTTCACTCCTAGCCTGCTAATATTGTTTCACTCCTAGCCTGCTAATATTGCTTCACTCCCAGCCTGCTAATATGGTCTCACTCCCAGCCTGCTAATATGGTTTCACTCTCAGACAGCTAATATGGTCTTACTCCCATCCTGCTGATATGGTTTAACTCCTAGACTGATAATATGGTCTCCCTCCCAGCCTGCTAATATGGTTTCACTCCCAGCCTTCTAATATGGTCTCACTCCTAGCCTGCTAATATGGTCTCACTCCTAGTCTACTTATATGGTTTCTTGTCAACAGACTCTACTGCAGGTATAAGATCACCACTAGCTTTGGGCAGGTAAGACCTTGACATCTGTGTATATTTTGAGTCGATTTTATATACAGAAATGTGTGTCCCATAGTATACAACGAGAAATATTGGCCCACAAATAAAAAATAGGTTGTGTTCTTTCTGCACGATTGTTTTGGTGAGGTATGGAGGCCATACCATGTGTAATGTGCCACATCGTGAGGAGACTTGGGCTAGCCTGCAACAAATTTACCACAATGGTTTATACTAATGAATAAAAAGCAAGTTTTCCCTACATCTCAATAGCCAAACACAGTGTGAGACTGGCCAGAGGTTTATTTCATAAAGGGATTTTTGAGCAGTAGTGAGGGATCGTTTGGTAGTAAATAAAGCACATTTATAAACGTGTTCTCCAAGCCCTGCAAACCTCTTTCTCAGTGTCTGTCTCTTCTGGCAGGAAACACTTCAAACATTTATCCAGGAAAGACCGGCCCAAGTGTTTTGCTCTGGCCTGCTTCAACCAGCCACAGCTAATGCTATTTACAGACATTTTAAAATGTGCTTTCTTTTTCCAATGTTGCCTTACAATGATCTTTGTTGTTAAAAAAAAGTGCTGTCTAATTTAGGTTCCATGCAGGGTCTTAGCGTCTGGATGTTTTAATAAATCAAGCGAATTGCCTAAGCTGACATTAACGAAAGTAGCTGGAATTATGGTTCTCTCTTTTTAACATTTTTAAAACGGCAAAAAGCTACGTCTTTAATATTTAAACAGTGCCCAATCTCTGGCCAAGATTTGCATAATTTGATAATAATAATAAAAATCTTCTTGGGACCCCTCCACAGTGCCGCTGATGCCAATGTCCCTAAATGCCAAGGCTGCACTGCACCTCGAGCCTCTGTCTTCCACCACCCCACACTTCCTGCCTCTTCCTCTACCTCACTCTTTCAGGTTCTTTTTCATGCCTACATTTTCCCTTTGTCACTGTTTCCCTATCTTCCTCCAACCTTTTCTGTCTGTCTTTCTCTTGCTCTAGCTCAAAGCTTGATAAAAGAAAAATGAGCCTTGCTCTTTACATAATGAGTGCCTGGTGCCCACCACCTGCAGCCACCTGTGAAAATTAAGTGCTAAGGCATCAAGAACCTTCCTGGTCTGACCCGTCTTCCTTCTTTGAGCACCACTTCTTTAAGCAATAACTACACACATATAGAGAACTGCAGATCTGACACATAAAAAGGCTCCAAAAAAACGTGTGAACCAAGACCCCCACCGATCACCTAGGAGATTACCTAACACAAGAAATCATTTAAAGCATGGGTACTCGCAAACATTATCCCAGGAGCCAAAATGTTTGGTCTGTGATGTGACAGAGGGCCGCATTGAAGCCAGCAGGGTGGCTGCTGAGGGTGGAGGAGGAGGTAAGGTGGGTGTAGGGGAGGCGGAGCACGTACATCTAGGGCCAGATGTAGGTAACTTCAATTTAGCTAGTCCTTAATAGCGATTTTTACCGAATCGCTATTAAGGACTCGCGAAATGGAATGTAGGTAGGAATCGCTAAAATATTAGCGATTCCTTAACATTCCTTAATAACGAATCGGTAATTGAGATTCGTTATTAAGGAATACCTAGCCATTCATTCCTATGGGCTAGGAGGCCCATAGGAATGAATGGGAAGATATTCACTATTAGCGATTCGGTATTACCGAATCGCTTATAACGGAGGTATTTCAAGGGTGCCAGGGTGTCCAAAGAACACCCTGTTGCACCCCTGAAATGTGCATGTGTGCACATGTGGCGCCCATACATGCCCTAAGGGCATGGATGTGTGCCACATGGCACATTTAAAAAAGCAAAAAAGTGCTTTTTTAAAGGAAATGCTACTTACCACCAACTTGAAGTTGGTGGTAATTAGCGATTCCTTAACGCTCAAGTGCACTATTTTTAGTGCTACGTACATTGCATTTAAGGAATCGGTATTTCCGATTCCTTAAATACAAAGCAAAATAAGGAATCGCTATTTTGCGATTCCTTATTTTGCATGTAGGTATGAACTCACCTACATTGCACTCAGCCAAATACCGGTCGGTAACGCTAAATTCTCCGAATTTCGGCGTTACCGACCGGTATTTAGCCACCTACATCTGGCCCTAAGTGGCTAAATTGCACAATGTGAAACCAGAAAATCTGGATCAATCCCGGCTTCCTCACCCAATCAAATTGTGCGATCCTAGGCAATTGTTTTTATTTCATTTTCACTCCTTTTGCTTCATTATCACATATAAGAGGAACTCCAAATACAGTGCTTCATGATTTGCGCTGTGACTTTTAAAAAATACTTCTCAATGCACTGATATAACCTGATGTACTAAGGTGAAATGGTTCTGCAGGTTAATGAAATATAGTTTTTGAATTTACATTATCATATTTTGCACATTTGCTGCAAAATTGAATTAACATTTAAATAAATGCTTGCTCGTTTATTTAACATTTTTTTTTAAAGTTTAGGGGAGTCGAGCAAACAGCATCCCAGTGCTTCTATGAATGAGGAGGGCCCGAATTTAAAGGTCAGGAGGGCCGCATGCCCCCCCCCGGGCCGTACTTTGAGTATCACTGATTTAAAGAGTGAGATTCCGATACAAGAAAACATCTTCCACGTACACTAAGCCCAGTGGTGGACTGGGGGTTCGCAGCCGCCTGTGAAGGGTGCCTATAGCGGTCCATGCAGGATGCCCCCCCCCCGCATGCAGTCCTGTAAACTTTAAATATTAATTGGGCAAAAAAGTTGTTTATAATGTATTAGGGAAAGAGTATCAGCACCATAAAAAGTGACATGCACATTGCAGTGATGGAAACATGCTTATCTTAATAATTATGCTATTAAGTAGGAAAGTAAACACCAGTAGTGAATGGCCATACACAGCAGTCTGTGAACACTAAAGTATTTAAATCCCTTGTCCTATCAAGCATTAAGCTGTCAACCCCTGAATGAGCTTTTCCTTTGAATACCATCTTGCCTTTATTTAGTAGTATGCAAAACATACCTAGCCAATGTCAGCTTTTTCATGGTCCAGCAAGCAAGATTATACTAGTCTCTATGGGCCAGATGTACGACCATATTTAGCGGTCGCAAACGGAAAATCAGGTCGTTTGCGACAGCTAAAAAGGGTTATAGCATGTACAAACCCTATTTTGCGAGTCAGTAACCTATTACCGACTCACAAAATAGGGTTTGTCAGTCGCTAATAGGAATGGACGTGCCAAGGGCGTCCCTTCCTAATAGTGAGTCGCAGGGGGCTGTATGACTGTTTTGCAGTTTACCACCAACTTCAGGTAGGTGATAAGACAGTCACAAACGGGAAGGGGTGCCCAGGGGACCCCTTCCCCTTTGTGAATGTATGCAAAAATATGTTTTACGAGCAGGCAGTGGTCCCACAGACCACTACCTGCCCTTCAAAATGAAAAGAAAGCTTTTCATTATTTTTTTAAACGCATGTCGTTTTCCTTTAAGGAAAACGGGCTGCATTTGAGAAAAAAGTTGCTTTATTTAAATATTTAAAAAGCAAACACAGACATGGTGGTCTGCTGTCCCCAGCAGGCCACCATCCTTGTGATTGTAGCCCATTTTCAATGGGTCACAAATTGCGAACCTGCCTCATGAATATTGATAAGGCAGGACATTCCCCCCCCCCCCCTTTGGAAATCGCTACATTCCGTTTTGCGAGTCGCAAATTGCAAGTCACAAAAACATCGCAATCTGCAACCTGCAAAAAGGAATGGTAGCTCATCTGGCCCCAAGACTTCAATTGAGTTGTACCTACGCTTGCTTCTTGCATGGTCGATTGGGCCCATCTAGATAATGTCTGAAAGGACAGGGAAGAGCACATTAAAAGCAAGAAGGGGTTTTACTCTGATTTCTTTACTCCTCGCTTCATATTCTTGCGAAAATGTCCCGCAAACAGGTTGAGCTTCAATGCATTAGGTTAAACAGAATAACATATCCTAACAAATTGATATTGCCTTGAGGAAAAGTTGTGTATTTTCCGGCCACTTTGGGAATAACTAAATCACCTTATTGACATCCCATAATGTATTATATCTGGGCCATGAATGCACGTCTTCAATGACCCCTCCCAAGATTCCCATCAATGACTGATTGCCTGCAGGGGCATTCTAGAGTCTGCCCAGTCCAGTGTCATCTTAAAAATTTTGGGGAACCGGGCAAGATAAATTTTAGGGGCCCCTACCCTGGAGAAAGTTTTTCTTGTATTACCCATTTTCTGTTAATGCAAGACACATGACGCCGAACACTATTGAATGTTAAAGGTTGAGATGGAGAAAAAAGACGTGAGATAGAAAGAAAGATACATTCCCCAGGCATCTCTTGGCAGGTGGGGGTCCTGGGCAATTGCTCACTTTGCCAATGCCTTAAAACGTCTCTGGCTCAGTCCTAATCCAATGTTAAGAATTCAGCCCTCTCACCAGAGTTTTAGCAAAATCCAACTACCCCTAAACCCCTTTGCACTCCTCTGAAAGTGCATTGGCTAGACGATATTCACCGAGCTACAATTCTAGATCACTTTACTTCATATTGTGTATAGTTGTTCACAATTATGGGGTCAAATAACATTAATATTTCCAGTGATCATAGGAGAGAATTGAAATAGGTTCTTCACCCTTTTCATTGTCTTAATTTGAATGTTCATTCATTTCTTCTGTAGTCCAAAAGACAGGTTCTACTTATTAATTGATATATGAATTTCTCACAGATTGTTGTGCTAAGGGGTTGTCCCACAGTCAATGCTATCCCTATAATGCCCTTACATTCTGATACCAGAGTGAAATAGGGCTTGTGCGAGATGGAGCACAGATCTATTTTTTCTCTCTTCTTTTGAATCTCTACATAGCAGATCTGCCATCTTTGGCATCGACGGTTGTAAACACTCCTCCATCATAGTTGGGGTGGGAACAGATCTAAGTGTTCATGGATGACGAATATAGGATTCTGATGGGCAACAATGGAGTGAGGTTTCAATGGGCTCTTGACATTGTGGCAAAGCACACATTAATCAAGAAAAAAAGCATGACCATGGTTTTTGGAAATAGGAAGGTTAAGTTGAAATGTAGCATTAAGGGCAGGATTTTAGAATAAGTCAAATCTTACAATTAACTAGAATTGCTGTATCATGGGCCTCTGAATTAGAACTCAGTATTAGAAATAAGAAGGTTTCTAGCGGTGGTCATCAAGTGAGGCTTAGAGTAATTTCTTTTATGGGAACAGAAATAAATGTCCTCATGTATTGGCTGATTCAGTGAAGTTAGTGAGTAGATTGATGTACGGGGCCCCTGTCTCTTTGATGAGGATTAGGGGATAAACTAGGCCACATAGAGGCACTGGCCTGGAGATCAGCCCTTGGAATATTTCCCCATGTTAGCCAAATACTAACATTAACAGAAAAGGTGCAGAACTTCATAAATTTGTATTTTTGACAGTCATTATTTCGACTGGTAACAGTGCTAAGTGTAGTGTACAGTGGTATGATAGACTATCTTGACCTGAATGACAATGGAGAGAGGAGCAGGGTAGTCCTATATGATCCAGTTAAACAGTGGTTAGTGGCCAGTTCATGGCTGTGGCAGTGTGCCTCCAGAAGATGGAGGAGGTATTAGTGCAGAAGCTTAGACTGGAGCTAGAGGAGGCTGGAAAGAAGCACAAATGGCCTCATTCGCAAATGCTCTGGAGGAGAGTCATTGCTCAGAGCAGGCAAATCAGGACATTGGAAGCGGATAGGGCCCATAATATCTTGGCTACGCTGGATGTGAAGTAATGTGAGAATGGCAACATAGCAGGGATATTATTAGCAAATAAATTAAGAAGCAAGCAAGGTAGAAGTCAAGTGATGAAAATAAAATGTAAACATTGGAAGCTACTGACAAGGGAAGATGAAAAATCAGAGAAGTTCTGAGAATTTTTCACTGACCTCCACAAGAGAGCGGATTCACATAAAGAGAAACAAGGCTTTAAGAGCTGCAGTGGTCCAACATCTATCAAAAGGAAGAAAAGGAGGATTTAGAGGTGACCACAATAAATGAGGAAGTCATGATGGCGATAAAACACCCAAAGGGCTCTAAAGCCTTGGGCCAGATCACCCGTTCATGGATTTTTCAAAACCTTTGCACTGTCTTTTCTGGGAATTTTGATGAAATGCTGAATGAAGTAGCAAGCGCAGGGTACACGGTTGTATGACGTTACAACGCATGCCATTACAACGCATGCCGTTACAACGCATGCCGTTACAACGCATACCTTTACCCCGACTTGCTGTCAGGGGTGTGCTGGAAGTTGGAATAGTATAATTTACTATTCCAACTGCAGTGTGTACAACAGTAGGGAAGGTGTTGGAGTTAACTTCAACACCTTCTACCCCCTGCAACAAGCCTTTTGCGTTGTAACTACATGCGTTGTAATGGGATGCATTGTAACGCTTTCGTTGTAAAGGCTGTTTCCCGGGTACACACATCCATGATGACAGATTCAACCATTTATTGCTTAATGAGGGCACAACATTGTTGATAATTATAACGGTAGCTAGATTACAAGCTCACCTTAGAGCACCCAGATCAGTCAGGGTTTATCCGAGGCAGAAACACAGGAGAACACTAAAACGTGCTACAACTAATAGATATGTACTCAAAGGACAGAGGGAAGCAGGACTCCTGTCATTGGAACCACAAAAAACCTTTGACAGAGTAGACTGAGATTCCAGGAGGACATTGTCATGTGGTTTGTGGCCTCATGGTCTGCATTGCTAAGTTAGCTTAGGCCTGGCTGCCATGATGCCTTTTTGCGCACGTTACTTTGTGACTTTGTTTTTCCAGCCTCTGCTTGTGCCCGGCTATATTAGAACTGTCTGCCTTTCTGCCTTCCACCTTTTCTCCTGTTTCCTGTGGGTTTCGTCTGCACAACATGTACAAGGTCGAAAAACAATGTCCCTTGTTCTTGCTGATCTGGTCAGCCCCTCGCACTTAGACATAACACTGAATGCAGCTGCACTGGAGAAATTTGTGTGCTTTTAATATTGTGATTTCAATGTTGGAGACACTTGGAGAAAAACCTTTCCAGAGAGAAGAGCTGTGCTTGTCTGATGATGTAAACCTTGCATCTAGATATTGAGGTATGAGGGTCTGCCCGACACAGCCCAGAGGTCTTCTATTTTTATAATAAACTAGCTAATAGCACGGGGAGGGTGGTATGGTCATTTAGCCCTATATCCACTGCTTTATGAAATGCTTTCCCCGTTTGTATTCTATGGAATTGTAACTATGCTTATTATTTTATCCTTATGCATTATGCTGATAGTACTGGCACGTGTACTGTATCTTAGAGCACGATAGTTGAAATAAACATTTTAAACTATACTGTGTCTCTTATTACGCACGTTGTGGACAGGTATGAGTGAGTTATGAAAGGGTGTTCTTGCTCCCGCGAGTCCTGGAGAGAGAGACCGTGTTCTGGGTTGTCTAATCATTGGTAGCTGCGCTGCTAATGAGACGCTAAAGCTAGTCGGATTGGGATTGTGGGTTCTAAGGTGCATGGTTGGTTCACCACTATACTCCGAGATCCTATTATCCTGTGCATAGCTCTGTATATGTGCAGAATCCCTACAACATGGCGCCACCAACGTAGTGGGCTGCTTATCTGCGAGACGCTTGAGTAGTACTTGTGCTTGTCCACAACACCCTTCGCAGACGCTTCCGGAAGCGTGTGTGAGGGTGATACCTCCTATATTGACGTTTTTATAGGTTCTTTCAAGCTTGAAGTTCTTAAAAGGTGTTTAAGTAAACCCTATATTGTGCTGCCTCATATTAGGTTGTCGATCATTCCTGGTCTTAATGGCTGTGAATGTAAATATACCGACACATAGCCGTGCTGCGCTCCATGCTCATTTATTGGCTTATGGAGTGCCAGACGCAGGTGTCTCACTCATCTTTGTGGTGCAGGCTGACCCGGCTCACCACTTTGAGGTGTTTTACTCTTGGGTCACTTTTCCGGCGGTGGACGGAGCAGACGATTTGTTCCATGAGTAGACTCTCACTGCCTTACCCGTTGCTTATCGGCCTTATCAGGCTCTTGAAGTACCACTTACGGCATGGCAACACCGTATTTGGTTTAATGGCGCCCTCCCACATCCGGTCACCCCGGTTCGTTTAGGCCCCCTATCAATAGACGGGGCCACTTGGCCAGTTTTGGCTGGGTATACCCCACATCCGCGTTATTTGACGCTTGCGGTTGCTGAACTGCGTGAATTGCATACGTCTTTGATACGTGTGCATAGAGCTTTAGTACAGTATGTTACAGGCAACGTTCAGGGAGCCCCTCCTGGAGTTGCGGTGCATCCAGCTGGACCGGGCGGTGTAACCATAAGTCCCGTCATGGTTAATTCGGTGATGGGCAAGCGCCCACAAAATAAGGATGATTTGCCTTATTGGCTTGCAGAAAAATTTGACCAGCTGGAGGCAGTTTTTCCAAATACTTCTCCTGTGGAAAAACACAGGATTTTGACGATTAGTTTGCCGAAAGACTTAATTCCCGAGTTGACAGAATGCAACAACTGGGGCAAGGTATTCGCAGCAGTGTATGCGAAGTGTTTCGGCACTCCTTCCATGACAGTTCTCCCCTCTGTAATTAAACGTGTGCAGGATGAGCATGGCCCTGAGGCGGCTGTGGAATTAGGGATGAGACTGGTGGGAGTGTTCAATGTAGTAGCTGATTTGATCCTTGCGAACGTCAAGGGCGATGCAGTTAACTTTCAAGTAGCTAATGCTTTGGCTTTAGTCCCAGAACCGAACAGGCCACGCGAGTTACCGAAAATTATTGAACAAGCCTATAAAACCATTGACCGCAATAGTCTGGGAGTTAAGCCTTTTGCTAAAACGCAAACTCAATCACAGCCACAACAAAAAACTCAGTCTGAGAAAGATGAGAGACCGTTCTTTACTAAAAAGAACTGGAGGTTGAAGAAACAGGGTAAGCAACAGAAAAAACCAGGGTCGCGAGGCGCATCCCCGGTTTCCGTATCTTCTGAACGCACTTATGATTTGCGCAATAGAGCGAGAATTAAATCTCCAGAGAGATTTCAAGTCCCTGATCCGCGCTCTCCTCGTTCTTCACAGGCACCGTCAACCTCCCAGACAGGTGGAGGAGAACGCCAGGATAGAGGCAGGGGTCGAGAGGCTCCGCAGGGACGAGACCAACCTCGACAACAAGTCCGAGGGAAACCAGAAGAATTTCCACGTTCTCGCCCACAGTTTCAGAAGAAGAAAGTTGCAGCTGTGACGGCGAGGTATGCCACAGACGGTGAGAACGAGACTCCTGAATTGGACGTGGGCAGTGACGCTCCTAGACAGCGCCGTGGAAGTTACCATAGTGCGGGAGGCGCTACGTCCTCATGTGGAGGCGACAGCAACTGATACATTCATTACTGTCTATACAGCAGACACCAGAGTGGCACCCCCTGACAGACTATTTAATATTGTCCTTCAAATTGAAGGTGACATACTGCGTGTTATTAAAGGGATTTTTGGGGAGAATCTGACCTCTTCTTACGACATTTTGTTGGCAGAGGCAGATTGGCCGCCCCCATTCGTACTTGCTGCGCGTAGAGGGGAGGAGGTAATCCTTCCAAGCTTTTCTCGTCATGTCCCCAAGGACAAAGCGGAGGCTCTCGCTGCTAAGTGGGCTGGGGCCCTGGCTCCGGCGTTCTACCGCAACCACGTGGGCTGGGATGAAGACTCTCCCCCCATGATATTCCTTTGCGGTCGCTGCCACAGCCACAACCCCAATATCCCATCAAGCGGGAAGCTAAAGGTCCCGTTTCCGACATTCTGACACAGTTAGAATATCAAGGAGTAATTGAAACATGCGAATCACCCATGAATAATCCCCTGTTCGCGGTTTCTAAACCCGATGGATCGTACCGCCTAGTTTTGGATTACCGACATTTGAACTCTCATTGTCGGACCTTTGCGGTGCAAAATACCCACAGTTCTGCGCTTGTAGACAGTCTTGTTCGTAAAAACTATAAAACGACACTTGACCTATCCAATGGATTTTACACGCACAACTTGTCCCCGGAGTGCAGCCAATGGAGCGCTTTCACTTCCGGTGGTAAACAATTCAAATTCCGGCATTTACCCATGGGCTACAAAAATAGCCCGGGTGTCTTCGCCGCCCGTGTTGTCTCTCTGTCGGACAGCATAGACCCAGATGCGTGTTCCTACGTCGACGATATCTATCTGACAGACGACGAATTATGGCCGCATCTTTCCTGAGTGGACCACATTATTCTTAAATTTGCGGCCTTAGGATACAAATTTAATTTTGCCAAATCACACATTGCTGAATTTACCGTTTTGTTTTTGGGCTATGAGCTCAACAATGAAGGTAAGGGCTTAGCTCCCCATTTCTTGGAGAAATGCGCACTTTTGTGCCCTCCAACCACTCTGAAGAAGCTTCAGTCTTTACTGGGTTTTCTGAACTTCGGTCGTACTTACATTCCCGAATATGCCCAGCGTATCAAGCCTCTTTATGCCTTGATACAACCTAACTTTTCGAAGTCATGCTGGCTTCCCGAGCATTCCTCTATACTGCAGTCTTTGCAGTCAGACTTACTTGAATCTAAATTCTTGTTGACTCGTGACAACCACACAAACCTGGTGATTAGAATCGTTCCAGGGGCAGTGGGTTTCACTTACTTAACCTTTAACGAAGGTGACACAGTACCGATTGCATACAAGTCACATCTTTACACTTCTGCAGAAATGCGCTTTTCCTCTGTGGAGAAAGTTTTGACTGCAGTGCAAATGGCGATTCTAAAGGGACGCGCACTGGCACAGGGAAAACGCATTTTGGTGGTAACACCATATCCTGCCCTTGAGGCAGTGACGAAAGCGAGTGTCCCGAACTCTAATGCTTTGCACCCCCGTTGGATACAATGGGCTACATCTCTTACGTCCCCGGATGTCACTTTTATCTTTGACTCCTCTGTCCTTGCTACCGCTTGAGGAGTACGAATGTATTATCTATACCGATGGTTCGGCACAACCGGCCACGGGTTCCAATAATGCTTATTCAGCAGCATGTGCTATTGTTGCAGGTACCATGGTGAATGGTGAGTTCAAATCGACTGTAGTGCACACTCAGGCACTAGGAGACAGTACTGCACAATTGGCCGAGCTGCGTGCTTTGGTGCTCGCACTTGAGTTCGCTAATCCAGACGTGACAACCCTTATTGTGTGCGATTCTTACTACTGTGTTCAGTCTTTCAATGACAATCTATTCTTTTGGTCGCAAAACGACTATAGAGATGCAAAAGGCAGCACAATTAAGCATAAAATGCTTTGGGTTCGAGTGGCAGATTTGAAACAACGTCTGCCTCTCACACAGGTGATTCACACTCTTGGCCACCAGCGTGTGGGCGCACACGCTGTCGGTAACGGTTTGGCAGATGAAGCTGCCAAATCAGCAGTAGCCACGTGCTCAGTAGCTGCAGTTACAAGATCCATGACTAAAATAGATAATGATATTTTGGCAGCTATTGCTGCGACAAAGGAAGGTGCTAATTACCCACGGGGTTTCCCTTCCAAGTACTCTTATCAATTAGGTCCCGATCAGGTTCCTTACGTAAACATTCCAGACGTTGGTGATCGGCTGATTCCTAATGCGGACCGCAGACTTTCCTTGATAACGGCCGCACACAAAGGCTTGGCTTCGGCCCATGCTGGCGTGTCTGCGACGGTTTCCATCTTGCAGCAGCATTACTGGTGGCGTGGTTTATATAAACAGACCCGTACTTATGTGCTTTCTTGTGACGTTTGTCAGCAAATTAAGCCTTCAAAGGTTACACGACCACCACAAACACCGCTCTGCATTTCTAACAGACCTTTTGGGTGTGTTTACCTGGATCACTGCGGTCCATTTTCTTCTGACACTGCATATAAGTACATCTTGGTTGCAGTGCATTCGTGCACGCGTTTCATCTGGGTTTGGCCACAACGGGGTGCTGACGCTCGAAATGTCATAAGGGATTTGCGTGTCTTTGTGGGAATTTTTGCCTGTGGCACCTTCCATTCTGACCAAGGTCCAGCGTTCACCTCTAAGGCGTACAAGGACGCGATGGGGTCCCTGGGGTTGCGGGTGAAATTTTCATCTCCATATCGGCCTGAGGGCAATTCGATTGTTGAACGAATGAACCGTGACTTAAAGCAATCCTTGACAGCTAGAGTCTTAGGTACTGGCAGGAACTGGCTGGCCCACTTGTATCCCGTACAACGTGCACTTAATAATCTTCCTAGAAGACCTTTGGGTGGGCGGACCCCATACGAAATGCTCTTTGGCATACGAATGTTTGTGCCCGACCTTGATGGTCTAGACATGGCGGCGCAATCCGCAATCTTTGATGTAGATAACCATTCTACTATGTTACAGGACTTACAAGAAGCCCGAGACAAACTTGCAATCGAACATTTACCTTCAGCCACAGACGCTGCGCTGCAGATTCCGGTTGCTGGCTGGCTTCCGAAGGTTGGAGATCTGGTCCGAGAGAAGGTGGAGAACAAAAAAGAATTTGGCCCATCTTATCGTGCACCGGTTCCAGTCCTTGGCTTAAAGGGTACTCGGACAGTCATCTTACCACCGCTTCCTGGTCGCAAGGACAACAGATACATCTCAGTGGACAATGTCAAGCTACAACATCTGGCCGATCCTGAATAGTGTAACACCAGCGGTCTCTTGTCCAGTCATTTCCCGGACAAATGTTTGTGGCCCTCCAGCCCACACGGTCACTGATATTGCTATTGAGATGGTAGATTTGCCTGATCGCTTACTCGACTACCCGGATTCCCCCTGCAACGAGGAGACTGAGTATACCTACCCCGCCACCGAGTCGGTGGCTCACCTACCAACAACGCCACTGAGCCCAACACGTTATTCCTTTGACTCGGATTCCACCTCAGCACTTATCCCGTCCAGATTCAGTATTTTTGTATCCTGGTTCAGAGACAATTTTTTGATCCCACCATGGACATACCTCTGGTTGGTACTATTCCGGATTTTTCTGTTCATGTCCATTGGCTTTGTGACAGTTTTTTTCCTACTCATCATTGGTCACTATTTACCAGAACGCTCTGCAGTGAACTGTGTCGCTGGAACTTTGGCTCCGCATTCTTCTTCTCACATCATGAAGCGTGACCACACATTTGTGAACATTTCAGCTTTCCCAGTCGCTGATGGCATCGTATGGGATGCGGTAAATTTCCAAATTCATGGACCAACCGAGATTATTAATGTACCAAATGTCCTCCGTGTTTCAATGGGTGATGTCGTTAAAAGTAATATTCATTCTGACGATTGGGATGTGCATGCAGTTGAATCGTTATTTACTGATTTGAAATATTAAGCTGCTTTTAATGCTGAAGATTTGTACATGAATTCTGCAAATTATGCCGATTTATATTGTTACCAGCATTGGGGCACCCACTTTCTCCATAAAACCAAGTACCCTTCGGGGTCCTCTTAATTACACCCAATGGGAACATTGTCCGACCCCTTTGCCAGGTAGCTCCCAGACTCTTAGAAATAAGTTTACTTATTTTACAGACTTTGATAGATCGAACCCTGGGTCCTATTATTTTAAATTAAACACTTCATCTACACAGAAGTTCATGTTGACCCACACCAAGTTACTGTATTCGGGTTCCTTTTTGAACGCCTTAGCTGTGGGTGGGTATGAACATTGGTGGGACACCATTGACTTGAAATCTATTTGGGGCTCCAAATCATGGCAGGTGCAAGGCACAGAAGCCTTGCACCGTGCTTGCCTCATCCCGGCCCAAATTTTCTTTTTAAATCATACAATCTATCAAACAACGTGTTGGGGTTTGGCTACTTCCGAACAATTAAATGCACCTTCCATCCCTGTATTGTCTTCCACTCCCAACGAGAGCTTGCATTTCAATATTTCCCTTGCCAATTTGCAAGCTTTGTTTCAGAACAATTCGTTTAATGTCTCTACGTTTGTTCAGTCACCCTGGTTGGCTTGGCCAACGGCAGCAAATGCCTGCCAACTGCGTTTTCATAGACTCAGCTCCTGGTTACAAACAGGATAGGCCGGACCCGAGGTTTTCTGACTCTCGTACTGTTGCAACATATTCTGTTGGTAAATTATGTAAACAGTGGTTGCAGCACTCTTCATTGGATTCTGTAAAACAGCATTTATCCCTCCTGTCAGGCAACATTGATCTGTCCGATTTTGTTCTGGGGCCTCGTGGCCCTCGACCTAAGAGATTCATTTATGAAACTTACAATGAACTCTGGAAGCTTTCGCAAATTGAAGCTGCTTCCCGTCTACGGGAAATAGATCAAGCAAATTTAGAAAAGGTGCTTGCTGTTGTTGACGATAGTATTAATACCCTGTCTTCCCGCATTTACACATTAGAGAATATTGTTTCCTCTGTTGTTGATACTGTACAAGATGATGTTTCTGTGTTATATCATGGTCAGAATCAATTGCGTTCAGTGATGCAGTTTGCATGGACTTTGCAAACACTTAAGATGGGTAAAGTTCCTTGGCATTTTTTGAACACCTCTGCCTTATTCTTGCCGTTTAATTTAACTGAGAAACAGCAATTCATGTCCATGAAAGATGCAACATACACTCTCTTACATATCGAAAAAATAGAGCCCTTACCATTCTCTGTGGCGGAATTGGATTCTGCAGTGTGGCTAGTTCACAGGGTTATTGCTTTGCCTTTTTCTTTATTTGAGTTCAGTTCCTGCATGAAACATTATCCTGTTGGCCGTTTTCAGCCTCTGGGCAGTGCCTTCTTGCATGAACTTTGGTCCCTGCCTTTCATGTATAAATGCCTTAGGGACGGAAAAGAAGTTTTTCTCACGGGAGAGTCATGCGATTCTACTGTGGGTCATTCCCTTATCTGTAAGAACATTAAATTGCACGGAGCTTGTAATGTTTCGGCTCCGAATATTGCTTGTGTTTTGAAGGGCATTCCTGCTCCTGCTATATCTCCTGCTTTCACTGTGCTTGCAAATGGTAGCTATCTCCTTCTGAATAATCAGAACTGCTGTGGCATGCTGGCCGGCATACCCTATATTGTAACAGTTTCCCACAGGGTTGTCTGCTGCAAAAATGTGCTTTTTCCTCCCCCGCACAACATCATAGATAGTTCCATTTGGCCTTCCATTCCGACTTTGAAGGCGGATTTCAATAAATTGAGCAGAATAAAGGCGCTATTATTGAACCAGGAGGTTATGCTCACATCCGCACGGGAGACATTCATTCTCCAGGTGGCGAGTACCCACAGTGAAATACAGGCCCTTTTGAACACAAACCTCCCACAACCTTTCGGTGAGCTGATTCACCATGTTTTCAATGCATCATGCACCGAAGGTCTTGTGCACTTTTTTAAAGTTGTGGGCTCTGGCCTTGTTACCTCCTTTCAAACTATCTTTGGTGTAATACCGGCTTTTATTCATTCCATTTTTTCCAGCGTCTTTGGCGGCTTTCCGTTGATCCTCGCCTTAGTGGCTGGTATTTTGCTTTTGGTCTGTTTGCTACGCAATGGCTGCACTTCCTGGGGCCCTCCTCGACCAAGGTCGACTCCGGATGCTCCGTGAACGCATCCTCGCCGGCTTCAGCGTCCTGCCATTGGCGACACTCAGTGTGACCTATAGACTTTCTTTTCGCTTTGCGTATTTCACTTGCGTGCAACCTGCGATGTCTTGCATCCGATGTCCTTTCTCATGGTCCTTGGATTATTGCCTCTCCAATACGTCTCTGTCTCGCCCGGATTTTGTCCAGTTAGTGGGTCCTTTAGAGGCCCATGAACGGGACTGTTCCGGTGATGGCTTCATGGCGCGTGCGGCTGCACTTGGAATTTTGGCGCAATGGGATGTCTGGGCGGCTGCTCAGACTCTCCTACGACAAAGTTATATTGAGTATCACGCAAGTTGTCCCGCAATGCTGATCACTGCTACCTCTTGCGAGGAACATGACTGCAGTTTTGATTTGTTAGACTGGATGCCGTCTCTTTTTTCTGACGATTCCAACGATGTCCTCTTGGAAGGTGTGGCGTTTTTCTGCACTTACACGCTATTGGATTAGGGGGCCTCCGCTTTCAGCATCCTGCCTCACTGGATTTTTTTTATTCTGCGATTTTTCCTCTCCCATTCATTGTCCTTCATTGGGGACTGTTCCGGAATAGACGTTTCCATTCTGCTCCATCTATTTGAACTCTGTCTTCGTCCTATGTCTTCGCCAATGGACTGACCAGGGGAGAGTGTCATGTGGTTTGTGGCCTCATGGTCTGCATTGCTAAGTTAGCTTAGGCCTGGCTGCCATGATGCCTTTTTGCGCACATTACTTTGTGACTTTGTTTTTCCAGCCTCTGCTTTTGCCCGGCTATATTAGAACTGTCTGCCTTTCTGCCTTTCACCTTTTCTCCTGTTCCCTGTGGGTTTCGTCTGCACAACATGTACAAGGTCGAAAAACAATGTCCCTTGTTCTTGCTGATCTGGTCAGCCCCTCGCACTTAGACATAACACTGAATGCAGCAGCACTGGAGAAATTCGTGTGCTTTTAATATTGTGATTTCAATGTTGGAGACACTTGGAGAAAAACCTTTCCAGAGAGAAGAGCTGTGCTTGTCTGATGATGTAAACCTTGCATCTAGATATTGAGGTATGAGGGTCTGCCCGACAAAGCCCAGAGGTCTTCTATTTTTATAATAAACTAGCTAATAGCACGGGGATGGTGGTATGGTCATTTAGCCCTATATCCACTGCTTTATGAAATGCTTTCCCCGTTTGTATTCTATGGAATTGTAACTATGCTTATTATTTTATCCTTATGCATTATGCTGATAGTACTGGCACGTGTACTGTATCTTCGAGCACGATAGTTGAAATAAACATTTTAAACTATACTGTGGGGCCGATTCTGATGCGGGTTGGAAAAGCTTCCCGACCGAGGGCCTGATTCTGATGCGGTTAGGAAGGCCTCCTAACGGCATTTGCTCCTTCCAAATCGGATCGGGAACGTGTCTTCCCGACCGAGGGCCCAATTCTGATGCGGTTAGGAACAAATATTCCCATTGAAGTCAATGGGAGTTCAACCAAATTGTATCTGGAAGCATCCGGATGCATCCTACTCCGCCGGTCGGACTTTCCCGATCCGAGTGGGTCGGACACCATTTCCCAACCGATTCGGTCGGGAAGCTTTTCCAACCCGCATCAGAATCGGCCCCTGTGTCTCTTATTACGCACATTGTGGACAGGTATGAGTGAGTTATGAAAGGGTGTTCTTGCTCCCGCGAGTCCTGAGAGAGAGACCCTGTTCTGGGTTGTCTAATCATTGGTAGCTGCGCTGCTAATGAGACGCTAAAGCTAGTCGGATTGGGATTGTGGGTACTAAGGTGCATGGTTGGTTCACCACTATACTCCGAGGTCCTATTATCCTGTGCATAGCTCTGTATATGTGCAGAATCCCTACAACAACATATTAAAGGCAATGGGCATAGGTGATAGCTAAATAGAATGAGCAGGGTGGATTATCAGACATCCTTGGCACTCATAAGGTTAAATGGCCCCATGTCTAGAAAAATGCCCAAACAGAGTGGGATGAGAGTGGGTTGCCCATTGTCTCTGCAATTACTTGCTCTCTCCCCTGAACCTTTTGGGCAGTGCATCTGAGCCAACACAGACATCAGAAGCTTTAAGCTGGGCCCAGACGAGTTCAAGGTGACAGTGTTTGCAGATGACTTTTTGGCATTGGTGATGGACCATGAACTTTCTTTGTTGGCTCCGAAGGAGGAGCTACGAGAATTTCAGGCAGTGTCAAGATGAATTTCACTAAAACTAAAGGACTAAACCTTTCACTAAACCTGGGGTCGATGTAACAGTTGGCTCAGACCATGCTGTTTCAATGGGTAGAGTCGATGATCAATTACTTACTTATGCATTAGTCTAGACAACACAATGTTGAAAATAAGGATGCAAAATATGACTGCTTTCTGGTCTAATACAGCAGACTTGGTAAGCTGCAGACACAAAGTTATGTCATGGGTAGGATAAATTACACTTTTCAATATGTCAATATTTCCCAGGATCAAAATGCGTATTTCAGGCAATTCCCATTTGCTTCCTAAAGAAGACATCCAGAATTTACAGTGATTGTCTCAGGGCTATATATGGCACAGAAAGAGGGTAAGGACTTGTAGGACAGAGAAGTCTTGGGAAGCGAGAGAAGAAGGTTTGGGAGGCCCTGCCTCTTGGGATATGAGCAAGTGCCATAAATGAGCTATCTTGTAGACTGGATGAGAAGTAAAAAATAACACAATGTGTATAATCAATCATACTTTGTTCAATAGACCAATTTTGAGAGTACCTCGGCTTGCAAAAGGAAATCAGGACAGTAATGCAATACATCTCAACATTCACAAAGGTGCTACTAAGATTATGGGACCAAACGGGGACTAGGTTAAAACTGACCTCATGCCCTTCACATCACTGTTTGGAAATCCCAAATGGACATCTGGTCTGGAGAAGAAATTAAGAGCATGGAAGGAGGGGAGCTGATGCATGATTCAAGTCCTGTTCGGGAACATAATAGTGAAATTGTTTGCACAGATGAGAGGAGTTTGGCTTACAGTTTAATGCATTGAGTACCATCAAGTGCTGCACTGGATAATGAATCCCCTTGTCAAAAATGGTGCTACAAGAGCATTGATAAAGGTTGAGGAATTCTACTTGGATTGGGATAAAACAAAAACACACCTCTCATATTTATAAGATGCTGAGACATTTAATGGTAGGGAGAATTCTGACCTTCCAGATAGCCTGGGGAAGGAAGTTGGAAATCCACCTGGACAATGAACAATGTGGCGATACCATAGGAAATCAAACAGCTTTACCACACATACAGGTGGCTATGAGACTCTTTATAAGATCTTTTGCGGATAGTACTACACTCCAAACAGGTTGAACTCCACCGACAAATGACACCAGTTTTAGGGAGTGTGGGGAAGTGGGAACGCATACCCATATACTTCAGTAATGCTCCAAAATTCAGAGTTTTGACACAAACTGAAGCGATCACAGGCCTAAAACTCGAGCGATTCCCACAGGTGATTTTACTGGACCATCCCTCCGAAAACTTTTACCCACTACATTGCTGGCTCAGCAAGACCACATAGCACGTTCTCCCAGAAACTAAAACTTTAATTTTGCAACATTGGGATGCAGAGATGATATCTACAGGAAGCATAGTTACAAAGAGTCTGGTCAGGGCCGGCTGTAGCACTGGTGGCACCCGGTGCAGCAATCTTTTATAGTGTCCCCCCCATGACCTCCTCCTCCACCTCCTTGGATTCCGTCCCTACTACCCGGCAAAAGATCCCCTCATCTATCCATAGCCCCTCTCTCGCATACATTAATTTGTTTTAAACCCTGGTAAAGGCTGGCTTTACTAATCCACTCAGCTAGACACTTTAAATACAGATTTGTTCTTTGCAGCAGGCATATTAACCCTCTGCACTACTTTATGGCAAGTCAAAACTGCCACTATACAAAACTCTCATCTCTCTCTCTAGCAGGAACATTAATCACAAGAGTTATCTTGACATTTTTATTGTTGCCTGAAATCTGGATGCACAAGGAACTCTGCATCAGCTGCTTTTAAATCATAAGTTATTGCTAAACACAGTGCCCTTACCTGAGGTCAGTGCCCCCTCTCCAGGTCAGCGCCCAGTGCGGCCACACCAGTCGCACTGCCCTAAAGCCGGCCCTGAGTCTGGTGGATACTGGGCATGGAGGCAGTTTTTAGGTGCCAGAGGGAGTGAAAGGGTGCCAGAGAAGGCTAATGTGTTTGGGCCACCCTTAGCCTCTGATTTTGATGTAGCCTTTGTGCTGCATAAGTAAGAGGTGTGTACTGTAACAGCTCAACAATAGCACTGTGGGGTATATTCACAAGAACGTGTGATAACTACCTCAAGAGTAGCGTAACGCAACTTTCAATATCGCAGCCCATCGCAGGAAAATATCCACGTGTCAACGTGGAATTCACAACAAGGCGGTACCATGCGATAGCCACCAGATAACGCGTCAAATGTCAGTGTCAAAATCAACGCCACGCCGAAAAATTGCGAAACGCGAACGTGAGAAATCATGCGATGAGGCCAATCGCGGTACAGAAATCAGCGAACACCAGCCACAGGCCTGTAAATCCCATGCAGCCGGCGGGAAAAAGCACCATAAAAGAAAGAAAAAAAAAGAGCCCAAAAACAATTCAAACTGCGTAGCAACATGGATGCACCCGGACCGAGTGCAGAGGACAAGCCGAACACCACAAACCCTACGGAGGACCAGCCAGGAACCCCGCCTTCGAGGAAGGGCAAGGACAAGAGGAAGAGGAAGACCGGGTACAGTCTGCAGGAAGACCAGATCATCGTCACAGGGGTGACCAAACACCATCAACAACTGTTCGGCACCTCCACTGCGGCACTGGCAACCCAAACAGAAATATGGCAGGCCATCCTCACCAACGTCAATGCAGTCGGAGTGTCCGGGAGGTCACTGGAGGAGGTCAAGAGGCGCTGGCATGATCTGAAAAGGCAGACCAAACATGAGCCCGCCGCCAACAGGGAGGCAGCAACGGCGACTGGAGGTGGGAGTCCTGCGACACAGGAGGAGCTGGAGGAAATGGTGGCCACAGTCAGCAGTGAGGAGACGGTGGCAGGTTTGGGGGGCCTGGACACAGCACGATACGACCTGACCCAACAGCAACAGGGTGAGTAACCACAAGGACGGGGGGGACGGGGGGAGATGGGCACAATGGCACACTTGCACAATTACGCGCAGCACACAGCACACCAACAATGACCGTGGAACATGTCCCTGAATGCCTTGGCACACTGCAGCACACATAGAAACGCCAAGTAGGCCCCCATCCACAATGTGCACAGAGGGGCCCCCCCTATCACCAATATCACAACCGACCCATGCACATATGCTGAATCCAGCAAAGCAGCTGGTCCGTGACCCACACTGACTATGCAAGTAACACTGCATGTCCCATAGCACGGCAGCTGCCCCAAAAAAATGACATGGCCCACGAAGCGACATGGAGGTAGCCAAGTGCGGATCACATCCGTAAAGGAACACTCCGACATGTCCACGTGCACCCACAACCCATGCCTCACAATACACGCAGCAGACGAACAATGCACCAGGCCACAAAAACAGTCCGCGAGTACACATGACCCAAGTCAAAAGCAAATCAGGCCCTGAAAAGCACACAATTCAAAGGCACCCCGCCTCAAAGGGAGAAGGCTACACGAAATCAGAGCTGCAGGGGCAACTCACCCACAATGCAGCACACACACATAGCAATCACAGAACATCAGCAATGAAGTTGACTGGGGGTGAGTGTTTGATTTGCTCAAGCGCTCCGTCCATCGTCCCCTTTGGTATCGCTTTGTTCGCCCTAAGTTGGCAGGGTATGCCCAGACGTGGGTCCCTTGCTCACTTTGCCACTGGATTCAAGCTAGCCTGGCTGATGACGGCTGAATAGCCAGAAACCGGTCCCAGGATGCTTGTTTCCGGTCCAGGGAAGACATGGCTTGGCAGTTCGGGCTGGACTGTTCCCATGAGGCACAGGGTCAGACTGATTTGCATATGGCCATGTCTGAACTGGGGTGGTGGAGTGAGCTAAAGAATGATGATGGATTAAACCCAGATCAGTTGACTGGGGGTGAGTGTTTGATTTGCTCAAGCGCTCCGTCCATCGTCCCCTTTGGTATCACAAAGTGCAACGCCAGCACCACAGGACAGAGCTCACAACAGGTTCTGCTCGTGCGTAGTAACTGTCCACCCACATCTGGCATTGCCTGACACTGTGTGATGATAATGTACGGGCACTACCACACATCCGTCATGTAGTTGAAAAACACACTGACTGCCATCAAAAAGCCAGCACCCCCCAAACAGTCACAATGTACATTGGCATGCAGTCTGAATGTATACATCTGCAAATCATCACCATACATGTGAAACTCTGTTAACCTGCATCTCCCCTTTACATTGCAGAGGGACAAACAACACCCCCTGCAGAGCACACCACACATCCCACCATTGATGATGAAGAGGACAATCTGCACACATGTCAAGACACCCTCCAACGCATGTTGGACAGCCTCTGCAACCCACCCCCAGGAGCAGGCCAGGCCAGCTGCCTCGAGGTGACCCCATCACCTGCACAGACCACACAGCAAGAAACACACACCACCACGGCTGTCTCCCAGGACCACCCCGACCAATACATGGAATTCCAACGGCGTGTGTTGGGTTGCCAGGTGGAGTTGGCTCATCAGCTGCGGGTGGGTTTTGAGCTCGTGGCAGCCAAACTCGATGCCATACGTGGGTGTCTGAGTCCCATCAGGGACCACGTACAGTCCCTATCGGACACCCCCTGTACGCACCATGCTCCGCCACAGACCTTGGCTAACCTTGCTGGTGCCATGAGTCTAATACAAGCACTGTCTGGTCAGACAGGCACCAGCCATGACAGCACAGAATTGGCACAGATGCGGAGGGCAATGGACACCATGGAGCAGATGCAGGCTGGAAGGATGTCTGCCATGGCTGGACACCAGCGAGCAGTGGCTGGGAACAGCAACGCCCTGCAGTACTCCAACTTGCCATTGCTGCCACTGAGCCCTTCCCAGATGACTGCAGCGGGAACATCGACACACACAGCTCCGACCCCTGATGTGTCCGTGTTACACTGTGATGCTGCCCCATCACCTACGCAGTCTGATGTGTCAGGGGCACACAGCGATGCAGCCATCACCCCGCCACACACACCGGACACACCGGACACAGAACCCGTATCAGGGGAGTGAGAAGGGGATGGGAACTACTGCGTGAGGAAGGAGGCAGTAGCATCCATCACCGCTATATGATCTGTCCCTGCCTGGTCATGACCTATGCATCATGCCCTGGGAAATACCTCCTACTGACCTCTGGAACACCCTGCGACATTCACCCGGACCCCGACACGGACTGCCATTTCTGCACCGCTGGCCATTCACACAGAAATCCTGCTGCGGACTGCACTCTCCCTCATCCCAATCACTGTGCAATCCCCAAAGGACTCTGGTTGGCCCACCACTGGGCTTCCATGTGATGTGGGCTTGGATGGCCAGGTACAGCTCCAGCTCCGTCAATCACCTGAATGTGAATAAAACATTCTTAATCACACAGATGTGTCATCACTATGTTCACTCACATATGGAAGTATGGCTGGATGTGGGGAGGATGATTGCACATGAAGGTACACCCTGGTAACTGACATCTATGCACATTTCTATCCCTGAGACACTTGGCCAATTGGATGACTGGGAAGGTGAGTACTAGCTGTGTCCCCATTGCACATCAACAGCAATCTCACAACACCCCAAAGTAGGCACATGTCCATGTGTTGAATAGGGCCGTGTGTAGGAGTGACCAAAATGGTGGCAGGCCAGAGTGGTATCCCACACCACGTGTGACAGCAGAACTTCACGTCGCAGACCGACTTACACACATCTGTGTGGACACAATCTGTTGTGATGTATGACATTGCTCCACATGGTCAGAGGTTGAACACCATACACACATAGCTGGAGTCATGTAAGTGCACATGTCGTCCAGCACCTATCCGAAAACAATGTCTGGCTCACAGAGGCGGAGCTTGCCAAAGGGACACACCCCCATTGCACATGCGTCAGTCAGTTCCTCCCTGTGTTGTGACGAGGCTCATTGTGGAACACGAGTGGACAATCTAAACAACACACCTCACAGTTAGACACCAGTGGAGTGGCATGGGCTTTATTGGCATGTGCGTGTCAGTACGGACGAGGCAACAGCCACAACAGGCAGGGACATGCTTAAGACACTTACACACAGCATGGGTACATATCGAGGTTCAGTTGATGGTGGGGCTGAAATGGACACCATTCATCACAGATGGCAACCCTCACAGCCCACCTTGCCTTGCTGGATGAGTCATGTGTTGTTTGGCGTCTGCACATTGCCCCGTGTGAGGGGGCACGACTCACTGCACGTGGGGTCTGCATGGTGCTCTGCCTCCGGGGTGCTCCGATTGCCTGCTCTGCCGACAGTGATCAGGTGTGAGGGTCCGACAGGTTCACATGTCGTGCTACATTGCCATGGGTGTGCTCTCACCCAGCAGTGTGTCTCGAAATGGCAACGTTGCCAGACGACGGTGTGTTGCTCCGACCATGGACCTGCGTCGCCTTGCACAGGTGTGTGCACACATGCATTATTCCACGCACATGCATCCAGAGCCGGACCGAAGGCAGATGTGTCCTCTGTTGTGGTGGGGTATGTGAGCAATCCCCACGATGCAACAAGTTGTTGGGCCATGTGCTGTGGGTGGCAATCGGATGTGGCTGCAGGAACATAGTTACTCGTCCATGAATGCCTGTGCAGCTTCATGTGCAATGTGTTCCAATAGTACGTCGTTGTCGTGTTCAAGGAACACCAGGGTGAGCCAATCCATTAGGTTGTCTGGGCAGGTGTGATCAGCCCACGCCGTCTCACTGATCCGCAACACAGCTCAATAGGGGAGCGCCTCGATGTGGTCACTGCACACGAGAAATTGTGCCATCTCCCATGCACAACTACCAATACATGCGCAGTATGTCAAGGCATCCCATGCACGGCTGTCTCTGTTACACTCCTGTTCGTGATCCAACAGAGGGCGCAGACACAAGTCATAGTCCAATTCATCAACAGTTGTGTTGGATAGGCAGACATCCATGGGACACTCGAATGTGCATGTTCGGCAGTGGAACTAGGGCTGGACACAGGTGACGTGGGCAATGCGGAAGCTGAGCCTGTAACTGATCCGCAGCACTGCCAGTGGCAGTGCGCCCAGTAAATGCAGCATACGTGCACGGTACTGTTCCATGTGACGGGGGTTGTGCATGTGCCCGGCATGGCCTGCCATTGCGTTGGTGCGTCTCGTGAACAGGCACTCTTCTGGACAGCGGCAGTTGTGTGGAGGATATGCCACAGCTCTGAGCAATGATTCGTATGTGTGTGCAACGTTGTGGGTTATGGGTTGCTGTTTCCGTGAGTGTCAAGGGCATCCCCTGCGGGGGTACCACAGGCAGGGGCTTCTATGTGTGGACTGTGGATGAGTCGGATGGTTCATTTGCGGAATGCGTGGTGTGGGAGTCATCCCCATATGCCATTGCATCTCTATCAGAGTGTTCCAGGCACGTTCTGGACCAAGGTCAGAGGTGCAGGTGTCCTCCCGCATTCTGCATTGGGACAATGGAGCTTTCATCCCTGATGTTTGTCTGACTACTACTTTCGTTTTCGGAATGTGATGTGTCTTTGGTGCTGAGATTGGGACACAGCCTTGGGCTCATGGTGTACGGATGGCGATGCACACACACATGTTGGCATGTGGAGCCAGGTGCCCGAGCGGCCTTACGCTGCTTGTGCTATCTCACTCCGTCTCTCTCCCTCGCTCTCTCCCTCTCTTTCCTTTGTTGGGCGCATGGCACACCTTCTTCATTTGGCTTTGGTCTTCCAGGCTGTGTGCTACGGATTGTCCAGGGAGGAGCAGCTAGTACTCATCCTAAGGGTTGTTTCTGCTTTTGTTTGTATGGTGTTTTATGTTGGTGATTACATTGCTGTATGACTGATTCTCCATTTTCTGGCAACGCATGTATGTTTATTTTCCTGCTTGTGCAACATCAGGCAAAATGTTTGTTTTGGGATTCGTGGTGTTGGTGTGCAATTTCTTAGTCTGGGGTTGGAGGTCGTCCCGGGGTGGGGGGTGTTGCGGGCCTGGGGGTGGTGGGGGTGGGTGTTGTGGCCCTCTTGGGTGTCCGGGCCGCATGATGAGTGGCTCCATGACATCTGTTGCCCTTGGGATGTGACCCTGGGCTGTGCTCCCTTTTGTGGTGCAGGCTGCCGTCCGACTTTACACCAGGTCAGAGCAGGTGTAGATTTCCTGGTGCTAACGCGCCTTATCGCCTGTTTTGTGTTTTTATCGCGGATGTGGCTGGTCGTTGTGAATGTTGAGGTGTGCTGTTGTCTCTGCTTTTGTCACGGGAACGCCTACTCTGCATCTCCTTAGCGAAATTTGCGAGGGTCCTCTGTGGTGATGTTTTTTGCGGCTGCTATCGCGGGTAAACTGGTGCTGTGGGCTGTTTACACCGGCTTGTGAATGGGGGGGTAAATTTATCACGACTTTGGCTGCGATAAAGTGCCGTTAATTCGGCGATAGCTCCTTGTGAATATGCCCCTGTGTTTGTTAAGGAACAACAGTTTGTAGTTGCAATTCCTGACTCGACAGAGTAGAGCAGGAAGGATATTAGAGTAGTTGCAATTCCTGACTCGACAGAGTAGAGGAGGAAGGATATTAGAGTAGTTGCAATTCCTGACTCGACAGAGTAGAGCAGGAAGGATATTAGAATAGTAGCAATTCCTGACCCGGCAGAGTAGAGCAGGAACTATATTAAAGTAGTTGCAATTCCTGACCCGGCCAAGTAGAGCAGGAAGGATGTTAGAGTAGTTGCAATTCCTGACCAGGCAGAGCAGGGCAAGAAGGATATTAGAGTAGTTGCAATTCCTGACCCGGCAAAGTAGAGCAGGAAGGATATTAGAGTAGATGCAATTCCTGACCCGGCCGAGTAGAGCAGGAAGAATATTAGAGTAGATGCAATTCCTGACCCGGCACAGTAGAGCAGGAAGGATATTAGAGTAGATGCAATTCCTGACACGGCAAAGTAGAGCAGGAAGGATATTAGAAAATGACATGGTATTGCATCTATCTTGCACCTATCTGCAGACCACAGAACCTGGCATCCTGTAACAGCCCTCGGCTCTTTTTTACAAATGGAAGTGCATGAGTGGGAGGGATCTGTTTTGCATGTGCAACTTTTCTGAACATAACACCTTGTTGAATATCACTCAATGTACATTGTGTGTTTTCCATTTCTGATAGCAAGTAATGTATTATAAATGACACTCACTTATAACATTATCCCACACGTATCATACATTTTGAACAGGAATGGGCAGCACAATGTTGGCCATTGTACTGATACTTGAGCCACTGACAAGTAAAGACAAGTTCAACTGTGTATAGTAACTCAAATCACTATAGCACAGTGAAACGTTTCAAGTACTACTCCAAGTCTCGGAGTACCCCATACTTTTACCCTTATAGGGCAGCTTTGAAAAACATGCCTGAGAAGTAAAATACAGTGCAGCTGTAATTTTACTATCAAAATACATCTCCCTGTTTACTTGCAATGCTATAACCTATTGCCGTACAGATTGTTGTAGAACAGAATGCAGGAATTGGCACACAAACCTGGAAGTCCTGCTACTTTAACAAGCCATGAAAACCCTCTTTACATCATCTCGTTTTAGCACCAATTCTAGTGTACCATAGGGCTTGATACTGTCACCACGCCTTATTAGAACATTTGAATGTTGGGAGCTCCATTGAAAACAATGGAGTGCTCTGGGCTTCTAATGGCCGGTAGAAGCCCGGAGCTCCAACATTCCAATGTTTGTTCACAGCTGTTTCTGTGAACAAAAGGCCTCACGGAGCATGGTGGGATTTCAATCCCCTCTGGCTCCGTGAGACTTTTGTTGTACAAATTAGAACATTCTGTCCTCTAGGGACGGAATGTTCTACCTACCTTAGATCCCTCCATAGTGGGCTCGACCAGTCATTAAAGTCCCGCGCCCTTGTTAATGACCCTCTTCTTTGGCTCGGGCTTTTAACACTGGAGCGGGCCTTTAATGGCCGGTAGAGCCTGCTATGGTGGGCTCCAAGGCTGTATTAGAACAGTGGAATGCTGAGCGCTTTATGGAAGACAATGGAGTGCTCAGGGCTTCTAATGGCTGGTAGAAGCCCAGAGAGCAACATTTCAATGTTCTTTTCATTTTGCAGCTGTTGCTGTGAACAAAGGCCTCTCGGAGCCCAAGGGTATTTAAACCCCCTCCGAGAGGCATTTGTTTTTATAAATTAGAACATTCTGCCCTCTAGGAGTGGAATGTTCTAATAGCCTTAGAGCCCTCCGTAGCATGTTCTACCGGCCATTAAATTAAAGGCCAACTCCCTTGTTAAAGGCCCTCACCTTGGCTCGGGCCTTTGAACGCTGGAGGGGCCTTTAATGGCCGGTAGAGCCCACTACATCAGGCTCTAAGGCTATATTAGAACATTGGAATGTGGAGCACTCCATTGAATACAATGGAGTGCTCCGAGCTTCTATGGGCCGGTAAAGGCCCGCAGAGCAACATTCCAATGTTGTTTGAACAAAGGCCTCTCTGAGTCCTAGGGGATTTCAATCCCTTCGGGCTACGAGAGGACTTTGTTTAGTTTTTTAGAACATTCTGCCCTCTAGTGGCAGAATGTTCTAATAGCCTTATAGCCCTTCGTAGCTGGGCTATACCGGCTATTAAAGTCCCGCTCCCTTGTTAAAGTCCCTCGCCTTCGGCTCGGGCCTTTAACGCTGGAGCGGGCCTTTAATAGCCGGTATAGCCCGCTACGGCGGGCTATAAGGCTATATTATTACTCTCTGCATTCTGCTCTGGAGATCAAGTTCCTCAATCTACACTTCTAGATATGCCGATAGCACTCGAACCACATGAAAGGTGGGAAATCTGACAAACCTTGATTCTGCACATCTAGACCACTGGCTGGAGATATACGGAAATCAATGCTGAAGAATCGCCTTAAGCTTAACTCTTCCAAAATAGAGTTCTTAACCTGAAGACAATGAAGAAACTACTGGCTTACAGCCATATGGCCACAGCAACAGCCCACCACCAAAGACTTAAGTAACAAGTGGGGAGAGTTCACCAACTCTGGCCTGTCACTAGTTCATCAAGTGAACAAAGTTACAAGAAGTGCTTTCTTCATCATGTGACTCTTCAAGGCATTCTTCTTCATCTAAGCTATGCAAAGAAGTTGCAAGTTATTATTACATTTGTCACATCTTCTGTAGACTATTGAAATGGACTCTCCCTAGGGACCACCCTCTTCCTACTCTAAACAATGAAACTATTCAAAATCCTGCAAGAAAACTCCTGCATTTCAATAAATTCAAATGTAGCCAATCATTGGGTCGCAGTCCATTGCCGGAATTATGTCCAGTCTGCTCCCTACTCTTCACGCTTTCTCGGGATCCCACAAGCAATTCAAATCCAAGGACTGCGCCCACAACTAAAGAATTTCCACAGAGGAGATGGCTATTAATTGCATACATCAATTCGGACTGTTACACCTTGGCAGCCATTTGCATTATGATTCACAGATCACTCTATCCCAATTCACTGTGGTCATGTGCACCTGATAAGGGTGTTCCTTTTTGCTAGAAGACTGCTTCTCTGATCTTTCTCTAGCTGGCCCTAGGTATGTTTGCTGTACCAAACCACACTTTTTGTAACCTAGATGCCCCTCTTCCATTTTGACTTGATAAAACTTCTCTCCACCCAGTCACTCACACACACCCACATTCACTTGCTACATTTCAGACCCCGGCTGCTGAGGCAGGGCTCATGTTACTAGGTACAGATGCATGCATTGAGGTGGTATTGTGTAGGAAGTGCACCTGGCCACAGGCCTTAATCATAGAAGGTGTGAATGATGGTGGTGAAGCGAGTGAGCGGGCGGCAGCCTGAAAAGTGATATTGTGTTCTCACCTTTGTGTTCCCACTGGCACATTAAAACAGCATTTTGTGATGCGGACTTTGTGGCAGGAGAGTTCACCCAGGCAAGCGAGAGGAAGGCTGGTCTAGCACAGCATAGCACCCCCTGCAGGTCACAGTACTTCAGCCTAGCTCTATCCTCACAATCCAGGTCTAACAGCTTCCCATACTGCCACACAGCTGCTGTCCATTCACCTCTTGCAGAGCACTGTGCTCCAGTCATACTGTACTCCCACAGTACAGAGGACTCAGAGCAGCTGAGATGTGGCAGACTAAAGGCTCCATGGTGTGAGAGGCATGGGCGCAAGTCCGAAGGTAAAAATAATGAAGGTTCTAGCACTGAACTTCCATGGAATCTCACTGGGGGAGGGGAGGGGGGTTGTCAAAGGTTGTTAAGGAAGTGTAATTATCGCTCCTATGACAAAATTCCTGTCCCTTTCATAGCTTCTGCAGCTCATGTAAAATCTGATGATGTTTTGTGTTTAACATGCTAGCCTCCCTGATACTTACATGAAGTATATTATAGTCCTTCTGTGCCATTTAAACACTTGGGGTCTCATTTACAAAAATAAAAGACACAACGCTGTGCCGCAGGCCATTTTGCTGCGCCGAGCTACATAGTTTCAAAAGAACAGGGATGCGTAGTATTAACAACAATACGATGCACCGGTGTGCTTTCCCCTGTGCTGGCGCATAATTGGCTGCCATGCTCCAGCGCAGACACCCTTGTGTCATGTTGCAAGGGTTGCCTGCTTTGCAGGAACAATTGTTTTTCTGCAGGAAGGGACACCTTCCTGCACAAAAACAATCATTGATGGCATTTTCCTTTTTCTATGTGTGCTGCATTCTGCAGCATGCATAGAAAGAAGAAAAATAGAGGAGAAATAAAAGTATTTCTCCTCGTTGCATCACTCCTATGCCTTCCCTGGGGAGCTGTAGGATTCTGATGCATTTCCAGCTCTATAAAACATTGTAAGTCTGGGAATGTGTCAAGTTCCATGAATGTTGCGTGGGAACACCCACAACAACATGTATGGAACGCACCTTTCGCACAGAGTAATGCGTGAAAGGGGCCTGTATTTACAAGGCCATGAAAAGTCATGAAGGGTAACTTTACGTGGCCTTGTAAATATGGGCAGGCACACTGCGCCGCTGGTGCGTCAAAAAAAGTGGTGCACCGGCGACGCAATGGCCTTATAAATGAGGCCCTCACAACAGCTATGGAACCTCACACATTCCCAGATTTACAAAGTGTCGCAAACGGGACACAGTCAAAATATCAAATTTTTTATATCGATGTACAGAAATATCGAGTTCATAATATCGAGAGTATGAAATATCGAAGTTCTGTATATCTATGTAGTTAATATTGTTTTGAGGTGTTTGGTAAATATCGATGTTAGTAATATCAATAGTAAAAATATCGACATGTGAAAATATCGTTTTTGTATGTTTTTTCAAATATTTTAGAGTTAATGTTAAGTAGTACATTGTTGGGTTATAGGGGATAAGGGTGGGGAGTGTTTAAAAAAAGTAATTTAATTTGTTTAAATTTAAAAATTTTAACTATGAATTTAAAATTAAATTTCGAATTTCAATTTAAAATTTAGGAGCGGGATGTTAGGTTTATAGGGGATAAGGGGGCCGGAGTGTTTTAAAAATAAATAATTTAATTTCTTTAAATTTTAAAATTTTAAGTATAAATTTAAAATTTAATTTCGAATTTTAAATTAAAATTTAGGAGCGGGATGTTAGGTTTATAGGTGATAAGGGGGCGGAGTGTTTTAAAAAGAAATAATTTAATTTCTTTAAATTTTAAAATTTTAAGTATGAATTTAAAATTTAATTTCGAATTTTAAATTAAAATTTAGGAGCGGGATGTTGGGTTTATAGGGTATAAGGGTGTGGAGTGTTTTTACAAAAATTAATTTAATTAGTATAAAATTGAAAACTGAAAGTATGAATTTTTAATTTAATTTCGAATTCCAAATTACATTTTAGGAGCGGGATGTTGGGTTTATAGGGAATAAGGGTGGGGAGTGTTTTAAAAAAAAAAATTAATTTGTATAAAATAGAAAATTTAAAGTATGAATTTTTAATTTAAATTTCGAATTTTAAATTAAATTTTAGGAGCGGGATGTTGGGTTTATAGGGGATAAGGGTGGGTAGTGTTTTAAAAAAAAATGTATTTGTTAAAAATTTAAAATTTTAATTATGAATTGATAATTTAATTTCGAATTTCAAATTAAAATTTAGGAGTTGGATGTTGGGTTTATTGGGGATAAGGGTGGGGAGTGTTTTTAAAAATATTATTTTAATTTGTATAAATTGTAAAAAATAAAATATTTATTTTAAAATTAATTTTGAATTTCAAAGTAAAATTTATGAGCGGGATGTTGGATTTATAGAAGATAAGGGTGGTTATTTGAGAAAATAAAACAAATTTAAAGGTTAAGATCCAAATTTTTTTTATATGTATAGTATAACCAACATTTAAAATTTAAAAAAATCTAGGGAAATTTAAAAAAATTATTGTGATATTAAAATTATTTTTAAAATTAAAAATATAATTTATAAAAATTAATTATAATGTAATACAATATATGTAGCAGTGTGAACATGTGTTAATTAAATAGTGACTATAGTAAGAATAGTAAATTAATTAAGTTTAGTGTCCAGCACTTACCCCAATTAAATACAGAGTGGAGTAGGAATAGTAATTAAATTAAGTTCAGTGTCCAGCAGCTACCCCAATTAAATACTTACTGTAGTGGGAATAGTAAATTAATGAAGTTTAGTGTACAGCACCTACCCCTATTAAATACTGACTAGAGTGGGAATAGTAAATTAATTAAGTTAAATGTCCAGCACCTACCCCAATTAAATATTGACTGGAGTGGGAATAGTAATTAAATTAGGTTTAGTGTCGAGCACCTACCCCAATTAAATATTGACTGGAGTGGGAATAGTAATTAAATTAGGTTTAGTGTCCAGCACCTACCTCAATTAAATACTGACTGGAGTGGGAATAGTAAGTAAATTATGTATAGTGTCCAGCACCTACCCCAATTAAATACTTATTGGAGTGGGAATAGTAAATTAATTAAGTTTAGTGTCCAGCACCTACCCCAATTAAATATTGACTGGAGTGGGAATAGTAATTAAATTAGGTTTAGTGTCCAGCACCTACCCCAATTAAATACTGATTGTAGTGGGAATAGTAATTAAATTAGGTTTAGTGTCCAGCACCTACCCCAATTAAATACTTATTGTAGTGGGAATAGTAAAATAATTAAGTTTAGTGTCCAGCACTTACCCCAATTAAATAAAGAGTGGAGTAGGAATAGTAATTAAATTAAGTTCAGTGTCCAGCAGCTACCCCAATTAAATACTTACTGTAGTGGGAATAGTAAATTAATTAAGTTTAGTGTCCAGCACCTACCCCTATTAAATACTGACTGGAGTGGGAATAGTAAATTAATTAAGTTTAGTGTCCAGCACCTACCCCAATTAAATATTGACTGGAGTGGGAATAGTAATTAAATTAGGTTTAGGGGCCGATTCCGATTCGGGCCGGAAAACATACCGACCGACTCGGTATGGGAATATAGTCCGACCGACACGTACCGGCGTTGCCCAACCTGGGTAGTACGATGAAATGCATGTGAATCACGACCGACTCGTACGGAACACAAGCCGAACGACCGAACCGCACGGAAACCAGCTATCCGGCCGGGAAACCACGCGAATCGAACCGACCGACACGCACCCGGAATGAACCCGAACGAAACGTACCCGCGAACTCCGACCCGCGCAGTACGATGTAATGCGTGGAAAACCAGACCGAGTCGCACGGAGCTCAAGCCGTACGACCGACACGCATACAAAAGCCAGCCGAAGGAAGCCAATACTCGGCGACCGACGCGTACGCCGCACAATAAACCTAGCAGAAACACAGCGTGAACGACTCTGAGAAGCTCGCACGAGACAACTGCAGCATCCTACTCGGTCAGGAGAACGTCTCCTACATGCACAAAAAATACAAAGGGAAAAATACAAAAAAAAGGGCCAAACAAGCAATGACAAAGTCAATAAATACAGGGGAAAAAAACATGGAACAAGGACACACCCCCAACTCCACCCATATAAAGGCCACAAATCCCTACCATGATCCTTTGCAAATTCAACTGACCTGCCAGCACAGAACACCATCAGACAGCTACCACAGACACACTCACAGCTCATCCATCACACAAGCCACACACCATTAGCACCTCAACAAATAGCACCCTCACATACACCCAGCAAAACCTACACTCACACACCCTCACTTGCACACCCACACACACATCAATCACCACCACCACCCATCACCATGCCCCCAAAGAAGAATCCAAAGTTCCTAGACAGTGAATTGGAAGTCCTGGTAGATGAGATCCTCAGGGTAGAGCCACAGTTGTTTGGTACATTGGTCCAACAGACCCCCATGTCGCAGAAAACCAAGATGTGGGAGAGGATCGTCGATAGGGTCAACGCACAATCACCATGTTTGCGCACAAAGGAAGACATCCAGAACAGGTGGTATGATGTGCGCAGGAGGGTCAGGGACCTACTAAAGAAGGATTACATCTTGAGTCAGCGCACCGGCAGTGGCCCTCCTGCCAAACCACTATACCTCAGGCCCTGGAGGAGAAGGTGCGTGCCATCCTACCACCAGTGAGCGTATATGGACTATCAAACATCCCAGAGCCTGGTGAGTACACAACTAATATACCCAATATTGTGTGACAATACACACACATCACTGTCAAGGGGATAGTCAAACCATACACCCTTAGCAAATCCACAGCAACCAAAAGATAATCACCCCAAGATTTGTCTGTCAGTCAGATAAACACAATACATGCCATCTCATAGTGATATGCAACTGATATGTACAAACCTAACTACAAATACAGCAAGGCAGTGGCACAAATATAACCAACAAACACAGTTAGACATTTTGCCACCACTAGAACACCACCTCACAGGGAAGCTCACTGAAAGGAAGGAATTATGTGTATGCTGGTGAAGTCAGTGTAGCCAATAGCATGATGGGAGTTGTAGTCACAGATATTGCTCACCCTCACAATTGGCCCATCAACACCACTCTCAACCATGCTCATATCACAGGGAGTGGAAAACAACTGACAAGATGGCTGACACTGGGTACTGCTGTGGGGAGCACAAGGCCCTGCTGGGAACTGTGCACCAACCAACAGCAGGACACCACTGACTGACATCCTGAAAGCCAACTTGCACTCCCTGCAATGGAAGCACGTTCCATGGTGGGATATCTGGCTGGGTGGGAAGGAGGACTGACAGCTCTGACCATAGTTACAAGCAGCTTTTCTCACACACCCCCTTAACATAAACTCCACACAACTCGCATGGGAGAATGTAATGCCTCACACTCCAATTAAATATCCCACAAAGAACCACCACCCTGGGTTATGCTGTGTGAAGCACAGGGACACTCTTGGGACTTGTAGCCAAACAAACGCCAGGACAACACTGTCAGCCATCCTGTCAGCACAGGCACACTACCCCACAGGGAAGCAGAGTCAAAAGGAAGGAAGTATGGGCATGCTGGGAAGGGGGGTGCAGGCAATAGCATGATGGGAGTTGTAGTCACAGATATTGCTCACCCTCACAATTGGCCCATCAACACCACTCTGAACCATGCTCACATCACAGGGAGTGGAAAACAACTGACAAGATGGCTGACAGTGGGTACTGCTTGGGGGGAGCACAAGCCCCTGCTGGGAACTGTGCACCAACCAACAGCAGGACACCACTGTCAGCCATCTTGCCATTGCTGTCACACTCACACACAGTGAAGTCGACTCAAAAGGAAGGAAGTATGGGCATGCTGGGAAGGGGGGTGTAGGCAATAGCATGATGGGAGTTGTAGTCACAGATATTGGCCACCCTCACAATTGGCCCATCAACACCACTCTGAACTATGCTCACATCACAGGGAGTGGAAAACAACTGACAAGATGGCTGACACTGGATACTGCTGTGGGGAGCACAAGCCCCTGCTGGGAACTGGGCACCAACCAACAGCAGGACACCACTGTCAGCCAACTTGCCATTGCTGTCACACTCACACACAGTGAAGTCGACTCAAAAGGAAGGAAGTATGGGCATGCTGGGAAGGGGGGTGTAGGCAATAGCATGATGGGAGTTGTAGTCACAGATATTGGCCACCCTCACAATTGGCCCATCAACACCACTCTGAACCATGCTCACATCACAGGGAGTGGAAAACAACTGACAAGATGGTTGACACTGGGGACTGCTGTGGGGAGCACAAGCCCCTGCTGGGAACTGGGCACCAACCAACAGCAGGACACCACTGCCTGACATCCTGAAAGCCAACTTGCACTCCCTGCAATGGAAGCACATTCCATGGTGGGATATCTGGCTGGATGGGAAGGAGGACTGACAGCTCTGACCATAGTTACAAGCAGTTTTACTTACATACCCCCTTAACACAAACTCCACACAACTCACCTGGGAGAATGCAATGCCTCACACTCCAATTAAATATCCCACAAAGAACCACCACCCTGGGTTATGCTGTGTGAAGCACATGGACACTCTTGGGACTTGTAGCCAAACAAACGCCAGGACAACACTGTCAGCCATCCTGTCAGCACAGGCACACTACCCCACAGGGAAGCAGAGTCAAAAGGAAGGAAGTATGGGCATGCTGGGAAGGGGGGGTGTAGGCAATAGCATGATGGGAGTGGTAGTCACAGCTCAACATCCCCCACCCACATGGCCCAGCAAGCTCACACTGAAGCATGCACACCTCACAGGCAGTGAAAAGCCACTTCAAAGATGTCTGACACTGGCCTCAGCTGTGGGGAGCACAAGGCCCTGCTGGGAACTGTGCAACAACCAACAGCAGGACACCACTGACTGACATCCTGAGAGTCAACCTGCACACACTGCAAGGGTGGCATGCTTCATGGTGGGATAACTGGGCTGGGGGGAGAAGGAGGGCTGGATGTCCACCAAATACCACCAATGCTGGCCATGCACACACCTCAACATTCACATTGAAAAGCTTCAGGTTGGCAGGACAATGTGCTACACCAATATTAACCTCTGACTGTGACAACTGAGGACAATGCAATGTACAGGCCCGCATCCAGAGGTACAGTCACAACTGTCAGGTGTGTGAACCATTGATGCCTGTAGAAAAATAACATACATTGTGTGTCTCTTCCAAAAATAGGTGATGATGGGGACACAGCAGCAGATGATGAGGAGTCCCTGTCCCAGGCTCCGGGGGACCATGAGCACTCTGGTGTGGAACAGCTTCTGCCCTCCTCGGATGGCGAAGACCTACCTGGCCCCTCCGGTGTGAGTCATCATGCAGCACCAGCAGGACCAACATCTGCACCCCCTGCACCCACCCCTCCAACAACTGCCAACACACAGACCACCCCTGCCAACACGGACAGACCAAGGACCACCGATGACAACAGCACAGGGACCCCGGCCCAACGTGGAGCAACGGACAATGACCCCAGTAACAACCCCCAAGTGTTCCTACGGTCACCTGTGCGTGCCACCGCAGGTCCGGCACGTGTCGCCAGGGGTGGTGGGAGGGGTGGTAGACATAGGTCGCTGTTTGCAGAGGGGTCTGGACTGCATGATGACCCACAACTGGCACGCATTGCTGATGCGTACCAGAATAGCACCGGAGAGGTCAGCCAGGTAGTGGGGATCCTCAAGGACATTCAACAGCAGCAGGCTGCCCATCATGCCCGCTTGGACTCACACATGTCCCGTGTGGAGTCACACATGTCCCGTGTGGAGACACACATGTCTGGCATGGAGTCCAAGTGGGACACATTGGAAGAACTGACAGCGGTGCATAGGGACATATTGACATGCCTCCGCCAGATTAGCACCAACATGGCCACACCTCCCTGTGTGCCCAAAACATCTGGTGCTGCAACAACTGCAACTGCCACAGGGAGGGAGGATGACTCTGGCGGAGAGTCCTCTGCACCACAGCAGCCTGCACGTGAGGGTCCCCCCCGAAAGAAGAGGGGTCGTCCGAGGAAGGAAAACTGAGAGGCCGATGGCCATGTACATCCCCCAGGAACCCAACACCTGCTCTGGAAAATCTCCTTTGTGTGCAAACTGTCCACCCTGTCGAATGCAACCCAACTCTCCCACATGACATGGGGAGCTTAAGTTGGCCCAATGTATCAGATGACTGTGGACTTTTCTCAGGACATTTCTGCTACCAAGACTTCCAACTCATCTGGGAACTTTGGATTACAATCCCAATGTACAGCACCCACCATCCTGTGCACTATCCTCACACATGTATGGAAATAAACTCACTAATACACCATACTTGCCTCTGTTGTGATTTCAACGTGGTTTCTGTCATGGAGATGGTGATCTGCTAAATGACACTGTGCATGCTAACTGCTACAGCAAGTTCAACACCGTCATGTGAGTCATGGCGACGTGACACATATGAGGGAGACACACCACTAGGGCTACACAACACATACACACCAGGGCCATCAGACTCATCGCCTACACTGATGTTGCCAGAAAATACAGTGGAATGCACAGACACCACACCTATTCACAGTCTGTGTTAACTAGCCCACAGGTGCAGTAAGCACATGTCAGTCAGATGTGTGACCACAGACAACGCACATCCCAAAGTGAAGCACAGGTTTATTACACATTTGCAACATGTTGTTTCCACTACAGATGCAAGGTAATCCTACGTGGCAGGGGCCACACAGTCAACAAGTGTAGAAGAAAGAAAGTCCAGGGGTGTGTGGCACATCACCTGTAGGGAAACGACTGCTTCCACCCTGGAAGTTGAATCATGGTGTCGGGGGATCACAGTTCACCAAACAACTCTGAAAGTACCCTGTGAAGGACAGACATGACACACAGTCAAAAGCACTGAAGAACAGGACAGAACTGCAATACTCATGGCCAATACATGTCACAAGATACTCACAGAAAACCAAGTTAGCATGTCAACACTGTTGGGGAGTACATACTACCTGTAAGGACACATCGCTGCACGCTTCAAGTCAAGTAGCACATGGCCACACTCAAACAGCACCAGAGCACCACCAACACATATCACACAAACTCACATCATTGGCATGACAACTCTCTGGATACTCACATTCAGCTGAAGAAGTTGGTGATGAGCTGTGTGCGGACATCACCATCATCATCATCATCATCATGTATTCGTTATATTAACTAATAATTATTTTATACTTCCTTCATTTTTCGGTTTTCATGGAGCGGTTTTTAATTTTATACAATTTTTCGGGTTTTTTATGGTTACTGGATTGTCCATTTTTACCTGGAGGATTAAGTTTTTGATACAGTTGTATTTTTACATTTTATTGGGGTTCCTTTTTAATATCTATGCATTGTGAACTACCTGGATTACTTTGGAAAATGTGGCATTTTCGTATTAAAGCAACGGGAAAGGTAAGTGTTTTTAAATACTTTAATTGTTGGAGGGAAATGATTTTAATTTAATTGCAGTTGGTGTTTAGTTGCTTTGCTGTTTAATTAATTTGTCTATATATATGTATATATAAATTTATAACACATATTAGACAAATTAATAAAACATTTTAAATTAAAAGAATACACTGTTTTTATTGTAATAATTTTTTTCTTCAGAATAGTATATTTACATTGTTTATGTGTTTTAGAGTATAGTTTTAGCTATCATATTTAAGTACTCAAGGCCTCTTGTGGAAGGGTATAGCTGAACTTGCTGTTGGAGATATTGATACATTTGATTAGTTTGTCTAGATAGTTTTGGTTTTAATTGGATGACAGATTGTTGCATTCTGAGTTCTTGGAAGCTTTGTTCTTTTTGTATGGCAAGTAATAGTTTATGTAGGGTAGGAGTGCTTCGTCCTGTAGAAGATAGGAAGGCATTATGCAAACCCTCAACTGCATTGTTTGTTTTAGCTTCTTGGTTAAGTGTAGTTAGACGCACATTCCACCAAGAAATTTGAAATTTAGGTTGACGCCTATGGCCTGATCTGTGTAATCTCCCCACCCAGGTATCCTCAAAATAATCTAGGAGGGGAGATAATTTTTGTTCATTTTGTTGGTAAAATGGACTTTCAATTAAAATGTTATAATGCTCAGCCACATCTGTCACTGGCACATAGGCCAGGGCAATTAGATTTTTAATTTGGTATGCAAAGGTAATATTTGTTGCATATTCCACACTGAGGGGCCGATTCCGATCTCGCTCGGAAGTGCTCCGAACGCGATCCGGGCGGAAAAAGTACGAGCCGTACGCGTGTTTTCCGACCGACGCATACAGCTGTACGAGCGAGCAAGTACGATGTGAGAAACGCGAAATTGCCGACCGAGTCATTTCCGGGTCCGAACCGCTCCATACGTCTCATCCGTAAGCAAACTGTGCCGTGCAATGGAGGCGATTTCCGACCGAGCCAGTACGATGCACGATTCGGACAGCCGGATCGAGTCGGAGACTCCGACACGTCAACGCTCCGGGAAGCGGATTTCGGGGGTCCGCGCTGGACCCCCCTTCACCCGTAGCCTTACTAGTCGATCACGGGGGGGACCCAAGGGTCCCCCCTACACATGCATGTACGGGGCGGGTGGCACAGACGCGTCCCCACTACAGGGGGCGCACTTGTGCGCAACGTACATTTTTCGTCAATGGGAGCCTATGTACGCGGCGTACAACAGGCTCCCATTGACTTCAATGGGGCTCCGAGCGACACGTGTCCGTCAGAGCTTGTTTGCATTGTACTCAGGCGGTCGGAGCCCCGGAGCACGAGTCAGTCGGGAAGCTCTACGTGCACCAGTCGGCCGTAGAGCTTTTCCAGCGAGATCGGAATCGGCCCCTAAGTGCAGATTTCTGCAAATGTCTCCATAAACATTGGTTGAAATGGAAGTAACATCCTTGTATAGATGTGTGGGGATACAATTTAAGGATAGAATTTATCATGGCTTGCTCAAAGTCTATTATTATTCTTTGAGGAAAAAGTTGTTTGTTTCTTGCTTTATTTTACCTAACATTTCAGTATATGTTGCATTCTGTTTATTTGGTAACAATGCATATATGAAGGGGATGCAACTGTTATGATATTGCCCATGGATACTGTCAAGTTGGTAGAATGGTTTGGGGCATATTGTGAAGGTGCCAGCCATCATCCAGGTTTGGCATTGTTGAAGTTTAGTTATATTGTTTGCTGTAGCAAACATAATAAGTCTTGTATCTTTATTTTTATTGTCAAAGAAAATAAAAGGTTCATCACTGTGTGTTATACTTAGTTCTGGGGGAATTATGATATCTTCAAAATTTTTAGGCGTAGGCATTGTGGTTGTTGTTGCTTTTTTGGTCCTAGCTACGGTTCTTTTAATTGAAGCAATGGATGGCAATTGACCGGTTGCTTCTTTGGGTACTTTAGGTAAAATTCCTTTAAGTATAACACTTGTAGGAGTTTGTGAGCTAGTACTTAATTCTTTTATATTATCAAGGGTTAATCTCACTTCAATTTCAGAAACATTCGGCGGATGGTTATGTTCTCTAGTGTATAATACAGTTGTTTCCCTGGTGGTAGCGCGACCATAACATTTATTTGAATAATATTTTGAACATTTCCAGTTCACTTTAAGGCCCGTTTGCTTCTCTTGGGTGTAGACGTACCCCATGTAACACAATAAGAATTTACCTTTCTGAGATGCTATAAATTGGGCACCTTCAGTCATGGTGATGTGGAAAAATCTATAAAAAATGTATATGAACATATATGAAAAAGCATATTATACATGTTTATATGGTTAAAAAGAAAACATTTTTACATATACTTACCAAGTGTTATTTAGTTGTCTTTAAATGGAGATGTTCTTTGTTCTATAAATGCTGTTTGGTCGAAGTTTTCTGTGAAAGGAAAATAAAGCATATTTTATTTGATGTTTTACAATTTTACATGGGGTGGTATTGGTGTTTAGGATAGACTATAGCTTCATTAACAGTTTTGTTAGATTTTATAAAGGCTTTTAAAAGGTTTAAAAATCTAAATGGGGTGGTTTTGGGGTGTAGGATATATTAGGTGTTTAGTTGCATTTTAGTGAGATTTTACAAAGGCTTTTTAAAGTATACTTACTTTGTTAGTGAGCTGTTTTTGCAAGGTAAATTATTTTTTCTCGTTCTTTGGAGTAATATCTGTAGTGGAAATATAAAGAGATAAAATATATAAGTTAGTAATTTTAGTTAGCAATTGAAATCTGTGTTACATTTTAATTTAACTGCTTATTTAGAAATGGTAATTTACTTACTTTTTCTTAAGTGTAGTAGGCTTTATTTTGATGCAGTCTTTGATTGTGGTCAAAATCCGGCTGAGTTTCGCCTTCCTTAATTATTTTGGTTTAAGGTGTAAAATAAAACTTATTTTTCTTTGTTTATATAGTGTCTTTTTAATTGTTTGTTGAATTTGATTGGTTTATTTCGATGTTCTGTATTTCTATTGGTTAATTTTTACTTTGTTTCTTGGTTTGGGAATTGTTTTCTTTATATGGAAAACGCTAATTAAGAGTAATTTATTTTTTTGGGGTGAGGAAGGAGACGTTGAACTAATTATATTTTAATAGAATATATATAAGATGTATTAAAATATTTGAATATGTTGCAATTATATATTTTAAAATATTATTATTAGTGTGTTTATTATGTTATTATTTATTTATGTTGTTATAATTTTGATAGTTATGTTTTTGGTTCAATTTAATGTGATATGTATGTTTATGCAATTTTCTGTATTTATGGTGTTTAAAGTAATTGTTTTAATGTATTATTAAGTTGTCGATATATTGAAAAAAACAATAATATTGATGTCTATATTTTTGTAGTCGATATTTTAGACATGTCCTATATTAATTTATAAACGTCGATATTTTGTATTGCGATATTTATGTGTGCGATATTTGTGTTGTCGATATAGTTGTATCACGATATTGTGGTATCGATATTTGTGTATTTTTATAATTAAGTATGCAACATAGATATTTTTTATATCGATATTTTTGCGTCGGAATATTTGCAGTTCGATAATGTGACTTTCGGTATTATGTCAGTGATTCGTCGCAAACATGGGAATGCGTCAGAATCCTACGCCTCCCCATGGGAGGCGTAGAAGTGGCGGAAGGAGGAGAATTAATTTTAGTTCACCTCGTTTTTGGATCTTTCTATGTGTGCTGCATTCTGCAGCACACAAAGAAGGAGCAAAATGCCATTAATTATTGTTTGTGTGCAGGAATGTGTCCCTTTCTGCACAAAACAATCATCCCTGCAACGCAGGCAGCCTTGCACCATGGCACAAGGGTGTCTGCATTGGCTCACGGATGCTGTTTGTGCACCAGCACAAGGGGAGAAGGACAAGAATGTGCTGTATCTTGCAGATATGACACATTCCTGCCCTTTTATTTTGAAGCACGGCAGTGGAGGAGGAAGGCTTGCTGCTCTGCCGTACGTCAAAATATAGTAAATGAGTCCCTAAATTCTCTGATCTAGCTCTCCCTTTCACTGCCCGAGATTTGGGATGTCTGGAAGTCCAGCTGAAGGATCAAGATGGAGCCCCATGTTTCCAGTTGATTGTTCCAATGTAAGAAGATCACATGCTATGTAGACTCATCCACTGACTGCACCAATCAGAGCACTGATAAAGAGGCATAATGCCATATGATGTTTACTGACAAATCCAGCACTGAATGGCTGCAAAGTGGGCTGATCCAAAATCTGAATGCCATATCCAAACAACTAATAACGCATAGCTTCTCTCTGCATATTTTTTCCAATCGTCAAAACTTTGTCAGTGGATAAAAACAAATCATTACAATAAGATACATACAGCTTTACAATATTCAGCTTCAATGCTATGATCAGAGCATACTAACATACAACTAAAGAAAGAGGAACACGTAATCACCGATTGGGGATGAGGAAGTAAGAGACTAACTACTGAATGCATAAATTATCCTAACTGTTGAAAAGTTAAAAAAAATATAGGAATCACTTATTAGAATAATGCAAACTTGAGAATCTTCGAACAAGTGCTACAATAAATTGCTGAGTTTGTCTAGGCATAAGTATGTAAGTAGCTGTAGGAGATGGGCTTAAAGGCATGGTCATCATTTATGAGTCTATACATAATTTCTAAACCTGTCTCCTGTGTTTGGCCCATAATGTGCTCAGTGGCACACAAGATCCTGGATGATTTCCAATATATTTTATGTTCTGCAGGACAGCCAAAGCTCTGTCTATCTGCTAGACCTAAACAGTGGGTAGACATATACCCTTCAAGGGATCTCTGAACGGCCGTATGTTCCCCTAGTGCCCAAGCCTACATTCTTCACAAGGTGGAAGCTGTCCCAGAAGGACAGCTTCCCCTGTGTCAATCGAATACCGCCCCCACTGAGGAGTCAGTATGGTATTAAGGGTTTGCAACTGCTATTCCATTGCCAGGCGTTGATACATGTAATTTGACCCTTTCATGCCCCTCCTCCTTCCATATTGCAAGGAGTTGCAATGTGTACATTGTGACTCGTAAATGCTTTTGTGAATCACAGTACCCCTTTCGCACATTGCCACTTGGAATTTCGCTGCCACAAAGCCAGTGATTTTGCTGATAGCAGGGTTTCTCACCGCAAACCCCTTTTATACCTCTGCCCTGGTGCCATCACATACTGGTGCAGCACTACACCCAACGTGGTGGCTTTATCTGCTAGAGGTTCATGTACACATTATGGAGCCCAGTTAGTGTAGGCATCATTAACTAATTCAATACCTAAGTTTGAGAATGGTTGAAGAGACCATTTTTCTCGTCCTATGCATGGTAAACTTTTTATTTTTATTACTTCACAATGTAGGTGAGCTTTGAAAATACAGTTGGATCAATATCATGTAACAGAAATAAAGGGCCCTTGCTCTGTCTGCAGTCTGCCTGCACAGTGGAATTCAAACAATTTTGAATCAACTGTAGAAAACTGGAAACAGAAGGGAACTGCTTGCTTTCCCTTGAGCACGGTACAGTAAATATAAGAATACAATTTCAATCACATCTCTGTTGCTATAAAGAACTCTGTACTTTTTTTAATACTACTTCTTGAAATTTTAATTGGATTTCAGGACACGGAATTAGCAGCCTGGTTCTTTGATCTCGCAGTGTTTGTTTGAATTCTTACTCCTGAGCATTGAAGTGAAAAGAAAATATTTCCTTACCCTCATTAAAATCATTGCATACGAGAACTAATGTGAATATTTTTATGCAAATGTCGAACATCTCTCAACTACCCTGCTAGAGATAAGTTTGCATATGAACTTTGAAGACTCGTTCTACATTGGGCCTATTTTTGAAATTAGATCAACATAGCAGGAAGATTCCCACTTACAGTAGTCACTTTCTATTGTAGTCAATCAGTCATCAGCACTCTACAACTGCTCATAATGCAATGGAAAAAAAATGGCTGTTTTTCTTCTGCATGGGAGTATCGCACTGGTCTTCTCTTAATGAGTCCTGTGCTGAAAACTAAATAAACTGAACTCTGTTTTATGACCTATCTGTCTCCATTTCTCTCTCACACACTCGTGTTTCCCTCTCTCGCTCTTCCCTCTCCCTCTCTGGGGCAGATTTACAATGAAAGTGACTCAGTGCATTCCACAAGCCATTTGGCTGCGCCGCACTGAGTCACTTTCAAAGCACAGGGATGCGACATATTTACAACAATATGTCGCATCTCTGTGCTTCCCCCTGCGCTGGCGCACAAACTGCTGCCATGCGCCGGCACAGGCACCCTTGCACCATGGTGCCAGGATGCCTGCGTCGTGGGGAGATTGTTTTTGTGCAGGAAGGGGCTCCTTCCTGCACAGAAACAATCACTACAGGCATTTTCCTCTTGCAGCACGCATTGAAAGAGGAAAAAACGAGGAGAAATTAAAACATTTCGCCTCCCCTGGGGAGGCGTAGGATTCACACACATTTCCAGATTTACGATTCCTCGTAAATCTGGAGATGTGTATCGTTCCGTGGGTGTTGCGTGGGAACACCCACAGCAACACCCATGGGAACACCCCTTTCACGCAAAGTGCTGCGTGTAAAGGGGCCATATTTACAAGGACAGGAAAAGCCACGCTGGGTGGCTTTTCCTGTCCTTGTAAATAGGGAGCAGTAAGATACGCCACCAGAACGTCACAAAAAGTGACGTACTGGTGGCGCAGGGGGCTTGCAAATCGGCCCCTCTCTGTTTTATTTTGATCACAATGGCCTTCTCGCTTCACCTTCACTCCACCATGCCCTCATTAAGAGTTGCGGGGTGCAGTAATTTTACACCTAGAACTACTGATTCGTAGTGATTGGTAATTCCAGAACGAGGGATTAAAAACTATTACAACTTTCCCTCTGTTGTAACAGTGGAAATTAGTGACTGCAGAAATTCCTGCAGGTTATTCCTGAATTCAGGGTTGTTCTGAATGGACCAGGGTTTGGTGTGAAATTCCGGTTCAGGCCCTGTGGAAGGCAGTGTTGCAAGGTGTGCGTATGTAGAGAATGCAACACATTGGCATCATTCAGATAATGCTCCTCAGTTCTTTGCCATTTGGGTAATAACATTGTGTTGATTAATGTGCGCGAGAGACTGCATTGGAAAGAAGTAAATCCGCTGGCATGGATATCATTCAGGGGTCGCCAAGAGTCGCCGAGGGTCGCAGCTGCGGCCCTTTGCGACCTCTGGCACTGCTTTTGCGACTCTGGCCTCAGAGGTGGCAAAATCAGTGCCAGGAAGACAAGCGCAGCTCCACTTTCCTTGTTTTCTGTTATTTTTTTTTTAACACTAATAGTGAATAATATTTTATTATTACTAGTGTAATAAAGAATGGTTACAATTAGCTGGAATACGACGCTCCCTGGCAGCTGAGGTAAGTAAAAAAATGTTTTTAAATGTATGTTATGTGCGTGCTTGCGGATGAGAGTGTATTTTTATGACAGCGAGTGTGTGTATGTGTTAATGTGTGTATGTGTAAGCATGCGTGGGTGAGCGAAAGTAAAGGATAAATGGCATGTGATGTCACTTCCGCTTCCTCTGGCATTTTGGTGAACTGACGTTCACGCCCACTAGTATACATCAAACAGCTTCATCAGTAAACAAAGGTGTAGGACGTTGCCAGTAAAATGACACTGAAGTGGCAATGGCTGGGACTTGATAATCTCTTTAGGACAACAAGGGAGTGATTATGTTTTTATTGAGAATATGTGAAGGCAGAGCAGGTGGTTTGCAGGTCCAGTGCGCTCACTGAGGGAATTTTGCGAGTTGGATAAATATAAGACCTGTCTCTACTCTAGGTTAGGGAGAGCTTCACGAAAGACCGATCCCTTACCAGTACTGTTCTTTCCTTGCTTTGCAAATATTTCAATGTGCTTTACCTCGACCAAATTTACTACTGAATGCCCCTTGCCTATTTAAGTGCGTTCCACTGCTCCATAATATGGGGTTTATTTACAAGCCCCTTCCGCCACCCGTAAGTCACTTTTCCCATGTTAAAAATGACGCAAAAGTGGTGCAAGGGGCTTGTAAATAAGCCCCTATATTTGTGTATATTACGTTCCAGTGTAGAGCCATGACAACCGTAGAACACAGATCTCTGCTCCTGTTACTCCCCTTTGAACGAGCTGCAACCTGGAAATGCAGGCTCCACAAGTGGTTGGTAAAAAAAAATGGGTGCAAGGGATTGCAGCTTTCCACAGGAGCATGCTGCCTGCTCTTCCAGGACTGTGGGGCTGGCAGACACCAAAGCTGCCTAGTCCTGATTCCATCTCATGCTGCTTCTTCTACCACCCTACACTTCTAGGGCGAGATCAGAAAACCTTTTTGGGAGGAGTTATTACATGCCCTTGATTGTAAGTTAAGGTAGTACTTGGTGCAAATACATTTTACCAGCGTATTGTAAAGAGCAGAGGTGTGGCGGTGTGCTGCATTTTGGTGCAGTGTTATTGGGGCCGATTCACAGAACTAATCTGAGATAAAATCCTAAACTTACTACTTTTGGTATTCACAAAAGGCATTTAGTAGTAGTAAAGTTAGGATTCCTAACTTACTACTACTAAATGCCTTTTGTGAATACAGAAAGTCGTAAAGTTAGGATTTTGTCTCAGTTTAGCAGTAGTAAAGTTAGGAGTCCTAACTTTACTACAACTAAATGCCTTCTCTGAATACCAAAAGTAGTAAGTTTAGGATTTTATCTCAGATCAGTTCTGTGAATCGGCCCCATTGTGTTTTTGTGCTGGATTATTGCTTTGTGTTGTTGTTGTGTTGTAATCTGGTTGTTGTGTTGTGCCATGGTTTGTTTTAGTTGTACTGTTATTTCGTTTTTTTTTTTTTGTTGTGTTCTGTTGAAACAACCATTTACCATTGTGCAGGGTGGTAGAAGGCTGCCGCTCTAGCTCGACAACTATGTAAGGTGCCAGTCTCACAAAAAATGTGACAGAGACCTGTGCTAAATTGGCACTTCCAATGCTTGCTTGTGTGATGCAACCCACAGTTTCTTTATCTCACAACTCTTGCAGGTTCTATTTATCCCTGCTTCCTCACCTTGCTATAGCTTTCCTATTTTTGTGTACCTAGGTACACTTTTGCTCTTGGTCTAAGTATGAAGGTGATGTTGATAAAAAACAAGTCCTGGTCCCCAGAATTGAGTGCGGTGCCAGCCACAGGCAACCACAGGTGGACATTAAGCACATCTCCACATGCTCCCTGCTGGGAGTTCTGCTAATTGACACCTGAACGTCTGTTGAACTTCTTGCCGCATGTCAATATATTTGTTTCCATACACACTTCCCTTAACACATAAATATATTACTGAAATACATAAAGTCATGACATTCAGAACTATCCACCATACGTTTAGAATGGTCGGACCCACGCTATTTCTGATACCCTTATATTTTATATTTGCATGAAGTGAATATAAACAGCCTCATTTGCATAGTCATGGAAAGTCTGACATTTTGGCGTGGTTCTGGCTCTTAAATTCAAATGTTGGACACCTTTGGCACTAGGACATTGCAGTACGGAGTCCCGTGACACCTGCCCTGGAGTGTCCCACTGACTTGTGAAAGTGTTAGTCATACCAAGCACCCCTTACATGCACACCAAGATCACCCTCGTACATCCCGAGTCAGTGCTTAATTTGAGCCAGTGGTTTCCGGTGCTCAGCACCAGCACTTAATTGTCAACACCGGGACTAATGACAGCCTGCCAGATGGTGGCGCTGTTTGTGAAATTTGAAGATGAGAACAACACAGTAGTATATTAGTTCAATATACATTAAAAACGACTAATGCATGCCGCCCAAGCCCTTCTTTTAGCTTTGGAGGTCTGGAATAGTCTGAATTGGCACATCTGTAGGAGTGTGATGGGTAATAGTTGTGTTGTTACAGGCACTGGCGGCACTAGCGGGGACAGCGGGGACAGCGGGTAGTGTAAGCTCCTGTGGCCTCGTGGTGAAGGCCCTGAACCTAATTTTTTTTACAAATTAAGCACTGTTCTCCGCCTCCGTCTTGAAAGTTAACACTTCGAACATCGAAATGAGCCTTCTGAGATCACTTAAAATCAGCTTAAAATGAGAGGGTTTCAATTTTTTTTTTTTTAACTGAGTAAGGGAAGATTGCACCCTGAGAGAAATAGTAAAAAATGTGCAGTCTCTGGCAGCATGCATAAGACAAAGCAGTCTTCTCGAATGAGTTATTCCTGACCTCTGGGATGACAAGGAAGTATTTACTAGCAAAACATAAGGTTTTGGTTGGAGAGTAAAGGCAATGTTTCTTGACTAAAAATCTAATAAAGGATAGATAACCAAGGATTCAAAAATAATTCTATGTTCAATTGGTAGTCAGTGTAACTGAGCTAAGACAGGAGTGATGGTGTCTTCGTGGGAATAGTTCATTATTAAGCAGGCAGCAGAGTTCTGAACTCGTTGAAGCCTCTTCACGAGTTTGTATGGTCCAACCGGGGTTCAATGAGGGTAGTGACCCCTTTGGAACACAAGGATGAATTTCTCTTAACAAATTAAAGGTGGCAGAAGCAAGCACTGGACACCTTGGTTGTGTGATGTTTTAAGGAGCGATTAGCCCCCAAAGGTTACGGCTTCTACTGGGGACAGAATCGGGCCCAACGTACAAGGGCAGAAATTAGTGTTTCAGTAAACTGTGAGGTCTCTTGTTATAAGCACCTATGCGTTAGTCGGGTTAAATTTTAAAAAGTTGGATTTTATATCCTCAAATATTTAAATATAAATGTATCGTTTGATTAATTAAAACAACAATACAAATTCGTGGGCACATAGGGTAAGGTAAGACACAATTTATTAATAGTTTTCATGGTTGATAAAAATTCATCACGATGCACCATTGGAATTCACCTAAAATTGACAAAAACTTCGTAAAATTACCAACGTCCGGGAAATTAAAGGGAACAAGAAATCTCATCATAAAGAAAAGGGCAATAACATTCGTCACAAAAAAAGCTGTAAGTGGAAAAAACTCATCATAAAAAGAGCGACAGCAACAACCATAAAATATGTTCAAGATCCATAAAGTGCGTAGGTGCAAAAAAACTAAAAACAGTGCAGGGGGGTACATCATAGACACTAGCAAATAGCAAATCAAGGCGAAAGACTAACTACAGACATTTCATATACATGAACAAAAGTGATCTGATAAAACCGGGAATGCAAGATTGGCTTATGAACTAAATTACCCCTGTACACTCACTTTCATGTAATGAAGTTGTTGACTTTTCTAACTCAACCACAGCAATGTCTATAAATGTATCAACTCTGCAAATACACTACATCATGTCCCAACACACAGACAAAAGTCACCTCCTTAATCGTCCAAACCCCCAGTCTTAAAAACGTGGTATTAAAATATCCTTAAGTCCAAACAATAAGGACAAACACATAGAATATGAGAAAGTGATTTGCTTTTCTAACCGCAGTCTCTTCAACATTTGCAGAGTTTTCCTTGTTGAGTGCTCTAATTCGCTCTTGTATCTGCCAGTGGTAAAAGTTGAAATCTCAGCCTCATGAATCTCCTTCTTATCTCATATTTCAGATTCACTGACACACTACTCTGGGCCCTGTTAGAAATGGGGTCTCTAATTAGCAGTGGTATGCACCCCGTCCCAAGTAGGGACACACACTCTAGTCAGGGTAAGTGTAGCACACACTAAAAGTTTACCTGTGTTCTCCCTCTGGTAGCTTGGCACAGAGCAGTCAGGCTAAACTAAAGAGGCAATGTGTAAAGTATTTGTGCACACACAAACAGTAACATAGTGAAAACACCACAAAAGTACTCCACACCAGTTTAGAAAAATAGCCTATATTTATCTAAGCAAAACAACAAAAACCAACATGCACAAGTCAAGATATGAATTTTTATAGATGAAATCAAAATGCAGTGCTTAGAAGTCAATAGATCCAACTGGGGCTATCTGGTCGCGCTTGACCGGGACAAATCCAAATGTTCAGTTCGACCTCGATGGAGCATAGGCCAGATACAGGAATCATGCAGACCCCTTTACACTACCTTGGATACATCGGAAATCGAAGACGATGTGTGGGGCAGAGGAGCTGAGGCTTCAGGGATGCAGGTGATGAGTCAGTTCCTTAAGGCGGTGCAAGGTCATTGAAGCGTTAATGCCCGAGGAAGTTGCGAGGAGGTGATGCATCGGTTGCTGTTGCGAGACCTTGATTCCTGAAGGCGAGGATGAATCGTTGTCAACAGCAAGATGTGTCGATTCTACGATGTCGAAGTCGAACCGCTGTACTGAAGGCGATCTGTTTGTCGAAAGCCATGAGGGGCAAGGCTGCATTGGAGTCGGAGCGGTGCGTCACAGACTTCAGTGAAGCAGCACTCGAGACTCACACAGCGACGGTTCTTCGGAGGCGCTGTGGCAAATTTGGGCTGCATTAGAAGTCAAGGTTGTTGCGTCACGCACTCAGTGAGCGGTGTCCACGGCTTCTGTGCAGACAGTGCCGATGCGTCAATTTCGCAGGGATGCGCTGGTGGGGGTCAATGTGTTGGTTTGTTGGTTACAGCACCAACTTCACCTCCAAGGGCTAAGGACTGGATTTGGCACCAATTGGCAGGGCAGGACTCGCAGCAGAGGAGCCCAGGTGCTGGTAGCAAGATGCAGGTGAAGTCTTTTATGTCCCTGAGCCTTCAGCACCAGGAGGCAAGCTCAGTCAAGCCCTTGGAGAACCTTAGAAAGCAGGATGCAGAGAATGAAGTCCAGTCCTCTCACTCCCAGCAGGCCAACACAGCAAAGCAAGCAGCAAAGTGACAAGCTCTTCTGGCAGCACAACAGCTCTTCTTCATGGCAGAATGTCCTCATCCAAGAGTGTTCTGAATACATGGTGTCAGAGGTCCAACACTTATACCCATTTTGGCCTTTGAAGTAGGGAGACTGCAAAGAAAGCTCTTTGCAGTGCACAGAACCCTGCCCTTTCAGGGGGGTAGGCAGCTCTTTGTGTGGGGACAGACACAGCCCTATTCAGGTGCAATTGTCAACTCCTACCACCACCCAAGCTCAGGAAGGCCCATCAGCCTGGTGATGGGGCAGCAGGATATGCAAGGTACACCTCATCTCTCTTTGGGTGTGACTGTCTAGAGTGAATTCACAAAGCCCAACTGTCATCCAACTCAGACGTGTATTCTAGGGATAGGCAGAGACACAGAATGGTTCAAGTAAGAAAATGCCAACTTTCTAAACGTGGCATTTCAGACCAGAAATTCCAAAAATAACTTCACCAAAAGGTGTGTTTTTAAATTGTGAGTCCAGAGATACCAAACTCCAATTTTCTATCCACTCCGAATTGGAAGTTACACTTGTAAAGTGGCACAAGGCAGCTCCAAAGCTAACCTATGTGAGAGATAGGCCTTGCTATAATGAAAATCTAAAAAGCACATGTCCTACCTTTCAACTACATTGCACCCTGCCCATGGGGCTACCTAGGGCCTACCTTAGGGGTGACTTATTTACATATAATAAAAGAGAAGGTTTGGGCCTGGAAAGTAGGTGAACTTGCCAGGTCGACATGAGAGTTTAAAACTGAACACACAGGCTCTGCAGTGGCAGGGCTGAGACAGGTCTGAAGGCTACTCATGTGGTGGCACAATTAGTGCTGCAGGCCCACTAGTTACATTTAATTTACAGGCCCATGGCACATGAAGTGCACTGTACTCAGAACTTATAAGTAAATCAAATATGGCAATCATGGAGAAACCAATCATACCATGTTTTAAAGGAGAGAGTACATGCACTTTAGCACTGTTTAGCAGTGGTAAAGTGCCCAGAGTCCTAATGCCAACAAAAAAAAGGTCATAAAAATAGGCGGAGGAAGGCAAAAAGTTTGGGGATAAACCTGCAAAAAGAGCCACGTCCAACAGGCCCTAAGCGAGTTATAGGAGGGAGAAAGAAACTCCCCCCCCTTTTTAGTTTGAATAACTCCTTGACATTCTCCATAAATGAGGCAATTAGTGAGGATTCCTTTCCAACTTTCTTAAAGGAGTTGTAGCATAATGTGTTGTCCCATTGATCTTTGAGGCTTAGTTCATCTACTAATCTCATGAGATTATTGATACCATTGGATCGATGAATTTCCTGGTTAATGCACAATACATTCCATAACACAGACTTGAGCGTGCCCGCTAATGCTTGTTTCAGCCTGTAGCAGTACATTATGATGAGTAAATCCGCCATCTTACTACAGTTAGCGAGCCCACATTCCCAGCTTAACTGACAGAACTAAGCACATTTGGGAAGACAAAAAATGGTCCTGGCTGCAGGAGATAGGATGAGCTCTAACTCCTTGTGCAATTTATTGCTGTGGGTAAAAGATCTATACAGAATTGTCGTCAAGAACTTTGTTTAAAATAGATCCATTATCGAATCTCCAGATCACTACAAAGTTTGAGATACCTTTGACATAGGGGCCGATTCCGATTCGGGCCGGAAATCTCCCCGACCGAGCCGGACCCGGAGAGATTTCCGACCGAATCGGACCCGTGCAGTCCGACCGAACGAGTACGATGCGCACGTATGCCATCGGACTCGAGTCGGTCGGACTCCCATTGAAGTCAATGGGAGCCTGTCGTACAACGCGTACGCGGGCTCCCATTGACTCAATGGGTGCGATGCGGACAAGTGCGCCCCCTACAGCGTGTACGCGGCGAAGCAATTCGCGCCGTACACGCACAGGTAGGGGGGACCCATGGGTCCCCCCTGTGTGCGACTCGCGCGGCTAGGCATACAGGGGGGTCCGACACGGACCCCCAAAGTACGGCTCCGACAGCTCTTTCGAGCCGGAGTGCGCGGCTCGGTCGGACTGCTCGCGGCGCGCATCGTACTTACCCGGCCGGGGAACGTCTCCATTGCGCGGTGCGAGTCGTGTCCGTGCGAGTCGGTCGGTGCGGTTCGAGCCGGGATCGAGTCGGTCGGAGCGGTCGGGACGCCCGGACGAGTCGGTCGGCGAATCACGCATCGTACTCGCTCGCCCGGACTCGCGTACGGATCGGTCGGGAAATAGGGCTCCGAATCGGATCCGGTTAAGCCGAATCCGATTCGGAGCCCTACCGGCCGAGATCGGAATCGGCCCCATAGTTGGTATCACATGTAGCTGGATCTGTTTAACATGGCCTTAGGATGGATTCTATGACACGTTACTATCTTGCCAAACACCGAAATACTGATATGCCTTGACTTTGTCAATGCATTCTCCAACAATTGACCATTTATGCCGGTTTATTATAGGCCCCAAAAGTAATAATTTTAGATTTTGATGTGTTAAGTTTTAAATCATAAGCTGTTATGTATCTATGATGGGCGTCCATGGAGCGTGAAAGACCAATAGGTATATGGTCCAGGAGAACGGAATCGTTGGCATAATGCAGAACGGGAACTTCCACTGAATCCAATTAAGTAAAAAAAGCTAGTGTTTTCTCCAGTTCTAAGATTAAGTCTGCAGTATAGAGGTTAAAAAGAAGCAGTGCCAATACGCAACCCTGTTTTAACCCACGATTAGTCAAAATCTTCCTGGACACTCTAGCTCCATCTCCTAGCTTAACACGAACCCATGTGTCCATGTTATCAGAAGTTCAAAAGAGGTTCAGGAATGTCCCATTTTTAGGTCGAGCCTACAGCGCTTGCGCTGTTAGGCGATCTGTTGTCTGTAGTTTGTGGGGTCAGAATTCTCCACGCTTTGGATTGGCTTGTGTGTGTCCTTTAGAAATCATAGCCTACAAATGGCTACTGGTGGGTGCATGTACCACCTTTTCTCTGAAGTATACTCCCATGGAGTATTGCCGCTGGAGCGAGCAGGGAGGAGCACGCTGCGTGCATGCATTTATCTTCTTGTTGTTGTCAGTATTCTTTTTACCATGAGGTGACACGGGGACCGGGCTTTACATCCTGCTGCCGGAGTTAACTTGTGGGAAGCAGGCAGGCATTGGGCTACTTTGCAGCAATCATGGCAACCGCTGCAGCCTCCGTTGCTGAGAGAGGGACTAGTTAGACTGGAGTGATCGGCATTGCAGAGCAGCCCTAGTTGTGCTGCAAGTGAAGTTGGTAAGAGAGTGCCAGCACATCTATCTATCCATGTTAAGCACTGGTAACATACTCTGGACACTGAACGAGTCAAGGAACAAGCCGATATGCAGCTCAAAATTAATTGTTTCTCTTTAAGGGCAAACAGAAAGTTCAGTGTTTGATGCTGCTGGTTATGCAGATTAATCAAATGGGCTTTCAGTGGCCTGTCCACTTGTGATAAATGCTTACAGCTCTCTGCTGTCCTTTTAAACAAAACAGGGCTCCAATGTGAGCCACGTGTGTGCACTTCACCTGGTACGGTTGTATTGGGTTAAAGCCAGTTTTCAAGTCACTTCTGGTCACGAGCAAAAAGAACAATTGATGGACAGAATGCAGAACAATGTTATCCATTCACCCCAGTACAGAGTTCTGGGCCTAAATCCATCTTTTTTTTTGCTCCCCATGCCGTTCCAGTTTGAACCCAGCCATATGCAAATCAGTCTTGACCCTGCGCCCAATGGGAACAGTCCAGCCCGAATTGCAAACAAGCATCCTAGCACCGGCTTCGAGGTTTCACCCCTCATACCTGAACTGAGGTGGCAAAGTGAGCTAAAGAACGATGATGGATTCAAACCAGCTCTGTGACTGGGGGTGAGTGTCTGAAAAGTTTCAGCGCTCCGTCCATCATCTCCTTGTGTTTGCTTTGTTTGCCCTAAGTTGGCAGGGTATGCCCAGACTTGGGTCCCTTGCTCACTTTGCCACTGGATTCAAGCTAGCTTGGCTGATGAGGGGTGTTACCCCAAAACCGGTCCCAGGGTGCTTGTTTCCGGTTCAGGGAAGACCTGACTTGGCAGTTCGGGCTGGACTGTTCCCATGAGGCACAGGGTCAAGACTGATTTGCCTATAGCTGGGTCTGAACTGAGGTGGCGAAGTGAGCTAAAGAACGATGATGGATTCAACCCAGATCTGTGACTGGGGGTGAGTGTCTGAAAAGTTTCAGCGCTCCGTCCATCATCTCCTTGTGTTTACTTCTGCTCACGAGCACAGCCCCAAAGAAAGAGGCGATTTCTACAGTGTAAAGATTCATCGTGGGGGGTAGATGGGGAACTCCTTCTGTGCGCTGTAGCCCAGAAAGACCAAAGTGGCCTAGAAACGAGTTAAGTTAGCTACCCCCTTTGTTCCTGTATCCTTCCCTCTCCAGACCATGCATACATTACATTACAACATAGCCAATAACGACCCCCCCGAGCATACCTGACGCGTAGTCAGAATGTCAGCACCAGGCGCGTGGAATATAAAAACAAGAGGACTCGGAAGTGCTCCTACGTAGATCATGAGTGGCGCCTTTCTTACTTGTTCTTTTCCAGCAAGGAGCCACCCCACTGTGACCACGCAGTGTAGCTGATTGGTTCCCGGAGATACTGAAGCGGTGGGCATCAGGTTTCGCTTTCCTAAAACAAAAGCAGCTCAGAGGTAAGGTAAGATGTGGGCTAATATGTTTTGGACGTTTGAGGGTATGTGTTGGGTCCTGTGTGCAGCATAGGATTTTACTGTTGATTTCCTCGATATTAATAAACTTTTGTCTGGAGGGCTTACTACAAGTAGCTTCTACCTTGCAGAACACCAGTATGTGCCCAGCAGAGGTGGCTTTTGGCAGCTCTTTTTTTTTTTGCTGTGCCTGTTGCGAGTGCAGTCCTTTCTCAAAGTATGGATGTCACAGGTCCCTTGTGTGCGCTGACTTTCTTTAGCTGTTTCAGGGCCTGTTAGGTCTGGTGCGCAGCGCCAGGTTTTTACAGTTTTTATTCCCCTCACATAATTACCAAAGGTTGCCCGGAGCTTCAATGAAAGAGTCTCTAGCTTGTAAATCAGGGGAGTTGGAGGGGCAACAGCTTTCTTTTTCCCCGAAGGACATCTCATATGACCAGTCAGTGTGTGGACTGATTACTTTTGGCTGTTTGTGGGCCAGTGAACCAGGTCTTACTGTTGATTTCCCTCATCATATAACAAAGATTGCCGGCATCAAGCTTAGATGCCTGCAGTCTTCTATATATTGCAAAACACTATACAGCTTGTCTTGACAAGGTCAAAACTGCTCTCATTTGCAAATGTGGGTCGATTTTAATTGTCTGGTTTGCTAAACGGGGAGCACTTTTAATCTGCTGCCAGAGTTTATTTTCTGTCGTGTCTCAGTCCTACCCTGGAGTGGGGGGTGTTTCTTTTCCAGTCTGGCTGGCAGACACAAGTCAGCTCTCTGACAGCTCAGGACTGGACGGTCTGCAGCTCTTCAGCCTATATTAACGTACTACACCACCATTCAATATTTTAGCCATATTGTACTGAGAACCCGAGGCATGCTTTTCTTAATCTCAGTATATTTTTAGACGCACTGGCCTCTGAAACTCACTTTGTGCCTGCTGCACAATGTTTATCCACGATTGATGTCTTGTAAGGCTAAGCAAGTGCCTCACAGCCCCCTGCGACCTTCCTTCTAATGTGTTTTCATTGCCGTGAAAGGCTTTGCCGCAATTGTTTTACTTACAGTATGGTCATATTAGAAAGAGGTTGTAGGTTAGTGAGCTTTTATTTGAGTTGTTTTCAATTCGTTTCAAGACATGTTTAGAGCTTCTTATTTTTCAAAATATTGTAATTTCGGATATTTATCTCTTTCAGTGCTCTTCATTCCATGGATTTAATGGACAGGAAGTGTCACTCTAAGTGTCACACATTTGGCAGCTGAATGTTACTCATAAGTACATTAAAAACATTGAAATGTTACACATAAACAATCTCAAAACTTGGCAGCTATGACAGACTGTGCGCTTAAGAAATGAAGAGGCTGAACATTGTGCAGTGTCTCAGAAAGGAATGTGCGCAGTTGTATAAATAAGAACCACAAACTTCAAGAAAAAGGTGTTGTGCACTGATGCTTTGCAGCAGTTTTAAGATCTTAGAGTTTCTTGTTGCTCAAATGGGTGTAATGTCTGATATTTATATGTTTCCCTCGTCTTCATTGCTTGATTCTGCTCATTAGAAAGCGTCACTCATAGTCATTGAATGTCACTCATAATTTCACTGAAATTATGAAAATGTTACACGTAAGCAATCTGAAACCTTGGCAGCTATGAAAAGGGGGTGCGTATAAATGGTGTATCAGGTACAATTCTCCCCCACGGAAAACACATCAGGTTTGCACACTCCGCAGCCAGTGGGGGGGGGTGATAGCAGATGATGTATGTGTGTGAGCGCAGACTGTACACCCCTCACGCTTTCGGGAGGGTTCAAGAGTCCCGCTGAGTGCTCGCAGCCTAACCAGATGGGGAGCTGCAGCCATTTCCTGCTCGCAGTAGTGAACCCTTGCCGGCTGGGCCCCGTGTACCGAAATGGCTGCAAGGAGCAGAAAGAGAAGCATGTGACTTCTCGGCAACGCTGAAGTGGCGAGAGTGCGGCTGATGTGTTAGCTGGGAACTCACTGGGCTGAGTTACTGTTTTACAGTGGACTAGAAGGTAGTAGGACAGGCCGGTGGGATGTTATCTTCGTGGTAGGTTCACAACTGTTAACTATATGGCTGGGAGAGAGATGCCCCCCCCCCCACCTCCTCCCCAATTCCTGTTTCGGGGGAGGGGGCAGCTAAGAGACGCGAGGGTCTTGCATCTGTAGTCCAGCATTCTGGCCTTGGAGAGAAGAGTGGGGTATAAAGGGCATAATTGGAAACTAGCAATCTTAACCACACATGGTATGCGTCGTACACGGACTTGGTTACCTAAAACTAGTGATTTCTCAAGTAGAAACGAGGATAAGAGCTGGGATTCCCTGGGGACTTGTGCAGGTAAACGATCCTCCTTACTATGAGGCAACCATGACTGCGGTCCAGAAAAAGGCAGAATGCTTCTTCTCACCATCTCATGTGGTGACACCTTCCCGCGCCAGTCAGGGTCCCCTCTCCCAATGGCCCAAACATCCAGTATCATGCCAACATTTTAGCAGATGAAAGTGGGAGATTCAAATATATGTATAATCGGGAGAATGTATATTTTCCCCATTGACTTCTATTGAAACAGAGGCAATTTCAGGCTGGAAACAGCCAAGATGATGGTATTTAGTTTTAAAAAATGGGGAGTCTCCCGCCTCATTCAATTATTATTTATATAGTGCTACAATCACCCATGAGGGTATCCAGGCGCTGGGTTGCAGGGCTCAGTCGAAAAGCCAGGTCTTGAGTCTTTTCCTGAAGTCGGCTAGAAGTTGTGGGCGTGATCTCTGTGTGAGAGTGGGCCCGAGTTCTGCAGGCCATCCGGTGTCATTCATAGGAGAGGTGTTGTTTCCAAAGATCAGCACTTCGGTCTTGTCAGTGTTTAGCTTAAGACAGTTGGTCTTCATCCAGTCAGTGACTGGCCTATTGGCATTTATGAGTCTGTTACCTTACTTCCCGAAGCACGCAGTCTAACTTGTTAAACCCCCCTCCATCCCTTTAGAGGTGCAGTCTCGAATCACTCCCCTCTATTTACTTGCAATCAAGGCTACCATCCCTCCTTATGTGTACATCCTGGCATTCTCACCTCCCTCTCTTTCTCTAGGTGTGTAGTCTAGGCTAACTTCCTCGGTCCATAGCTACTGAATCTTCCCTACCCACCCACCCCACACCCCTTCGCGCATCATTCCAGGTATGCAGTGTGAACTGTCACTCCCTCCCTCAGGCTCGCAGTCTGTTGCACTTTCAAGGAGAACAGTCTGGGCTACCAGACACAACCATCATCCCCAGGCCTGCGGTCTGGGCAAAGCCATCCCGTTCCTGGCCTGCCTGGGCAGCCCCACTAGTTCATGGACTCTGCCTAGAAAAGCCTCAACCCCCCCCACACTGTTCCTGGCCTGCCCCGATTCCCAACCTGCTGTTTTTGCAACCTTTTTCTCCAGCCCCATTCCTGGCCAGACGCCTGGGCAACATTCCCCTTGTTTCCAGCCTGACACGTGGACACCTCCTCCTGCCTGTTGTCTGGGCAGACTTTACTATCAGTTTCTTGCTCGCTGTCTGGGCATCTTTAACCACCCTGTTTCCTGCCTGCTGTCTGGGCAGCCATTTCCCCTGTTTTCTGCTTGCTGTCTGGGCAGGATTTACCCCCCACCCCTTAATTTCAGCCCCCTGTTTGTTCCCAGCCAGTTGTCTTTGCAACCTTTTTCTCCAGCCCCATTGTCGCCTGCTGTCAAGGCACCACTCCCCCTCTGTTTTTGGCCTTCAACCTGGACACCCCCATTCCTTTTCCCTGTCTTTTCTCTGGGCAAACACCCCCAACCCCTCTGTTCTCGGCCTTCTGGCTGAGCAACCTCTCCCTGCCATCCCCGGCCTGTCGTCTCAACAGTTTCCACCAAACCTGTTCCTTGTTCCCACCCTGCTGTCTAGGCAACATTTCTCCACAACCTCCCCCATCAATCATCCCAGTTTCCCAACCTGCTGTCTGGGCATTCTTATCAACTTCCAAAACCTCAACCACCCATTTTCTTCTTGGCGTCTGTTGTCTGGGCAACGCTCCACCCCCCAAAATAGTTAATTCCCAGCCTGCCATCTGGGCAAATTTTATTATCCGTTTCTTGCCTGCCGTCTTCGCAACCTTTCCCCCTTTGTAGGTTGAGCCTGGGCAGCGCATGCGCTGCTCTGCGAGGCATGCTATATTCGAGTATAGACTTGAAGCCCTGCCCACTCTCCGCCCATATTTTTTATTGGCTTGTGTCAATATCCTTCGTAAATGCTGGATTCTGACTCATTAATAGGCTTGTTAGTCCCTCCAAAGTACTGCCTTGTCTTCATTTGTAACCTCCCATGAGGACTGGTCCTTTTACTTCTGTTGTTACACGGTATGTTTTATTTAGTCTGTAAGCACTATTTACTTTAATGAGTTTCTCCTGCTGCAGGCACAACATGCTTTCCTGCAACATTCATTGCGCCATACGCGCTTTCACTTTCCAAGCAGCCCGGAACAATGGTGGCTGCTTATTTGAAATTAAATTGGTCTTGCATTTACAAGAGTTTGAGCTATTGGCATTGTAAATGACAATGCTATTATTTATCTGTTAATGATCAAAACAGATAAATAAAAGGCATTGTCATTTACAATGTCAATAGCTTAAACTCTAGCAAATGCGAGACCTATTGCATTGCAAATGCTTGTTTAAATTTACTCCACAAATAAGCCCCATTCACTTTGTCAAAAGTGGCACTGATGTCCAAGTAACATATGTATAGTCTAGTGCCCCAATATATTGCCTTTTGAGCTTTCAAATTAATAGCCAGTACGTTGCCCTGTGTTTTGCACCCTTTTCTGAATCCCATCTGATGCATTGGCAACAATTTCTTACTCTCCATCCACTCCTCTAAGTGAGAGAGTAGAGTATTCTCCACCCACTCCACCAAGTGAGAGAGTAGAAGATTCTCCACTCACTCCTCTAAGTGAGAGAGTAGAATATTCTCCACCCACTCCTCTAACTGAAAGAGTAGAAGATTCTCCACTAACTCCTCTAAGTGAGAGAGTAGAAGATTATCCACTGACTCCTCTAAGTGAGAGAGTAGAAGATTCTCCACCCACTCCTCTAAGTGAGAGAGTAGAAGATTCTCCACTCACTCCTCTAAGTGAGAGAGTAGAATATTCTCCACCCACTCCTCTAAGTGAGAGAGTAGAAGATTCTCCACTCACTCCTCTAAGTGAGAGAGTAGTAGATTCTCCACCCACTCCTCTAAGTGGGAGTAGAATATTCTCCACCCACTCCTCTAAGTGAGAGAGTAGAAGATTCTCCACTCACTCCTCTGAGTGAGAGAGTAGAAGATTATGCACTGACTCCTCTAAGTGAGAGAGTAGAAGATTCTCCACTCACTCCTCTAAGTGAGAGAGTAGAATATTCTCCACCCACTCCTCTAAGTGAGAGAGTAGAAGATTCTCTACTCACTCCTCTAAGTGAGAGAGTAGAACAATATCCACTGACTCCTCTAAGTGAGAGAGTAGAAGATTTTCCACCCACTCCTCTAAGTGAGAGAGTAGAATATTCTCCACCCACTCCTCTAAGTGAGAGAGTAGAAGATTCTCCACTCACTCCTCTAAGTGAGAGAGTAGAAGATTATCCACTGACTCCTCTAAGTGAGAGAGTAGAAGATTATCCACCCACTCTTCTAAGTGAGAGAGTAGAAGATTATCCACCCACTCCTCTAAGTGAGAGAGTAGAATATATGCGAAGATCTTTGCCTCAGGAGCGCAATAGTTCAATCCTTTTTCAAGTCAGACAGACTTCCTTTCTGGTGCAGAGGATGTAGAATAGAACCACTCGAGGAGTCAGGTCTTGTCTGAGATTCCAAAATAGAGTTATATAAGTGACAGAGTGGGGCCACCTAACTCTCCTTATTTGATTTAAATATGGAAATTAACATTCAATTTGGACCCAAAGCGATATCTCCGCTGATCGCCTCCAAGGCTTCAATAATTTTTTTTTCGGTAGTATTATGTTAACATCTTGATCAAGATATAAGGCTGGGGGTTCAGGCTCTAACAGTCAATGGGGCAGATTTACAAGCCCCTTGCAACAAACTTTACACCGCCGTTGCGTCACTTCTGTGAAGCAGTGGCGTCGTAAACAATGCGCCATGTTGCGACATATTTACAACGTGAAGCATCTAGGGAGATGCATCACGTTGTAAAGCCCTGCGCTACATTATACCTGCGTCAGGTATAATGTATGCAGGGTGGGCGTTCCCACGCAGGAAAGCCTCGTAAAAGTGACGTAGTGAAATCTACAAGATTTCACTGAGTCACTTTTACGACGCCACTGCATCAAAACCTTGCGCCTGCTTGAAGCAGGCGTAAGAAGTGACGCAGCATGTTAGGAATAGGCATTCCTAACCATTGCTGGAGTTGCGTCGTACTTGCGACACAACTCCAGCAATGCGCTGCACTTACGCCGACAAGATGCGTCATAAATCTGTCTATCCTTGCGCCACGGTGCGCCGCATTGTAAATGCGGCGCATCCATGGTGGTGCAAGGGTTTTTTTCCGTGTCGCAATTTAACTGGCGCATCCCTGCTAATATGCAGGGATGCTCCAGTTCTTGTAAATCTGCCCCAATATTCGTAGTACAACTTTGAGACGAACGATGCCCATTTATCTGCACCGATGTAATTGATTTAATCGCTAGAAGATTCTGTTGTTCGACTAAACCCCCAGAATTCTTTTGAGTCGTGCTCAGCCGCCATCTTGATGTTGTAACATCTCTTCAATATAAAGGTATTCTTTTCCTATCAGCATTTCTGCTTGTATTCTAAGGTTAGTTCTTTCAGTTCTTGCGTTTGGGTAGTGTTGCCGAGTTCAGCATTTTTCCCCCTGAGATGTGCTAATTTCCTTTTCATGTTACGCAGCTCCTCTGCCTGTGTAACAACAGCAGAGCTTATTTACAAGCCCCTTGCGCCCAGGGTCAGATTGGTAGCGCGGGCACTCGGGAAATGGCCGAAGCGCTGGTAGCCGAGTTCTAGCTGTGGGCTGCTTATTTGGGCAGCCGGGGGGGGGCTGTCTGTGCTGTTAGGATGCCGCCAGCGGCCCAGTGGGTGTCTGAATGGCCTTACTAGAGGCAGATGGGCAGAGGTATCACTCCCTTTCTCTCGCTGGGCCGGCCCATTAATGTATGCTGATTGAGCGGGGGCAGGGGGGCCGAGCAGAAGTGGTCTCAGCAGTGTGAACTAATCTGTGCATGTTTTTTAATCTAAGTGACGTTAATAAAACATGCCCCCCCACCCCCTTTCTTTTCATAAAACTTCGCTGAAGCAGTGTTTTGAAGAAAGGCAATACGCAAATGTGGGCTACTTTTTTTTGGTGTGCCCCGGCCGATTTTTTTATCTCAATCCAACCCTGCTTGCGCCGCCGGTACATCACTTTTTCCCATATTAAAAGTGACGCCCCAGCGGTTCAAGCGGCTTGTAAATAAGCCCTGCATAGTCTGACCAGAAGAACCCCCGTGCCTGACGCAGTGTAAAGGCGCGAAATGATCCATTAGGCTAAGGAGGACATTAGGCCATGTCACTTCTCTCGGCCCGGCGGGCGCCCAACAAAATAGTTAATAAAAATGTTACGAAGATAACAATCCAACTTCCATGAATCCCAACCAAAGACGGGTTCCATTTTATTTTATTCAATCTAGATGCCTCCTCCTTCTCTGAAATTGTTTGATAGTTGATGTTATGCTTAATGCTCCAATTCCCTTTTTTTTTGCCTGAGGGAGATGGTCGTTTTCTGTTCTGTATATTATTTCAAATGAGCAGATTTGTTGAAATAAGCTAGGGGATACCAAGGTGTAGTCTAATTGCTTGCCCTTTGAGGCAACAGAGTGTGATGGTTTTGCAGGAATGTAAGGGAGGATACGACCATTCAGGTTCATTACTGGTACCCTGAGCAGCGTATGCCAGAAATTGTGATTGGACCGATCTTTAGACTTAAAGTTGGATTCCATAGGAGGATTGCTCCATAGGATTGGCAGATCCTTCAGTGGGTCAGGAAGCAATAAACCATAATCCAAGATACTATTTAGATCACCTGTTAGTAATAATAATACATCTATAGCAAGTGGTAATTGAGAATCCAGATATATAAACAGAGCATTTTGCATAGAACGATTCCGGAGAGTATTTGGCGGGATGTAGATGTTGTACACCAGAAGTGATTTACAAATTGTCTGGCCCGGGAATTTGAATTCAGTAACTAAAATATAGTTAGACTCTTGCCAGACTTGCTGGAGTATGTTCCAAATGAGTACTAGTTAAAGTTGCCAGGCCCACTTACGGTCTACCCTTTACTGAGAGTCTCACAGCTGGATTGGTCCAGGAAATGTAGTTCATCGTGGTAAGTTCCTCCTGATCCCTTTTTTCTTCTAAACACACAATATGAAACTCGTGAATTTCGGTTGAGAGCATCTGAACCATGCCATAGCTTTGATATACCGCCGATGTTCCATGAAAGGAAATGTAACCCTCATATTTTGTAGGATCCATGCAAGATAGGCCATGGTAAATATTAAATAACGGGAGGATAGAGTGGTTAATGGTGTCAAACACTGCAGATAGGGCTAATAGAGCATGAGCATAGGACATAGCTTTCACCATCATCGGCTTCCCACTGAAGGTCAACACCAATGACACCACACCTTTGTGCTTCGGTTAGGTCTAAAACTGGCTTGAATAAGGTTCAAGACATTATTGGCCTTTATAAGTGTTTGAGGATGGTAAAAAGCTACATTTTCTGGTAAGTTTGCGAAATAAGGAAGCAAGGAAATGGGACCAGGGTTTGCAGGATTGTCCGCATGGAGAGAAGATTTGTTTTATGTGTACGTATGTATGTGCACGTTTTTGTCCTGACACCTCCTCCATCTTGTGAGTTGCAGCCTACCTGTGCCCCAGATTGCAGTGAGCAGAGTCCAGGAAGTGGTAAGGAGGCAGACTAGTGCTGTCTCTTTCCTAAAAGAGTTAAAAAATGATTTTCCCTATCTGTGATTACTGTCTTTGCCTGTGGTTGTTACAGTTTAAAATTGTAGTTTTAACCTGCCCGTGATTACATATTTAATTACCTGTTTTGTGTTCAAACTTGCGGTTTTTCCTGCCCATGATTGCTTCCATTTAACGTGTTGAATTGTGGTATTTGCAGTCCTGGATCTCTGTGGTTTTTCCCTCTTATTCCCGGTGACTGTCGGTTTTCCCTCCAGGTTTCCCCTTGTCTCTGTGCAAAGACCTGTATGTTGGACAGTGCACCCCCAGCCACCATTTTGTGTTGACGGGTCGGTGAGGACGGCCCCTCCCTCCCCCCTCCCCCCCAGCGGCGGGGATATTCTGCATCGGAGTGTGCTCTGGGGCAGCGGTGATCTTCTGTGTGCTGTTTGGACTGTGTTTGATGGGGACTGTGCACTTCGTTTTTTGTCCAGGAGAGGGAGTGGGGTTTTATGCGGGCACTATTTTCAGAGGACAAGTTGGGCCTTTGCCTGCAGAGGTCCGGGGTGTGGATTGGGCCTGTCTGTCTCCTGGGAGATTCTGAACGAGAGGGGCAGCTCCCCGGTCCCCACCCCCAGGCCAGCGGACCTAGGACTGGGGATTGGCTGTTCGGCTCCCGGGCAACTCTGGGCCCTCCCCTCATACCTGCCCAGGCCCCTTAGGGCTTTGCTGGGTGCACCCCAGGTCATTCTCCTCCATCTTGTGAGTTGCAGCCTGCCTGTGCCTCGGATTGCAGTGGGCAGAGTCCAGGAGGTGGTGGGGAGGCGGACTGGTGCTGTCTCTTTCCTAGGGGGGTTGAAAGGCGATTTTCCCTATCTGTGATTGCTGTCTTTGCCTGTGGTTGTTACAGTTTGGAATTGTGGTTTTGACCTGCCCGTGATTGCATGTTTGATTGCCTGTTTTGTGTTCAGACTTGTGGTTTTTCCTGCCCATGATTGCTTCCATTTGACGGGTTGAGTTGTGGGATTTGCAGTCCTGGATCTCTGTGGTTTTTCCCTCTCATTCCCGTTGACTGTCGGTTTTCCCTCCAGATTTCCCCTTGTCTCTGTGCAAGGACCTGTATGTTGGACAGTGCACCCCCAGCCACCATTTTGTGTTGACGGGTCAGTGAAACTAGCCCCTCCCCCCCCCGCAGCAAGGATGTTCTACATCGGGGTGTGCTCTGAGGCAGCAGTGATCTTCTGTGTGCTGTTTAAACTGTGTTTAATGGGGTCTGTGCACTTTGTTTTTTGTCCAGGAGAGGGAGTAGAGTTTTGTGCGGACACTGTTTTCGGAGGACGGGTTGGGCCTTTGCCTGCAGAGGTCCAAGGTGTGGATTGGGCCTGTCTGTCTCCTGGGAGATTCTGAACAAGGGAGGCAGCTCCCAACTCCCTGGCCGGCAGGCCTTGTCTGGGGTTGCTGGGACTTTGTATAGTCTGCTAGTGGTGGTACATGTGTGCACTGATTGGAGGTTGTATCTGATGTTTCTATTGAATTGGGGTTGGTGTCCTCATTTGTTGGGTGTTTGAGGGTTCTGGTTGGTTTCTGGGTCTGTGATTCAGTCAATGTGGGGTTGGGACTGGGGCTAGGGTTGGGATTTCTATTGGAGGTGGGGACTGGGGCTTCCTGTGTTGTTGGTTGTTGGGACTGGGGTGGGACTGGGGCTAGGGTTGGGCTTTTGGTTGGAGGTGGCGATTGGGGCTTTTAGTGTCATTGGTTGCTGGACTGGGTGTGGTACTGGGAGTGGGGTTGGGCTTTCTATTGGAAGTAGGGACTGGGGCTTCCTGTGCCATTGGATGCTTGGACTTGGGTTGGGACTACTGGTGGGGCTGGGGCCTCTGTTGGACGTGGAGATCAGGGTTTTTGAGAGTTGTTGGGTGCTTGGACTGGGGCTGAGATTGGCTGTGGGGTCCTTGTCTCCTATTGTCTCTAGGGTTTGGGGCTGGTGTTGTGATTGGATAGGGTTGGGGCTGGGGTTCCCATTGGCTGAGGGGGTCACCTGATTACTGGGGCTGTGGAGGTCCGAGGCCTGGGGCGTCTCGGCCCGGGCGTGGAGGCTGGGGGCGGAGAGGACAGGGGCGATTGCCTGTTCGAGACTGGTCGGGAATAGGGCCAGAAATGCTGCCTATGTTCATATCCAGTAAGAGCCACCCCACACCATCCACAAACAGAGTAACACACTCACACCAAATGTACACCACACACAACACTATGCACGGACCAATGTACCAGCATGCACTACAAACACAACCAAACCACATCTATACACCCTTCTATCCCAACTGCCACACATACCCACCATCACCTACAAACAGTACACAACTCTATCCTATACCACTAACCAATACACTCATCACTAACACAACCCCATTCAACACAATACATAACTGCATCCCATCCAGACACACACTCCCTGCTCTAATTACACCTACCACACCACCTTTTATCACTAACAAACATATATTCATCCTTCCATCATCTGTCCAACAAACACCCTCCTCTCCCTACTACCATAATAACACTAACGCACAACACACGCACTGCACACCACCACACTTTTTAACTCATGTAACAAACCAGTCTAAGACAAACACTCTCACCTCTACTTCATTCCTTCCTACACACAACAAACACTCTACTCATAAACACATCACCACCCCCTCTACCTTACAACCTCCTCTCACAAACAATACTATACAATCAAATCCATTGCAAGATACAAATACACCAGCACCCCTTTTCACTACTCCTCAAAAACAAAACATATCACACACACCAGCACAACAAGATCTTCAAAGCGCAACACGTCAAAATACATACCATCACAAAATACAAACATACACCCACCTTTCAAACCACACAAAGAAACAAACTCCAATGCCAAGCTTTCTCTCTTCCACCACACCGAACACAGATACAGCAACACCGCAACTTTCTTCTAACCGCCTCTCATCCATTGGAGAATTTACAACCTTACTACATGACCCACATGCTGCACCACCACCCCTGACTCATACACCTTCCGCCATAAACACACACATACAACCTTAAGCAACGTGCCACACCTCACAACTTCGCTTCCCCATGTCTACTGCACAACAATGTTACACCACGAAAACAACATAGCAGACCAACTCACTCTCAAACACCATCTCCACCACATACACACGCAGACCCATCAAAATGCCTTCTTAGCATGTTGGATGAGGAACATGATACAGAACAGCTACACGATTGCTATCCTAATACAGCTAATGCCAGCACTAAAAACACACCTGCTACAAACACACACAATACTGTTCACTCTACTACAAAACAAAGTCTCACTATCACCAAAGGCCATTCTCTAAACTGTCTACTAATAAATGCTCGATCCCTCTCTAAAAACAAGCATCACGTCTACGACCTTCTCACAGACGCAAAACCAGACATACTATTCATAACTGAATCATGGTTGGGAGATGATATGGCTCCAGTCCTGCATGAAGCCATTCCTCTAGGCTATCAAACGATCACCCAAAATCGTATAGGCAAAAAAGGAGGTGGTCTAGCTGTTGTGTTCAGGCAAACATTACATATCACTAAAGTTGATGACATCTCCATAAAGAATTGTGAGGCTCTTCTAACAAGATGCAATACTACACCGTTTTCATCCTGTAACTTCCTGCTCCTTTACAGACCTCCACCTAGCAAGGCGACATTCCCAGACACACTTCTAGACACAGTTTCAAACCTGATAACAATACACTCCAACTTATGCGTTCTGGGTGACCTCAACATTTGGTTTGACAAACCCAATATGACCCATCCAAAAACAATAATCACTGGCCTAGAGGCACTGAACCTGCATCAGATTGTCCACAAACCCACACACATCGCTGGACATATCCTAGATGTCATTTTTGCTAATACTGAACTAGTTACCTTTCAAACTATAACTCCAGTCACATGGTCAGACCACCACTTGCTTGCTTTCCAACATAAAACAACATTAAGGGACTCACCTAAAACTAGCTTACATCCATCCACCTATCGGCCATGGAACAAACTCCATTTGGAACACTTAGAAACACAACTAACATCAAGTACAAATCTGGAAACAATAACTTCGGTTCAAAATCTATATGAGTGGCTACAGGAAGCTTTTGACATCCTGATACCACTCAAAACCACACAACAGCACAAAAGAAAAAAAGCGCCTTGGAGAAACGTAGAAATAAAAGACATAAAACAACAAATTAGAAAGCTACAACGGACCTGGCTCAAAACAAACGCCAAACAAGACAAACTTCACCTACAAAAAATTTACAGATTATACAAGTCAGCTATCAAAAAAGCCAAGAAAAGGTATTATTCAGACAGAATTCAAAATGCTAAATGTGCAAATAAAGAATTCTATGAAATACTCAATGAATTTCACAAACCAAATTGCCTAGAAGGAACTCATCCTGTTACTCAAGATTTCACAGACAAACTGGCAAATCATTACACGGACAAAGCAGACACATTGGACTCGTACTTAAAACAGAAACAAAGCACCAGCACTAACCCCTGTACAAAACAACAATCCAAGAATACTCTAACCCAGCCTCTCCGTTCCTTCCAACACATCTCACACAATGAATTTATGGACCTGGTCAAAGCAAGCAGGCCTACCGGCAGCCCTTCTGACCCCTGTCCACCACAAACTTTCAAGACAATTCTTTTAACAACCTCTGCTGCCACTCCAGTAAGAAGAATTATCAACAATTCCTTAACTAGCGGAATATTTCCAGAAGAACTCAAAAAATCACACATACGCCCTTTACTGAAGAAAACAAACTTGGACCCGTTGAACCCTGACAACTACAGACCCATTACAAATGGACCTTTCCTGGGCAAACTGATAGAAAGAGCAGCGTTCGCCCAGATGTCACAATTCATTGAAGAGAATGACATACTCTCAGACTTCCAAACAGGATTCCATCCGGGAAGAGGCACTGAATCTGCCCTTCTTGCCATCTGGGATGACCTGAAGAATACAGTTGACCGCAGAGGGGTTGCTGTGCTACTCCTGTTGGACCTCTCGGCTGCCTTTGACACAGTTGACCATGACACTCTGAAACAGAGACTCTATGAAGCCGGCATAGAGGGAACTGCTCTAGACTGGATCGCGTCCTACCTTCGAAACAGAACTAATGTCATCCATACCCCACCTTTCTCGTCCAAACCATACTCCACAAAAGCAGGGGTCCCTCAAGGCTCTATCATCTCGCCCATGCTTTTCAACATCTACATGAAGTCATTACCGGAACTGATCAATCAATTTCACCTCACGTGCTATAACTATGCAGATGACACGCAAATACTCCTTCAACTGGAATGCCCCAAAGACATTGAAAAATGCCCAATTTTCAGTTGTCTCAGAGCCGTAGATCAGTGGATGACTTGGAGCCATCTCAAATTGAATGCTTCAAAAACTGAAATACTCACGTGTGGCGATTGGAAACATTACGACCCGTTTGCCGCCTGGCCTGATGAACTGTGTTCACCACCTAAATTATCGAAGGAAGTAAGAAACCTCGGAATAACCATGGACTCCAAGCTGTCGATGAATGCCCAAGTGGACAAACTAGCAAAATCAAGCTTTGTCACTATAAAAACGCTGCGACGAATTTTCCCTCATTTGGGATTTCCACACAAGGTCCAAGCTACCATCTCCCTTGTTCTGTCCAAACTCGATTACGCCAATAACCTCTACCACGGATCACCTTTAACGACCATGAAAAGACTACAACGGATTCAGAACTCGGCTGCCAGACTACTCTTGCATATCAAACCGCGAGGCCACATCTCACCTGCCTCGAAAGCCCTGAATTGGTTACCGGTTGCCAGAAGATCCACGTTCAAGCTACTTTGTATCACCCACAAAGCAATACATGGGATGGGACCGCTCTTCATCAGGAATAAAATCACCAAACACATTCAACAAAGGAACCTACGCTCTAAAGGGGCATCTCGCCTCAAAATCCCAAGATACAAGAAAAAAACCATGGGTGGCACATCCTTCTCTGTTCAAGCAGCCAAACTATGGAACTCATTACCCCCAACATAAGATCCACCGACAACCACCTTATCTTCAGAAAACTACTCAAGAATTGGCTCTTCCCCACATAAGCACCATACCCAAACAGAAATTTACAGCATATTCCTCTGTATATAAGCATTTATTTTCACTATAGATATGTACCTATCTTTGTGTATTGCTTTGTATAAACATGTAGAATAATTATGTTGTTGTAAATAAATAAATAAATAAAAAACATCTTTGGTCTACATGTACTTACTTCCATTGTGCATCTATGTACCTTCCATGTACTTGGATCTGTGTGTCTGTTACCTTTCTCCTGAAAAAGCATATCCAATGCACTACCCTATTTCTCATCCTGTACCTCTATCAATATCTTTAATCTATATATACTTACCTCCTTTATGCATCTATATACTTTCAATGTACTTATGGATCTATATATTTATCACTTTCTTCTAATTTTAGCATTTCAAATGCACTACCCTATTTCTAAGCCTATACTTCTCTCAATATATCCTCTGGCCCAACCTTCTGACTCATCTCAAACTTCTTTCTACTACTCTTTCCAATGCACTACCCTATCTCTCACCCTATACATCTATCAATATATCCTCTACATCCACTCTCTCATTTATCCCATACCACTACTATGATCCCAAAATAACCCTTTCTAGACTCTCTCCTACTCTACCCTCCTTGCATCATCTGACACCTCTTTTTACTATACCGATCCCCCAAAACAAACCTTTATAAACTCTCCCCTCTGACTCTTCCCCTCAAAAACCCCTTTTTACTCATCCAAAAGCCTCCTCCTCCTGCTATGACCTAAAAAAAAACAAAAAACCTCACTCTTCTGTCCCTCCACTATCCTTTTCAATCAAAATAACAGACTAACACGCTCACTTCTCAATCTCCATATTCCACTATACTAATTCCCCACTAATCCTTTATGGGTTCCAAAGTAGCGTGCTACTCGCCAATGAAGTGTTTCAACACCCCATCAGGGTTACCAGCGCTATATAAACGCAAGCCTTTTTCCCTTTTCTACCCCTCCCCAACCCTTCTCAATCCAAATAACTGAACAACATGTCCACCACTCAAATTACTTTCATGTTTCGCCATACTAATTCAACAGTAATCCTTATGGGTTCCAGAGTAGCGTGCTGCTCGCCAATAAAGCGCTTCAAAACCCCATCAAGGGGTAGCAAGCGCTATATAAATACAAACCTCTTCCCTCTTCTATCCCGCAACCTACCCTTCTCTATCCAAATAACTGAATAACATATCCACCACTCAAATTACTTCATACTTCACTATACTAATTTTCAACACTAATCCTTTATGGGTTCCGGAGTAGCGTCCTACTCGCCAGAAAAGCACTTCAACACCCATCAGGGGTAACAGGTGCTACATGAATGCAAACCTTTCTTCCCTTTTATCCCTCCGCTACCCTTCTCACTCCAAATAACTGACTAATACCCACCACTCAAATTACTTTTATATTTCACCATACTAATTCAGCACTAATCCTTTATGGGTTTCCGTAGTAGCGTGCTTCAACACCTCATCAGGGGTAACAAGCGCTATATAAATACAAAGCTTTTTTCCCTCTTCTATCCTTCTGCTATCCTTCCAAATCCAAATAACTGACTAACCTATCCACCACTTAAAATTTACTTGCATGTTTCACTATACTAATTCAACACTAATCCTCTATGGGTCCGGGAGTAGCGTGCTACTCGCCGAAAAAGCGCTTCGACAGGGGTAGTAAGCGCTATATAAATGCAATTACAATTACAATTACAATATCTGTGTGTCTCTATATGTGCAGACATGTGTGACCAGGAACTGCATATATAAATAACTGGGAGTATTTGTATTATTTCAGGTACCAAGAAGCCCTCAGTTTGCCTGTATAGGAACAGGAATCAAGTGATATCCTTTATGTATTATAAGTGTATTTTTGTACAGATGAGAATAACACTGACCTACACTATGGGCCCGATTCACAGAACTAACTTAAGACAAAATCCTAAACTTACTACCATTTGGTATTCACAGAAGGCACTTACTCATTTTGGTATTCACAGAAGGCACTTACTAATTTTGGTATTCACAGAAGGCACTTACTCATTTTGGTATTCACAGAAGGCACTTACTCATCAATGAGTAAGTGCCTTCTTAGGTACTTACTCATTTTAGTATTCACAGAAGGCACTTACTCATCAATGAGTAAGTGCCTTCTGAGGCACTTACTCATTTTGGTATTCACAGAAGGCACTTACTCATTTTGGTATTCACATTCATCAATGAGTAAGTGCCTTCTGTGAATACCAAACTGAGTAAGAGCCTTCTGTGAATACCAAAATGAGTAAGTGTCTTCTGTGAATACCAAATGGTAGTAAGTTTAGGATTTTGTCTTAAGTTAGTTCTGTGAATCGGGCCCTATATGTCTCATGAATATTGTGATGCAGAGCAAAGTTGAACGCTGAAACATGTCGACACTCGTTCACGTAGAGGACTTAGAATAAGTGTCCTGTTTTTAATCTCCTGGAAGGGGGGACCCTAATACAGTTTTATTCACCCACCCTCTCACCATTCTAGAGTAGGTGTAATGATATAGATTGAGGTTAGTAAACATAGCAACACATCTACAGGAAATAGAGAGATAGTCTGTGAGCACGAAGAAATAACATAAAACGAATGGAACTATTAGACATACTAACTTTCATGATTAATGAATAATGGCTACACTTACACACACACCATGATTTCAAGTAGAAGTAGATTATCACTCAGGAGCAGAGCTTATGATAAAGCATGACACTAACTGGTGGGTGCAGTCAAGACATTTTTCTTAAATACAATGGGGCTTATTTACAAGCCCCTTGCGCCACTTTTGCGTCATTTTTAACATGGGAAAAGTGACGCAAAAGTGGCGCAAGGGGCTTGTAAATCTGCCCCAATGAATTCACACCTCTAGAGTCATGCAACGCAGTATACGTAGGGGAGGATATGAAACTGGCCCATACCTTAGGCTAAGTGAGCGGCAGGAGTACCTTTTGATAAGTACCCTGGAGACACTCATCCAGTGAAGCTAATCTAATGTTTAAAGATCCTCGAGAAGAAAATAATTTCATAGCCCTACAGAAAGCGTGGACATGAGTGAGTTTTGAGCACAGAAGGTACTGCATTCCACTATGTTAGTCTTGAAAGTAACAGTGAGTGTTTTCCTTTCGAAACTGCTCTAATTCCAGGAACTCTAAGCAGACATTAATCCAAAAAGTGCAGAGATCGAACAGGAAAATATTTTGTGAGTCTGATTCTGAGAAATGATGACCCTAGCTATTGATGTGTGAATGTTCATATGTAGAACTTTCTGCTGGAATCTGTCCTGAATTTGAAGCCAGTTTAGGCCACATAAGGCCGCCGTGGCCCATTCATAGCGGCTTATTTATGAACCCCTTGCGCCCCCAGTGCATCACTTTTTGTGACGTTCCGGTGGTGCAGGAGCCTGCTCCATATTTACCAGGCAGCACTAAGCCACTTTTTTTGGCTTAATGCTGCCTTGTAAATATTGTTCCCTATAATGCAGTTTTCTGCGTTAAAGGGGCCTGCAATGGGTGTTGCTGGGGGTGTTCCCAGCAACATCCATTGCTTTTTGACACTGCCCCAGATTTACAAGAAATCGTAAATCTGAGGCAGCGCCAAAAAACTTACGCCTCCAAGGGAGGCAAAACGAAGAGAAATATCTTTATTTCTCCTCGTTTTTCCTTTTCCTATGTGTGCTGCATTCTGCAGCACACATAGGAAAAGGAAAAAGCCTCTTGTGATTGTTTTGTGCAGGAAGGTTTCCTTTCCTGCACAAAAATAATCATCCCTGCAACACAGGCACCTTTGCACCATGGTGCAAAGGTGCCTGCGTTGGAGCATGGCAGCCCATTGTGCTTCAGCGCAGGGGAAAAGGACAGGAATGCACCGTATCTGATAAATATGGCACATTCCTGTCCTTTTCTTTTGCCGTAGGGCAGTACTGCAGGAAGGCCTTCGATGCTGCCCTACGGCAAAAACTCATAAGTGAGGCCCATAATGTGGCGTGTTGGGTAAAATCTCAGCCAGTGGGACCGAATACACTAACGTTTATTCTGAGCATGTTTAGGAAGGCTCAGGTAAATCCCATTGGCATAATCTAGCCCCGGGCCAATGGTGGTGCTCAATCCTTAATCAGAAGAGCCCCTATTTCTCCCATTAGTCAACCCTCGGTTAAAACCACAAGAAAAAATTATTTTCCTAATACGAGCAAGCGATCAAGTACATCTGAAGGTTTGAAACTTGACACTTTAACGACCAAAAGAAGGTCCCAAGATGCAACCAAATACCTTTGCGTAGGACGAGCAAGGGGAAAACTACACAACAATCGGGAAGATAGCCGCTCAACCTCTGGCCAGCGGCCCGGGAAGCCTTCCTTGGCAGCCCGCGGAACTTGCAGACATCGTACCTGTGCTTTTTTTTTTTTTAAAGAGTGTCAGCAAACACCGCTGGTTGCAGCAGCGCGGACTCCGAGAGACTCTGCTCTATGGGGGACGGGTGATTCCAGCAATAGTCAGAGTGGAGATGCAGGGGCGTTAAGAAGAGATGAAATACAACAAAGCCTCATTAACAAGTAAATGGTCTTTTAAAGACCTGTGAAGTACTCGGGTGCGGCTGTGTGTGTGCCCGATAAGCTGTCTCAGCCCGGGCTGACACACACGCGGGGTGAGGTGACAGAGGACAGCAGGGTGTGAGAGCCGGGTGAGGTGATGGAGGGCAGCAGGGAGTGAGAGTCGGGTGAGGTGATGGAGGGCAGCAGGGAGTGAGAGCCGGGTGAGGTGACGGAGGGCAGCAGGGAGTGAGAGCCGGGTGAGGTGACGGAGGGCAGCAGGGAGTGAGAGCCGGGTGAGGTGTGCGTTAAGAGCCTGTGATGTGATGTTTCCCCCCAGCCTGTAGTCAGAGGGTTGAGCCAAGGCCAGGGAGCTCAGGCCTGGTCTCCGCTCTCGCAGCACAGCGCACAAATGCTCACCGCCAGGTTGGCGCTATATATAATTGATGCATGCATACCTACACGGACGGGTGACTGGCGCCAAAGGGGGGCTTTGATCTGACAGCTCGGGGGTGAGAGTCAGAATTAAAGCCAGCGACAGATGTGACCCCAGGCCCAGTGGTGGGACACAAACCCCGTGAAGCAGCAAATTCAGAGAGAAAACGAGCTGGCTTTTACATTACACAGGGAGAGGGGGGAGTGGGGGGGCTGTCTCTGGGCTGGTGACGGGGACGTGACGTGTAGACACAGTACGTGTGCACTGCCCGAGGCACAGAGACAGATAGAGACAGAAACAGACAGAGACAGATAGAGATAGAGACAGAGATAGACAGAGACAGACAGAGACAGGGACAGATAGAGGCAGAGACAGATAGAGGCAGAGACAGATAGAGACAGAGACAGATAGAGACACATAGAGACAGAGACAGATAGAGGCAGAGACAGATAGAGGCAGAGACGGATAGAGACAGGGGCAGACAGAGCTAGATAGAGGCAGAGACAGGGACAGACTGACAGAGGCAGAGACAGATAGAGGCAAAGACAGATAGAAGTAGAGACAGACAGAGACAGACAGCGATAGAGAGAGAGACAGAGAGAGAGACAGAGAGAGAGACAGAGAGAGAGACAGAGATAGAGACAGAGAGAGGCAGGGACAGATAGAGGCAGAGACAGATAGAGGCAGAGACAGATAGAGGCAGAGACAGACAGAGATAGAGACAGAGACAGACAGAGATAGAGACAGGGACAGACAGAGACAGATAGAGGCAGAGACCGGGACAGGGGCAGACAGATAGAGGCAGAGACAGACAGAGACAGAGAGACGGAGAGGGAGACAGAGGGAGGGAGACAGAGGGAGGAGTGTGACAGACAGAGGGAGGCAGAGGGAGGGAGACAGATAGAGGGAGACAGAGAGAGGGAGACAGACAGAGGGAGACAGCCAGAGACAGACAGAGGGAGACAGAGGGAGGGAGACAGAGGGAGAGAGAGGGAGGGAGACAGAGAGAGGGAGACAGAGAGAGAGAGAGGGAGGGAGACAGATAGAGAGAGGGAGGGAGACAGAGAGAGAGAGGGGGAGACAGACAGGGTGAGTGAGACAGAGGGAGACAGAGGGAGACAGAGAGAGAGAGGGAGGGAGAGAGAGGGAGAGAGAGAGAGAGATAGAGAGAGGGAGGGAGACAGAGAGAGAGAGAGGGAGGGAGGGATAGAGAGTGGGAGGGAGAGATAGAGAGAGAGAGGGAGACAGAGAGAGAGAGAGAGATAGAGAGAGAGCGAGAGAGAGAGAGAGAGCGAGAGGTGTGTGTTTGCCGGGTCTGGTGGCTCAGTGGTCACAGTTTTTTTTTTGCTCTAACCCGCCCCCCTCCCCCATTGACCCCGCCCCCACCAGTGCGGCCCTCGGCCACAAACCACACTGTAAATTTGGCCCCCGAGAGAAAGTTTGTGAGTACCCATGCTCTAACTGCATGTAGAGCTGGATACTGCAGATAGACAGAGGCTACAGGCATGCCCAAGTCAAGTTTGTCATGCAAGAACCGCAAATCCTTCCGTACCTGGCTTGACCCAGCATGGTCTAACTTTCTTCCTGAGCACAACTAATAAAACACCTTTTGATAATTATTATAGGCATTAATAGCAGAAAGCATTCAGAGTAGCTGTATAACACTTACTATCCCTTGGGATAAGCCTGTCCTCTGCAAACCCTTACATTCAACCGCTAAATTACAACCTTGAATTCCGGATGAACAATGCACCTAGTAGTTTTGAGGAGACTAGCTCAGGCGGAAAGGTGCAAGCTTCCGCATCAGTGCCACTACCATTTGGTTGTATGTGGAAAACCATGCCTTCTTGTACAGTTCTGGATCTCTAACTCCTCCTCCATTACTTCCTGCTGATCTTGACTATAACACAACTAATGTGGGAGATCAGAGTAAATCATACAACAGTCCCATTGATTAGGACAGAGCGTCCACACCCCATATCCACTCCTATGTAAAGCATTTGCCAAGCATCCAAAGATGGGCAGATTTTGAGAGGTTGACTAGTAGTTCATCTGTGTTGTGCATTTCCTACAGACCATCTCGAATACCACAGGTCTCAGAGGCAGGTTTCTGGATGAGCCAATGGTGTACTGAACTTGTTCCTTCAGGCTTTGTTCAATTCACTCATTTGAATCACTGTAAACGAGAGAACATGTTAATTGGTCCATAGTCCAAGAGTGTCCGTCATCGGTGACAGGCATTGTAATCTTGTTCCCTCAGCCAAATCACATAAGCATGCATTACCTCACTGTCTGCCCTTGCAAGTACCAGACACATCTTCACCTATTGCCTGCAGATAACAGTAAGTATGGCACACTTCCTTCAGTTTAATCAAAATGGGTGACTACCTTCTCCCGTTCATAGCTCACTGGCGCTGTCTCCTTAAAATATATCTATCTACTCTTAAGGCTTAGATCTGTCATAAGCATGACTTGTGGAGGAGTGTGAATCAAAATGTCCTCCACTGTGAATGAACTGCAAGTGGTACGGATGAATTGGCATAAGTAAGAGTGTATACATGTGGTCTGATAGCCTAGGGAAGACTCTCAGAAAGAGTAATGGAATTATTATTTGTAGATTCTCCATCTTTAATCACAATGTATGAACACATTTTGGCAGGCTTATGAATCCCAGGGATAGCCAGATTCATCCTGTTATCTCTATGAAAGTAAACTCCCACACCCTTTGGGTCTCAGGTAAAGGGACTTTGATAAAAGATACCTATTTGTTGTGTTTCACCTATTTTCATTTTGGATTTAGTACCCTTGATTTTCCTTTTACCTCTGATGTGGGTAGACCTTGGACAATGTAGTATTTCGAAGTGCTATGCTTTTATCCTCTTAACACATCCTTTACAGCTGAACACCTGCCCAGACTCCGCAAAGATCTGGATTAATATTGGATCTCTGGTTTCATAAATTCAATCAACATTCTGTCCTAAATATAAATTGACCCGAAACACTCTAACCTGAGCTACATAGTTTCGTTTTGTGACTTTTGAGAACTGGGAATTGTGTGTTTGTTGGAAATGGCCCTATTTGCAGTGTTACTCCCAAACTTTTTGCCTTCCTCCTCCTCTTTTTCTGACCTTGTTTTTGTTGGCCTTAGGACTTCTAATCAGTGTTAAGATGCATGTGTTTCTTCTCTAAACTTGTGTGTAATTGGTGTGTACATGAGTGATGTATTTAACTTACTTATAAATTCCATGTAAAGTGGTATATCATATACCCAGGGCCTGTAAGTTAAATGCTACTAGTGGGCTGCAGCACTGATTGTGCCAGCCACAGAAGTAGCCTTTCAAACATGTCTCAGGCCTGCCACTGCAGTGCCTGTTTGTGCAGTTTACTGCCACTTCGACCTGGCATTTAAAACTACTTGCCAAGCCTTAAACTCCCCTTTTATTACATATAAGTCATCTCTAAGGTAGGCCCTGGGAAGCCCTGAGGGCAGGGTGCTATGTAACTAAAAGGTAGGACATGTTCTGTTATGTTTTGCTTGTCCTGCTAGTGACAGACAGCCTATTTTGTTTTTCACTACTGTGAGGCCTACCCCTCTCAAAGATTAGCATTGGGAATTCCTTTATACCTCTTTAAGTGGTAATTCCTGATCAGAGAGGAGTAGCTTTTTGATGTTTCATGTTTGGAATTGTATTGATAAATCCTACTTACTGGTGAGGTTAGATTTAACTTCACTATTTTAGAAAGTGGACATTTCTCTGCACTTACTCCTTTATGTGCCTGACAGCCTGTCTCCAATACACGCCTGGGCTGGACTGGGTCACAGCTACATTTATGCATTCCATCTAGACAGCCACAACACAGAACACTCAACTGCATCTGCATTCATCTGCATTCTGATGGGTCTTCTTATTAACAGGGAGGAATGGGCGGGCGAGCACTTACACTTCAATAGGCAGTGAACTGTTCACACACAAACAACTGATTACCCCCACCAGTAGCCTGGTAGACAGGGCTGGGTTCAAAGGGATCCTTGTGCACTTTAAAGGGCTCATTTGAAGTCACCCCTACGTCAAAGGCACTTTTTGGGATAAGTACTGGGTCTCTGACCCCTTCAAATCAGACACTGCTTGGGACTTGTAAACAGACGCTGCTGGCTCTACATCTTTGCTGTTTCGGCACTCCAGAGTTTGCTAATCTTGCATTTTTGCCTACTTTAAACAAAACGCTTTGAAGGTGAGCATTCCTTCGACTTTCAAGAACTAGTGAACACCATGATTCTTGGAATTTTTTAAATGTGCTTATCTTCAGAAGTATATGTGATATTGTTATCGTTTTGGTCTCATTTTGCTAATCATAAATACTTGGATTTGTGAGCATGGTTAATCACCCGTGAGGGTATCTAGGCACTGTCCATAGGCACAGGGAGATTAATTGATTTGCCCAGAATCACAGGATGTTGAGCCAACGCCAAGACTCAAACGTGGATCCCCAGCTCTTAAGATGGGAGCTCTGGCTGTTACGTCAAGCCCTCTCCAATGCAGACAGCTATTTTTATAAACCTGTGTGGAGTCTTTTTGTGATGTATTCATTGTGTTACTGTGTATGCGTGTTGCACAAATACTTTACACATTGCCTTTTAGATAAGCCTGACTGCTCTATGCCAAGCTACCAGAGGGTGAGCACAAGTTATCTTTTAGTGGTTACTCAGCTTTCCCTGACTAGAGTGGTGGTTCCTGCCTGACTTGGGTGCATACCTCACCCAACCAGGAATTCTAACAGTGTTTAATCCAATTCAGTGGCTTTTCAAGATGCATAGATGATCAGAAACCTTTTAACACCTTTTTCACACCTCTCGCTGTAGAACCCTTTTTTAGTTCATACTCTTTCACGGATTTCCTGAAGATTCTAAAGTAACATACACATTGTCAACGATAGGAGAAGATGTGATGGTAAGTAAAGGGGTAAACAATTGTTTCCTGTTGAGAAGTGACTTCTGGCTGATTCAAAATATTCCCTTCTCTGTATGATTTTCTGTTGCAGATGTAGATGGTATGTGAATGTACTGCAGATGGTGTGTGAAAACTTTAATATATAGACTGGTATGAACAAGTTGGTAGTGGGGGAAGGTAGAAGGTGGGGAAGAGCTCCTTAAATCCACAGCAGCTGTCCTCAGTATCTTGTATGGTGAAATAAAAACCTCACTGGAGGCCCTTTTGTGCCGGTAGGCAGAGGAATCTCATTGTGCTGAAGGAAGAGCTGGAGCATTGAGATCTTGGGGACCCGTGTGCATTTGGTTTAGGGTCACACGTCAATGGTATACATTTTAAAAGTGTTGTTTGGCACACCAGAGGTTTATTGGTGCATGAACGAAAAAGATGCATGACCCTCTGCAATAAAACTTTCCTCTGTCTTCACTTGAATGTGAATGCCCTGAACTTTGCTTCAGAATGAGACGAGCATGTTCCTTTACCAGGTTCAGAGGCATATTTTGACCTGCTTGTATTGAGAACAGTAACTTCTTGAGCATTCTGCTTGAAGAACCAGTGGCTTGAGAAGTTATAAGTTTATGGATTCAGAGAAAGAGCACTGACTAAAGAAACCCTAGGCACAGCAGACTGACTTTGATTGAATGAATCCTAGGATGAAAAACAAATGTGGTTTGAGAGTTTTCCTGATTTCCTTTAGGACCCAGGTTGCCGCCTTAGTTGCTAATGTTAACCTTAGTACCAAGCTATGCTGCTTCTGATGTATAAATATGCATTTTCATGCTTGACAATAGTTAGCAAGAAGTCTCAAGTAGCTTACTTCAGTGCTGAAAGCTTTCCATTTTTGTAATATTTTTGATGGTTGAATGGGCTCTGTCTCCTGGGTATCTTCTACACCTACAATAACCTCTATGTTTTGGGTTCAGCCATGTGATCTCTTGGGTACCGTTGTGTATACAAAACTATAAATATGTTTTATGAACCTATATGCATGAACATATATGCTCAGCGCTGGGGAGGGGGAGTTGGGGGACTCTAGTCACCCACCATTGGTTTTCTTTTTTTTTTTTATAAACTAGGTCAGACTTCCATTAGGTATGAGAGCAGACCTTCTTGAACAGTGTGTTTTTGCAAAACTGCCTTTGTCATTTTGAGCTTTTAAAAAGAAGATCTCTCCTGTCAAGCCAATTTTAAATGCCTACGGTGGAGCATACATCAAGCTGCTACCTCACTAAAGTTCCTTCACCAAGTTGATTTCTGCTCTGTACATTTACATTTTTTTTACTTCTTAGCTGTTCTTTTGATTGGTTGTGATGCTGCATATAACTGCTCATGTGTTTTCTCAGGGGGTTGAATTGCTGCTCTGTCCTGGCTACCTCAGGTGAACCTAATTATACCAGTAGGCTCATCTGTGGGAAATAGCCCTACAGGCCAGTTCCTTACAAGACATTTTTGTTTGCGTAGCAACCTGTAGATTTCCTGCCAAAGAACAGACTTTTTCTCAGGGTGCTTTGGCCATGGTTCCATATAGAAGTACAGGATGGTAGGAGTGAGTCAACCTCTTTCTCGTTAGCCATGTCTAATGGCACTCAAGGGTCAATGAAAAAATATCACTGGCTCACAGAGCTTGCTAAAAAGATTTAGGTGCCGATCAACCAGGAGATTCTTACTCCACTTGACACATTTAGGAGCTCAGCTCTTATTCTTGGGCACCTGTGAGCACCCACCGTTTCTGCCAAGAAGCACTCTTCTGCAGCATAGCGAACTGAAGGGGTCTAACCTGGCTCAAAAGGGAAATAGACATTGTTGACTTATACACAGCGATCTCTTTATTGACTTTATGGGTCTTGTCCTCTGACTGTTCTCCATACATACATGCCCCCTGAGAAGCACCTTTACTGTTGTCTGGCCCATGTTACTCTTTCTCTTTCTAATACACACCTGCCTCCTGGCTGTGATACAGGCTCTTGAAGCCAAAGCAATCAAATGCAATGTCTGACAATAGTTTTACCTGTTTGTCTATTATTTCCAGTACAGTGGAGCACTCAGTGCCTTCACCATCTGCCTTGCATAGACCTAGGCAATCTTCCCTAAGTGACCATGTACATTTTAGACCTTAAGACCAGATGTGAGCCTGCATAGCACTTTTTTATAGACGCCTCCACTTTTAGACTTTTAGATTATTCAGAATAGATAATCTGGATAAATTGATAGGTGACGACAACAGAGTTAACTTAAACCATATCAAGAGAGGATCTTTCAATGTTGTGAAGATTCAATATTTTCCATGTATTTTGGGATTGAGATTTTAGCTGTTTTTGTCCATTCCCTGTGGCTCACGTCACACATTTCAAATGGCCTTCTGAAGCCTCCTAAACACTGGACTTTAAGATGGGCCGGCTCCTCCACCCCACCACAATAGCCATTTCAAGACCACTGCTGTCCATGAGAACATATTTACCTTTAAGCTCACCATGGGGAACGTCCTTTCCCACTTTGTTGCATGATGGCCATTCTTTCGAGTATGAAGAGAGATAAGGCAAGGTAGAATAATTTTACAACTCTTGAATTTCTCCTTCAATACCTGAAAAATAACAAGTACCATATTCGATTACATAGAAGGTTTTTATATTCTATGCTGTGGCATCTGGTTGGAATTGGTGTGTAAGGTCAATAATAGAATGTGGAGTTAAGAATCTTATGGTATGAGGTTTCTCTGGATGGGACACTCCTGTTGGATGGCAGCTCTGAGGAGCTATATTCAATAAACCAATTCTTACTGGAACCTGCATCTGGACCTCTTAGATATCATAACATTTTTGGCGACGATTTGAAAACTCCCCAGAAAAGAACCCAGCATCCAAAATCAACAAAGTTACAGTGTATCCTTTTGTCTTCAAATAAAAGTTACTTTTGTATTGTGGTGCCAGTGCTCTTGAACAACATTCTTACGCAACAATTTGGGTCATGGTCACATGCCTAACCAGCATTTACTTAACACTGTCAAGCTTGGTGGGTAAGGAAATTTGCCATGGGCTTTTAGGAAAAGGTTAAGCATTCAGTATATCCACTCACATCATATTTATTTCTGGCATCATCTTCCTGGGAAACTTGTGGGACCTGTTCTCTTCAATATAGTGGATATCAAAACAAAGGTTAAGGGTTTCTCCTTCACTTCCAAGTCTCTTCTTCCATCCTTTTTTGCAAGAAGTGGGATGTATGTTCAAACACGAAGTAACAAGGTCGGTGCTTCCCTTTATGCGCTCATCATGAGTCCTGCAGTAAAGTGATGTGGTAATACCGTACCCAGAAATACTGATGAAGCAGGGTTCGATTTTTCCTATTTTGGTATTACCATATTTGAGTTCTGCACTTCAGAATGAGGAATAGCATGGAATGACACCTTATTTATCTCTGTTTGAAGGTCCGCAGTTACGAATAATTGAGAGGATTCCTCGCACAAATTCAACAGATTTAAACTTATGAAAATTGTGTGGAGAAAACTCTCTGATCGAGTAATCACTGCAAAACTCAAAATCTCAATTTTGGTGAAAACTCCTGTTTGTGCCCAAATCGGGATTCATGTGTGGTCTATAATGAGAGTCCTAGCATTACGAATACTATACCATCGAATCCTAGACAGACTGCATTGCGCCTGCTGCTAATCCTCTAGGCCTCGTGAGGCTTTTACAATGACTTGGCCCACTGACTCCATATCATGAGCATTACCTACAGGCACAATAATCAGCTTTATGTCTGATTTGAACAAAACTGAATTGTTTTCAGTACACCATGTGACACATCACCTCCTTTTCAGTAGGGAACAGATGCATCACCTCACCTGAGTGGCAGTACGGAACCGACGCTTCACCTCCCCTGAAGCAAGGAACCGATGCATCACCTTCTCTGTGATAAGTAATTGAGTCATCACCTTCCCTGTGCCTGTTTTTGTCCTGTAATTTTGACACATCTAAGGTACTTTGCTCAAAAAGTGTTACATCCATATTTTTCTATGGATAGAACTGTTTTTAAGTTTTAAAAGTCACATTTTGATATCTGTATGTTGGATTTTTGTCATTTTGGTCTTGTTTCATTAGATAAAGATACTTTATTTTTCTAAACTGGTGTGGTGTCCATTTGTGGTGTTTTCACTGTGTTACGGTGGGTTATATACAAGTGCTTTACACATTGCCTCTGTAGTTTCGCCTGACTGCTCTGTGCCAAACTACCAGAGGTTGAGCACAGGCAAACTTAGGTGTGTACTTTACTCATCCAGACTAGAACAAAGGGTCCCTGCTTTGACAGGATGTATATCACTGACAACTAGAGACCCCCATTTCTAACACTCAGTAATTCCAGGAGCCAGTGCGTGAACTGCAAAGACAGGTGCTTGGAAACATTGGTGCCTACTACTGACCCAAGTTTTCAAGCCATGCTGCAATGGAAGGCCATAGCGGCAGCTCTGCCTTCATTTGCTACAGAGACCATAGTACAATTCCTAAGGAATCAATGGTGAATGGGGCATATACGCAACTTTCCAGGTAACCTTGGTTCATTAAACTTTTGGCTTTGAGGAGCATTTTTTTATCATGGTAATAAAGACAACATCACTGGTAAGTGGGATAAGCAACAGTGTCATACTCAGAAGCCAATGTGTAATTGTAAAAACTTACTGCTTAGTTTTTTAAAACTGAAAATAGGAGACACATGTTCCATTCGCCATAGACTGCTATACAAATCTGATATTTTATTGAGCACGCTGCAGCCTGTATGCGTGTTTTCGTCATTGCGCTGCCCTGCAGCTACTAATTAACATTTTTATTAGCTGCCTGAATGCCTATTGGGAATGGTGATGGCAAGTTCTTTGTTTCCTTTGTAGATGCTGCTCGTGGTTATACCATTCGGCCTGCGTAATGTAATGCGCCATATCTGTTTACAGCTTTGTGCGCCACAGAATTGTGATGAGGAGGGCAAGCGGCTGAAGTGACTTTTGAAGACACTGCCTTTGCTCCTCTGTGAACATAACTGGCTCATTACAGCAGCCAGCTGGCACATACACTGTTTACAACAGAAGGAATGCAATTACAGAACTACAGTAAAAGAATGTTCTCAAATAATGTTTTTTTATTTTGTACACATACCAGTGCAAATATTATCCTTTTGTAAGTTGGCAGCTAAGAAGCTGACAGAAGTTAACAACTGTGTGCTGAAATAATCACCAAATGTTACAGAATCATCCCTCCATCACTTTAGCAACAGGTGTTCAAAATCACAATTTATAAGACATGGTGGGTAAAAATATATTTTTCAATATAATGTTTGTCTTTATTCGTCTTTATTTGTGAGTTATGGTTAAACAGCGTGTGCAGCTGCTAGCGGTATTAAAGTGATGGGTACATGAGAGTTTTACAAGTGCGAGCTGCAGATCCAAATACAGTTTCATAGTGTGATTCCAAATCATCACTGATAACAGTTTAAGATCATTGGAATTAATCTGATTTGAATTCATTTTGCTGAGAAAAATAGTTTTTCTAAATTTTACACTGTTATAATGATGGTTCCTATCACAATAATTCCAGTAATCCTGTCAGCACAAACTCCAGTTTGCACCTAAACAGGATTGCAATCTGTTCAAATCACAGGTTTTTTCTCTGCAGTTGCAGCAAGTGAAACCTGGAGCAACTTCTGATACCAAATAGCACACACGATCTATTTGTTTGCCTTGGAATGGAGAATAACATGCAATTAGCACATTATTCCCCATGACTCTTAGTTGGTTACAAATTGTATATTTGCTAATGTGTGATCGCTGCACAAACACAAATGAGTGTACTTGATTTTTGTGGCCGTGTTGGGGTTGGGCTAGAAGTCAGTTAAATATTGCATCCTACGTGCTGGTATATTCTGGATTTTGGTGGATTCAATTTATACAGAGATATTATGTCGGAATCTGAATGCCAGATGTTCAATAACAGTCTGAAAGCGGTTGTAAGACATTACAACGAATGCCTTTACCAGGCATGCCTTTACCACGTATCCTTTACAACGATAGGGAAAGTGTATATCAGGTAAGCGAAACCCCTATTTTACATATATGTGTGTTTGTGTGTGTGTGTGTGTGTGTATATATATATTCACTGAAAAAAACATAGGTTTCAGGGACTTTATAGTTAGAAATTAGCATTTAAAAAACCTTTGAAATTTACTGAAAAAACCATAGGTTTCAGGGGCGTTATAGTTAGAAATTAGCATTTAAAAAACCTTTGAAATTCACTGAAAAAACCATACGTTTCAGGGATGTTATAGTTAGAAATTAGCATTTAAAAAACCTTAGAAATTCACTGAAAAAACCACAGGTTTCAGGGACGTTATAGTTAGTTGGACATTTCACTCGTACAAAACCAGAGAAATGCGGCTGTTATAGTTAGTTGAGCTAACTATAACTCGCGCCCACAATGCACTGCTAATGACGTCACATATTACATCATTCATGACATGGTCAGTGACATTACTAATGACATCTCAAATGACATCACTGATGACATCACTGATGACATCATCCAGTGACTGTGTGTTTCTGTAAAGTTTAAATATGTTTTATATATATATATGCCATGGTGTATTGAAGAATGAGTGGGCGTATGAGTGTCTGAATGGATGATTTAGTAGGTGTGTGACTGACTGTATAAGTGAGTGATTAAACGTGTCTTACTGAATGCATGGGTTAGTGACTAAACTGTGTGAACGTCTGTATCAGTCTTTCAGTTGGTGTGTAAGCGGCTGCATGGGTTGGTGAGTAGTTAGATGAATGTCTATATGGGTTATTGATTGGTTGTCTGAGTATCTGTATCGGTGCCTGAGTGTCAGGGTGGGTGGGTGGGGCATGTGTCTCTGTGCATAGATGTGTGAGTGGGTGATTCACTGGGTGTATGGGTTCAAGACTGCATGTGTGAAGGGCTGTATGGGTGGGTGAGTGTGTGTATGGGTGTGTGGATGAGTGAATGGATGTCTCAGTGGTACATGTGTGAGTAACTACATATGTGAAAGGCAGCATATGTGAGTGTTGGAGTATATACATGACTATATGTGAGAGTGAGTGATTGTGAGAGTGGCTGTTTGGATGAGTGTGTGCTTGTATCAGTGATTGTATAAGAGAGTACTTACTCTCTTATACATATGTTAGTATCTGTATGAATAAGTGAGGTGGTATGTGTTTAACTGTATAGGTGAGTAAATGGGAGTGTGATTGATTCTTTGCATGACTGACTAGGTATCTGAGTAACTCTATGGATGAGTGGTGGTGTATGAGTGTCTGTATAGGTGTATGAGTGCATATGATAGTGCTGTATTGATGAGTGACTGCATGTATGAGTGACTGAGTGAATAAGTGGGTGTGTGTGTGTGTGTAGACCTAGGAATCAGTGAGTGGGTATGTAGTAACTGGTATTGGTTTGTCTAAGGTTTCGAAAATGGTAGTCTGTATTTTAGAGTGGGTGTATCAAAGGTTATATTAGGGTGTGAGGAGGTGCATCAGATTATCACGTGACTGATGTCATCAGTGATGTCATGTCATTTGAGATGTCATCAGTGATGTCACTGACCATGTCATGAATGATGTAATATGTGACGTCATCAGCAGTGCATTGCGGGGGCGCTAGTTATAGTTAGCTCAACTAACTATAACTGCCGAATTTCTCTGGTTTTGTATGTGTGAAATGTCCAACTAACTATAACGTCCCTGAAACCTGTGGTTTTTTCAGTGAATTTATAAAGGTTTTTTAAATGCTAATTTCTAACTATAACGTCCCTGAAACCTATGGTTTTTTCAGTGAATTTCAAAGGTTTTTTAAATGCTAATTTCTAACTATAATGTCCCTGAAACCTTTGTTTTTTTCCGTAAATTTCAAAGGTTTTTTAAATGCTAATTTCTAACTATAACATCCCTGAAACTTATGGTTTTTTCAGTGAATTTCTAAGGTTTTTTTAAATGCTAATTTCTAACTATGCCTAAAGAGGTAGGACATGTGCAGAAAGAGGAAGAAAGGCGCAGAAAGAAGCAAGAGAAATGAAGAAAGAGGCAACAGAAGTCCAGAAAGATGAAGAAAAGTGCAGAAAGAAGCAAGAGATATGCAGAAAGATTCAACAGAGGTGCAAAAAGAGGCCTTGTTGCAAAGTCACCCTGTGCCCCCAACATTTTGCTGACTGGTACTGGTGGTAACTGACTCTGCCTAATCAGGCCCGGAGCCAGTGTTATGCTGAAAGACACTTATAATACAGTGAAAACACCTACATACACTAGGGTACACTATTAGTTGGGGTACCCCTGTGATTGGCATGACCTCCCCTGTAAGGCCCTAGTACATATTAGGGCAGCGGGATTAAAACTACCTCTAAGACAGAGGTGCAGAAAGAGGAAAGAGAAGTACAGAAAGAAGCAACAGAGGTGCCGAAAGAGGCAAGAGAGGTGCAGAAAGAAGCAAGTGAAGTACAGTTGGGGCAAGAGATCTGCAGAAAAAAGCAACAGAGGTGCTGAAAGAGACAAGTGAGGTGCAGAAAGGGGCAAGAGATCTCCAGAAAAAAGCAACAGAGGTGCTGAAAGAGGCAAGTGAAGTGCAGAAAGAAGCAAGAGAGGTGCAGAAAGAGGCAATAGAAGTACAAAAAGAGGCAAGAGGGGTGCAGAAAAAAGTCAGAGAGGTGCACAAAGAGGCAAGACAAGTACAGAAAGAGGCAGGAGGGCTGCAGAAAGAAGGAAGAGAAGTGCAGAACGAAGCAACAGAGGTGCTGAAAGAGTTGCGAAGGGTGCAGAAACAGGCAGGAAAGGGGCAGAAAGAGGGAACAGGGGTGCAGAAAGACGCAAGAGAGGTGCAGAAACAAGCAAGAGAAGTGCAGAAAGAGTCAAGAGAATTGCTGAAAGAAGCAACAGAGGTGTGGAAAGAAACAAGAGAAGTGCAGAAAGAGGCAAGTGAGGTGCAGAAAGAGGCAAGAGAGGTGCAGAAAATGGCAAGAGAACAGCAGAAAGAGGCAAGAGAGATGCAAACAGGCAGGAAGGGTGCAGAAAGAGGGAACAGGGGTGCAGAAAGACACAAGAGAGGTGCAGAAATAGAAAAAGGGGTGCAAAAATAGGCAAGAGGGGAGCAGAAAGAAGCAAGTGATGTGCAGAAAGAGGCAATAGAAGTGCAATAAGAGGCAAGAGGGGTGTAAAAAAAAGTCAGAGAGGTGCACAAAGAGGCAAGACAAGTACAGAAAGAGGCAGGAGGGGTGCAGAAAGAAGGAAGAGAAATGCAGAACGAAGCAACAGAGGTGCTGAAAGAGGTGCGAAGGGTGCAGAAAAAGCAAGAGAAGTGCAGAAAGAAGCAACAGAGGTACAGAAAGAGGCAAGAAAGGTGCAGAAACAGGTAGGAAAGGTGCAGAAAGAGGGAACAGGGGTGCAAAAAGATGCAAGAGAGGTACAGAAAGAGAAAAAAGGGGTGCTGAAAGAGGCAAGTGAGGTGCAGAAAGAAGCAAGAGAGGTGCAGAAAGAGACAATAGAAGTGCAAAAAGAGGCAAGAGGGGTGTAGAAAAAAGTCAAGAGGTGCACAAAGAGGCAAGACAAGTACAGAAAGAGGCAGGAGGGGTGCAGAAAGAAGGAAGAGGAGTGCAGAACGAAGCAACAGAGGTGCTGAAAGAGGCGTGAAGGGTGCAGGAAGAGCAAGAGAAGTACAGAAAGAAGCAACAGAGGTACAGAAAGAGGCAAGAGAGGTGCAGAAACAGGAAAGGTGCAGAAAGAGAACAAGGGTGCAAAAAGAGGCTAGTGAGGTGCAGAAGGAGGCAAGAGAACTGCAGAAAGAGGCAAGAGAGTTGCAGAAATTGGCAAAAGGGGTACACAAAGAGGGAACATGTGTGCAGACAGAGGCAAGAGGGGTGCAGAAAGAGGTAAAAGGGGTACAGAAAGACAAAAGAGAGGTGTAGAAACAGGCAGGAAAGGTGCAGAAAGAGGGAACAGGGGTGCAGAAACAGGCAGGAAAGGTGCAGAAAGAGGGAACATGGGTGCAGAAAGACGCAAGAGAGGTGCAGAAAGAGAAAACAGGGGTACAAAAATAGGCAAGAGGGGAGCAGAAAGAAGCAAGTGATGTGCAGAAAGAAGCAACAGAGGTGTAGAAAGACGCAAGAGAGGTCCAGATACATGCAAGAGAAGTGCAGAAAGACGCAAGAGAATTGCTGAAAGAAGCAACAGAGGTGTGGAAAGAAGCAAGAGAAATGCAGAAAGAGGCAAGTGAGGTGCAGAAAGAGGCAAGAGAGGTACAGGAAGAAGCAAGTGAGGTGCAAAAAGAGGGAACAGGGGTGCAGAAAGACGCAAGAGAGGTGCAGAAACAGGCAGGAAAGGTGCAGAAAGAGGGAACAGGGGTGCAGAAAGACGCAAGAGAGGTGCAGAAAGAGGCAACAGTAGTGCAGAAAGACGCAAGAGAGGTGTAGAAACAAGCAAGAGAAGTGCAGAAAGAGGCAAGAGAATTGCTGAAAGAAGCAACAGAGGTGTGGAAAGAAACAAGAGAAGTGCAGAAAGAGGCAAGTGAGGTGCAGAAAGAGGCAAGAGAGGTGCAGAAAATGGCAAGAGAACAGCAGAAAGAGGCAAGAGGGATGCAAAAAAGGGAAGAAGGGTACAGAAAGAAGCAAGAGAGGTGCAGAAAGAGGGAACAGGGATGCAGAAACAGGCAGGAAAGGTACAGAAAGAGGGAATAGGGGTGCAGAAAGACACAAGAGAGGTACAGAAAGAGAAAAAAGGGGTGCAAAAATAGGCAAGAGGGGAGCAGAAAGAAGCAAGTGATGTGCAGAAAGAGGCAACAGAGGTGCAAAAAAACGCAAGAGAGGTGCAAAAACAGGGAAGAAGGGTACAGAAAGAAGCAAGAGACGTGCAGAAAGAGGGAACAGGGGGTGCAGAAACAGGCAGGAAAGGTGCAGAAAGAGGGAACAGGGGTGCAGAAAGACACAAGAGAGGTGCAGAAAGAGAAAAAAGGGGTGCAAAAATAGGCAAGAGGGGAGCAGAAAGAAGCAAGTGATGTGCAGAAAGAGGCAACAGAGGTGCAAAAAGCCGCAAGAGAGGTGCAAAAACATGCAAGCGAAGTGCAGAAAGAGGCAAGAGAATTGCTGAAAGAAGCAACAGAGGTGTGGAAAGAAGCAAGAGAAGTGCAGAAAGAGGCAAGTGAGGTTCAGAAAGAGGCAAGAGAGGTACAGAAAGAAGCAAGTGATGTGCAAAAAGAGGGAACAGGGGTGCAGAAGACGCAAGAGAGGTGCAAAAACAGACGGGAAAGGTGCAGAAAGAGGGAACAGGGGTGCAGAAAGACGCAAGAGAGGTGCAGAAAGAGGCAACAGTAGTGCAGAAAGAGGCAAGAGAGTTGCAGAAGCAGGCAAAAAGGGTCCAGAAAGAGGGAACAGGTATGCAGACAGAGGCAAGAGAGAAGCAAAAAGAGGGAATATGGGTACAGAAAGAAGAGAGTGAGGTTCATAAAGTGGCAAGAGAGGTGCAGAAAGAGGCAATAGAAGTGCAGAAAGAGGCAAGTGAGGTACAGAAGGAGGCAAGAGAACTGCAGAAAGAGGCAAGAGAGTTGCAGAAACAGGCAAAAGGGGTGCAAAAACAACAAACAGAGGTGCAAAAAGAGGCAAGAGGGGTGCAGAAAGAGGTAGGAGAGATGCAAAAATTGGCAAAAGAGATACAGGAGGGGTGCAGAAAGAAGGAAGAGAAGTGCAGAAAGAAGCAACTGAGGTGCTGAAAGAGGCGCGAAGGGTGCAGAAAGAGGCAAGAGAAGTGCAGAAAGAAGCAACAGAGGTACAGAAAGAAGCAAGAGAGGTGGAGAAACAGGCAGGAAAGGTGCAGAAAGAGGGAGCAAGGGTGCAAAAAGAGGCAAGAGAGGTGCAGAAAGAGGGAAGAGGGGTGCAGAAAAAGGCAAGTGAGGTGCAGAAAGAACCAACAGAGGTGCAAAAAGAGGTAAGAGGGGTGCAGAAAGAGGTAGGAGAGGTGCACAATGGGGCACGAAAGGTACAGAAAGAGGCAAGAGAGGTGCAGAAAATGATAAGAGAACAGCAGAAAGAGGCAAGAGGGATGCAAAAAAGGGAAGAAGGGTACAGAAGAAGCAAGAGAGGTACAGAAAGAAGGAAGAGAGGTGCAGAAAGAGGCAAGTGAGGTGCAGAAGGAGGCAAGAAAACTGCATAAAGAGGCAAGAAAGTTGCAGAAGCAGGCAAAAAGGGTGCAGAAAGAGGGAACAGGTATGCAGACAGAGGCAAGAGAGATGCAGAAAGAGGGAATATGGGTACAGAAAGAAGAGAGTGAGGTTCATAAAGTGGCAAGAGAGGTGCAGAAAGAGGCAATAGAAGTGCAGAAAGAGGCAAGTGAGGTACAGAAGGAGGCAAGAGAGTTGCAGAAACAGGCAAAAGGGGTGCAAAAACAGCAAACAGAGGTGCAAAAAGAGGCAAGAGGGGTGCAGAAAGAGGTAGGAGAGATGCAAAAATTGGCAAGAGAGGTACAGAAAGAGGCAGGAGGGGTGCAGAAAGAAGGAAGAGAAGTGCAGAAAGAAGGAACTGAGGTGCTGAAAGAGGCGCGCAGGGTGCAGAAAGAGGCAAGAGAAGTGCAGAAAGAAGCAACAGAGGTACAGAAAGAAGCAAGAGAGGTGCAGAAACAGGCAGGAAAGGTGCAGAAAGAGGGAACAAGGGTGCAAAAAGAGGCAAGAGAGGTGCAGAAAGAGGGAAGAGGGGTGCAGAAAAAGGCAAGTGAGGTGCAGAAATAACCAACAGAGGTGCAAAAAGAGGTAAGAGGGGTGCAGAAAGAGGTAGGAGAGGTGCACAAAGGGGCAAGAAAGGTACAGAAAGAGGCAGGAGGGGTGCAGAAAGAAGGAAGAGAAGTGCAGAAATAAGCAACAGGTGCTGAAAGAGGCGCGATGGGTGCAGAAAGAGGAAGAGAAGTGCAGAAAGAATTACAGAGGTTCAGAAAGAGGCAAGAGAGGTGCAGAAACAGGCAGGAAAGGTGCAGAAAGAGGGAACAGGGGTGCAGAAAGACACAAGAGAGGTGCAGAAAGAGAAAAAAGGGGTGCAGAAAAATGCAAGAGAGGTGCAGAAACAAGCAAGAGAAGTGCAGAAAGAGGCAAGTGAGATACAGAAAGAGGCAAGAGAGGTGCAGAAAATGACAAGAGAACAGCAGAAAGAGGCAAGAGGGATGCAAAAAAGGGAAGAAGGGTGCAGAAAGTAGCAAGAGAGGTGCTGAAAGAAGCAAGAGAGGTGCAGAAAGAGGGAAGACAAGTGCAGAAAGAGACAACAGGGGTGCAGAAAGAGACAACAGGGGTGCAGAAAGAAGCAAGAGAGGTGTAGAAAGAGGTCATAGAAGTGCAGAAAGAGGCAAGTGAGGTGCAGAAGGAGCCAAGAGAACTGCAGAAAGAGGCAAGAGAGTTGTATAAACAGGCAAAAGGGGTGCAGAAAGAGGGAACAGATGTGCAGAGAGAGACCCGAGGGAAAAGGTGTACAGAAAGAAGAGAGTGAGGTTCAGAAAGAGGCAAGAGAGGTGCAGAAAGAGGCAATAGAAGTGCAGAAAGAGGCAAGTGAGGTGCAGAAGGAGGCAAGAGAACTACAGAAAGAGGCAAGAGAGTTGCAGAAACAGGCAAAGGGGTGCATAAAGAACCAACAGAGGTACAAAAAGAGGCAAGAGGGGTGCAGAAAGGGGCAAGAGAAGTGCAGAAAGAGGCAAGTGAAGTGCAGAAAGAAGTCAGTGAGGTGCAGAAAGAGGAAGAAAGGTGCAGAAAGATGCAAGAGAAATGCAGAAAGGGGCAAGAGAGGCACAGAAAGAAGAGAGGTTTGTGCACCATTAGTACCAATTTAACACCCACATTTAGCAATAAGTAACACGTGACCATTCCAGCTTTGCAAAGGGCCTTCCACCACGCTGTAACAGGTGAAGCTGCATTTTTGGGAACATTTGATCGGTTTGAGCTAGAAACAAGGCTTTTTTTGTTCAAATCTGCAGATTAGGCAGCAGATGGTGGAATATTTGGCAAATGCGGAAAATGTTTAATTATGTGACAATTGGTGCAGTTCCAGTGCCCTGCTCATACCTCCGACTAGGTCCAGAAGTGCTCCTCAGTGGTTCCTTCTTTTTTTGTGTCTCATTGAGTTTATACTTTAGCTTCTATGGAAACGAGGAAGACTAAACCTGAGGTTACCACTCCACAACACAGACTACAATACCACATAATTACTCTCCATAACACATAATCCCACTCTACATAATTCCTATACACTAAATACCACATACTTTCTATCCACATAATTTCACTGCACAACATACCACATAATTCCACTACACACAACGTACATCCACTCTACACCCAAAAACATTAGTAAAAAACGTTTACATTTACAACGCCAATAGCTCTAACTCTCGCAAATGCAAAATATATTACTTTGCGAATGCTTCTTTCACTAGTAGTCACGTTTGCAGAGTGGTGGAGAAAGGGGGCTGGGCCTCCGACCAGCGCTCAGGAATTCCGCTACGTAGAACTTACAGGAGGTGCCAGGAGGGCTTCTTGGCCCCCAAAGTCCCTTAGGAGTAAAGTGGACTTCATCCCCCATCCCGTAGTCTGCCTGGAGGCGCGTTTGCAGAGTCGTGGAGAAAGGGGGCATGACCTCCGAAGATGTGTTAGCAATCCTACTGTGTGGGACTTACTGGAGGTAACAAGAGGGGTAGTTGGCCCCCAAGGACATTCTTGGGGACCAACTACCCCATCTATTACCTCCAGTAAGTACCACACAGCAGGATTGTTAAGTTCTCATAACAGGCCATGCCCCTTTGCCCACCACTCTGAAAACGTGCTCCCTGGCGTGCTCTTGGATGGGGATTGAGATCCCCTTCGCTGCTGGGGGTCCTTAGGGGCCAACTAGCCTACCTCTTACCTCCAGTAAGCTCCACACAGTGGGATTGCTGAGAGGTGGACACAGGCCACGCCCCCTTTCTCCACCACTCTGCAAACGCCCCTCCTGGTGCGCTCTTGGTTGGGGGATGAAGTCCCCTTTCCTCATGAGGGTCCCTGGGGGCCAACTAGCCCTCCTGTTACCTCCAGTAAGCCCCATACAGCTGGTTTGCTGAGAGTGCTCAAAGGCCACACCCCTTTTTACAGCACTCTGCAAATGCGGCTCCTGTCGCACTGCTGCTCGGGGGATGAAGTCCACTTGTCTCCTGAGATCCTCAGGACACAAGAGGACCTCATCCCCCACCAGCAGTGCGCCAAGAGGCACGTTTGCAGAGTGGTGTAAAAAGGGGCGTGGCCTCAGACCACCTCTCAGCAATCCCACTGTGTGGGGCTTACTGGAGGTACCTGGTGGGCTAGTTGGCCCCCAGGGACCCTCAGGAATGAAGGGGACTTAATCCCCCAACTTAGAACGTGCCAGGGGGTGCATTTGCAGAGTGGTGCAGGGAGGGGGCGGGGCCTCCGGCGAGATGCCGGATTTTCTTTTTTTAAAATATTTTTAGAAGGGGGGGCTGTGTGGCCAAACAAGAACTGCCATAATCGAGGGAAAGATGTAGAAATGTGCGGGATTCCTAATGCTGAGGGGAAAAACAAAAAAGGTGTCATAATCGAGAAAATGACAATTCTGTGAATTATTGTCTTGCTGACGAACATATGAATAAGTTATCAAATATGAATTATTCAGGCTGCGCCTGCAACAGGAGTCTAATAACCACAGCAGGGGAGCCAAGGACTGTTTGTTTGTGGCAATTACACATGAAAGTGCGAAAACGAAGCGCCAGGCATACAAAGTGTGTCATTGCGAAGCAGGAGCAGGCGAGGCGGGCTCTGGGCAAGCGCAGGAAATGTACAAAACAAACAGCGCCAGGACCAAATCATGCAGCGCGAAGGAGAAACCGTCCGGAAAATGGTCCCGGGGAGCTGCAGGAATGGACTTTTTATCTCTGACAACTTGTGTCCCGGAGAAACTATCTTGATGATAATTGAAATGATTGCACGTGGCTGCGGCATCTACTCTGAATGCGAGCAGTCCAATGAGCGGAAGGCAGCATGGCATTACAGTGCGCCTTGAGTGTACACCCACCTCCCATTCGTAATCCAACACTTTATTGCTATTTACCGCTGTGCGATTTGCCGCGCTCTGCAACTTGCGCTGCCTCCCTAGATTCTCCATGGATTGTTAGTGTCCCCTAAAGCTGACTTTATAACTCCCCTGCCAGATGTGAGAGCTCAGTGTGGGTGCGTGTGTGCGCGGGTGGGTGTAGAGGAGGCACTCCCCTCTTCCCCACACAGCCTGGAGTGAGGGGGTCCAGGGGTCCGGCCACTGCTCACCACTCTCCCTCACAGTTTGTAACACTCACGCAACGGAAGGAGAGGCCATCCCTTGTAGGATTCCAAGGTCCACATGCGTTTTAGTACATTTCATACACACCCCATCAAGATACTGTCAATCAATCGGGGTTCTTGTAAAGCGTGACTAAGGGTCTCAAGGCACTGTTGCATTCTTGTGTCCAGCCGCCCTCGCTGGTCTTCCCCTTGTGCCACTGGATCTAAATTCAGAAAAGCCACCGCCTTTACTGCTTATTTCCCGCCAAGATCCGTGCTGACAGCCATGTCACTTCGAAGCATTAAAAAAACATCCTCTATCACCCTCTCTCTGTCCCTCCGTCTTCCCATCTCTATCCAACCCTCATACTTCTTCTAGCTCTTATTACATCTATCTATCTATCTATCTATCTATCCATCCATCCATCCATCTATGTATATAGGGCAGTATGCAAATATATCTATTTGTCTGTCTGTCTGTCTGTCTGTCTATCTATCTATCTATCTATCTATCTGTCTATCTGTTCATCCATCTATCTATCTATCTATCTATCTCTTCCCATGTACCCAGCAATGCTAGCCATCCATCCCAACCATCAATCAATCCATTAACCATCCAGCCACACTAATAGATCACATCAATCCAACAGAACACTTCCACCCAGTCATTCGTCCCACAACCCAAAGTCAACAACAGTCCGTCTGTCCATCCATCCATCCATCCCTACACACACACACACACACATTCATTCATCAGTCCAGCTATGCCACCCCTCCCTATCTTAAGCCATCCATTCATCCATCCACCAATCAATCCATCCATTCAACCACCCGCCGTATAGAGCAGTATTCTTTACTATTGCCGAAATAGTGTTAGGTGCTGTTCCACTGAGTGCCCACAGGCCGGCAATTGCCAAAGGCAGCAGAAAAACTCTTGGCCGCGCAGCCGTACAGTGCATTGTTTATACAGCGCCCAGAGGCCCTGGCAGGCCACAGGTGGGACCCGAAATGTTTCCTTTCTAGAGGGAGTTTTGGTCCGGCTGTCTTGCTTCAGATCTGCTCTTAATTATGCTTTAATTAAAGATGGTCTAAGCTATTGGACCCCATAAAGGGCAGTAATTACAAATTACAGCACCCACCCAGCAGCTGGGAACCAGGCAGGGCGGCAGCCATGAACGGAACCTCGCGAGGCTTTAATCCTCCCTGCCTTGAGAACAGAAACACATTTCGGATTCTGCGGGCTCCAGCCAGGATTTAAGTTCTCTCTCATGATTGTTTTCATATTCCTTTGACATCTATTGATTCGGAGACAGCTGCGAGGCTTTGTCACAGGAGAGAGTAGCAGTCACAATGTATTAGTCTGATGGCATAACTCGCACATGGGCAGGGAGGGCCAGACATGGCAGGCGAGCACGTGACCACGGCCGGGCTGACGACAACACCGCCAAGTGCATTTTTAATAAATGGGGGCGCACCACCAGGGTGGGGGAGGGGGCGCTCCTAATTACAGCACTCAGCCTGGAGTCAGGGTGCGTGGTCCCAAGCTGCCTCCTCGCTCCCCGCTGAGAGTGGGTGGAAACCTGGTCCAAAATAGAAGGAGGACACCGGGAGCGCAGGGCCTGAAACACCACCCTGAAGCTCGCGTCTTCCAGTCTCTTAACAACTGTTATTGACTGTCTTGTTTTTAATGGAGCAGGGCACACGATGCAACACATTATACAGTCACCTACAAGACAGGCTATGTGTTGTAACTGCCAGGGAACAGGGTGAATAAACACGATAACTGACCTTTGACACAGGGCACATCCTACTCTGTTTTATTCTTAAACTCCCTTGTGTGTAAAACAGTAAATTCACCTATAGGTGAATACAATACATTGCCCCCGGGACCTGACCCACCCTGGGGCTCATTAAAATGAAGAGCGGGATCCCGCGCTTCGTTTTTCTGTATTTTCTAGGCTGGATTCCCGCACCCAGCGCGAATTCGGCTGATTTGTTTTTTTAAAAAAATGCTTTTTTTGGCTCTGGGGGTCCTTGTGGGACCCCCTTAGCAGGCCTAGGGGGTCAGGGTGTTTCTACACTGTCCCCTTTTCTTGTTTTTCATCTTTTTTTCTACTGCTTTCTTGTGACTCGATTTCTGAGTCACAAGATGGCTGCCAACGCATGCTGGTTTGGAGTGTTGGCAGCCAATCAGAAGTCAGCTCGTGCTGAGTCGCGACTCCTCCTCGGTGCTCAGATATTGATATTTTTCTTTTTTTAATTTCTCAGGAACTACTGAACGGATTTACACCTTTTAAAAAAAAGGGCGCTTTCTGAACCAAGAGCTACCTTTTTGCCAAATGTGGTGTAATTCCGTTCAGCAGTTCGGGCTGTAGCCGTGTCTAAAGTTTCTGATGGAAATTAACATGGAGAAAACACGTTTTGGGACCCCCCTTTTTTCTCTGCCCCCACTTGATGAATCACCCCGAAACTTTCAAGATAGGAGCTGACCGGAGAGGGCCATTAGTTTTGAAAATTTCGCAAAGATTCGCCAAACGGCGCCAAAGATATTGGCAAATCAAAAAATGCTTTTCCTATGTAAACTAGGTCCTAACTATAACTACCTACTGGTGACTGCCAGTAGGTATATATATATATATATATATATATATATATATATATATATATATATATATATATATATATATATATATATATATATATATATATATATATATATATATATATATATATATATATATATATATATATATATATATATATATATATATATATCTACTGGCGGTCGCCAGTAGATAGTTATAGTTAGGACCTATTTTCCATAGGAAATCCGCGACATTCTATGTGAAATAACTCTTGCGTCGGTTGACGAATCTTCGCGAAATTTTCAAACTTTATGGCCCGCTCCGGTCCGCTCCTACCCTGAAAGTCTCAGGGTGATTCGTCAAGCGGGGGCCGAGAAAAAGGGGGTCCCAAAACGTGTTTTCCCCATTCATTTTCCCATAGGAAACTTTAGACACGGCTACAGCCCGAACTGTTGAACGGAATTACACCAAATTTGGCAAAGAGGTAGTTCTTGGTTCAGAAAGAACCCTTTTTGTTAAATGGTGTGAATCCGTTCAGTAGTTCCTGTGAAAATCAAAATGAAAATCACATATATATCTATGGCCGCGTCGGATTCGCGCACCCTCCCGATCACGAGCTGCATGCTAATTGGCTGTCAACACTCCAAATCAGGAAGTGTTGGCAGCCATTTTGTCCCTCGGTAGAACCGAGGGACAGAAACAAGTGCGCAAAGCGCAAAAAGGGGGCAGGGTAGAAACACCCTGACCCCATAGGTCTGCTCAGGGGGTCCCACAAGGACCCCCTGGGCAGAAAAAAGCATTTATTTTTTTTAAAAATCGGCGGGATGCGCTTAGGGTGCGCGAATCCCACCGAGAAAAAAAAAAAAACGCAAGTGTGCAAACGCACAAAGGGGGCAGGGTAGAAACACCCTGACCCCCTAGGTCTGCTCAGGGGGTCCCACAAGGACCCCCTGGGCAGAAAAAAGCATTTTTTTTTTTTAAATCAGCACGGATCCTGCCGAAAAAAAAAAATCGAAGCGCGGTCTCCCGCGCTTCGGGGCATGGTGGGGGGGTTTAGATTTAATGTGGGGGCCTCTAAGGCCCCCAAGCCCCGGGGACCGCCACCCCCGGGGCTTTAGAAAATAATGGTGCGGGAGGGCTCTTTGCCCTCCCGCAGCCCCGGGGACCGCCACCCCGGGGCTTCTTTTTTAAAAATGTTTTAACCTGTGTGGGGGGCTCCAGCCCCCACACACCCCGGGACCGCCACCTCCCGGGGCACTAAAGATTTGAATATGGGGGTCCGTTACGGACCCCAAAGCCCCGGGGACCACCACCTCCCCGGGGCTGTGCACTGGATGGGAGGGGGCCGCGCGGCCCCCTCCTGGAGCCCTTGATGGCCCTGGGGACCGCCACCCCCAGGGCTGGCTCCTGCAGTGTCCCGGGGTGCCTACCCTCGGGACACTGTAGTTTGCTATGACAGGACGGGAGCCTCGCGGCTCCCGTCCTGTCATAGCAAACTTAGTTTGCATTGTGAAAGAGAGAGCAGGAAACCTGCTCTCTCTTTCACAATGCAAACTCACTAGCTTTCACATGGGGAGCAGCATGTTAGCTGCTCCCCATGTGGAAAAGCAATACCGGCTCGCGCAGGAGGCGGGGAGCTGGCTGGGACTGTGGGGGGATTGGGGACCCCCCCACAGTCTCCAACGAGATGCCAGGCCCCGGAGGATAGGGTCCCCGGGGCCATAAGTGGCCCGGGAGGGGGGCCACACAGGCCCCCTCCCCAAATAAATTTTTTTTTTTTAAAAAGGGCAAGGCCGGCCCCGGGGATGGGGTCCCCGGGGCCTTAAATGGCCTGAGGAGGGGGCCACGCAGCCCCCCTCCAAAATAATAAAAAAAAACATCGAGGGCATGCCCCGGGGATGGGGTCCCCGGGGCCAATACAGGCCCAGGGAAGGGGGCCACGCGGCCCCTTCCCGTTTTTGGGGAAATTTAAAAAAAAAAAAATGCACAGGCCCCGGGGGATGGGGTCCCCGGGGCCAAAAGTGGCCAAGGGAAGGGGGGCCACGCAGCCCCCCCCCATTAAAAAAAAAAAAAAAAAACACGACCGGCATCGTGCCGGAGGCCCCGCCCCCCTCCCTGCAGTATTCTGCAAACGCGCCCCCTGGCGCGTTTTAAGAAGGGGAAGTAATTCCCCTTGAATACTGGGGGTCCCTGGGTGCCAACTAGCCCACCAGGAACCTCCAGTATGCGCCAGAGGCTGCGTTGCAGAGAGGTGTACAGAGGCCACGCCCTTTTTACACCTCTCTGCAACGCAGCTCTGTGGCGCTTTTAGAAGTACATGGTGGGCTAGTTGGACTCCAGGGACCCTCAGGATTCAAGGGGACTTAATCCCCCAACTTAAATCGCGCCACAGGGCGCGTTTGCACAGTGGTGAAGGGAGGGGGCGGGGCTTCAGGTGACATGTGTGCAAACAGGCCCCGTGGCGCGTTTTAAGATGGGGAATTAATCCCCTTCAATCCTGAGGGTCCCTGGGGGCCAACTAGCCCAACAGGTACGTCCAGAAAGCGCCACAGAGCTGCATTGCAGAGAGGTGCAAAAGGGGCGTGGCCTCTGAACATCTCTCTGCAACGCAGCTCCTGGCGCATACTGGAGGTACAGGGTGGGCTAGTTGGACCCCAGGGACCCTCATGATTCAAGGGGACTTAATCCCCCAACTTAAAACGCGCCACGGGGCACGTTTGCACAGATGTCACCTCAGGCCCCGCCCCTCCCTTCACCATTGTGCAAATATTCCTCTAAAATCAGCCGAACTACGAATTCCTATTTACTCACCTGTTATCAGGAGAGACCTCAGTGCTGCATCTTTCAGCCCAGTACTGATCCTGAAAAGTAATTTTAACCGTACTTACCAGTAACTTGAATTTCCTTCCATAGGATATCATTGACTGGTTTCACTTGGAAATTCTGCTAAGTGTGGAGTTTTGGAACTTTATAATATTCCTCTAAAATCAGCCGAAATACGAATTCCGATTTACTCACCTGTTAACAGGAGAGACCTCAGTGCTGCATCTTTCAGCCCAGTACTGATCCTGAAAAGTAATTTTAACCGTACTTACCAGTAACTTGAATTTCCTTCCATAGGATATCATTGTCTGCTTTTTGCTGAAAAAGTTTCTAAGTGTCGATTTTTGAAACATACAAATATTCCTCTAAAATCAGCCGAACTACGAATTCCGATTTACTCACCTGTTATCAGGAGAGACATCAGTGCTGCATCTTTCAGCCCAGTACTGATCCTGAAAAGTAATTTTAACCGTACTTACCAGTAACTTGAATTTCCTTCCATAGGATATCATTGACTGGTTTCACTTGGAAATTCTTCTAAGTGTGGAGTTTTGGAACTTTATAATATTCCTCTAAAATCAGCCGAAATACGAATTCCGATTTACTCACCTGTTATCAGGAGAGACCTCAGTGCTGCATCTTTCAGCCCAGTACTGATCCTGAAAAGTAATTTTAACCGTACTTACCAGTAACTTGAATTTCCTTCCATAGGATATCATTGACTGGTTTCACTTGGAAATTCTTCTAAGTGTGGAGTTTTGGAACTTTATAATTTTCCTCTAAAATCAGCCGAAATACGAATTCCGATTTACTCACCTGTTATCAGGAGAGACCTCAGTGCTGCATCTTTCAGCCCAGTACTGATCCTGAAAAGTAATTTTAACCGTTCTTACCAGTAACTTGAATTTCCTTCCATAGGATATCATTGCCTGCTTTTTGCTGAAAAAGTTTCTAAGTGTCGATTTTTGAAACATACAAATATTCCTCTAAAATCAGCCAAAATACGAATTCCGATTTACTCACCTGTTATCAGGAGAGACCTCAGTGCTGCATCTTTCAGCCCAGTACTGATCCTGAAAAGTAATTTTAACCGTACTTACCAGTAACTTATATTTCCTTCCATAGGAATCCATTGTCTGGTTTTCAGCAGAAAAGTTTCAAAGTGTTGATTTTCACAAACTACAAATATTCCTTAAAAATCGCCTGTATGACTTAAACGCATTCTTTCAACTGTTTACAGGAGATGCACCAGTGCTGGATACAGGATCCACCACTGAGTAAGAAAAAGTAACGATAACACTACTTACCTGCTAAGTGAATTTCCTCCCATATGATAACATTGGTGATTCTATGTGAAAAAGTTTCTAAGTGTCAACTTTTAAAATACAATAATATTCCTTAAAAATCACTACTGTAACCAAAACGCTTTTACTCAACTGTTTACAGGAGATGTCCCAGGACTGAATCTAGGATCCAGTCCTGTGGTTAGAAAAGTAATCCATAAAGTAACTAATTGCATTTAACTAGAAATTCACATTGAGCTCAATGTTGCATTGTGTTTGAAATTGTGTTGCCCATTGCAACAACTGTAACTACTATACTTAAAAGTCTATTGCCTATTTGCAAAGTATTTAAACTAAAGTAATTCATTCTGAGAAAGTATATTTTGTAATGTAATGTATAATGTAATTACAATGTAATTTAAAAAATAAAATATGTAAAAATAAATAGTTTAAAAAAATGTAGTAAATCAGTATCAAAAAAATAAATATAACAATTAATACATTTAAAAATTGTCATTTACAAAACCTTTGAAATTCACTGAAAAAAACCATAGGTTTCAGACATGTTATAGTTAGGAATTAGCATTTAAAAAACCTTTGAAATTCACTGAAAAAACCATAGGTTTCAGACACGTTATAGTTAGAAATTAGCATTTAAAAAACCTTTGAAATTCACTTAAAAAACCATAGGTTTTAGGGACAGTTATAGTTAGTTGGACATTTCACTCGTACAAAACCATAGAAATTCCCCCGTTATAGTTAGTTCAGCTAACTATAACTCGCGCCCCGCAATGCACTGCTGATGACGTCACATATTACATCACTCATGACATGGTCAGTGACATCACTGATGACATCACTGATGACATCTCAAATGACATCACTGATGACATCACTGATGACATCATCCACGTGATAATCTGATGCACCTGCTCACACCCTGATATAACCTTTGATACACCCACTCTAAATTATAGACTGCCATTCGCAAAACCATAGACACTCCAACACCAATAACTACATACCCACTCACTGATTCTTAGGTCTACACACACATCCACTCACTCACCCGTACAGTCACTCATACTTACGGTCACTCAGAACAGGACTATCATATGCACTCATACTCCTATATAGACACTCAAACACCGCCACTCATCCATAGAGGTACTCACACACCTAGTCAGTCATGCAAATAATTAAACACACTGCCATTTACTCACCTATACAGTTATACACACACCAGCTCACTTACTCATACAAATACAAGCACATTCTTACGCTCTTATACAATCACTGATACAAGCACACACTCATCCATACAGTCACTCTCACAATCACACACTCTTGCTTATAGCTATTTATATACTCCAACACACATATATACTGCCTTTCACATATGTAGTTACTCACACATGTACCACTGGGACATACATTCACTCACAAACACACTCTTACACACACTTACCCACCCATACAGTCTATCACAGATGCACTCTTGAAACCATCCACCCAGTGAATCACCCACTCACACATCTATGCACAGAGTCGCACACACCCCACCCACACAAACACTCAGGCACCCATACAGATACTCAGACAACTAATCAATAACTCATATAGACACTCATGTAGCTATTCACAAACCCATGCAGCCACTTACACAGCAATAGACAGACGGATACAGACATTCACCCAGTTTAGTCACTAACCCATGCATTCAGTAAGATACGTTTAATCACTCACTTATAGAGTTAGTCACGCACCTACTAAATCATCCATACAGACACTTATACACCCACTCATTCTTCAATACGCCTTTCCCTATATATATTAAACATATTTAAACTTTAAAGAAACACACAGTCACTGGATGATGTCATCAGTGATGTCATGAGTGATGTCACTGACCATGTCATGAGTGATGTAATATGTGACATCATCAGCAGTGCATTGCGGGGGCGCGAGTTATAGTTAGCTGAACTAACTATAACGGGGGAATTTCTATGGTTTTGTACGAGTGAAATGTCCAACTAACTATAACTGTCCCTAAAACCTATGGTTTTTAAAGTGAATTTCAAAGGTTTTTTAAATGCTAATTTCTAACTATTACGTGTCTGAAACCTATGGTTTTTTCAGTGAATATATATATATATATATATATATATATTCATTGAAAAAAGGAAAGGTTACTGTGATGCTATAGTTAGGCTCAGATTTCACTCGTACAAAACCACAGAAATTCAGCAGTTATAGGTACCTGAGCTAACTATAGCAAAACAAATGTTAAATTAGTAAACTAGGTGTACTACTAATGAGTAATACTACTTCTAACATATATTATGTGAGTGGCTCAGTGCATCTGTGTCTGAGAGAGTGTCTTAGTGGCTGTATGGGTGTGTGTGTGTCTGTATAGTAATATAAGTGGGTGAGTAAGTAGTTGTGTGGATGAGTGAGTAGCTGAGTGAGTGGCTGTATCTGTAAGTGAGTGGCTGTGTCAGTGGTTGTATGGGTGAGTGACTGGGTGTCTAAATGGTTATATGAATGAGTGACGGGGTGTGTAAGTGGCTGTATGGGTGAGTGTGTGGCTGTTAGAGTGGGTGTATAGTTAAGCAAGTTGGTGTGTGAGTGGCTGTATTGTACAGTAAGTGTCTGTGGGAATGGATGCATGGGTGAGTGAGCAGATGTGTGAGTGCTTGTATGGATGTGTAAATGGGTATGTAAGTTGTGTGGGTGTGTGAGTGAGTGTGTGAGTACTTGCATGGTTGAGTGAGGGGCTTTTTGAGAGGCTGTGTGGGTGAGTGAGTGGGTGTGTGAGTGGCTGTATAGGTGAATAAGTGGGTGGGTGAGTAGCTGTATGTGTGAGTGTGTGGCTGCTGAGTGACTGTATGGATGAGTGACTGGTTGTATGAGAAGCTGTATGGGTGAGTCAGTGGTTGTGTAAGTGACTCTATGAGGGAATACATGGGTGTGTGAGTGGCTATATGGATAAGTGAGTAGTTGTGAGTGCACTTGTATGGGCCTGTGAATGGGTATGTGAGTGGTTGTGTGGGTGTGTGAGTGATGTATGAAAGGTTGCATGGGGGTAAGAGTGGTTCTGTGGATGATGTCATCAGTGATGCAATTTGAGATGTCATCAGTGATAACATAACGTGTATTTGTAAAGCGCACGTTCACTCAAGGGTATCTTGGCACTGAATAACAGATGTTTATTGTTACCTGTTAGACCTGGCACCATTGGCGTGGGTCTCCCTTCCATTTCTTTGCTGTTGCCTCCTGTGTTTTGCTATGTTTTTGCTGGTCTAGATGCTTTGGGCACTTTGAACTGCTATTCAGTGCGAAAGTGCAAGTGCTCCCTATTGTAAATTGTTGTTATGGATTAGTGATTCCATGATTGGATTATTTGATTTACTTGTCAGACCCTAGTACAGTGCACTGTGTGTGCCCAGGGCCTGTAAATCAAATGCTGCTGGTGGGCTTGCAGCACTGGTTGTGCCACCCACAGAAGCAGCTTGTAAACTATGGCTCAGGCCTGCCATTGCAGAGTCTGTGTGCAGTCTGGGACTGCCATGTCGACTTGGCAAATGCACCCACTTGCCAGTCCCCAAACCTTCCCTTTTCTACATGTTAGTCACCCCTAAGGTAGGCCCTAGGGCAGGGTGCATTGTATGTGAAAGGTAGGACATGCCCTGGTGTGTGTGGCATGTCCTGATAATGAATTACAGCCAATTTCGTTTTTCACTATTGCAAGGCTACCTGCTCCCATAGGCCAGAATGGGCAGTTTGATTATAACATCTTATAATCCTAACTGACCCAGGGAACAAGGTAGAAATTCGAGTTTGGTATGCCTGAACTCAGAATGTTAAAATACACCTTTTAGTGTGGGCGATTTTTACATTCTGTGTTTGAAAATACTAATTTTAGAAAGTAGGTATTTTCTTGCCTAACCTTCCAGTGTGCCTCTGCTAAGGGTGTGTATTCACTGTCTGGTTTGTGAGCACCAGGGGGCTGGAGAGGGTCTTAGCTCCAGCAGTCTGATGGGTCAGAGCTGGGCTGAATAGAACCCACGTAGAATAGAGAGTAGGGGGAGGAGACTTCCTTTCACTGACCTGAGCCCTCATAGAATAGAGAGTAGGGGGCGGGGATTTCCTTTCACTCCCCTGAGACCTCATTGAATAGAGAGTAGGGGGAGGAGATTTCCTTTCAGGTACCTGGGCCAGGTCTGCTCTCAAACAATGCTGTCTCCACCTCCTGCCAGGAAGCTGCACAGAACTGGTTTTGGTCAGGCACAGACACTCTCTCCTCCAGAGAACAAAGACTTTTTGAGTATAAATATTGGGGCCCAGACCCCAAGACTTTAGATCACTTCTGGGAATCAAGACGAACCTTTTGCTGAGGAGAAGAACCAGGAAACTGAAGGAGGAGACTGCCCCTGTGCTGTGTGCTGTTGGGGTTGGCCTGCAGTGGTTACTTTATTGCCAAAGAAAGGAGAAAGGAACTTTGTGTGTACTTTCATCATCTTGAAGAAGATCTCCAAGGGCTTGAAGATTGAGCTTGCCTCCTGCCTGAAGTCTCAGGGATACAATATTTTACCAACCAGCTCCCCTGGATTCCCTTGCTGGGAATTCTACCTGCAAAGAGGTGCCTGCTGTTGTGTTGGGCCCTTTTGAAAACTGCGTGTCGCTGGGAGCTGGAAGCGCGACGCAACAAGAAGAAGCGTGTCGCCGCCGTAGCAGTTGCCGTCGCATTGCCGAAGAAGCGTGCTGCCGCCGCAGCTGTTCGCTGTCGCATCACCGACGAAGCATGTCGCATCACCGGAGAAGCGTGTTGCCGCTGGAGAGGTCACGGTCGCATCACCGGAAAAGCGTGTTGCAGGGCCTGTCGCGCCTCAGAAGTTCACCGAGTCACCGTACGGCCGTTGGGCGTGCACGCATCGCATCTATGTTGTCGCACCGTAACCAAGATGCCATTTTGTTGCATCGCACCGGATCGTCATCGCATCGAGGTGCCATCTTGTCGCATCGCACCGGATCACAGTAAGAAACCGACGCATCAACTCCCCACACAGTAAGGAAACGAGCCTCAACTTCCCTGCACAGCAGTAAGGAACCGACGCATCCACTCCCCTGAGTGTAAGGAATGGCGCATCAACTTCCCTGCGACCCTTTTGTTTGTATTGCGTGACGCATCCAAGGTACTTTGAGAGTAAAGTGTTGCATTTATCATCTACATTGAACTAAGCTATTTCTGCCATTTGAAAGACTCATTTTTTATTACAGTATTGTGGATTTTTGTCGTTTGACCTTGTGTTAAGTCTAGTAAAGATTACTTATTTTTCTAAACTGGTTTAGTGTCCATTTGTAGTGTTTTCACTGTGTTACTGTGTGTGTTCACAAATGCTTTACACACTGCCTCTGAGATAAGCCTGCCTGCCCGTGCCAAGCTACCAAGGGGGTGAGCAGGGGTTATTTTAGGAGTGTAGCCCCTTACCCTGACTAGACGCAAGGGTCCCTATTTGGAGAAAGGTGCAAACCATTTCCAACTAGAGACCCCCAAATCTAACATTGGTGGTCAGCGGTGAGGATTTGGACTTGCATTTGTGATTCATATACAGTGATTGGTGTACACTACTAGTGAGTGCAGATCAAACGCAACCACATGCTTATTGGTAGAATGTTTTTCCTTGGGATTTCTATTTTTGCTAAGAACTGCCAGTTGTTGTTACCATGAGTAGACCAGCATCCATTGCACCTGAAGAGTTTGAATTTGAAGAAGAAATGTTGGATGCATACACTGTACCCCAGCTCAAACCCGCTTGCAAGAAATTTTAAGTCTCCCTGAAAGGCCTCACAAGAAAAGAGGAATACCAAAAGGCGCTGAGGGCCTGGTTGGAAGCAAGGAGTGCCAGTGAGCACCCTGAGGATCAGGTGGAGGATTTAGAGGAGCAGCAAGGGGGGCTCTTGGGTCCAGTGGGAAGGAAAGTACCTTGCAGGGCAGGCAGCAGTGTTTCTTCCAAAGCCTGTCCCCAGGAGAGCTGGAGGACAGGGAGAGAAGTAGGGTACATGAGATGCAGCTAGCCAAGCTCAAAATGGGTGGGCAGTTAGAATTAGAGAATAAGAAATTGGTCCTAGAGGAAAAGAGGATGCAATTGGAGCATGAGAGAAGTTTGAGGGAGTTGGAATTGAAAGCAAGAAGCTTAGAGATTACTCCCTCTGGTGGCAGCACACCGTCCATGCCTAGTGAGGCACGAGTATATATACCCAAGGAGGTGGTCAAAGAATTTTACAGAAATGATGATATTGGTCAGTGGTTCAAGGCCTATGAGGTAGCTATGACCTCCCACCGGGTCCCTGAGAAAGATTGGGGAGCGGGGTTGTGGGGGCGGTTCCTCAGTGAGGGGCGGGATACCTTGTTAGACTTGCCCTCTGAAGTCCACAATTCTTATGAGCACATGAAAGAAGCCTTGATGAGTAGGTATGGGTTGACTCCTGAAATGTATAGACAGAGGTTTAGAAACTGTAAGAAACTGGAGTCAAGCACTTGGGTAGAATATGTGTCCTTTTTTGGCAGAGCATTGGATGGTTGGGTGAAGGGTAGCAAAGTGAATAATGATTTTCAGGCACTCTATGATTTGATTGCGTGGGAGCACTTGTCCAGTAATTGTTTTCCAGAGCTGCGCCAGCACCTGATTGATAGTAAGCTGACTATCCCTAGGAAGCTTGCTGAGGAGGCAAAGTGCTGAGTGAGCACCCGGGTCCACAAGGGTCATGTGGGAGACTCCGCCAAAGGTGGGCTGGGTTCCCAGCAGAGGAGTGGGGGGGACAAGGGTAAACAGAGGGAGTTCCAGAAAGGGCCCCAAAGTAATCCCCAAGGGAACCAAGGGAAGGGTTCCCAGCCTCCCCCTGAAAAGAAGTCAGGGGCCCGACAGATAAGCCTGTTCACAGGGGGTCCAAGACCTGTTTCAAGTGTGGCCAAGTGGGCCACTGCTCCTATGATTCAAGATGTCCCATGTATGGGAAAACAGCACCCACTGGTGCACCACCCCGGCAGATCGCTAGTGTAGCCCTGGGAGAAGAGTTGGGTGCCCAAGGTGGGTGGGGTACCGCAGAGATGTCCCTAGTCTCTTTAGGAGACTGTGAGGTGGTCCCCAGGACCCAGCTGCCTGATAACACTAAGAAGTACAGGCAGTGGGTGACCATCAATGGCCAAAGGGTGGAGGCTCTGAGAGACACCGGATCCAGTGTGACAGCTGTCAGTTGTCAGCTGGTGGCTGAAGAGCAGGTGATCCCCAATGCATTTTACCCAGTTGTTGCCGCTGACAACACAGAGAGCCACTGCAAGGTGGCTCAGGTTCCCTTTGAGTGGGGGGGGGTCTCAGGTACTCTTCAAGTAGCTGTGAGGCCAGCCATGCCTGTTTACTGTCTGTTGGGCAATGATCTGGGTTAAGGTGGAGCGTAATGCACATTTGGAGATGTTAGGCTTGCCGGATTGGGCATGTGTGACCACCCTGTCTATGGCAGCCAGTAAGGGTGTTCAAGAGGACCTGGAGCCTGAAACAGTGGCCCAGGTGCCTGCCTTAAATAGAAGAGGCAGGGGGCGTGGGAAACCGGCCCCATGGTTCCCACAGTCCAGGAGGAGGCAGACCTTGAGGGGGATGCCCTGGAACCTACAGGGGAACAGATGGCTGAACTGGGGGACCTGCCTGAGCTGACCCATTGGCAGCAGGAAGGAGGTCCCTCCAGGGAAGAGTTCTGTGAGGAGCAGAACAAGTGCCCTTCTCTTGTGGGTTTGTGGCAACAGGCCACAAACCAGGCAGCAGGTGATCAGTCTGGATCACATTGGATCTACTGGGAGAATGGTCTCCAGTATAGCGAGCCTAAGGTTGCTGAGCCTGGGTCAGCCCGTGTGCTGGTGGTACCCCAGCGCTTCAGAGCCTTCCTACTGGGTTTGGCTCATGATGTACCTTTATCAGGACATCTGGGGCAGGACAAGACCTTTGAGAGGCTTGTCACCCACTTTTATTGGCCCAGATGCGCAAGAGTTCAGATACTCATTGCAGTACTTGTCAGACTTGCCAGGCAAGTGGTAAGAGTGGGAGGAAGCACAAGGTTCCTCTCCAGCCTTTCCCTGTGGTCAGTACCCCCTTTGTACGGGTGGGCATTGACATTGTGGGGCCTCTGGATCCGAAGACAGCCATGGGCAACATGTTCATCCTGGTCTTGGTGGACCATGCCACCCGGTACCCGGAAGCCATCCCTCTCCGGACTGTGACGGCCCCGTGGTGGGACGTGCATTGATGGGGATTTTCTCCCATGTGGGGTTCCCCAGAGAGGTGGTGTCAGACCGTAGTACAAACTTCATTTCCAAGTATATGAAGTCCCTGTGGCAGGAGTGCTGTGTGACATACAAGTTCACCACTCCTTACCACCCCCAAGGTAATGGGCTGGTTGAGAGATTCAACCGGACCCTGAAAGGCATGATTATGGGTCTGGAAGAACCCACGAGGCGTAAGTTGGAGTCCTCTTGCCATGCCTTCTCTTTGATTACCGAGAGGTGCCACAGAAGTCCCTAGGGTTCAGCCCCTTTGAACTGCTGTATGGTCACCCGGTAAGAGGACCTCTGAGTTTGGTAAAGGAAGGCTGGGAGAAAGCTCCCAGGAAACCTCCCCAGGATGTATAGCTACATTCTGGCCTTCAGAAACCAAACCCGGCGTTTCAGGCAACTCGCTCAGGCGAATCTGGAAGCCAGCCAGGAGGAGATGAAGCGGTGGTACGATCAGAATGCCACTCTGATTGAGCTTCAGCCTGGTCAGAAAGTGTGGGTCCTGGCCCCAGTGGAGCCCTGCGCGCTCCAGGATAAGTGGACCGGACCATTTGAGGTGGTGGAGCGCAAGAGTGATGTCACCTACTTGGTAAACTTGCGGTCTCCTAGGAACCCCTTGCGGGTCCTGCATGTCAACCGCCTGAAGCCCTACTTAGAGAGGTCCGAAGTGGGCATGCTCCTAGCGACAGATGATGGAATGGAGGAGGAGACTGAGCCTCTTCCTGACCTCCTGTCTGCAACAGAGCAAGATGGGTCAGTGGATAGTGTAAACCTCTCTTCCACCCTGACCCCTGAGCAGAAGGATGACTGTCACCAACTGTTGGGACAGTTTCCTGACCTGTTCTCCCTGACCCCTAGTGTCACTGAGTGGTGCATCCATGATGTGGACACTGGGGACAGTCCTCCTGTGAAGAACAAGACTTACAGAGTGACTGACAGGGTGAGAGCTTGCATCAAGGAGGAGGTCTCCAAGATGTTCGCATTGGGGGTGATTGAGTCTTCTAACAGCCCTTGGGCCAGCCCAGTGGTCTTGGTCCCAAAGGCTGCCGCGCCTGGTGCCACACCCGAACTCCGGTTCTGTGTGGACTACCGAGGACTCAATTCAGTCACCAGGACTGACGCACACCCCATCCCCAGAGCTGATGAGCTCATTGATCGGTTAGGGGCTGCCCGGTACCTCAGCACGTTTGATTTAACGTCTGGGTACTGGCAGATCGCCTTAACTGATGGGGCAAAAGAGAGTTCAGCATTCTCCACACCAGATGGGCACTACCAATTCCGGGTTATGCCCTTTGGGATGAAGAATGCCCCTGCCACCTTTCAGAGGTTGGTCAACCAGGTGTTGGCTGGACTGGAGGATTTCAGTGCCGCCTACCTGGATGACATTGCAGTGTTCAGCGCCAGTTGGGAAGAACATCTGCGCCACCTCTGGGAAGTGTTGATGGCGCTGTGGAGGGCAGGCCTCACGATCAAGGCAAGTAAGTGCCAGATCGGGCAGGGTTCCGTGGTGTATTTGGGACACCAGGTTGGGAGCGGACAGGTGGCGCCCCTACAGCCCAAAATTGATACCATCCTGGCTTGGGAACCCCCCAAGACCCAGACAGAGGTGAGAGCCTTTTTAGGACTCACTGGGTATTACAGGAGGTTTGTCAAGGGGTATGGCAGCATAGTTGCACCCTTGAAAGAGCTGACTTCCAGGAAGCAGCCCAAGAAAGTGAACTGGACTGACACCTGTCAGAAAGCTTTTGATGCCCTGAAGACTGCCATGGCACGGCGCCCGTGCTCCTGGCACCCAACTTCTCAAAAGAGTTCATTTTTCAAACAGACGCTTCAGAGCATGGTGTAGGGGCTGTTCTTGCACAGATGAATGAGGAGGGCCTAGACCAACTTGTAGCCTTCATCAGTAGGAGGTTACTTCCACGGGAACAGAGGTGGAGTGCGATTGAGCGTGAGGCATTTGCTGTGGTCTGGGCACTGAAGAAGTTGAGACCATACTTGTTTGGGACTCACTTCCAGGTTCAGACAGACCACAGGCTCCTCAGATGGTTGATGCAGATGAGGGGTGAGAATCCAAAGCTGTTGAGGTGGTCCATTTCTCTACAGGGGATGGACTTCACGGTGGAACACCGCCCTGGTACAGAACACGCCAATGCTGATGGTCTGTCCAGATTTTTCCGCCTTAGTGAAGAGAACTCCCAAGAGGTAGGGTAGTTCTCCCCACATTTCAGCTGGAGGGGACACGTGTTAGACCTGGTACCATTGGTGTGGGTCTCCCTTCCATTTTTTTGATGTTGCCTCCTGTGTTTTGCTATGTTTTTGCTGGTCTAGATGCTTTGGGCACTTTGCCACTGCTATTCAGTGCCAAAGTGCAAGTGCTCCCTATTGTAAATTGTTGTTATGGATTAGTGATTCCATGATTGGATTATTTGATTTACTTTTCAGACCCTAGTACAGTGCACCATGTGTGCCCAGGGCCTGTAAATCAAATGCTGCTGGTGGGCTTGCAGCACTGGTTGTGCCACCCACAGAAGCAGCTTGTAAACTATGGCTCAGGCCTGCCATTGCAGAGCCTGTGTGCAGTCTGGGACTGCCATGTCGACTTGGCAAGTGCACCCACTTGCCAGTCCCCAAACCTTCCCTTTTCTACATGTTAGTCGCCCCTAAGATAGGCCCTAGGGCAGGGTGCATTGTATGTGAAAGGTAGGACATGCCCTGGTGTGTGTGGCATGTCCTGATAGTGAATTACAGCCAATTTCGTTTTTCACTATTGCAAGGCTACCTGCTCCCATAGGCCAGAATGGGAAGTTTGATTATAACACCTTATAATCCTAACTGACCCAGGGAACAAGGTAGAAATTCGAGTTTGGTATGCCTGAACTCAGAATGTTAAAATACACCTTTTAGTGTGGGTGATTTTTACATTCTGTGTTTGAAAATACTACTTTTAGAAAGTAGGTATTTTTTTGCCTAACCTTCCAGTGTGCCTCTGCTAAGGTTGTGTATTCACTGTCTGGTTTGTGAGTGACAGGGGGCTGGAGAGGGTCTTGGCTCCAGCAGTCTGATGGGTCAGGGCTGGGCTGAATAGGACCCACATAGAATAGAGAGTAGGGGAGGAGACTTCCTTTCACTGACCTGAGCCCTCATAGAATAGAGAGTAGGGGGCGGGGATTTCCTTTCACTCCCTTGAGACCTCATAGAATAGAGAGTAGGAGGAGGAGATTTCCTTTCAGCTACCTGGGCCAGGTCTGCTCTCAAACAATGCTGTCTCCACCTCCTGCCAGGAAGCTGCACAGAACTGGTTTTGGTCAGGCACAGACACTCTCTGCCTTCAGAGAACAAAGACTTTTTGAGTATAAATATTGGGGCCCAGACCCCAAGACTTTAGATCACTTCTGGGAATCAAGACGAACCTTTTCTGAGGAGAAGAACCAGGAAACTGAAGGAGGAGACTGACCCTGTGCTGTGTGCTGTTGGGGTAGGCCTTCAGTGGTTACTTTATTGCCAAAGAAAGGAGAAAGGAACTTTGTGTGTACTTTCATCATCTTGAAGAAGATCTCCAAGGGCTTGAAGATTGAGCTTGCCTCCTGCCTGAAGTCTCAGGGATACAAGACTTCACCAACCAGCTCTCCTGAATTCCCCTGCTGGGAATTCTACCTGAAAAGAGGTGCCTGCTGTTGTGTTGGGCCCTTTTGAAGACTGCGTGTCGCTGGGAGCTGGAAGCGCGACGCAATAAGGAGAAGCGTGTCACCGCTGCAGCAGTTGCCGTCGCATTGCCGAAGAAGCGTGCCGCCGCCGCAGCTGTTCGCCGTCGCATCACCGACGAAGCGTGTCGCAGGGCCTGTCGCGGCTCAGAAGTTCACCGAGTTGCAGCACGGCCGTCGGGCGTGCACGCACGCATCGCATCTACGTTGTCGCACCGTAACCAAGACGCCATTTTGTCGCATCGCACCGGATCGTCATCGCATCGAGGCGCCATCTTGTCGCATTGCACCGGATCACAGTAAGAAACCGACGCATCAACTTCCCACACAGTAAGGAAGCGAACCTCAACTCCCCTGCGCAGCAGTAAGGAACCGACGCATCCACTCCCCTGAGTGTAAGGAACGGCGCATCAACTTCCCTGCGACCCTTTTGTTTGTATTGCGTGACGCATCCAAGGTACTTTGAGAGTAAAGTGTCGCATTTATCATCTACATTGAACTAAGCTATTTCTACCATTTGAAAGACTCATTTTTGATTACAGTATTGTGGATTTGTGTCGTTTGACCTTGTGTTAAGTCTAGTAAAGATTACTTATTTTTCTAAACTGATGTAGTGTTCATTTGTAGTGTTTTCACTGTGTTACTGTATGTGTTCACAAATGCTTTACACACTGCCTCTGAGATAAGCCTGCCTGCTCGTGCCAAGCTACCAAGGGGGTGAGCAGGGGTTATTTTAGGAGTGTAGCCCCTTACCCTGACTAGACGCAAGGGTCCCTATTTCAACAAAGGTGCAAACCATTGCCAACTAGAGACCCCCAAATCTAACATTGCCCAACTCAATGGTACTCATTTTATCAACCCTAGATGGATGAAAGGCTGAGTGGACCAACCGGGATTTATACCTGTGACCATGAAGTCAAACACAGGCCCCTACAGTGGACACATTAGTCCACTAAGCCACCAGACCCAGCTTACTGATGCCATCAATGATGTCATTGACCATGCCATGAGTGATGTATTTTGTGAGGTCATAACCAGTGCATTGTGGGGCTATAAGTTATAGCTAGCTCAGGTAACTATAACTGCTGAATTTGTATGTTTTGTACGAGTTAAATCTGAGCCTAACTATAAAGTCCCTATAACCTTTGTTTTTTCAATGAATTTCTAAGGTTTTTTTAATGCTGTCTCCTAACTATAACGTCCCTGTAAGCTTTAGTTTTTTAAGTGAATGTCTAAGGTTTTTTAAATTTTATTTCCTAACCGTAACCTTTTTAGAGTGAGTGTGTGCATTACTGTCTGTGTGGTTCTGTGAGTAACACAGAACATGTGTATTTAAACATAACATGTGTATTTGTAAAGTGCACTTTCACCCAGAAGGGTATCGTGGTACTAAATAACAGATGTTTATTGTACCTCAATCAGACCCCCCAGGATATAGCGACATGGATTAGCAAATTTAGCGGCACAAATATGGAAATGTAGCGGCACAAATATGGAAATTTAGCGGCATTTTTGCGGCACTTTATTTTACTCATAATCATTCATTTTCAGCCTTAAATCAATGGAAACTGTTTTGGCAGAGTATTCCGCTTTGAAATAGGCAACCTGGGATATGGAACAGAGAAAGCAGCCCACAGGTGAAGGCTGTTATCCTTTGGAAATGCAATCCTCCATTTGCTTTAGTATAGGTTCTGAGAAGCCCATTAAAGATGGCCTGGTAGCAGCACATAGGAAATGGCATTCCAGAACCTACCTTAGTGAAATTAAATATTTGCCTAAGATCACACAATTTTCAGCATGGAAGCCACGATTTTATCCAGATTTTCTGGTTTCACTCTGTACAAATCAGCAAGTAAGTGGGTATCTATTTGTCTTTCCTTATGTTAAGACTTTGTTTTTAGTTTTAACCTCCTAGTGCATTCTTCTGTAGTTTTTTAAATTATAGCTCCAACTTTACCCGAAGGTATTGAAGCGCTTCACATGCGCAACAGTCACACTACACAATTACAACACAAACACATGCATTGTTTAAAGGCATAGGGAGATTAAGTGACTTGCCCAGAATCACAGGATAACGAGCCGACGTCGAGACTCGAACCTGCCTCCCAGCTCCACAGTCGGCAGCTCTGTCCTTTACATCACATACCGGTAGTCTAGAGAGAGAGAAGCCGCAGTCACATGAGAGCTCTGCTCGTCGAGGTTCCAGTATGACCTCGGCTATGGCTCATAATCGACCTCAAAAGGAATGTAACTTCGCCCCCTCTCCCCCTTTGCTGGAGAGTGCTGATTTGCTTATATGGAAAGGCAACACCTTCTGGTCATGTGTAAGAGCATTGGTGGCCACAAAAGACCAAGGGGCATATTATCAACGGCCAGCGATAATTATCGCTGGCCGTGCTTAGCGATAGATTTCTTATCGCTGGCTATCTCCGGAAATTATCGCCCTGGTAGCGCGTTATTAACAACACGCTTCACCAGGGCGATAAAAATTCCAGAGATAGCGAGGTTATCGCCGTTTTGCAGGGAACATCGCTGGTTTTCCAGCGATGTTCCCTGCAAACGGCGATAACCTTGCTGATACGACCCTGTGGTCGTATCAGCACAGCTAAGTCGGGATAATAGCATAATAGCAGACGTTAGATTTTGGCGAAAACGGTAGTTTTCGCCAAAATCTAACGTCTGCTATCATCCTGTGGGCTGCCTTGTAAATATCGCGATGTGCACATCGGCGATATTTACAACGTAGCCCATCTGGGGTATGCCCAGTAACGCCCACCTTGCATCTCATTAGAGATGCAGGATGGGCGTTGGGGGAAAGGGCGATAGTGCAGGGATTCACGCGATAGCGTGACCTTGCTGATTAGGCGATAGAATTATCGCCGCTTTCCGTCCGAAAACGGACGCTAAAGCGGCGATAATTGACTATCGCCTGGTTGATAATATGCCCCCAAGCTTCTCCAATAAAATGTTCCCAAATTGGCTTTCTAAATGAACGAGGGCTATTTGATGGCACAGGTCTAAAACAAATGTAAATGGTTGCCGCTATAATACAGGCTGTGAGAAAGTAGTTGGTGTATGATTGATAATATTGCAAGGCTTGAATTCATACGGAGCGAGAGGCAAATCAAGGTCGGGAAGGGCCAGAGGATGAGATAATGGTGTGCTTTGAGAAAGAAAGTGGTGATGTGCAAGGACAAGGAACCATGATACAGGGGAGCATAAGAAAGTGTTTTGGAGTGGACAGTGAGTTTGTTGAGGGGTTACACTGGCTTGCTTGGTAAGTTGTTTGGGCTATATGGGAGATGTAAGCATAGAGGGCGTTAGGTACATTTGATGTATTAGTGAGGTGGGGTCATGGTTTGTGTAATGTTTTATGTATTGACATACAGACCTGTCCTAGTAAAGTGGCCTTTTTTTCCTTTAAATATCTGGGCTGTGACGTATTGCTCCTGTTAACCGTCTGATGCTGTGTCTTTCCACATAGTAGAAAGTTCATCACGTGACCTTGAGTGGATTGGAACCTTTGCTTGACATTGCCCAGTGTGTGCTGAAGCAGTGCAGCTGCTCTTCCCGTACTGCGGACAGGGCCGGACTGGGAACAGAAACCTGCCCTGGCAAACTGCTCAGCCGCCCCCCCTGGGGTGAGGGGGAGTACAGCCGAGCAGTTTGCCAGGGCCGGTTTCGGCCGATTTTCAGCGACCCCATTTGTTTCAAAAGAGCATGCACAAAAATAGTTTGATTCGGAACAGCCTAAACACAGACCATCGTTGATAAATTTAGAGTTTTTTTTTTAATACCAGCATACAAATAGATTTATTGAAAAACATTCCAAATGACCAGTGCATGAGTTTTACATCGACAGTGTCCTGATGTATTTTTGTTGTCTTCACTTTTCGGAGTTGTTTTACCATAGAAATGTAACAACCTTTTCCCTGCATTCCTTAAATTTCGCAGGCACTTTTGTAAAAATTGTGGAATTTTTACAAAAGTGCCGATTTCGCAGGCACTTTTGTAAAAATCGCTGCATTTTTACAAAAGTGACGATTTCGCGGCGAACCGCAAAATCGCGAAATCCTGGAGGGTCTGCTCAATGGTACTCATTTATCCTCAGAAGGATGAAGTGGGCCCTCTGGGATTTGAACCTGTGACGATGAAGTCAAACACAGGCCCCTACTGTGGACACATTCGTCCACTAAGCCACCAAACCCGGATGGGAGCATGAGTGTCTGTATCGGTATGTGAGTGGGTGTGCCAGTGTCTTTATGGGTGTAAGAGTGGGTGTAGGAGTGGGTATGAGAGTGAGATGTCTATATAGATATGTGAGTGGGTGAGAGTGTTTGTATGGTTCTAACCATGGGTGTGAGAGTGTCTCTCTAGGTGTAGGAGTGAGTGTAAAAGTACATATGTATATATATTTTTATGAGTCTTGCAAGATCTGTGGTCTGTGGATCTCTCATTGGGGGCCAAGCTGAGCCACGCGAGGGATCCGTGGATCTCGTGTGTGGCAAGAAAAATGTTTTTGGGGAATTTCTGATCAAAGTACACATGCTTTGCCCTCTTTTTTAACACACACAAGGGGTCAGGAAAGCTCTCACGTGACCCCTTCAAGTGTTCAAGAAACATTTCGGCCACGAAGACCATTTCCCCGAGATATGAAATGGCAGCCGCAACTTTTCTCTCTGTTTGCGGCCAGCCAATCAGGACCCTGCTGTGGCTTGTGGACCTGTGGATCCTCCACGGTTGGGTCTACGGAGGGTCCACGCCCCTAGATCTATATTTTTTTTGTTTAACATCTCAAAAACTACTGAACAGATTTCCACCAAATCACAAAAAGCATGCTTTGTGGACCAAGAGCTAGCTTTCTGTCAAATTTGGTGTAATTCCGCCCAGCAAATTTGGTGTAATTCCGTCCAGCAATTCGGGCTGTAGTCATGTTCAAAATCCCTATGGGAATTAACATGGGGAAAATGCATTTTGGGACCCCCTTTTCCTCGGCCCCTGCTTGATGGATCACCTCGAAAATTTCCAGACAGCAGGTGAAGTAAGCGTGAAAATGTTTTGGAAAATTTTGTGAAGATTCATCTAATGACGCCAAAGATATAGGCAAGTCAAAAAAACGCTTTTTCTATGGAAACATGGTCCTAACTATAACTACCTACTGGTGACTGACATATATATAAATATATATAAATTCCCTTATCAATCCCAACCCCTAAAACACCCTTACCACCCAATATCCTTACCCCGATATAAACCCTAAAAACACCCTTACCACCCAATACCCTTACCCACCCCTAAACCCTAAAGATACCCTTACCACCCAATACCCTTACCCACCCCCAAAACCTAAAAACACCCTTACAATCCAATACTCTTGTCCACCCCTAAACCCTAAAAACACACTTATCACCCAATACCCTTACCCATCCCTGAACCATAAAAATACCCTTTCCACCCAATACACTCACCCACCCCAAAACCCAAAAAATACCCTTACTACCCAATACCCTTACCCACCCCTAAACCCTAAAAGTCCCTTTACTACCGAATATCCTTACCCACCCCTAAACCCTAAAAAATACCCTAGTAACCCAATACCCGAAATTTTCACAAAACTTCCCCTTTTTGGTTCAGCTGCTGTGTTGAAAGTTTCTGGGTGATCCGTCAAGCGGGGGTCGACAACAAAAAGGGTGGTCCCAAAACACGTTTTCCCTATTTTATATCTATGGGGATTTTTTCATTTTGTGAACACAACTACAGCCCAAACCGCTAAACAGAATTACACCAAATTTGGGAGAAAGCTAGAAGTTGGTACAGAAAGTGTGCTTTTAGTGATTTAGTGTAAATCCATTCAGTAGTTTCAGAAATATTTAAGTTTAAAAAATATAGATATCTGGGAGCCCAAAATCCTACTGAAACCCTACTGAAATTAGATTGCCTGCCAACACTTCAACCAGGAAGTGGAAAAATGTAAAAAAAAAAAAGAACGGGGGCAAGGTGAAAACACTCTGATCCCTAGGCCTTTTGAAGGGGTCCAACTATGACCCCCGCAGGGCCCAAAAAAGCATTAAAAAAATTTCAGCAGGATCTGCGAATCTGGTCAAAAATGTTTAATAAATGAAGCGCCACCTCCAGTAAGTCCCACACAGCAGGATTGCTAAGAGATCTTTGGAGGCCATGCCCCCTTTTTCTACCACTCTGCAAATGCATCTCCTGGTGCACTACTGGTTTGGGAAGGAAGTCCTCTTGGATGCTGAGGGACCTTGGGTGCCAAGAAGCCCTCCTGGTGCTTTCTGTAAGTCCTACACAGCGGGATTCCTGAGAGCTGGTCAGAGGCCCGCCCCCTTTCTCCACCACTCTGCAAACACCATTACTACCTAAAAAGCCATGGAAATGCAGTGAAAAAACCAAAGTTAACAGGGATGTTATAGTTAGAAATTAGCATTTAAAATACCTTAGAAATTCACTGAAAGATTCTTTTACCCCCGTATTCGTGATAGAGTGCGCTCACTGCACCCTGGGCCCCCGGTCCAACCCGGGCTGCCCGCCTAGACCTATTATCGCATACATTATGAACTTTCGGGATCGCGACACTGCACTACGCCTCGCCAGAGAACGCAGAAACACCACATGGCAGGGCTCCAAACTATTTTTCTACCCGGACTTTACCATAATGGTGGAAGAGGCCCGTCGCAAATATAATGGGGTCAAGGCCACCCTCAGGAACTTGGGTTTGAAATATGGCATGTTGTACCCTGCCAGATTGAGAGTGGATGTTAATGGCCGGGTTCTCATTTTTGATAACCCTACCGAGGTACAGGAATTTTGCCATGCATACAAACAAAACAACAATCAGGCGGTTGCAAGCGGGGGTGGGCCCTCCCCCCCACACAGCGGCTCCGACGCAAGCATGGAACTCTTTTCTGGTGCCGGCACTGGCTAACTCTGCTGCGCTGTTCCTTCTTCACTGTAGCAAGACTGCATTGGGATAATGTTACTCATCATTCAGACATGCTTCAAGTAGATGGTCGACTGGCGTGGCGTTGCCACCCCTCATGGTGTATACCTTGGGTTTGTTTCTGGTTGCACGGATGTACCGTTACAGGGTTTTCTCATTCCACTGTAAAGCCAATTGGTACTACACGTATTGTTCTCTGTTATGGATCTGCCTCGATTTTCTCATAGTGAGGTTGGGTGGGGGGGCAATTGCTATCGTATAGACGCTTTTGGTTGTTTACAGGTTTGTTCACTGTCACAGTTCGCATTTATCTGTTGGTGCTTGTATGTGTCATGCTTTCCACGATTCCCTGATGGCTCAGCTGTGTAATATTGGTTGGTCCATCTGGCTTGTCCTTGATGTCCTGGAACGTTAGGGGTCTCAATGATAATCGCAAGAGAAGGCATGTTGTCCATTATCTACTTCGGCACAACGTAGACATTGCTTTTCTGCAGGAAACGCATTTACCTAAATCCGACTCCGCTCGCTTTGCTTCAAGCTGGGGCCCGCACAGGTATTTCGCCAACTTCAGCAATTACGCCAGGGGCACAGCCATTCTTATTCACAAAAGGGTCCCCTTCAGCCCCCACTCCATTGTAGTGGACAGCGAGGGTAGATACATCATTGTCACAGGGTCACTCATGGGTCATAACACTGCTCTGGTATGTGTATACGCTCCGAACACTGACTCTCCAGACCTTTTTCATTCCCTCCATGCCCAGCTTTTAAAGTTAGAGCCTGTCTTGCTATTAGTGGGGGGGGGACTTCAATCTGCTCCTTAACCCCGAATTAGATGGCACCGCCAAATCCCCTGGCACCAAACCACGCGCGCGCTGTGCTCTTCTCGACCTTTGCGAGCAATTATCTCTTCTAGACATTTGGCGCATGCGCAACCTCTCCCTCACTGAATACACGCATTATGCTGGCCAACACAACACCTGGATTAGAATCGATTTTTGGCTTGTTTCCCCTGGCATCTCCAGCTGGTTCCAATCACTTGTGACACTCCCGAGAACATACTCTGACCACTCCCCGGTTAAGCTGCTCCTGAGGGTTCCCCGACCTGATGGGTTCGAACGGCAATGGCGCTTCCCAAGTCGTGCCCTCAATGATGACCTTTTCCACACTGAAGTGTGCGAGGCCATTGAAGAATACTTCACCATCAACACTGGCTCGGTTGACACCTGGGCGGTCTTGTGGGAGGGTTTCAAGGCGTACATCAGGGGCGTTTGCATTGCCAAGCATGCTGGGCTGCTCAAAGATCTCCGCAACACACTTTCTTGCCTAGAGCACGACCTGGTAGAATTAGATAACGCACCGCTGCACACTTCTAACCCGGGTACGGCGGGACAACGCTTGGCCCTACTTGCTGAATACAGGGATACAGCGGATCGTGAGACATTATTCTTAGGCAAATATCACACCACCCGGCGATATGGTGAGGGTGAGCGACCGGGCCGGGTGCTAGCTCAGATGCTTCGGCCCCCATACAGCAAAGCCTACGTCACCGAGCTGCGTTCTTCCACAAACCAGGTACTCACCAGCACCTCGGAGATTCGTAATGAATTCCTTGATTATTTTACAGTGCTCTACACTTCTAAAATAGGGCGCGATCCCTCGGCGCAGGAAGCTTATTTATCCGAGATTGCATTGGTCTATCTAGAAACAAATATGCAGGACTTTTGGCAGAACCGATTTCTGAGGCCGATGTCCTCGGTGCCATTGATACCCTCCGCTGCTCTTCTGCCCCTGGGCTGGATGGCTTTATGGGGGAGTTTTACAAGGCATACAAGGAGCTACTGGCGCCGCAGCTAATCGAGGTATACGCAGAGGCCCTCGAGAAACAAATACTGCCCCCCACACTTCGTGAAGCTGTCATTATTCTCCTCCCCAAACCTGGCAAAGACCCGTTATTATGTGGATCCTACAGACCTTTGTCCCTACTTAATTTAGATTATAAAATTCTAGCTAAGATCATCGCCATGCGCCTGTCCCAGTTGATGGAATTTATTATCTCACCGGCCCAATCCGGCTTTGTTCCCCACCGATCTACCTCATTGAATCTTAGGACACTCTTCTCGGTCCTCCACAGAATTAACCCCGAGGTCCCCGCCGCCGCACTCCTATTGGACACCGAGAAGGCCTTTGATTCTTTAGAGTGGCCCTTTTTCGTTTCGGTTATGAGCCGCATGGGCATGCCCGTTGGATTCATAGCCACCACTGCACTACTATATAGCCGCCCCACGGCGAGACTTCGCCTGAACGGCACGCTCTCCCGACCCTTCTCTCTACCCCGCGGCACACGACAGGGCTGTCCTTTATCCCCCTTATTGTTTATCCTTGCCATGGACCTCTTAATTCGCCATTTCTAGGAAAGACATCTACAGAGAGGCTTACAATTCAACACTGGCCCCCTCCTGGTCTCGCTTTACGCGGACGACACTATCCTCTATGTCAGAGAGCCCCAGGTAAACTTAGACCCGCTCATTAGAGAGATACTCCGAATTGGCCAATACTCTGGCCTGGGCATCAACTGACGCAAGTCGGTTATCTTCCCCTTAACCTCCAGTACAACTACATGGGAATGCGAATTCCCCCTCGAATGGTGCACAGACTCCGTTAAGTATTTGGGCATCCACATCCATCTTGACACCGCCCAGATCCTTCGCCTCAACTATGGGCAAGCTATTAGCGCCCTCGAGGCTCAAGTGGAGAGATGGCTGCAGTTACCATTGTCCATTGCCGGCAGAGTTGCGATTCTTAAGATGGTGGTTCTCCACAAATTTGTATATCTTTTTTTTTTTTTATTGAAATACATATAAAAAGAAACTTTTTATCCATACATACATCCATATAATTCATTAAACGTGTTGAATAATACAAAATCATTAAATAACACCAGTAGGCCTGAAAACAGTAAATCCTAAAATCAGTAAAAGAAAGACAGACAATATATGCATTTAAGCCATCATTCGACAGATAAAACACGTAATATTTTGAAACATCATCCACTGCCAATATTAACACAGACTAAACAATTGATTGAACCTTAGGTACCTTAAAACATATGCATAAAAATCAGCAAGTATATCCAGAATAGTATTTCATCCTATATCAATCAACACAGCTATGTAGCAATAAAATCTAAAGTATAAAAAAATAAAAAATAAATGCTAATATTACTATAAGTAGGATTCGCACATGCTGAAAATACCTCCTGAGATATAGGCTCAATTTTGAGATCTTAATCGAAATAGTCTGCCCAAACCATCTCAAACTTCTTAATCCCCCCAATTCGCAGTGCATAGGCTTGTTTGCTTTTTTAACCTGCTTCATTTTCCGGACCGATTCATTTTTAGTTGGTATAAGATTTGATCGCCATCTCTGAAGCAAGAGTGATCTAGTGACTGCCATTGCGATATATAATAATTTGATCACCTTGTCAGAAAGATGAAGATCTGGGTCATAGCCAAACACCATCAGCCGAATATTCAAATCTATTGTAATTGAGCATTCGGCTTCAAGATAGCAAAGAATGTCAATCAAGAACCTCTGGATCAGGAGGCATTGTGATATGATATGTGTCCAATTGGCTGAAGGATGGTTTAGGCAACAAAAGCACTGCCCAGATTGATTGGGATAAACTTTGGATAAGAAAAGTGGGGTTCTATAAAGTAGCCATTTGCTAAAAAATAACATCCTACGCCAATTTGCGCCCCTTAGCGGCAAAAGTTGAGATTATTGACTACTGACCACATACTCGCTGTGATTTCCATCTCCTCATGTTATCCCCATTTAGTTATTGCTTTCTCCACAAGATCCATACCCTTGATAGAGGCTAAACGCTTTTTCCATTCCCCGGCTTTCTTAACTTTGGGCTCATCTAGTAATTCATATACAAAGCACTTTCGTTCGATTATCTGAACCAAAAAGAGTTTATTCAAAAATTTACTAAAAATGTTATATGACCCAAGGAGAAGGAAATCATTTGGAATTAAATGAGACATTTCAGCTATATTAAGCCATCTATCATTCCTTAGGAAATCAGAGATTTTCCCAAAGCCAGCCTTGGTCCATTTTTGTGTAATTGCCGATGAATCTCTAATCCCAGATAGTGAAATGAGGCCAGGTAACGGAGTTGAGGAGTTGATTACAGGGATTGAATATCTTCTATAAAAAGCCTGACGTTTATAGAAAAACCACTGCATACACTTATAAAAACTAGTTTAGAAGATTTTACGATTGTTAGTGGGCAGTGAATCTGATTCTCTTTACAAATTGAGTTCATAAAATAATTAATAAATATACCCGATTGTAATTCCGGCTTAAACCTTGACATATATTGTGCAAAATATGCAGAATAATAATCCCTAAAGTTAGGGAGAGCTAATCCCCCATTTTCCAGCTCCTCATATAAAGTGCTAAGTGCAATTCGGGGAACCTTCTTGCCCCAGAGAAAAGATGTAAACATAGGCTCTAATTTAGCAAAGAAAGAGGCCGTCAAGAGACAGGGAATCGTGGAAAATAAGAAATTAAATAGCGGAAGAACAGACATTTTAATCAATGCGACCCTGCCCAAAATGGTTAATGGAAGAGAATTCCATCGACAGAATAAGTCCTGAACTTTTCGCTAAAGTGGGGCAAAATTTAAATCATATAATTCAGAAATTCGAGCCGTAAAATAAACACCCAGATATCTTTTCGGTTTTGTATTTAAACAAGGAAGAATATCGGGATGTAAATCCGTAGGCTCACAGTTACACTGTATTATTTCTGGGGTTTTTTAATTGATTTTATAACCGCCAAGAGACTCAAATTGTTCAAAATTCTCAAAAGCTTTTGCTTGCACCTCCTTCTCAGGCTTTATTATGAGCATGATATCATTGGCGTATAATTTCAATTTTCCTATAGTTGGTAGAGGAGGACAGATATCTAAACTATCCCGAATGGCTATCGCCAAAGGTTTGATAAAAAAGGCGAATAACACCGGAGACAGTGGGCAGCCTTGTCTAGTCCCCCGTTTAACACTGACTTGGCCAACCTCCGAGGCATTGATGATAATGTTGGCTTCTGCATTCAAGTACAGTTTCTGAATCAGTAATTTTGGGAGGTATGCCAAAATTTGACAAGATAAAAAATAAGGTCTCCCAAACAACTAGGTCAAAAGCCTTCTCTGCATCTAATAAGAGGACCAGAGCTGGTATCTTCCGAGTCTCAAAATAATCCAGTGCTTCAGCGAGATAGTGTGTATTGGTCCCGAGCTGCCTCCCGGCGATAAAACCATTTTGGTCAGGATGGATCAAATGCGAGGCAATTCCATTAAATCGATTAGCTAACAATTTAGTAATAATTTTATAGTCAGAGTTTAAAAGCGTGATGGGACGATAAAAATCGGGTCTTCACAATCCTTTCCTTTTTTCAAAAGCTGACTATATTCCCTTTTCTAAAAGAAAATGGTATTAAACCACCCTCTAGAATTGAGTTAGCAATCAGCAAAAGATATTCAGAAATGGTGCTTGAAAAGGTTTTAAAAAATTCAGCCGGGAGGCCATCCGGGCCACAAGCTTTATCATTCGGGAGATTTTTAATAACATCCCCCAATTCTTCTTTCGTGAAAGGACTCGCCATACTCATTTTATCGGCATCTGAAAGTACAGGCAATTCATATCTCTGAAGAAACTCTCCCAGAGAGGTCCTGTCAATGGGCTGTTGTTGGCCATATATATTCCTATAATGTTGTGACATTATATCCCCTATGACTCCCGGGTCATCAGAACGGATACCGGTTATAGGACATATCAGTGCGCTTATCTGATTGGTTACTGCCTGCTCCCTGGCTTGCCAGGCAAGAAACCTCCCGGTATCTTTTCAACAATATCCCCATGCCCCTCCCGAACAGTTTTTTTTTTAAGTTGCGTTCACACCTTATCAGATTGGTTTGGGGTGGCAAACAGGCTTGCGTACGTTGGCAGTTGCTCACCCTGCTGTACGAGAGGGGAGGGTATGGCGTGCTGGATCTACAATTGTACTATCTTGTGGCCCAATGCTGCTACGCCTTCGCATGGTTTCACCCTGACGCCAGGAGGCGGATTTCATCCTTCCTGAGCGGTTGTCCACTGTATTACCCAAGGGCATACCCAGAGACCCTAATGATATACAGACAGTTTCCACTACCAGTTGGGCCTGGGATAAGCTGAGACGAGTCTCCGGCGCCACCACACTATATTCCTCTGCTCTGCCTGTCCCCAACGCCCGCTGGCTGCCAATTACCGGTGAAAGACTGGTGCAGCGCACTTTGGCCAAATTTGAAATCACCAAAATGGGAGATTTGTACCCAGATGGGCACATCTTCTCGGCGACGGATGATGTCCGCTTTCACAACGTCACATTTATGGACAGCTTTGTACTGGGTCGGATCCGTTCGACTCTACGCGCTACACTGCCTGGTTTTCGCTTTTTTTTTTTTTTTTAAATACCCATAGAACCGATTTACAATAATAATTAACATTTCATAAATATATATTCCAAATCTTATAAAACCTAACAAAATGGATTATATAATTCAATCAGAAAAGAGCCATTAATATCTTTTAACAAGTGTGGCAATTCATGCATACATAGTAACCTGTCACAATCATAGAACATGTGGATTAGGGTCGCTGGTCCTTCCCCGCACCTTGGACACTTATCATCTTCTCTTTACCCCACTTAAAAAGTTTAGCGGGGGTAAAATAGACATTAAATAAGGTCTTATAATGTTGTGCCTTTAAGTTAGTAGAGCGGAAGATTTTATCCGCTAGCTGCAAAGCCTTATACAGATCAACATCTGGATCATTTAATTTAAATGCCCACATGGATTCAGTTTTTTCTAAATCATCCTGTATACTTTGTAACAAGATCCCATAAATATTCTTAATCTTTCTACCCCTCCCTGCAATTTGCTCTATTAGAGGGATTTTACCCCCTGGGGATATCGATGGCCTACGACCCGCTAAGCTTTTCTGTATTTGAGCATATTTAAAATACTGACTAGCGGAAATTCCATACTTCTGTTGTAAGGTGCCGAATGGGAGTAACTGATCTGCTTCAAATATATCTCCTACCGCTTTTACACCGAATTGCTCCCAGAGCCTACCCATTGTGTCGTAAAATACCTGCGGTAAAACATGTGATCGCCATAATGGTGTATACTAATTTATTTTCGGAATTAACGTGGCTTTTTGTACTTTCTTCCATACATCCCATGCACTGTGCAGAACCTTAAAACGTACCTTCCTATAGTAACACCCATCTATCTTACGCAGTAGCAACCCTCGGGCTTCCCTTCCCAGTATAAGCTCGAAAATCGAAGGGATGGTATCGTAGCATGCTTCCTCAAACACTTCCCTACTGACTGGGACTAGTACTACCGCCATCTGACACAGTAAGCATGCCCATTGATCAAATCTAATATTAGGAAACAACAACCCTCCCCTTGCCTGTGGAAGTGTCAGATACTTCAGAGAACGCCTAACTTTCCCGTACTGCCAGGTGAAGTTTGCAAATGTAGCCTCAAGTGATTTCATAGTATATTCAGCTATCATGAGGGGAATAGCCCGAAACAAATATAACATTTTTGGGAGCATGGTCATTTTAAAAACATTTCCCCTCCCGATAATAGATAGATGCTGACCATCTATCCTTTTAAGATCTGAGGAGATTTTCTTCACTACAGGATCGAAATTAATCTTGACTATTGTATTTACTGCTGGACTGATTCGCACCCCAAGATAGACAGCGCTCTCTGTACACCTAGGATCCCTCATATTGATGTTATCTGTACAGACTATAAGTGTCTTACTTTAATTCAACAAATATCCTGATTTCTGCCCAAATTCCCTAGCAATCACGGTAGCTGCTTTAATCGCGCTGATCGGATCCGTGGTTAGAATAGCTAGGTCGTCCGCATATGCTAGCAATTTAGTCTCAAAGCCATTAGTGATAATGGGCTTAATATCTTGACACCTTAACAGTCCTTCTATCAGAGGGTCTATGTATAGGGCGAACAATATTAGTGAACAAGGACACCCCTGTCTCGTCCCTCTGGATATATGAATATTATCCGAACTACCCCCCATTAATTGTATTCGTGCCTTTGGGTCTCAGTACATTGCCTTTATTGCTCTGATGATTCTTGGCCCAAACCCTTTCCGCTCTAATATCCCCCATAAATAACTCCACGCCACGCGGTCAAAAGCTTTCTCCGCGTCGAGGAGGATCATGGCCATCCGTCCCCCCGTGGTTGCCTGTATATCAAAAAGCGTAATGGTCCGCCTTATATGATCTGTCGTTCCACGACCGGGAATAAACCCGTGCTGCCACGGGGAGACCAGACTGGCCACGACCCTCCCCAACCTCTTGGCTAGTATTTTTGAGTATAGCTTGGTATCCGCATTAATAAGGGATATTGGTCTATAAGATGCGGGATTATCTATTGGTTTGCCTTTTTTATGGAATACTATAATATTTGTTTCTTTCCAAGAATCCGGGACTTTGTTATTGTGTTGCATTCCAACAAATAAATCTAATAATAAAGGAGCAATAACAGTTTGTATACACCTATAGACTTCCGCTGGAATACTATCAGGGCCAGCCGCCTTTCCTGCTGGAAGTTCCTGTAGAGCAGCAATTACTTCCTCTAATGAGAAGTCGCTCTCTAGTTCTTCTTTTGCCTGGCTACCTACTTGGGGGCCTGGTTCCGTCTCCTCCAGCCTAGGTGGATCTACGAACTGCTCTTCTTCATAAAGTAACTGATAATACTCCTTGAAAACTCTTAGTATATCTTTAGACTCTGTGTATATTTGATCATCCTTTTGTATAGCTGCAATTAGATTTTTAGTACCTTTTTGCCTGATTCGGAGCACTAAAAGTTTCCCTGCTTGCTCCCCGGTTTCATATGATTTACCCCACTGAGCTTGATATTCATCCGCTGCTTTTTGGGCTAACCATTTATTTAGTTCTGATTTTATAGCCAAGATCCTGTGCTGTGAATCTACCGTCTCCTCCCCCTGGGAAATAGCTGTTGTATGCTGTTCTTCTGCACTTATTAGTTCCCCTAATAGCCTTTCATTCTCGATCCAGGCTTCTTTCCTTTGCTTTGCCACAAAGCTGAAAGGGCGGCTTTAAATGCATCCCATACAGAGTTACGACTAGCACTGTATCGGTTATTATCTAAAAAATCCTGCGTCCAATTTTTCAAATGCTCTATATATGCCATATTGACCAGAAGCTTCCTATCGAAAGTCCATTTAGAATTTATCTTTTTGGGGGTATCAACCTCAATATTTAAAACTAATGGATTATGATCAGAGATCACTTTCGGAAGTTTTTCAATCCCCGCTTTACTGACCAAGGTAGATGATACCAGAAAATAATCAAGTTTTGTATATTTTTTATGAGGGCAGGAATAATATGTATATCCTGCCTTATATGGTTCCTTATTTCCCCAAATATCTACCATCCCATGGCTAGTAATAAGAGAATTCAAGGCTCTATATACTTTTGGCTTTCGCCCCATATAACTATTCTTGTTATTCCAATCAATTGATATGTTAAAATCGCCACATATAATTAAGGGGCAGGGCCATGCTGCAAGCTCTACTTCCAGATGCTCGAAAATCTCGGGATCGTCCTGATTTGAACCGTATATTGTGCATATCGTAAGCCCAGTTCCGAGTTCGACCACCGCCCACCGGCCTAGTGCATCTATTATTTTACGCTTAGCCCCGCCTAGAGCCGTTTTCCCAAAAATCGCAACGCCCCGGATGGTGGAGGTTTGCGATGAACAAGCCAGCAGATCATATCCCCTCATATTCAACAAGTTTCTTTTTCCCCAGTGAATGTGCGTCTCTTGAATACATACCAAATCGAAATGGTTCATCCTAACAAATACCTCTAACCGCTGCCTCTTATTCCAATCATTTAAACCTCCTGTGTTTATTGTACAAATATTAAATTTCCCCATTCTTATTTGTTTCCTTGAGCCATCTTCTTCCACTACAAAATTTTAACGGTTCAATTTGTGATAACTTCTCATAATTGTCTATATGGTTCTGGGTATTACTTTTCTCCCCTTTTCTCCCCTTTGCCCCCCACCTTCCCACCTTCCACCCCTCCCCTCCCCCTCCTCCCTCCCCTCCTCCCCAAAACTACCCCTCCCCCTCCCGACTGCCCTGCCCCACCACCACCCCTGTGAAGCACTCGGACCTAGGTCTGAGCATAGGATGAGCGCAGCAAGCGTGACAAGGCTGATACTGTATTTAAATCACTTCCCCTGTGGAGTCCTATTTATTCCTAGGGCTAAACATATCAAAACCTTAGCTTCCTTAAAACTATTCTTCGTGCCCGTATCTAATTATCTTCCCCTGAATCAATGGGAAAACCAGGCTTAAATAAGCCTGGTTTTCCCATTGAACCAGACTCGTTCCCTCCTCTCTCGCTGATTATTGAGAGCGTGAGTGGGGTTCCCCTCATATCTAAACTGTATAAGGCATGTTCTGGGATGAGACCAGTCAATGATGACAAGATCCGCAAAGATTGGGAAGAAGACTTAGGCCGCCCCATCACTGACGACCAGTGGGCTAAATGCTGCGCAGTAACGAAATAAATCTCTCTAAACAGCAGGCATAAACTACTCCATTTTAAGCTCTTGCGCAGAATATACATCACCCCTGCCAAAGCCCACAGACTGGACGCGTCTAGACCCCATAACTGCCGTAAATTCAACGCCCTGCACGTGGATTTTGCACACCTTACATGGACCTGTCCAAAACTCCAGTCATACTAGGTGAAGGTACACAGAACACTGGGTGACATGATTGAGCTGTCCCTCGTCCCCACACCTGAAGTGGCACCACTGGGTTACGCGGTAAACTTCCCCAGAAGTGTTAGGAGGTTTGTATCCCTCAGTTTGTTGCTGGCCAAAAGAGAAATAGCTATTCTCTGGGGCCGTAGGTCAGTCCCTACTTTGCAAGGTTGGCTGAATAGTCTAGCCTACTGTAACACTAACTGCGAAGTATACTCCAGCATACTGCCTAGCTCCTCCCGTCCCAAGGACATTTGGGGACCATACAGATCCTATGTGGAAACTCTACGACAAGCCTCCAACTCTCACCAGGAACGGGGCATAGTCCCTGAGGGTGTGGGGTAACCAGTTTCGTTCTTAAATGTTGACTTTACACTGCTCATTTGTTCCCCACATTGTACGTGACTCTTTGTCTATGTGGCTTCCTGAGACTGTTGGATGCGGATGGGCCGGTGGACCTGCTGTTCGATGGCGGATGTCTGCACTCTGGGAGAGGGGATGGGCCTTCGGGACTGTATTTTAAAGATCTGCTGGGTCTCTTCTTTTACAAGATACAGGACGTGTTGACTTTTGTAATGATGCATTACGTTCCGTTTTTCCTTTTTCAATAGTAATGACAATGACAGTGAACTACTATGCTGAAATTGCCATGATATGCTAAAACGGTAAATAAAGTAAAAAAAAAAAGAAATTCACTGAAATAAACAAACGTTACAGGGGCATTATAGTTAGGAAATAGAATTTTAAAAAATTAGAAATTCACTGAAAAAAACCAAGGTTACAGGGATGTTATAGTTAGGCTCAGGTTTCACTCGTACAAAAGCGGTGAAATTCAGAAGTTATAGTTAGCTGAGAGAACTATAACTCGCGCCCCCGCTATGCACTGCTCATGATTTCACATATTACATCATTCATGACATGGTCAATGACATCACTGATGACATCTCGAATGACATAAATATGTGGGGAGTACGACATGCAAATTGAAAAAAGAATTCTGGAACACATCAGAGCCACATCAAATAAAGATCATAGCAATGCAGTTGCAAAACATATGAAAGAAAAACACAACAGCAGCTGGGAAGGACTGAAATATCATGCGATTGAGCAAGTTTCAGCATCAGAAAGAGGAGGCAACCGAGAGAAATTGTTAAGACAAAAAGAATCTAAATACATTCTTTTATCGAGAACTTTGAATCCGAGGGAACTCAATCGGAACGAGGAACTCTATGAACATCTATAATAAAATCAAAAAAATTGAAAATCCTAGGATGATCAAAGGAGAGAAAGAGAAAAAGAGAATGCTGTGTGTTTTCAAGAAAAACAACATCATGAATTAATTGAATTGAAATTCTAACAACAAGAATCCCACAAAGATCAAAAGAGAAAATGAAAATCCTGTCCTATGATAGAGGTAACAAATAAAAAAGAAAAATAACATCTTGTATTGATTGAATCGAAATAATCTAGCATGATTTGGATAAAGGAAATTTAAAAAAGGAAAAGATAACTGATGAAAAATTCTCATTGAAGTGAAAAGGAAAGTAATGAGAGAAAGTATAAACAAAAGAAATTCAGTGAAACAACACTGGACTACAAAAAATAAAAAAACATGATAACACAGCCCACTGGAGGGCAAAGGAATGGGTACCTGCACACAAAAAGATAACAAATTAAAGAAAAACAACCCGTGTACCCAATAATTTTAAGAAAAAGATGATTCAATCAAATGAAAAGAGAAAGTAAATCATGAGAAATAAAAGAACCAAAAAAACAAAAGGAAGATAAATTAAAAGGAACAAGAATGTGACCTGCACAACAGTTGAAAAATTACAAAGATGACAATATTTATAAAATAATGTGACTGGCTGAATACGAACTGCTTAAATGCCTCTCAAAAAATTGTTTTTAAACCTGTTTACTTTTTCACAACAGCATATTTGCACAACTCACAGGTTGCACTTTATAGCGTAAGGTATGCTTGCACTTAAAAGCATTTTTCCCTGACTGCGATAAACTACAGGAACCATACTGATATGCATAACTTGGAAATGATGTCACCTGACAAAAAGGGAAATAAATGCTGCACAGGTTTATGGGAAAACAACCCGTGAACAAGGTCTGAGAGAAGACCGAAACGTGTTGGGTGTTTTGTACTCACACAAATAAAAGAAGTTAAAGAAATTTGACCGGTCGTGCGTCCCCTTTGTCTGGTGCTGTGGTGCTAGGTTTTGGAAGAAATTGCTGCTGTGGTCCTGCCAGGGGACTTAACGCACCACCGACACGTAGAGCACCTTCCGTCCAAATTGGACCAAAACGGTGTACATATATATATAATATATATATATATATATATATATATTCACTGAAAAAACCATAGGTTTCAGGGGCGTTATAGTTAGTTGGACATTTCACTCGTACAAAACCATAGAAATTCCCCCGTTATAGTTAGTTCAGCTAACTATAACTCGCGCGCCCGCAATGCACTGCTGATGACGTCACATATTACATCACTCATGACATGGTCAGTGACATCACTCATGACATCACTGAATGGTACAAACTATGGTTTTGTACGAGTGAAATGTCCAACTAACTATAACGCCCCTGAACCCTATGGTTTTTTCAGTGAATTTCTAAGGTTTTTTAAATGCTAATTTCTAACTATAATGTGCCTGAAACCTATGGTTTTTTCAGTGAATATATATATATTTATTATACTATGTATACATGTGAAAATGTCTCGGTCCCCTGTTTGCCTCGGTGGCACGGAAAAAATGGGTGGAACTGACGTCAGCACGCCGACGAGGTTCTCTTATGGCTCCGATGACGTCATACGGTGTCGCGAGCGGAGCCGTGCTATTATGACGTCCTCGTTGACGTGGGAGAGCTAGGAAAGAATTTCCGTGGAATGCTGGTGCAGGGGATATTCACCTAAGTGTTCAGGCTAGTCATTTGGGAGCAACTGTTTATGTTGCCACTCCAGAAACCGAAACCAGTGATCCGAGGGCAGAGGCCCTGCAGATGGCACACGAGGTGGGGTGCCCAGTCGTGTGCACCGGTGGGGCAGCGAAGTGACAAGCACCACAACCCACAAAAAAGGTAACGAGGGCACTGAATAACACAGGATCTTCTCTTTGTATCTGGCAGGAACAACGAAGTTAAAATGCCCTAGTACCAAAATGTAGAATTAGTGCTACAACGGTCTTCAAGAGGACCTGCGATGCCGCTTCTGCCTCCCGTACCCTGGAGGTGGCACATGGGTCACGCGGTACGGTCATACTGTGGTGGGATGCACACTCGTTGACCTCTCATGGCACTGCTCCACACTTCAGGGAGGATGCTTTCCATTAGCTATGTTTTCTGATGACATGTCGCGCCGGCCCCGTCCAACAACAGAACTCCTTTAGATCCAAATAGACTCTTCCACTCTCTCACCGGAAGTGAAACCAGGCCACGCGAACACTTTCACAATACAACAGCCGGGAATACACTTTTCGGTAAAAAAAACCACATTCCTTCCTCCTAATTAATCAAATAAACGTCTCACTGAAGAACAGGGGCCAGCTTCGATCGGTAAACAGCCATTACAACGACTTTTTTACTTTGCGATGCATTACCACGCATGCGTTGTACATCACAAAGTCATTACTACGCATTTTTTTAGAACGCATGGTCATTTACCACGCATGCCTTTACAACGAATTTTGTTGTAAAGGTATGTATGGTAAATGACCATGCGTTCTAAAAAACATGTAGACGATCCATGTCGTTGTAAGGAAACAGAGGCTGTTCCATTTCCTCACAACGACGTGCACCGCCCCTCAGAGACGACGTGAAGCAGGAACCACGAGGAGAGAGGAACCACGAGGAGTGAGAGGTAAGGGGGATTGGGCATGGGGTGGGGGTTTCTTTTCTAGGGTTTAGGGTAGTGCAGTGGTGTTTGGGTGGTGTAGGGGTCGTGCTGGGGGTAGTGTTTTAGGGTTTAGGGTAGTGCATGGTGTTTGGGTAGTGTAGGGGGTCGTGCTGGGGGTAGTGTTTTAGGGTTTAGGGTAGTGCAGTAGTGTAGGGGGTCGTGCTGGGGGTAGTGTTTTAGGCTTTAGGGTAGTGCAGTGGTGTATGGGTAGTGTAGGGGGTCGTGCTGGGTTAGTGTTTTAGGGTTTAGGGTAGTGCAGTGGTGTTTGAGTAGTATAGGGGTCATGCTGGTGGTAGTGTTTTAGGGTTTAGGGTAGTGCAGTGGTGTTTGTGTAGTGTAGGGGGTCATGCTGGGGGTAGTGTTTTATGGTTTAGGGTAGTGCAGTGGTGTTTGGGTAGTGTAGGGGGTCGTGCTGGGGGTAGATTTAGGGTTTAGGGTAGTGCAGTGTTGTTTGGGTAGTGTACAGAGTCGTGCTGGGGGTAGTGTTTTAGGGTTTAGGGTAGTGCAGTGGTGTTTGTGTAGTGTAGGGGGTTGTGCTGGGGGTAGTGTTTTAGGGTTTATGTTAGTGCAGTGGTGTTTGGGTAGTGTAGGGGGTAGTGCTGGGGTAGTGTTTTAGGGTTTAGGGTAGTGCAGTGGTGTTTGTGTAGTGTAGGGGGTAGTGCTGGGGGTAGTGTTTTAAGGTTTAGGGTAGTGCAGTGGTGTTTGGGTAGTGTAGGGGTTCATGCTGGGGGTAGTGTTTTAGGGTTTAGGGTATGGCAGTGGTGTTTGGGTAGTGTAGGGGGTCGTGCTGGGGGTCGATTTAGGGTTTAGGGTAGTGCAGTGGTGTTTGTGTTGTGAGGGGGTCGTGCTGGGGGTAGTGTTTTAGGGTTTAGAGTAATGCAGTGGTGTTTGTATAGTGTAGGGGGTTTAGGGTAGTGCAGTGGTGTTTGTGTAGTGGGTCATGCTGGGGGTTGTGTTTTAGGGTTTAGGGTAGGGCAGTGGTGTTTGTGTAGTGCAGGGGGTCATGCTGTGGGTAGTGTTTTAGGGTTTAGGGTAGTGCAGTTGTGTTTGTGTAGTGTACGGGGTCGTGTTTTAGGGTATAGGGTAGTGCAGTGGTTTTTGGGTAGTGTAGGGGGTCATGCTGGGGTTAGTGTTTTAGGGTTTAGGGTAGTGCAGTGGTGTTTGGGTAGTGTAGGGGGTCGTGCTGGGGGTAGTGTTTTAGGGTTTAGGGTAGTGCAGTGGTGTTTGTGTAGTGTGGGAGGTCATGCTGGGGGTAGATTTAGGGTTTAGTGTAGTGCCGTGGTGTTTAGGTAGTGTAGGGAGTCGTGCTGGGGGTAGTGTTTTAGGGTTTAGGGTAGTCCAGTGGTGTTTGTGTAGTGTAGGGAGTCATGCTGGGGGTAGTGTTTTAGGGTTTAGGGTAGTGCAGTGGTGTTTGTGTAGTGTAGGGGGTCGTGCTGGGGTAGTGTTTTAGGGTTTAGGGTAGTGCAGTGGTGTTTGTGTAGTGTAGGGGGTCATACTGGGGGTAGTGTTTTAGGGTTTAGGGTAGTGCAATGGTGTTTGTGTAGTGTAGGGGTAGTGTTTTAGGGTTTAGGGTAGTGCAGTGGTGTTTGTGTACTATAGGGGGTCGTGCTGGGTTCTAGTGTTTTAGGGTTTAGGGTAGTGCAGTGGTATTTGTGTAGTGTAGGGGGTAGATTTAGGGTTTAGGGTAGTGCAGTGGTGTTTGGGTAGTGTAGGGGTCGTGCTGGGGGTAGTGTTTTTGAGTTTAGGGTAGTGCAGTTGTGTTTGGGTAGTGAAGGGGGTCGTGCTGGGGGTAGTGTTTTAGGGTTTAGGGTAGTGCAGTGGTGTTTGGGTAGTGTAGGGGTCAACCAACATGAATTTGTCCTTGTGTGATGTAACCAATGCTCATGTAAAGCACTCCCATACCTGACCAGTCTGCACTATATAAAACTGCAAAAAACCAAAAAATAAAAAGTGTTTTGCACACTTCTGTCATTGGGCTATACGTGGGCTACCTCTGGGTGATATTTGTGCTACATTTGGGCTCTTTTTTCTCTGGTGGCCATCTTGGGAGACTTATTTGTTATGAAGTTTCCTAATTTCCTCATTTACTACAGTCTCCTCAGTAGGAAATGCTTTCAGTTTTTACTTTGATTCCATCAAGAAGGCATTCAGATGTGTCACACATTTGCCATAAATTCAGAATGTTAGCACTCTAGTTGTTCATTAGATCACTGTAGTAAAGCTACTGCTCACCAAGGAGTTAACTGGAAGTCTACTGCTGGTATTGAAAGTGATTGTTTCAGTCTGCATGTCAGAATTTTCTAATGAAATAGAAGAGGATTTGAGATCTCATTTAAAACATGCACTAAATTTTCTTTTTGCAGCACTAACCATAATTTCTATGGCAAAATGAACCCCCTCATTTTGTTCCTTTTTAAATTAAATGTTTTAAGTGTTACCAGTTTATTCCAATCAAGATGGCTTCAGGTGTGGCATACTTTTGTCATAAGTAAGGCTGTTAGCACTCTAGTTGTTCTTTAGAACACTCTGGAAGCTGCAGTAGAACACAAAGGCATCAACTGACAGGCTGCTCCTGTTGAAATATAACAGGAAGATATTTGAGATCTCACTTAAAACATGTCCTAATTTTTCTTTCTACAGCACTAACCATAATTTCTATGACAAAATGAACCCCCTCATTTTGTTCCTTTTTAAATTAAATGTTTTAAGTGTTACCAGTTTATTCCAATCAAGATGGCTTCAGGTGTGCCATACTTTTGTCATAAGTAAGACTGTTAGCGCTCTAGTTGTTCTTTAGAACACTCTGGGAAGCTGCAGTAGAACACAAAGGCATCAACTGGAAGGCTGCTCCTGTTGAAATATAACAGGAAGATATTTAAGATCACACTTGAAACATGTCCTAATTTTTCTTTCCAGAGCACTAATCATAATTTCTATGACAAGATGAACCCCATCATTTTGTTCCTTTTTAAATTAAATGTTTTAAGTGTTACCAGTTTATTCCAATCAAGATGGCTTCAGGTGTGCCATACTTTTGTCATAAGTAAGGCTGTTAGCACTCTAGTTGTTCTTTTGAACACTCTGGGAAGCTGCAGTAGAACACAAAGGAATCAACTGACAGTCTCTGCCCTTGTTGGATGTACATGTTTTACTGAGAATGTCAGACTTCTTTCTCACATGACTGAGAAAGATAATGTGAATTTACAGAAAATATGCTCTCATTTTAGCTTCTGGAGCACCTTCCAAAACTGTATGGGACAAGCATGTGAAAATAGTTTTCTCTCAAACATGATTCATGATATCCCAGCAGAAGGTTTTTCACAGGGTAAAATCACCTTAGAACACACCACAATTCCTGAAATTAGTATGGTACCATCAACAAATGAATTCTAATGTAACTAAAGTCTGTTATCACCCTTTATAGTTCTCCTTTTGGTAACCCTCAAAATCTTCGATTCACTACAATGCATTTCAATGGGGTACTATCATTTATATTGGTCCCAAGATGGCTGCCAGCAATTCCAGGATGAAGTGCTGACAGCCAATCAGATCTCACGATGACATGTGTGGTTAGGCTCCGCCCAGATATATATGTGTTTTTACTTTTGATTTTCTCAGCAACTACTGAACGGATTTACACCATTTAACAAAAAGGGTTCTTTCTGAACCAAGAACTACCTCTTTGCCAAATTTGGTGTAATTCCGTTCAGCAGTTCGGGCTGTAGCCTTGCATAAAGTTTCCTATGGGAAATTGATTTTTTGACTCTTATTTTTTAATTTCTCCGCAACTACTGAACAGATTTACACCATTTAACAAAAGGGTTCTTTCTGAACCAAGAACTACCTCTTTGCCAAATTTTGTGTAATTCCGTTCAGCAGTTCGGGCTGTAGCCGTGGCTAAAGTTTCCTATGGGAAAATGAATGGGGAAAACACGTTTTGGGACCCCCCTTTTGTCTCGGCCCCCGCTTGATGAATCACCCCGAAACTTTCAGGGTAAGAGCGGACCGGAGCGGGCCATAAAGTTTGAAAATTTTGCAATACTGTCCCTAAAACCTATGGTTTTTTCAGTGAATATATATATATATATATATATATATATATATATTCACTGAAAAAACCATAGGTTTCAGGGGCGTTATAGTTAGTTGGACATTTCACTCGTACAAAACCATAGAAATTCCCCCGTTATAGTTAGTTCAGCTAACTATAACTCACGCGCCCGCAATGCACTGCTGATGACGTCACATATTACATCACTCATGACATGGTCAGTGACATCACTCATGACATCACTGATGACATCTCAAATGACATCACTGATGACATCATCCTTGTGATAGAGTGGCAGACCTCCTCTCACCCTAATATAACCTTTGATACACACACTCAAAAATACAAACTAACATTTTCAAAACAATGGACATACCAATACCAGTTACAACACACCTATTCATTAATTCCAAGATCTACACACACATCCACTCATTCACCTACAGTCCCTATACAGTCACTCATACATGTACTCACTCATCATATGTACTCATACACCTATACATCCTGTTACACACCGCCACTCATCCATAGAGTTACTCACACACATAGTCACACATGCAAACAAAGTATCAAACATCCATTTACTTGCATATACAGTTATACACACACTACCACACTTACTTCTACAGAAACTTACACATACTTACTCTCTTAAACAATCACTTATAGAAACACCTACTTATTTGTACAGGAACTCTTCCAATCTCTCACTCTCACATATACTCACTTATATACACCAATACTCACATATACTAGTTTAAAACATATGTAGTTACTCATAAAGACACTATTGAGACAGTCATTCACTCACTAACACACCCATACACATACTCATCCACCTATACAGTCCTGCACACATGCTGTCTTCAACACATACAAACAGTGAGTCACTCATTCATGCATCTATGCACTAAGTAATACCCCCCAACGAACCATACAGACACTCTGATACTCCAAAAACCAACTAATAACCCATATAGACACTCATGTAGCAACTCACCAACCCATGCAGCCACTTATACACAAAGTGAGAGACTGATACAGATATTTTCATATTTAAACATTACTCACTAACCCATGTATTCACTAAGATACACTTAGTCAGTTATACAATCAATTTTACAAAAAAAAAATCATCTATTTAGACACTTATATACCCATTTATTCTTCCATCGACCTTGAGATATACATATATAAAACATATTTAATTTTCAGAAAAACACACATTCACTGGATGATGTCATCAGTGATGTCATCAGTGATGTCATGAGTGATGTCACTGACCATGTCATGAGTGATGTAATATGTGACGTCATCAGCAGTGCATTGCGAGTGCGCGTGAGTTATAGTTAGCTGAACTAACTATAACGGGGGAATTTCTATGGTTTTGTACGAGTGAAATGTCCAACTAACTATAACGCCCCTGAAACCTATGGTTTTTTCAGTGAATTTCTAAGGTTTTTTAAATGCTAATTTCTAACTATAACGTGCCTGAAACGTATGGTTTTTTCAGTGAATTTCTAAGGTTTTTTAAATGCTAATTTCTAACTATAACGTGCCTGAAACCTATGGTTTTTTCAGTGAATATATATATATTTATTATACTATGTATACATGTGAAAATGTCTCGGTCCCCTGTTTGCCTCGGTGGCACGGAAAAAATGGGTGGAACTGACGTCAGCACGCCGACGAGGTCCTCTTATGGCTCCGATTACGTCATACGGTGTCGCGAGCGGAGCCGTGCTCGTTGACGTGGGAGAGCTAGGGAAGAATTTCCGTGGAATGCTGGTGCAGGGGATATTCACCTAAGTGTTCAGGCTAGTCCTTTGGGAGCAACTGTTTATGTTGCCACTGCAGAAACCGAAACCAGTGATCCGAGGGCAGAGGCCCTGCAGATGGCACACGAGGTGGGGTGCCCAGTCGTGTGCACCGGCGGGGCAGCGAAGTGACAAGCACCACAACCCACAAAAAAGGTAACGAGGGCACTGAATAACACAGGATCTTCTCTTTGTATCTGGCAGGAACAACGAAGTTAAAATGCCCTAGTACCAAAATGTAGAATTAGTGCTACAACGGTCTTCAAGAGGACCTGCGATGCCGCTTCTGCCTCCCGTACCCTGGAGGCGGCACATGGGTCACGCGGTACGGTCATACTGCGGTGGGACGCACACTCGTTGACCTCTCATGGCACTGCTCCACACTTCAGGGAGGACGCTTTCCATTAGCTATGTTTTCTGATGACATGTCGCGCCGGCCCCGTCCAACAACAGAACTCCTTAAGATCCAAACAGATTCTTCCACTCTCTCACCGGAAGTGAAACCAGGCCACGCGGACACTTTCACAATACAACAGCCGGGAATGCACTTTTCGGTAAAAAAACCATATTCCTTCCTCCTAATTAATCAAATAAACGTCTCACTGAAGAACAGGGGCCAGCTTTGATCGGTAAACAGCCGTTACAACGACTTTTTTACTTTGCGATACCATTACAACGCATGCATTACCACACATGCGTTGTACATCACAAAGTCATTACTACGCATTTTTTTAGAACGCATGGTCATTTACCACGCATGCCTTTACAACGAATTTTGTTGTAAAGGTATGTATGGTAAATGACCATGCATTCTAAAAAACATGTAGACGATCCATGTCGTTGTAAGGAAACAGAGGCTGTTCTGTTTCCTCACAACGACGTGCACCGCCCCTCAGAGATGACGTGAAGCAGGAACCACGAGGAGAGAGGAACCATGAGGAGTGAGAGGTAAGGGGGATTGGGCATGGGGTGGGGGTTTCTTTTCTAGGGTTTAGGGTAGTGCAGTGGTGTTTGGGTGGTGTAGGGGGTCGTGCTGGGGGTAGGGTTTTAGGGTTTAGGGTAGTGCAGTGGTGTTTGGGTAGTGTAGGGGGTTGTGCTGGGGGTAGTGTTTTAGGGTTTAGGGTAGTACAGTAGTGTAGGGGTCGTGCTGGTGGTAGTGTTTTAGGGTTTAGGGTAGTGCAGTGGTGTATGGGTAGTGTAGGGGTCGTGCTGGGGTAGTGTTTTAGGGTTTAGGGTAGTGCAGTGGTGTTTGAGTAGTGTAGGGGGTCATGCTGGTGGTAGTGTTTTAGGGTTTAGGGTAGTGCAGTGGTGTTTGTGTAGTGTAGGGGGTCATGCTGGAGGTAGTGTTTTATGGTTTAGGGTAGTGCAGTGGTGTTTGTGTAGTGTAGGTGGTTGTGCTGGGGGTAGTGTTTTAGGGTTTATGTTAGTGCAGTGGTGTTTGGGTAGTGTAGGGGGTAGTGCTGGGGTAGTGTTTTAGGGTTTAGGGCAGTGCAGTGGTGTTTGTGTAGTGAAGGGGGTCATGCTGTGGGTAGTGTTTTAGGGTTTAGGGTAGTGCAGTCGTGTTTGTGTAGTATAGGGGGTCGTGTTTTAGGGTATAGGGTAGTGCAGTGGTGTTTGTGTAGTGTGGGTGGTCATGCTGGGGGTATATTTAGGGTTTAGTGTAGTGCAGTGGTGTTTGGGTAGTGTAGGGAGTCGTGCTGGTGGTAGTGTTTTAGGGTTTAGGGTAGTGCAGTTATGTTTGGGTAGTGTAGGGTGTCGTGCTGGGGGTAGTGTTTTAGCACTTATTTTTCTTTCTACAGCACTAACCATAATTTCTATGGCAAAATGAACCCCCTCATTTTGTTCCTTTTTAAATTAAATGTTTTAAGTGTTACCAGTTTATTCCAATCAAGATGGCTTCAGGTGTGCCATACTTTTGTCATAAGTAAGACTGTTAGCGCTCTAGTTGTTCTTTAGAACACTCTGGGAAGCTGCAGTAGAACACAAAGGCATCAACTGACAGGCTGCTCCTGTTGAAATATAACAGGAAGATATTTGAGATCTCACTTAAAATATGTCCTAATTTTTCTTTCTACAGCACTAACCATAATTTCTATGACAAAATGAACCCCCTCATTTTGTTCCTTTTTAAATTAAATGTTTTAAGAGTTACCAGTTTATTCCAATCAAGATGGCTTTAGGTGTGCCATAATTTTGTCATAAGTAAGACTGTTAGCGCTCTAGTTGTTCTTTAGAACACTCTGGGAAGCTGCAGTAGAACACAAAGGCATCAAATGACAGGCTGCTCCTGTTGAAATATAACAGGAAGATATTTGAGATCACACTTGAAACATGTCCTAATTTTTCTTTCTACAGCACTAACCATAATTTTTATGACAAAATGAACCCCATCATTTTGTTCCTTTTTAAATTAAATGTTTTAAGTGTTACCAGTTTATTCCAATCAAGATGGCTTCAGGTGTGCCATAATTTTGTCATAAGTAAGTCTGTTAGCACTCTAGTTGTTCTTTAGAACACTCTGGGAAGCTGCAGTAGAACACAAAGGCATCAACTGACAGTCTGCTCCTGTTGAAATATAACAGGAAGATATTTGAGATCTCACTTAAAACATGTCCTAATTTTTCTTTCTACAGCACTAACCATAATTTCTATGGCAAAATGAACCCCCTCATTTTGTTCCTTTTTAAATTAAATGTTTTAAGTGTTACCATTTTATTCCAATCAAGATGGCTTCAGGTGTGCCTTAATTTTGTCATAAGTAAGACTGTTAGCGCTCTAGTTGTTCTTTAGAACACTCTGGGAAGCTGCAGTAGAACACAAAGGCATCAACTGACAGGCTGCTCCTGTTGAAATATAACAGGAAGATATTTGAGATCACACTTGAAACATGTCCTAATTTTTCTTTCAACAGCACTAACCATATTTTCTATGACAAAATGAACCCCATCATTTTGTTCCTTTTTAAATTAAATGTTTTAAGTGTTACCAGTTTATTCCAATCAAGATGGCTTCAGGTGTGCCATACTTTTGTCATAAGTAAGGCTGTTAGCACTCTAGTTGTTCTTTAGAACACTCTGGGAAGCTGCAGTAGAACACAAAGGAATCAACTGACAGTCTCTGCCCTTGTTGGATGTACATGTTTTACTGAGAATGTCAGACTTCATTCTCACATGACTGAGAAAGATAATGTGAATTTACAGAAAATATGCTCTCATTTTAGCTTCTGGAGCACCTTCCAAAACTGTATGGGACAAGCATGTGAAAATAGTTTTCTCTCAAACATGATTCATGATATCCCAGCAGAAGGTTTTTCACAGGGTAAAATCACCTTAGAACACACCACAATTCCTGAAATTAGTATGGTACCATCAACAAATGAATTCTAATGTAACTAAAGTCTGTTATCACCCTTTATAGTTCTCCTTTTGGTAACCCTCAAAATCTTCGATTCCCTACAATGCATTTCAATGGGGTACTATCATTTATATTGGTCCCAAGATGGCTGCAGCAATTCCAGGATGAAGTGCTGACAGCCAATCAGATCTCACGATGACATGTGTGGTTAGGCTCCGCCCAGATATATATGTGTTTTCTTTTTCAAATTTCTCAGGAACTACTGAACGGATTTACACCATTTAAGCAAAAGGCACGACCCTGAACCAATGGCTACCTTTTGGCAAATTTGGTGTAATTCCGTTCAGCAGTTTGGGCTGTAGCTGCGACTAAAGGTTCCTATGGAAAATTGCATGGGGAAAACACGTTTTGGGACCCCCCTTTTTTCTCGGCCCCCGCTTGCCGAATCACCCCGAGACTTTCAGGATAGGAGCGGACCGGAGCGCCCCAACAAGTTGGAAAATTTCGCGAACATTCGTCAACCGGTGCCAAAGTTATTTCAAATAGAATGGTGCGGATTTCCTACGGAAAATAGGTCCTAACTATAACTATCTACTGGCGTCCGCCAGTAGATAATATATATATGTATACACACACATATGTATATATATATATATATTCACTGAAAAAACCATAGGTTTTAGGGACAGTTATAGTTAGTTGGACATTTCACTCGTACAAAACCATAGAAATTCCCCCGTTATAGTTAGTTCAGCTAACTATAACTCGCGCCTCGCAATGCACTGCTGATGACGTCACATATTACATCACTCATGACATGGTCAGTGACATCACTGATGACATCACTGATGACATCTCAAATGACATCTCTGATGACATCACTGATGACATCATCCAGTGACTGTGTGTTTCTGTAAAGTTTAAATATGTTTAATATATATAGGGAAAGGCGTATTGAAGAATGAGTGGGTGTATAAGTGTCTGAATGGATGATTTACTACGTGAGTGACTGACTCTACAAGTGAGTGATTAAATGTATCTTACTGAATGCATGGGTTAGTGACTAAACTGTGTGAATGTCTGTATCCGTCTGTCTGTTGGTTTGTAAGCGGCTGCATGGCTTTCTGAATAGCTACATGAGTGTCTACATGGGTTATTGATTGATTGTCTGAGTATCTGTATGGGTGCCTGAGTGTTTGTGTGGGTGGGGTGTGTGTGACTCTGTGCATAGATGTGTGAGTTGGTGATTCACTGGGTGCATGGTTTCAAGAGTGCATCTGTGATGGACTGTATGGGTGGGTGAGTGTGTGTATGGGTGTGTTAGTGATTGAATGTATATCTCAGTGGTACATGTGTGAGTAACTACATATGTGAAAGGCAGTATATATGTGTGTTGGAGTATATAAATGGCTATAAGTGAGAGTGTGTGATTGTGAGAGTGGCTGTATGGATGAGTGTGTACTTGTATCAGTGATTGTATAAGAGCGTAAGAATGTGCTAGTATTTGTATGAGTAAGTGAGCTGGTGTGTGTATAACTGTATAGGTGAGTAAATGGGTGTGTGATTAAGTTTTTTGCATGACTGACTAGGTATGGATGAGTGGCGGTGTGTGAGTGTTTATATAGGTGTATGAGTGCATATGATAGTCCTGTACTGAGTGACTAAGTATGAGTGACTGTACGGGTGAGTGAGTGGATGTGTGTGTAGACCTAAGAATCAGTGAGTGGGTATGTAGTTTTTGGTGTTGGAGTGTCTATGGTTTTGAGAATGGCAGTCTGTAATTTAGAGTGGGTGTATCAAAAGCTATATTAGGGTGTGAGAAGATGCATGAAATTATCACATGGATGATGTCATCAGTGATGTCATTTGAGATGTCATCAGTGATGTCATCAGTGATGTCACTGACCATGTCATGAGTGATGTAATATGTGACGTCATCAGCAGTGCATTGCGGGGGCGAGTTATAGTTAGCTGAACTAACTATAACGGGGGAATTTCTATGGTTTTGTACGAGTGAAATGTCCAACTAACTATAACTGTCCCTAAAACCTATGGTTTTTTTCAGTGAATTTCAAAGGTTTTTTAAATGCTAATTTCTAACTATAACGTGTCTGAAACCTATGGTTTTTTCAGTGAATTTCAAAGGTTTATTAAATGCTAATTTCTAACTATAACGTGCCTGAAACCTATGATTTTTTAAGTGAATTTCAAAGGTTTTTTTAAATGCTAGTTTCTAACTATGCCTACAGAGGTAGGACATGTGAAGAAAGAAGAAAAACGCACAGAAAGAAGCAAAAGATGTGCAGAAAGAACCAACAGAGGAGCAGAAAGAGGCCTTGTTGCAAAATCATCCTGTGCCCACAACTTTTTCAGACGGGTACTGGTGGTAACTGACTCTGACTAACCAGAGCCAGTGCTATGCTAAAAGACACTTAGAATACAGTGAAAACTCCTACATACACTAGGGAACACTATGCGTTGGGGTACCCCTGTGATTAGCATGACCTCCTCTGCAAGTCCCTAGTACATAATAGGGCAGGGGGATTAAAACTACCTCTTAAAACGCGCTACAGGGTGCGTTTTAAGTTGCGGGATTAAGTCCCCTTGAATCCTGAGGGTCCCTGGGGCCCAACTAGCCCACTAGGTACTTCCAGTAAGCACCACAGGACTGCGTTGCAACGCCTGTAACAAATTGTGCAGTTGTGTTTAGGTAGTGAAGAGGGTCGTGCTGGGGGTAGTGTTTTAGGGTTTAGGGTAGTGCAGTGGTGTTTGTGTAGTGTAGGGGGTCATGCTGGGGGTAGATTTAGGGTTTAGGGCAGTGCAGTGGTGTTTGGGTAGTGTAGGGAGTCGTGCTGGGGGAGTGTTTTAGGGTTTAGGGTAGTGCAGTGGTGTTTGGGTAGTGTAGGGGGTCGTGCTGGGGGTAGTGTTTTAGGGTTTAGGGTAGTGCAGTGGTGTTTGGGTAGTGTAGGGGTCGTGCTGGGGGTAGTGATTTAGGGTAGTGCAGTGGTGTTTGGGTAGTGTAGGGGTACTGCTGGGGGTAGTGTTTTAGGGTTTAGGTTAGTGCAGTGGTGTTTGGGTAGTGTAGGGGTACTGCTGGGGGTAGTGTTTTAGGGTTTAGGGTAGTGCAGTGGTGTTTGTGTAGTGTAGGGGGTAGTGTTTTAGGGTTTAGGGTAGTGCAGTGGTGTTTGTGTAGTGTAGGAGGTCGTGTTTTAGGGTTTAGGGTAGTGCAGTGGTCTTTGGGTAGTGTAGGGAGTCGTGCGGGGGTAGTGTTTTAGGGTTTAGGGTAGTGTAGGGGTCATGCGTGGGTAGTGTTTTAGGGATAGGGTAGTGCATTGGTGTTTGGGTAGTGTAGGGGGTCATGCGGGGGTAGTGTTTTAGGGTTTAGGGCAGTGCAGTGGTGTTTGGGTAGTGTAGGGGGTCGTACTGGGGGAGTGTTTTAGGGTTTAGGGCAGTGCAGTGGTGTTCGGGTAGTGTAGGGGGTCGTGCTGGGGGAGTGTTTTAGGGTTTAGGGCAGTGCAGTGGTGTTCGGGTAGTGTAGGGGGTCGTGCTGGGGGAGTGTTTGAGGGTTTAGGGCAGTGCAGTCGTGTTCGGGTAGTGTAGGGGGTTGTGCTGGGGGTAGTATTTTAGGGTTTAGGGTAGTGCAGTGGTGTTCGGGTAGCGTGGGGGTCGTGCTGGGGGTAGTGTTCTAGGGTTTAGGGCAGTGCAGTGGTGTTTGGGCAGTGTAGGGGGTAATGCTGGGGGTGGTGTTTTAGGGTTTAGGGCAGTGCAGTGGTGTTCGGGCAGTGTAGGGGGTCGTGCTGGGGGTGGTGTTTCAGGGTTTAGGGCAGTGCAGTGGTGTTCGGGCAGTGTAGGGGGGGTGTTTCAGGGTTTAGGGCAGTGCAGTGGTGTTCGGGCAGTGTAGGGGGTCGTGCAGGGGGTGGTGTTTCAGGGTTTAGGGCAGTGGTGTTCGGGCAGTGTAGGGGGTCGTGCTGGGGTGGTGTTTCAGGGTTTGGGGCAGTGCAGTGGTGTTCGAGCAGTAAAGGGGTCATGCTGGGGGTGGTGTTTCAGGGTTTAGGGCAGTGTAGTGGTGTTCGGGCAGTGTAGGGGGTGGTGCAGGGGGTGGTGTTTCAGGGTTTAGGGCAGTGCAGTGGTGTTCGGGCAGTGTAGGGGGTGCTGCAGGGGGTGGTGTTTCAGGGTTTAGGGCAGTGCAGTGGTGTTCGGGCAGTGTAGGGGGTCATGCAGGGGTGGTGTTTCAGGGGTTAGGGCAGTGCAGTGGTGTTCGGGCAGTGTAGGGGGTCGTGCTGGGGCTGGTGTTTCAGGGTTTAGGGCAGTACAGTGGTGTTCGGGCAGTGTAGGGGGTCATGCTGGGGCTGGTGTTTCAGGGTTTAGGGCAGTGCAGTGGTGTTCGGGCAGTGTAGGGGGTTGTGCTGGGGCTGGTGTTTCAGGGTTTAGGGCAGTGCAGTGGTGTTCGGGCAGTGTAGGTGGTCGTGCTGGGGCTGGTGTTTCAGGGTTTAGGGCAGTGCAGTGGTGTTCGGGCAGTGTAGGGGTCATGCTGGGGCTGGTGTTTCAGGGTTTAGGGCAGTGCAGTGGTGTTCGGGCAGTGTAGGGGGTCTTGCTGGGGCTGGTGTTTCAGAGTCTAGGGCAGTGCAGTGGTGTTCGGGCAGTGTAGGGGGTCTTGCTGGGGCTGGTGTTTCAGGGTTTAGGGCAGTGCAGTGGTGTTCGGGCAGTGTAGGGGGTCATGCTGGGGTGGTGTTTCAGGGTTTAGGGCAGTGCAGTGGTGTTTGGGCAGTGTAGGGGGTCATGCTGGGGCTAGTGTTTCAGGATTTAGGGCAGAGCAATGGTGTTCAGGCAGTGTAGGGGGTTTTGCTGGAGGTGGTGTTTCAGGGTTTAGGGCAGTGCAGTGGTGTTCGGTGCAGTGTAGGGGTGGTGTTTCAGGGTTTAGGGCAGTGGTGTTCAGGCAGTGTAGGGGGTCTTGCTGGGGTTGATGTTTCAGGGTTTAGGGCAGTGCAGTGGTGTTCGGGCAGTGTAGGGGGTCGTGCTGGGGGTGGTGTTTCAGGGTTTAGGGCAGTGCAGTGGTGTTCCGGCAGTGTAGGAGGTCGTGCAGGGGGTGGTGTTTCAGGGTTTAGGGCAGTGCAGTGGTGTTCGGGCAGTGTAGGGGGTCATGCTGGGGGTGGTGTTTCAGGGTTTAGGGCAGTGCAGTGGTGTTCGGGCAGTGTAGGGTGTCGTGCTGAGGGGTGGTGTTTCAGGGTTTAGGGCAGTGCAGTGGTGTTCGGGCAGTGTAGGGGGTCGTGCAGGGGGTGGTGTTTCAGGGTTTAGGGCAGTGCAGTGGTGTTTGGGCAGTGTAGGGGTCGTGCAGGGGGTGGTGTTTCAGGGTTTAGGGCAGTGCAGTGGTGTTCGGCCAGTGTAGGTGGTCTTGCTGGGGGTGGTGTTTTAGGCTTTAGTGCAGTGGTGTTCGGGCAGTGTAGGGGGTCTTGCTGGGGGTGGTGTTTCAGGGTTTAGGGCAGTGCAGTGGTGTTCGGGCAGTGTAGGGGGTCGTGCTGGGGCTGGTGTTTGAGGGTTTAGCGTAGTGCAGTGGTGTTCGGGCAGTGTAGGGGGTCGTGCTGGGGCTGGTGTTTCAGGGTTTAGGGCAGTGCAGTGGTTTTCGGGCAGTGTAGGCGGTCGTGCTGGGGCTGGTGTTTCAGGGTTTAGGGCAGTGCAGTGGTGTTCAGGCAGTGTAGGGGGTCGTGCTGGGGGTGGTGTTTCAGGGTTTAGGGCAGTGCAGTGGTGTTCGGGCAGTGTAGGGGTTCGTGCTGGGGGTGGTGTTTCAGGGTTTAGGGCAGTGCAGTTGTGTTCGGGCAGTGTAGGGGGTCGTGCAGGGGGTGGTGTTTCAGGGTTTTGGGCAGTGCAGTGGGTTTCGGGCAGTGTAGGGGTCGTGCTGGGGCTGGTGTTTCAGGGTTTAGGGCAGTGCAGTGGTGTTCGGGCAGTGTATGGGGTCTTGCTGGGGGTGGTGTTTCAGGGTTTAGGGCAGTGGTGTTCGGGCAGTGTAGGGGGTCTTGCTGGGGGTGGTGTTTCAGGGTTTAGGGCAGTGCAGTGGTGTTCGGGCAGTGTAGGGGGTCTTGCTGGGGGTAGTGTTTCAGGGTTTAGGGCAGTGCAGTGGTGTTCGTGCAGTGTAGGGGTCGTGCTGGGGATGGTGTTTCAGGGTTTAGGGCAGTGCAGTAGTGTTCGGGCAGTGTAGGGGTCGTGCAGGGGGTGGTGTTTCAGGGTTTAGGGCAGTGCAGTGGTGTTCGGGCAGTGTAGGGGGTCGTGCTGGGGGTGGTGTTTCAGGGTTTAGGGCAGTGCAGTGGTGTTCGGGCAGTGTAGGGGGTCGTGCTGGGGGTGGTGTTTCAGGGTTTAGGGCAGTGGTGTTCGGGCAGTGTAGGGGGTCTTGCTGGGGGTGATGTTTCAGGGTTTAGGGCAGTGCAGTGGTGTTCGGGCAGTGTAGGAGGTCTTGCTGGGGGTAGTGTTTCAGGGTTTAGGGCAGTGCAGTGGTGTTCGGGCAGTGTAGGGGTCATGCTGGGGGTGGTGTTTCAGGGTTTAGGGCAGTGCAGTGGTGTTCGGGCAGTGTAGGGGGTCATGCTGGGGGTGGTGTTTCAGAGTTTAGGGCAGTGCAGTGGTGTTCGGGCAGTGTAGGGGGTCGTGCTAGGGTATGTGTTTCAGGGTTTAGGGCAGTGCAGTGGTGTTCGGGCAGTGTAGGGGGTCGTGCAGGGGCTGGTGTTTCAGGGTTTAGGGCAGTGCAGTGGTGTTCGGGCAGTGTAGGGGGTCGTGCTGGGGTAGTGTTTTAGGGTTTAGGGTAGGGCAGTGGTGCTTGTGTAGTGTAGGGGGTCGTGCTGGGGGTAGTGTTTTAGGGTTTAGGGTAGTGCAGTGGTGTTTGGGTAGTGTAGGGGGTCGTGCTGGGGGTAGTGTTTTAGGATTTAGGTTAGTGCAGTGGTGTTTGGGTAGTGTAGGGGTCGTGCTGGGGGTAGTGTTTTAGGGTTTAAGGTAGTGCAGTGGTGTTTGTGTAGTGTAGGGGGTCGTGCTGGGGGTAGTGTTTTAGGGTTTAGGGTAGTGCAGTGGTGCTTGTGTAGTGTAGGGGGTCGTGCTGGGGGTAGTGTTTTAGGGTTTAGGGTAGTGCAGTGGTGTTTGTGTAGTGTAGGGGTCATGTTTTAGGGTAGTGCAGTGGTGTTTGGGTAGTGTAGGGGGTCGTGCTGGGGGTAGTGTTTTAGGATTTAGGTTAGTGCAGTGGTGTTGGGGTAGTGTTTTAGGGTTTAGGGTAGTGCAGTGGTGTTTGTGTAGTGTAGGGGGTCATGCTGGGGGTAGTGTTTTAAGGTTTAGGATAGTGCAGTGGTGCTTGTGTAGTGTAGGGGGTCGTGCTGGGGTAGTGTTTTAGGGTTTAGGGTAGTGCAGTGGTGTTTTTGTAGTGTAGGGGGTCATGTTTTAAGATGCAACGCTCCAATACCTGACCAGTCTGCACTACATAAAACTGCAAAAAACTAAAAATAAAAAGTGTTTTGCACACTTTTGTCATTGGGCTATATGTGGGCTACATCTGGGTAATATTTGTGCTACATTTGGGCTCTTTTTTCACTGGTGGCCATCTTGGAAGACTTCTTTGTTATGAAGTTTCCTAATTTCCTCATTTACTGCAGTCTCCTCAGTAGGAAATGCTTTCAGTTTTTTACTTTGATTCCATCAAGAAGGCATTCAGATGTGTCACACATTTGCCATAAATTCAGAATGTTATTACTCTAGTTGTTCATTAGATCACTGTAGTAAAGCTACTGCTCACCAAGGAGTTAACTGGAAGTCTACTGCTGGTATTGAAAGTGATTGTTTCAGTCTGCATGTCAGAATTTTCTAATGAAATAGAAGAGGATTTGAGATCTCACTTAGAACATGCACTAAATTTTCTTTTGCAGCACTAACCATAATTTCTATGGCAAAATGAACCCCCTCATTTTGTTCCTTTTTAAATTAAATGTTTTAAGTGTTACCAGTTTATTCCAATCAAGATGGCTTCAGGTGTGCCATACTTTTGTCATAAGTAAGGCTGTTAGCACTCTAGTTGTTCTTTAGAACACTCTGGGAAGCTGCAGTAGAACACAAAGGCATCAACTGACAGGCTGCTCCTGTTGAAATATAACAGGAAGATATTTGAGATCTCACTTAAAACATGTCCTAATTTTTCTTTCTACAGCACTAACCATAATTTCTATGGCAAAATGAACCCCCTCATTTTGTTCCTTTTTAAATTAAATGTTTTAAGTGTTACCAGTTTATTCCAATCAAGATGGCTTCAGGTGTGCCATACTTTTGTCATAAGTAAGACTGTTAGCGCTCTAGTTGTTCTTTAGAACACTCTGGAAAGCTGCAGTAGAACACAAAGGCATCAACTGACAGGCTGCTCCTGTTGAAATATAACAGGAAGATATTTGAGATCACACTTGAAACATGTCCTAATTTTTCTTTCTACAGCACTAACCATAATTTCTATGACAAAATGAACCCCATCATTTTGTTCCTTTTTAAATTAAATGTTTTAAGTGTTACCAGTTTATTCCAATCAAGATGGCTTCAGGTGTGCCATACTTTTGTCATAAGTAAGACTGTTAGCGCTCTAGTTGTTCTTTAGAACACTCTGGGAAGCTGCAGTAGAACACAAAGGCATCAACTGACAGGCTGCTCCTGTTGAAATATAACAGGAAGATATTTGAGATCACACTTGAAACATGTCCTAATTTTACTTTCCAGAGCACTAACCATAATTTCTATGACAAGATGAACCCCATCATTTTGTTCCTTTTTAAATTAAATGTTTTAAGTGTTACCAGTTTATTCCAATCAAGATGGCTTCAGGTGTGCCATACTTTTGTCATAAGTAAGGCTGTTAGCACTCTAGTTGTTCTTTAGAACACTCTGGGAAGCTGCAGTAGAACACAAAGGAATCAACTGACAGTCTCTGCCCTTGTTGGATGTACATGTTTTACTGAGAATGTCAGACTTCATTCTCACATGACTGAGAAAGATAATGTGAATTTACAGAAAATATGCTCTCATTTTAGCTTCTGGGGCACCTTCCAAAACTGTATGGGACAAGCATGTGAAAATAGTTTTCTCTCAAACATGATTCATGATATCCCAGCAGAAGGTTTTTCACAGGGTAAAATCACCTTAGAACACACCACAATTCCTGAAATTAGTATGGCATCATCAACAAATGAATTCTAATGTAACTAAAGTCTGTTATCACCCTTTATAGTTCTCCTTTTGGTAACCCTCAAAATCTTCGATTCACTACAATGCATTTCAAAGGGGTACTATCATTTATATTGGTCCCAAGATGGCTGCCAGCAATTCCAGGATGAAGTGCTGAACAGCCAATCAGATCTCACGATGACATGTGTGGTTAGGCTCCGCCCAGATATATATGTTTTTACTTTTGATTTTCTCAGCAACTACTGAACGGATTTACACCATTTAACAAAAAGGGTTTTTTTTAACCAAGAACTACCTCTTTGCCAAATTTGGTGTAATTCCGTTCAGCAGTTCGGGCTGTAGCCTTGCATAAAGTTTCCTATGGGAAATTGATTTTTGACTCTTATTTTTTTAATTTCTCCGTAACTACTGAACGGATTTACACCATTTAACAAAAGGGTTCTTTCTGAACCAAGAACTACCTCTTTGCCAAATTTGGTGTAATTCCGTTCAGCAGTTCGGGCTGTAGCCGTGTCTAAAGTTTCCTATGGGAAAATGAATGGGGAAAACACGTTTTGGGACCCCCTTTTTCTCGGCCCCCGCTTGACGAATCACCCTGAGACTTTCAAGGTAGGAGCGGACCGGAGCGGGCCATAAAGTTTGAAAATTTCGCGAAGATTCGTCAACCGACGCAAGAGTTATTTCAAATAGAATGTCGCGGATTTCCTATGGAAAATAGGTCCTAACTATAACTATCTACTGGCGACCGCCAGTAGATAATATATATATATATATATATAAATTGGGGTTTTTTTGTGGGGTTTTTTAAAGCGGGTTTCACTTACCTGTGATATACTTACATTTTTGTTGTAAAGGCATGTGTCTTAAAGGCATATGCGTTGTAAAGACTTGCATGGTAAAGGCATTGTGTAAAATGACTGCGTGGTAATGGTAATGCGTTGACTGTGTGGTAAAAGTTGTTTTCCCTGGGGACTATAATGAGTAAGGTGCAATAATTTTGAATGTCTTAAGTTATGCAGTCTATCCTAATGAAGACTCTAGTTTTTGGCATCAGCTTTCATCTCATGTTCCATATAGGGCGTGACATGCAAGATAACAGAAGGAAAGTCATCGTTGTAGTATTTCAACTTGAAGTCTTTGTGGACTCCATTATATCAAAGAGCCCTAGCTGTTTGGTTCCCATGCAAATTAGACACCAATGTCAGTGAAAACTGAGATTTGGAGCAAAGTACAGGAACAAGTGAAGTCAGCTGCAGAATTTGAAGAAATAAAGAGGACTGTAAAGAAATTGTATGATGTGGCCTGATCGCCTAAGACTGCAGGCACAAGCCATTGCCCAATATTCTCTACAATCCGGTTCTTGGTGCATCCTCTCTCCTTCTTAATGAACACCGGAGGTTGCTCTGACCATTGGAGATCCAGTCAGGCTCCTCTGGCTGCACCCCCAGCTGCTCATGACCTCTAGTACATTTTCACCATGTGGGGACAGTCTTGTGTGCAAGGCGGGCCAATGGCTGACAGGTGTGTGTGCCAACACCTCCAGGGGTGAGGAGTGAGGTACAGTGTCCAGCAATGACAGAGCTCCAAGTATCATGGTCACGGGTAAGGTGCTGCAGCCAGGATTCGGTCGAGAGGCATGTACGTAGCGATTAAACAAATTTTGTACATCCTCCAGCATGGTTCCAAAAATAAAGGGGCGGTCCATGCTTATCCACTTGATACCATTGAGGAGGAGGATGGATATTGTAATAATGAACAACTTAAAATTGATATCCTCAGGATCTACTCCATAGAATTGTGGTAGGTTTCCACTACATGTTGAAAAAGGAGGGCCAGAATATGCAAATTATCATATGCCACTTTTTTAGGTCGAGCATTTGAGATCTCTTTTATATACTTTAGTGTATACTTATATGTGTATGTACTTTGTGGGCTCTGGAGATCAGCCCTAGGACTTGTCTGCTTCCGCTTAGGGACTTTTTTTTCTGTTCAACTGCCTCTATTTAACTGTCTTGATAGAAAACGACCAGTAGAGGTCAGTAAAATACCAGAATTGCTTTCTGCTTGTTCAACTGCCTCTATTTAACTGTCTTGATAGAAAACGACCAGCAGAGGTCAGTAAAATACCAGAATTGCTTTCTGCTGAGGGACTTTATTTTTTTTATTTTTCTGGCAACTGCCTCTATTTAACCTTCTTGATAGAAAACGACCAGCAGAGGTCAGTAAAATACCAGAATCACTTTAGCATTCTCTAGATTCCAGTCCTTAGAAATTGTCTTCCACGAGCACCCGTAGACAATAATATTTTTTTCAAATCTTGTATTTTCAGTGATATGACCACCGAAGGCCCTGATTTTATATTAAAAACAGAGCTTTGCACTATACCATTTCCCGCTGAAAGGCAATATTTCTCTCATTGTATTCCCATACCTGGCGTGTGACACAGTTTGGTGCTTACTTTCCCTCCATGTTAAAGAACAGTAGATGTTTCAGCACCCAGGCTAATGTGCTGCATAGCTAAATACATGTAAGGTCCCAAAGGCGAGACCAATTGCATTGCAAATGCTTGTTTGTATTAGCAATTGCAATTTCACTGACAGGACTGCTTAAAGCACGCTAAAATCTTAGTATTATTTCACATTTACATTCATTTTAAATGTACTGCCATTTTATTATTCCATGCTATATTGCACATTTCAACCTCGCTGCTCCAGAAAAAGTAGGCTTGTTCTGAAGTTGGCACAGCAAAGCGAGAACTACAGAAATTAGTGAAGTCAGCCATTTGCATTAAATATATGTTCAGCAATTATGAGCAATCTTAAGTGACTGTTTTTTTTACACTTTAAGGTTGCACACGTCACTATCGGTTATCTTTGCATTTGACGTCGCAGAAAAACAAATGTGACGAAAACCCCGTACAATAATTACATCTGAATATGTTGCATTTTTTGCAAAATGTTGAATGTGTATGATTCATGGGAAATAGTTGCTAAACTCCTTTACGACCTAGCCTAAATCGGGGCCAGAGCTGGAGAGAGAGAGTGAGAGAACTGTGCATGTGTTTGTGTGTCAGTGAGTGTGTATGCGCGCGTCTGTGAGTATATGTGTGTTGGTGTGTGCTTGTATGTGCTCATACATTTTTACGTACTTAAAAGTGATAGCGACGCTGCATTTATCAGCCTGAAGTGCTTCCTTTGCATGAATGTACACAACACTCCTTGTGTAGCTTTCTGATTATGTATTTCAGTAATTCAACTGAATAAAAATATTTTTATTTTTGTTCATCTGCACTCCTAATCACGAATGCAGCATGAGCGAACTGCTCAGATGCAAATGAGTGTTTTTGCCAAAAACGCTGACAACAACCTCATATGTCAGCGGTGTGGAAGAGATGGAGAAGGGAGGGCAAGTGTGTCAACTGAGCTGTGTGCAATGCCCAAGATGTTTTGGGGAAAAGAACTCCGGGCCATATTTACAACAAAGTAATGCAGCATGGTGCGGCAAGCCATTTGGTTGCGCGGCGCTGCGTTACTTTGGAAGCAAAGGGATGCATCATATTTACAAAAATATGATGTATCCCTGAGCTCTCCCCTGTGCTGGTGCACAATTGGGTGCCATGCGCCAACGCAGGCACCCTTACACCATGGTGCAAGGGTGCCTGCGTTGTGGGGTAATTGTTTTTGTGCAGGGAGGGACACCTTCCTGCACAAAAACAATCACAAGAGGTGTTTTCCTCTTTCTATGTGTGGTGCAGAATGCAGCACGCATAGAAAGAGGAAAAAACTTGGAGAAATGAAAACATATCTCCTCGTTGCTCCTCCTTACGCCTCCCCTGGGGAGGTGTAGCATTCTGACGCATTCCCAGGTTTACAAAAGGTTGTTACGTGGGAACGCCCACAGCAACACCCATGGAACGCCCCTTTCACACAAAGGGGCATATGTACAATAGAAGTGGCAGAGTGAGGCATTAGCCGTCATGGCTTAACACCTCACTCCGCCACTAGTGAGATGCAAGGCTGCACCATATTTACAACGATATGGTGCAGTCTTGCGTTTCTCCCTGCGATGGCGCTACACTAAGCAGTGTAGCGCCAATGCAGGTACCCTTGCACCATAGTGCAAGGGTGTCTGCGTGCCGGGGAGGATTGTTTATGTGTAGGAAGGTGTCCCTTCCTGCACATAAACAATCCTGAAATGCCATTTTGTGACTTTCATGTGTGCTGCTTAATGCAACACACGTGAAAGTCACAAAATGGCATTTTTCTAAAAGATTGTTTATGTACAGGAAGAGGTACCTTCCAGTACATGAACAATCCATGGCATTTTACTTTTTCCAAACGAGGAGAAATAATGCATTTTTCCTCGTTTCGCCAACTTAAGACCAGGTTTTACCTGGTCTTATTTTTGGCGCTGCCTCCTATGTATGCTGCCTTTGTACATAGGGGACAGCGTCAAAATCAGTGGGTGTTGCGGTGGAACGCCCATACAACACCCACTGCCCACCCCTTTCACGCTAACCATAGCATGAAAGGCGCCTTATTTACAAGGCAGCATTAAGCCACGTTAAGTGGCTTAACGCTACCTTCTAAATAAAGCTTAGCCCCTATCGCCACCACAACGTCGATAAAAGTGACATTGTGGTTGCGATAGGGGCTTGTACATATGCCCCAAAGCGCTGTGTGAAAAGGGGTCATATTTACAAGGACACAAAAAGCCATGCAGGGTGGCTTTACGTGTCCTTGTAAATATGGGGCAGCAAAATGCGTCGCTGGTGCGTCACAAAAAGTTACCCACCGGTGAAGCAAGGGGCTTGTAAATATGCTCCTCCAAGTGTAATGTATCCTTGTCCTATGTATCCCAAACTATGGGGCATATTTACAAGCCCCTTGCACCGCCGGTGCGTGACTTTTGGTGACACACAAGCGGCGCATTTTGCTGCCCCATATTTACAAGGACACGTAAAGCCACACTGCGTGGCTTTTCATGTCCTTGTAAATAAGGCCCCTTTTCACGCAGCACTTTGCATGAAAGGGGCTTTCCATGGGTGTTGCTGTGGCTGTTCCCACGCAGCACCCATGGCATCTGCTGCATTCCCAGATTTGCAACCTTGCGTAAACCTGGGAATGCGTCAGAATGCTACACTTCCCCAGGCCATCTTATTGGTATTTATCCATAATTATTTTGTGTTTTGAGAATAAATAGAGCCGTAAAATGGCATATTTCCACGTTTATTTAACTCTTGGACGTGCACTCATACATAGATACCTGTCGCATTTTAGCAAATTAAGCAGCCACGTATAACAAAACACTACACTCACAGCTACATAATAGTGTTATACTACAAATATATGTTAACATGTGCCTATTTAAGGAAATCTCTTCTTGTTTTTTTAACTCTCCATGCTGCCAATCTGCTCAGCTGTTGCCTAGAATTCACAAAAGACGGCATGGAGAGTCTCTCACACCAAGCACCATTTTCAGTATTTTTCCACTTTTAAAAATAAATACAGTCAGGAAACACATTGTTTTCTGTCTGAATTTATCTGCAAAAATCAGTAAAAACGGAAAACCGAAAGCCTTAATTATAATTTGTCAAAACTCGCACAAAATTCGATAAAGTACAAGTTATTACATACTGCCATCAGCTGCCTCATACAAGCACAAGTCACACAACCCACTCAGTAGTTCTACAAATAGCCTCACAAAGGACCATAAATCTTTACTTATGATGTTCAATCTCGTCCAGCGATGAACTCAAAACTTTTCCAACCTGGGCGTCTTGAGTTAGAACATTAATTTTGTTTGCTGACGTTTCTTTAACTTAAAAGCTAATGAAGCCACTCCAGTGCCATCCTTACACATCTCCATGCTGTGCCGAGCAACAGAGCTCACACACCCCACAGCAGTCGCAGTTGATTTATGGCTTGTCTCGGTGACAGATTTAATTAGATTAATCCCATATTTGTTTTCTATAATTATTTTTTCGTTTCCTTCCCGCCAACTGCTGATCGGAATTTTTAACAGGCACAATATTTTGAGCAGGTGCGGATGATGAATGGGGTGATACACCGGCATTTCTAAATCTGGGACCGGTGGAGCTTTGCCAAGATCATTTAATTCTGCAGCTGCTGCTGTAAATTGTTTGGCACTCAACCGTCAGAGAGAAAAGACGGAAAATGTAATTGTGAACCAAACTTAATTGTATTTCCATTTATTTTGCATCTATTGCTGATAAGGCAAATGAAATACTGTACTGCAAAGAAGATCAGCGTGCAAGACATTTAGTGGCAGCCAGGGGTCACAGCTGCGACCCCTGCCTTGCTCACAGCTGCGACCCCTGCCTTGCTCACAGCGACCCCTACAGCTGGCTTTGCGACCCATGGCCTCAGAGGTGGAAAATCAATGCCAAAAAGACTTCACCCTCCTTGTTTCCAGCTCATTTTTTAATTACGCTAACAGTTAATATTACTATACTATTAGTGTAAGAAAAAATGGAGCATCAGGTAAGTAGAAGATGCTTTTAAATGTATGTTGTATGTATGCTTGGGGTGAGAGGGTGTATCTGTGAGAAAGGGAGTGTTTATGTGCAAGCGTGGCTGTATGTGACCATGTGTGTGAGTGAAAGCAGCAGTCAGTGATAGGAGTGGCAATTAATGAGAATACATGTCAGTAAATGAGTACGAGTGAGTCAGGGTGAATGGGAATGATGGAGTGAGGGTAAGAGTGAGTGCAAGTCAGTGTGAGTGAGTAGCTGTGAATTAATCAGTCTAAGAATGACTAACAATGTTTGAGTGAGTGTAAGATTGAGTGCAATAGAGTGAGAATGGTTGAGTAGGAGTGAGTGTTTGAAAATGAGTGTGAGTTAGTGAATGTAAATTAGCAAGAGTGAGAATGTAGTATGCTTTTGAGTCTGTTTTTGATGCTTGCACAATATACTGGTGTTGGCATACTGAATGCAATGATAAACCGACAGGGACTTGGCATACTAGAGATAGTTCTTAATATATTGGACATCCATGGCAAAAGGCTGGCGCAGGCAAACTGGAGGTAATTCTTGGTATGGGACACCCATTGGCAAAATACTCATGCTAGCACGCTAAAGGTGATTCTTGATATAAAGGATGACAGCTGTGGCATATACGAAGGGGTACAACATCACAAAATTCTGGCCATATCATACTAGAAGTAACTTTTGACATAGGGGTCACCTATGGTACACAGATAACATTAATAGCAAGATTCCAGGACTGGCATATTATATGTAATAATTGATGTAAGGAGGCACCAATGTCTTATAGTGGACACCCGTGACAAAAAGCTGGCCCTGGTACAGTGGAGGTTATTTTTTGAAAATGGGGTGTTCATAGCAAATTTTGAAAAAAGGGGGTCAACTCCTGTGGTACGTCAGATTTCGTTGGCTTGGCACACCATGAAAGGACTTATATATTTAACAAGTGACTTTCATAGCCAATGGCTTTTTAGCAGGTTTATGTGAAAAGTTTGCTTTAAAATACACTATTTGACCCATTTTTCTCAAAAATGTCTAGTGGGGGGAGCAGGCTTTTCATACCACAGGGTATTCCCAAGGTGGGCTGAAGCCCTTGAAGGCCGGCTATGATAGCCCAGGGCCGCTCCTGGTGACTTTGTGACTTTCACCAGAACTTCAAGGCAAAGGGAGAAGGTCTGATTTGAGCATTTCTGCCATGGGCTGCTTTTGGATCCCCAGTCTGGCCCTAAAGATCAGAGGATATTCCAGTACATATTGAGTGAGATGTAGAGTGTGATCAATAGTACTGTGTACAACTCAACATAGTAAGAAACATTATATTTGTGGGCACTTGATACCCAGTAATGGCCCGTTCACGAGTTACCATCCCCATGGGATACGCAAGGTCAGCAGTAACCCTGCAGACCCTATGTATTGTGCGCTGAGAGAAATAAGTAATTACCAGCGGAACCAGATCTGGAATTTCCAATTCCTCTGTTAATTCCTCATTTATCAGTAACTCCAGGGTAGAGTTGTTGGGGCTCACAACGGAAACCTCATAATGAGGCCACTGGTGTCACTCATCCAAAATTCTCATGGAGCCATTATTGTATTGTATTGTAATTGCATTTATATAGGGCTTACTACCCCTGACAAGGTGTCGAAACGCTTTTTCGGCGAGTAGCGCGCTACTCTGGAACCCATAGAGGATTAGTGGTGAATTAGTATAGTGAAGATATGAAAGTAATTTGAGCAGTGGATATGTTAGTCAGTTATTTGGATTGAGAAGGATAGTGGAGGGATAGAAGAGGGAAAAAGGTTTGCATTTACATAGCGCTTGCTACCCTTGATGGGGTGTTGAACCCATACAGTGTTAGTGGTGAATTAGTATAGTGAAATATGAAAGTAATTTGAAAGTAATTTGAGTGGTGGATATGTTCGTCAGTTATTCGGATTGAGAAGTGGTAAGGAGCTTTGAGGTCAGCCCCTTTCTCTTTACTGGATGGCTTTGTTGTCTATGGCAGGACTCTGCTCCTGATTAAATGACTTTCCTCGCCGTTTTTCCTGCCCTGGAGCATTCCGACTCGCAGAGCTCTGATTGTATGATTCGGATGCTTCCACAGCTGACTGCTTTCTGTTTTCTTTCCCCCGCCACCACTTTTATTCCCTATTCCTCTTCTCATTATTCAGTACCTCCACCTTCCCGTGCTCTCTATTTTCTACTCTCCCCATGTCCACTCATGCAGTGCACCATTTCTTGTTGCCTGTATTTATTTATTTATTATAATTATTTATATTATGAGGGCGTAGCAGAAGTAAAGTGTTACCCGGCAGCTTGCTATTAATTTGTTTTATGGTGTTCTTTCTTTTTACCTTTTAATCTACTATTCTAAAATAACCATTCACCATTTTGCAATTAAAAATGCCAAAATCATACATGCCAAAATTTTAGAAGAGGAAAATGGGAGATTTAAAAAATAAAATAATTGGGAGAATGTATTTCCCCTCATTGACTTCTATTCAAGCAGGGGCAATTTCAGGAGGCAGGGAGTCAAAATAAAGCCTTTTTTGGCTTCAAAAATCAGGAGCCTCCCACCTGGATTGTATCTGTTGGCATCTATGCAAAATGGAGAATGTTGGGTTATGAATGATACATGTGCACACAGGGCCGGCTTTAGCAGTGGTGGCGCCCTGTGCGACAATGTTTGTTGGCGCCCCCCAATGACCACATCTACCACGGATTCCCTCTCTACCACCATTTAACAGTGCTCCTCAAGTCTCTATAACCACTCTCTCTGACTGATTTAGTTTTATAGCACCACTCATACCAGTGTAGGGTGTCAGAGCACTTTAAATCACCAGACATTGGCACAGAGACAATCATACATGTGTAAATCAGTGTATAGGAAATGTTACAAAAGACAGAGGACTACAAGATGTAGGAGTCACATGCCATCTATGGTGTAGAGACATGGGGGCACATGCATCAAGGTAGGCTTTTGCGATTCCTTAATTGCGATTATTAAGGAATCGCAATTAAGGAATCGCAAAAGCCTATGCATGTAGGAATCGCTATAAAAATAGCGATTCCTAAACATTCCTTAATTGCGACTCGCTAATTGCGAGTCGCAATTAAGGAATACCTCCCATTAATTCCTATGGGCCTAGAGGCCCATAGGAATGAATGGGAAGACATTCTCAATTAGCGATTCGCAATTAGAGAATCGCAAATTGAGAATGCAATTTCAAGGGTGCCAGGGTGTCAAAATGACACCCTGTTGCACCCTGAAATTGTGATGTGCACCCATGTTGCGCACACACATGCCCCAAGGGCATGTGTGTGTGTAACCTAAAACTTAAAAAAATGCATTTTAGAGCATTTTTCGAAGGTATTGCAAATTACAGACAAGTTTGATTTGTCTGTAATTTGCGGTCCCAAATAGCGAAATCGCTATTTGAAAGTGCTTCTAGCATTGCATTTAAGGAATCGCAAATTGCGATTCCTTAAATGCAATCATAATTTAGGAATTCGCAATTAATTGCGAATTCTTAAATTGCGCATAGAAACACTTTCATGCATCTCCAAAGGCCAATTTGCGATCGCAAACGGCCGATTTTTGCGATTCGCACCGTTTGCGATCGCAAAAACCTTTGATGCATGTGCCCCTAAGGGGTCGATTCTGATCTCGGCCGGTAGGGCTCCGAATCGGATTCGGCTTTACCGGATCCAATTCGGACGCCCTGTTTCCGACCGAGTCGGAAGTGCGTCCGGGCGAGCGAGTACGATGCGAACGTACGCGAAATCGCCGACTGACTCGTTCGCAGGACCCAACCGCTCTGACCGACTCGCACGGACACGACTCGCACCGCGCAAAGGAGACGTTCCCCGGCCAGGTAAGTACGATGCGCGCCGCAAGCAGTCCGACCGACTCGCGCCGTCCGGCTCGAGAGAGCAGTCGGAGCCGCACTTTGGGGGTCCGTGTCGGACCCCCTGTACGACTAGCCGCGCGAGTCGCACACAGGGGGACCCATGGGTCCCCCCTACCTGTGCGTGTACGGCGCGACCCGCTCGACGCGTACCCACTATAGGGGGCGCCCTTGTTCGCCTCGCACCCATTGTGTCAATGGGAGCCCGCGTACGCGTTGTACGACCGGCTCCCATTGACTTCAATGGGAGTCCGACCGAATCGAGTCCGATAGCATGCGAACGCATCGTACTCGTTCGGTCGGACTGCTAGGGTCCGATTCGGTCGGAAATCTCTCCGGGTCCGGCTCGGGCGGAGAGATTTCCTGCCCGAATCGGAATCGGCCCCTAAATATCGAATTTTTTATATCGAAAGGACAAAATATCGAGTACAAAATATCGAGAGGACAGAATATAGAAAAGACATAATATAGTTGGAAAAAATATCGACATATAGGTAAGTAATATCGAATGTCATTATATCGAATTGTATTATATCGAATTTTTTTAATTGTTTTATATGTTAGTATATGTGTTAAAAATATATAATATTTTTTTAATGTATGTTACAATTTTTTAAGGTAATGGATTTTATGTGAATTTATTTTTGCGTATATTAGTTCCGTAGCGGGTTGTGGGTTTATAGGGGAATAGGGTGGGAAGTAATTTAATTTACATTATAAAAATTAATAATTTATTAATTAATAATTTAGGGGTCGATTCCGATCTCGGTCGGTAGGGCTCCGAATCGGGTTCGGCTTTACCGGATCCGAGTCGGAGGCTTTGTTTCCGACCGATTCGTACATTCGTCCGAGCGAGCAAGTACGATGCGAGTGAACGCGAAATCGCCGACCGACTCGTTCCCGGGTCCGAACCGCTCCGTCCGACTCATTTGCACTCGATTCGTGGCGCGCAATGGAGACGATATCCGACCGAGCGAGTACGATGTACGCGTCGGACAGCCGGATCGAGTCGGAGCGTCCGGAGCCGGACTTGGGGGGTCCGTGCCAGACCCCCCTGCACCCGTAGCCGTACGAGTCGAACACAGGGGGGACCCAAGGGTCCCCCCTAAACATGCATGTACTGTGCGAGTTGCACCGACGCGTACACGCTGTAGGGGGCACACTTGTTCGCGACGTACCCATTCAGTCAAAGGGAGCCCATGTACGCGTCGTACGACCGGCTCCCATTGACTTCAATGGGAGTCCGACCGAATCGAGTCCGTCAGCATGTGGCCGCATCGTACTCGCTCGGTCGGACTGCAGGAGTCCGGCTCGGTCGGAAAACTCCCCGGATCCGGCTCGGTCGGAGAGTTTTCCGACCCAGATCGGAATCGGCCCCTTAGTGTTTAATAATTACTATTGTTTAATAATTTTAGCGTATATTAGTTCCGTAGCGGGTTGTGGGTTTATAGGGGAATAGGGTGGGAAGTAATTTAATTTACATTATAAAAATTTATAATTTATTAATTAATAATTCATTGTTTAATAATTACTATTGTTAATTAAGTTAATTAATTTATTATTAAATATATAAAAAGTGAATAATAATTTTTTTAACTAATTGATCATTATGTAAATTGTTTAATTTGTTTATTAATTAGTAATTAATTACATATTAAGTATTAAAAAATAATTTATTAATATGGTAATTATGTGCATTTTTTAGTAGTGTGTTGAGTGTTGATAAGGGAGTAGGGTGGGAATTAAGTTAAATTTAATTCAAATTTTATTAATTTTTAAATATTATTTATTCAAAGTTATTTTATAGTGTTAATTGTGTTAATTAATTTAGATATGATGGTTATTAATTTGATTGTTAATTGTAATTAGCTAATTAATTAAATGTTAATTCATAATGTTCATTGGAGGTGACGTTTATAAGGGTAAATGTTGGAAGGTAAATATATATTTATTAATTAATTAATTGTTAATTAATTTTAATTATATTGTAGGAGTGGGTCGACGCAATTATTCCCCTACGCTACCCAGTGGAGTTGGAATAGTAATTTTTACCCTCCCGCTATCCAACACTTTCCCTACTGTTGCTCTCACTGGAGTGGGAATAGTAATTTTTACCCTCCCGCTATCCAACACTTTCCCTACTGTTGCTCTCACTGGAGTGGGAATAGTAATTTTTACCCTCCCGCTATCCAACACTTTCCCTACTGTTCCACTCACTGGAGTGGGAATAGTAATTTTTACCCTCCCGCTATCCAACACTTTTCCTACTGTTCCACTCGCTGGAGTGGGAATAGTAATTTTTACCCTCCCGCTATCCAACACTTTCCCTACTGTTCCACTCGCTGGAGTAGGAATAGTAATTTTTACCCACCCGCTATGCAACACTTTCCCTACTGTTCCACTCGCTGGAGTCGGAACAGTAATTTGTACCCACCCGCTATCCAACACTTTCCCTACTTTTCCACTCGCTGGAGTAGGAATAGTAATTTTTACCCACCCGCTATCCAACACTTTCCCTACTGTTCCACTCACTTGAGTGGGAATAGTAATTTGTACCCACCCGCTATCCAATAAATTCCCTACTTTTGCAGTTGTTGGAGTGTGAATACTAATTTTATTCCCTTAGCTATGCAACGTTTTTAATTTTGTTATATTTAATGTAGTGTAAATTATTAATTAACATACAAAAATTACTTTAATTATTTAAATTATTATATATTATTTATTTTTATATTTATATAATATGTTTATTTATATATATATGTAAATATATTTTTAATAATGTTTTAAATATTTTATAATTAAGATTAATAATTATTTTATAATATTATTAAGTAAATATATATATATGTTAAAAAATAATTAATGTTTTTTTTTACATTACATTTATTATTTTTACATTTTAAGCTTTTTACATTATTTTAACTATGTTTTATTTAATTGTGTTTATTATTTAGTTACTTTTATATTATTTTTAATACATTTAAAAAATTTGATATTTTAGTTGACTATATTTTAAACATCGATATTTTGTACTCGATATTTTAGTACTTACCTGTTTGTAGATAGGGACTCGATATTCTGTCCCTCGATATTTTGGCATCGATATTCTGGACAGTCGATATTCTGTCCCTCGATATTTAGTCACTGATCCGCCATCTATACTGGTAGGCAGTATAGTTTAAGAGTCCTTGGTCTGGAAAAGCACAAATTCAAAATTTAAAACATAACATCGTTGTTAGGGGTTCTGTTTAATAATAAAAATTGATTTCTTCTACCCAAATGAACCCTTTTTGCAAGTTTAGGATAATGAAAGACAGGGCAAAAAGACATATAGCGCTAATACATATCTTGTAGTTTGCATGCAGCTCAAATAACTCACTATGCTATATTAGGATTTTAACTTATAAACTGTAACAAAAGTAACAAAGGATCCCTGGGACACAAGCAGCAACCCACTGACCTATTACCATTATATGTACTTTGTGATCTGCATGGTACACATTCTTTGCAATAGGCACATTAACCCACTGCACTACCTTACCATAAGTTAAAACTTCCACTAGACAACCCTACCATCTCTCTTCAGCAGGAACATTAATCACTGGAGTGATCTTGACATTTTTATTAATGGCTGAAAATTGCTGGAAGCAAGGAACGCGACAGCAGGTGCTTTTAAAACAAAAATATGCTTGCAACCAGGGCGCCCCCACCCCAAGTCTGCACCCGGTGCGGTGGTACCGATCGCACTGCCCTAGAGCTGGCCCTGTGTGCACACTTCGAGTCAAGACAAATGCATATGCATTGAAGACCATTGTGTAATGGATTTTCTTAAATGAAAAACCATTCCAAGATGACTGCCAAGAGTTCACATGCATCCACATGCGTCCCCGGGCGTCATGACGCATACTTTGCTATTACCTAATGGCAATGCAAACAATCACTGGCAAAGCCAATAGTTCCGCTTTTTACAGACCAGCCCTATTGTCTTTCCAAATGCCTTTTAGGTTTGACCATAGATTTCAATTTCGGAGTACAGATTTTCCGAACAGGTATGCTTACTGTAAGCTTATTATATAGTGAGAGCAAACTGAAGAGAATAAATATTTTAGGCGCTTGCTGAAAGTTCCTCACAGCACCCCTGCGTACATTGTCCATGAAGAATTGGGGTCTAAATTCATTTCTGACATGGTGGCTGTTAAACCCCTATTGTGTTGGGCGAAGATCAGGGCAAACGAAGAGGCAGTAATTAATAGGCTGGTAATCCAGGACTGTCTCTCCCTTGATCATGCGCTAAAAATTCCGTGGTTAAAATATGTAAAGGATACCTTCTCCACACTAGGGCTTGTAGATCTGTTCACTAACCCTGATAAAGTGGGAACTCAGGAAAAGGCACATATTAAAGACCTGTTTTTTAAGTATGTTACGAGGCAACGCAAGGATAGTGAATTTTTACAAGCCCACGGTGAGAGAACACATTTTAGTCAAGTCAATGCAGGGCATAGAACCATATTTGTCTCTTATAACCAGTGCACACAACAGATTTTTAATTACACGTTTTAGACTAAACTTATTTCATCACCTGTTGGCTGTACCTTCTGGATTTACTGTGCACATAGAACATAGAGGACCCTGTGGCTGCGACAATAGGTCTCCACAGGACACCTTACATTTTGTCCTCCTCTGTCCGCACTACGCATATCCCAGAAGAATGTTCCTGAAGGGTCTTTTAAGAAGGTTTAGATTAAAACAGGCACGTTTTGCCTTACTGTTTTTAAAATTGTCATCAGATGTTTTCACACTCTTCTGTGTTTCCAATTTTTTAAGATCTGCTTTAAAGTTAAGAACTACGAGGGGGGTTTGAGGCCCATAAGAATTCTTGCTATTTTTGCACTAAGTTTTGCTACTATAAAAGTATTAGCTGAGTATTTTATTGTTTGTATACGTTTTAACCTGTATTGAAATTTGTTGGATGTACTCTGATATTAGGTGATAAGTGGGGGACTATGACAGTACATAAACTTGATTTTAACGTGTATGCGGCAGCCTGTATGAAAACTTCCTTTGCCTGCTGTTTGTACATTTTAAGATGTTTCTTTTATGGTCATATTTTTTATATGCCGAATAAAGATTATATTATTATTATTATAGTGAGAGCAAATTTAGAATTATTATATAAAATGTCCCGAATGAATGCAAACTAATTTGGAGTATCTATTTACCTATGCAAAATCACCAAGTTATGCTTAAAATAAACTTATTTATCCAGGATGTTTGAGTACCAAGCAATGATTAATAATCTGTAAAATCAAGTAGAGGCTAAAACTATGAATGTCCTTAGGTGCAGAGTGCCACCCGGTATCTACAATACATTGTAATGCTTTATATCTTGCCTTTTTATGGATTATTAAATGGCGACATGAATTATTGTATGTCCCCTTGATGGTTTGCTATATTTATTTTTAGAGAACTGCAGCGTCGACTTGTCTGGCTAAATTTTGTTTTTGTTAACGATATGAAAATGACTGTAAATAAGGGGAATAGCAAAAACAGAGTGATGTGGCCTAGCGGGGAGGAGAATGTAAGCCATGTTGTCTAATATGTTCTACTCAATGCTCATTATTTAGTTTTTGCACATTGAGTGGTCCCTACTACTATAATTTGCCTGTACTGTTAAAAAGGGTTCAAGTTTTCATGAACAACATTTGTATATAATATTCTGGCATAAATGGCCAATGTTGGAATAGCTTGGACCTATTCACATTGTTTTAAATAATTTCCTTTAGGAATAATTTTCCTTGGAAAAGATTATGCATATAGATACGCTTGGGGGAATCGGGTGGCGCAATAAACCCATTATTGACATGGGCAAGAGCACTGAATAAATGCAGCTGCAATTACCATATATTGCACAGCCTTTTCCAAAAATCAATTTTCACCCCCACCGCAAACCATTTTTTCATTCACTCTCAGAAGCTTTACCTGATAATCTATCTCCTGACTGAAGATCAATCTAGTGCTCACTATAGACTAAACTTTGATTCCTTAAGGGGGTCTCTTCCTCCCAGCCACACATGCCCTCCTGGCACCTCCTCACGTTCCTTTCTTGTCTGTGTTCTCAAAAGTTTAAAGTGATTGTACTTTGCCTAGAGACCACAATTTTGGCTAAAATAAAACAAAAAACGAGCATAACCATTAACGAAACAAATACACTTCTTTGTACAAAAAAGTGTATTTCATTGTCAGTTGAAACTCCAACTTCCTAGGAATAAAAGAATTGCAAAGCGAATAGATCTGTCAATCTCACTTATAATTGAATGTACCACTTCATTGTTGGTGGGTGAGTGAGTGAATGATTGAGTGAGTTGAGTGAGTGAGTGTGTGTTTGTGTGTGTGTCTGTGATTGTGTGTGCCACCACATGTGTGGTACTGAGATGTGCAGCTGGGTCAATAAAAGAATAAATGGTTGGCCTTTGGCAAGGGCCTTTTACGCTGGAGTGGGCTTTTAATGGCCGGTATAGCCTGCTATAGCGAGGTAGAAGGCTATATGAAAACAATGTAATGCTGAGAGAGCCATTGAAGACAATAAAGTGACCAAGGACTAATAATAGCTGGCATAAGTTCTCTACTCCAACATTGCAGTGTTTGTCTATCTGTTTCTCCCTCTTTAGTTTAAAACATTTTACCATCAGTGAGTGGAATGTTATAATAGCCATTGCAGGAAAATGCCTCTTTTAATATATTGAGCCCCCACTTTTTGCCTGATGTCTGATGTAATTTTAATCTGTAAGTGCACTGGGTCCCTGCCAACCAGGTTCCCAGTGCCAGATCTCTTTTCCAAAAACTCTGCCATGATTGGCACCACTTCAGTTACCCCTGTAAGTCCCTGATAAATGGGACCCCTGGTACCTAGGGCATGGGAACTGAAGAGGGTCCTGGGGGCTACAGCACTGGTTGTGCCACCCCAGTGACCCCTCACCAAGGCTATGCACTCTGCCATTGCAGGCTGCATGTTTTCGTACAGAGAAGTCCGAAGTGTCGACATGGCACATAGCCCTGTGTGCCATGCCTCTAAAACACTTCATGCGATATAGGTAAGTCACCCCTACCGCAGACATTTAGCCCTAAGGCAGGGCGCACTATATCCTATGTGTGGGCATATCAGCATGAGCAGATATGCCCCAACTATGTCCAGTCCATTCTGAGATGTTGTAAGTGCACAGCGAATCCATAAAGATTACATGGGCTGGCTACTGGTCAACACGAGTTTCCTAGCTCCATGATGGCTTCACTGATTTCTAAGGTGTTTGGTACCAAACATCTTGTCTTAATAAATACTCACTGGTTGGATCCCAGTGTTGGATTCATTATTAAATTCACACAGGGGACCCTTTTAGAGGGTCCCCTGAAAACCTACTGAGCACTGGTGTGGTTCCTGACTTGTTTTTGCCAGCCTGCCACTACCGGACATGTTTCTGGCCTTATGGAGTGAGAGCCAGCACTCTCAGAAGACAGAGACAAAGCCTGCTCTGGGCGGAGGTGCTTTACACCTCCTCCAGGACAGGATGGCCTTCCTCGGTGGGAAGCTTCAAAGGCAATACTGCCTTTGAAGTCCAACCCTGGAACCTCCAGATAATGGGGGAGGTCAGGCCCCCTTTCTTGCTCCACTTTTGGTGGCAGGAAAATTAGTTAAATTAGGAGGAGTGTCCCCACTTAGCGTACACCACCCCTAGGGCGGGGCAGACGAGGTGAATCCCTATCCTGAAATTCTGCCATCTTGAAATGGTGAAGAACTTTCCAATCAGGGCTAGGGTAGAGCCTCTATGCACAGGAAGTGGTCACTAATGGTAAAGAGCCCATTGGCTACTACCTGTCTCCCCTTGTAACGCCCCTAAATTCAGCATTTAGTTTCCACCCAGAGACCTGAACATCAGACTTAATAGACAAGAGAAGACCAGGACAAAGAAGACCTGCTGCTCGAGAACTGAAGCCCTGCTGCAGAATAAAAAGGCACCAAACCCTGCCTGCTGCTCCTAGGACTCGATAGTCGCTGCTGCAGTGTCGTCCTAAAACCTGAAAGGACTCCAAGACCCTCGGAGCACCTCCAGCCTTCGAGTAATAACCGTGAAGCTCTATTGAAGTGAAGGTATCACTCCCCTGCACACCCCAGGCACCGATCCCATGAAGTCCGGTTTGTCAACTTGCTGCTACCCGATGACCTCAATGCCACACTAAAGCAAGAAGAATTACAACAGCTCTGGAGGGTCAGATCTGCCTCCCCACCAAGTTTGGAGGCACCAGGACCTATCGGAGCCGCGGCGTACTAATACCCGGGGCACCGGAACCCCAATGGTAAAAACCAAGAGGAGTCCACTCCGGACTTCCAAAGCAGCAGAAGCAAGCACCCATCGAGGGGCATGGAGACACCTGAGAACCACTTCCTGAGTGGCCCAGCTACCCCGAGATATCCTCTCCAAGTTGCCTGCTCCTTACCGCAAGGACCTCAAGACGCACAACGCTCGGCTGACCTGTTCGCTCTGCACCCGGCTCCACCAGGCCCAGCACCAACTCAACAAACCCTGCTCCCATGGTCCCCAGGCCTTTACGACCTCCTTCCTCCAAGGAGACCCACCAGACTTACCTATAAGTCCCTCTGTGCAGTGCACCAGCTTCCAAGACCTCAGCGCTTCTGCTCTCGGCCGATCCGTGTCGTTCCCAAACTTCTCCTGCTGGAACTTTGGACCTGGTCCTGACATCAACCTAAAATGAGAAGGTGAACTTCGTGAAAGCATTGCCTGAATTTCTATGCATTTTACTGCCTTTTCCCCATTGTTTTCTATGGTGCGTAATAGCGCATAGAAGTGATATATTTTCCAAACTTTGAAAAAATCGTAACTCCGAAAGTACTTACCATAGACCAGATTTAATGGTCTTAAAAATCATATAAAAATTAATGTTTTTTTTTAAAAATTGGTCTCTGATTTATTCTTGAGTGTGTGTCTCATTCATTCCCTCTGTGAGTACAACAAATGCTTAATACTACCCTCTGATAAGCCTAACTGCTCACCCACACTACCACAAACAGAGAGTTAGTATTATCTACTTTTGCCTCAACCTGCCTTTTGGGGATCTCTTGCGCCCTCTACATAGTGTACTTAATTTTAGTACACTGTACAGAGAGGCAGTTTCCTACAGCTGTATAGCTCTTCTGTCTCAGACTATACTGGTTGTTAAAGACCATCCGGTTGTTAATGGCCCTTTCTATCTTTACAGCTATAACTCAGGCTCAGGGCCTTTAACAACTGGTATAGCCCTCGGCAGCAGGCTACAAGGCTATAGTAAATGGCAATGATCAGCCAACCATCATCCATCACAGTGACACAAATTAAAGCCCGTGCATTTTTAAAATGGAGTTTTCTGTGGTGTTGGATCCCTATTTTTGATAAACGAATTTCAAAATTATAATAATTATACGGTGTTTAGATCATCTTGCCATCTTCAACTGGTTGCTGCACAACTCTGGTGTACTCTGGAGTGCCCTTGTTATCTTAAACAGTAGCAAATATCTGGAACATATTTCCACTTGAATTGTGCAATCTTGAAAGCCATCTGCCCATCAGATGTGCCTTGAAGACTGTGATTTTACCTCAAAAGGGCTATTCCACTAATCAGTCAGTGTTTCAGAAAGTTCTTCTTAGGAGTGCGAAGATGCTTTACAGGAAATGTGTGATATAAAAATTAGTGCCTACAGCTTGTCACAGGAACCTTTTCTATATTTGTATTCCCACAACAACTACGGGGCCGATTCCGATCTCGGCCGGTAGGGCTCCGAATCGGATTCGGCTTTACCGGATCCGATTCGGAGCCCTGTTTCCCGACCGAACCGTACGCGGGTCCGGCCGAGCGAGTACGATGCGAAATCGCCGACCGACTCGTCCGGGCGTCCCGACAGCTCCGACCGACTCGCTCCCGGCTCGAACCGCTCCGACCGACTCGCTCGGACTCGACTCGCACCGCGCAATGGAGACGTTTCCCGGCCGGGTAAGTACGATGCGCGCCGCGGGCAGTCCGACCGAGCCGCGCACTCCGGCTCCTAAGAGCTGTCGGAGCCGTACTTTGGGGGTCCGTGTCGGACCCCCAGTACGCGTAGCCGCGCGAGTCGCACACAGGGGGACCCATGGGTCCCCCTACCTGTGCGTGTACGGCGCGAATCGCTTCGCCGCGTACCCGCTGTAGGGGCGCCCTTGTCCGACTCCGCACCCATTGAGTCAATGGGAGCCCGCGTACGCGTTGTGCGACCGGCTCCCAGTGACATCAATGGGAGTCCGACCGACTCGAGTCCGATAACATACGGACGCATCGTACTCGTTCGGTCGGACTGCACGGGTCCGATTCGGTCGGAAATCTCTCCGGATCCGGCTCGGTCGGAGAAATTTCCGGCCCGAATCGGAATCGACCCCTACATCTTATCTGTCCAAAGAAGTTGCCTGTTAACCACACCACCAACCAGAAATCAGTTTCTACTGTGCTTCACAGAACAATAGTATTACATTTTGAGGATGGATTATGGTATTGTGACAGGGTAGAGGAGGTAATGCTCACCTTTTCCAGTGCATCACCCATCATAAAGAAGCCATGGTCATCCTTCTTCTGCTTCGCCACTAGAGGAGTCACCTCCACATGATTGTGTTCAATTTTGGGATTGAACAGTGCCAAAATGCCCCTGAAGGATGATTGACTCCAGCGTTGATCAGTGTAAGCAGGTATGCCGGAGTAACTCTTCGTGGACAGTGTGTGAGCATGTGAGAGATATAACAAGGAAACAGTTTATTAGCTGAATTAAATTTCAGTCACAGTAACTATGCTCCACACTCACCTCACTCATCTTCCCATTCCACACTCACGTTCCTGAATTTAAGACACTGCTAAATGGCATTTAGAAAGCTTATGCTTTCAAAATGAATAGGGACTTCAGTTTCATCGGGGGAGAGAAGCTCTTTAGTCAGTGTGTACTGGTCTTGTCAGAATTCACTGGTATGAAATTGAATATACTAGTATACTCAAAAAGAGCAATTCTCTGCTTAGTTAGTCATGATCGTATTCAAGTTGTCAACTCAGGAATGACAATTAATGTGTTATCACAGGAATTTCTCATGAAGACATAACGGGCCTCATTTGGCGGCAGGTTGATATGAGGCACTAAAAATGATGGATGTCCTTTCTACCAACCTTGGAACTCCCCTCCCCATTTAGAGTGGAGTTAGTAACTGGGTCTCTAGTTGACAGGGGTTTGCACCCTGTCCGAGTAGGGACCACAATCCTTGTCAGGGTAAGCTAGATACACACTTTAAATTAACCTGTGCTCACCCTCTGGAACCTTGGCACAGAGCAGACAGGCTTAACTTAAGAGGCAATGTGTACAGTATTTGTGCAACACACACACAGTAACACAATAAAAACACCACAAAAAGACTCCACACAGGTTTAGAAAAATAGAGAATATCTGAGTAAAACAAGACTAAACTGAGAAAAAAATACCCAGTAGAAGTCGAGATATGAATTTTTAAAGAATAAATGCAAAAACAGTGCTCTGAAGTCAATAACGCTGAAAGGTTACTTGAGATCGTGAGAGACCAGGGTAAATCTGAAGTTCAAGCCAACCGCAATGGAGGGCAGGCCAGCTACGAGATTCATGCAAGTCCCGCTGAAAAAGTACCTGTGATGGAGCAAAGAGTTGATGCTGAGAGCATGATGCGTTGATCTTTTCCATGCAGTCGGGTCACTTAGGGCAAACAAAGCAAACACAAAGAGATGATGGATGGAGGAAGACCTGGCTTGGTAGTTCGGGCTGGACTGTTTCCATGAGGAACAGGATCAATACTGATTTGCATATAGCTGGGTTTGAAGTGGGGTGGCGAAGTGAGCTAAAGAACAGTGATGGATTCGACCCAGATCTGTGACTGGGGGTGAGTGTCTGAAAAGTTTCAGCGCTCCGTCCATCATCTCCTTGTGTTTGCTTTGTTTGCCCTAAGTTGGCAGGGTATGCCCAGATGTGGGTCCCTTGCTCACTTTGCCACTGGATTCAAGCTAGCCTGGCTGATGAGGGGTGTTACCCCGAAACCGGTCCAATGATGCTTGTTTCTGGTCCAGGAAAGACCTGGCTTGGTAGTTCGGGCTGGACTGTTCCCATGAGGAACAGGATCAAGACTGATTTGCATATAGCTGGGTCTGAAATGGAGTTGCGAAGTGAGCTAAAGAACGATGATGGATTCAACCCAGATCTGTGACTTGGGGTGAGTGTCTGAAAAGTTTCAGCGCTCCATCCATCATCTCCTTGTGTTTGCTTTATTTTCTAAAAGTGGCATTTCTAAAATAATAATGTCAAATCCAACCTTACCACTAAAGAGGATTTATAATTACCATTCCAAAGATATAAAACATGATTTAGCCACTCCTTTCTAATCAGGAAGCACATCTTATAAATGTTTTAAGGAATTCCCAATGCTATCCTCTGAGAAGAGTAGGCCTCACAGTAGTGAAAAAACAAATTTAGCTATTTGTCAATACCAGGACATGTAAAACTTAAAAGTACATGTCCTAACGTTTACTTACACAGCACCCTGCCATTAGAGCTACCTAGGGCCTACCTCAGGGGTGACCTATGTGTAATAAAATGGGAGTTTAAGGCTTGGCAGGTTGTTTTAAATGGCAAGTCGAAGTGGCAGTAAACTGAACACACAGGGCCTGCAATGGCAGGCCTGAGACAGGCTTGAAAGGCTACTTGTGTGGGTGGCACAATCAGTGCTGCAGGCCCACTAGTAGCATTTAGATTACAGGCCCTACGTATGTGGTATATCACTTTACAAGGGACTTATAGGTAAACTAAATATGCCAATCAGGTATACACTATTGCCACCATGTTTAGGGGAGAAGCACATGCGCATTAGCTGTGGTTAGCAGCGATAAAGTGCTCTGAGTCCTAAGGCCAACTAAAAAAAACAGCAAAAAGTGGAGGTAAGCAGTCAAAACGTTTAGGGAAGACTACCCCAAGGATGACAGGTCTAACAAGTTGGGAGCTACAAGGTTTTATGAAGTTGGAACTCCCCTGTCTCCACCATCAAACATCCTTGGCCTGGGAGTCCATTCACCACTGGGGTGCAGTGTCACAGAGATGGCTGCCTCACCCTGTGCATGGCAGGATGAGCATCAGTGATCCTGCTTTTCCTGGACTGCCATGTGAGGAATGGAAGTCCCAGATGAAAAAGGAGAAAATGGCTCTGACCCACTGGTCGAAAACGCTTAGTACATCAGGGAGATTTGCATTTTATTTTTAAGAAAAGAATTCGTGCTTTGGGGGTTTATTGCTGGAAATCAAAAGTTAATACTCAAAGGGCTGACAAAACACAGGTTCCAGCTTGGCATTCAAGTGTGATAAAAGTGCATCTACCACACTGACAGTTGAACTTTCATCACAGAGATCCCCGGCAGGAAGATGAGATCTATAAATATAGTAGGCAATTCTCCTCCAAGGGATCAGAGGCCACAGCTTCTGCTGACCTGGCAGGCTGGCAGATGATGTCAAGCTTTAAAAGAGCTCCCATGTCTTTGTCCTACTCCTAATGTGGACCAATTGCAGGTCGGGTGGTGCGAGCACCAACCACAGTGAATGGTTCTCACTCTGACAGAGGGCAGCCTCAGTAGTGGAAGTGGGTTGCACTGGATGTGACTGTGGGCAGTGACCACCAAAGAAATATTTGGGCCTTAGCACATGCTTTATTTTCTACAAATAAAGTACTGCTTACCACATAAATCATAACACATCTTTCAAACCAACCCTGTCCCCACAACACCAGTTCTCTATTGTGTGCCCCAAAAATGCCTCACATCCCACCATCATGTACACCTTCATTAGAAGACTAGTCTCACACCAGACCCCCAATCACCCCTACTTCAACCGACAACTGATAAAATCAACTGCCTCGATCCTGCACATACCCAGACACCCATCACTTCACAAACACACACATGCAATGACACAGCCCAGTATTCAAATCTAAACGTTATGACACCTTAAACCCTCAGCCTGACTGACCACCAACATTGTAATATACCTTAAATCAGCAAACACTTCACACAACCCTTACATCCAAACAGCATAAAATCCAGAACCTGCATCCAGACTTCTTCACACAGTATTGTAACATACACACCAAATCCACAATAATTTGACCACTCTAAATTCCTGTTGCCACAATTGCACTTCCCCATAGCTACATAATAATTTCTTGGGCATTCCAATCTCGATCCTTTACATATGCCTTCACTGCATCACTTGAAAATAATAATGCATGAACCCTATCCCACTCCAACTAATCTGCAACACAACCTTCTACCCACTCTAGTATACAAGAGCACAACTAAACGCTTCCACAAAATGTCAACAGACCCACACGTACAGCAGATCACACAAACTCTTTTTATTTTTACACATTAACTGGCCAATCACCCATATATGACACATGCTTACCTATAGTATAAGTTACAGTGCAGAATGCAGCACACATAGAAAGAGGAAGAAACGAGGAGAAAAAAAGATTTCTCCTCATTACGCCTCCCCTGGGAAGACATAGCATTCTGATGTATTCCCAGGTCTACAAGTATTGGTAAATCTGGGAATGCTTCAGTATCCATGGGTGGATGCATGGGAACACCTACACTCCACTCATGGAACGCTTTCCCAGGGAAGCGTAACTGTCAGGGACTGTCCGGGACTGTCTAGGACACAGTCAGGGACTTGGGCAAAGACTGGTGACTGGGTAGAAAATGAAGCATAAAAAGGAGTACAGCACTGCCCAGGATCACACAGGAAGTCAAAGAAGAAAAGGGATCCAAAGGGGAAGCCTGCACGAAGGAACAAGATGGCTAAGACTCAGAAAGGACAGGCACTCATGAGGCGGTTCAGCATTCAGAATCACTACACCGAGGACGGATGTGCAATACACATATATAAAACAACATTAACAATAAAGGGAATGTGGGGTAAAGCACCCAGGAGCTCCACACGTTAAGACTGAAGCTCAGTAAGTTCCTCACCCACAATTGCTGTTACAGATACTGACTGCAAATACCCACATATTGGATATGCATGCAAAGGCAGGGGCTGTGGAGCTGATACCTATGGTGATGTTATAAATGTAACTCAAAGACAATACTCACAGTGAACAAGAAACACCACCTAGGTTATCAGCTGGGCCCACGGATCCTGGCGATCAAACAGGAACACGCAAGGCAGTAACAGCAATGGGGTAGAACTAAATACAGGCACAATAGACAAGGAGCTAGCAAGGAGGAGTGCTTAACAGGAAAGGAAGGAATTCATAGGGCACTCTTGGCAGAAAACAAGTAATAAACATACAAGGTAATAGAAGCAAGACAGCAGAATAGAAAGACAGCAAACTAGGAACTGGAACCAAGGAAATGGGAAGAAAGGCAGGACTGGAAATGGATATACAGAAGGGGAGGCTACAAAGGTATACTAGAATAGTGCTGGATCAGGAGTCAAGAAAACAAAGTAGCACTGAAGGCTGTCCTGGAGCAAGACAAGAATTTAGCACAAGCTCAAAAGTCAAGGTAGCACTGCAGGCAATGCTAGTTCAGGAACAAGGGAAACTGCTGTAGCTCAGGAACAAAGGCATGCTAAGACTCAGGAGCAGGAACTGGAATTGATATAAAGCACATGAGTCAAGGTAGTACTGCAGGCAGTGCTATTTCAGGAACAAGGGAAACTGCTGCAGCTCAGGAACAAGGAATAATAAGGCTCAGGAGTCAAGGTAGCACTGCAGGCAGTGCTAATTAAGGAGAAGGGAAACTGCTGCAGTTCAGGAACAAGGAATGCTAAGGCTCAGAAGTCAAGGTAGCACAGCTGGCAGTGCTAGTTCAGGAACAAGGAAAAAGGCTGCAGGTCAGGAACAAGAAATAACTAAAGCTCAGGAAACACTGGAAACAAGGATAGCAAAAGCTCAGGAAGCACTGGAAACAAGGGTCAGTCTCACCGGTACGCAGCTACCATGACCAACACTGGACTGAAGGGAGCTGGGGCTTAAAAGAGCTCACAGTAATCACATGCATCAGGTGTGAGCAGGATAGCAGCAGCCAGCCACAGGTAAGCTGAATTCCTCCGCCCATCCTTGGCCTGCAGGGGTGGAGACGAAGCAGTGAGCAGGGAATTCTAGGTAATGGAGTTTCAGGCATGAGCAGGATGGCTTCCACAAAACCCGGCATGGATAGGGAATGGATGTCAATTCCCAAATAGTGTCCAAATGGCTGGAAGTCAGTATGTACGATTTGCACTGCTCTGCGTTACTCTGGATTTATCAAGCCAGTGAGAGCCATGCAAGGTGGCTTAATAAATCAAACTTAAGGGTTGCGTCGTTTTTGCACCTTGTTGCGTGGTGCAAAAGCAACTCAACCCTATGATAAATTTGCCCCATAATTTGTGCTATTTTTACAACCACCCTGCTAGTTTAGATGTAAATTGGTGTGTAGGGATATATTCCTCAGTTCTCTCCATCTGGCACCTTCCACAACGCCAAATCCACGTGCAGTTTTCTCTCAAGCCCCTAGAAGTGATTCAACAAAATCAGTATGTACTGTATGCAGTAACACACAATGCCCAGACCCTAGATATCATTAACACATCAGGTGCGGTGGGCAAGGGTGGGATGCGCTTGACGGGCCTATCGCACCCCAATTACTGCTTTCTTTTGCTACAAAGGCAAAGATAGCACATTAGCCCTGTTTAAATTAAGGCCTATGACGTTTTACTATACCACTGATCGCACTCAAAACTGCATAGGTGAATGAGGAGATTGAGTTTAACATTTGCAGCAATTGAACACATTGCATACTTCTCTACTTTCTACTGACCTTCCGTTCTCCTGCTAAGAGTATTTTACCCCGGAGACCGTCATTAAAAAGTGTAAAATACCCATTTCGGAAGAGCATTTGGCGCTCTTTCCACCAGCCGTGAGGGATCCATTTCCCATTCGTCTTTCTTCATTGCAGCAGGACCTCCCCTGAGGCAGCAGCACTGTCTGGCTGGGATCCCTTCCTTTACTAATAGAAGTGCTGTGTTAAAGCCAGGAAGCTTGGTCAGTGAAGCTCAGAGGGAAAATTCATCAACAGTCCTTTAGAGAGAAATCACTGAAGTGCAATTACCTATAGCTGTGTGGCAACTTGAAAAAAGTACATATCTACAGACAAATTGTAGGAAAGATTTGCTGGTGAAATGCTGAATTATGTATCATAGAACCCATATTTGTTCCTGATTTATGTTCTAATTAAAATTTAATTTCATTAAAAAAAGAAAAGAAAATGCAACCAATTAGTCAAGAAAAAGATTTGCCAAGGATTGCTGTGCTGTCAGGAACCGGGTCTAAATACGGGTTGGACAGCAAAGGTGAGCATTTAAAAGGAAATGGCCGCAGTGGCGGCTCCTCCGCTAAGGCGGAGGAGCGTCGCCCCACTGCCGTGAAGCAAGAAAAAAAGGAAAAAATAAAATGATAATAACGTAATATTATTATCATTTTATTTTGTCCTCCTGCTGCGGCAGCTTTACGTGAGGGGCGGAGCGGCGCTGCAGAGCAGGGGAGGAGTGGTAAAACCCTCCTAAGTGCGCAATGACTGTTTGGTCGGCCCTCTCGGGCTGCCCAAAACAGTCATGCACTCTTTCTCTGTTCTCCATGCAGGCTGCATTACAGCCTGCATGGAGAACGTGCCCACCCCTCCAGCCCCTGGCTGAGCACCATGTCACGGCGCTCAGACCAATCACAACACTGCATTGCAGCATTGTGATTGGTCAGGGGAGCCTGGCTATGACAGAGTCCAAGACGGAGGAAAGCAGGAGCAGAGACACAGGACCCGGCGACAAAAAAGTGAATTTTTAAATTTTATTTTACATTGTGCCCCCTCCGCTGTCCTGCCCCGCCCACCCCACCAACCGCGAGCCTTGCTGAACGCCACTGGAAATGGGTGCTACAATTGTGTTTGCCCGCCAAAAGAAATTGCATTAGCTACACATTTGTGGGGCTTAGCCCTCATTCAACGCAAAAGGTCTACATTGAAAGAGTGTTGTGTACCACAAAATATGGGGGTGATGTACAAAGCCAGCATCACAAAGCAGTTACTGGTCACTCTTTATGCACAGGGACTCGTTTGTGAACCATGACTTATTTCGCACTGAAACAAATGTACTGATCCCTCACATTGTAAAATTGGCATTTGGAAGGACTAGCAACATCTGGTCGAATTACTATTGGGCAGGCTTCTACTAGCAAGTCCTGCAGCAAGGGCTGGTAATGCAGCGAGGGAGGCTTGCGAGAACAGTAGCCTCAATCCCTGCATTCAAGTTTGTCTTTTTTATTTTTATTGCAGCTTTGTCCTTTCAAGATAAACACTTATGATTATAAAACATTTAGCCAAATGACTTAAGTAATTAGTGTTTTGAAACAAGAACATTTGTCTGTATTACTTTGTTACAACTGAATCTCACGTGAGCCTTTGAAGAGCAGTCTCGACTGAATATTGACCGTTCACGCCATGGAAGGTCCCATGGGAAGCCGGGCGCAGCCTAGTCTTCCCATGGGATCGTTCATGGGGAAGAACGACGTGGCAAGACAGGATAGGTCAGGTAGTGGACGGGGGAGGGGTTAGGTTAGGGGTACTTATAGGAGTCCAGAGAGAGGGTCAGCCTCTCTCTGGCTCATGCCCCCTTGCACGCAGGCTGGTCTGTTTCTGCACTGTCTGTAGGCGGGTTAGGGAGGCCGACTGCGGATTTCTTCGGAAGCCGGCTCCATCATGGCGGAGGAGGCTGATGCGGTGCGGGCTGCTTTACGGACCCTCGGGACGGCCAACAGAGCTGATCTGCTGTGGCCCGAGGTCCTGTCTGAGGCCTGGGTTAGGATGTCACAGCCGCCTCGGGCCGCGTAGCGGCGGCCTGCGCGTCGTCTTCAGGTAACGCAACACGAAAGGGTGCTGCTGGACAGGGGCGCAGCACGTCCCCACCAGTACCCAGATATAATCTCCGCGGGAGGTGGAGCAGCGGGCCGGCTGCTGCCCCTCGGGGGAATGCGGCCCATCCGGGCCTTCTGCAAGGGAGGGAGAAGGGAGGGATGTAGGTGGGTCGGCCCCACCCAATGAGGTAGGGGGGTGCAAGCACACAAACAGTTGGGCTCTCAAGGGGGCCCCCCGGTTCCGGGGGGGGGGGGTTTTCATGAGCAGGAAAGGCCCCTGGATCTCTCTAGGCCCCAGATGGGGGTGTGGCCCTGAAAAGGAATGGGCAAAAAAGCGAAGGCCACGCGGAGGGTCTCTATAGTGACTGCCCATGAACGTTTGCCCCAGTTTATGGCTGGGGCGGGAGACAAGGATGATCCCCAAGGAGATAGTTTTTTAGACACCCCCTCCCATGGCTGTGCCTCTGATGGAGCAAGGACTCACAAATGAGACTTGCTCGGAAGCAATCCTCTCACAGTATTAATTTATTAATCTTTGTAAAGTTCGTACTAACTACTGCACACACAAATAAGGAGAAGGAAGCTTGCCTATGTGTTTAAACTAACAATTAACGCTTGTCTATTCTAAAATGGCCGCTAAAGTGTGGGAAACTTATTGCGCATGTCTCAACCATATCACATGGTGTGACGTCTTTCTTTGCTTGGAGGGAAATCCTTGCTTCTGCGCAGTGTGTATTAAAATGGCTGCTTAATGTTTTCACGTGCTGCAGCTTGCTTACATGTTGCAATTAAACTGTGATATCCTAACGCTATTAATGCGGGATAGAATTTATAAATAAATGGGAATAAAGTAGAAAGAGTGGGTATACAGTGAAACAATTTATTTGTGATTTTAATATTTTCTTCTTTGACTTTTATTAGTTCATAAATGGGCCTGGGGTTGGTGAACTGAAAACTCGAGAGACAATGGTTCTGCGCATGCGCCCTGAGTGGCTGCCCAGAAGAATGGATGAAGTCAACCTGGACGTCGTCCAAGGCCATGACCTGATGGCCAACATTATTGTACCCATGATGTCCCTACCAAAAGAAACAATTTATATGAACAATGTATTAAACTTGTCGTGAGACGGGTGGGAAATAAAGCAAATGTATTAATTGTGATGGGCGGTATTTTAAAACAAAGGGCTTAAAGAAATTGAATTAAATCAATATGGTGTGAGGATCAACCCCCTGTCCCCATCCAATCAGAAGTAGTGGGCCCATAATTCTGCAACATTTAGGGGAGGTACTTGGGTGTAGAAGGGTATAATAGATATATAATTAGTTAATTAGATGCAGAGACAATGCAGAGGAGCTCAGAGAACAGGCGTTAGCATTAGGACGCTCAAGAGGAGAGAATTCGAAGTTCGAGATCCATGACGAGCTGATCGATTGCAGACTGAACCGCTGTCCAGAGAGGTCCTGAGGTGGGGGCGGCGGAGTACCTTAGAAGCAAGACACAGGAGAAATCGAGGAGAAGCGAAGTAACAGAGAGGGGAACGACGCAGGCGTCGTTGATAGAGAGGTCACCGGTCCTGTCCTGAAACTTGGAGGAGGTCTTTGCTCTTCATCCTTCCTGGGTTCTACCTTTCCAACTCCTTGGCCAAGGGGTTTGGTTCTCGCACTTTTAGGTAAATATAAATGCAAACCTTAGTTGCGCTGCTATCTCTATCTTCTCTTTCTGAGGGACCGTCATTGATCGATAATTTGATTATTATGCTTCATCCTTGATATACGATTTAAGTATCATGTGGTTCTGTATTTTACTCTGCTAAATCTTTAGATAAACATTTTAAAACTTCCTGACTCAGTGATTATTTCAGGAATTATGAATTGGATTGAATGTCACTCATTTTAAACTTCCCAATTAGCAAAGGGTCCATTGGTAAGTCATTACTCTTCAATCAGAAAAGTAATTGGTAGCAGGGATTTTGATAAAGAGTACAACTGACCCACCAGCGGAAATTGCTAGCGTAGTATGGATGTATGGGCCCAAGTGAGTATTTTGTGTATGAATGCTTGTTGCTAGTAACCCCCTGGATCAGTTTTCTGGCTAGCAGAGGATGGTTTTGGTTGCACTTTGTTAATTGGCTAATGAGAATTTATTTTTTATGAACTAACATCCGTGTGTTTAAAGTTTGTTTTATGTTGTCCAGAATCCCCGGGGAAAGAATAGCGGATGGTAAGTGGAAGCCATACTGCAGTGAGGTTATCTGCCAGGCAGAAATAGTACTGACAAGTTAAGTAGGGCTATCAGTACTTGTTAGGGACTCTAAGCGTGTGAGTGACAGCAAAGGAATATGCTGGTGAAAATTTGATGTTATATCACCTAGAAAGGGTAACATTGAAGAAGTAACAGGTATTTCTGAAGCTTGTGTGAGGAGTAAACGGAAGGGTTTTACTCGTAGTGTACGTTTAGTAAACGGAAAGGTTTTACTAAGTGTGAATGAAACTATCCCTTTTCAAGTTAGTGAAACTGGCACGATAGCGAATGTTTTATGTTATTGCTAAAATTTAATAAGAAGTATAAAGAAAATAAAGATTTGCGTACGATTTGTAAAGGGAGGGTCAGCTACCGGAGAGGAAGCTGACGTCACAAAACGCTGCGCTGGCATTGGTTGAAACCGCGGGCGTAGAACGACTCTTGTAAAGGAGGGGTCAGTAGTCAGGAGTAGTACTGACGTCACAGGTACCTCGCTGGGATTGGTCAAAACAGCGAGGGACAGAGAAGCGCAGATTGTAAAGGAGGGATTGGCAGAAAAGACGTCACTAAAAGGCCGCGCTAGGATTGTTTTAGAGACAAGTGTTAGCTGGAAGTTGATTGGTTGTTACCTTAGAAGCCGAAATCCTAGTGGATAGTGGAGATTGTATGTTAAAACGTGATCCAACTTTAATAGGAACTCGTCCAGACAGGAGATTCCTAGGGTTTGCAGAATATAATTTTATACACCGAGATTTGCCAAAAATGTACGGAGAAAAGAGAAAAATATAATTTCTACAAAAGATTAAGAATTATTTTAAAAGGATAAACCAATCAAAATTAGAGAAGGAATTATCATTCCACCAGCTAAAACGCACGCTTCATTTATGATGATGGAGAGAGGTTATCATACTTGCGTATGGATAGAAAATTGGATGGAATATACCAAAAATTATGGAATATTAGCATTCCCCAAAAATGGTACTTTCAATGGGAAAATTCTTCAAAATTTGAGATTGAGGATGAATGACTTAGAACCCAGACCAAGATTAACTCAAAACGAAGCCTTAGAAGAGTGGGAAACCGAGGCATTCGAACGTGACCGATCCAGGAGTAATAGGGGTTATAGGGGATTTTTCCCTGGATACCAAAACGAGTCAAGGGACGGTCAGATGAAACAGTGGAGAAGAGCAATGCTTACAGAGGGTTTATATCCAATATTAATGGCAGAAGAATTGTCAGGGAATAAATGCACTGAAAAGACAAAACACTTGACTAGATTTGGAGATTCTGAAGATGAATTTATGGAAGAAATATTAAAGAACCCGCCACCATATCAGGAAGGGACAAGTGGATGCACCCCAAGTGCACCACTGTTAAAGGCACCATTGGTACCACAAGTATTGCATAATCCCCCAGTTAGTAGGGTACTACATGATAAAGAAAAGGAAGCAATAGATAAAAACAGAGCAGAATTAATACAGAAAGTAACACATTTGAGTGTCCATCCTGATTCGCTGACCATACCTGTAACAATTGGTCCAGTAGTTCCCTTATATGGTGAAAAAAGTAAGTTATCCGAAACCATTAGCAATGCCCACATCTGTAGAAATCCCAAAACCAGACCCTGTAATAATTGATGATCAATTCAGTGATTGTGAAAGTATGATATCCTTAATGGATTTACCTATTCGAGGTTCTGTAAATACCACTCCTAGAAGAGTAACACCTGGTTGCTCCAAAGATGTAAACATAGTAACCTCATCAGGAACCAAAAGTGCCACAGTAGTTACGCCAGAAGACTTAGAAAGGTGGGCACAAGGATCAGACAAACAGAATTCTCCTCCAAAGATTATGGACATTTACAAATTAAAGGTCGAGTTAGAAGAAATTATAGCAGGAAATGTAGGAGTAGATCGTCTAAATACTTACGATGAAGAAGAGTAATTATTTGTATGCAGAAGCATCACTAGAAATGTAAAAATATTTCATGAGAAGTTATCAGATTTGGCTTTGCAGATGGGAATTGAAATAGGGAAGTCAAAAGTGTTACAGAAACCCTATAGAGCAGACTTCTCTGACAAAGATTTAGAAAACATGAATGCATCTGGCCGAAAACTACAAATAAAAGAATTAATGTCAGTACTACAGAAATGGGGAGATTTAGATAAATGGAAAACTAGATGGACAAAGAAAAAGGAAGAGGCACGGTACAGTAGAACCACTTCTGAATATTTAATGAAGGAAACAGGGAAAGCAGATCAAATGTACCTGATGCGAGAAGTTCCAGGAGGAGGATATGTACATGTCCCATGGAGCAGACAGGATATTTTGTCATTTACAAATGATTTTCCAAAATTGAGAGAAAAGCCAATTGAATGGTACAAGCAGGTTGAGAGGTTTGTGAAGGTGTCAAAGGTATTGTTGAAGGACTTGGATGGTTTGTTCGACATAGTGGTACCTGCCGATTTATGGACAGATTGTAAAATCACAGTTGATTGGCCAAGCGAAGAGTATCCTAGAGATCCAAAGACAGGTGCCCCATCGAGTGATGTAATGAAAAAGTATCAGCAGGTAATAACTTACTTGAAAGGGAAAATACCACCAAAGGAGACAGATTGGGTGAAAATAGACAGAACTACCCAAGAAGCCAGCGAATCGGTACATGCCTATTACGAACGTTTATTGCAGGTATTCAAGCAGTATAGTGGATTTGAAGATATTGGAGATAAAAACATGAGTCAATTTGTTTACCGATTTGTTTATGGATTAAAACCAGAGATTTGTCAGATGATTAAGCAGCACATGTTGTGCTGGCAAGGGAAACCGATTGATGAAATTTTGAAATATGCGAAATATTGTGGAGATGACATTGAGGATAGGCACAAGAAACTGCAAGAGAAAGTGATGTGGGCTCAGGTAAAAATGGCTGAGCGACAGGGAATTAATTTGGATAATCCAAGTGATAATCAGGGAAAAGATTCTGGAACGAATGGTGACACTGGGAATGGAGGAAAAGTGAGAGGACGAATGAGCAGAGAAGAGGCTAAAAAGAAGTTTCCTTGTCACAGGTGCGGAAAATTGGGGCATTGGAAGGATGAATGTAAAAAGATGCGGAATAATAATGTCCCAAATCAAAATTTAAATCCACAGACGCAGAATGACTCACAGCAGGGTGTAAATCCTCAGAGTCAGTTGCCACCTGCACCTATACAGGGTAATGTAAGCAGAGCAAAGCACGGTACAGACGTCGGATATCAAGGAGGAAGTGGTAAGAATGATTATGTAACCTCACAATTTCTTTTACAGGACGACTTCTGTCCATATAGTCAATGACGGTGCCTAGGAGAGGGGGAGAAGGAGTGCGTACTTGGTGCATCCTTACCGGTAGATCAGTCAGGTCCATATGTTGAAGGGAATGTGAAAGGTAATGATATTACTTTCCTTTTGGACACTGGTGCTACCAGGTCTACTGTGAGAACAGCAGACATCCCAGACCTTCCTCTCTCTGGAGAAGCTATCCAAGTTGTGGGGGTAGCTAATCGAAAGATTAGAACACCTCTTACCGAACCAATGGAAGTAAAAATTGGAAATTTTAGAGAAATGCATCAATTTGTAGTGTGTGATTCCAGTCCAGTGAATTTATTGGGCCGAGATTTGTTGTGTAAAATGAACTGCACAATTTTCTGCACACCGGATGGTGTGGCAGTTCAGACCCCGGATGAAGACCATGTATATAAATTTATGATTGCAAAGCAAGGTACAGAAGTAGATGAGATGTTCTCTTTGATAACAAAAGATGAGTTGCCAGAAGAATTAAAAACTACAGTAAATTCCATAGTATGGGATTTCACGGGAAAAGAAGTAGGACTTATGGCCAAAATAGACCCAGTTAAAATTACTGTAAAGAAAGGTGCAATTTTCCCCAATACTAGACAGTACAAAATCAGTGCAGAAGTAAAAGCAGGAGTCATTGAAGAAATTAACAGAATGGTAAAACAAGGCATACTAAAAGAAGTAATGAGTAGCCCTTGTAACTCACCAATAATGGGTTTAAAGAAACCTAGTGGAAAATATAGGATTGTTCAAGACCTGCGAAAAATAAATAAAATTGTGGAACCTTGTTGTCCTATAGTGCCAAATCCTGCAGTAATCCTATACCAGATTCCTTGGAGTGCTGGATGGTTTACCGTGATTGATTTATGTCAAGCATTCTTTTCAATACCATTGCACCCAGATAGTCAGTATCTTTTTTCATTTAAATTTGAGAGCAAAGTCTATGTATGGAATCGTGTTCCTCACGGGTACACGGAAAGTCCTTCCATCTTTAATCAGATATTGAAAAAGTGTCTAGAGAAACTAGTGATGCCAGGAAGCTCAGTCCTAGTACAATATATAGATGATTTACTAGTGGCATCTAACACCAGAGAGGATTGTGTTGTTGACTCTATTGCATTATTAAATCATTTAGCTGAAGAAGGGCAAAAAGTTTCACCTGAAAATTTGCAGTTTTGTACAACAGCAGTTAAGTATCTAGGACACCAAATTGAGAGGGGAAAAAGAAGGATAACCTCTGAAAGAGTAAAATTAATCAAAAGAATGCAAATGCCTGTCTCCCAACGAGAAGTGAGAATGTTCCTTGGAATAGTGGGTTATTGTCGACAATGGATACTAGGGTTTTCTCTGCTAGCAAAGCCATTAATTCAAATGACGAAAAAGAAGGCAAAAGACCCAGTTGAGTGGGATGATGAAAGCGTAGGAGCTTTTGTAAAATTGAGAAACGCTTTGTGTGCAGCACCTGCCCTAGGCATGCCTGATTATAAAAGAAAATTTGCATTATTCTGCCATGAAAGAGAAAATTGCGCACTTTCAGTCCTAACCCAGAGACATGGTTTGGACAGACGTCCTATAGCATATTTTTCTGCTACATTGGACCCAGTGGCAGCCGCATTGCCAGGCTGCTTAAAAGCAGTAGCGGCTACATGTTTGAGCATTGAGCAAAGTGAATCAATTGTAATGGGACATCCTGTCAAAGTGTTTGTTCCACATTCAGTTGTGATTCTGTTGACAAGAACCCGAACTCAGCATCTTACTCCTAGTCGGCTGACTAAATATGAAAGAATAATATTAGGTGCTGAAAATGTGACTAGTGTAAGGTGCACAATAGTAAATCCTGCTACCTTACTACCAGACCCATATCATGAAGAAGTTAAAGATGATGAAGAGGAACATGATTGTTTACAAGTCACAGAGTTGTGCACAAAACCTCGTCCTGACATACAAGAACTACCCCTCAGGGAACCAGACAGGGAGCTGTTTGTTGATGGTTCATGCCAAAGACATGAAGATGGTAAGCTAACTGCAGCATATGCAGTATGTGAATTAACTGGAATAGTCGAAGCATCCTATTTACCAGGAGTAAAATCTGCACAAGTAGCTGAATTAATTTCTTTGATAAAAGCCTGCAAAATTGGGAGGAACCAGAAAGTAACTATATTTACAGATAGCCAATATGGTTATGGGGTTGTGCATGATTTTGGCCAATTATGGATGCAGAGGGATTTCATGACTTCTTCAGGATCCCCCATTAAAAATGGACAGTTCGTAAAAGAACTATTGGAAGCAATACAATCACCAAAAGAATTGGCTGTGGTGAAATGTGCCGCACACCAGTCAGGAGATGACTGGGTGGTAGTCGGTAACAGATATGCAGATTTGGTGGCGCAACACTGTGCCAAAAACAGGTTGTCAGTTAATAAAAGGGTTGAAAGAATGGGAATCAGCTGCCAACTTATGCTGTATGCACCTCCTAAAACATGGAATGATGTGAAAAGACTACAAGATGATGCTGATGAGAGTGAAAGAAATGCATGGATTAAAATGGGATGTTCTCAAAGGTCAGACGACGATGTATGGATTTATGCCGATGGCAGACCAGTCATGCCCGACTGTCTGATTTCACAAATGGCCAGAATGTATCATGGAGACACCCATGTAGGGAGGGATGCAATGATTAGGCTCTTCAGACAAAATCGGTACAATCCAAGGTTTACGGCTGTAGCAGAGAGTCTTTGCCAGAGATGTCTAACTTGCCAAATGCATAATCCAGGAAGAAAAACAGTAATTGGGTTTGGGAAGATCGGAAAGGCAGAGGGTCCATTTGTGAGATTGCAGCTAGATTTCATTCAGCTACCACCATGGAGAGGACTGAAATATGTACTTGTCATAGTGTGTCTGTTTTCAAAGTGGGTGGAGGCTTACCCGACCAGGAGGAATGATAGTATTACAGTCGCAAAGTTGTTGCTACGAGAACTCATTCCTAGATTTGGTTTTCCAGTAACTTTGGAATCAGATAGAGGAAGGCACTTCAACAGTGATGTGATTAGAATAATCTGTGAAGCATTCCAAATTGAGCAAAAATTGCACTGTGCATATCGTCCAGAGGCTTCTGGAGTGGTTGAACAAATGAACGGCACAATAAAATCCAGGCTGGCAAAAATGTGTGCATCAACATCGTTAGATTGGCCGGATGCATTGCCACTTGTTTTGATGGGACTCAGAAGCATTCCAGATAGAAATACCGGATTGAGTCCGCACGAAATAATCATGGGAAGAGCAATGAGACAAGCACATGTTCCTACAAATAAACTGCTGAATATAACTGATGATATGGTTCTGGATTATTGCAAAGGATTGGCTGACCTAGTGCGTTCTGTCTCTCACCAGGTTGGGGAAGACGCAGTTTCCAGGCAGCCTGAACAAGAACATGATCTGATTCCTGGTGACTGGGTGGTTGTGAAGCATCACACCAGAGAAACGTGTCTATCACCCAGGTGGGAAGAACCTCGTCAGGTCATACTAGTTACGAACACAGCAGTGAAATGTGCAGGATATCCTAATTGGATCCATGTAAGCCACACCAAAAGAGTACCAGACCCTGAAGAAGAAAATCCTCAGACAGCATCAATAACTGAGGAAGCTGAAGGTTGCCCAGCTGAAGAATCTCAGGTCCGAGATTCAAGGGAAGCTGAAGAAGAACAACCGAGCACAAGTCAGGACTGGATACCGATGGTGGAAATATCTGAAGTTTATAACAGAACAAGAAGTCAAGCAAATTTAGAAGAAATTGAAGAAGATCAGATAGGTGAAGAAGAAGCAGCTCAGGACGAGGAAGAAGAAACAATAAGAGAATCTGAGCAGGATCAGATAGGGAGAGGAAATTGGGCTCAAATCAACAACGAACCATCAGATTTTGAGCAGGGACAGACAGGTCTAGAAGAACGCGATCAGGCTGCAGAAGTACAAAGTGCAATAAGCCCTGATCAGACCCAGTTAGATTTAGGAAAATACACTCAAGAAGAAGATCACGAGGGTCACAAGCATGAAGACGTAAATCCTGAACAAGGTCAGTTACTGGAAACTCACAGTGGAGCAGCTGAAGAGAAAGCAATAAGACCTGAAAAAGAGCAAGTAGAAGAAACTGAAATAGAAGAAAACGAAATTGTGCCACAACTTGAAAATACAAGAATTTCTGAAGAAGAAATAAGAAGTAAAGAGAAAGTGCAAACAAAGAAGGTCAGAAAAGGTGATCGTTGGCCTAGTGTAATTAAAAGAGTAAAATACCACATAACAACCAGAAGTGAAGATCCAGAACAAGTAAATGAAGTGACAAGCCTAACAGAACAACCAAGTGGAATTGAAAGACGGAAAAGCAAAAGACTGAAACTTGTGAACAACAAATTTAAAGGTCGCGATTGGACTTATATCATCCTTGAAGACTACGAGAGCTCAGAGTCAAGTGAAAGTGGTGACGAAGGAACAAGTACGGAACTGACTTATGAGAAAGAAATAAAACCACCTTGACAAAGTAAAGAGACTTGAAATTACGATAAGAAGAGAAATCTTCCTTGTCAAAAATGCATGACGATAGAGTGACTGGGAGACCAAAACAGAAATGTTGTAAAAGATGCTGTGCTATATGCATATGTAATCTGGTAGTGGTGCTTATAGTATGGTTAGTTGTGATCATAGCAATTCCTTACTTTATGATAATGGATAAAAAGATTAACAACGAAACGAAGGAAAGGACAGATAACTTGAAAAGTAATAGAGTAGAACTAAAGGCAGAAGATGAACCAGAATTTCATCATGAAGTAACAGATAATGACACTAGTCTGAATGTTTTCACAAAATTATTGTTTCAATATGTAGATACCATGGAAGTTAGTAATTGTTATGTTTGTATGAAACTACCTGAATCAGTAGCAGAAGGGTTAACATATCATCACTTGCCATTAACTTATGGCATATCATGTAGTGTATTGGCTAGTTTATTTTATAGAACAGGGCGACTTCAATATTATTATTCAAATATAGATGTGATATTTTCTGAGGTTCCGATTCGAAAGAATATGAATCCAGTGCTTAGTAGTAAAGATGCACAGTTTATGGGAGAATTTTTCTTGACAATGAAATCAATAGACATAACACATGCACATAGAAGCAATCTAACATGTTCATTACATGAAGAAGAAAATATATTTTTGAATTTAGTGGAGAGTAGAAGACAAGATTTCCAGAAGAAAGCTTCTGAGCATAAGGCTCATCTGCCACCTTGGGCTGAGAAAGAGGGTAGTTACACACCTGGCAAGGCTCAAGCTGCTATGGCTCTAGATTTTGTAAAGACAGGGAAAATTTGTCTACATAGGTTAAAGACTGATTATAACAAAATTTTCATCGGTACCAGTGAATGTGAACACAATTACTTAATTCTTGGAGGTTGGGGATTAAAAGGAGGAACGGATTCAGTTTTTCCTGGAATCTATTATGTGTGTGGGAATACGGCTTACTTTAGGCTTCCTGCACGGTGGTATGGAAGTTGTTATTTTGGAATAGTATTTCGAAAAATATACCATGTAAAAAGGAACACTGGGAGCAATGAAAATACTAATGAATTAAAGCGTAGTAAAAGAGCTAGTTTTTCTGAAATTGTAGGAGATATATTTGGTGCATTAATACCTTCAGTGGGAATAATTCTGAACTCAAGCAAGATATGTAAATTATCTACAGTGGTTGATCGTTTATCATTTGACACTGCTGGAGGATTTCTAATGATTAATGCGGAGATGGTTGCGATTAGATCTATGGTTATGCAAAATCGACTTGCTCTTGATATACTATTAGCAAAAGAGGGCGGAGTCTGTAAATTATTGAAGACGAAGCACTGTTGCACTTACATACCTGATAAAAGTGCAGAAATTGGAACGTATATACAAAATATAACTAAACTTGAGAAGAAACTAAAACCACTGGAAGTTGATAGTGTATGGGAAAGATTGACAAACAGTATTACGTCAATTGGTACCTGGTTTGCTAATGTAGGGAAAGGACTTATAGGTCAAATATTAGTACCCTTAGCAGGGATAGCATAATAGTACTGGCAATAATAATATGGTGCAAATGTAGTAGAAAGAATGCATCGTATAATGTGACAGGAAAAGGAAAGAAGCGAAAGTCTGACGAAATCGAATTAGAAGATTTGAGAAGTGAATTATACAAGAAACTGAAAGGAGATGTGAAAAATAGAAAGTGTAAAAATGAAGCTGAGACAATTTTATGCTAAAAGTTGGCATCTGGTTGTGGGTAGTATTTGATGGCTCAGAAACGCCATCAGAGAGGGGATTGATGGAGCAAGGACTCACAAATGAGATTTGCTCGGAAGCAATCCTCTCACAGTATTAATTTATTAATCTTTGTAAAGTTCGTACTAACTACTGCACACACAAATAAGGAGAAGGAAGCTTGCCTATGTGTTTAAACTAACAATTAATGCTTGTCTATTCTAAAATGGCCGCTAAAGCGTGGGAAACTTATTGCGCATGTCTCAACCATATCACATGGTGTGACGTTTTTCTTTGCTTGGAGGGAAATCCTTGCTTCTGCGCAGTGTGTATTAAAATGGCTGCTTAATGTTTTCACGTGCTGCAGCTTGCTTACATGTTGCAATTAAACTGTGATATCCTAACGCTATTAATGCGGGATAGAATTTATAAATAAATGGGAATAAAGTAGAAAGAGTGGGTATACAGTGAAACAATTTATTTGTGATTTTAATATTTTCTTCTTTGACTTTTATTAGTTTGTAAATGGGCCTGGGGTTGGTGAACTGAAAACTCGAGAGACAATGGTTCTGCGCATGCGCCCGAGTGGCTGCCCAGAAGAACGGATGAAGTCAACCTGGACGTCGTCCAAGGCCATGACCTGATGGCCAACATTATTGTACCCACGATCTCCCTACCGAACAGAAACAATTTATATGAACAATGTATTAAACTTGTCGTGAGACGGGTGGGAAATAAAGCAAATGTATTAATTGTGATGGGCGGTATTTTAAAACAAAGGGCTTAAAGAAATTGAATTAAATCAATATGGTGTGAGGATCAACCCCCTGTCCCCGTCCAATCAGAAGTAGTGGGCCCATAATTCTGCAACATTTAGGGGAGGTACATGGGTGTAGAAGGGTATAATAGATATATAATTAGTTAATTAGATGCAGAGACAATGCAGAGGAGCTCAGAGAACAGGCGTTAGCATTAGGACGCTCAAGAGGAGAGAATTCGAAGTTCGAGATCCATGACGAGCTGATCGATTGCAGACTGAACCGCTGTCCAGAGAGGTCCTGAGGTGGGGGCGGCGGAGTACCTTAGAAGCAAGACACAGGAGAAATCGAGGAGAAGCGAAGTAACAGAGAGGGGAACGATGCAGGCGTCGTTGATAGAGAGGTCACCGGTCCTGTCCTGAAACTTGGAGGAGGTCTTTGCTCTTCATCCTTCCTGGGTTCTACCTTTCCAACTCCTTGGCCAAGGGGTTTGGTTCTCGCACTTTTAGGTAAATATAAATGCAAACCTTAGTTGCGCTGCTATCTCTATCTTCTCTTTCTGAGGGACCGTCATTGATCGATAATTTGATTATTATGCTTCATCCTTGATATACGATTTAAGTATCATGTGGTTCTGTATTTTACTCTGCTAAATCTTTAGATAAACATTTTAAAACTTCCTGACTCAGTGATTATTTCAGGAATTATGAATTGGATTGAATGTCACTCATTTTAAACTTCCCAATTAGCAAAGGGTCCATTGGTAAGTCATTACTCTTCAATCAGAAAAGTAATTGGTAGCAGGGATTTTGATAAAGAGTACAACTGACCCACCAGCGGAAATTGCTAGCGTAGTATGGATGTATGGGCCCAAGTGAGTATTTTGTGTATGAATGCTTGTTGCTAGTAACCCGCTGGATCACCTCTAAGGTGGTGACGCGCAATTTCTCTATTCTTGGGAGCCTAGGTAATGCTCCACTAGTAAATGGGAGGCGATTGACCTGGAGGAGAGAATCAGGGAGCAGCGTAGGTTAGTCCTGGAAACTTAGGAGAGGTGGGACAGGCTCTGTAAGGAGAGGGACAGCTCCCTGGACCATGAGGTCCAGCCGAAAAGGGTTAGGGGCACCTCCGGGGAGTGACTGCAGGGAAGCACACGGGGCGCTGGTAGTTGGGTTTGGGTACCTAGTGGGGAACAAGGCAAAAGAGAATCAGGTGGGGCTTTTGCAGCCCGTGGAGCCAGCTGCCCAAGGGGACCGCAAGGTTGGAGCAGCCCTGTGGTGGGCAGAGTGGCAAGGCCAGCACCAGAGGTTGGCAGAATGTTGGAGACCCCAGCAGGGTGCAAGACGGTTCCAGTTTACTTGGCTGAAGCACTAGGGGGGTCATCGGCAGCCCTCCCTACAGCGCGGGAGCAGTCACTTTATGTTGGAGTGCCCCCCACTCCTTACAGGGGGTGAGTTCTGAGTGGAGGAGTATACGGTCAGCAGATGGAGGTGCGAATGAGGTGTGTGAGAAGAGGATGTGTTGGAGATGGATTATGAGGAAGGTAGCGATGAGTGAGAAGGTGTGTGATGATGAGGAGGGGAGACCATCTAAGGCACAGGTTGGGGGAAGCAGTGGGGCACTGACCTATCCAGTTGGTGTTTTACAGAAGTCAATAGAGGACGGCATGGCCAGCACCGGACGGCGATCAGAGGTCCAGGATAGAGGCTCCACAGGACAAAAAGGATCCAGCCGATTAACCAGAGGCAAGGGTGACTGGTAGGCAGTTTGGAAGCCACAGCAGACGGGCTCCACAGCAAAAGAATGTCAATCTGTGGGGGTTGGTGAGGGGAGAATTGATGGGGCGGACACCCAGTAACTGGGGGCGACCGTTCCTGGCAAGGGCAAGGCGACTGCCAAGGACGGCATCGCACTTGGGGGGCCCGAGATTCCTAAATCCACCGACACGGAGGCGGCGGGAGGGTAAAGCTGATGATGAAGAGGGAACCCATCAAAAACGGTTACTCTGTATGGAGTTGGCGATGCCCTTGGGGTCGTTTGCCTCAGAGAAAAACAAAAAACGCATTTGGAGGCACAAGTATGTAGATGTGTTTAAATTGTTACACAGGGACATTCAGGCGAAAGAAGGGTCCAAAGAAGAGGAGTGGGAATTGGCAAGGCGGCCGAGGGTACCAATGACAATTGATAACTGGACGTCAGCCTTTATGATCTTTGCCTGCATTTATTGCACAAGTATGCTGACAGGGCCAGTGCCTTGTTCAAGAATATGGCATAATTCACAAAGCACAGCTACATTTTGGAGGTTTCGTGTGGCTCAGCTACAGTGAGGAGTTTAGGGCTCGGGTTAGCCTTACCCCAGACAAACCTTGGGGTGATGTAGATTCTGAGCTATGGATGCAATGGATGTCCTAGACTCAGTCTTCGGCATCGACCCACATGGTGAGTGGTCTCCCCATTACATACAAGCCCTTTCAACTCTGCCCCCCAAGAGTGCAGGCACAAGTATGTGGGCTTGTTGGAACTTCAACAAAGGGTCTTGTTCCCGATACCCATGCAAATTCAATCATGAATGCTCAAAACGCGGGGGTAGACACCCCGTTACACAATGTTTTACTTTGGCAAGACCCCCAGAGTAGTGGAGAGCATCCAGGAATAAGGGACCTCAGGGCCCTCCTGGACCAAAGGGCTCCTATGCCAATTAGGCTGGGAGCACCCCTTCCTTGGCTTTCGGTTTATCCTGACAAGGAACCGCGTTGAAACTGGAGTGGGGGTTTCGTGAAGGTTTCAGTGGGGTGTATCAGGGACCCAGGGCCAGAAGTTGGGCAGACAATTTGCGGTCGGCCACAAGCACACCTAGCATCGTCCTTGACAAAGTGAGGAAAGAAGTTGCTGAGGGCAGAATAGTGGGTCCTTTTGAAGACTGGCCTCTGTCCGATCTCATCGTATTCCCATTGGGAGTAGTTCCCAAAAAACAAGCTGGGGAATTTTGCTTGACCCATCACGTGTCGTGGCCTGAGGGCTCTTCAGTGAATGAGTTTATTGCCTCCGAGGATACAAGAGTGGAATATGCATCGGTTGACGATGCAATCCGCTTGATTCAGGTTTGTGGCAGTGGGTCAGAGTTGGCGAAGTGTGACATTAAGTCGGCTTTCCGGCTTTTGCCCATTCACCCAGAGAATTTCCTTTGCTGGGAATGCAGGTCGAGGGGGACATTACATGGACGGAGTGCTGCCCATGGGTTATACCATCTCCTGTGCTCTCTTTGAGATTTTCAGTACCTTCCTCACTATCTAGATGACTTCCTTTTTGTGGGTAAAGCAGGGTCAGGTGAGCGCCTCAAGGCTCTGAGGCATTTTGAGGTAATGGCAGCGTCTTTCGGGTGCCCGTTGGCACCTGAGAAGACAAAGCACCCCGCAACAATTCTGACATTCCTGGGGATTGAGTTGGACACAGTGCAAATGGTGGCCAGGCTACCTAGGGCAAAGGTGCGAGAGATTGAGGCTTTCCTGGACAAGGTGATGAGTTTGAAGAGATGGAGCTCTACGAGGTGCAGAAGTTGTTAGGTTTCCTGAACTTTGCCTGTAGGGTGGTACGGGGAGGCCGGACTTTTCGCAGGAGGTTGGGCCTGGCCATGTCAGGGGCGGTCCTGCTACATCACAGAATACCGATTTCCAGGGGGGTGCGGGCGGACTTGCAGTTTGAAAGTCTTTTTTGCAGGACTTTAACAGGGTCTCCATGCACTTTTTCGATGATAACACAATATAGCAGGTTCAAATTTTCTCTGATGCGGACTCTGGGACGGCCACTGGTGCACTGAGGAATGGCCAGGGACCTGGATGGCACAAGGGCAGAGCATTGTCTTCTTGGAGTTTTTCCCTTTGCTTGTGTCCTTGTCCATCTGGGACAAGGAGCTTGCGAACAGGATGATGTTGTTCCATGTGGACAATATGACCGTGGTGGAGTTGGTTAACTGGCAGAAAGCAAGGGACTTGAGGGTGTTGCGTTTGCTGCACAGATTCATGATGTTGTGCATGCAACTGAATATTGTCTTTAAGGCAAAGCATGCCCCTGTGGTCCAAAAATCTATCGCTGATTCCTTGTCTCGTTCACAGTGGCAGCGTTTTCAAATTCTGGCACCTGGAGCGGAGGCATGCAGTCCCAGCGGATACCTGGGAGTGGGGGGCTTGAGAGCATTTAGGCTGGCCGAGAACTCTTTAGCTGTGTCCACCCGAAAAAGTTATTGTCTGGCCTGAAGTGAAATTGTATTGTTTGAGGGCCATCCCAGTAGTTGGTCACCCACGGACCGGGTGGAGCAGAAAAGGGTGTTTAATATTGACAGAGGTTTGTCACCTGCCACCATAGCTGGTAAACTAGCTGGTTTGTCCTTCTATGGAAAGCTGTTTTGGGTATTTGACCCTGCGCAGGATGACATTCTGGGAAAAGTCCTGAAAGGTTGGGGCAGAGAGTGGTCTAGGTGCAGTAGGCAGGTGAGGGAGGCGATCACTTTCGAGCTGCTCCGTGACCTGTTGTGAAGTTTGCCTGATTGTTGTGATTACCGTTTTGAATTTGTCCTGCTTCAGCTTTGCATGATATGGATGTTTTTTGGTGGCTTTCGGGTGTCCGACTTTTGGGGTTGAATCAGGAGTGGGGGGGGTGTGGGTACTGTGGTGCATCTGAAAGGGGGCAGGTTGGGCATTTGGCTCCGTAAATCTAAGACGGATCAGTTGGGGAGGGGCAAGTGGGTTTGGGTGCAAAAAAGGAGGTTGTGCAGAGGTGTGTCCAGTCAAGGAGTGGAGTGATTTCATTGCCTGGTCTGAGTTTCGGCAGGCGGAAGTTTTTTATCATGAGAATGGATCTAAGCTTACCTCATATCAGCTGTTGAGCGTGCTTCGTGGTGCTCTGGGGCATCTGGGGAAGAATGCAGTGTTCTATGGGACTCACTCCTTCCGGATTGGGGCAGCAACTGAGGCCGCACGATTGGGTTGGAATTGGTTGCAGATTCGACACATAGGCAGGTGGAGATCGAAGTGCTGCGAGAGATATGTGTGCAAATGAGTGGCAAGTTGGGGGGTGGTTGTTAGAATGGGGTGTTGAGAGTACATGCTAACATTCTTCCTTTTTTCGTAGGGTGTATGCGGCCCCGGAGGAGACAAAATGACTACATGGTTGACAGGACACTCTTTTATTCACAGGGAGGAGAAATATGGTGCACACCAGATCTACGGACGTTACCTGGGATTTCCCAGCAGTCGGCATGAAGTGCTTTGGTGGGGCAAGAGTGGTATGAGATGGGGTAATCTGCTGCCATTTGTAGCAACAGTGGTGCCAAAATGGGGGAGTCTGGATATGTTGCTGCTTCATCTGGGCGAAAATGACTTCGTACTGCTCTCTGGGCTTACCCTACTGCAACACATGCAAAGAGACTTGGTGTTGATACAGCAAAAGCTGGTGCGGATCTGCATCGTATGGACTGAATTTGTGCCCAGAAGAAAATGGACGGGGGCTTTGAAGCATGTGGCAATGGACAGGGCCAGACGGAAACTGAATTGGGCAATGAGGGTTTTTTACAAATCAAATAGCATCTCGGTATTGTCACATGCGGGGATTCTGGAAAGCAAGGTGGTCTTGTATCGAGAGGATGGGGTGCATCTGTCTGAAATGGGCAATGCGTATTACCAGATGGAGTTGCGAGATTTTCTGTATGCGTTATGGGGAGAATCAATTTGGTGCCAGTGAATGTGTACCTTGCAGGTTGCAGTGGGGCAGCAAAATGCCTTTCAGGGTTTCTGCTGGGTGGCACAAGAGTGGGGGGTGGGGAGTCAGATGTGGTCCTACCCACCCCTCAGGGGCGAGGGGGTGTATGCAGGAGAACGATGACGGTGTGCAGGAGGCCCTGGGATTGGGCAAGTAAGTTTTCATTGGGAGGATGCTTTGGGAGAAGAAGGGAGAATGAGTCTGGGGATGGAAGGAGCTCATGGGTGTAAGAGATGAAGAGTGATGCAACCGGATAGGTGAAAGTTGGGCTAAAGTATGAATGGGGCGAGGGAGATAACTAGACATTGATTAAGATGTTTTATGCTGTTTTGAACTGTTTTGAGTTGTTGGCTATCCTGTCCTAAATACGTAGCCTATTTCACTTTCATGGAGTGTGGAGTGGTGATTGCCTCACGTTGTCCTGTCAGAGTTTCTTGTAAGTGCTGTAAGGCTGTCCGGATATTGCCGTTCACTAACGAGTTATTTTCTAAAGCCAGTGATCTCCTAGAATACCTTCCACGTGCCTCTGGGGGTATTTCATTTCTTTTAATGCAGAAAATAGTTAATTACCTCCCTTTTATGGCAGATGTCAACAAATGCCTGGGGTTTTCATCCCAAGTTTCTTTCTTTTATTAAAGCCCCATCACTTGTGGCTAATGCTTTTATAAAGCTCTCTACTAAAATGAGTGCGTGTCCCACCATGCACGGTGCCCTAATCCCTGCAAGTAATTTTTCAGTGAGAAAAAAGAATATATTTCTGTCATAGCACATATGCAGCACTTAAGTAGTTGCTTTTGGAAATCATATCTATTAATCTTTTTTATTTGAGGATAAAACCCTCAATAAAAGTCCTGTTCTCGATAGTCATGCTTTTTGGCTCCTTGCCCAACACACTTTTCTCATCCAGGATGTGTTATACTTTAAAGGACCAATCAGCTGCAGAGATGTCACGCTGATGTACATGCGCTCACAGTGAGAGGATGGGGAGTGTCAAGTGCTGCTGCACTGTCTCTCAGGCGGGGTCTCAAATCTGTTCAAACATGTTTTTTGTTTCTTGCTGTTTGGTCCCAGCTAGGCCAGTCAAAAGCTTTTTTGGGGCCCAGGGCAAAAACAAGATGCCAGGCCCTTACCTCAATAGCCTGGCTTCATTCCAAGGATCCCAGCTTGACCTAATTATGTGACCCTGGGCAAGTACTTTTCTGCACTTTACCTCCTTTTCCATGACCATAACACCTGAGAGCACCTTGAAGTAATTCAATTCAGGATATACACTGTACAAAAACATCGCTTGTCTGTGGTTTATTCGACCATAATGTTGTTCTATCTATAGCAACAATAAAGGCCTTACAAGGAGGTACAAGACAACTAATGCCTGTACGGTCACTAATAAGACCATTTTCAGGACAGAAGGGGATAGTTAATTATCATTTCCAAAGAAGGACACTCAGTGCAGCCATAATGTCTACTGCGGAAAAGTGAAACTAATAAAAATGTTGAAGAACACCCTTGTTTAATTAAAATATACATACCTCAGGCTCAGTGGTAATCAGCAACACTTGAGGGTTGGGCTCAGGGTGGGACTCCTTGACTCCTCAGCCTCCATGACACTGGTCTAGGAGACAAGAATTATATTGCAGTATGGCACACAGGCATGACTGTAACTGAGAATTATGGGACCCATCACTGCCACTGCCATATTGGTGCATATAGAGAATAGGGAGAATCTTGGGTTTTCAGAGCATGGCATGCAAACCTAACACCTTTGCTTACCCACACACAGTCAGCTGCAAGCGCTGCATGACTGACTATCACAGCAAGAGCGCAGTTTGTTATGTTTCATAGTGGGGGCTAGGATTACAGTATTCAAGTCTGTAAAACATGCTGCCCCTGGGACTAGCCACTTGCTGACAGTCTCTGTCATAGCACAGGCCCTCCTCAAGGAGTGGGGCCTGGGAAACATTGCCCAGCTGCTCCTCCAAGCTGCAGTAGCCCCAGCATGAGAAGAAAGAGACTGTCCATGTATGTTTGCAGTGAGTGAATTAGGTGGACATCTGTGAGGGTTCTGTGTCAGGCAGCAGAGTGAAAAAAGAAAAGTGTTGAACAGCATGATGTTCCTGCTTGAGTTGCTATCTGACAGTTGTGGGTAGACTGTCTGTAAGGACTGGAATTCATTGTCATCTGAAGCAAGTCAGTGCAAAGCTTTTTTGTAGGCAGTGACTGAGATATCACAACTCATGCATAACTGCAAACTCACATTCTCATTACAGGCTAGTTTTGATATTGCTAGCTCAAAAGAAAATCAGAGTGTCAGCTGTGAAGGGAGGGAGCTCACAGCCTTGAATTGTGCAAGGCCTGAGCTCCCTCAACATCCATATTGACCCAAAAAGTTAAACAGTTTTCCGTGAGGAATTCATGTCACATTCTTGGTAGTTTAGCTCAAACAGCAAGGTCTTCCTAGCAAAAAATAATTATGGTATATTTACAGAAATAGCCAAACAACAATAAAATTAAGACAGAGGAGGCATGGCCAAGATGGTGGATGGGTAGGATGCACTCTCTTGTCCCTCCGTCCCCACTGCTTCATAGCCTCGCCATCTGCCGACACTACATCCTGCCCAGAGACCAAAAACTGACACCACACACCCTGGGGCCCATCGGTCACCAGGGGAGACATTGCTGACCGAGCAGCATCTCCCAGAGTCCGCATAAGGAAACAAACTGCGCCATGGCCGACCGCAACATCCAAAATTGCGGCGGCCATGCGGTAAAGTTAATTGCTGAGCCCCAGACCTAGCAGTGCACCTACTCTCACGGCGCACACAATAGAATTGGCACCCAGTAATTACGAGGGGGAGCGGTGATTGTGGTGAGGCTCCCCCCGATGTCACAGCGGCCCTTGACTGCTTGAACTGCGGCCCACCCATACCTTTCAGGATGACAGCTACTGCTAGGCCGCCATAATAACATCACACCGTGCTGCGGCTGACCACAGCAGCTAAAATGGCAGAGACCGTGGGGTGTAGTTAATAGCTGGGCCATGGATTTGATGGAGCACCTGCATTCACGGTGCACAGGAGAGCAGCTGCACCAGGCGGCAATGGGGGAGGAGTGGCGACAGAGGTGGGACTCCCCCCGGCGCCCTAGCGACCGAAAGCCAACTGAACCGCAGCCCACCCATGCCCTCCCAGATGACGGCTGCTGCGGGGCTGCTATAGTCGAACGATAGTGAGGGGAGAAGGCGGCCCTGGGAGAAGGATGGTGGTCGTGCTAGCAGTAGCCTCCAGCAGAGTGCAGCTCCTGGCTGGCATCTAAGGTAGGAGGCATACATCCATATAAGGCATCACTGGGGACACAGTCGCCTGCAGAGAATCCAGAGCAGTCTTCCAAGAGGGCGGATGGGTAAGACGCTGCTCCCGTTCCAACATCCTCGCCACCGAGTGACCTTGCCATCTCCCGGCACTATCGCCTGCCTTAAAGCCTGACAGGAGCTGCTTTACAACTAGGGACCCACGGGCCGCCTGGGGGGACATAGAGGATGGGTGCCCCTGGAACCTACATACAAATCCACACCATGCCTCAGCCAACCGCAGCAGCTAAGAGGGTGACGGCAATGCAACAACGTGGCCAACAAAGCCCTAGACCTGTCGGGTCTTCAAGTCCACATAGGTACACAAGCACCCGGCGACTGCGAGGGGGAGCGGAGACTGAGGTGACACAACGGCCCTCAACTGCTCGACCTGTAACTCTATAACCTCCCCAGGCCCAGTGGTGAGTGCCGTGAGGCCAGGAGACCAGTGATGCCCCTAATCCTCCGGCGCACTCTGGAGCAAGGTACCTGGTGACTACGGGGGGAGCAGTGAGCAAGGGAGAAGTGAAACCTGGTTCAGCCATGGCTACCGTCTGGGCTAAGAAAGACTGCTCCCTAAAAGAGATGCTGACTAAATCAACTGGGAGCCAGACAGGAGACAACCTCCTCTTGCTTGGACGGAGCCCCATACCGAGAGCGACGACAATGAGGACCTGGTTAACCCTGCCTTCCTGGAGGCCTTGTTCGCTTCCCCACAGGAGGACCTTCAAACTGTTAAAAAGGACCTATCCCTAGACCTGAAAGAGACCCATGGGGAGCTGGTGGAGGTGGGAGATAGGACCTCCACACTGGAAGAACACAAATTTAGCTGTAATGAGGAAATCGAGCAACTGCAGCAAGAGGTCATCCGGTTCCAGGAACAGCACATTGGCTTGCAAGCACATGTGGAAGACCACGAAAACCAGCTGGGGTGCAATAATATACGGATTCGGGGGCCCCCAACCAAAGCTGCACAAGCCGATATAGGGAAATACATGCAGGTCCTCTTCACTCAGATCCTGGAAACACCACTGGACAAAGAGATACAGCTTGACAGAGTACAAAGAGTGGGTCCCCAATGACAGTAGGGCAACTGCCCCGCCAACATTCTGGCTTGCGTCCATGATTTTCAGCTTTAGGAACAGATTCTACGTAAAGCTAGAGGCCTACATCCCTTGCAGTTCCGAGGACATATACTGGTGCTCTATCAGGACCTGTCTGCTCTCACCTTACAGAAGAGGCGCACCTTCCAGCCCGCCAATTCCTACCTCCGGGTGAAAGGAGAAACCTACTCCTGGGGACATCCCTCCGCATTGTCTTCCGCTGGGAGGGAAGAGTCTACCACATCCGTTCCCTAACAGAGGTGTGCAAACTTCTACAGATTAAAGAGTCCTCCAACAGCCAGCAACTGGATACTCTTCAAGCACCGAAGCCCCAGAAGTGCCTCTGTTGGCAGGTGGGTCTACCTCCGCCAAGGGTCATCAACCAGATCCAGAGACGATGGCCATGAAGCGAAGAGCGGTGTTGGACACACTATCCAGAGATCCTAATAGACAGGAGGGTACCTATAGATGGCTGGGATTCTTCTCTTGTGGACAATGCCGGTGAGGTGGAGGGTCGTGACATGGGAGAGAAAGGAGTATAAGATGTCACAGACCCACATACACAGATACTCCATGGGACAATGGTGAACATGCTGACCGCCTCTACTTAATTGTTCTCTTGTTTTGGTTACTGTTTAATATTATGTTGTGTGGGGAGAGATACTTGTGCCTTACGCACAATGGAAGCTATGCTGGCTCTCTTGGCTCAACCAGGTAGCAGCACTGAAGATTACGGCTCTCCCGAGAAGTTTCTTGCTCTTCCAGGCACTCCCGCTCGAGCCCCCCACCAACATGATACAGTCCCTGCAGGAATAAATGATTCATTTTGTTTGGGCAGAGGGGCGACCTCATATGAGCAGGCATCTGAGTTATCACACCCTGGTATAGAGAGGGAGATCTGGGCATCCACAACCTAATGCAGTATTACCGAGCAGCAAAGCTGCAGTATGTGGTCGAATTGTCCAGTGAGAAAACTGAGAAACCTTGGCTATTCATGGATAGAGCTGTAGCTGGAATTTTTCTATGGACGTTCCCTTCTTGCCTCGCATGCACGGAGCATGGGAGCTTTATTCCACCATGATCCCTAAATCCATCCTGAATGTGTGGGACCGAGTCGCCACCCATAATGATCAGATGTAATTTCCCTCCTCGCTCCCACGAGTGATAGGTAACGGGGACTTCACACCTGGCCTTGACCAGGTTGCTCTTCAGGTGTGGCTGAGCGCCAGCTATCACTCTGTTGGCCGCTTCTTCAACGTAGAGGTCCCTTCCCCTTTGAGCAACTCCAGGCGGACTACGGCCTCCCAGAGATGGAGCAGCTGCAATATCTGGAGGTTAGACATTAGGTAATGCATCCCACAGTTCGCCCGGGAGCACATCGGCCTCTTACCACATTTGAGAGGTGGTTAATCACCAAAATCACAGACAAGCATCTCATTACTGACCTATACAGCCTTATGCTGCAGGTTACACTGGTGACTAAGTCCCCTGGGCAGAAACGCTGGGAGTGGGAACTGGGACGTCAGCTAACGACAAAGGGATGGGAGGAGATCATCTACAGGGCACGCCACGCAGCATGTAACACGGCTAGCACTGAGACGACTACAAATATAATTATGTATTGCTATCTTGCGCCTGGCGACTGCATATGGGCAACCCTTCATGCAGGGCTGACTGCTGGAGAGAGACACAGTGGGTCCCCGGTAACACTCATACACCTGCTTTAGGAATGCCCCAAACTCCAAAAATATTGGGATGGGATCCTAACCTATATTGATATCCACCTCGAAACTCAATGACCTCGATTCCCTGCATACATTGTATTAGGCCTCTCTAATGCAGTTACATTTCCACAAAAATTGCGTAATGGATGACAGATAGGTTTAGAGCTGGGAGCTGCTCTCCAGAATATCCTCAGTCACTGGGATACAGATAAAATTCCGACCCACCTTGGGTGGCTCCACAGGCTATGGCATGTGTTGGGATGGAGAAGCTTACCCTGGTCCTCACTGCTCATTGAGACTCCTACAGAGACCTTTGTGCCCATGCCTAGCACTCCTCTCTGCAGAGTTGCGTGAATTGATCTGGCCCAAATACCCGCAGCTTCTGAGTCTGACAGACATTGGTGACCCTCCATAGACTGTTAAAATCATTCCGATAATCCATGTCAATTGTGTAGTGACTTCCGCAATCGATGACTATGATGTGACCCTCACGGTTTTGGGGATGGGGGTAGGGGGTTATATCAGGTTTTTCATTGCAACTGTTTTGTTGGCTATGTCTGGGGTGCTGTGACACCCTTGTTCGATGTTTTGTCTCTATGATTTCTTGCAAAAATCCCAATAAAGAAATTTGAACCATAAGGTTAAGACAGAAGAAACTTAAAATGACCAAACCACATTAATTAACAGGACAAACATTGAATACAAACAGTTACAGAAAATTGAAGAAAAGCAGATTTAGGAATCAAAAGGTATGTGCAAAACAAAAACATTCAAAGCAAGAAAGTATTGCAAAAGATGTTAGCCAATGGGAACTGCAAAAACATAAACAAATGTAAAATGACTTCCATGCAGTTGACTTGTGTAAGAAAGTGGGTTAATACTTGAGGGCGAGGGTATTAACACCTACCTAACAAAAAATACCCTGGTTAGGCTAAAGCACTGTTCTTAGGGAAACTGTGCTCAACCCATAGTAGCTGTGGCACAAGCAGCAGGCAATGCCTTAGAGAAATCCATGTGCCAACAGTTTAAAGCCAAAAACATTACAGTAAAATTCCCAAACCAAATTAGAAAATTAGAAAAAAATATTAAGCAGAAAGCATTAGATCTTGATGAATTCAAAGGGTTCAGACATTTAGGAATGCCTTCCACCTACTAATTTCTAAGACACTCAAAATTTTATTTGATTTGCAACCTTTTTCTGTCAATTCATGAACATGTTTGCAGATCTGACTAGTAATAGCAAGTGTTTTGAAGAAATAGAATATGTAGAATGGATTTTGTTTGGATGATCAATCTCAAAAGTCTTATAAACAGCTTAAACAGATGTTTACACAAGCATCAATTTTTTTGTTATCCTGATACCTCTAGGAAATTTGTTGTGGAAACAGATGACTCTATCGGAGCATTTGAGCCAGTGTTGTAACAAGAACAGGAAGAAAATGAACAAGAGCTCCTTAGCTTTTATTTATCTCATTAAATGTTTTCTTTCCAGCAAAGATTAACCTAAGAGGAATTAATCAGTGTTGGAAAGAAAACATTTAGCCATGCAGATACTGTGCACTGAGTGGGAACATGTTTTGAAGGGCTCTACAGAAGCATTTGAAATTTGATCATTTATGCTCAAATTACGATGTCGGGCAGAAAGCCATCCGACAGCTAGTCAGAGGCTTTCTGCCTGACATCGATGGTTTTCCTCTGACCACCGTACTACAATACCGGCAGTTGGAGGGAAACCCGCAGGGTGATTCCGTTGCACTTCCGACGGGCTCAAGAAGCACTCAGAGCATCGAAAGGACTGATAATCCCCAAATGGCGGCGGTACCTGCTCAGGCACCACCGTCGGGATTATGATGTCTGTTTCCCAAAGCCATGGCAAGGCTGTTGGAAAGTGACATTGGGGGCCCCTAGCAGGGCCCCCGTCCCCAGTGGCCTCCTCCATGAGGTCTGGGGGGCACCTGTGGTGCCCCCCTAAACTAAACATCCCTGCATTGTGGGGCAGGCACCGCATGGTGCCTGCCACACAGTGCGGGGATGTTTTAAAAGTGTATATTTTCACTGCAGCACAATCATCAATAGAAAATATACACTTTGCGACGGCCATGAAGGCGGTCGCATTCTAATTGTGGAAGCGGAACCGCCGACTCCTTGTCAGGCGGTCTGTTTCCACTATGATGTTGGTCGGACGCTCATCTGATCAACATCGTAATTAGGCCCTTAATCGGAATCTACAGCATGTGGTGAACCTGCAATGCAATGTGAAAATAATCATCAGGCTAGGTGGGTATTTTTCTTTGCACTATTTGATTTCATCATCATGTGTTGTCAGGCTTTGTAGAAGATGGATGCTCAGTGAGCAACTTTCGAGTTCAGGTTGCCAGAGTAGCCCATGTCTTAACAGTATTGGTCTGCCAGAGGTAAGGGCCCGACCCCTCCCAATGTCCACAATGCCACTGACACCTGAAAGCGCCTAAGCAGATGGCATTTTCCAAAAGGAGTACCAAGGAGGAGAAAGCTCATAAAGCAAAAACCCTACTGACAGCAGGAATGTCTCAGGTAGATGGTAACCAGAGGCTGAAACCCAGAAGGCAGAGGAATTCAGGAGAGGTAGGGAATAGTCCTAGGAAAATCACAGCGGAACAGCTGCAGGCAACAGGAGCGAGGAAACACCACCACAGAAACGAACAAATGTTGCAATGCAAGGAGCAGCAAGGAAAAAGGCAGTTTTATACTGCTAGAGCAGGAAAAGCTTCACAGGAAGGTCTACCCAACATGATAGATTGAAAAAAATATGTTCAAGGATATGTGAAGTGGCCATTTTGGATTGCGCTGTTCATTAATCCAGAATTCCTCACCAGAGGATTCTGGGATGAAGAATGAAGAAGAATATGGCGACGCAAGCTATATTCCCCCCACTGGCCTCTCCAAGGAGAAGAATGCCTTCGTGGGAGATAGTACCGGTGGGCTGGCTGCTGCAAGGTAATTTTACAGCAGAGGGAGCGAGCGGCCCGTTGGCTTCTCCGCCAACCCTGGCAAACCACACGTCCCGCCTGCCCAGGAGCAATGCGGGAGCTGGCGATGGGCGGGACGCTGGCACAACATGTGTAAGCTTGAGTCAAAGAATGTGTTAACTGGTGCTCTATTTGCCGATATCATGGGTTATATCTTATGTATGAGTAAAATGTGATTTTTATCAAGGTATGGTTGTAATAGTGTGGTCCTTTTTGTATAAGCACAAGTGGATCAAGTACACATGGTTCAAAGAAAGTTGGAAGATTATCATTAAAGCCTGCTTTTGTTCTCTGAAATTAACTATATCATAGGCAGTAGCAAGCTGTTTTTGTCCCCACTAACTGGAAGTTAGGAATGTGTCATGATTCAGCGACCTCAAGTTATAGAGAAAGTAGGACACCCTTGGATTTAGCTTTGGAATCTTTTTGGGGCACTATTGTTTATCTGAAGTTTATAAGTATGTCCTCGCTTGTTTCAAAATGTGCTCAAAATAAAACCTTACATTCTAAGTCTTTTAGATATTTGCAACCATTACCTGTGGCTACTGAACCCAAGCAGACAATGTCTACACATTTCTTAACAGACCTTCCATTTTCAATAGGACACCATTTGATAATGTTTGCAATGGACATCTTTTAAAAAGTGGCTTATTTTTCTCCTTTTTCTAATAAAATGATTTCAGATAGAGGTGCTCAGTATCTTTCATGTTTCTAGAGATCTTTGTGTAAGGCACTGGGATTTAATCACACTCTTTCTACTGGTTATCACCCCCAATTAAAATGGAAAACAGGGCACACCAATGAGAGGTTCACACAATATCTGTGTTGTTACTGCAATGCTATTCACTGTAATTGGGCCTCTTAATTGCAAATTGCAGAATTAGCTTATGATAATGCTACTCACAGTGCAATTAAGTTTGCACCTTGTCTTTGAATGCAACGTTACTCATACACTGAAGCAAGTATGACCGCGGTACCAAGTGATTGTAAGAAAGCTTCTGATAGGCTATATAGATTTGTTATTGCACCAATAGAAAGCAGGATTTTATTTTAGTTTATTATTGTTGTGCTTTTGAATCTATCAGAAGTATAACAGTTGTGGAGCTGCTTTCACTGGTTTTGCCTGTTTAAAACCACGGCAGAAGCAGGAGAACCTAGTGGAGTTCCTCTAGCTACAATGGAGGAGGAAGAGGAGGCCATTTCACAGGAATATCAAGAGCTGGAGTGGAGAAAACAGCTCAAGGAGTCGGTGGTCTGGAAGTATTCTTCCTTTCCAGCGGGGAGAAGAAAGTCAATGCACAGCATGTTACATGCACCTTATGTCACAAAGTTTTTCACATTGACCCTGACAGCAGTATTCGTCTGGTACAACTGGAATGCCGAAACACCATCGCGCCATGCATTCTACCCATTTGGTTCGGGCTGAACGGAAAAGGGAGTTGGAATTGGCTCAACTGGACGAGGAAGCATCGACCCCCAGCTGCTGAAGTCCCAACTGCTACCCCTTCCACTTCAGCCCTGCAAAATGCAGTTGTACAACCATCTACTACCTCAGCATCATCTGTAATTCCCCCACCTGGTTCGGCAGTCGCTGTACATGGCCTGAGGCAAAACCGCTGCATGATCAAGCCTTATGCAAGTACAGCGACATATTGTTTATACTGTCAAATAGTGATAGTGGCAGGGGAGAGTGAGCTTAATATTCACAGGGAGCTAGTAATAGCTCACCGCTGCCCTCCCCAAAGGTTAATACCTACCTAATAAATGCAACATATTTTATTTAGTGTTGTTCAGATGGTAGTAACAATGAAGTTACTAAGATATACTATCATTTACCACTAAATAAGGTGCAGATAAGCATTATCTTTTGGTCATTATCAAACATTGGGAAAAAACACAAATCAAATGGATTGTGAAAAAACCCTTTTAATGCTGTGCTTGTTAAACTATGAGTTATAGTAAAAGTATAGAACAAAAGTACAATTATGTAAAACATTTCTCACCTAAAGCATTAGATGTGTTTACAAGTCATCAATCATGCTAACCCATATAATGACATATCTACTGTTGGCACTATGTACTATATTCAGTCCATATTTGATATATTTAGACAGCTGTACGTACAATAAAAATTTAGGAGTTAGAACCAGAAGGCAACAGATGTTTAAATTTTTAGGCAATCTGTGTTTAAAGGTTAAGTTAGTGTCATCAAATTCCATCCATCATGTATTCTTTCTTAAATATATTTTATAATGTCCTGAAATAGTGTTTTGTCCATGATGGAAACTAATCGCGGGACATGTGAAAGTGTGTCCAGAAATGGAAATTTGGGTAGCAGTGAATTCAGTAATTAAGGTTTTAATTTTTATAATATTTAGAGCACTTTTTTGTATCATTAGAAATAAATACTTTTAGACTATAGGTAACCAAAGGGTTGACACAACGTTTGATCCACGGCTTGAAAAAAGTTAGAGTGCACAGCATGATATATCCATTTTTTAATGATATTGATTTACAATCATGAATGGGAAGGTATACAGATCTTTCAAAATCCTTGACTGTTGAGAAAGCATTCAAACATTAGAAACATTCATGTTCCCAATAGTACCTTATTGCAAAAAGATCTGTATGTGGCAAAGTCTCATTAGCTAACATTTCAAGAATAGCCATAAACAATCCTTGGGCATCTTGTTGCTCATTTACCAAGAAGCGAAGTGTTCCAGAACAAACATAAACAATATCTCTAATACCACTTGTAAATTGGCCCAATTGGTTCTCGGGTTGAAGTAGGGAATAGAGATGAGTTACAGTCTTACATAAAGCCTTATCTGTATTTTCAAGAAGCAATTCTTTTAATAAAGATAAATATATAATCAGAAGATCAATGACATTACTATAGCAGTTAATACAATTTGTCTTATGAACGGAAAGCCTACATTTTCACAGTGGAGTTCTTGTTTCTTTTTCCTACACAACTGTGTATTTCTCAGGCTCATTGGCTGTAAACCTTTGTTTCCTTTTCATATATTTTAGGTTTACAGACCACTGGATATTCTCCAAGAGAAGGAGTATATATTTTTCTCAAATTATTATATTTGCATACACAAGATGTGTCTGCATTAATTTTAGCGTCTTCTAGATCTATAATATATAGTCTTTGTAGTTTTCTAATATGTGATAAAGCAACATATGTCATACCCTCTTTAAAAACAGTAGAGCCAATGAAAATTAATGCATGATCAAGGCTTGATGTTGAGATTTATGTATTGTTACAGCATGAGCTAAATATAGAGAAAAGTGTTCTATTTGAATATATAAGTCTTTCATCAGTAAACATCTTCGTGTTGCCCTAGACATTTCTTTGAGTTCCTTAATACTGTCAAATTTTACAGTAACAAATTCGGTATCATCATAGATTTTCTATTTAACAAAATGTAGTATATGTCCCATTGCTCCATTTACAAGTTCATGTTCCACATCCAAATTGAAACGTAAAATAACACAGCATATTTCTCAAAAGAAAAGTCTTTTTCTAATGCTGCAGTCCATGACACAGATTTCACCATATTTATTAATTTAGTAGATAAGGATTTAGGTATAGGAATATGTGCTCCAAATTTTTCAAAACAACCTTTACAAGGTAAATGTATAATTGTTTCATTTTTCATAGATAACATTTCCATATTTAAATTACAGCATTCTTTTAGCATTGGCATCAAACAAACAACAGGTAGAGTTTCCAAATGGAGATAATGCATAACCTCTGCTGCAGTTTACAAAGTAGGAATTAAGTAGCTATACTTCTTGCTAGAAGCATATATTTTGTCTTTTCAGTTACAATTCCTAGCCTAATATCTTTTAATATTTTACCATATTCTTTATCATTTGCTTGTCTCATATTTTGGGTAAGTTCACTATATAAGAAATGTAACCAAATTTTAACATTACGTATACTTCCTAAAGATTTTCTAGTTTATTTTTCTTGTACTGTTTTAAAAATTGCCTCCCCTTTAACTGGAGTCAGTTGAAGTAGATCGCCGAAAACTATCACATGTTTCCCACCAAATAGATTATAGCAAGATGTTTTCAGTATTTCTGTCATACGTAAGTGAACAAAAGCCATCCCAGGGGCCCATTACGATTTTGGTTGGAAACTCTTCCAACAGAATTGCTTTCGGAATTGTTTCCGACTGAATCGGGTTCTGCGAGTCTGACCGACCGATTACAATGCTTCCGAACATCATTCGTTCAGACTCACACTGACTTCAATGGGAGCCTGTGTTCTGAATGAGAACACAGGCTTCCACTGTAAAAAGAAGTGCTTGAGGAAAACATTGCACCCTGTGGCGGGCACCTCATGGTGCCTGCCACACTGTGCATGGTTGGAAAGAGGGGTCCCTTGGGTACCCCCATGGGCCCCAACCAAAGGCCTACGGGTAAAGGGGGGCCTGCTACAAACCACCATAGTCAGATTCCGACAGCCGATCCGTGTCGGACAGACCGATTTGGAACGGCTGTCAGAAGCGGACATCATAATCGCTCGGTCGGAAACCGTGTTCATAGAGCTGTATGATTCTGCTCCGAATGACTCGGGCTTTCCGAATGTCGCTCTGAACTGAATCGGACAGCCCAGTAGGGTTTCCTTGCATCGTAATTGGTCGTTCGGAACTGTATCCGACTCGGTCGAAAACATATGTTCCGCATCGGATTTGAATAATCCGAATCCCGTTCGGTGCATTTCCAAATGCCATCGTAATCGGCCCCTAAATTGGAAACCATACTCTTCTCGCCTATAATCAAAATATGTAATTTTTTAAGAACTCTATGACGTTCTTGAGCAGTATCACAATTTAATTTTAAGTTTTCTAGTTTATAATTATGTTCCACTGGAAGTAGAAGTAGTTGGTGTAATGTTATCCCTTCAATAGTATATGCTGCTAATCTAGTTGGAGCAGTAACAAACACATGATAAGTTTGAATTTGTGATTTTTTGAAGGTAAGCAGTTATAACTTTTATAAGCAAATTTATACCTGTACCAGCCTGGCCTGATATATAGTTTAATATCGGCTGAAATTTACACATAAACATTACCATGTTCAAGTCCATGATCAGCAGTTGTTTGAATCTGTTCAAATATTTCACATTGTAGTGCATTTAATTGTGATAGAAGGTAATCATATTTTTCACCATCCTTACGCATTTCACCCATAGCAAGTTCTACCTCACCTATAGCAACAGAACCTGCATTACTAATATTTGGTTGTCCAAGCGGGTCTGCAGTGTAATATTTGAAAGGTTATTGGTACTTGCAGTATTGCGTAATATTTCTGAGTGCATTTTTTTGTCCTCTAAAATTTATTGGTCCAACATGCCAACATTGTAATGCTACATACATGGTTAAATTGTGAGATTGTGGTGACCTTTGACTATGTGTTTTAACTGACTCCATTTTGAATGTAGAACATCATTTTGTGCTCTCATTTTGGGCCTTCTTGTAGCTTCAGAGTATGATGTTTTCATTTCTTCTCGGCACAGAGCAAAACAGCCTTGCTGGAACATGTTGTGTGGGATGCGCACTTGGTGCCTTTCACAGAGTTGAGGTTGTTTTTGCCAGAAAAATGTGTGGAATGCACAGCTCTGTCTTGGAGTCAAAACACGGAGGTTCGGCCGGCTTTGTCTTGACCTTGGAACAGACTGTTACGGTCAGCTTTGGTTTTGCAAGAGTTGAAGGGAGGGGGAATTTCTAGAAGTCTCTCTCTGTGTTAGTAAAAGGTATTAAAGGTGGGAAATCTTGCCGCTTAGACAGGAGCTCGCCGAGGGACAGACGTGTTGCCGCAGGGAACTTCGAGGGTCCGGATAGAGACTTCTGCCTGACTGTCAGGTGCTCCTCCGGTTGAGCTGGCCAGAATGTTGACAGACCGTTCAGTGATGTATTTGTTTTACTTATTTTGTGTATATAAACTATAAGTTTTATTGCTCTGTGATGTTTTCGTGTTGTGCTCTTTATAATTGATTCTTTCATTTGACAGTGTTTATTTCTGGCATTTGACAGTGCTTGTTTCTTGCATTGGACGCCAATTATTATTATCTGCTTATGTTTTGCTCCCTTGCATTTTATTTGTGAATGTTCCATTATTATCTGCTTGTGTTTTATCTCATGCATTTTATTACGTGTGAGTGTTTTATTATTACTTGTTTGTGCACATATTCATATCTATATACCTTGTCATGTTGTTTTACCTGTTTCATTTGACATCTGGGAAAGTCTTTCAGTTAGAGAGTGTTGCATTAATAAAACCCCATGCTTTATTTTGAAGCTGACTTTTGTTTTGCCTCATTTTGTGAGTGCTGAGCCTCCTTTCCAGGTGCTTTTTCCTGCTTTACCAAGTGCCTCATCTTGGGGGTGCTGAATTTCTTTTTTTGGGGGATTATAAAGTAAGATAAACATAAACCAGGAACTCTGCTATTGTAATATAGGGTTTGTACTCATAAAAAGCTTCCAAATATATATGATATTGTGTTCCAATCAATTCTTCTTTTCGCTATGTTTTAATAAACTGTAATATTGCCAAAAAATCAAATTCTTTATTAGCAGTATTGTCACATGTATGTTTTTGGTGATTAATCAAAGTAGGTTTGGAATGACATATTAAGCAGCCATCTGTTTCATTCATATGACATTTGCCACTATTAACATCCTCAATGACATTATTTTTGTAAGTATAAAATTGAGCTACTTTATATAGTCATAACTGCTCCAATAAAGGACTTCTGTTAGGGTAGTAAGTGTATAACAAATCTGTTTTCACAATTTTTTTGTTTTGAGGTTCAAAGTGACCAAGATATTCAATTTCTGGTAAACATTTTAAAACTCTTCTTCGAGAGGAGACGCTAATCCTAAATTAAGCCATGTAATGGCATGAGATTTAGCATATAAACTTGAAGATCTTAAACGATCACAGGCCTCATAACTGTTAACATGTCTCTAAGATAGCATTTGAAGGCTAAATTAATACAGCTTTTTAGTTAAAGATTGCTCAGCAGATATCTCTTCCCATACTTCCTTCATAACTGTTTTTTCAGCGCTAGTAATATATGAAGGCACATAACTTGGGACAGCATTCAAATTATCAGCAACAAATTGTATATAGATATTAGCATTCCACAAATGCAGTATTATGGTATTGTAGTAATTTATCTGGTGTGATGTATGGCCTCTTTTTAAATTATATGTGTTTTTAGAGGACTTTCCTTTAATGGCATGCCTAACAGAATACATAAGATTGTTGACTCCTCCTTTAGTTAAAATTGGTCTTGGGAACCCAAAACGGCATTTAGTGTACTGTTTAGATTTGTTTTTAATTTTTTGTAAGTAGTATTTTCTGCATTTGTTACTTTGAAATTGAATAACTTGTTCACACTGTTTTTTGTTTGTTTCTTTATTTGGGATGTCACAAGTAATATATTGCTCAATAAACTTAAGAACAGATTTATCTGAGTCATATCCAAATTTGGGTGAATTTTTATCCATAACAGCATATGAATATGAGGTGCAATTCTCGCTTGGTACCCTTTTCTCCAAAATAAATCAACAACCTCTCCTACAGGATTTTTTCTTTCTATTTGTTAAACACTTAAGCATACTTTGGAATTTATGATTGAAAAATCTGCAAACGTTTTCTGGATCTAAAGAACATAATTTCCCAACTTTTTTAAACGCAACATCAGTGAGGTTATTGTTATATTCAAGTAGGAAACTGTATAGATCCTCCCATAGGTATTCTGCACAACTCAAAGTAAGAAATAAAGTGGGTGGTCCGAAATTCCTCAACATACATCCTAGTTCTCCATGTCTTTGGAACCAATATTAATTTGTACCTCGCTGACATGCCATAATATTTATTAAGTTATATTCCAGGATTTTGTCATTGATTTCCACCGTGTTTAGGAAATCTTTAGCTGTTAAGTTATTAAAGCCTAGTCCAGTTCATATCACATGCGTAACAGTATATGAGGTGATGGATAATTCACTTTCATACAGTAAAGTAACAATATAAGGTATGTTTTGCCTAAAATGTGGGTCCTTTGAATATAATATTGTGGAACGATATTCCGATGCAGACATTTGAGTAGGATCATCATCATATCGCCCACCTTATCCAGTTGGAAATAAAATTGAATACCATCTAGCCTCTAAAGTTTTTTCCTGATACTAACTGGATCTCCTGTGGCCTCTCTCTTTTGATACAGTTCTAAGGCATCACCCATTAGTTCCTTAGAATGCAGTGGGTGTATACTATAGTGCACATATATTTCTTCTGACTGTTCTTTAGTAATTCTCTCAAACTGCCCAATGTTAGTTTCAGCGGTAAAAAGCAGGTCAGTGGTATCTATGAAGTCATTAATGTTCACATTTTGATAGAGTATGTTACTTTGTAACAGGTATGAAATAGCATCTTATATTTTAGAAATGCTTATTAATTCTTGCCAATATTTTCTTTACCTTTTGTTGGCACTCCATCAACTAATACAACTAAAGGTGCTTCTAATTTGTGCTCTACTCCCACCGTTTCAATGTTTTTTTAATCTAATGGTAGAAAAACAACATTTCCTTTTAGTGCACATACTAATTCTTGTGGTTCAAATTTTCCGGATCCAGGTTGCATTCTAATAATAGTTTGAAATGGATAGAAAGATTGAATTAATATGCTTTTGTTTAAATTTAAATTTTGTAATTCTGAAGGATTAGGGTAAATCTCCAAATTATTATAAATTGTCCGTGAAGGCATAAACTTATGATCTAGTTTTCCAAGGCAAAAATAAACTACGATCTGATCAGCACAAAATTCATATCTGTTTTCCACAATAAGGTAAATAGCAAGTTTCTGCCAAGCTATTTTGTATTCTTCTTCAGTTTTTTGTAGTAAATCAAGATATTTAGTTTGTTTTGCATGATGTGTCCATCTCAAGCAAATGCACACTTTATTTGGAATTTCAAAAATGCATTTACTAAATTCCAAAATATCATATTCATACTGTTTCAAGTCCATAATTGGATTTTCCGTTGTAGTTTATGAGTATACAATACTTGGGCTTGCCGAAATTTCAGATTCACCACCAAAGTATTGTGATTGTATATACTTTGTAACTGATAGGACCTTTTCTGGATTACAGTGTAGTAGAGCATCACTTATTTACTACAATTGTATTGCTGGTCCCTTAACAAAGTAAAACGTTTTACACATTTTCGTATACTTGAATGAGGAGTTGAAAGCATTTGATGTCATGAAAAGTCGAATAACACATTTCATTTTGAAGATAGCTTAAACAATGGCTTGTAGATGTGTAATATTTCTAAATGGGTGTTTGTCCAATGTCTGCAAAATCTTTACTTTGTCATGCAAATGTCACCCGTACACATAGTTACTCTTGAATGTAAACATTTAAAACATGTTCAATACCTCTACACAGCTATAGTGGATTAGGAACACATACGTTCTGTAAACACTTACACCCATTAGCTGGACAGAGGCTGTACAAAATTAGGTTGAGAAGTACAATGGTAGTTACCCACCACTAAGTAAACTATAAATCAAACATACACACTCTTTGGATGATATAATCAGTGATGTCAGGTTGGACTGTTCCCATGGCGAACAGGGTCAAGACTGATATGCTGGGCCTAAACTGAACTAGCATGGTGAGCAAAAAAACAATGGAATTAGTCCCAGGACTCTGTACTAGGGATGAATGTTTGACGTTTTTCAACGTCCCGTCCATCAATTATTCTTTTTGCATTTCTCCCCGACTGTGACGGGTATGCCCAGACGCGGGTCCCATGCTCTCCATGCCACTGGAGTCAAGCTAGCCTGGCTGATGAGGAGTGATACCCCGAAAGCGTTCCCAGGATGCTTGTTTTCAGTCAAAGGATTGCCTGGCCGTTCAGGCTGGACTTTTCCCATGGGGATCATGGTCACGACTGATTTGCATATGGCTGAGTCTAAACTGGAATGACATGGTGAGCAAAAAAAACGATGGATTTAAGCCCAGGTCTCTCTATTGAGGGTGAATGTTTGACATTGTTCAGCGTTCCATCCATCAATTGTTCTTTTTGCATTTGTCACCCCGAGTGGGACGGGAATGCCCAGATGTGGGTCCTGTGCTCTCCATGCCACTGGAGTCAAGCTAGCATGGCTGATATGGGGTGATACCCCAAAACCAGTCCCAGGATGCTTGTTTCTGGTCAAGGGAGGACCTGGCCTGACATTTCGGGCTGGACTGTTCCCATAGGGAGCAGGGTCAAGACTGATTTGGCTGGGTGTAAACTGGAATGGCACAGTGAGCAAAGAAACAATATATGTAGGCCCAGATCTCTATACTGGGGGTGAAAGTTTGACATTGTTCAGTGTTCCCTCCATCAATTGTTCTTTCTGTATTTGTCACCCTGAGTGGGAAGGGTATACCCAGACGTGGGTCCTGTGCTCTCCATGCCACTGGAGTGAAGCTAGCCTGGCTGATGGGGGGTGATACCTCGAAACTGGTCCCAGGATGCTTGTTTCCGGTCCAGGGAGGATCTGGCCTGGCAGTTCAGGCTGGACTGTTCCCATGGGTAGCAGGGTCAAGACTGATTTGCATGTGGCTGGGTCTAAACTAGAAGGGCATGGTAAGCAAAAAAAACATTAATTTAGGCCCAGATCTCTGTACCGGGGGGGGGAATGTTTGACATTGTTCAGTGTTCTGTCCATCAACTGTTCTTTTTGCATTTGTCACTACGAGTGGGACGGGTATGCCCAGACTTGGGTCCCGTACTCTCCATGCCACTGGAGTCAAATTAGCCTGGCTGATGAGGGGTGATACCCCAAAACCGGTCCCAGGATGCTTGTTTCCGGTCGAGGGAGGACCTGGCCTGGCAGATTGGGCTGGGGAGCAGGGTCTGGAACGGCATGGTGAGCAAAAAAAAAAATGATTTAGGCCAAGATCTCTGTACTGGGGGTGAATGTTTGACATTGTTCAGTGTTTCATCCATCAATTGTTCTTTTTGCAAATGTGAGGTCATTTGCAGTGCATGGCTGTGGCGCAACTTATAGTTAGTGCTACTATCTATAACTGCTGAACTTCTATGTTTTTTAAATTTAAAATGTTAACGTTGTCACTGAGAAATTCACCTAAATATAACGTTACGTTAACCTTTGTTTTTGCAGTGAACTTATACGTTTTTTTAATTAAAAAGGCATTTTATTATTGCACCTAACTATAACGTTACTTTAACCTTTGTTTTTTAGTGAATTTAAAAGGTTTTTTTTAAACTAAAAATATATTTAAATATATATAGAAACTAACTATTTCAACGTTTGTGCTGTGTATGTTTAACATCTAAGGGGCCCATTACGATACCCGGCGTAAATAAATCCGCCAGGCATGGAAGCGGCAAAAATCCGCCCGCACACACCGTCTGAACACCGACCACGCCATTACGATTACACAATCCGAAAACCGCCATCGGCGGAAAAATCACACAAAATACCGCCCGCCATCGTCCGAGTCTGAGTCAAACCGCCCGCCACGGACGGAAGCACGCACGACAACACAAAACCGCCCGCCCACACGGCCGACACACCGCACGTGAAATTACGATCGCACCGCCATGAGCGCGGAAAAACCACAAATATACCGCCCGCCAGCGCAAACAACGCCGATGAGAATCGACACGGCAGAAGCCATGGCGCCAACGTACCTGCACAGAAACCATCCGCACACAAAACCAATAGCACACAACATGGCCAACAAGTCCACACAGCAAGGCACGCACAAATACACAAGCACAGTACACATCCCGAAAACACCCCCGGACAAACAAAAAATACAAAGGCCAGAACCCCAGACACAACACACCTGAAAACAACAGACCATGAGGACACACCCACATAGGTGAGTACAAAAGCAGCACTCCCACAGACCACAACCCCTTGCTACATTGCAAACCAGAGAGGAGAGGAGAGGACACAGTGACACAGCAAGGACAGCAGCACACCACAGAAACGCACACATCACTACCACCACCACCACCACCACCACCACCAAACACCACCACCACCACCACCACCACCACCAAACACCGGCACCACAAACCCCCTGCACATTACACAACACACACCGCACCAGCACCACAAACACCATGGCACCACAAAGGATGCCCAAGTTCACGCCCATGGAGCTGACGGTCATGGTCGACTGAGATCATCAAGGTGTACCCACAAATCTATGGGAACATGGTCCAGCACACACCACTAGCCACCAGAAACAGAATGTGGAACCGGATCGTAGACCAGGTCAATGCAGTCGGGACCCTGCCCAGGAACAGAGTCGAGATTAACAAACGTTGGAATGACGTAAAGAGCCTGGTCAAGAAGAAGGAGGGCAAAAACAGAGAGCTGGCTGCCGTCACTGGCGGAGGGAATCCCGCGCTCTTTAAGACCTTCAAAGCGTGGGAGGAGAAGGTGCGAGTCGTAATCCATCCGGAGATCCTCGCCGGATTAGCAGAGAGTGGAGGCTGGTAAGTACAAACTAATGTATACCAGCACACCGCTATGTACTCACATGCGCAACTACCATGCCACAGCTCCCAGGGACAAACACCCCCATGTCCAGCACACAATACACAACACATCACACACACATGCAACAGACACTACCACACACAGCCCAAACCGAACAACTGTATGATGCGTGGGGACATGTGTACACTCAGCCAGCCACGTAACCACCAACAGGTCCCCAAATATGCCAGAAGCGCCACAACGAGCACCCACCACACCCATGTGTCCGCCACAGCTGCACTAACCGACAAGTAACAGGTAAGTGGCAGGAACACAAAGTGCAGTGGGTGGGACGGTGGACAGCCCAAGTACAACACACACCAGGCCCCAGTCCCACAGCACAGCAAGGAGGAGCATCCCCCACAGCCACGTGTCAGCCCCCGCAGTGCACAACGACAGCCGAAAGGCAGACATCACGGTCCACAGCAATCAGTGTCAGTGGGTGTCCAGCCACCCCCACGACCCACAACACCCCCCACCCCCACAGACCTGCAACATGGAGCACCCCCGCTTAGAGCCATGTGGCATCCAGTACAGTGCACGCACGAACAACTTGCAGGTGGGAAACTGGACAGGGCTGGATTACTGGAGGCATGAGGACCATAACACGACCAACACATGGGACATGTCACGTAGCAGACGAACACGCAGCACCGCCCACCGTCACGAACAAGTGAACAATGTGCACACGGACATGAACAACAGACTCACACCCACATGACCCATCACAGACATAGCAACACCCAAGGAGCCACGTCTGCATGCACAAGCCACACTGAATATAGTCCCACACGGCAGCCACTGTGCAACTCATCACACACAACCGAAACACCATTGAAGTCCTGTCCATGTAGCCCCTACTGCCTGTCAACCACACACCCCACAACTAGGCCTATGTAAGACAAACAACACTAGACGCAACAGAGCGGAACAACATAAATGCACACGAACACCACTGAACCCATCAAACACACAGACACACCATGCACAAACAACATACCATCCATCCCATCCGTCAGCCCCAGTCTCATGAAAGGCATGTCATCCGCACAGCTGCCACACATACAGCAGTCACGCTGAGATACATGCCCATGACCAACCATGTGCCAGAAGTCAATGAAGCGCACGACACACTGTGAGCAACAACACACAACATGGGCCACACCCCCGAGCACTGCAGTGATGCACATGGCACAGGGCAGCACGCACACCAAGGAGATGGGACAACTGCAATACGTCGGGTGGCACACAACCATCACTCACTCATAACGATGCGTCCAATGCCATGTCCAGTAATCACAACAGACAGCAAATATGCAGGCCATGTCAAGCATGCACACACCTCAAACCATGCACTGTCATGCTGCCACAACACAAGTCACGTTCGGCACCCATGGCTCACAGCATGTACCCCAAAAGCATATTCCCTCCCAAATGCGAATCTGGGGCATGGCCCCCATGTTGCCATATGCGTTCCTAAGCGTTCCATTTGAACCCCAAAAGCATATTCCCTCCCAAATGCGAATCTGGGGCATGGCCCCCATGTTGCCATATGCGTTCCTAAGCGTTCCATTTGAACCCCAAAAGCATATTCCCTCCCAAATGCGAATCTGGGGCATGGCCCCCATGTTGCCATATGCGTTCCTAAGCGTTCCATTTGAACCCCAAAAGCATATTCCCTCCCAAATGCGAATCTGGGGCATGGCCCCCATGTTGCCATATGCGTTCCTAAGCGTTCCATTTGAACCCCAAAAGCATATTCCCTCCCAAATGCGAATCTGGGGCATGGCCCCCATGTTGCCATATGCGTTCCTAAAGCGTTCCATATGAACTCCAAAAGCAAAGTACAAACCAGACCCAGGATGGGCCAGGAGCCCGCATACACCAGAGTCACAATGAGTAGGGGCACAGCAACACACCCATCGGCATGGCCAATCCGTCCCATGCCACATGAGCACAGCACACAGTCCCATTGCCTAGCACACACAACTACAGATGCCACAGCCACACACTCGCCTCCGGGAAACCCATGTACGAGATTGCACGAACTGCCAATGTCAGACGACTAATACATACTTCGCCAGGTGCAACACAAAAACAAATCTCATTCTCTCCACAGGTGACGAACTGCTGGATGCTGGGGATGGAGACAGCAGCCAGCACAGCCAGCCCACAAGCCCCCAACGAGGACACACGGATCTGGAGGATCTGTCCTCCTCTTCGGACACGGACCACCAAGCTGGCCCATCTGGCGTGGCAGGGCCCAGCCGCTCCCAGGACCCCTCCTACCCACCAACCCATCATCCAGGGATGCTGAACAGTCCCAGTCCCCTGCTGCCACTGTCGTTGCGGCCACACCCACGGTCATTGCGGCCACTACCACTGCCGCAACCGCCACCATCGCCGCACCGACCACCACCGCCTCCACCACCACCACGTCTTCGCTGGCACCAGCCCCAGCGCAGGTGGTGGCCCGGCCGACTGGATCCACCCTGGGAGCCACAGCGAGGACCGTGGTGTGCAATGTGGCTAGTGGGCAGGCCGGTGGCAGCAGGACTGGTAGGAGGAGCAGAGGTCAGGGAAACGCCAGCCTCCCCTGGGAGCCATGCCCTGCCTCAAATGGCCAGAGTCCTTGGGGCCTATGAAGAGGCCCAAGGACAATGGGCCAGGTCTGCTACTGACACGCGGGAGGTGCTGGGGGTGCTGAGGTCCATGGACGCCCATATGGGCCAATTCGTGTCCCGTATGGACCAACTCGTGGACCTCATGGGCCAGCTGGTGGTGGCGGTGGGGTCACAGGCAAGGCCAGCAACACCACCTCCGCCACCACCTGCTAGGCGCAGGGTCGGCCAGCAGTGTCCACTTCCCCTGCGTCCACAGCCAGTGAGCACACCTCACCCACCACCAGCAGGTCGCCACCACACACCCCCTCCCAAACGTGGAAGGGGCCGTCCGAAGAGGAAACAGATCTCCCGGGAGGACTTCGCACGCTCCAGTCGCAAGTGAGGCAGCCAGCCAGCCTACCGCCAGCCTTCCTTGACCAGCCACTGCATTGACTTGCTCTACGATCCCACTCCACACAGCCAGCTGGATGGCATGTGTGTGTTGGACTATGGACATAGAACCAGTGGGTACACCCTGATCATCACGCAGCCATGACCGACAGCTCATTGTCACTGCACGCACCACTTTTGTCATCACCTTACACACAATCACATGTCACAGTTTGTAATAAATGCACCTTTTTCACTAACTGCTGTTTGTGCCCTGTGTTTTATTTGTACGGAATACAACGGCCACCTTGGGCGGAAAGGCACCTGATGCGTGGCATGGCAATGGAATCCGGAGGGCCTGTAGGGACCTAGGGGTGGGAGACAGAACAGGAGCACATTCAATGAGTGTGTCACACACCCATCACACAGTACATGTCAACAACTACAAGCAATGTACACACATCGCACAGAGCAATAGGGCACAATGCCACAGTCACCAACAGTGGCATACTACCCTGGCCATGGAGCGTTGACACACTGCACGCAGTGAACATACGGCCACCCTGACACAGCACACACAAACCTGCACAGATACAGACACATCATCCGTCGTACATGGACACTCACCGTCAAGTGAAGTAGCGGGCGATGAGCTGCTGGCGCACATTCCCAGCTTCCTCCTCTCCGCTGTCCACCTCACTCGAGCTGTCCTGGTCTGCGGGCTGGGGCCCTGGTTGATCTCCGTCATCCACAATGAGGGGGATCTGCTTCCGAATGGCTAGATTGTGCAGCATGCAGCACGCCACCACTATCTGGCACACCTTCTGTGGGGAGTACGCCAGTGCACCCCGGTGCGGTCCAGGCACCTGAACCTGGACTTGAGGAGGCCAAAGGTACGCTCGACCACACGTCTGGTCCTCCCATGTGCCTCATTGTATCGATCGTCTGCTGGGGTGCGAGGATTCCTCAATGGACTGAGCAGCCATGCCCCATTCGGATACGCAGAGTCACCTGGGTGTGAGGGACACAGAGAACCGTTGCTATTCCAACTGGACAGGGGACAGCATCGCACAACCAGCACGCTACACCACTCCACATACTCACCGACAATACAGCCACGATCCTGTTGCAGATTGGCCATCAGTCGTGGCAAGATGCTGTTGCGCATTATGTGTGCGTCATGTGCCGAGCCTGGAAACGTGGCACACACGTGGGTGATCACCATGTCCGCAAGGCACACCACTTGCACATTCAGGAGTGCGTGTGCTTCCTGTTGCGATACAGGTGCTCAGTGGCCTGTGGTGGAACAAGGCCGACATGTGTGCAGTCAATGGCTCCCACGACGTGTGGGATTCTGCCAAGGGCATAGAATGCACCCTTCACTGCCGCCAATTCACGAGCCCTGGGAATCTGATGTACCTGTTTTGGTACAGCATCATGGCTGCCAGTACATCCCTCAGCACCTTGCTGAACATGGGCTGGGACATCCCTCCTCCACTGCCCACTGTGTGCTGGAATGACCCAGTGGCGAAGAAATGCATGGCGGCCATCACCTTAGCCGTGGGGGTGACAGCAGTCGGATACACCCTGCGGGGACGGAGATGGGGCTCTAACATGGCACACAGTCGATGCAGAGTTGGCCTGTCCAGCCGAAACTTCCTGATTACCTCTGTATCGTCCATGTCCGCCAGCAATTGGTATGGGCGGTCAATGTTCGGTCTCCGCCTGGGTTAAATGGCAGAGGACACATGTCAAAGCAACACGGCACATAGCAATTTCGCATACACATCACTGACATGACTGAGCAAGCACATGAGCCACAGCCCAGCTGTCAAGCTGGGGCGAGCACGACCACAATACACTTACACAGGTCTCCCAACAATGGCAATGGCAAGTGAGACATACCACTGCCATGTGCATGCACATGGGGATCTAGGCCCCAATGACTTGCGGGCGTGCTGATGGGGACTGACTGCATATTCGTCAAGCGGCAACGCCACGGCAACATGAGTGTCTGCTGAGCATGGAACTGCTTCCGAGGCTGGATGAGTATGGCACACGGCGGACGACGATGTGGGCACGGGCTGAGCGGCCAATACAAGTGGGACCTGTGGCACGAGGGGATATGAGACAGTAGTAGGTGTCAGCACTGCACCCTATGTACAGCACTGTACGGATCACAGCTCCCGAAACATTGACTGGTGTCCACATTGACAGCCCCATGCCAAGACGGCTGTGTGCTTGCAGTCACACGTCACAGGTGAGAGGTTACATTGCACGTGCCAGGTGGCAGGCGTACATAGTGGGAGCTGGCATGTGTGTGCATGTGTCTCCTGTTCAGGATCCACCAGATGGGCGCTGACTCTGTACTGACCATTGGACACAGCATGTTCCGTGGAAGGCTTGTGTGTGTGGGATGGTGGCACTGGATGTGCCTCCGTTGGGTGGGGGCCATGCACAGGGCGGGTACGTCGATGATTGCGCATTGTTGGTCACGGTGGGTGCACCAACTAAGATGTGTTGCCCTGTGTTTAATTCCTATGTCCGCATGATGATGGACTGTGGATGTGAGCAGACTACACATTGGTCGATGTGCTGTCTATATGCATGTGCCTTCACACCAGGCACAGCTGCCCCTGCACATGTGACCCCTGCTGGACTCGCTGCTGGGTCTGTGGAGCTGATGCACCTTCTGCGCGTGGGGCGGACAGCTCTCCTCACTTCCCTCATTGCGCATGTCATGTCTTTGCCGCAGGTGACATGGATCATGGAGGGCCCACATGTACGCGTGGGTAGGCTACACATGATTGTTCACTGGTCGCCACCCCCAGTCAGTGTTTCGAATGGGAAGGTTGTCGTGCTGGTGGTATGTTCGATGTGGCGGATGGGCGGGCCTAGGTGCGGGCTTACATTCCGGACATGGGGGGTAGTTGGATTGGCGACTAGTTGCAGTACACACGGGACACGTCTCTTCCTTTCCACATCTGGGTCATCCCTTGTACTAACTGACAGTGATACAGTCATCTTCGCCCCAGCCCTCATGTCCTCCCCTCGCCCCCAATATGCATGCTCACCTGCGAGGCTAGCGCTTGCACAGGCAGCCCCATGCTCGCACCAGAGAGGGCAAGGAGTGTATGTGTGGGTCCAGTTGCACGAGTGGGCTGTCTCAGGGTATGATGTGTGGCGGGACGCCGTCCACCTGCGTGGTGCCCCAAATGGAGACCCGGCCTGCATGGACTATGCATCACAGTCTTCGCCTTCCCGGATCCGCCACCTGCGACACCCAGTGGCTGTGGCAGCCCTTGCGGCCAGGCCGCGTCCGTCTGTGGCTGTTGGCCCACACATTCACTCTTTGGCCTCTCTGGGGAGGGCTCGGGGGTGGTGGCGCACGCGCTTGCACTTAGTCGCAATGGCATGTGGCGTGGTTGGTATGATGGGCAATGGATGGGATGGTGCGAGCCACCTCCCGTGGCGTCAGTGCTGCTCGTGCTGTGGTTCGTCCCCCTACACTTCCATCTGACTTGTGCCATGCTAGACGTTGAGGTTCTATTGCCTGCGTGATATGACCAGGAGGAGCGCGAGGAGACCTCACACACCATGCTCCACTGCCATCCCGTGCCCTGTATCGCCTGTGTGGATTGACTATGTTGGGGTTACACCTGGTCGACTGGGGCTGTGTGTGCCTTGTCAAGGGGCATGGCGGGCGCACAACAGGATCAGCTTGTCCACAGAGGGTGGGCTGAGGTGCGCCTGGTACCGCTTTGTACGTGTGCCCGGCTGCTGTGCACACACGTGTTCACTCCCCCGACAGGTGTCCTCTCACAATGCCCAGGAAGCGGTGGTGTACTGTTCATGACCCCTCCCAACACGGCGTGCTCCAACTTGGCATGTGCGCATCTACCCGTCGCACCCACCCACCTGAGCACTGCGTCCATACGACTTCACACGACACATGTGTGTCTTCCACAGTAGTGCTACTCATTTGCGTTGACATCCAATACCAGTGGACTACATGGTCATGTCACGACTGCCGTGTACTTCACATACTCTCATCCTCTCTCATTCGTACTTGTGAAATGAGTCAGCGGAGACAGTTTTGGTTTCAAACATTATATTGAGTCTTCTGTGATGCAGTATAGTGGACACTACTGGCAGCGGGATACATGTTGAGGATATACGGAGCATGATTACAAATGGGATAGGGTGTGGGGTTACATCTGCTTGGCCAAGGCTGTGCTAATGTACATTTACGTATAGCTGCGGACTTTGACACAGACGGTATACATGTAGCCTACCAGACCGCTCGGCATCATGGGCACAGTCCATCTCAGTTCCATGTGACAGGTTTGCTGCGGTTGTTCCTCATGCACGCGTGCATGTGAGATGACATCAGGGCATGTGCTTGCGTGCATGCAGCGGCGTGCCACTTGTTGTTGCACTGTGGTGGTTACTGGACATGTCACAGTCACTGGGGTCGTGTTGTTGTTGTATGCACTTGTCGTCCATGCAAAGGTCCTGGTATGGGATTCCCGGGGCGGGGGTGGGAGGGTGCAGCACCCACAGACTCCAGGCGACCTATTCATGTCCACTGAGCGGTGTGTGTGTCCATGTGCGCTGGATCCATGTCGTGTCCTGGTTGTTCGTGCAGTTCCGTCCATGTGGGTGCGATACACAGAGCCCATGCCACTGCCTCCCACGATGCATGCGGTGTTCCTGGATGTGATGGGGAACAGTGTGCATGTCCCGGTCATATCCGATGTCATGGCGATGTCGTTGATGGTGTGGTTACAGTTGCCGGTCGTTTGGTATGGCTGTTGTGGTGGTGACTGGCCAGTCCGTGCGGAAGCTGAGCATGGGTGCGGGGTTGGACTTCATGGGTCACTCGGGGAACCTGCGTTGTGGTCCGGCGTATTTACAGGTTGTCAGGTATGCGATGCCGTCCAGCAGGGCTTCCATGTCATTGGTGGTGTACATGTTTGCCAGCCAATGAAGCGGATGGTGGCTGTCAAGGTGTTGTTCGTAGGTTGTCCCTTGGAGGACCATGATGGGGCATGCTGGGTGACATTCGATGTAGCTGTTCTCGATGATCCGTCGTGTGGAGGCACAGTGGTTCTATTTCAGTGCGGGTGCGATGTTGGCCACATACGCCATGCCCCCATAGGCAGAGCAGGCCCTGTCGTGTGCTTCCAGAGGGAGGAGTAGTGGTAGCAGGTCCGCCTTCAGACATGCCGGGTTGGAGAGGCATATCTCGACGGGATGCTGGTAGGGACACCTCCGACAGTAGAAGACGGGCATGACGCAGCTGAACAATGTGATGCGGTAAGTCAGTTGGTAACTTACGTTCAGCAGGGACAGGAGATCGCATCCCAATGTATGTATCGTGTTGGTTTTGTACAGCTTGAGCTGTTCGGCGTAGTTGGGTAGGTGTGTTGCGGTTGCCATTTCGCAGCGGTTCGTTGAGGTGGCGTGCTCCGGCTGTGTGTGCAGTCTGCAATGTGCACGCTCCGGGGTTGCTGTGAGCTCTGTGTAGTCGTAGGGAGACAGGACTTGTGTTCTGTTGGCTTGTTTGGAGGACACGGGCCCTCTTCCCACATGCTTCTCAGACAGTTCAAGGTCAGTGCTGTGTGACTCCTTCCAATTAACTTGCATGTGGCCGACATGGGGGAGTGTTTTCTTCTTTCTTCCCAGTCCGTTGTGTGCTTCTGTGATATGCGCTATCTGCCGTGTGGTCGGTCTCCTCGGCATGCCTGTGTTGGTCTATTCTTGGACAATGGCTGTATTCACCGGCTTCTGTCGTAGGGCTGTGGTTTCGGTGTTGGAATGGAAGGTCATTCAGTGCTGTCTGCTCTCCCTTGTGTGGGCGGCAGGCTGCCTTTCCGCTCTGCGTTGGGCCTTGTGTGTGGATGTTATTCTTGGGCCACCTGTTGTCGGTCCCGGGCTCTTTGGTGTTCCGTTTCATGTGTCTTGTTCATATGTGCAGGGTGGTATGGGTTTTTCAGTGTGGTACTGGCGTCCCTCTTCCCGAAGGGCCCTGCTTCTCCTAGTTGGTGTTGCCGCCGCTGTGTGCTACGCCATGTTTGTTACACTGGGGTGTGTCCTGCTGTTGCGTGACTTCACTGACATGTGTGCGTCGGTTGTGTGGCGTTGGGTGTTGTCCGTGGGTTGGGCGTTGGGGACATGTCTGTGGCCGGCCTGTCACGTGTCATGTGCGTTCGGGGTGGGGCTGATGTGTGTGCTGCTTGGTTGTGTCCCTGTGTCTGTGTGCGACGCATGCATGGCGCTGCGGTTGGCCTCTGCGTTGTGCGCATGTGTGGCGGCGTCATCGGCGCTTTGGGGCCGTGACGGGGTGGTTGGTTCCTAGTCCCAGGTGGTGTGTACACATGTGTTCCGCGATGTTAGGATTTGGCCTGTGTGTCATATGTGGATGCAATGGTGGATGTGTAGTGTGCACGCGCTGGTGGGGGTTGTCCGCTTTTCCGCCCTTGCACTGTGTGCGCTGTTTGCGTGCACTTGTTGTGTGTGTGCCTACCTGCGTCTCCGCGATGCGTTGCGTCCTTGGTGGTGCATCAGCAGAAGCATGGGAAGGGCCTGCAGTGCTGGATTCATGCCCGGGGTGCCGCTTCTTCGTTGTCCGTGCTCTGCGTCCGTGTTTCCGCCTCTCTTTCACGTGCGGTGTCTCTTTGCCGTGGGAGCCGTTTGTTTGCGGCATCGTAATTTATGCGCCGGGCGGGGCGTGTTTCGTCGGACGGTGTGTGTCAGTTGTGCTGCGCCGCTACGTGTGCGGGCGCACTTTGATGGCGGACGGTGTTGCTGGCTTGCCGGCGGTGTTTGGCCTGCTTTTCGCATCGTAATTGGGCGGGCGTGTGGACTGCTGCGTGCCGGCGGTAACTGGTGGTTTTTGCATCCGCCAGCACGGCGGTTGTGCTTCCGCCCGCCATCGTAATGGGCCCCTAAGTTTTTGGAACTCACATATACTAAAATATTCCCATCATATTTTTCATAGTCTTTGTATGTATCTTTACATAAACTTCATATTTATATTTCACAAAGACACTGATCAGTTTTTCCTATACTGTAAACTATGTGTTCACTATGTACATCCATTTTTAAAGTTTTTAAACATTTTTATTACTGGAAGTTCGCCGATGGCTCGTGGGAGGCTTGTGAGATGGTAGAGTTATAAATTTCCTTCTAATATATTGTACAGAGATCTTTTTCATGTGGTCAGTTATTATTGAATGCTAATCTTTAATGATAAAATCAGTACAGCATGTATTGTGTAGTAATTATTTCATTCACAAACTAACGGCTCTCACGAGACGATTGTGGGGGTCGAACGCACAATCCCCTGGTTGGACTATGAAGGGGCCGTAATTTGTTGGCCGGGTCTCTCGATCCGCTCCCAAGATCGTACGTTTGGACTTAAGTTCATAACGATGTATTAATGTCATTTTGAAGAGAGTAAGACATGAGAAGTGTTGCTTAAAGTAGAAAAACAGTTGCTGTAATGTTGCATTTGAGATATTAACAACATTCTCTGTTTTTAAGACCTCACAGGCCTCTTGCGAGACCCCCACAAGACACCTGGGAGTGGAAAGACATCCCAAGGAAGGATTCTGATTGGTTTATATGGATGTCTTTATTTAGCAAAGAAAGATTCTAACCTTATTGCTTTATTTACCTATTGGGTTTTGCTGTGGTTAGACCTTTTTGGCAGGCTCTGTGACATTGCTGATTTTCTGTCACCATAATCTCATCCTCAGATTCAGATGAGAACTCTACTGATGCTCCTGCAACAAAGCCACCTCAGCCACCCAAGTAGTCCTTGGTGTGGCAATTTTTATTAAATGAGGTCAGGTGGCAAAAAAGAATCTGAGAAATATGTTATATGTAAAATATGCAAACAGGAGTTCAGTAGGGGCAGCCAGAACAAGCAATGCAGCACAATTACCACTGGGATGTGGCAACATTTGAGAGCTATGCACCCTCAACGCCTTGCTCTAGATGAGTTAGCTCGTGCTGCAGAGCTTGATAACTCATCAGGGGTGTCCACATCTTTTCAACCTGCTGACATGAGTGATGTGTGAGATCATAGGCAGTGCATTGCGGGTGCGTACGTTATAGATATCTCAGGTAGCTATAACTACGGAATTCCTATGGTTTTGTGCAAGTCAAATCTGGGCATAACTCTAACATTCCTGTAACCTTTGTTTTTTTAGTGAATTTCTAAGGTTTTTAAAATGTCATTTCCTAACTGTAACCTGGAACCTTTGAGAGTGAACGAGTGAGTGGCTGCATAGGTTGGGGAGTGGGTGTGTGAGCGGCTGTATGGGTCTGTGGGCAGGTGTGTGAGTTACTGTATGGGTCTCTGAGTAAGTGTGTGAGAGTTTTTGTGGGTATGTGAGTGGGTGTATGAGTCAGTGAGTAGCTGTGTGAGTGGCTGTAAGGGTCAGTAAGTGGGTGTGTGAGTGGCTGTTTAGGTCTGCGGCTGAGTGTGTGAGTGGCTGTATGGGTCTGTGAGTGGGTGTGTGAGTGGCTGCATGGGTCTGTGAATGAGTGTATGAGTAGCTGTATGGGTCAGTGACTAGGTGTGTGAGGGGCTGTATGGGTCTGTGACTGTGTGTGTGAGTGGCTGTATCGGTCTATGAGTGAGTGTGTGAATAGCTGTATGGGTCAGTGACTCGTGTGTGAGTGGTTGCATGGGTCTGTGATTGGGTGTGTGAGTGTATGAGTGGGTGTGAGTAGTTTTAAGTGTGTGTGAGTGGTTTTGTGGGTCAGTGAGTGAGTTTGTGAGTGGCTGTATGGGTTTGTGAGTGGCTGTATGGGTCTGTGAGTGCATGTGAGAGTATCTCAGTGTGTCTGTGACTGGGTGTGAGAGTGTCTCAGTGGGTCTGTCAGTAGGTATGTGAGTGTTTCAGTAGATGTGTGATGGGTCTTTGAGTAGGTGTGTGAGTGTCTGAGTGAGTCTGTCAATGGGTGTGTGAGTGTCTGAGTGAGTCTCTCAATGGGTGTTTGAGTGTCTCAGTGGGTCTGCGAGTGAGTGTGAGAGTATGAGAGTGGGTCTGTCAGTGGATATGTGATTGTCTGAGTGTGTCTGTGAGTGGGGGTGAGGGTGAGGGAGTCTGAGTGGGTCTGTGATTGGGTGTGTGACTGTATGAGTGGATCTGTGAGTGGGTGTATGAGTGTCTGAATGGGTCTGTCAGTGGGTATGTGAGTGTTTGAGTGGGTCTGCGATTGGATATCAGTAGCTGAATGATTCTGTGAGTGGGTTTGTGAGTGGGTGTGTGAATGGGTGTGTGAGTGTCTCAATGGGGCTGTGAGTAGGTTTATGAGTGGTTTTGTGAGTCAGTGAGCAAGTTTGTGAGTGGTTGTATGGTTGTGTGAGTGTCTCAGTAGATCTGCTAGTGGGTGTGTGAGTGTTTCAGGGGGTGTGTGAGTGAGTGGATTTGTGAGTGGGTATGAGAGTGTCTGTGTGGGTCTGTGAGTAGGTGTGAAAGTGTCTGTGTGGGTCTGTGAGGGGGGTGTGAGTATCTGAGTGGGTCTGTAAGTGGGTGTGAGAGTTTCTGAATAGGTCTGTTAGTGGTTGGGTAACTGTCTGAGTGGGTCTATGAGAGGGTGTGTGAGTGTCTGAGTAGGCCTGTGAGTGGGTGTATGAATTAGTACATTTGTGAGTACATATATACATTTTTTTTAATTTTACAGCCGAATTTGTGGATCTGATGCAACTTTACATGTGGGGTCACAATTAGGGTCGTGGTGGACCCACGAATATTCAATCATTGAAATAAATGGTTACAGGGCATTTTCTTTCCCATCAGGGGTCCCTCACAGGCCCCTATATTGTACCCATGGGGTCATGGAACATCTACCCTGACCCCTTCTATTACGTTTGATTTGGATTTTCTCAGCCAGGGACCGTTTTCTGATATCTAAAATGGCAGCTGCAACTTTTTACTCAGATTCTGGCCAGCCAATCATAGCATTGGTGTTGGTACGAGAATTCAGGGAGCCCATGAAGGATCCGTGATGGCTCAGCTTCCCTCGATATACACATTTGTTTTTCCTTTAATATCTCAAAAACTACTAAAAGGACTTACACCACTTCACAAAAAGCACTCGTTCTGGACCAAAATCTAGCTTTCTGCCAAACTTTGTACAATTCGGTGCAGCATTTCGGGCTGTAGTCCTGTCTAAAATCTCTATGGGAAATAAAACTGGAAATGCACATTTGACCCCCGCCTTTTTTTCTCAGGTCCCGCTTGACGGATCACCCGAAACTTTCCATGTACACCTAGAAATAGGAGGTCACTTTTTTTCAAAAATGTCATAAGGATTCATCAAACAGCACCAAAGTTATAGGCAAACAAAAAAAACACTTTTCCTATAGAAACTAGGTCCTAACTATAGCTACCTACTGGCGACTGCCAGTGGGTAATAATATATATATATATTTTTTTAAGAAAAGCGGGTAGGGTAGGGCCCACAAAGCATTTTTTAAAGATTGGTGGGAGCCATGTTGGATCAACGGCTCCCGCCAAAATTTAAAAAAGAAGAAATGCTCGCTTTGTACCTGATTACTGTTCTTTTGTTCAACCTTTGAGATCTCTTCTCAAAAAGGCACTACTTTTGTTTGGACCGATGACATTAATACTGCTTTCACAAATATCAAAAACCTAGTTGTCAATGCTCCTGCTTTAAGTCCTTTTGTTCCTGGTCACCAGTGCATCATTACAGTTGATGCCAGCTTAAATGGTCTTGGTGCTGTTTTTAGCCAGCAAGTTTTTGGTAAGGATCACTCTATCGCATTTGCTTCTAGAAGCTTATCCGAAGCTGAATCCAAATACAGCACAATAGAGAGAGAAGCCTTAGCTTGTGTCTGGGCTGTTACCAAATTCAAAACCTACCTTTGGGGCAGCCATTTTACAATCTACACTGATCACAAACCCATTGTCTACCTATTGCAAGGTGACGGCTTAGGCAAAGCTTCTGCACGCCTTGTACGCCTTCTTTCAAAACTGCAAGAGTATAATTTTGTTATTAAATACATTCAAGGCGGAAGAAATTTCAGGGCTGATTGCCTTTCTCGTGCTTCTCATGCTTCTTAAGTAATCGGCCTCCAGGTGGGTCAGGTCCCTGGGACATGTGGAAACTAAAGAAGGGGGCACACAGCCCCCCTCCTGGTGCTTAGAAAGGCCCTGGGGGCCACCACCTCTCTGGGGCTTATGTAGAAATAAAGGGGGGGTCCTTTCGGGACACCCCAGAGACCACCACATCTCCGGGGCCTCATACAATAAATAAATAGTGGGAGCCTCCTTGACCCCCCATGCCTCCTCCTTGACCCCCCTTAACCACCTCCCCAGGACTTTTAAATTTGTAATGGGGGCCTCAGGGAACCCTAGGCCACCATCTCCCCAGGGCCAACTTCAGCAAATAAAGAAGGGGGGCACACAGCCCCCCTCCTGGAGCCTAGATTGCCCTGGGGACCGCCACCCCCCAGGGCATGCTCCTGCGATGTCATGGGGTGCCCACCCCCTGGGCATAGCTAATTGCTGTGGCTTGGCTGGAGTTTACTGCTCCTCCCAAGCCACAGCAAATGCTCCGCTTCCAGCAAGTGAGAGCAAAATAAAATATATAAAATGTCGGGCCCAGGGCGATGCAGCCCCCCACCCCTAATAAAAATTAAAAATTATGAAAAAAAGCAGTCAGACCCGAAAGTTTCTGGAGGCCCGCCCACTTTCTCCACCACTCTGCAAACGCACCTCCTGGCACACTACTGGTTGGGGGAGGAAGTTCCCTTGGCTGCTGAGGGTCCTTGGGGGCCAACAAGCCTTTCTGTTACCTCCAATAAGTTCCACACAGCGGGATTTCTGAGAAGAGGTCGAAGGCCATGCCTCCTTTCTCCACCACTCTGCAAATGCACCTCCTGGTGCACTACTGGTTGGGGGATGAAGTCCTCTTGGATGCTGAAGGTCCTTGGGGGCCAAGAACCCTTCCAGTTACCACCAGTAAGTCTCACACTGCGGGATTGCTGAAAGCTGGTCAGAGGCACTGCCCCCTTTGTCCACCACTCTGCAAACGCACCTCCTGGTGCACTACTGGTTAAAGCATGAAGTCCCCTTGGACACTGAGGGTCTTTGGGGGACAAGAACCCCTCCTGTTACCTCCAGTAAGTCCCAAACAATGTGATTGCTGGCCAGAGGCCCTGCCCCCTTTCTCTACCACTCGGCAAATGCATCGCCCGGCGCACTACTGGTTGGGGAAAGAAGTCCTCTTGGATGCGGAGGATCCTCGGGGGCCAATAATCCCTCCTGTTACCTCCAGTAAGTCCCACGTATCCGGATTCCTGAGCGCTGGTCAGAGGCCCGGCCCCCTTTCTCCACCACTCTGCAAACGCAACTGCTAGTTAAAAAAAGCTTAGAAATTCACTTAAAAAAACAAAAGTTACAGGGATGCTTTAGTTAGGAAATAGATTCTGAAAAACCTTAGAAATTCACTTAAAAAGCCAAAGGTTACAGGGACGTTATAGTTAGGAAATAGAATTAAAAAAAACCTTAGAAATGCACTGAGAAAAACAAAGGTTATAGAGACGTTATAGTTAGGCTCAGATTTCACACGTACAAAACCATAGAAATTCCACTGTTATAGTTACCTGAGCTAACAATAACTTACGCCCCTGCAATGCTCTGTTTATGACCTCACATATTACATCACTCATGACATGGTCAGTGAGATCACTGACGACATCACTGATAACATCTCGAATGGCATCACTGATGACTTCATCCACAGAACCACTTACACACCCACTCACACCCCAATAATTGCACTTCTGCTTTCATCAATCACCCAGGCAAGACAGAGAAGGATGTGCCAATGTAAAGAATGTCCACTTTAGTGAGGTTCATTTGTCATCAAGCGGCCCTGTGGAGTGGCCTTCTGGTCTCCTGAAGGCCCGATTCAGACCGGAGGAACTTTCTTCTACATATTTGGCATGGTCTGCAATACTGTGAAGCTCTTGTTTCACACCACTGCCCTGTAGAGGAACATATCTTTTATTCGTGAAGAGGATTACCAGTGGCAGACAGAGGATGATGTTGAGGACATATGTCATTAAGATGACAGTGATGAGAATGAAGGCAATGTCTACACACAAGAACTAATTGAAAAGATCTTTGCTTGATGGTAAATGGCTACAAGAATGTGTGATTTTGTGATCAGGGATTTGGATGTGACCATTTTGTCAATGGTAATCAAAAAATATTTTTTTTAATGGGGTTTGTTATGTGTTTAAAATGTACTCTTGAAATGAATTGTGTGAGAAAATTATATGAATTATATTGCAGTATAAATTGTATCATGATTAGGGCTCCCGGTTTTATGGTATTTATTTTTTTGACATTTCCGTCTGTATTTATCCATATTTATTTTTTGTTAACTTTATCTGTATTTATCCGTATTTATTATGGGTTTTGTGAGAAAAATTAAGCTGAAACTGGTATATGTTCACATTTATTTAACCAATAAATATGGAGTCATGCTTGAATGCCTGCCAGGTTTCAGTAATATGAACACCGAAGAAGATAAATCAATGCACTTATATGAAAATATGCACATTTCAGTTTCAACCTTGTGCATATTTACTGCTGTTTAAGCCTCTTTACTAAAATGCCTTTCTTTTATAACACTCTTACCTATAAATCCACACAGTTATTGGCCTAGTAGTCATGGCAAAGTGTATTTAGAATCACTCAAAAAGCACCTAATTTCCATTTTTATCCACATTTCAAAATAAAAACAGACAAGAAAATAAATGGTTTTCTGTCTGTATTTATCTGTAAAAATCAGTAAAAACGGAAAACAGGGAGCCTTAATCATGATCATGCATGAGGCAGGTTTCCTAGTTGACCTGTTGAGAATGCCATGTAACAAGGTTGGTACAGTCATGACATTTAAAGTCAATGTTACTCTTATACTCATAATTTTCTCTTCATATTTGTTCCTAGATCATGGCATCCTGTCATCTACTGAGTATTAGTAAGTCATTAGTGGAAAGTTTTAACTTGTGCATAGATACTGGTTTTGGAGAGATCTGCAGTGCATGTTGCCAATCCCTTGGTAGAATGATGATGGTTGTATTTGTGGTAGACTTCATGTCAATCATACAATGATGCCAATGTATATGAGTTTCAGCAAAGGGACCTGGCATGTGTCATGTGTGTCTCAAAGTCTTGAATTTAGTCTTGATGTTATCAGATCTACCCTATCCATGGCAATTTGGTGTACCTTATGCCTGTATGTGAGAATAATGTTTGCCGAGAGCATGAGGGCAGGCAAAAATGTTGTTGGAGACTCCCATTTTGAATCTTGCACTATTTAGAGAGCCAGTTGTCATCAGTAGGTAAGACTGCCTTAGAATGCTAACAATAGATGAAAACATTACTCATTTCTTATCTGCACTCCCTAACGCTGTGTCTTCTCTGCAAGGTCTGTATATACATGAGTGTCTGCACATTGTTGACATAGCCTTCTCCCTCAATGGCGATGGGATGTGTAGTTGATTCTATTTAAATTTGTTGTTATACCCTACACATTTCAGGTTGTTTTAGAGACAGATGTTAGTTTGACTGTTAACATTTGTGTTAATGAAATATATAGTATCTGTATTGTGAAACTGATTGTCATTGATATTAACCACAATGTGATTTCTTTATGGGTGATGACAAAATCCATTTTAGGCAGATTGAATGCAAGAAAGAGGTTCAAACACATATTATTTGGGTAATCATTTTTTAATTAGAAAAAATCATATATTCAATTGTGCACACTGAGGAATTTCAGAAAATGAGATAATTTTGATGTTGGATGGGATTGTTCAGACTGGTCAAAAGCTAGTTAAAGTAATTTTCCAGACAATAGTCCATCGGGATGAAAAATGACTGGTCATAAGGTGGATAAGGAGAATTGTCCAATTGCTCACATTAGGGCATCACTTTTTGGCTATCGTAATGGAAGACTCCTTGCTAATGCCCTCAACTGGGCCAGCTGAATGACCCCCTCCTAAGGAATACTGGAGTGTCCTTAGTGGAACTGGTGACTGTGTGGGCAACAGCATCCCACTTTCCATGATGCTGCCATGATGCTGCCACTTCCCATGTTCCTGCCAGCTGGAGATGTTTTAGGGACAGAGCTAGAAGCTGATGGTGCTTGAACTTCAAAAGCAGCAGGTAAATCTGACACTAATGTAGTAATTTCTCTGAAGCTATCATTCACCACCCCAGAATGTATAGTTTGCTCAATCAGGTGACATTCGAGTCTATCATTTTGGGCCCATGGAAGTTCAATAACCTGGCCAAGTTGATCCTTCTGCTTTGTGCCTGCACCCATCAGGTCTCTTCTCATGTTGGTTACCTTGGTGATCACAACCTCAACTTCCCTCCCCTTGGGTACTGTCCCAGGCTTTTACAAACCACCCTATGAGATTACTGGATGGCCACAGGTGTAGTTTAAATGGGGCACAGCACATGCGGTTGTTACAGGAGCCAGGACAAGGATTGGCTATCTGTTGGAGAGATAGAACCACAGGGTCTTGTGCAGGAACAGATGTTTGTAAGGGTGACAGGGCTCTTGTCTTGCTTTTCTGTCCTCAGGGTGACGGAGATGTCTAGGGTGCTGGCCATCTAAACCTGATTGGGCAGGCTGGTTGTCAAGGTCTTGGGAGAAATACGTCTGAGTACAGAGACCTGAATAATGGAAGACAGTTATCATGCAAGTTGTTGGTAAAACTTCATAATCCTTTTTACCTTTCTAATCATCTATAAAATTGGAACATCAGAATATCCTTCCTGTGAGACAAAGGAGAGACACTAACTTCGATGATGAGATAGAAGTATTATGCACATCTGCACTTTAATGTCTTAAAACTCTGTATCCCTGATAAAACGACTTACAAGATTGGACGGGTCGTGAAACATGTGTTGGCCTGTTGTGTTTGGGAAGAATAAGAGAAAGGTTTTGAAATACATTATTAGCCCTTGAAACAACTAGTGTTTCAGCAATTGACGTAAACAGTGCTAGGGAGGTTAAGTGCTACAACTGTTCCTAGATGTCAGATTCTCTTCTAAATAGAGCTCCTTTCTCCCCTCTTTCTTTATTCATTTTGGCTAGTTATGTTCCTCACCCTACTGATGGAATGGAGTGGGCCTTATGTAAGAATCCAGGAACACAATGTTAAGGTGGAAAGTAGGTTTATTCCAGGTAAAGGATCTCATCCACAAACAGGCTGTTGCACTGATCCAAGCCAGGCTCTAACTGCCTGTCAGCAGCACTACATCATCGCATTCTCTAGCACCTGGCAACAAGTACAGAACCTCAGGATGCTACACATCTCCTTTCTTTACAATTTTGATAGAACTTTGCTAAAGTAAAGTTATACAGAAGTGAAAATGAAAACAATCAACATAACAGTAAAACCAGAAACAGTAGAATAGCTAACATAAAGCTACTTAACAAAATCCTTTAAGTAGCTTGGAGGTGATGGTACTCTTTTAGACTTCCGGATGATATGTGGATCACTAGAGGTGTGAGATTCCTCCGAGCCACAAATAAAGTCTTTTCTAACCACCACCACCCTGTTCAAATTCCAAATGCGGTGGTCAGCAGTCTTGATGGCATTGTTGAAAAGCTTAATGACCTGAATAGGTTTCAAAAAGGCTCCAGATGACTTACTCTTGCAGGGATTTTTTATCAATACCCAATCCCCAACTTTCACAACAGTTTTCTTTACACATTTCTTAATATCATGAAGTTTTTTCCTAGATTCAATTCTTTTGGACTCCGCTAACCTCCAATCCCTCTTTTCATTCTCAATATGTCGATCTGGTTGCATGTCATTAACCCAAGTGGGCGTAACTAAAGTGTTCGCACACCTACCCCTGAACAACTCAAACGGTGTCCTCTTGGTGGTGGCATGGGGAGAGAGCCTATAGACCTCAATTTTTTTAAAAATCTCTGTACGCCAATCCGAATTTGTAGACCTAGCCATTTCAATGGTTTCTTTGAGCACCCGATTAAAACGCTCAACCAAACCATTTGTCTCTGGGTGATATAACGAAGACTTCTTATGCTTAATACCATGTTTAGCCAAAAATTCTTCCATTTCCCTGGAAACCAATTGCACGCCATTGTCTGTGAGAATGGCATTGGGTATGCCTTCTCTAGCTATGAGTTTCTCCAAGAAAACTTTAATATGTTTAGTTTCAATTCCCCGTGTTATGGCTATTTCTGGCCACCTCGAATAGAAATCAACAAGAACAAGTATATACCACTCTGTGCCTGAAGAACGGATTGGGCCAACTATGTCCAGACCAACCTCCTTCCAAGGACTGTCCGGACGATCTCTTATGACCATGGGTTGTACCTTAGGTTTGGCCACTTTCTCACTCAAAGCGCATTGCATACAATCCCTAATTTTTCGTTCTACCTGTAAGTCCATGCCCGGCCACCAATAAGACAATCTTAATCTTTCTTTAGTCTTAGACATTCCCTGATGACCAACATGTGCCAATAAAATAAGTTCCTCCCTAAGAGAACTTGGGGGAATAAGCCTTTCCCCCCTGACAAGTAAGCCATTTTGTTCAGCTAATTGGTCCTTCACATGCCAAAATTTTCCCACATTTTCATCACCTTTAAGTTTAAACTCCCAACCTGTTCTCATGCACTCTAGAACTTTTAATAAGTCATTGTCAACCTCTAATGCTTTTTCCCATCTCTCTTTCTCAATAATACTTCCCTCAATAGTGCATACCATTTCCCCATCCTGTTCATCCTCATCATCAGGACAAACATCGTCTTTGACAACTAGACGAGATAAAGCATCTGCCACTTTATTCTCTACACCAGGTAAATACTTTATATCAAAACTATAATCTTGTAAAGCCACAACCCATTTGGTGATTCTACTTGAGACAGCATCAATGCCCCTTTTTTTAAAATTTCACACAAAGGTTTGTGGTCGGTTCTGACCTCAAACACACCTCCCCACAACAAATTTTTCAACTTCTTTATTGACCAGTAAACAGCCAGAGCTTCTCTCTCCACGACGGAGTATCGCATTTCAGCTCCCCTTAAACTCCTAGACAAAAAGAGTATAACTTCATCATGCCCGTTGTCCCTTTGTAGAAGAACTGCTCCTAAACCTTTCAGGCTGGCATCAGTTATCAGAATGGACTTCTTTTCTGGGTCAAAACTACTTAATTTCGGTGCCAAGCTTAACTTTTCCTTAAGGATGTGAAATTCTCGTTCACACTTTCCGTCCCATAAAAATTCACACCCTTTACACAACAAAGCTCTCATGCAAACACATAATGAGGCAAATCCTTGAATAAATTTACTATAATATTCTGCCATTCCTAAAAACTCATTAGTTCTTCCTTGTTAGTAGGAGGCGGCATTCTCTGTATCGCAACCACCAGGTTCTCTTTTGGTGAAACACCACCCTCCGAAATTGTATGACCTAGATAGTCAATGGATTCTCTCCTAAATTTGCACTTCTCAATTTTGACCGTTAGTCTAAATTCATCAAGTCTACTTAACACATTTGTTAGTCTCATGTCATGCTCCTTGTTATCCAACCCAAATACTAAAATGTCATCCTGATAAATTCTTACCCCAGACAGTCCTTTTAAAACATTCTCCAACGCCCTCTGGAAAACCGAGGCCGCTGAGACCAACCCAAAAGGAAGTCTTACAAAACGATACGTGCCAAAAGGAGTAACGAATGCTGTTAAATCCTTTGACTCCTCATCCAATCTAATCTGGTGGTATGCAGATTTCAGATCTATCGTACTAAAAACCTTTGCCCCTTTCAACAGCATTAACATATCTGCTATTTTTGGTAGAGGATACCGGTCCACCACCACATTTTTGTTTAATTCTCTAAGGTCCACACAAAGCCGAAGGGAGCCATCAGCTTTCTTTGCGGCTACAACTGGGGCTAACCATTGGGTTGCCTCTACTTCTTCAATGATGCCATCCTTTTTAAACGTTCTAATTCTGCTTGTACTTGTTCCCTGATTGCTATAGGTATATTTCGTACCTTACAACAAACTGGTTTTGCATCATCTATCAAACGAATGTGATGAATGTAGTTTCTTAGACACCCTAAAGTTTCACAAAATACTCTTGGAAATTTTTTGTTAACATTTGTGTAAAAGACATTTTAGGATCACTATCTATGACATCAATAGACTTGGGGTTAAAATTCTCTTTCAATATAATGGGTGGTGAAGCATTCGGGTCTAGCATTACCCCAAGATCCCTCTGGTGAAACCAACTCAATATACTGTCACCTTTCTGTGATATATATATTTTAGCATTGGTTAATCTGTTTTTGTAATCAAGCAAACCCCAGAAATAACCGAAGAGTTTAATTGGTTCACCTCCGTATGCGAAAGGTCTGATGTCAGGGGAAAAACCTTAGATTTCTCTTTAATCTCTTTTAGATAGAAATCCTTAGAAATTATTGTGATCTTTGCACCTGAATCAAAGAGAACGTTGGTGGGTTTTCCTTCTACCATAATTTCATCAGTAGGACAATTCTTGCTTTCCTCATTTTGAATAACCTGTACTTGAATTTGACCACAATCCACCTCATCATAAGATTCATAAGTATCATTCACATCACAATAAATTTCACTAACCTTCCCTTTGTAGGATTTACCTTTACATGCACTCGAAAAATGACCTTTCCTTTTACATTTACTGCAGGTTGCTTTCCAACCTGGACATTGTTTGTCATTTGCTAGATGTCCAACCTTCCCACAGCGGAAACATATCACTTTAGAAAAATTTAATTTACCATACCCCTCAGAAATCGTACTTTTTTTAAATAAATCTTTCTGCCAGTGAGTTTCCTTTGGGTTTTGTTTTACAAGTTGCACGGAACTCTTTTCTTTCTTTTCTGAATCTTTCTTAATAACTTCTACACAATTTAAAGAATGTTCTATCCTTTTAGCAATAACGACTACGTCATCTAAGGATGGTTCATCCTTCTGCCATAACTCTTCTCTGACCCGTTCTAAGCTGCAACCCAACATGAATTGGTCTCTAATCCTTTCTTCAAGGGTAGCGCCAAATTTGCACGATGACGCTAATTTCCTGAGAGATGTCACATAGTTTTCAACTGTTTCATCATCTAACTGAGACCTACGTCCAAAGTGATATCTCTCAAGAATAGTGCTGACCTTTGGTAGATAATGCTTATCCAATTTAGCTATGCACATTTCATATTCATTTAGGTTACGATCTTCAAACTCAGGGAGATGGTCAAAAACCTCCTGTCCTTCTGATCCTAAACAATGTAACAACAAAGCCGTCCTTCTCTCAGCACTTAAAGAGGAGCCACATACTCTGGCATACCTTTCAAAGACCTTATGCCATTTTTGCCACTTTATTGGTGGATCTCCAGGTGATGACAGAAAGAACGGAGGTGCAGTCACATTTTGCATCTCCGTTTCCCCTTTTTTAAAACACAAGAAAAGTCAAAAAGTTTTTTTTTTTTTTTTTTTTATGTGCTTAAGAGTGTGTGAATTTTCAACAGACAACTTTATTCAAATAGTTTGCGTGTCACTGATGAGGCATGCATCTCTTGTCATCCCATGAAGAATTGTGTGTGACACTGAACTGGCAAACTACTAGATTTATTGTAGTTGTTGTCACTGATGGGTAGCTTAAACCATTTAGGTGGTGGCTTAATCCATTTAATTCACTGTGCGTGTCAGTGAGACAACACGCTGCTCCTTTAAATATCCACAAGTGTGCGTGTCACTGATGTGAAGCGCATACGAATTAAATCACTGTGCGTGTCAGTGAGACGACACGCTGCCCCTTTAAACATTCGCAAGTGTGCGCGTCACTGAAGTGAAACGCAAACAAATTTCTCCTCCGTCATGTTTTGCGCTGTTACGTACGAGCGCGAATACGTGACCTTCCAGAGAAGGAGGGGAAAGATGATCAGCGGGAGGCAGGCTGCGCAACACGTCGGCAATCCAAAGACAGAGGGAGTCGGCGGGAGTGGCGTCTGTTGCCGCTCGTCAACGTCGGGTTGCCAAGCAATGTGGGCATTCGCTGCTGGGAAACACCTCAACGCGAGCCACCGCGTGCATGGAGGTAGGACATATTCGAATCCCCTTTGCCTCCACACCTTAATTTTGTCTAACATAATAAACCTAAAATAGCTTGAGTGGATTATTGATATAGAGTGAACTCTTGAGACTGAATGTCCTCCTTTATCGTATCCCGTTATTCTTCATAGGAGGACATAGAGTCAATATAATATGATGGCTATATATCATCTTTTACCAAAATTGCTCTGAGTTACATGTTCATAGCAAATCTTACTGTTGGCTTGGATACATTTTTTTTTGTCAACAGTCTTTTCATCGGCATTTTTCAAAAGTATATCATTATATAGTGTCGTTCCAATCACATCTCTCGCATCTTACAGTATAAGGTTATAAGTAGGTACATTTGCTTCTTTTCAGAGAAGATGTGTATAATCGACCCCGAGGTAAACAGTGAAATGGCACCATTGGTCATTTTCATACATTAGTCAATTGAAATCAAAATCCCTCTTAACCCCCCTTCTTCTCCTCCCCCCATAACATAAAGGGTGCACAGAGTTCCACTGAAGCTCGTTCGAATGTATGGGTTGCCTGGTGTGTTCAGAGGGCCACAGGAGGCATCTTCCCCATGTCGCCTTCCCAAGCTCCCCTCTCTCCCCCCTGGATTCTAAAAGTGGAATAGGTGTAGTGCCCGGGTACGTGTAGGTCACTCAAACAGGGGAAGACACCGCGAAAGATACTCCACAAAGAGTCCCTATGTGGACTCAAAGTTTCTAAAGGTGTCCGCTAACACGCTTGCCACTCTTTCCATTGTGAGGGCCTGCCATAGGCGAGCGTGCCATTGGGTCAAAGAAGGAACCTCCTTCTGCCTTCATGCCACTGCTACCACCGTTTTGCCAGTCCCAAGACACAGCCAGAGAATTGGTTCTATAACTAACCGTTTGGCGTTTGAGAGTGTCAGAATGAAGACCCAACAGTGCTGGCCCCAGATCGGATGAAATGGGATAACCCAGTATATCCTTGATTTGTGCCAGAATCTCTGACCAGAATGGCCGGATCGTTGGGCAGTCCCACCAGATATGCCTAAAATCCCCTTGAAGACCACAGCCTCTCCAGCATAAGTCAGACGTCTCAGAATAAATCCTTTTAAGTTTCGTAGGGTACAGATACCAGTCATTAAGTACCTTATAGTGGGCCTCCCGCTTTCCCATTGAGTGATAGAATTTGTGTAGGTCCCGATATAACTTGTCCCATTGTTTGTCTGTGATGCTCACCCCCAGAGTGTGCTCCCAGAATAACCTGTGTCCGGGCTGCTCAGTATGCAGTGTGGACTGTAGTATCTTATAGAGGTGCAAGGTCGTGCCTTTTGTACCCTTCTCCAATTCCGCTAGTTTCTCCACTGGCGTGAGTTCTCTAGTCGCAGCTTCTCAGAATCCCCGGGTGAGGACCCAATGTCGCAGATGCGTGTAGTGGTAGTATTCGTTGGCTGTGAGGTTAAACTCCCTCTGACAACGCTCAAATGTGAGGATGTCCCAGTTATGAAACAGGTCTGAGATCCTACAGCATCCCCTTCCTTCCATGCATCGAAAGGTCCCGGAACCCCCACTCATGGAAATGCTGGGTTATAGTGTATAGGAGTGAACGGTGAAGGGAAAGTGGTCAGAACAGACAGCCTGTGGATGATGTCCAACACCTTGAGGGTAGTTTTAGTAGGTGTACTTAGATAAACATTAGGCGGATGCTCTGCTTTAGGTTTCTACAGAAGGTCCCATATACTCCTCCCCGCCACCGACTTGATCATATGCAGCCAGTGTTTATCTGACTCCCTGGATGATCACTCTGTGATCACTCTGAGTTGAGCTGCTTTGTAATATAGATTCATGTCTGGGAGTGCCAAGTGATGGAGCAGGGAAAATAAAAAGAAATTTAACCCCTAACAAATTATATAATTAATTAATTAAAAATGTTCGTTTAAATGTATTAATCAACATTGTATATGTGGGAATGGTAATATGCCAATGTATGTGCTAAATAATCTATTAATGAATGTCCGTGTGTCTAATCATAACGTAAGAATAAAAAGCGTACTAAATAAAATAAATGCATGTTTGTGCTTCATAGAAATAAAATGTGTCGTTGCAAAAACAATAGTGATGGTAAGTAAGGAGCAGCTTAAATGTCGCTTTTTGCTAGGTAACAACTAATTGGGGTACGTAGACGGGAGGGAAACGAAAGGGATATTTTTCTCTATTTTAATTATGTTTTGTTTGCCTCAAATTAGTGCTTCTAAAGTAGAACCGAGTGGCGAGATAAAATGGCCGCCAGTGGGAAGATGTGCGCAGGCGCAAGGGGACACGTGGTACGGGATGAGATTGAAGAAATCTGGAGCCTCGTGATGTCTCTGAGAGGCTAGGATGCAAGAAATGGTCAAGGCTGGTGTGACCTTATTGAACTGATAGTGTGCCGTGATGATCAGGAGAGAGTCCGTGGGAAAGGAGCCCAAGAGAAAGGACAATGACTGCGGAGTTCTTGAATGTGTCAAAAGAAGATACAAATGGACTGATCGAATCGGATGGAAATGTTTAAGCGTATGGGAAAGGAAATGATCCAAGGACCCTTGAATCCAAGAGAACTTGATTAAAGAATGAATAAGCTGACATGCATGGACCAATGAAAGAAAAGCGTGATATTAATGTTGCAACAGTTAGTTAGCAAAGTTAGAATTGGGGTATAAGAGGGCCTACTCTTAGTGGGAGGGGTCAGTTCCAGGAGTTCCAGGAAGTTCCAGAGAGTTCCAGTCAGAGTTCCAAGCAGTTCGAGAGTCGTGGTTGCAGTAGAGGAGACGGGTTGCAGGTAGCTGATGCTGACGAGCTGAAGTTGCTGTTGCTGTCTTAACTTTACAGTTGAGTATGAGAATCAGGCTATTTCTAATCCCAAAGTTAGGTTAGAAATCATTAGGCTAAATTAAGAAGCTAGGCAGGTAACTAGGGTTTTTGGCTTCATGACAAAATTTCCTTTTCTGCAATAAATTGGTTATGCTTAATAAAATTGTGAATTTAAAAATGAATAATTGAATAAAGTATTAAATTCTTTCCATGCTTTTAAAATTATATAAAATTTAAGATTCTTTAAACCCAAAATGACTCAGTGGTTATTTTCCTAAATGATTGTGACATGAGTAATTGGTTGATTGTGATTCAGCTGGTCTTAATCACTATGAACTAATTTCTTAAATGAATGATTCATCGACAAAACAATGAGCAGGAATATCTTAAGAAATAACTAAAAGAAAGTGACAAATTAAGGTAAATAGATATCCTTGCTCTTCCAGCGGTACACAAAATGGTGTTCTCCATTTAGTTCTCATGCTTCTCCTAGGAGTACAGAATTTCATACAGGTGTAAAAGGACATCCAGGTGTGTGTGTGTGTGTGTGTTAGGCGATGTTTATGGGCCCCATTGTCATGAGAATAAGAGAAATATAGTTTACCCCTGGATGACCTATAAGTAACCTAGGAGGAGAATAGTTTTCATTGTACGCGCTGCATCAGATTTCTTGGTAGCAGAGTTATGGTTTTCTATAGATTAGTTTAGTGATTATTGTTTATTGATTATTGATTATTTGATGACTAACACTATATGTTGAGTCGCGTTATGTTATATGTAAGTTTTCACGCTTCTGGGATGTAGGAAGTGGAACACGTGTGGCAAGAGAAGTCACATGGAATTTGGTACATGGTCTGAATTCATTTTGGTTATAACGCAGGTTGTGTTATATTAGGGATTTCGGTGTGAAAAGTGTGTAAATGAAATAGCAAATCACGTTTACTTGTGAAACTTTGGCCTTAATTCTCAGGAGCCTAGTCTCCACATGTGTCTTATCCCCAGAGAAACGAGTAAATTGTTTGTTTGAAAGAAGGGTAAGGTAGAGGGAAGTGCTACTTTATCGGCGAAAGTAAATAATTCTGTGGTAGGGTAGAGGTAAGCGCTGCCTACTGGAAAAACAGGATTCTTGTGTAAAAGGACAAGGCTGTCACTTTGTTTAGCGAATCAGACTATGGAATTGTTTATTTGTTGTAACTAACGAAGAAAAACAGTAAAAAGAAAAATTGCCGATAAATTTTGTAAAGGAGGGGTAAAGAGTAGAAGTGACGTGGAAAAGTGCCGCGCTAGGATTGGTTAGTGCACTAGTCACGTGAATACAGAGCAGGAGTGATGTAGAAAAAGTGCCGCGCTAGGATTGGTTGGTTCGCGGACGGTGGAAATTGTTCTGATTGGTACGTTAGTGTGAATCGCGCTGTAATTGGACGAAGTTCCGTACACAGAAACAGCGTTAGAGTAAAGAGAAAACAAATAGAAAACATGCCGTATTACGAGTATGAAAGGGAGAGAACGTCATGGACAACGAAATTAAAGAATTTCTTTAAGAAAGACAAAAAGGTTGTGACTAGAGAGGGACAAGTAATTCCTCCGCCGAAATCAGCAGCTTCACATATGATGCTGAAATATGGGTATCATACGTGTATATGGTTGGACAATTGGGTAAAATATACAAAGAATGATGGAGCATTGGCTTTTCCTGAAAATGGTTCTTTTAATGTAGCGATTTTACGGAATTTAAAAGAAAAGATGCTTAAATTGGAACCTAGACCTAGACCGACACAGTTTGAGGCTTTAACAGAATGGGAAGATGAGATGTACGAGAAAGAAAGATTCAGAGGTATGAAAGGTTATGAGTTCGTGCCCGGAAGATTGTGGGGAATGAATCATGAGGACAGAATAAAACGATGGAGATGTGCTAACATGACAGGAGGTTTGTTTCCAGCTTTTACAGTTGAGGAAGGGACTAAGAAAAAACGGACTGAGAAAAAGAAACATTTAGAGAGAGAAAAGTATATGCATGAGAGCGAAACGGATGACGAGTTGCTGGAAGATATATTAAATAAAAATCCACCTCCGTATCAGCAGAATTCTACAGTGGTGACACCAAATGCGCCACCAATAGAAACTATGCGAAATAAAAGTCCAGAAAAAGACAAGAAATAAATAGGTCACAAGAACAAATAAGAACTTCCCAAAATGAGGGAATAGAAAATGATAGTGCAAGAGAATTGGCAAGGACAACAAAAGAATTAACTGAGAAAATTAGAGAATTAACCAAGAATATGGAAGCAGTTACCGTACCTGTAACAATAGGTCCAGTAATACCAGTTTTCGAGAATCAGAAAATTGATGAACGATCTTTGGTGATTCCCTTGAGTTCGCAATTCCAAAGAGAAAAGGAAAGAATGGAAACAAGTCCAGGTACGAGCAATTTGACTAGTGCTTACAGACCAAGTCCACCTGAAAATTTGACAGTGAATGAGTGTAGCGGTAGGAAAATGCCTATGGTAACTGAATCTGCAACAGTGACACCTGAAAAGAGTGGAAATTGGACAGAAATAAATAGTACTCCTATAGGTCCGACTCCTGATGAGTTAAATGAGTGGATAAAAGCTTTTAAAATAAAAGAAACAGAAGAAAAACCATTAGATGTGATCAGATTGAAAATTGACATGGAAGAATTAATTCTAGGAACGATTGGTACAGAAAAGATAAAGAATTATCAGGATGATGAAATAATGTTTCTATGCAAAAGTATAACATGGAGGGCAAAGAATTTACATGACAAACTAGAAGAAGTGGCCGGTGAGATTGGAATAGATTTTGCAAAAGTAAAAACGTTGCAGAAACCATACAGAGTAGATTTTTGTGAAAAAGATATTGAAAATTTGAATACAGCAGGAAGGTTGACACAGATAAAAGAGTTGATTGTTTTGTTGAGAAAATGGGGTGATGTAGACAGATGGAAGGTTAGATGGACAAAGAAGAATGAGAAAAGCGTAGACAAAGGTTCATTGGCTTTTATGATAACAGAAAAGGAACATGTTGTTAAAGAGTACCCTATGAGAGAAACTCCAGGTGGTAGTTATGTGCATGTTCCCTGGACTAGGCAGGACATCCTGTCATTTACAAATGACTTTCCAAAGTTAAGAGAAAAGCCAGTTGAGTGGTACCGACAGGTAGAAAGGTTTGTAAAGGTCTCGAAAGTGTTGTGGATAGATTTGGATGGATTGTTTGACATAGTGGTACCAACGGATCTGTGGTCAGAATGTAAGATTACAGTTGACTGGCCAACTACAGAATATCCAAGAGATCCTAAGACAGGAGCTCCAGGACCAGATGTGATGAAGAAATACGACAAGGTGATTACCTTTTTGAAAAATAAGATTCCTCCAAAAGAGACAGATTGGGTTAAGATTGATAGAACTACACAGGAAAATAAGGAGAGTGTACATGCATATTATGAGCGATTGTTGTTGGTTTTCAAACAGTATAGTGGTTATGAGGAATTAAGTGAGAAGGATATGAGTCATTTTGTATACCGATTTGTATTTGGCTTGAAACAAGAAATAAGCGATATGATTAAGCAACATATGATAAACTGGCAGAATGCAAGTGTAGATGAGGTGCTGAGGTATGCTAAGTATTGTAGTGATGAAATAGAGAGTAAACAGCGTAAGTTGAAAGAAAAAGCAATGTGGGCACAAGTGAAAGTGGCAGAAAAACAAGAAGCCCAATTGGATAATAATAATGGAAACGAATCAGGACAGAATAAGATGCGACCAAATATAGGTAAAGGAAAAGGACAAGTGAGTCTAGAAGAGGCAAAGAAGAAATGGCCATGTCATAATTGCGGAAAATTAGGGCATTGGAGAAATGAGTGTAAGTTCCCACCTAAACCTAATCCGGAACATCAATCATTAACTCCACAGGTGCAGAATGAGGTAGTTGTTCAACAAAGTCAGGTGCCACAACCACCACTTCCCAACACTGTTAACCAGCAAAGATACAGTACAGAAACAGGATTCTACGGAGGAGAGCAGGTAACACAGTTGCCGAGAGCAGCTAACATTTCCCAGTATTGGTTGCATCAGAGTGAGGATGACCCGGATGAAAGTTTCTGACGGTGCACAAGAGAGGGAAAGAGTGCGTGCTTGGCGCAACTCTAGAGGTAGATCAGTCTGGTCCCTTTGTGGATGGAGAAGTGAATGGAGCAAACGTAACATTCCTTGTCGATACTGGAGCTACCCGTTCTACTGTTAGGTCAGTGGAAATTCCGAACCTTCCTCTCTCAGGTGAATGCATCCAAGTGGTAGGAGTAGCCAATCAGCAGATTAAAACCCCACTTACTGAATTGGTAGAAGTAAAAATTGGTTCTTTTAGAAAAATGCATAAATTTGTAGTGTGCGATTGTAGTCCTGTAAATCTTCTAGGTCGTGACCTTTTGTGTAAAATGAATTGCACGATTTATTGTACACCAGAAGGAATAGGTTTTCAGACTTCGGATGAAGATGTTTTGTATAAAGTAACTTTGATGAATCAAGAACCTGAAACGAATGGTTTATTTCCTGCATTTGATGCAGAAAAACTTCCAGAAGAGCTAAAAGGTGCAGTAAAAGAAAGTGTGTGGGATTTTACAGGAGAGGACATTGGATTAATGAGAGAAGTTGATCCCGTAAAAGTGACAGTGAAGGAAGGGATAAGTTATCCAAACACGCCACAGTACAAATTAACTCCAGAAATAATTGAAGGAATAACTCCTGTGATAAATAAGATGATTGAACAGGGAATTCTGAAAGAAATCATGAGCAGTCCATGTAATTCACCTATTATGGGACTGAAAAAGCCAAATGGAACATACAGAATAGTACAGGATTTGAGAAAGATCAACAAAATAGTTGTACCATGCTGTCCAATAGTGCCAAACCCTGCAGTGATTCTATATCAAATTCCGCATGAAGCTGAGTGGTACACTGTGATAGATTTGTGTCATGCATTTTTCTCTATTCCTTTGCATCCAGATAGCCAGCCATTATTTGCATTCCGTTTCGGAGAGCGTATTTTGGCATGGTGCCGAATTCCACAAGGGTATACAGAAAGCCCCTCAATTTTTAATAAGATTCTAAAAAGATCTCTGGAAGATTTAAAAATGCCAGAAAAATCAGTGATGGTGCAGTATATCGATGACCTATTGGTAGCATCGAAAACCAAAGAGGCATGTGTAAGTGACACAATTGCTTTATTGAACCATTTGGAGAAAAGAGGACATAAGGTGTCCCCTTCAAAATTACAGTTTTGTCAGAAAGAAGTCCAGTATTTAGGGCATAAAATTGAGAAAGGAGTGCGGAAAATAGCGACAGAAAGAGTAAGAATGATTCAAGGAATGAGAGCACCAATGACTCAAAGAGAGGTAAGAATGTTTTTGGGAATGGTTGGATATTGTCGACAATGGATAAGTGGATTTTCTTTGATTGCAAAACAATTACAAAAACTGACAAAGAAAGATGTAAAAGACCCTTTTGAGTTAAACAAAGAAGAAATGAAATCTTTCAAAGAATTGAAAAAGAAACTGTGTGAGGCCCCTGCATTAGGCATGCCTGATTATGAGAAGGATTTTGAGTTATACTGCAGTGAAAGAGATGGATGTGCATTTTCAGTACTGGTACAAAAACACGGCACCATGAAGAGGCCTATAGCTTACTTTTCAGCTGTTTTAGATCCTATAGCAAAAGCATTGCCTGGATGTTTAAAAGCAGTTGCTGCTACTTGTGTAAGTCTGGAACAAAGTGAAGGTATAGTGATGGGGTATCCACTGAGAGTATATGTTCCCCATTCAGTAGAAATTCTTTTGACAAGAACAAAAACACAGTACATGACACATAGTCGGCTGACTAAGTACGAAAAAGTCATCTTGAGTGCAGAAAATGTGACCATAGATAGATGCATAAATGTAAATCCTTCGACATCATTGCCAGATGAAGAGAGTATAATTGAACAAGATGAAGTAGATCATGATTGTCTGAATGTGCTGGAATATTGCACAAAACCAAGAGCTGACATAAAAGATGAACCGTTAAAGGAATCAGATTATGTCATGTTTGTAGATGGTTCATGTTTACGCACAAAGGAAGGAGTATTAAGCGCAGCTTACGCAGTATGCACAGTGGCAACTGTGATGGAAGCGTCTTGTCTGAAAGGAATTAGGTCTGCCCAAGTTGCGGAACTAATTGCTTTGATTCAAGCATGTAAATTGGGGAAAAATGTACGAATCACGATTGTGACCGATAGCCAATATGGTTTCGGCATCGTACATGATTTTGGCCAGATTTGGTCACAAAGAGGATTTTTGACATCTGCAGGAACACCTATCAGAAATGGAGATTATGTTAAAAAACTGCTTGAGGCGATACAGCTGCCCAAACAAATAGCTGTAGTGAAGTGCAAGGCGCATAAGAAAAACGAAGACTACATAGCGGTCGGCAATAATTATGCTGATGAGATCGCTAGATATTGTGCGGAAAACATGGCGTCCCTGAACAAAAATAGAGAAAGGGAGCATGTCTCTTGTCCTTTGCTTTTCACTAATGCAGTCGAAACATGGGATGAAGTAAGGCAGTTACAAGAAACAGCAAGAGATGAGGAAAAGGATTACTGGATTAAAGCAGGATGTAGAAGACAGGAAGATAATGGAGTGTGGGTATACAGAGATGAAAGACCAGTTATGCCTGATAGCATGATTGCAGACATGGCACGGATGTACCATGGACAAGCTCATATTGGGAGAGATGCAATGATCAGACTTTTTAGACAGACCTGGTATAACCAAAAATTCAGAGCCATTGCTGAAAGTCTTTGTCAAAGATGTCTTATTAGTCAACAGTTTAACCCAGGAAGGAAAACCGTAGTGAGTCTAGGAACAATAGGACGAGAAGGAGGTCCATTCACAAGGATACAGATGGATTTCATTGAGATGCCCCCTAGTAACAGATTAAGATATGTTCTGGTGGTCGTCTGTTTGTTCTCTCGTTGGGTGGAGGCATACCCCACAAGAAGGAATGATGGAACAACAGTGGCAAAACTTATGCTACGAGAGTTCATTCCGAGGTATGGTTTTCCAGTCACAGTTGAGACAGATAGAGGAACACATTTTCAAAATGAGTTGATCCAATTGATTTGTGAAGCACTGAGTATTAAACAAAAATTACATTGTGCTTACAGACCAGAGGCTTCTGGGGTAGTAGAGCAGATAAATGGAACAATTAAAAACAGATTGGGGAAAATGTGTCAAGCTACAGGACTCAAATGGCCAGATGCACTGCCTCTTGTTCTGATGACTATCAGAAGCATCCCTGAAAAGAAAACGGGACTCAGTCCTCATGAAATGATCATGGGACGAGCAATGAGACAAGCCCACGTACCAGTCAACAAGTTATTAACAATAACTGATGATCTAATACTGGATTATTGCAAAGGACTGGCTGATGTGGTGCGTTCTGTGTTTCATCAGGTTGGACCGGATGCGACCACTCTTGAAAGAAAACCAGCCCACGACTTGAATCCAGGAGACTGGGTCCGTATTAAAGTCCACAGGAGAAGAAACTGTCTAGTTCCGCGTTGGGATGAGCCAAGACAGGTAATCCTAGTAACAACGACTGCTGTCAAGTGTGCAGGAGTGAAGAACTGGGTTCATGCCAGCCACACAATCAGAATTCCAGAACCTACAGATCGACATGTGAGTCGGCGTCTGGAAGTGTGGGATAAAAGTTTAATGGCTGGAACAACCAAGATAAAAGAAAGGGTGCCAGAACTTGAAGATCGACCTGAAAGTCGACATCTGGAGACCCCAACGGAAAACGCCTCTATAGAAGAAGAGGAACAAGAAGAAGAAGAAGAAAGAAATTCAGAAGTTCCAGAACTTGAAGATCGACCTGTAAGTCGACATCTGGAAATATCTGACACAACTTCAGGATCTGATGATTCAGCTGCAAATTGGGAAGAATTCCGAAAGAGAACTTGGGGTTATAAACCAATTAGAGAAGAAACTGAGCAAGAAATTGAGTTAGATGAACAACCAAGTACAAGTTATGGTGGAAATCCTTCAGAAACAATATTAATAGATGAAGTAGGGAAAGAAGTACACAAAAAGTTAGAAAATCGAGAAGAACCCCGAGGAGCAATAGGGATAGATAGAGAAACAGGAGAACAGGGAAATTCAGAAACAGATAAGGAGGAAAACACCAAATCGGAAGAACCCCGAGGAGGGACAGTGATAAGGGAAAACAAAAAGGAGAAGACAGATCCACCAGTAGGAGATGACGAGATTGTAAGTTTCAAAATAAGAGACAATAGTGAGACAGTTGAAACAGAAACAGAAGAAAGTGGAGGAGAGGAAAAAGCAAAGACTGAATCAAGAAAAAGAAATTGGAAATAAGAAAGAGAAGAAAGAGAAGGTGAAGCCAAAAGGCCAAGAAAAGGAGATAATTGGCCCAACAGCAATGTAAGAAAATTGAGATATAGAATAATAAGAGCAGAAGATGAAGATGCTGAACAAGTAAATGAGGTGACAAGTCAAAAGGGACAAGAAAAACCCAGTGGAAAAAGATTACAAAAGTCCAAAAGGACAAAGAAAGTGAATTCAAAATTTAAGTCACCTGAGTGGCTGTATATTGCATTAACTGATTACAAAGAAGAAGAAGAAAACACTCACGGAAACCAGAGACTGAGAAGTCGGATGGGAAAAGGTGAGATGCAACGAAACTGAAGTGAAGACTTATAGTGCTTCTGCCGGACGTGACAAATTTACTGGACGTGACAAATCACCGGATGTGACAACGAAAGAATTCTGGAGAGAATTAAAGAAAGTACCAAGCAAAGACTTTTTGAAAGCAGAGTGGCGTCTAAGTCATCTTGAGGTGTAGTGACACAATTTTCTGAAACTTAACAAATAAGAAAAAGAAAAATGGAAAATAATAGGGATAGAAGAGATAAATGTGAATTTATAAAGAGATGGTGCAAAATGTGCTGCTTTTGTACAGGGTTATTAATGACCATATGGATAGTTTTAGCAATCACAATTCCTATTAGTGTAGCTGTGATAGAAGCAAAGAATGATACTAAACAAGAAAAAGAAACTAATATTAAAGAACAAGTTGTTTTAAGAAGTAGTGCAGAGTTGCATAAGGATAGGTCAGTAACAGATTTCTCAAAGAATGTTTTTACAAAGTTGTTGTATGAGTACGTAAAAACAATGGAAGTAAGAGATTGTTATGTTTGTATGCAGTTGCCTGCATCAGTATTGGAAGGTGTGACTTATCATCACTTACCTTTGACTTATGGAATAACATGTAGTGTAATAGCAAGTTTATTTTATAAAACAGGTAGATTAGAATCTTATTATACTGATATAGATAAGATATTTGCAAACATTCCAGTAGTACCAGAACTTAACAAAGTAAAACCAGCAAAAGTTTTAGGAGAATTCTTTTTAGAACATAGAAAATTAACGTTAGAAGAAATAGTTAGTAACAACCTTACCTGTGAGTTAAAGAAAGAAGAAAAAGTATTTTTAGATATGGTTGAAGAAAGAAGAATGAAATTTCAAAAAGAAGCAATAAAAGAGGAAGGAAAACGTTTATGGACGTTTGAGGAAGGAAATCATGAAGGGAAAAGGATAAATGCAGCAATGACTTTAGATTGGCCACAAACAGGAAAGTTGTGCATTAAGAGAAATAAGACAGTCTATGACAATTACTTTGTAGGTTCCAGTATCTGCCATGACAATTATCAAATTCTGGGAGGTTGGGGATTCAAAGGTGGAAAGGACCCAATATTTCCAGGTATCTATTATATTTGTGGGAATAGAGCTTATTACAGGTTACCGGACCATTGGTATGGAACTTGCTATGTAGGCCTGGTCTTTCCAAAAAATTTTCACATGGACAGAGAAGAAAAGGGAACATACAAGATGATTAATAGATTTACACGTAGAAAAAGGGAAAGTTTTTCAGAAATTGTAGGTGATATTTTTGGAGCATTAATACCAGCAGTGGGAATATCTTTGAATGCATTTAAAATTCGGAAGTTATCCACAGTAGTAGATCGTTTGTCTACAGATACTGCGGGAGGGTTCTTAATGGTAAATACCGAAATGGTTGCCATGAGAGCTATGGTGATGCAAAATCGGCTTGCCCTTGATATTCTTTTGGCAAAAGAGGGTGGAGTCTGTGGAATGTTGAAAGTCCAACATTGTTGTACTTACATTCCGGATAACAGTGAAAATATACAGAAGTATATTACAAATATTACAAGTCTGCACAAAGAATTAGTTCCACTGGAGGTTGAAAGTGTTTTGGGAAAACTTGGTAGAGGGTTTTCCTCAGTAGCAAATTGGTTAACTAGGATGAGTAAACTAGTAATAGGGAAAGTTATAATAGTAGCAACTATAGTGATATTGTTAGCCATGACATTGAAAATAGTAATAACATGTATAAAGAGAAAAGTAAGACAGAATAAGATAAGAAGAAATAACAGAATAATGAGAGAAAGAGAGAGAAATGGGTGAAATTGAGTTGGAGAAAATGAAAGAAAGCATGTATAAAGAGACTAAAAGGCAAGATGAAGAAGAGACAGAGATATGAATAACAGAAATAAAGGATGAAAGACATGCTGCCTGAAAAGAAGTATGACTTGGGTTTTATGTGGTGATTTAAAAATCACCAAAGGGGGGAGTTGATGGAGCAGGGAAAATAAAAAGAAATTTAACCCCTAACAAATTATATAATTAATTAATTAAAAATGTTCGTTTAAATGTATTAATCAACATTGTATATGTGGGAATGGTAATATGCCAATGTATGTGCTAAATAATCTATTAATGAATGTCCGTGTGTCTAATCATAACGTAAGAATAAAAAGCGTACTAAATAAAATAAATGCATGTTTGTGCTTCATAGAAATAAAATGTGTTGTTGCAAAAACAATAGTGATGGTAAGTAAGGAGCAGCTTAAATGTCGCTTTTGCTAGGTAACAACTAATTGGGGTACGTAGACGGGAGGGAAACGAAAGGGATATTTTTCTCTATTTTAATTATGTTTTGTTTGCCTCAAATTAGTGCTTCTAAAGTAGAACCGAGTGGCGAGATAAAATGGCCGCCAGTGGGAAGATGTGCGCAGGCGCAAGGGGACACGTGGTACGGGATGAGATTGAAGAAATCTGGAGCCTCGTGATGTCTCTGAGAGGCTAGGATGCAAGAAATGGTCAAGGCTGGTGTGACCTAATTGAACTGATAGTGTGCCGTGATGATCAGGAGAGAGTCCGTGGGAAAGGAGCCCAAGAGAAAGGACAATGACTGCGGAGTTCTTGAATGTGTCAAAAGAAGATACAAATGGACTGATCGAATCGGATGGAAATGTTTAAGCGTATGGGAAAGGAAATGATCCAAGGACCCTTGAATCCAAGAGAACTTGATTAAAGAATGAATAAGCTGACATGCATGGACCAATGAAAGAAAAGCGTGATATTAATGTTGCAACAGTTAGTTAGCAAAGTTAGAATTGGGGTATAAGAGGGCCTACTCTTAGTGGGAGGGGTCAGTTCCAGGAGTTCCAGGAAGTTCCAGAGAGTTCCAGTCAGAGTTCCAAGCAGTTCGAGAGTCGTGGTTGCAGTAGAGGAGACGGGTTGCAGGTAGCTGATGCTGACGAGCTGAAGTTGCTGTTGCTGTCTTAACTTTACAGTTGAGTATGAGAATCAGGCTATTTCTAATCCCAAAGTTAGGTTAGAAATCATTAGGCTAAATTAAGAAGCTAGGCAGGTAACTAGGGTTTTGGCTTCATGACAAAATTTCCTTTTCTGCAATAAATTGGTTATGCTTAATAAAATTGTGAATTTAAAAATGAATAATTGAATAAAGTATTAAATTCTTTCCATGCTTTTAAAATTATATAAAATTTAAGATTCTTTAAACCCAAAATGACTCAGTGGTTATTTTCCTAAATGATTGTGACATGAGTAATTGGTTGATTGTGATTCAGCTGGTCTTAATCACTATGAACTAATTTCTTAAATGAATGATTCATCGACAAAACAATGAGCAGGAATATCTTAAGAAATAACTAAAAGAAAGTGACAAATTAAGGTAAATAGATATCCTTGCTCTTCCAGCGGTACACAAAATGGTGTTCTCCATTTAGTTCTCATGCTTCTCCTAGGAGTACAGAATTTCATACAGGTGTAAAAGGACATCCAGGTGTGTGTGTGTGTGTGTTAGGCGATGTTTATGGGCCCCATCGTCATGAGAATAAGAGAAATATAGTTTACCCCTGGATGACCTATAAGTAACCTAGGAGGAGAATAGTTTTCATTGTACGCGCTGCATCACAAGCCCCTTTATTATTGGGAAGCCGGAGTTGTCGGAATGATAATCTTGCCCTTTGTCCTCCCCAGATAAAGCGGATGATCAGCGATTTTAATGCAGTGAAGTACCCCTGTTTCATCTCAATCGGGAGGCCCTGGAAGAGGTATAAAACTTTAGGCAGTGTCATCATCTTAATCACCTGGATTCGGCCTATTCACGAGAGATACGTGGGAACCCATCTATGAAAATCTGCTCTTACTTGTTGGAGAAGTGGGGGATAGTTTGCCTTATAGAGGTCCTGGAGCTTAGGGGTTATTCTTATTTCCAAATAAACAATTTCGTTTTTAGCCCATTGAAAGGACATGGAATTAACTAAAGCTTCCATATCCCTCTGCAACAATGTGAGGTTCAGCAGATAGGATTTTGTAAGATTAACCCGTAGAACACCTACCCGTTCAAACTGCTGCAGTACCTCCATCACTCCTGCCAGTGAGGTTTCCAGCGCTGTGACTGAGAGGAGCATATCATCCGCAAATAGGGAGATCTTATGTTCATCCCCTCCGAATGTAATGTTCTGTATCTCAGGCGTCATGCGGATTTTAGCCACCAGGGGTTATATACTTAGGGCAAAAAGCAGTGGGGAGAGGGGGCATCCCTGGCGCGTCCCCCTCTCCAAGGAGAACACTGGTGAGCTCACCCCGTTAACAAGGACTCTGGCGCAAGGGCATGCATAGTTTGCTCTTATCAATCAATCAATCAGGGAAATGTAAGCGCGCTACTCACCCGTGAGGGTCTCAAGGCGCTGGGGCCATTATCATTGATTTATCATAGCCATAAATCTGTCACCAAGCCCATACTTTCTCACAACCTGAAAAAGGAAGGGCCAATCCACGCAATCGAATTCCTTCTCGGCATCTAGCACCAAGAGTATTGCCGGTATTGATTTTTTATTTGCCTTTTCCACAAGGGGGAAGACCCTTCGAAGATTGTCGTGAGTTTGTCTGCCGGGGATGAATCCAGATTGGTCTTGGTGAATCAGTTCTGGCATTAGTGATTCTAGCCTACTGGCCAGTATCTTTGTATACATTTTGGCATCCAGTTTGAGGAGCGCTATTGGTCGGTAGGAGCCGCATAGTTAAGGGTCCTTACCTGGTTTGGGCAGCACCAAAATAAGGGACTCCCCCATAGAGTTCGTCACCCTCCCCGTATCCGCCAGAGTTATATAAGTTTATCAGGTGTGGGATAACTTCAGCCCCGTAAGTTTTATAAAACTGGGCTGTCAGGCCATCTGGGCCCGGAGATTTATGTGGCTTTAGCTTAGCTATAGCACTGCTAACTTCCTCAGGTGTTATCGGTGCTCCTAGTTTATCATTCTGTATTGCCGATACTTTCGGGAGCTCTAGCTCCTCCAGGTATCGCGCTTGGGCAGTTGTTTTGTAGCCCTCTGCCTGGTATAGATTTTGGTAAAATTGGCCAAAGGCATACGCCTTGTCTGTCTCCGCGGTCGCTTTATCCCCCCCCGAAGTTCTTATATCTCCTATATAGTCTCATTCCCTTTTTATCCTCAGCTGTCTGGCCAGGTGAGCTCCCACCTTATTGCCTTTCTCGTAGGTGGAGCATTTGAGGCGTAGGAGGGTTAACTCTGATCTATTGCTATGTATGGTGTTTAATTTGCCCCTGAGGGCTGTTACCTTTCTTTGCAGGCTTAAAATAGGTTGTCTCTTGTGTTCCCATTCTGCCTCTTTCAATTCTGCCTCCAACGCCAGTCTCTCTTGTACTCTGCGCTTGTTCAATTCCGCATTAAGCGTGATGCATTGTCCTCTAAGGACTGCCGTGAAGGCATTCCAATTAGTGGCCTGGGCGGTATCCTTGGGGTCATTTCTAAGAAAATATTCCTTAATGGACTTCGTAGTTCATCGTGCAGTAAGCGGTCCTGAGTAAGAGCCACTGGGAAAAACCATCTCTTGTATTTTGAGGGGGGCTATTCCAGGTCAGTGTCAGTGTGCATGGGGCATGATCTGATATAGTGATAGGATGTATGGAAGTGGCCTGCAGTGCTGGGGTTAAGGTCTTACTTGCAAAGATACAGTCGATCCTAGAATAAGACCTGTGTGTATGAGAAAAGAAAGTATAGTCCTTATCCATTGGGTGCATCGTGCGCCACTTGTCTATTAGCCCAAACGTGTTAAAATCTTTTTTCAGGGCTTTAGTGAAAGTGCTAGGCATTGCCCTTTGGGGTTGTGTGCTATCCATGCCCGCCTCCCATGTTAAATTGAAATCCCCTAGTAAGAAAATGTCACCCTCCGTGAACCCCCAACCACGATAGGACCTTGGAAATTAGCTCCGTTTGATTAGAGTTGGGCGCATAGATAGAGGCAAAGGTGCTGCAGCGGCCCTGCAGTTTCCCCTTGACCATAACTATCCTGCCCTCCTTATCCACTTTGCTTCCTTCCAGCAGGAATCTCAGGGATCCATGAAAGAGCAGTGCTGCCCCATTGTGTTTAGTCGTGGCCGAGGAGCGATAGATAATAGGGTATGCCCTGTGTTTCAATCGATGTTCCTCTGCCCTTTTCATGTGAATTTCCTGCAGCGCTACAACATCATGCCTCTGGTCCTGGAGATATTTCTATAATTTCTGGCATTTGCCAGGGGAGTTAAGCCCCTTTACATTCCACGTGAGCGAGGTAAGCACCATTTATGTTTAAGGTATCAGTTTTTGTGGCAGCCTACCTTCTATAAATTCAGCCCTTCGTTGGGCGTTCCCCACCTCCTCCCCCTGCTGCCTAAGATCACCTCTTCATGCCCGGTGTCTCCCCCGTACATGTCCTGTGTGAAGTTAAGACCCCCTATGTGCCCCCACCCTTAATAACAAAAGAATCCTAAATCAGAACATTTGGGGTCAACCTGACCCAACTTCCATAAAATACATTAGTAAAGTACATTTGTCGTGTACCGACCGTGGACATATTGGTCCATGACCGCTTATGGCGAGCTATAGAGTGTTACAATCAAGTCACTTGCTCCTGAGTGGTCTCCCAAAAGGCCTCGAGTAGTGTATGCCCCCCACCAATCCCCCCCAAGGAGCCAACTCAGTTCTCACCCCATGTGCCCTCCCATCTGTTTGATATCTGTTTCTCACCACCCCCAACCGCCCTCCAATCTCAAGTTTGGTCCCAAGAGGCCATCCCCCATCCTCAGAAACTAGCTTTGAGTAGTCGTATCTCCCCCCGTTCCCAGAGGGATGTCTCATCTCTACCCCCAATTTATCTTAACCCATGGTAGTTATCGGATCTCTCACCACTCTGGGACACCTCCAACTTTGTGAGTGGTTCTGTACAGCTGGCTAAGTCCCTTATCTGTAGAGCTTAGCCAAAAGCTCAGGGATCATTCCAGTTCATCTCTCCGTTTGTTCCTTCTCCCCCTTGCGGGGTCATTTCTCTTTTGTGGTTTTGTTCTTTTCTGATGCTGCCATTGTCCTTCTCCATTTGTCTCCGCCGTCTTTCTCCTTGTATCGTCTTCCTTAGCTCCATCTCCTGGGTCTTCAGGGAGTGCAAGGCCCAGCAGCTCTGCCGATTCGACATAGGAGGCACAGTGGTGGTGCCTGTTGTGTAGAGAGAAAGCGATTCCATAGGGGTAGGTCCACCGGTATTTTATGTGATCCCGTCGTAGCTTATCTGTGATTGGACGAAGTAGTTATCATCACGCCAGTGTCGCTGGTGACACATCTTGATACAGATCACCCTTGAAGCCCTGGAAAGATACCTTGTCTTTCGAGCGAGCCGCCTGAAGGATTGCCTCACTCATCTTATGGGAGTGCAATTTAGCCAGGACGTCTCGTGGTTGCTTCTGCCGTCGAGATGGCCGTGGTTCCACTCTATGCACCCTGTTGATTTTTATCTTCATGCCTCCCGAGCCTAGCACCTCTCCGAACATCCACACGATGAATGCTTCCAGGTCTGCCCCTTCCGCTCCTTCTTCTAAGTTCCGCAGGCGAACATTATCTCTCCGGGCTCTAATCTTGAGATCTTCATATTTGAGGCTATTGACTTGTAACTGCTTGTTGAGCCCTTTTGTTGCGTTTTCCATCGCCGCCATTTTATGCTCCAGTTCCTGCACCTTAGATTCTACTTCCCACGGAGTCGGCATCTTGTTGGAGCGTCGTTAGTTTGCCTTGAATGTTGGAATGTAGTGCCTCCATTGAACTCTCGAGGTCCGCCTTAAGTTCTTCCCTGAGCTCTTTTTTGAAGTCTCTCAAGGAGGCTAGCAGGTCCTCCTTGGTGAGCGCCATCTCTCCCTCCTGTCTGCCTTCTGTTGGAGTCCCTCTCTTCTCCGTAGTGTTAAAGCAGTTAGAGACTCGGGGCCTGATTCACAGAACTAACTTACGTCAAAAACGTAAAGTTAGTACTTTTTGGTATTCACAGAATACACTTACTCATTTTGGTATTCACAGAAGTTAGTAGTCCTAACTTTAGGACTCCTAAATGCCTTCTGTGAATACAAAAAGTCTCAAAGTTAGGATTTTTCTCAGTTTAGGAGTAGTAAAGTTAGGACTCCTAACTTTACTACTCCTAAACTGAGAAAAATCCTAACTTTAAGACTTTCGGTATTCACAGAAGGCATTTAGGAGTCCTAAAGTTAGGACTACTAACTTCTGTGAATACCAAAATGAGTAAGTGTATTCTGTGAATACCAAAAAGTACTAACTTTACGTTTTTGACGTAAGTTAGTTCTGTGAATCAGGCCCTCTGTTTGTTTGTGTCTTTTTGGGTGGCATAGGGTCCGCAGTGTCCACCGAGCGCCCCCTCTGGGGCCGAGTGGTGCTTCGTGTAGTGCTGTACTCCCCACGTATGAACTGTTCGTCCAGTGCCTGGAACTCTCAGTCAGCCAATGAATTTCCTCGGGGTCTCAGGCCTATGCATGTGACTGTAGGCTCCGTGTCGCCGTCCGTCTTCTTGAGTGCTCCGGATGAGGCCCCTCCATCACTGCATCCCCATGTCCTCCGTTGGTATTCCCCACATAGAGGTGGGTCTTTTTTTGCAGCGAGCCTAGGGTAGTATCACACCAGGTCTCCCACCCTTTGCCAGTCGAAAGACCTAGTGGGCCCCTGTAAGCCGTTACTCCCTGTCTAGGACTTCGCTCCCGCAGTATGTATGTCCGTGCGGGGGGTGGGGTTAGTTCCTTTCAATGTCTTACATGGTCGACTCTGTGCAGAGCCCCTGCGAAGGATGACAGTTCCTACCCGGTCACCAGTGGCTGTGGGTGCCTCTTTTGGTGCCTGATGCTGGTCTAATCTCACTGGGTGGCCACCATGTAAAGGTCAGGCACCTCGAAATTCGAGGATCTTCCCTGCGAGGCACCCCAGCACCCTCATTGCTCAGTGTATGCTTTCTTTCAGGCCACCACTTGCTCTTCGGCAGACTCTCAAACTCAGCCCGCACCACCTGTGCCTGCAGTGCTTCGGGTCCGTCAGCAGCTCACTGGGACGTCATCTTAAGGTCAGGCTTCAGCCTCCACCTGCTACCCCGGTGGGCTCTCCAGGCCATGGAGGCGGGGGGTGAGATTCTCTCACTTTTTCCCTCGGCGCTCCCGCCGTCGATCAGCCATAGCTCCGTCGGCTGCGTCGGAGTCAATCCCAGTTCGTTCCTCTCCGGCACGCATGGGGCTCTCACCTTTGCTCATGGGGCCCACTTATCTTCGGTGCCTTCACCTTCTTGTCGTCTCCCACTGGGCTGGCCGGCTCGCCGACCAGTCCAGCTCCTTTCCGCCGGCCGCTGTCCTCCTCGAGGCCTTCCCGTTGCCCCCAGGCTGCCTCGAAGCTCCACCGCCTCGACGATTCCTGTTTCCTGTCGGCAGCCCCCTGTAAGTTCTCAGTGCCTCCGTTACCTCTGGCCTCTCAGCGCCTCTTCTATATCAAAAATATTTCTTCATTTGTGCGTTTGGGTGACTTTATCCTTCAGAACGCCGCAGAGCCTCGTTGGTTTAGGTCTGCTCGGCCATCTGGTCTGGCAACGCCCCCCTCGGATACATTTTTCAGTTTCCTACAAACCGCATTGGAGAGTAATCCAAGAGTTATGAGCTAATCCTTCCACTAGGTTAGATCTAATACTGTTTTTAGTCTATCATATGTGTAATTTGAGAATATTTGATTGTAGCCTAATGTTATGGCACATGCGATTGATTTTTAATTAAAGAGACTGGTGGTAGCACATTAACTGTGGCCTATTGTGCACACTCCATTTGCAGAGCTAGGTGTGTATTTTGTGCAGTGAAGTGTGTGGCTGACTATTCCTTAGGTGCCTTTCACAAATTAATTTATGGAACTAATTTCTTAGGCACATAAATTCCAGTAAAATACTAGTGTTCCTGAGTTTTCTACTTTGTTATTGGGTGCATTGTGTTGTAGATGTAGTGTTATGAGTTTCATTGTCTTGACTAAGAAATCATTTCCTACATGCCCTACATTTGTATTCTTAAATGGAGCTTCTGGGCGTTGATTCTTATCATTTCATATACATCACAGCGTGTTGTGTTACCCATTGTGAGCTCCCATTTGTGGGTCCTCAGGTTAGGCCTGGGCTACTGGGCATCAGCTGTGGGGCCTATGATTGTTTGCCTCTGCTGTCCCGGGTTCCATCCAGCTATGTCTTAGCAAAACTGAGGCAAGTCCAACCCCTCCATCATCTGACTGACAGTGGTAGCAATGGTGACCAATCAGAGACTTCTCAGGGAGGTTAGCATGCACACACGGCAGTCTCGGATCCCAAGATAAACACAAGAGTTCATTAAAAAGATTGCTCATCCCAGTTCTTCTGTTTCAGTAAAGACAAGTCCTTTATGTCAACACAAAGCACAATGGTACACAAACTACAAACAATAGTAGATAGCCAATATAAAGGTATGAGGTGATGATATCTAGATTTGATGTATCCCTGTGACTCAACCCCTTGCCCTTTTTAGTGTAGGGTAGGTTAGGCAAGATACACAGTGCAGGTGCAGCACTAGCCTCAGTCATTAAATAGTGTTTGCCACTGAATGTTTGTTACCTGTTCTGTGGCTAGCAGAAGGCTGTGGTGGGCTTTCCGCTTACAGTCTGTGCTTACCAGAGGTATGCAGTGCTGCAGTTGAGTCAAATGGCTACACCACTCTGGTCAGCAGCTGCAGGACACTTAGAAGTGTCCTGGAGGGGCTCTTATCTACATTACTCTATTAACACTTCAATGTAGATGAATGAGGGGCATATTGTTGTGTGTGTTTATTTTTTAGAAAACTGAGGAGTCCTTACACTTTCCCATTCCCAACCTATTCACTGTTGTGGTTGAGAATCATGGGTGCCGCAGTACTGTATCACTAGTGTGACCAGATGGATACATGTCACTGGAACAACGCTTTTTCATTCCTGGACTTTGCTTGCACAAATCATTTTAATCAAGTGTGTTGATTCCTTAGGCTCAATTTAAAATTAAACAAAAATACATATCCCAGAATGTATTGATATGTTAAAAGAAAACCCAGAACTGGAACAGTTAGGTCCTGGTAACATGGGGACATCTGTTCACCCTAGTAGTACTGATTCTTTTTTATATGGCATTGTAGTGCCTACTGAGGGTTACATGTCCTATCTGATTTGGATATGAGTGGGTGCACCTTATGGTGGGACGAGAAACTTGATAAATGTTTCTGTAACATAGGGGAAGGTATGTGTCGTTGCCAAAATATGATAGCACACCTGTATGACTGAGTTACTAATGAGAGTTGTGACATGGAGAATGGTATCAAAGAGTAAATAAAAGTTATTTGTGTGAATAGGTTGGCATTGTGCAAAGTGTTTTACTAGGAAATTGGAGTGCTAGAGTGATGAGAGGGTGAATTTGTTAGCCGAAGAGAGAGATCGTGTTTGTACTTACCAATGTCCACTCTGCCTGTAATTCCTGTAATGCTTTTACTATGGAGTATGAACAACACCGTCTCCTCCCAGGACATGAGGTTTAGGGGCCTGGAAAAGCCACATCTTGCTATGCCCTGAAAGTGAGGGAATGGACTCTCCCATACAGGTCATTCTAACCCTTGCAGAGATCCTTCTGTGAACAGCTGGTATTGGATGACAAAGGACTGGGGAACAAACGACGGAGGAATTGAAGGACTGACAGCAGCCATTCTTATGCTGTAGCAGATGGTGGTTCATCATCTAAAAACGTAAATACGTTGGACGGTTAACTAATGGATCCGTTCCACTATGATGAAGGATCAAAGTCCCGTCTACCAAACTCTAAACCAGGCCCTTAATTTCTTGGCATCCAAATGTTAATCTCTTCTAGTTAAACACAACCCATCTGCATATGTTCACAATCATATTCTTAATAATTTACCAACCTAGCACTCAGAAAGCCTATTATTAGAAACTTTCTGTCACTGTCTTCACTTTCAGTTTCAATCAGCCCAGCCTCTTTAACTTGGGTAATTTCTAAAACCAGATCTACCCACAACGAAATGGTAAATCTCCAGATTTCGAGTCCTGGAACTCAAAGAGTTTGTCACTGATCTAACACACACACTAGATTAAATTTTAACGCTAGACACATACCTACCTATAATCAGGGGCAGACTAGCCATAGCGGGCATCGGGCATTTCCCCAGGAGACTGGAAGGGTGGGGGCTGGTTTTACAGTGGTGGTGGCTGGTTTTGCTAATGGGGACTGGTTTTGCAGTGGCGCTGCAGTATCGGCCCCCAGGAAAAACAGCAGCAGTGCTTCACACTTGCACCACTGGCTAGTCCGACAAAATTGCCAGGGCTGCTTTGGGTTACCATTCCAGCCCTGCCTGTAATCCTTTTCTCTGAATAGGAGTGATTTCCTTCTCATTCCATTCAACATCCCAGTGTCAAGATTTTTATCCCAGAACACAAATTCATTTGTGGAGAATCTGAACCCTGATAGTATGCCTTTGATTCTAATGAGCTCAAGAGCAGCAACTAAGATGTTCAGCTGGCTCACGTCAGTCAATACAGAATTTAATTAATCACTCCACATAAAAATCACCAAATCTGACTTACATTCACTTAGCCGAAGGGTTCACTAGGCCGCTATCAAATGAAAAACAAGGCCTAGATGGAAGACCTCAATGCACCATTCAACTCCAGAAATACAGAGCAGCCATCAGGGGCACAAGAGTCCTTGAGCATACATCAGCGATAGAAAAACAAGGCCCAGATGGAAGACCTTAATGCACCCTTCAACACTAGATAAACAGAGCAGGCATTAGGGGCACAAGAGCCCTTAAGCATATATCAGTGATAGAAAAACAAGGCCCAGATGGAAGACCTCAATATACCCTTCAACACTAGATAAACAGAGAAACCATCAGGGGCACAAGAGTCCTTGAGCATATATCAGTGATAGTAAAATAAGGCCTAGATGGAAGCCCTCAAAGCACCCTTCAACTCTAGATATACAGAGCAGCCATCAGGGGCACAAGAGCCCTTCCGCATATATTAGTGATAGAAAAACAAGGCCTAGATGAAAGACCTGAATGCACCCTTCAACTCCAGATATACATAGGAGCCATCGGGGCACAAGAGTCCTTGAGCATATATCAGCGATGGAAAAACAAGGCCTAGACGGAAGACCTCAAAGCACCCTTCAACTCCAGATGTAGAGAGCAGCCATCAGGGCACAAGAGCCCTTGAGCATATATCAGCGATGGAAAAACAAGGCCTAGACGGATGACCTCAAAGCACCCTTCAACTCCAGATATAGAGAGCAGCCATCAGGGCACAAGAGCCCTTGAGCATATAGCAGTGATAGAAAAACAAGGCCTAGATGGAAGACCTGAATGCACACTTCAACTCCAGATATACAGAACAGCCATCAGGCGGACAAGAGCCTTTGAGCATACATCAGCGATAGAAAAACAAGGCCTCGATAGAAGACGTCAATGCACCCTTCAACTCCAGATATAGAGAGCAGCCATCAGGGGCCCAAGAGCCCTTGAGCATACATCAGCGATAGAAAAGTAGAGCTTAGATGGAAGACCTCATTGCACCCTTCAACTCCGAATATACATGGCAGCCAGCAGGGGCACAAGAGCCCTTGAGCATAGATTAGTGATAGAAAAACAAGGCCTCGATGGAACACCTCAATGCACCCTTCAACTCCTGATGTACAGAGCAGTCATCAGGGGCAGAAGAGCCTTTGGGCATACATCAGCGATAGACAAACAAGGCCTCGATGGAAGACCTCAATGCACCCTCCAACTCCAGATATACAGAGCAGCCATCAGGAGCACAAGAGGCCTTGTGCATATATCAGTGATAGAAAAACAAGGCCTAGATGGAACACCTCAATGCACCCTTCAACTCCAGATATACATAGCAGCCATCAGGGGCACAAGAGCCCTTGAGCATAGATTAGTGATAGAAAAACAAGGCCTCGATGGAACACCTCAATGCACTCTTCAACTCCAGATATACAGATCAGCCATCAGGGCACAAGAGCCCTTGAGCATATATCAGCGATGGAAAAACAAGGCCTAGACGGAAGACCTCAAAGCACCCTTCAACTCCAGATGTAGAGAGCAGCCATCAGGGCACAAGAGCCCTTGAGCATATATCAGCAATAGAAAAACAAGGCCTAGACGGAAGACCTCAAAGCACCCTTCAACTCCAGATGTAGAGAGCAGCCATCAGGGGGACAAGAGCCCTTGAGCATACATCAGCAATAGAAAAACAAGGCCTAGATGGAAGACCTCAATGCACCCTTCAACTCCAGATATACATAGCAGCCAGCGGGGTACAAGAGTCCTTCAGCATATATCAGCGATAGAAAAACAAGGACTAGATGGAAGACCTCAATGCACCCTTCAACTCCTGATGTACAGAGCAGCCATCAGGGGCACAAGAGCCCTTGAGCATATATCAGCGATGGAAAAACAAGGCCTAGATGGAAGACCTCAATATACCCTTCAACTTCAGATATACAGAGAAACCATCAGGGGCACAAGAGTCCTTGAGCATATATCAGTGATAGAAAAACAAGGCCTAGATGGAAGACCTCAATACCTCCAACCCCAGATATACAGAGCAGCCAGCGGGGGCACCAGATCCCTTGAGCATATATCAGCGATGGAAAAACAAGGCCTAGATTGAAGACCTGAGTACACCCTTCAACTACAGATATACATAGGAGCCATCGAGGGCACAAGAGTCCTTGAGCATATATCAGTGATAGTAAAATAAGGCCTAGATGGAAGCCCTCAAAGCACCCTTCAACTCTAGATATACAGAGCAGCCATCAGGGGCACAAGAGCCCTTCCGCATATATTAGTGATAGAAAAACAAGGCCTAGATGAAAGACCTGAATGCACCCTTCAACTCCAGATATACATAGGAGCCATCGGGGGCACAAGAGTCCTTGAGCATATATCAGCGATGGAAAAACAAGGCCTAGACGGAAGACCTCAAAGCACCCTTCAACTCCAGATGTAGAGAGCAGCCATCAGGGCACAAGAGCCCTTGAGCATATATCAGCGATGGAAAAACAAGGCCTAGACGGATGACCTCAAAGCACCCTTCAACTCCAGATGTAGAGAGCAGCCATCAGGGGGACAAGATCCCTTGAGCATACATCAGTGATAGAAAAATAAGGCCTAGATGGAAGACCTCAATGCACCCTTCAACTCCAGATATACATAGGAGCCATCGGGGGCACAAAAGCACTTCAGCATATATCAGCGATGGAAAAACAAGGCCTAGACGGAAGACCTTAAAGCACCCTTCAACTCCAGATATAGAGAGCAGCCATCAGGGCACAAGAGCCCTTGAGCATATAGCAGTGATAGAAAAACAAGGCCTAGATGGAAGACCTGAATGCACACTTCAACTCCAGATATACAGAACAGCCATCAGGCGGACAAGAGCCTTTGAGCATACATCAGCGATAGAAAAACAAGGCCTCGATAGAAGACGTCAATGCACCCTTCAACTCCAGATATAGAGAGCAGCCATCAGGGGCCCAAGAGCCCTTGAGCATACATCAGCGATAGAAAAGTAGAGCTTAGATGGAAGACCTCTTGCACCCTTCAACTCCGAATATACATAGCAGCCAGCAGGGGCACAAGAGCCCTTGAGCATAGATTAGTGATAGAAAAACAAGGCCTCGATGGAACACCTCAATGCACCCTTCAACTCCTGATGTACAGAGCAGTCATCAGGGGCAGAAGAGCCTTTGGGCATACATCAGCGATAGACAAACAAGGCCTAGATGGAAGACCTCAATGCATCCTTCAACTCCAGATATACATAGCAGCCATCGGGGACACAAGAGCACTTGAGCATATATCAGTTATAAAAAATCAAGGCCTAGACGGAAGACCTCAAAGCACCCTTCAACTTCAGATATACAGAGCAGCCATCAGGGGCAGAAGAGCCCTTGAGCATACATCAGTGAAAGAAAAACAAGGCCTCGATGGAAGACCTCAATGCACCCTCCAACTCCAGATATACAGAGCAGCCATCAGGAGCACAAGAGGCCTTGTGCATATATCAGTGATAGAAAAACAAGGCCTAGATGGAACACCTCAATGCACCCTTCAACTCCAGATATACATAGCAGCCATCAGGGGCACAAGAGCCCTTGAGCATAGATTAGTGATAGAAAAACAAGGCCTCGATGGAACACCTCAATGCACTCTTCAACTCCAGATACACAGATCAGCCATCAGGGCACAAGAGCCCTTGAGCATATATCAGCGATGGAAAAACAAGGCCTAGACGGAAGACCTCAAAGCACCCTTCAACTCCAGATGTAGAGAGCAGCCATCAGGGCACAAGAGCCCTTGAGCATATATCAGCAATAGAAAAACAAGGCCTAGACGGAAGACCTCAAAGCACCCTTCAACTCCAGATGTAGAGAGCAGCCATCAGGGGGACAAGAGCCCTTGAGCATACATCAGCAATAGAAAAACAAGGCCTAGATGGAAGACCTCAATGCACCCTTCAACTCCAGATATACATAGCAGCCAGCGAGGTACAAGAGTCCTTCAGCATATATCAGCGATAGAAAAACAAGGACTAGATGGAAGACCTCAATGCACCCTTCAACTCCTGATGTACAGAGCAGCCATCAGGGGCAGAAGAGCCCTTGAGCATATATCAGTGATAGAAAAGCAAGGCCTAGATGGACGTGCTCAATGCACCCTTCAACTCTAGATATACAGAGCAGCCATCGGGGCACAAGAGACCTTGAGCATATATCAGCAATGGGAAAACAAGGACTAGATGGAAGACCTCAATGCACCCTTCAACTCCAGATATAGAGAATAACCATCAGGGGCACAAGAGCCCTTGAGCATACATCGGCGATAGAAAAACAAGACCTTGATGGAAGACCTCAATGCACCCTTCAACTCTATATATACATAGCTGCCATCGGGGGCCCAAGAGCCCTTGAGCATATATCAGCGATAGAAAAAGAAGGCCTAGATGGACATGCTCAATGCACCCTTCAACTCTAGATATACAGAGCAGCCATCGGGGCACAAGAGCCCTTGAGCATATATCAGCGATAGAAAAAGAAGGCCTAGATGGACGTGCTCAATGCACCCTTCAACTCTAGAAATACAGAGCAGCCATCAGGGGCACAAGAGCCCTTGAGCATATATCAGCGATGGAAAAACAAGGCCTAGACAGAAGACCTCAAAGCATCCTTCAACTCCAGATATACAGAGCAGCCATCAGGGCACAAGAGCCCTTGAGCATATAGCAGTGATAAAAAAACAAGGCCTGGATGGAGGACCTCAATGCACTCTTCAACTCCTGATGTACAGAGCAGCCATCAGGGGCACAAGAGCCCTTGAGCATATATCAGCGATGGAAAAACAAGGCCTAGATGGAAGACCTCAATATACCCTTCAACTTCAGATATACAGAGAAACCATCAGGGGCACAAGAGTCCTTGAGCATATATCAGTGATAGAAAAACAAGGCCTAGATGGAAGACCTCAATACCTCCAACCCCAGATATACAGAGCAGCCAGCGGGGGCACCAGATCCCTTGAGCATATATCAGCGATGGAAAAACAAGGCCTAGATTGAAGACCTGAGTACACCCTTCAACTCCAGATATACATAGGAGCCATCGGGGGCACAAAAGCACTTCAGCATATATCAGCGATGGAAAAACAAGGCCTAGACGGAAGACCTTAAAGCACCCTTCAACTCCAGATATAGAGAGCAGCCATCAGGGGCAGAAGAGCCCTTGGGCATATATCAGTGATAGAAAAACAAGGCCTAGATGGAAGACCTCAATGCACCCTTCAACTCCAGATATACATAGCAGCCATCGGGGACACAAGAGCCCTTGAGCATATATCAGTGATAAAAAAATAAGGCCTAGATGAAAGACCTCAATGCACCCTTCAACTTCAGATATACAAAGCAGCCATCAGGGCCCCAAGAGCCCTTGAGCATACATCAGCGATAGAAAAACAGAGCTTAGATGGAAGACCTCAATGCACCCTTCAACTCCAGATATACATAGCAGCAATCTGGGGCACCAGATCCCTTGAGCATATATCAGTGATAGAAAAACAAGGCCCAGATGGAAGACTTCAATGCACCCTTCAACTCTAGATATACAGAGCAGCCATCAGGGGCACAAGAGCCCTTGAGCATACATCAGTGATAGAAAAACAAGGCCTCGATGGAAGACCTCAATGCACCCTCCAACTCCAGATATACAGAGCAGCCATCAGGGGCACAAGAGCCCTTGTGCATATATCAGTGATAGAAAAACAAGGCCTAGACGGAAGACCTCAATGCACCCTTCAACTCCAGATATACAGATCAGCCATCAGGGGCACAAGAGCCCTTGAGCGTAGAGCAGTGATAGAAAAACAAGGCCTAGATGGAAGACCTGAATGCACACTTCAACTCCAGATATACAGAGCAGCCATCAGGGGCACAAGAGCCCTTGAGCATACATCGGTGATAGAAAAGCAAGGCCTAGATGGAAAACCTCAATGCACCCTCCAACTCCAGATATACAGAGCAGCCACCGGGGACACAAGAGCACTTGAGCATATATCAGTGATAAAAAAACAAGGCCTAGATGGAAGCCCTCAATGCACTCTTCGACTCCGGATATTCAGAGCAGCCATCAGGGGCACAAGAGTCCTTCAGCATATATCAGCGATAGAAAAACAAGGCCTAGATGGAAGACCTCAATGCACCCTTCAACTCCTGATGTACAGAGCAGCCATCAGGGGCAGAAGAGCCCTTGAGCATATATCAGTGATAAAAAAACAAGGCCTAGATGAAAGACCTCAATGCACCCTTCAACTCCAGATATACAGAGCAGCCATCAGGGGCACAAGAGCCCTTGAGCTTATATCATTGATAGAAAAACAAGGCCCAGATGGAAGACTTCAATGCACCCTTCAACTCTAGATATACAGAGCAGCCATCAGGGGCACAAGAGCCCTTGAGCATACATCAGTGATAGAAAAACAAGGCCTCGTTGGAAGACCTCAATGCACCCTCCAACTCCAGATATACAGAGCAGCCAGCGGGGCACAAGAGCCCTTGAGCATACATCAGCGATAGAAAATCAAGGCCCAGATGGAAGACCTGAATGCACCCTTCAACTCCAGATATACAGAGCAGCCATTGGTGCACAAGAGCCCTTGAGCATACATCAGCGACCGAAAAACAAGGCCTAGATGGAAGACCTCAATGCACTCTTCAACTCCAGATATACAGAGCAGCCATCAGGGGCACAAGAGCCCTTGAGCATACATCAGCGATAGAAAAGTAGAGCTTAGATGGAAGACCTCAATGCACCCTTCAACTCCAGATATACAGAGCAGCCATCAGGGGCACAAGAGCCCTTGAGCATACATCGGTGATAGAAAAACAAGGCCTAGATGGAAGACGTCAATGCACCCTTCAACTCCAGATATACAGAGCAGCCATCAGGGGCACAAGAGCCCTTGAGCATACATCGGTGATAGAAAAACAGAGCTTAGATGGAAGACCTCAATGCATCCTTCACCTTCCTATATACAGAGCAACCATCGGGGACAAAAGAGCATTTGACCATATATATGCAGTAGAAAAACAAGGCCTCGATAGAAGACCTCAATGGACCCTTCAACTCAAGATATACAGAGCAGCCATCAGGGACACAAGAGCCCTTGAGCATGCATCAGCGATAGAAAAACAAGGCCTAGACAGAAGACCTCAAAGCACCCTTCAACTCCAGATATACAGAGCAGCCATCAGGGCACAAGAGCCCTTGAGCATATAGCAGTGATAAAAAAACAAGGCCTGGATGGAGGACCTCAATGCACTCTTCAACTCCTGATGTACAGAGCAGCCATCAGGGGCACAAGAGCCCTTGAGCATATATCAGCAATGGAAAAACAAGGCCTAGATGGAAGACCTCAATATACCCTTCAACTTCAGATATACAGAGAAACCATCAGGGGCACAAGAGTCCTTGAGCATATATCAGTGATAGAAAAACAAGGCCTAGATGGAAGACCTCAATGCAACCTCCAACCCCAGATATACAGAGCAGCCAGCGGGGCACCAGATCCCTTGAGCATATATCAGCGATGGAAAAACAAGGCCTAGATTGAAGACCTGAGTACACCCTTCAACTCCAGATATACATAGGAGCCATCGGGGGCACAAAAGCACTTCAGCATATATCAGCGATGGAAAAACAAGGCCTAGACGGAAGACCTTAAAGCACCCTTCAACTCCAGATATAGAGAGCAGCCATCAGGGCGCAAGAGCCCTTGAGCATATAGCAGTGATAGAAAAACAAGGCCTAGATGGAAGACCTGAATGCACACTTCAACTCCAGATATACAGAACAGCCATCAGGGGGACAAGAGCCTTTGAGCATACATCAGCGATAGAAAAACAAGGCCTCGATAGAAGATGTCAATGCACCCTTCAACTCCAGATATACAGAGCAGCCATCAGGGGCCCAAGAGCCCTTGAGCATACATCAGCGATAGAAAAGTAGAGCTTAGATGGAAGACCTCATTGCACCCTTGAACTCCAGATATACATAGCAGCCAGCGGGGCACAAGAGTCCTTCAGCATATATCAGAGATGGAAAAACAAGCCATAGATGGAAGCCCTCAATGCACTCTTCGACTCCGGATATTCAGAGCAGCAATCAGGGGCACAAGAGCCCTTGAGCATACATCAGCGATAGAAAAGTAGAGCTTAGATGGAAGACCTCATTGCACCCTTGAACTCCAGATATACATAGCAGCTAGCAGAGGCACAAGAGTCCTTCAGCATATATCAGCGATAGAAAAACAAGGCCTAGATGGAAGACCTCAATGCACCCTTCAACTCCTGATGTACAGAGCAGCCATCAGGGGCAGAAGAGCCCTTGAGCATATATCAGTGATAAAAAAACAAGGCCTATCTGAAAGACCTCAATGCACCCTTCAACTCCAGATATACAGAGCAGCCATCAGGGGCACAAGAGCCCTTGAGCTTATATCATTGATAGAAAAACAAGGCCCAGATGGAAGACTTCAATGCACCCTTCAACTCTAGAAATACAGAGCAGCCATCAGGGGCACAAGAGCCCTTGAGCATACATCAGTGATAGAAAAACAAGGCCTCGATGGAAGACCTCAATGCACCCTCCAACTCCAGATATACAGAGCAGCCAGCGGGGCACAAGAGCCCTTGAGCATACATCAGCGATAGAAAATCAAGGCCCAGATGGAAGACCTGAATGCACCCTTCAACTCCAGATATACAGAGCAGCCATTGGGGCACAAGAGCCCTTGAGCATACATCAGCGACCGAAAAACAAGGCCTAGATGGAAGACCTCAATGCACACTTCAACTCCAGATATACAGAGCAGCCATCAGGGGCACAAGAGCCCTTGAGCATACATCAGCGATAGAAAAGTAGAGCTTAGATGGAAGACCTCAATGCACCCTTCAACTCCAGATATACAGAGCAGCCATCAGGGGCACAAGAGCCCTTGAGCATACATCGGTGATAGAAAAACAAGGCCTAGATGGAAGACGTCAATGCACCCTTCAACTCCAGATATACAGAGCAGCCATCAGGGGCACAAGAGCCCTTGAGCATACATCGGTGATAGAAAAACAGAGCTTAGATGGAAGACCTCAATGCATCCTTCACCTTCCTATATACAGAGCAACCATCGGGGACAAAAGAGCATTTGAGCATATATCAGCAGTAGAAAAACAAGGCCTCGATAGAAGACCTCAATGGACCCTTCAACTCAAGATATACAGAGCAGCCATCAGGGACACAAGAGCCCTTGAGCATGCATCAGCGATAGAAAAACAAGGCCTAGACAGAAGACCTCAAAGCACCCTTCAACTCCAGATATACAGAGCAGCCATCAGGGCACAAGAGCCCTTGAGCATATAGCAGTGATAAAAAACAAGGCCTGGATGGAGGACCTCAATGCACTCTTCAACTCCTGATGTACAGAGCAGCCATCAGGGGCACAAGAGCCCTTGAGCATATATCAGCAATGGAAAAACAAGGCCTAGATGGAAGACCTCAATATACCCTTCAACTTCAGATATACAGAGAAACCATCAGGCGCACAAGAGTCCTTGAGCATATATCAGTGATAGAAAAACAAGGCCTAGATGGAAGACCTCAATGCAACCTCCAACCCCAGATATACAGAGCAGCCAGCGGGGGCACCAGATCCCTTGAGCATATATCAGCGATGGAAAAACAAGCCCTAGATTGAAGACCTGAGTACACCCTTCAACTCCAGATATACATAGGAGCCATCGGGGGCACAAAAGCACTTCAGCATATATCAGCGATGGAAAAACAAGGCCTAGACGGAAGACCTTAAAGCACCCTTCAACTCCAGATATAGAGAGCAGCCATCAGGGCGCAAGAGCCCTTGAGCATATAGCAGTGATAGAAAAACAAGGCCTAGATGGAAGACCTGAATGCACACTTCAACTCCAGATATACAGAACAGCCATCAGGGGGACAAGAGCCTTTGAGCATACATCAGCGATAGAAAAACAAGGCCTCGATAGAAGATGTCAATGCACCCTTCAACTCCAGATATACAGAGCAGCCATCAGGGGCCCAAGAGCCCTTGAGCATACATCAGCGATAGAAAAGTAGAGCTTAGATGGAAGACCTCATTGCACCCTTGAACTCCAGATATACATAGCAGCCAGCGGGGCACAAGAGTCCTTCAGCATATATCAGAGATGGAAAAACAAGCCATAGATGGAAGCCCTCAATGCACTCTTCGACTCCGGATATTCAGAGCAGCAATCAGGGGCACAAGAGCCCTTGAGCATACATCAGCGATAGAAAAGTAGAGCTTAGATGGAAGACCTCATTGCACCCTTGAACTCCAGATATACATAGCAGCCAGCGGGGCACAAGAGTCCTTCAGCATATATCAGCGATAGAAAAACAAGGCCTAGATGGAAGACCTCAATGCACCCTTCAACTCCTGATGTACAGAGCAGCCATCAGGGGCAGAAGAGCCCTTGAGCATATATCAGTGATAAAAAAACAAGGCCTAGATGAAAGACCTCAATGCACCCTTCAACTCCAGATATACAGAGCAGCCATCAGGGGCACAAGAGCCCTTGAGCTTATATCATTGATAGAAAAACAAGGCCCAGATGGAAGACTTCAATGCACCCTTCAACTCTAGAAATACAGAGCAGCCATCAGGGGCACAAGAGCCCTTGAGCATACATCAGTGATAGAAAAACAAGGCCTCGATGGAAGACCTCAATGCACCCTCCAACTCCAGATATACAGAGCAGCCAGCGGGGCACAAGAGCCCTTGAGCATACATCAGCGATAGAAAATCAAGGCCCAGATGGAAGACCTGAATGCACCCTTCAACTCCAGATATACAGAGCAGCCATTGGGGCACAAGAGCCCTTGAGCATACATCAGCGACCGAAAAACAAGGCCTAGATGGAAGACCTCAATGCACTCTTCAACTCCAGATATACAGAGCAGCCATCAGGGGCACAAGAGCCCTTGAGCATACATCAGCGATAGAAAAGTAGAGCTAGGATGGAAGACCTCAATGCACCCTTCAACTCCAGATATACAGAGCAGCCATCAGGGGCACAAGAGCCCTTGAGCATACATCGGTGATAGAAAAACAAGGCCTAGATGGAAGACGTCAATGCACCCTTCAACTCCAGATATACAGAGCAGCCATCAGGGGCACAAGAGCCCTTGAGCATACATCGGTGATAGAAAAACAGAGCTTAGATGGAAGACCTCAATGCATCCTTCACCTTCCTATATACAGAGCAACCATCGGGGACAAAAGAGCATTTGAGCATATATCAGCAGTAGAAAAACAAGGCCTCGATAGAAGACCTCAATGGACCCTTCAACTCAAGATATACAGAGCAGCCATCAGGGGCACAAGAGCCCTTGAGCATGCATCAGCGATAGAAAAACAAGGCCTAGACAGAAGACCTCAAAGCACCCTTCAACTCCAGATATACAGAGCAGCCATCAGGGCACAAGAGCCCTTGAGCATATAGCAGTGATAAAAAAACAAGGCCTGGATGGAGGACCTCAATGCACTCTTCAACTCCTGATGTACAGAGCAGCCATCAGGGGCACAAGAGCCCTTGAGCATATATCAGCGATGGAAAAACAAGGCCTAGATGGAAGACCTCAATATACCCTTCAACTTCAGATATACAGAGAAACCATCAGGGGCACAAGAGTCCTTGAGCATATATCAGTGATAGAAAAACAAGGCCTAGATGGAAGACCTCAATGCAACCTCCAACCCCAGATATACAGAGCAGCCAGCGGGGGCACCAGATCCCTTGAGCATATATCAGCGATGGAAAAACAAGGCCTAGATTGAAGACCTGAGTACACCCTTCAACTCCAGATATACATAGGAGCCATCGGGGCACAAAAGCACTTCAGCATATATCAGCGATGGAAAAACAAGGCCTAGACGGAAGACCTTAAAGCACCCTTCAACTCCAGATATAGAGAGCAGCCATCAGGGCGCAAGAGCCCTTGAGCATATAGCAGTGATAGAAAAACAAGGCCTAGATGGAAGACCTGAATGCACACTTCAACTCCAGATATACAGAACAGCCATCAGGGGACAAGAGCCTTTGAGCATACATCAGCGATAGAAAAACAAGGCCTCGATAGAAGACGTCAATGCACCCTTCAACTCCAGATATACAGAGCAGCCATCAGGGGCCCAAGAGCCCTTGAGCATACATCAGCGATAGAAAAGTAGAGCTTAGATGGAAGACCTCATTGCACCCTTGAACTCCAGATATACATAGCAGCCAGCGGGGCACAAGAGTCCTTCAGCATATATCAGCGATGGAAAAACAAGCCATAGATGGAAGACCTCAATGCACCCTTCAATTCCTGATGTACAGAGCAGTCATCAGGGGCAGAAGAGCCCTTGGGCATACATCAGCGATAGAAAAACAAGGCCTAGATGGAAGACCTCAATGCATCCTTCGACTCCGGATATACAGAGCAGCCATCAGGGGCAGAAGAGCCCTTGGGCATATATCAGTGATAGAAAAACAAGGCCTAGATGGAAGACCTCAATGCACCCTTCAACTCCAGATATACATAGCAGCCATCGGGGACACAAGAGCCCTTGAGCATATATCAGTGATAAAAAAACAAGGCCTAGATGAAAGACCTCAATGCACCCTTCAACTTCAGATATACAAAGCAGCCATCAGGGCCCCAAAAGCCCTTGAGCATACATCAGTGATAGAAAAACAAGGCCTAGACGGAAGACCTCAATGCACCCTTCAACTCCAGATATACAGATCAGCCATCAGGGGCACAAGAGCCCTTGAGCGTAGAGCAGTGATAGAAAAACAAGGCCTAGATGGAAGACCTGAATGCACACTTCAACTCCAGATATACAGAGCAGCCATCAGGGGCACAAGAGCCCTTGAGCATACATCGGTGATAGAAAAGCAAGGCCTAGATGGAAAACCTCAATGCACCCTCCAACTCCAGATATACAGAGCAGCCATCGGGGACACAAGAGCACTTGAGCATATATCAGTGATAAAAAAACAAGGCCTAGATGGAAGCCCTCAATGCACTCTTCGACTCCGGATATTCAGAGCAGCCATCAGGGGCACAAGAGTCCTTCAGCATATATCAGCGATAGAAAAACAAGGCCTAGATGGAAGACCTCAATGCACCCTTCAACTCCTGATGTACAGAGCAGCCATCAGGGGCAGAAGAGCCCTTGAGCATAAATCAGTGATAAAAAAACAAGGCCTAGATGAAAGACCTCAATGCACCCTTCAACTCCAGATATACAGAGCAGTCATCAGGGGCACAAGAGCCCTTGAGCTTATATCATTGATAGAAAAACAAGGCCTAGATGGAACACCTCAATGCACCCTTCAACTCCAGATATACAGAGCAGCCTTCAGGGCCCCAAGAGCCCTTGAGCATACATCAGCGATAGAAAAACAGAGCTTAGATGGAAGACCTCAATGCACCCTTTTACTCCAGATATACAGAGCACCCAGCGGGGCACAAGAGCCCTTGAGCATACATCAGCGATAGAAAAACAAGGCCCAGATGGAAGACCTGAATGCACCCTTCAACTCCAGATATACAGAGCAGCCATCGGGGCACAAGAGCCCTTGAGCATACATCAGTGACCGAAAAACAAGGCCTAGATGGAAGACCTCAATGCACTCTTCAACTCCAGATATACAGAGCAGCCATCAGGGGCACAAGAGCCCTTGAGCATACATCAGCGATAGAAAAGTAGAGCTTAGATGGAAGACCTCAATGCACCCTTCAACTCCAGATATACAGAGCAGCCATCAGGGGCACAAGAGCCCTTGAGCATACATCGGTGATAGAAAAACAAGGCCTAGATGGAAGTCGTCAATGCACCCTTCAACTCCAGATATACAGAGCAGCCATCAGGGGCACAAGAGCCCTTGGGCATGCATCAGCAATAGAAAAACAAGGCCTAGATGGAAGACATCAATGCACCCTTCAACTCCAGATATACAGGGCAGCCATCAGGGGCACAAGAGCCCTTGAGCATACATCGGTGATAGAAAAACAGAGCTTAGATGGAAGACCTCAATGCATCCTTCACCTTCCTATATACAGAGCAACCATCGGGGACAAAAGAGCATTTGAGCATATATCAGCAGTAGAAAAACAAGGCCTCGATAGAAGACCTCAATGGACCCTTCAACTCAAGATATACAGAGCAGCCATCAGGGGCACAAGAGCCCTTGAGCATGCATCAGCGATAGAAAGACAAGGCCTAGATGGAGGACGTCAATGCACCCTTCAACTCCAGATATACATAGCAGCCATCAGAGGCACAAGAGCCCTTGAGCATATATCAGCGATAGAAAAACAGAGCTTAGATGGAAGACCTCAATGCACACTTCACCTTCCTATATGCAGAGCAGCCATCAGGGGACGTATCTTCAACGCGAGTGCTGGCGCAGTGCAGAGCTGAGTGCTTGTTTTATGTAGCTGTAGGGGCTTATTTACAAGCCCCTTGCGCCACCCGTACGTCACTTTTCCCATGTTAAAAATGACGCAAAAGTGGCGCAAGGGGCTTGTAAATTAGCCCCGTAGTGTCTAAAGTGCTTCTATATATAACTCAGAATTTATCTGCGTTAATACATGAACTGTAGACCGCACGGCACTGAGACAGAAAGAGGCAATCAATGCTCACTGTTTCCGACCTGTGCTCAGCGCTGCATTTCACGCATTAACTAGGAGTCATTTTAGTTGTATGTATGCACTTTAGACACTGCAAACGCATAAAAACAGGCGTTCGGCTCTGCACTGAGACATTGCATCTGTTGATGAGAGGTCCCCAAGTAAGCAAAATAAAAATACCTCGACTGACGCCTCACTGTTGCATCATACCACGCAAAAGCAGTTTTCTGGATTAGTTTGAAATTCAATAACTCAGCATGTGTCGCTGATGAATCAGCCCCTTTGTAAAAATGTTGTGATTCACTGACCTCTCATTTACTGAGAAACAGCAAAGAATTAGACACTTTTGTTAGCTCCAATAAACCCCCATACGAACAACTCACGCAACCATCTCAGAAAAACTCTGACATCCGAAACGACACCCTTAGCAGCTTCCTGTCCCACCTCAAACCCGGGACTTAAACATGGCGCCCACCGCTTACAATGCCTATACGCAGTTTTGGCGTGCTGGGCCTGCCGGGGCCTCACTGCGGGTGCTTGAGCCAGGCGGGAGACCTGACTTCGTGGCACAGTTCCGCCTGCCCTTGAGCGCCCTCCTCTATCCACAAGATGGAGCTCAGCATGACCTCAAGATCAGCCCGGGGATCCAGCGTGCTGCTTCCCCACCACCGCGATACCAAAGGGGATGATGGACGGAGCGCTTGAGCTAATCAAACACTCACCCCCAGTCAACTGATCTGGGTTTAATCCATCATCATTCTTTAGCTCACTCCACCACCCCAGTTCAGACATGGCCATATGCAAATCAGTCTGACCCTGTGCCTCATGGGAACAGTCCAGCCCGAACTGCCAAGCCATGTCTTCCCTGGACCGGAAACAAGCATCCTGGGACCGGGTTCTGGCTATTCAGCCGTCATCAGCCAGGCTAGCTTGAATCCAGTGGCAAAGTGAGCAAGGGACCCACATCTGGGCATACCCTGCCAACTTAGGGCGAACAAAGCGATACCAAAGGGGATGATGGACGGAGCGCTTGAGCTCACCAAACACTCACCCCCAGTCAACTGATCTGGGTTTAATCCATCATCATTCTTTAGCTCACTCCACCACCCCAGTTCAGACATGGCCATATGCAAATCAGTCTGTCCCTGTGCCTCATGGGAACAGTCCAGCCCGAACTGCCAAGCCATGTCTTCCCTGGACCGGAAACAAGCATCCTGGGACCGGTTTCTGGCTATTCAGCCATCATCAGCCAGGCTAGCTTGAATCCAGTGGCAAAGTGAGCAAGGGACCCACGTCTGGGCATACCCTGCCAACTTAGGGCGAACAAAGCGATACCAAAGGGTATGATGGACGGAGCGCTTGAGCTAATCAAACACTCACCCCCAGTCAACTGATCTGGGTTTAATCCATCATCATTCTTTAGCTCACTCCACCACCCCAGTTCAGACATGGCCATATGCAAATCAGTCTGACCCTGTGCCTCGGCCTTCTACCCCTATGGACATCTCCAACTCGGGGATCCCTCCAGACCCAAGACCACCACCCTTGAGTGCAACACCACCTGAACACCTGGCTGAAGGATGGCAAGAATTTCCTGCTCTGTAAATATGTAATATATAATTGTCCAAGCCTAATCGCTGTTAGAATGTAATCCTGAGTGAATTTGCAATCTGTATATATATAACTCTAACCACTAGTATATGTAGTAGACCTTTGTACTTACTACCATTCCTATGTGATTTTAGAGTTTATCTGTTTGTATCTCTTCCCTGAGTGACTTTACAACTTGTACATTTGCAATTTTTTTCTGTTTGTATCTCTTATGTAACTCATGTAATCCAAAGTCCTTATGTAACGAAACTGGTTCTTTTGTAAAGCGCGCTGACACCTTCGGGTAATGTTCGTGCTATATAAAATCGTTTTAAATAAAATAAAAAATAAAAATTTAAAAAAACAACGTATCAAAGAAACACTATCGCACAGCAAACAATCTGGATCTCCAGCAGTTTGGTTAAGTCTATGGCAGAAGCAGCAATTGCATGTTCACCGATAGGAAGCACATGAAAAATGTGAATTATACATAAATGAATAGGAGCAAATACTATTAAAACCACCAGCGATCAGTCGGTACTTTGAACCCCATGTTCTGCTGACAGCAGTGTGAGGACTGAGCATCAAGGAGATCAGTATGATACCAGCAACAAGACAATTCTGGGGACAATATAGGCACCAGGATCCCAGGGAATCCAATGGCATCCAAGTATGTATGATGTCCATTTCTGGAAAAAAAAATGAAGGGGCTTATTTATGAGCCCTTGCGACACTTTTGCGCCGCCGGAGCGTCACTTTTTGTGACGCACCGGCGGCGTAAAAAATGCGCCATGTTGCGCCCTATTTACAAAGTGACGCATCTAGGCAGATGCGACACTTTGTAAACCTCTGCACTACATTATACCTGCGTCAGATATAATGTATGCAGGGTGGGAATTCCCCCGCATCAAAGCCTCGTAGAAGTGGCGCATTGAAATCTATAAGATTTCAGTGTGCCACTTCTAGGACGCCATTGCGTGAAAACCTTACGCCTGCCTCATGGCAGGCGTAAGGGTTACGCAGGCTCTTTCACATGGGGCTTGCCCATGTGAAAGGACTCATTGCTGGAGTTGCGCCTGTTTTCAGACACACCCCAGCAATGCGTCACTTTTGCGCCTATAGATACGTCAGGAATGCTGACGTATCTGTAACTCCTTGCAACATGATGCGCCGTACTTTAAATACAAAAGACACACAATTGATGGACGGAATGCAGAACAAATCAAAACATTCATCCCCAGTCAAGAGATCTGGGTTAAATCCATCATTCTTTTGCTCACCAAGCCACCCCCCCAGCTGTGTTTGCACTTTAAATACGGCGCATCTATGGTGTCGCAAAGAGACCGCACTGAGAAGTCTGATGTTGTCCTGTGGTAGTGCCAATAGTCACTGGAAATGGTGAGGTTGTCAGCCAGGGTAGGTGAGGTGCTGGTCGTGATGGATTTCTATATGATGCATGTGGGTTTAAGGATGATGTGGGCTGACAAGGACAGCCAATGGGATTCAAACAGGGTTGGGTGATATTACATCAGGCCCCTAATAAAGCATGCTGTGATGTGTAGGATGCCCATCAGGGGTACCAGCGTGGAGTGCGGGAGGACGTGGAGTAGACTGATGCCACCATTGTGGTGCAAGGGCTTAAACACCACTTTGCTTTCTGTGAGGACGTTTCACTTTTTCAGTAGCTTGAACGGGACAATCATGGTTTTCTCTGTAACATGTTCCTTAAGAATGAGGTGGGTGTTCAGGATTAATCCAAGTATTGTTGTGCTGGGTGAAAGATGGGGTTCGAATCAGTCTAGTGTGAGGTTCTTCAGTCCAGTTTAGACTAGTGGTCACTTGTTGTTCTTGACAAATAGTGGGACATTTCATTCTGTGGTGTTCAGCTACAGGTAGGTGCTGGTCATCCAGGCCTAGATGAGGTGCAGGCAGTGTTTGACGTGTACGATGTCTGCAGAGGAGGAGACTTTCAAGTAAAGTTGTGTAGTTACCATATTTGTGAATTATGATGCTGTTGTCTGTGAATAGACTTCTAAGAGGCTTCATGTACAAGCTGAACATAATGGGGAACTATTAGGACCTGAAGGGCCCAGTTGAATGAACTGGTGTTGGTGGGAAAGTCAGGAGGAGAACCAGTGAAGGACATTACCAGAAAATCAAATTTGAGACTTCAGGGTATAGATGAGGGTGTGATTTTTGACTGTGTTGAAGGCATCTCAGAGGCATTACTCTTTACTCTGCGACTCATTCAGCTTTCCGTTCCCAAAATTTGACTCATTCAGAGATGTATTACTCATAATGCTGATCACTGCCAAGAACTTTATTTTTGATAGTCCCCTGCTTGCTGCTCTCTGAGCTGCCTTCAGCTCCATTTAAGTGAATACAATGAGATCAATTCTAATACAGAAGGTATACAAGTAGTGTGGTATTCCATGAAAGCTAGATTCATGGCTTTACACAAGAATATATTATCTGGGCAAAGTGGCTTCATATGGCAGAGGAACCTATCCTACGGTAAACAGTCAGAATATCGAGTAGGAAATGTCGACTTGCACTAATATCGAGTGCAAAATATCGTGATACAGAACTATCGACTGCCAGAATATCGTGGTCAAGAATATCGATTTTAAGGTAAGAAATATCGTTTTCCAAAATATCGAAGTTATTAATATCGTTTGCAAAAATATAGGGGCCGATTCCGATCTCGGCCGGTAGGGCACCGAATCGGATTCGGCTTAACCGGATCCGATTCGGAGCCCTCTTTCCCGACCGATTCGTGCGTGCATCCGGCCGAGCGAGTACGATGCGAGAGCACGCGAAATCGCCGACCGACTCTTTCCCGGGTCCGAACCGCTCCGACCGACTCGCACGGACACAACTCGCACCGCGCAATGGAGACGATCCCCGGCCGGGCAAGTACGATGCACGCCTCGAGCAGTCCGACCGACTCGCGCCGTCCGGCTCGAAAGAGCAGTCGGAGCCGGACTTTGGGGGTCCGTGTCAGACCCCCCTGTATGCGTAGCCACGCAAGTCGCACACAGGGGGGACCCATGGGTCCCCCTACATGTGCATGTACGCCGCGAGTCGCATCGAGGCGTACCCGCTGTAGGGCGCGCCTTGTTCGCCTCGCACCCATTGAGTCAATGGGAGCCCGCGTACGCGTTGTACGTCCGGCTCCCATTGACTTCAATGGGAGTCCGACCGACTCGAGTCCGATTGCATGCGTGCGCATCGTACTCGTTCGGTCGGACTGCCAGAGTCCGATTCGGTCGGAAATCTCTCCGGGTCCGGCTCGGTCGGAGTGATTTCCGGCCTGAATCGGAATCGGCCCCATAGTTGTTAAAAATATTGTTTTTTTAGTTAGTGTTATGTATTTTAGTATGTATTTTAAATGTATGTGCTATATTTTTTTGTCTAAGTATTGCATTTTTTTAAATGTATGTGTTAAATTTTTAGAAGTTATAAACTTTATTTTAATTAAATTTTGCGTTTTAGCTCCGTAGCGGGTTATGGGTTTATAGGGGAATAGGGTGGGAAGTATTTTAATTATAATAAATTGAATATTAATTTTCTTGTAATTAAGGGGCACATTACGATACCCGGCGTAAATAATTCCGCCAGGCATGGAAGCGGCAAAAATCCGCCCGCACACACCGCCTGAACACCGACCACGCCATTACGATTACACAAACCGAATACCGCCATCGGCGGAAAAGCACACAAAATACCGCCCGCCAACGTCCGAGTCGGAGACAAACCGCCCGCCACGGACGGAAACACGCACGACAACACAAAACCGCCCGCCCTCACGGCCGACACACCGCACGTGAGATTACGATCGCACCGACATGAGCGCGGAAAAACCACAAATATACCGCCCGCCAGCGCAAACAACGCCGATGAGAATCGACACGGCAGAAGCCATGGCGCCCACGTACCTGCACAGAAACCATCCGCACACAAAACCAATAGCACACAACATGGCCAACAAGTCCACACAGCAAGGCACGCACAAATACACAAGCACAGTACATATCCCGAAAACACCCCCGGACAAACAAAAAATACAAAGGCCAGAACCCCAGACACAACACACCTGAAAACAACAGACCATGAGGACACACCCACATAGGTGAGTACAAAAGCAGCACTCCCACAGACCACAACCCCTTGCTACATTGCAAACCAGAGAGGAGAGGAGAGGACACAGTGACACAGCAAGGACAGCAGCACACCACAGAAACGCACACATCACTACCACCACCACCACCACCACCACCACCAAACACCACCACCACCACCACCACCACCACCACCACCAAACACCGGCACCACAAACCCCCTGCACATTACACAACACACACCGCACCAGCACCACAAACACCATGGCACCACAAAGGATGCCCAAGTTCACGCCCATGGAGCTGACGGTCATGGTCGACGAGATCATCAAGGTGTACCCACAAATCTATGGGAACATGGTCCAGCACACACCACTAGCCACCAGAAACAGAATGTGGAACCGGATCGTAGACCAGGTCAATGCAGTCGGGACCCTGCCCAGGAACAGAGTCGAGATTAACAAACGTTGGAATGACGTCAAGAGCCTGGTCAAGAAGAAGGAGGGCAAAAACAGAGAGCTGGCTGCCGTCACTGGCGGAGGGAATCCCGCGCTCTTTAAGACCTTCAAAGCGTGGGAGGAGAAGGTGCGAGTCGTAATCCATCCGGAGATCCTCGCCGGATTAGCAGGGGAGTGGAGGCTGGTAAGTACAAACTAATGTATACCAGCACACCGCTATGTACTCACATGCACTACCACCATGCCACAGCTCCCAGGGACAAACACCCCCATGTCCAGCACACAATACACAACACATCACACACACATGCAACAGACACCACCACACACAGCCCAAACCGAACAACTGCAAGATGCGTGGGGACATGTGTACACTAAGCCAGCCACGTAACCACCAACAGGTCCCCAAATATGCCAGAAGCGCCACAACGAGCACCCACCACACCCATGTGTCCGCCACAGCTGCACCAACCGACAAGTAACAGGTAAGTGGCAGGAACACAAAGTGCAGTGGGTGGGACGGTGGACAGCCCAAGTACAACACACACCAGGCCCCAGTCCCACAGCACAGCAAGGAGGAGCATCCCCCACACCCCACACCCACGTGTCAGCCACCGCAGTGCACAACGACAGCCGAAGGGCAGACATCACGGTCCACAGCAATCGGTGTCAGTGGGTATCCAGCCACCCCCACGACCCACAACACCCTCCCACCCCCACAGACCTGCAACATGGAGCACCCCCGCGTAGAGCCATGTGGCATCCAGTACAGTGCACGCACGAACAACTTGCAGGTGGGAAACTGGACAGGGCCGGATTACTGGAGGCATGAGGACCGTAACACGACCAACACATGGGACA